>CM042077.1:10401536-13388936 GCA_023509865.1 Trypoxylus dichotomus
ACTAACTATTTTACCGCCTTAGAATCTATTCCAGAAGATATCTCTGATTGATGTATATAAGTGACTAGACCAAGGACGCATACTTTAATCGAGACTGGATAAAAGGAAAATAAGGAGGAAGAATGAATCCCAACATACTCAACTCCCATGGACAAATGCGGGCTATATGATTTGTAAAGGTTAGTTTTGAGTCGAAGACGATACCTAAGTACCTCATAGAGCTGTTTCTAGATAAAGGTGAACCAGCTAAATGATAAGTAAAGATACACTAGGGTGACAGAATAAAATAGACACCAGGTAAAGCGGTATAAATATGTAAACAGCTAAATTCTAAGAACGAATTAAGAACTTTCTCTTGTCATTAGGGTGGAGGTAGATGTATCGGAAGGAATTCGTCATAGTTTAGTATCGTTACAACTATGCCTCGCTTACAAGATTCAAGTGATATTAGCGACTTCACCCGGGATCGCCAGTGGTTGGCTAGAGTGAACGCGGCGCTTCGCAACGTGAAATAAGTAAATGTTTAAATATTCCGTTGTCCACAGTTAACCGTGTGATTACACAATTTAAACGCAAGGAAAAACAACAGTGGAGCCGAGACCAGGTCGTGCCGGACCTTCTGAAAGAAGTAAAAGGGTGCTTGTGCGCGAAGTGTTAAGAGAACCGCGAAAAAGTATAGCTGAGCTTGCGGCAACCTCACAGAAAAGTCAGCGTACCGTTCTGCGATATCTCCACAGTGTGGGGATGTATAAAAGGGTGGCAAAGAAAAAACTACTCCTTACGGCGTTTCAAAAACGGCGCCGAATGGCTTGGGCAATCGAAATGCGAACGAAGCCCGAAGAGTTTTGGCGGTCTGTCATTTTCTCAGACGAAAGCAGATACTGCCAATTCAGTGATAGTGGTCGTGCGTGGGTATGGAGACGTTCGTCACAGCAACTGGACGACAAATTTTTGCATCAGACGGTGAAATACGGCGGTGTGAACATCATGGTGTGGGGCGCGATATGGTATGGTGGAAGATCGCAATTAGTAATCTGCGACGGAAATATAAATGCGGCCAAATATATCCAAATCTTAACAGAAGGGCTAGTACCGATATTCGACAACGCCATTTTATCTAAAGAAGACGCCACTTTTATGGAGGATGGAGCACCCTGCCACAAAGCAAGAACAACAACCACATGGAAAGAGGAACAGGGGATTCGGATTTTACCATGGCCAGGCCAATCACCAGACATGAATCCTATAGAGAATGTTTGGCACATAGTCCAGACAAATATGGCGAAACGACCCCGAAAACCCAGCAATAAGGAAGAACTCGTGGCAGCTTTTACAGAAGAGTGGTTAAATATTCCAGAAGACACCATTAATCATTTAATAGATTCTATGCCACGACGACTAGCAGCACTTCACGTAAGTAAAGGTAGATCGACAAAATATTAGTCTAATTTAAAAATTTTAAAATATTTTGTATATATAACGAGAATAGTATCTTTTTTTTCATTAGTAAGTGTTTATTTTATTCTGTCACCCTAGTGTAATTGGAGTTGTCTTACGAGGGTAGGTAACAATTTGGATTTGTTCAGATTAACTGTTAGTTTGTTACTGATACACCACGTGTGGAATATATTAAGTTGGCTTTGCAAGTAATTTCAATCCTGAGAATTATTAATTGTTGTGTATAATTTTAAGTTATTTGCGTACAACAAAGTATGGACAGCTCAAATGATACAACAAATCATACATATCAGAAACAAAAGTGGACCCAAGATACTCCTATAAGGAATTCCAGTGGTTGGCATGAAGTGATTAGGCTCAAATCCCATATACATATGTCACGAACTGCTTTCTATCAAGAAGATACGATTGGAATAAAGACAAAAGCAAATGCGAAGATCCAATATTATTCAATTTATTAATAAGCAGCAGACCTCACAAGAGCTTTTGTTAGTTCAGTATAAACAACGTCGACCTACTTTCCAGCAGTAATTGTAATAAGATTAATTACTCTAGATCGTTAAGTAACTAAATCGTGTTGGTCACTTAAAATCCAGGGCCTAACTTCAGCATTAATTTGTATAAACATTTCACAAAAACTTTTGCAAAATTATTTAATACCGCTATAGGATGATAATTGTTATATATATCTGACAAAACCTTTTACTAACAATTTGCAAAATACCAGTTAATTGTTTTAAGCAAAGTATTTTCTAGTCCTTTTACAGATATAGTGACTACAGGTAGTGTAGTTATGTTCTCTATTATCTTTCTAAGTTCATACGGTTATAGTTCAATTCCAGAAAAGTAATCACCACGAATGACTCAAGCTGCTCGTGTAGGTTGATTAATATTGTACCTTTCAACTATTTAAGGAGAGTGAAATGCACCGCATGTAATTTCATTCATATAAGCCACAAGCATCTTTAATTATCTTATCCATTTTTTTTCAGGAAAAGCTCCTATACTACTTACAAATACTCCAAATACGCATTCAACTGTTTGCGAGCATATGACAATCGATAATAATATCTGCGCTTTCGAGTATCCAATTCACGCCTGGGAAATAGTTTCATGAAAATATTTGACTAATTCATTTCGCTAATTGACACAAGTGAACACGTCAACGACCAGCTTATCAACAAAACTACTTTCAGCGATGAGACCCATTTTCATGTTGATATCTTCATGAACAAACAAATTGAGGAATTTGGAGTAACGAAAATATAATGTCACTGTCGTTTTACTGTAAGGGGGTCAGCATAGACATCCACCCTCGTATAAGCTACAACATTTTACTTCACTACCACCATCGCCACCCTCCCAAATATCGAAAAACCGCAAAGCAAACGATTTATATTTAATTCATTCGGAGGGAGTGTTAATACCGAACTCAAATAACCGGAAACCGAAACAAACACCGAACGTACAACGACACCAACAACAAAGTGCGCCTTCGTGGGCTCCGTCAGAGCCCCGTTGGTCCGGCGAAAACAAATCGCGTTGCCATAACGATGATACGTTTTAAGTGATAAATCATTAAAACACGCGCGCGATTGTAGTTGACGAAGTTGTAACCCAGGGGCCCAGAAGTGCCCTTCGAATTAACCCTCGCTGCAGCCGCCGCCCCTCGTGTTATAATAATTATCAATGAGGCCCGGGAGATTAGACGTTATTACCCCTCCTACCTACCGAATTCTCACCCGGATACCTACGGGCCATATTGCGCCCTACGCTGCCGTATAAAACGGGACTCGTCCGCGAATATATTAATAGTTAACAATCGTACGTGAACAGGTGGAATTAGAATTGGCGTTCCAGACATCGGCTACGTGCTAGCTAAGATTGTTAATTTATAATGGCCCGGGGCGAATAACTGCAAACTGTGTACGAATTATACGGCGAACGGCATTCTCTAGAGATGCAATTCGGTATTACTATTGGGCCGCAAGTGTTGATGCTATGCATTGCTCACGTGCTCGATCGAACTACATAACTACGGAAATGGTAAATGAAATATGATAATTTGAACATGTTTGTAGAAATGCTACCTCTATAATGTACGGGATTGCTTGACTCGTTAATCATGAGCTCTATGTCATAGTAACTAATAACTCAAGTCGAATTGATAATCTATTGCACTGTAGTCTAATGTAATACTGGAAGTTTAGAATGTTTACTACAGTACAAGCTACTACTAGAATCTAAATATTGATTTTTCTTAACTTGAAATTACAATTTCTGATCGTTTTTGCATTTATTCCATTGTTTATTATTAGAGTCAGGACTTTTCTATATATCTAAAGGTGATCCTATTAATACTTTAAGTTTTTAGTGAAATATTATATAGGTTATTACAAAACAACATGAACATGTGGGAAACAAAGGTAACAGAGTAACACATGGGCTGAAAAGTCCCGGGCCTAACAAAGAAAAGACGGTTTTTTTTTGTTCAAAATTAGCTTTATTCATCAACGTAATCTCTCAAGAGCAACGCAATCATTCCAGCGCCGCTCTAACATTTCAATACCACTTTCGTAGAACGATTTATCTTTTGGCTTTTGAAAAACATTACTGTTCCACAGTGTTCGCAAATTTAAATGAAAACCACGGGCTACTCACGAAAACTTAATCGAAAGTGTGGCATATGATACACACGTTATAACACGTGGCAATCTCTAGTGACTTCAAAATATCAACATGGATGGCATTGGATTGGTAACCAAGTCAATAGCTCGGAAACAACAAATGTTTGTTTATAGCGTTTGTATCTAAAATTATTTTTGAGATACCTCAATGGCAATCCTTTAAAAATATTTTTTTTTCTAATTTTGTTGGTTTTACATTAATTCCAAATAAATTCCGTTGAATTTATTGATACTGGTCCCGGTATTCTATTTGATTTCAAAATTCTTGACGTTCATCCTTACACGAAAATACGCTCTTTTTAGATTTCTATAAGTATCTGTAATTCCTAGTGATAATATCAAAATGACGGTACATTCTAGATAACAAGTACATACATCGAACAAACTTATAAAATCTACCTTCCACATGGTAGACCACTACAGACTGTCAAATATAGTATTCAATTAACTCCCACACATCGTATTATCTACAATGATACCAGGAAAGAAACGAAAGATATCCCAGCTACATACTTTATACGTAAAATCTCGAGAGATTCGCAGATGCCAGCTAGAGTTTCTTGCCGGAGATACATTCTGTGTTTGCTCTTTTATATATTTATGTTGCGAGCTTTTGGAATCGACTGGCATCGCGCGGAAGAGTTGCCTCTCTATATCTGCCGCTTTCAGCTTCCACTTTTACGTCTAACAAACTCAGACGAGGTAGCCATCTTTTTGAACTTGAAAAGAGAAAAAATAGGTATGTATGTAAATGTGTATACCTAACCTTTTCGCAGATACGAATGCAGCAACTTCTTCGCGAAAGAAACGGATACATATTTTGCAAACATTAACATTTTTGAGCATTTATCCATATACACTGTGTTGAAATTGAACTACTGCTTTCTTTATTTTTACTGCAAATTGGTTAAATTGACAAAATAATAGTATTCTTCCCGCTGTTAACGATGGTGAAATAAAAAAGAACAATTGAACATCGACTCAGAAATAAATACCTTTTTTTAATGTAACACTATTTGAAGGAAGATGAAATTCCAAACAGACGCTATTTACCTTCTCCATAACTTTGAAGGTGTAATTCAAACGATACCTACAAAAGTAGCGTGATTCTTAGCACAATAACTCACAAACTAATGAATAGAATATCATGAAATTTTAACAGCTGTCTTTTGAAGGTTAGTACTAACTGAGAGAAAGGTGACTGCAATAAAACTAGCGGCATCTATGTGTTAGGCCCAGGACTTTTCAGCCCATGTGTTAAGCCGGCCCTAAATGGAATTCTTCAAGATGTGATTTATTAAACACAAGAATTCTTTTTTCTATGTGCACCATGATTGTAAGAGAAATAGTACCACGACTACACAAGCTTTGTTTCCGTTTCCCTACTCGTCTTACGCTTGTCGCATCCCTTCGCCGCTCTTAGCGTGTCCGTTAGTTACCGAAATGAAAAATCCGGATCGATATTTTCGCTCTCTAAACCTAAAACGTGCGCGTTTTTCGAAGAAGTTTCGGAATCGCTCGCCGTACGTACATATCTCGCTTTTCCTTTTCCCCGAATGCGTCCCGCCTCTAACTTTCTCCTTCTATCTCCGTATCATCGTTCGATACGGCGAGTATTCTGTATGTATAGATCTAATGAACTTGGCGTCGTTCGCGGATTACCAACTACCTTCCGTGTTCTCCTCTTGCTATCTCTCCATCCGTTTTCTCGCAGCTTTCGGTTCATCGGTATGAGACCGGTTCATTCTCGTCGCATTCGTGTCGATGGCTTTCCTTTCAGTGAAGATTAAATTTCTTTATTTGTCTTTGTAATCTTCGTATTGATTTCTGTGTCTCGCGTTCTTAAATAAACAATCCCTAGGTCCGTACCTATAAGCTGCATTATTACGGGGTTTGCGTACAAGTGCGCAGTGAAGCCTAAAGGTTACAATGTGTAATATTGCAATCGTTCGTACGGGACAACAAAATTAAATTTTATAAAAATTTACGGATTTATACCAAGTCAAACTTTGCTTGTAATTAGCTTTAAAGGGAATACAAGACAAAATATTTTTGTTATTCCCGGAATTTGGCTTGTTTGTTACTTGCGTGGTAATTATTTTTAATTTACATGAAATAAATGAAATGTAAATAATACAAAAACAAAGGCATGAGACATTTAGTCTTTTAAGAGGCCCAACTAATTCCTTATATTTAGATCGCAAAAAATTTTCAATAAAGAATTCAATACGCCGGATGTCCCATATTGAAGGTCTTCTCCTTTACTTCAGGTATGGTTGGCAATCTCGTCACTTGTACCCGTTCTACGTGTCGCTTTTACTTATTTCTGTTTTCCTTCATTCACTCAGTCATGTCGAACATGTTTAGTGCTTCTCAACTATATCTCAACTTCTTATTCTATCAGATCTTGCATGCAATCTTTCATTCTTGTTAAAAATGTTATGTCTTGTGTCTTGCTTTCTCGTTTTTTCGTAGATGTATATGTTATCGTATAAGAACGTTGGCCCTGCTATCGTCTTGTAAAATTTTATTTGTATGTCCTTTATTCTTTTGTTTTTTAACGTTCTGCTGATACTTCCACAGATATGTGTGATTTCAGTTTTTCTTCTGTCTTTGTTTCGATCATAAGATACACCACAGACTAAATACTGAAAGTGTTTCACCTGTTCCAGTACAGTATCGTTTATGACAATTGTTGTCCCAATTAGATATTTACCCAGGAAACCCATAGTGTTCGGTTTTATTTGCCGATATTTTCATGTCATACTTTTGGCGGATTTTTTGTGATGTATGTATCCCTTTCTGTAGATCATCCTCTGTTTCTGTTAGGAGTACTTAAGTCATCAGCATATAAGATAGAGTTTAGGGTCGTGTTCTGGTCCAAACGTATTCCTTTAGAGCATTTCGTTTTTTATTATTTTATAATGGCATCTCTATATATGTTAAACTCTCTTGTTTGTTGGCAATTTCTTAGTTAATCTTTCGCCTATACCTACCATAATTCTGTTGTAATCGCTTACTGAATGATGTGGATTTATATTATCTTCTGGAAGTATATAATATTGAAAGTACTAATCAAAATTGCCTTACATGCAGGTATGTTCATTCATCTTTAAATTTTTTGCAACAAAGACTAAATTTTTCAAGCGATAAATTAAGGCTTCTTTGATTTGTAAAAATCTGATCGGAATAAAACCAAATTTCCAGAAATTTAGGGTGGGCAATTTTAAAATGAGCACACTATATACGTTTATATACCCAAGGTTACTTCCCTGCGTGACTCCAGAGGAAGGAGAAGATCTGTCAAATGTATGACCATGGTATGCAACGTATTGCGTTTTTTACAATAAATATGGTCGAAATACAATTATCCTGTCATTGGATCTTATAAGCCTATTGACTAATAAAGGTTTTTGTTATCATTATTATTAAAAAAGCTAGATGATATTGACAAGCTGATAAATTTCATTAAAATCGACGATTAACACTTCGGATATTTATCTTGTAACATTTTCTAAAAAGAAAATATTTTGACTCTATTCGTTGGTAGCAAAGTCCTATTTGCATCGACATATACCATCTTCCTAAAGTATTTAGAAACCTATTTGATTTTATCTACACCTACATGCATTAAAATTTATCCAGATAGTTTTCAATTCAATAGTTCAGACTCTCCTTCACACAGAGAATTAACAGCTAGACGTATTTGACTATCCAGTGCTGAAATATGAATAATTGATTAAGTCCGTTTAGATGCCGGTGAGCTCGTAATCCGAACTTCCGAGTTTAGTCCACATGCCAAAAGGGCTTAATCTTCAATTATAGGGACCTTCGCCGATGGCGGTCCCTCTTCCCCTTGTGGACGTATTGTTTCAAAATTTATAACGGAAAAACGAAGGTAAATCCGAAGATTATGGAGTCTCGTGGGGAAAATATCGAACGGCTCTTGGGATGGTCGAGGACCGGGGTCGTGATAGGTTTGTCATGTTGAACGATTTTGATGTCTCGCTAACATGGCGGGTAATGGGAATGTATTTTAACGTATTTAATTCTATTTAATTTGGCATAGTTATCAGATTGATGGTTTGTCATTTTACTTTATGTAAATACGGTTTCATCTATCTACTGAAGATGTAATAAATTTTATTACCTGTAAAATGTGCATGAAAGCGGCATCCTTGTAGGACGACGTCCAGTAAGAATACAATACGAGGGTTGTCTTTTAAGTTTTGCACATAGAAAAAACAGTAGGTAGCTTTAAAAGTGTTTATTGTTTTTCAAAGTCTTCTCCACGAAAATTAATGTACTTTTGCATGCGCTCGAACCAACTCTGGAAGTAGTTATTGTACTCGTTTGTTGGGACAGTCAAAATTGTGTCTTTAAAGGCAACCACTGCGCCTTCTGATGACTGGAACCTTTCACCACGCTGTTCGTTCTTGATAAAATTAAATATAAATTCAAATGCTGTGCGCGAACTTGCATTGTCTTGGTGGAGAATGATTCGTTGTTCAGGGTTACTTTTTCGATGCTCAACGGCGTCCCTCTTCTTTAATTTTTATAATATTTATTCCGGAGAGTTTTCTTTCTGTGTATTGGATATTACAGATATTTACTTTAGCTTCTCATTATTGGCACTTAGTTTACAATTTTAAATTTAAAAAAAAAGAGTCTCTTAAACAAGACTCCACTATCATAACATATGTATACCGCTTTTTTTAAAAATACAAATGTGATTAGCAATAATTTCTTCAAAACTGTTCTCAGAGAAGCGTAGCATAGTGTACTCGCACATTTTTACTAAATTATAAAAATAAGTATCGTCTCGGAATAACAGACACAATATTTTTAAAATTCTCGTCAATCGAATGGATGGCAAGCCCGGCAACCTTTATTTGTAAATAATTTCATTCCATCAAGAGTGTTTATTGTGTAGTCTATCATCCTGGTAAACAACTTGAGTGCAGTGACAGTGCCCCCACAAACAACCTGTTATGAAATAACAGCATCAAAGTGACTCGTGTTGTTTCTCCAGAGAAAAACTTGTTATTTCTCATAACTAGAAACCGGATTATATGCAAAGCGCATATATTTTATTTTATTTATGTATTATATTTTACGTCGATTTGTAGATGTCTTACACTGATTAAAGTTAATTAACGCTAATTAACTTAAAATATAATAAATAAATAAAATAAAACATATATCCTATTTGCATATAATCCGGTCTCTGCTCATAACAAACATAGTTATTAAAAATCTTCAAAATTATTTGAAGTAATAATTAAAGTAAATATTTGAAGTAGTAAAGCTGATATAATCGTAATAATTGGGGGAAGTCAAAGCTCAGGAAATCTAAAAGTACGATACACTACGTGTGAATACTATTTCGACAAGACTTAAAATTGTAATTATTATCAAAATTCGTTGTTCTCTTGTTCTAATTTCATATCTCGTATCCATATTTTGAAAATTTAGCTAGACAGAGACTGTTTAAGGTAAATATTTGTGTGCGGTATGTGTACAATTTATTTGTCAATATATTTATAGAGCCTTTCATTTGGCTATATCGATTATTTAATGTTATATACATTTGAATTTAAAACAAAAAATTTAAATAAAAGAACCCACTCGACAAGAAAAGAGTCCGAAATTTTCCACGACAGAAGATTAAAAATGTTATACAAATTATATAATTTACAATATTTACAGGAAGTATGGTAGACTTGAAACAAGCAGTAAAAAGAACGGCATCTGGGAAGCTCTGGGTAAAAGGAAGAAACTCAGAAAAAAGAAGAAAGGATTAAAAATATGGTCATATGAGATGGAAGAAGCAGTGAAAGAAGAACAAAAATCATACATGCAGTATATTAACAACTCCACTGAAGTTAATCATGAAATTTACAAGCATAGTAGAAATTCTACGAAAGAAATATCCAGAAGGATTAACGAAGAGTCCTGGAAGACAAAATCTGGCTTATAAGGTAATGAAATCATTAAACAATCAGGAAAATGATAAAATACAAATAAGCAAAATAGACGAGGAGAGCTGGGTAAAACATTATGAACAGCTTCGTTACAAGGAAAATATTCACGAAGCAACAATACAAGAAGTAGTCGTAAAAGGTTAGTTTTCTGGTCGATAGACTTATTAGATTTCCGCTAAGCAAGAGCAGGTACGAAAAAGAATTAAAACATATCAAAGTTGCAGCGAGGTACCATGGTTTCTCTTTTACGGATGTTGACCGTATCTTAAGGACCTTTACATCAGCAAACACCGGTAATAAGAAATTTATAACACTTCCTTTCCACCCAACAGTAAAAGGGCTAAGTAAAATTTTCCGCCAATAAAATATGAACGTGTCTTTTGTATCAAAAAACAATTTAAAGAATCTCTTAGGCAATCCCAAATATAACCCGGAGATGATGAAACGTGCTGGAATTTACCGAATCGCATGCAATGATTGTGATAAAGTTTATATTGAACAAACAAAAAGGAGTATCGAAACGAGGTTCAAAGAAGATATTAGACACTATCGTTTCGATGAACCAGAACTGTCAGGCGTAGCAGAGAATACGGTAAAATCCGGACATAATTTAAACAATCTTAAACTTCTTAAGAACGTAAACTCGTGTAGAGAATAAGACGCGCATGAATCGATATTTATGAAAAAGAACAGAGACTTATTGAACAGAGAAGCACCCCCACTTACAAACTCGAGTCTGATGAATTTATTACCATAAGGCCCTCTTAAAGACACGGTTCGTTTTCGTTCCATCCTTTCCTGAAAACACACACATATTCGAGACTATCCATAGATGTGTAAATAGTCATATGCTTTAAGAAATTTCAGAGCCTGCGTAGAAAATAATTTGCGTGTGTGATAGTTTTTACATCCAGTCGGTAGCAGGGTTGACAATCGGAGTCCACGTGCTTTCGAAACGCTGCGTTCCGAAGAATTAATAAATTTGTGCGCTATACCTGTAAATTATACAACCTCACAGTCCTTGTTATCATTACAGAAAGGGATATTTATATTTGCAATATATATATAACATATATATATTGCAAAAAATTTGCCAAAAGTAGGAAATGGAAATATCGGCAAATAAAACTAAAACGATGGCTTTCCTAGATAAATATCTGGAACAGGTAAAAGACTTTAAGTATGTATTTAGGCTGCGATGTATCTTATGATCGAAACAAAGACATAGAAGAAAAACTGAATAAATTCACACATGTCTGTGGAACAATTAGCAGGACGTCAAAAAACAAAAGAAGAAAGGACACAGAAATAAAATTTTAGAAGACGATTGTAGTGCCAACCCTTCTATACGTAGGGAAACATGGACAGCAGCGAGAAGAACAAGAAAACAGGATACAGACACAAGAGATGAAATTTTTGAGAAGAGTGAAAGGTTGTACAAGATCTGACAGAATAACAAATGGAGAATAAAGGAAAAGGAAATGTTAATTGGATATCAGTTTTCCTAATTTCACCCCAAATATCCCTTTCTACAAATTCAGAAAAGGTTTACTAATCTTGCCGTGTCATATTCTTACCCAAATCACTATACAACTACGAACCTCTACCGTGAATAGCGTTGTCTACCCATTTCCCATTTAATTAATAACCTCGCTTGATTAGAAAAACTAATTAAGTCCTACAGTGTTCGCGAGCTCGTTTTTTTTAATGAAAATATATGAGGTATGTAATTGTCATCACCGGACGACATTATTTTTAATGCATATAGTCACCCGGTCATCATTATTCAAATTATACGCGAAAATAAAGGGACGACACCGCGTTAAATTGGTTACGCTCGGTCCACTTCTTCCACCCACCTTTACCAACCCCAGTACCACTCCAACCACCGGGCTGTTCCGATGAGGTTTTAAACTTTAGATGGAAAACTCTCTCGGAGATGATGATGCTTTTACGAACGTCGATGGGAATGCTCTCTCGCGGAAGTGTACGGAGATATACCAGTCGTGGTTTATTGTTTAGAACGTGAAGATTTTTTTTCGTTATTTCGGAGTTCGCCTCGGATGTATACGGAAATGTTGTGTGGAATTTTAATTAAAACAGGTTCAATTTCGTAAATCAAACATTGGCCGAGTCTCTCTGCGTCGATGTGCGGCAGTGGCGTGTAGGTGTTTTTTTTTATGGCACGTGTATGCCGTGAAAAAAAAGTTTTAAAACAAGCATTTAATAAAGCGGAAATTTCGGGGGCGAAATATGATGTTGGATGCGCGTCGAAATGAGCCTGCTGTTTATTCCCGTGCACCTTAGCCTTCTCGTTGTGGAATGTTAGTGGAATTTGGTTGAACTTCGATGATTAATTGTTTTTGGAAATAACTGTCGATATATTCACAATTGTATGATGTAGAACACTAAGCTGTTGACTTTAAACCTTACGTGTTCTCTGTTTGTATTTTGTCCCAATCTTTCTGAAACGATCAAGTTCTTGGGTGGAAACGGAATTACCAGGGAGGATTGGTGTAGCACATTCATGAATAGAAATTTAGAACTTTCTATAAGAGCTGTGCAATTACTTTTAATAGGACGAATGTTACAAGAACTTCCTCCAACGTTAAATTTAGTTCAATTAGTTTGTACAAATTTAATTTAAAATTTTCACAATAACCGGCAGGATTTGAACCTACAGTTGCTGTTCGCTAGACTGGTTAAATGGTCAAACACACCAGTCTAGCGAACAGAAGCTATAGGTTCAAATCTTACCGGAAGCAAATTAAATTAAATTTAAACGGGAATACCACGGAAGTTTGAATTATTATTTTTTTAAATATTTAATGTTGCAAGAAGTTATAGATTGGAATAGACGTGGTACTCATCACGTTAGATCAACAATACCAGCTGAGTGAGGTGCATTCGTCACAGAAGCTATTGCTGCTAATGCTTTGGGAAACGTTATATTTCCTTTATATATATTCAAATGTGTTCGGTAGTAGAATCACTTCTTAACGAACTTTCCGGGTTAGTTATAAGACGAAGGCTTTGTAATATTCTTGCAACATTTTCAAATACACAAGCTCTTTAACTGCTCATAAAGTATTATTTGTGTTACACAATTATAAAGACGTTCATATTAAGTCTCTGGATTTCCGTAAAGAGGACAGTATCCTATGTTTATTGCTTCCAACATACTGCTTGCCCAAGTTGCAACCACTTAATTGATCGGTATATGGGCCATTTGAAAAAGTAACATAAAGAATTATCAGATGCCAAGTATTATGGGTACTGCAATATAATTCGCTTTCACTCCGAGCAATATTCAGGTTGCATTGAAAAGGCCGGCTTTTATCCATTTAACTGCGAAATATTTACTCAACACAATATTGCACCGTTCTATCCGACAGGCTGGCCAAATTCGAATGAAGCGAATTAGCAAGATGATTATAATTTGGCGATTAATCCAGATGAAGTAAATCTTGAAGATGTCTATCCTTCCCGACTATAAGCCCTTTTATTTTGAATGAACAGGGAAACTTCAATGTAGGCGATGACGAATCTACACCAAATTTGAATGGTGAAAGTTGTCACGGCAGCAATGTAGTAGGTTCTATTCAGATGGAAGAAACCGTTGGAGCTAACTTAACCCTAAAGTCTTTTCACACGTCTTTACTCCATCCAATAGATTATCCAACACATGAAAATTAAAGTAACATAAATAATCGAACAAATCCACCGAAAACATCTACGAGCGCTGGTCTTCTTATCCGAAATGGTAAAACTTTACCCCAAAACACCACCCAGGCTGGCAGCAAACAAGGGAAGGAAAAAGAGAATATACACAATTTACATTGCTATATCAGAAAAAAATGAAATCTGCAAAGAAAGCGAGGAAGGACAACGAAAAAAGAAGACAAAAAGGTATATTCTCAATTTAAACATAAAATACAAAAAAGAAGACCAACAAGGCAAAAATGTCTTTAAACGAGGATGAAGATGAAATTGTACTAGCAGATCAGGAGGTTCAAGGCAGAGGCTATCAGATGTGGCTCCAGGAGGCTTGTACTATTGTTGATTGAGTGTCGACCATATTCTGTGATTTTGACTCAATAAGTAAGCATACTACAACTAATTCTCTTTATTCTGCTAGTCTTACAATTGATCCCAGTTACTCTTATAACCACCGGCCAACCTTGCGGTGTCGGCTGAAACATTTTACCTGACTTTTTTAAAATCAATCGAGATGCTTTTTGAAATGCCAATAATGTTATTATAACCTCACCCGTTTGTCATGATCAAATAAGATACATTTTTAAATACGCTGAGATCAAAATGTTGCTAGAGAGCCCGATTATGTCGAAGGCGGTTCTTGATATTGGACTATCCCACACTTTCTTATTCCCTGTAAAATGCGCATATTGAGCAGAACTAATTTTGGAAGCCTACTCTTCAAGTATGAAGCTACATTTTACTTTCTTTTTGCATTTCTTTGGCTTTAAATTAATTTAGTCTTTTTTTTTACGAAAACAATACCGCATAAGATAATTTTTGCTGACCTCTATGTAAGACTTAATTTTTTTACTAATTCAGGTGTGCTGAATCAGAAAATTATATTTGTTTTTGCGTATCACGTCAAGATTTATCTCTATGCCCTACTATGCTCTTTGAAGTTCTTGCTTAAGAACTAGTAAGATATAAACAAAGTATAAAATTTAGCAATTCATTTATTTATTTACATGCAACATTAGCAACGAGTATAGTACAGGTATTTATTTTAATAAACACTGACAACTTACAGGAATACTTGTAAAAACACAAACGACAATGCTGCACTTTCTGCTGTGCATTTTAGCTTGTTAGTTCATTTAAATACTCCAACAATAGTCAGCCATCATATGAGGATCCCATCTTCCTTGGTACCGAGTTTCCATGACTTTTAAATCCTGATTAAATTTTTCGTCTTTTCATAGCTTACATCACCTAAATTATCAGGAAACCTATCAAGATGAAAGTTTCCTTCTGAATAGAAGGAAATGAAGCTTTATGTTCATGTTGCAACCTAGGCGGTGAAATTTTTGAAGCATTGATTTCACTAGATCTTTATAATTGTAGGCTTTTGTGTTTCCCAGAAAATTGTTCCCAACCATAATGAATGATGTCCAGGCTTCTTTCTCAGCTTCGTCCATAGACCTGACGAAATTTGGATCTGTCATTAAAGTTCTAATTAGAGATCTATCAAACACCCCACCTTTAATTTCTTCGTGGAAACTTTTGACATATGTACTTGAAACAGTTATCTTGCAAATGTAAAACTTCAACATATTGCTTCATAAAATCCAATTTGCAGTGAAAAGGTTTTAATTACTTTTTCTCTGTCTACTAAAGGTTCACCTGCAGTCATAGTCGTAACAGTTGCCGGATTCCGCCGTGTTACAAGGTTTCTTGTCCCTGATGTTTCGCAAACAACTGTGGTTCGCATTTTCAAAGCTACTGGCTTCGTGCACGTTGTTACTGCCTTAAGTATGCATACCTAAGGCCTACAACCGTTACGACTATGACAAACGGCCGTGAAAGTCTAAGATACTATTGTTCACCTACAGCATTCTTTGTCAAATATCTAAGTTCTGGAGATTCCGGGAGGTTATTTAGTTAACGATTTGCAAGAATTTTGACGTAATAACGAGAAATGGGTTTTCATATTTTGAATTAATCTACCTGTATTATTTAATAACAAATATCAGACATTAGTTAGCAGAAACAAAATTGTTAGTGGCAGTGTTAAGAATTGCATATAACATAGCTGTAAGTTATGATTGGCAACACTATTGTAGTGAAAAAAGAAAAAAAAATAATTTGAATGTGATGGTAGGGTGAATCAAGGTGAGATAGCGAAAATCATAAAAGTTTGCTCCGGGTTCAAACGGGTAGAGAATGAAATATACTTTTTTCTGTGAATTTGTTTGTGTGAGAGTCATAATTAGGTAAATTAGTTCCACTTAAGCACAGTGTTTTGTTCTTCTATCTGCACAATACGTAGAGCCAAGCAACAGAATCGGTTCCCAATTATCCTTTTCGCCGTCTCATTGTTAACGTCGTTATATGTATTGTTAGTATGTCAAGCTGTGGCGTAGAGGTATGTACGTTTGTACGACCTCGACGTACGCGTATAACTAGTAGTTTAGGCGAAATTGGAGAGAATATCATTAGGACGGTATTGTAACGGCGACAAATTGCCGTTACACGCGAACTTGTCGGGTTATCCCGCCCGCGGCGCGTGGAAGTCGAACGATGAGAAATCCTAGAAGGCCGTAGCGCATTATTATTATTGCCGTTATTGATCACGAGGTGTATCATTAAAGGCATTATGTGGAATGAATGGCTTCCCTCGAGATCGCGTTTAAGATACCTACGTAGCGTACGTTGCGGTGTTGTCAACGGATATTTTGTACGGTAGATTTGAAGGTATTTGATTTCGCGTGATCGTAATCAGTTTAGTTGTTAGTTTTTTCAAGAGAAATTCTATATCAAAGTATAATCATGTTACGTCAGTGCCACAACGAAGATCGATACTGGTTCTTTAATCTATACCATTATGTAAAATTGGAAGCGTAAGCTTTGAAACCGGATTTCTTACTGAAGTATGTTGACCAGAAGAAAACTCTAATATCGTCTTGTTTTTTAATTCATTCCTTTTAAAAGAAAATTATGAAAGTTTATTTAAGACACATTACATACAATAGCCTTATCCCGTTTGCAATGTTTGGGCTGACACTGGAAATTTAGTGCATCCACTCTACCGATCTAAGCTCCCGCTTTAAACCAGCTAGTTTGCAAACAACATTGAATCAATGATGATTGATTTAACATCTAAGAGAGTTTTGCCGATTTGTTAACTCATTTTAATATTTCCTATCGATATCGTTAATTTAGTATTAGCTGCTTCTACACTAATGCACTTGATCTTTCAGTGCTCCAACATCTCAACAGAGGTCTGGAAAAACTTTTGTCCGATATCTGCAAACCACCACTCTACAGCTGGCATCGCTTCATAATTACCGGAAAATTTTGACCCACGCAAGATTTCTTTCAATTTGGGGAAGACCCTGTAGTCATTAGGAGTCAGATCCGGCGAATATGGTGGTAATTCAAAGCCTGTTTGGTGTATAGCAGCCATGGCAAAATCAGATGTATTGCTGGAAGCAGTATCCTGATGGAACAGCACAGCACACAATTTTGGCGGCGATTCTCTTTAATAGAGTCTCCCAATTTAGAAATCAATTGTGCGTAGTAGATCCCCGTAATACTCTGTCCCTTTTGCAAATAGTCAGTCAGGATGATTCCTTGAGCATTCCAGAACACAGATAGCAAAACCTTTCCAGCAGACGGCGGGACCTTAAATTTGCGTGGAGGAGGAGAACCGTAATGTTTCCACTCTCTACTTTGCACTTTGGGCTCGGGATCATAGTGGTGCACCCATGACTCATCTATGGTCACATATCGATAGAGAAAGGTCTCTTTGCTTGCTTGGTACCTTTCCAAAAAACGCTTACATGCCAACACCCGATTTCTTTTTAAATCAATGGTTAACAGTCGGGGCATCCGTCTGGCAGTCGTTTTCTTCATATCTAGTCATGTAGTCAGTATATTGTGCACCACATGATATGACAAGCCAGTATCTTCCACAGTCTCTGATTCCGTACTGCAAGACCGACGAGTAGTCTTGCAGTACGGTATTTTAATGTTTTTGTCTATTGTTACCGTTATGGGAGGATCACCGGCATGTTGGATCTCACAGAATGTTCTTCTGCATTTAAAATCTCGACACCATCGACACCAGCGTTTGACTATATCATAAGAAGCAGCAGACTCACCAATAGTTGTCATAATATCTTTATGGATTTGAGTTGGCGTCATGCCCTTTTTCTGGAAGTATTTTATTAAGGCTCTTTATTCTACAGGATCCATTTTTATGAACAATCACGACACACAACTCAAGAATTAGCCGCAATACACCTAGACTTTGAGATACAAACATGATCTACAAATATCAGTTAACTAAATATCAAAAACCTTAATTAAACGACCAATTAGAAGTAAGTGAGGGGTGAGGCATGAGAATCCGTCCTCGTATATGTTGTTGTAGGCTTCCGAAGCATTTGTTTCCTTTTAAAGAATTTAGGTTTCCGAGTTGAAACCGCGTCGTAACTGCCTGAGTCTGCTGATCTTTCGCTCTCAGTTACATTCACCTTCTTCTGGGCTGCTGTAAGAATACTTTTCACAGTAACAGCAAATAAGTTTTTTACAACTCAATAATGCACGTGTGAGTACAGCACGCTCCTTATTTTTGGAGAAGCTTTTGACGAAATTAAATGTAGACAAATATATTTTAAAAAACGATATATGTTATTACGATGATGCAGTCTACGTCCTCCAGGGAGACTTAACGGTATGTTGCCTCCAACAACGACAAAACATAAAAAGGCGCGAACCAAGCAAAATCAAGGAAAAAACTTAGAAAGTATTAAGTAAGACTGGCATTACATATTGCATCTACCTTTATTACAGAGATAAGGATATACGAAGGGACTGCAATATTTAAGCATTTTGCAAGAGATACCATCACAACCAATTGCAGCAGTATATATATATATATATATATATATATATATATATATATATATTACTACATATATTATTTCACATTGAATGAATCTCGTCAACAGTCGCTAATCTAAAACTAAAATTAACTGTGGGGTTCCTATAAAGGCTGCCATAGTGGGAAACCAGATCTTTGGAGTTACTATTGCTACTACTGTAGAAACTTTGCAAAATACTCATTAATACCATTAACATCAGCTAAACAATTAGGCAATGGGATCTTAGTGTTAACGTTAAGGTATTTGAGAGAAACCCCATAGCCTTTTTGGGTTATTGGACGCAAAAGTAGTGTTCAGAAATTGTTTTCCACACCTAACCTTATCGAGAGTAAAATTTCTTAGTTCTTTGTATTTATTCCAATCATGAAGCAATTTGCTAACTTTAAATTTAGATAGTGCATTGTCTCTTAGCTTCGTAAAGAATGTCCTCGGTCAACCAAGATGCTCTACGCTCTGTGACTTTGACCTCAATTAATGGTGCATGTAAATCATTAACAGCCAACAAAACCTATTAAACATGTCCACTTTAATTAATTAATTTAAAATTTCTGAAGTTTCTATACTTAATAAGTTTAGGTTGAATGTTAAAAGATACAATCCTTAAAATACACAACGCCAATCTATGATCAGGTATAAAATCAGCACATATAATACCAAAGGATTCCACTAAATCCTTACTAGATAACTTGTACCTATACTATGATACAACTACGAATTACTATATAAAATAATAAAGAATAGAACATTATGGTTGACATTTCAGTTGTAGAACCATGTATATTTCAATAAACAAGTCGACTTCTAGCGTAGTAACTTATCGCACTTAGAACCAGGCTTCGTTGATTGAATTTTAGTCATTGAGAGAACCGAATAACGCCATTCACTGCACGACCACATCATGATTATTACGAATGGATTTCTTCGTTTCGGAGAAAAGACCCTAATACTTCAACGTTAGGCAGAGGCGAATTGATTTCTTTGTGTAAACTTCCCAAACACACATTAATAATATAGTACGCGATGCGTAAAAAGAGCAAACGTACAAGAAAAAAGCAGGAGAAATAGGAAAATTTCAATTTTCGATGGCTTTCCCTTCGCCATACTCCGAGACAGCGTCTCGCGGGAGTAATATTAGAGTGACCCCTAGCGTTTATAGAAAAGGTTAAAACTCAATAAAGCCTTTTTCCTTCGTCTTTATTTCTTTCTTTTCCCCGTTCATGGAGGAGCGCACGCCCAAATTCTACGTATATAGGAAACGTTTCTTATCGTGAAGTTTCGGCGAGACAAACGGGACACAATTTTTTTCCGTTCGTTCTACCGTTTCACGTCGCGCCGTCCCACCTAACCGTCGCTGTCAATTTTGGCAATTTACTTTTCCCTCTTCCACGTGAATTTCTTATTTTATTTCGTTGGATTTTCGCCCGTCGATAATATCATCGTTTCGATGTCTTATTTCGGTTTTTATTCCGTTCGTTTCTCTCGGACGCTCTCTCCTATTCTTCCGACGAGAAAGTAGTAGCGTCGGAAGGCTTTCGCTTACGTCCTTTATTTTCCGGTAAGTTCCTTCCACTCTTATCGCGTATTCTGATCCTTTGAACTACTTCTTCGACATACTCCAGACGTCTTTATCTTCGGATAGGATTGCGAAATGCATGCAAGGAATTTTCAATGCTGGAATGGCGAAGGTCTTTGTCAATTCTTTTCGCTGATAAAGTCTTTTCTTTCCGTATAAACTAAGCGTCTTTTATTTTCGTTTCGAGATATAAACGAGCGGTCTCTATGCAGAGTCTGATATAAATGTACAGGCATTTAGGAAAATGGATAAATCTTTTGAATTCCTGCTTAAGAACGCTCCAAGGTGGAGTCGAGAAACGTAAAAGGGGACTCAAGCTGCGAGAAGGGTGAATAGTTTAAATCAAAAAATTGAATTCGTAGTGAAGACAAATGGCCCAAATAACTTTGCTATGAACTCTGCTGCAAGCTGTTCATTTCTACGATCTCATCTACGTTTAAGAATAACAAATTACAGTATGGATGTGACATTTAATTTTTTTGCTTTCATTGATTTTAAATCAAAAATAAGCTATATTTGTTTTAATGGAATAGTTGTTTTAAGATAAAGATATTATTTCTTTGAAACAGAATAGAATCCACCCAACTTGAAGAGTCTATCTACCAAAAGTCCAAGTTCTAAAATCTTTTTTCACCTACGATTTAAAAGAGTTGCGAATGCGTCCAGAAAATGGTTGTACTACAGAAGTTCGTGGAATGGAGGGGATGGAGGGGATGGAGTGGGGATATGGGCGCTCGCTAGGTGTCATTCTGATTGGCGACTCATCATTAGTATATAAGTTAAGTTGCAGCCCGTCAAGTCAATCCAGAAGAAAACTGAAACTATGGAGGAAATTGAACATCATGCTGTGATAAAGTTCTTTACAAAGCAAGGAAAGAACGCTCAAACCATATTGAATGAAATGGAAACCGTTTATGGGGAACAGTGCCCTAGTAAATCAATGATTTATAAGTGGCTTTTTAAACATGGTCGGGAGTCGATTGAAGACGACCCCCGCTCAGGACGGCCAGTTGAGGCCACCACATCGACATCGTCGAAAAAGTGCAAAAATTTGTACTGAAAGACGCCCGTTTGAAGAAAAACAATTATCTGCAATAGTTGGAGTATCAGATACCACCATTTTGCGTATCCTACATGACCACCTAGGTATGAGAGAGGTATGCGAGAATGCCCACGCCGCTGCAGAAACAGCAGCGCGTCTGTGCGTCCAAACAATGTTTGGAGCTGTGTGGAGAACAAATCTGCACAGATTTTGAAGCGAATTGTTACCGGAGATGACACATGGGTTCATCGCTTTGAGCCTGAGTCCAAACAGGAGTCCATCCAATGGCAGAAAAAGGGGACACCACCGCCAAAGAAATTCAAAGTGTCAGAATCGGCTGGAAAGTTGATGACTACTGTTTTTTGGGATTGTGAGGGGATATTATTGATTGATTACAAAGAAAAAGGTAGAAGGATAACCGGAAAATATTACACAGCGATATTAGAAAAATTAAAGGAGGCCATCAAGAAAAAACGTCGAGGAAAATGGACCAAGGGTGTGTTGCTCTTGCAAGACAATGCGCCGGTTCACAAGAGCAAAGTTGCAATGGCTGCTCTGCACAAGTATGGCTTTCAATCAATAGTCCATCCACCCTACACTCCAGGCCTGGCACCTAGTGATTTTTATTTATTCCCCAATTTAAAAAAAGACATGGAAGAAAGTTTTCCGACGACAATGAGGTAAAGAAGGCAACTTTGGCCCATTTTGAGGCGAAAGATAAAAAATATTTTTATGATGGTTTAGAAAAATTAATTCATAGATCTAATAAATGTATTGTGCTTATGGGTGATTATATTGAAAAGGAAAAATAGATTTATTGTTTTATTTTATTTAAAACCCTTTCATTCCACGAACTTCTGGACGTCCCCTCGTAGTAAGTACCAACACCACAGAATACAGAATACTACCATACAAGCAACTGCAAGTTCGTTTATAATCGTACGAAATCGTTGTGTTCACGTTTATCCGATGTTTTGTGTCGCCATTTTTATTTCGATATTGGCATCACTACACCCTTATAACAACTCTATCGCCGATCTATTGGGGAAGAAAGGAACGCAAAGAGAAAAATCAGTAACTGTTTGTCAGTATATTCAAGTCTATGGCCAGTACTGATGCATGCTATGTGGGCAAGTTTTACAAAAACTTCTTAGGTGAGGCGCATTTTTATCTTTATGGCTATGTAAACAAACGGAAACATATGAGGCCATTTTATTCGCCAAAAGTTACTTTTTGGGCCACAATATCGGCGCAAAGAATTATTGACCTATACTTTTTAAGATGATAGAGGTATTCGCTGTTCGTGAAATTTTCCCTGGAAAATGACATGATACCAATGGATTTTTTCCAAAGGGGCTACTGTAAATCAAAGGCATACAGCAACACTCTTCGCTTTCTCAACGAATCAAAAGGGAATATTCATAAAGAAATGGCGGCCATTACGGAGAATATGTACCAAACAGTTCTCAAAAACTTCGCCTCACGTTTAGGAAAATAACAGAACACATTTAGAAGACATAATTTTTAAGAAATAAATTCTCAAGGCCTGTATTTTAATGGGAAGCAAACATCTATTCGTTAAACTTGATCATTATTTTATTATATTCCTTCTACTTCTGAAAAGGACTTTCACACTTTCTTTGTGACTGAGTATGTTGTTGGTCCCGAAAGGGATCGTTTCGAGTAGGTCGACGTTTCGTCTGGATGCTCTCGTTTAGCTAGTGTTCGGAGATGAACTAAATTAGATTAGATTAATTAAAGGTGATGTTACACTGCGACCTGTTAATCTACTGTGACCCTTATACGAGTTGTAAGCTTCTAGGGTTTGCCCACACTTACAGCTTCCCATCCAGTCTAAGAGCTTTAAAGCTCTTAGGGGTTAAGTATGTATATGCAGTTAAAATTTTGACAACTTTAGAATTAAGAAGTTGCAACGCTTTCTATAACTGAGCAACAAGATCGACTCCACTTTCTATTGAGCAGGCTATCTTTATTGGTATCAGGAATGGCTACACAAAGCATTCCAACAACTTATAATGCATCAACAGAAAATAACTTAATATTGAAGTCTCCAGTTAGATACACGAGCATACAGTCGTACATTCTCAGACTGTGATATATTCTTCTCTGAAAGAATTATTCAATCCAAATGCAGTTATCAAGACTTAATATGCTTGCCTATGGCATATAGATGGTTGTTGGGTGTGGAATTCAAATTACAAATGGTTTTAGTTTTAATTATGTCATTAAAGTGTGACATGGTTTTATTATTTTTAGTTGTATTTTGACGTTGCTAGTTTATCTGATTAATTTCTGTTTTATGTACCCTAGGCTTTCGTTATTATATGTACATTAATGCTATTACACAGTCTTTAATATGGTTGTATTAACTGTGGGGCAACAAACGCTATTATTGTAAATCTACTAGGAGGTCTAACAACGGTAGCATTTATATCAAACGTAATAAAAGTTAACACTGTAAAGTAATACTAAATAATTAATATTTTGATCAGTTTGTAACCAAGTATAGTACGCTCTATATTTCCATCAAGTTTCTTTAAAATTAGACTTTCAGATGCAATTCCTTGCCAATAGCATTACGTTGTTTACTTTGAATAAGTTTGCTTTATCTCTACCATATATTTCAAGTTCTTCTTCTTTGACGAATTTGGTTCTGTATTAAATTATATTTATATCACTTCTTAATTTCAGTATGTACAATTCTTTGTAGAATTTTGAATATAACTCATATCTACAACCTCATAATGGTCGTAAAGACCTGAGCATTGATACGCTGCAATAATTTTCCGTCTCACTAGTCCAAATTACAAACTAAAACCCTTTTAAGAACTATCTATTCATACCCGACGAAGCTTCTATTCAAAATGTTCGGCAGTATCTTGATCCTTACATTATACTGTGAATGTACGTTCGTACATACACACTGTCGATCCGAACCAAACTAATTAATGCGAATAAAGCGTGGCGAATAGTAACAAGTTTGCTCGGACAAGTTTTGCGGACGAAGCTGGAGGATTAGGCTCCGATGGACAAAGGGATTCCGATTCATTTACTTCAGTTGATTGTGTGTAACTCTCTCTTGTTTGTCCAACTTGCGCAAACAGAACAGGTAATAACGAGTTTATTCTTGCGAAATTCAATATCGCCTCTCTCTACTCCCCCTCGCTCGTTCTCCTGCGCTCAGTTCCTGTCTTTTTCCTCGTTCCCTCGGTCGTCTTTCGATGTCGTCGCATATCCGGATTTTTGCCGGTTGATCTTCTCGGGTCGTTTCCTTTGCCCGAATTCGCCCCTAAAGGTTTGCCATCTACAGGACGATTTTATAACTATTAAGGTAAAGATGTGAAAATTGGAAATCTTTTTACAATAAATATAAGACTAAATTTTAACGTTTTTGTGTTTGAACTCAGTCATGAAATGGTTAAAACTGTATGTTTGTGGCAAAACATTTGTAACTTTTTTATACAGTATGATCAACTGATACCATTCGTAAAGTACTATGAGTTGTAGGCAATTCTATTTCTTGAAAACTTGGACTTAAGCTAATTAAACCATAGCCAGGTCAATGAAAATATTTTGCTTTTCCGCCTATGCTGGTTGATCGATAGCACTTGTTTGTTATTTGTCATCTACTTTAATATGAATCCTTCTTTTTATCAGATACATACGCATTTGGTGACAATAGTTTTATTCCTAATTTGAATAGTTGGAAATGGCAACAAATATAGTTTAATTCAAGATGGTTTAATCTATGGTTACAAATATAGTACCAAAGCCCATCGTATTTGGAGATGATGGTTGTTAGTAATCGAAAAGTGTAAAAGTGCTTAAAGAATTTCTTTTCGGGAGATCTCAGCTTGCCCGAAGAAGCACGCTCTGGAAGACCAAAGATCATTAACAACGAGGATCTTAAGCAGGTGGTGGAGGCAAATTCCAGTACAACGTGCCTAGAGCTTGCAGAAGAGTTCAATGTGAGTGATAAAACCATGCATTTGCACCTTCATCAGCTAGCAGAGATATGGTAGTTAAGCTCAATGAGTCCCACGTTAATTGTCGAATGATAACAAATTAAGTTGTCTTACTATTTGGCAAACATTTCGCGCAAAGATAATGAACCATTTCTTGATCGGTTGTTAATCTGTGACGAAAAGTAGATATTGTACTCAAATTTTAAGCGTTCTTATCATTGGTTGTTGCTTATTGATTCGATACCACACACTCCCAAAGATTTCTTGCACCCAAACAAGATTTTATTGTGTGTTTCATGGGCAGCAACCGGAACAGTCCATTACGAGTTTTTGAAAAGGAACAATCACTGCGAACTCGTGTTGTGAACAGCTTCAGCGATAAGCAACACTCATCGAAAAACAGCCTTTTTTGGTCAGTTAAAAAAAGTGGTATTCCTACAGGATAATGCTAGACCCCACATCGCAAGGCTGGGCCGGAAAATAATTTCTGAACTTGGCTAGGCAACATGCAACGACAATAATCACTAGAGACCGGATTATATGCAAAGTGCATATATTTTATTTTACTTTATTATATTTTACGTCTATATGTAGATGTATTACACTGATTAAGGTTAATTAGCGTAACTTAACGTTAATCAGTGCAAGATCAAATAGATAGCAATAGATATTTAACGAAATGTTTGCAGTAATACGTAATGAAGCTTACTATTTCTCAAAATTAATTTTCTGCTGCCTTTGTTGCGACAAACAAAAGAATTCCAAATTTTAATAGGGACTTTCTCCAGCACAGAGTACATTAAAAACAACAGGCATAGTTCTACTCTTACAAGTTTATTAAGTGACGTTGAGATGTACGAGTTAATATTTCAACAGCGATCTTTAAATTCCCTTTTGTCCAAAGTATGTTTGCTAAAGATCAAAACTGATACATCAGGTGCAGATCAACAAAAACAAGAAACATAAATTTTGTATATTTCCTGCGAGAAGAATTGGTAGATAACTTTTAAACCTTTCAACATTGTTATTAAAGCCTGACTTGTTTTATAGAATAAAATTAGAAATTCTTAATAAATAGATAAGAACGTAAGAAAGCATTTATTGTTGAAATTTTCTGATTTATTTATTATTTCCAATAGAACCTACATAAACACTATATCATTAAAATTAGCCCCATAAATACCGGCTAATATACATTTTCTACGAAGCATCGCATGAGCCAACTATATTCTCGAACTACTGCAATAGTACAGAACGTTCTATCGCAATTGGCTATTTATTCTAATATCCTGAATACATCCACATACTTGTACGCAATAAACTTGACAAACAGCGCGCTCATAATCCCGACCGCCCTGTTTAAATAAGTGAATTATTGAATCTCCACTCACCGCCGTGCGGCAAACGAGATCCATTACTGCGCCAGCGAAACCAACAAAAGGCGCACATTTTATGGTCTGAACGATATGTTTCCGTTACACGCTAACACAATACAATACGCCATCATCCCGTCGCGAGGTATATAGGGCTATCCATAAGGAAGATATACGTTTTAAAGTTGCTATTACTCTTTGAAAACTCAATGAAGAGAGAAAGAAGCTTAAAGTAAATGTATTTATGTTTGTTTAGGTTTGACTTATTCATGATATTTTATTGTTGTGTCATTAATGATTAGCAATTGGGAATTTTCGCGAAATGTTTTTGAATTGTGCAAGTTATGGTTGCTTTTATGTAGTTATTATGAATCTGAATCAATTGTTCTTTCATATATCTTTACATTGCTAACTCGACGTTTATAAATGCAATGTCTCTTAAGGCTTGTGAAATAATACGGATATTATTTTTTGAATGCAGTACCTTTCATTGGCGGATTGGATTCGTTTTCATATCGTATGAAATATACGAGGGCTGTTTTTTTTAGTGTAATTCGATTCCTTCAAGCAGATAGGAATTGTGTAAAATTCATCGAAAAATGAGCCGAGTATATGGCGGATGGTTTTGTGCGTGAATTATGTGGGTGAGCCGATGTTCACAATGAAGGGGGATAAGACGCAAGTCTGTCGCGTCAGAAGACATTGTTCAACGAGTTGACAAAATGGTTCGAGAGAAATGGAGGTTTGCCATCAGTGAATTCAGTGTGGAATTTCCTCAAGTTTCAAGATCAACTATGTACATAATTGTAATGGAACACCTACGCTTCCATGCAGAGGGGATTGGAAAAGTCGTCCATAAATACGACAAATCCATCAATCTTCATGTTTGTATGTAACTTTTGGTAATAAATCCGTTTTGTTATTTATACTTGTCTTGTTTTTACAAACTATCGGAGGTTGAAAACAAAACTCCTCCCTCCCCTCTCCCTCTCTAAGTGCACATAGTAGCAATCAGGGATGATAAAGATCATGTTCCTTGTTTTTGAAGTGAACCAAAAATTACCAACTTTTATATAGAAAAGATGATCTAAAAATCACTGGGAAACCTGTACGAAGTGGGTCCAATAGTGATTATGGTGAAAATGAAAATATGTAACATATAAAGAAAAAGTTCAATAAACATTGGAGTCCGTATGGCAGTAGTAATTTTGAACTAAGAACTAGACAAGCAGAAAACTGTTGCCATTTTTGCAACAAATTGTTGCTTCGTGTCAACGATATCCAAAGAAGGTCGAAAAGTATAATAATAATAACAATAAGGGTCGCACTATATATTTTGAGATGCCACGAAACTAGTTAGAGCTCGTACCACTGCATTTCTAAATACCACCATACTTAAGTAGTAAGGTCCGACTTCTATTAGTTAAGTCGCTGTTGTCACATAGCAAATGTGGACTGGTCAAGAGAACATGCGCTCGCAATGATCTACTACGACTTTAAGGTCGGTTTAAGTGAACAACAAAGTCTTGAACGATTGTAACTCGTATTTGGCGATGAAAGTCCTGCAAGTGCGTTTCGCTGGTGCAGTGAATTTAAAAGAGGATATCGTTTGGTAATGACCTACGTGCTAGTAGGCCCTGTTCCTGAGTGAGAAGCATTGAGAGAGTGAGACGTATGATCGACGAAGATCCAAGATGCACATATCAAGAGATTGAGGCAACTCTTGCCACAGTAAACTCAATTTTACACGATCATTTTCGAATGAAAAAGAAATTGTTACTCGCTAGGTGCCACACCCGCTTAAGGATTTTCAAAAGGCAGAGCGAGTAAGAATTGTGAGACAATTGTGGACATCATATTCTATCTAAAATAGTAACAGGAAACTTACATACCATTTTACGATATTCCTACCCGTCAGGAAAGCCGTTTGTGGATCCACGAAGATGCACGAACACCAACAATGGCAACAATTACCTGTAGTTCTTGAGTGTGTCAATATTCACGGATTAATGTTACATCATGACAATGCATCATCATACAGTGCACAGCAGATAATTCAATTTTTACGTGAAAATTGTGTGAAAGTCATTGAATGTCCGCCCTATTCGCCTGATTTGGCCGTGTGTGATTTCTAGTTATTCCTAGGGGTTTCCAAATTACGAACTGCGGATGAACAACGGTGGGCGAGCACCACCAATACACCCCGTGGTTCAAACGCTCAAACTTTTCCGCAGTTATGACAGCGTACTGCAGTATAATGTAGTGAATTATTTTCTCCAATCTCTTCAATAAACTAGTGGAATTGACGCATATGACCAGACATAATTTACAGCTGACATGACTGGCTTTAAAATTTCCCATCACTTTCAACGCAAAGATTGTTGATGTACAATGCCAATGTACGATTAATAGTTTTGAATAACCGTCATTTTTTACAGCCTGGAAACAAAAACAACGACACATTTATTCTTTCCATGTATGTTTCTGCCACCATCAGTAATGATATAGTTCAAGCTTTTCCATTGAAAATTACTTTTCTGACCAACGTCTTCAATTACTTCAAAAACGTCCTCTTGTCTGATCACGCTGTAAATGTTATGTATTTCAAGAAACTCTTCGCATACTTCATAATTTTTATCTATCCCTTGAATGAAAAGTTACAACGGAGCAATATCTAAAACATCTATTGCCTCATCGAGGGCCAAGAGGAAACCATTCCAACAACTCAACTTCTGTCAGATAATGGAGTAAACGTAATTTTTCTAATATCATCTTTTCTTCAAGTCACGTTGTTTGCTGATAAACTGGTGTATTTAAATAAATTAACTTTTTCTCGACAAATTTCACTGCGCAGCTTTTTGTTCTTTCAACTGGACATTCTTTCTCGCGCAAATTAACAATAACTCAATACCGGTGAGATTTTTCAGAAAAGCCGTAGCCCCGGCCATCTCACCCTTACTCTCATAGAATTCTCGCCTCATCTTCTCCGGTACGTCGTTATTTATTTTCTGCCAAGACGGTCCGTCACAACTTGGCAATCAATAAGCTACCCGGGCTCTCTTAGCTTCTCTGTCCTCCGTCAAGGTTGTCTACTTTCATTCCTGTCCCCAGAGACATACTTATATAAGAATTTTCCTAAATAATATACTTACGTATGAATATCGTAGAAAGCAACCGGTGAAAAACAAAAACCAAAGATTTTCATCATGTTTCCCATTTCTTATGTCTAATTCGTCAAAGACGCGTAGCGCAAGGCAACAAAGGAATGAAAGGAAAAGCAGTACAAAGTCCATTATGGCGATGCGAAGTTTCTTGTCTCTTTGACGCGATATTATTATATAACGTTAACCAAAAGAAAGTTACATTTGAAATTATGCTAACGTTTAATGAATCTAAGAATAAGTGAGGAAGAAAACAAGTTTGTATTGGCAAAATAACTAGATTTATAAAATTCATTGGGGTCAATTTAAATGTTTCAATTAAATGACCTAAATACCATGAGACTTCATTTTGGCTAAATAAAACTTAAGTTCTATTTACGTACGAATTTTAGTTAGGTCGTTATATTATACTTTTGAAACTGCTGTATTTAAAACCAAGAATTTCAAGTTCAAACTGCTGCTGCTTAATTAATTATCAATTAGTTTTTAGGTTCTAAGTATCCAGATTTAAAATCAGGCTCGATAGCTCTGTCGACTTGGTACTAGAAACGACGACATTAAAAAGTTAACGCAATTAATCTTTAGCGCATTTGCAATGAAATCTTATGTCGTAATACATCATCATAGTAAATTTCGACGAGAGGAAATTCGAAACGCCTCAATCGGTCAAAGGTTAATTGAAATTCTCGCCGTTCAAGTGCCTCTATTATCGCTAGTAATTAAAATCTAAGATACTTCTCTATTGTACTGCTAATTCCCCGATACTCGAACGAGAGCCAGCTCTTTAAAGAGCCGACTACGCCGCGTCCATCGATTCCAAGTACTCCCCACCTACCACTTAATTTCATTTTCTACGTTTTTTTCGGGTACTGCTGCACTTAAGGAAGATATTTACATGATGAGGAATATTTCGAAATCGTGAGAATAACGTTCTCCTCTATGATATTAACACTCCCTAGCAATTACCGAGAATCTTAAAGTAAGTGTGGTGTGCTATTAGTTTTAAGTGCGGTGTCTGTTCTAAGAATTTGTTACGGTATTACATATATTTTTTACAATAATTAAAATAACCTAAAGATGATGAACTGAAAAGAAAGCTACCTAGATTATTTCAACTACGTAGGAAAGCTTTGGACGGCATACAAAGTAAAGTTACATATTAGGAGAGTTTTTAGATCTTTTGAACGCATTTGGCAGTGTGGATCATGGCATTCTACTGCAGAAACTTGATGTTATATATTCTAGAGGAATTGTTCGTGATTTAACAAAGTCTTATTTAATAAATCAATTGCAGTGTGTACGTATACTAATAGGGAAGTACTACTATATATACTATCACCCTGGTTGCAGATTGAGGAAGGCGTACTTCAAAGCTCAGCTATGGAAGCATTCCTCTTTTTATGTAAATGGTTTCTGAAAATAATTTACGGTTGAATATAAATTTTAACGTGTTGTGATGTTATATGACATCTTGAATAAGTTTTAAAATATGGGGTCGGACAACCGAACGATTATTGTGTTTCTAGTTTAACGAATTTCACATTCATGTTTCGGTTATGTATATTTTAATATATCTCTTATTATTGTAATCAAATATTCGTACAATTAGTATTTCATTAAGTGGGTATAAATTTCAGACTTATTGGTGGTAGAAATCCTGGCAATGTTCCTATTTAGCTAACTCCTTATTAATAACTAGAAAATTATTTACTCATTGTAATTTAGGGTACTATTGCTGTACTTTCTAATTATGATCATGACATCTTAGGTAGTTATCTGCAATGTTCCTTACTGAAAGGGCACTCAGGTAATGCTGTAATTACCATTGACAAACCAAGGTTTCTTTTGACCAAATTCCATAATTTTCGAAGAGTACAAGATAGCTCCATCCATACATCTTAAGCGATATAGAATTTCAACATGTTCGAAGCAAATTAACTTGTATTCATTTATTAACAGTAACTAGAGAGTTTCAATTCGTCATTAGGTGAGTTAACTTATCATTCAGTGCATTCAGTGTATTCAGGATATTTTCGCAACTATTCATAAAAAGAATATAAATTGTAGTGAAATTTCTCTCACTTGATCCCTTTATCAGGTGTTTCACTTATTGTATACAACAAATTTAGATACCTCGAATTAAATTAGGGTGTAGGTTAGTTATATCGAAACATAACAATGAATTACGTATATGATTGAGGTTATATCACTTACATCAGATAGTGTTCGACAAATACCTATTGCAATCCCTAGCTAGCTAATAAACTTCTTTTTTTAATTTAAATTAATAAACGATTTTAACGAGAATGATGTCCTTTTCTTTTTGCATCCACATACGGACTTTTGTATTCTCAGGTCAGCGAATCTACTACCTCCGCAATAGCAACGCTGACGATGGAAGGCCAAGGTTATATTGGAGTTCTTTTTCTGCTGGATGAGCGGTGTTTCGGTCGGTATACGGGTAATATACTCTGGTTGTTTTTTACTTCTCTTAAGGAGAGTTTTGTGTTAGAAGTCTATTTTGCTCACCGGACCCCTTACATTCTACAATTTTATAGTTAGGGCAAGTCTTTGAACTGACACTGGAAGCAGTAGCGTTCCACTTTCAATAAACTTATTCCTCCAGATTCTACACAATGAAATAAACAGCGTTAACTGTAAGTGCTACGCTTTTCCTGTACTTATTTTAAGTAAAGAACTTTCTGCATTGTTTGCCATCTTAAAAAATGAAAAAAATTAAGACAATTCTCTCAATGGAATCCTCGCAACTCGATACTAGGAAAACTATACACATGATTCTGGTGACTTAAAACAAATGCTTGATACAGCATTTGCAGATGCTGGTGCGTAAGAAAAGATTTTAGTGATGAAGCCCAACATGGCCGCACCTGAGGAACACACCTGATATGTACATGTTGACCAAAAAATAGCTGACTGTCGAAAATTACTCCAAGATCATTTTAATTTCGCTCCCACGCAATCCGTGAACCATTCCAGTTGTACGCGGGACGAGTTTATTTTACGTGCGAGTCGCATACGCGCATTTTGTTAGATTTAATATAAAATTATTTTCTAGGCATCAATGATAAAATATAATCAATAATCTACTATAGGTTAAGCACATCAACGATGGAATCGTTTCTGAACTATAGTTTGACATCATCAGCGTAAGACAGAATGTCATTGGTCAACCGTTCTAGTAGATCATCAAGAAATAGCGCAAAAAGCAGAGGTCTTAAATATGAGCCCTACGTAACGTCAAATGTGCGAGAATATTCACCTGAACAAAAGCCATCGTAGAAGTAGTGGTGCTCTTAAGTACGATTCAATTCATTTCGCTAGCACGGTGAGATGCTAAAGGAACTTGATTTAAATAATTGTATAGCAAACATCTTTATAAATATTGTCGATGATACGACTTACTCTCTCAATGTTAATCGAAACTTCCAAAACGTAAAAGCTTGAAGCCAGTCATCTTTTGGATGCTCTCAAAAAATTGATGACTTGCTTGGTCTACGTCAATGCTTCGTCGTGAAACGGCGACCACATAAATGTTTCCTTAGTTTAAGGAACAACCAGAAGTCACACATGGCCAAATCAGGAGAACAGGGTGAATGTTCAATGATTTATACGTTATTTTCACATAAAAATTCAACTGACTGCTGTGCACTGTGTTACAGTGTACCAGTTTGTTATGACTGGACATTGATCTTCCAGCTTAATTTCCTTTGCCAATCCTATACTTCCAGAGGGATTCTTACTCGTTCTGCCTTTTGAAAGTCGTTAAGCGGGTGCGGCACCCAACGAGTAACATTTTGTTTTTCATTCGAAGATGAACATATAAAATAGAATTTACTATTCCGGATCCAACACCAAGTTACCTCAATCTCTAGATAGATACATCTTGGATCTTTGCCGATCATACGACTCACTCTCTCAATGTATCCAGCGGTAACTGAAGAACAGGGCCTACCAGCACATAGGTCATTATCAACCGATATCCGTCCTCTTTTAAATTCGCTATACCAGCGAAACACAGTTGCGCGTGAAGGACTTTCATCACCAAGTGCGAGTTGCAATCGTTCAAGACTTTGTTGTTCACTTAAACTGAGCTTAAAATCGTAGTAGATCATTGCGCGCGCATGTTCTCTCGACAAGTCCATAGTTCGATGACAAATCGTATGTACCACGTTTGCTCTATAACAGCAGCGTGTTAACCGAGAGTCACAGCTTACTACTTAAGGATGGTGGTATTTAGAAATCCAGTGTTGACAGCACTAACTTCTCTAGTTTCGTGGCATCTCAAAATATACAGGGTGACCCTCGTATTATGTCTGCTGAGATATTTACGATACATTTATAGACATCACAACATCTAGTGGTATGACGTTCCCCCGATAAGAGAGAACACGTGGGTTCGAATCCTACCGACACTGATATTTTTTTAGAAGTATAGAAACGTTGCTTAAATGCAAAGAAATCGAAATTTATCATTACAAGCAATCAACGAAGGTTTCATATTAATTTAATACGTATTTACTTTGAACGCTAGGGAATATGCTATAGATGAATCGAAAACTGTCATTCTTATTTTATGTTACACTAGCCAGACTTCCTTTTAACGATTATAGCGATGATAAATTCCCACTAAAATATTATATTACACAAGAAGTTTCGCCTTTTCAACAAATTGTTATAATATAAAAGATCTTACGACTATTACTCTGAAAAATTGCTAATTTATGCGGTATTTTCAACAAGTACGAACGGAAGATTAAAAATATATCGCACTAAGGTGTTGAAAGGAAAAGGAAGCGAAAGGGTCCATTCAAACAGACTCGCTTAGCAAAGCATTAAACCAACTAGGTGCGAAATACTCCGAGGATAAGATCCACGTCGACGAGTGTAAAATTTCATTACTAATGTACGAACGGGCTTTTTCGATTTCTTTCGAAGCAAACTTTTCCACGGCGACGAGATCAAAATTCAAACTTTTCCGAACGTCCAAAATCAACGCCGCCACGACCGCTGTCTGTTCCCATCAGAGAAACGGTCAGAAATCACGTACTTGGTCGAATCGAGGGATAGCCGAACGAAACCACATTACATATTCAGTGAGTAGAATTGAAACGTGAATTTCATAATGGGGATGAGGTGAACTCAAGACGCGAAATACGCGGCGGGTACAGTATTGCAGAGAATGGCTGGAGAAAGCACAGAAAGGCGGCTGTTGGGGAGGTTGCGGTGGTGGTGGTGGTATCGCTGACTTGGGCGTGAATTATTTGCAAGTCAGATTCGGTGGTAATGCGATGGTGAAGAGTAAGGACAGGGCCGGGTTTGAAACACGTGTATTTAGAGAAATGTTCGGAAATTCTTCAGAAATGATGAAATTTATTATACTAAAGAATATCTGTTTGGACGCAATCGAACGATTTTGTATGTTATATTGTAGTTCTAGTTACAAGTTATCAATTAGTGTATCTAGTGTAACTGCCATCAATTAGTATCTCATTAACCAGGCAGAAATCTCGAACTTAGTGGAAATCCCGACAATGTCCCTACTTAGCTAACATCTTATTAATTACTTACAAATTATTTCCTCACTCTAATTTAGGGTACCATTGCTGTGTTTTCTAACAACGACCATGACGTTATCGGTAAATATTTACATACTAGGGCCACGATAAGTTCCAATGTACGTCATCAATAAATCGTGACGTCAGGATTTACGCCGTTGCCGGATACACACACAAACTCACTATCAAACCTAACCCAAGATACTAATGTAACCTAGTCTACGAACTGTCAACATTTAAAATGGCCGGACCATAGACAACCGATAACATTGTGTTTCATCAAATGTAGCCAATATTAGCAACGTAAAAGTACTGTGATAAGGAAAATATAATAATTAAGTAAATAAATATTTCTTTTCCATTTTTAACTTTGATAGAACGAGCGTTTATATTAAAAAACAGTGTGTTGCGTTATCCACTGATTGATATTATTAAGTATTATGTCATAATTTTGTACTAATACAAAATACTTTTAATTTATTTGTGTGGTAGCATGGCATATTTATAACGTCATTTGATTATATGTATGACGTCGCGTTAATGACGTGCATTGGAACTTATGATGCCCCTAGTATACTACAGTTCGGACATTGTAGACATGATAAGTTGTCACAATTTGGAAAAGGCGGCTGTGTCCTATAGCATACGAAATTTGAACTACCACATAGCATTGCATTGTTTGTTCGCTTTACCGTTTTATGAAAGTGTGGCCCAAGCTAATCGAGTGCCGATGTTGTTGCGACATGATAAAAACCTGCCGAGAGTACCCGAATTACTATTATCATACTTGGATCAAAACAAATTTGAATATCATTAATATCGCATTAGAAATAAGAATATCGCAAGCAGGTGTTCTGTTAAGAGATTAATAATAGTAAGTAATTTAGGGTTACATATACTGGCATCCCGAGGTTCCATTTTAGTTCATTTGTTGAAGGCATACGTGCTACTTGTATATGAAGATGGCTGAGAATATCTATAGTTTCGGTTCCAGCAAACAACGTCGTCCTAATTTGATTCCCGAAGAAAAAGCAGTGATTCGAAGTGTGTACGAAGGACTTCGCGCTTGAGAAAAAATATGTTGGTTAGTGCGGTGCACTCTTCTAACAAAGTCTAGTGAACGAAGTGTTTATAGGTTAATTAAAGGCTGAGGTGAGAATAAAAATGTACCCAAGCCTGAAACAAGAGGAAAAAAAAGAAAATTATACTGGACGATTTTACGAAATATGCAATTCATTGTGTTATATGTTACACAACACCTATACATACGTTTTGTTTTAGAAATTAAAATATGGAGGCATGCTTTATGACGTACAATATCGGAGACAAAGTCGAAAAATGTATTATGCTGTAGTTGAAAAAGTGTGATAGGATTTTGAGGTGTTATCCACTGGCTTGAAAAGCTCCATCTGGAAAAGGACGTAGACTCATAATCACGCATATTGGTACCGATTCTGATTTTCTGAAAGAAGGCTTCAACGTATTCAAGTCTAGGAAGATTTGCGATTATCACTAGAATATGGATGTAGATCGTTTTGAAAAGTGGTTTTCGGAAATTGTTTCCAAAGTTTAAACTGGCTCTGTTATTATAATGGATGATGCCCCATATCATAATCGGTTCCTAGAGAGATTGCTAACGTCCGCATGGCCAAAAGAAGAAATAATTGGCTTAGAGCTAAAAACATATACTTCGAGGAGACCATGGTGAAATCAAAGATGTTACATACAGCTCGACTCCATAAAAGCAAATGCCTTGCCCAAATATATAGTTGATTAGTTAGCTCATGAGTAGAGTATAATTGTACTCGGATTACCACCATACCATTGCGAATTAAATCCCATTGAAATTATTTGGACCCAAACGAAAAGCGAAGCGGCAAGAAACAATACAACTGTTAATTTGAAAGACATGAACATTCTACTCGATGGTGCAATTAAAACATTATTTGGGAGAAAAGTATTATAATCAAGAAACAACCACTTTAGACTGGAATACAAGAAAGAAAGTTGAAAGTTTTTCGTGCTAGGTACGGTGATTCCTTTAGAAAATTGTGAAATTACTCCACACATGCTTAAATCTTCTGACAAAACAATTTAGTGCAGAATTTTACTTTTGACGTTCTCACAGACGTATAATGAAAATATGTTTTCTCGGACTTTTGACCACGTGTGAGTTTTGTCCTGATAAGGATTGTTTCTTAGACGAGATCGCATTCGTCATCTTCAGAAGATGGCCTATCACTAGTTAAAGCTAGAGATCGAGTGTCGATCTCTAGCGAAATATGAATTATAAATTACGTGAAAATGAAAATCTCTTTTATTGTCAAAATTATGCTTGGATATGAAAGATAATATTTGAATTTAATTTAAATATTGATGGCTGGTATTAGCATTTACTGTCCGTTTTAATGTATAGTGCGCAATTATGAACAGACCCATAACTGATTTAGTGCGACAATCTCCCCATCAACCTTTGATGATAAACACAAACACAAACTTTCTGTGCAGATTAAGAATATTTTGAAGTTTAAGTGTTATTGTCATACCACCTACTGTGCTGGTGCTACTGTAAAAGCTCCGCACTATATCCTGAAACAGACCGTACGTTTATTGATTCCCTATCATTTGCGAATCAGTTGATTTATTGGATAAAACGCATTATATTAAGACATTTTTGTCTAACCCATGTCATTTACATCTAATTTCATGATCCAATGAGCTCTTCAGAAAAATATCTTCGCCTATAATAGCTTACAGATACTCTGTAACATTGCTAAAGAACGTTCGAGCAAATCTCGTCTAAAACATAAAGGGCAAAGTGTCCAACGCCGGTCCTGTCTAGCAAGATAGACACCTTGCACACCGGAGTAGCGTACTCGAAGGCGATATGGTGCATTGGGCCGATGTATGCGGTACACGAGCGTGTCCCGCGAAACCGAAAGTGAGAAAATCATGTTTGGCATTATTCCGCTCGAAAGTAGTTCTATTGTTTTTCTCCGGCGGAACGGTTCCTCGCCGAAATAGAGGCGATACGGAGGAAGGAATTCGGGGAATATATGAATAAGTAAAATTCGAATCGGGTAGCAGCAATTTGGCGAACCGCACTCTACACGGTCGAACGGATAAACTGAATGGGGTAGTCGTGGAGTACGGTGGAGGAAGTCCTTTTTTTCGGACGTAATTGCTTTCGACGAACGCCGGGCTCTTGTACTTCCGAGCATTGTGCGGTTGTAGCGTGGAGAGTTGGAGTGTCTATTTCGGAATTATTTGCATACAAATTAATAAATTAATTATACGAAATGAAATAGCTTTTTAAAAAGTTTGTCGGTCAAAAGAATTATACATAATTTATTTATATTCTTTTAACAATAGGGAATGTAATTAATTCGTCTATCTAAATGTATAACAAAATAAGGATTTATGTAAAAGAAAATTTGTTAATAAGTAATATTTGAAAGGTCTGATTCCTCTCCGATTTTTAAAACTTTTAAAATATTAATGTTTTGTGCCTGTTTCGGGTTAATTTGTACCGAAAAAAAATTATTTGTACTGATTCTTTTCTCGAGATATTCCAGTTTGTAAACGGGGGACCAACGTCACACTGCCCTGCAGCTTATTTATTTATTTATTAATTTGATAATGGTAGCATTTGAACTCCTTTTTTTAGTACTGTATAGATTTTACCCTCTGTTCATCTGTTTCTTGAGATAACCCAGTTTGAAAGGTGGGCGCTTGTAGTTGGTGGCTTGTTAGTTTAACTATGTGGACCTTTGCGCTATATAAATTTTATTATTTTTGTGGCTATTTCTATTTTCGCGAAGATAGAGCTTAGAAAGTGGGAGCTAACTTCACGTTGCCATTACCTCCTCAGTTCTTTTTTATTTCAACTTCACGCACCTGGCATCATATTTTTATTCGGGTGCCGTCCAAAATAGCAACAACGATTACTTCATTCGCTTTTGTTTTCGTTAACTCCGTCCCAAGGGGCAATATTTCACAGCAAAGTACTGTATTCACTCCTTACTTGACACCGACATTGAATACAGTACATTAGCCACAACGATTGCAAAGATTTTATGGTATAATTCACAGGTATCGCAGTAAATTCCACACCACATATATTAATTACTTATTCGGATCGCAGCGTTTCAAGAACACGTGGACATTCATTGACAATCATACAGTCCTTGCAATCGTTGTGATTATGGCTCTCTAGCCCAAGGACTTAAGCCGATTTAGTAATGCGGGTAGTAAGGCTGATATCTTATTTCTAAAGCGATGTAAAAAGGACTAGTCGGTAACTAGGTTACTTAATTTTAAAAAGGAAAAAACGGCAAATTAATGTTGTTTGGATAGTATACTCTATCCTTAATTGAAAACATCATAATTATTGCAAGGACTATTATTCGAAACGATGCATTTCAAGAGCATATAGACTTCCATATCAACAGAGTTATCGACTGGATAGTAAAAATGTATTGGCATGCATATGTCCTACAGAGGCTCTAAATTGCTTGATTTATTACCATAACGCCCTGGTAAAGGTACGGTTTCCTTTCATTTCCACCTTTCTCGAAAAGATACAAAGACACGAGATTTGGAGATCACCCAAAACCTTATAAAATGTTGGTAAGTTTAGAACTTTTAAAATTCATGCAGTTCAAAACTGTAAAATTCATTCAAATACTTCATGCTTAGACATTTTTACAATGCAGTCGGACACTCGGTTGATAGTTAATTAATGTGGTATGGAGTTTACTGCGATACCTGTGAAGGAAAACATCACGACTTTAAAAGCAACATTTGCGAATTGGAGTCTATAAAACTGAAGCGGTATAAGCAACAGTTGAAGACTAACACGGTTTTGGCAACTTTGTCTAAAATTTTTCACGAATATTACCTCTAAATTGTTTTTAAATAAGGATGATTTGTGCTGATGTATTGGCATGCATATGTCCTACAGAGGCTCTAAAAGAGAGTGCAATTGAGGGTAATTCGAATTGAGTTACCCCCAATTGCACACTCGAGTCTGCTTGATTTATTACCATAACGCCCTGGTAAAGGTACGGTTTCCTTTCATTTCCACCTTTCTCGAAAAGATACAAAGATACGAGATTTGGAGATCACCCAAAACCTTATAAAATGTTGGTAACTTTAGAACTTTTAAAATTCATGCTGTTCAAAACTGTAAAATTCATTCAAATACTTCATGCATTATACATTTTTACAATGCAGTCGGACACTCGGTTGACAGTTAATTAATGTGATATGGAGTTTACTGCGATACCTGTGAAGGAAAACATCACGACTTTAAAAGCAACATTTGCAAATTGGAGTCTATAAAACTGAAACGCTATAAGCAACAGTTGAAGACTAACACGGTTTTGGCAACTTTGTCTAAAGTTTTTCACGAATATTACCTCTAAATTGTTTTTAAATAAGGATGATATGCGCTGATGTATTTGCATGTATATGTCCTGCACAGGCTCTAAAAGAGAGTGCAATTGTGGGTCATTCGAATTGAGTTACCCCCAATTGCACACTCGAGTCTGCTTGATTTATTACCATAACGCCCTGGTAAAGGTACGGTTTCCTTTCATTTCCACCTTTCTCGAAAAGATACAAAGATACGAGATTTGGAGATCACCCAAAACCTTATAAAATGTTGGTAACTTTAGAACTTTTAAAATTCATGCAGTTCAAAACTGTAAAATTCATTCAAATACTTCATGCTTATACATTTTTACAATGCAGTCGGACACTCGGTTGACAGTTAATTAATGTGGTATGGAGTTTACTGCGATACCTGTGAAGGAAAACATCACGACTTTAAAAGCAACATTTGCGAATTGGAGTCTATAAAACTGAAGCGCTATAAGCAACAGTTGAAGACTAACACGGTTTTGGCAACTTTGTCTAAAGTTTTTCACGAATATTACCTCTAAATTATTTTTAAATAAGGATGATATGTGCTGTTGATAGCTATATTGCGATCTTCAAACTCAATTATTCTCCTCCTTCACTTTCAAACGGTGATCTAATTCTTTATTAATAATTTTTCTGTGGCGTTACCACCTCAATTGGCATTGATATTTTTACTGGTAAGAAGAATCAACACCTTGGCATGATCAGTGATAGCTCGCGTTGTCAGGATGAGGAATAATTCACTGGTTTCGGATACTTATTTTGGTGTAGTCGACGGTTGTTTAGTTTGAGGTTCCTACACACAGATCCAAGTTTTGTAACTGCTGCCGACATTTTAAACAAAATATGAAAGAGCACGTTTAAGTGTTTTGAGCATATCTGTTCTCTCTTCGACATGATCTTATCTTTACGCAACACTGCGTAGATGAACATCATACAGTGAGATATTTAAACGATCAAATTGTTGATTACTTCAGGCTTGCACGAGCATACCCAAATTTCCAACTAGTAGTGCTCCTGTACCATTTGATACATGAAGCTTTGTTATAGGACCTCTCTCAAATTTTATGGGACTTAACGACCGCAAAGCTTCTGTACATTGAAAGGTCCATGTAAAATCCTGTATATTGCCTTTGGGTCAATCCTAAACGATATATCAATCTCACAGTATGGTGGCATACCGATTTCGTTTAATCATAGCAGGCACAGTATTATATTGGTACCAGCAGATCTTCCTTAATTTTCTTCCACATTTGCTTATGAAGATTTCTTGATTTCTTAGGGGCAATTATAAAGAATGTCTACTCGACTGTTGCCTAATCTTACACAGGAAAGTCTCAAACAAGCTTTCGCACTACTGCCCTTTATACATCCTGAGGAAATGGTTCCCATAACCTCTATTAAAAGCCTCACTTCGGCAGATGTGCGTAATCCATTATATATAAGTGCACCAACAAACGTTTATTCCCTTCTTTAAACTCACCAATAACAATTATTTTCCGCTTGAGTGGCGGTCGGGCTTGCCGATCTTTTAGACATTCGTTCCCACCCTTCCATCATCGTGCGCTTTAGCGATAGAAGACGCCTTGCCATCGAGCCGAAACCGCGAGAAAGAAGAAAAGATACGACTGCAGCGGATACGAAATGGATCGCTTCCCCCTTTCAAGAAGGAAGGTTAATTGCGCAGCGCAATTAGTCACGGGGTCCGCACTGCTTTCTAATGATATGCCTCGCGACTGCTGAACGATACGTCGAGGTTAAGCCGTTAATTTCCAGGGACAATTCAAAATCTAGTGCGTTTGAGTGATGCTTTCCAATCTATCACGATTATTGAGTTTAGGTGTACACTACCGTTCATATTAGTTCGGGCAGAAAACGAGAAAATATTCAAACTAATTTTTCCAAAACTTAATCTTCATCGAAGAAACGTTATTCATAAGCGTAAATCTAATACATACCCCTGCTATCCTCTCCCTTGTTGTATATTTTTCCGACCGTTTTATTATCCACTCAAACGGATCCATTACTTTAATGAACTGAGGAATTTCAAAGATAATAGACCGACTGTATTTACCTAGCGGCGATAGACCCGTTATAAAACCTACATCCATCGTTTTTCCTGCACCCTGAACTATTCGAGTTATTCCGAGCGATGGAATAGAGGAAAACGCTATAGGGGGGAAATGCTAATTCCGATCGTTGGGATCTTATCTCGCAATAATAGCCGGGGTACCATTTGTGCCGCATAAAATCGAAAAACTCGCTGTAAAAACGTCAGGTATTCAGTCCTGGAGCTTGTACACACGCTAACTTTACGGCTGGTCTCGGTTATACAACGTCGGGCGACGAGAACTTGATGGTTTCGCTCTTTAAACGGCGACTTAAATTTGAATGTTGAACGCGAGTCACTGTTATTGCAAGTGGTCGTTTAAAATGCAAGCTTTTTGTCGATGGAGTCGCTCTAAGAATGCATTCGAAGGATTTTTGCTTAATTTTTAATAGGTTTTATGTTTCAAGAGTACCGTAGAATGGTGGTACGTATCGGCGAAAATTTGAATTCTATGTAAATTTTGCTTAAACAACAGTATAGCAGTGTATAAATATTGAAATATCGGATTAAAGCAGATTACTTGGAATTGTTGTTTGGGCTATTTCCATCGTATGTTGAACTTATATAGCCCAACGTTTCGGCAGTATGTATGCTGTCCTCTTCAGGGTAGCCCTGAGGAGGACTGTTACTTGCCAGATTCATTATTCGTATAATGTTTTTTATCTGACGTATTTCTCTTCCCTATTTTTTTTCTTATTATCGAAACTGTCCTGTATGGAGATCGAAGTCGATTTGTCTTTCTCGGATTTCGTATTCCACTAGACTTAACCACCAAGCCGCCTCATTAGCGTAGTCGCTAACGTGACCCATACAGAGCAGTTTCGCTAATAAAACATAATAGACAAATTCATCGTCAACAATACCACGTCAAAAGCGGACTATACCACTACTTTCTTTTTATATACAATTCAACTAAGAAGGAATCTGCGACCAATCTGAAATTTGTGAATAAAGAAGAAGTAAAGAAAAATTACGTTATCGATTTGTATAAATAATATAAGAGAAAATACGATAATTTAATCATTTAAAAGTGAAATAATCGCATTTTTGGTGCCTTTACTTAAATCAACGTAATTTACTTTTATTACGCTGTTGCATTATTATCTTTGAAGCTTTAGATAGTCATTAATTTTTGTTGATTTGCATTATCAGTGAAAATATAGATCTTTTTCCAAATTGTGTTTATTCAATTTTTAATTGACATGAATTTATGGCTTCTTAGGTGACAGCCCTACGATTGTAGAGAAGTTGCGAGCAAACATAATAAATTACCTTGAGATATACGTATGCTTTGGCAACCAGAGCCAATAATAAACATATATCCTTCCATGGATTGAACCATGTTATAGGGAACAACGCGTAGCAAAGAAAACGAAACTCAAAATATAAAAAGATAAAGACGAAACGGAGGGACCACTTTCTTTTATCAATTCCAACAACAGTTCGTTTATATCAAATTCGTTCTAACGAAGAATTTTGATAACACCCAATTAACTCGATCACAAGTAACGTGTTCAGACTTATATCATGTACTTCCTAGTTATTAGCGAGACATAGTGTGCGAATGCACAGCAGTTTTGGAAGTTGGGAATCTGAATAAAATACTTGGATAATCCAAAATAACTTTTATTTTGCAATTATTGTTGCAAAGTAACTATCTCATAAAAAAAATCATTAAATGCGCAAATTAGGTATAAATTCAGTGTTCATTTTCTTGGAAATATAATGGTACTTATAATACTGGGGTTTTATGAGGGTGTCTAATGCAATTGGTCAGAGGTTCATATGTACTTCGTACAATGCGACATACGGAAGTGTCGAATTTCACAATTCACAAATGTTAATTAGAACAATATAAACTTAAATTTTGAAATTCATACTAAACTACTATACGCTAAATGATATACTAAATGATTTATTATAAGGTAATTCCAATTAATGAAAATGTCTGGATGTTGGGATTACATAGTATACTTTTTATAAAATAAGAAGTACATACGAATACTAACATAATAAATATTTTAATTATATTTTATTATATTAGTAATTAATCTCCATCTCTAGTTAATCTAAATCCAAAGTTTCAACTTTCCGGAAATCAAGAATGTGGTCAATGGTTCCAGTCAGAAGTAGTAGTTGATGCCTTCAAAAACGCAATTTTGAGTGTACCAACAAACGAGTGGAATAAATGCTTCTAGAGGATGTACATGTGCATTAATATTCGTGGAGACTACTGTCGAAAAAAAACAAGGGCTTTTCATTCCAGTTCTATATGCAAAACTTAAAAGACTATCCTCGTATTCTAATAAGGCAATATAATTAAAATCCTAAATAATAATCTTAAGCTTAATTCATAGAACACACAAAAAGAAGACAAGATCAAAAAGAGACGCAATTTATATTAAAACTGAATGCTGTATTCCCTAAAATAAACTTAAATTGACTACTATAAATATATTTTACGACCATATATTCTAGTTAGGTATATAGGACTAAATGCTAAAGAAAAAAATATATATATATATATACAATACAATAATAAATTGTGTATTATATGTATATATAAAATTTGAAATTGCTTATGAAATACGTTGAGCCTACAACGTAATGCATGAGCGTATTACATTTATTTAATTCAACCCATATGTTCCGTATCTATACCCAATAGTTAGCCATGTATTTGATGTAAAACGTATTAGTGGTGCAGCGTCTGAGTTATACCTAAATTCGCCACGTCTTTACCTATAAAATGTGGAAGTATGTACTATTTCTTCTGAAACAACCTGTATACTCTTATTTTCGTATATCTATTTTTTTGTGAAAATCCGCTATTTCTCAATTTAATTGCTTTAATGCTAGGAGCTACTTTCTTTTTATAGCTATTTTATATTATATTTATGTTTTCCTATTTCTGCTTTTTTTGTATAATCTTTGTAAATTATGAAACCCTTCAAGTTGGCACAAACATTCTATTATAAAAAGTATATATATATATATATATATACTGTAATATGTATTATTAACTTTTAAGAAATTTTGAAGATAGTGTAATATAATTTCGGGATGATACATATTTTAATAATATGATAAAAATGTGTGAGTACAGTACATTAAACGTCTTTTAAAAATAAATTTGAAAGAAGTTATCATTACATACAAATATACATTTACGAAAAGCGATATATATAGTAAATGATAGTGGAGTTTACGTCTCCACTGCACGTGTGTTGAAGCGACTCTCTTTCTTTAACATTAAAATTGTAGATTATACGTCAGTAATGAACAACTAAAGTAGTTATCGGTAAAATTTAATATACAGAAAGAAAACTGTACGGAATAAATATTTGAAATAAATTCAATGAAGAGTGAGTCCTAACAGTACTTTGCCTCCAACAACAACATCAACAGTAACAAAAATAAGGGTGTGAACCATACACCGACGAGAAAATATCCAAAGTAGAAGTATAAGAAAAATTTAGAAAAACATTGATATTTTTAAAGATTTAAAAGACAATAATATATATCGTTACAATATATGTATACATTTTGGTTTGTTAATATACTTACAGAATATTAGAATAGAATTTTGCATTTGGCTATTGCAATTATTTAATATTATTTATATATGAATTTAAAATAAACAAAAATTTAAATAAAAGAAACCTTTTGGCAAAGTAGGAGCCTGAGATTGTCCACCACAATATATATTCAATTTATTCCTATATAATCAATCAGTAACTTATGGTGGTTTTCTGAATTGTGAATCAGTAAGCAGATTTTCCATCTAAGTACTAAACCAGCGTACGTATGAAATTTCTATAAAAACGTTCACTACACTTCTACAAGAAAATGATAGCTAAAACTGACAAAAGAAAGCAAAGAAAACATTTTTCAATATCGTAAACTTGTTGAATGGGTAAAATCTCGTCGTCAATTCCAGCTACATACACACATATACCTTATATACTCGCTAGAGAAAGAAATACGCCTGTTGCTGCCGGGCTTTCCCGGAGAATAGCAGACACAGGCAACTAAATTACAACGCGACAAACGTCGTATACCCGCGAAGCGACGACTCGCCGTCGTACATTCACGAAACATAATTCAACAATTTCCCCGTTTTTGTTAACGTTTTTGCGTACGCGAGTTGTCAGCGCAAAAAAAGAAAACGGGGCCGTTTTCCCTCCGAGTTATGGATCGGCAGCCGGCTCGGCAATTGGCGCAGTACGGAACGGGCTGACGTTTTCCGAGCAGCTCTACAACACAGTCTACCTTCGTTGCCTCGTTCTTTTTTTTCAGCGCGCTCCTCGCCAGACGGGACCGCGCCATCAGCGCCGCGAGCGATCCCGGGCCTACTCTTATTTAATAATGAATTGTACAGCAAGCTTTCGGCCAATTAATAATACAAGTCGGTATCGTAAATTATTCAAATTTGCTAAGGGGAGAACGGAACGAGAAAAAGAAAAGTTTAACCTCTGCCAGATTGATAATTTAGGTTTGTGTGTTAATATTTGGTTTAAGCTTTAGAGCGGAATTACTTTCTTAATTTAGTCGGCAAATTTGTTGCTTTATGCCTTCGTTTTCTTTGAAAAACTCTTATCCCGACTCTGAGAGGAATAAATTTACAAGGAACAAGAAGTTTGTATAAGGGTTGTCCATCGATTCTATGATTATCGATTTGCGCATATGATGTATTAAATCACAAAATCTACCATTCAAACACAAGTGAAGAATTACATTATTAACATTCACAAAACTCTGGTATTTGTTTACATCAGCCGTTGTGTTTCATAGCGAAATCAGTTTAATAAGATGTCTTTACTGTTTATTTTAAAATAAGATCAATACACCTTGAAGTAAACACTTTAAGGCCGGTTTATTCACATTCTGATAAAGTTGCAGGTAGCGCAACCTAACGGATAAACACAAACATGTGTTTATTTACCTTCTGACAGATAAGAAGCAGTTGATAAATTGCTTATCAGGGGGATAAATTTACCTGTTGTTAAATCCTTCCGATAAATGTATATCTATTTCAACATTTTCTAATACCATTTTCTATTTGACAGTACAAGAATATTAGGTTATGTTCAAATCGAAACTGTAATTATGTGTTTGTCTTTCTCATTACAGCGAACATAAATCTATCTTTCACTTTTATCCATTGCTGTACTAACCGTCTAAAAATATTAGACAGTCCTGCTTTGTTACCTCTCACATAAAAATTGGTGAATATACCAAAATGAGATATCTGCTACCTGATAAATTTGTCTTGCTGGCGGTTATCTGCCACTTTATCAGAATGTGAATAAACCGCTCCTAGATGAAATTATTTACTTATCGAAAGCTTTTATGAGATAAACACATTCACTATATTTGGGAAGTATGAGAAGGGGCTAAATTTTCTGAAATATACTGCTAAGAAATAGTGGGATTGCAGAACTAATATTCGTTTTATTTTAGATTATGTATCTCGTATGGTTCTGCGAGCAAATGTCATATGACTAAAGTAAATAGGATCCAAAGCCCCATAATTTTGTATGGTAGCAATGCAGTCCTCCAGATGTCTTCCTGTTTTAGCTGAATGGTTTGAAGTACGATTCTATATTTCAAGAGACTTTCTAGCTAGAAAATACATATATCCCAAAAGTTAAGAAATTAAATCGAACTTTCCTCTTCTAGTTTCTACGTTGAGAGATATTGGTTATTTTGAATATTCAGAAGAAATCAATCTACTCTTCTTAGTATTCTTATAAATCCCTTAATTCTATGGCTTAAATATAATATTGAAGTAACTTCTACCAGTATTATTCTCAATTCTGGTCTCGTAGAAAATAGTATATAATAATTTATAAATTTTATTAATATTTAAGCACTGATGGTCCTAGAAGCATTAGTACAATTTGTTCTGCCGTTTCCGTACCCATAAACAACTATTTTGAGTCTTTCAAACTTGACCATATGGCCTCTATCTTTACTGTTGAGAATGAAAGCTCTACTTTGCTCAAAAAAATCTACCTCGCCACAACATCCGACTCTCAATCTGCCACGCCTATACGAAATTATTAATAATATTTTAGTAAAGATCATGCCGTTGTCATTAAAATATTTGATCTGGTATGGTTTAAAAAAGAATAAGTTTGTATGGCGTAAAGGCAATTATAACATAATTAAATGATAAAGCTGTTGGTCCAACATGCGAGGAATAACAACCAGAAACAACGCTATCATACATAGTACCCACGAAAATCTCAAACATCAAATATTATATACTTTTAGATATTTGGATGTTGTCGGGACGATCTCTAGAAGAAGATGAAGAAGCTTTCTGTTACAGGTATGGTGGGATGTATACGGATACGAGATGTAAGCGATACGTAAACATACATTATCTCATTTAGTCTTCACGGGCGAAACATATACAAGTCATAGTGCATAGACGAGCGGCATCGAGAAGAGACATTTTTTTCTATGTTACATTTGTTATAAGAGTTCTTTCTTTAAACATAGCATTCTTTACGTATACTGCGTTTCAATAACCAGCCAACAACAACAGGTTATAGGCCCAGGCTGTATGGCAAAATATACGCGAAGTAAAGAAATAGTGCCGTAGTTAACGCGATCAGTTGTGTTGAAGACTATCGGGGTGTAGTCGCGCAGTATACGTAACTATGCGTAGTGTAGTAGTGGTCGTCCAAGAAGTCCACGAACAGCACAGCACACTTTTCTTTTAAACTTTCAAAATGAGTTTAAATAACGTAGTGCGAATAGATTCTTTGAACAAGGACAATTTTGATACATATACATGGAAGCCCTACTTATAAAAAACGATGGATGGAACTACGTAAATGGAAATATCAAGAATCCGGAAATGGTAACAGGTGATCAAGATGCCCAGAAATCGACGCTTGGAATAAATGCGATAGTAAAGCTAAGTCTAACATTATTTTATCTACGAGTCCGTCTGAATTAAATCAAATTACAAATTGCATCACTTCTCGAGATGTGTGGCTGAAATTGGAAAGCACATATCAATCCAAAGGTCCCGCCCGGAAGGCTACATTGTTGAAACGTTTGACGCTACAACGAATGAGAACAACACTTTCATCCAAATGCCGAGAAATAACGAATAATAAATTCACACATGTATCGTTTTTGTATCATTAATAAATAAATAGCCTCATCCTTCTGATTTAGTGTTAATTTTCATTGTTGTCATAGCAACTGTACTACCTCTGAAGCTGTTGATGCTATAATTGTCTAGGTTAATCATTTCTGGTAGTGGTAAACAAAACTAAAAATTTTATAGAATGGTTTTTTTCAAATATAAGTCAGCATTGCACCAAACATTGCACAGAGGGGGTAACTCCTTCCTTTCCCGAAGGAACAGAATATCGGAATGCAGTTTCTGGCAAATTAACCTCCGAATAACTTAGAGGTGAATTTAGCTTTTCGATAATAAAATGTCGCGTTTAAGAGATTTCGATCGTAAATGGATGGAAATTTTGCGAAAACTCATATATCTGGAGACCTCCAAGATAGTGAATGCATACATGAATGCCATTCTAAACGTACCTATTGGGTGAAGTTTTAACAAGGTATGGTGCGCAAATAACGGGTTCGTGAGAATTACAACAAAAGCAAGTTTGGCTTTATTGAGAACCTTTTGGAGAGTTCTTGCATGCACATGAAGTTCATAGAAACGAGGAACTGTGTGCTAGTGTCTGGCTAGGCTCAAAAATGTGACAAAAGGTATTTGGTAAAAAGTTCAAGTTTCCATCTTACAAGAGCATGAAGAATAGAAATTTTCAAGTGGAAGAACAATATGGGGGCAGTAACAAATATTTTTTACAGTGATTTAAAACACTCTTTTAGTTTCTAAAACAAAGTTGCTGCAATCTTATTTCGAATAAAATATCTTTTTGCAAAGGTTTTTAATTAGTAATTATTTAGAATTTAGCTGAAGATATAAAGTTAGGATTATTTTATTAGGTGAAGCTATTGCAATTTCGCTGACTGTAGATTCAAGCACTCCTTTATTTAGATTTGAAGTTTTGTTGAACGCGATGTCAAGTCCTTCACAAGCTTCCTGAAACTTTAACCAAAGTCTGACAGTAACACAAGCAGACGTTAGACAAGTTCGAATAAGGAACCGCCGTAACTCTCGGAAGACATTACTGAAGTACGTTTCTCAGTTAACACTTAAATCTTTGAAATTTTCCTGAATTTTTTTTTTTTTTGAAGTTTCAGTTTTTAACTTCATAAAAGATCAGACACGGGGACACGTACGAGATTATCATCTCGGTATCTTCGTAGCGACAATATCGCCGGAAGACAAGCCGTAAATTTATTCATATTTGAAAATGCAATTTCCATGCGAAATTAGAAACGATTCCCAGATGAAGTTCGCGCGATTTTCCGGCCAGCCACCAATCTACTAAACAAAATTCAACCCTTGTACGACGCGACGCAGAGTTGTGTACGCGTCTGAGGAGTCTGATGACTGCTGCAGATCTCCGGACGGAGAGGGAAATCGGAGGACGAGGAACGGTTGAACGTAAGACGTCTACGTGGTACCGGGGGGGCGCGTGGAACGGGAGGCGAAGGGGAGTCCAATAATTGGACTCCACTTCGCTCCTTGAATACGAATCGAGAGCTGACAGGCGAGCAGATGAGACCCGAGAATTGTTCGGACGAGAATACGAATTTCTTTTCCATTTCGGGCCTGTTTTTTTTCCCCGAAGACGATGGCGGAGGGAGGATCTTGAAATCGTCCGTAATTGGACTCACCCGTTGGCCTTTTCGTTTCGTCTCATGTAGGTGCATATTACGCAGGCGAACTTGCGTATAATTTTGTAACGTATGCGAATGTAGATGATGAGCAGGCTCTCATATGAAGACTGAAGTTTTCCGTGCGACTAATGCGAGTGCAAACCTGAATCTTAAGCGAGTATATTCTGATCACGTCGAGTGAATTGCGCCAAGGTATATATTTGTCACCTGTAGGGTAAATTATGTGGAAGACAGGATTGGGGTTAACATCCTGTGGATCATGAATTAAGGTGTTGAAACTTATTAACCGTAAATTTTAGTCATTTATGCATTATACAGCGTTGGGTAAAGGTATAGAACCACTTTAATACTTTGGAAGCAAATTTTTATATTATTTTGTGTGAGTCTGGTTGAGTGAACTAGCATTTGCTAGGCTTCGCCAGGCTCCACTTTTGTTACAACCCTTGTAAGTAATGCAATTTACTATTATCATTGTTATTGTACAGCTACCTTGAGCTATCACTAAGCTCTCACTATTGAATTAATAAGGCTAGCTTAGAACCTTTTGGTCAGATTAAGTTGGGCAAACAAATAAAACTCGTCAGCTATTTCGTTTTTTGTACAGGGAGATGTTCATGACGAAAAAAATTGAATATTTTGAATTCTCAGAAAAAATAAGTAAGACTTTCTCTAAAACTTTGGATAAGGCAGGTAACAAGCTAATATTTCGCGAGTTAAAATGTTTGGAAAAGGTTTTTTTTTTTAATATATAATATGGAATGCGAAATTTGCATATTTTGTTGACGTTTGAAAGCTTAAGCTTCTGAATTCTACTATGCAAGGTCGCAATGAAAACATAATTTGGGCTAGTGATAAAATCAAGAAGGAATGGTTTTTTTAAGAAAAAAATTAATTTTGGACGTTGGCAACAGGAAACAGAAATTTTACTAACTAAGCAAAATGGCTAAGGACCACTGATAATAGACAGTAAAAATGGATTAATGATATACTACTCCTCTACCTCTACAACTGAAATCCAGTGAATTTTTTTCGTCTTTAGATAGCTAACAATTAATGAGAAAGGGGAATAAACCAATGTTCTATCCAACACATCTTTCAAAGTGAGATTCATTGAAACGGATCCAATTCCGTTTTGGATATCTCGAGAGTTAAGAAGGGGTTGCCCTTCCTAATGGAAGGCTTTGAATATTTTATGCGAATCTGCGTTTTCTGCAATGAAAATAATAAAATTTAAATGCAGGAGAATACTTGAGGGCATTGATGGTAAAATGTGTTAGTTTATCTTTTGGTACTTATCTTTGGATTCATTTATTATTTATAAATATGTAGACGGTAGAAAATAATTTGATCTACTACCAAATATCTAAGGAAAGTATATGGCTAAAAGCAACATGGAATTTGGTTGGGTCGTCATGAAGAAGCAACATGTCCTCGGCTGTGCCGCAAATGGAAAAAGTTGAGAACCGCTGGTTTATACTATTTGAAATAGCATGAAAGAAAATTTTGTGCTAAACAAAATTAAGACATGTTACCTTGGTTTACCTTACTGTATCTGATTTCAACATATCTTTATGTACACCCCATCTTCTTATTACATGGTTTGTGATGGGGTAGGTAAGGGTAAGTGACAAGGGTAACAGTAGTTTGGACCTTCGTTTGATTTACGATCTTCATTACGCAAGCTCTCAACTTATATGAGAGAGGGCATGCAAGAGAACGGATAACAGAATTCGCTGTAAGGTGGATAGTTTTTCTTTAAGCTTAGCATTGTATTTAATGTGCTGTAACTGGTTATACGTTTCAAGAGACGCCGTGAACAAATACTACCTTCATTCTATTCAAACAAACGTTGCTTCGTTGTCAAAGAACTTAATTAGTCCATTTAACAAATATCTAACACGCGACAAAGGAAAATTGAATCCTTAAGACGTCGTAACCTGTTTGCAGCTTCTTCGGAACGTTCCTCGATATAATAACTGCGTCGACGACAGAGCTATGAATACGTAAACGTTACATTATACATGCATACGTCCCTGCCAAGTGCAGACGTAACGGTAGCGTACTACTACTATGTATTCATGCAGAGACAATATTCTAAAAGGACACTTAACTCGGCGGAGAGAGAGTATGACTTTAAGTACAACCCCCCGCAAACACATATGCATGCAAATACGGCCACTCAACGTTGCTTCAGATCGATTACGGCCTCCGCACGTCTCCACCCTCGCCGGAACGCGCCACGTCGACAATATCTTTGCACATTATTCCATTCCTCTTTGACAAGTCATTGTCGTTTCAGATGCCGATAAGATAACACGCGTAGAATATTCAAGACGAAGCTGTCTCGTCCTTTTTCTCCATACGTGCGTTCCTGTTCGTTTCGACTCCGTCTTGTTCTGGGGGGTTTGTCGAGGTCCGCCTGCGACTTCCAGAACCGTCTTCCCCATACACACATATATTTATCTTGACGAGAGCGATATTTGACAATAAACGAATAACTCGAGTTCTTTTAGAATGTAAGACGGTTCAGGAAGAATGCCGACAGGCTTCGAGATGTATACTTCCATGCATAAACAATTGCTTTTGGTCGTTCCAAGTATATTTATGATCTGAGTGAAGATCTATAAAGATAACGTAGAATAATAATAGCGAGCAAGATAAGTTTTCGCTGAGAGAATTATATGAAATAGCTGTCAGAGGTGAATGAATTTTACAATTTTCGATTGATTATATGAGAAATTGTATTTCAGACTAATATATTGTTCGCCATCAATAAATCTTTATCATTTACACATTTTGTGATTAATATTATCTCGCCTTTCCTTTATAACCTTTACATACCTTTCCGCCTCACTGGAAAGTTAGTAGGATAACACTAGTTTACAAGAAGGGCGATAAGGTTGATATTCTTAACTACAGACTAATTAGTATTCTTACTAATTATGGTAAAGTTTTTGAGGAACTTCTGTATAGTAGGTTGTACAACTGTGTTAAGCCATACCTCTCAATTAGTCAGCATGGATTTGTTAGTGGACGGTCAACTGTTACCAATTTAGTTGAACTCACTCAGTATGTCAGCAAAGCACTTGACAATCGTCGACAAGTAGATGTTATCTACACGGATTTTACCAGAGCACTCGATACAATTGACCTTTACATCCTAATAGATAAACTATCTGCTATTGGTTTTTCTCCTAGCGTTATCATTCTAATTCAATCCTACCTTCACAACCGATGGTGCTATGTCCATTACAATGGGATTGTGTCATTCATTGCTTCTAGCCGCGTACCTCAGGGCTCCAATTTGGGACCACTCCTCTTTAATATCTATATCAATGATCTTAGACTATCATTGGATTGTAATGCTCTTGCATACGCTGACGATCTTAAAGTTTATAATACAATTAGCTCCTGCTCTGATTCTTTAAGGTTACAGAGAAACGTTGGTGCCATTAATGATTGGTGTTATATAAACAAAATTCAGTCACTCGGTCATCCAACTCGCAAATATTTCACTATAACATCTCTAGCGCTTTCATCCCAAGAGTTGACGTTTCTAGGGATCTAGGAGTCTTATTTGATTCCCAACTCTCATTCTCCCCACATATAGAAGCAATGACTTCTGCTGCATCTAGGTCGCTCGGAGTTTTGTTCAGATCCTGCAAGAATTTTTATAACACCCGCGTCTTGAAGTCTGTCTACTACTCGCTTGTCCGCTCGAGACTTGAATATGCTTTTATTGTTTGGTAGCCATGTTATCACTACCACCAATTATCAATTGAACGAGTCCAGAAGAGATTTCTTAATTATCGTATAAATCTGATGACATTTATCCTCCTCGTGCTATTAATTATATCAATTTACTCTGTAGGTATGATTTCGAGCCGTTGTCGCGTCGCAGAGACACAGCTACCGTGAAATTTCTTATTAAATTGATACACCAGCATATTAATTCCCCGTCTTTATTCCCAGGTGGACTTTAGCATACCCCATTACAGTCATAGATCTGTTGACATTTCCTTTTATTCCCACGGCACGAATCAACACACTATTAAAAGCATCACTAACATATAGGTCTAAAAACGCCAACGTCTTATACAGTGACCCTTTTTTCTTTCGTGAGGATTTTTTTTTTTAATTTCTTTCATTCCATTATAGTTTTCTTTTTTTCACATTATTTTTGCTGCTAGTCATTAGAAGTATTAGCAATGTAATTTTTATTTTTCTTTACCTTTATATTACACTAGTTTGTATATATTTTAGCTTATGTTATATATATATTGTATACTGTACTTAATTTTGTTTCATATGTTGTCCTGTCATTGGATTTTCTTAATCTGTTGGGCAATAAAGTTTATTAATATTATTATTACTATTATAACGTTTTGGCTTTTTTAAAGGTAAATAAAGGCATCCACAAATAGATAAGAGAAGTGTGAAATAAAAATCAATCATTGATTATTTGTTAATAAATTCCGAAAACTGGAAAAGATAAAAGTTGTTAAAGTTCATACAAATACAGAAATGGGAAACGACCATTACCTGTTACGAATGGAGATTATCAAAAGTACAAACGAAAGAAGAAAAAAGAAGTAATCAAATAAAATGCTATACACTAAAAAATGAAGAATGCCGGAGAAATACCAATACAAAACCAATGAACTGTTCGAACAAGGACAAATGGAAATTTTTCAAAAACAACATACTGAAGACAGCACAAGAAAGCTGTGGAATAACAAAAATGGCATCTAGATACATAAAAAGAAACAAATGTTGGACAGCAGAAATACAACTCCACGTTAAAGATCATTAAAATAAATAACAGATACATATGCACATAGCAGAAAGGAGGAGGATGTACAAAATGGCAAGGAAAAAAGCCAACGAGAGTCCCAAGAGAGTCAAACAAAGTTCTTGGATAGAGTTTGGACTAAAATAGAGAGACAATTGTAGGGTAAACCAAAAATTATTCGACGGAATAATAAAACAATTAAGACAGAGGAAGACACCAAAATTCAAAAATATAAAGGATAGTAAAGGAAATGGAGAAAATAGAAAGATGTAAATAGTAATTCGAAGAACTCACAAAAATAAAACAAAATAGATATATACGAGAAAGAGCCTAAACAGCAAGAAACGACGAAGAACGTATCACAGCAATCAACGGTGAAGAAGTTAGAGAGACAGTTAGCAAACTAAAACTAGGAAAATCGGCCGAGGAAGATGGAATCACGACTAAAATGACAAAATATATGGGAGACAATGGCAAAAAAGAACTACTTGACCTCATAAACAACATCATTGAAGAAAAAGAAATACCAAAGGAATGGAATATGGAAATAATTACGCCCATATACAAAAAAGGAGACACAAAAGAACGCTTAAGTTACAGAGGATTAACGCTAACAAACATCCCAGTAAAAGTATTGACAAGAATATTTGAGAAAAGACTCCGAGGGAAACTGAAAACAACATAAGAAGATACACAACATGGATTTAGAAGAGGAAGAAGCACACAAGACTTAATATTTGTAATCAGACAACTAGGAGAAAAACTAACAGAAAAAGGTAAGGAAATACATATATATATGATTTATAAATCTCCGAAATGCTTTTGATAGGGTAAGAAGAGAATATGTGTGGCAAAACCTGGAGAAGAGAGAATACAGACGATTAAGGCATTGTATAAAGATAACAAGAAGAAAGTCAGACCCTCTAACGCAGAATAAGCTGAATTCTAAACACAAATTGAATTAAAGCAGGGATGCATATTAAGTCCATTGTTTTTCTCTATACTAATAGACGACGTTATTAAAAAAGCCAAACAAAAAGGAAAAAATATGAAAGAAGCAGTCAATGCATAGGAACTAATGTTTGCAGATGATATGGTGGCTTGAACATATATACAGAATGGAAGAAGATCGAATAACAAAGAAGATTTTCGAAGCCAAAATAGAAGGCAAAAACAGAGTAGGTAGACTCACAAACTTCTGGAACGGACAAATGTACAGAACATTAGAAAAAAGACATATGGGATGGATTGAAAAATATATAATACATTAAGAAATACATTTTTTGATAAAAAAGAAATACCAAAACAAATAAAGACAGAAGCGTATAAAAGAGTGATCAGACCACATGTGTACGTATGTGTTCCTCAGATGCCTTTAGTAATTCAATAGTAATCACGACAACGATTAATTAAACAGAAAAGTAACGTTTACATTGTTTATTGTAATTAGAACTAAATTACTAATTTTTGGTGGTGATTGATTAAATTTTCCTAATTTTTGTTCATTTTTCAACATTTTCCTCTTTTAGATTTTGGAGAGAGTGTTAAAAATTCCATCAAAAAGTTTCCATTCCATTCTGTGCACCTTTGCTCGCTTCCTTTGGTAATATTTAAGGGATAATTTTCAACACTGTACACAAGTAATTAAAAGATACAATATATTATATTATAGCAAGGCAACTCTTGCACAATATTTAACTCGAAATCAAGTACTCCCACATTAGAGCTCGAGACTAATCCAATTTCGTAACATTTAAATCGCAATATAATTTCTGTCGGCGACCCCTCCTAATGATTATCATTGTTATAAGGTTGGGCGTTAAAGTGGACGATTTAAAACAGATTTACCGGGACGTGCGGAATCACCACGTGACAGAACGTCGCTGCTGAAGTATCCCGACACATACAAATCTACTTCGTAACTGTTGGCTTTAGATAAAGGTCGAAATGACCGAAGGGCCGTACACATCTGGACAGTATAACAAGGAGTCAGGAGAGAACGGTATTACTCAATCCGAAGGACCGGCTAAGCCGGGAGGTCAGTTTTCTGGTCATTGTCCGACAGTCCGACCTTTCATTGTGCGTAGCGACGCCCTTCCCCGGTCCGATTCAACCAGATTATGTCGAATCATTTGCTTGATGCGATTAAGTTGTTGAAAAATGTTTGATATACTGGACCAAGGGGCGTTCGACGATCCGATCCGCTTCCGTGGAGGTCGCACGCATCGCAAAATGCGAACGTATACGGCGAAACGGATGGGCGGATCACCGGGGGAAAAGTGGCTAAGTTCGCTAGTCTTTTATTAGCGGTTAAACGTTTTCGAAAATGGAGTAGCTCTGGTCGGCGGATAGTAATTGCGGTGGCGAACGATGTTGATGGAAGGAAGGCTTTGCGGTAGGGGGATTACGAGAAGTTCAATTGTAGATGAAAATTAAACACGGCGGAAACGTATTCGAGCCGACAAGGATTGGATTTAAGGAGTTGTTTATGGCGAAGAAGATAAAATATGTATCTTGCGTCAAATGGATCACATTATAATATAAATGAAGATGAAGTTATCAATTTACATTTTGATGACAAAAGTATGTTCAGTGATGTAGATATTGTAGCACCTTCTTTTAGCCAATTTTGGAGTTCAAATACGTGGAAATTATGGTCAACTAAGTGAATTTCGGGCGAATTATATTATTTGTGTAAATATTTTTATTTTATGCGTATTATACAAAGTTATGGTTTCAGAAACTAAGTACATTATTTTTAACGTTGGTAATATCACAGAAATTAAATCATTTAAAAATTAACGGAAGTTTCATTAAAATAATTTAATTGGTTATGCACCTGGTATTGGTAATAAAATATTGCGTCTGGCTAGATGTTAGGAAATATCAACAGCCTGCAATACATTGAGGAACTTAAATAGCGATTTAAATAACCATTTGTTCATACGGTTTCGGTAGCGTGTCTATCGAGGGAGAGTTGCAGATTCGAATCCTACCAGAACCGCAAAATTTCTAATATCACGAACTCCCAGGAAAATTAAATTATTATTAATGTACTAATAAAAGTCAAATGAAGTTGCATTAAAATAATTTAATATACAGGATGGCTTTGAAATACTCCAATGAATTATTCAAAGCTAAGATTGAAAGAGAGAGTTAAGATATAAAATAATGATGTATTTGTTACAGTTCGTATGGTCTTTCTCTTATTGAAAGTTTGTTGTGTAAACCATACTCGAAATATCCACACGTAACGCTAGAAATAGATTTAGTCACTGTGCTAGTATGTGAGTCGTGCGCTGGCGAAGTTGCCGTCGCTTACCGCTAACTCTTTACGCTATAAGCTACAGTTGTAACGTGCACTTCTGAAAGTACAGTGGCACAATGAATTTTTTATAGATATCTTTACCATTTTTTTCTCGCGTCTACGATTGAACCGCGTCTGCAATTTTCGCAAAATATTTTGGATTTAAGTCTAGTAAAATTAGATCTTTCCATTTTTCATACATTCTTATTTTATTTCATGGACATCCTGTATATCTGAAATATAACTCTTCCGGGTGTTGATCCGCATAGATAGCTGGTGGCCAGAAGAACCAGAAATAGCTCGACGTTTCGATGGAGTATCTTTCATCTTCTTTTGAAGCGAGTCGTGACAGAAGAAGAAGAATGTATTCAAATTGAAGTCGTCGCTATTGTTAACCTTGTTATTATTGATGTTAAAAAGTGAGTTATATTAATAGAGTAACTGCCTGGTGTGATAGAGAACGCATGAACATCGAGTTGTAGAGCTGTTTTTTGGCAATACTTACCTTCTCTTCTATAGATAAATGTTCCTGTATGAAGAATTGATATCCATTTAATTATGATAGGAAATGTTATTTTTAAGTCGTAGGTTGCTGCATATTAAATAATTTTTAATTACAATTTTATCAAAATATTTAAAACTATACAGGGCGTTCCATTAAGGAAAGATATTTATTTATAAATATCTTAACAATTCGATGTTCCAGTTTTTTTAATTCCGACATCGTTAACAACAGCAGAAATTGAGATAAGGCATCATGGTCTTTGTAATAACGTTGGTAAATTGTTCTGAAGAAAATCTAGGTAAATGTCCACCATTTCAAAGTGATCACTAATAATCCCTCCCCCTCGCCCCATGTTTAATGGAGATGCGCTGATGCATAGATTTAAGTTTCTTTTTATGGCCTTGACAAATAGTCATTTAGCCACGGAAAAATTCTAAAATACAAACGTTAAAAATAAAATTCGATACGAAAGGAACAGGACAAGGATACACACTTCACGAGACAGGGCCGATCGTTCCGATTTAAAACAAAACAATACATACAGGGGCGCGGAAACGGAGGGATTTAATAGTTTTATGTAGATTTTCACCTGAGCTGATATTGTTATTGTAAAAGTTGTCTTATTCGTAAAGAGCATGAAAGAAGAAAATCTCGGATATTCAGTACATTTATCTAGAAACCACTGGCAAAATATCACCCCAGGTTCAAATTTTGCTGGTAAGAGTCCTTGAACTCTTTGCAAGTAATAAGGATAAAGTACTGGTTTTAAAAAACATGCAACGCTATCATATGTGACACATTTAATTCGTTTGCAATAATTTTAGTGTTTCTGGGAGAATTTACTTCTATCCAGCAAAGTAGCACACGTACAAGATCTCTGCATTACACATATATATAGATATATAACTTGGCTGTGGGCGGAGAATAAAAATCTATACTTAATTCTGCCATATTACTTGGGTATCTATTCAACTTCAAATTTTAAACCAACAATATTTCGAGTCCTCTATCTCGGAGGGGATAATTTCCAGACGCCTGTTTATTGTAAAAAAGGGTTTTTTATGATGTCTGCATAGTTTGACTACATTTTGTAGATACAGTCTGTATACACACAGAAGAGCAGTGAAGATATCTCTCAATAACAACGTAAGTGATATCTTCATTACCTAGATTTTATAGATAATCATGATGAAGCGCTCAAAATGTCACAATGTGCAATACGTTGCTTAAATTATTTATTCATTAAAGATTTTTGGCAAAATTTAACAATCAGAACGTTTGAAAATCCTAAACCTAACTTGACGTTATTTTCGATGTGGTACTTCTTTGTTTACTAGGGCCATCAATACTGTTCATGTCATCTTTAATTATATTTAAAACGATACCACACTTCTTTATGTAGCTACATATATTCTCCGGCATCGGGTAAAATCTATCTCCTCCTACTAGCTTATTGAAAAGTCTTCGATACTCGTCCCATTATATTCGTTTCGCTAAATCTGAAAAGATCCTTTCGATATTGATATTCCACAATAAATAATTTCCGTATACGTATACCCTACAAACGCTAGATGACAATATGCGCTCATCTTAACGTCGATGACTCGTCTCCCATTTAGATTTTTATTATTTCGAATGCACATCGGATATATGCATGTATACATGCCAGCATTTGTTCGTACATACATACGTATGTACGTGCACGTCGAGATAGAATATTGAGAGAAGGGAAGCGTAAAACCACTCGAATGAGGCGGCGAATGAACCAGCCAACGACGAAAAATTCCATGCATCGGCAATCAGCGGGTACGGACGACCCGCATCTATGCGTGCATGACATTCGCGGTGAACGCAGCCGGCTCGGTAATTTTCGAAAACTATAAGAGCGCCGCACTCGACTGAAATGAGCTCTGAAGATGTTTGTTTGTTCGGCGAATCTCTTTTGGGTCATGGCGGCAATAAGAGTGTAATATGAGAACGTTAGAGGTTGTTTTATTTAGTAGCATGGAATGAACCGAGAATGAAGATGAAGGAAATTTCATCTGAAAATGTTTAGTAGGTCGCACCAATATTGCAAGCCATAATACTTTTGGTATAGTAATATGTAGCTTATTACTATCATCGGTAAAGAGGGGCACGTTTCAGTGCCGTGCGAAGAACTACATGGAGGAATGAAGCGCGCGGCACGGAGAATCGGGTACCGGTATCAAAGCACGCTTCTTTAGTATTATTCGACTGGTCGTTGTGACTGCAGTACACACATACTTAGAAAATGTCGCATTTAAGTACGTTTCAGAAACGGCGTATTTCGAAACTACAAGACGTAATAGCGAGTATGCCGGATTTAGAATACGAAGGCGATAGAATTAAATATGTAAAGCGTGCGGTAAGTGGAAGTGTGAACGCGCACCAAAGAAGGTAAAGGCGATTCCAGGAACTGGAGGAATTACGACTAGATTTTTTTTTCTTTTGGATTCGCAAGCGATAATCTCAATCGATTATTTAGCAAACGAAAGAAGAACCACGGGACAGTGCTATGTTAGTTTATTGAACTAAAAAGAAGAAAGCCTTATTTAGCGAAGAAAAACAGTCCCTATAATTATGATAAGGCTCGAGCAATTGTCATAGCAGAAACGGAACAAATTAGTACTCCATCCACCGCATTCGCCAGATTTGGCCTCCTGTGATTTCTCTCCTTTTTCAAAGTTCAAGAAATGGCTTGTCGGGAAGCAGTTTATAGAGCTTGCTGCAGAAATAAGGGCCTACTGTGCAGAGTTCGACAAATGCTATTACCTGAATAGCTTAAAAATGAAACGTCGCCAGACTAAGTGTATATAACTACAAGGAGATTATGTCGAGAAATAAATATATTAAATGCAAAACAATTGCATTGCTTTCCCCAAGGCAGGTATTTATTATACCATCCTCGTATATCGATAATCACAGGTGTCAAATAATGTAGAATTTGTGTTAAATATACTCTAAATTTACAATAAATCCGTATATTCTATACGGCAAAACCCGGTAAACTGATTGATTTTATAATTTTGAGCACACAACCAGCGTTGCTAAGAAAAAGTACGTGGATTTTTATTCCTCACAAAGTAGTTTGTAGTACTATTGCTATCACAATACCACTTCTGTCCCCGCTGGAAGTGCAGCTATCCTGGTTAAATAGAACTCCCTGAATACTTTTATACTTTTGAAAGGTAAAGCTAATCAATTGCTAATCAAGATTATCACAAAAAATTGTCAACAATTTTCAAATTTCAATTCTAAGAAAGTAAATGGTTGTTTTTATTTACCATTTTAAACTATTATCCTTTCATAGTCTTGGATACTCATTGGATATAACATTCGTATGTAAACCGAAGAACCACATTCAGAGATATCAACATGTTTATTTTCATTGATGAAAACGCAATGTAAGGACGTTTTGCTGTAACATGTTACCACAAGTTATTGGTATCACTGTCTTTTGGTTTCGGTGATTAATTACCATGGCAGTAAAATTTATGGAATCTGAGCGGATTGGCCTTTCGATAATGCGTAGGTATGGTGAGCGTCAGCCTTTCTTTAGAGAAGTTCGCAGTTTCTTAAATATTGTGTATGCGGATCGTCATAGTGCATTGTGTCGGACAATTCGAAGTACGAAGCATTTCATTGTTCACGAGTTGAGTTGTCAATTAGTGGATTAATTTATTAGAGAATAGCTTAATTTGCTGGATAGAGTAATCTTTCCGATGAAGCAACATTCTGTGTTAATTGTACTATTAAGAGGCATAATTTCCATTACTGGTCAACTCACAGGTATAGCAGTAAACTCCACTCACACAAATTAATTAATTATGCGGAACGCAGCGTTTCGAGAGCATGTGGGCTACCATTGTCAACCGTGTTACCAGTCGGTAACACGGTTGACAATGAAACCTGTGAATTGTACATCCACACAGTCCTTGCAATCGTCGTTTAACTGGTCAACTGCACATTCTCCTCGGTGGAGAGTCCATATACAACATTCTCCATCATCCTCAAGCAAGAATGTATGGGCTGGTCTGGTTGGACACAACATGATAGGACCATTTTCCCCAAGAGGAAATTTAAATGATGATGCTTCTCATGCTCCAAGTTATGGAGTTAAACAGAAAAACCAACTAGTCGTACATAGAAATTGGATCTATTCGGACTTAACTTGATGTAAATTATTTATGCTACTGTGTGGTGAAGAAATTGTTATAAATGTTATATGTTATCTTAGTTATTAAAGTGTGAATCCTAAAACGTACGTTTTCTTCATTTAGAGATGATAGACAGAACCCTAGAAGAACCACTTTATTACAAAATTGATCCGTTTCCTTCTGGATTAAGATGGTAAAAGCAGAAAAATAGTTGATTGTTTTACTTCTCCCAAGATATTTATAAAAAATCGGAAAAATCTAACTTGATACCAGAAAACTAAATCGAAATATATTTATTTAGTTTAATTATCATCCCTGAGGACCACACATTCAATTCAATCAATCGATTCACCTGAAGCAACGAACTGCATAGGCCGAAGTGACAAATGTCTTACAAATTCAAGTTGTCAACACCTTCCCCAGCGGTAATATAAAAGTTTGAAGAGAAAATGCAGCCAACCTTGCACGTGTCTCTGCTTACACATTCCGAATCTCGGCGTTGTATACACGAGACATTCATCTATATACGGCAGGAGCAAAGAAGTCCGGAGATGGGAAAGCGCGCTAGAAACACATGGTCAGTTCGCATCAGCTGTGTACGGGTCAGGGGTCGCATATTGGCAATCACGGCACCCTGGGACCCTCCGCCATCCCCTCTTTCCCGTACTTTCTACATTCAGGTCCCGTATCCAATCTGTTTAACTCGCTTCATTGAATCTTATGCGCCATTGATTTGGTTTGGGAGTTTGGTAGTAGTTGAACGAAGAAGGCCTGCATTTTTCGCGTTCCTTTTTTTTTCCTAGTTTTCTTATTAGGCCGAAAAAACGCGCGTAGTCGTGATCGATTTTTAGATTGGACCGATTTTTCGGCTCGGACCTACTGATTGAGTCGAAGATGGAACGTGCTATCTGCGAAATGCCGGATTGAATTATTCAAACGGCGCAAGGTATGTACATACGTTGAAGCGCGGGAAATTTATTTTTCTTTTGGTCTTCTATCAGGTAATTTACAAAACTTGCAGGTGTATTATTTACTTTACTTAGCCAGATGTAGAACAAAAGAAGAACGGAAAACTAACTGTGAAGTTGTGGAAGTTACAAAAAATAAAAATGATTGTTTAAATTGAAAAGTTCTATTTTATAAATATGAGCTTGTGACACACTTAAGCATTCGCTATTACTTTCCATTTTAAAGTATAATGGCTTCAGTCAACAGCGTTTAAATTTCTTTCCCTCTTATCTACACAATATATTGCAGCAAGTATCCTATGATGGTCATTTCTCATCTTTCCTTTCCAGTATATATGGTGTACCACAAGATGGTATAGTGGGTCCGTTGTTGTATATAATTTATACATCCAATTTTGTCAAGCGCTTAAGACATTGCAGATATCATTCTTACGCTGATGACACACAGATTTATTTTTCTTGCAGATCTGAGGAATTAACTTCTACTGTATCTGCTCTAAACGAGTATATTTAAACGCTGATGGATGCTTCCTTTAAACATGGTTTTTCCATTAGTACTAAGAAAACTCGCATGATGTTTTTTCCTCTAAATTAAGATCGGTTATTGCAAATGATGTTAAAATTAAAGTCAATAGCGAAACTGTTTCTATAACTGATTGTGCACGTGTAACTTAGTGTTGACTTTACAACACAGACAAGTTACGTTTAAAAATATTTCATACTTAATTAGAACTGGCTATAGAAACCAAAGGAGAGCAAAGATTGTTTATATACACAATTAAAGAGCGCATTGTGTGAGCCATAAGAGCTTTCAAGATTTAATTTTTGTATGAACGTTTATTATCGTTGTCTGGATGGAGTGGATGGGAATAGAATTCAACACGTACTAAACTCTTACCTCAGTCTTTTCCCCCTCCATCTTTCAAGCAGAAGTAAATGCCATCCAAATATGTGTGGAGAACTATATGGATTACGCACATGACTTCAAAGCGGTGAAAATCATAACAGATAGCCAAGCCGCTCTTAGGGCGCTACAAGCTGTCAGGTTTGACTCCGAAGTGGTGTTGGAGTGCCATAGGATGCTGCAACAAGCGGGGGAACATTGCAGCGTTCCTCTGAGATGGGTGACAAGCCACTCGGGGGTCAATGAGAACGAAATAGCTGACTCACTAGCAAGAGATGCCAGAGGACAACCATTCTCAGGTCCTGAACCGACGTGTGGGAGTATCTGTGGGAGTATTTGTGGCAGTATTAAGACCTATGTTAAGTCCGAGCTCGTTGCCCATCTGGAACGGTGTAGACGGTTTGATACACTGCAACTCTCTCGGGATTTATCCAGGGGAGGAAAGACTGTGTAAGGCAGACCTTATAAGCAGAACCAAACTGAGAGTACTTACAGCGATCTGAACCGGACACTGCACACTGAACAAACACATGCATCGCATGGGTCCAGCAGACTCTCGTTCATGTAGAAAGTATGGGGGAGCAGACGAAACTCTTGTGCACCTTCTTGTCGACTGCCTAGCAGTCTGCGGGCAAAGACAGGTTCACCTTGGAGATACTTAGTTTGATGAAGCCATGTTAGGAAAATTACCACTGGAGCAGATTCTAGACTTTGTTGCTCGGTCGAGTGAACTAAAATTACATGGGTGCACAATAGGCAAGGTACTGGCCGAGTTGCTCTTCGGGGTTAAAAACTTCGCCCATGGTTATACAAAAAAAACCTCTTGCCTCAGATTCATTTACGGGATACGGAAATATATTACTGGATTCCTTAGGCTCTTAAATAAGTTGCTTGGTTTAATAGGACTGAGTTCTACTCGGCTACTATTGACCATAAAATTATTTTTCATAAAGAATTTAGCTACATACCCCCATCGAAAAATTCAACAACTCAGGGGCATCTATACTGTTATTGACAAGATTAAATAGAAAATTGATATCCGCTTAATGGCGGTGTACATCCAGGTGATCTACTTTTTCTAATGAATACGAATGGTGTTTATAAAAAGGATACTAGATTACAAAAGCATGTTCTGATTTTGAACGTATGATATTAAAGTAGAGTAATGGTATGGGCTGACTGGTGGAGAAGGGGCCTTGTAATACGAACGATAAATCATAATGCTTTCAAGGCGGGACCGATTATTGTGGAGATACGTTCGTCAAAAGAGAGTTTTCAATTTATATATATGTCAATAGTGTTAATACCGTTATAAAGTACTAATTCTTCAGCAAATAGTAATTTATGACAACTTAGCATATCATATACATCATTAATATAAATACTAAACAGAAGGGGTCCCAAATTTGTTCCTTGGGGAACACCAGAGGAAGTTCTGTGTAGTGTTTCGTCTGCGTGAGGTAAGATGAAAATAAAGAAACTAGAGACGCAGACAATCCAATCGTAGATAAACTGACTAATCACTGTTAACCGGTGATTGAAAAACCCGTGCTGATGAACAGAGCTGAGTGATTTAACTTGTGGATAAATAGAGGAGCACAAACACTTTTCAAAGACGTTTGGGAAGTTATTTATGGTAGCAACTAGCCTATAATTTTCAAGTAATTGTTTATGGTCCTTCTTGTATACCATAGCGTCAATTCTATCTTAATTTAACTAACCACCGCTAAATTTGTCACTGTTGACCGGTTATTGAAAAATCCGTGCTGATGAACAGAGCTGAGCGATTTAACTTGTGGATAAATGGAGGAGCACAAACACTTTTCAAAGACTTTTGGCAAGTTATTTATGGTAGCAACTGGCCTATAATTTTCAAGTAATTGTTTATGACCCTTCTTGTACACCATAGCGTCAATTCTATCTTAATTTACCGAATTATCATACTTTGAGTATATCGTTGCTCTTGAACTTATTTGCACCTTTCTGATGATATTTTAACACTGTAATTGAAGTATGTATGTATTAGTTATATTTTGTTTGACAGCTGCTATTTATTCGTAGCCGATCCTGCATCCTTTGATAATACAGGTGCTTGCATTTGGTTTACTTTCCTTTGTTATCTTCATCGAGGTGTTTTACCGTAAATTCTTATTTTGTTTTGTTATTTCTTTGTAAGATCTATTGGATTCAATAAACCGCTACTAGTATTATTATTATGACTGTCTTAACACAATTCCAAACTTATTTCCTTGGTTAGCTTTCCAACATCAACGAAAGCGGTAATATCTAGAACTAATTAGTGAAGGTGGTTAACAAAAATTAAATTTTATATTACTCCTTTTCATAGGACCCAGACTTCCAAACACATATTTGTAAATGGTCTCATGTTATATAATATTTTACCATATGTTATTAGAACTAACAGTAATAATATTAGTACCTTTAAGAAGTACTTGTAATTGAATTCCTCCTAAATAAACTATCTATCTATTTAAACCTCTTTTGTTAGGAATTAGGGTTTTTGTGTTATAACACATGGGCTGAAAAGTCGCGGGCCTAACAAAGAAAACACGGTTTTTTTGGTTCAAAATTAGCTTTATTCATCAACGTAATCTCCATCAAGAACAACGCAATCATTCCAGCGCCGCTCTAACATTTCAATACCACTTTTGTAGAACGATTTATCTTTTGCCTCAAAATAGGCCTCAGTTTCAGCGATAACCTCTTCATTCGTGCGAAATTTCTTACCGGCGAGCATTTTTTTGAGGTCTGCGAACAGCCAGTAGTCGCCGGGAGTCAAATCTGGCGAATACGCTGGATGTGGGAGCAATTCGAAGTTCAATTCATGTAGTTTTGCCATTGTTTTGATTGATTTGTGACACGATGCGTTGTCTTGATGAAACAACATTTTTTTCTTTGCCATACGCGGTCGTTTCTTTGCAATTTCGGCCTTCAAACGCCCCAATAACGCTATATAATATTCACTGTTGATGGTATTTCCTTTCTCAAGATAGTCGATGAATATTACACCACGCACATCCCAAAATACAGATAACCTTTCCAGCCGATTGTTGTGCTTTCGGGCGTTTTGGACGAGGTTCACCAGTTGCTGTCCACTCAGATGACGATCGTTTTGATTCCGGAGTGAAGTGATGGATACATGTTTCATCCATTGTCACATATCGACGCAAAAAATCCGGTTTGTTACGTTTAAACATGGCCAAACACTGCTCAAAATCATCAACACGTTCTTGTTTCTGGTCAATAGTGAGCAAACGCGGCACCCACTTTGAACAGAGCTTTCTCATAGTCAAATGCTCATGCAATATAAAGCCAATACGTTCTTTTGACATCTTTACGATGTCAGCTAACTCACGCAACTTCACTTTTCGATCATTCAAAACGATTTTGTGAATTTTTTTGATGTTTTCTGGTGTTACCGCCTCATTTGGACGTCCACTGCGTTCTGCATCATCGGTGTCTCTACGACCACGTTTGAAGTCAGCAAACCAACGTTTTATTGTTGTTTCTGGTGGGGCGGAGTCCCCATAACACTTTTCAAGCCATTGCTTCGCTTGAACGGTATTTTTTCCCAATAAGAAGCAATGTAAAATTAAAACACGAAATTGTTTTTGATCCATTATTTTGAAAATAACAAAAGTAGTGTGACTCTTAGCACAATAACTCACAAACTAATGAATAGAATATCATGAAATGTTAACAGCTGTGTTTTGAAGGTTAGTACTAACTGAGAGAGAGGTGACTGCAATAAAACTAGCGTCATCTATGTGTTAGGCCCGGGACTTTTCAGCCCATGTGTTAATATAGGAGGAGATCTAATTCTAAATTTGTTGTTTGTACTACTATTAGCCTTGATTGAAAGCAATCCTAACGAAATTTTATTTTTTAACAAAAATTTTCCGAAAATCTATCCAAATTTTTTTTCTAGGACCAAATTTCATAAACCTAAAAATTAATTTCCACTTCGAATTCAAATTTTCGCGTCGAAATTCAAACAAAATTAATCCCCTATTACACAACGATCTAAAAACTAGTTGTGATAAACGCTCCGAAAATGTCAATCACTCGACTAATTTCACGCTGCATCCGATACTCGATAATTCATTTTTCCCGTGCAGCGTCACCTATCGATTACCTCGTATACGAAACTCAAGTGCGGAATTCCGACGCGTGTTTATTATTTAACACGAGAGACGAACTCCAGGTTCCGGGTCCGTCTCATCGGCGGATCGGATGCGGTTGAATTATAAAACGACACGTCGGGCATGTCGCTTAGTCAATTAGCAAGGCAAAAACAGGCCAGACTTGACAGCGACAGTGCCGGTTCCGGCTGGTAAAAGAACGCGTAAAAAAGTTTTCGTCGCAACTTTCCCATTGTATTTTCGTTCTCGGCCGAACCGAAGCGCACTCAATCGATAGCAGCGGATGTATGACAAGACTAATAGCTTTTAAGGATCTAGCGATATTAATTCTGCCGGATTTTATTAATCTTTTTTTTTTCTTCGTTCTTCGTTCTTCGTCTCAATAGCACGTAATACATTTTGGTAGAAAGTATAATTCTGTTATATCGATTGTGTGTAAACTATATGATGAATTGATGGTTTATGGCCGATGACGTTTCTATATTCTGCGAGGATTAACTCTAGAGGCACTAAATACGTATAAACTTTCAGCCTAATAGAGAAAAGTAGGTCGATAGTTTTCGACAATAGAATCTGTTGATTGATGTATTTTCTATATATAGAGCTCTTGCTTTTATTATCGTCTCTAACAGAGAAACCACTGGGACGTGTTGATGAACTTCTTTAATGTCTAAGGAAAAACATTTACCATTCTTCCTGTCAGCTACTAATTTGGAGTAACCATTACGTTTTTGTCGCAGGAAAACTAGTTCATCACAAGTACTTTCTTATCCCACCATTTTATACCCACTGCTTTCAATAGTGGATCAAAATGGTGATGGATCGAGACTTCATTCACAGTTATAAATCTTTTAAGAAATGATTGATGGTTTGAGTTAAAGCAATAAGTAATTTCTCATTCTTACTTATGCACTTTCTCAAACTTACTAATTTACTTTAGTCTTTCGTAGAAAATAAACACAGTGCAATCTCGATAACGTGAACTGATTGTGAACAACTATGTTCATGTATTCGAGAAGTTCATATTACTAGAAAAAGCCAATCACAAACAAATGTGATATTAAAACTAACTTAAATGTGTAATGCAGATGCTTAAAATATGCACTACTTAAAAATTGAAGAAATCAAAGATAAAAAACAAGTTTAATGAATGTTTCATTGGAAAATATCCATTTTCTTGACAGAAACATTGGTCGAAAGTATAGTAGTATGTTCACATAACTTTTCTAGGGACTTAATATTCTCGATGTCAGCATTATTTTGCTAAGGCCATTACAAACCATTGTCAAACGTACGAATTATTTCTACGTGACTGATTCCATCTACCATGAGTGCACGTTTGAAGTGTCGATGGCCTTAATAAGAGTAAGAGGAGGATGAAATAAGATTTCTATAAGATAACAAAGACGAGAGATACGCATGCTATTCTGCAAGGCGATTGCGTGTCAGTACGTTAGCTCTGTCTAACGGTACTCTCTACCCTCGTTTATCTACTACTACAAAATCTTATCCACACATCGATCTTTTCAATTTAAATTGATTCAATGAAGGCCTCATTCCTTATTACTACGACGAGAAGGGTGTATATCGCTAGACACCGTTTCAAGTGAAGCCGGTGTGTTAGCAGAAAAAATAAACTGACTTTCATAAATTCTCCATGTAAACATTTCCCTTTCTCCTTTGAAATTAGATTACTTTTGGAGCATTCGTCTCGCGTTCTCGTAAAAACCATAAATACAAGAAAATTTTCGTTTAGACGCTTCAGAAAATGTCACAGCAACTATTGATTTGAATCTGGATCTTTTTGTTCTAAATCGTGTACACTGTAGATTTGGCTATTCCATACCTTTTTGCCAAACAGACAGCTTCGAACCCTTTTCTAATATCGGATCGCATACAGTGGACACATAGTGATTTCAAAGACACTTGTTATCCTTTTGTTTAATAAAGTAGTTCTAAGCAAACGGTTTAACTAAAGTTATAGTGTTAACATCAAATTTACCGCAGTTTCATAGGTTTTATAAAGCGTTTGCTTAAAAATTGTTGGCAAAATGCTCCTAACAACCATGTTAATTGCTATTGCGTAATGGTGATATATGTATATATATATATATATATATATCATTATGTTAAGTTAGATAAAATTGTACCATATGTGATCAGTAATTCACATACAACTTGCACTGCATCTCTCATAGGAGGGCGGATCCTCATGGAGGGTGTTGGGATATTTGAGCACCGTTGGACCAAGTGCATTAGTGTAGAGAGAGACTATGTCGAAAGATAAAAGATATAATGCAACTGTAGTTTTACTGTAAGGGAGTCAGGGGTACAGCATAGAGATCCGCCCTCGTACATATTTAAAATGGATAAAATTGAAGCATAACTTTTCAGTGATTCATAAGCAAATTGCTCTCCATCTTTCGTATATTATTTCATTGTTTAAATGGTCAAATTAAGGTTCGTACTCTCAATGATATCCTTTTTCAAAGCATGCCTTCATTCAAAATGAATTACAACGCTCCAACAAAGATTTAACTCTTTATTTCTCCGATATCCGCATTTTCACCGCTCGAAAAAAAGTATTTCTTCTCTTATCCTCCGCCTTAGTATAAAAAAGCGAGCTTCAATCGCCTTCGAAAGGAGCATTTTTTATATTCATTAGCGCGCGATAAAGGGGCAAACCCCAAACGAAAAACAAAGGTTTTCTTTCCCACCCCGACCGCAAAGTCAATTCGCCAAACATAAAGGAGATCTAACGAGAGAGAACGGACTCCCTTTACCGAAGCAGGTCGGCAGACTCCCGTTCTTTGTGCGGCGAGTATGATAATTGAGGTTGATTGGGGTTTCATTGGCGCGACGCGGGAAATCGGAAAGGGTGCGACGTCAATGCAACTATCGCGACATTCAACGGCAATAGCGTAGTTGAGAAGGTCTTGGCGGGGAACGCGGAAGGTACCTTATTACGGATACGGACGTGATTGACGTCAATTTACCGATGCCTTTGAAATTGAGACCCTCTCTTACCGGATAATAATTCCGAATTTGGCGGAGGCGACGGGTCGGGTAAAAGATGAGAGGAACCAACGTTGCCTTTTGCTCGTATTTTTAGGTCGAGATTTCAAAGGGGTCGAGTAGGAAGGAGTACCGCTAATGCTGACTATAGAAAGGAGCTAGCCGAACGGAATCGGATTATTTAAAGTAGTTACTCTTTCCCTGGGCGTCTATTAAGGAATTATTAATAACTATTAAGCTTTCCTAGCAGTAATAATCGGACTTAAAAGGAAGACTGCCGCTTCAGTTAATTACTTATGCTTCTAATGGCCCATTATGGACTGTTGCGATTATTTGTAATAGAACAACATACGAAGAGAATTTTTAGCTCAAACTTTCGAATGATTACCTTTTATTTTGTTTGGGATTTATTGATTTTAATCACTGCTGGTTAAAAAATTGATAAACTATGAACTAAGGGTGTCGTAATGTAATTGTACAGGCTACTTCAAATTCACGGGTCAGTAAGAAGATTCCGCTTACTACAAGGGATACTAGAGTCTAGAATTTGAATTTGTCAAAGTTACCAAATTAGTATTGACAAAAGATTGAACAAATAATTCAATTATTTTTAAGACCTAATCGAAAGCTTCCTGCTTAAAAGTTTCGCTTATACCTTTGACAATCTTGGGAGGATTCAAGTATACTTTGGAAATGACGCACCTAAAACAATTACCATAGTTCTGTAAGCCCACAAACTCGCGTCTGAATCTTTGAATTACCTGTAGTCACTTAGTTCGAAAAACTTATTATTATTATTATTATTATTCTAGAAGATCCGTGGATCTATTCTGTATCAACTTTCTTTATCCTCCTGCAATAGCGAGTCCCACCTGTCCTTCTATTTCTTTGAGTGGCCTTCCTAAGGGCTGCTGTAGTCTCAGTTTTCCTTCTAGCGCGGTACAAACTATTCTGGTTGTATCCATTCTCTTTATATGTTCAGTGCAATCGGCTTTGTCTTCTCGATCTCACTACGTCCTGGATTCTCTGCATATTGGTCTAATATACTCGTTTCTAACTCGATCCCAAAGAGTTCTGCCTGTTATAGCTCGGAGGGTTCTTATTTCGGATGCTCGTATCTTGGTTTCGTTCTGTTTGTGTCTGCTCTGGCCTCGATATGGTAGGTTGTTACTGGTTTTACAAATGCTTGATAAATGGGAGATTTGGTTTTTATTTTGATATGTTTATTCCGCCACACAATAACACGAAGTTACCGGGAGATTACGGATGCTTTATTGATTTGGTATGTGAGATCCTTCGCTAAATTCTGATAGCTGGATATATTTACTCTTACGTATGTAATTTGCATTTCTTGCTCTATTAGTTTGTCTTGGGTTGTCAATTTACATCTTACTGGGACTTTAGCGAAAGCTAAGGACTTTTTGTGCTAATTTGCAGAAGGTGAATAGCTGTGCTTATAAGTCGTCCTCTGCCTTGGCTACAACTGTAGCGTCGTCCGCATAACATATCACGCTTATGCTTCTACTACGCAGTTTATATTCCCAAATCAGTTATCTCTTTTATTATCTTGTCCATCAGTAAATTAAACAAGAGGGGGCTCAAGGCATCGCCCTCTCTAGTGCCTCGGGGGGTTGGCAGTTCTGTGGATGTTTCACTTCCTATCCGTATTCCTATTGCATTGTTCTCGTTCAGGTGCTGTGTTATCTTAATGATTTCCTGTGGTATTTGATGTTCTTTCATTATTCTGATATTCTAATCGTGTTTTTCCGTTGTACTCTATCCAACGATTTTGTCAGATCTATGAAGCAGGCGCATGTAACTTGAAAAACCAGAAGCAAAAATCTTCTAGCGTCTCTAAATCTCACTCTGGAATGTCATTAATTAATAGTCGTAACGGTTGTCGGGTTCCGCAGTGTCACTAGCTTTTTGGTCACTGACGTTGCGCGAACAACTGTGGTTCGCATTTTCAAAGGTACACGTACACAGTACCTTTGAACTATATGAAATTTTTCTTAGTGCATGAAGGTGATGGACAGTCTGAATATACCAAAACTTACGTCTTAATAGTAAAAAGAACATTGGTTAATCTGATCCGAAAAAAACCACTGCTAGATTTATAATCTGCGACAAAAAATGCTTCAGGAAAAGCTAATTGGAAATAGTCCTTTTTTGTGTCGTACTATACTCGGACAATATTTGGAAAGCCAAAAAGAATCATCCAGTTTTGGAACAAAATTAATATATTCTACCAGAACTAGATAAAGGAGCAAAAGGTGCAATATTTGTGTGTTCTTAATACTTTCGATCATTTCCAAAAAGTAGTTTCCAATGCTGGGAAATTAATGAACTTAAGGAGAAGTAGGCGAATTTCTAAGAATGTTACGCTTGTTTCCATTAACACTTAATTAAAAGCGTTGTAGGTATTTAACACTTCTTTCTTTTGAAATTTTCCTCGTTTCACAATTGATGACAGGCTCCAAGACTAATTCTATCTCAATACCAATTGCACCCATATATAAAATTATAGAGACAAATAACGAAAAAGTGAGATGGATTTAGTTACGCATTAGGTAATCGTATTATCGAAGCAGTATTCAATATTTTACATACTTTTTCTTATTTACATTTATGTAACATTATATACCTCTGTATACTTATACATTTTCATTTTCTGAAGCGATCATAAAACCAATACAAAAATAACCACGAATTTCCCATATTTTCCTGAATAAGAAAGGTGAAGAAAGAGAAACAATGACATCAAAGCAAGCATAGTATTCCATTTCCTTGAAATATCATCGCCGATTCCGAAGAACGTATAAACATAAAAAAAAGGAACAAACGAATCGGAATAAATTCAGCATATTTTGACCCCTTTCTATCTGTTCTATCAACGCAATAAAACATTTTCCTTTTTTCGCAAAAGGAACATCTTGCGTCGAAGGGGAAATAGCGCGTATACCCGGCCATTTTTTACGTTTTCCTTTTACGAAAATGCTAAAACCGAAGAGATAAAGGAATAAAAGTCGCGGTAAAGATGATAAATCTGATCGTGGAGTAGTCGAATCGCGCAGATTTAAATTGAAACGAAAAAAAAAGGGCGAACGCGCAGGTAAAGGAAAGATGGCGCTTCCGTCGCAGATTAGAATTATAGATAAACAATCTCTCCTTTCCCCCAAAAATCTATTCGTTACGAGATAGACAGCGAAGGACAAATACGGATTTCCTTCTTACCTTGCCGACGCCGGTGATCTCTTTGACTCCTATCCTTCGGAGGAGGGCGGGGGGTACGGGCGGCGGCGACCTTTGCAGAACGCCGCAGAATCCCGAAGGTTCCGCATCCTCTGAATTATGCCTTTTCCGTCTGTGCGGCGAGGACGACAGGTTCAGCTTCTGGGCAGCTCTGTAAAGGAAGACAAACGGAATTGCATTAGATTCGCTTTCGGGCTGTATAGCGCGCATATGTTTGCCGAGCTAACGCGACTTAATTATTTATACTGTTCATGATTTACGAATGTTGAAGGCAAATTTCTCGACGGCAAATGTTACGGATTTCAGATTAAACAATTCAGATGCTTGGGGAGTTTGTACTACGTTTAGTTGTGGATTAATTCAACAAAATGGCGTTTACTTAGCAAAAACTGCTTCTAGATAATATTGAATATAATACAGGTAGCGAAAGTTACTGTTACTAAAGTGTACACAAATAAAATTATAATAAAAATGTAGTTAATAGAATCATTTGAAAATCGGAAGTTATGTTTCATTTAAAAATCACGATTCTTTTCTTTATATTCTTGTACTATGTATAACAAACCCTCTAAATAACGGCTGCTGTTATATGGAGGCGGTTGTTATTCAGAGAGTCAGAGAAATCGGAAAGGATATGTGTTTGTTGCCGATAGTGGTGACCATTTTCAATCGATTTATAATAAGGAACAAACTTGTCACTTTAAGCGCTATAACTTAAGTGCCATTTGATCGATTTCAATGCTCGTAGTCTCGTTTTGTAAGGTGGATGTACAGTTTTCAGATTATATATTGGTTCAAAGGATGGCGTTAGTAAGTTTCTGTAAATTTAAAAGGTTCCGTTACTTTTCCAACATACCGCGTGTATAAATTGTGGTGGAAAATCTCAGGCTCGTTAAAATTTTTAACTGGGTTTTTTTGAATTGAAATTTCGACTTATTTGTTTTGAATTATGTGAAAATGTTTTCTAAATTAAAATACCAAATGTAAAGTTGAAAAAAACAAATATATTGACAAATAAAAGATATATATATATATCTATATTTACCGCTTTTTTACAAAAGAACACGTTTTTACAGAAAACCTAAGGCAATCCCTGACTACCTAAACTTAAAATATTCTAATTAATTTACGAAACTAAATATGAGATCGAGATAGAATTAATTTTGAAGAAATTAAGAAAATTCGACGTCTATAACCTTCAAAATCGTACTCACTGGCTCGGTTTTAGGATGGACTGGCCTTCGGCTTCCAACGTAAGTGTCCGGAACTTCCAAATTTGTACGTAGTATCAGCTGATACACTTTATTATTGAATATCATACGAAGATATTTATAATTTTACGGAGTTATATGAGAAAAATAACGACTTATTCTTTCTTAGGAGAATAAAAATGCCAACATCTCTCACTTTTGTTCCCGATCTTCGTCTGTCTGTTCTTCTTTTGTTTTATATCCAGGGCACCGCATTGGTTCGCCTGTACGCCTGTATGGTAGGCCACTCCGTATACACCCACATATGTGCTTGACATGTGTGGGTATAAAGGAAATTGTTGCCAATCGTGCCATCCTTTCGTCGTACGAGATATTTCGAAGATTATGATAACAATTTCGGAATAATGCATATTCATACAATGCAATTAAAATATGTGAGTACTGTATATTAAACGTCGTTTAAAGATGAAATTTAGTAAAATTTATTTACATAAGCAATATGTTTACGAAATGCGATATATAAGATAAACGATAGTATAGTTTACGTCTCTTTTGTTTTAAACAAGGAAACTTGTGAATAATTAGTTATTAAAGGATACCTAAAGTAGATATCTGTAAAACTTTTAAAAGAAACCTGTACAGATTGAGTATCTGTGTTTAAAAATTTCATAAAGAGGGAGTACTGACGGTACTTCGCCTCCAACTTCTAACATCAACCAAAATAAAATTTAACGGCGTGCACCCAACTGTGACGGAAAATATATTTGCAATAGGTGAACTAGTAAAATTATAGAAGAAAATCATTGGTAAATAAAGGACAACAATTTATATCATTACAATATATATATATATACGCACATTATATATTACATACGTACATAAAGGTCGGAAAGAATAATTGAATTGTTGAGTTTTGTTTCAAATTTTTAAGCTTTGTACAACATGCGATTTACATTTTGTTAAAATTTTGAACAATTTCTACATTCAGTACACTTTTATCAGTAGAAAATAGAAAATTTTCTACACCTATTTGTTTTTCACAAACTTTCCTAGTATATACCTTTCATGTTTTACGTACAAAATTCAGATTCTTTGACGTCGCTCTCACTGTTTGACTCACAGGCTTTATTATTAATTGGTTTACTGATTACTTCTGGCACACTTATATTGAGATCTTTGATCAAGGCATTGTCAAAGTTTTCCAGATCTAAGTCATGGATAACAAAAACCGAGCCTAGTGGAATTTTGTCTTCTTTATAAAAATTTTCTTGCTGGACCTTTCCCACTAATCGTATTTTTGCAAAGGATTTTGAATTTATAGATTGCGATACTTTTTCCAGGTTGCCGATACCCAAATTAAAACGTATGTCAAATAAATGTTTTTTTCTCTATTTTCAAAAGAACTTATACTATTTGTGAATGCTAGAAGTCTTTTAAGAAAACATTTTCCCTATGTCATCTTCAGGTTATGGATAAATCCCTGATCTAAAGACTTGCAACGAGATGTGGTGGTTGATGGGAGGAAGATAATCTTTACATTTTCATGTTCCAGTTGGGGATGAGAAATAAGAATTTTTATTTTGTTTTCTCATCTTTTAATCAATTTGAGTCATGATCTCTATTGGCATCCAAGCCTTCTTAGTAGAAATCTACTCTATCAGTTTCTCGATATCAGATCGTTTAAAATAATGGTGGCTTTCCCTTTTGCCGATGATTAAACGACTTTCCTTATTACAATCCATTTTTGCGCAAATACAATTGTCAATCTTTCTTTTACAGTTTTTTACTGATACATTTATCGCTGCTTAGTGTAAATGTTTTGTTCGGTATTTCGTCGGAGTTATAAATATTATTTGGTGCGTACCAAATAATATTTATAATAAGCTTTACATTAGCTAAAAATGTTGCGATATAATTTTTACATCAGAGAAGTTTATTACGAAGAAGTGTATTTGGAAATTAGTGTATCAGCGAAAATGAATTTTGAAAACTAATATATCAAACACCGATGCTATTTGAACAAAAATTTAATGTAGAATAAATAAAGAAATCTATCTAAAATCTTCGTGAAATACAAACAAAATCAGGGAGAGTTCAGTAACATTTCCTCTACTGCAATGAAATTAGTTAAGAGAAAATTGTAATTGCTAAATAAGCATATGAAATAAAAAATTTTGAGACATATTTTTAAATAGAAAAGACGTCATGTAAGAGAGAACTTGATAAATACTGTCTAACACTTAACTGTGTAACAATACTTTTTTACAATAGGAAAGTAATAAAATACCGACGACAGATTTATTTCTAAACCAATTTATTTTAATAAATAAATAAACAGGAGATTAGCCCAATCCACAAAGATGTGACCAAAGCCCCCTTGCATTAACTTTTATCCCACTTCTATTCTATGTGCATATCGTAGACGATAAAGATTTCATCCTAAAATATTTGCAGATCTTATTCCATTTATTCGAGGATGAAGTCCTTTACTTTCTGTACTCACACAAGCACTTTGCTATTGTAGGTTGGTGAATCACCTATCTTCGCGCTGACGTTATGTTGGAATTGTTTTGGTGTATCAACGGTGTTTCACCCGATATTCGGGTACTATAATTGTGGCGACATGTCCACTACTACCTTTATATAACTTTTTAGGTATTTTCCTAACAATAACATGCGAAATTCGCGTAAATACGCAAACTTTGTTTATGCTCAGAAATTTTATACCAACGCTATTTGGCAATTGTTTCGCGTGTTGAGAGCCGATCACGCTAATAAACCGCTACTAGATCCAGGCATTAGGCGACAAATGACTACAATAGGGTCATAATGGCAATGAAAACATCTCCTATGTGTTTTTAGAGATGGAGGATTTGGCCTTGCATGTGATCTTCCCTAAGTGCAGTGTGGATACGCGTGTATGTTAAATAATGTTTTATTGCTTCTTAGTAGACAACTACAAAGGCAAACGTCAAATGAAAAATGCATTCTATAAGTTTATAGCAAAATAAAGTTACAGAAATAAATATATAATAATTATCCATCTAGTGGTCGGAAATGTAGAAATTCACCTATGCTATAAGGTTCAATATTTAGTAGCAATTCGTGAATTGATTTGTTAAATACATGTACGCTACATACATGCATGGGGCAAATTATTGAAAAATTTTAAATTTACATAATTAAGACTCCTCGCAGTCCACTGTAGCCTGTGTTTGGGGTAGCAGTAATTTATTTTGTGTCTAGTATGGTGAGTGTGAAGGAAAGTATTATGTTCAAACATTTTTTTATATTTGAATAAAAATACTAAGCATTCGCAAAATATAAATTACAAACATGGTCAAAAACCTGTTAGTTCTAAAATTCCCTCTACAAGATTGATTGTAATTGAGGCGCAACATTCAAAGCAGAACTTTTTTTTGACTAACAAAAACACGATCGAGTTCTCTACTGCTTTCCCAAAACACGACCCCAAACTTTAAATGCGGATAGCAGACAGAAGAATAAACCAGTCGTAGTACATCAGCGCTAACCACACCATTATTTGTATAAAATTTTACATTAATTACATTGACTTTTGTGATATATACTGTTGATAGAATAATTTCATTACCCTCTTCTCCTGTTGTTTAAGGGATTCTTCTTTTTGTGAAAAGAAAGGGAATTTTTTACATAATAGGGACGAAGAGAATTTTACCAAATGATATTTAAGTGCAGAATACATCGCAAGATAAGATACGAATACGTTAAGATATTTAGTCATTAAATCGTATTAAAGAGCTATGCGATCTTCGAGGGAGTCCGACCTCGCATTCTCCCTAAGAATACCATTAAATTAAAGGAAACTATAATTACAAATGAGTTTAATGAAAGGCAGCAAATATAAATATAAATAAATATATAAATGTAACAAAAAACATGTTCTTGAGGAGAACAGGAGCCTCAAAAATCCCATTACAGTATACTACATGAAAGGGCTCTCATTTCATCAAAGGAACAAAACCTGTATGATCGAAAGTGAGACAAATTCATCTCTTTGTGCTTTTCTATCCTGATAATATCCAGCGTTATTGTTCTTGTTCTCGAACGAGCATCGCGATGAAGAGATTCCATCTTCGCAGTTATTCGTTTGCTTCGTCCTTAGGCGTACGCATCAAGTACGAAGCGTATTCGCACATATGATGGATAGACGCGACCGCGATGATAAAATCTGTGGAGTTTTTGCCGAGTTCCTCTCCCCCTATATCGCCATAGCGCTTGGGTTGCACGAGCATCTGACGATTTTTCTCTGACAAAAGTTGACATTTACACCTGATGCCCAATTATGTGTCCTTACCGTTTCCCTATTTCCGGGCCGGCCCCCCTTATGCTTTACGACGGTAATAAAGCGTGATTTATAAAGAACACTAGCAGATATATGGCTGACTGCCGGGCTGCGGCGTATATGTATAATCCTAAAGTTTTTGTTATTTTCCAACTGTCATATCTTATGTCCTGGAGCGGTAAACTTGTGGTTTCGTTTCTGGAGAAAAGGGGAGAGTTTGTAATCGTTCTAATGTTGGTACTTACTAGAAAGTGAGAGCTTCTGCGCACGTAAGGAATATATATTGCTCCTTATACGTAAAATTTAAAAGAAGTGTGCGAGAATTTCAAAGTTATTGCAGAAGTTAAGTTAACATCGTTTCCAGTATTTATGAAACAAGGAAGTTGCAAGAAACGCAATTGCACTTTGATGTCGACATATTCAATTCAGATTTTCTCAGGTTTTTCACGGCAATATATGGATTTATTGACTAAAGATTTTGGATATATAGTAATAATTACTAAGGTTGCAAAAATTACTTCGAAGATGCGTGCGACTCGTTTACTATCTATGTTTACTTTTAGCTTGATTACGTTGTTGATATAGATTCTAATTTACAGGTATAGGCGTAAACTCCACTCACACAAATTTATTAATTATGCGGAACGCAGCGTTTCGAGAGCACGTGGACTGTCTTTGTCAACCGTGTTACCGAGTGAATGCAAAAAACTGTATTAGACAAATTAGACAAGAGAAATAGACATCTACAGAAAAGAAACTAATTCTAACAGATTCATCACGGCTGATTCGCACCATTGCGAACAACAAAAAATGTCCGCGATTAGTTTTCTGGTCAACAGACCCGTTAGATTTCCGCTAAGCAAGAGCAGGTACCAAAAAGAATTAAACTATATCAAAGATGTAGCGAGGTACAATGGTCTCTCTTCTACGGATGTCGACCGTACCTTAAGGAAGATCTAACACAAACAACACATCAGAAATTCGACGGTAATAAGAAATTTATAACTCTTCCTTTTCACCCAACAGTAAAAGGGTTAAGTAAATTTTTCGACAGCTAAATATGAACGTGTCTTTTGTATGAAAAAACAACTTAAAAATCTCAAAGATAAACCGGAGATGATGAAAAGGTCTGGAATTTACCAAATCACATGCAATGAGTGTGATAAAGTTTATATTGGACAGACAAAAAGGAGTATCGAAACGAGGTTCAAAGAACATATCAGACACTATTGTTTCGATAAACCAGAGCTATCAAGCGTAGCAGAGCATATGGTAAAATACGGACATAAAATTGATTTAAAAAATCTTAATCTTCTTAAAAACGTAAACTCGTGTAGGGAATTAGACGCGTACGAAATGATATTTATGAAAAAGAAAAGAAACTTATTGAACAGAGAACTACCCCCAATTGTACACTCGAGTCTGATTGATTTATTACCATAGGCCCTGTTAAAGATATGATTCGCTTTCGTTCCATCCTTTACTGTAAATACACACGTACCAGAGATGGGACCACCCAGTAGATTGTAAATAGCCACATGTTTTAGAAATTTTAGAGCCTGCATAGAAAATAATTTGCATGTGTGATACAGTTTTTTACATTCAGTCGGTAACACGGTTGACAATGGGAGTCTACGTGCTCTCGAAACGCTGCGTTCCGCTTAAGTAATAAATTTGTGTGAGTGGAGTTTACGGCTATACCTGTGAATTATACAACCACGCAGTCCTTGCAATCGTTAATATAGATTCTACATCAACAAAGCCGACATCACCAAAACAATCTAACTAAAATACTAAGTAATTATATTCGTACCCCCATTTCTGCAGCTTCCATAATTACAGTATATATGTTGTATACATACATACAATGTAGGCAATATCATACATATATACATGTTTGTGTGTGTGTAAACGTAGATCAAAGAAAATATGTGGAAATGTTTATACGAGTGCAATTGTCTTCATGTTATATATAAGTAAGTGAAATATATAATAGATTTTTGCAGCGTGTTTGTCGAGCCCGTCATGTGTATGCTTAAATTACTACTTAAAGCTCCTAACATCCGGAGATGTCCTTCCACCAATCATTGCCAATTCAATATACTGCGTTGACTGTAGTTCGCTTCAAAGCATTTCTCTTGCCAAAGAGACAAAAAATGTAGGGTTGTATTTTGAATTTATGCGCGGAACCAAAATTACCATATGTTCGGGCAAGAAAGGAGAATCTGTAGTATCTGTCACAAGTTTATATAGTTTTCATACAAATCGTTTATCTCCGCTTCCAAAAAGACACAGTAACAGAACGCAGCAACATAACATTCTGGGACACACACTAGCCCGGATACACGCTTTCAAACAATTAAATTTCAAGAACTTGCTCTGGATCTGTTATATGGCTAATATATCCGAAATATACACGAGACGCCATATTGAATTTTGATAATCACGTAAGTGAAAGATAGTGACTTCAATAGAGGCAATAGAGGTCATTGAAGTATTTCGAGATATGGATTAGAAAATTTATAGACTTCAAAGTAAAAATGAAGAAAAGAACTAACAAAAGATGTACAAAATATAAACACTACATCATATTTACAAACTTGAAGTAAAACAGCTGCCCAACCCAATTCTTGAACTACTTAATTTTCACTTTAGTAACTATATTCTTATTTGTATTTACTCCGTTTTTTCTCTCTACAACTGCCTATAACTTCGTATAAGATGTTGAATTAAGTTGAATTAATGGTCCCCGACGCTCTTCTAATCGTTTCAAGCTTAACAGAATTTACCTCATAAAATGTAGCACACCAGAAGTAGAACAAAATACATAAAAATTTATGACTATTATGAACTACGTAGCTGTTTCTGTTTGTCAGGCAGAAATATAGAAGTTAAAGTAGGGTCAAGCTAAATTCAAAGGAGATTGAAGGAAGTTTTTTGAGTAACATTCCGTTGTCAATGGTATCAAATGCTCGACCAAGATCTGTGTAGATCACATCTATCTGGCCTTCATTACCTACATCTTGACAAATAGAGTGGATTGGTGTCATTACATTTGTTACTGTAGATCGTTTACGAACAAACCCATGTCGGGAAAGAAAAATTAAAGCCTTCGTGCTGCAAGTTACACACAGAGAAAGACAAAGGAAGATGTACGGAGAACAAACAATAAGTTTATAGCTAGGAACATAGATATAAGACATACTGTGATGATAATGGAGCAAACTTATTGCCTAACTTTGGTGGACAGAAACTTTGCAGAAAAGTTTCGACAAACAGTCAAAATACCATTAACTTATTAACAAGCATATGGATAGAGTTAATTTACCTAATGCCAATACAGCTTATCACAAAATACTCACAAAAAGTGAGAAAAAATGCGTATGTACCACACATACTTCTTAGCATCTATTTAACTTGTATAGCAGAATTGGCAAAGCAAAATAGAGCAATGAAATCGAATTCTTTCAGTTTCAAATGAAGGTTGCAAAATACCTCTATCTAATTGTGAACGTCCATCTTCTAGCATAGAGGGAGATATAGTTGCTATAACAAGAACAAGAGGAACAACTTACCCATCTCTCCAAGAGATATATGATTAGATCAAATAGGTACGTGAATGATATGGACTACGAGAAGTAGGTGTAAATTTCCAAATTACGCTGAATATTTCTTAAAAATTTTATGCCGAGGTTTGACAAAAAAGTTGTCATAACTAATGCATGATGTTTCATAACTACGACAATTTGTACAACTCCTTTAACATTTAATGGATTTGGAAAAAAAGTATTTGTATTTTGTTACCAACCAGATAATATAAATATATACTGTATCTTATTTTATTAGTTTTAAAGAATCATGCAATTAGATAATATTTATAGGATATTTGAATTTTGAGAAATACGCGCGTGTTTAGCTCCCTTCTACTAAATTTATTCAAACCAGCAAGGATTAATAAAGCGTCGAAGCTCTTCGAAAAATGTTCGATTTCTCGTTAAATGTTAAAAACTACTCGCAATTTATAATGAACAAGAGAAGCCTTAGTACTGTCTTCACATATATTTTAAATAATGTTGGCTATATGCAGCATCCTTATCGCAACCCCTTATTTACAATTAATTCATCCGTGTAGTTGTTTCCGACTTTCACTCTCCTTTCGTTTTTATATAGTTATTTAATCACGTTTAGATAGTTTGTTTGTACTTCGTTGTCTTTCATTGCCTGCCATAACTGATTTATGGGAACACTGTCTTTTTCGAGTCTATAAATATAAGATGTAGTTCACACGCCCGTGTGCTGTACCTTTTTCAGTTAGTTGTTTTAGACAGAAAATATTATCAATACAAGATATTTCAGATCTGAAACTATTCTGTTTCTCTGAGTCTCTTACTTGTTCCCCTATTCTCGATTTTACTATTTGTCCATGCAGTCTGTACATAGAAGATGTAACACTAATTCCCGTATAGTTTTCGCATTTCACTTTGCTACCTTCCTTGAGTATGCGATTATCCGTTCTTCTGGGAGTTTTACTACACTGTAAACTGGATGTAAACAACCTTCTAATGTTAGGATTTGAGAATTCTTAACAAGTTCCATGGACATACCTCCTGGATCCGCCGCTTTGTTATTTTCATAGTTTTCATTGCCTCTATAACTTTCTTCACTTTTACGACGCGGTTGAGCGATTCACTTGTGCAATCTACTTTCTTAAAATTATTTCTGTCTTCAATTAATAAAGCGATCCATTCCTATTGGATTTGTAGATTTTTCATGCTTGCTTAGATTTGGATCCTCCTATAAGTCTGTCCGCCTCATCACATTTCCTCTCAAAACAATTATTGATGGCTTTCTTTTTTCTTTTTTTACTTCATAACTGTATCTCATATAGATTTTTCTGCCCTCAGCATCTAAATTTACTTCTATTATGTTACATGTTTCAATTTCAAGATACACACACGTGCTTAGCTCACTTATACTAAAATTTTTCAAACCAGCAACAATTAATAAAGCGTCCAAGCTTTTTGAAAAATGTTCGATTCCTCGTTAAGTCTCCAAAAACTACTCGCAATTTCTAAGGAACGAAGTGCGTGTTAAATCATCTTCCAACAGGAAATTTAGAACTTCGAACTTCACGTTATAAACTCAAGGAAACGTGAAACACGATTTTAAAATGAAAATCCAACCTAAACAAAACAAGAACCGGGCACTTACGTGCGTTTCGCAATAAATGGGCGCTGAAAGCCTTTATAATAATACATCCGGTAGTTCGGAAAATGTTATATTTTGACAAGATCCTCTCCAAACAGGTTCCCCGTGAAGGATTACGTATGGCCGTCACGAGCGCAATCCCCTTCGCCGAGCCGCTAGGATCACCTCCCTTCTCCCTTCCCTCTAGCGCTTCTTTTCCCCGGCATCAGCATGCTCTCACCTACGCTCGACTCGAGTTCGAACTCGAGCAGGAGTAACGCAACTTGTCACGTGGCCAGACGCGTTCATTTCGTAACCAGAGGCGTGTGAAATTGGAAAATCCAAACGTAATTTCGCTCTTTTGTCACCTTCGCGCGTATTTTCGCATCTCGCTTTTCATATACGTAAAAGCTTTCGGAACGTTAATTCATTAAGCATTCGGAAGATTGTTGATGGTTGTTGGCTGCGAGAACGTTTCTTTTTGGACATCTGACGTTTCTGCCAAGTCGTAAATGATATCCTCTGATGTTGAACGGATTTGGAACGCATTTTTAATGAAGAAAAGGAAACGTATGATGTATTCTCTTTTTATTAAATTCGTTTTTGTGCTTGAAAGTCGTTAAATATTTAGGCACAATTGTAAGAATATTTTGTCATTCAGGTTTTACGTTTTGGGTTTAATCCAGAATGTCGGGTACGTACAAATGCAATGTTTTCTGACACCACAACTTTATGGTGAAAACAAATTATTTTCACTCTATCGTTAAGAGTAATAACAATTTAATTTATCTAACAATTGGTAATTTTTTCTTGTACATACTGTACTGTAATGCCACGCGTATTTGCTTTATATTGATGTGACTTACCCGTACAAGTACGATTGTTGTGAAATATAGGCTTTTAAACACTTTGATTGTTGAATATCCTATGATTGTTACTGGATATACGAGGCTAGATATACGAGGGCCATTTGGAAGGTAAAGAACGTTTTTTTTCTACAGAAATTTTTACTAAATATAATTAAACGAAACTGTATTTTACATAAAACTAGATACCCAACCTATTTTTCTACGTAGTCACCGTTCAAATTTAGGTACTTGTCATACCGTTTTATCAGCTTTTCTATGCCTTCCGTATAATCAGTTGCCGCTAAGATGTTAAACTACTGATTAACGGCTTCTTTAAGTTCATCATAACCTCCCATCTTTCAATTTGGAGAATAACTGAAAATAACTTGGAGCTATGTTCGGACTGTATGGAGGATTTTGAAAAATTTCCCGCTGAAGCAAGTCGTGTCACTCCCGCAATGACTCAACTGCTTAGCATTCTGCGCCGCTTCTTTTGAATTGCACTGCGAAGTCATTGAAGCGTCTGACAGTAGGCCGCTGCATTTATGGTCTCACCTCACACTTGGCGAGATCGTCAATTTTGTCACACATTTTAAAGTCGCATAGCTAAGCACTAATCAACCGTATTGGTTCGTAGCTACCGCCGACGTGGGACGGGGACGTGATCATGTGTGGAAAGAAAACGTTCTTTACTTTCCGAACGGTCTTCGTATTTGTGTACAGGTCGTCAAATTTTCCCAACAACTCACAAAATTCGTGGCATCTCCTCACATGATGAATTATAATCACTTTGGATATATAGAAGTCAAAATGTCAAGACAAGAATTTGATAATATTGTTTTTTTTATAAGGGTGGCGAAAGATGTTGCTCATTGGAAGATTTCTTTCGACAGTAAGATTTGTCCTGACTTTATTCTGTACCTCACCCCAGTGTTTATGTAGGAACAAACTTTGGAATTCGTAAGTGTCTTGAACAATAAAAAAAGTGGCAGGGACGAAAGTATGTGAGGAATTCAGGCCTATTAATACTGTACCAAGTTACGGAAAAGTTCTGGAAGTGTGCGTAAAAGACCAATTATATGATTTTTGTGAGCGAAACAATGTGATTCATCATAATCAATCAGGATTTAGTAAAAGTCATTCATGTGAAACTGTTATTGTGGATATATGTCACAAGTGGTTGTAAGAAATGGATAAGGGAAATGTTGTGATAGCTGTGTTTTTGGACTTCCGTAGGGCTTTTGAAACTATTGATAGAAAATGATGGTATTTGTGACAAAGTTAGAGACTGCTTTGACTCATATTTAAATAATAGAACTCAAAAAATGAAGTATAATACTAGGATATCTAATAGTTTGAATACAAACAATGGTTTTCCACAAGGCACGGTGTGAGGTCCCTTATTGTTTAATATATATGTTAATGATTTATTGTTGTCAATGGAAGGCTGCAATATATGTATGTTTGCGGATGATACTATGTTATGCATAAGTGGTAGTAGTGTGGGCGATATGATGAAGACTATGAATAATCAACTTACGATATTATATCTATGGCTGTGTATAAATAAACTAAGCATTAATCTTATCAAATCAAAATATATGGTTATAGGTAGCATGCATAAGTTGAATAATATAGATATAGCTAGTATTAGAATAAAAATTGAGAACAGTGATTTAGAAAGGTTAAGTACTTGGGAGTTACCATTGATAAACATTTGCTATTCAAAGATCATGCAAAACATATTATGAATAAAATGTCAAAAAAGTAGGGTTTATCAGTAGAACTTGCAAACATTTATCGGTGTATATAAAAATGCTTGTTTATAAATCTGTAGTTGCACCACATATAGAATTTTGTGCAACAGTACTTTTTAATTTAAATAAGAATGAAATCCAGCAAATACAAAAAATTCAAAATAGAGCCATGAGAATAATTTTAAAATGTAACAGATATACCCCAGTTAAAGATATGTTACTCACACTTAATTTAATGAATGTCGGCCAAAGAATTTTATTTAAAAGTCTAGTGTTTATACATAAAATGAAAAATAATTTACTTCCAAATCACCTTGGTGAAAAATTGAAAACCGTCCAAGATACTCATGCTTACAACACTAGAAACTATAACGACTTTTATATTGCTCCCTTTCATAGAACCCAGATTTCTAAAAACATATTTATAAGTTGTCTTATGTTATATAATGGTTTACCATATGAAATTAAAACTAATAATATTATTACCTTTAAAAAGCATTTGTACATACATATTATTGAGCACTGTAAGTGATTGTATATTGAAATTATTTGTTCTGTGTTATTGTATAGCTTGTTAGCTAAATAAACTATCTATCTATCTATCATCTAAAATTATCTTTTATTATTCTTTTTATAATTTATTTCACGGATTAGTTGTGCTAACAGGAGGGAATACTAACAAAGAACACGCAAGCATACAAAAACCTAACCTAAGTGAAGAATAGAGCAAGGAAATCAACCCCAACACAGATATTAAATGATTTTATTAATAATGGTATATTTGAGCACAGTTACACATTAACCACTATAACAATTAACCCAAATTACAGCCATTACAGCTACCTGTGTCCATACCTTATTGCTACAGCCATTGTAATAACACAATAACGAACAACTCATTAATATGCCAGCGACATTTAATGAAACAAACCGTTGTTATTCTCATGTATTGTAATTCATATTCCAGCGCTACTTGACTCTGCCGGTATCTCACAAAGCGATCGTTAAGGGAGTTAATAAAGCATGGGCGTTTTCTGACATTTTTCGGCTTCCGTTTAAAATCAGCGTTACCGCTAGTTCAATGACGTTGAATTAATGCACACGAGAAAGGATTATTAATTTCGAACTTCTGATTATTCGAGATTTTCGAGGACGATACACCGCAGGGCGTTTTTCAATTGTCGCCCTTCCATAAAAGGAAATCCCACGAAGCCGTTTCAACTATAGATTTCAATTATTTCTCTGCTTTATTGAACATAAATAAACAGAATTTGTTATTTTTATACGCGATAAGCGCATTTAATTAAGTGGAAGTGAAAAAATTTAATCGCATCATGTTAATTAGTTGAAACAGATTGTTATCTCACCAAAAAAATGTTTAAATAATGAACCGCAGAACCGATCTCCAATTCACAACGGAGAGGAGTTGTTCTTTTTCAATTTGTTTCTGTCGGATTAATTACAGAAGGACAGATGCTTATCATGCAAAGCAAACGTTCACGTAATTAACTACAATTTGTTAATGTTCATTTAAAATGGCGTTGATTAATGTTTGGCGAAGGGCTTTGTCATTGCCTAATTTGTGTAAGTAAGCCATGTAATTAATCTGGAAATAAAAATCTCACCTTGTTAGAGACATTTAATGTAGAAGTACCATTCAATTTATTTGTCAGTCGCCTTTTCAATAAACTTGAAAATTTCAAACCATCGTTCTTTTATTAGTATCCTTATAAGTACAATATTAACTAGTCTAGCTTAAATAGAATATTCTGCTGTAATAATTTCTTTTTGGGCATATAGGACACTCATGACAACACTTCCTTGGAAAGTATAGATAGTGCTACTTTCGCCAAAGCTCTGCGCTCAATGTCTAGTAGATGAATTAAAGCTCCAAAATCAACGTATGAACGCTAGAATCTGAAAGGGCCACGATCAAAGCTGGTAAAGGTTTTCCTCTAAGGAGGGTTAATATCGCCTCTTCTCTGTGTTATAGAAACTCGAAATCTTCGAAATAGCAAACACGACGTACAAAAATATGCGATAAAACTTATTGTTATAATCTACAGCAAATATGATAAATCACAACACAACCTATGCAAAGATCTTTCGACTCTCGAACCCAAATATGTTCTCAAAATCACAGCCTATTCATAAGTCCCAAAAAGATATTAATTGTCCCGTTTACTAGAAGAAAAAATCTATTTAGCACCACTCTCTATAGAGGGCAAGACAATTAACATCAAGAGTGAAATTAAATACTTGGTAGTAGTATTAGTCAAACAGCTAATGTACAACAACAGCTCTATGTATCAACATCACAGGTCTTTACAGGTTGTCTCATAGCAGCTCTATAAGTTCTGGTGGGAAGGAGGCAATAACGCATGCTATTGTACCTAACAATTTAAAGGAGCTGAAATTAAGACGTAACAATAATAAATGTGTTGACTAAAAATGGTCAATCATCAGGAATGTTCCCTAGGCTTTTTAAAGTTTCATCAATTACATTAACTCTACCTCAGTAAGTAGGGTTAGTTATCCATATTTTAAGTAATCAAGAAATGAAAGGAAGTTACGTACAGCAAAGGCATAACTATCTTTTAACAAAAGGTATATCATGTTGCTAGTACATCTAGAAACGACAGAACTTGTGTTATGTACATGTATTGCTATTGGATTCTCTCGACACAAAGTTTTCAAAAGGGAATATCTAACATCTTCCGAATTAAGGGAAAACGATTTTAGACTAGTACTGGAATTTATTTAAAACCTCTAACTATTGTAACCATCTAGCGAGAGTTGTCTTTTAAGTTTTGCATAGACAGCTGGAAGGAAACAATAGCCAGCTTTTAAAGACTTTATTGTTTTTCGAAGTTCTCTCTATCAAAATTAAATGCATTTTTGTATGCGCTTGAACCAATGTTAGAAGCAATTATTCTACTAGCTTGTTGGTACATTCAAAATTTCATTTTTGACGACATCCGCTGCGCCTTCTGAGGACTGGAAGCTTTGAGCACGCAATCCGTTCTTGATTTTTGGAAAGGTAAAGAAATCGTTAGGCCTTAGGTCTCAATTTTACGGAATATAGTCTAATAATTCGACATTTTGTTGCACTAGAAATTCAATTATCTTGCTTGCTGTGTGCGAAGTTGAATTGTCTTGGTGGAGGGTGATTCGTCGTTTGGGGTTAGTTTTTCGAAGCTCAGCGATATACCAATCGGCAGAAACCGTTCTTTGATCTTGTAGAGGAATTGCTGCTACATACCCTGCCTTCGAAACAAATATGGCGACCATCTTTAGATACTGTAACGGAACGGATGACTTTTGTCGGTTTTTCTTCACCCTAAACAGACGACTGGCCTTTATTTTCTAGCTTGTATGAGTAAATCTAAGATTCATCACCACTGACGATGTTTCACACGTTTTTCTTCTCGTTCTTCGGGCAACAGATGCGGTATCCAACGGGAAACTAATTTTTAACATGCAAAATTTTTTGAATTGACATCTTCGAAATCCTCAATGATGCCACAATTTCGCGATTTGTCACATGTTGGTAATCTTGCGCATAGCATCTATGTTTTCCTAAGTGACTGCCGCTTTTGGTGCACTTGCTTTGCATTATCCCAAAGACTAGCCGGTCCCCGTTTGAATTCTCTATACCAACGAGAAATTGTTGACCTATTTTGTGCTTCATTGCCGAAAACTGAAACCAACCCGAGATGATTGTCTTCGAAAATGTTTTCGGTTTAATTCGATTTTTCATCTAACTTGTCAACTTTGAGAGCTCGTTATAGCTACAACACAAGTATCGCAGTGATTTAGGTTAATTAAAGATGGAGGTAAATTTCTAGTACTAACAGTTGATTAGTAGCGCCCTCTATGTCCATGTATGCAAAACTTAAAAGACATTCCTCCTAAAGGCATTGTTGTAATAGATTCTCTAGATCGTAGCGACTACAGGCACTGGTGTTTAGACCTGATCTAATAATAATAATGGCTATACTTTTCAATCAGTATTACAATAAACACTCATTATAGCAGATACTACGAAAGGGATATTTTTCATAAGTAAATGAATTTCAATGCATACTTCCATTAAGCGGTATAATTTAAACTTTCCAGTACCTCCTTCAAGTCGAAGTAGATGCACTTAAAGTTAATACAAGTCTTGCACAACGCGAAAACTGCATTATTATTACGTAAATATTATTATGACGGCAGGATTATGCACCTTCCTTACAAACAAAAGTATAATATAAAGGCATCTTCAATGCAAGACTTTCGTAACCTCATAAATATTTACAACATGCAATATTCATTCGTGACAGTAATTTATCCTCCATGGAACTAGCGGTATGGAGTAAGTAGCCATTGTTTCTGAAAGCTCGCACACGAAGCACCACAAAAAATGCATGTAGTGTGTAAGAAGATACTTCTCCTGATTGTGTACATTACATGCTATTCAATATCCAGTTGCATAATCTAATTTTATTAAATATAAATACATTATTCAAATCTGCACGCTATATCACGAATATATTGTGATGGTTGGTTATTTTTTATTTATTTATTAGTTATTTACATAGTATTGCAAAATCGCATAGAAAATACAAAGATATTGAATATAGTTAGCCTAGATAGGACTAAATTGAACGTTATCCCCGTATCCATTGTTTTTTGTTTTATATTATTCAATAGTCCCGAATGGGCGCCTAAGCTTATACAACTATATCGATTTTGATTGCATCTCCTATTCCTTTTTTTTGGAACGAATACATATACGTGGTTTCCCTTACGGATTTTTTTTTCCATATAGAAACGAGGTAAATTTAGTTTTGTTCTTTTGCTTTTCAGAAATGAAATTGGAAGGGATAAAAACAAAGGTAAACGCAATATCTGTGTATAAAATAGAAAAAAGGAAATATGAAATTGCTCCCGTGGACGAAATGCATGTAAATGGAATTGGAGGAAATACTCATGCAAACATATGCAGATGGATATTAGAGTATAGTTTAGTTACTGTAGCAAACGCGGTGATTTTTTTCTAGTTTTTGAGATAACAAATTTGGAATGAAAAAACGGATAAAAGCTAGAATAAATTTATTCAAAAGGAAGGAACCAAGAACATCATAGAATGAAACATTTTCGTGACTGTAGCAACTAACAAAAAAACTTCTCACTGCTCTTGAATGTTCGATAAAAAACATGATTTCTTTTGATTCATTTTAAATATTAATGCCTATTTTATATTTCCTAAGAGATACTGACAAAGTAATGCACAAACTCTAAAATTAGTGAAAAACTAAGGTATTCGCTTCTACAAGACAACATGTCCAAACTTGTAAATCGCAGTGATCGTGCAAAAGAGGAATGTCACACTGTATTTCTCCTACACTGTAACGAATAGGTGTAAATGTACATCCTAGACCACGAAAAATGACAGCGACAATTCTGCAAAAGTAATATTCTGTGATTATGTGTTTCATCCACTGCTAGTAATGCCTCTGTGCGACTGGGTGTCGAATTTTACAGCTAACACATGGGCTGAAAAGTCCCGGGCCTAGCAAAGAAAATACGTTTTTTTTGGTTCAAAATTAGCTTTATTCATCAACGTAATCTCAATCAAGAGCAACGCAATCATTCCAGCGCCACTCTAACATTTCAATACCACTTTTGTAGAACGATTTATCTTTTGCCTCAGTTTCAGCGATAACCTCTTCATTCGTGCGAAATTTCTTACCGGCGAGCATTTTTTTGAGGTCTGCGAACAGCCAGTAGTCGCTGGGAGCCAAATCTGGGGAATACGGTGGATGTGGGAGCATTCGAAGTTCAATTCATATAGTTTTGCCATAGTTTTGATTGACTTGTGACACAGTGCGTTGTCTTGATGAAACAAAATTTTTTTCTTTGCCATATGCAGTCGTTTCTTTGCAATTTCGGCCTTCAAACGCTCCAATAACGCTATATAATATTCACTGTTGATGGTATTTCCTTTCTCAAGATAGTCGATGCACATCCCAAAATACCGAGTAATAACGGTATTTTTTCCCATCAAGAAGCAGTGTAAAATTAAAACACGAAATTGTTTTTGATCCATTGTTTTGAAAATAACAAAAGTAACGTGACTCTTAGCACAATAACTCACAAACTAATGAATAGAATATCATGAAATTTTAACAGCTGTCTTTTGAAGGTTAGTACTAACTGAGAGAAAGGTGACTGCAATAAAACTAGCGTCACCTATGTGTTCGGCCCGGGACTTTTCAGCCCATGTGTTACATGGAGATCGGTACTATGAACGTTACTAAATGACGCCTACAATTGATATTGGTAGGTATGCAGGCATACTTTCCATTTTAGTAATGCTTTGCATACTTTCCATTTTAGTAATGCTTTGCATACTTACTTATATATTATATAATATTTATATATTTTATAACTTATATAATTTTATTGAACATTTACTTGGAAAGAAAGTAAGGAGGGCTTGAATAAGCATACAAATTTATCTCTTGGAGTGATATTGTTCATAAGTTGTTTGGGATATTTCCATCGACGTTTCGGCAGTGTATCTACTGCCGCCTTCGAGGTAGCCCTTATAAGATCTGTTGCTTGCCGTATTCAACATTTATGATGGTATCTTTTTTTTCAGAAATTGAAGTTCTGATGATTGTTTCAGGTTACCCTACTTATTCTATATTGTTCAAATGTATAATAGAAAAATTGGATAACAGTTTTACCCCAGTGTCCCCTTGTTTTGAAAATCGAAATTCTGAGAATTGTTCTAGGTTATTCCAATTGTTCTAAATATCGTTCCAGATTATCAGACTCATATCTCTTATGTATCAAAAGTAGTGTCCAACAAAATGGAATAAGAAAATGTGAAGTTAGCGTTACTGTTCTTTAAAAACCGAAATTGTGACGGTTGTTCTACTTATTTCAAAGATAGTTCCAGAATTTCAGAAAATTCTCGCTTATGTATCAATAGATATAGCCAAAACCGAAATAGGAAAGTGTGAAGTTAAGTCCTCTTTTACGACAAAAGAGATTGTCAGAGTTGTGTTAATGTAAAGGCCTATTTTGTGCAGCCATTAGGGTTTCATTCCATAAATCTGTTGGATTTTTACATATTTTGTGGAAATGTATATGATGATCCAACCTTGTAGTATTGAACAGTCAGGATGTTCCAGCTTATAGGTTTCAGGTGTCACTGGTTCTTTCAAATGGAGTATTTGAAGAGGATAAATCTAAGTATTGTAGTAAATTCTCTTCGTGCATGGTTAATGAACGAATAATTTGTGTAATTTTGAAAACAGAAAATTGACATATATATGATTTTTAACCAGTTATGTAAGTAGTGGGAAAAAAGATTTAAAAATCGCCTCAATCCGAAATATCCCACTAATATCTATAACTGTTCTGTCCCTACAATGAATTTGTCTTTCAAACGTTTGGAAATTTAACAAAGATAAAACAAAAATATGTTCAATGGAATACATTTTCTAGCTGGTTTAAAGTATGTGACACTTCACAAACGTGAGTATTTGTCTTATACAGTTGAAGAATGGAAAAACTGGGATACAGTTTTTAAAAGTTAAATGGATACATGTTGTTGAAAAATAAACTGCTATTTTAGAAACCATTTCCAAGTATTTTGGTACAGGATTTTTACCACTAGTCATTAAGTTGAAGGCTAAGCTGACTAAACACTCGACCACAGTCTTCGCCTCAGCGTGGCAACTCCTTCTTGACTTATGTGCTTTTTCACCTCCACAATAACCTACTATTGCTTAAGCCGATCCCAAAGTCTCATAACTGACCTTGATCTACTCTACAGGGTCGATTCATTCACCGATACACACTAATCCTTGTCTTGTAGTGGCATCTCCGAAATGACCTTGACACACAGTATACACCGATTGTGGAACCTCCTTATTGGTCTATACCTCGGCCAGACCTTTTTGATCGGAGAAAGTTAGGGTCAAGCAGGAGGTTCTTCGGTGGGTATATACTTCCTACTCTGATGCATTCCATGAAACAATATTTACCCAAAAATATTAGAAAATTGTTCCAGAATATGATCAAATATTGTAGATCAGATCAGATCATCCAACTTTATATGCAAATGCTTTTTTTTTACAACGTCCATTCAGAATTAAGAAGTAGATTGGGCACTGAAAGACGATCTAAAGTGTATCTTTACCTCATAAGATCAAAAAAATGTCCTTTTACACTTCTGAATATTTTTTTTAAATTCCAGTTCTACACAAAGGACGTGTATTTTGTATTCCTTTGTTAATTCGCTTTTATATTTTTATTTAAAAAATATTTCAAGTAATAGGTTAACAAATAAATGTGAAATATAATCTTTTCTATTTCAGATAAATGACTATTAAATGAGGTAAAATCATCATTTCAATTCCGATTTTACTGAAATGATTTAAATCATCTCATCCTCGCAATCCACATTGAAAAAAAATAATCTTTCTGTTACTCTACTATTATGCAGCAACAAAACGTCCTTTACTGTATCTCGTCAACAGTTGCGAGGTAATTCGAAATACACAAACAAAGAGAGCATAGAACTCGGCACCCCGTAAAATCGTGCAACTACTCGCGCTGTTGTTCATCGAAAAGCGTACATTTTCAACGCAGTGAGGATATTAAAAGCGAGCCGAGTTGATGTATGGTCGTACGCGTAGGGAATTAATATATGTTGATATTTTTGACAGTCATGAGGTTATATGAGCTCATGCGATGTTCTAAACGGTTCACCCCTTACGCTAGTATAGGCACAATACGTCAGCTGACGTTCCCCGACCGCCTGTAGTAATAGTATGAAACCCGCGTGCCACGATACAGGTGTTGATAATGTCAATGGAACTGATGGATCACCTAAACTCTGCTTTATTTCAACTAATACCGTATATATAACATACACATATATATGTCTATACGAACATGTTTATGTGCAGATACATTCACGCAGTGGTATAGTTAAAAGCGTAATATGAGTTTATATTGAAGTATTAGGATCATAGAGAATCGGATATTATATCCAGAATTGCGGTTAATTTTGAAATTGTGAAATATTCAGCACCATCCTGGTTATCTTGGAATGAAACTATGCTTATAACTTATCCAGAATGTAATTGAATAATTTCGGCTAATTTGATTTTTAAAATTACTATCCACCAGTGGAATTTGCGGAGCCAAAATGGCAGCATTTTCACCTGCATACATACATATAAGCGCAATGCATGTGATTAGATTCGTTACAAAACTTCTACACATTGTGAATATGTACAGTGACGTTCAAGTCTGATGTCGGGAATCTCATTTGTAATGATGTGCAAATTGATTAACGTGCGCTATATGCTGGAATAATTTGCGGTGTATGAAGGAGTTATTTGGAAATAAAGCCTCCTGTCAGTGCAAGGTAGACCAACTCATACATAGTTAAAACAAAGATAGTTTTTCGCAAATCTCATTTGGCAATTCGAGGATTTTTGTTCAGTCAAATATTTTATTTCAACGTTGAAGCCGAAGATTCTACAGCTATTTGGAATTGTTTTTGGATTATGACTTCGAAGTAGATATAGCGGAGATAAACACTATTATCGGGAATCACTTCAACAATCGCAAAATAATGGATTACCTTTATCGGACTCACTTAACATATTCGATGATACGAAAAAGTTCTTAGTAAACTTGATCGATAATATAGAATTACGTAGCCGAAAAACTTACCAGCACCACAAATAGACATCTATATTTACTGAAAACGTAATTTATAAGCCAACGGTTAAATGGGATACTCGAATGTGAAAGGTTTAAGATATATTTCGAATACGCAAATATCATTTCAGTAGATACAGGGTGTTTATGCTCCAAGTGCAATGTACAACCTATTTTCACAGAAAGTTAAATAAATTTTTAATGAAAGCAATATTAATGCAGTAAAATTCTATGCTTTTTATGTAGCATGTTGCTCCTTCGTCAGCATTCAAACGTCAATTGAAAAAACTAAGTACATGGGAACAATTTTTATTTCTATTGTCACAAACAATCGTAATTCTCTCTATTCAACCGGCATAAGTCAAATCTGCATACTGTACTTCTATATTTCTATCATATACGTATATATTTTTCAACTTAATGTGGCCCTGGTAAACTGACTTTTCCCCATACAGGAAAAAAATCACTGCTGAATAAATAAAAAAAATTTCTGCTCAGTAAGTTCTGACATTTGTTTTTAATTAATATAGGCTCGTTAATGCCAAATATAAAACCCATTTCCCCCTATCACAAAGCTTTAGATTTCCAAGGGGACTGTTTCAGGTGCATATGTCAAAAATTTCCACAGCCGAATTACGAAAAAAATAAAAGCTCGAATATTCGATGAACCTCAAATTAGAACTTTAATGACAAATTCACTATGGCCGCGAACAATTTCCTTGGAAATTAAAAAGCCTCCCATTACAAAGATCAACTAAAATCAATGTTGCAGAAGTTTCAGCTCCTAGGTTGTATGATTAGCAGAAAGCTTCATTTCCTTCATAGTCAATCTCCATAGATGAAGGTTTAGGTCCTGTAAGCGATGAACACGACGAGAGATTTCATCTAGTTTTAAAAACCATGGAAACTCGGTACCAAGGAAGATGGGATCCTATAAAACTAACATACACAGCAGAAAGTGCAGCAAACAAAAATTTCTTGATTGTTGTTTGTATTTTTACAAGTGCTCTTGTAATTGGTCAGTGATTGTTGAAATAAATACTTGGACTATACCGGTGACTAATATTGCGTTTAAATAAATAAGTGAATTATTAAAATGTTATACTTTGTTGATATCTTATTAGTTCTTAAGTCAGAACTTAGCCATATTAGTGACTCTTCAAGGAGACACAGTTTGGCATAGAGTCAAGTTTTGACGTGATACGCAAAAACTAGTATGATTTTCGGATTAAGCACACCCAAATTAGTAAAGAACAAGTCTCATGTAGAAGTAAGCAAAAATTGTATTGGGCAGTGACATTAGTTATTGCAATAATATGGTTCGATCAGAAGTTCTCTGTTTAATTCAAATTAATAAAGGTAACGACAATGTACATGTTACAGATAAAACAGCAACAAGCTTTACCACGAATACCCTCTTACCAGTGCGAGTTGAAACCCATCAAATTAATATGCTCGAAAATCAATAATGAAGCAGCAAACAACAAGAAATTTAAATTATACTGAAGAATTGGGACGATCATGTTATATAAGAAGGACAAAAAAGAATGAGCGCGCTAGATGGTTTAATGGACGACGTACTTGAGTCCTTATATCTATCTATCTTTTTCTTTGGAACTTGAAGCATATATACGCTATATATACATTGTGTTTTCTAAAATTCCTTGGTGCATTCAAATTTTGTGTAGTGCATGTATGTATGCATGTGCGCGTGTGTATTAGATTTTTGGAGTACATTCGACAGCAGACTTGGATACCACTGCTTCTAATTGTAGTTATTCCGTTAGTTCGATGTATATACCATCGCGTTATGAAACGAATAACAGTCGAAATTACACGAATGAACGAAATTTTCTCGTTGGACTCGGGGAATCCCTGGAATTCGGTTTGCATGATGTTATGCTTGATCCAGTAAATTACGTAATGAAATATTGTTTACCGCTTTTACATGCTAAACGAGGTCAAGCGGACTAGCTACTGCTACTACTACTACTACCTCCATGTAAACTACCTTCTATTTTGCGTACGGGACGGTAATCATTTATGATCTAACAACGGTAGCTCTGGCTTTTCTAACCGCGTTTAATTTATAACTGCATTTTTCGCGGCATTATTCATGAGCGACCGTGGATAATGTTGGGATTATACAACTATGTCAGCGGCGTAACATTATTTATGGCTGCTAATTGAATATAGAAAAGCTTGTGAATACGATCTCGAGGGAGATTGCTACATTACACTTGTATTCTTATTTTCTATTAGCACTTGCATGGCTAGACATTTAAAGAATAATACATTTCCTAGCAGAATTTGATTCGAAATAATGAAATTTCTTCTATCAAGCAAAATGATAAAAAAATGTCTTTGTGGAGGAAAGATTGTGGAAGCGAGATTTTTGTCATTGACAATGCTCAAAGTGCTAAGTGCTTCATGGAATTTTAGCTTTAAATGGCAAAGTTATATCTCAACATCAACTTGTTCCGATATATCAGAGTATAGTACAGGTCTCTCTGTTTATACACCTACGTGCAAAATAATAGCAGTGTCGCATACTTTTTCTGAAAAACTCTCTCCGTTCTTGTTCTAAATTAGCAATTCATTCTATTTCGTGAAGGTCATGTTTATTCATTGTGTGCAAAAAAATAGCAGCAGTAGAAAAATGCGATCAAACAACATGATTTATTCAATATTTGGTTGTACAATCAGCATTGGCTATAACAGCAGTACACCTCCCCGGCATACTATCTATTAATTGGTGACAACGTGCAATAGGAATGTTAGACCATCCAGATTCCACTGTATGCTAAAGTTTTTGGACATTCGATGATTTTGCTTTGGAAACAACTTGCTTAACGTTGGCCCAAAAGTTTTCAATGGAATTCACATCAGGAGATTGAGTTGGCCAATCTATGGCCTGAATCTTATTGGAAATAAACTATTATTTCGTTAATCTGTTAGTATGTTTTGGGTCGCTGTTTTGCATTAGGATCCATCGAAGTAGCATACCTTATTCAGCCCATGGTAACATCACAAATTGTAAGATATTTACTGGTGCATCCATTTTCGTTTCTATGCGGTATATGAGACCAGTACCATAGCAAGAGAAGGAGGTTCAGGCTATAATTTTCGCACCCCCATACTTCACTGCACTCAAAGCGTGACGTGGACCATACGTTTCATTCTCCGGGCTACTTATAAGTTGTCAACTTCCCGTGCCAAATAAGACAACTTTGGACTCGTCTGTCCACAGCATGTTGTGCCATTTAGTAAGTGGACAAGCAACGGGTTCCTCAAATCTTTTTGGACATGTCGTGCTTATAGTAATGGTCGCTTGCGTGGGTGTCTACCAACCAAATGAGCTTCAATAAGCTGTCAACGTATTGTATTAAAGTGTTTACTTCCATATATACAGATGTCATCATTCCGTCTATCTGACTTGATATACGCGGTTCAATTTTTATTTTTCTTCCACTCGTTTCTGGCTTTTCTGTCCATTTTCTAGCATTTGCGATCATTTTGCTACAGCAGCCAAGCGTTTGCTTTATAAATTTGTAGGTTCCGTTTTTCTTCACTACAGTGTCTTCGTCGCCCGATTTTAAGTATCCAAACGCCTTTATTACTGCTTCACCTATAGTTTAATACAATTGCTTTTACTTACTTTTCCTTCAATACAAAGATAAACGCTTTAAACCTTTTTAATCACACCTATTTTCTAGTTTTATTACTTCACTGCTATTATTTCGCACAGTATCTGACTCACGATTTTAGGGAATACGGGAAAATCCCTAATAATGCGGTGATCTCCATACTCTGCGGCTATATCAAATTCATTTAATAGATTTTCGAACTATATTCCAACAGCGTCACATGATATGGCTACTTACAGGGGATTTCAATAAGAGAGAAAAATTTGAATGCTCGCCATGTTTGACAGTGATAATGACACATGATTATGACGTGACAGATTGAAAGTTGGTAGATGAGAGTTAGTAAACAATGAGTATTATACGATAGAACAACGCGTTCTGATTGTTAAACACTATTATCAAAATGGCGAAACTTTGATTGCCACCATTCGCAAAGTGCGTCCAATATTCGGTCGACAGAATCTTCCTACTTGAGCTACTATGAAAAGATTAATTAAAAAATTCGAAAGTACTGGTTCGGTTAGTGATGTGAAACAGACGACACGAGCTTGTGGGGATCGTTCAGAACAAAATATCGCGGCGAGAGTGTGGCCGAAAGTTCAGGGACGTCGTTTTGTTATCGTGTACAAGAAACTGATATTACAACAGCCACTCTGTGGCGTATTATAAATAAAAATTTGCATCTCCACGCCAACAAAGTCCAATTGCCCCAACAACTTCTGCCAAGAGACCATGCACAGCGAAAAGAGTTCGCCAATTGGAACCTTGAACAAACTGAAGTGAACGCCGATTTTGCAGAAAAAATAATTTTCAGAGAGGAGGCCCATTTTCTAAAATACCATTCAATCTGGTGTAGTATTTTGAATTTTTTATAGTAATATTACATTTCTGACAGTATCTAGTTTACTAATAATAGTTGTTTACTTTCAATTCATTTCTACTTATATTCCTGGAGTTGTACATATCGCATTCTACCTCACAGAATCCTTAAGTGAGGGTGGCCATAGGAGAAACATTTTAATAAGTTCTAAATTATCAGCTGAAATCGAAGAGCAAACTGAACACATTCCAAGAAGAGACATGATCTATTCATAAGCAATGGATTACTTGGAAGGAAAAGTGCTAACACATTTTAAACTAGGCTTTGTCAGATCAAAGTTTTCTATTAATAAACCTCTCTCTAAGAGATCAATTTATATTTGAATTCTAACCAATCAATTGTTTGGATGGTGCAGGCACCTATAGTCACAATTAAGTGTAATGTGCGCAAGCGGATTGGCTATATAAAAATATAACGCATGCAAAGTAGAAACATCCTAAGCAAGTACATAGAGAAAGAACGATCAACGTTAGGTATGTATACAATGTAACATTTTACGACTCTATTTTTTAATAAAACAATTTACCAAAATACAGTCCACTGCTATAATCAAATACAACAGATGGTTATATATTTTTTTGGTATAATCAGTCTCATTATACAATTTGCAAGGCGCTACGTATTTTATTTAGAAAGTGATTAATGTTGATAACATTTCTTTCTTCATTTTATTATTAATTCTTATGAAATAACAAAGTTATTTTGGTTGTTTTTCTGCATTGTTGTTAGTATTATATGACGATTCGTTCTACAACTACGTCAATGTAGAAATTACAAGCTACAATAGCTTTCTTAGCCTAACAGTATCGCCATTAATTAAATTCAAGCAACCCGCTCTTTTCATGCTATTTGGGTAAAATATCTCTAGATGGCACTTCCAAGGAAACAAACTCTTACATGAAGATAGCCTGCCGTAGTTATTACCTGTCCTATGCTAATAAACACATTGCTGTAAGTATACAAAGAAACGATTCAACCACGACCTAGGTTCGTGTTTGTTCGCGGAGAATTAACGCCGTCTGCACTTTAGCTGGCGCTTGACGGATACCGAGAAAAGAAAGATCAGAAGCCGTGACAGCGGGTAGTTAGGAAAAAAAAGCACCTTTGCGAGTACGCTAGTGAATCCTCGAACGAAAGGTTAAACGTATGGTCGGGGTATAAATTGCAGTTGCACGCCCTTTAGGCGTTCCGACTGCTTAGGACGTAAGGTCAGAATTGGCATCAGACGACACGACACCGCGTGTCGGGAGCGAGCTTCAGACAGCGTCGGAACAATAATAAGAAAAGGAAGCGTCGCGGCACACATAGGCACCTACGCGCAGACAATGAAAACCACCATCGTCTAGTACGATTATTTGTTGTTGTTATTGTTCGACTTTTTACTCGTTGTTTTTCTTCTTCTTTCAAATCCTTTAGTTCGTCCCCCTTTTCGCTGTCTTTTCGGCTTTCCCTCGCCGCGCCGGCGTTTGACTTCTTGCGGTGCGGGTGTTCGACACGGGATTTGTTTGTTTTGCGTCGATTTTCGGTGTCTCGCCTCTTGCATTACTGTAAACACCGTTGGAGGACTTCAATAGAAATTGAAATAATATTTAAGTGCGTCGTGTTTAGAGAATCCGAGACGTTTTACGCCTTCCCAGCGCCACAAAAGGAATACTCCTTTCAGCGGTAATATACGGAGAAATTACCGAAAGAAAATAAACGACGAGCTATTTTCGGGACTGTAATTCTGAATGGGTAAATGAACGATTTTTTTCACTTCAAGATGTTGCTTTTATTTCCAGCGCGTGAAGGGTATTATTACCGAATAATTAATATGGTTGTCGTTCGACATATTTAACGCAGAACAGTAGCTTGTCAGTAAAATAGGTATATTAAATCTGAAACCGGCACCATTTGAGAGGTGGTACAAAAATGATGAAATGCAAAAGTTTATATACTAGTTAATCGGATGGATACTATAATGTGATATTGAGAACGTTTGTCCTGACAATAATAAAAAGGTGAGGAAGTAAAAGAGAAGAGAGCCCTGTGATTTAATTTACCAGAAAGTGATCTCATAAAGTAATCCTTAAATAAAGTCAATGGATCCATTCAGAATAAAATTAGAATGTTATCGTGAAAGCTGGGTTGTGAACTACGAAGAAAAATGTTATTGTCAAGTGCTGTAAATGTTAGAGAAGTGGTAGCAAAACACATATGAACCCATTCCTACAGACCTTGCAGAGTTCTAAGAAGAAATCATGTTATATAGGAGAAGGTATCCTTATATTCGCTTGGCAACAAAGTAATTGCCGATTTTAAATGTAGATGGAAGTAGTAATTCTTCTGAATGACTTCTATCAGTGTTCCGATTATATAGTTTCGATATTTGTCAGCTGTGAACTTTAGCTTCCTTAAAAACGAGACTAAGTAGTTTTTTATGGGATTTGTTTTTCTATGGGTTGAATTCTATCACGGAAAACAAAAGCGTTAATGTTCTTCATATTTTGCTTTACTATTTTCTAAAACAAAGGAAAAGAGAAGAAAATCGTGGAAGGAATTTGGGGAACAGATAACGGAAATAAACAAAGGAAATAAAAGCAATAAAAGATAAGAATACATACAGGAACAAAAGATATACTAGGAATATGGAAAGGATACTATGAAGGTGAATTTAACGCAATAAACACAGAACAAAGGATAAGCACAGAAAAACCGAACCAACAACAAGAAATAAGATAAAAAGAAGCGGGAGACGCCGTACAAGAAATCAAGATAGCGAAAACAGGTAGAGGTGATGGCTTATTACCAGAAATTATCAAATGGCCAGGACAAGAAGAAAAAAATTGAGAGAAAGGAGAGCAGATCCAACGCGAGAACTATAGAACTATATGTTTAGCATAAACAAGCTACAAACTAAACACAAGAATACTGGAAAAACGAGTAAAAGTTTATGTGAAACAAAGACTAGAGGAAGAAGAGGCAGGTTTAAAGCCACAGAGATAAACGAACGACAATATCTATACAATGAAGAACCTAATAGAAAGAAAAATTGAAGAAGGAGGAGAAATGTTTCTATTGTTCATCGATCTGAAAGTAGCCTTTGATAGGATAGATAGAAGAGGGATATGGGAAGGTTTAAAGGAAATGGAAACACCTAAAACCCTGCTAGATGTCATCAGAAGTATATATGAGATAGTAAGATTCGACATACAAATTACAAGGTAAAAATCGGAAGAATTCCAAATGAAGAAAGGAATAAAACACGGTGATAGTCTAAGTCAAGTCTTATTCGTATTAATGATGCACAGATTAGTCAAAAGAATAAAAGGACGAACCGAATAGCATAGCACAATAATAGGGTACAGAAATCTAGAACCTGTAAAAGTGAGTAGCTAACTATATGACTACTAGATGATGTGGTCTTGATTGCAAACTAAAAATAAAATTAGTTAATGAATATCTGGACGAGGGAAATAGAAAACATGGAAATGGAAGTAAACCTGAAAAAACAATAGAGTCGACAAAGAAATTAAGTGTGGAGGCAATACATTGGAGAGGGGTAAACGCATATGTTTATTTGGGAAGCACACTGACAGACGACGGAAAAATAGATAGAGAGTTAACGAACACAGCAAATAAATCAACAAGAATATACTAATCTTTAAATAGGACAATTCTGGGAAACAGAGAACTTGATATGGTAACAAAAAAAGAAGTATATAACAATCCCAGTAATAACGTATCTATCTGAAAGAAAACTGGATATTGCGGAAGAAAGATGAAGTAGAGATAGATGTAATGAAAATGAAACGACAGCGGAAATCCACAACAGCGCATGTTTGCAAGTTGTTCATGTTTTTTTTAACAAAATTCGCGTTGAGTAGTGGATAGCTTACGTGCACTAGCTCTAATTGTCGGTCATTATACTCGTCCAAGTCTGCGAACATATCAACATCTCAAACAAATATTCCAGCTATTTGTCAGAGTATTAGTGAGGAACCAAATTTGTCAGATTCACGTATTAGGGATCTTCACCGCCAATTTATGGCGAATTTTATGAAAACAACTTCGCCTACATGGTTAAAAGATTGGTTTAATTCAAAAGCCCAAAATCAAACAATCATTTTTTGCGTCATAAATTCAGTAATAATTAGACTTTAGAGAAAAATCATGTTCAGTAACGAAGCTTACCTCTGGATCAATGATGTTGCGACTAGGTAAAACTACCGTACCGGGTTTTGAAATCAGCCAAAAGCAATCTACAGAGAAAGATTGCATCCACTTAAACTAACGCTCTGTTATGCATTTCATGTTGGAGACGTCGTTAGACCTTAGTTTTTTAAGGATAACTTCGTTAATGTAAAAGAAACTCGCTTTCTTCATTATTGACTGGATTTCTTGGACTCAATTGGATGCTCTTAATTTGGACGACATGCCCTTTCAACAAGGTGGTACCACTAGTTATATTGGCAATCAAATAATTGCTGAAGATTTTCAGAAGTGAACTAGTCAATTATTCTGTTAGCTCCTGTTATTTAGACTGTTCTAGACTTCTTTCTGTGGGGCTATATTAGTTGTCTGGCTTGCGCCAACAAACCTTCAACATTATATGCAGATCAACACTTAAGATGACATTGCTGACAATTCAGCTTAGCTTATGCGAAAAAACCATGGAAAATTCGATTCAACACGTCCATGGAAGACATTTAATTGATAATCGGTAATAGTATTAAATGTACTTTACACTGAATTGGAAAATTTGATTTTAAAAACAAAATGAGGCGCACTTAACAACAAAACTCTTTACAAAGATTTAGTTTCACTCTCTAAAAAAGATGTTTAGAGGTGTGTCTTGTCTTATATCGTAAAATAAAGACAAAAGGGATTGTGATCTCTATCTTTAAAATATTTCTACGCGAAGAAGGTGTGTAACTTATCCTGACGTGACTTCTAACACTTAGTTACGGCTAATATACGCGTTCAGCCTACTCCGCTAATATATTATTTCGTTGCAATTTGCAGATTAAATACGTAATAACGTATTATTGCGTTAAATAAGTTAATCTAAATCTAAAATATTCGGCTTAAGTTGCGAAAATACAAACGGCCAACACGTAAAAGTTGATGTATTGCATCGGGTTAGCTGGAACATTGTTACATGAATCGCTAGATATGTATCTTATTGGCACAGGCATATAAATTAACTGCACTTGGTTCAGGTGCGTTGTTTACCTTTAGTTTTGCTTTTAATAATTAGTTTTCGCTGCATTTGTGCGTGTCGAATGGCAGTTGTCGGCGCATAATGAGGGTTTAGCATGTAATGTTAATTATTTAGATATTTCGTGGTATTTAAATTTATTGGAGGTCAGATAAGTGTTTAAATCTAATTAGAACTGCGGGGGGCGTGTTTAAAATAACGAATAACATTTTTGATATTAACTAAATCTGATTCCTTTGTAATAGTTCTTTACAAAGGGTACCGAATGTTGAATATATCAAACTTAATTTCATTTAGTTTCTACTCAGCGGATTAGCTCTTAGTCCAGAATATGTCACCTACAGCTGTAGCCATATGTATTCGCCACTCTCGTTTTGAACGTGTTACACGAATATTATTGTATTTCTAAGAAGCAGGGTCGATGACGGACTTAACTAGGTACCTGGTAATGAGGGTTTAATGGTTTATTGTAGGCCATTCTGAGTAAATTAGAAAATAGACGTAAAATTGTAATTTCTGAATATTTCTTCAGTCTTTCTTAAAAATTGTAAGATTAAGGTTGAGCTAGTTAGAGTGAAGATATTGTGTCTGTGATTTTGTCTGTGTAATACGATAGTATACAGTAAAAAGTAATGCCGAAAACACGCGAATTGACGGAGGTAGAGCGAGGACAAATTGTGGTGTTAGAAAAGCAACGGTTGTCGGTGTCTGCTATTGCCCGACAAGGGAAATGTTCGCGATCGACAGTTAGAATGACGATAAAACGATACAAAGAGAGTGGATCTTTGACAAACAAACCAAAAACTGGTCGAAAAAGGAAGACAACTAGCAGAGATGAGCGAGTCTTAGAGCGGATGTTTTTGCGAGACCGGAAAAAAGGGTCTAAACAGCTTTTCAATGAGCTTTTCCTGCTACATAATGTTGCTATTTCTCCTCGCACGGATAGAACACGCCTTTGTGAATTAAATTTAGGTGGATACAAAGCTCGACATAAACCACGGTTGTCTCCGCAACAAAAAAAAGAGACTGCTGTGGGCTAAAAGTCACCGCGACTGGACCATTGACAATTCGGCCAATGTTATGTGGACGGATGAGTCAAATATTGAGGTAAGTAATACATAATTATTGTATTTGCGGTATTCTGTGTTCAATTCCTGGTATCTACAGTGTTTTTATTCTTTTTAATGGATTCCAAAATGTAATAGTATTCACGTTTTTGTTGGTAGCTTTGTGGTAAAACTGGGCCTAAATACGTGCGACGCAGGCGAGGAGAGGCCTTCCATCCAGACTGTATCATCCCAACTGTCAAGTTTGGGTGTGGTAGCATAATGGTTTGGGGTTCTATGAGTGCAACAGGCGTCGGAGAACTGTTCGTCTGTGAGGGCTGAATGAACAGTCGGACGTATACTGACATGTTGGAAGAAGTTCTGGAACCGTGTGCGTTAAAATTATTCGATAATGATGAGACAGAGTATTACTTCCAACAAGATAATGCACCGTGCCATAAATCTCGCGAAGTAATGCGCTGGTTCGAGGAAAATAACGTGCGGGTCCTGGAATGGCCGGCACAATCCCCGGACTTATCGCCAATTGAGCATTTATGGTACATTTTAAAGGGAAATGTAGCTAAATACTCATCTACCACAAAGCAATGCTTAAAAACAAAAACATTCGAAGAGTGGAATAAAATCACCCCCGAACAGTGCTACAACTTAGTGAGCAGTATGCCCCGACGAATTCGTGCGGTGATAAAAGCCCACGGAGGAGTTACCAAATATTAAGCAATATCTGTACTCACAATGAAACATTTTCATTGATCAATTTTCTTTTATTTCTTATATATTCGTCGGAATAAAAAACAAAAAAGGAGACTGCATCGAAAAAAGCATATATCAAAGTTATTCCAATATCACATTTAATAACCTTTAAATTTATGCGTAGATAATATAAATTAATCATCATTTCAATTCATCAAATAGAAAAGAAAAACCAAGAATTTTTGACATAATTTATTTGTGCCATATACGAAGAGAACTTTATTAGCGAAAGTACGGTATGGAGATGGTTTTCTGGTTTCAATGAGGTCTTTCAGAGAGGGTCTTCCATACGAACATGCCCACGTCTAGAAAATTCATTGAACTTTCACGGAGATCGGTATTGCTATGGCTGCTATATACAAAGCAGCCTTTCAATTAGCGATTCATTAGTTGCTTCCAAAATTGGTTGCTTCCCAAATTGAAAGAAATCTTACGTGGGATTTGCAGAGGTCGGACAAACATTTTACTAGGAGACTGTTGAGATGTTGGAGCACCGATGGACCAAGTGCATTAGTATAGAGGGAGACTATGTCCAAAAATAAAAAATATAGTGCCACTGTAGTTTTACTGCAAGAGGGTCAGGGTACACAGTATAAGGATTCATCCTCGCATATACATATATTTCCAAAAATGGAGATCCTGCTTTTGCATTTGATTTCTGCTAATTGCCTTGTGTGAATACTTACGTGCTAAATATTTTACAAGTCTTACATTAATTACTCCTATTTTCATAATATAACTTTTATCTAGGAAAGGGAATTCTGAAATAATGTAAGAGCAAAAGATGAATTATGGGAAATGATATCAAATACAGGATGTAATTGAAAAGCTGTAATCGAGAATAAATAAAAATAATCTATCTAGTATTTTAGTGAAATAAAAACAAATCACAATGAAACTAACAATATTTCCACTCTGTATAATTAGTTATAATTGACGATATACGAGGGTGGATCTCTATACTGTACTACCGACACCCTTAGAGTAAAACTACAGTGACATTATATTTTGTATGTTTCGACAATCTCCTTCTACTTGGTCCATCGGTGCTCGCAATAGCCTCTTTTGTACGACCTCTGCAAACCACCACTTGCATCACTTCATAATTACTGGAAAATGTTGCCCCATGTAAGATTTCTTTTAATTTGGAGAACAGCCTGTAATCACTAGGGGTCAGATCCTAATTCAAAGCCTGCTTGGTATATAGCAGCCATAGTAATACAAGGTGTATATCTGGGGGCATTATTCTCATGGAACAGCGCACCTTAACTTTCCTCGGCGTTTCTTTTAACTAGCGTGTCGAAATTTAGAAATCAATTTTGCGTAGTAGGCCCCTGTAACGCTGTGTCACTTTTGCAAATAGTCAGTCAGGATGATTCCTCGAGCATCCAAGAACACAGATGGCAAAACCTTTCCAGCAGACGGCACGACCTTAAATTTGTGCGAAGGAGTTTCATGTTTCCACTCTCTCCTTTGCACTTAGGTCTCGAGATCGTAGTGGTGCATCCATGACCATGATCCATGGTTACTTACCAACTAAGAAAGTTCTTTTTGTTTGCTTGGTACCTTTCCAAATGACACTTACAAATCAACACCAGACTTCTCTTTTGATCAATGTTTAACATTCTTGCACTCATCCTTCTCACATCTAATTCCTTAGTCAGTATGTTGTGTACCACATAATATGATAAACCAGTAGCTTCTAAGATGGTCCAGATGCGTACTCGTTAATTTTGCAGTACGGTATGGTGTACCTTTTTAATGTTTTTGTCTGTTGTTACCGTTATGGGAGGACCACTGGTTGTAGGTTTTCACAGGATGTTCTTCCGAATTTAAAATCTCGACATCAGCGTAGTTACTATAATGTCTTTATAAACTTGAGTTAGCGTCATGCCTTTTCTCTGGAGATATTTCATTACGGCTCTTTGTTTATTTTTATGAACAATCACGACACATAATTTAAGAATTAGCCACAGCATAACAACAGTTTGAGATACAAACTTGATATTATGTAGATATGATCTACAAATGTCAGTTAACTAAATATCCAAAACATTAATCAAACAAATGTTAATAACAATCGCTATTATTGATAGTCCTTAGGCATTCGGAAAATGTTGCATCAAAACATTGAGGTGATAAGCTACTGCCTCCGACGCACCCCGTATTACAAACTGACACGTTAAAATTTCATGGTTATTTTTTGATTTTGGTGACTACAAATCAAAGTATTAACCATTTTCATCACAAAGATAGAAAATTAGTTCAAATTTAGTGCTCTACCACGTGAATATTTTATTCATTTAGCAGAACACCAGATGCTACATTAATCGGTGAAAATTTGAAACGGTTCGCGTTACAATTCCAGCGTCAGCGTTGAATTCGAGCTCCCGAATTGTCGTTGGTTCAAGGTAGCGATAGCAATAACCTGGTATTACCTCGCGGACGTTGCGCTTCTAATCCAGATGTTAAAATTACATGTTATTGCAACGGTAAGTCGTAATTCAATATTACACACAAACATAAATTCTCTTGCAGAATTACTAATGCGCCTCTGAGCCAGTAATTAGAACTATAATTAATGGGATTAACTCGGGCATTCCACGTCTGCAGCCGGCGGAATCTCTCCTCTATCCCGGGCCCGTGTCCAACCGAGGGTGGAAGCCGTCATTTTTGCCGCCGCTTGCCCTTCAGTTTTTTTCCTTTTTAATTCCGGTTCTATCTTTCTGTGTGCATGGCCATTGAATGCAAAAAATTGCCATGTTTGTGCCGCCCGGTTTAATTAAATTTAATTAAATGTAACCGTCATCTTCCATTTCCCATTCTACCATTACCTCCTCCTAGTCTGGTTCAAGATTCTCAGTTTTCAGGTCGAGGTTCTTGATGTCGTTCTTTCATTTTTCGACGGATGTACGTCTTTAAAATGCATGTAAATAGCGTAGTTCTCTTATAATTTATAATGATGACCTTTCTTCCAAAGGCTGAAATATAGACGATGCCTTGGATTAAATAGGATAATTTGTCGACAACTTTTCTTCTTTGTGCACATCCTTACATTGATTTCTTAAACGGAAGTGTTTTATTATCTGAATTCTGAATGTCTAATGATGATTAAGGAGAAAATATGGTGAAATTGACACGTTTAAATTGAAGCAATAATGTTGATCATGTTCTCAATTATATTATATCACGCCGTGCTCTACTAGCTCGTCAAGTACTAAAGCTTTTCACTTTTTATTTATTTATAACTTTGCAGTATATATAAGAATGTCTGTTTTTGTCTCTTCACCGTTAATCGTTATATAAATGCAGTTGGTTAGCAAATTGTTCAACATACCACATAAAACTCGTCAAAAATACATATTTTATCCTAAAATGACTAGATAATGTTTCTTTCTTCATTAAGAATTCAATTTAGTGCCAGCTTATTGAATAAAATCTTCTACCAAAAAATGACCTGTCAAAAACACGCATTATAATTCCTACAACTGATCGCTTAAACGTTTGATGAACGCTCATAAATTACAGCTTATTCTGATTACACCTATAACAATGATTAAACGTTGTTTAATGAACGAAAGAGAAGGAAAAACCTATCCGGCATTCACGTACATATTTCGTACCACGTACTGTGCGTGTTGCCGGTATGAGAATAATTATATGCTCGCATGTGCCTTGCTCGAAGGGTACATAATTACAATTATAGATATACGTTCCTTTTTTGTTTTGAAGGGTTGGTAGAATTAATTGCGGATATTAAAATGGGTATATATTTAGCAGTTATCAAAGAACCTATTTAAACCGAAGGATTTCGGTTAATATTTAATTTATCCTAGAAATACTTGTAGATTTATTTGTATTTAATTTTGTTTCTCTGGCATACTACTTTAGACTTCAAGGGTTATGCTATTACCTTTTAACATGTGGGGCAAATGTGGAACATAGTGTTCAACTCAATGAAAGTTTCACGAACTATTCTAACACATAGGCTGAAAAGTCCCGGGCCTAACAAAGAAAACACGGTTTTCTTATAAGACCCTGTATAACTGCATACATATGTTTCTTTAAAAAATAATTATTGTTCCACGTCGGGTATGGTTTACACCGAAACATAAATAATATTAAAGTTAAACATAAATATTGCGAATGGTATAAAAAAAACTTATTATAGTGATGACTTACCTCAATATAACACATGGGCTGAAAAGTCCCGGGCCTAACTAAGAAAACACGGTTTTTTTGGTTCAAAATTAGCTTTATTCATCAACGTAATCTCCATCAAGAGCAACGCAATCATTCCAGCGCCGCTCTAACATTTCAATACCACTTTTGTAGAACGATTTATCTTTTGCCTCAAAATAGGCCCCAGTTTCAGCGATAACCTCTTCATTCGTGCGAAATTTCTTACCGGCGAGCATTTTTTTGAGGTCTGCGAACAGCCAGTAGTCGCTGGGAGCCAAATTTGGCGAATACGGTGGATGTGAGAGCAATTCTAAGTTCAATTCATGTAGTTTTGCCATTGTTTTGATTGACTTGTGACACGGCGCGTTGTCTTGATGAAACAACATTTTTTTCTTTGCCATATGCGGTCGTTTCTTTGCAATTTCGGCCTTCAAACGCTCCAATAACGCTATATAATATTCACTGTTGATGGTATTTCCTTTCTCAAGATAGTCGATGAATATTACACCACGCACATCCCAAAATACCGAGGCCATAACCTTTCCAGCCGATTGTTGTGCTTTCGGGCGCTTTGGACGAGGTTCACTAGTTGCTGTCCGCTCAGATGACGATCGTTCTGATTCCGGAGTGAAGTGATGGATCCATGTTTCATCCATTGTCACATATCGACGCAAAAATTCCGGTTTATTACGTTTAAACATGGCCAAACACTGCTCAGAATCATCAACACGTTCTTGTTTTTGGTCAACAGTGAGCAAACGCGGCACCCACTTTGAACAGAGCTTTCTCATAGTCAAATGCTCATGCAATATAAAGCCAATACGTTCTTTTGATATCTTTACGATCAGCTAACTCACGTAACTTCATTCTTCGATCATTCAAAACGATTTTGTGGATTTTTTGGATGTTTTCTGGTGTTACCGCCTCATTTGGACGTCCACTGCGTTCTGCATCATCGGTATCTCTACGACCACGTTTGAAGTCAGCAAACCAACGTTTTATTGTTGTTTCTGATGGAGCGGAGTCCCCATAACACTTTTCAAGCCATTGCTTCGCTTGAACGGTATTCTTTCCCATCAAGAAGCAGAGTAAAATTAAAATACGAAATTGTTTTTGACCCATTGTTTTGAAAATAACAAAAGTAGCGTGACTCTTAGCACAATAACTCACAAACTAATGAATAGAATATCATGACATTTTAACAGCTGTCTTTTGAAGGTTAGTACTAACCGAGAGAAAGGTGACTGCAATAAAACTAGCGTCATCTATGTGTTACGCCCGGGACTTTTCAGCCCATGTGTTAATGTAAAATAATGAGAGATAAACACAATAAGTTATTTCTGCATTCTAAGGTGATGCAAAAACGAATTCATAAAATTAATTTTGTTAACACAGTTCTCATTCATCCAAGGACAATATCGACGTCATAATGCTTTAATCGGAAAGCGAGATTGGTGGTAAAATCGAACCCTGAAATACGCTTACATATAAATTGATAATTATTAATTAAAACAAACTGTTTCTCTGCTGTCAAATAAGACTAGAATCATTTCAACGTAATACCGTTTAGTCTATAGTATGCCCAAACTGTTTAGTAAAATTGCATGACAGATCAAAAGCCATACACAAATCACAACATCATCGCAACAAACAACCTTATGGATTATAAGGTTGTTTGTTAATGAACGCTACTGAAAACCGCATTATAGGAAATACGAAATACTTACACACAGAATAATAGTATCACTTTTCAAACATATGGTTCTTGTTCCACATTAATAGCGTCGGCGATGAAAACAAGTCAACGATGTTCATTAAATAATGACAGTAGCTCTGGCCTACTTCTAGTAAAAAAATACTTATAGAATACTCATTGTTAAGGATTCCATATTGAAAAGTAGTTAATAACCAGTATGACTTCTATCATCTGTTTGGTCAACCCAAGAAGCATCTTGGCGAGCATATCGATGGTGATAACAATGTCCAACAAAAGGTAAGCACGTAGTTCAGATGGCAGCCCAAACACTTTTGTGCAGAAGGCATTGGGGTATTGACAAAGCAATGAGATAAGTGTATTAACGTAGATGGAGAATTTGTTGCATGTTTATTGACTTTTACTCGTATAAATTAAAGTAATACTACATGGAAACGCAGTTACAAATAAAAAGGAATTAAATATATATGTTCTCAGTAACATATGTGTATACATGAATAACTTTATAATAATATAAGTTACATAATAACCTTTAAAATAGCATCTTTATTTGAAGCTTGTTTTTTCTTTAACTAATTTCAAATCTATAGTCTTTTTCTGACATCTACCGAAGTATGTTTCAACTATATGGCAGCACCGGCTTCATAGTAGTCTTGAGCCGTTAGTGCTGCACTAAGCATTTTGATGCCAGTGTTTTCGTGTCTCAAACTCCTAATTCATGTATTAGTTGCGCAAACAAGGTTAGATACTATAATAGGAAAAGAGACCTGAAGAAGACTAATGCTGGTTTTATAACTTACACATGAGGCATCCTTAAGAAGAACCTAGTTTGAAATTAATCTTTTGTGTATTGTATTGCATGAATACCAACAGAATTTAAAAATAGATGACTTACTGCTGGAAAATATTAAAACAGTAAAACCTCTTTTAGTAAAAATATAAGATCGCAATCGCTAGTGTATTAAGGAGCATGTGGTACGAATATTAATAAAAAAAGTCGGTTTGGTGAAATAATTCATTATAGAAGATATGTAAATATTTCTCCTAAAAGTACTCTTTTTTTTAATAATCATCAGTACTGTTTATTAAAATAAAATCTTCCCTAAAACAGCCTGTATAATTGAAATATGCAAATATGAACAAAAACCGATTTAATGCTGTTGCGCGTAAAATATATGCAAATTCTTATCTCACATACAACATCTCAGAGTAGTAATAACAGCATTTTTAATGTATTCAACGAAAGAGGTCATCATAAACCAAGTAAACCGCAACAAACATATTATTATACGATATAAAATACGCTGAATCTCCCAATGTCCCCACTGTTTAACGTACAAACCAATCGTTAAAATAAGATGACAGGTTAACAAAATTTCGAGCAGTACCTTAGAATTCCTCAATTTTTTTTGTCATTTTCCCTTCTGGTCAAGTTATCCTTTAAGATCGAAACTCAATTTGCTAAAGCGAGATGCCGATGCCGGGGTTACGCAATATGATTAAGATCGCTGGTTTGGCAGTAGCGTGGCTCGCGGCGGACGAATGTTATTATTTTAACGTCGAAAATCTCGAGCGCAGCATATCGTTATTGAACGGGTAAGCGGAATAAAATTAAATTTAAATTGCGAGGGATGTGCGGTCGTTGAAATTTATTACGATGTAAGGTAATTTCGAGAGAATTGTGTTTAAATAAACTAGATATTGGGTACTTGAAAATTACGTTAAATTATTGAATAAATATTACAGAATTACACTTCGCGCTAGAGAATTTTACTGTACGTTGCGGAACAATGAGGTTTTCAACAATAAATTACAAGAAACTGAATATAGCCTTTATTATCAAGTATATATTTACTCAACAACTCTGCAAAGATGGAGTGGTGGATTGAGTAGCTCCAAAATGTATGCCACCGGTCCCAAACCCGGATAAAAAAGGAGGTAAAAATCAAAAACACTTACACATCATTAAGAGGTGATTCATCGGAACGCACTAATAACAAAGATGGTAATCGCAAACTGAAAACGGGAAAACGATTGGGTATACGAGAATACTTAAAAATTGCTACATGGATTGTATGAGGATTAACAACAAGTTAGATGAATTACAAGAAATACTGGATGAGTAGAGATAGCAATCATAACAAAAACAGAAAAGAAAGTAAACGGTTCCCTTGATCTGAGGAAATACAGATTTTTGCTGGAGTAGAACAACAACAAAAGAGCGTCGGTGGGAGTAGCAGTTCTAATGAATGATAAATGGAGAAATAGAATATAATATTACAAGTGGGTAAATGAAGAAACTACAATTATAAGTACAAAATAGATAGACGACATCTAGACCCAATTTGTACATCTGCTCCTAAGAAGGAAGGAAAGAAACAGAAACATACTACCAAAGAATACAAATAGAATTAGACAAAATAAAGGGGAATGATTATATAATAATGGTCGGAGACCTGAATGCAAGAAATGGAAATAGACTAGTTGACAATATAATGGAGACCAACGAGGAAGTAACGCTAAACAATAACGGCAAAGAACTAATGCACTTCGCTAGTTATAATAACATAAGGATAATGAATACCTATTATAAACACAAAACCACATAAGACCACCTAACCGGCTAGGGGACAACGCAGTATAATAGGCTAGTTCCTTAAGAATCAAAAAACAGCAACACTCTTTGAGGACATGCGGGTTTTCAGAGGGGGCGATATAAACAGCGATGACTACATAAGCAAAAGTAAGACCATTGGCTAGATGGTACAAGGGCAAAACAAGTGCACACAAAAATATGCCGAAGATCTTCTGAAAGAAGATTGGATACCAACAAAGATTCCAAACGTAATAATAAGAGGATACAATAGAATCGGAGAGAACATGTGGTAAGCGTGGAAGACTGCATGCTAACCAAGAAAGTGCAGAACTACAAGGCGAAAGGAATAAGGAGATGATATTAATTTTTTTTTCTTTAACATATATGATTCTTATACAGCGTATACTGTCTTTATCTTTATTGCGTGTTTTCGTGAAGGATAAATGATTATTTGGATTCTTAATCAGTGTTAGAAACATGTTACGTACCTCCAAAGAATGAATGGGTGATCCAACTTACAATAAACAAACTATCACTTTCCACCTAATATATTGCAAATTTGTACAATAATAAGATAAATACAGTAATATGGCTATAACTTGGCTTGTTATTAAATCTATTATATCGATTTGTAGTCTTTAATTTTCCCACAACTAACTTTATCTGTTTTATTCCCCATTGAAACGAAAAATTTTGCCTGTTGTCTGCAATTTCCGTCAAACAATAACACACCACACGTTGGTCATTACATACACACATTCATACGTAAACATGTACCTAAAAGTAAACGATCTGCAACAGATGGCGGTAACCATATATTACCGTGCAGTACGACAAGGAATACGTGTAGCACATGTTTTAATTACAGTACACGTTTTCACCGTTGTCACGCCGAAAATTATTAACGTTTTGTGACAAGCGTTGTTGTATTTAAGAACATATTTCGGGAGTTTACCATCCGTTCGCCGAAAGAAACGAATGCATGTATGCGCCGGTAGTCTTTTTGCTTTTTGGACGCGTTGACGTGGCACTCCGTACCTCAACTCAACACAACCCGTTTGTGTACTCAGCATGCACATTTGGGAACTGATTGAAATGCTATAGTCCGTCCCAACCTCCGTATTCAGTATACGTCTTATGGGAATTTGTTTCATGGTTGCCAAATCATCCGATCGGCTGTACATTACTATTTCCGGTTAATTATTTGCAATTTCACCCGATCAATTCATAACCTTTATTAACGTTTATTGACGTTGAAGGTGCAAAATTATTGACATTCATATGACATTTTGCTTATTATTTTATTAAAGTAACTAACTTTTAACAGAGTGCATAGCGACTTCGCTGCACGTAAAATTATAGGAAAAAAATACTACAGATAAAATAGTTTATATCTCAATATTTATTAACAATACTATACACACATCTATAAACAAATATACATATGAACGATATCTATGCAATGTACAGTGAATATTTGCTTCGATATTAAGTGCTATGCAATTTATTAAATTAAAAAGAAGATGATCCTTATATATATACAAATAATAGTTTCACTTTTGTAACAAAAGAACTGGAGTCATAGAAATACGTATATGTATAATACAATAATATCTAAGAAAGGAATAGCAATTACACACATATATCTATGTCTTACGTTAATTTTCTAGTCAGTCGAAGAATCACTTTGATCTTCAGATGATGACGAATATCTTACGTGAATAATAAATTCTTCGATGTCGTCTTGCAAATTATCCACTATCCACATTTCCTTTTCAATATTGTTTACATGTTTGATGTAGTTTGCCAATTATTAGTTGTTACAGTGCTATACGCTCGTCGAATTAATTGCTCCATATCTTTTACCTTAAATGTGGTATTATTCATTCTTACGTAGTTTTTAAGTTGTGCCCATACCATTTCAATGGGATTTAACTCGCAATGGTAAGGTGGTAATCGAAGAACTTCATGACCTTTTTCTTTTGCAAATTCGTAATCCTACTTTTATCATATTGCGGTTTAATTTGTGACACGCAATACAGTAAGTCCCTTTTAGCATATCGGTACTGATTTGTATTTGTTTTCATTGAGCCAATCAATGATCTTTTTTCATCCATGCTGTTGTTGGAATTTTCTCCAATTTTCTGCAGTGGTAGGAAGCATTATCAAGAACAATGACTGACTTCTGTGGTATATTTGGAAGTAATTTATTTATAAACCAATCCTCATACGTTTCTGAATCCATCTCATGATGAACATCGGCAGTGTTTTTCTTGCAAAGAAATGTATATTCAGCACCAGGAACAAACCCATTATCACTGCCTGCATGAACTAATGCAAAACGAGGTCCTAGCCCGGTTGGTGATTTCAAACCAGTGCTTAGTCCTTGAATAAGAGCTTGTCGACTACTTTGAATAGCAGTATCTGTCCAAGTTTTATTTACCGTATGTCCTGTATTCACCCATGACTCATCAGTGTATATAATAGTTCGACCTGAAATATAAAATTACAGCCATGTCAAATAGCAAGAGTAAATTTTACCTTCTTCTCTAAATTTCTTGATCTCTCGCAAGTATTTGTGCCTCCATCTAATAATCTCATCTCGTTCAATGAGTATACTTTTCGTCCTACTTTTAAATTCCGAAGCCCATATCGTGTAACAATCTATGAAAAGTTGTTCGACTGAAGTTAGGAGATCATCGTCAGCATTGACAGTAGTAAGAATTGTATTTAAAGTAGGTGGCATATTCTGTATAAAAAATCCATGCACTTTACGTCGAATAGCTGCTTGCGTGTTCTCACCATATGTATGCAGTCGATCATTTACTTGTATGCCCTTCCTTTTTTAGGTTTTTGGACTTGATAATAAACCATTTTATTTGCTCCTGTTTTACATGATATATTGCACGGTCTGAGATGCCCAAAGCTTTACTTGCTTCTCGAACGGCAGCACTCACATTCATTGATTTATTGAAATAATTGAAAACATTTGCAATCATACACTTCTCCTTACGGTTAAATTTGTCTCCTCTGCGCCGTTTTCTTCCTATAGGCTCCATTAATGTAGTGAAAACTGTAATTACATTTTATATTCTGTTATAACATTTATAAAAATAAATAAAAATACCCATATTACCCTGTGCACGCTTGAAAAGATAGAAGTGTTCTGAAAAGAACAATTTGTACAACTATATAAGCAAATTAACAATTTAACGAAATATTTCAAAACAAGGACGATGACGATTGACAGTTGATGCTAATAGACAGATAGTATACAACTGTTGTCGACGCCGACAGCATATGTAAATAAGTTGCAACATAGCAACCGGTTGTAGAGATAGCGCTAATGACAGCAACCAAGGATAGTAAGAGATAAAAGTTGCTATTCTATCCCATACTGAATACGGAGGTTGGGACGATCTATAGTATACACTGCAAGGTGCCCTGGCACCGGTCTGTTCTGCCATATGTTCTCGATATCTGTACGTATATAAATAATGCAGCGAGTTTAAAATAGTTTGCGAATTCGATTTCTATCGTTAAAAGATATCAGAAAACTGCGTTTTTGAGATGTTCTTGGGGGAACTGAAGATTGTACTGGATTATGGTATGATTGGTAGGCATATAAATTTGATTTGGTTACATTTTATAGAAGATATGTTTATTATCCTAACAGGAAACAGTCAAGAACTGGACATTACACTTGTAATTGTAATTACATTTGTAATACAATTAAATTATTTTCTACTGCTACTATAATAGAATAACAACTGTATATCTATATACATACAAAATTAAAACACAAATAACAATAAAAGAGTCAATGGTTAACGTACTATATGTTGTAAAATTATACGTAAATGTCTACAAAATGTTTGTCAACACTTCTACATATAGCACAAGCGGGTGGCTGTAGCAGCTGGTTTGTGAGAGCTGTAGGAAAATTAGAAACACATCTAAATGCAAGACGTAGTACACTCTATTTTTCGTGAAAGATGTATAAAAATGTAGCACTATGTTCGACACATCTTTCAAAGAGCGATTGTAATCCATGTCGTTGTAATAATGCATTTTGGCAGGCACACCTCGGTAGATACACTCCATCCAGATACAATAATATTAATTTTAAGAATTTTTCGGTGTATACGGCACAGATATAAAGCATGCGTTATATAAGTAGGATTCTATATATTGTAATGATATGAATTAGCGGCTATTATTTACCAATGAATTTTTTCTAAAATTTTACTAGTTCACCTATTCCAGATATTTTCTCGTCACTGTTTGGCGCACGCTGTTATTTTTATTCTGGTTGATGTTAGAAGTTGGAGGCAAAGCACCGTTAGTACTCCCTATTCATGAATTTTAAGCACAGATATTCAATCTGTACAGGTTTCTTTCTAAAGTTTTACAGATAATCTACTTTGGCTTATTCTTATTATTCACAATTTTTCTTGTTAAAAAAAATTATTATTTATTTATTATAAATATTTCAATTACAATATATAAATATGCATTATTCCGAAATTATAGAATAATCTTCAAAATTTCTCGTACGACGGAAGGATGCCACGACTGGCAGCATTTTCCTTTATAATCTCACACAGATCAAGTATGTGTGTACTGTGTGGCCTACCATATAGGCAAACAAATGTGTTGCTATGGATATAAAAAACAAAAACAAAAAAACATCGTGTCAAAGTCAGACATGTTGTCATCGTTTCTCCTGAGAATAATTAGTTATTTTCTCATATAATTATAATTTTACAAAGATCGTTTATATTCGTTTATAAAATGTATCAGCTGATACTACATGTAAAATCTGGAAGTTGCGGACACATATATTGAAAGCCGAAGACCCGTCCATCTTAAAAACGAGAAATCATGTGCGAGTGAGTACGATTTTAAAGATTAAAGACGTCGAATCTTCTTAAGTTCTTCAAAATTATTTGTACCATCCGATCTCATTTTTGTTTCGTAAATTAATTAGAATATTTAAAGTTTAGCTAGTAGGGGATTGCCTTAGGTTTTCCGTAAAAAAAGATATTTTTTTTTGTAAAAAAGCGGTATATATTTATTATTTTGTCAATATATTTATCTTTTCAACTTTACATTTGGTATTTTAATTTAGAAAACATTATCACTTAATTTTAAAACAAATAAATCAATATGTTAAATCAAAGAACCCAGTTAAAGAAATTTAACGAGCCTGAGATTTTCCACCACAATATATATTACACAGCCAATTTCCTAAGAATGAGGGTGTTACATAATGCTTCGATTGCATTTATGTTCGAGAAAAGGCTGGTAACTCTGGATTGGCTGGTAACTTCGAAGAATGACCTAACAAAAAAATTCTTCTCACAGCAACGATACCACATGCAACGGCCTAGAAGAAACACCATGCAACTGAGAGTGAAAAGTCCGCAGAACCATGGAATGGAATATTTTTCTCCAAGATTTTTGTAATGTTATTGACTGATTCTTACCTCAAGACTTTTCCAGTCCATTGATTGCATCCAATGAAGTTAGATTCTCCTTGTAGATCAGAAAATGCATGACTCACTATTCGAAGTGAACCTGTAGGATAGCGACGTTTCATTAAGGGAAATATCCCAAGATCTATCGGTTGAATTGTAGCTGTTACATTCTGTGGTGAATACTTAGCCCACTGCCTGATTTCAGCCTAAATTTGTGAGGACGAGATGGACCATTCACCAATTGCAGGATAGTACTTTCTGAAGTAATCGGAGAGACTGAAGATGTATTTTTATCAAAAATGCATACTCTTTGCCGAATAACCCTTTCAAAATTGTTCTGTTCATCCAGGCACCCTTTTCATTGAAAGAATCTATATTTCTTCAAGCGAACGCGATTCGTTTGCCTTACTAATAACACAAGAGTTTTACTTTATGGACTCTTCAAGTCTCTTACAAAAATCCAAGCTTGTCTCCATATATACTGATTTGATGAATACTATGATGCTTTTCAAATTTAAATTATAAGTACAACGTACAACTTCCGAAATTGGACCGTCATGAGATATATATAAAAAGAAATCAGAGTAAGAGAAGAAAGAAAAAGGAAAAGAGATAACAAGAAAAAAGAAAAACTGATAAAGTGTGGGGAGACGTGAAGTAGAAAGAAAGGTGAAAAGAGCAAAAGAAGGAAATAGAGATAGAAGAAGGGGAGGGCGGTACGAGAGAAAAAAGAAAAAAGGAAACAGAAAGAGACCAAAAAGAGAAAGGTGGGATCTCGACGTTTCGCCTACGGCGTAGAAGGCTTCTTCAGGAGAATAGGGGAAACCAAAGTGGCACGGTAACTCGACGTGTAAACCACGCTAGAGGCGAAACCACTTTGGCAGAAGGTTACGGTGACTCGGCGTGTTGACCGCGCTAGGGGCGAAAACTTTTTGAAGGTTATCGCCTCTAGCGCGGTTCTCTCTCTCGTACCTCTCCTCACGCTTTATCATTTTTTCTTTTTATCCCTTTTTCTTCTTATTTTTCTTTTTTTTCTCCTCTTACTCTTATTTCCTTTTATATATATCTCATCATAACACGGTCCAATTCCGGAAGTAGTTCTTTTATTACTAACTCTGGCCGTGGAAGCCTACGTATTTATAGTACATATAGTAGGGACGAAGACAGATAGAATTACAAGAAAAATAATGGAACGCCTAAAAAAGAAAAGAAGAGGAAAACCCAGGAGGATATGGATAGACCAGATAAGCAAAATGGATAGGGAGTCTCATCAGACACCTACACACAATTCTACCTTGTTACCTTATCAATCTGAGTAATGTTCCTAATTTGTTTTATTGTTTTACGGTAGCCGAGTTTCAACAACAATAACAGAAAAACAATCACTGCTAACAGACGCCTATTTCACGTAAAATCCAAGAAGTAGTTAACGAGAAGTACTATCTAACCAAACAGATACTAACCCATCCATCTTTACGCAAATATCTAAATAGGTTCAAGAGCAATGCATTTCCTTCGCTAAATCTAGAAAAGGGGGAATATTTCGCAATGCCAACGCTTGAGGATAACACCAATGAAATCCATGGAGCGAGGGAGGTGCAACGAAGGTGAGAACCCATACATCAAAGGCGGCGGCGAGCAAGGAGTCGAGGAAATGCGCGACGAAGGAAGGAGAACGAAAGGGAAACTTGGGGAAACGCCGCCGTCTCGGAAGCTTTTGCATAATGTCTTCGGAGACAGCGGAACGCCGCTGCCCATAAATCAAGCGCGACGGGCCACTACTGCATTCTGTTACACCTTTACGCGAACCGGGAAAGACTTACTTTCGCGCACAAACACTCACACGAACACAAATACACGTACGGAAAGGGAGAATGGGGAAAGGTTCCTTCAGTGCCCTGGAATTTGCGATTTTATTTATCTGATTGTTTTATCACGGTCTTGCTCAAAAGAATCCGGTCGTTGTCGTTTTTTTCTTTCGCCCGCCCCGTCGTTGCGCGTCCCTTTCCCGTTTTATCTCTTTTGCGTTGTCTTTTTTCTCCTTTTTCGACTCGTTCGTTTCGTCGCTACTAGCTGCCGGCGGCTGCCTGTCGACCGTCGGACGGTTCGGGTTCTTGATGCAATCGTTCGAAATTGTCGCAACTGCAGTAAAAGGAGGTGCACGTAAATTTAGAACTTTTTTCGTGCTCGTTAAAAAAGGTCGATCTCGACAGAACGATGTATCCTTGTCACCTGCTCTTCTGCCAGAATTTACATCTATTTTGCAGTTTTGATTTGCTGCAGATCTTTATTTCTTTGGTCAAATGTCAATACTTATTTCCCACTGCGAGATTTTGCATATCTATTATCTACAATTTTGATCATTTTTAATAATAATAATAAGTTCTATTGTCCAACAGATTTACATTCAATTATATACGTATATATACGAGGGCTACCTGAAATGTTTCCGGAATCAACAAGAAAAACACGATATTGGAGGAACATGGAGGACGAGAGACTAATCGTAGCGCAACTCATTCGATTTGGACACGACGATGCGGGATGAATGAGCCGGTGCATTGTTGTTGTGGAAGAGCATTGTTTTCTGCTGCAAACGAGGCCGTTTCTCCTTCAATACTGCATCAAATCGACTCAATAAATCGCTGTAGTATTGCCCCGTGACCGATCTTTCCTACTGCAGATAGTCGGTGAGGATCACATCTTGGGAATCCCAAAATATGGTCGCCATGACCTTTCCGGCCTATGGAACGGTCTTTGCTATCTTCGAAGCCAATTCGCCCGGGAAAGTCAACTGCCTCGACTGTTCCTTGGTCTCCGGTATGCAGTGGTGGATCCAAGTCATATCCACGGTTATGAAGCGCAGGAAGAAATCCCTCGAATTGCGTTGGATCCTGGTCAGACACTCCTTCGAAACGGTCACCCGATTTCGTTTTAGCTGCGGTGTGAGTAAACGCGGTACCCATCGCGCCGAAAGCTTTTTCATATCCAAAATTTCGTGTAGGATACGGCCAACGTGTTCTTCTGAGATGTCTGCTGTCTCTGCTATGTTTTTCAGTTTCACTCGGCGATCGGCTAGCACGACACCATGAATCTTACCGACTATTTCAGAGTTGGTAGCGGTTTTTGGGCGTCCACTAGGTGCTTTATCACTTGTGCTTCTCCGGCCACGAAGGTGATGGTCGGAAATGATGGAGTACATTCCCCATGAACCTCTAGGAAAATATTTCGGTGGCCGTTTTCCTAGTCATTCAGAAGTGTTTTATCACTGAACAACATTCGATTTTATCCATTTTTGCGATACCGACTGATTTGCTACACAAAACACACTCTTAAACGACAACTATTGACAGTAGACGTCTGAAATTTTGACAGTTGCCATAAAAAAGGTTGCACTTGCCGACCAATGAATCAAATTCAACAGTCATGCGCCATCTCTTGTTGATTCCGGAAAGATTTCAAGTCGCCCTCGTAAATACAAGATACGAGTACAGAAGACATAAAAGAAAGTCAGTTACAAAACACTAGTAATATGAAGAGCAGTTATCGTCTTTAGTGTCGCCGCAGAATAGTGAAAAATATCGCATTATGAGGAAAGAAGGCTGAAGTTTGTAGAAACAGCGTTGACAGGTGACTTTGCCAAAAGAATAGATAGAACACATTAATATTACCAACCACGATGTGTAGAATTGTAGTTGTCGAAGTATTGCCGTACTGTCGATGCGTTCGTTACACGACAGAAGAAAAGTATGCTAGTAGGTATGCGTCGAAAGTTATATGATCAACACTTCTAGGTGGGTATATTCCACCAGATCTGCGCTATACCATTTCCAACAGATGTCTGTGAGTCATGGGGGAAGTGGACCATATTCCAAACGAGATTCAATTATAGCTTTCAATGCCCTTTCATTGGAAAATTTCAGTAATTTTCAAGGTATTCTAGTGGTGCGTGGTATATGTTGAAAATGTGTTGCGCAAAGGTAAGTTGTGCATCAAACAAGATTTCCAAATCTTTACCTAAGTCCGTAGTCGAAGGCAATGCTTATATAACGGCGACTGCCCTTATTGATATCAAAGTGCATCGTCTACATATGTTCATAAGATGAACCTGCATCAAGTTACAATCCTAAAGTCTACACTGCTCGCAAAACAATAATGCATGAGGTATAGGCTGTTAAATCATTTATAAATAAAATAAGTATTAAAGGCCCAAAATTTGTCACACGAAGAAGAAATAAGTTCAGGATAACCTGGGGAGGAAAACGTATTGACATCTCTTAAATAGACATGATTGAAATAAATTTGGACATCAAGTTGATCATTTTTCCTACATATTTACTTCATGATTATATCAGGATTCTGGTATTTCCTCAAATACTTTTCCTTAGAGTTTTCGTTCTTGTTAGGATACCTTTTATTCAGAGTTTCGATCGTTCGTAGAATTTAGGTATTCGGACGTTTCGGCAGTGTATCTACTGGCATCATCAAGACTTAAAACTTAGTTTCTGGCTCTAACATCTAAGTAGAGATAATTTCTCTTTAATCAGGGTAGCTTACTCCCAGAACATTAAGATTACCGATCTAAAATAATCCATAACAAATAATAAAAACAAGTAACGCCATAAGAGTATTACCTCGCGCTGAATTGTTTTCATATACTTTAAAGCGGTTTAAGAATATCCGCTCAACATATCATATACGAGTAGAAACTGTATGATGAAAATAAAATCAATTCTAAGGAGCTTATTAACAAAAAAAACTCAAAGCAAATACACACCGCTAACTCTAAATACCCTGCAGCACGTTATATCCAAAAAAAGAAAGTTTAAAAGCGTACGATTTCATCGCACGAACGCTAAATTAGCGAACCAACGTTTCAATCCGGTCTTCAAGACTAGGATTTCGGTCCCTGCTCGCCGGTATCTCATTGCGACAGTGCCAAATGCTCTAACAACGACGTACGGTGCGCCGGCGAGGTTATTTTCTAGTCTGTCGAGAACTATTTGCGCTTAATATGTTTTGTTATAAGCCGGCGGAATGGCAGCCGGAAAACGCACGGCAACAGCACACAAATAATCTTTGAGTTTCTGTTACCGCTTGCAGAAGTCTCCCTAATGATACTAATTATACGTATCATTGCCCGGTATAATGAGGCTGTAATCCGACGTTAATAATTTCTAATTCCCATTTGCGCGTTGCGGGTATCTCTTCTTTATGTATGATGTGTTTATGTGAAGCGGGAAAAAAGGATAGACAGAGAAAGGATAAGTTGACAAGTACGAAGCCGGATGCATGCTTTACTATCGTACTGGAACGATATGCTGGTATAAACTGTTTTTATGTCATATATTCGTGTATTGTATAGCGATGGACCTTTCAGGGTCGAAAAGATGGTCATTAATTTTCGTTGTATTCAAAATTTTGAATGCATGATACTATTCGCCAAATAAAACCAATTTTAAACAAATGTTTAGGTATATCACATAAAAAATCTACATTTTGAGAACTGCAGGTATAATTGAAATGAATATGGCGCAAACATCATTTCGTTAGATTAATATTGTGAATTCACCACTTAATGCAGACAGCAAGACCAATCATTGCTGTGTTATTGGACATGGTACAAGTCAGCAATACGCAACCTATTATTCTTGTTTCTCTATTGTTACTGCTCTTACTACTTTTTGCCATTTTAGTCAGTTATCGTAATTAAAAGTTATTACTGTGTTACCATTCTGTTTGTGGCACTTTTAGCATTATAAAGGCAGCCACGTCCTAATTAAAATTTATATAATAATAATAAGATATTTGAGGATGTAACACAAGGTTATACAAATACACTTTTCATGCCTAGAAGCTCTTTAAGGCGACTTCATCACACAAACTGCACTAGGCCATGACATGATAGGATTTCCCCATAGAGGTATAAATACAAAAGGATTCCAAAGCTGAGTCAAATGTTTCCACATTGCATTTTTAAAATGGTATATTAAACGGTCCAGTATGGCCTTTCTATTTAAGGCTAATAAGTGTTGAAGATTTTATTCTTTTACACTCAATGCAGCCATACTTATTGTAGACATCGGAACAAGCCTGATCTTGTTCCTTACAATCGAAAGATGATATGAGCAAGATCGCCTACAGTACTACACGTATTATACTTACTACGCTATATACAATTATATTAGTTTATTTGGGTAAACCGGGCATCTACCACGTCCAAACTTAAATCGACTCTTGGTAGATATACATTTCTGTGGAGTATTGTAAATTAGCGAGCCATATGCTATTAGGTAATTCAATTACAGGCGACAAACTTTTTGCTAAACAGATGGCGCCTTCTAATACTATATTTTTCTCAGTTAATTGGTCCAAATTGCAACTATGTTTTGCAAAGATGTCCACATCGTCATTATACTTTAATTCAGCGTGGACTTTGATCCACATAAAGGTTATGGACGAGTTTAGGCGAGTCAATTCAGCTAATTTAAATCTGAAATAACTATAACGCTTGCAACATAGATCAAGAATCTGATAGACTTTTGGTAGATTTCATTTTATTAATAGAAATGTATCCCAAAACAAACTTAACTTGAACTGATATGTATTATTGGAAAATGAATCAATAAATCCATCTTGTGTCCTCAATCACAGTAAACATGTGTTATAAGAATTTCCAATTTAATTAGTTTGGTTAATTGCAAGAAAATACCAACGGCTGTTAAATATTAATTATTAATATTAATAAGTTTAATTGTTAAGAACTTGCTTTCAATAATAATATAGTGTCTGTGAGATATTACAATATATGGTATAATGGGTAGCACAATGCGCCGGAAGCGCAGAGGTCGTGGGTTCAAATCCTGCCGACACCGATATTTTTGCAGGAATTTAATTAAGTTAATTGGAAGTAAATTATAATGTTATCATGTATCATAAGAGGATGTTAATTCAACAACAATCGCAACCTGCTGCCGTTGCTCGAAAAATGTCGGGTAAATGATACCAGTATTAGTACTAGTTATGTTCTGTCAATTGGTGCTGTATTAATATTTGACTTTTACTTGTGTGTCTCGTCATCTCTCAACTGAATTAACGTTAGAACAGCATCTACTTCCGGTGTCCGATAAAAAGTCCAACGTAGATAATCTGAAGCTGTGAGTATGTGTAGCCGAGACTACAGGATCTAAGAAGAATTCTATTATTAATACCCGTGGTATGAACACTGAAAACTTTACAGACATTATTTTCATAACGGTTGCAAGGACTGTGTGGTTGTATAATTCACAGCTGTCGCAGTAAACTTCACTCCACACAAATTAGTAATAATTCAGAACGTAGCGTTTCAAAAGCACCTGAACTCCCATCGCCAACTGTGTTATCATACCGTTATACTTATGGAAAAAGACAAAAATTTGCTGAATTGCACTCACGAATCTGCTTGATTTATTATCATAATACCCTGTTAACGATTGGGTTCGTTTTCGTTCCTTCCTTTCCTGAAAAGATACAAAGTATTCGGGACCACCCGTTAGGTTGTAAAAAGTATTTTAAGAACTTTTAGAGTAGCAGGTAACAGAGTTGATAATGAGACTCCACGCGTCCTTGAAACGCTGCGTTTCGAATAATTATTAATTTGTGTGCACTGGAGTTTACTACGATACCTGTGAAACATCAGTCTCATTTTCACTAGCTAGTGAAACATTAGGAGAATGTATTAGTGAAGCAACTTTGAAGGTAGCGCTAAATACATTGATGCAAATTCAGATTTTGCCAGACCAAGTTTCATACAAATGGCTAACGAACCACGTTTTGTGCGAGCCGTTCTCTTAAAAATGCGTATACTAACTTCATACAGGTAATGTGTAAAGTTTATGTTTTACATCTTGTAGTAGAAATTATTAGATAGTGTTATCCAAAGGGAAACAAATTAAATGTTCAAACAATTGCAGTATCTCCCTTATTACTATTTTTGATAATTTTGATCAAATAAAGACTATAATCCTTTCAAATTTCGAGACGCTCAATTCTTTATAGGTTCTTTCAATCTTCCAACAAAAAAACATGTCGAATATTATTAAGCAAAGACTATACCGATTTAAGGATAAAGATTTTATCCTTCTCATTTATAAAAGTCCATGCAGCCGGCTTTAAGTTACCTTTTTGCCGTTCTTATGTTTGTGTCACTGGCGGCGATTCCGTATTGCCATAGTCGTTTTACGATAGACATTAATTAACCTGCCGGCAACAAGCTCTACATATGACGTTCAACCTTTTTGCATTTTTATTTCGCTCATTTTAACTGTCATCCTCGTTGTTGATTAAAACAAAAGCATTTAATTCGTTACTCTAACGTACTTTACTGCTTACTACAACCTGTAATTATTTTTTGCCTACGTATTTCTAGGATTAATTAAAGTTTATGTGTCCTTTTGATCATGTTAAAATAAATGTTTCCCTTTTTTCTGCGCGATTTTATTGCGAGAGTTAGAAACGAGATATATCTCTTCTCTGTTTTTTCAACGCGTACTCTACGTGGTAATTAAAAAGTGGGATTCGAAGATCTAACGATGGCATGTTGTAACGGAATATCTGTTTAATTTAGATTATCTTCTATTTTGCTGTCCTATTTGTAAAATTAAATTACCAGCGAAATTTCAATTTCCGCGAAGTATTGCTAGACGTTTGACTTTTCATGCTGGGTAGCTCACAGGGTGTAGATCAAAGAATGGGAATAAACCTTTGAAATATGGATATTCCTATAGAAATATTTTTTAATGAGAGTAATTACAGTTTGTGTTCAAAATATTAGTGCCACCATTATAATTTACATGTAGCTGATGCAAAAGTGGTGTCCAAAATATTAGTATCACCGATCAATGGTTTTATTAAAGTAATTTATTTACATAAGCTTATGCAAAAGTAGTGAACTTCACACCACACACACCACAAAATTATCTATTAGGACATTTCCCCTATCGTTAACCGAGGCACGGAATGCTCTTCATAGTTATACAGGACGTCTTTCAAATAAAATAAAAAGTATGGAAAATGAAAAGTTGTTATATAGAACATCAATTCAAAAAAATTTGGGTCAATTACAACGCGAACGTCGAAATTAAAGAAAACCTAAGAAATTGTAATATGTGCCACCTATGGATGCACAATAATACAGCTGTCGATGTTATAAAAAGTATAAGATGTTTACGTATGAATATTGCGATTCTGAATAATGAAGAAATTTTCATTTCAAATATTGCGAAAGAATTTTAGCAAAATATTTGGAATTTAAGCCAGATAAGATTAGATTCCTCCATTTTTCATATCTTTTTATTTCAGTTTATGGACACCCTGTATACAGGAAGATTGTTTGAAAGAATTCGTTGAAAGTTTTATTTTTTCTAGAAACTTGTGGCCTCAACTTTTGTGGTTTAAATGGAATGGGATTTCTGTTATTGTAGATGTCATTTCTACATGCTATTTTTGGAACTTCATCAGGTGTCCCTATACCTGTATTTTATCTCATTTTAGTTATTGTGAAAATTTCGAAATTTTTATCCAAATAGTGCAACTTTGAAATCATCTGGGATAGTCATTTTTAAAAAAGAGGTATCGGCAATTACACTGTCTTGCGAAGAACCCTTAAGGATTGGAACGATGGAATCTTTACAAATTGCAATGACGTATGCATTATAAGAATTTTGCCGACGTTTCGCTCTCAATTATATGGAGTTTCTTCTAGACTGCTGTGCATGTAGTAACTTTTCACAGCAAATTTGCACTGTGTCAAGGTCAACGCGGATGTGCTAGTGCAAACTCAAGACCGACTATTATATCAAGGTCCATGTGTTGCAGTGAATGAGACAATCCTGAACAGCAGGGCATATTGACCATTCAAGGTCGTTGTGATGCGATGGTTACATTAGGTGAAGGTAATGTTACGTGCACGTGATGATATTTAAAATACGAATGCTCGACAAATACACAACAGTGTCGCCAGACTAGTTGAAGGTTTATGTTCCGTGTACGTGTACTTTTGAGACAGTTTAAGGTATCATTTGACATCAATGACAAAAATCCAGAACTTATTGTGTTAATTGAAGGCGAAATTGCGGATTTGCAGGAAATGATACTGCACCTTGAAGGACGCAAAATTTGGACGTTAGAAATCGACATACAAAATGGGGAAGAAGGAGGTGACGAAGAGGAAGAGTATATATTCGACAAAGAAATATTAATATTAGATAACGGTTTAAGTTATCAAGCATTGCGAAATGTTTTTTTTGATAAATGTTTTCCTAACTTTTAAAAATTTTATTTATAATGTGATATACTGTATGTGGAAGGATGTAAAAGGATAATAAAAAACAATAATTGAAGTTAAATTAATATAAAGCTCTGGTTGGCATTAGTAATGATAAAATTACGATTTTCTTGCATTTTACGAACGTTTTAAATTCCTGGAAAAAATACCGGTCAAGGATTTGGACCCCCAACCTCTACGTTACCGGCGCAACGTGTTAATCAACTACACCACGAGACTGGATGTGAGTTCAAAATGCTTTTAATATCATGTAATTTTGACATCTATTCATTAAAAGCGATTTGAACTCACATTTAGTCTCGGAGTGCAGTTGGTTAGCACGCTGCGCCGGTAACGCAGAGGTCGTGGGTTTAAATCCTACCTTGACTGAAACTTTTCTAGCAATTTAAAGGGTTGGTAAAATGCAAGGGGACCGTAATTTTATTAATAATTATAATCATAATAATTATCCAACAGTACAAGTACAAGCACTAGATTCAGAATAGTGCTACAACATCCTTTTAAATATTAAATATGTACAGAAATACAGCAGACAATTGTAAAATATAAACAAAGATTGGGGTATTTCCCCAATAACACTATAATATATATACAATATCTATAAATATCCTGGGCACTAACCCTAGACAAACACGAGTGCACTAACCAAGGCAGCCGATGTTCACATCCAACAATTGCCTTAAAGTATTAAATATGTCACAATTAGGGCATATGCCATTACAATTATCGCACTTTCGCGTCACAGGTGATCTGAACATTAAGCCGACAAAGTATAAAATATTGGAACACATCTCGCAGATGGTCGTGGATCCAAGAAACCTGCTCAACAAGAAGGAGGAATCGGTTTTATTATTGAGCAGTTTGTATAAAAGTGAGAGACAGGCGTTACTGCATCTAACTTCTAAACATGTTACTGAAAAGGAGTCCAACAATCTTTTATATGGAAAACCTCTGCAAGGGTAGATGTTATTTTATTCGAACCATAAGAATATCTTTTTGCATATTTTCAATAGCTTTTATATGATGAACATAATACGGAAGCCATAAAATTGTGGCATACTCAAGTTCATTAATTGAAGTTATAAAGAATTGTGAAATTTATGTTTGTTGATAGAAATAGAAATTTTATTTAAGTACAATTTACGTCTCATTCAATGTATTTAGAATGACCTGGCTTTCTTGGTCGGGCAAGGTCATCGTCAATGAGGGGGCCCTCAATCGGTATATACTTCTTGCTGATTTTGCCTAAAAATTTCCTCTACATATCTTAGCATCTGAGAAGAGGACAATCACCGTATTGTTTCTGCATCTTGTCAAGAAAGTCCAGACAATAATAGAATAAAAGAATTCGTACTACTAGCATTTTCATAAAAACTTACAGCCATTCGAGAAAATGTTACCTCAACTTTGTTGGGCAACGTAGTTATAATTTATGTGCAAAACACCTTGTATTTTATAAGACACAAAAAGAATGCATAGGGAAAGGACACCCTCACTAGCGTTAATCCAAACCATGATAGAGGGTAGATTTCCACGAAGCCCACGCTCTTATTTAATTCCCAACCACTTCCATGCAGAATAAATCTAAGGAATTCCATTCGCATTGTTTTCCAGTGCTGCACCAAATTCAGCCAAATATTATATTCCATTTGCCGTACATACAAAAGCTCTCGAATCTTTCTGCTCATCCCACTATTTGCATACTGGCATAATCCTCCTTCAGCTTCTTTCAGCGGAGCGTTGTTCCATTCATTTAATTAGAGAAAAATCGCAAAAGCGGAAGTGTACAGAACCTCCGCATCGGAAGAAGAGGAATTGCGAGGAGGAATCTGGGGAAAACGTTCCGAACAAAGCGCGGGACGAAAAAAAAAAAAAAAGAAAAACGATTTATCTCAAAAGCGAAGATAAGACGTTCGACAAAGGCGAACACCCCGGTCGCGCTGCTTACAATAATACGATTCCATAAATCGAGCTAAAGTTTTCTAATCCGACGGAACGGCATTTAGTTAAGAAGTTAATGCCATTGAGGAGGAGGTGAGGTAGGTGTGTTTCGAAGTGAGCGTAAATCTGGAAGCGCTAGCGGGCGGTTCTAAGGAATTTCGCCGGATTTATCAAATGTAACTTTCGCCGTGGAGCTCAGGTACACATTGCATGGGAGTACGGGTACGTTCGGGGACAATATAATGTCAATGCATCGGAAGTATAATCTGAAAATAGTTGGAATGTGGTATATTGAATGTTCCATAAGCATTAAAATTTATTTTTAATTCTGCTGTACTGTTTTCCGAAAACTTATTATTGTTACAAACATGTTAATTATATTCATATTCATACTGCTTTATACACTATTATACAGCTGGACAATTACTTTAAAATACTAACTAATTACACTTACGAAATATTTTTTTTCAAGGACTAATTACAATTACATAGTAAAAGAAATTAAGAGAGAATTTTGCTCATAATTACAAATAGTTCTAATTTGTTTACAAAATCTGAGGAGAACCTTTTTCCGTTCTTAACTCCGCAAAAAAGTATCATATAATTAATTTTTGCAACACAAGAATGACCTTGTGACTAAGAAAACTTTTAGATATATCCTAATATATTCCAAGCCATTAATAAACGGGACTGGTTCCAGGTTTGAGCCCTGCGGTTTCTCTAATGTTAAAGTGAACTCATCTGAAAAATATCCACTGAAGACTACATGACACATTATAATTGTTCATAAAAATGAAGCTATAATTTGTCATAACCATTCAACCTACACATGTAGAATATATAATACACCGCAGATGCTTTGAAACATACCACAAAAATGAAGGAGTTTTAGTCCATTGGTGCGCTTACGCACCAATAGATTTTGTTCAGCTGTTTTTCTTACAATTCTTCAATCTAATTTGCGTACTGCAAGTATTTTAGAATTTTTACGAGAGCTGGTCACTAGCCATCTGCTCAATCCTCCAACTGTCAGAATCAGGTGTTTCTGTTGAGGTTGCCGCCCCTTTTATCAACTTGAAGAGGAAAGTATAAGAAGGCTCTACCAGGATAGATTGAACAAAAGATTAGAATGTACAGAAGAAGATATAAACGAAGAATGGAAAAATATAAAATAAGCAGTAAAAGGAACGGCATCTGAAGTCTTGGGTAAAAAGAAGAAACTCAGAAAGAAGGAAGCATTAAAATACGGTCAGATGATCTGGAAGAAGCAGTGAAAGGAAACAAAAAACTTACATGCCACATATTAACAGCTCTACCCAAGTTAATCATGACATTTACAAGCATAGTAAAAACGTGGCGAAGGAGATATCTAGAAAGATCAATAAAGAGTCCTGGAATAGATTTATAAGTAATATTGAAAATTATGAAATACCAATAAACAACATAGATGAGGTAAACTGAAACTAAAACATTATGTAGAGCTCTGGCGCAAGGGAAATATTGACGAAACAACAACACAAGAAGGAAACATAAGAGGTTTGGATGGTATAAATTTAGCAGAACTGACAGAAGCCTTGACGGTTCCAAAAACAGAAAAGCGACCGACATCGACACGCAGAGCTTTAGAAATACGGACGACCTATACTATAGGTGTGCTACATGTATTTAATAAATGTTGAAAAAACAGTATTATGATTAGAAAAGAGCGAAAGTAGTTGTTCAAAAAAAGCGATAAGAATGGCCCTCAAAATCAGACACCGCTTATAAAATTTACGTCAAAATATTAAACAACAGATTGAAAATCATAGCAGAAGAACTAACAGAAGAGGAACAAATGAGCTTTAGAAAAAGCAGATTAACCGCAAGAAGAATATTCACTCTATATCAAATTATAAAAAGTACATAGGGTTTGTAGACTTCGGGAAGGCTTTCAATAACGTAAGCAGATCTAAATTATGGAATACTATGAAAGAACAGGGATATCCACATAATTTAATAAGAGTTATACAGGGTTTACACACTGACACCAGAACTAGGATAGATGTAAGCGGAAGATTAACTGGTGAAATACTAACAAACAAAGAAGGTAGACAAGGCTGCTGAGTGTCGCCAACATTATTTAACACATATACTGATGCTATTATTAAGGAATTGAAAAAGAAATGTCCTAAAGGAATACGTTGAGACCAGGACACCACCCTAAACTCTATCTTATATGTTGACGATTTACTACTCCTAACAGAAAGAGAAGATGATCTACAGAAAGGGATACACACATTACAAAAAATCTGCCACAACTATGAAATGAAAATATCGGCAAATGAAACCAAAACTGTGGTTTTCCTGGGTAAATATTCAATTTGGGCAAAAATAGTCATAGACGGAACTGTACTGGAACAGCTGAAACACTTTAAGTGTTTAGGCTGCGATGTATCTTATGATCGAAAGGCATGGAAGGAGAACGTTAAAGAACAAAATAAGTAAGGATGCGCAAATAAAACTTTACAAGACCATAGCAGTGCCCAGCCCTCTTATACGGTAGTGAAACATGGACTGTAACGAAAAAACAAGAAAGCAGGATACAGATACAAGAGATGAAATTTTTAAGTACAGTGAAAAGTTGCACAAGAGGAGATAAAATAAGAAATGTAGATATAGGAACAGAACTAAACATCTTCGACATAAATGAGAGAATAAAGGAAAACAAAAATAAGTGTAACACGTAGGTTACCAGCTAGAACGAGAATTTATGGATGTTAAGAAAGAAGAAGTGCAGGCAGACCAAATAAAAGATGGCTATCGTAACAGATAAAGTGCCTAAAGCCTGAAGTGGAGAAGAAGAAGAAGTTATTCAATCAATTTAATATTTATGTAATGTTATTTTTATAAAGTAACCTATCTTATCCTGGTATTAAACTTTTTTCAGGGTCGCAAAAGATTTATCCACGCCCTTGGCCTTTCATAACTGATCTCCATGAATTTTTTTCTTGTTTGTCTTACAATATCCACGGTACTACCTCTAGTGTGTATCACTTTCGAGCCGGTTTGAGAACGTATCGCACTGCATACAAGTGGTGAACGCGAAGGAATCTGTATAAATCGCGAGTTAAATGACCCAATATGCGAGGTAATATCGCTGTATAAGCACTGCATCGCGCGTCTGGTAATAAAGCATTTGAAGGGAGTAGCGGAATATTCGTACCGCTCGCTTCTAAACTTTTGTCGACGCTACCGGTAATCCTCGGCTCGTTCCTCCAGCACTAGTAGTTCTAGATGTCGCCGAGGAAAGATCCGATGATGTACAGTGCCACTTTATTAGATTATAAATACAAAACTTCACGACGCATTAAGCCCTCTTCGCTGTATATTAAATTTTTCGTGGTGAAATACGATGTGAATTTGATACGAGTTATGTTACTTTCTTCTCTTTTTACCGTATGGGACGTGAAAGGGAAACGCTTGACTTGGGTCGTTTAAAATAAGTAGATCGCTTTTCTCAAGTTAGGGTCGTAAGGTTTTTAACATTATTACACCCAGAGTGAGAGAGAAACGCTTAGATTACCTCGTATTCGATTCAAATTCACCCATTTCCTTGGCAAGCGGTTTGCAGCTTCTTCAGTCCGATCCACTTCGAATTCATTCGATACCCATGAGAAGTTTGCTAAGGGTATGCGTACCAATAACGCAGTAATATATCGTGCAGAATAATGTCATCCAAACAATGGTTAGAAAAGTTTATAAAGGGGATTCGCACAAGAAGCATCACAGTGGCAAAATTTTAAATCCTAAATGGGAAAATAATGATGAAAAATTAAAGTTGGGTATAAACAGCATATTGTAGAATTGATGTCAGAACAGGTCCGCTGGCCCCAAAATTTTTTAAGATAATTTTAAGAAACCAAGTCGCATCTGACATTTTTTCTAGATACGATACCTTTTCCGTTCACGATATGGCAATATTTTGTTTTTCTCAAACGATCATTTTTTAGATTAACACTGTAACTACAATAAACATAACTTATATAATATAATAAACCTATGAAATGTAACAATAACATTGAGCTGCAATATATTAATCCGCCGAACAAAACAATTTTTTTGTCATGGTGCCTATAAAATACGAACTGATTTAGCCTATTTCTGATGCTCTGATTCCAAAACTAACTGGCATTTCTTCTTAGCAACTCCAGTTCTTGAGATACACCCACCGTGAAGTTTATTATTCATACGGATAAATAGCAAAATCAAAATAATTAACTAAATATTTAGGAGACCTTATAATTCTCAGTATTTCCAATTACTGAAAAAATCTACCTATCTAACACAAACCAACCTTAGTCCCCACTACTTTATTTAATTCTAACATGGGGTTATTCAACATAACTGCCATTGACATACCTTAGGTACTGTCAGGTCATAATGCTTTAGTATTTCTTAGTTTAAATTTCAAATACTACTAGATTATGTTAACATTATTCAGTGATATGGGCTCGGGCAAATTGCACTAAGAACCCGAGACTTCCCAACACTGATCTTGCACGTATAACTGTCAGGCCAATAGTTAAGAAATTTAAAGATCTTTCAGAAACAAGAACCAATCAGGACGTCCAAATTCCATATAATTGCGGTAGGTCGCAAGTCAAGAAGGAATCGAAGAAAATTGAAAGGTAAATAAGCTGGCTAAACAACTAACGAGCATGTCTTTCACTAATTAAGAGCCTTGTAGTCACCTAAAATAGGAATCAAGAAATGGGAGGGCTATCGAACGATTTTTAACTGGGAAAGCGCTCCTGGGCAAAGTTATGCAAAGGTGGTTGTTTTGTCTTTACCAAGCATAGCAAGGACATTGATGTTTTTCAGCAAAAAGGACCTGTGATACGACAAGTAGCTCTGCAATATTAACCTAAATTTGATAAAGATTAACTCTGTGATCTATGTCAGAAACATCTAGAATCAATCACCCATGGCGCAAATTTTACAAAAAGCAATATCCAACATCTTCTGAATTAGAAAACAAGGATTTCAAACAAGTGCTAAGGTTTGCGTAATAGATCTCTTTTAGATCGCAGGTACCAGTGTCTAGTTACGTTCCAATGATAAATACTAGTAATTTATTGATAAAGTCTTTTATATTTCATTGAAAATCCACATTTCTTTTCTAAAAATAAATAATCTATCGCACTGACATCTATTATAAAACCATAGCCTATGAAATATTTGAGCTCCTTCCTGAGATATTAGCATATACAACGCGAAAAATATGTTGTCAAAGAATCTACATGATACAAGGTGTCCAAAAGGAATTTTCAAAACAAAAAAGGATATAATAAAATAATGGCCAGGGTTAATGAGTAAATCTTTATTGTTTTATTAAAACATAGGCTTTGAGAATTTTTTTCTTAAAAATTATTTTAAACGTGTTCCGTTATTTTGCTGATACTCTTCTAGACGTGAGGCAAAATTTTGAGAGAACTGTTTGGTACACATTCTCCGTGGGAGCTGCCATTTCTCTTCGAATCTTTTCAGAGAATGAGTAACGTTGCTGCATATCTTTGTTTTAAGGTAGCTCCAGACGAAAAAATCCATTATTGTCAAATCATGGAAAATACAATGCTGTTGAGGGGCCGATACCGTTGAATCAATTCATTAGCGAAGTTGAGCCTCTCAGCAACATCAGTTGGCTTTAGTTCTTGCACTAGCTGCAACTTGTAGGGATGGAGACGCAAATCTTTACGTTGTATGCGATGTATGGAACTTTTAGGAACATTGAAGGGAAAGACCGCGAATTTAGCGAACCGATTGGCGTACGCTCTTCACGTTTTACGTGCCTCTTGACGTTCCGGTGTTTGTCCATTGTCGAACCGGTCAACCCGAGATTCTGTATCTAATTTTTTATGAGTTTGCTACACGATACTTGTCTAATGTGACGCAAATTAGAAAATTTTCGCGACGCAATGGTGACAAGAGTATTGTTATTGTAAAACACTCTATGGATAAATTCCCTAGGACGGGGCTAGCGATTGGCATACTTCCCATTCCTCACGGGCAGTAAATGAAATAAATTGAAAGAGACTTTTGGAACACCCAGTATAACCCGATATATAATATTTATTTACAACGGTTATTAAGTGTTAACATAGTATTGGTTTTATAGGGGTTAATTCAATTACCACGCACTGCAATATCCCTATTTCCACCTGAGAGAAAACAAATTACAACAAATCGACGATTTTTGTTGCCTACTCTTCAGATTTACCTCCAAAATCTCCCATTTACAGTTAGGGAATCCCTCGCCTTTATCAAATGACATAAACATCGACAAGATTCGTATCTTCCAACAGATACGCAGTATTTGGGTTTCGGTTATCTAGCATATTTCGCTTGAAAACTGCACGTTGAATGTCATTCATGGATATATACGAGCGTGTAAATCGTATTGAAACGCTCTTTGTGTATCTCGTCTGTTGATGGATGTAGCGCGGAATACGGTCACCGAAGCAATCCGTTAAAGATTTATGTTTGGAAAAAAGGTACGTTTTTTATAGTTTTGAGCGTTGCTAGCTCCCTCCGGTGTGTGACGATGGGGTTCGGAAATAAAAGTAGGATTTGTTGTACGATTATAGTAACGAAGAGGTATTTTTCATGTTCCTGTCACGTTTCTCGGTATGTGAATTCCGTTATTCTGGGTATAAAGAAAGTAGAAATACGGTAAGTGGATAGCTGACAAGTGTGACCGGTCTATTTATGTTCAAAACGAAGTTATTGTTGTTATATAAAATTCAATGGCAGGTGTATAAAAGAATAAATTAAATTATGGAAACGCTAAAATTCTTTTGATATAACAGGATAATGTGATGGTTATAATTCTATCAAGAATTAACTAAAAATTTGATTTGTTCTTCTTTACGAAAGAGCCTAAAGGAACAGTAGTGAAACGGATTATACTGCTTTCATTTAAAAGGTATCTCTCATATAGAATTCATACAGCTCTATATGAATTATGTCATCTAAATACAGCTGTGGCCATATGTATTCGCCACCCTCTTTTGTTTTTTATTCTGACGAATATATAAGAAATAAAAGAAAATTGATCGATGGAAATGTTTCATTGTGAGTATATACAGATATTGCTTAATATTTGGTAGTTCCTCCCTAGGCTTTTATCACCGCTCACTAAGTTGTAGCACTGTTCGGGGGTGATTTTATTCCACTCTTCGAATGTTTTTGTTTTTAAGCATTGCTTTGTGGTAGATGAGTATTTAGCTACATTTCGCTTTAAAATGTACCATAAATGCTCAATTAGCGATAAGTCGGGGATTGTGCCGCCCATTCCAGGACCCGCACGTAATTTTCCTCGAACCAGCGCATTATTTCGCGAGATTTATGGCACGGTGCATTATCTTGTTGGAAGTAATACTCTGGCTCATCATTATCAAATAATTTTAACGCACACGGTTCCAGAACTTCTTCGAACATGTCGATGTACGTCCGACAGTCGGGATGATGCAGTCTGGATGGAAGGCCTCTCCTCGCTTGCGTCGCACGTATTGAGGCCCAGGTTTACCACAAAGCTACCAACAAAAACATGAATACTGTTACATTTTGGAACCCATTAAAAAGAATAAAAACACTATAGATATCAGGAATTGAATACAGAATACCGCAAATACAATAATTATGTGTTACTTACCTCAATATTTGACTCATCCATCCACATAACATTGGCCCAATTGTCAATGGTCCAGTCGCGGTGACTTTTAGCCCACAGCAGTCTCTTTTTCTTTTGTTGCGGAGACAACCGTGGTTTATGTCGAGCTTTGTATCCACCTACATTTAATTCACAAAGGCGTCTTCTAACCGTGCGAGGAGAAATAGCAACATTATGTAGCCGGAAAAGCTCACTGGAAAGCTGTTTAGACCCTTTTTTCCGGTCTCGCAAAGACATCAGCTCTAAGACTCGCTCATCTCTGCTAGTTGTCTTCCTCTTTCGACCAGTTTTAGGTTTGTTTGTCAAAGATCCACTCTCTTTGTATCGTTTTATCGCCATTCTAACTGTCGATCACGCACATTTCACTTGTCGGGCAATAGCAGACACCGACAACCCTTGCTTTTCTAACACCACAATTTGTCCTGGCTCTACCTCCGTCAATTCGCGTGTTTTCGGCATTACTTTTTACTGTATACTATCGTATTACACAGACAAAATCACAGACACAATATCTTCACTCTAACTAGCTCAACCTTACTCTTACAACTTTTAAAAAACACTGAAGAAATATTCAAAAACTACAATTTTACGTCTATTTTCTAATTTACTCAGAATGGCCTACAATAAACCATTAAACCCTCATTACCAGGTAGCTAGTTAAGTCCGTCATCGACCCTGCTTCTTAGAAATACAATAATATTCGTGTAACACGTTCAAAACGAGAGTGGCGAATACATATGGCCAGAGCTGTATTTACTGTCTGGTGAACAACCAATACACTTTACTCTATGTATGATATAAGGTGACACTAGCGCTGGTGGAAACATTTCTGGAATTTTGTAGTGTAAATTACGCCTTCATTCTTCAACTACTACATTCATAAAATATGAAATTTCTAATCCGTAATTCAATTGATGATTCTTACTTAAATGAATTGCTTCCGTTTAAAGATCATTCAAAAGAAAATAATTTTATACGAAGATGTAACTTTTACGTGAAAATTTATGTGCTATTTTGTCTTCGAATATGGTTTAATACCGAAACACATCGATCGATCTGTATTTGGCATGAAAACACGATTTAAGAGTAGTTTTTGCAATTGGTTAGTCAAATTTCAGCATAGACGCACTGCTTTTTGCGATAAATTGCACGAAGGACATGTGTATGAGGGCTGTTTTTTTTTTCAGCCTCCCATAGCTCATAAAAATGTAAATAATAAAATCAATTTATTACCAAAAGTTATGTACAACCATGGTTACTTTTCTACATAAACACCGTGAAGATTGATGCATTTGTTACATCTATAGAGGAGCCTTCCAATCCCCTTTGTGTAGAGCGAGTTGAAATAGTTCGTGACATTGTTTTGAAGTTCCTCTATACTCTAGAAGCTCTACCCTCCTAGCCACTTTTACAGTTTACGAACGAGATGGAAGTTGCTGGATGCTAAGTTAGGATTATACGCCGGGCGTTTAAAAATTTCCCATCGAAATTGTTCCAGAAGTCGTTGGGTTACAGCAGCAGTGTAAGGGCAGACATTGTCATGAATGAAAAGAACTCCAGAAATCAACATGCCTCTTCTTTTATTTCGAATAGCTCTTCGCAATCGTTGTAAAGTCTGACAATATTGGTTCCATAAATTCAACAAGCAGCACACCGCTCATTCCCAACTCACTGGTGGTAAACCTCCATTGTTCTGTAACCATTTTGTCAACTCGTTGGGCAATGTCTTGTGATGCTACAGACTTGCGTAATTGTCCCCCTTCATCGTGAATAGCGGCTCGGCCTTCTTTAAACTTCTTTCACCATTCACACACGAATTAAACTACGCACTTGGTGAGAGAATCAACTGTGGTAGCCATATGCCTGTAGCTCAACTGAAAATGGTGTAATGACAGATATTATACTGGGGGAGATGCGCAGTCACCTTCCGGACATCCCCGTCTCCCATCGCCTGGGCGACTGTTTACAGGCACGGACGGAATTGAAAAACAAACAATCCTTGTATATCTATGCCTACTATTGCCACTAATTCTTATACTGAGAGTGCGATAATTGAACGAAATCAGTGTATTACATACCATGAGATTAAAGCATCCTTGGGTATTGGCATTTGGAGGTACGGAGGATACCAAGCAATCTGATAGGGGCTCAAAAGCAATGTCGTGTTAAAGGTGCAAAAGATGCTTAAGCAATTTTATTGAAGTTGGTTTTCTGGTTTATTTCCTATCTACTTTTGCGAACATTTCTACGATTGTGTTTAGATAATTGAAAAGCTTGAGCCCTGTTCCAATGCTTGCATACTGATTTTATCTTTTCTTCTTTTCGTTAATATTATTGTGATTTTACTTTCACCAATGTTCATTTCCATATTTATATTTCTCTGATTTTTTGTTTCGGTGCACTTCTAGATGTTGTTGCAGTCTTTCTTCTGCTGTGACTACCAAAACCATACCATCGACAAATAGTTCTTGCAGTTTTTGTATTTCTTACCGCAAGCTTTTATGATATCATCGATGATAGTGCATCCGTGTTTTAATCCAATCGCTATCCCGAACTTCCTGGCTTCGATATATATATATATATATATATATATATATATATATGTATTGAAGCGTATGTTTTCGCGGGTAAGGGATGTCTTGTTATCTAGAACCATGTACGTCCTGACGTTTCGATGTAATCGCATACATCCTCTTCTTGATGTCTTAATAATTGCATACTTGCTTCGACTCCTTTTTGCTTCTACAACACTAGATATCATCACTTCTGAAGGCTGTGTTAAGTCTACAAAACATAAATGCAATTTTTCTTCTGTTTGTTTTTTTTTAATCCTATGTCCTTTATACCTTGCTGTGTCGGACTATTTATTTCTTATTTTTATCTTCCACAGGTTCCTGTTCTGAGCCAGTTGTTTGGCTTCAATCCATCCCATACTTCTCTTTTCCAATGTTCTATACACCTGCTCCTTCCAGGTGTTTCAGGGTCTACCTATTCTGTTTTTGCCCTCTGTTTTGGCTTCAAATATCCTCTTTGTGATTCGATCTTCTTCCATTCTGTGTAGATGTCCAAGCCATCCCAGTTGTCTCTCTTCTATGACCACTTTTACGGTTCGATACCCAGACTATTAGTGATTGTCGTGTTTCTGATTCTGTCTCTTCTAGTTACTCCTTCTATTCTTCTTAAGAATCTCATTTCCATAGCCGTAACTCTGCTTTTGATTCTATTCGTGGTTATCCATGACTCACTATCATATGTTAATGTTGGTCTGACCACTCTTTTATACACCTCTGTCTTTATTTTTTTTGGTATTTCTTTTTTATCCAGAAACGAATTTCTCAATATGTTATATATTTTTGCGGATTTCCCTATCCTCTCATTTGCCTCTTTCTCTATTCTGAGTTTGGTTCTAGCCGGCTAAGAGAGGACATGCTAACACAGATAAGACTATCGTATACGAGGCTCATCGTGTTTAAAAGTACGTGCGAAAAAAAGCAAAGGACTTCCGTTTGTTTTAATGTGAATATTCTTCCAAAGTTCTATTTTTTTCTCTTAACCTTCTTTCTATTATTTTGATTACCAAATACATTTGATAAGCGAGACACTGGCAATTTTTCTCGACCGAAGAAAGCTCGAATAAGCTACTCAAAAATCAAATCAATCGCCTGATTTCAGTCTATATGACCATTTTGTTCGCCAAGATTAAAGCTCATTTGAAAGGACACTTTGGAGTTGTCGATAACATTCAAAGCAGCGTAACCGAGAAGCTGAAGACGATTCTAATTGAAGCCTTTGAGTGCTGCTACGAATACCGGAAATAATACTTCTACAAATGTGTATCTGTGGAAGGGAACTGCTGTGAAGGGAATAATATAAGATTTATAGAAATAAATTAAAATTGTTGCAAAAATGTTAGTCATATTAATTTTCTGACACGCCTCGTATACTACATACAATGTTTTATAATTTATAATCTCTCGATTTTTACAAATTACAAGAGCAAAGAGTAATACGTCTCGAAATGAAGTCGCTAACTAGGAAGCTCATGTGTACAAAATTTCATTTCAAGTATTACGTAATTGCTACCCATTGGCATGAGTGATAAATAGATCACAGTATCGCTGCTATGGTCATTACAACATTATTTTGGGTGGTTTATCTATTCTAGTAATGTAAATATATGGTGGTTGCTGAAATAAAATCACATAAAGGTTTAGTATCATGGGCATATACAACGACTTCACCTACATACCTTTCATATAAGGGCGTATATTTACATATAATTGTATATACATATATTTGCTTTTATATAATATGCCTATACAACTAGATATGTATAAAGTGGGATTTCATTACAAAGCTAAATGGTAATACATATCTCCAGTAAATTTATTCTAGTCGGCGAATGCAATAAAGCCGGTGTAATTACGAACAACAGTAGCTGTACATCTTATCGGCCGTAATATAAACGTTAATGCGACGTCGGGTTTTCTGATTTAACGGATAGTGATCAGAGTAGGCCGTGCGCGGCTGACAAACACTCTTTCTCGTAAACGGGCGTACACACACACGCGCGCGCCCGCAAACAAAGTACCAACTTTCTTTCTTTACACAAGGCGATAGCGAGAAAGAAAGAAACGTGAAAAACGAGGACGTTGCGCGAACGAAAAGAGAAGAAAATAGCTAGGCGCAAGGAACCAAGTATAAATCGCGTGTGCGTGAAACGTTTTTGCTCTTTTATTTCACGGATTTTAGGGAGGTAAATGGGATATGAAATAAACGGCGGAGATGTAAAGAAGATGCTAACATGTAATAGCTTAACTTCTTTTTTTACGAGCGCGTTAGCGGCTCCCGCTGCCGTGGTTCTCTCCTCGTCCTCCGGTGTTTGCCTTGCATTTGAATACTTGATAAGATAAGGGGAGGACTTCGGCGAGCGGACTTCACGACTTCGTTTTTCTCCCTCCCCAAAAGTTTTACTCTTCTGATTGTTATTCACTCGCGTTTTTTCTTCTTCTCACTCTTTTTTTTAGCGTAGAATCTCCTGCTGCTTTTACGATTACTTTTTCGAATACGCAATAATATTTTTTCATGATTTTTTTAAATGAGCGATTAAAATGTTTACAGCTGAGGGGTTAATAGGACCTAGCGATTTAGGTAATTCTAAAAGAGCGCTTTAGACCCATTCTTTCATTCTTGACTTCCTTTCTTGCGTAAATGAAGGTATGGTTAGAAAGAAATTCTCTTGGAAGATTTTGTGTTTATATAGTCTTATAGTTTAAATTTTCTTCTGAATTTTTTCAAGCTTTAAACTTTAAATCACTTCCTATTCGTGAGTTATACGAGGACTGTTATCTACATATCCGGAATAAGAAATAAAAATAAATATTTGTCATTGAAAATGGTTTTATTGTTTTTCAAAATATTCTCCGCAATGATTGGTATACTTTTGCATACGTTTGAACCAATAGAACTTTTTCCATTCCGATTGAGGTATCTCTACATGCATTTTTAACGCACCAACCGCTTCTTCTAGCATCAAAAATCGTTGAACACGCAAATATTGAATTATTTGGATCGATGTGTGAGGACTCGCGTTATCATGGTGAAGAATGATCCTACGAGGGGAGGTCCAGAAGTTCGTGGAATGAAAGGGTTTTAAATAAAATAAAACAATAAATCTATTTTTCCTTTTCAATGTAATCACCCGTAAGCACAATACATTTATTAGATCTATGAATTAATTTTTCTAAACCATCATAAAAATATTTTTTATCTTTCGCTTCAAAATGGGCCAAAATTGTCTCCTTTACCTCATTGTCGTCGGAAAGCTTTCTTCCACGTAAGTCTTTTTTTAAATTGGGGAACAAATAAAAATCACTAGGTGCCAGATCTGGACTGCAGGGTGATTGGACTATTGATTGAAAGCCATGCTTGTGCAGAGCAGTCATTGCAACTTTGCTCTTGTGAACCGGTGCATTGTCTTGCAAGAGCAACACACCCTTGATCAATTTTCCTCGACGTTTTTTCTTGATGGCCTCCTTTAATTTTTCTAATATCGCTGCGTAATATTTTCCGGTTATGCTCCTACCTTTTTCTTTGTATTTAATCAATAATATCCCCTCACAATCCAAAAAAACAGTAGCCATCAACTTTCCAGCCGAATCTGACACTTTGACAATTTCTTTGGCGGTGGTGTACCCTTTTTATGCCATTGCATGGACTCCTGTTTGGACTCAGGCTTAAAGTGACGAACCCATGTTTCATCTCCGGTAACAATCCGCTCCAAAATCTCTGCAGGTTTGTCTCCATTTGGACGCACAGACGCGCTGCTGTTTCTGCAGCGGCGTGAGCATTCTCGGTACCCATCTTGCACTGACTTTTGTCATACCCAGGTGGTCATGTAGGTCAAAAGGGTGGTATCTCATACTCCAACTAATGTAGATAATTGTGTTTTCTTCAAACGGACATCTTGCAGTAGACATTTTTGCACTTTTTCGACGATGTCTGATGTGGTGGCCTCAACTGGCCGTCCTGAGCGGGTCGTCTTCAATCCACTCCCGACCATGTTTAAGAAGACCATGCCACTTATAAATCATTGATTTGCTAGGGCACTGTTCCCCATAAACGGTTTACATTTCATTCAATATGGTCTGAGCGTTCTTTCCTTGCTTTGTAAGAAACTTTATCACAGCACGGTCTTCAATTTCCTCCATAGTTCCAGTTTTCTTCCGGATTGACTTGTTTAGCGCGCAACTATTCGTAAACGACTGACGCTATAGGGCTGCAACTTAACTTATGTACTGATGATGAGTCGCTAATCAGAATGACACCTAGCGAGCGCCCCTATCCCCACTCCATCCCCTCCATTCCACGAACTTCTGGACCTCCCCTCGTAGTAGTAAATCATCTCACGAAAATTCTCACGAGTTAATTCCATTATTCTGAGTACGTATAGAGTCAAATAACGTCAAACTTTAAGAATGTATACGTAAGATGGCGTCTAGCAACACCATTGTTGCCACACAAATAGTAAATCTCGTACAGAAGCTGTTTAAGAACTTACAGAAATTTTGTTCTTATATTTCTTGTTTAGAAGGTGCAGTAGAATACGGAAATTTTGCAACACATTGCATGCATATGAAAAACTTAAATACTTTCGAATCCATCCAAAATAGTAAAGTTATCCATTGTGAACGTCCACTAATTGTCCGTCTTGTATTTAGTATAATTGTACCCATGGTGTAGCCGAAACTTCTTCAGCGAGCAGTTGTATCATCTATGGATCGAAGCCTTCGCGGCTAAATGACTTAACAGAACATAGTGCTAGGCAATTAAATAAAGAGTCTTGTAAGTTAGATATGTCTCCCTTATATGGTCACATCCGCCTTATAGAGTTTATTTTAAAAATATGTTACAATCGTTATTTCTTGCATCTTGAAGAACTTCGGCAACGATGAAGGAATTGAAAGAGGAAGCTAAAGAGAAAAACGAATTCAGAGTGAATTTAAAGATAAACTGGAATTGATGGTCGACATAATTAAACAGGATGCGACTAACAATAAGAACACGTTGTTATTTATTAAATTAATACGAAGCTTAGACTAGCTTTTATAACAATAAATCATAATTTCCGTATAATTGTCAACGTTAAAATTTTTCAGAAAAGATAATCTGTTGGGATATTATTTGTTCCTATAAGGTCCTCCTGGTCTAGATGCTTAAGACGTTCGCCTGCTAAGCGAGAGGGCGTAGGTTCAAATGCGACGCTATTTTATTACGAGCACGAGCTTTTTTAGTGATGACCTTCATTCTTACATAATTTTTATTATTGCACTTTCATGAGGGTAACTTTTTATTTAAAATTTTCAATGGTAATTGAGCGAAAAGGCAAAATTTTTAAGTAAAAAGTTTGCAAAGCATCGGATTTGAATATTTCGGTCCAAAAATTTTAGGGTAAACTTATTTTATTGTCAGAAGCTTTTTCCATTTTTCACGGATTCTGTCGCATTATGCGGCGGTCGAAATATTGTTGCTTTGCTACAGTTAATTTTTACTCGATTTTTCGGTGTAATCTTACACATCCTATACTTTAGATATACGCGTCTCTTTCGTTCTCTATTGCAATTGAGTAACATTTGGAAAAGATGTTCCTAACATTCTTCTTTCACTAAGATTGTTTATATCTAGCAACAAACGTTATCCTTTGCTAGAAAACTTAAGAAACCATGCAACCAATTGTTGGTAAGCCCTTGCGCATTAATATTCTATTACATTTCCAAACGATGCACATTCTTAACTCCTACTTTCTACTACCCATTCGTATATTACAACGAACTCCCAACGACGAAATACCTACTTACACGTTCTATCCAACCTTTCACATTAACCTCTGCATTGTACGTCGACGATAAGACGTACGACTACTGTTCGTAATTACGTCGGGCTTTATGTCCTGCGCTGAGCCGCGTCGCTGTTGTTAAACGCTGGTCGGCGTTCACGTGCGGTCGAACGCTTAATGGAAGCTGGCGCTTATTGACATTACGAACATTAGTAAACTATAAACGTTTGTTTATGTAGATTTCTATGTCGACATCGTAATTACCGTCAAGATATGACGACGCGCAACGCGGAGAGTGTAGAAACTCGCTAGATATCTCAGCGGAGACGGTATTCGGATGCACCCGGAGATTTGTCGAAGATAGGTGACAGGCGGGCTCAAATTAAATCATCTTAATTAGGTTTGACGTACTAATGCGTACTGTAGGATTGTATTAGATGCGGTGAATGTTATGTTGGGAGTACTCTAGAGGTATAATTGTCACATTCTCGTGAATATTTGAATTTAATTAGAAGATAATGGTTAGGTTGAAGATTTAAAGCATATTCAAGTGAAAGTATTTGTCATTTACAAAGATAATAATGAGATTGAAGATTTAAAGCTTATTCAACTAGAAGTCTTTGTAATTTTCCAACAAATATCACTTGGTTCACGACGAGTAGTTCTTCCTAATCTTGGATTTGGATATTCTGGTATTTTATGCTGACCAATGACAACATTCTGTTATATTCTATAACACTTAGCTATAAGTATTTTCAAGCTATTTTTAGAAGAGGTCTTTATTTTGACAGTTCACTGAAGACAAATTTTCAATGGTGCATGTATGGATCAGTTATATATTTCTAAACATTATTTTAATTTTGCCTATGTTACGCGTGTATTAGCCCCAGATGTTGAGCAGTCATTTTCTAAATACAGGGTTAGAAAACTTTCTTTCTTTAATAAGACGTGGTGGCAACCCTGGAGCTAGTTGCGGTGTGTTTTTAGCCGAGAACGTTGATAGGGGAATTAATTTGTCAAATGTCCTCAGTCGTCAAAATGTTTTGGGGACAAAGCAACACCCGTTTGCAATAGAAACCTATTTTCCACAAGGCTAGTCGATCATCACGGTGCAGCAGGCGTTCCGTTTACGGTACAATATCCCTCCTCAAGGATGGAGGCTTTTAAGGGAGTTGTAAATGTATCCCACAAAAGACTAGGAGCAGCACGGGCCGTTAGATCACCTGCAAACGTCGAGACAGTCCAAGCTTCAGTTTTGCGATCTCCTAGGCGTTCTGCTTTAAAACATACGGCTGCCCTGGGATTGACAGATCGTTCAACTTGCCGAATTCTTTATGACAACCTTCACTTTCATCCATATAAAATGGTAGTTGCGCAACAACTTTCCGAACGTGAATTGGTTTCACGACAAACGGCATGCGAAATGCTTCTTGAAAATTTGCTTCCATATTTTCATAACTCAGATTGTGTTAGCAAACAAAACATGCATTACTGGAGCAGTATCAATCTCAGAGAAATTCATGAAAGACCTCTTTATTCAGATTGGAACACGGTTTGGGCTGCCCAATGATTCCTACTCTATCAAAAGTAGGGATCATTGGGCAACATTTTTTCGAAGAGGATAATCGCATCTGCCATGAAAATATTGCTGTTGGCGAAGTATGGTTTCATCAAGATAGGGCGATTTGCCACACATTACGAATTTCAATATGTATTTTGAGAGAAAATTTTCAATGACAACTTATCTCCAACGGAAGTAACATCTCCTGGCCGCACGCTAGCTAGTTTCAGCTCCATGTGATTTCTTACGGAGCTACCTCAAATTGAAAGTCTATAACAATTCTGCAAGCATTAAGAAATAATATTCGTCATGAAATAGCCATCATAGCGGTTGCTACGCTGGAGAGAGTCCACTTGCGCTTTAGAAATCGGCTACAACAATACATCGACAGCAACGGTGGACATTTGTGACATATCCTTCTTAACAGTAAACTCTACTACGTAAACTGCATGTATACTATTGTTGCAATCCTATCTAACTGTGCGTCCCAATTACGTTGAATAATGTGGTTTTCGATCAAACTTATCTGTCCCTTTCGAGTGTGCCACAGGGCTCTGGTCTTGGGCCACTCCTATTTATTATTTCTATTAATGACATTTTTGACTGCATTATTTCTAAATGCCTACTACATTCCGATGACCTGAAAATCTTTCGTAGAACTATAATTCATCTTTGGTGTCTGGTGAATCATTCACCGCTAAATATTGTGAAGTGCAAAGCGATGATGTTTGCCCGTATAACACTACAGTAAGGTGTGCATACAATGTTGACGATGAACTTTTAATGCGTTCCGAGGAGTATAGAAATCTTGGCATATTTTTAGATACCAAGTTAACATTTTTTTTATCGGTGACCTAACGAGGTTATAAACTCTTTTTTGCTTGTCATAACCTCAGGAGTCTTAAGATGTAGAAAAGTGAGTGTGAAGTGTTCCATGGCCTTGCTACTGCACCCCTCGCCGTAAACGGTGAAGCACCGTTAATTATTTTCCCAACGGCGAATGGTGACTTGGGAGCATACCGAACCCGCTCGAAAAGTATCGGTACTGTACTCGTCGGACGCTGATTTCGAACACAGGGCTCCTCAGTTGCCAAATTCAAGTGCTGGTCCTCTTACCACTGAACCACCGAGCCGTTTCGTAATAGTTTAATAAGCATATTGTAAATATATGTCAACAGTCTCTTGAAACATTAAGAATTCATTCAAGATTAGAGTATGGTTCGATTGTGTGGAATTCGGTATATCACAAATACATAACACATGGGCTGAAAAGTCCCGGGCCTAACAAAGAAAACCCGTTTTTTTTGCTTCAAAATGAGCTTTATTCATCAACGTAATCCCCATCAAGAGCAACGCAATCATTCCAGCGCCGCTCTAACATTTCAATACCACTTTTGTAGAACGATTTATCTTTTGCCTCAAAATAGGCCTCAGTTTCAGCGATAACCTCTTCACTCGTGCGAAATTTCTTACCGGCGAGCATTTTTTTGAGGTCTGCGAACAGCCAGTAGTCGCTGGGAGCCAAATCTGGCGAATACGGTGGATGTGGGAGCAATTCGAAGTTCAATTCATGTAGTTTTGCTCGATGAAACAAATTTTTTTTCTTTGCCATATGCGGTCGTTTCTTTGCAATTTCGGCCTTCAAACGCTCCAATAACGCTGTATAATATTCACTGTTTCCTTTCTCAAGATAGTCGATGAATATTACACCACGCACATCCCAAAATACCGAGGCTATAACCTTTCCAGCCGATTGTTGTGCTTTCGGGCGCTTTGGACGAGATTCACCAGTTGCTGTCCACTCAGATGACGATCGTTTTGATTCAGGAGTAAAGTGATGGATCCATGTTTCATCCATTGTCACATAACGACGCAAAAATTCCGGTTTGCTACGTTTAAACATGGCCAAACACTGCTCAGAATCATCAACACGTTCTTGTTTTTGGTCAACAGTGAGCAAACGCGGCACCCACTTTGAACAGAGGTTTCTCATAGTCAAATGCTCATGCAATATAAAGCCAATACGTTCTTTTGATATCTCTACGATGTCAGCTAGCTCACGCAACTTCACTTTTCGATCATTCAAAACGATTTGGTGGATTCTTTTGATGTTTTCTGGTGTTACCGCCTCATTTGGACGTCCACTGCGTTCTGCACCATCGGTGTCTCTACAACCACGTTTGAAGTCAGCAAACCAACGTTTTATTGTTGTTTCTGATGGAGCAGAGTCCCCACAATACTTTTCAAGTCATTGCTGCGCTTGAACGGTATCTTTTCCCATCAAGAAACAGTGTAAAATTAAAACACGAAATTATTTTTGATCCATTGTTTTGAAAATAACAAAAGTAGCGTGACTCTTAGCACAATAACTCGCAAACTAATGAATAGAATATCATGAAATTTTAACAGCTGTCTTTTGAAGGTTAGTACTAACTGAGAGAAAGGTGACTGCAATAAAACTAGCGTCATCCATGTGTTAGGCGCGGGACTTTTCAGCCCATGTATTATATGAAGTTAGTTGAGATGGTACAGCGTTAATTTTTGAAAACCTTATATTCCCGTCAACACCACGTTTTTTTTGCACCATGACTATTTTTATACTAATTTTCTAAAAGAATTTGCATTTATTTCCTGGGCGGTTTATCGTGTTGCATCACAAATAATTTTTGCACATAGAATTGTAAACGGTGATCTACAGGTTCCGGATTTGCTGCCCCTATTGAATTTTTACATGCCAAGGCTTAACAGTAGGAATAAATTAACCTTCTTCCTCCCGTAACTAACACCAGCTACCATTCTCAGTTACCAATTATGGCAATATGTAACAGTGTTAGTGTATATTCATCTAGATTTGATTTGTTTAACATTACTGTCACACTACACTTTAAGGCAACTTTTGTTTAAGTAATTTACTGTTGCTTAAGGAAGTATTGCATTTTCGTTTGCTAACGTTTTCTCTTGGTACTATACATTTACTCTTGTTTTATAATGGTTGTCAGGGTACAATTATCCTGTAATAAGCTGTATGCAGTTGGGTAATAAATAGTTATTATTATTTATCTCCTTGTTGCCCTGTATCCATGCTATACAAGCGGTGTATTAATTTACAACTTTAATCAAACATTTACAACCAATAACCGCATTTAAATAGTGCCCACGCGCGCAACGCATTAACAAAATTCATAAGTAGTAGTCATTCCAAGCGACAAATGCCAATTTATATGTTGTCACCGTAGTAGAACGATAAATAACGCCGTTCTAAATAGAATTCGACGTTAATAGCCTCCAACGCGCCATCCTCTTCGTATGGTAATAAAGTCGCTTCGTAAGTATTGTTGCCGCTTCTTTCTTTAGCTGCTTATAAGCCATATCGTAAAAGAGCTAGGGATACGTTTTCTTTCTCGTGAGCCCGAATAGAGGACCGAACGGAAAAAAAAAAGGAAAATAAAGCTCGCGTTATTCGAAGCGTAGAGACCAGCGAGACCGCGAAAGAACACCTGCTGCGCCCGTTTGAAAATTGTCACACATCGCGGTCCTGCGTAGAGGGCGCTCGCGTTGCGTGCGTGTCTCGTAAATATATGATTAAAGTTTATTATCTTTCCGGACGTTTCATTATTATCATAATGACTGCGCGATATCGTACCGGAATGGAATAAAATTACAATTAGAATATCGTTTTTTTGGTGGTACCCGGTGCGTTTACTAAAACGTGTTGTATTTTATTGTAGAAAATGTCCTCGTATAATAAATTTTCATACCGGGCGAGCTAGCAGCAGCAAAAGGAACTGATTCTCCGGATATTGTATGGAAACTTTTTGTTTACGTGCGCGTACGTGCTGTGGGATGTTTGCTTTGTAAGGAAAAAAAATAGGTCATAGGGTTATGATAACACATGGGCTGAAAAGTCCCGGGCCTGACACATAGATGACGCTAGTTTTATTGCAGTGACCTTTCTCTCAGTTAGTACTGACCTTCAAAAGACAGCTGTTAAAATTTCATGATATTCTATTCATTAGTTGGTGAGTTATTGTGCTAAGAGTCACGCTACTTTTGTTATTTTCAAAACAATGGATCAAAAACAATTTCGTGTTTTAATTTTACACTGCTTCTTGATGGGAAAAAATACCGCCAAGCGAAGCAATGGTTTGAAAAGTGTTATGGGGACTCCGCTCCATCAGAAACAACAACAAAACGTTGGTTTGCTGACTTCAAACGTGGTCGTAGAGACACCGATGATGCAGAACGCAGTGGACGTTCAAATGAGGCGGTAACACCAGAAAACATAAAAAGTCCACAAAATCGTTTTGAATGATCGAAAAGTGAAGTTGCGTGAGTTAGCTGACATCGTAAAGATATCAAAAGAACGTATTGGCTTTATATTGCATGAGCATTTGACTACGAGAAAGCTCTGTTCAAAGTGGGTGCCGCGTTTGCTCACTGTTGACCAAAAACAAGAACGTGTTGATGATTCTGAGCAGTGTTCGGCCATGTTTAAACGTAACAAACCGGAATTTTTGTGTCATCATGTGACAATGGAAGAAACATGGATCCATCACTTCACTCCGGAATCAAAACGATCGTCATCTGAGTGGACAGCAACTGGTAAATCTCGTCCAAAGCGCCCGAAAGTACAACAATCGGTTGGAAAGGTTATGGGCTCGGTATTTTGGGATGTGCGTGGTGAAATATTCATCGACTATCTTGAGAAAGGAAATACCATGAACAGTGAATATTATATAGCGTTATTGGAGCGTTTGAAGGCTGAAATTGCAAAGAAACGACCGTATATGGCAAAGAAACAAATGTTGTTTCATCAAGACAACGCACCGTGTCACAAGTCAATCAAAACAATGGCAAAACTACATTAATTGAACTTCGAATTGCTCCCACATCCACCGTATTCGCCAGATTTCGCTCCCAGCGACTACTGGCTGTTCGTAGACCTCAAAAAAATGCTCGCCGGTAAGAAATTTCGCACGAATGAAGAGGTTATCGTTGAAACTGAGGCCTATTTTGAGGCAAAAGATAAATCGTTCTACAAAAGTGGTATTGAAATGTTAGAGCGGCGCTGGAATGATTGCGTTGCTCTTGATGGAGATTACGTTGATGAATAAAGCTAATTTTGAACCAAACAAAACGTGTTTTCTTTGTTAGGCCCGAGACTTTTCAGCCCATGTGTTAATGTTGCTGTTCTATTTACTATTATGCTATACCACAGAATAACAGAAGGGTCGGCTTCTTTTATGTTTGTGTGGTCTTATTTTTTGACCTTCAAAATTAAGTGAAGTTAGTTAGCCATCATATTTAAATTAATGAAATAGTAGAAAATTCAAATGACAAAACTGTAATATAGTTTATTTCGCTGATTTGTAAGCAACACGTTTAAAAATGTTATGTAAGTTTAGTTTAGTAACAACAATAACATTTAGAGAAAATTAGGTGTATACGCTTGATTATAAATTATAGAAGTTGATTATAGAGGTATTCAAAAAAAATATATAGCAGACATTGTGCTTCAAAGCTTTGTTCCAATTTGTAGTCTGGACTTTGGATTACTTACGATAACCATTGTCTTACAGAAAAATTGAGCGTTCTTGAAGCCCTTTTATGAAACCATCACGGCTAATTACACATCCTCAATCGCTAATCGATAATTGGAACTTCACGTGATACAGCTCATAATATTACTGGATGATTAAAGTATGTTTACTACTATATCACACCTACTAAAGAAAAAATAAAATGGTACATTTCAATTAGTGGGGACTAGAAGTTAGGGATATTAACCTGGACCGGAGTCAAATGAATAATATAACTAATAATTCGACAGAGTAACAACTCTAGCACAATGATAGAGAACAGATTGTTGCATATCGTATTGCACTTATAAGTGTGTTGACAGTTTAGTTCAGTCTGACTTCCGATCCCTCTTAATGTATAAAATTAATTAAAAAAATTAAACATAATAGAGAAATGAAAGAACAAATCGTGTTTCAGTATTTATTGTAAATGTCTCGCTATACTTTATTTTTTTTTTCCTTTGATAGAGGCCAGCTCTCTACATATTTAAGAATTTTATAACGTGAAATATCCTTAATCTAGTGTATAATGAGAGCTTATAATCCATTAGAATTTGGACAAGGTGATACGTAACTGAAATTTCCAAAATATTGTTTTAAAGGGTACCCTATTTTAGAGCGAAGGATTAAACTAGAAAATTATTCCACGAAAATTGTTTCTAATTTATATATATATAATGAACAAATGGTTCTCCTGGCATTTTTAATCCGCCAAACAATTTGTCCTCTTCACCACTTTTAAAATGGCAAAATATGGAAGAAGCAGTAATATAATTGGATGCCACGAGAGCATTCTAGGCAAGAATGTTTCTCTAAACACTTTTCATCGGATACCCTCAAACATAGGTAAAAGCATTTACCGCTAAAGGGTCCAAGTTTCTATAGTCTCTTGACCCTATAGATTTCTTCGTTTTCAATAATTGGCACAATAGGTATTTGTGTCTGTATTTGTGAGCTATTTAACTGTAGTTGGTTCAATACACTATCCAAACATACTATATCCATTATTTAAAGAATTTATATTATAGTTTTGCACAGTACAAATATGAGGATTTATGCCGTTCTTTTCACTATTACCATCACTACTAATTTTTGGCTTATAGTCTGAATAAATAAATAAACAATAGCAATGAAATACAAAAGAAAAAGGAGAACGAAATAACTAACAAAAAAACCGAAAACTCTGCATATATTGTAACTCAAACACTTTTAAAACTCTGCGACGTATTTCAAAGATAAATTCTGCCAAATAATGGTATACAAACCGACTAGTAGTAACAAGGTTATGAAACGTAAATAAATACCGAAAATACGATGAAGTTGTTTTGTTGTTTTCTCATATTATTTTCAATATGGAGATTACGCGCAGACGTACTGAAAAAACGTTACAGGAATTTTGGAAGTTGTCTTTTCTGTTATTCGGTGGCTATGCAGTCGTATAGTTTGGAACAATATCATCCGGAACATGTCTCATTAAGAAAAGGAGATGACATTTTCCAAACAAAGTGAAAGATACAGATAGCGAAAGTCATATGAACCAGAATAATTATCCACCAATATATACCATAAAAAATAATAATAATTTCACTGGTACGTTTAAGGAAGTTTAATACAGAAGAAGAACTTTATAGTTAAAATCCTATGGATAACAGGGATTAGTTTGAAAGAAGTGTTAATTGTTTTCTATTTGAATTCTGCCTCCTTAAAGAACAGTTTTATGTTAACGAATGATTTTTCGATAGAACTATTCGGTTTCGAAAACGATTTTTGCATTCGGTTGGCGAGCGAGTGTTCGTTTGATCTTATCGAATGATATTTCCATTCGATTCGCCCATCACTAGCTATAGCATGAAGTTAGGAACCGTTTGACGAATTTAGATTCAATAAACAACATAAATGATTTCTATTACATTTACTTTGAAAATACACTGTCTAAAAACAGGCGGACTATTCTTGCGAATTTGAACACATAAAGAAATATCGATTTATTCCTAATACTGCTGCAATGCAAGTCACTCACACTTAAGCCTTAAAGTCACTTGTGTGAAAACATTAATTAGGCGTTTATTCATCGAAATTGTGAGACTCCAAATGCTCGAAATTCTCTACTAAAGATTTTCTCAAAGCAGCAAACAACTTCGCCAAATTGAAAGCGGACATTTTCGACGCAATATCTTCCCGTTACCGGTTCATATACTCTTTTCTAATCTTCCCTCTAATATATCGGTCAGAAATTACGAGCAATATTTCATCCAATCTCTCTAGCTCGAAGCACCTGAACTAGAAATTTCAATCTCGACAGAGCGTCGACGTTCTCGTGAGATCGCAGCGCCACAAATACCCCGAGCTACCGCGACAACCGACCGCAAAACATCGTAACGTAAGCCACGACTTCAAAAGCTCGCTTCTCCGGCTTTCCCGTTTCCGATAACTAAGGTCCGGACTTTGATGTTTTATAGGTATTTGATTTAATAACCGGCCGAAAAACCAAGAAAAACCTCGCCCGCTTCTCGAAACGACGAGAAAAGAAACAATATCCAAGCGAATTTCGCGATTAATTACGGCTGGCGGGCGGAAACTTCGAGCTTTCCGTCGGCGTAAAAATTTCACTCCCGGATCGTTCCCGGATTTTTAATTATCGACGTCGGGTCGTGTTTATGACGATGCGGACGTGCAGGCGCGTTGCTATTACCTATCGGCGACGGTAGCGACCTCTATGACATTAGTTAATGAATACATGTGCTATTAAACCGGACTATTATTCAAATTGACATTGGCGGCGTTAGTTTAAAGTAGAGCTTAAATTCGCCCTAATAATAAATGAACTCTGATGTATTTTGATGCCGTTATTTATTCGCGTTTGGCTTTTGTTTTAGTAACACAAGCGATACCGCAAATTCTGAATTAAAGGCCCATAATCGTGCATTAATTACGTTCGGATGTAATTTGTTGGATGTCTGGCGCCAGGTTACCTTTGGATTACTGTATTTTGTACGGAATTATAAAATTTTAGTTGGGATACGGCTATTTTCATGAAATATAAATCAGAGGGCAAGGCTAAGGGTTCATTAAAAGTTTCATTACATAAAAAATGTAAGTAATTATTTGATTCAATTGAATGAAGATAATATTGCAATACATTTTGATTTCATATGTGCCAACAGCTTTCGCAAATTACACGAGGCATCTGCTAGCTATAAGTTATTATTATACTTATAGGTCGTCCAAAATACCTGTGATGATGTATCTCATCATCACAGACGAAGAAGCGAGATGCTACGGTGTGCGAGTGAGATAAGTAGATCGCTATTAGACAAGGTACAATTCGGGACAAAAGTATAAAGAATACATAATAAGTTTGGTTCATTAAACATGTAACACATGGGCTGAAAAGTCGCGGGCCTAACAAAGAAAACACGTTTTTTTTTATTCAAAATTAGCTTTATTCATCAACGTAATCTCCATCAAGAGCAACACAATCATTCCAGCGCAGCTCTAACATTTCAATACCACTTTTGTAGAACGATTTATCTTTTGCCTCAAGATAGGCCTCAATTTCAGCGATAACCTCTTCATTTTTTTGATGTTTGCGAACAGCCAGTAGTCGCTGGGAGCCAAATCTGGTGAATACGGTGGATGTGGGAGCAATTCGAAGTTCAATTCATGTAGTATTGCCATTGTTTTGATTGACTTGTGACACGGTGCGTTGTCCTGATGAAACAAATTTTTTTTCTTTGCCATATGCGCTCTTTTCTTTGCGATTTCGGCCTTCAAACGCTCCAATAACAATATTCACTGTTGATGGTATTTCCTTTCTCAAGATAGTCGATGAATATTACACCACGCATATCTCAAAATACCGACGCCATAACCTTTCCAGCCGATTGTTGTGCTTTCGGGCGCTTTGGACGAGATTCACTAGTTGCTGTCCACTCAGATGACGATCGTTTTGATTCCGCAGTGAAGTGATGGATACATGTTTCATTCATTGCCACATATCGGTTTATTACGTTTAACCATGGCCAAACACCGCTCAGAATCATCAACACGTTCTTGTTTTTGGTCAACAGTGAGCAAACGCGGCACCCACTTTTAACAGAGCTTTCTCATAATCAAATGCTCATGCAATATAAAGCCAATACGTTCTTTTGATATCTTTACGATCTCAGCTAACTCACGCAACTACACTTTTCGATCATTCAAAACGATTTTGTGGATTTTTTTTATGTTTTATGGTGTTACCGCCTCATTTGGACGTCTACTGCATTCTGTATCATCGGTGTCTCTACGACCACGTTTGAAGTCAGCAAACCAACGTTTTATTGTTGTCTCTGATGGAGCGGAGTTCCCATAACACTTTTCAAGCCATTGCTTCGCTTGAACGGTATTTTTTTCCATCAAGAAGCAGTGTAAAATTAAAACACGAAATTGTTTTTGATCCATTGTTTTGAAAATAACAAAAGTAGCGTGACTCTTAGCACAATAACTCGCAAACTAATGAATAGAATATCATGAAATTTTAACAGCTGTCTTTTGAAGGTTAGTACTGATTGAGAAAAAGGTGACTGCAATAAAACTAGCGTCATCTATGTGTTAGGCCCGGGACTTTTCATCTCATGTGTTATCTATAGCTTATAACTATAACATTGCGTGTGCTAAACGCATATACTTGGTTTATAATTTAATTGTAATTATACTGTAATTACCAATAGTGTGCGAAGTAAATTATGAAATCTGATCAGAAAAAGACCAAATCTCGGATTAATGGGTATGCAAATCATAATGAAGAAAGACTGATAATACTCAATATGTATATAATTAGTATTGACAGTCAAACATAAATGGAAAATAGATTGAAAATATATTTATGGTCTTAATAGGAATATAAATGGGATTTTAACAATTGTAGAGTAATTTTGTAATTTTGAATCTCCAGCGTAAGCTTGAGTTTTATGATTACTTACTCCACAAAATCACTCCGTTGAAAATAATTTTACATTTATCTAGAAACATATTTCCTCTAATTAATATTGCGTATTAAATTAAACGTAATTTAACTATGAATAAAATTATAAAATATTTTGTTTGGTAGCACAGTACGCAGCTGTTAGGAGTACGCATCCGATTGAAAAACAAAAAGGATTTATCCTTTTGCACAAGATTTATTAGTTTGTGGCAATTAATAATATTTTTTTCTAATTAAATTATGGGGAATCTTCAGTGGAATAATCATTTGTATCATCGTTATCAGAATACTCGCCAACATGGATTATTAACGCCTCTATTATTTTCTCTAATGCTGGTTCTTTGCTTCTATATTCTTTTCCCGTTTTCTTTGAGTATTTACACCTTACTTGCCAGTTTTTTGTTGAAAACGTGTTAAAAATCCGTCACATAATTTTTCCACTTCACTTGTTTTAAAAGTCACCTTTGGTCCTCCGACATACTGCTTCATACTTGCCCACACCATTTCAATTAGGTTGAGGTCAGGCTGATAGGGTGGTAATCTAAGAACATCATGGCCATATTTCTTAAAAAACTGCGTCTATTTCATGTCCCTTTAATCATGGTTTGTGCATTTTAATTATATTGTATAGTTATATCTTTGTCGTGTGTTCATTGTACTACATGCCTCTTAGACGTAACCACGTTTTCATGTCTTCTTATTTATTTATGGAGAAGAACACCGTTGTGTACGTAGAAAACGTGTGTTTAATCAGGGATATTCACACTAAAATGTTGGCCACCAGTGTGTATTAGATTTAGTTAACATATAGAACATATAGAATTGTTTCGCGCAAAATCACTAAAGTCATCAGTCGCTCATAGGGATCAGGTATTCTGCAATTAGTAAAGATTGCTACTAATTTTATCAATACAGGTAAACCAGCAATCCAGAGTTATGGTACCGAGCATGTATATAATACAGATCAAAGCGCATCCACTTACATTAATAACAGCTGCATCTGATGCCATTGGCGATTGCAGTTATGTACTACAATCAAATTTAATTAAAATTGGCCATGTCAAACAAACTTGGGTTACCTAAACTGTATGAAGCAGGATTATATACATATATGTAGTACATGCGTAGCATGAGATACGTTCTTACGTAAATATCACCTTTGGAACATCCTGTATAATTGAAAAAGTATGTTAAAGATTAACAATTTGCGTTCATTGCTTTTCCACATTACTATAATCAGCACTAGCACAAGCGAGGTTAAATACAACATCTTGTATACACCACATTCACGTGTCCTGAAAGACTTTTCTGTAAGGTATAACATTTGAATTCCAGTTTCTGTTTTATCTATTTCCGTTCAAGAACTACATCAAGAAGATCTGTGAATTTCACCCTCTCAGAGTGCATTTCAGCACAAACGAAACTTTTTATTTTCAAGCCTCAATATACTCTACTTATTTACTAAGTTTCCTTAAGATCTGAATTTGATACCCGGGATCCTTTCTCTGTGGGGGAAAAGTTAAACGTTTTCAACTTGCCCCCCTTGTCGGTATTGTGTTCACCAAATTTGGACAATGGTTTACTCATTACAAGAGAGAATTGAAATCATTTTTATTCATGGAGAAAAACACAGTTGGAGACGCAGAACGGTCCGTCTGTTTAATAAGAGATATCCATGCGAAAGTGTTGGCCACTAGTGTATATTAGATTTAGTCCATAAGTTTCAAGACACTAGACGTGTGAAGTTTTAAGTGGAGCCGCATAAGTTGAGGTATTAGGTTATTTTGCCGTGAGTCCTCAAACATTTCCGTCGGCTCTGTGAATGAAATCTTACGAATTAAATTCGGCACAACCTCAGTGATAATAGATCGATTGCTTCTAAATTTATATTCACTATCATACTTACATAACCCCCAAAAAATAAGCAAAGAATGTAGAGCAAGCTAACATATACAAATCGACAATACAAAACTGGATATACCATCTAGCAATTCATATCTCCGTACACCGATGCACGTGTTCGTAATGGTGGCGGCGACCGCCAAGCGGCACGAGAAATGACAAGAGACGAACGGTGGCGGGAAGATCACGTCCCGTACGCTATTCCCCACCCTTTCACCGGTGACATCAGCGAGAATGGAGGAAGGAAAAAGAAAACTGATCTCGTCCGCTGTGCGTTTTCTATCCTTGCCTTCGGGTCACGTTTTTTTTCCGGGTACAGAATCCATCTTAGCGCTGCCGCCCTCGTTCCCGCTACCCCCGCCGAGCGAAAGGCTCGCCCGCTACGGTCGAATGCGCCGGTTCACTTCCAATTTTTCTTCGATTTTCCTTAGTTTAAAACATTTTCGACATTATTCCGCGAACGAACGGACCGGACGCCTCACTTTGAATATCTGATAAGCAGAAGTCGAAATAAAACGTTATTCCGCATTATCTTATGGGGCGGATATGCATTCGGGCGGCGCGTATTGAACTATCTTTATGCTGACGATGGCACGTAACATCTGAGTCGAAACGAAATTACGGCCCGGATCGAGAACTTATAATATATATTGAAGTTGCTGAATTGACGGCGTACAACGAGAAATATTCGCAATTTTCTTTTGTGAGAACGAAATAATGTATATGATTTAAAGTTAGCAGGAGTAGAACTTGGAAGTTAACTACCTGAATGTATAAATCAATCTGTTACTAATGTTGAATAAAGTAAGATTTATTCAAAATTAGTAGGAATTGCTATTTTCAAATGTTACAATAATAATGCCGAAGATAGTAAAACATTTTTTGAAGGAAACAATGATAAGCAATTTAATTAATTAATTAATTCATGAAAGGAGAAGAGTTATTCCAAGTTCTACAAATATGAATACATAGGCTTCCACGGCCAGAATCAGTAATAAGCGAAATATTTCAGGAATTGGACCATGTCATGATATAGGAGATTTTGTCAAACAAGGTCCAGTCCTCAGGAGGAATTACAGATAAAAGTTGTAAATGGAGTTGCAGAAGAGGATGGGGAAATGATGTCGAGTTCTCGACATATACGGTATTTTGATATAATAAATGAAACAGTTCGCTTATTTCTACAAATATGCTTACGTCACATGTAAAAGTCTCTCACAGTCATCTTTAAGAGAACGGTCTACACTATACATTGTCGCTGCGCCATTGCCAATGAATATCAACACTTAGTCACTTGAAAGTTAACATTTCTTAGCGTATCCAGCACTTTTCTAATCTTTTGCTAGCTAATACAATGAAAAGTGTCACTTTACCAGGATCTAGAGCAGACGCTGTAATATACAAAACAGAATGTTTTTTAATCTGCTGTTTTGTCGAAACAACCACAACTAGTTATCTTTTACTACAGTTTTGATCATTTTTGTGATGTTACTATGCGAACATGGCGTATGATTCTGTAACGCTTTCCGAGATGGGGGTTTCCAGTTGGGATTTTATCTATTTCAGAAGTTATAAAACGGTTGCTTATCGAGTAGACGAAGTCTCAAATCACATGCGATTATCATGAACGGTAAATCAAGTTTTGGTGTACACTTTTCATATGAATTTTGTAGTCGTGTTTGTTGCAGCACATCAACGCTTTATCGCAAACTTTGCAATATATCTTAGCACCGTTATAATATAAATCGAGAAATTCATCAATAGCTTTTCACCCAATTGTATCTTATTCTTTTTCGCACGTCTGTCATACTTAATGATTATAAGTGCGCCTTATATCACCGGGTTCAATGGCTCAGTGCCTGGCGTGCTTTATTAGTCTCGGGGTCCCAGGTTCGAATCTTGATTCTTGCTTCTCAGTGTTGAAGTTTTTTATGGTTTTCCTTACTCAGTAGCGAATGTCAAGAACGGATGTCTTAGGACGTACTGCAGATACAGGTGTAATAATAACCTATTGGTGGATCCTTAGGACGTACTGCAGATACAGATGTAATAATAACCTATTGGTGGATCCGAAGACATTATTATATAAAAATTCGCTCGGTGCTAACTTTTAATTCTACTCTTCATCTGTTCTTTGCTCAGGTCGCCCATGTGTTCTTCTATATTATTTTTATTACAGAGATAGAGTCTTGCTATTGATGGGATGACACCAATTCCTCTATAGTTGTTAGTTAATCTTTTGTTTCCTTTTTTTATATATAGATGGCCCACTCAAATAGGATTTCTTCTTCGAAATACAGCTTTTGCAACACGTTGGCGAGGATGATTATTGCAGAAGAATGCAATTCTGTTAAGTAATGACTGAAACAGCAAATACACAAAATCATTTTATAAAAAATATTTGCTTTAGTGACGAGGAAAGCTTCCTTTTAAACGGATTTGTTAATAAACATAATTATAGATATTGATACAATGCTAATCTACACGTTTTTCGTGAAAAGCACACACAATTTCCTCAGAAACTGATTATAAGGGCTGGGAATATTGGGGCCAAATTATTGGTCCGATATTCATCAGAGAAAATTTAATTAGTGGAATGTATTCAAATCTATCAGAAAATGTTATAGATCCTCTGATAACTGAATCTTTAGAAAACCAAACCGATCAAGATACATTTTGTTGCTGGATGAAGAAAACCCATTTTTTCAACAGAACGGAGCCTCTTCGCATTATGTTCTGTCTGTACGTAATTGGCTTAATCAGAGGTATTCTCGCAAATGAATCGGATGAAGGGGCGCTATAGAATGGCCAACTAGATCACCAGACTTAACGCCCTTTGACTTTTTTTATGGGGACATCTAAACCAGTAGTGTAAAACTAAACCTCAAAGTATTCGTGATGTTAGGCACAGAAATGGTGGAGCAATGTAAGCGATTACATAAGAGACTTTTCAGAAGTGCGTGATATATTACACAGGCATGATCTGCAATCCTGACTGTTCTAGGCTCAGGTCATTCATGTGTTGCTGTATTTTATCATTTATAACTGAGCTAGAATCTTGCCATTGAAGCGACAACACAATTCCTCTATAGTTGTTAGTTGACTATTTTTCTCCTCTCACTCAAATGGGATGCATTCTCCTGCTTCAATTTTGTTGAATAATATCCTGATGAAGGATACCACCCTTTCTCCGCCATATTTCAGTAATTCCATTTTTATTTTTAATGATCCGGGTGGCTTCATTTACATATGTTTTCCTCTATGATTTCAGCTTTGTCTTTCATTATTGTCATTATGTCTTGCTCTTCATACTCTGGTAATAATGTTCCCTCCACTCGTTAGGTGTGACAATTTGTATCTTGTTTTTACTTTTTGTGTTGTTCCTTATGTTTTTAATTTCTTCCATGCTTCCGTTGATCTATTATGACCGATAGTGTTGGCTATGTCTCTACACATTCTTTTCTGTTATTCATTTTTCTTTAATACTATTCTACTTCACCTGTTGTCGGAGAGTAACGTATTCTTCGGCTTTTATTACATTTTCCAATTTATCACTGTATTTCTCAATGTACTCGTTCTTGTGGTGTTCAACACCAAGTACATTATCTTGCTACCTTTTCATGTGCTAACACATTTCAGTTGGAGTCCATTCTTCTTTTACTTCCAGTGTATTCCGCAGTCTATTCCAATCTAATGCCTGGAAACTATATTGTTGCTTACGAATCTCAAATTATTAAAAGCGTTTGCGGATCACAGTGTTAGGAATAAACACTATGTAGTTACCATTAATAATAAAGAATGCTAGCTGCCCTTCCTCCACGTAAGTTGTCCGTGTGTACTTTACACAAAATATTGGAAAGGTACACCATCTTCATGACTATTTCCCAATATTTACTCCAAACCATAGGTCTATCCTCTGCTTATGCTGTAAATAGATGTTTATAGCGACGTAATCAGATGATGTTTCCTTTACAACCCGACCATTTTACAGCACACATTTGCTACGAAAACCACTTTCCATTTTCGTACACGGCAGATTCCTTTTACGATCGCAATATTTGCACGGCGCTTAAAGAGTATCGCTAAACAAAACGAAAATTACACGCCCACGTTCAATAACATCGCACCTTTCGCGGACGATTTTACAACGGCGCAAGCTGATACGACGATCCTTTATCGAAAATCAGCGACAAATTTATCGAATCGCCACACCGTCAGCGCCGTTACCATTTTCGTCCGTAAAATCGTAAAATATCACTAGACGAACGTAGGAACGGCGCAATAAAAGTCTAGAGAGACGATACGTTACGACCGACACATCTTCGCCTAACTTGTTCACTTTTTTACAACCGCCCCGAAACGACTTGCATTCGCCCATTAAAATCTATAATTTCGCCCGGCCAAGTTCGAGATGCAACTTCCAACGCGATAAAAGTAAACGTTAGGACGTCGTTTCGTAGAGGACGGAACGACCCTAAAGGGGAATTTACAGTTCGCAATTGTCGTTGCAAAAATGCTCCTTCCAACGTAGAAAACGTTCCATATAACGTATACGTAAGTGGTAGTATTTAGCCGAAACGAACATTAAGCATATATATTTTTTCAGAGATCGCCTCGATGCGGCGGCAGCATCGCCGGTGAAGTTTATGTAAGTACATTATAGTATTTCACATCCGGTGATAGTGATAGTATGAGGCAAGTTTCTAAACAGATTACCTACGTGTTAATTGCTCTTTGAATGGTGTACGGGCAAGCTGTGCGCGACTTCAAGGCGACCCCTCGAGGAAAGGCTGTACAAATAATGGTAGCTGCGCCATCTGTACCGCATTACGGAAAAAATCAGCAAATCACATTAAGTCGTATATCTTGTAACTATCTACATTTTTGCTCTTTTTTTTATTACATTAATGTATACTATCGTTAGGGAACTTTTGACAATAATTATTAGTTTCGGTAAAGTGGGGCAAGTTACAGTGCAGTGCGGAGAACACCATAGAGGGGTTGAGAGGCTGTATCGAGACGAGTATTCAGTAATACGGACGCAAGAATGACTACACGTAAAATAATGATAAAAATATATTATATAACCTGCTGATGCACTTACTATTCTAAGAAGTTTCCACGAAATCACAAACTGGGTGGCATCTACCAATCATTACATATGTTTCCACACTTGTTTCAGTGAAGTGAGTACGGCGTGCAGAATAAATATTTTCTAATGATGAAAACAACCGTTACACATCGAGCGATGTTATACTTGCAAATTTAAAGGAATCCTTTTGTTCTTTCGACGCACCTTCAAATTTGTCTTAGTATGAGAAAATCTGAATCCTTGTCAGTAACACTTCCAAATTTTCGAATTAAACTTTCATTTTTTCCGCCTTCCATCGTACATTGGAGTGAGTGAACAGAATCCTCAATTTGAACAGAATCCAGAAACTATATCGAATCATTTTACAATTTTTCAATTCGCTCCACTAGTCCATAGTAGTTCTTGCGAATACTTTCTAAATCACATTTTACCTGACTATCTTGAAACATTTTCTGGTTTTTCTTGACAACTTTGGCGTGTCTCGGATCAACTTGTAAAGCTACCTTCGTTACATCATCAAAATGTTCGCATTAGTGAACCGCAGTCTTTAATCATGTTCTCCAATGTGTAGTAATCGGAGGTTCTGGAACTTTGGGACACAATTCGTGAAATCTTTTTGTACATTTTGGGCACTTTAGAAATACTGCCTATTAGCTGTTAAAGCATTTACTCCTGGATAACACTTAGGGATCAATTGCACCACAAGGTTTAAGGCATGGGTTTTACATGTTACATGTAACAGATTGCTCTTTTCTTTAAGATATCGGCCTAAGGAAAGCATGTTAACGGCACCGTCACTCACGAACAGTAAAAGTTGGCTTGTTGAAAGTTGAAATTTGTTCAATGCTCTCAACACCACTCTTAAAATGTCATCGCTAATGCATTTTGCAACTCTTTTGGAAGCAAGTAAGATAGTGGATGACGGCTGACTGGCACCACAGAATGTTTTTGCCGATCGGTTGTTTCGTCCACACATAACCACAATTTTTTTATCTTTCAATTTTGCTTTAATTTTTCTTTCAACAGACTCACGAACAGATAACATAATGTTTCATAACGATGTCTGACTTGGCAATGTATAATCCGAAACTTGTCCCTCTTTGCCGATACTAGTCATAACATTTTCTATTTTTGCATATTCCCAATATATCTGACACTTTATTCCAATACTAAGCAGAATGTTAAAGCCCATTGCCTATTTCAAAGACGTATTAACATCGAATTGGGAAATAAATAATGTTAGTTTAATGTTTGGTATTTGTTGAAATAGCTGAAATGTAATACTCACACAACACTTTATGCATTTGATTTAATTAAAGGGACTTAGTAACTCTATTGGATATATTTCATTGATTAAACAATAGTTTTTGCTCAAAGAACGAGGGTTATATAGTCTATTTTGTTACAAATTGACTTCAAACAAGTGAAAGTAAACTGTAGGATAGTAGATGGTAGATGATAAAGATGCGCTATCATCTACTTACAGGTGCCGAATTCTTCAGTGAATCAAATGCAGATAACCTTGATGCAACAAATAGCAAACTCGATTTCATAGATGAAAAAATAGTGGCATATGCCAAAAAGCTGAAAGCTTTCATTAAAGGAACTTGTCTCTTCAACTGTTTAATCGTTCCGACGTATGTGACCAATCTTGTATAATTTTTGATAAACTACATGAAACAGTTGTTATATCGAAAGCGCTATATCTGCTATGGTACATACTTTTCGCCTAATACAAATAATTTCGCTTAAATTACAGCATTATAACCCTTTTCATGAATTCATAAAATCAATAAAAAAGTTTTTTAATCTAAGAAAACCCGTAAAGCAAACCCATAAAAGTAAAACGCGAATCATATTTCTCCCTAATTTTCCATATTTTTCTATTTGCACTGCCACATTAAAAGAAAAAAAGCCACTAACGCTAATATATAATAGTGTTAACATAAGTTATATGACAAGGATCGACCGTTTATCGCGAAATCTAGGGCCCATAACACAAGCACGGTTTTCTAAATACGATAAATTACAGCGGGCTATGCGCCAATCCGCTAACTTACCGCCGCGCCACGTCAACCGACAGCAGCGCTACAAAGTCAGGGAACGGACGCGGCAGTAATTAAAACAACTTCATAATGTAGATGCTATCACCGGGTATAATTAAAAATTATATTATACTAAGAGGGTAGCAGAAATTTATCGTTTAATGGCCTCGAAATGAGTTCGAAACAAAGCGAATGTGGTGCACGAGTTCGCGGTGTTGCGGACGAATTAAATTCCAAATTTACTACGGATTCGCCGGAAAAAGAAACGAAATACAAAAATTATTCTGGAAGAGCTTTGCGTTCGAAAATGTGGCTTGCATTATCTTTCGTGACTAAGCTGGTAAACAGGTAAAATGGGATGGTTTATTATGAAAAGTTTACATTAATTTCTAGTAGTATCTTTGGGATTATCGAAGATAGTACATTTTTTGGGGTTTTTGGCTTAATTGTAGTGAAAGAGGCGTTTCTGTTTCATCCATAGGTGTGTCAAAAGCTTACTTATACATCTTTCAAAGAGTTGGCGGTTAGTTTAAATTGTTAGATATTCCTAAAAATTCTCCTGGAACACAGACAGTATCAGTGGAATAGTGCAAAAACGTTTTACCAGTGAAAAGAAGATAAGTTACAACCTTAATAAAACCAAAGATACACGGAAGAAATAAGTTGGCAATTATTACTAAAAAATGGTGTCAAAATATTGTAGGATTAGTTGCTACAATTACTCTCAATAATGTTTCAGTGTACTGCTCATTATTGTAGCAAATTATACTATATTCTATAGAGATTGTTGCCTTAGCATCTGTGTGCGTTGAAATAGACGACCTTTTTCTGTAATAGAATATGTAAAATTGTTTATATTAAATTTTATGAATGGTTACTATTAAAATCAGATCCAATAAGATAACTTCCTTCGATAGAATATCTAAATACTAAGGGACACCCTGTTCATTGGTTGGAATCTGAATCTGAAAATTACTTCAGTATATCACTCAAGTGTTTAATACGAATTCCAGCTCAACAGAATAACGGCGGAAATTTTAACGGATTCTCCGAAAATGTAGTCTATGATGCTACTAGGTAGCATAGGAATAAAATAAGAATTAGAAATATAAGTAGACTAGAAAGTACCAGCACTAGTAACAAGAAGTATGTAATGTTACGATTTTGTCCATGTTACACGAAGGGCCTTCAAAAAATCTGAGTTGATAACAAAATCGTTTTTTCGGTTAAGAGTAACCTCAGAAACTTGTTAGAAAAGACCAAATAGATTAAAAAGAATTAGAAGTTCACAGAATATCGTGTAAAGACTGTGATCAAGTATATACTGGGCAGATAAAAAGATCTATTAAAATTAGATACAAAGAGCACTGATTCATCTTAAATTCTAAAGGTTTGACAAATCTAATCACGGCCTACACACGCTACAAAGAAATCAAAATGTTGAAAATGTAAAGCTAATTCAAAATGTAGACAACAATGTTTATTTACATTGCAATGAAGGTATGGATATTTACAAAAACAAACATATTTTGATGATTCACAGGTATACCAGTAAACTCCACTCACACAAATTTATTAATTATGCGGAACGCAGCGTTTCGAGAGCACGTGGGCTCTCATTGTCAACCGTGTTACCGACTGGTAGTCGTTCCGCATTATTAATAAATTTATGTGAGTCGAGTTTACTGCTATACCTGTGAATTGTACATCCACACAGTCCTTGCAATCGCCATATTTTGATGAATACAGATTTAGGCCCTAAATTTCAGTCTTTACTCTTTATTAAATTGTGCTTGACTATGGCCAGTCCTCCGTAACTTAAATAGGGTATAAATAGTGTAGCCTTAGTTTAGTCTGTTAGCTCAGTATTACTACTGAAGATGATAGCGTAGTTGTCGAAACGTGCCTCCAGTCTTTAGCGAAATATTGTGGTTACAAAGATATTGAAGAGTTTCAGTGTACTAGAGATACGTTGCAACATTCTAGCAAAATCTGGAATATAGTAAAAACGATCACAACCTTTGGGTGTATTTCTTTTTTAGAGAAAATTCGTTCGGGGTTTAATGCGGCATAAATTATACTACACTCTACTACAATCGTGTCAGATAGGAATACATCTTTTTTCAGTATGTATTTAATATCAAAAATTTCCATTGTTTAAATAGTAACCCCTATTTTTTACTGTTCCCTGTAGATATTCCACCAGAAAAAATAAAGACAAAATTCTACTTCCTTCCAAAATTTATTGAGTATGCTTTTTTATCTTAAGAGAATGGAAACATTTGAATGAATTCAGGGTTAATTTACTACTTACCATTTTACAACTTAAAAGTAAGGTATTTTACTAAAATTGCTGTAAACATTATTATTCTGCGGTCTATTTACTGCACTTCAAAATAATGCTGCCAGCGTTACAATTTCTATAATTTACTCTTAGACATCATTTATTTAATCAACGAACTTGTTTATTAACTCAATAAAAAGTTTTGTGAATACAATAAAAGAATTTGTTCTTGCAAGAAATAGTTTTTATTAACACCTTATCACTCTGAATTCTGCAGATTTCCTAATTTAGCAAAATTAAAGTTGGTCGATGCAATCTGACCAACAATGAGAGAAAATAGAATACTGTATCTAGCGTAAAATATTATTTTAATTCCTATTTATTAGCCTTGTTTAAGCATGCGAATAGCATGCTTAAACAAACATATGTTTGCGAACACACGCATATTTGCTTATTTACATAAACATAAAGCATGAAACCGAGCTCAATAAATTGTAAATCACGTTTAATATAGTGGTAAATGTTAAAATTAGCATAATTTATACATACTTCATTACAGAGCCAAATGCGTAAGCAAATAAATTTCGCGATTTCACATTATACAGGAGATATTGTAATGAGATCGCAAGGTAAAATAGTCATCAATTTTACATCTAAACCGTACGCATCGCTGATGATTGTTTGTTACATTCATTAACAAGCATACGGATGTAATATGCGTGACAATTGACTAGTTAATAAAGCGATGTTTATTGGAATATTGGTTTGGATATTTGGAAGTAATTTTTCAGGACCATTTTTATTGTTTACGAAATTAACCTTCTATGCCTTACATAATTGCCCAAATATATACGCAAAGATATATAGAATCAAGAATCTAAAATGATTTTAAGATAATCGATTGGAAGATGCGAGAATAAACGGGAAAGTTAAAGAGATGGAGCGATAGAAAGAAAGAGAAAACACAAATGGCAGTTTGAACAAAGAAAAAAGCTGCTTTTTTTTGAAAAAATTTAAATCCAGATGGGTGATTAACCTAGTCAATCTACCCAGTACGAAGGTGTTTCGATTGAAATAATGGATAAGGTGTAGAGCATCGGAATTATGTATTAAATAAAAAAACATTATTTTTGAAAATTGAAGACAAAAAGGCATCTGGAGTGGTGGAAAGTTAGAATCATTTGGATTTTCTGTCCCTTTATTTACTCTTTTGATATCCTATCTAACTAACAGATACTTCCGGGTATCTTATAGAAATTTTACATCTGCCTAGCATTTGACTGCTTACGGCATAGCACAGGGCTCAACTCTCGATGTGAAATTCTTATTTACGCTGATAACGTAAAACTCTTTATTTTACCATTGATGCTACCATTGATGATCTTATATTTCTGAGTGATATCGACCGAATTTGGTGTGATCAAAAATAAGCAAACTATTTAACATCTCTAAATGCATTACCATAACTTTTACTAAACGTGTAAAACTTGCTGTTTATCAATACAATATTGCGAGTAAAATAATGCAAGCGGCTACATCAATTAATAATCTGGAAATACTATTTGACACATCTCAGTCGTTTTCTAATCACACAACCTAATTAACTTCGCAGTATTACCAAATGTACGTATGGCTTTATTTATCGTAACTGTAGAAATTTCCATAACGTAGAAGTTTTATTTAGTTTATTTTTTTTTTACGTATTCGGTGTAGACAAGATTTTTGAAGTTTATGCATTTTCAAATCCACACATTTTACCGTGAAAAGAGTTATGCGTACAGTATTTTATTAAATAAATTCAATTTTACGTCACTCTACATTAGAAGAATAATTTTATCACTGAAATTCCTATTTTCCCTTTTCCAAAATAGAATCACCGTAAATAAATGTAACTTTCTTGATTTTAGAGCCAACTCTTGATCAACCAGATTGCCTATTTTTCTTTAATGTACGCTAATTTTAACCAAATCTCTCATCTCTGCGATATTAATGCTGATCCGCTTGGTTTGCTTATAAATTCCTTCGTTTCGAATGTAGTAGTTAGTTTTTCCCCTTCCATAGTATATATATATACTTTGGAAAATATAATGAAATATATAAATATGTATATATACTATGTGGTGGAAAATTTCAGGTTCCTTACTTGCCGAATTGGTTCTTTTGTTTAAATTTTTGTTTTGCTTTAAATTCAAATGCATATAATATTAAATAATTGAAATAGCCAAATATAAGATTCTATAAGTATATTGACAAACCAATATATATGTATATCGCTTTGAACAAAATTTCTTTTTCTAACGAATACCTAAAATAATCGCTGTCTAGCTAAATTTGTAAATTATAAATGAAATACAAAATAAGAGCAAAAGTACAGTGAATTGTGATAATTTATTACAATTTTAAGTTTTAACTTCGGAATCGTACTCATACTCATACGTACTGTATCGTATTCAGCTTCCACCAATGTATCCGGAACCCCAAATTAGTATGAAAATATCAGCCTTTTATACTTTTTACTTCAAATAACTTTGAAGAATTTCAATAACTATAATTAATTTGAAAAATAACGAATTTTTCCTCTGGAGAGACAATTTTCGACATCTGTGACTTTTACACGTCGTTATTTTATATAGCAGGTCGTTTCCGGGGATACACTCAGCTTGTTTATCTATATGATAGGCCACACAGTAAACACACTCTTGATGGAATGAAATTATTTACATGTAAAGGCTGCCAGGCGTGCCATCCATGCGACGTATGAGAAACTTTGAAGATAGTGTTTTTTTTTATTCCGAGACAATACTTATTTTTGATAAAAATGTGTGAGTACAGTACATCATACGTCTTTTAGAAATAATTTCGAAGAAATTATAAATACTCACAAAAGTATGTTTACGAAAAACGATATATATATATATAGTCAACGGTAGTAGTGTTTGCGTCTCCACTGCACATGTTGTTTAAGGGACTTCTTCTTAATTTAAAAATTGTAAATTACATGTCAATAGTGAACAAGTAAAGCAGATATCTGTAATATTTAAAACACGGAAGGACAACTGAACGGAATAAATGTTATAAGAAAATTGAAGAAAAGGGAATCCTAACGGTACTATGCCTGCAGCAACAACAAAATAAGAGCGTGAAGCATACACTATCGATAAAAATCAAATATAAAAGTACAAGAAAATTTAGAAAAAAAATTGTTATTCTAAATGATGTAAATGTTAATAATACATATCATTACAATATATATATATATATATATATGTCAGTAATTTGCTGAAAATTGTTGTTATAGTCCATTGGAAATAAATTATTATTGTTACTATTATTTACAAATGCATACTTTAATAATATTTAAAATGTTTTCCCATGGATACGCTGTCTTTAACATAAATAATGTAGTGAATTTTTCTCCGAGGGTTCGTAAATGTTACGTAGTGAGTCCTTTGATCAGGGATTTTGCTTCTTCAAATAAAATTTAGAAAACTTTAAGTAAAAAGTAGATTAGATTGACATAAAGAAACTAACAATGTATTGAAAAATTTAGAATATATCACTTACATCGGGAATGTGTTCGACAAAATACCTATCGCAATCGCAAGCTAGCTAATAAAATCTGTATTTTGAAATTTTAAATAATAAATGACCCTATTAAGGATGAAGTCCTTTACTTTCTTTACTCACACACGCACTTTGCAGGGCCAAGGTTACGCCGGAGTTGCTCTACTGAATTAGCGGTGTTTCACCCGATGTTCGGGTATTTTAAATATGGTGACAAGTCCACTACAACTTTATAAAATTTTCTGAGGTTCCTTCCTCACAATAATATGCGAAATTCGCTAAATACGGAGCTTACAAGCTCTGTTGATGCACAGATTTCCAATACCGACGCTATTAATTAGTCAATTGTTCCGCGTGTAGATTGCCGATCACGCTCGTAAACCGCCACTAGATCCGGAGGTTAGGCGACAAATGACAACAGTAGGGTCATCATGGCAACGAAAACATCTTCTATGTGTTTTCAGAGATGGAGATGTAAGACTTGGATGTGATCTTCGCTAAGTGAGGTGTGGATATGCGTGTGTGTTAAATATATTTGTATAAAATTTTACATTAATTATATTTACTTTTGTGATATAGACTTTTGGTATTATAATTTCATTATTCTCGTCTCCTGTTGTTTAAGGGACTTTTTTTTGACAAAAAAGGGAATTTTCTACATAATAAGGACGAAAGGGAATTTTGGGAGATGTAAAAACAATGTAAATACATCGCAAGAAAACTGTAAATTGCCATACGTTTAGATATTTAGTGATTAAATATAATATTAAAGTCCTATCCGATGTTAGAGGAAGTCCAACCTTGCATTCTCTCTAACGATACCATTAAATTAAAGAAAACTATAATTACGCTAGATGCGCAAAATTAAGGGTGAGGTCGACCTCAAGAAGAAGATGCATCCGATTACATCGAAACGTCAGGACGTACATGGTTCTTTTAAGAACCAACGCCGAACGCTGGACAAAACCCGAGACGATAACGAGACATCTTTTACCAGCGAAAACATACGCTACAGCATAAATATATATATATATATATATATATATATATATTTCGGTACAAACGCAGCCTATGTCGTGCATTTCTGCCTGGCGTGAATTAGGGACTTCCCCAAATTGGTCGGGGATTTACCGTTCTTATTCTTTGGGTGTACGCTTTCGATTGAATCTGCTTTCAATATTAGTCTGATGTCTATGCGGAAGAGACACAGTGGGCGACACATTCATTGTAGAAATGGCTCCAAATAGAAACATTTTCACGCTTAAACAAAATATTGAGATTGTTGAAGTTTAAAATAAAGAGAAATTAAGTGTAAGGAACTTATCCAAGCGTTTTAATATTGGAAAAACACAAGCTGCAGCTATAATTAAACATAAAGAAATCCTTCTAAACAAATGGATGTCGAACAGCAATTTGAATGAAAAAAGAAACTTTTTGACGGGTGATGGTACTAAAATTGACAAATTGTGTTATGACTGGTTTACAGCAGCTCGGCATAAGGGGATTCCTTTAACAGGTATGCATATGATCAGAACAAGAAATTGCAAATCCCGTTGAAATACAAGAACTTTCGGAAGATTCTGATGTCGATGAGGTTCCAGTGCCAACAGAAGCTATCCCAAGTTATGGTAAAGCTATTACCCTGACCAAGCAGCTCAAAAGTTTTGTCGAAAATCATGGAAATACAGAGTCTTTGGAGCTTCTTTCTAAATTAGAAATACGATTTCAAGACGCCATTTTAAAGAAAAAGAGAAGACAAACAACAATATATGAATTTTTGCGTCCTTAAAGTGACTATTCATTTCATTGTTTTGTATTACATACTACATCTATGTATCTATGTACATATATTATACTTTGTATGTATATATCTAAAGGAAATAAAGTTTTTTTCCTTAAATTTAAAGTTTCTTATTTATTTTAAAAACATTTATATACATATACGATTTAAATGTCCCAGTTTCTTTAATATATTCATTTTTCGTTAAAACACGATTTTTGTTGTATCTACTACATATTTCTTTTATGCAGACACCCCTCCTGAACGGACATCCTCAGTTGGTCCCGTTGGTGTCCGTTCACGGGAGATTTCACTGTATATATATATAATATTGTTGATATTATTTACGACCAGATACTTTTACAATATTTAAAACGTTTATCCATGTATAGGATATCCTGAGTTTAAAATTATATTTCTTTGAATTAATAAAATATATTGAACAACTTGTGTATTGAAAAGATTCATTATTAAGGAGAAAGCATATATTTTCGCTAAAAAATATGCCCAAGAATAAATTAATTGAATTAAAAAAATCTATTCCCTCTATGTAGCGTTGTAATTAAAATTAAAAACGTTTTGTTGCTACATTTTGATTTAATTATATTGTTATTGTTAGAAACAGTATTGAAACTATTACTAAATTCCTCTCACAAAATATAATTTAAGTCTCTCAAGGTGGCACACGTCTCCGACACACCTTCCTCTATTATTTTAAAGAATGCGTTTATTGTTATTACTTCGCCTCTCCTCGCTAGCATAGCATAGCTTAAAATAACAGCTGACATATAGGTTTCAATTACCGCAGCCGAGAACCAATAAAGAACGCTGAATTGAAACACAAATCTAATTAGTAAACACTCAGTCAACGGTTTCTTCCCGCATCCATCCACCATCTTCTATAAATAAAGTCCATCAAGAAGAGATACGATCTGCTCCTAATAGAGATAGGCCGGCTCGCGTGCAACCCTCCGAATAGTTCGCTACAACGCTACCCCGCTTGTTACTTTCAATAAAGAGTCTGTTCTAATAGCTCACATGTTCCGCTTTTTTTTTGTTTTTCCCATCTAATAAAGTCACCGAAGTAAACGCCACCGAAATCGCATCTTAGAACTGACGTATCTTTTCATAAATCATACACTAAGTCAGCTGCGCGATGTAGAACGACGGTCGGGTCGTTACGAAACTTCGAGAGAGTTAGGCGAAGTTAAACTTAACGATTAAGTGGTCCGATAGCTCCCTTCATTAATTTTTCCGGACCGCTTGCGACCGTTGCAGCAAATGAACGGAACTTCAGGTCCGTATTTAACGTTAGTGGAATAGAAATGGAACTAAGAAAACGGAAGGTTTGGTAACTTAGTTTTGAACTGAATAGTTACGCAACTATATCGGTTGAAATTATTAGATCAATTCCAGGAACTACGGAAGAAGCTTTCGCAATTAGAGTGGTTAGTATTAGTTTTATTTCTAATACTTAACACTGAATTCAAAGATAATTTGAAATTAAGGTTTACCAATGTGCATATGTACATACTTCACTGGATATACTGCAGGAGCAGTAGTTTTGACTCCCAGCGTTACTCACACACACCAATTAATTAAGGAATATTTGGCGCAGTGTCAAATTCAGAGACAAATCTTGATGTTAAAGTCAATACAGAGCTATACAACAGATACGTGCAAGCATTCAGATGAAATAGAGTTGCTAAATTATTTAGATCGTGTTATAATTTTTGTCTTTGAACCCACTTGGTCTTCATTGTTTTGTCGTAAAGTATATCCATAGAAATAAGTAGTGCTGGTTATATTTAATTTTATTGGTTTTCCTGCTCGACGGTGATATGCGATTGTTGGTCGCCTGTGACCCAATTGTTCGTGATCGGATTGTGCATCAATGTAGGGGTTGTAGCAAGGCGCAATGGTCACTGGAGGTAGTATAGCAAGCACGTCTAATGACGCGAATGTCTGCATAGTCGCGAGTTGCGGTGCGCATATTTTCAATGCTGATTGACTATTTCGCTACTGTTGGTTTCGTTGCATCCATCGAAGTAAGGAAGAGGGGTACAAGTGCTTTGCAAACAATCAGTCAATAATTTAAGAGAGTATAAACGTGACTGCAGCATAAATATAAATAATAGTAAAAAGAACCTACAAAGTATCAAACTCAAGACATCGCAATCGAAAAAAATATGCGTTATTGTACAACCAAGATAGTCTGAAAGGAAGTTGATGAAAAGGTAAAAATATTTGAAAAAATGTCACACGTTTACTTGTTGAAAGTTGAGTAGCAACAGGAAAATTGCAAGTGCCAGACATCTAATTGTTCCTAGTGAAGTCTGAATGGCGAAATCCAATAAATATTGCGTTACTATGATTTTTTATTTATAGTAAATGAACTACTTCCGGAATTGGACCGTGTCATGCTGAGATATATATAGAAATGAAATAAGAGTAAGAAGAGAAAGAAATAAAAAGAAAAAAGATAAGAAGAATAAGTGGGGGAGGGCGTAAAATAGAAAGAAAGATTAAAAGAGTAAGAGAAAGAAAGAGAGACAGAGAAAAAGAGGGGAGGGGAAGGCGAACGAGAGAAAAAATATGAAGAGAACAAAAGAGAAAGGTGGGATCTCGTCGTTTCCCCTCTGTCATAGGAGGCTTCTTCAGGAGAAATAAGGGAAACCAAAGTGGCACGGTAACTCGGCGTGTAAACCACGCTCGAGGCGAAAACCTTCTCACCATGACACGGTCCACTCCGGTCCAATTCCGGAAATAGTTCTGGCTGTGGGAGCCTACGTATTCATTTCAATTTTTATTTGGTTTTTGACAAGTCGCGTGTACACCCAACCCTGTAGGAAAACACAATGAATCTCATTGCCAGAGCTTAGTAGCTTTGGCTGAGTTTCATTTCAATGATGACCTAACGAAGAACATGTTTTCGAAGATTGTTTCCACCAAAGATGATGAGTTTCACACATTTTTTCTTGAGATTTCTACTGAGAATGACATCTAATGGTGAAATACAGTATACACTGTAGCGCACAAGCTTAAGACTACCTATAAATAATAAATGCAATCATATTATGACAGTATAGAGGACGATGTAATATCTCCAAGATTACGAAAGTACAAGTAAATACACCTTCTTCTAATGTAAATATATACATTTTTAGATATTCGGATGACTATTCTAACAATTGCATGTCTCCGAAATCCATATGCATATCTACTTGTATGTGGTTCCAAGATATGATCTTAGAACAACGTCATTCGAAAGATCTTTTCAATTTGACAAATAAAGGAAAGAAGTTTTAATATCTCTGCTGTCTATGCTTGTCTCATTTCGATCATAAACTAAATACCCGTTAAAATTGTTTCTAGACATTCCAATTATTCGTCCGCGATCTTTTCTCAGCCTACTATCTGAAATGAAGAGGTTGAAAATTATTTACAAGGATGAAAAAATATTGCGTCCTGAAAATAGACGTGTAAAGGATGAATATATTATCGAAAGTTATCGGAAGTCTCACACATAACATACAAAAGTGAGCACGACAACGAACAGGAGTTAGATATCATTTAGATAGCATAACGCCAACTCAATCGTAGGGATAGCGAGAAAGTGGTAAGTTGTTGGATGTTCAGAAGTTATTTTTTGGTAAGGTCCGTTGGTGAATACCCTTTGGTATATATCATGTGTAAAATCGAACGTTATTTGCATCAACGATCGCTTCGTTCGTCTCGTAGTGTGGCATGTTAAATCGCGAAAGGTAATTGGCGCCAAAATTCACTAAAGGAGAAGGTTCACTATTCCCAAGTTATCTTTGCAATGTACACATACCTCGAGCTCAGTTTTATATATGATTATCTTCGAGAACTTAGAGTATAAGAAATTGTGTTCTCGATTGGTTCCTAAACTGCTAACTGAGGAACACAAACAGGAAAGTTTCATAGCGCAAGTTTATGGCCAAATATTTTCTGGAACAGACAGAGTGTATTATTGCTGAACTTTATACAGCAAGGAGTAATAATTTATCTAGTCAAGAGAACTACGTCAAATCACCAAAAACGGGGAATATTACCAACCAGTGCTTCGTGACAATGTAACTGTGATATTCGTAACGGTTGTCGGGTTCCGCCGTGTCAGTAGGTTTTTTGTCCCTGACGTTTCGCGAAAAACTGTCGTTCGCATTTTCAAAGGGACCAAAGTTGTTCGTGAAATGTCAGGGACAAAAAACCTAGTGACATGGCGGAACCCGACAACCGTTACGACTATGACAAACGGCCGTGCAAGTCAGAGATAGTATTTAACGCAACTGTTGCTCAAATTTTTAGGTCTTAACATCTCTTTTGGCCCAGATAAATTCCATCATCCGACACACTCCAAAAAACATCTGAAGACCTTCCTAGACGGCAAGCGCTTCGAAATGGACGATGAAGTGAAGCCAATCGAGAATGACTGGCTACCACAACAGAAGACCGAAGTCTATGAAGAGTGTATCAAAAAAACTGGTTTACTGCGATAAATGTTTACATTGGCAAGAAGGTAATGTAGAAAAGTAGATACGTACGTCAACGTTTGAATATTTCAAAAACAAAATAAGAAGGAAATAAACAAAGACATGCAGCTGCGTGTGCATACGTAACAAATTAATACATATATATATTTTTAAAGTTTTGTTATTTCGCAAAACATTTTATTTAACATCTACTAGTCATAGAACAAATTGTTCATTGTTGTATAGTGCAATGGGCGTAACTTCCGCAACTTCTAACCTCATCAATTTCTTTCATCACTGACAGTTAGTACCTTCAACCAGTTTGAGAGACGAAACACAAAAGCAGTATTTGTATTCGCACGATGGGGCACTAATTACGCGTTTTTAGATGCATTTTACAACTCCCAAACGACTGAAGCGGAAAATGTTTAACTAATAGCATTTGGCGCTCCTAAAACGGACACAGCCCAGTCACATAAATCATATTCGCAGTTCAGGGCAAAACAGAAAAACCTAAAACAGTATACAATTGCAAAACGTACAAATTATGTTCGAACTTTTTCAAATTTTGTACACCGATGATGACATGCAGGCGAATGCACTTGAAAAGTTCATTTGATTTATGACGCTCATTTGTTATGTAGGAAACCGTACGTTCCTCACGCCTGCGTAACAGGCGTCTATTAATTACCGGATGAAATATTGCCTTGTAAATGGTGCGATTTTAATGTAACGGATGGTCATACGCGGACGTAACTCTAACGCTAAAAGTAATAGTCGGTTTAGAAATTTTCGAACAATGTCATCCCTCCGCGTTACGTGTATCTATCCGGCTATTTCCTTTGGTATTGTTTTCGCGTCGTTCTCACGAACGATCATCAACAGTGGCCCTACCGCCGGCTATACTGCGGAATATAATAAATGAATGAATGGACTAGTATGCAGTTTTATGAGTCCCGCTCTCTCTACGAAAAAGGATTAAAATTTATGGGCGCTCATTACTCGCGATGTCAAAACTTCGTGAAATTTCCAGCCGCCTAACGGACTTGATTTCTTGCTAATGGTTTTAGTTCCCGTCTATTTTTAGATTGAATGCCGTTCCCGATGAAGTTTTTATGTTTCATGAAAATGGATGAGGGATTTTTTTACGTTTGACGCTAAAATATATGATGGCAACATTACTTACATCATAATTTCGTCTAGATTAATGTTAAGCATATATAACTATAAACTAGCTTGTGTTCTTTAATCATATCTTTACTCTAATGGTAAGATAATTAATTTCCTCTGTGAAATATGGCACGTATAGTGAGTCTTGACCACATTAAAGTACCATAGAAGTATTTCCAGCGGGAACAGTATGTATTCTTCTTCCTATGTCTCTTCGGATGTAGATGTCCACTATTCATTCCACTGTTTTAATGGCCTGAACTGATTTCTTTTTTTGACAGGGTTATATGTTTTGGCACTTTTGACCAGTCTATCATCGCTCACTCTGCTTACGTGCTGGTTCCAGCATTTTCTTCATTCTCTTATCCATTTTCGCACGTCTTGTATTTTGCTTTATTGACGTAGATCTTCGGTTCCGATTCTGTCAAGTAGCGTTTTTCCATGAATGCTTATTATTTTCATTTCGATTGTTCGCATCATTTGCTGTCTTTTGGAGGTGTTTGGTCTTGTTTCAGCAGCGTATGTCATTACGGGTCTTACTGCTGATTTGTAAACTGTCACTTTGCTGGCCATCTTAAGGTATTTGTTCCTCCATACGATGTCCCTTAAGCAGCCTGAGATTTGAGATGCTTCCATTGCTTGTTTCCGGACCTCACTATCTAGATTTCCAGAGCTTATTGTATCAGCTCCCACGTATTCAATCTGGTTCACTTGTTCGATCGTCCTTTGGCCGACCTGCAGTTTGCATCTTACCGGTTCTGTGGATGTTATTGCACATTTGGTTTTATCAGTGCTAATGTAATAATAAGTAATCTCTGCAAGCTGTCTTCAGGGTATGTACTACATAATAATGTTACTTATGTACAGAAAAGTAAAACAAGCTGTCATATTCGTCGTTACTTCTAAAAACAAAAACAACAATTAGGAAATAAATTTTCGTTTCTTGCACTTTCTGCTGTACATTTTGGCTTGTCGATTCCTTTGAACACCCCAACAATAGTTGGCCATCATATGAGAATACCATCTTGTTTGGTATCAAGTTTCCATGGTTTTTAAATCTTACTGAAATCTCTTGCCTTCTGCATTGCTTACAGCACCTACATTTTTCGGAAACGTACTAAGCTAATTGATGAAGAAAATGAAGTTTTATGCTCATGCTACAACCTAGTCGGTGAAATTTTGAAGCACTGATTTCACGAGACCTTTGTAATCGGAGGCTTTTTTGTTCTCAAGAAAATTATTTGCGACCATAGTGAATGCAGTCCAGGCTTTTTTCTCAGCTTCGTTCGTAGAGTTGTTGAAACTTGGATCTGTAATTGAAGTTCTAATTTGGGGTCCATCAAATATCCCAGCTTTATTTTTTTTTAGTTGCGTAGTTGTTCGCGAAACGTCAGGGATAAAAAAGCCTAGTGGCACGGCTAAACCCGACAACCGTTACGACTATCATAAACAGTGAAAGTCTGAGATGCTATTTATCGATATACGCACTTGAAACAGTTCCCCTTGCAAATGTAGAGCTTTAATATATTTCTTCGTTGGACCCAATTTAATGTGAGAAGGTGGACAAATTCCTTTTTCTCTCTCGACTAGAGGTTCGCTCACAATATTCTAAGATGTTCTGGGAGCTCAATGCCTATGAATCCAGTGTTGTTTTCTAACTCGACTATTCCAGAGGTATAAAAAGTACGCAAATTTTGTAAATCATCTTTGAAAACTAAGTAAAACGTTAACCATTTTGAGATTCACACAGATGACCCAGTTATGGTCTCTATATTTTATTAACTTTACAACCTTCGGACCAACGGAATATCCAATAAGAACTGAACCAAAAGCATTTCCCCAAGATTTTGCTGGTGCTGTCGATAAACAAACGCCACTCACTTGGGACATATTGTAGAACACTCATTTTAGTTAGTACACTTCGCGCTTTGTTATAATACACAGATTCAAACTCTTGTTTAAAATATTGTACAAGTTTACTTTTCCCATGACGATAAAAGGTTACCTTCGTACTTTCCTTTCGTTTAATCTTAGACTTCAACTCGGTCTGGGTAAAACGTTGTGGTCCATCATTAGAAATCACATATTCGTTGTCAGAATTTACATCTGAATCCTGATTGTCGATAGCATCTGGCATGTATTCAGCATCTGAGTACTCAAATGAAGGAAGCTCTTCATAAACTAGCATGCGGTATTTTATCGCAATGAGGCACTAGTCGAATCGCGGACTCGATATTAGGAAATATAATTTTATTCTTATTCTTCTTATTATAACCGTAGGCTTCAACTACACAGAAATAGCAGTCATTTACGTGGTTGTTCGGTTCACGCCATGTCATCCAAACGTCAGACAAAAGCTAAATTCTTGCGTTTTCCCATACTTCACTATCGCAAATTTTCGGCACATGATTTACACGCTTTGAGTGGAGCCCATAACTTGTCTACGTTACGAGATCTTACGTGAAAATAGGCAAAATACATTTTCTTAATGAAATTTAATTTTAATATTAGCCCTTTGACTTGGAACGATGAAGTTGCCACAAATGTGTCAGAAGGAAATCGGCACTGTTTACACATCTTCGCATAATAGATATGATGTAGTTTCTTCACTACAACTAACATGTAATTAACATTTTATTATCACACTGACTTACTTTCCCATAGTCTTAAGTGATTAATATTTTCTAATAAAATCTCATTAAATCATGATATATTTATATTATATATATATTACCTTGAGGTTGAGGATTACCTTAATAGATTTGTATTTATTTATATTTTTTTATTACTTAATTACATCATTAAATACTATCAGGTATCAGTGTACATTAATGTTAATGACAAATAACACATGGGCTGAAAAGTCCCGGGCCTAACAAAGAAAACACGTTTTTTTGGTTCAAAATTAGCCTTATTCATCAACGTAATCTCCATCAAAAGCAATGCAATCATTCCAGCGCCACTCTAACATTTCAATACCACTTTTGTAGAACAATTTATCTTTTGCCTCAAAATAGGCCTCAGTTTCAGCGGTAACCTCTTCATTCGTGCGAAATTTCTTACCGGCGAGCATTTTTTGAGGTCTGCGAACAGCCAGTAGTCGCTGGGAGCCAAATCTGGCGAATACGGTGGATGTGGGAACAATTCGAAGTTCAATTCATGTAGTTTTGCCATTGTTGTGATTGACTTGTGACACGGTGCGTTGTCAAATTTTTTTCTTTGCCATATGCGGTCGTTTCTTTGCAATTTCGGTCTTCAAACGCTCCAATAACGCTATATAATATTCACTGTTGATGGTATTTCCTTTCTCAAGATAGTCGATGAATATTACACCACGCACATTCCAAAATACCGAGGCCATAACCTTTCCAGCCGATTGTTGTGCTTTCGGGCGCTTTGGATGGGGTTCACCAGTTGCTGTCCACTCAGATGACGATCGTTTTGATTCCGGAGTGAAGTGATGGATCCATTTTTCATCCATTGTCACATATCGATGCAAAAATTCCGGTTTGTTACGTTTAAACATGGCCAAACACTGCTCAGAATCATTAACACGTTCTTGTTTTTGGTCAACAGTGAGCAAACGCGGCACCCACTTTGAACAGAGCTTTTTCATAGTCAAATGCTCATGCGATATAAAGCCAATACGTTCTTTTGATATCTTTACGATGTCAGCTAACTCACGCAACTTCACTTTTCGATCATTCAAAACGATTTTGTGGATTTTTGTGATGTTTTCTGGTGTTACCGCCTCATTTGGACGTCCACTGCGTTCTGCATCATCGGTGTCTCTACGACCACGTTTGAAGTCAGCAAACCAACGTTTTATTGTTGTTTTTGATGGAGCGGAGTCCCCATAACACTTTTCAAGCCATTGCTTCGCTTGAACGGTATTTTTTTCCCATCAAGAAGCAGTGTAAAATTAAAACACGAAATTGCTTTTGATCCATTGCTTTGAAAATAACACAAGTAGCGTGACTCTTAGCACAATAACTCACAAACTAATGAATAGAATATCATGAAATTTTAACAGCTGTCTTTTGAAGGTTAGTACTAACTGAGAAAAAAGTGACTGTAATAAAACTAGCGTCATCTATGTGTTAGGCCCGAGACTTTTCACCCATGTGTTATGTATTTGAAATATTTTGTAATCATTTGAACAATTAAGAATTTGTTATATTTAGTTAATGATTTTCAAGAATGTTGGAATCGGCAAACAAAACGTGTAGAAAAACAAGTGTCAGATCCACATCATAAGAAACTATTTGTTGGCCACAGTGTAATTTAATTCTTTCCAACCCTGTTAGAAATATTTTACAAAGAGGCTCCTCGATTGAAGTAATCAGTGACTACTACATCAGCGGCTCATTCAATAGAACTGCAACATTCCAGTTTGGTAAAAAAAATCACGTTTATCTTTGAACCATCCTCGTAGGCTGATTAAAATTAATCTTCCTCTGAGATACGTTTTCTAACTTGTATAGGCGAAATACATCAGCCTTATGTACATATGTGAATGTCCACGACGGATACAGAAAATGCAGTAATAATCTATTTGTAGGCAAATCCTTTTGAAATATTGGATGAAATCTCAACGGAGACGCCCGGAAAGCAACCTACGCGTTCCGTTTCACTTTTTTGTTCCTTTTTGCATTAGCGAAAAGGGCTCAGGAAATGAACGATATCTGGAGCAGCAGTTTGGTACACCCACATGTTTGACGTCCTTTTGTGAACTCCGTTTCCTATTTGCACAGTTTTGTTGACGTTCTAAACGTACTGTGCTGGTATCTCTACGATTCTACGAACATTATTACGTACATACATAGATATAGTATACATACGTATACATACATATTCGTGTGTATTTTGTGTTTAATTTACTTTGCTCGAGCTCCGGTATTTGTTCGCTAATACGGGTGAACTATTGTAGAATAATGTAACCGCATACAAACGTCCAAATACCCGTTCGGTAAAACTATGGGAGCGCGATGATATTCGTACGTAGTACAAAAGAGCGAGGTAGAGGGCGCTAGCGCGCGTGAGCGTTTCGAAACAACAGCAAATTGAATTGTTACGCTGGGGTTATTGATATTTTGATAGGTCAATTATTGTTGTTGTATATGTAATAGCGCACATAATTATATAAAATTGTTTCCTGTAAATATAGAACAAAAATTGAAAATAAAAGGTTGGGAGACGCTGCAACAACTAACTATCGTGGCAAATGGTTACAGTTTTATTTAAGTGACGTGCATGATCACGTGGCTTTTGTTTTCAATATGGTATTTCTTCGTGAAAGCGTATTTACAGCTTCTCCAACTTAAACTTTTGTTATCTATAGATGATATAACGCAAAGCTTGTTTTCAATTTGAAGAAGTACATTAAGCCATCTTGGTATATATACATACCAAAGTTCGGCATTATTTGAATAAACTTAATCTGGACAATTTATTCATTAACAAAATTATTTGTAACAAAATAACTTGCATTTTTTATCTTCAGATTGTGTAAACAATTGTATGAGCTACGTTAGACATCACGGTTTTACTTTTTTGTAAGCAGTCAGTACTTTATCGGTACTAATACTTATCCATGATTTAATATAAGCACCTATTCTTTTGTTTCGGAGAACAAGCCTAGTTTCGTAAAAAATGCCAGGATTTCCCCTATTTCTGAAAGAGGTGACAATTGTGACTTATGTAACCATAGGATAGGCCTGTCGCAGTTTGTTGTAGTTTTGCTAAAGTATTTGAAATGTTGAACTACAATTGCATCTCCTACAGTGTCAAAACTTTTCTTTCTACTTCACCACAACCAAGGTAATGTCTATATCATAAAAAATAATAGAAATTCTTGAGATTTTTTCCAAGCATTCAATTTAGTTGGTCAAAGGTCATTGTATTGGACAAGTTACTTCTTTTGTCGGTATTGGTAGATCATTTCTTACTTCACTCTTATTTACTTTACTCTAATGGGTATAGGTTTTGCTTTTTTCTTTCTACAGCTGGTGCACCTCTTGGGGAGATTATTTAATATCCCGCATTTAAAGTTACCCGCTAGTATTTAATCGAGTCAAATTTTAGCGATGTGATACAGATACCGCTTGTAACGCTATCGAATTCCTTCTTAATGTAAATGGATTATCGCATATTCAAGAGAGATATTACCTTAAAACCAAGCAATCCTTGTGCACGGAATAGCTAAGCACTTTGACGTTGCAAATGAGATTTCATATTTTGCTGCATATATGGATCTTACCTGAAACAAAAAAGAAAACAACTTTATTTGAAATATTTTCTCGGTTTTACATAGATACGTTGTCAGTTATCCCATGATTGCATGAAAAGAAAGCAATTCTTAACAATAAATATGTAATATCCTTTAGCGTATTCTACATCTCATATCATGAAAAAAGATTTCCACTATATCAACAAATGAGTAAATATTGCTCTTTAACGCTCGAGTGTCTTGATTAAGTTGGCAAAGGGCTTGGTTTTAGATTCGCTCTAACACTTGAAAAGAAGCTAGTTTGCAATTATTAAAAGTGTAGCACTCTAGAACGCAATTGAAAAGATGAATTGTAAAGGATTTCATCCCTACTAAACCGGAGTTGTCGTAACAGATTATAATTATCTTAAGCAAAGAAAGTTCAGATAATTTATAGTACCAAGTGGGTAGTAATAAATACACGCTTTATTTGCCCATAAATAAAGAGTGTCCCAATATGGCGGAAAAATTTAAATTTTAAATAAAACAGTTTTTCTTTTGGAAAATACCGAAATTTTGGTTGGTCCCGTAGAAATTATGTATGGAACAACACATTTCATAAAAGTCCTCCTTAGCTTTGAGAAACTGGATTTCAATGATACAGCGTCGAATCTCTTTCAAGGCTTGCATGGTCGTGGCAAAGACGCTAAATTGTACACTCTAGACGGCCAATCTAGGCCAGATGGAAGATTACATCACCAGGAAATGTCTCGTGCAATATTGTTTCACGTGATGAGTGACAAGTGGAATCGTCCCGTTGGAGTCACGTGTCTCCGAGATCCATACCATCCAACTGAAGCCCAAGGAGCGAGTTTATCATGCCCCAATAACATTAGTCATTGTCCGTTCCTGCATTTTCGGCAGCATTTAGAAAAAAATGGTCTAGTGACGCTCCGACCCAAAATCGACACCAAAGAGTGACATGTTTGAAATGCGTTTGCTTCTCATGAAACAAAATTCAGCAATTTTGCTTATTTAGGAAGTCATCAACATGAAGATTTAATTGCTGATGATGATTTTGTTGGAAAACGCACCACCGCTGATTTGTTCTTCAATGAACCAATTAGGCAAACTTTCATGATGTCTTCTGCTAAATAACCTGCTCGAATACGTAATGATGTTGGGTAATCGACCCAGTCTCCTCAAATTTCTCGATAATTTTCTTCATAGTTGATGCGCTTGGAACATTTTAATTACCAAGAACTTGACGCATTTTGCGAATTGTAGCAGTCAAACTTTCACCGGTTTTGAAGTAATGTTTAGGAATAAAAATGCGTTGTTGTGTCGAATAATGGTTGATTTTTAAGAATGAAAACAAAATGGCGCCAGTTACCTCACTGTACATTGCAGAGTAAACGCTCTGTTGATTTTGTGCGGATTCATTACAAGAAGTTGGTAAAATAAAGAGATCTAACAACTGGTAAAAATGTTCTTATCTTCTAGATTTTATTTTAGTTTACCTCTTTGATACACAGCTACCTTTCTTTTTACAATTTTATTTAACATTTAATTTCTACATTTACTTAAAATAAAAACCTTTTTAGGAGACCTAAATAAAAAAAAATGTACTTGCTCTCATTAACTTCTGTGTATCGACATTGATAACTTTTAAGTTGCTTGTTCTGGCGCTTTTTATCTTACCACTGTGATGCTCTTTGTTGTTGTTATAGACATCAGTTTTAGATGTTTTCTTAGAATAGTAAGTATAAAAATTTCGCTTTTACTATACCTTCATCAATTTTTGATACCACTTAATTATTCTTATCTGGATATGAGCATGTGTAAATCTGTTAGACGGAAACAAGTTATTGCAATACTTCGAGCGATTTTTTATGCTAAACTGTACATATTTATTAAGAAACAATACACTATTATTCATTAAAATAATTACTGTCACACTCAATGACACTTTTGCCAACGTGACACCAATTTTTGTATCAGCTTTTACAGAACCCTATGGATTCTAAATCAAAAAATTGGCAGACTGCATTTATTACATCCACTTGTATAGCGTATTGCATTGTTTTGCTACTCGGTTGCTATTATCATCTTCTTAAAAAGAACAAAACATTTTTAACGCCCATAAACAATCATAGTATACATTGGAAAACCATTCAATTCACAAGTTATCGATGTTCATAGAAAAATAACCGGATTAATTAAATATAAAACAGATCCCGACGCTGCAAGCTATAAATTTAAAATTTTTTCCTCTTAGAAAGCTTCATACATATTCTATGGGCCCATTCTTGCTCCGACAAGTCTATACGAATGAAAAATGGTACCAGTCGACATGTAGCAGTTTTGAAGCTGCAAAATTTCAATCGATAGCGACCTCTTTAACTTGAATAAATATATTATTTGCTTCGGACGTCATATTAACTGACAGGAAGGGCCGATATCTACGCCATCTAAATTGTGCGCCAATTTTATCTCGGATCGTTTATTGGACGAGATCGTAGAAGGACGGAAGGCAACGGCGGAAGGTTCTGGCGCGCAGTAACATACGTGTTCCTATGAAACATTTATTTTCACTTACTGGAGCATCTCGTTATTTATCGTAGAACAGCAGGAAGTGGCAATAAAAACACTGCGAATGAGAGTTATTGTATCGCTTCGTCGATAGCGGACAATTTACGATAAAACGTAAGGAAAATAATCGCGGTCTTCTATTCTATTCTAAATAGCGTTGTGGCTAGAATGGTGGCGGCCATATACATGTACATATGGTACATAATGCGTCCATCAGGTGCGTTGCTGAAGCAATTAAAAACAAGAGTTCAGAGATGCTTTTTCGGAGACAATAAAGAAAGGAATTTTCTGCACCAACTTGTGACTGGAAATATGAAAAATGGATTTACCGCGAGAATCCTAAACATAAAAAAGCTTAGGTACAGCCTGGTAAAGCTGGTCTATCGCAGCTAAACTGCAATGACTAAAATAAATACTATGGTCTGATGAGTTTTATATGAAGTTTCTAATTAAAACCGCAGAACATTTATCAGGCGATCAAAAGACGAGGGAATGCTTCGAAAATGCATTACACAAACAATAAAGAAAAGTGATGGTTCCATCCCTGTATGCGGTTGTTTTTCATTAAGCGGAACAGGGAATTTTGTGAAAATTAGTGGGTTAATGAGGAAGAAAAATTATCGTCAGATATTAGAAGAAAATGCTCTACCATCCGGATTGCGCCTAATAGGCAACAATTTTGATGCACGACAACGATCCCAAGCATATATCGTTATTATGCAAAAGTGACCTCGGTAATGCAGAGAATGAAGGAATATCAAGAATAATGACTTGATCTGCCCAGAGTCCGAATCTTAATCCGATAGGGTTCCTGTGGGACGAACTGGATCGATGAATTAGAGGAAAATGTCTGACGCCCAAAACCCATCTCTCGACGGTGTAGAGGGATTGGAACAATATTCCTTTCCTATTCGATCCGGACCACATCCCAAGTTTTTTGCTAAAGATCTGCGCTACTTTGGTTTACTTCCAAAATCCTGTGCTTTTCTATCCGTCTGGAAGCTAGCCAGGACTATTCCATTTTCAAGAATGGCAATTATCTACCAATTTTCGTTCTATCCAACATATCAAAAACTTCTGAAACAGCGTTATATAAATATCCGTATTTCGCGGTAGTCAATTATATCCTAGCCTGACTTTATTTTAAAAAAGTCTACGAGGACTAACATAGCAATTGTGTGATATTCTAAAGAAATATTTGACATTCAAAGGCAAATTAAAGAACAATTAGAAAATATAATAAGCCTGAACGTCGTTTTGAAAATAATTACCATACGAAAACAAATTTCCAATTGGGGAAATACCATTTTGTTGAGATAAGTGAAGTCTTTCTGGTAAGTGGATATATCTACATACAATGAAGGACGACCCAATTAAATAAATATAAGCAATGCCGGTCTATGCATTAACTTTTGGTGGATGCTGGCACTAAGCTTCTTCATTCAAGTATGGATTATATTCATTCCATTATATCCATATCATTGAAGCATTGAGCAATTCAGGGTTCCTTTCAATTTTCCCAGTATTTTTTTATAAAATTCAAGATTTTGATTGAAATTATTTTCTGAAAGTTCTTGTCACTTACATGTTTGGGTTTTCTTCATCTCTCAGTAAACGCTATAAATCTTATCACTTTTAGTGAATACCTTAATGCTCTGTGTACGATGAAGTAGTGATTCGGTGAAGTTTTCTGTACCATATCAAAAGTTTCAGATAACATCTAGTTCCTAGAGAAACACCGTCGAAATCTTCGTAAAGTTTATTTCATTTCAAATTTGTTAATAATAATTTTTTTTTTATTTTGTGGTTAACATGCAATGATTATATTATTTGTAGGGAGCTGGTAAATCTACTGAGTAGTAGTACTTTTTACTATACACATTTTACTATATTTATAAGGGATCAAAAATAAGTATAGTTTTCAGCGAGCGTAAAGAATTTTGTGAGTATTGTTTGTTGAAATAAAAAACTATCCCAAAATAGATTTAGTATAGTAGTGCATTTACAGTTATAGTATTAACCCTTAGCCACCGTAGTGCGGTCTCAGTGACCGCAGCGGATTTTTGTTTTTGTTTATCTTATCCTCACTTTAATATCACGCACCCGCCTTCTAGTTACCTTCAAGTGAGTGCATTGCCCAGTATGCTGCAGAAAGTTGAAGTCGATATTGGTTCCGGTGCGCAGTAAAAACACGGCTAAAGTTGGACACAGGACCGGTCTACGGTGCTAACGCTAGTATTTGAGTTGCGCTTTTTGCATAAAATAATGAGTAAAAATCCTACCACATCCAAAACGGTTCGGTGAGGCGATCCTGATCATGAGGGCATTTTATTAGCATGGTATGAAGAGGCATAACGTAAAGATATTAGTGATCAAAACAGTGTAAATGAGGACAGTTATGAAGAAAGTGAACATGAAACAGACTCACAGAAATTGAACTTAGTGAGGGAGAAGAAACGGAAGAAGCTAATGAACTGTCGGACGAAACTGAAACTAGCGGCGGCACTTCTCAAAACAATGTAACATTCTTTTATGGAAAAAGTTGCTGTAAGTGGTCATCGAAAAGTTTTGTTTGTCGCGCGAGAGTCCAGAAGCACAATATCGCTATACAGCTTCCAGGGTTGCGACGATCGACTGGATTAGGAAATATAGCTGATGCAATTACTTGCTGGAATCTCTTATTTACGGCAGATCTGCTACAAGTTGTAGTGCACTGGACATATGTAATATTATACACCATCAGAACGAAATATACATATAAAAATACTCAAAGATCTGAATTGCAGAATTTAGATATGGTTGAGTTAATATGATTGCGCGGAAGATCTAGAAGAGAAACTGGAAAAACGAAAAACATGTTGCACTTGTTCTTCTAGAATTAAAAGAAAAACTTTTATGTGTGTAAAATTTGCCATATGATTGTAAATTTGGGTATTTGACCCTCTACAATTTTTTGTTTCTTTCAGGTTATTTCTTATATTATTGTCTTTTTTTAATCGCATAATCATTTATTGTTAAGAATCTGTCTTTATTATCGTATAGAATATTACTAGAAAGAAAAATTCTAGCGTTTGTGTTAAAAACAGAGGAATATATGACATTTACGGATTTTTTGTGTGGTTTATGTTAATTAAAGAACGAACTATATTAAAAGGCATCTTGCGTTTTATTTTAGGGTGCACTCAGTCCAATAAGAATGTTCTCAATGGGTAAAAAAATATATTTTGGTGATTAAAGTTTGTTTATTATAGGCAGTCACCAAGACCGCACAACGGTGAAGACGTTACAGTATTTGTACTACGGTGGTCAAGGGTTAAACTAAAAAGAAATTTTACTAGTAGTAGGTTTGTCGATAAAAAGATGGTGACTAATTTGTCAATACAATTCGAGAAGGCTTAAAATGATAATAAATAGATAGAGTTAAAAAGAGCGAAGTGCATCATGCGGGACTATAACATCTCATTCTTCTCACCCATTTCATATCATCAATTCTATAACAGCTGCGAGAATATCTCAAAGTTTAAGAATGAATATTAGTGCCATGGGGATTGCAAGAATATATTCCCAGTTTTATAAGTAAGTACATGCATCTATATTCGCATGCAAGATAATGATTCACGATTAAAAAACTAAAAAAAATTACAATCCTACTATAAACTCAACTCTATAACTGAACATATCAAACTCTATCTACAATTCTTTATTCATTATTCACAATCTTTGTTAGAGGTTGGTCCGCTGGTAAAGGTACGGTATATGAGATTTAAAGAAAAGTACAACAATTCAAATCATTTGCCAAAGTAGTTACTCGTAAGCAAAATATTATCGTTTCGCAAGTAAGATTGGTTTTGAAGAACACATTCAGTGTGGTTCCATACACGCAGTTTTCATTTCTGTATATATTACATGACGATAATAGATAGATTTTTCTAATATATAAAATGTGTAAAACTATTTTTTTTTGTTGTTTATAAAGATGCGCATACAGAGGATGTGAAAGTAATGCTTATTCAATATATTTTCTAATAGAGTTGAAAAGCAACAAGTATTGAATAAATTAATCCTTGTCCTCTTTGCATTTGTTATTCAAATAAACAAAATCTTCACTATAGAACAGTGAAGGAAGTGCAACAAGTATTAGATAAATTAAACCTTCGTTTCCCAGCAGTTTTCATTTAAATAAACAAAATTTTCATTACACCTTTAATTCAAGCGCATAAAACGAGCTTGACTTGCTTTGGTAATCGATTAGTAGCGCAGCTAATGTAAACACAATAAGTGGCAAGGCTTTTACTAAGTAAGCTAAGTTCAATGCCAATTTACCGCAGCCGTGCACAATTCCCACCCATTAGCACTTGGAGCGAAATGGAAGCGTGCAGACATTGAACTTGAACCGTTTGGCAGTGAAAATTTTGAGCACGGTTTGTCGTAGTTTAAGGTCAGAGGTTACTAGATAAAAAAGTAAGGAAATTGTTACCTCATAAATAAAATAAGAAGCCACAACTTTAAATACAATGACAAATATTAGCGATTCATCTTCTGAGATTTTTAGGATTTATCGTCAAAGCATGTAGTAGTACATAGAATTAGTTGCAAGGATAGAAACTGATTAGAAAAATTATTACCTTCCATCCCTCGATACGCTGTCATTTGTTGCAGAAGCCATGCTAATATCTTCTTAATATTTTCGACATTCAATCTTCAAAATTATCTCTTCTTCTCTTCGTATATAATATTGCACATCGATCCCATACAAAACAATGAACTAACATCAGGAAAAAGTCCTTTATAAAAGCTTTTTAATCATTACTTTCATTCAAAAAAAAAAACTCGCAAATAATTCCGAAAAAAAAATGAAAAGGGTCCTTCAACAAACTCTACGAAATCGCTCAAAGGCGATAAGATTGAATTAACATTTTCTTTTCCTTTCGGCCCTAGCGCGCTTCGGGACGTTGCGAAGCGCCCAACCACGTAACGAATATACCGACCGTCGCGACGGTAGATACCTGCGCTTCGACGGTAGACGCGCAACTAAACCGAAAGCACGACACACTTAGAACGAACTGCTGCCCTTCTGTATCGAAGCTCGCTGCCACGAGCGGACCCTAGCACTGCGCACCGTACGCTGCCGTGGCGGCTGTATTTGTAGCAATTGCATCTATACGTACGCCTGTCATATTGCATGGAATAGAATGCAGAACGTGTTTGTGTAAAAGATTAGTTTCCATTATTCACTGGTTGCTTGATTTATTCATTTTATTTCTCAAAGATATGGTAACCGATTCTATGAAACAACAGGTTGAATCATAAAAGTGTACAAGATAGAGAATTGCAATTATATTCACGAATTCCTATAAATTGGAAGCTTTGCTGAATTTATAATAATAACAACAATAATAAATTTCTTACGAATTCTAAACGAATATAGACTTGGTCATATAATTGCAATATTATAAAAACAAGCAGCACAAAATGTTCTATGTATATAAAAAATAAACACTAAAATACATAAAATGCATTACAATAGTTTATGTAAATAAAAGCAAAAGTTTTACTGTCCAAAAAGTTGTTCGATGCATAAAATGGTTTAGTTTTAAGGTAGCTTGTCAGCACAATTTTAAACTGTGTTATAAGTTATTGTCCTATGTTAGGAACGAATTGCAGATATAATGCTTAAGCACCAAAAGATTATTGCAATTCCTTGTCTGCAAATCGATAAAAATGAGAGAAATACGGGAACTACACTCCTGATAACTCTTTTATCATAAAAACAATCTTATAAGGCAGGAAGATGCAAAACAGAATCTCCTCAAGGAAGATAAATTGTTACAATCCAGTAGGGCCCAAACACCATACGACGCGGAAGAGAGGCTTAGTTTGAGTTTATTTAAGGTGCGAATATAGTCCAAAGTCAATGTGTAGCTTGATAGTTCTGGAATTGATTTCCCGTCAATACCGACATAAACGCTACGATCGTTCAAAAATCTGTGCTAATAGTTCACTACGTTGGAGAGAATCCCGAAAGAGAAGTATTGACGACCACATGGGTGGTGGTACATCAGCTCTGCACAACAAAAGCAACAAGCATTCGGTATTGGAATCGGCCCTCCCCTTCTTTGCATTTGCCATTTAAATAAACAAAATCTTCACTATAGAACAGAAAAATCAGAGCAACAACTATTAGGTGAATTGAAACTTCCTTTCCTGGAAGAACTGATAACCGCGTAACTCGTGTGGTTCGTAAACTGGGGCAAGATTGCTTGTGGCATAACAACTCTCTGGGCATTGACATAAATCGAAAACATTGTTGGATCCAATACCCGAACTTGAGGAACGCCGCTTATGACGTCGATAATTGTTGAAAAAAGCAAGTTCAATAGTATAAGCTACCTCGCCACTCAAGCATACCGTTATTTTACAATCCGATAAGGTACTGCTTCAAAAGATTGTCTACCCCACCGGTGATACCGATCTTTAGCAGCTTATCAAGCACATCAATCAATAATCAGACAGCTTACGTTTTGTTTAGCACAAAGTTAACAATAACTTCGATAAAGAACAGAGTATATTGCGTCAACTGTAGGATTTTCAGTGAGAAAACCGAATTGTGTAGATGAAATGATATTGTAAAATAAAAAGGAATAATTTTTCAATGGAAGTACAGTTTTTCATGTAACACCAAAAAACATCCCAGGAAGTGATTTTGTATTTGTTTGGAATATCGTATATCCAAATTGTGTTACTTGACAAAGATCTAGGAAGACATAAAAGATCAATGCGTGTGTGTGAGTAAACAGTTCATAGAAAATAATAATAGATAAAACCTTCAAATTCTATATAAATAGGAAGTTTGTGACAGTGTGCGTTCCGATCATCTTCTTGAGAGGCGAAGATCGAATCGTTAAGTATTACAAACTTTCTACACAACAGAGAGCCTAAGAACCGAAGAGATCGGGAAAGCCTGACGGCTATTTTAAAACTCTCAGAATTCCCAGTATCACATATTACCTTAAATTTTCTTAGCTAGTAAGCGATTGCCACCGGAATTTGTTCATTAATTAACTTAATACTATTAAAACGATGTACGTTAGTAATACACTTACATACTATGGTCTTTAATTTTTCATTTCTTTTAAAAGAAGAATATCATGACTTGAAAAGTTTAAATCAAAGAACCTACCCTGTAAATAAAATTGAGAATTCAGATTTCCCACTATAAAATGTACCACACTACTTATTTAAAAAGCAGTTTACACCAGCAATATGTATTAAAATGTATACTGTGCTATGGTTGACCGTCATGGTAAAACTTAGGAGATGTGACGAATCATGAGCCTGTAGTGCTATTCGGATGAAATTGCGGAGCTCTAGTTATAAGTAGTTGCTGAGACGTTAGTTCTGATATTTTACTTAAGAATCGTCAAAGTGTATTCCTTCTTTTAACCGGGTATCTCCCTTACATTAATTCCAAGTTTAAGAGAGATTTTAGATAGTTTAGATAGTTAAAATGCGTTTTGAATAAAGAAACTGTAGGGTTAGGAATATTTTTTTCTGAAAATAATGTTTTAAAAGCAGTTTTGCTACCTTACAATTTCTATGATGATAGGCACATATTCACTAAAAATGATATCCAGAGAAAAGGATTAGATGTAATGTTCTTAAATTGACAATTTGAAACGAACGCACCACTTTAGGATCTTCGAGGAATTGAACAATTTTTTTGTCGACAAATATTGTTGTAAATAATTTTGAAAAAAGGAGAAACAGTTCGGAAATGAACTAGCTGTCTCTCAACAATGTCCAACAGAACGAATATAATTACAGGATAATCACACATAAATAAATAATAACATAAAAGAAAAAAGAAAGAGAAAAGAAAACTTACGTGAATTATTTACTTAACCGTAAACTATGAGTATAATAATACAAAATTAATTAAAAATAACATTAAAATAAGAAACAAGAATCTAGAAGTCTCATCAACATAAAAGAAAAAAGAAAGAGAAAAGAAAACTTACGTGAATTATTTACTCAACCGTAAACTATGAGTATAATAATACAAAATTAATTAAAAATAACATTAAAATAAGAAACAAGAATCTAGAAGTCTCATCAGAGGGAAAAATTAATACTAACATCCGCGTTAATTTTGTCACTGGTGGCTCGTGCGTTCAATAGTCTTCTTCCTTCTTAGAAAAATTAATGTATATGTAGTCAAAAATTGAAGAAGGAAATAGATAGTGATTAAGGTTAAAACTTACCGTTGGTGAAATTACTGGCGGGACCATTTCTTGAACATAAATTTAAGGTAAATCAGTGCTTCACTGGATTCATAAAAAAAACCGCCACTGAATTTTATTCAAATTAGTACACATCCTAGATATTGGTGATTTTTGGGTAGTGATAGACAATAGACAGACGAACATTACAGTACAACGTAGTGAACTTGATGAAGTAGTGAAGAAGTGTCAATCTCATTCACGAGAGTGTAGACAAATCTCGCATCGGCTTGACGACGTCATGACTCTAAAGACCGTATTTCAGAGTTATTTAGTAGAATATTATAACAGCTTTGTATTAGACATATTCCGCACAGTTTAAAACATGCGCATTTGGAAAATCTTCGATACACATTTTCAAGTAGAGATACAGAAGATGCAAACAAAGGCGACCAAATTGTGGAAGCATATCCAAGCTTAGAGCGCACATATGCGAAATATAGTACAACTATTACATCAATTGAGGTCAACTGCTTCAAAGTAATCTTTTAAAGTAAATTTTAGGTCTTTTAGTATAGAGGATGGGATATTACTCTTTCAAAGCTAATTTGGGTCAAATAGAGCACTCAGATTAAAATTACGGCGCTATACTTTCTCGACTTTCATTCTTGGATTATTATTGACATATCACGATCCTCGTTCTCTGAGATTCTGTCACATTAAATGGTAAAACTATGTCAAAGCTATCATTCAACAATTAAATCTAAATTTTATATCTAATACAATGTTCCTATAATGTCATAATAAAACTTGAACTGTTGAAGAAATCTTATTACGCCGATATCCCAGAATTAATCGCCTCCCCTTAACAAAACCGTGTGATAAAAACAAAAATCCCTACATGCCACGCATCATAGGACGTCCATAACAAATCGAATAGAGCGCGATGCATGCAGTAGCTAGTACTGTTGTAATTGTGTATGCTGCGTAAAGGCGTACAACTCCGACGTACATACCTATACTATTTTTAGCCGTCGACTTGTAATTTTAATGACATCCTAATGGCGTGTCAACAAGTTGGCGTTGGACACATTTATATCATCAGTCGCGGCACGATCAAAGTCAGCATACGAAATGCGGTCTTCCTGTTGCAGTTAAGGAAACGTCTCAATTAAGGCGGACACGAACCGACCGTTTTTGAGTTATTCGAAATGCCTCGCTGGTCATCTTTTTATTGGGTAATGAATTAGGTGTAAGTGCAATGATGCAGGTGATACGTTTATATGTATGGGAAAGTTATATATACGTAATTGAGGAATAAACATAGCTCTCTTTTTTTCAAAACATATGACAATAACTTTCATTTTCCGAATAATTTACTAAAACAATTGCTTAAATCTTGTACGTAAATAAATGAATGAGGTCCGTAACGATAAAATTTCAGAAATTATACGCCGAACTGAATTTAATTCACGTGTAAGGTATAAGTTTAGTTCATTGTTCAAATATCAATTTAATTGAAGTATGAATAAATTATAACAATACACAGATAGATCATGCTCCAAGGAGTAATAGCAAAAAAAGTGAAATAACTGAATGGCTAGCGTTAAAAATATTCCTTGTGAGAATTCCATTTGCAACATCAAATAGCTTCCTCTTCAAATTCACCACAGTTTTAAAAATATTCTTAAATACCTGTTTATATATTAAAATCCTACAATTTATATTATTTCGTTTGGTAATGAATGTGTATGCGTGTCTCATTATCCATATGTTTAATTGTATCCCTAACGTGTAATTGATTTCACAATAAATCTATACTGTTACAGAAAATAAATTTGTATATAACACATGGGCTGAAAAGTCGCGGGCCTAACAAAGAAAACACGGTCCTTTTGGTTCAAAATTAGCTTTATTCATCAACGTAATCTCCATCAAGAGCAACGCAATCATTCCAGCGCCGCTCTAACATTTCAATACCACTTTTGTAGAACGATTTATCTTTTGCCTCAAAATAGGCCTCAGTTTCAGCGATAACCTCTTCATTCGTGCAAAATTTCTTACCGGCGAGCATTTTTTTGAGGTCTGCGAACAGCCAGTAGTCGCTGGGAGCCAAATCTGGCGAATACGGTGGATGTGGGAACAATTCGAAGTTCAATTCATGTAGTTTTGCCATTGTTTTGATTGACTTGTGACACGGTGCGTTGTCAAAATTTTTTTCTTTGCCATATGCGGTCGTTTCTTTGCAATTTCGGCCTTCAAACGCTCCAATAACGTTATATAATATTCACTGTTGATGGTATTTCCTTTCTCAAGATAGTCGATGAATATTACACCACGCACATCCCAAAATACCGAGGCCATAACCTTTCCAGCCGATTGTTGTGCTTTCAGGCGCTTTGGACGAGGTTCACCAGTTGCTGTCCACTCAGATGACGATCGTTTTGATTCCGGAGTGAAGTGATGGATCCATATTTCATCCATTGTCACATATCGACGCAAAAATTCCGGTTTGCTACGTTTAAACATGGCTAAACACTGCTCAGAATCATCAACACGTTCTTGCTTTTGGTCAACAGTGAGCAAACGCGGCACCCACTTTGAACAGAGCCTTCTCATAGCCAAATGCTCATGCAATATAAACCCAATACGTTCTTTTGATACCTTTACGATGTCAGCTAACTCACGCAACTTCACTTTTCGATCATTCAAAACGATTTTGTGGACTTTTTTAATGTTTTCTGGTGTTACCGCCTCATTTGGACGTCCACTGCGTTCTGCATCATCGGTGTCTCTACAACCACGTTTGAAGTCAGCAAACCAACGTTTTATTGTTGTTTCTGAGGGAGCGGAGTCCCCATAACACTTTTCAAGCCATTGCTTCGCTTGATCGGTATTTTTTCCCATCAAGAAGCAGTGTAAAATTAAAACACGAAATTGTTTTTGATCCATTGTTTTGAAAATAACAAAAATTAGCGTGACTCTTAGCACAATAACTCACAAACTAATGAATAGAATATCATGAAATTTTAACAGCTGTCTTTTGAAGGTTAGTACTAACTGAGAGAAGGGTGACTGCAATAAAACTAGCGTCATCTATGTGTTAGGCCCGGGACTTTTCAGCCCATGTGTTATTTTACTGTGGAGAAACCAATGACTCCTTGAGTAGACATTTTTAAATTTTGCGGGTATTTTGAGTTGGTTGTTCTGTTAATATAGGTCATATTTGCTTTGTTTTAGCTAGTACATGCAAATGTCACCTTAATTTTTGGACTTGCCAACTTAAATCGCTCGCGAAATTAAAAAATGTCTACTAGAATTGACAAAATAAGAAAAATAGTTTTGTTAATCCAACAAATTTCAATTTATTTCAACTCTTAGCTCTGAATCAACTAAAATTTTCTAAGATGGACAACTTTCTTTGTGGCTTAATCGATCGGACATTTACTTTAATCAAATTTTAACATTAAACGAAGTCCTAATTCCATTGGAATTTTACTACATTTTTTGAAAATCAACAGTAGTAAATGCGTAGGAAAATAAATGTGGGACACCAATAAGCACAGCTTCAATCGGAAATGTCCATTTAAAACCGTACTACCGGCTATTGTTAACAATTTAGCAATTAAATCGCGCATTTGCCGAGTACGAAGTACGAAAAAGCGTCTGAGTAGTACGTAAAACCTCCGCAAGGTCGGACGGTCGGACAAAGCATAATGACGAGTACCGAAGTCTGAAGGGCGTCGTGACCCTTACTGCGACGCGCGGTGCTTCATTGAATTGGCGGTCAAAGGTCGCACGGCGAGCAGACCTCGATAATGGCACGCAGTCGATGCCAGCAGCTCTCTCTTGTTTTACGTTTTACGAGTGCGTCGAGGACACTCGAAAAATTTCGCCCGTAAAAGTGAATTAACGCGCCGGATTTTTACTGAAAAATATTTGCTATTATATTGTAAATGATGTAGGTGGATGGGATTTACGATTTTATTTGTTCAAGGTCTTTGGAAAGGTAATGTGTTACTTCGAAAAGACATTTAGAGTCACGTACAACTAGACATACAGTGTGGTGCGTGAAGGTCTCCCACATTTTGAAGAGGTATAAAAAAATGAAGGTATTTAATTAGACAAAAACTGATTATATTTTGCAAAAGAACATAAAATATAGTTTTTTAATGTCTTTCAAAAATGGCGGTCATCGTTGCCACTATATTGCTAGAGACGTTCCCGGAAGTCGTATCCTTTCCTGGAAATCCTCAAGAGACGAAGGTCGACACTGAATAACCTTTTCCTTTACGTATTCGCAAATGAAAAAGTCGCAGAGTCTGTACGGTTTAAGTCCCTCTTATATTTTATGTTATTTTCAAAACTATATCCACTGTGCTTCTAGTTAAATTTCTTCATTTTTTTATACCTCTTCAAACTATGGGAGATCTTTAATACCTCACCCTCTATAAAGTATTACCGTTCTTAACAGTCTTGCAATGCTACTAAACTATCCTCAATTTTACTATTTCAGAAGGAACAAGTTTATAAGTTAATATTATTACAATAAGAGTACAAGAAATGAATACGTAGGCTTCCACGGCCAAAATTAGTAATAAATGAAGCACTTCCGGAATTGGACCGTGCCATGATGAGATAATATAGAAATGAAATAAGAGTAAGAGGAGAAAGAAATAAAAATAGATAAAAAGAAGAAGAATGAAGAAAGGGGGGCGTGAAAAAGAAAGAAAGGTGAAAAGAGTAAGAGAAAGAAAGAGAGACAGAAAATGGGGGGAGGGGGGAGAAAGAAAAAGAAAAAAGAACAAAAGAGAAAGCTGGGTGTGATCTCGATGTTTCACCTCCGTCGTAGGAGGCTACTTCAGGAGAAACAGAGGAAACCAAAGTGGCACAGTAACTCGACGTGTAAACCACGCTAGAGGCGAAATCACTTTGGCAGAAGGTTACGGTGACTCCACGTGTTAACCTCTTCAAAAGGTTTTCGCCTTTAGCGCGGTTAGCATTACAAACTTTACAAGATATTTTATTTCATAATGCCCAAGTGCACACATTATAAATCAATAATAGCATTTCAATACTTTGCCCATAGAAAACCATATTTTATTGAACCCTAAAATCTTGTGCTTTTATTTGGTACTACCAGCGTAAATTTTTTCCAATTAATTTGTGGAATTAAAAATTTCACGATTCCGGTAGGATTTGAACCTTCGCTAGACAAGCGTATTTTACATTTACAGCACGGAGACTGTACAAACAAATCGTTATTCCAAATTTAAATGGCTACTTTAAGTACCTTCATGTATTGATGAAATTAATGAAACTTTTTAAATTTCAGAAAAAATATCAGTTTCTGTAGGATTTGAACCCACGTCCTCTCCGTTACCGGTGGAACGTCATTTCTAGACCACAGGACTAACACCAACGAGAGTTTCATATTAACATTAATTTAATCTATATATAATTCAAGTTTTTTGTTTCCTTTCCACTTACGACCGCAAAGCCACGAGGCACACATATTCCGCATATTCATACTTGGACTATAGAAATGTAATGCTTCAAAATAAAAGGAAGCAACTTGGCTTTCACGCGAGTAGCACTTACATAATCCAACTTTTTCCTCATTATACCATCTTTGTACGGATATAATAACCAGCTATCTAGAGCTGTTGCCTTTCTGCATAAGCGTGAGTAAGCCGGCGCTGCGTAGGTACGCTAAATAAACACCCAAGTGACACACATTCCTTCAAACTGCCATTCAAAATAATTAATTTAGCATGGCCGTGAAGAAATCCCGTCCTTTCATCGTCTATTCAACAGCTCCGCGAAAACCCTTTCGAGCATCAAACCTGCTCGCACTTTCGCAACTTTCCTCGCGTTCGAATGGAGCGGGTCGCGTCCGGATCGTCCTCTCCTCTCTTAATTGCTAGACCTTCACAATAAATATAATTAGCGCTGTACGTTCTACAAAATGAATGACAGAAAAGACTAAATTTTAATGAACATTTAGACGTTTCGGCGTGGTCTCCAAACTGTAATTACGACGAATACGCTGGAGATAACGACGCGGACGTGTTTATGCGACTTGTCTCGATGACACGCACACACGAAGCTATTGCATCGACAACGATACGTAGCGCTATTACGATGTAATACCGATGTTTGTCGTTCGGAGCTTTTGCCTTGTAAGGTTGCGCTGATGCTGTGAGAAGTGGGGTTGAACATGGAATAAGCGGACTTGCAAAAATAGGTTGTACGAAATGACAAAGCTTGAGTGTAACATGAAATTCTTTAGATCAGATTTCAATAGGGACGATTTAAAGGATAAATGTACGTTTTTATGTTTAGTGGAGTACTGTAAAGATGAACAACTTGAAGAAGTACTACTTTACATATTATGCATTATACGAGGGTCACGATATATATCTTCAGATACAAGAAAACTACAAGTCCTTTTTCGAAAATTATTTTATTTATGTTCAAAATAATTACCTCCTGCATCAATGCACTTTTGTAATCGAAGCTCCCGCAATGTAAAAGCTTGAAGTTATTTTCGAATGCTCTCAAAAAATTGATGAATTGCTTCATCTATCTCATCCGTCGTCGTGAAACGTGGACGACGCAAAAGTTTCTTTATGTTAAAGAACAACCAGAAATCATACACGGCCAAATCAAGCGAATAGAGTGGATACTAATGGCTTTTACATTATTCTCACGTAAAACTTCAACCGTCTACTGAGCACTGTGTAACGATCCATTGGCGTGATGCAATATTAATCCGCGAATGTCGACTGACATTTTGTGGTGTGCTAATCCTGAAGAAAAACTGCGTACCGTTGCTTTTTGGCCATTGTTGGTGTTGGTGCGTCTTCATGGATTCACACACGCGTTTTCTAGCGGGTAGACATATCGTAAATTGGGCTGTTTCATCACCGGTTACTACTATAGATAGAATATGACGTACACCATCATTTAACACTTCTAACGTTTCCCGAGAGATTCTTACTCGCTCTGCCTTTTGGAAATCGTTAAGAGTGTGTGGTACCCAACGAGTAACAATTCTTTTCACCCGAAGATGATCATGTAAAATTGAATTTATTATTGCGGGTCCAACACCAAGAGTTGCGTCAATCACTTGATAGGTGCATCTTGGATCTTCGTCGATCATACCTTTCACTATCTCAATGTTTCCAGCGGTAACCGAGGCACAGGGCCTACCAACACGTGCATCATCACCAAACGATGTGAGTCCTCTTTTAAATTGGTTCACAGTTTCGCTGGTATAGCGATGTAGTGTGAGTAATGTGAGTTGCAATCGTTCAAGACTTTGTTATTAACTTAAACCGATCTTAAAATCGTAGTAGATCATTGCGCGCACATGTTCTCTTGACAAGTTCATGTTTCGATGACGAATCGTATGTACCACGTTTGATGTACGTCAGCAATTACTCAGTTGACAGTCGGAGCTTACTACTTAAGGGTGGTGGTATTTAGAAATGCAGTGCTGGCAGCTCTAACTTCTTTTTAGTTTCGTGGCATCTCAAAACATATAGCGTGATGATCCTCATATCATTAATATTTATAAGTACCAATCTATCGTTTAATTTGATAAAGTGGCACGATTTTCGACTTTCGGCTAATACATATAGTTTATATTGGCGCCATATATTCAAATTAAATTCTCCACGATTTTGCCGATACTAACCACCGTAGGATAGGCAAGCTGATTGGTGTTGATATATATTAGATTGTAACCAAGTAGACAGAATAACGATGAACGTGAAGCAATGTGTGCAACGTAAGAGCTATTTCATAGTCTTTTTCTCAATAAAAACAATTTAAAACAAAATACAATCTAATAATGCTAAAACTACTCATCAACAGAATGTTTTTTTTCGTAGATTAATGAGACTAAATGCGATTGTTTATTGATTTCATTGCCGAAAGCTGCATTGTTCCATCCTAGTTTTTTTTCTGTTTGTATTATTTTTGTTGGGCGGTTTCCTTATATTGTCAACGCACATAGTGCTTTCCAAAACTTTTTCTTCTCTGTTCACTTGTTCTTAATTATCTCCTATCTCTATTACCGTAGTCTTCTTTATTTGTCTGGGTCTATTAGTTATCTCGACGGACCTCTTGATGCGAAAAAATTGTTCCCTTATTTTTGTAACAATTTTCTTTCATTAGTTATCATTATTATGATTTATTTCTCCAAACATTTATTCACTTCGTTGCGTGTGTGGACGTGTGGCGCTAGTGTGGAGGGACACAAACTTGTGCAATGCATTGTTTGCAGCAAAACGTATTCGCATTCGTGTGTTCAACTTAGCACAAGTGAGGTTCGTACTGTGAAAACTGAGAGAGCTTCGTCGGGACGCAAGAACTACAGTCAACGAATTGGGAGTGGCTATCTTGGAATTCAAGGCTAAAATAAACATTTGCACGCAAACTGTTGAGTCCACTGATGGCTTGGATTTGAGGAGCTCTTGTGGAGGGTACAGGAGAGTAATAACCGTAAGATTATTTGTGTAGTATACAATATTGACGACTTTGTCTCCTGCAATATGTATGACGGATTCACAGGTGAGCTAAGTGTTATTCAGTGTATGGTGGGAAGTTTGTCTGTTCAGGTTAATATTGATACAATTGAAGTTCTTCGCGTCGGTCGTTTTGATAAAAACCAACAACGATCTTGCCCTTTGGAGCTTAAACTCAACAATGTGAAGGATAATAAACGAACTGCTACCGAAATTGGACCGTGTCATAGTGACGAATAAATAAAAAGAAAGAGAGATAAAAAGAAGAAAAATGAAAAAGAGGGGGGTGAAAAAGAACGAAAAAGTAAAAAGAGTAAGAGAAGGAACGAGAGAAAAAAAGACAAAGGTGAGATCTCGACGTTTCGCCTCCGGCGTAAGAGGTTTCTTCAGGAGAAACAGAGAAACGGAAGTGCCACGGTAACTCGACGTATAAACCACGCTAGAGGCAAAACCACTCTGGCAGAAGGTGACGGTAACTCGGCGTGTTAACCACGCTAGAGGCGAAAACCTTCTTTCACCCCTCCCCCGTTTTTCATTTTTCTTCTTTTTATCTCTTTTTTCTTTTTATCTCTTTTTTCTTTTTATCTCTTTCTCCTCTTATTCTTATTTCATTTCTATGTTATATATCTTATCATGACACGGTCCAATTCCGGCAGTAGTTCATTTATTACTGATTCTGGCCGTGGAAGCCTACGTATTCATTTCAATGTGAGGGATGTTCAATAGATCATGAAAAATGTGCATGCTCCATGTGGCGCTCCAAATAATCAAAATATTAGGATACCTTGGGATCGTACAACACAGCAGATTGAGTACTGTACACATATCAAGACTGATCTTGACAATCCTGGTGCTAATGGTGAAGTTAGCCTGAAAATAAAGTACAGGCAGATATACTGCTGGAGTAGATTAATTGACATAATTCATTTAAAGAAGTTAGACCAAATTCAACAAAATTATTTAGTCAATAACTCCACCAACACAGTAGTTACACTATCAAACACGTACCAACATTTATTAAAGGATAGAAGAACAAAACAGCGCACTGTATCTAAAAATTCAAATAGAATCACCAAGAAAACGAAGTCATTCGCCGACAAAAAGAAAATGTTTCCCACTTTCTTCCGTAACATTTAAATTGGTTCGAAATCGTCGAGAGATCCAAAGAGAGAGAGAGAGGATCCATCCGGAATCTCTAACCGACATCAAAGTATGCAAATGTTATAGATTAAGAACGCCTTCTTCACCGTGGCATTAGCAAGTCATCAGGATCGTGTAAGGGCTTCGAGAAAGTACCCTTGTAGAGATCTTCGGGAGATAGTCAAGGTAGAAGAGCGGTGCCGGTCGAAACGGCTAGAACTAGCACTAGCGAGAGCTAGTCGCCCTCTCCGTACGCCGTACGCGCGATCTAATATAATCTGATCGCTTATTTGGAAGGGAGTGATGCCTGCCCGCCTCCCTGTCTTGCTTACGAAGCGAAGTTGTCATTAACGCAGTTGTTTCCGGTTGCTATCGATGTTGGTTTAGCACCGGAATAACTACGGTAAACGTGTTTGTGTATTGGTTAAGTTGGAAGGCGAAGACGAGTAGATTAGAACGTGAAACGGGGTAAAATAGTTCTTTGTGGATGTGGCATTAAATACGGGATGTTTTGAAAAGGTCATGCTAATTATACATAGCGATGTTCTTCTGGTATATACATTTATATATTCAAATATAATATCCTACAAATTTCCGTATTAATACTGTTTTTTGTTGGTAAAACTTTCACAATTACCAACCTAGTGACAGTATTAACGCAAAGCAAACTTCTCTACCTTGTACACTGAAATAGCTGCAATCGACTGAACTCTTTCGGAGCAGTTTTCTTATAATTGCTTAGATATTGTCATCCGTCAATCACTACCTTTCTCTAAACACCCCTCTCGAAGATATCCGCCTTGCTATAATTACGAAATAATCAAGCTCCTTCATACAAAAAATCACCTACCTTCGTAGATGGAACAAAAGTGGACATGAGGTTTACCATGTGGAATTTAAACGTTTGAGGAAATTAGTTAATGTCAAAATTAGAGTTGCATATGCGGAATGTCAGACCACGACTGCAGAAAATATATCACAAAACACAAAGTTAATCTGGTAGCACATAAACGCGCGTCACAGTAGATTAAGGACCTGGATGTCCTCTGTCTTTAAACGGCTCCACTGTTGATGATCCCAACAACATTGTTCAGATTTTCACAGATAAATTCTCTAGAGCGTTTGCGCTTGGTTCACAAGCATTACTGAAGCTCTGATAGAGGTCTCATGAGTGGTAGTCCTTTGATTGGACTTTTACTGCACACGATGTTTCAAGAGCTTCTCAGAAGTTAGAATCTAATTTTACCATTGGTCATGACGGCTTTCCCGCATTTTTTGTACGTGATTGTTGTGCGGTACTGCGTGAACCTCTACCTGGAATGTTTAACGTAGTCGTAAGTTCTTCTACCCTTCCCGACGTTTGGATTATCAGATTATTAGAATTACGCCCATGTTTAAAAAAGGTAGTCGTTCAGACTTTGAAAATTGTAGACCTATAAATATTTTATCAAGCTTTACAAAAACTTTTGAACATCTTCTGTCTCACAGAAGAGACACACCCATGATGGTGGAGGCAAACATATTACATCCTTATCCGTTTTAATAAATGTTGATTTGTAAATCTGTTTCCTTTTTTTCTCCCTCATATAACGTCGTTTGTTGTATGAGATATAGTTATTTCGTTTTATCTTATAACTGTATGTTATATTATTTACTAATACACCTGCACATGTATTGGATTTATGTATAATGAACAAAATGATTGCAACGCACGCTGTGTGGCATGTTGCGTCATCTTGTTGAAACCAGAGCTCTTTCAAATTAACTCCATTCAATTGGGGAACAAAGAAATTTGTAATCATAGATCTATGGCGCTCTCTATAGACCGGAATGATCTGGGCAGCATTATCTTTGAAGAAGAATGGGCCAATTACTCCACCACCCCACAAAGCACACCACCAAACGGTGATCTTTTTGTGGGTGTACGTTTCCATAAAGGCTTCTGGATTTTCTTCATTCCAAATATGATAATTATACTTATTAACACAAACACCTAACCAGAAATGAGCCTCAGCGTTGAACAAAATTTTGCGGTGAAGATGAGAATCAAGAGCAATCTTCATTCACCGAACGTACGAGTATAATAGCCACGTGGCTTTAATTCTTACACGAGCTGGATATAGTAAAGTTAATAGTCACAGCTCCAATTGCTGTGCGCGGTGGTGAATCGACCCTTTCGAGTCCTCCTCAACACTGCGATCAACAGCAGAGCACACTGTACGATGTCTCATTAATTAACGTATACGTGGAATTTGCACAATTTGCAAGCATTGCTTTGCACTAAGTTTATTCTTCGTGAAATCAGTTGTCAATTGTCAAATTGACTATCACTAGAAACGGTGTTGATAATTTGAAAAACCACTTTAGAAAACATCCTTGCCATGAAGAATTTGCCAAATGTGTAGAAGTACCATTGATAATACAATGGGAAAATGCTTGAGCAATTCTAAGTTATCTAAGAATTCATGATATATGATGATTTACGTATCGCCATAATGATTGCTTTTTGTTATTTTTTCAAAGACTTCTAGCAAACTAATGGTTGTGTACGATTCAGAAGTGACCATTCTACGATATTCTAGTGGCAGTGTAGCCATGCCTGTTTATCCAAAAGAGACAAGTGCCCAGTTGCTTCGAGGTGCTTCTGGCGCAACTTTTACTGGGCGTGGCTCGTCTTGGAAGACCAACACAATCGATTCCTGTTTACTTTCGGGCTCACATGCACAGATCCAAGATTCGTTACCTGCGTAAATGTTATACACGGCTTTTGAGGTACCACGATTGTAGTTTTTGAGCATTTCCTTACACCAATCGATACGAGCACTTTCTTGGGCGATTGTCAAATTATACAGCATTCAAGGCGAACAAAACTGTTTCACAGCAAAATATTCGTATAAAATTTTGTATGTGCTTGTCATGCTAATGTCCAGGGATGCATCAATCTCACGGTACGTCACATGACGATCTTGTTTTATCACTTCGCGCACAGCATCGATGTTTTCTAATACAACAGTCGATTATCGACGACGGCCTTTAAATTCGTCCCTGAGTGAACAAGGACCACGATTCAATTCACTGAATCAGTGATATACAGTGTGTTTAGATCGAGTATGGGCAACCTTGGACATGTTGTGGGCCAAACTTTAGTGTGCAAATACGTTCGCGGGTCGCGTTTAAAAGTAGTGCATTTTAAAGTAGTGTATAATAATTTTTTGCGATAGATATTAGACTTCTTGCGAATTTTCTAAGCTTCGGAAAATGGTCTTCTTCGAGGTATTTTTTTTTGTAAAAATCGCACAACTCCATGTCTTCAAATCTAGATCTTAGTAGTGAGTTTGCTTGAAGCTCGATCAACTCCATTTGCAAGTGTATTGGAGCATTTTGTACAGTACTTTTTGTTGGAGTAGTAAATAAACTGAAATGATCTTTAATGTTTTTACAATCGCTAAATCTGTTCGAAAATTGCTCCGACAGTAACTTGAGTTCTTTAGCATATTGAGCGTAAGCAGTATTTTCATACGCAGAGAGCGTGGTGAAATCGTAACTGTTACCAGACAGCATCTGTGCCTCCCACAAGCGGATTTTCTCATTTGAAGTGAGTATGAGTAAGTAGTGTAATATTTTTTTTAATCGGGTGCTTAAAAATGTCTCGCGGGCCGAGGCAAATCTTACAGCGGGCCGATTGTTGTCCACATATGGTTTAGATGGTGCTTCATCGCCAAACGCTGAAGTGAGTTGATCGATGAACTGTTGCTGAGATAATCCACGTCGAAAGCCGTAGTAAACCGTCGCACGAAAATTCTCAATAGAGTAATAAAGCCAAGAAAGGTAATGTTAGTGAACGTAATAATCTTTTAGAAACCTGTATTACTCCTTATACTTATTCATTTCACTTTTAAAGCTACAGAACACGGACACAAATTGTAGGGGAGCCTTGCGTTCGAAACGAAGCCGTTTACGTTTAATGTTATTTTACATTACCATGATTATGATAATGTAATTCTTACGAAATCATAATAGTAAATAAGTTCTCTCTACGAGATCAATTTGCATATTTCAGGCAAATTTAAATTAGCAGCGAATGCGAGTTTGTCGAACTTTATTTTTCGTAATCACGTTATTAAAAATAAGCGCTTGTATACGGCAGCTCGTAACGAAACCGTATAGATACAACTTGCCGTAACTAGTCTCGAAATTTTTCGGTAAAAATCTCCTTATTCAACGCAACATGTCTGCTTTTTAATATTAGTTGAACTTGCTCGAAGTATGCTCGGTTTCTTTTTTCTTCCGTTTTGTTAGATAGCTCGACTCGTATTCATAAAAAAAAGAGAGATGACGGTCTCCACGCTCTCTTTCTGTCGCTTGGTGTTTGCTGTCATTATTTGACTTTCGGGCTATATATATATATATATATATATATATACATATGAGAAGCGAAGTTTTAATTTAAACTTTGTTAATAAATTCAACATCCGAGAAATATTTCGAAAAGTTTTTTTTTATTAATTTTTTTTTTGGTACCCGAGATATGGAGTACAGATTTTAATTATGCTTTATCCAACGTATAGAACATGGAACTTTAATTAGGGTGGCTGCTAAGCGGTAGGAATTTAGTGGTTCAAGAGTTATTGTTATTATCACTTCTTTTATTGCCGCACTTCACTCACGAAGCCGATAAGGCTCGTATGGTATTATAGTTATCTTTTTGATTGGCCGTTACTAAATGAAGATATAACGTGAACATGTCAGCGTCAATTAAGTTAACTGTTCTCAGTATTGTCCTTTTTTTCATCCGTACTATAAAATAAGCAAAAAACAGGGACATTTAAAACCTAATTTAGGCATTGTTATTTCTTATTTTAATACAAAAATGTTGTGGCAGCTATTGCGGAGTGATTTTTTGAACTTCTTTTTCAGGTTAGGTATGTTCAACTACACCCAGCGAAGTTTCTACAGGTTTATTAAAACAAAATTAATAAATCAAAGAACTACATGAAAAGTGTATAATTATTTCTAAACTTCGTAGTGAGTGTTGGATCTCCTATTTAAAATAACTTCAAACATCCGTGTCTTCATATTGTTTATTAATTTGGTCAATGGAATAAGAATATCTTTTCAACACCTCGTTATCGCAGATTTCAGTTCTTTAATCCTCTGGTATTGATTATCATTGGCATACACCTTCTCTTGCCTATATTCCCCAAAGATGTTCGATGGAGTTCAAATTGGGTGAGCGAGCAGGCCATTGTAATAAGTTGATTTCGTTTTGATGAAGTAATACCTTTGTTTGTCTGAAATTATGGAGAGCTGCATTGCCTCGCTGAAATATCCAGCCTTGTGTCGGTAATTGTTCACCATAGTCTATCAGAATCATTTCCAGAATTTGTATACAAGAATTAGAATTCATTTGCGTATAGGGTTTTTATTGTTACGGGTAAAAGCTGTCCAAAACCATTACACTACCGCTGCCAAAATTTTAGCTCGTCGTTACTATAGTGTTTTTCAGCAAATCGTGCCGATAATATTTGAAACCATCAGATCCGCCCAAGTTAAATTTCTTCTCGTCAGAAAATATGACGTTGTTTCAAACGTGACCCGATCTCATACGCAAATTTCAATCTTGCTTGTTTATGTTTACGTTTTATGTCTTTTAAGCGTGGTTTTAAATCCTTTTTTAGTCACCGAAAACATCGATGCGGATTGCCTTCAAATTAGATTTTGCCCTAGTGCGATTTTTGCCGTAGGAATTGCCCTACATTATAAAATTGTTAATAAGATGATGAGATCGTTATTTGCTTAGCTATGGAAGCCCTACCTGTTTATGTCAATTTATTTTTGTTTTTTTCCTTTTCGGATAACAATCTACCACTGGACACTTTTATTAAGTTATATGTATATTTCGATAATACACATATTTATATATATATAAACTTTTGAAGATATTTAGAGACTTTTTTACTCTGAAAGGTAATGCGGGATTTCATAGGATGTCTGTCTAGCTCTATGGAATTATAGAAATTTCAGTCTTATTTATAGGTTTATATCGCTGGTACTTCGCCCACATATCTAACAGTTGTGATATCGACAAAATAATGTCTCTACTACTTCTTCACGTTTAGAAATGTAATTCTAAGTAATTCCCAACTCATACCGTTGCTAAATGTTTATAGTGGAACCAAGTATATAACAAATGCAGTAGCAGCATCGCATTGACATACAGATTGAAAAACCTAATTCGCAATGCACAAACTTTGCCAAAGCAAGTGTTTGAAATTTGTAGTGAATGTTTAACGTTCAATACTAAAGGATTTTTTGAAAATATTTTCGCATATAATGGATAAATACGAATTTACTATATAAGCTGAGATTAGTAGTGCATGAATTTGAAAAAATTGATGTAATAATACACACATTGAACAATTTTACTTGTGGATGGACCTGGGTGGATGGATCTAATCGATACAGACCTATGACCGACCATGAAGTTCTGATCCGTAAATTGTACACGTTGGGTTTTGTCTCATCCGCATTAAAACCTATATAATATTAATATACGTTCCTATATATCGCAGCGAAAATGTTACGTAGTTTATAAAGGGTCTGATGAGCAGACTGTAACATTTGCGATCCCGCAGAATTCTAACCAGGGTCCATTCCCATTTAATAATAATATTTAATGCCCAACAGATACAAATATCCAATTACAAGGCAATGTTAAATAATGTATACATGCAAATATAAATAACATAAAATTAAAGTATGTCAAATTAGAAAACTTAGTAACTAGTTGCTTTAATTTAAATTAAAAAAAAAGTAGTTTACCAGTGGTTAGGAAAAAAGAGAGAACGGAAAAGTATTCAACTAAGTGTAACGCCCGCATGATCTACATACCGTCAAAGGGACGGTAAAGTGCAGTATGTATATCCAACTCGGCAAACTCCATAGAGTTGAAATTGCTACACAATCTGTGTATTGGGGACCTGATGGCGATGTTTGTTCTAGGTGCGTAACAGTAAAATGTATTTGTTTGCCTAGATCCTGAACGTGGTACAATGAAGTTGATTTTACTCAACAACTCAGGTACATCAAGACCATTATGAAGTAAAGTAAATAGGAATTTACACACAGCCTGTTTTCGACGTAGTTCTAATGAATCAATATTAAATGCGTCTAGCAGAGCACTGTGGCTAAATCCTTGTATCGGGTAACTATTAAATTTTTTAAAGTACAAGAACTTCAAACACCTTCTCTGAATCTGCTCTAGAAGATGTATCTGATAGATGTACATAGAGTGACCAGACCACGGACGCATACTCCAGTCGAGACCGAACAAAAGCGAAATAAAGAGGAAGAATGGCTGTTATAGAAGCAAATGGTCGTGTAACACGTATAATGAATCCTAACACACTCAACGCTGATGTACAAATACTGGATATGTGCTCCATAAAGGTCAGTCTTGAGTCAAAGACGACGCCCAAGTCTCTCATAGAGGTCTCTCTAGGTAAAGAAGATCCAGCCAAGTGGTAGGTATATATAATTGGAGTCGTCTTACGAGTGTAGGTGACAATTTTGCATTTGTTTACATTAACTGTTAGTTTTGTTGTTGACACACCACGTGTGGAATATATCGAGTTAGCTTTGCAAATGATTGCAATCCTGAGGAATTATTAATTGTTGAGTACAACTTCAAGTCATCTGCGTATAACAACTTTGGACAGTTCAGTTGATAGCACAAATCATTTATATATATATGAGGAACAGAAGTGGACCCAAGTTACTCCCCTGAGGAACTCCAGAGCTCGGCGAGAAGCAATCAGACTGAAATCCATGTATGTCACAAATTGCTTTCTATCAAGAAGATACGATTGGAATAAAGACAAAAGAGATGACGAAAATCCAATATTGTCAATTTATTAATAAGCACGGTGTGGTCGATTCGATCAAAAGCTTTTGTTAGGTCAGTATACACAACATCTACCTGTCCACCAGCATCAATACTATCAGATAGGTATTGTGTAATTGTAACAAGATTAGTTACCGTAGATCGTTGAGCAACGAAACCGTGTTGGTCATTTGAAATCCAGGAGTCTAACTTGAGCATAAATATACTTGTACAAACATTTCTCAAAAACTTTAGCAAAATTATTTAATAACGATATGGGACGATAGTTGGAAATAACACACTTCTCACCATTTTTAAAAACAGGCACCAATTTGGCAATCTTCCACACAGACAGGGAAGGTGGATGTTTTGAGAGCAGATTGAACAAGTAGCAAAGAGGAGAAGCAAATATATTTGCACAATCCCTAACAAAAAAGGCCGGAATGTCATCACTACCCGCCGTGGAATTATTCTTTAAGGATTTCATAGCACACCACATCCATCTCAGTTACAGAACCTAGAGTCAACCATAGTAGCGCACGAAGCAATTGGAGCAACAGGCGTCGGAGCAAATGAAGGAAGAGTACACCGATTGGAAAAACTCCCGCAAGGCGCTCACTATGGAAGGTGGGTCGTTATACGTATTGCCGTAGTCGTCCTTCATAGTTCTAGGAATACCTCCCCCATCCCTCCGAGATCGCACAAACTGCCAAAAATGTCTAGGATCGGTTGAAATGGAGAATTCAGCGCTCTGAATAAAATTCTTATATAACCGCCTAGAATCTGTTTCAGCATCCTTCTCATATCTTTGAAAGCATTTAAATCACTTAAGCATCCTGTTCTTTTATACATCAATCGATAATGATTTTTGAGTTTGATGTTATTAATGTGATCACGCGTGAATCACTGTGGATAATTAGTATGCGCACTGGTTTTACGGGGACAAACATATCTAAATTTTTATAGATTTCAGCATAAAATGCAGAGCAAGCGTCATCTATACTAGTATAATTGTAAATAAAATTCCAATCTGTAGTTAATAAAGAATCATACAAGTTAATAAAGTCTGCTCGCTTAGGTATACACTCTTTTGTCTTTATTACCACACATATTGCTATATCGTGACGATGGAATTGATAGGCACAGCGCTAGAGCAGGATGATCGTTGTCCTCGGCCACCAGAGAAACATCTCTCTATCAATAGCAACAGTGTGAACATTAGTAACAACTAAATCTAATATTCTACCTCTAGCATTTTGCTACTGAATTAAGTTGTGACAAATCAATAAAATGTAAAATTCATTCATTATTCTACTTTTACCATCATTTATGTCAGGTCTGTTGTAGTAGGTAATGTTAAAGTCGCCGAGAATGATAGTTTTGTAGAACTTATATTTATTGTATCTAAACTACTCAGAAAATTCTCAAAATCGAGAAGCGAAATATCTGGTGGCACATAAACCACATAAACAGCTAACTTATGATGGCATAAACTAAATACAGCTCCGACAATATCAACAAGTGAAGTCGCGTCCCTAACATGTGTAAAATCTACCTGATTGTAAGGTAAGGTGGACTTAAAGGCTAAAATAACCCATTGCATTGTATACTAATGACTTACTTCTTCAGATAGACTATCCTATTTTTGCATACGCTGATTACCAGCGTAAATTGGGCATATTTGTAGAGCGGTGTATGATATTTGCGTTGAGGTTAAGTGGTGAGAAACTTCATCATACTGTGTTGACAGTAGTACCCTAACAATGAGACGTAAGACTAAAGTTCAGGATCTTGGTGAGGTGTTTGATTCAGGCATGACGTTCAAGCCCTCACATCTCAGTGGTGTGTGCTGAGCCCTATAGAATGTTATTATAATAACGCATAACTAAATATTTCAAAGATATATCTTTAACCATGTCATTGTACTTTGCTTATGTTAAAAGTTGAATATGCTGCGTAGATATAGTGTCTCCTGTACAGTTCCGATCTTCTGATGCGATGCACATTGAATTACTTGCCATTTGCGCACACACATCATACACGCACAACTATTTACACATATATACAAACCTATACACAAACATACGATACCTGTATATACATATGTATATTTAATGTAGATATATATCGTACAATACTGTTTACTGAAGATAACACTTAGTTATTTGATTTGATTTGCATTGTACGTATTATTATTGTTACTATTTGCAACATTCTTTTTAATTACAAAAAAATAGCGTGTAAGCAAGGATAACATAACATAATTTAAATATATTACAATTTTATCAAAAACTATAAAAATGTGTTCATACATTACATGTACCAAACACAATAAAGCACCAATTCATTATGAAAGGAATATATTAAACAAAACACGTACTTTTATTGCTCATAGTCTGGCGCTGTTAAATTAAGTAATTGTGTTACATTAATTAATCTCTAACCTCTTTTAACCAGACAAAAGGCGCTATATTAACACTGTTTGTAGAGAGATTCTGCTGTATATAGTTCCTAGACTAAGGTTTCCGGGCCAAAGTATACTAAAAACGCCAAAATGTCCACACGTTATTATTTTGTGTCCCCTCCTTGATACTATCCTGTAACATTGTTGACAATTATGTTATCTAACATTCAAAACATATTTTTTTCCTTTTCTTGTGCTTCTGCAGTTTACACGTTACTTGTTCTAAGATGAGACGTCGCTGTAAACAATCCTAGTCCCTCAACTACGAAAGCGCACTTAACGTCTTTTTTCATTCTTTTCCAATACACTTCGTAAAAGAAGAGGTTGTCGCTATTCTCGACAGATTCTTCACCGCTTCGTTTCTCAAGATCCGGCACAATGCACCGGGGGATTTTAAACAAGCCCCGGAAATGAATCCATACGATAGCATCATTATCACTATCGCTATAGTGCAGAGATTGCGAATCGATACTGCCCGACACGTATATTCGCACAGCCTCCGCTTCATTCTAATCCTCGACTCGCGTCGTTTGGTCACGCTGTCACGTTTCGATCTTCTTCGCGTTCATCATCAGAGCCGCGAGTGGAAGAGAATCGAGCGGAGCGCGTGGGATATTTTTCATGCGGGACGCGAAAGGTACCTGCTTGGAAGTGGATCGTTATTGGAGTGCGCGAGGATGGCGAATTCGACGATAAACGAAGCCAATCGGTTGAATACGACTCGCAGCGATGAGCGGGGCGAAGATGCTTCGCCGTTGCATTATTTAACTGAAGTATTCTCAAAAACGGAAGGGTCGTAGGTGGTTGCTTCGAATGTTGGTTTTCAGCGTATATTTTATAGGTGGCGCTATTTCTAGGGTAATTGTGAAACGGTAGGAAGATGAACATAGAAATATGGAAAGTATTTCTTCGTCAGTTCCACACCGTTTTCGCATAGACAGAGAGATATTTTATACCTACCGGATTCAGGATTGCTTTGTGTTTTGGTTCAACAAAATCAACAGTTAGTAATACATGGATGCAATCATTTGGAAAGCTACACAACGCGTTTATTCCAAGAGTCCTTGCAGTGTTAATAAATGAAACATTAATTTAATCAACTTTGAATTAAACACACGATGAAGTCATAAATAAATCAAATCATTGATTAACACAAGGCCAACCTGAGAAACCTATGGTGAAAAGCAAAAGCTTTGAAGCAAAAGGGATGCTGTATGTGTGGTAGAATTACAAAAGTTTTAACCACTTTGTATTGGTACCAGAAGGTAGGGGGTTAAATTCCAAACTGTACAATAAGCAATCGCATCGAATGTGTGTTTTAAAGAGAAGACATCCCTCATTAGTGAGTAAAATTGCGTACTATTTCATCAAAGTAGTACTGGGCGGCGTATTACCTAAATCCGAGAACTATAAGAATTTGAGGGAGTGGAGTTACCACCACATTTAGCTCGCGGTCCAAATATGGTACGATCAGGTTAAAACTTGTCTAAACAACTGTGCACACAGCTACATGTTTACATACAGTGTAGCGCATGTTTTCGTGGGTAAAGGATGTCTTGTTATCCTCTCGGGTTTTGTCCCGCGTTCGGCGTTGATTCTTAGAAGATCTGCACTGGCAGTCGAAATCACGACGTCGGGAAGAAGATGAATGCGATTACATCGAAACGTCAGGGCGCACATAGTTCCTCTAAGAACCAATGCTGAACGCGGGGCAAAACCCGAGAGGATAACAAGACATATACATAAAGGATAATATTCCCGAGGTTCTGTCCGCGTATGCTGTTGGCCCCGAAAAGGACCTCTTCAAATAGATCACCATACCATACAGTTTAATGCAGAAATTTGTCTTTCAACTGATGCGATGAACGTCTCCAGACCCATATACAACCACTAACACCGAATTGACAATACCTGTTTTCACCATAGAAAATTACAAAGCGCCAAAAGTTGTCAGGTTTTGCTCGCATCTCAGTTGCCCATATCAAACTTCGCTTTCTTTGAAACGGTATAAGAAGAGGCTATCAATCTAATATCTATAATAATAATAATAATAATAATAATAATAATAATAATAATATTTAATGCCCAACAGATACAAATATCCAATTACAAGGCAATGTTAAATAATGTACACATGCAAATATAAGTAACATAAAATTAAAGTATGTCAAATTAGAAAACTTAGTAACTAGTTGCTTTAATTTAAATTAAAAAAAAAAGTAGTTTACCAGTGGTTAGGAAAAAAGAGAGAACGGAAAAAGTATTCAACTAAGTGTAACGCACCCGCGGTCTACATAGCGTCAAAAGGGACGGTAAAGTGCAGGTATGTATATCCAACTCGGCAAACTCCATAGAGTTGAAATTGCTACACAATCTGTGTATTGGGGACCTGATGGCGATGTTTGTTCTAGATGCGAAACAGTAAAATGTATTTGTTTGCCTAAATCCTGAACGTGGTACAATGAAGTTGATTTTACTCAACAACTCAGGGACATCAATACCATTATGAAGTAAATAGGAATTTACACTCAGCCTGTTTTCGACGTAGTTCTAATGAATCAATATTAAATGCCTCTAGCAGAGCACTGTGGCTAAATCCTTGTATCGGGTAAGTATTAAATTTTTTAAAGTACAAGAACTTCAAACACCTTCTCTGAATCTGCTCTAGAAGATGTATCTGATAGATGTACATAGGTGACCAGACCAAGGACGCATACTCCAATCGAGACCGAACAAAAGCGAAATAAAGAGGAAGAATGGCTGTTATAGAAGCAAATGGTCGTGTAACATGTATAATGAATCCTAACATACTCAACGCTGATGTACAAATACTGGATATGTGCTCCATAAAGGTCAGTCTTGAGTCAAAGACGACGCCCAAGTCTCTCATAGAGGTCACTCTAGGTAAAGAAAATCCAGCCAAGTGGTAGGTATATATAATTGGAGTCGTCTTACGAGTGTAGGTGACAATTTTGCATTTGTTTACATTAATTGTTAGTTTGTTGTTGACATACCACGTGTGGAATATATCGAGTTGGCTTTGCAAATGATTACAATCCTGAGAATTATTAATTGTTGAGTACAACTTCAAGTCATCTGCGTATAACAACTTTGGACAGTTCAGTTGATAGCACAAATCATTTATATATATGAGGAACAGAAGTGGACCCAAGTTACTCCCCTGAGGAACTCCAGAGCTCGGCGCGAAGTAATCAGACTCAAATCCCATGTATGTCACAAATTGCTTTCTATCAAGAAGATACGATCGGAATAAAGACAAAAGAGAAGACGAAAATCCAATATTGTCCAATTTATTAACAAGCACGGTGTGGTCGATTCGTAGGATACGTAGGAAATTACCCTTCGTTACGAGAATTTCGGCTATTGCTCATTTTCGTATTTTGTCACGGTCTCTATTTTACTCTAGTGTACAGTCTTGTAAATATCGAAACTAAAATACTGAAATTAGTAGAAAGTATCTGAAACCATTTTTTATAGTAAATAGGGCATCAGACGGAATTCTAGCTGAATGACCAATGAAAACTTAGTGTAATCTAGCGTTTTAAGTAACAGCCAAAATATTATATTTAATAATTAATTCATGCTTATGTAAGTTCTACTATGATAGTCAAAAGCATTCAGAAACTTTAAGTTTTGGACAAATTACCAGTGGTAACAATGAAAACGTTCCATTACTGGAGGTTCTTTGTAGACTCAAAAAAATACAACAACATATTCATGAATTAAAATAACGTAGTATCAAAATTCCGAAGCAACAGCACGTGGCAATACGAATATTCTAAAATATCGTTCGGTAGCAAATTATTCTGCAACAGTTTAAAATACTTGTTCCTGTAATCACCTAAGACCGTCTGCTCCCCTACTCTTAATAATCATTAATTTTCCAATCTGCTTACATTATTTCCACCGATATGATTACCCACCGCCAATCAAAGTAAATTTAAAAATTACCACGAGCAAAAAACTTCAACGTTGGAACCTTTATATTGCCAAGCCGACACAGAAATTAAGATTGGAGGCATCCTCTACGCCACCAAATGAGAACGTATTACACGAGCATTGCAAACTTGGAACCAACGAATGTTACACACATACGAAGGCTCGTGTAGGGGTAGTAGCTACAATGAATTTCTTTGTAATCCCTTTCATTTCCGCGTTAATTAAAGCTAGACGTTCGTAACAATGCCGGACGTTTCTATAAAAGCTTCCGTCTGCGTTGTGTCTATTTTCTTAGTACACATCACATACGTACATATGTTACATACATACGAACACACGTCTATATTCCGGCTGTCTGGACGGCGCTCATCGATCTCCATTTGCATGCGAAAACCGATCCAATTTACGAACATTTACTCACGTAAATATCGGAGACATCAAAATGCATCAGTAGCATTCTAAATGTCTAGAAAGGATGAGCGTGAGAAATGACTGCACGTTGAGAGATTCTAAGTAAGTAAAGGTTATAAGATGCACAGATTTAGAAGAAACTTATTGAAGATCCGCATTATTCATTTCTTTAGATTCGCTAGGTGGTGGCGTAACATATCACCCCAGGTGCACCCCAAAGGTCCCCAAAAATTGCTGCTTATTTGAAGGCTTTTACTGATGGAGGTTATATCAAGGTAAAGTACTAAAGGCGCTCCTATATATTAGTTTTTATAAGATGCTTTTCGAAGAACCAGCAAGTATAACACATTGCCAAACTTCTCGACCACAAACGATGTAAAACACTTATATAGCATTCCCTATTAACAGTTTCACCTTCTGGAACAAATTCCTTGTGGACAATACCTTTTAAATTATAAAAAGCAATCAGCATTACCTTGATTTTTGATTTCCGAAAACGCATTTTTTGTAGTTTTGACTCGCCTTTGGCTTTATATTGTGCACATTGGCGCTTAGTTTCAGGGTTACACTTGGAGAACCATATTTTATCACCAGTTATGATAGAAACAAGAAAATCTGGTCGGTTTCAGCAGTTTGACTCGAACAATTTTTTAGTCTTCATTCTATTGATATGGAACAAAACGTGCACACGCCTTTCTTTTACCCAAATCGATCGTCAAAATTTGTCGAACAGTTTCTCTATTGGCTTCTTCAGCAAACGTTCTCACAGTGAAATTCTCTTGGGTGGCAATGATTTCTCGAATCTTTTGCACCAATTCGGCGCAATTTTCATCACCATAAACTATTTTCAACAGTTCGTGTGTCTCAGCAATTTTTTCCTATTTTAAAGCAGAATTTCATATTTGCTCTTTGTTTTATTGTGGCTTCACAACATGAGCACCTATCCTACAGTCACTAAAATGTGTGCAACTTTATAAGCTATCATCCGATTTGCTCGAACTTCATACAATAATGGTGGAAGATTTTTATTTCGTGTCTCATACAATGTTGTGACGTGAATTGTCAATGAAACAGACGTAAGATTTCTCCAATAAAATTATCCCGATGATACTATCGATGATCCGTTTTCTATGCTTAAGAAGAAAACGATCCTTGATGCCAATAATAATACGAAAGAAAAAAGTATTAATTTCAGTTAAAAAAAAGAAGGGTAAATGCATGGTAGTATCAAAATAATGGAACGAAACAATGTATCAAAGAAAACTGCCAATTCTACTATTATGCGTTGACCACAGATTCCCTGTTTTGTCTGTATATGAGTCTCCCCGGTATATTTATTTTAAAGTAGTTGTCGTAAATCCTCATTAACACTCCTTGTTTTTTTTTAGACTTTAACTAATTGCCTTATTTAGTTGTAACATAACAATGATAATTTATTAAATGTCCAGCCGATAAACATCTAAAAATGGACAAAATAATATTAATGTAATAAACATGTAGCAAAAAAATACAAAAAAATCAAGTAAGTACCGGAAAAAAAGAAGAAATACCAATATTATAAAAAAAATCAAAAATAACAAAATATGAAAAATTAAGGCATATCTAAGTTGAAGTCATTAAAGTTTCTGATCGAGTGTAGCAAAGGTACTCGTCACAGTATGTTCGTCCGAGCTGTAGATATGCGAAGCAGGTGGTGCGATCTTGATTCCAGGCATAAGGATATTAGCTTCAGGAAATAAACCAGGTGACTCAATTCTTCCGGTGACAATGTTTTACATCAATGTAGCTCTGATGCGGTTTCTTCCTTCAACAAGCGCAACAAAGTCATGCCTCTCCTGCTCCTCGTAGGGTATACCATGCGTAGTATAACGTCCATAGCTATTATATGAAAGATATTTCAAAAATGTGTGCTCAATCTGTTCATGAAGATTGATTTGGATGGTATAGAAGGGATACCAAGTAGCGAATGCGTATTCGAGTTTGGAAACCACGTAAGCGAAGAAAACGGTCTTTATTACATCGAGGCTAGTAAAAGTCCTTAGAGGTGCGAAAAATAAATCCAAATAATTTCGAGGTGGCTGTCCCGACATCTGAGACATGAGTAGAAAAGGTAAATTTTTCATCACATATCACACCTAAATCTTTAATAAAAAACTAGGGGGTAATGTTGATATTATTAATGCAATACTAAGAATTGATTCTATGCATCCTTTTTTTATAGATATAAAGAAAAATGTATCTACATTATTATAAATCTTGTCCGGATTATGTTGTAGAAAGTCAACATCAATGAAGGAGTTAACAGTATGGTAGATTTCATTATCATCGTCATTTGCTAATAAAGGGTAGCCAGACTTTAGAAGATCATTCATGTATATATTAAAGAGGAACGGTCCTATGAGGCTTCTTTGGACGCTTTCAGTTTCAAGCTGATTAACAAATATGTGATTGTATTTGTCGATTTCAACTGTCCGAAGTATAAAAGAACCGACACATTAATAGACAATAATCGTGCAGTGACGTCTCTAACCAATTTTGCTAATACATTAAATCTAAAAGAATGGAATAATATTTAAAATATGTTCGGCAATATTCTGAATCTTATTCTTTGCAATATTCCATGTGAGCTGCATGTCCGTCTCGGTTCTGAACCCTTGGTTAGCGTTGATGCTTTTCGCTCACCCCTCGCAGTTGAGATCACTTTTGACACATGCGTGGAGTGGATAAATTTTCCGTTTAATAATAATGTTAGTCACAATTTTAGCAAAGAGAATTTCTTTTCTTTATATAGTAGTATGCTTGCAGTCGACTGGAATTTCTTGGATGGGTAGAATGGTGTGAATGCCGCTGTTAACGCATTTTATACTGCATTGTATTCCGATATCGTTCTATTATGAAAACTAAACGAACTGCCTTTACAGTTTCTCCATGCTTTACTACTAAAGTAAAACAATATATTAAATTACTAAGAATTTTACTTCTACAAATGGGAAAGAACAAAAGCAATATGCTATTTTAGGGAATGCAAACGAATGAGATATCTTATAAAACATGAAATCGGAGATGCATACAATGCTTATTTGGCAGATCTTGAAATTGATAACAACAGAGACCCCAAGTTGTTTCATTAACAAACTTCAAGAACACTTCTTCCAACATTTCGGGAAGTAGGCAACATGACGACAAAGAATTTAATCATATAAATGATACCGTGGATGACCTTTCCAATATCTTCGCGAATGAGCATACACCAGGTATAATAGTATTGCAACCTATATATTTTCATCATACTTCTTACATTGTTTTTCTTTTACTGCAATTATTATTGTAGGCAACATATTTCATATTTTTTATCTTAAACAATTTTGTAAATTTGTTCTGTAATTAGCCTTAGGGCTGTTGGGCAATAAACAATTATTCTTATCCTCGAGGTGCCCAGAGGTGCAGTTAAAAGTTCGAGATTTAACGCCATTACAGTAAATGTAATTATGTAAGTCGGCTTAGAAGATATTATCGAATAAGTCTTAGGAAATTCCTGCCGACACCGTAAGAACTCAGCTTTTCAAACAATTTCGATGATCCATCAGGTCGAATACACGGAAAAATCAGTATAAATAACATCCCGTTATCAAAAAAATTACTATCAAATAATGTACTTACTTTGCAAGAAGTGTAATTGACGATCTAGCTTATTACAGCCCTTTGGATTTTAATTTTGTAAAGTTGGGCATCAAAAAATCTTCTACTAGAAGGAAAGGACGTACCTGAAACAAGAAAAGAAAAAATTACATATTTTAGTACCCATTATTTGACAACGCAAGTGTAAGAGGACGAAGAAGAGAATGTTAAAAATATTTCATAACAAGCCATTACAGAAATTGCCTTCCTGTTAACGAAAAAATAAGCAGCGACAAGTCCCATAAAGAGCACTGCCGGGGAATTTGCTTTATATTTATTTTTTCGCGTGGGCAAAATAAGAAGCCGCGTCTTCAAGGTACGGGCAGAAAGAAAAGGGGAAGACAAAACACGGGAAAGGATCCGACAGACCGTTTTTTTATCCTCCGAAAACAGACATATTTCATAACTTTAAAAAGTTGTTCGTTCTTTGTTAAAAGGAACAAGCGAAGAGTAGTACCTCGAGCCGAGGACGCCCGCTAAAACGAGAAAGTCTTCAAATTACGCGAATTTCTTGCCAAGTAGCGAAACGGTACGGTGGAATGGGCCACTTGCTGTGTACTACTCACTCTGCGTTACTTAGGCGATGTCCTCGATTTCTTAATAGGTCGTTATTCTAACATCCACTTGTTTAGTATTCCAATTTGCTGAGTAATTTCGCCCTCTATTCCGACCGTTAGCACGGCGAAAAACGTTCTCTAAAGCTAAAATCTATACTGCCTTCCCCATCTGCAACTTCAGAATCCACCCCCTTTTCACTTCGGTCGCGTATTCCAAGGCAGCACTTTCGTAAATAGGAAGGAGACGTCGTTGTCTTTCTCGCGAAGTCCTTGACTTCAAGTCGTCATCTTCGTGCTTTAGCGTTTAGTTCGTCTACGTTCTATGTTTCATATTTACGTCACCTTACTTCGATATCGGGATTGCTAAATTTAATTCACTAAACCTAAATCTTACTCGTATTTTCCGACGGAGATGTTTTGTTTCGGGGAGCGTGAGTGACACCATAGCTAACATGAATGAGTAGGGGGGAAGGTGATGCGACAATCGTGTGTCGAATGAGTCATCTTCCTGTCGAAGAAAGCGAATACGTGGGGAGTGAAAAAGTAATAGTGACAAGGAAAGCCATGACATGTATTCAAAAGAAAAGAAGAAAGTTTTTACCAAAACATATTTATCTGAAGTTTCTTCTTTGAACCTTAAACAAGCACACAAAAATTACAAACCAATTTAGTGACCTAGACTATGAAAAACTTATAACATAAAAAGTTGATTAAAGCAGTAATAAAACATTCGCATTAAATGTTCCAATAAATGAGTTGGGTAAATTAGAAACAATAAATATAATTACAGTTTCACCACATCAAATACAAAAATTTTGGATTTTCATGAAAGTTTAAGACATTCAGTAGAAATGTGATACTTTAGTTTTACCTATTCCATTTTATATCCCAAATCAAAAGTGAGAAGTTTGTGAAATCAAAAATGTTTCAAATAGTTTTAAGAGCACAATATTATTGTTTAACTATTTAGAACAGTTCCTTCTACACAAGGATTATTCAATAGAAGTGCTTTTTGAAACTATTTCAATCAGCAAGAAAATCTTGAAACGCTCAGGTTACGTGCTGGCAAGCATTTTCAAGAAGAAGAATAACAACTTTGTGAGATAGCATAATTCCTAAGAAAGTTTCTAGATAATAAAATCCACAACCAAATGTTCATTAGCCAAACATTCTACGTAAAATATGAAATTGGATAACATTACCCTTGTACAAATATGAAATCTTATCTCTTTAGTTTTGAGTATTACACCGTAATGTGACTAAAACTTCACATTGGGGGAATCCTGCATACGTAGAAGAATGCGAGGTGCTTGCACATTGTGATATAACCCCAAACTTTATGTCGTCGCTTATATTTTACTGGTATTACTTCATTTGAATTCTAAAAACATCCACCAACCTCGTTGTTAGATGACTAATAAAAATTCAGTTTCACAAATTTCTGTTAGTTTTTTATTTTATTAATTCAAAGTTCCTATAGATTGTTACTTTTTCAAAAAGTATTTCTTTTCTTATAATAAACAACCAAAGCCTACTATCTTTTGTTCCCTGGTTACTGGACAACTTAGCAGGCATACTGTAGTTGATATTACATCAGCCAATAAGTCATCATCATTGCAACGAAAATGCTACAGGTATTGATTTTGAATTTTCTGGAATCTGCATATCGAAAGAATGTATGATTCGTCTCCTCGTGCTAATTGAAAGGAGACTACGGTAAGTAAGAAACTGTTTAAAATTTTAACAAATTCACAGAAAAAAAATTGAGATATCTTCCAGTTGAATGCAAATCAAATCAAATTTCTATTACAATATAATAGATGGCGCAAAAATCACCATACGATTTCTTAAGGCAGTGACATTGTTTGTTAGTGGGAAGAATTGGTTCTGTTTGCTGATGATGTTTATTTCAAGGTTTAATTTCTTTTCCATTTAATCGCGACGATCCGTTCGCCACGTTCGGGTTCGCTTAGCAGCGTTTCTTTGTCTTCTAGCGATAAATTTTCCACTTTGTGGCTCCGTATTCTCCTTTAAAACCATTAAGGTCTTATAATTTCAAGGAAGCTCAAATACAGAAGTATGGACCGGTTAGTGAACATCTGCAAGACAAGAGCGGGAAAATCTTGGTTCAAAATGTCCACTGGTCTCTAGGTGTGCAGTAGTACCGTTCTGCTTGAACTACATGATGTCATTACACATAACTCTGTAGTCTTTACCAGTTACAGTAACTATTTGCCACGACATCCTCAAAAAAATCTAGGCCAATCATTTTTCCTCTGTACGTAGGAACAGTAGGAGGATATAGTGGCTTTTCATACATTACACGCGGATTTTCAGTGTTTCAGAAGAGATGATTTTGCTTATACACTTATTCACAAAGGTCTAAATTCGTCTGATGATGCTCATCCTCATTATTATCGACGTATAACAGAACTTAGCTGTAATTTGGACGCGATTGGAAGTTTACAGGAAGTAAATGATGCAGAGTTTGTATTGCTTACGGGAACATCTTTAAGGCTTTCATCAAAATTCGCTGTAAAGACCGTTTACCGATGTTCTATTTCGTAGAAACGGTTTCCTTACTGCTATTGCACTGATTTCATTTTTATGTTATCTATAGTTTACGAGGGTGGATCTCTATGCTGTACCTCTGACCCCTTCACAGTAAAACTACTGTGGCATTATATTTTCTATTTTTCGAGATAGTCTCTCTCTACACACTTGGTCCATCGGTACTCCAACATGTCAACAGCCTCCTGGTAAAATGTTTGTCCGATCTCTGCAAATCGCCTCTCTACAGCTTGCATCACTTCATAATTACTGGTAAATTTTTTCTTTAGTTTGGAGAATAGCATGTAATCACTAAGGGTCAGATCCGGCGAATATGGCGGGTGCTCCAGTAATTCAAAGCCTGCTTGGTATATAGTAGTCATAGCAATACCAGATGTATGGCTGGGAGCATTATCCTGATGAAACAGCACACCGTGCCTAAACTTTCCTCGGGCTTTCTCTTTAATAGCATCTCTCAATTTAGAAATCAGTTGTGCGTAGTAGGCCAGTGTAATGCTCTGTCCCTTTTGCACATAGTCAGTCAGGGTAATTCGTTGAGCATCCCTGAAGACAGATAGCAAAACCTTTCCAGTACACGGCACAATGTTAAATTTGCGTGGAGGAGAAGAACTGTGATGTTTTCACTCTCTACTTATCACTTTGGCCTCGGGATCATAATGGTGCACCGATGACTCATCCATGGCAACATACCAAATAGGAATGTTCTCTTTGTTTGCTTGGTATCTTTCCAAAAAGCGCTTACAAATCAGCACCTGATTTCCCTCTTGATCAATGGTTAACATTCGGGATACCCATCTTGCACTCATCTCTTTCATATCTTATTCTTTGGTCAATACGTTATGCACTACATGATATGATAAGCCACTATCTTCCACAATGTCCATGATGCATACTCGTCGATTTTGCAGTACGATATCACGTCCTTTTTAATGTTTTTGTCTGTTATGGGACAGTTATGAGAGCACCATGTTGGTTTTCACAGGATGTTTTTTCGCGTTTAAAATCTCGACATCAGCGTTTCACTATATCTAAGAAACAGCAGACTCACCAATGGTTGCCATAATGTCTTTATGAATTTGAGTTGGCGTCATGCCCTTTTTATGGAGGTATTTTATTATGACTCTTTGTTCTACAAGATCCATTTTTATGAACAATCACGGCACACAAATTACGAATTAGCCACAGCACAATACTTTGAGATACAAGCTTCATATTATGTAGATATGATTACAAATGTCAGTTAACTAAATAACAAAATAATAACAAGATTCTGTAAATTGAAACCGTAATTAAATTGGTAAAATTGCTAAAAGGAAGAAACACAAAATCGTTTTTAGTATTCACACGCCATTTCTTTATCAGAAAGGAAGCATTTCAATCTAAATACACAAGAGAATTAATATTCTATAGAACTTAATCAACATGCAGATAATTGTCCATCCTGGCGGTATCTTTAATATCTTTTGTTACAACGTTTTACGACCGTTTCTTGTTTCCTTTATTTATGTATTATACATACGCCTCTATAAGTATCTTTAGCTTTGTAAATTTGAAGTATACAGTACGACAATGAAATAATACCCTGATTAACGTTAATCAATTTAAAATATACGTCTTCTACCAGAATCTATCTTATCTTTTGTCAAGGTCATTTATAACTAAGCAATACAGTTACGTAACGTAATGCGTCATATAAAACGTAAATGCGGGAATTAATTTAATACATCAAGAAAATTACAATACCTTAGAGGTTAACCCTAGCGTGAAGAAATCTAGGAGCTTACTAATAATATTATGTCAGCCGGATGGCCTCCCATTTCAATAGTTATAGACACATGGATAGGTCCGTACATCTAACGCATTAAGTCATCCTTTCACGGATATCGACATAAATTCTGTTAGGAAGTTGGTCAAACACAATGGAGAGACGAGGTTATTGATGTAATTGCGGCTGTCCCTTCGCACAGATGTAGTTCGTACTACTTGTAATCATAGTTTTGCTTTACCTAACACGTTACAGGCGCACTATGGAGGATAACATTTCAGAAATTCCTTTGTAATCTTGGGTAATGTGACTGTCACGATACGTGTGTATGCGTATAACGTATACGTTGTGTAATTGCTTGATTTCTTCTATACTAAATTCACAATTTATTGTTTTTGTAGTATTTTATTGGGAACTCAATAAGGTATAATTGAATTACTTAGATCATTTCATTTGTTTACCATGTTTCTTTTCAATATTGGAAGCTATGAACTGTGATTTATTTATACATATATATTGTTAGTCAATGGCAATTCATTGGCCTTTGAATTGGAATCACTTCGAGGAATTTAGAAGATCTGATTTTAGAAGTAGTTGCATAATATATCTTAAATCAGATAATTCTCCTGTAACAATACATTTTCGTAAGTATAATCAAGGAAAGCCAGAAAATCTTTCAAGATAGTCAGGCAAAATGTGATTTAGAAAGTTTTCGCAAGAACTACTATGGACTAGTAGAGGGAATTGCATAGCGTTTTAAGACAGTCGGATATATGGTTATACATAAGAACTGCAAAATAATTCGTTAAAATACGCGTTGTTACCACTCGATGGTGTTGGTAGTACGTACTTGTCTGCGGTTCTGGTTAAACCAGTATACATATCCCCATGCTCTTTAAACTTGGTTCGGTGTTCGTGTATACATTCGACGCATTATAAGACATAAACAGCAGGTATAGTCAGTACGAGGGCGACCTGAAATGTTTTCCGAATCGGCAAGAGATGACACATGACGACCGAGGTGGATTCATTGGTCGGCAAGGGGAACCTTTCTTATGACAACCGTCAAAATTTCAGATGTCTACTGTCAATAGTTGTTTAAGAGTGTGTTTTATGTAGCAAATCAGGCGACTTTGTAAAAATGGATAAAATCGGGGGAAAACGGGCAGAGCAATTCGAACTATTTTGCTAGAGCTTCATGGCGGATGTACTCCATTATTTGCGACCATCAGCCAGTGGTGTGAGCGAGTCCAAACGTGGCCGCACAAGCACAAGTGACGAACCACGCAGTGGACTCCCAAAAACCGCTACCAATGATGAAATGGTCGACAAGATTCATGATGTCGTGTTAGCGGATCATCAATTGAACCTGAAAGACATAGCAGAGACAATAGGCACCTCAGAAGAACGCGTTCGCCATATCCTACACCAAATTTTGGGTATGGAAAAGCTTTCGGCGAGATGGATTCCGCGTTCACTCACACCATAATAGGGGTATACATTTACATGTGCTTATTATTTTCGGTTTCAGAAATACAGTTTAGACCCCAGACGTGTGTCCCCATAGCAAAACTCCATATACAGCTCTTTACGGAATAATAAAAGATATGCAGTTTTGGCAACTTCAAACAGTGCTACTTGCACCAAACGTCTTGTAGTGAAGATGGCCGATGTGCTCGTGATATTACAAGTCCCCAGATAACGTATTGCTAATAAGCTCAAATGTAGAATTAGTTAAATTTATTATAATATTTGAAGAGAGTACCGCTCGAATAAGCATAGGATGTCATGCTACTGATCACAAAAGAACAAACCATTTTGTGATAAAATATTATTTTAATAGGGAAGGGCTAAGAAAGAGGTACTATAGCTTTAAAATATGTGTCGACAAGAAACCAATCGATACACATCTTCGCCAGGGCAGTTACTGGTAACAATCAAGGTTAATCTTTGGTTATACTATTAATACATGCGCATAGTAAGATAAAGGTTGGCATATTCTAATATTCAACATTAAAAATACAATATTCTGTACTTGATAATATAATAATGTATTCAGATACTTGCTTACAACTACAGAATCTAAAACACCGAAGCTAAAAGACGTTTGAAATTATTTTTTTTAATTCATTATGATATTTGTAAAATACCCTTCAATTATTTTGAACGCCGGATAACAGGTTTTGTGAAAATAATAAAAAGAAAAATTAAATAAAAATGACGTTCGGTAATGTTGATTTCCTTTCATAGGAGGAGACAAAAACAGAAATCGTATACACAAAATAAATTACTCAAACATCATCATTTTTACGGTAAATAATACGGTCGAGTGACGTATGTATACGCAGAGGAAACACAGCTAAAAGCAACGAATATTTCGGACGGGTGCGACGTATGACAGCTCTTTTGTCGTTTTTATTTCGAGGATGGCGGCGAGGTTTCTTTGTCTTTTTTTTACGTTTGACGGACTAGCGTACGTTTGTACACAAAGATGTGCCGCAAAAATATGTTCAGTCAACAATTTCGTCCCTTCGGCCTGCTTTTAACGGATAAAGAGATGTGCTTTGCGGACGTGCGACTCGGTGTATATGTTAGAAATCGCTACAAAAACTCCTGGTATCTAAAAAATCTTATTTGTGTTAGGGACATCACAAAATATTACAAATATTCATATAGTTGAAGATTATTTCTGTAGGTGAAAGGTTGATGATGCTAGAAGGCAAAATATGTAAGGTCAATCCAGTAAACCACAAGTGCTGTTATAATACTAAAGACAAATAATTAGCTGGTCGTACATATCCTCATTGTTGGCGGTGTATAGAATCCGATGGAATTTCGCCGTATTAATATTTGTGGTGCGTCTGGTGTTGAAAACGCAGTCTAACCAAACAATAAATACATCTTTACAATGAACAAATGTATTAAGTTTGTACCACCAACTCTGGAAGCGAAGATATCAGTTCTCAGTTCTCTACAGATTATAGGAATAATTTTCTCTGGCTTCATATATATGTACAGATTCCGATAAAGGAACATTTGTTGGTCACTAATTGTGACTGTTTCTATTCTAAACAAAGAGTGCTTTGAATCAAATTATAAGTCTGACCGTTGTTTTCGAGGAAATATTCTTTAGTTCTTTGGTTTTTAGAGCCCTTTTAAAAGTTTCATCAAGGCTTAGAACAAGTTCCTCCGAAAATAACTTCGTATTAAATGACTTTTTCAATCATCATTCCAAGGTTTTGAAAAATGTGCATTTTTAAATTGTGAACGTTTTTTTTTTGTTTCTTATTCCAAATTTAAAATTTAGTTGAACTTTATTTCAATTAAGAGCAAAGGAGGCTTATTACAATCGCAGTATTAATTGGAAAGTCTATTATTACGAAGATTAAAGGTATGCAGAAAAAGAAAGACCAAATGATTACTTTGGCTTCCCAAAACAATATACCCCCCAAGCTCCAAAAACATCTTTAATTTGCGCTCTGTACGCTTTGGTGATCTCGCAGGTAAACAGATCAAAAACGAACACGAACTAGGCCGATTACTGAGACATAAATAAGTATAAATATAGCTAATAAATCAGATGAATCCAGAAGACTTTTAAATGTGGTTTTGAAGCCCTTTTTATCTACAGAAAACGTTCACTATCGAAATAAAGTTTTATTTGGTGTGTGTTTACATTACCAAAAGAGTTTTCTTTTACTATAGAAGTAATGTAATTATACAGAATCGTTAATTAATCATCATATGTATAGAGCTATACGTAGCTGGGATTGGAAAGCTGAGCTTTTTAGGACTTCATCTGTCTGGGAGTATATACTATAATATTCACGATATGACGTGACTGTTATACAGCCTTTCTAATTCACTTTTATGGTGCATAACACATAGCCACGTATTCCTTCGTACATAATAATTTTGAAGTAGGATAATTACTTTGTGATACTTACTTGTGGCGCCTGCTAAAATTGATATTTCTAAACACGCTAGTTCACTTATCAGAACGAAGGTAATTTAAAAACTACCTGTTTAACAATGGTATTGCTATCTCAAGCTAACTGTGTTTTATTAGGTATTTAGAAAATGAAAAAAACGATCCATTTGCCCGAGTATGGCGCTTTACTACTTCTAGAAAAAAAATTGTGAATACAACACACACAATTTGAAGCTTAAATCTAAAAAAATTTAACAAGGTAAGGTCCTCAGATTCGCAATCGATTGATGAGGATGCTCTACGTTCTTAGCCTCTGTATCTCAAGGTTTCTAAATGAACTTGCCTAGAGCCTCGCAAATCCTAAAATTGCATTTGGTTTAGAGGATGATGTTGAAGTTACAAAGTGCCTCCCCGAAATCTTTACATGAAGGAACCTAAAGTAACGGGATGTGATGTACATACATATATCAGTCTGATAACTGTCAGCTGTTTATGATTTAGATCGCTGTGTTATACATTGCTTATTGTATGTATTATAAGGAGTGGCGCTGAGTGGGGTCAAATGCTCAAAAAGAAAAAAATCAATATCTAGAGAACGGATAGTTCTATCGAACTGAGATTGGGCTCGTTCAATTCAGGATAAACAAGTATATTAAAACGATACTAAATTAAAAAGTTGAATTAGTTTAATATACGATCTATTAATAACAATGTTCTCGAAATATAGGTATGTATATTCTACACAATAAATCAGTATTATTTTAGAGACTAATATGATAAAGGTGGAGTTATTATTACACTGAGAAAATGTTACTCCTAAATCCAAATAGTTTATATAGAAAAAATTACAGTTTCAAGGGACTGTGTAATATAACGCACTTTAGTGCAATGTAGTGTGATGTAATATAGTTGTATAATGTTTCCTGTTTTTGAAATTTTGATTTGGTATTTGCTATTATGTTTTGGGTATTTCAATAAAATGAAGCATTTCGTAGGATGTTCTAAATAAAGTTATAATAATTTAAACAATGACGATCTACAAAACATTGATGATGGTAAGCCACTGTGATAATCTAAAAAATAATCTGCTCAGTGTTTTGCATGAGAGAAACGAGTTTTGCTTGTTTAAATAATAAAGATACTTCAAAAACCAAATTTAGATGTAGTCAACCCTAATGCAAGTTGTTTGTAAATGATACGAAAAAATCAATAAATCGATAAAAATTGTACCATTAAACATAAAATAAGAAAGTTGATATCAACACCCTGTACGCCGCGATACTATTACGCTGAAACTATTTTTTTCATGTGGATTATAGTTCACCATGACTACATTGCAAGTGTCTCAATCAAATTCCTAATTGGAAAAATTATAATAAGGCAGCTTGGTGGGACACCTGTATAGTTAGTTATATAATATGTAATTATAAACATCGTAACATCAATGGAAGATATTTTTCTTTTGAAATAAGTTCGATGACGTTAAAAGATTGAAATTATTTGCAGATTCTGAATTCTTGCTTACATCTCAGTTAAACGACTAAAATTTCTAAGTAGGCAAATATAGGATTGTTTGCACTATTGCATTCTAACTCTAACTTTACCGATGCGGATTTAAGGGAGGGTAAAACTTTTTTTTAATCAAATTATATATGTATATGGTATTTATAATGCAAATTGATTTATTTACTATACACTAGGGTGACAGAATAAAATAGACACCAGGTATTATTTTACACAATTTAAACGCAAGGAAAAAACAACAGTGGAGCGGAGACCAGGTCGTGTCGGACCTTCTGAAAGAAGTAAAAGGGCGCTTGTGCGCGAAGTGTTAAGAGAACCGCGAAAAAGTACAGCTGAGCTTGCGGCAACTCCTCAGAAAAGTCAGCGCACCGTTCTGCGATACCTCCACAGTGCGGGGATGGATAAAAGGGTGGCAAAGAAAAAACCTCTCCTTACGGCGTTTCAAAAAACTGCGCCGAATGGCTTGGGCAATCGAAATGCGAACGAAGCCCGAAGAGTTTTGGAGGTCTGTCATTTTTTCAGACGAAAGCAGATTCGGTGATTATGGTCGTACGTGGGTATGGAGACGTTCGTCACAATAACTGGACGACAAATTTTTGCATCGGTGAAATTCGGCGGTGTGAACATCATGGTGTGGGGCGCGATATGGTATGGTGGAAGATCGCAATTAGTAATCTGCGACGGAAATATAAATGCGGCAAAATATACCCAAATATTAATAGAAGGACTACTATCGATATTCGACAAAGCCATTTTATCTAAAGAAGACGCCACTTTTATGGAGGATGGAGCATCCTGCCACAAAGCAAGAACAACAACCACATGGAAACAGGAACAGGGGATTCGGATTTTACCATGGCCAGGCCAATCACCAGACATGAATCCGATAGTGAATGTTTGGCACATAATCCAGACAAATATGGCGAAACGACCCCTAAAACCCAGCAACAAGGAAGAACTCGTGGCAGCTGTTACAGAAGAGTGGTTAAATATTCCAAAAGACACCATTAATCATTTAATAGATTCTATGCCACGACGATTCGCAGCACTTCACGCAAATAAAGGTGGATCGACAAAATATTAGTCTAATTTAAAAATTTTAAAATATTTTGTATATATAACGAGATAAAACCTTTTTTTTAATTAGTAGGTGTCTATTTTATTCTGTCACCCTAGTGTATTTTGAGCTTGTGTCTAGACGTTCAGACCTAATTGATATTTACTATTTTAAAACTAGAAATCGGTGTATTTCTTAAAAAAGGATTATTTCTGGTATTGCCACACTGTGTGGCATATCATTGAACTACCTTAAGTAATTACTCTGAACTATTGGATAGAATCTAGACATCTTATAAGCTACTGTTACCCTGCCCATTAATCGACTTGACAGATTTGGTTAACGTAAGCATCGCTCAAATGGGGAGAAGTTAGTCCTTCTTAAGTGTTGCTAAATGTTAGGATATTTGAACGTATCGGTGTACGATGTTTCGCTTAGATGCTTGTGTGTGCTGCTGTACAGACAAATAGTGCTGACTGCTATATATCAAATGTGTGTGCGTTTAGTGCGCGACTACTTTAGTCTTTAGTTTTACTTTCAAGTATGCTTATCCATTTTGTGAAGTTACCAGTTAGTTTAGTAAATATATGTAACACTAGACAATAACTTACCACTGAGGAAAATCGATTTCATGCACCCATTTAACTCACTTTCTCGAAAAAACCTACATCATGTATGTAAATATAACTGATGCTCAATGGCATACACATAACTCTGTATTGTGAAGGTATACAAGTGAGGTGAGATGAAGGAGTCGTGTAAAGCCTCTATCCCCATCCGAGATTTAATAGTAACGGCGAACGAAATATTAATTTAGAAAATTAAAGTCTCGAGCTGAAGATATTTACTCTGCTTTCGTTATTCGGCCGGTACATATTTGCGATGCGGTCCGCCAGCCAACCTATCTCCTTTTCGCTCTTCATATCGCGGTCTTTTCCTTTCTACGCCGTCATCTCCCGTTGCTACGGGGAAAAATAAAAGGGGATATTAAAAAAAGCACGCACGTTATCTTCGAAGGAATTTTCATTTTCATCCGGCGGCGGACCCGCCGCTGCCGCTGCCGTAGTCGTTGTGTGTATTTTGTTGTACATTGAGCCCGTCACAATATGGATTTTTCGCTTCTCTTTCGCGTACAAAAGACCTACTGACATAATTGTAGGAATTGAAAACTGTTAGCATCCAAGCGGGAGCCAAACTTATTACTATCTCACTGGGGTTTTATTTGTAAGGAATCCGCTTTGTAAACATTGCGATTAAATGAGGATTAATACGTTCTCGCTTATGAAAAGCAAAACTCGGTCACCAAAGATTATGATCATAGTATAAAGTTGTATAATGTGCTTATAATTCTTTTACAGCTGTATAATTTTCTGTATATCAAATGATCTTGGACTGGTGATAGGTCAGCGGAAACAAGAATAACTTTCACATTTTATTATTATTACGAGAAATGTTAATTTTTCCTAAATGATGAAGTCCACACTGTAAGCATCACTGCTGCAGTATTTTAAACTGAGATTGATGTACGAAGGTCACCTTTTAAGTTTTACATATAGAGCTGGAATAAAACAATACATAGATTTTAAAGACTATATTGTTTGTCGAAGTATTTTCCACGAGAATTAATGCACTTTTACATGCGCTCTAACTAAGGAAGCAGTTATTCTATTCGTTTGCTAGTACAGTAAAAATTGCGCCTTTGAAGGCATCGACTGGAACCGTTGATCACGCAGTCCCCGCTTGATTTTCGAAAGGTAAAGGAATCGTTGGGACTTAGATACTGTATGAAGGAAGGATAAACAATTTGACGTTTTGTTGCGTTAAAAAATCAATTGTTTTGCGTGCTGTATGCGAACTTGTATTGTCTTCGTGAAGGATGATTTATCGTTCGTGATTGGTTTTGAAATTAAGGATTCTATATATTCTTCCAGAAATTAATAGAGAATATCATCTATGATTCCTCTGCCTAAAGTTTTTTTTTTTTAGGAAAGTATGCATTAAGAATACTTTAAGTATATTTTGTATGGTACAATTCCACCACTGAATGTGACCATGATTCGAATGCTGTTTGTGTGCAAATAGCATGAGTAAATAGTTTTGATTTGCCAATGCCTGAAGGTCAGCTACTTTACAGAGATATTTCCTCTCTAGCTAAGGAGATAAAATATGTACAGTCTAACGAGGACAAAAAATTTTGATGGTGGGTCTGCATAAACGCTAGAAAAACCTATTTAACGTACTAGTAAGGGGCATTAAGCTTTTCCAATGGTAAATAATAATAATAATAATCCTTTATTGCCCAACAGCCCAAGGGCCAATTACAGGACAAATTACAATACAATTCTTATTTAAAATAAAATAATTCAAATCGTGTTGCCTACAATAATAAGATGCTGAAAATGTATATAATAATGAAACAAAAAAAAAAAGAAAGACTCACAAAAATGGCTCTAGATCCCGTTTGTTTGCGTTCCTCACCATGTGACTGAGAGGTGCCTTAAGCAAAATGTTGGTATTAGCTCTAGGTACTTGAAATGTATTAAAGTAGCGAGTATGATGAGTAGGTACGGTAAAGTTTATTTGCGCTAGAAGGGCTGGCGAGTCGACAGTATTTTCAGGATCCTGTAAAGCAACTCCACACTGTTACGCTCGCGGCGGTCAGCAAGAGATGAAAACCATGCTCAACAAATAGCTATAATACTCGATACCTCTTGCAGGATACACGTTGTCCATTCGAAAGGAGAGATACTTTAGAAATTTCTTTTGAACGCGTTCGATCATAAGCTCTTGGTGTAAATAACGGGGATACCAAACAATGGAGGCGTATTCAAGCTTAGAACGAACGCAGGCATAATATAAACGTTTCATTACACCTAAGTCTGAGAAATGCCTGCAAGAACGCATGACAAAACCGAGAGTTTTGGAAGCAGATGAACACATGGACGAAATATGTTCCGTAAATGACAGTCTATTATCAAACAAAACACCAAGATCCAAAGTTTTGATATTGCGTGGTATGGCTGCATCATTAATTTGGTAGTTATAGTATAAAGTAGTGTGAGTGTTATTGTAGGAAACCACAGTACACTTGTTGATGTTCAGAGGGAGATAATTGACCTTGCTCCAAGTATTAATGCGAAGAAGATTGTCTTGTAAATGTTTACAATCGAAAATGCTACCAACAGTATTAAATATCTTTACCTCATCTGCGTATGCTAAGACGTGACACGTAAACAGAGATAGTAAATCATTTATATAAAAATTGAAGAGAAGTGGTCCAAGATTTGAACCTTGAGGAACACCTGATGTTGGAGAAAACGGCGTAGAGGAATAACCATTGTAGCAGACATAACACTTCCTTCCAGTAAGGTAAGACTCAATCAACGTCAGGAAACCCACACCAAAACCAAATTTGTCCATTTTTTGTAGTAGCATCTCGTGGTTAATGCAGTCGAAAGCTTTAGAAAAATCTACGTAAATAACACTACGTAAAAGGCACATGAGCCTGCCAAGAACTCTATTGAAGGTTGTATGAGAGATAATGCACTTTGAGCATAGGAAAATGTTTAATAAACAGGATTTGGAGGAAGTCCTTCGCCAAATTCTGAGATACAAGATGTTCCATTCAAATTTTGCAAAGATTCCGATGACTACTGACTAATACTACTGCATTTGGAAAACTTTAACAAATCCTTAAACGAAGGAGATACGGTTCGCTATTTAACTACTTGAAACTCACTCATCTTCCTCTGGACGCTCTTATTCGACTAGCGGTCGGAGATATACTAACGCCCGTCGCTTCGTCGGACTTACCATCCTAAGAGGTGTGGTGCCCTAGCGACGCCAAATCAAATATCTCGGGGTCACCATGGATTCCCGACTGAACTGGGATGCGCACATCCATCGAGTCATCGATCGCGGACGACAGATGTCCAGGATCCTCGCTCCACTGATGAACGGTCGAAGTAAACTGGATCCTTACCGTATGATCCTATTGTACAAGACCGTGGTGAGACCAATGCTGACCTACGCAGCGGCAGTATGGGTGACCGTTGCAAAGAGTTACCGACACAAACTGCAAACGTTCCAGAACCGAACGCTACGATGGGCCCTCACCGCACTCCGGTACATCAGGAACACCACCATACACCAAGACACCGGAATAGTACCCCTAATGAACTTTATCCGGGCCATCAAAACCCGCATGTGCCGACGTCCCAGGAATACGACTTCAGGAGTCCCGGGCAATACCCTGGCCCTAGGTCATTAATAGTGAAAATCCAGGACTGACCAACTCGACGATAGCGGAACACAACCTCAACTCGTCACCCAACATCCAATCTCTTCGTCGACGATAAAACTCACACGAGCCGAAGGTGGATCGAGTAGCTGGAGGCTCGAGTCAGTACCATCGTGGCGAAGCATTAAACGACATTCCTTCTCCGTCAAAGAAAATTCGTCCAAGCGGAAGGAGGATCGAGTAGCTGAAAGCTCGGAGGATTTCCATCCAGATGAAGAAGGTGAAGAGCAACATGGTTTGGATTTGGTGTATCCGTAATATTCCACCTATTTTATCCATCGTATCCTTTATGTAAGGGAGATATGCTTTGGTTACATAGGTGGTAGTGCCCACTGGCGGCTTTGTTCTCGCATAGACGACTCTGTTTGTGGTACTGGTGGTGAAACCGTTGCTTCGTAGTATATGTTTGATCTCGTTGCTCTCGGTTCAAATATGATTGGCGTCGGCTAACCGTTGTGATCCTGACACTAGGGTTTTAGCCACTTCTTGTAACTGTCCGGGATGGTGGTGTGATTGCCCATTGAGGTAGCGGCTGGTGTGAGTTGCCCTTCGGTATACTGTGTGCCTTAAGGTGATACTATTTCTTGACTCCTAAAACGTCTAGAAATGGTAATTGGTTTCGGTCTTCAATTTCCATGGTGAACTTGATATTTGGATGGATACTATTGAGCTGTGAAAGGAACTCGTGTAGCTTATCATCGCTGTGCGTCCACATGATAAAAGTATCATCCATATATCTGAGCCATAGTTAGGGTTTGTATTTGGCGGTATCTGGGTCCATGGTTTCAAAATCTTCCATGAAGATGTTAGCAATCATGGGTGATAGTGGTGATCCCACTGGCGCTCCTTCTGTTTGTCTATACCTCTGGTACGTGAAGTAAGTGTTTTTCAGACAATGCTCTGTTAAGTTTAGCAGATGGTCTTACACTTGGTGCTTGTTTCTGACGATGTCGACTATTTCTTTGACCGGTACTTGGGTGAATAGCGAAGTTACATCGAAGCTGACTAACATGTCTGTGCTCTCATATATAACATATCTATATTTAGATATATATATTAATTTGACGTATCTATTATCTACTTCCCCTCAGCATGTTACCAAATCAATAATTATTTGACCAGACGATTGTTAATGGGACCGCAAACAGGCGACGCTTGTTATCTAGTAATTTACAATGTCAATATATCCGAGATCGGATTCCCATACGTACAACAAAAGCCTGTCACCTACATCAAACGTCCGCATCCGGAAACCGCAAACAGATTAATTAAAGAGCATAAAAGCGAAAAAGCAACAGACAACTTACTTTTACCACGGTTAGATCAAAAGAGCACAGCATCACTCACCATCTTTGTTAGTCGGCCGGCATTTTTACCCCAAAAACCGACACCTATGCTTAATGGTTAGTCCTCCTTAGTCAACGGTAGCTATTTGTAACCGATATTTACACGTGACAAAATTGCAATGTTCCGGATGGTATACTATGTAGCAGCGTAAAAACAAAGGGGTGGCAAACGATACATCAAATACCTTCTTGATGTTTTGCGGCTGGTGTGGTAGCGACGCTTTGCATGTTCGTATTTTACGAAAAGTGTTTGAAATGCGCTTCCATATTCTCTCGCGTCATATTACGCTGGTGGATGGGATATTTACCGTGTTGTGATATAACGTAAACAATGTCCTCTATGTTTATTTACAATTCCGTAATTGTTAATTAGGGTTACGTACTCGGAAAATGTGTAATTAGTCCTGGGAATAAACATTGACAGGACAACGTTAGCTTGCAACATGTTCCATTAAACGATTCTAAGCTTTCAACTATACTTCCCGATATTGCTTCATAAGAGGACCCTTTAGTTTGCAAGTGCTCCTCTTTAACAGGTCACTGAACTTATTACATAAAAAAATATTTACTACATTCGCATGACTGCCATTGTTCACGCTCAACATCATTTCCACATTAACCCATATTTTTATTTTCCGCTAATAGGCTTCAGTTCTTTTTTTCTTTCCATAGCCGCAGATATGCTTCGAAGACTCACTGGGTTATAAATTACTGTCAATTAAAGTATCCATAAATATTATGACACTTTTGTGGTCCATAACCTTTTACGACATATAGATCTGTTTCTAACGAAGGACGACAAAGTAAATAGGTTGCGTCTTAGAGCAACACATGTGGTTCTTTTATTATTATTTGGGAAGGTTACTTGAGTCCTCGAGGGTTCAATATGTATTTTTATACAATGTAGCAATATGTATATGTAAGCGCATATATAAGTAAGTCTTTCTGATTTATGCACGTACTTAATGTGGTGTGTAATATATTTGTGGTGTCGCGTTACCGAAAGGAACGTTAGTCAATTTTAAATTTGTATTTTTCAGAGTTGATAGGTCGTTCGACGTGAGTAGTTGGAAGTATATTTAAAGGTATAAAAAACGAATGCAGACAACATTTCGGTTATATGTATAATTAAGGAAGCATTATTAATGCCAAAACTAATATATGCTGGCCAAAAAATAATTTTTTTTTCTGCAGACTAAGATCGAAAGATACGAAACCTATTTTCCCTATCACTTCACATTTTTCTTCTAAGACATTCCTTGTTTACCGAAACTATGTCTCATGAGACTATAAGGGACTGATTCAAGTACACACCTTCAAAAACTTCCATGACTAAGTTAGAAAATAAAAAATTTAAGGTATTTAAAAGGGTATTTGATGGACCTCAAATTAGAACTTTAATGACAGAACCATATTTTATCAACTCTATGAAAAAGAAGGCTGGACTTCATTCACTATGATCGCGAAAGAAAGATATATTACAAATACACCTTGACGAGAACAGGATAGAGATTGATAATACATAGACTACATAATTACATTGTTAATTAGGGTCATACATAGGATTATTTCTTAGTAGTAGCAACGATAAAAAAAGTGTAAAAAAATGAAAAACACAACGAATTAAAATGAAGTTTTTAAAGTATATCTACTTGAAGAGGAAAGTATGAGGGCACTACTAAGATAGATTGAACAAAAGATTAGAACGTAAAGAAACAAAAAAAGATACAAACGAAGAATGGCAACATGTAAAACATGCAGTAAAAGATCGCATCTAAAGTCTTGGGTAAAAAGAAGAAACCTAGAAAGAAGAAAGGATTAAAAATATGGTCACTTAGATAGAAGAAGTAGTGAAAGAAAATCAAAAAACATACGTGCGACATATTAACAACCCTACCGAAGTTAATCATGAAACATTATCACAATAGAAATGTCGCGACAGAAATATCCAGAAAGATCAACCGCAGTTGTTCGCGAAAGGTCAAGGACAAAAAACCTAGTGACACGGCGGAACCCGACAGCCGTTACGGCTATGGCAAACGGCCGTGAAAGTCTGAGATACTATTTAGAACTAAACATCTTTCACATAAATGAGAGAATAGAGCAAAACAAAAATAAGTGGAAAGAATACGTAGAACGGATGCAAATGACGACGCCAGAGCGAGATTTTATAAATTTTATAGATTTCACCGCCTAGATTGTAACATAAGCATAAAGATTTATTTCCTTCATAGTCATCTTTATAGGTCTCCCGAAAATTTAGGTACTGTAAGTGATGAACAAGGTGGAGGATTTCATCAAGATTTAGCCAAGGAAAAAATGGAAGGTTTAACCATGGAAACTTGGTACTAAGAAACATGGGATCCTTGTATGGTGGCCTAGTACTGTTGGGGTGTTCAGAAGGACTGCCAAACCAAGATACCTAGCAAAAAGTGCAGCAAACGTAGAAAAAAATGTTTGTGTTTACTTTTATGGTTCTATTTTGAAAAATGGACACGAATCATTGAGGCACTACAATCATGTGTCGACAATGAATACGACTTACCGATGCCCTACAATCATGTATCGTCTCTATTGCGGTCTATGCCTGCTTGTGCGCAAACTCCTCTATATAATATATAGATACATACATATGATTACATAACAGTACAACTGAAACACTAGTAATTTTTTTAATGATTGTGCTATAGTCATGACTAGTTTTGTATTTAAATTAAATAAATAAATTATTAAAACGTTATACTTTATTCATATCTTATCAGTTCTTAAGTAACAACTTAGCCGCATTAGTGATTCCTCAAAGAGCATAGAATGACATAGAGTTAAATTTTGACGTAATACGCAAAAACTAATATCATTTTAGAATTCACTGCACCCAAATTAGTTAAAAGAAGTCTCATATAAAAGTTATCAAAAATTGTATTACGTAGTGTTATTCAAAAGTAAGAATACGTAGATATCTAATAAATCATTCTAATCAGCTAACTCGCATTTACATTTCCAACACGTTTTTTCTCTCAAGAATTTTAATGCAGTTTACAGTGCAAATTCTACCCCAATCTTTAGAAAGGATAAATATCGCCGTCTAATACCTCCGCCTCAAACGGATCCAAGTTCTTGATTATGCACCGAAGGTAAGCAATCCGTATATTTCAGCGCTGCCACCACCACCGTCATCGCAGCGGCAGCACCAGCACCAGCAAGGGTGTTCAATAATGTCAAAGCCACTTTCGAAATTTAACATTTATAATGTAGCGACGCATAATGGAGATTTCTTGTCGCAGAAATGGTCCCATGAATTACAAATTCGCCCGTGTAAATTATTGATGCCATTTGCATTTGTCGCCGCTCTTCCCGTGCTTCTGCTTTACTTATACCGCGCAAAATACCTGTCAAATAGTTTATTAGAGGAAAATTATTCCATGGTGCTATGTTTGTTGCATCGTTGCTACTAAAATATATACTTTATATATAGTGCATACCATTTGAAACTTTGGCAAATGATATTATGATTGGAATATATTCTCTAAAAATATATTTAATTTCATGGCACACTTGATAAATATAAATTTCCTCTTTCAAATTGAACGGCTTGTATGCGGTGGAGTCTTTCCTTTTTCTATAGGAAGGAACACACTAAAATCCCTCCGATTATGACAAGCTATGTTGCACACACAAGAAAAAGAATCATTTACAGGTGATCTAACACATGGGCTGAAAAGTCCCGGGCCTAACACATAGATGACGCTAGTTTTATTGCAGTCACCTTTCTCTCAGTTAGTACTAACCTTCAAAAGACAGCTGTTAAAATTTCATGATATTCTATTCATTAGTTTGTGAGTTATTGTGCTAAGAGTCACGCTACTTTTATTATTTTCAAAACAATGGATCAAAAACAATTTCGTGTTTTAATTTCACACTGCTTCTTGATGGGAAAAAATACCGTTCAAGCGAAGCAATGGCTTGAAAAGTGTTATGGGGACTCCGCTCCATCAGAAACAACAATAAAACGTTGGTTTGCTGACTTCAAACGTGGTCGTAGAGACACCGATGATGCAGAACGCAGTGGACGTCCAAATGAGGCGATAACACCAGAAAACACCAAAAAATCCACAAAATCGTTTTGAATGATCGAAAAGTGAAGTTGCGTGAGTTAGCTGACATCGTAAAATTATCAAAAGAACGTATTGGCTTTATATTGCATGAGCATTTTACTATGAGAAAGCTCTGTTCAAAGTGGGTGCCGCGTTTGGTCACTGTTGACCAAAAACAAGAACGTGTTGATGATTCTGAGCAGTGTTTGGCCATGTTTAAAAATTTTTGCGTCGATATGTGACAATGGATGAAACATGGATCCATCACTTCACTCCGGAATCAAAACGATCGTCATCTGAGTAGACAGCAACTGGTGAACCTCGTCCAAAGCGCCCGAAAGCACAACAATCAGCTGGAAAGGTTATAGCCTCGGTATTTTGGGATGTGCGTGGTGTAATATTCATCGATTATCTTGAGAAGGGAAATACAATAAACAGTGAATTTTATATAGCGTTATTGGAGCGTTTGAAGGCCGAAATTGAAAAGAAACGACCGCATATGGCAATGAAAAGAATTTTGTTTCATCAAGACAACGCACCGTGTCACAAGTCAATCGAAACAATGGCAAAACTACATGAATTGAACTTCGAATTGCTCCCACATCCACCGTATTCGCCAGATTTGGCTCCCAGAGACTACTGGCTGTTCGCAGACCTCAAAAAAATGCTCGCCGGTAAGAAATTTCGCACGAATGAAGAGGTTATCGCTGAAACTGAGGCCTATTTTGAGGCAAAAGATAAATCGTTCTACAAAAGTGCTATTGAAATGTTAGAGCGGCCCTGGAATGATTGCGTTGCTCTTGATGGGGATTACGTTGATGAATAAAGCTAATTTTGAACCAAAAAAAACGTGTTTTCTTTGTTAGGCCCGGGACTTTTCAGCCCATGTGTTATTTGCAATAAGAAAATTTACATCCATTTCTGATTTAATTGCACATGCTATGATTTTAAAAGTTCTCCTAGAGGTTAGGATCTCTTCTTAATTATTTTTATCAGTTTAGAAGAAAATATTTTGTAATCTTTAATTCTTTGCACTATTCTGATGACTTCACAACTAACTTAGATGATTTAGAGGGCATTTCACATTACTAATTTCCATAAGTCAAACAACCTGAGACATAAAAATCACTAACATCAAGTTTAGTAAACAAAATGTTGCAGTATTTTAATTGTCTTAAACCTCTTTCAGTTAATTCACTTCTGACGAATCGAGATTTCGATGAATTTTCATAGATCCAGTTTTTGGAAAACTGCAAAGCTTTTCTAGATTATCTATTGGCACGTACCTTACTTGAAGGTACTGTAGGGAATATAAGATTCTACAGTAGTATGAACAGAACAAGTGGCATGTAATAAAACTTATCTGTATAAAAAATACGCTACAGACCCATATTATCAAAAGGGATTTGATAGTAGTATTAACAATAATGTCTTTATTGTCCAGCAGAAAACCTCCAACGACAGGGCAACCGAAAAATATATATATATATATATACAGCGTTCGGCTTACAATATGGAAAAAATATACAAAAAAGAAAACCAGCAATTAATTTAAATGCAACGTCAGTTCAGGGAAATCATCAAAATATCAATCAATACAAAATAAATGAAATATATACTATTAAAATAAATAAACAAACACGAGTGTAATATTATATCTATACTATGTGAGGTTAGGTGAACGATAACAACTAACCAGATGTGCACATACTGAATGGATCAGGATACAATGCGTTCGCATTCTTTGTCATATGACTTATCAGGGCTCTTGCCAACGTATTCGATCTAGTTCTCGGTACTTGGAAAGTAACACATGGCCTTGTGCCATACTGTGGTACTACAAAATCAATATGAGTAAGTAACTTAGGGGCATCGATGTGATTATTTATCAGTTCAATCAGGAACCTGGCACCACACAATCGTATGAGAAATACAAACAACCGCTAAGCAACATTTCTGCAGTAGCTAACGTGTTTCGGAAAAGATAACTTTTGATCAAACACCGCCCCAAGGTCTCCCACTGAGGAGTATCTACTAAGCTATAATGGTCTGGTCAATGAACTAATTATAGGTAGAGGATCCTCATGCCCCACCCCTCACCTACTTCTAAGTGGTTGTATGATTAAGCTTTTTGATATTTAGTTAACTGACATTTATAGATCTACATAGCACTAAGTTGTACCTCAAAGTGTTGTTGTGCTGTGGCTAATTCTTGAATTATATGTTCTGATTGCTCATAAAAATGGATCCGGTAGAAGAAAGATCCGTAATAAAATAGCTACAGAAAAAGGAAATAACGCCAACTCAAATTCATAAAGACATTGGAGAGTCTGCAGTTTCTTATGATATAGTCAAATGCTGGTGTCGAGATTTTAAATGCAGAAGAACATCCTGTCAAAACCAATATGTCGGTGGTCTTCCCATAACGGTAATAACAGACAAAAACAATTAAAAAGGTACACGATATCGTACTGCAAGACCGACGAGTATTTGAAAGATACTGACTTATCATATCATGTGGTGCACAACATACTAACTAAAAATTAGGTATGAAAAAGATGAGTGCCCCGAATGTTAACCATTAATTTCTAAGCGTCTTTTGGAAAGCTACCATCAAACAAAGACAACTTTCTTAGTCGTGATGTGACCATGGATGAGCTATGGGTGCACCACTATGGTCCCGAGACCAAAGTACATAGTAGAGAGTGGAAACATCACGGTTCTCCACCTCCACGCAAATTTAAGATCGTCCCGTCTGCTGGAAAGGTTTTGCTAACAGTGTTCTGGGATGCTTAAGGAATCATCTTCATTGAGTATTTGTAAAAGGGACAGAGCATTACATATAGTACGCACAATGGATTTCTAAATTGCGAGGTGCTATTAATGAGAAACACCGAAGGAAGTTTAGGCACGGTGTGCTCTTCCACCAGGACAATGCTCCCAGCCATACATATGGTATTGCTACGGCTGCTATACCCCAAGCAGGCTCTAAATTAGTGGGGCACCCATCATATTCGCCGCATCAGACCCCTACTGATTACAGGCTGTTCCCCAAGATAAAAGAAATCTTACGTGGGGCAAAATTTTCCATTAATTATAAAGTGGAGCTGTAGAGAAGTGGTTTGCAGAGGTCGGAGATGTTGGAGCACCGGCGGACTAAGTGCACTAGTTAGAGGGAGACTACGTCGAAAAATAAAAATAATATAATGCCACTGTAGTTTTACTGCAAAGGGGTCAGGGGTAAGCATAGAGATCCATCCTTGTACATCCTTGTATATTTGTATTTATACCGTAAATCATTACTTTTTACAATAGGACCATGAAATTTACATCTCATTAAAGAAGATACAAACTAGTTGAAGCGGTTAAAACTAAAAAAACTCAAATGGTTTATCTGAAATTAAGACGAGGTACCGGAAATGGATTTCAATTTCTGTACATCGTTTCTTTGATGTCGTAATATTACAGGATTGACCGCTTGATAAATATGAAACAATGTAAGATTTTCGACGAACAAATTGCATCTCGCATTCAGAACCTTGTCATTATGCGGTAATCCATTTTATTTTCCGTTAAACTACCGCAATTTCCGCGTTAACGTGAAAAAAAAAATACGACGGACATCATTCATCGGCCTCCGTCTTATAACGTTCCTCCGTCCATGTAATTATCGTGTACGACGAAGACAAATTCGCGTATTTCACCCGTCCAATTCCGAAACCTCAAAATAAAAGAGAAACGAAAAGTCGACCGCAACGTCCATAACCGAAATTAATGAAAACGATTTCGAGAAGAGCGTCGTTCGGGTAGTACGAGTTTTTCGGACACCTGCATGTAAAATAATAATTCTCTTCTGGACGAGTAATTGTCTTATTATTCTTCGAAATGTGAATTATGTCGGTAATTAACATGCATATATGGAAACCGGGACCATCGACGAAGCAGAGGAAGCGTATTGAGGATACGATGAGATATGGAAAGTTTAAGAGGAGTACAAGAGTACGGTAAGTCGATTTTTATATTCGCCGAAGGCGGCTTAGCAATTATACGCAGCGATTTATGCGCTCCTGTCAGAGTAATTCTTTGATCCCGTTCTGTTTTCTTTTCTCTTGTTCTGCGGTCGTCGCAATTTATTTTGGGCAAGGAGGAGGAAATGAAAACATAATGATCTCTCGGAATTTCTCTTGTTATTTTGGATCAAATTGGAGCTGATATAAAAGAAAAGAAAAATAACGATGGGTAAGCAATCCAATTTCTTTTTTCTCTTTTTTTCTTAAAGTGAAATCATCAAACCGATAACGATGTTTCTCAATCACAGTTGAAGTATTTGGGTGCTACATTTTATGAAATATAATGCACATACAGGTTGTCAATGAAATAAAATAAAAAGGTATGAAAAATAGAAAGTTCTTTATTAGATTTAAATTCAAAATATTGTGCGAAAATTCCTTTGCAGATGCAAAAAAAGAAAAAAAAGATATTTGTCACAAAAATTTCTTTATTATTTATAGCCAAATATTCGTACGTAATCATGTTATTCAACTCTTAGCAGGTATAAAACGGATTTTACCAGAGCATTCGATACAATTGACCATTACATCCTAATAGATAAACAATCTGCTATTGGTTCTTCTCCTAGCGTTATCACTCTAAATGATCTTCTACTATCATTGGATTGTAATACACCTGCATACGCTGACGATCTAAAAATTTATAGAACAATTAGCTCTTCCTCTGATTCTTTAAGGTTACAGAGAAATGTTGGTGTCATTAATGATTGGTGTTGTATAAACAAAATTCAGGTAAACATTAATAAATGTGCAGTATGTACATATATACACCAGGGTGACAGAATAAAATAGACACCAGGTAAAGCGGTATAAATATGTAAACAGCTAAATTCTAAGAACGAATTAAGAACTTTCTCTTGTCATTAGGGTAGGGGTAGATGTATCGGAAGGAATTCGTCATAGTTTATTTAGTATCGTTACAACTATGCCTCGCTTACAAGGTTCGAGTGATATTAGCAACTTCACCCGAGGTCGCATCGTTGGCCAGAGTGAACGCGGCGCTTCGCAAAGTGAAATGAGTAAATTTTTAAATATTCCGTTGTCCACAGTTAACCGTGTGATTACACAATTTAAACACAAGGAAAAAACAACAGTGGAGCCGAGGCCAGGTCGTGCCGGATCTTCTGAAAGAAATAAAAGGGTGCTTGTGCGCGAAGTGTTAAGAGAACCGCGAAAAAAGTACAGCTGATCTTGCGGCAACTTCACAGAAAAGTCAGCGTACCGTTCTGCGATACCTCCACAGTGTGGGGATGTATGAAAGGGTGGCAAAGAAAAAACCTCTCCTTACGGCGTTTCAAAAACGGCGCCGAATGGCTTGGGCAATCGAAATGCGAACGAAGCCCGAAGAGTTTTGGCGGTTTGTGATTTGTTGAGACGAAAGCAGATACTGCCAATTCAGTGATAGTGGTCGTACGTGGGTATGGAGACGTTCGTCACAGCAACTGGACGACAAATTTTTGCATCAGACGGTGAAATACGGCGGTGTGAACATCATGGTGTGGGGCGCGATATGGTATGGTGGAAGATCGCAATTAGTAATCTGCGACGGAAATATAAATGCAGCAAAATATACCCAAATATTAATAGAAGGACTACTATCGATATTCGACAAAGCCATTTTATCTAAAGAAGACGCCACTTTTATGGAGGATGGAGCACCGTGCCACAAAGCGAGAACAACAACTACATGAAAAGAGGAACAGGGGATTCGGATTTTACCATGGCCAGGCCAATCACCAGACATGCATCCGATAGAGAATGTTTGGCACATAATCCAGACAACTATGGCGAAATGACCCAGAAAACCCAGCAATAAGGAAGAACTCGTGGCAGCTGTTACAGAAGAGTGGTTAAATATTCCAGAAGACACCATTAATCATTTAATAGATTCTATGCCACGACGACTCGCAGCACTTCACGCAAGTAAAGGTGGATCGACAAAATATTAGTCTAATTTAAAAATTTTAAAATATTTTGTATATATAACGAGAATAGAATCTTTTTTTTAAATTAGTAGGTGTCTATTTTATTCTGTCACCCTAGTATATATATATATATACTGTACTTAATTTCGTTTATTTTGTATTTTATTCTGTTATTAGGTTTTCTTAATCTGTTGGGCAATAAAGTTTATTATTAATATTACTGATAGCTGTGTTATTGCAGTGTAGCAGTCTGCATATATGTATATACATATGTGAATTTGATTAGATAGGTGTATTATGTAAACAGATTCTGCATCCATAGGCTGCACATATTACATTTTCCTAGGGGTTTTTCTAATTCAGACGTTCGCATCGTAATTGACTCAAAATATTTCGGATCTATGTTATTATTATATTTACATAATTCTTCTTATTCTCATATTATTCATTTTCCGTCCTTTTTATTTTATTTCAAAGACATCCTGTATAGTCTGACTATTATGTACGAGATAAATAATACACATTTTTTGGGATTAAAAAGGAGCTTAAAGAAACAATTGAAAAGGATCTGGAAGAAAGGATGTAAGGGATATTTCAAAAATAAAAATGCAAGACGTACCTGGAAAATGATCGAAGTATTATTGTATAAACGAATTTTGAAACGGATAGGGTGACGAAGAAGGATGGAGTAAGTCAAACATGTAAGCAATAATAGCAATAAAATAAAAATAACACCAGAAGAAATAACAAATAAAGTCGAAACACTTGAGGCGACATTGTTGACGATGGATACTCCATAATAACTAGAGTTGTTGTTTGTGCTATTTCCATCGTTCTTTTCAGGTGGTTGTATTTTTCCTGCTGCCATTTCCATTGCTAGTACCATATCTAGCGCGGGTACTCGTGTGGGTGCTATTGCAACTGCATGCCTTTATTTAATACTTTAATGGCGTTGTCGTCCAATTGCTTACCTTACAAGTTAATCACTGTCTTCCTAGGATCAACTGAGTAACTTTCCTTTTGACGTATTCGTGATTTCAGCTTTTTTCGGTGTTTATCTTTCAGTTGTCCATTTATGCTGGTGTAGCTCCTTTGTACTGACGCACAGATGTTCGTAAAGTCCTCTTCATTAAGAATTTCTCGCATCTTCTGCTTGATTTCCGCGCATTCTTGTGTTATTCGAATTTTGGCCAGTCTGTGGTAGTTAATCCTTTCCCTGACCAATGCTTAACTAGCTCTCTCAGCAATTCTCTTGGCTCGATTGCTTGAAACGGGGAGGGTGATTTTTAAACCTTTCATTATTGACGATGAATTCTCATAATAACTAGGATTGTTGTTTGGGCTATTTCCATCCTGGAAGAGTACTTTACGAACATATATGCGGCAGTACAAAGGAGCTACACCAGAATAAATGGACAACTGAAAGATAAACAACGAAGAGAGCTGAAATCACTAATACGTCAAAAGGAAAGCAACTCAGTTGATCCTAGGAAGACAGTTATTAATTTATCCAGTAAGCAGTTGGACGACAACGCCATTAAAATATTAAACAAAGGCATGAAGTTCGCAATAGCTGCCATACAAGTACCCGTGCTAGATATGATACTAGCAGTGGAAATGGCAACAGGAAAAATACAAACACCTGAAAAAAAAAATGGAAATAGCCCAAACAACAACTCTAGTTAAAGTCGAAGCAATAAAAGTATTCAAAAAAAGCATACTATTAGCTAAAGCAGAATATCTAGGCATGAAGATGTGCGATGTATAGGTGACACCGATAGCTTAATTTATCAAATTAAAATATCTGCGAGACTTCTTCTCCGTCTTCTTATGATATGAACACTATAACGTTTTTCCCAGACATCCTAGGATGCGCGAATTTCGCAAAATTCTCAATTGATAATTGCCTGGAGCACGTGCTTACAAGTACCTTTCCATTATTCTAAAATTGTCGCAAAAAATAGAGTCGTAAGTATTACAGTTCAACCGCAAAGAAGTAATTCACTCATCAAAGAAAATCGAATGAAACTTCAAAATACTCAAGTTCAAACGAATTTGCAAAATATTCATATGAATTATATAGTAGTAGCGAACTGCCATTATAAACTTATAAAAAAATATATATTATTTTGTAGCATTAGTGGAGCAATTAGAGATATTGGCTGAAGTGCACACAGTGTTAGACAGAACTACACAAGCATTACATCACAGAAAAAACACCTCGGCGGTATGAAATTTAAATCGGACAAGGAGCTGATAGCTGCCGGGAACCACTATTTTGAGGAGTTCGAGGAGAATGAGTACTGTAAAGGCATAAAGAAACTTAGCATCGATTAAATAAACGTATTGATCTTGAGGGAGATTCTCGAATTTTTGCGCTTACCCTCGTAGTAATTATTAGAGGTACTGATCACACTCTACATTGCTGCAGCAAACCTCCTTACCTTCTAACCCATATAATTACCACTTCTCTTAAACAACCATCTGCTACGATAGTTTTCTCCACGGTTTTCATAAGACCAATAAAGCAATGAAAGATTGCTCTCATTCACTACATTTCTCAGCGTATTTAAATATATTAACCTCATTCCGCTGTTATCTTTCGTAAACCATCTCCGACAGCAATTTACCGTGTAGAGACAAATTCGTAACATTATCTTAAATTCTGTATTGCTATCTACAAGCTGTCAGCGCGTTTCTGTTTACATTCGTCCGCCTAAATTTATTCTTAACGGCCGCTACAAGGCTGCGGCGGCGGGCGGCTTGCCGGATGAGTAAAACTACGTAAATAAACGGTACGAGGCGCACTTTTGGCACTTATATTTATTGGTTTTTAAAAGGCACCCATCCACTTACCACTAGTACGTTCGTGAATGGCGTCTGGAAGACGGTTAGCCCGCAAATGTGCGAGATATATACGATTCTAATACGCCGAAAACGTCGACGCTACCCGGCCATATGTTCGCCAGGCAAACAGCTGTCAGAATATTTCAATACGACGGTGCGTCGCGATGTATGAAATATAAGTCGATCTGAGAAAGCTCGAGCTGGTGGCTTACGGTCGCGAAATTTTACTTTAGAATAGGCGTGCTGCCCCTCGGTTATGTGTTTACGCTTGCGAGCCATCATTCAACGTTAACCGGCGATATCGCGACTAAATGGTCCGTTGTATAGTGTTTTTAAATTTAGATCTTTCGTTCGGTGAACGTGTTTAGAGTCGCCTCAGCGCGAAAAGGGACATCGATAATAGCGTCAGCAGCGGTTATTCATTATCGAAGTTGTTTTAATGTAGAATATATACTGTTGTTTAGAATAATCCTTTTAGCAATATCAATATCTGCGAAGTACTGTTGAATACACTCGGCAACACTCAAGCCACTTGCCCTTCTTTTTAGGGCACAGTTTTACTAGAAAAGTTTCCGAAATGATTAGAACACGTATATGTGTATTTCCAACAAGAGATAGTAAATTTTTCGAAAACAAAGTTGGCAACATACATTGTAAGATTATTATTATTTTGAAAATGTATAACTGAGGGAACCTACTCATTTGTTTATATCTCCAGAAATTTAGTATTTTCTAGATTTCTAACATCTTCGATTATGGTTATGCACGAGATGCAGCCGTGCCCGAATCAGAATCTCTAAAGTTGGAAGTTAACAATACTTTACTTCCAACAACAACAAAACAGAATACCTAACATAATAATGCTGCTAAATACAGCAAAAATTCATCGTATTGGACACACGGACATGTTTCTGCTGCGCTGCATCAGCGTGGTTTCGAGCGATACTCATTACATTGCAAATCCCTCTCTGGCACTATCACCATATTTAAACTTACAACTCAAGCGAGTATTCTTGTCGGTAACTACTGCCAAAAGAATAAAACACTCGTCTGTCGGCTCAAACACAGAGAGAACAAGTGGGTACAGTTTCCCAACACTTCTCTCCAACACATGGATTGTTAAACCAGAAAAGGCGCGCATCAACAGTGCAGAGCGTAACTGCACATATGAGTGATTTCTCAGGCTTACCGTGACTTATTAAAAATACATCTAAAATGCCTAAAAGACAATACTTAACATAATAACGCTGCTAAATCCTACTCATGGTATTGGTGAAATCATTCACGAGAAAGACAACGCTAATGCATGGATATGAGAAACATAACACATGGGCTGAAAAGTCCCGGGCCTAACACATAGATGACGCTAGTTTTATTGCAGTCGCCTTTCTCTCAGTTAGTACTAACCTTCAAGAGACAGCTGTTAAAATTTCATGATATTCGATTCATTAGTTTGTGAGTTATTGTGCTAAGAGTCACGCTACTTTTGTTATTTTCAAAACAATGGATCAAAAACAATTTCGTGTTTTAATTTTACACTGCTTCTTGACGGGAAGAAATACCGTTCAAGCGAAGCAATGGCTTGAAAAGTGTTATGGGGACTCGCCCATCATAGAAACAACAATAAAACGTTGGTTTGCTGACTTCAAACGTGGTCGTAGAGACACCGATGATGCAGAACGCAGTGGACGTCCAAATGAGGCGGTAACACCAGAAAACATTAAAAAAATCCACAAAATCATTTTGAATGATCGAAAAGTGAAGTTGCGTGAGTTAGCTGACATCGTAAAGATATCAAAAGAACGTATTGGCTTTATATTGCATGAGCATTTGACTATGAGAAAGCTCTGTTCAAAGTGGATGCCGCGTTTGCTCACTGTTGACCAAAAACAAGAACGTGTTGATGATTCTGAGCAGTGTTTGGCCATGTTTAAACGTAACAAAACTCGGGAATTTTTGCGTCGATATGTGACAATGGATGAAATCATGGATCCGTCACTTCACTCCGGAATCAAAACGATCGTCATCTGAGTGGACAGCAACTGGTGAACCTCGTCCAAAGCGCCCGAAAGCACAACAATCGGCTGGAAAGGTTATGTGGCCTCGGTATTTTGGATGTGCGTGGTGTAATATTCATCGACTATCTTGAGAAAGGAATACCATCAACAGTGAATATTATATAGCGTTATTGGAGCGTTTGAAGGCCGAAATTGCAAAGAAACCACCGCATATGGTAAAGAAAAAATTTTGTTTCATCAAGACATCGCACCGTGTCACAAGTCAATCAAAACAATGGCAAAACTACATTAATTGAACTTCGAATTGTTCTCCCACATCCACCGTATTCCAAGCTAGATTTGGCTCAGCGACTACTGGCTGTTCGCAGACCTCAAAAAATGCTCGCCGGTAAGAAATTTCGCACGAATGAAGAGGTTACCGCTGAAACTGAGGCCTACTTTGAGGCAAAAGATAAATCGTTCTACAAAAGTGGTATTGAAATGTTAAAGCGGCGCTGGAATGATTGCGTTGCTCTTGATGGAGATTACGTTGATGAATAAAGCTAGTATTGAACCAAAAAAAACGTGTTTTCTTTGTTAGACCCGGGCCTTTTCAGCCCACTGCCACTGACTTAGAAATTGGTAAAACATGAAAAACTGAGTATTCAAAGTGTGAGCAGTCGCATTAAAAATTACTTCATCAAAATTTTAACATTTAATTTTCAAAAATTAAAAATAACATTTTCTGCGATTAGTTAGAAATTACTGTGGACATGTGTAAACACAGAAAATTGGCAAATTCAAAAGTAATATTACTCTTTTTTATTTTGCAGATAAATTATAAGCCTTTGAGGTTTCCTACTTTATTTTTCAGTTTTTTAATTCCTTTTTTATGTAACTATACACTGGTATATATACTATCTAAAATATTTTATTAATATAAATTTCGTATCTAACTGCAATGGTATTCCCAGTTTTGAATATACTCGCCCTTCATTTATTTCAATATTATTTACGATTCTACTTTGGAGTTTTGTTTATTTGTCTACTCTGTTTTGTTATTTAAATCGCGCGAAGATACCAATTTCGGTACTTCGTTTTTTACACAGATACATTTCCATTAGAATATATCTGCTTTAGAGTACTAAATTCAATTGATTTGAACCTTCCCCGTGCATATATGTACATATCTACAAATTAAGCGTATATTGGATCCATAAATAGGATTTATTTTCAATGGAATACCATCCAAATAATATGTGGTAAGTAGTTATAAATAGCAAATGCGTCGTTCGTAGCTCTTTGTCGATCATAAGTTCTAATTAGGATCAAAGCTATATCGACTATTTTGCCATATGTAGATACAGCTTGCCTTTGAGGATGTTATTTTGATTCTATTCGCTGTTAATACGAACATCTCAACTAGAATGCTCCACTAAACAAAGCAGGAATAACACGTGTCTACACATGCGAATAAAACAAACGCTACATTAGCACCACTGCGCCTCCATAAATTTAATCTACTTGCTTTGTTAGCTCCTGCGTTTGATACAGAGTCGGAGTAAATAATCTATTAATTTGGCAGTTTATCACTTTAGTCGCTTTCTTGAGCGCTAATTTAAATACAACCCTCGCGATGGGTGCGGAGACGGCGGCGGCGGCATCTCCTCCGCCAACAGACGGAGACGAGCAGCTAATTCGGTATTCTCGAGTAAAGCCTAAGGAAGACATAATCCCGCCGAGCCCGCCTTTGTTCGGGCGGGATTCCTTTATTATTAAGACTATAGTAATTGAGGCAAGTCTTCACTTGAGCGTATATTGTCTCCTCAATCTCGCAATCTCTGTTTTCAATTTATATTTTCTTTTCGTCGACATCCATCCGGCCTCGCTTTCCCCAAAAACGTAATAATCGCTTAGTGTAGACGGCGACATCTGGTGGCAGTCGCTAGCGCGTTTATAAAGGATGGCAGGAAGGAAAATTTCTTGATGTTTAAGCACGTTTTGCTTTTATAAAATTATAATGTAATCTGCAGTTTGTTGTCTGACATAATTACCCTCATATATCGAACCTATTTAACCTGAATGGGAGATAACAACTTTATACCTTTATAATCTTGGAGGTAATGGAAGAAAACATTTGAAAATTTGAAAATCATATGGAATCTGCCTAAAGATGAAAACTTGTAAAGCATTACTATTGAAAGTCAATATTCCAGAAAATTCGCCAGTCTAGTGCATCCAAGGTGACATTTCCTTAAAAGATAAAATCCACTGGAGGTAAAGATACAACAAATAACACGATTGCTTTTAAAACTGATATCATCCTTGAAACTGTTTTGAATAGAACGTCATAAATTTATAGGCGTGGTTTACTCTACCTGTTCTTTGTAAAACTGTAGAAATAGCTTTAGGATATCAAAGAAAAAAGAAATGGTCATTAAAAAATTCATTTCTTTACACAGTCTGACAATCAAATAACGGAACTTTTTAGATATGGAATGAAATACGTATTATATTATTATTGAACAATTTCTTTTATTCGAAATATGTTCCTGTAGATTCAATACAGTGTATAGCACGGGTGACCAATGCATGCGTCGATTTTTTTGAAGTAATGTTATAGGACGTTCATCAGCACCTGTGTGACGGCTGCTTGAATGGCAGAAACATTATCATAAAAGTGTCCTCTCATTGCAGTTTTTAATTTTGGGAGCAAAGAATAACCACATGGTGATGGATTAGGCGAATACGATGGATGGGGATGAGAGAAATTTGTTTTTTAGTCAAAAACTCACGAACTTTAAACGTTTTTTGGGATGGTGCATTATCGCATAATAAACACAGGTGTTGTCTTGCTGGGTATTCGGACGTAACCCGAACAATTCTCGGCAGCAACCGATGTAAAACTCCTAGATTATATTCTCTATTAATAGTTTCACCTTCTGGAACAAAATCTTTCCGGACAATACCTTTTGAATCATATAAAATAATCAGCACTGTCTTGATTATTGACTTCTGAAAGAGTAATTTTTGCTGTTTTGACTCGCCTTTGGAGTTCTATTGTACAGATTCTCGTTTAGTTTCAGGGTCATACTTAAAACACCATGTTTCATCACCAGTTATGATAGAATCAAGAAAATTTAGGTGATTTTCAGAAGCTTTAATTATGTTTCTATAATACGCTACATGAATTGTATGGAACAAAACGTGCAACTTATTGAAGAGTTTCTTTATTGGTATTTAATTCTTCAGCCATCATTCTCACAGTGAAATTCCTATTGATGGCAATGATTTCTCGAATTTTTTTACACCAATTCGGAGCGACTTTCAGTTTGTGGACGATCAAATATTGCATCATCATTTAAAGTCAGGCTGACATGAGATTTCTGTATAAGATGCTCCACAACAAAATTGATGCCCCACAGCTATCGAGGGAGGTACGGTTCGCGATTTCCACCTATTTTGCTCGTATATTTGCAAGTTTTTACTGTCCATTCCCTAAAATAAATATTTTATTGAAATCCCCGATTTATAGAATGTGCTCTAATTTTAATACTTCCGATTCTGATATTGATATTGCCTTCTCCAATCTCTGAACTCTTTTAAAGAATGTCTAATGTGTTCTTAGATATAAGTAATATTGTACTTTAGGTTATTCTTTTTTTTTGTGGAAACTATTATAGTTATGAAGTATTATTAATTTAACTATATTTTCTGTTGTTGTTTGTAAGAACTGTGATGGTTGTCTATCATATATACATGTTTTATTCTGTTATTAGACTCTGTCGTCTGTTGCACAATAAAGGAATTATTATTATTGTTATTAAATCTTCACGACTGTCGTTAAATCGCATAAACCACTCATAAACTCTTGTATGAGATATGCACTCATCATAGGCATTCTTTTAAATACGCCATGGTAAGCCTGGGAAATCATTCACACGTGCAGTTTACCCTTGGTGCGAGCGCCGTCTTGGGACTAGTAATCCATGTATTGTTCGAAAGAAGGGTGAGAAACTATTGCAGACAAGTGTTTCATTTTTTTGGCACTAGTTAGCGCCAAGAATAATCACTTGAATTGGAGGGTTAGATATGACAATAGTAGCAGAGAGGGAATGACAATGTGTCTAGCATAAAACCGCTCGAAACCATACTGATGACGCCTGGTAGGCAGAAACATGTCCGTGTGTTAGCGTTTTATGTCTCTTCACATTGTCTTTCTCGTGAATGATTTCAGCAATACCATGAGAAAAGCGGTATTTAACAGCGTCTTTATCTTTGGTGTTATTTTCTAGGCATTCTGTATTCATCACCATATATTTTTTTCATCAATTCGTACACCTTAGATTATTTTTCTTCCTATTTTAAAACAAAATATATGAGCACCTAACCCACAGTCACTAAAATGCGTGTAGCTTTATACGGTATCATTCGATTTGCTCGGACTTCAGTGCGTTCAAAAGAGAAAACCTGTGTATTTTCTAATGCTGGTACCGTTTAATACATGGCGCTAAGTGTTCTGTGTTCTGTGATTCGAATTAAAGTTCTGTTATTTAATTGTCAGGATGTTTATGTAGGAACTTAGCTAGCGTACGCTACTGATAAAGTTTAAATTTTTTGCCGCGAAAGAGTCGATGACGTAATGTTACGCTTCCATGTTGGATGCACTCTATTCTCGAGATCGGTCGAACGTTCGATGTGATCGTCTGCCAGTGGTTTAGTTTGAATTCGTATTCTGGAGTCCAAATCGTTCGCTCTTAGAAGTCGTATATGCGTATATATTCTCTATTAGTCTATCTATCGCCGTAGCTAATCGACTCAAACTGTTGGTGACTTCGGCATTTTGATTCAAAGATGCTGCAATTTTTTCTACTGCGGTAGCTATTCGGGTATTTGTTTCGGTAAGAAAATTTTCATTTTAAAATACAGCAATCTGATTGGTTAGCGCCTTTCGATGAATAGAATCGTAATAGTCAAAGTATGGTCGACATCTAGCGAACATCGCATATTCTACCTGTTGCAGGGTTCGCATCTAACGCTCGATGTGATATTTCAAGAATACGGACCATGCGAACAGATCGCTCTACGAACATTCATTCGAAGGATTCGGGAATAGACCCCCAGGAGTGCTTGCATCAAACGAATATCAAGGTAGTAACCTTTGCCTCTTACTGTTTCCTTTCAATACTCATCAAATTCAACACCCACTCAATTAAAAGTAAATCGTAATTATTCTCAATAATTCTATAACGATTAGTCTTTTATGATGTCATTTATCTTTGATTTCTGACTTGATTCTTCACAAGTCAAAAGCAACATTTATAGAAGTACTTTCTTCTTTTTCAATTAAGATGGTGATAACTCAAAACCGTCAGCAATCTAAAAGATATGTAACTTGGAAATATCTAGTTTTAAACTTCGCATAATTTACGGAAGTACCACAAACATTCAAGGGAGAATTGTGCGAAATTTTCCTATTAGAATGATAAACAACTTCGCGAAAGAAATAAAATTGACTTCGGTAAATTGCAAAAACTTCCTAACCCGAAAAAATCTTCTCAATTTCCGCGCAAGTTCTCATCAGCTCCTACCATTTCGTCTTATTTATCGCGGAATCGTGAACTAGACGCTTCGGTCCGCTAATAACGTAACAAATTAATCAATATCTTCCCTTATAATATTCGCCCTACCTTCTTCTCGCTTCCGACGAAGTTTTGATAGCGCCACATATATTTAATAAGAAACCGCGTCCCGGTACAATACGAAAAACGTAAGAGAAAAAGTTGGCACCCGATATTAACTTTGGGCGTTACGGTGGGGGGGAGTTGCTCTTTCTTTTCCGTATTCTTGGGTTGGTCACGTACCTCTCTCCCAATTAGGAAAGGTCGAATGTTACTTGGCTAGACGGATAGTCTTCTCTTTGCGTTTCTTCGGTTATACGGACGTATTCCACGTTGCCGCCGGAATAAAATTAATCTGAACGATGTACGGACAAAGCGGAATGTACAAGCGCATTCCCGGACTGTTGCGGATATGAAACATTCTTCCTTGAAATGATTTGCGGGGCGGAATTTCTAAAGATTGTCTGCTTTTCGATGTATATATATAGGTACAATTTTAAGATTTACTTGCATCTAACCAGTTACATACAAGCGCTTATGAAATTTCTAATGCCTTTAAACATACAACAAGATTCTTCAGTAGTATCTCAGACTTTCACGGTCGTTTGACATAGGTGTAACGGTTGTCGGGTTCTGTCGTGTCACTAGATTTTTATCCCTGACGTTTCGCGAACAACCACGGTTCGCATTTTCAAAGGTACCTTTGAATTGTTAGATCATCTCCCGTACTGTCTGGACCTAGGTCCCAACGATTTCTTTAAAAGGTTCCAGTCATCAAAAGGAGCACCCGATGCCTTCAGAAACGCAATTGCACCTGCACCAATTAATGAGTGAAATATCTGTCTGCAAAGTTGGTTCAAGCGCATACAAAAATGCATTTAATTTTGATAGAGAGAACTTCGAAAAACAATAAAATCTTTAAAAGTTATCTACTGTTTTATTCCAACTCAACATGCGAAACTTAAAATACATTAACAATCCTCGTAGCATGCATATGGAGGAAAAGTATGTGCAACACCACGTGGATACATCGACATGTTTATTCTTTGTTTATCTTTTACTTTTGTAATAAGTAATAAGAAAGTAAACTAAAAGCATCACAATTATTGTCATGTTTTTGAACGAATTTCTTATTCGAAAAATCTACTTTCAGCACTGATCCTGTACTACAAAGTTTAATTTATTATACAGTGTAAAAGGCACACATGGAATGGTACAATTGATTCTGCACTACAAGCAAGTTAAGTAGAAAATCCAGCGTTTTGAAAAGCAATTTCAACTTTTTCATTTTTGATTTCTTTGTAGTTGCGTCCTATAACCTAATGTTCGTTAAGTCAAGTGTCAAAATCTCTTAATATTCTTTTGCAATAGTTTCTTTCAAATTTTATTACTCCCACGTCTTTTGGATCCATTTTCCAGGTCGTATTTGATAGGAGAAAATAGGTACCGTAATCTTTAATTGTCTTTACAAATCCTAAAGATATGGGGGATAATTATCAACTATCAAAAAAAAAAATTACGTTACGATTTGTCTAACTCAAACAGCAATTTCGCTCGTTATATAGGTATTTTGTAAAACTCGTACGCTACCTCTACTGATTTCACGTTTTGAAACACCGATAACCTCTAAGTCCAATATTATATCTAGCATCTGATGCAATCGTTATCTTTTTCTATTACGCTCGTCCTCGAAACATTTATCATCTTTAAGTAATCTTTAAAACCCTCTGAAAAACACTTAAAAGCGATTAGTATTGCAAACGTCTTTAGGGTGATAATTTTGTAAAATCTTCTTGCAATTGTTTCTCTTCATCGATCGTAGTAACTTCGCTAACATCTGCACTTTCTTCCGAAATAACCATCTGTACTATACCGTAAGATTTTTCTAATTGGTGCAGTCGATTCCGCCTGTAGATCTGAGTGACCTAACGTTCTTGAATATTGTTAAAGCTTTTTCTTCAATTATCAGACACGATATTAAGAAGTTTCTGTACTACAAAGTTTAATGCATCATACAGTATAAAGGGCACGCATTGAATGGTATAATTGATTCTGATTCTGGGAATATGGAATATGCGCAATATTTACTTATTATGCTGACAGGTTTTTTATTTGCTAGTAATTTTGACCTTGCAACATCTTTGAAACAAGTTCCAAAATAAAAGGTAGCCATGGAAATAAATGACACATTTAAGCATGCACAACATACATAATACTAATGCGAAATATAACAAAATGTAATTAATTTCGGCGAAATATCTTTTTCGAAACCATTAATCTAGCGGATGCCAACACTAACGCGGGTCAAAATTTGAAATATGAGCTAAAGGCACGAACACGTGGCGTCGCCGGTAATCTCTACACCACTAACCGGCAGGCTAATTAGAATAATAGCACCTTCACGTTACGGGCTAGGCGAGCAATAATTGCTACAGTTTAACGTTGTTTTTCTCCCTTTACTTTCCTGCTTATAGATTTAACGTACGAAGCGCGTATATTAATAATATAATAGATTGTTGTAATCTTTTTGTCGTTAGCGGATAATTAGACGCAAGCTATGAGCTTGAAATTATATTTCTACCATACGCGCATATTACACTCTTCTTTCACGTCCATTAACGTGTATGGTCGTGCCCGCTAGCTAATTAGATTGAAGGTCATAAATCCACATAACTAAAAGCATTTTCTGGCGGGTACCGTGTATAAATACTCGTAGTCGTAGCAATTCTGCAGATAGTCGATCCCCTAAGGATGCTCCGGAGCAAATATCTGCTTAAACCCAACCCACAGTAGAGCGGTAAGCGCAAAAATTGTAACGGAGGGTGTTTTAAGCGTTCCCCAAAATGCAGCTAATTGCATTATTCCAAAACATTTCACCCGTACCGCTTTCCTTTAAGCTGTTGCCTCATCCGAAAACCGAAGCCACTACAATTATTATTACAAGATGTGCAGTTATGGACAATATTTTGAGAACTGTAAGAATTCTATTTTAATCAAAGTTGCAAGCAAGTGATTGTTAATGATAAGAAACTATGTCTTTTTTTAGTTTTTTTCCCTACACTCCTTATTACGTTCACAACCTAATACCAATAAATCTTATAATTGAGATAATTAAGTAGGCTGCACAGAAGGCCGAGGCAGAAAAGGCCCTACCTTAAAAGATACATATTTTGTTAATCTAATAGTTAATTCTTATAGCATTTTCCTCATATTGTTACAAGATGTGCAGTTATGGACCGGATATATTAATACAGTTGCTTTGAAAATGTCGGTTTTTGATAAAATTATAATATACTAATGCATTCGAGCTTATGTTGTTTTTTGTAAATATTTTATTACGAATACGTAAGTTAATGGTGTATATATATATATATATATATATATATATATATATATATATATATATGTATATGCAGTATTACGCAAAATTTTTCAAATCTATGTGTTGCCTGCTAATTTCTACTCATATACGAAATTTATATTTATTCGTCATTAGAAAAATTACTCTCTATAAATCCCATAAGAGGTATTAAAAGTTAAGTATTCACTTCAAGTGTGAATTAGGCTTTTTGAATATTTACGTCAATGCTACGTTGTTACTATATCTGTTAAGTCGATTCTAATATAAAACGTATGATAGAAAAATGATTTCAATTTATAGTTTATGATGAAAAATCTGTGTTTTTACATCACCTTAGTATAGAACCTTCTAGTGTCTTACAAAGTAGTCACTGCTTATATATGTAGATACGCTGAAAGATTTGTTATGACGTGCATTTCAGGATCTTTGGCGTGATTTCGAAGTACAAGAGAATCGAAAACAGCTTCACCTCCTTCCGGGTTAGCACAGCATTTTTAAATCGTACAACATTTCGCGGCATGTATTAAATGGTAGCAGCATTAGAAACACATAGGTTTCCTGTTTTAAACATAATGAAGTTCGAGCAAATCGGATGATAGGTTATAAAGTTAGCAGTTAATGGCTGGAGGATGGGTGATTTAAAAACGTCGTGAAATCACAACAGAACAAAGACTAAATATTAAATATTTTGTTTTAAAATAGGAAAAAAATTGCTGAGACGTACGAACTGTTAAAAAAGTATATGGTGATGAGTGCACTTCTAGTATAAAGATTTATGAGTAATTTACGCGATTTAAAAACGGTCGTGAAGATTTGAATGATGATGCAAGATTGGACGTCTACAAGGTGAAAATTGCGCTCAATTTGTGCAAAAAATTCGGGATGTCAATAGAGAAATTGTTCGACAAATTTTCTCGATCGATTTTGGTAAGAGAAAAGTATGTGTGCTTTAAGTATGTTCCTAAAACTAAGCGCCCTTGTGCACAATGCAAGTCCAAAGGCGACTCAAAACCACAAAAATTGCGCTTTCAGAAGTCAAGAATCAAAACAATGCTGATCACTCTTTATGATTCAAACTATATTGTCTACAAGGAATTTGTTCTAGAAGGTGAAACTGTTAATGCAGAATACTATCTAGGAGGTTTACATTGTTTGAGATCGATCCTGCTAGATAGGTCTCTGTAATCAGAGCGACAGTCAGTCTGTTAGTGGCGTAGCGAGAAGAGGGTGTTTGACGTGGCCTAACCCCTGTATAATTTTTATGTACATACAGACACTTATAAAATAAAACTAAAAATTAGAAGGACGTTATATCAATAGAAATATACATTTTCAGTAAACAAAGACGAATCAATTCACGCGGTACACTCATCACACATGGGAAAAGGTCTTCAATTAATTCATGAATCTCCAATAAAAATTCTTTTTTAGATATTTTTGAAAACATTGCGCAATTTTTGTAATTTTCTCCGTACACTGTCAATAATACTGCGTAATATCGAATATCATCAATATTTTTGTACCTTCGGAATGATGACAATCACGTTAAAGTAATATTTTATGGCAAACTAAGCTTAATCAATTGGCTTTTTACAAGTAAACACTGTGTATTCAGAATAAGCTATCACACCAATAATCATTGAATTTCTACAAACTTCCTTTTCATCTCATTAGAAGTATATATTTCGTACAGCAGTAAATTTAAAGTGTTTCGTTGTTATAGGCATAATAAATATGAATTTTTCAAAACACAATTTCAATGAAACTGCTTAGGAAGGCCTACAAAATATTGTAAACTTTACCTATAAAGCATTAAACGAAAGTGATTTTAAAAACATGGCAGTACATCTATAAATATTATGAGAAAACATGGTTCATATTACAATGTCCACGAGGGTATCCTAGACGCGTGTAAGACGATTTCGATCCACTTCATCTCGTCCTCGCGCGCGGCGAAGGGTCTTTTCGGTGTTTGTTTGTTTGCCGTTCGGTGTTTGTAGCTTCTGACGCCGGGGCCTGCATCGCGCGGCTCTTACGGCCGAAAGAGAATATTTTTAGCCGTGCTCGCTAGGGCAGCGTCATTCGTTTCGAACGCGCATCTGCTTATCCTTCGCCGCCGCGCTCGTGGAAGCGTAGTTTCAAATGAGGCGAAGGTACGAATTTTCAACGGCGCGCATCCCACCCGTCCGGTTCTACGTTGTTAACGAATATCGATGTTCGTTAAGAGGAATTTCGGACTCCGGCGAATGGGTAAACATCCGGGTGGTCCGCGCCTTGATGACATATTGTTTGTCAAAATAGAGTAAATCATGAAAAGGTGTCGAAAGTGGTTGGAATTATATACATCGCGATAAAAAAATAAAAGTGATGATGTTATTGCAGTCGAAAACTAGACAAAAAAGGGGGAAGATTTCCGGTTATTACTGATAATGTAATATAATACTAATGTAAGTGAAATGTTGTTGAAGTAGTGTACGTATAATTGTAAATTATGAATGTTTATATAGTAGAATATAAATAAAATTTCGTAAGTATGGAAAGTGATGTATATATAAATCGTAGATGACACATAGCACGTTAAAAGCAGAGGCGAGAACAATGAATAAAACATTTCTATATTTAAAAATAACGTTTACCCTCCACTTCTGATTTTTAAAAAGCAAAAGAATAAAATATATCAAATTTATTTTATTAACAAAAGAAAGTGTGAAGCCTTTTACAGTCAATTACCGAATGAATCTACAACGTACAGTAACAATTATAATATGGTGCATAAATTAATCAAGTTTCCTTAGACTTCTGATAATGCTACCCGCGTTGTCGTCTGCGATGTACATTCCGAGCTCGTAACTCTTGTCTTCTTACCGATTGTTGTAGTTTATTTTTTTTTATGAATTCACGTTTAAATTCAGTAAAGAAGAAGACATGAATAGCACCTACAAAAGTAATAAATATAACGAAAAGTAATGGCTGAAACTAAAAGACAATACTACGAGGGAAAGTCACAAATTGATGTGGGAAAGCTGAAAATGGCAATGGGCTGTTTCCCTATCTGTCATCCAGCTTTGTGATACTCAGATTGCCAAAACGTCCAGGTATACTGACTAGAGGAATATTGCTATATAACGATAATGCCAGAATTGCATAATAATGTTGAGAGCTTCCTGGCAATCCGGCTTACAGCCCTGCCCTAGCTCCAAATCTAGTTCCATCATCTGTTTGGCACACTCAAAAAGCATCTTGGCAGCAAACATTTCGAACTCGATAGAATTGCTGAGAATCCTAAAAACAGTATGATGAAGTTATCCTCCGTATTAAGTTACTTTACCCATACCACATACAACGATAGCAGGCTCCTGGTGAAGCTGATTTTTGACTGTAAATGCTGTTTTGTAACTAGCTCCTGCAATGGTATAACAATTCGATCTTCCAATATGTCAAACGAACGAAACAAGCTCTTCTAGAGAGGCAATTATTAATTTCCATAATAATGACCTTCAATACACTGAAGGAAATTCTTCACCAATAAAGTTTTTTATGTAAAATTTGGACTGGCATTGTTAACAATTATTTAATAGGATCAATGTTTTTACCGGAGAGATTAAATGAGTCAAACTTCACGAATTCCTTAACAAATGATATACGTATCTATGGAGACACTGGGTGTATTATGGTTCTTGCATGACGATACTCTATCAAATTTCAACCTTGTTGCTAAGAAGTAGTTAAATAATAACTTCTGAAATCCTTAACTTGGCATAGGTGGACTAGTTACATGACTACTGCGCTTTCCGGGCTGCAATTCGTTAGATTTTTTCTTACAGGGTCGTCTGAAGATCTTGTTTACTGTACGCCGCTTCTTGCGTTAGAAGACCTTCACAACCTAATACAACATAGTTTTTGCATAGTCCAGAATAATCCGATGTTTTTAAAGGAGTTCCACAATTAATCGTTCGACGATACAAAGTCCGTATTGTATTTGAAGAATGACATTCCCTGCAATCACTGTAACATCTAATTGTAATTAACGAACTGTGTTAATAATAAATCATACAATGATTCCTATTTATGTATCGAGAATAATAAATAAAAAAAATATTTGTCATTGAAAATGGTTTTATTGTTTTTTAAAATATTCACCGCTATGATGGATATACTTTTACATACGTTTGAAAAAATGTTCATAGCACTTTTTTCCATTCCAAAACATGTATTTCGAACCGCTTGTCCTGTCGTCGAAAATCGTTAACCACGTAGTTTATTCTTCGCGAACGTTAATAAAAAGAAATCATTGAGTGCCAATTCAGGACTGTATGGTGGATGACCAATCAATTCAATGTTTTGACCAGTTAAGTATTGAATTGTTTGAGTCGATGTGTGAGAGCTCGCGTTGTCATGGTAAAGAATGATCCTACGTTGTTTTCTCTTATTTTTTCAAAGGCTTCTGGCAGACAAATGGTTGTGTACCATTCAGAATTGATCGTTATAGAATTGTCTAGCGGAACTATAGCCACATTCCGGTTTATCCCAAAGTAAACAGGCGACCATTTGCTTCGAGGCACTTCTGATGCGAATAACTTTGTTGGGTTTGGCTCATCTACATGTATAAATGTTATATACGGCTTTTGATGCACCACAAATGTAGTTTTTGAGCATTTATTTGCGTTAATCGACACTAGCCTTCTTTTTTTTTACAGCGAAATGTTCATGTAAAATCTTGCATAGGTTTGTCATACTAATGCCCAGGGATTCCTCAATCTCACGGTACGTCACATGTCGTGTTTTCTAGCACAACAATCGATTTTGAACGACCTCCTTTAAATTCATCCCTAAGTGAACAACAGCCACGATTTGATTCACTAAACCAGTGATATATAGTGATTCTAGATGGTGCTTTATCGCCAAAAGCTGAAGTGAGTTGATCGATGCACTGTTGTTGAGGTAATCCTTGTTGAAGATCGTAGTAAATTATTGCATGAAAATTCTCACGAGTTAATTCCATTTCTTAACTGAGATGAAATTTTGAAGCCACTAAAAATACAAATAGCATCCGTAAGATAAAAAATTCTGAGTACGTATACACTCAAATAATGTCAAACTTTACGATATATATGTCAGATGGCGCCTAGCAACACCATTCTTGTCAATTCAGGATACATAAATAGCAACCCTCGTATACGATATGAAATCTGCTCTTATTGTTTCACTAAAAGTTAATTCTTCGCAATTTTGAAATTCGCGTTTAACTTTTTGAGGAAGCACTTACAGGCGTATATTTGCAATAACTTTATTTATATTCGTACTGGTAAAATTTGGACAAACAATTCAGATACATCTCGTACTGAGAAAATCACTGTGGGCAACTTAAGTCCGAATGCAAGTATTCGTTGCACCAACAGTCAGCTAACCTTATCAATGTAACGACAAATATTTATGAATGCACACGTTTGTTGCCTTATCAAATTGAGACATGAGGTCGTTTTCCTCCTTAGTAACCTTTCTGTAAATATTATTTTAGTTGCTACGGTTGCTAAAATATTTCCTGCAGTTCCCATAATATGAATCAATAACTCCATCCGGAAGGGTAACCGCGCAGAATACATTGAACTAGACACAGTACGAAATACAACTGGTTAATTATAACCCTTTCTCCGCCTTCGTCTATAAATAAGTAAAGTGTATATTCCCGCGTATAACCGCAACATGATTAGGTAGCGTTGTAGAGGTTATCCAACGAGGCGACCGGGCTAGATGTGCAAATCAAATTACCTGCGCATTTCCCGACACTGCATTTGTTCACCCACGGGACCTGTCACACCGACGGCAGCGCAAAGCAGTCAGCCAGCTAGCTAGCCGTCCGTCACGTACGACTCTCCCGGCGTTGTATTATGTGTATAATACGTACTTCACCGGTCTACCTACTACCCGTCGTCTATCAACAACGCGAGGCAGCGCCGGCAGCCTACACGGCCGACTCGAAAAGCTAGGAGAGCTTTACGTTCTTTTCCAAATACGCATCAACTATAAAACGGTTTGTGTATGCGCGGATGGCATTCCTAGATTATGCTGTCTCCGCTGAACGTAGCGTAATATGTCATTTGAATTTTTCCGGATGATGGACGGCGTTCCGGCAGAGGGAGCTGGCGGCTTTTAAATTTTACAAACGAAATTAAAATCTGTCATATCATTTTTACGCAAAGACGTTTCTTTTATGAACGATCGTACACGTTAATCTCGTTATTGTTCCTTTTTTTCTTCATGTCTTTTCCTCCGTTGTTTCGCTTCGGTAATCTAGTACATGTAGATATGTTTTGTACAATAGGGGAAGATATGCATGTGCCATTTTCCAGCAGGCGTGGTTATAATATACGAAGGTAAGCTGAAAAATTTCGTAATTAAAGCATAGCAAATAATGAAACATGTTTTACTTTTCAAGGTAACCTCCATCAAGATCAATACATTTATTTAGTCGATGCTCAAGTTTCTTTATGCCTTCACAGTACTCATTTTCCTCAGAATAGTGATCCACGGCAGCTATCAGCTCCTCATCCGAAGCAAATCTCATACCGCCGACGTGTTTCTTAAGCTTGGGGAAGAGACGACAGTCCGATGAAGCTAAATCCGGTGAATCAGGGAGATGCTCAAGCACTTCGAACTTTAATTTGACCAATTTTGCTTCGACAATTCCACTCTTGTGAACTGGCGCATTGTCTCGATGGGAAAGGACTTTATGCTGCTTTCTTCCGGGTCTTTTACTCACGACAGTTGCTTTCAATCGATCCAAACTAGCATTGTCCATGATCGTTTGTCTCTTTGGAAGGTAATCGATAAGGAAGATTACCTTTGTATTCCAGAAAACGAAAGCCATCACCTTTCCCATTAAAGTGTGATGGAACTGCTTTGGAACTCGCAAAACAAAAACCGTGAAATAAATAAAAGCAACAAAGTTAGTGTAAAAGATTACATAAACAATATGAAGACAAATAATAACAAAGAAATGTTATTTTTTTTTGGCTTGACAAATTGCCATTTACCTACGTAAAAATTTTAAAATACAAACGTCAAAAATGTTAAAATTCGCAGATAACAATTCCCCTTTTTTTCCTTTTCCAACAACAGTACATTTCGAACTGTCACAAACCACGATGATATGGTACAAGGCGACCTTGGACCATAAAATGCAGTGAAGCAATTAACACTATTACATTAGATTTCCAAGAAAAACTTATAGGTAGCCTTATAGCTCAGGTATAGCCCAAATGAATTTTTATTTTTAAGAACTCGCTAATGAAGCGTATACTAATGAAACTTACAGATAATGTGTATACATATAAGCGTTCTTTGTATCTGTTCGCGTTATTTGTAGTAGATTATTCATAACTAATAATTAAAGAAAAAAACATAAGTGCCCAAATACGTATTTATGGACAATACTATCATATACTATACAAACTTCGAGTGGAATTAATTTGGTATTGAAGTTGACACTACATTTCTTACTGTGTGCGTTTTATCATAAACAAGCCTCCTGGGAAGTGACCAGGCTGATAACTACAAGAAACTGATCGGGCACATGTTGGTTTTGCTTAATAAATTTAGCAGCAATATGTCCTAAAAGATTTCCTTTGTTGAGTCCCAATTGAATTTCTTTCTTAATAACTGTGGGCATGTCTGCGAAGAGCATGGTGGGCGTTGCCATGAGGGTGAAGCGGTAGCAGGGCAAATGGACCACCTCAACGCTGGCTGGATAGATGACGACCAGAAGAAAGTTTGAGGTACCTTAACGTATTCTTAACATGCATTATAATATTTACATACGTATATACATTGTTTCCCAAAAATGCATATGCAATACGAAAAACCGTAGCCAATGCAGCTTTGTTTTGACCATATTCATGTTCAGCACATTGGATTTATCAAAAGAATGAATATTTTCATCTCAGAAGCATTGACGTTTTGAAATTTTGTTGCTCAGTGTAATCCGTTGAACTCAGTCCATTTTTTGAAGGTGACCGGCTCAATGGTGTTACTGTAACCTATTTTAACATGACATAACTGCAGGAGCCTTAAGGTGTAGGAAAGTGTGTGTAAAGTGTTGAATTGCATTGTTACTACACCCCTTCGCCGAAAAGGTTGAAGCGGCCTTAATTATTTTCCTAGCGGCGAATAGTGGAACGGAAGCATAAGCCCAAAAAAGTGCCACCACTGTAGTTGACGGATATTGGCTTCGAACACACGACACCTATTGCGAACTCTAAATTATCGAGAATGTTTCATTTTTGATATTTATGTATCTTGCAATTCAGTGTTTCTTAATGCGTTATTTGTTATTGTTTTCTATGTTCTTATGCTGTATATATTTTGTCTTATAAATTTACTTCAATCAGTATATGTATATGCTAACAAAAATACTTTAGCGTAAAAGAAATCGCTTTAAATGCATTTATAATATATATTATATTAGCGCGCTGTTGCTGCAGAATTTATCTCAGTGCCTTATGGTAGCACGCCTAATACGTATTCAGTTGTCATAGCAACGTTCACGTCGCGAGAATCGTAACAGTACGACTGCCGATATGTCGCAGCTCGCACATCGACTCTGCCGGACTCGGCGCAAGCGTCGGGCTAGCGATGCTTCGCAGGTATTAGACGGGCCGTATATAACCATCCTTTAGCACGATTGGTGATTTAAGGTTCTTTCTCTATAATGAGGGGGCTGCGGCAAAGGAGCAAGTAACGTATCGTTTACGGAATCTTACCCACATTGATGAGAAGTCTATCCTACCAAAGCGTAGATATACCAATAAATATTATACGCCCATTGCGGCAAAGCAAAGTCTTCAGACTCTTACGCACATTGATGCGATGCCTATCCTACCAAGGCGTAGGTATAGCAATAAATATAACACGCCAATTGCCCAAAGTCTTCGGACTCTTGCGCATCTTAACGCGAAAGTTAAGATTTAAGGAAGACCTGGGCAGTCGAGGGTTGACCGACTATTAATCGCCGCAGTCACCCTACGGGGTCTTCCAGCTTCTAAACAAAAGTATTAGTGGCTTCCTAATACAAACAAACATATGTGTGCAAGCGGAAACTGTAGCAAACGTTAAATTAAATTTAGAGTATAAAATCTCTAATAAAAGTAAACACATTCAAGCATATACATATACATTTATATATACTAGTGGTAACAATTATTATTATTGTATAAACACACAGAATTGCACTTCTTTCTTATGATTTCTTTAATATACCTATTAAACAGACTCTGAGTTTAATTTACGAAACCTACCAAGCAGTTTACCGGCAATAAACCGATTGGATGATTAACAATACCTGAGTTATGAAATTCAAGTGGTGGCCCTCTAACCACTGAACCACGGAGACTGAATTATTCATCCATCTACTTTCTTAGTCGTAACTTACTGATGATAGTTTCTATATTCTTGGTACTAAAATATTAGTTTGACGGTTGCTAGTAAGTTCTAGTAGTTGCATGATACACCAGTGAGTCACGGCGTTTATTATTGTATTAATGAAAAATTAAGGATTTGGAAGTGCAAACGACGTAATAAAGACACTAAATCTACTAAACGCGTATTCCGTAATTATATTACATACGCTTGAACTGCATTAGTCGAAAGCATGTGTTCTTCGTCTCGGTTAATGCGTTTTCACTTTTTACTGCCTCCCAATTCGACATATCCTGCCTGTTCACACATTTCAAACCGTTTATAAATATCATAATATTCCGTTAAGGAAAAAGAAACATCGAACGCAAACAAACACGAATTTTAGCTTTATGTGTTGTTATTCTTATGCAGACGGCCAGAGACGTCGATACCTCCTAATATCGCCGCTAAGCGGGATTATTTTCGTTTGGGTACGCGCGAAGCACGTGGCCGCCGTAGCGCGCGTTGATACCTATAAAAGATATCAAAACTATCGCGTTTTCACTTCGTCTTTCAGACGGCTGCTGCAATTGATGCGGCTCATTCGAGGATGGCCGTATACCGGCGATACCGAAGGCCATTAATTTGGCCGGAAAGAGTGCATTAGGTGTAATAATCGGCGAATTTCTATTACGTCTCACGTCGACTGTAAATCCCGCGTAATAGTTTATTGTCGGACACGGATCCAACTAAGTATGATTTAGTGCAGAAGGAAACGTAATGTCTTATATGACGACGCAGGCCGGTGATAGAGGGCGTCTTTATTGCAGCTTATATCCGTTGTATTTTCAGCTTATGAACTGCGCGACTAGCAGTGGAGATAGGCCTGTACTGTTGAAGCTGAATTGACATATGTTTACGCATGGATGTACGAGAACATTCCATTAGAAATATTTTTATTTATATCTAAGTGGTGTGATTAAGATGTGAAAGATAATTTAAGGTAGAAAATTTATTCGGTGAAGTGGAAACTATATTTTCGGGTTACCAACGACTATCCTCAGACCTTTAAGAACCTACGAGGGCGACTTGAAATGTTTCCGGAATCGACAAGAAAAATAAGGTATTAGTGTGGTCCTTTCATTTTTATTTTTCGATGTAGTCTCTTCGAAGATCAATACGCTTTCTCAAACAGTGCTTCAGTCTCTTCCAGCCGTCGGAAAAGTAGGATGTTTCGAGGTCTGCAAAATAGCCATCTGTAGCGGCTATGGCCTCCTTATTTGAGGCAAATCTCTTTCCTCCCAGTGATTTTTTTCAGGTTTGGGAATAGGAAAAAGTCACTGGGGGCTAGGTCCGGTGAATATTGTGGATGAGAGACTAATTCGTAACGCAGCTTATTCAATTTGGACACGACGATGCGGGATAAATGAGACGGTGCATTGTCTTGGTGGAAGAATACCTTTTTCCGCTGTAAACGAGGCCGTTTCTCCTTCAATACTGCATCGAATCGGGTCAATAAATCGCTGTAGTATTGCCCCGTGATCGTCCTGCCCTTCTGCAGATAGTCGATGAGGATTACATCGTGGGAATCTCAAAAGATGGTCGCTATGACCTGAAACGATCTTTGCTTTCCTCGGAGCCGATTTGCCCGGAAAAGTCCAGTGCCTCGATTGTTCCTTGGTCTCCGGTATGTAGTGGTGAAGTGTTTTGTCACTGTACGAAATACGATTTTTATCAATTTTTGCAAAACCGCCTCACTTGCTACACAAAGCACACACTTAAACAACAACTATTGACAGTAGACGTTTGAAATTTTGACTGTTGTTAACCTTCGTGCGCCATCTCTTGCCGATTCCGGGAACATTTCAAGTCGCCCTCGTACGTATTCTTATTTCAAAAAGCGTCACTAGGGGGACATTCCTAGGGAAACAAGGCTTAAATCTTAATATCGAGAATATAAAACCTACACATATAGCTGCAGCTAGTAACAGATGAAAAAGAATACAAATAAAAAAAATAGCTTTACCGGAGCGCAGGATACGTCTATGTTATTTTGGTAAGTGAGACAAAGATCTATTTAAAATGCAAAAATCATTCAGAGCACTTCAAAAGAAGACTTAGCACAGTGTGACTTTACAAACGTTCAAAAATTTGGATAGCGAAGAGAGGAGACTATATTGGGTGGATTATGATGAGTATTTCGTTTTATAAACACGTAGCAACATCGTAAATTCCCCCAAAAACAAAACACTTGCCTTAAAACTAAAATAAGTATTCAGCCGTCGTCGAGAAGTATGCGCGAATTGACGAAATCGACGCTAGGTCGTTATTTTTGGAAGCGAACCGACGCAACACCAGCGACGCACCATATCCAGCTTTATTTCCGAAATAACGCGGGGATGATGAAATACGATTATTGACTTTCCTCCTATAGAAGTAAATATATGAGATGTTCATTATTTGTACGGCTCTCGCGACTCCTACGTTCTCCTCCTGTCTGGAGAAGCGAGAGGGAGAGCATGTAGATATTTTCGCTCGTTGTTTCGTGCGGATGATCTTCGATGCGATACACGAAGCGCACCTCGGTAACTTTGATCTCGACGCAATAATAAAGTCGACTTATTTCGACCACCACCGCAAGGGGGAAAACGAAGATGAAGAAGAAGGTGGCTGTGTCGCCTTCGAAATTTCGTCGTAAATCCTGCAGTGCGGCGTGGAAACGCAATAGTACAGCGATGCACGCTGAATTCTAAATGCAATTAATGTATTAGGACAGACTAGGTACAGACTAAGAGAGTTGTTCGTTTGATTACCTGTGTTATATTTAATTGATTTAGATTGGTATACGGGGACAATTGAAAGAATTTCCTTCTATAGTCACATTGAACAGTTGAGATTCCTGTTATTACTTTCACAAATGTTATAATTGTTTCTATTATACTTCCTTTACACATCGTCCTTTTCCGGAGATTTTCTTCAGTTCTTATCTTGGACTTATCATGTAGTACCTGGTATTTAGTCGCACTTTGTTTGAAACTTCAAACATTTTTAAGGGTACCGTATCAAAAGCCTTTTCTAAGTCTATACATACTAGGTGGATGGCTAAATTTCTAGCTGTGTTTCTCCATTACTAGTTGTATCACAAATACATTGTCTATACATGACCATCCTTCTCGGAAGCCGCACACGGCCTTCTATTCCTTTCCTTACACCTATTCCTCTGTAATTCTGGCACTTACATGTGTCTCCCTTCTTGTATATTGAACTGATATAGCTTAAGTTCTAGTCTTTGGGAACTTCTTCTCCTTGTAGGCATCTACTAAACAGTACCGTTATGTATTTGATTAATATTCTCGTTCCCTTTTTTATCAGCTCAGTGGGAATGCCTCTTGGTCCTGCAGCTTTTTTATTTTTCAATTCTTTTAGCGCTGTTTTAATTTCCGAAGTTTAGCTTTTCACAATGGGAAAACAGATTATAGAATTAACAAAAATTAATGAGCTATTGAGGCATACAGTTTGAAGTTCTATATTGAATCTTACACATAGCTAATGTTATTTGTAAACAAATTGCCAAACAAGCATCTTATCCAAAATAAGGTTTAGTAATTCCCGAGCTTTCGCTAGCTATTTTAAAACCGTAAACGTTTTAACATAAATAAAAGATTTCTTTAGCGATCGCTGAATATAATTTTAAGTCATACTTGTGTGCATAGGAACTTTTCAAGCAATATATGTAGTTGGAATAGTACCGAGGCCCAAAGTTTTCTCAATTTGTTTTCTTCACTGTACGAACACAATTGTTGAATGGGGAGTGGAAGTCTGCCAATCGCTTGCCCCATCTTTGGGAATTTAGTAGTTATCATAGAAAAGCAAATAAATACAGAAAGCCATCTTTACGCATGCTTTGTATTCCTTAAAAGTGCAATCTAGGGAGATTTTCCGCAACTAACATGAAAAGGTGGGTTGCTTGAATTTAATAGGTGGCAATATTGTTAGGCAAGGAACGCTGTCGTAGCTTATAATTTCTACATTATCGTAGTTGTGGAACTGATCTACATATAATACTAACGACACTGCAGTAAAAACAAGGAAAACAACTTTGTTAGTTTACAAGATTGAATAAGAAATTAAAAGAAAAATGTATAATGAGAGTGATTATACCAAAAAAATATAAGCATCCAAACAGTTGATTGGTTAAAATACAAATATAAATTAATCTCTCCCAGAGAAGTTTATTAATTAATTAATAGATCATGTCTCTTCTTGGAAAACGTCTGTGAATTATACGACCATGTAGTCCTTGTAATCGTTGAAACCTTTTTTTGATAAAAATGTATTTCAATATACACAGTTAAAGTATTGCCTTTAAATTATGTATGTACTTCTTTTAGAATGTCAAATGTGTAATAGTGAAATATTACCTGAATCAGTATAGCCCCGAAGATATAGACTTAGTACCGCATCTTCCGTTAAGTATATATTTAAAGCTTTAGTTTTAGGACTAAAATGAATCTGATGCATCTTCCGAAGCTTGTATACTTCTGCTGAGCTTAAATTTTCCAAATTCTTACGTTGACATACTTTAACTCATAACCTAAGGCTTTATTTGTCCTTTGTGGGGTTTGGAAAACTGTGTTTGGTTGCGTCTTTATTTTTACATCTCTTGACATCACATGTTTTGTAGCATAATACCATTATGATTATTCTAAATTAACAATTGCATCTAATTCAACACTTTCCAACCATGTGTTACCCTCTCTTGCCCTTAATTTACACAAATATAAAACTTCTTTTAAATACACTAACCTAGGACTCTAAATAACTGTATTTAAGATGCTGCTAAACTAGTAAAAAGAATGCAATACTTGAGTCTATAATAAATATTGGATCAAAGGATATGGCAAAAACGAATACACTTTCAAATTTAACTTGTTCATATGCAATGATGCAGCCGATGTTTTCAACATATTAATTTGTTTATGTTTAATGGAATCAATTATTTGTATTAAGAAAACAGGCGCCGTTTAAAAAAAACAATAATTCGCTTACTATTGCACGACGAAACTTTTTTAATCTCTATCATTTGCGTCATATTAGACAAGCCCCTTGTACTCAACTCATCATAAAATAGTTAAACAGATTTGAGAAGACCAGTTCGACAATGGTTGGTAGAGGGCGTTCATGGACGTCAGGATCCGGGAAAAACGTGGAGAGCGTATGCCAGTCAGTTCGCGAGTTTCGTGGTCTTTCCGTTCGCAAAAGGGCAAGTGCCTTAAAATATTGCTAAAAGTTCCATACATAGCATATAGCGTAAAGGTTCGCATCTGCATCTCTACAATTTGCAATTAGAGCAAGAAATAGTGCCAACTGATGCTGCTGAGAGGGTCAACTTCGCTAATTAAATGATTCAGTCGTTTCGATTCTTGAATGTTTTGTTCTCAGATGAGGCGCATCTTCACCTTAATGGTTATGCAAAAAGGCAGAACTGCCGTTATTGTAACAATCCAAAACAGCATGAGAGGCCACTTCACTCCCAAAAAGTTATTGTTTGGGCTGCAATCTTGATGCAAGGAATTATTGAAAGTTTTGCCTCACGTTTAAAAAATTGCCAGCAAAACTGCGGAATATATTTGGAAGACACAATTTTTAAGAAATACATTCTTAAAGCCTGTATTTTATTCATTAAACCTGACCATTATTCTATTATATTCTTTCAATTGATGATGTGGCAATATATTTATTCTTATATATTTTAGGAAACGTTTTCAATGATTGCTTAATAAAATAAAGGCCCTTTACTTTATCTTACACTATATTAAACTTTATTTAACTATTTTACAGAGATATGAACATCTTGCACGCATACAGAGGTGATGCTTTAATCATAAAGCTAATTTACACTACAAAAACACACATCTGCAATTCTCCTTTCCTTGCGATAGATGCATATGTACTGCTATATAAAATTGTAAATATTACAGCAAATAATTAAATCAGATTTCAATTTCCATTGGAATTGCAGTATTAATATCTTACAAGCATTACATGAAGAAATAGAGGAAATTAGTATGGTATTTGATAAAATACAGTTGGTCATTTATATATGTTTGGTAATAATGTAGCGTACAAGAAGTTATATAGCGATTATACCTCAACGGCACCTTACAGCATTCTATGCGCGTAATGTACAAATAATTTCTATTTTACGCTATAAAACGAAAATGCTGTTTGTGGGAAGAGATTCCGCCTTTCAGCCACGTAATCGCCAAATACGTGCAACGTTTCGTCCGCAAGCAACGACCAACAACAACGCGACTGCCGCATAACCAGAGAAAAGCTAGCGCACGCTCGTTAACGTGTCGGACGTCACAACACGCTAAATAACATTTCACCGCCAACTTTTTACTCGCCGAAACCGGCGCTGGCCATTTGTCTTCGGCGGTGTAACATTTTTCAACCTGACCGGAGCTTCGCGTCGGAGCGAAAATAAATATTTCACGGTCGAAATCACGTGGCACCTTTACAGTTGCACACGCGTTCTTTTTTTTCTGTTTTGTTTTGTTTCGGTTACCGTTTTTGGATTGAGATAAACGCGAGCTCGTTTGTTCGCGCATGAATTATGGAGGATGATATCGATACGATCGTTTTGCAGATTTTAATCAACGTTTTACAAAGAGAAAAGAAGGATTGGAAGCATGTTAACTAAGTAGATGCCGTTACGATGCCTCTTCGTAATACATTTTTATTGGGTAATATGACACGAATAAATGAATTAAATTGTTGACGTTGACTTTCTAATTTTATATTTAACTTCGAGTTTTTTGTTTGGGAAAATAAGGTCATCGCATGATAAAACAATGACAAAATTTTTACAAATACGAGTGTAGATCTCTATGCTGTATCCCTGATCCCCTTACAGTGAAACAACAGTGACATTTAATTTTTTATTTTTCAACATAGTATCCCTCTACAGTAACGCACTTGGTCCATCGGTGCTTCTGACTTCTGCAAACCACCTCTCTACAGCTTGTATCAGTTCATAATTACTGGAAAATTTTGCGTCACGTAAAATTTCTTTTAATTTGGGCAGCAGCTTGTAATGATTAGGGGACAGATCCGACGAATACGGTAAGTGCTCCACTAACTCAAAGCCTACTTGGTGTATAGCAGCGATAGCAATACCAGATGTATGGCTAGGAGCATTATCTTGATGGAACAACACACCGTATCCTAACTTTCCTCGGCTTTAATAGTATCTCGCACTTTAGAAATCAATTGTGCGTTAGTAGGCCCCTGTAATGGTCTGTCCATTTTGCAAATACCCAGTCAGGATGATTCTTTGAGCATCACTTTGGTCTGACCTATCGATGGCTACTTACCAACTAAGAAAGTGTTTGCTTGGTACCTTTCCAAATGACACTTACAAATCAACACCAGACTTCTCTTTTGATCAATGTTTAACATTCCTGTATTCATCTTTTTCGTATCTAAATTCTTTCCAGCAGAATGCACGACCTTAAATTTGCGCGGAGGAGGAGAACCATGATGTTTCCACTCTCTGCTTTGCACTTTGGTCTCGGAATCATAATGGTGCACCCATTACTTATCCATGGTCACGCATCGACTAAGAAAGCCCTTTTCGTTTGCTTAGTATTTTTCCAAAAGACGCTCACAAATCAAGACCTGATTTCTTTGTTGATAAATGTTTAACATTCGGAGCCAGTATCTTCCATATTGTCCATGATGCGTATTTGTCGCTCTTGCAGCACGATATCGTGTGCCTGTTTAATATTTTTGTCTGTTGTTAGCGTTATCAGAGGACCATCGGCATGTTGGTTTTCACAGGATGTTCTTCCGAATTTAAAATCTCGACAGCTGCGTTTGACTATATCATAAGGAACTGCAGACTCACCAATAGTTACCATGATGTCTTTATGAATTTAAGTTGGCGTCATGCCCCTTTTCTGGAGGTATTTTATTACAGCTCTTTCTTCTACAGGATCAATTTTTATGAACAATAACAACGCACAATTCAAGAATTAGCCACAGCACAACAAAATTTTGAGATAGAATCTTGATACTATGTAGATATTATCTGTTCTGATATGTCAGTTATCCAAATGTCAAAAACGTTAATCAAACAACTAATAGGAAATAAGGGAGGGGTGGGGAATGAGGATCTGCCCTCGTATTTGTAGTCATTTAGCTGTGAAAAAGTACAGAAAATATAACCACATTTGTAACAGCGCATATTTCGGAATTAACAACCCAGGCCTTGGGCTCCTTGTACTGTGTGTTGAAGACTTACAAAACTCGATCAGGCGACGAGAAAGTCGCTATATTTTGGGATACCAATGGTGTAGCGTCAAGTTGAAAATCACAATAATGACTGTTATACTTGTATTTTAATTAGAAGAAGAAAAAAGGAACTATGTAGTCAAATTTGTGACTTGCTATGAGAACAGTGGCCCGTGGTCCTGGTATTTCTATATTTATGCCACCTACAGACAGTAGCGAGCTTGATATAAGTACAGACAGTAGGAGTGATTCATCATTGCTTGGGTTCAACAACGAATTCGTTCCTGAAACGTCGAATATGTCATAAGCATTATCACAATCTAAGTTAAATGATTTAGTATAGGATTTACATTTTTGCAAGAATACCACTGAGCTTTTAGGTTCTTGTCTGCTACAATGGTTATTCCTCTACGCCGTTTTCTCCAACATCAGGTGTTCCTCAAGGTTCAAATCTTGGACCACTTCTCTTCAATTTTTATATAAATGATTTACTATCTCTGTTTACGTGTCACGTCTTAGCGTACGCAGATGACGTAAAGATATTTAATACTGTTGGTAGCATTTTCGATTGTAAACATTTACAAGACAATCTTCTTCGCATTAATACTTGGAGCAAGGTCAATTATCTCCCTCTGAACATCAACAAGTGTACTGTGGTTTCCTACAATAACACTCACACTACTTTATACTATAACTACCAAATTAATGATGCAGCCATACCACGCAATATCAAAACTTTGGATCTTGGTGTTTTGTTTGATAATAGACTGTCATTTACGGAACATATTTCGTCCATGTGTTCATCTGCTTCCAAAACTCTCGGTTTTGTCATGCGTTCTTGCGGGCATTTCTCAGACTTAGGTGTAATGAAACGTTTATATTATGCCTACGTTCGTTCTAACCTTGAATACGCCTCCATTGTTTGGTATCCCCGTTATTTACACCAAGAGCTTATGATTGAACGCGTTCAAAAGAAATTTCTAAAATATCTCTCCTTTCGAATGGACAACGTGTATCCTGCAAGAGGTATCGAGTATTATAGCTTACTTGTTGAGCATGGTTTTCTATCTCTTGCTGACCGCCGCGAGCGTAACAGTGTGGAGTTTCTTTGCAGGATCCTGAAAAATACTATCGACTCGCCAGCCCTTCTAGCGCAAATAAACTTTACCGTACCTACTCATCATCCTCGCTACTTTCATACATTTCAAGTACCTAGAGCTAATACCAACATTTTGCTTAAGGCACCTCTCAGTCACATGGTGAGGAACGCAAACAAACGGGATCTGGAGCCATTTTTGTGAGTCTTTCTTTTTTTCTTTTTTTGTTTCATTATTATATACATTTTCAGCATGCTATTATTGTAGGCAACATGATTTGAATTATTTTATTTTATTTTAAATAAGAATTGTATTGTAATTTGTCCTGTAATTGGCCCTTGGGCTGTTGGGCAATAAAGGATTATTATTATTATTATTATTATTATTATTATTAACTACGAGAAGAAGATTTAGATTACCTTAATAACATTCCAGGCCTAATAGAAAAAACTGGATTCCGTTAAATATGGTCCAAATAATTGAAGGCTACCTATAGATTCTAGTAAAAGAAGTCTAAAGGGTATGGCGTTACATATCGGCAATGCACTATCTTCAATATCACTATCAATGCAACTGAAGGAGAACCATGAAATTTGAAGTACACATATTAGTTTAGATACGCAGAATAGGACATATATTTATACTAACTTATATACAATTAATACTTCGTCTGTTGTTCGTAATTACTAAAATAATAGCATCTCATAAAGCATGACGTTCACCATGTATTTATTAATAAACTGTCATGACAAATGCTTTTTAAATGAAAACGTACAACTACGCGGTGAGAGAAGTTTTAAGTTTTGACAAACAAAGGAACGCATTTTCATTATGAAACAAGGCTAGTTGTTCGTTAAATTGAGCGCACGAAGAAGATTGCAATTACCCGACTACAACTGGTTGTATTGGTCCGTCTAAATATTCGAAAAACAGACCTGAAAAGCACATTATTAATATCTTCGCGCAAATATTTAATTAAAAGTGCGCCCGTGCACTTGCCGGAAAGTTAGCTAGCGAGAATCGGAACGGTCAACAGCGGGATTGCCGAGATGTATTTCACTTTGTGCCGGCGATGGTACATCTATTTTTAACGGTACAAGTTGCTCTGTTATTCGTCTGATGGTAGGAATTCAAATTAAGTAAATTCTAAACTGTCTGTCATTTTCCAGGCATGCACTTGCATGTATTATCCCCATTTCGTCTTTTGTTTTCACGTTGGCTATTGAACTGGCGCTGGTAGTGAAAGGCTTGCGCGATTGCAGCATATGTGATTACATATGCTTTCCTATTGAAAATACAACATTTAGCAAGATCTGGCTGTGCGTTTTGTTATTCAGTATTTACTATATAAACTAGAATTGTAGCCTAAAAGGGATGAAGTGGAATAGTGAAGGACAAAGTAGCAAAGTAGAACTATGTCACAAATTGTAAGATATATCAGGTGTATGCATGTTTTTCGGTTTAATTAAAAGATGGCGCCAACGGCACGCGTTACTCTTCTTATTTAATCAAAAGAAAAAGGCTGTTGAATGTCATCGTCTGCTGCTAGAAACATACGGTAAACACGCTCCATCGAAAGAATGTGAGTATGGCTTCGACAATTTGAAAGTAGTTATTTCGATGTGAAAGACAGTGAACGCCTTGGTAGACCACAAAAATGCGAAGACGAGCAATTGCAGGAGTTATTGGATGATGAACCGACTCAAACTCAACGGTAATAAAGAGGAGCATCACATGTGTCACAAGAAATAATCAGTAGATGCTTAAGAGCAATGGGGAAGATCAATAAACACGGTAAATGGGTCCCATACGATTTGAATGAATCACTGTCATCTGTGAAATGTTGTTTCAACGCCGCCAAAGTGACGGGTGACGAAAAATGGGTTTATTTTGAAAACGTGAAGAGAAAGCTTTCACCTGGCGAAGTCGGTTCTTCAACGCCAAAGCCAAATCTCTTCGGTAAGAAGACCATGCTCTGTATAGGACCAGAGCTGTATTGATCAGTGAAATAGCATGAATGGGATATCCTCCCACATCCACCGTACTCTCAGACCTGCCGCCGCCTGACTATCACCTCTTCGCATCAATGGGGCACGCGTTCGCGGAACAGCACTTCAGCAATTTCGAAGAAGTTAGAAAGTAATTTGACGAATGATTTGCCGCGAAAGCAAGCAGTTTTTCTGGAATAGTATCCATAAATTACCTGAAAGATGGATGAAATGTGTAGAAGCCCATTGCCAATATTTTGAGTAAAGAAAAATAATTTCCTTTGATAATTACGATAATTTTTAGCAAAAGAACCGGAAAAAACTTATGCATACGCCTGGTGTAATACAAAGGTAAATTACTGTACTTGCAAGTGTAACAAAGAATCTGATTTCTTTGTTGAAATGTGAAATCTAAGTAAATGTGTTAAGAAATCAAAAACCGAGAATTTCGGAACCTTAGCGAAATATTACAAGGTGCAAGTACAGAATATATTTTTAAGTAACAAGGATCCAAATTTAGTAAAGAATTAGGATCGTACAAGTAAGAAACATTAAACCAACCAAACATACTATTGGAGGCTGGACATCTCAATATTGGATAGGATAAGTACTGTATTGGTGACAATATGCTTTAAAGGTAAAGGTGCCTATCCCCTAAAAAGTCAGTATTACCAAACGTTCGCAAATGTTCTATATTAATGGGAAAAGTATTTTCGAGCAAATAGGAGTTTGCGAATACTTGCAATCGATCCGACTTAGTGTGTGGCTTCAAATAGGAATGCCTGCATCGTTTTTAACAACAAATGATTTAATTAGAAAAGAAAATCATAAAAAAGGAAACAACAGTCGCTTCAAATAAAATATCTCGGTCTTTTAATCCTACATCCTTTATACTTTGCGGTGTCGACCTACTATTCTCTAATTTCTATCTTCCAGAGGTTGCTGTTCTGAGCCAGTTGTTTGGCTTTAATCCATCCCATACTTCTTTTTTCTAATGTTCCATAAATTGTTCTTTCCAGATATTTCGCAAGAAGTGGTAGTAACATACGATAGATAATTTTCTCTTGCATATTCTGTTTGGAATTTCTTACATCTGCATAGCTTTCACCAAATTTAAAATAATTTTTAGTAACAAACACACTACCGAAGACACTTCCGTTTTCATCAACACTGTTATTTCTATCTGTTATCTGTTAAATAACATACGGTATTCTAGTACAAAAAAAATACAAGTGGCAGTACACTAGGGTGACAGAATAAAATAGACACCTACTGATTAAAAAAAATACTATTCTCGTTATATATACAACATATTTTAAAATTTTTAAATTAGACTAATATTTTGTCGATCCTCCTTTACTTGCGTGAAGTGCTGCGAGTCCTCGTGGCATAGAATCTATTAAATGATTAATGGTGTCTTCTGGAATATTTAACCACTCTTCTGTAACAGCTGCCACGAGTTCTTCCTTATTGCTGGGTTTTCGGGGTCGTTTCGCCATATTTGTCTGGATTATGTGCCAAACATTCTCTATCGGATTCATGTCTGGCGATTGGCCTGGCCATGGTAAAATCCGAATCCCCCGTTCCTCTTTCCGTGTGGTTGTTGTTCTTGCTTTGTGGCAGGGTGCTCCATCCTTCATAAAAGTGGCGTCTTCTTTAGATAAAATGTCGTTGTCGAATATCGGTAGTAGTTTTTCTGTTAATATTTGGATATATTTTGCCGCATTTATATTTTCGTCGCAGATAACTAATTGCGATCTTCCGCCATACCATATCGCGCCCCACACCATGATGTTCACACCGCCGTATTTCACCGTCTGATGCAAAAATTTGTCGTCCAGATGCTGTGACGAACGTCTCCATACCCACGTACGACCACTATCACTGAATCGGCGTACCTGCTTTCGTCTGAAAAAATGACAGACCTCCAAAACTCTTCGGGTTTCGTTCGCATTTCGATTGCCCAAGCCATTCGGCGCCGTTTTTTGAAACGCCGTAAGGAGAGGGTTTTTCTTTACCACCCTTTTATACATCCCCATACTACGCTGACTTTTCTGTGAAGTTGCCGCAAACTCAGCTGTACTTTTTCGCGGTTCTCTTAACACTTCGCGCACAAGCACCCTTTTACTTCCTTCAGAAAGTCCGGCACGACCTGGTCTCGGCTCCACCGTTGTTTTTTCCTTGCGTTTAAATTGTGTAATCACACGGTTAACTGTGGACAACGCGATATTTAAAAATTTACTTATTTCACGTAGCGTCCGAAGCGCCGCGTTCACTCTGGCCAACGATGCGACCCCGGGTGAAGTCGCTAATATCACTCGAACCTTATAAGCGAGGCATAGTTGTAACGATACTAAACTATGACGAATTCCTTCCGATACATCTACTCCTACCCTAATGACAAGAGAAAGTTCTTAATTCGTTCTTAGAATTTAGCTGTTTACGTATTTATACCGTTTTACCTGGTGTCTATTTTATTCTGTCACCCTAGTGTATATTTAACGGCATCTCAGAATAAAAGGCCCAAACGTGAACAAAACTTGTTTTTCTCTTCTAAGCGCTGAAAGCCTTTTTTGAGGTTTATAGAAGCGTAGTAAAGAAGCCAATTCTATATATTCACTGATTTATTTCACGTTTGAAAGAATAACGTATTACTAGTGAGAATTTTTCGTTAAAATGCTTTATACAGCCACTACTAGCAAACTGCATTAAAAATCTCGACAACTACAGATGCGAAGTTAAATTATTGCACGATTTCAACAAAATGAATTCCCATTTTCGTCCGGAGCATATCCTGTTATTCCATTTTGCTCGCCGGAGAACTTAAAACATAAGAACGAAATTATTGGCCAATAGAAAACATTACAGGCTAAACGAACACGTACCGCACTAAAGCAGTACCATTGGTATTCCGCACGTCGCATCGGGACCATTTCGGACGACAAGAAACAATATTCCTTTATATTATATACAAGCGCGCACACACGCCAAGCGCTGCACATAATACGTCGAGGAAAAACCGACCGGGCAGGACATGACCTGTAAATCTGAACGATTTAGGAGTATTTCGGAGGAAAAGTTTTCGGGAGAAAAGGGACGCAAAGATCATTTTTCATAAACACACATGGAATTTTATATCGGGCTCGGATTTAGGGGGATCGGACGAAATACGCGAATTTCGTGGTTCGAGAAACAATTCGTCCGTCTGATTCCTCGTCTTCGTCGTAGTTGAAAACGTATTATTCGGCAGGATGCTTGCGCGGAATCGAATAGTTTTGGACATTGATATGTATGAAATATTTTATATATTGTATCGAATGCGTGGAGCATAGTTTATGCGGGGTTGTTCTGCATTGAATTGACTTACTCAAGTCAGCTCTCTTTAAATAGTCATAGATTTAGAAATGGTGGAGGCGCCGGTTAAAAATGATTTCTGTTTAATAATTTCACCTACAGTTTCCAGTCCAATTTTTCATAAATAATGAAGTCCACACTGCAAGCATCACTGTTGCAGTATTCTAAACTGAGATATTGATGTACGAGGGTTGCCTTTTTAGTTTTACATATAGAGTTGAAATAGAACAGTAGATAGCTCCTAAAGACTATTTATTATCGAAGTATTCTCCACGCAGATTAATACATTTTTAGAGAAAGGTTGTTGGTTCGGTGTGAGTTCACATCGATATATAGGAAAAAGGAAAGACCAAGCTCGCAGTATCTAAGACAATCTAATCACTCAATGGCTACCGGTTTCATGTATATAATCAGGCCAAGACACTCCAGAAAAGGACTACAGAGTTACAACAGATGCAAAAGCATCACGGCATTAAATTAAAATGTGACAAGTCAACACGAAAGTTTTCCAAAAAGAAAATTATTAAAACTTTCTTGTTGACTTGCCACCTTACTACTTAAGGGTGGTGGTATTTAGAAACGCAATGTTACCAGTTATAACTTCTCTAGTTTCATGGGATCTCAAAATATTTAGCGAATAAGTTACCAACCTAGTACTGGCAAAGCGAGTACACTGACCTCTTGATTATCTTTTATTTCGAAACTAGTCATTACATATGAATCATGCATTATTGAAGACGGCCGCTTTCACATTTGCCCACGTCTACATAAATTCGCACCATTACTTACTAAAAGCAAAATTTCACGGTATACACATATTACGCTTAATACGAAATGTAACTGGTAATGCTATTAAGGCTGTTAAACGTCCGAATGTGATACTTATCAATAAAATTCCTCACTGAATGAAATGCACTTTCTCAAGCGCAACAAGAATCGTCAATTTAAGTGGTACCATAAAATTTTACAACCATAAACATGTATCGATAACACTCATCATTAAACAGAATTCCACCAAAAAATGACGTAATTTTCTTCCATTTATGCTTTGTTATGGATAGTAAAATCCGATTTATGTAAACTCTTAGCGTGACATATACGTCAATTTTAATTCCGCGTGTTGTTGGTCGAATTTAGCTCTCCACTGTATACCAATGGCTATAACTTACGTTCGCATTTACATTCGAATTCTCAGCCGTATAAGCAGGAAGTTGCGCATATGTATGTGACGTTTATTTCGCATCTTACTCGTTGCATAATAACAAAAGATGAGGAAGAGGAGGCACAATATGGCACGATGCACGCGGTAGATATGTCCTAGAGGCGTGCATTACGAATGCGAAGTTGTTTTATGGCCAGCGCATTTAAATTTAAATTGTTTATACGGCAGATGTCAAAACGCTTAACCTCTTAAACGGACGTCTTGTCCATGTATCCTTTCGAACGGGATGTTAGTGCTTCGATATGTCTCACTAGGGACCACCAACGTATAGCAATGCTAGTAATAAAATTGCTTACATGCATGAATATGATTAAATAGAGTCATGTGTTTGCTTTAGTTGGGGTTGTATTGAGAACTTTTACTATAACGCGGATTTCTACAGGATAAACCTCAACGTATGAGTACTTTAAAAGGTTTAGGGTTACATTTAGAGTAAGAGCATTTAGAAGCTTTTGTTTTAGATTATGAAAAAAAGTAATATCGTGGAAGTTCTACAAAATATACGTATTTGTCAATATCGTCGGTTAATACACTGACGCATTGCATCAGCGATTTTACCGTTCTTGAGACAGTGAAGACGCTGATAGTATATATTAAAAGATAGGGAAAGTATATTGGGCAATGATTATACAAAGATAGGAGTATTGGAAAGTGTAAGTTTAACAAAGTACTGAGAGAAGAAAGGCTTTTATGTAACATAAATAAAGGTATAGTCAGGGAATTTAGTACCTCGACAGTCAAAAAAGGAAGATATCGGTTTTAATCCCCGTTAGACGTACATTGGGAGAGCCATACAAGGGAAGGGACGCCTTAGATCTTACTTATACTGCCCGATAACTGAATCTATATCTCTCCCAATAACATAAGTACTATTTGCTATTAGATATACAACATTTAACGCAATTTACGCGTTTAAAAATTTAGAATATTAGGGTGATATTGAAAAATTATCGGCTTTCATTTTTTATTAATAAAATGAATCACAAAATAAAATGTATATTCCATTTAAAAAAATGTATGTTGTATTTCGTGTGCCGTAGTGCTACACAATTAAAATTTATAATAATAATAACTCAACCATCTTTTTTATTTGCGTGTATTACTTTAAGTGGTTCTTCCTGTATATCAAAAAAGAACGTTAAAGCCACATCCAATGAGATGGGCGACGATAATTAATAAGACAATGCAAATATCACCGCTTGTCCCTTGCTTTAAACATGGAAGTTTAACAAACTTAGAATCCAGAATACGATCTTATATGATACACAGGTATCACAATCGTTGCCATCTCATATGTTTTACAAAACTAGGCTACATTGGTTAAACTCTCAATATTTCGTCTGTAAATTTCAGACATCTTTAGAAGAAAACTACAAAAATCAAATCAAGTACAACAGTGAACAATTCTAATTAGTAAAAAAGTACTTACAGTAGAGTTTAAAATAAATGGCCGTCATCCAAATACCAAGTCAAGGCATACAAATCAAACAGTCAAAGTTACATATCACAGAATATTTCAAGACGTTGAAGAGGGACGTGGGAAACAATCACGAAAGCAAAAGATGTGTGTGCACAGTATATAGTTATGTGTATCGAAATTAGAACGGCCGAGAAAGAAAGTGTGAAAAAGAGCAACATACAAGGAAAGCCTAAATACCTCGGACCCATTGAAAGAGTAATTTGGAGAAAAATATTTGGAACAGAAATTATTAATCTACAGAAATTGTCAATAATGGTCATATCCCCTTCCAGCAGGAGGAAGTTTATTTTATATGAAATTAATTGAAACAATTTCTAACATACTGTTACTAGAAATATTCCTTCTAGAAGCAAATGGTGTATATTACAATTTCCTCGCAGTTACCAAACGTTTTCAAAATTTGTCCGACGAAATGTCAGATCCGGTAAGATTTAAACCTACCATTAGACCATTGGGCCACCTGTAAGATCAAATCATTTTTAACACCTAGATATCGTTAATATTGTAATATATCTACAGACAACACATGGTATATAGTTTTTGAGTTTGGACAATCTGCAAATGTCACAGTTGTCAACAACCTCTTTAATTTAAAATTACAATTTCCTGCATCCTATATGGATATGGACAAAATGTAAATTTTCGAAATTTTGAGAGATTGCTTTTTTAAAACTATCAACTTTTTGTAATGGGTGTAGATCGAAATGTGGCCTCAATGCTCTTTGCCTTGAAATCCCAGAGCCGCTATTTTAAATATCCATGTAAGAACAGCAGCTGTTCCAAATCCAGATACTAGAAGGCCATATTAAACGTGTCAGCCATATTCCTTAATTTTTTTTATCTAAATGTTAATCTGGTATAATTCATTTTGGCATTGAAATATTCCGAAAAGTTCGAGCGGGATCCCCATGCCGTTATATCTTCTTACTGCCGCAAAGGTAAAGTGCCAGTATAGAAAGTTGCCAAATGGTTTCAAAAGTATTAAATTCTTTTACCGATATTTGCTTTATAAATGTATATAATATAAAATCCAGATTTTATGCTATGATCTTAACATTGTTTTCTTTAAACTTCTGTCTTATAATTGCTAATCTACTGTTTTTAAACTTGTTAAACTTAAATTTTTCGATGAAATTGCCGGGTTCTTGGTCCGTAGCAAAAACCAGATTCTACATAGGACACAAAATGCAATTTTTGGCAGTAGGCCAAATATTCCAACCCACCCCGGTTTTCATCATTTACTTCATAGTTTTCCTTCAGGATACACAATAAATAATCGATTGCATCTCGAACGAATTCTTGAGCATTAACATATCGAAAATACAATAACCGAATCGTTAGACTGCCATCACGAGATTGTCTAATAAAATAGCAATTGCCTCGTACATCAAAGTTGAAGTCTGCTTTTCGTTAAAATCGTTCAGAACGAAACCTCACGCTCAAATATACATTTTTCCCCGAAACAAAACACGACAATAGTCGATGCGAGAGCATAGAATCACGCGAATCTAATGATGTCACAATAAACATTTCGGCCGTCACCTGCCCGTTAGTGAGCATTCCGCATTTGTTACTGTCAACGTCGGAATTCGCCTTGTTTCACGAAAACCACTAAATATAGCGCCACAGCATGTAAATGTACTGCTAAAACGAACCCTATGCGCTCTAGCGTATTGCGGAGGTGAATGCGTACGGACCAAAAATGCTCGCGTTAAATTACGACCGCAAACGGTAAATCTATTCGGAATTCTTAATTGCCTCAGCGGCTAAATAACGATACAATTCATTACTTCGTCTTGAAGTTGGCGCTGAATGCATCAAGATCTGTTCTAGTCGGCTGTGATATCTGAGTTTGAGAGATGTTTTCTTTATTACGTGGCTTTAATCTGTGGAGGTTTGGGTGCGAATTTATTGCGATGTATTTAGGGATTCGCAAAAGGAAGACATTTTGGTGTCTTAGTCACAAAAATACTTTACTTGTGCGACGTAAATGCCCCCATTCGTAAAGAAAATAATAACCTTCATACCATCGCTACTGTTTGCATTTTACCCACCTTACTTTAGTAAATTAACCTTTACTTATGAGGGCCATTCGGAAACTAAAGAATGTTTTGTTTTCACACGTGCGAAACCAAATTTGAGCACCAGAATGGCTACGATGTTTTGGGATCGTAAGAGTGTCCTGCTCATCGACTATATACCTAGAGGTGAGACCATAAATGCAGTGGCCTACTGCTAGATGCTTTAACGGCTTCGCCGTGTTATTCAAAACCACCGGTGCGGAGTGCTAATCAGTGGAATAATCCCCCGTCATTATAATGCACGTCCGCGAGAGCGACACAGGATTTGTTTCAGCAGTTTCGGTAGGTTATTCCTCAAATTGCAGAATTTTTTGAGTGGGAACCGCTGCGGATGCGATTATGAATTTAAAGAAGCCGCTAATCAATGGTTTAACAACTTAGTGGCAACTGAATATGCAGAAGGCGTAGAAAGCTGATAACACGGCACGACAAGTACCTATATTTGAACGGTGACTACGTAGAAAAGTAGCTTGCCTATTTTAGTTTAATTAGATCTAATAAAAATGTCTATAGAAGAAAACGTTTTTACTTTCCGAATGGCCCTCGTACATACCACCACGAATTGGGGGTCATGCATGGGAAAATCTCTCTGGATGTCGTCTACCTTAGGCTTCGGTGTGCTGCCACTTGCACAAAACTTGCCTATATTCACACACGTTTACACATGCAATGTATGATAATACTTAAATACTTACATATTAAGTAACCCTATTGTATTGCTATTGTATTACCCTGTTAGTGCACCAGCTTCGGTCTCTTAGGTAATGAAGACTGATATTATTATGTGGTCAATATTATCGAAGCGAACTTCGTCTGTGGTATTAATTAGATTTGGTATGCACAACCGTTCTTTAGAAAACAGCACACATAGGTCTTGAGAATGGATTTCATTAATTGCAGATATTCACAGGGAAAAGTAATAGAAAAGAGACGTATTGATAGAAGACGAAGTTCTTGGTTGAAAACTCTCAGATTCTGGTTCGGTATGAGTACCACTCAATTATTTCAAGCTGCAGCATACAAAGTTAAAACAGCCAATATCCGAAACGGTTAGAAACTATTATAAGAAGAATATTCAAAACAGCAAATCCATTAAATCCAATACAGCAGGGGAGATCATTTAAATGATGTCATTTTCAAAGCGTAATCTCAATAATTGCTCTTTCCAACAAACCATAAATTACTTGAATATAACTCGTAGTTGTTATTATATTTCTTTTCAAATTTGCGATGCTCCTATAGGTAAAACCTTTAGTTTCCACAGTATTAGTAAATCATTTATTATCTTATCATTAATTACCACATTCGAATGACCAGATAATTTAGTCTTTGGCCATGGCGGCGAGTATGAGGGCTTGTTCTGTGTTGTTTACAAAACAAACATATAGATGACGCCTCCAGGAGGTAATTTCCTAGAGTTTTAAGCGCAGAATTTATTCTTATGAAAGGAAAATAATTAAGAACCCCTTAAATGCACAAAACCTCTTTTATCTTTATTTGTTCACAAATTATAAATCTGTTTCTGATTCAATCGGCCTATACTTGTTGGAAATCCATATTAAGCAATGATCGAAGAAGTAAAACTCAATTTTATAAAATTTCCAATGTATTTAACACAGTATTAATATGACATGTTTCACTATCACTGAAGCTTCATCAGGTATTCTACTCCTACTGAACAATAAATATGTCTATTTTTTCTACTAGTTAGTTATAAACTATTAACCAAATCTAATTTAGCGATAACCTACGAAACCAATAATTCATTAGAAAAATTCATAAAAAACAATATATCAAAAATAAATTACTAAACCAATAAACTAACTTGTTTTGATTGCCTAACAACGTATATTGGCCAAACAAGTAGGAGTTTTGAAAAAAGAATACATGAGCACTTCATGAGCTATGAACATAAGAATAAAGATTCCAATTATGCACACCATTTACTGGAAAATAGCCATAATTTCAGTAATAATTTACTAATGCTAAGGGTCTCTTACTCGAATCCCTAGCGATGAATAAACTTAAATATTAAGACGTACTACTAAATAATCAAATAGACTTGAATAATTCACCTTTGTTGAATTTGTTTGTGAAATCTAGTACTAGGAATGTGGACACAATGAGACCATTACGTAAACATACTATGCATACATTATCCTTAATTAGCCTAAGATAAGGGAATCTTAAATTTGAGTATAAATAACTCATAGTTCAGTAGGACATCTAATGAAGCTACAGTAATAGCGTAACATGTCATATTAATACTGTGTTAAATATATTGGAAATTTGTAAATCTTTTTGTAAAATGTTTTACTTCTTCGATCATTGTTTAAATTATAAATCAGTAAAGGTAAATTGTCGGAAATTACAATTTGGCAAACGTTTATCGTATAAGAGAAGATTTTGGAACATTTTGAATTGATACATTAATGGCATGAAATTTTTATTATGAAATAAACCTGCAGATTTTAATTTTGATCTATTTTATGAGTCAAAAGTGATTTAAACTTTCTCGAAAATCTTCAGTAGATTCCCTCCAAAAAAAAGGTAAGATAATTTGTGTGCTTACCTTTCACTTTACGAGTCAACTAAAAACCATTATTATTAACAATTTACATGAAATAAATAAGAATTCATACCCCTTAAATGACAGATAAACGCGCTTCGGCGACCTTTCGAGCACCAACACGGTACCTTGCCCCGTAATTTAAGGTTAAATTCGTTTATAAATTCAACGAATTCTTTTCCAACTTCCTATCTTTTTAACGTACGCCGTTATCATTATCGTTAAAATTTAACGCACCGAAACCCACGTGTGGTATATTCCGAAACCCATTCCGGTAATCAAATCATGCGCTTGACGTCGTCTCCCATACGCAAATTCTCGTACGGCCGCTAATAAAAGCCGTTACCTTATTACATCGGACGGACGGGAATTACTATTTACGGTGTACAAATAAGTGAATAAATAAAAGGAAGGTATTCGAAACAATTATACAGCTGGAAGTACGGTAAAATATACTTTCCGGACAACCACACGTGTTAAACAAGCGCGTAAACCACTTGACAACCAGTATCATATTCGCATTAAGAGATACTTTATTTCTTACTTCGTCTGCGGTTTCTTTTTCTTGTTTTGGAGAGATGGGAGTTAATTTAGTACAATGAATAATTTCCATACGCTGCATATAAATCAGGTTCTTTTTTTTCTTATTTTTTCGGCCGGGTTAGAAGGCCGCGAGTTCTTTTTACGCTTAATTTCACCAGTAGCGCGTCCAGCTCAGCATAAAATGGACGTGGTCTCTTCTGTATTATTGGCACGATCTATAGTAGCACTTTATAATGGGTTTATACATTATAGTTGGAAGAAATAAAAATAATCGCTTTGATTTATGATTTTGTAGCATCTTTTGCGAGCCTCCATTTCTTTTATGTATCTTTCTTAGGATAACAAGATTCGAATAGTAGGATAATACATGGTATAGCTTACATATCTTAATTTATTAACTAATTTAATTGAAAAACAACGAAGGTAATGTAGTCTGCAGACCCCCAGCCCAAATTACAACCTATAAATTTGTGGAATCAATATTACGCGATAAACTTAAATTTGCGGATCTGTGTGAAATATTAAGCCTGTACCAAATAAAATTGTATATGGATCCTTCAGGGATAATTCTATAAGTAAAGCAACAGAATGTTAAATGTAGTAATTACAACACATAAAAGTAAATAAATTTGTCTAGAAAACACATATTTCATTGATATATTGAAAAAAGTTCAAATAGTACATCTAATTAAGATAACAGTGTATATATAGTAACACATAATAAGCAATGGAGTTGAAAATAGTTTAAATTTTACAACCATAGAGGCATTTCTATGGTTACAATTATATGAAATTACAACGGACCAAGTTAATAACGCCATTTAATTTTATAAACTATTTGACGATTTTTGAATTTAATCTGATACTTGTGAGGAAATGGAGTCATCACTGTTATTGTCGTCTCCAACAGAAATTATAAATGGTTCTATGACTTAATCGATAACTCATCAAGATCCTTCATACTCGTTCTTTTCTGATAACATGATTTATGTAGCTCTGCCAAGTTGTTGCAGTTACTTTATTGGTGGCATTATGTAGATGCTGCTTAACTTCCTTTAATTCGAAAGTTCTGTTGTGTGCAGCAACCTCATTTTTCATTTGTGCCCATATGAGTTCAATTGGATTGAGCTCACAATGGTATTGAGGTAAACCAAGAAGAGTCGTGTTCTTTAACTATGCAATTTCATCAATTACAAACGAATTGTATTTACTTTTGACCATGATAATCCGATATACTGTCGATTTTGAGATTCCTACAATCACAAAATCTTGTAAGGTGTTGATATGTTTTATATATTGCGCTCAATAAAGTTACCTAGTACTTGGGAAATCTGCTTTATCATGTCACCTTTTCTTGTGTTGGGTGTATCCGGTACAATTTTTTTGGAAGCATACAAAACTGCCTGCTTTTCAGCGTTACTCAAGTGATTTGCTTCCTCTCGTTTCTTTGGAGGAGAATACGCACCTGCACTTTTAGCAGTACTGGTGCTAGGTTCTGCATCCATAATTGAAAGCTACAGAATTATAATTTCAGTATAACTAAAGTTCCCTGTATTTGCATATTACTTACATAATCTATTAATTTTCAAATCAAGGCAATGAGAAAAACTAATCTATATCGCAAAATAGCTAAGGTAATGTAATAATTATGAGCAAAACAGCGAGCATTTTCTTGTGGTCTGCGAACAGCCAATAGTCACTGGGAGCCAAATCTGGCGAATACGGTGGATGTGGGAGCAATTCGAAGTTCAATTCATGTAGTTTTGCCATTGTTTTGATTGACTTGTGACACGGTGCGTTGTCTTGATGAAAAAAAAAATTTCTTTGCCATATACGGTCGTTTCTTTGCAATTTCGGCCTCTAAACGCTCCAATAACGCTATATAATATTCACTGTTGATGGTATTTCCTTTCTCAAGATAGTCGATGAATATCACACCACGCACATCCCAAAATACCGAGGCCATAACCTTTCCAGCCGATTGTTGTGCTTTCGGGCGCTTTGGTCGAGGTTCACCGGTTGCTGTCCACTCAGATGACGATCGTTTTGATTCCGGAGTGAAGTGATGGATCCATGTTTCTTCCATTGTCACATATCGACGCAAAAATTCCGGTTTGTTACGTTTAAAAATGGCCAAACACTGCTCAGAATCATCAACACGTTCTTGTTTTTGGTCAACAGTGAGCAAACGCGGCACCCACTTTGAACAGAGCTTTCTCATAGTCAAATGCTCATGCAATATAAAGCCAATACGTTCTTTTGATATCTTTACGATGTCAGCTAACTCACGCAACTTCACTTTTCGATCATTCAAAACGATTTTGTAGTTTTTATTGATGTTATCTGGTGTTACCGCCTCATTTGGACGTCCACAGCGTTCTGCATCATCGGTGTCTCTACGACCACGTTTGAAGTCAGCAAACCAACGTTTTATTATTGTTTCTGATGGAGCGGAGTCCCCATAACACTTTTCAAGCCATTGCTTCGCTTGAACGGTATTTTGTCCCATCAAGAAGCAGTATAAAATTAAAACACGAAATTGTTTTTGATCCATTGTTTTGAAAATAACAAAAGTAGCGGGACTCTTAGCACAATAACTCACAAACTAGTGAATTGAATATAATGAAATTTTAACAGCTGTCTTTTGAAGGTTAGTACTAACTGAGAGAAAGGTGACTGCAAGAAAACTAGCGTCATCTATGTGTTAGGCCCGGGACTTTTCAGCCCATGTGTTATAGTGTCATTTCAGTCAATTTTTGTCGCTGAATTCAAGGGGTACGTTCCCACACAAGCTACTCTAACAGAGGTTTTGCAAACTTTCACCATTCAACGGAACTCCTCATAGAGTAAGACCGATCCAAATTTAATAACTCTAAAGCGACACATAGACGGGTAACGTTTTATTATCTCCGAAATATTCCGGACTTCCAAAACGTCCGGAATTTATTTCACGACTGTGGCGGAACTCGTCACGTACCACGTAACAGATTCGTTATTTCGCGAAAGGAACGAGCACAAAGTTGCAGCACGTGTGTGTGTGTGTGTTAGCCCGATTGCGCGCTACAAAGTAGCGAAATCGCTCATAAATCAACCCGAAGTTACGTCATTATTTTTAGTGAGAGAGAGAAGGATCCGGCGTCTCCGCGAAGGCATAAATCAAGCGTAAACTTATCTAGCCGTATCGAATAGAGCGCGCGAGTGCAACGAACGTGGCGGCAGTATCTGCACTTGAAATAATAAATACGACGTATCTGGGTTTATATGCATTCCACTCTCTATTCCATTGACAAGTATGTTGGGACCCGGAACGTATATGGAGAACGGTGCATAAATGAATGATACGTACAATCATGGACAATGCAAAGCGAATGAAATAGTATCAATAAATAACATAAGGCTTTCACGGTGGGAGTCTGTACTAGCGGTACCTAATTCAGGGCTTGTAGGCCGTGGCCTTGAGTTGGTATATGTCGAGGTTTCACCAAACAATGCGACTGGCATCTTTAGGACGATTTGCTAGTCGTCTGACTAATAGGTATATGGACATATACCAACTCAAGACCACGGCCTACAAGCCAGAAAATAATGGTAGATCTGAAATAGAAAATCATACAATACGTGCAGCTTGAAATACTTATAATGCCCTCTAAGGTGAAACTAAATAGACAAAATGGATTAACAGTTAATTAACAAAACTCCACTTCAAATGGCTTTTAGCTTATATATCACTCTTATATATAGTCGTTTGCGTCGATGTGTTGACGATTTGAAGATTTTTAAGACTTAGTCTTTAGAGGAAAGTGCAGCAAGACTTCAATATGTATCGATATAATTTACAAAAGAAAAATTAAGGTTAAATTTCGATATCATCTAAACGGCTATTAAACGAGGTCTTAGACTTGGACACTAAACTAATATACGAGGGCAATCCCAAAAAAAAGGTCTCCTATTTTTTGGGGACGTACAGAAAGTTTTAATACGGTTGTTGGCAACACTGTTATGAGTGGTGCCTTCCCCGCTACCACATAAGCACGCAGGTGCTTCGCTCGGATGCTCAGTCTTGGCTTGGTAGCCATTCGAAATGGAGCTCCCGATAAACCTTACCGCCAAATGCGAAGTGCGCGTAGTTATTCGATTTTTGAACGCAAAGGGGGTTAAACCGGTTGAAATTCACCGCCTATTGACGGAAGTGTATGGACAGTCGTGCATGGATGTCAAAAACGTTCGCAAGTGAAAATGAAATTCATGACGAAGAAAGGAACGGGAGGCCGTCAATTGCCGACGAGACAATCGCGAAAGTTGAGGAACTCATGCGTAAAGGTCGGAGGATCACTCTGGATTCTCTCTGCATTTTGGTTCCTGAGGTTTCCAGAAGCACCATCCACAGGATTTTAACGGAAATGTTGCAATATCGGAAGGTGTGCGCAAGATGGGTGCCGCGTATGCTGACAGAAGACCACATCGGGTTGATTCTTCCCGCGAATTTCTTCGCCGCTATGGAGACGAAAAGGACAATTTCTTGGACTCGATTGTAACGGGTGACGAAACCTGGGCATTCCACTTTACACCTGAGACAAACAGTCACGCGAGTGGCGGCACCCCTCTTCGTCCAAGCCATGAAAATTCAAGCAAACACAATCTGCCGGTAAAGTCATGGCTACTGTGTTTTGGGACAGGAAGGGGGTACTGTTGGTCGACTTTCTGCCTGCTAGGACAATAGTCAACGCTAAGGTACTGTGAAATACTGAAGAAACTCAGAAGGGCAATTCAGAACCGGAGAAGAGGGATGTTGAGCAAGGGTGTAAGCATTCTCCACGACAACGCCCGTCTTCACGTCGCCCGTCAAACCGTCGATCTCCTGCAAAATTTTGGTTGGAACGTCATCACACACCCACCCTACAGTCCGGACTTGGCACCCAGCGATTTCCACCTGTTCCCTAAGTTGTAGGAACATTTGTCTGGACGGAGGTTCTGCTCCGATGATGAGGTGAAAGATGAGGTTCAACGCTTACTGAAGGGCATGGCGGCAAGCTGGTATGACTTGGGCATTGTAAAACTACCACAGCGTCTACAAAAATGCATCGATCGAAATGGCGATTATGTTGAAGAATAAAGCATTCTTCAATCTTTAAAGTGATGTAGCAATTATAGAAAATAAACGGTTCTTTGTATATCTAAAAATATAGGAGACCCTTTTTTTGGGATTGCCCTCGTATAAGTAACATACTGTTAACAGACGTATTAGAACGTTGTCTTTAGTTTTCATGTTGTAACGTATCTTTTTCTACTGGACCCGGTGCCTACTAAAAACTTTTCCATTTCCTTGTAAGATTTTATCTTCCCATCTCATTTCTTCTATACTCCTAACTTTTTGTCGATTTTCCTTGATACCCTTTGTCTATTCTCTTCGAAATCTATTATTCTTTTAACTATATTCATATATATAATTCAACTGTTTCGTACAAAGTAAACTTACCGAATTTCTGTGCTTTAAGGGAGTCATTCCTTTGACCTTTACATACTTCATGCAAATATTTCAACGTTTTACCCTTAGGCAAGTGTAGGATACTAACTGATTTAATATTCTTGTATAAGTTGTATAAGACTGAATGCTTGGGTGTACTTTCTTTAATTTCTTTTCGTTCCTCCCCATGTTATACGCTTAATAATGTTTCATCTCGTCTTCCATTACGCCAGAACTTTTATTTTCTCAACTCTCGTATTATTAGATCTACATGTACTTACAATGAACGACTTAAAAGTTGTCATTTTTTAAACATATTTTTCTATAGTTTGAGGACCTTCAGAAAAACAGTTATACACCGATTAATTGGTGAGCTTTAATTAAACTTCTAATATGTATGTTTTCGTTATGCCTTTCTTAGCAGCATTCTGGTTTGATCTTTGCTTTTCTGGCATGCATCTTTGTACAGATACATGTGCTTTTGTATTTCTGCTTTTATGTTATTCATGTTACAATGTTTTGGTTACCTTGCATTATGAACTAAATATAAATAAATTATCGAAACTTCTTTTGTTGCTACATCTCAGACGACTCTTTTTATATCATGTTATTGGGTAGCTAGAGTCAGTGGAAGATACATTAAATGATTGATTCTTCGACTTACGACATGCCGTAGATTGCAGAGGCCCAGAAAATAATGGCATATGAGAGTCTTCTTTAAAATCTAAAGTTTGATGAGCATATAGACCAAGTTATCCCTTTGAAATACATTTAGTCCAAGTTATAGATGACTCCCATGTATGATTCTTTTGCATCCACTATCTGCCCCTAATCATGAACTAGATTCGGTACCACAGAGACAACAGACTTGCATTCCTGATCCTAGTTGTGCCAGTTCATACACCGTTGCAAACGTTTATGATGCTGCTTTGATTGCTGTATATGAACGCTTAGGCATCGGATAAAATGATCTGCATCAACGGTATACGTTTGCTAGAAGAACTACTTTGCATACTACTCTTCTGGTGTTAGTAAATCTATTTCTTAAAGCAGAAAGTCTTTGTACTCTTCAGATCCTGTAGTTGTCCTTCGAGTTTCCTACCTTGACCGTCATCGTTGGATAGTTTTCTTCTATCGATGCACGATTAGGTTAAGATTGATTTTGTAGCGGATATCCTAGCTTTATTATTTTCACTATACAATAGTGAAATAAAATAAAAATATCACCAAGATCTGCAAGTTAACAGAGTTGAACATCTGGCATAAAAATATGCCATCAAAAGAGTTTGAAAAAGCTAATAACTGTTCTTGTTAGTGTACAGATTTAGTGACTTCGACATCATTTTAAAGATGTATACTATACTTATTTGCAATGGTTAAATTTCCCCATGTTAAATAAATTAGGAACAAAATTAAAAACAATTAAATGAATCCCATAGACTGAACCAAATGCATCACATGCAAACCCATTCATCTTAATAATTTCTTAACTCTGCATAAAATAAACTGCACCATTTTTAGAATCTCGGCAGATTGTTTTAATACCATCACGTAACCATTAAATGTCTTCAAATTGCACAATGTCACAATCTGCGTTATTACCTAAATATTTCCATTTGTGCAAAATGTATCCATATACTAAGAAAGTCGAAATAGTAAACACCCATTTCATTTCTATTAATAAAACTAGAAGCAACTCAAAGGATTTACTAAGCTCATAAAAGCAAGGCATTGTCCCGCTAATGATAGCAACACGAAACCTTACGTTTCAAACAAAGATTTCGTTCGAAAAGACGATATAACCATAAAAATGTATAGACAAATAAATTTCGCAAAGCATCTACCATTCGAAAATCAAGTTGGCTAATCGTGAATCTCAATTTTAGATAGGAGAGAATTTCACATAGACGATAGGAGAATATCGTGCAAAGTTGATAAACTTGAAAGACGATTTCGGTCACGTAAGAACTTATAAAAGTGAACAGTAAAAAAGCAAAAGCTCCAGTTTTAAACGTCTCTACAATAAACAAATTACTTTAAACGAAATTTTTGTTGCGATTATTTATTTAGTTTGTATGTAAAGAATAAAATGATTCAGGAATAAGTATAAAATTATACTCAAGTATACAGGGTGATAAATTATTACTGCATAAAACAGTTGTAAATTTATTTCTTTTAAATGTTATTTAATTCTCGGATATTCCTTTCAGCGCCTTACATGTTAGAGTAGTACAGCGAAAACTGTAGACTTATAGACGGGAAACCTTCCCTTATGATAAAATCTCATAGTTCACACCTTGAGTTACTTTTAACGCCTGTTTAAACTTTCGGTCCTCAAGGTCGAAATAATGTAATATTTTATATTGTCCAAGAGTATACAACCGTATATGGAAAAGTATGTACTCGGCATCGTCTACGAAAAGAAAGGAAGCAAAGAATATATCAATGTTAGCATTTACATAGCAAAGGAATAAGCGGAGGTCAAAGGCTGGTGGCTGTCGTTTCTCTATCGTGACCTCTCCGGGGATCTCGAAACGTCTTATCAATATCGTCATACGTGGTGACCTCCGCCACTAGTCTACGACTAGTACGACCAGTGCTACCACTATTGTAACAGATAATGCTTCATGTTGTGTAAGGACCACCGCAGTGGTAGTCGATGCCGTGAATATATTGTGTGCTACACGTATTATGTACGGTTAGAGCAACGGCAACCCCGGCAGCAACTAGACGCGTGCATGTACGTCCCGGAATCTATTGTGTGGTACTACGTCGCTTCTATGGGGACACATGTATCTAAATGTATGCAAGGAAACGTTGCTACCGTTGACCTTGTATGCACTTAATTCTGCTAGATAAATACGTGGTTTGGTGGTGCGTGATAAGAGGATAATACGTATTTGATTTGCTAAAGATTTGTGTTCTTGTAAGAGGTTAAGAGCTTTAAAATGAAACAAAACATATAACAATCAGGATTACGGTCTTGGTATTGGCTCTATTCCAAATGTATTATTTAATACTATTAGTGTTTAAAAATGATTTCCGGCATACGGGTGTTAGGGCTAGCATAGCCCGAATGAAACAGAATTTCGAAATCCTTTGCCTTATTTCCATGCAACTGAGAACGAAACGGCGGCAGACGCATGCATTTAAACCCGGTTGAAATCCGGAAACCTAATTTCTTTAAAAGAAAACAAATACCACAGAACATATTGAATGTCTAGCGTTGCCAACATAAATTATTCCTGATTTTGGATATGAGTTTATGGATGATAATAATAATAATAATAATCCCCCACTCTATTTTTTTATTTTAAACGGAGAGTCGTCATCTTCACTCACCCCATCTGCCTCTACATATGCATCATCCATCTCTTTATCGTCATTCCATAAACTAAGATCGATAATTGTGCAAACAATATCGGGATTTATTGCTTTTAATAATTTGAGAACGTCCGACGATGCACTGTCAATAACTTCAGCACCAGATAGTAACGGTTTTGTAATGATGGTTAGCGGTACATTGTCTTCATTGTCATAATCATCATTGGAGGGAGTAAAACAATTTTTTCAACACTTTCTGATTGTTTGCTGGTTAAGGGCGTTCCACACCATATCTAAATTTAAATTTGCTTCACTTAAAGTTACTTTCTTTAAGGATTCAGAAACGTTTTTAGGATTTTTTGATAATGCAGACGAAAGTAGAAATTTTTGGTAATACAATTTAGTAATTTTTATTACATTTTGGAAAAGTGGAGTTACGTTGGGCGGCATGAACATGACAAAAATTGAGCCATCGTTGTTTCTTAATTGTTCCTCTGGACGATGACTTGGTGCGTTTTCCAAGATTAACACCGCTTCTATTAGAAGATTTTGCTTTCTTAAGAAATCTTTCACCTACAAATTGAATATGTATCATTAAATTACATTACTTATTATTACAGTTTCATTGCCATATCTGAGGGACAAAGTGTTTGTGGAACAATTCCAGAAATCTGCCTTTGGTCATCCAAGCGGATTTTGAACAGTTAGTAATCAACGGGACTCTTAAAATTTCTAACTAAACGTGGATTTTTTGCATTTCCTACTACTAGTGGCCTTATCTTGTGTGTACCACTAGCATTACTGCACGTTAGAAAAGTTATACGTTGTCTTTCCGCCTTTCTACCCGGAGCAGATTTTTCATCTGATGCAACATAGGTTTTCGTAGGCAATACTTTCCAATAAAGGAGTGATTTTATCTGCATTGTATGTATATTTGGTCCTCATTTAAATGTAGCTCTTTGATTTTGCTCATTAACTTTTCCCTAAACGGTTGCACTAGTTATGATGGTACCGATAAGTTTTCACCAGATATCGCCAGCAGTCGAATTCCATACCTCCTTTTAAATCTTTTTAGCCAGCCATAACTGGGTACCAAATTTTCGGTCTCTTTTAGGTTTTCATTCAATAACTCTCCTCTCTTTAATTAATTCTTCCCTAATTAGAACATGATTGTTCGTTTGTTTTAAAGACCATTTATACAGACGATTTTCCATTCTAGCTGCTTGGGCATTTTCTAAAGTTCTGCGATTTCCCGAGCCTCCGTATATATCTGACAAAGGTTGTAAAATTTGTGACTTGAATGGATTAATTTTACAGATTGTGGCTTTAGATGCTCCATATTTTTTTGCCAATTGAGTCAGCTCCGCACCCTTTTTAATCTCGTCGATGATTTTTACATTGTCACGTAATTTTAAAAATGTTCTTTTATTGGACGTATACTACTTTATTTCATGAGAGGCAAGAGAATCAACGCTTACAGGAATCCCATACATAAATCGGGGAACAACCGGTGCCGGCGATTCAATTACGCACGTAATCGGGAAATAACGGGTACCCTAAATTGTTTACATTATTGAACTGTACGTGGTGAAAGCTTGTTTACATTACCAGGCGTTTCATTTGATCCTATAGTAACAATTTTCTGTTTACATGACCATGACGTTTCCACTACCAGGCATTTACATGCGCGAGCGATTACTGTATTAATCGAAATGCTCAATAACTAAAGAAAATAATCCCGTACCTTAAGTGAATAAATTACATATCATTACACTCATTTTTATGTACACTATCATCGTTAGAATCCATACTTCGGAGTTTATAACGGATAAAACGACTAAAACTTATTTCCTCATGTCACTGCATATCGTAAACAGCGTATCTAACCTCGGAAAAATACACCAGCTCGCGCAATAACTGAAAAGGTCCTTTCTTCTCCCTTCCCTACCCCACTCTTTTCCCCGTCCGCTTTCTCCAGCCGAATCCTTTCATATAATAACTTATCTCTGTCCTTTCGCGTACCAGCCAGCCAGCCTGAGTAGAAAAAGGCGTACGAATATTTTATTACCTTATGCAATCTAAAATTCTATTAAATGACAAAGTCGTAAAGTTTATGTTTTGAAAACTCGGATCCAGTCGGAAGGAAGCGGACCGCGCAGATAGCATGAATAAGGTAAATTTAATACGCGGAGCTTGCCGCGCTACCGTACGACGACAATTGTCGTAGTCGAAGTTAATGCCCGAAGAAAATAAAGTTTGCCGAAGCGCCCACATGCGGCCACACATTGTATGCATGTGAGAGGGTATTGGAACGAGTTTCGTGACTTCCATTCGCCGTATTGTGCATTGTACGCCGTATAAATAAATTTTTTTAGGGTTTCCGGGATGAATCTTGAATAATCGTATCGGGGTTTATAGAAAATATTTGCATTCTTATCTCTGCTGTTCGGGCTGGGTACGATCGAGTAGATGGAGTTCCAAATCATACAAAGATTTAGTTAATAACTAACTCGAATATTCGGTCCTGCACGGTTAAAACCAGGTTGTTTGTGTTGAATAAAAATGTTAATATTTCAACATTAACTAACTAATTGGGCAGTCAAATATTAGTGAGGTACTTCATAATCGTGGTGAAGTTCATGTATTATATACATACCTGTCCTGCGCATTCGATACGAGGGCGACCTGAAAGGTTCATGGCGGATGTACTCCATCATTTTCGACCATCAGCTTCTGGGTGAGCGAGCTCAAACGCGGCCGCACAAGCACAAGTGATGAACCACGCTGTCAACGCACAAACACCGCTACAAACGATGAAATGGGCGACAAGATTCATGATATCGTGTTAGCCGATGGCCGATTGAAGTTGAAAGAGGTAGCAGAGACAATAGCCATCTCAGAAGAATATTCTACACGAAATTTCGGCGCGATGAGTACCTCGTTTGCTCACACCAGAGCAAAAACGAAATCGGATGACCGTTTCGGAGGAGTGTCTGCCTAGGATCCAACGCAACGCAAGGGATTTCTTCATGCGTTTCGTAACCGTGCATGAGACTTGGATCCACCACTACATACCGGAGATCAAGGAACAGTCGAAGCAGTGTACTTTTCGAATCCGAAGAAAGCAAAGACCGTTCCATCGGCCGGAAAGTCAGAGCGACCATTTTTTGGGATTCCCAAGGTGTGATTCCCATCGAGTATCTGCAGAAAGGAAGGACTATCACGGAGCAATACTAGAGCGATTTATTGGCCCGATTCGATGCAGTATTGAAGGAGAAACGGCCTCGTTTGCAGCGGAAAAAGGTGCTTTTCCACCACGGCAATGCACCGCCTCATTAATCCCGCATCACCGTGTCAAAATTGAATGAGTTGCGCTACGAATTAATTTTTCGCCCTCCATATTCACCAGACCTAACCCCAAGTGACTTTCCTTTATTCCTAAACCTGCTAAAATCACTGGGAGGAAACAGATTTGTCTCAAATGAGGAGGTCACCGCCGCTACAGATGGCTATTTTGCGGACCTCGGAATATCTTACTTTTCCGACGGCTTGAAAAGACTGAAGCTCCGCTTGAAAAAGTGTATTGATCTTCGAGGAGACTACATCGAAAATTCAAAAGAAAAACAACACCAATACCGTGTTTTTCTTGTCGATTTCGGGTCGCCCTCGTACGTATGCTATAAATTAGCACAACTGCTGTTCAACACGAGAGACATTCGCAAACCTGATTAACCAATAGTAAACCGTTAAATTGAAATTTGCTGATATGATGTTGCGATTGGCATCGGCAAGATTATTAGTTTGGCGAGTACCAGTTTTATGCGGTCAATCTGCAAAATCTACACAGGAATTATTGATAGCAAAATGGGCCGCGAGCGAATTTGCAATATTTGTTACGCACACAGCCACACATTTATTGCATACTACATAGGTGGAACGTTATGCTGTGTTTCAGATATGCTTGCTAAACGATACTATGGGGAACACTAAGGTAACAGAAATATATGGAGGTATTACGGATATTCAAAAAATAGATACTAGCGATATAAATACAGTATGGTTATTAACAGTAACCACGTTATTCTTTGATTTTTATGAATACCACCAGAAATTTTAAGTTAGTTATAACGAAGACAAAAGAGATATTCAAGCATAGGACCCGCGACAACACCCAAGTATCTGACACAACATTCTTTGAGGTTTTCACGGACGAAATATGAGAAAAATATGTTTCGTAGATTTCTCGGGGACTCTGTGTTGCTTCTCGAGTAATCAAGAAACGTATGACACACATTATATCCATGAGAATATTTAACTAATCAGAAATACATATACATATATTGAGACCAATGTTTTCGCGGTGGCAGTATGTGAAATAACATTCCCGGACTTGTGACTGCGTATGTTGTTTTTCCCAAAACGGGCTGTTCCGATTTAGTCGAAGTTTCAATGAGACCTTGCTGATTTTCTTCTGAACGCTCCATACTATATAATTTAATATTAGACTTATGGTTAGAATTAGAAGCATTACTAAGAGCATACTAGCGAAGATCTATTACTTTATAGAAGATTACTACAAAAAAATACAATTTTTCTATGTAAAAATGCTGGGGATTTAACCCAATATTTAGTAATTTTTACAACAAAATTAGTACTATTTATTCCAAATCATAGTGGTATAAGAAACTCTACAACAAAAGTTTTTAGGTACTAACACAATTTCCACAGATTTTTACTTAGTAGCACAATTTTCTCCAAAATGTAATAATTTAATTCAATTAAGTAGCCCGAATAATACCGCACCTTGTAGTTCCTTTTATTCTGTATGAATATGATTTATTCTTGTAACCACTTACAACATTAAGTATTAGGGGTAGTATCTCGTCTTACTACTTCATTAAAAGATAAGGTTGCACTTGTGTTATACACTACCGTTCATAAGCACGATCACACCTAATATATTCTGCTACATTTGGAACTATGTTTAAAATATTTAGGAAAATTCATACTAGTCTTCTTAGAATGGCATTTACAATATAATGTTGACAGTATATCTTCATAACAATAAGACTTACCTATAAAATCCATTCAAGCACGAAAACAATGAGTTAATGGTAAGGAATTAGGCATGAATGCCTATAAACTAGGAGTATTGAACCATTCATTTGCCCTATAATAAAACTATGCATTCAGTATGCATTCAATATAATGTCCAGATACTGGAGACGTGTGTGATTGCGTTAGGAAATTGAATATTGAAACGCGCGCCAGAATATGCGTTTTACACGAAACAAATATTTCAAATAGAGAAGTTGTTAGACAATTAAATATTTTTAAGTGTTTTGTGAAAGAAAATTGAAAGAGACCGGTAGGTTTCAGAGCAGAAAATAAAGTGGAACGCTCAGATCAACGACGAAACGGGACGACCAATATATCGATCATGTTCTTAAGAAATAAACACAGTTAGTCAGTGTGTCCACAGTAGAAGGGACACAAACAGAAGCTGATCTGAGGTGTCGTATAGCAGTAAGAAAACCACGGCTAAGTTCTATACACATACGGAAAAGACTAAATTGGGCAAAGCTTATGGAAACTGGGGGTGTAAATTATTGGTAAAAACGAGTTGTGGACGGACGAGTGAACACCGGTAGGCTTCAGAGCAGAAAGCGAAGTGGAAGGCCCAGATCAACGATGATACGGGACGACCAATACATCCGAGTATTTCAAAAACGTAGAGGAGGAAACATCATGGTATGAAGTTGCTTTGAAAGCGGAAGGATTGGAAAATTCGTTGAAATAGATGAAAGAATGGCAAAAGCTTTCTATTTGAGAATCCTAGAAAACGATGTGGTACCAACTAGATATGAATTAATTTGGATGGGATTCACTTATCAGCAAGATAACGACCCCGAACACATCGCAAAGATGGTGAAGGCTTATTTTCAAGACAAATCTTCCGAAGGATTCCTCTTCTTAATGAAGTGATCATCGCATAACGCTGACTGCAACTCTGATTGTGGGATCACTTGGATCGTGAGGTCCGAGAAAGTCTCCAACTGGCAAAGGAGCATTTTGGAATGTTCTGCATGAAGTGTGGAATGTTATAAACGAATCGTATTTAGAGCTATTAGTTCTAAGGATGCAGCGAATCTATCAGGCAACTATTAAAGAAAAAGGGGTTACTTTGGAAAAACATTAAACAGCCTATATTTTATTAGAATATACTATTTTTGTAAAACGTGCTAATGTTAATGAGTAAAGTTTGTTGCAATTATGAATGGTACTGTGCTTTCTTAGAAGTAGTGATAATCTTTACTATAATTTTATTACCATAATTTGATCAGAAATGTTGTTATAAATTATATTTGTCACTATATATGTTTCAAGATGTAGTATAAATAACTGTGGCAAAACTTTTAACACTTTCTTCTCAATGTATCCGCACTCTAGATTAATACGTTCTTATACGTGCAATTTAAGGGGTTGTAAACAATCGTACGAAAAACTGTAAGTCAGACATCGGCGTGTTAGCTTCAACAAACCCAACGGTCGTACAAACGGGCTGATAAATCAACCCCGAATCGCTCTTTCAGTATCTTGACTGGAAGAAAGGCGGACGCCGTAGGTTTGCGAACCTTAAACCGATTTAAATAAGATAATGTCGAAGGAACCCGACTCACTCGACGGTAATATTGGCTGAAAAGAAGTGCTCGAGATTTCTATAAAGATTGGACGTTGAAAAATTCCATTCATTGTCAGAGGGCTTCGAGGCAAGGAAGGGATAAATTAAGTAAACAATAAAAAGATATCGCGCAACGATATGGCGAGCTATACGTTTTTTTTTTGCAACCGATGGATTTTATAGACGCTAAAATAATTCGAAATGAATTTCGCAATAAAAAAGGATACTTTGATAAAATACGTAATCTCATACCCTCAATGGTACACTCCGCTTTCATTCATCTTCTCAAGTTAAAATCAGGCGTAGTTACAAAAACATCTTTCGAAGAGTTTCTGCGTGATTAAATTTGTAGATGGATATTTTTCAGTTGAATAGATCAAAGGGTTTTCACGTATAGCATAGAGTAGTGCAGCTAACTTACCGGCAACTATCCAAACGTATCCGTTCGGAATGTTAAATGAAGTCCTCGGAGGAAATTGATTATTCGAGAGTTGCAGCGAAATTGAAACGATATTTAATCAAGATCTCCCGAACTTAAATTAATATTGATCCATCTTACTATTAATATCAGAAATAAATAAGTTGTTCAGAAAACATGAAATGACTTTCAGCTGACACTGTAATTTTATAAGTCAAGCTTAAAATGAAAGAGGAAAAATAAAAAATGCTATCGCTTGCTGGATGCGGGAAATTCATTATGGGAATGCTATTTGTGATAAAATATCGTTTAGTCTTCTTGATCATAGAGAAGCTAGAATGTATTTTTAAAGACAAATATTTTGATCATTTTGGTCATCAGATTGTAAATATTTACAAAATACGTGTGTATTTCAATTGTACGAGGAGAGGTCAAGAAGTTCGTGGAATGGAGGGAATGGAGTGGAGGTAGGGGCGCTCGCTAGGTGTCATTCTGATTGGCGACTCATCATTAGTATATAAGTTAAGCTGCAGCCCTATAGTGTCAGTCGTTTACGAATACTTGCCTGCTAAACAAGTCAATCCGGAAGAAAACTATGGAGGAAAATGAACACCGTGCTGTGATAAAGTTCCTTACAAAGCAAGGAAAGAACGCTCAAACCATATTGAGTGAAATGGAAACCGTTTATGGGGAACAGTGCTCTAGTAAATCAATGATTTATAAGTGGCATGGTCTTTTTAAACATGGTCGGGAGTCGATTGAAGACGACCCTCGCTCAGGACGGCCAGTTGAGGCCACCACATCAGACATCGTCGGAAAAGTGCAAAAATTTCTACTGCAAGATGCCCGTTTCAAGAAAAGCAGTTATCTGCATTAGTTGGAGTATCAGATACCACCATTTTGCGTATCCTACATGACCACCTGGGTATGACAAAAGTCAGTGCGAGATGGGTACCGAGAATGCTCACGTCGCTGCAGAAACAGCAGCGCGTCTGTGTGTCCAAACAATTTTTGGAGCTGTGTGGAGACAAACCTGCACAGATTTTGGAGCGGATTGTTACCGGAGATGAAACATGGGTTCATCACTTTGAGCCTGAGTCCAAAGAGGAGTCCATGCAATGGCATAAAAAGGGGACACCGCCCCCAAAGAAATTCAAAGTGTTGGCTGGAAAGTTGATGGCAACTGTTTTTTGGGATTGTGAGGGGATATTATTGATTGATTACAAAGAAAAAGGTAGGAGCATAACCGGAGAATATTACGCAGCGATATTAGAAAAATTAAAGGAGGCCATCAAGGAAAGACGTCAAGGAAAATTGAGCAGACCCTTGGTCAAGTTTCCTCGCGCCCTATCCCCACTCCATCCCCTCCATTCCACGAACTTCTGGACCTCCTCTCGTATGTTGCTTCGAAAACGTGACTTTACGGAATGTAGAAGTAAGTCTTGACATACTTCTAATAAGGAAGGGAATAAGAAATTGTCGCGATTGCATTAATTAATGTTATACATATACTTTTGTAATTAAAAGATTAGTGTTATAAAGACAAAATGTATTAGCGCTCTCTAAAGTAATATTCAAACATTACAAAAACCCTAAATCGTACCATCGTTATTCCTACGCGCTTCAAATGAAATCATACAACCCCGTGCATAAATATACGAAATTAATTAAAACTCGGTCCCTTTTTCCCACTTCTATCGCCGAATTTCGCAGATTAATTAAATATAGAAAGTAATATCCCATTTAGCAATAATCATATTTATTTAATTCGGAAAATCTCGTTCGTTCATCTTTTTCGTAGGCGTTGGGTCTCCCCCGTCAATTTTCTCGCATCTCCTCACCCTTCCCTTCCTCAATTTCTTCGACGGCGAAATTCACCCGACTAATTTCGAAGATAATAATAGTAAAATTAAACGCTGGATGCTTTAATTGAGGTTTGTGGAGTTTAAATTAAAATGTAGATTCGGCAGCGTGGAATTTTGACTGAACGTGGTCGATGCTCCTCCGTCCCGAGCTTCTTCGTCTTCTTTAAAGCATCTTCGTCCGTGCATTGGATATATCGGGCGTAATAAAATCATTTCCAGCAATTAGCCGAGACCCGATCCTTCTAAAGGGCGCGACCTGTCCTTTTAATTACGTAATCTTCTCAATGGCGGAGTCGTGTGGATGAAAAGATTAGAGGTTAGTTCATTGGAGAACTTTTCGACTTGGTGCATAGTTCCCACTGAATTAAGCTGGTTTTAAGCATCAGATTTTGTTTTATTTGTTGAAGCTCGTATTTCACATAAAATACACAATAAATTAGTAAACGGCGTATAATCTGATGGGAACATTAATTGCATTAAAGCTTTTCAAACTTTTGGTTAGTTTAGTTTTATGAATAATATGATTAAATATGTATCATCCGACAATGGAAAAAATATCAGAAGAATAAAGGTTTCTTAGGATGATCTTAAGCTTATGAAGGGGTATGCGAATTTATGTTTAGCTTAGAAATTATCATGCAGTAGTGCTAGAATTCATTGTACGAAGATATAAACGTTGTCAATCTGTGTAACCAAAGCTGGGCTAAATCCTAATATATGTTATGATGTTATACACAAGATGTTAGGACGTTGCTATTGCTTGTAAACGTAAATGCAGGATATGGTCTCTACCATAAAATGTTTACAGAAGGAATGTTCCATTGTTTTATTAACAACTTACTACTTGAATACAAATTTTTGAATTCACTTAAGACCGCTAAGTTTTTTCAAAAGTTCGTTTTTGCTGCAACCAGAAGTAACGACGCAAATATCACATAACACGTTTTCAATGGTAGGACAATAATAATAAACATTATTTAATTCTGAATCTGATGCCTAAATAGTTCTTCAATAGTTTAGTTAACTTACATTAAGACATTAAATCGTTACTTAAAGTAATACAAGAAGGCAGTGTATATACTGTATTGCTGGTTTAGAACATTTCAAACTCGAGTAGTTGATACCCCTGTCGGTTTGTAATAATCTGTGTTTGAGGTTTCAGTAGTTAGTTTTACATCGCGTGTAAGAGGTATACTTCATCAAATGAATCTTTGGACGCACGTCATTGTTTAATGGCATAAGCATAAATCGATAGTTAATCTATCTATCCTTATTTAATATCGCTGTCGAATCTTCACGCGTGGAAGATACGTATATCTGATGATGTGCGTTTAAAGATCCATTTGACGAATAGTATGTAAAAACATTTTGTTCAGCCAGTTTGCGTTTAAATACGAAAATTGAGCATTCGAAAATATAGATTGGAAATACGGTTGGAATGTTATTAGCTTTGAAATATTAACTTAATAACTGATTATAATTTAGTCATAAGTTTACATGTAAAACGTTTTCCTCTGAGCAATGAAGATGCGATTCAAATCTCTACTGTTGTTCTTACAAAAGAAAACTCCATAACAGACAAGCACAGGCAACATCAATGCCAACCACGACGTATTCGTAAGCAGAATCAGAAGGGACTTACCTTTTTGCAAACTAGATGTATATGATCTTTTCATTTAAAGCTGTTTGACAACTAAACTCAAAAAAACGTGGTGAATGTTGCATAATATAGTCATGGTGTTGAATGGCGAGTTAGAATAATTCTATTCTTTAGTTATGGCAAGCATCACCGTGGTTTTACAGTAGTTAATCGTAAACTACTACAAACTAACTAATGGTCAATAAATACTAAACAATTGTAATAACGACCTCAAGTGTAGATCCTACAACAGCAAGCACGGTATCGTCAGCTTAGTTCATTAGTAAAGATATGTCTTCAAAGGACCTTCGACAGCATATACAAGGCGTGATCAACAAAAGACATGACTGTTGTAATAAAAACTTTATGCAGCTTTCTGTTCAAATTTGTCGGTTGCCTTCAAAGTAGTTTCCTTCGGAATGCTAAAGATCTCCTTCATTGAAGCTTTCTCGATCTCCTCAATTGTATCGAAATGGCATCTTTCGACGGTACACTTTAACTTAGGAAGCAGAAAAAAGTTTACTGGACCCAAATCTGGAAGGTAGGGCAGCTGAAGTACACCGATAGTTATGTTTTTTATCCAGAAAATTGCACACGAGGAATGACGAGCGAATTCATCCACAACTGACGCTTCTTCCGGCATACGGCTTCTAAAAAATGCCTCGGAACTGCTGTGTAGAATTCCCTTTTTACTATCTAACTTAGTGGAATAAATTCGTAATGGATTACATTCTCACCGGTAAAGTCAAAGGAAACCACCAACGCCACCTACAGTTTGAATTGATCCATTTTTCGGTCGAGGCAATCCTTACACCAGCCATTGTAGCGAATGAGCTTTGCTTTTGATGCCATAGATATAAATCCAAGTCTCATCTCCTGTTACAATAATTTTCGAAGTTTTCATCAACGCTGACACGATGTGTTTCTGGTACTCGGTGAACACATGGCGTACAAATTTTAGATTACGAACTGAATGGATGTAAACATCGTCTGCTGATGTGAAAGCTTGTCCACTTCAAGGATCATTTCATACATTCATCTTCTAAGGCTTGTTGAAGCGTTTTCCATGTTTCAGTAATAGGTTTCACCAGTTTACAAAATTTCACGCTCCTCAAAATCCTTAATATAGACAGCCTGCAAGAATTACAACCCGGTCACGGTAATTGATTAATTCATTGCTTCTAACTCGTTTACTAAAGTTTGCCAGTTGCTAGCCAACGCCACACGCCGCAGTGTATTACGATCATTGGTTCTAAAATGCTGCCTTGAGGCACACCTCTGTAGGTAGTAATACAACTGAAATGCATACGGGCAATTACCATATAACTTCGAAAGATCGCTTTCTGGTAGTCACCACAATAATCAGTAATCTAACAATAAAAGAATCGAATAATTTACAATTCCCTGTATACCCACAGACCTGTTTGTACCAATGTCCTGTTATAAATTTCTTCATTTCTCAACAATACAAATATACATGTATATAGCTTTTGACACAAAACAATGTGTATGAAAAAACAGTAACGGTATTCGCTGTCGAAAAAAAACCAGGCGGTAAATAATGCAGCCGATGAATATATTTGAATGAATATGGGAAATTATCATACAGCGAATAAATATACACATATGTGTGGAGGAGGGCGAGCACCATCGCTCGCAAAAAGCCTATTCGCAACTCCCATCAACTGTAAATTACCTTCGCTTCTATGCTCGCATTTATTTTCATTCCGTACAATATTCATACGTTCTGAATTATTAAAAATCGCCGCGTATTTTTAACACTACGTAACAAAATACACCCATCTCCATTGCACAATACGCTGCCAGATATTATTTAAAAATTTTGGGAGGTATAATTTGTTATACCATGCAATAAAAGTTATACTGTAAAACAAAAGAAAAAAAATGTTCATAGGTGTATGTGTAAATGGAAGAAGAAGTTTTATTTGCTGTATAAATTGACAAAATATATAAACATAATAATATATAATAATTCACGTGTTGGTCAGTATTTCTTTTTATTCTCTGGTGACTTGCTACCTGACTCTTTGGACTCTCATCTTCCAGATATTGATTCCAGCTTACCACCGTTGTGTTTGCAGTCTGTTTCGGTAGAGGAAGCAATACAATGCATAGAGACTTTAAAGAACAAATTTACAGCTGATGATGATAACATTCCTCGCTTTTTTATGAAGCATTGTGCTACTATCTTTGCCACTCCTCTATGTATAATCTTTAATCTAGCCCTATACACGTGTACGTTTCCTGATGTATAAAAAGTAGCCAGAATTTCGCCATTTGTGAAAAAGAGTGATAGTTCCAATATTGGCAATTATAGATCTGTCATAATTTCTTCCTTGGCGAAGGTTTTTGAAATCTTAATTTATAAACGTCTTTCTTATGGTATTAAATTATATCTCTCTGAATCTCAGCATAATTTTTTTGGCAAATAGATCTACTGTAACTAGTTTGGTGGAATTTCCCAAACAATAGCTGAAACCGTGGATGGGGGTGGTCAACTGGATATTATTTATGATTTTTTCCCATGCTTTTAACATGATAGATCACCATAAGTTGTTCGAGAAGCTGCATTTTTCGGTGTCAGCAGGAATTTCCTAAGATTAATTCGACCATATCTTCTAAGCAAAATTAATTATGTTTATTTTAATGGATTTAAAGCTCTAAAAGTTAACAACAATGTATTCTAAATATGGGTGTATTCTACACATTCGTAGTTTATAATAAAAGAGTATTATTTTAGAGACTAATACGGTAAATAGGAGTTATTCTTACATTAATAAAATATTACTAATCCCTAAATTCGAATAGTTTATATAGGAAAATTGTAGTTTTAATGGAGTGTGTAATATAATGCACCTTAGTGCAATGTAATGTAGTGCGATCTGATAGTGTAATACATTGTAATGTAATATTGTGTAATGTTCTAGAATGTTTTCTGTTTTTTAAATTTTAATTTGCTGTCATGTTTTATGTTTGGAGTTTCGATGAAACGAAATCATTAGGAGGGAAAGGGATTTAAGAGATATCCTAAACAAGTTATAAATTTTAAACAGCGATGATATACAAAACTGTGGCCACTGCGATAAGTTAAAAAATAAAATAATAATAAAACTATACCATTAAACACAAAATAAGAAAGTTGATATCAACACCCTGTACGCCGCAATACTGTTAACCTGAAACAATTTTTCTTCAAATGAATTATAGTTCACCATGATCACACTGCAAGTTTCAAAATCAAATTCCCACAACTTCGAAAAAAAATTAAGGCATTTTGGTGGGACACGCTGTATAGTAAGTTATATAATACGTAGTTATAAAGATCGTAACACCAATGGAAGATATTTTTCTTTTAAAATAAGTCCGACGACTTTAAAACATTGAAACTATTTGCACAAATTGCGAATTTTCGTTTAGATCCCAGTTAAATGACGAGACTTTCTAAATAGGCAAATATAGGCAGCTGATATATTAGGATTATTTGTACTAATGCATTATCATTGTAACTTAATCGATGCCGGTTTAAAGCAGCGTAAAGCTTTTTTTTTTAATCAAATTGTATGTAGTATTTATAGAACAAATTGGTTTATCCACTTGCCATATGTTTTGAGCTTATGTCTACAGGTTCATACCTAATTGATATTCACTATTTTAGAATTAGATATCGGTGTATTCTTAAGAAAAGATGATTTGGTCGGGCAACTATTCCCACCGTTACATCACTGTGCGCCCTTGGTACACTCGGCAAGAAGTTTTACTAATTTAGATTTACCTTAATTTTTCATATATTTCATTTATTTTATATTATTGGTATTACATTTTTTCTTCTAATATTTACTTAATTATTAATATTTTCTTTTTTAGTACGTTTTGAACGCATTATATGTATTATCTATTGACTGTTTTAAATTATTATTATAATTTACCATTGTATTATCAAAACCAACGAAAGCGTCATATTAACCCTTCATATGCGTTTAAATAAACACTAATACGCACTCAAATGATTTCTAACAACCAGGCTGACATTGCTGCATATAACAACCGATCTAATTGTAGTACAAAAATCGTGAATTCCAGGATATAAACGCAAAACATATACGCACGCAAACAATGTAAAGGATATTGAGGAAGAATACACGCATCACAGACGCGGAACGATTTTCGTTTGTTTATAACATCGCTTTTACGTCCCATCTGAGACGAGAACGGATGCAGAAACGTGGAAATGTAAAAAATCCAATATCGCGAAAAGGAGACGATTCGAAACAAGATATGGAGCTTCGTTATTTTCATTTCGAACCGAGTACCGTTCTTCGTTAAGGGAAGAAACGAGAACGCAAGCGGGCTTTCCTCAAACACGACTCGGGTAAAACGCGAATGCTAGTTTGACAATCACCGTACGCCGTAATGTTATCATATCTTCCGATGATGGAGGATTCTCCGAAAGGAGTTTGACGTAACTGAGATTGACGATTCGAACGTTAACATCTCAGTCCCGTAGATATATCATCGGGATATTACACGCAAGTTACGAAAATATGGGGAAAATAAAGTGAAATTGAAAGATTGGATATTCTTCTATGATATATATGTACTTTGATTAATTTAAAAATACATTTCTGACCTGGCAATAATTAGCAAGCTTGACGAATGACGATTGCAAGGACTGTGTGGATGTACAATTCACAGGTATAGCAGTAAACTCCACTCACACAAATTAATTAATTATGCGGAATGCAGCGTTTCGAGAGCACGTGGGCTCTCATTGTCAACCGTGCTACCGACTGAAAGTAAAAACTGTATCACACATGCAAATTATTTTCTACGCAGGCTCTAAAATTTCTAAAAGATGACTATTTACAATCTACTCGGTGGTCTGATTCCTTTTACGGGAAAGGATGCATCGAAAGCGAACCGTATCTTTAACAGGGCCTATGGTAATAAATCCACCAAACTCGAGTGTGCAATTGGGGGTGGTTCTCTGTTCAATAAATTTCCGTTCCTTTTCATATATACCGTTTCGTACGCGTCTAATTCTCTATACGAGTTCACGTTTTTAAGTAGTGTCAGATTTCTTAAATCAATCTTATGTCCGGATTTTACCATATGCTCTGCTACGCTTGATAGTTCAGGTTTGTCGAAACGATAGTGTCTAATGTCTTTGAACCTCGTTTTGATACTCCTTTTTGTTTGTCCAATATAAACTTTCTCACAATCATTGCATGCGATTTGGTATATTCCGGACCTTTTTATCATCTCCGGTTTATCTTTGGGATTCCCTAAGAGATTCTTTAAGTTGTTTTTTGACACAAAAGACACGTTCATACTTAGTTGTCGGAAAATTTTACTTAACCCTTTTACTGTTGGGTGAAAAGGAAGAGTTATAAATTTCTTATTACCGGTGTTTGTTGATGTCAAGGTCGTGGAATTTCTGATGTGTTGTTTGTATTGGACCTTCCTTAAAATACGGTCGACATCCATAGAAGAGAAACCATTGTACCTCGCTACATCTTTGATATACTTTAATTCTTTGTCGTACCTGCTCTTGTTTAGCGGAAATCTGACGAGTCTATTGACCAGAAAACTAATCGCGGACATTTTTTGTTGTTCGCAATGGTGCGAATCAAACGTGATGAATCTGTTGGAATTAGTTTCTTTTCTGTAGATGTCTATTTCTAATTTATTGTTGTTGCGTATGACTAGAGTATCTAGAAACGGAAGGCGATTGTTCACTTCTTCTTCAATAGTAAACTTGATCGTGGTAAATTTTGAGTTCAGTTCTGCTAGAAAATCTTGTATGTTTCCTTTGTTGGTATCAAACCGCGAAAATATCATCTACGTACCTAAGCCAAATTCTCGGGAAATATTTGGTTTCTTTTTTCAGGTTCGTTTCAAATTTGCTCATGAAAAGGTTCGCAATAAATGGAGATAAAGGATTACCTATCGCCGTGCCTTCCACCTGTTCGAACCATTTTCCGCCTATTTGAAAACAATTTTGTGACATGCATAAATTAGTTAACCTTTTATATTCCGCGGTTTTCACGTCATCTACGTTATTTAATTTCAAAAATTCAACCAAATACTCCAGAGTTTCTGGAATTGGTACGCTTGGGAAAAGTGAGCAAACGTCAAATGATACAAGGATTTCCCCATCTTTGAATTCAGTCTTTTCAATTTTATTTACAAAATCTACGGAGTTTTCTACACATAGGTTACCTACTTTATGGGGCAAGTTTTTGGAATGGTAGGGTTTGAACTTGTTATTTTGAATTTCAGGGTATTATTGATTACGTTGGGACAGTCCTTAATAGTATCTTTAGTGATTGAATTTCTTTACCATATGCGGTCGTTTCTTTGCAATTTCGGCCTTCAAACGCTCCAATAACGCCATATAATATTCACTGTTGATGGTATTTCCTTTCTCAAGATAGTCGATGAATATTACACCACGCACATTCCAAAATACCGAAGCCATAACCTTTCCAGCCGATTGTTGTGCTTTCGGGCGCTTTGGACGAGGTTCACCAGTTGCTGTGCACTCAGATGACGATCGGTTTGATTTCGGAGTGAAGTGATGGATCCATGTTTCATCCATTGTCACGTATCGACGCAAAAATTCCGGTTTGTTACGTTTAAACATGGCCAAACACTGCTCAGAATCATCAACACGTTCTTGTTCTTGGTCAACAGTGAGCAAACGCGGCACCCACTTTGAACAGAGCTTTCTCATAGTCAAATGCTCATGCAATATAAAGCCAATACGTTCTTTTGATATCTTTACGATGTCAGCTAACTTACGCAACTTCACTTTTCGATCATTCAAAACGATTTTGTGGATTTTTTTGATGTTTTCTGGTGTTACCGCCTCATTTGGACGTCCACTGCGTTCTGCATCATCGGTGTCTCTACGACCACGTTTGAAGTCAGCAAACCAACGTTTTATTGTTGTTTCTGATGGAGCGGAGTCCCCATAACACTTTTCAAGCCATTGCTTCGCTTGAACGGTATTTTTTTCCCATCAAGAAGTAGTGTAAAATTAAAACACGAAATTGTTTTTGATCCATTGTTTTGAAAATAACAAAAGTAGCGTGACTCTTAGCACAATAACTCACAAACTAATGAATAGAATATCATGAAATTTTAACAGCTGTCTTTTGAAGGTTAGTACGAACTGAGAGAAAGGTGACTGCAATAAAACTAGCGTCATCTATGTGTTAGGCCCGGGACTTTTCAGCCCATGTGTTAAAAGATTCAAGGATTGTGGAGAAGATGCCTCTAGAAGCGGACAGCTAAAAACAACACTTGCCAGAGTGCGAGATGCAATACGGTCCGAAAGACGATTAAGTGTGAGAATGACAATTGAGAATTGCAGATTTATTGAGAAGCTGTTAGGTTTTAATAGAGGAATTGGTTATGACAAAGATTTTTAGAAGGTTTGTGCCTCGAATCTCGATAGATGTACACAAGCAGTGAAATCTTAATATTGTAAATGATTTGTCATCAAATTCGTACGTGCTTCTCAGTGTTATTATGCGTGATGAAACTTGGTGCTTTCGATATGATCTAGGAACAAGATTTCGGAGGATGCAACTGAAATCCTCCGGTTTATCTCGTCCGAAAGAAGCACGTATGTCAAGCTCAAAGATCAAAACTCGGCAGGTGTGTTTCCTCGATTACAAAGGAGTAGTTCGACAATAATTTATTCAAGATGTGATTAAAAAAATAGCCGAACTGTGGCCTGGCAAAATAGATAATTCATCATGATAATCGGTCGACTCAAAGCGCGCTCTATGTAAAAGACTTTCTAGCCAACAAAACGATTACTCAATTAGGTTATCTCCATCCACAAGATTTGACTCACCGTGGCATTCGCCTATCTCCAAAATCAAAAACTCTGCTGAGTGGACGAAGATTGTCTAATGTAACTGATATCCAAGAGAATTTGAGGCGGCTATTCAACAGTATTCCAGAAAATGGGTTCCAGTTTATCTCTCAGAGATGTGAATGAGGTTTAAGTCAGCATATGATCAAGCGTATAATGGAAGTTTTATGAAGACGGCAGTAGTCACCAGTGCGCTACCGTACCCTAAGAGTAAGTGTATATTTTTGCATTCCAATAGTTAAATTATTACACATTGTGCTGCCTCAGAAAAATATATCTTTCACTTCTAACGGCTCCTGTAATAGGACAAAAATACAAGTGGTAGTGACATATACACTTTGGACATATCAGGTAAGTGTGTTATTCGGAGATAATTCCAAAATCTGTAACCATTGCTTCTAATAGTGGAATATTCTCTTCTCCAGAACTCAAATATCCTTCTTTCCCGAAGACCCTTCTTTATGCAACCATCAAACCCGACGCTTTAATTCCTCCCGGTCGAACGTCTTTAATTACGTTTTAGTAAAGAGAAAACTTTAAATTACAATACTGGAATTAGAGAGGTTTATTGTCCATCACGGTTAGGCCGACTTCGGTTCGGAGGGCTTCGCTTTGCGTACGGATTAAATGCATCTGAGACTTTTAAATTGCAACGGCGCAGTGATTGCCGTCTAAGAATTTCATTATTTCTCACCGATTATGAGCGAGCGGAAGGGGTCGGGGATGACGACGATGACGATGACTGTCACCGCTACTACGAGACCAGAGGCGTTCGAGTCGAGGGTCGAGATTCCGCAACGGCGAGAGAGTGAGAGAGCCGTGATTACAGAATCATTCGGCACGCTGAACATAATTACTGGAGAACCCGTCGTTCCCTAAGCGCAATACGCCGCAACCGACATAACAGAGCAACCAGTAGACAAGAACTTCAAGGAGAATAGCATGCTATAGATTCTGACCCCGGTATTGTGCGTCGCTGTGGTCGTTATACGTGGAGGTTTCGAAAAGTTGGAGAGTTCGCTCCGTATATGCACTTTGGAGACGCAATCTAGCTATGGAAAGGCTTGAGGGACAATTTCTTCAAAATGGCATCCACGTCATTAAAGTGTTAACTAATTTTTAATTTGTCAAATCGAAAAAGATCACTAGGCAATAAGTATTGGGGATTATCCACGACTTTGTTGAGAATTCTGGTCAGTTGAACACACTAATTAAAGAAATTAGTGGGAAAATACGAGGGCAAATCTTTATGCCCCACCCCTCACCTACTTGTTTGATTAATGTTTTTGAGATTTAGTTAACTGACATTTGTAGATCATATCTACATAATACCAAGTTTATATCTCATAGTGTTGTTATGCTGTGGCTAATTCTCGAATTGTGTGTCGTGATTGCATATAAAAATGAATCCTCTAGAATAAAGAGCCGCAATAGAATACCTCCAAAAAAAGGGTATAACGTCAATTCAAATTCAATCCTCTGAAAACCATGAAGTGCACAATATATTTACTAAAGAATTAGATATGAAAAAGACGAGTGCAAGATTGGTGTCCTGAATGTTAACTATTGATCAGAAAAGAAGTATGGTATTTATTTGTAAGCGTCTTTTGGAAAGATACCAAGCAAACAAAGAGAACTTTCTTAGTTGGTATGTGACCATGGATGAGTCACGGGTCATATGATCCCGAGACCAAGTGCAAACTAAAGACTGGAAACATCACACTTTTTCCTCCTCCACGCAAATTTAAGGACGTGCCTTGTGCTGGAAAGGTTTCACTATCTGTGTTATAGGATCCTCAAGGGATCATTCTGACTAAATATTTGCAATTCGAAACTGTGCTGATGACGCCAGGTCGGCAAAAATATGTCCGTGTGTTAGTGTTTTCTCTCCTTACATTGTCTTTTCCCTGAATGATCCCACTAACATCATGAGTAGTATCATATAATCAATGCCTTCGCATCCTCCAAGAGCTTTCGCCAATTACGGGAGGCATCGGCCGGCCATGAGACATTATCACAGCTGTGCCTATGGTGCGTCTGAAGATATTCTCAGCATTCGCCATGGAGTGAGGAAAACCACAGAAAAACCTCCTCCCTGAGAAATGGCCCTGGGATTCGAATCCGAGACACTAAGACTAATAGCCAAGCGCGCAAGGTACTGAGCCACCAGCCTCGTAGCTGCATTAGCAATATTATTTTGGGTATTGTTTTCTAGGTAATTTATTTCAATGCATTTTTGAGGTATTGAAGTGTTCTATTTATACATTAGAACAAAAAATCGATACGTATACATGGTATTCTTTCCTAGGTGTAATAAACGCATTCAAAAATTTCCTCGCAAATACTTATGGATTTTAAAATATTCAAAACAATCCCCTTACTTGCTGTCACCTTTGTAAACAATGGAGCTGTTTCAAAGGTCGAGATGATAGCAGCAATTGAAAAAATTGCGGTCAGTCAGTATCTGTGAGCTGGAAACGCTACTAAATATTACTAGAATTTTGGCTATGTGTTTATGAAACTTATATAAACCTATCGACACTATGTTACGTCTAAAAGGTTATATATTACTTCTTCCATATTTTCATCAAAGCCTAATCACATTTCGATGTACATTCCATGAAAATATGAGAATGGGAAATGTACGAAAGCCACTCCTGCACCAACCCAGCGACAGCAGTATCTCAGAACTTTCTGAATGCACAGCGTAGTATTCCTTAGCTTCTCAACGTTATTGCGAAGTTTTCATCTACGGATAAGCGAAATCCAGCGGGAGCTTCAGAAACGTGGCAGGTACGAAGTGACAGTTTGACATGTTGATGGACTGAACGGTTAATTGGAATATAATGCACGCGAAAATGACTGGTATAAGGATATAAGAAGCAATCTCCCAAGAAGAGTAGTAGAGTAGAGGATGTATCCGGTGAAGCGCTCTGTATCGTAGGGGCGGTGTTAATTTTCAAATAAACAAAGGGAATTTCGTATTAGTTTCGAGCACCCCTGTCTAGTTTTGAGACGGTAGCAACCTGTCTCGCCGACAGAAATTATATTAAGTAAGCGCTGTGGCATGAGATAAACGCGCAAATCGATGTAAGACGGAAAGAAGGAAGGCTGAAGTGGTTACGAATTGTGAAAGAATCTCGAGAATTTGACACGATTAAATGTGAGTTCAGGAATGAATATCCCGTAATAGGGAAGAAATTTCTTGCTTTCTTTTTATAAGATATTTTATTGATTTTTATTTGAAAGCCTAAATTTATATTTATCGTTATACTCGACGAACATATACACCTCACTGCATTTGCATTTCAACAGGTACCCTGAATTGTATGCTTTATTTGTATACGTCGGTGGCGGCTTGTCAGTTCAATAACAGGTGAAACAATGTAGGTAAAATCTATCTCCTAGAAACGAGGGGCACTTGTTAGAAAAATTAATGGGTATATGGTCAAGATTAAAAAAGCAATAATGATTACGATTGAAACTTACCATTGGTGAAATTATAGGAGGAACTATTTCTTGAATATATATTTAAGATGAATCAATGCTTCACTTGATTCATCAAGAAAGCCGCCACTGGTACATACGTAACTTAGTTGATATTTTTGTCATAACTAACACAATTAATCGGATTTAAGATCACATCAATTTTGGTCTTTAAAGTACATCTATTTGAAGAGGAATGTGTAAGAGGGTTCCACCAAGATAGATTGAATAATAGATTAGAATGTACACAAACAAAAAAAGGTATAAACGAAGAATGGCAACATACAAAACAAGCAGTAAAAAAGGGGCATCTGGAGTCTTGGGTAAAAAGAAGAAAGGACTATAGAAAAATATGGTCAGGTGAGATGGAAGAATCAGTGAAAGAAAAACAAAAAACATACGTGCGACATATTAACAACCCTACCGAAGTTAATCATGAAACATTAGCACAATAGAATAGAACTGTCGCGACAGAAATATCCAGAAAGAGTCCTGGGACGGATTTATAAGTAATATCGAAAATGACATACATGGAAGACAAAACCTGGCATATAAAGTAAATAAGAACTGGTAAAACATTATGAACAGCTTTAGTATAAAGAAAATATTGGCGAAATAACAATGCAACAAATAGATGTTAAAAGGGTTGGATGATATAGATCTAACAGAACGGGCAGAAGCCTTAAGGGCTACTAAAAACAGAAAAGTGACCTTAGTAGGGCTTATACTAGACCTAAGACTTCTGCATGTATTTAATTAAAATAATAATTAAAATGTTGGAAAAATTGTATTATCTGTGATGATTGGAAGTGAGCGAAAGTAGTCTCGTTGTTCAAAAAAGGCACTGGATTACCCAAGGAATCAGCTTATTAGACAATTTAGATTTATATTATAAAATTTACGCCTGAATCTTAAACAACAGGTTGAAAATTTTAGCAGAACTAATAGAAGTGGAAAAAATGGGCTTTCAGAAAAGGGAGATCATCCACAGATGGAATATTTGCTTTACACATATAGGGTTTATAGACGTAGAAAAGGCTCTCGATAATGTAAACAGATGTAAATTATGGGATACCATGAAAAAACAGGGATATCCATATCATTTAATAAGAGCTACACAGGGTTTATACACTGGCACCAAAATTCTGGCAGATATAAGCGAAAGATGAACTAGGGAATTACCAACAAACAAAGGAGTTGGACAAGGCTGGTGCGTATTGCCAACATTATTTAACATATATATTGATACTATTATAAAGAAATGAAAAAAGAAATGCCCTAAAGGAATACATTTAGACCAGAACATCACCTTACATTCTATCTTATATGCTGATAATTTAATATTCCTAACATAAGCAGATGATGATCTACATAAAGTAATATATACATTACAAAAAATTTGCTAAAACCATGAAATGAAAATATCGGCAAATGCAACCAAACCCATAGCTTTCCTGGATAAATATCCAATTAGGACGAAAACAGTCATAAACGATGCTGTACTGGAACAGGTGAAACACGTTAAGTTTTTAGCCTGCGATGTATCTTATCATCGAAACAAAAATATTGAAGAAAAACGGAATAAATTGACACATGCCTGTGGAACAATCAGCAGAATGTTGAAAACACAACAAAAAAGTGCCAACCCCCTTATACGGTAGTGAAACATGGACAACAACGAGAAGAACAAGAAAGCAGTATATGTACACACACAAGAGATGAAATTTTTGAGAAGAGTGAAATGTTGCACAAGATCTGACGGAATACGATATGGAAATATAAGAACAAGGAAAGAAAGGAAAGCAAAAATAAGTGGAAGGAACACGTAGACCGGTTGCAAGTGACGAGATTGCCAACCAGAGCGAGATTTTATAGATGTTTAGGGAGAAGAAGTGTAGGCAGACCAAATCAAAGATTAGTATCGTAACAGGCAAAGTGCCTAAAAGCTGTAGTGAAGAAAATCAATTTTGGATTAATATAGCAAAATTATTACCTCAAGAACTCTTACGTATTCCCATAAGTCAGAGACCTTTTCTTCTGATTATTTACGTATGACAAAATTTTAATCTGCTTAAAAAATTATAAGTGGTACTGTTGTCATTGAACTCAACAGTTAAAACAAACTGTCACTTGGTTCCCGCACAATAAAAAGCCGGTGCTTACGCTACAAGTTTAAAATTATAAACCATTAAACACTATTATCAACATACACAACGTTATCAGTATCGTTTTATCGAAGTATCAAAACAAATTCTTTAAATATTTAATAGTATTATAAGTAGAGCTTTAAAATGAACTGTTTTTATAACAATTTGCTTCTAAGATCGACAACGAACGTTATCAAAAAACAATATACACAATATTAAAATCAGCAAAGATATTCAATAAACGACATTTCATTTCATCTAATTAATTTCATTAGTATAATAGAATATTTGTTGTATATGTGAAATCGCTTCGTGTCTGTTATAACGCTGCATTCTTATTTTAAATGAAGGATAGTACCAAACAAGTCTTAAACTGCAAGAATAAAACTACTAGAAAACTATTAGAACATATGAATTTTTCAAACGAAGGTCTATTATGATGTCATTCATACCTCGACTGTTCTAGGATCTACTAACCGTATGACTTTTTCTAGAAATGGGTACTTTTAAATTTCAATTACTATAATTTCTACATCCAATATTACGTAAACCGGAAATAATAATACAAAACTTAGCCGAAATTCAAGTTCTTAACGCCAACCAAAACTTTCCAATCGAAATCCTTCCGGTGGCACGCGTTAACTTCACATATCGAAAGCTCCGCGAAGAAGAAACTCGTATAAGCCGCACTCTATCGACAGGCCGTCGAAACTAGTCCCCGTTGAAAGTTCTAGAATCGCCCGCTAGAGTACAACGTATATCAATCAGATCGGAAGATGCATCGCGGGCTCTTCCCGACGTTACCGGATTTATATTCGCGCGATGATCGAAGGTTAGCGCTGCGCTACGAAATAATCGTTTTAGAAGTTTTCGACGACGATTTTCAGGCTCCAGCTAACGCCACAGCCGCGTGCATCGCGCCCGAATGCAAATTACATGTCGGCGCGTGAAAGCGTTTCACGCGCGTTGGTAACGGTTGGGGAAGCGCCTAACTAATGATGAAGAGGATGTATGCTAAAATATCATATTTTGCGAGGTGGCGTAGTTGCGATAATATCATTACGCAAATTCGTATACAGCACCGGTTGGCGTTTTACAGATTCAAATTGCGATAAGGAAGCAACATTAAAAGCGATAGTAGTTGAAGTATATGGAATATAACTATATATAATTTCCAGAGGCGTACGATAGTAGAAATATACCTATAAATGTCAATTTCTGTAGTTCCATTTCGTACTCAAATTGTTTGATGTTATTACCAAGTATACAGGGTAAGTTACGACGAGCTTTGGTTAGAAGAATGTACAAAACAAATTTAAAATTTGGCAGATAGTAGTTGCTAGATTCGTTCGACTAAAAATATTTCCAGAATTTCTCTACTTTCGATTGTACCGAAAGTTATTGAGTTATTTAATCGTTTCTTGAAAGATATTAATGCAAGTTAGTGTATACCTAAAAAACAACACAGAGTAAATCACAAAACCCGAGACACTGTGACACTGGCTCGAGAAATATTTCACTATCTTCCTAATTACAACTATTCACAAAAAACTAAACGAACGTTCTGACAACAAAGCTGTGTAAACTTGGCAGCCATGTACGGGGATTGCTAATTATGTATCCGGAATTGGTAACAATAGTGTTGCTAGGTACCATCTGACATATACATCATAGAATTTGACATTATTTGACTCTATACGTACTCAGAACGTTTTGTCGTACTGATACTATTTGTGTTACTTAGTGACGAAAATTTCATCTCAGTCAAAAAATGGAACTAACTCGTGAAAATTTTCGTGTGATAGATCAGCTCACTTTAGCTTTTAGCGATGGAGCACCATCTAAAATAACTGTATTATAACTAGTTTAGTGAATTTAAAGAAGGTCGTCCAAAATCGATTGTTGTGCCAGATAACATCAATGGTGCGAGCAAAGTGACAAAGCAGGATCGTCATGTGACGTACCGTGAGATTGAGGCATCTCTGACCATTAGCGTACACAAGATTTTACATAAACATTTAGCTAAGAAAAACAAATTGTGCGCGTTATATTCCGCGTAATTTCACAATCATGCAAAAAAAAGCTCGTGTTGATTGGTGCAAAGAAATGATCAAAAAATGCAATCGTGGTGCATCAAAAACCGTGTATAACATTTACACAGGTGACAAATCTTGGATATATGCGTATGAGGTCTAAAGTAAGCAGCAATGGACTGTATGGGTCTTCCAAGATGAGCCAAACAAAAGTTGTTCGCGACAGAAACACCTCGAAGCAAATGGTCAATTCTTTTTTTTTTTTGGATACACGAGCATGTGGCTACAATGCCACTAAAGAAGAACGGTTAATTCTGAATGATAAATAATCATTTGTTGCCAGAAGTCTTTGAATAGATAAGAGAAAACAACCAGCGACGTAGGATCATTCTTCACCATGACAATGCGAATTCTCACACATCGATCCAAACAAGTCAATATTTAACCGGTTAAAATATCGAATTGATGGGTAATCCACCATACAGTCCTGATTTGGCACCCAATGATTTCTTTTCATTTTCGTCTGTGAAGAACAAGCTACATGGTCAACGATTTTCGACGCCAACAGAAGCGGTTCAAACGCTCAAAATGCATGTTTTATAAGTAGCTCAATCGTAATGGAAAAAGCGCTATGAAAATTAGCTCAAACTTATGCAAAAGTGTTTCGAACATCGCAGAGAATAATTTGAAAAGCGATAAAACCATTTTCTATGACAAATTGCTGGAGCGTTCATTTAAATAATTCGTTACGATGTGCGGAGAGTGGGCTAGAACTTCATGGTACATAAAATATATCCTTCTAGTAACATCCAACAGTACATCGTCTAGTACCTAAATTTTCGTGAAAAAGTTAAGGCATAATTGACCATCAATTCGGCAAATGAAATGGTTCTAAAACACAATGCCTTCCATTTCCATTTTCATGGAAAACCGTTGAAGATGATCATCGCTTCGGACGCCGTCCACATCCAGAACCGATGAAAGCAGGGCGAAAGTGCGTTCTGTACTAGCAGAAGGCAGACGGCTGACAATGAAGGAGATTACAGATCAGGTTAGCATACGGATATTGTTCATCGGACTGTAACAAAAGAGTTGACCAGTGATGAACAAAAGGAAAATCGCTTCCCCATTAACCAGCAATTGCTGAATCGCTGCGTGCATAGGGTGATATTAGATGAGGAATCGTGGGTATTCGAATACGATTCTGAAACAAGGAGATAAAGTGGGGAGTCGCACACATCTTCATCTCCGCGGCCGAAAAAAGCTCGGATGAGCAACTCCCGAACCATCTTTTTTGGTTCTTGTGGAATCGTCAACAAAGAATTCATACCGCAAGGAACGTTTACGGAAAAGAATTTTTCGTGTGCGATCAGACATTGCCATGTCATGGGTCTTTGCATCACGATAATGACACAGCTTATTGTCGTTTACACAATTGCGAGCAGAGAAACACATTCCAGTGCTCCCACACCCGCCCCACAGTCCAGATATAACCGCACGTGATTATTTTCTTTTTCCGACGCTTATGCAGAGATTGAGTCACGATCCAGATATTAAACGGCGCAACGGAACAAAACCTCCAGAATTTTTACCAGGAATGAGAAACATACTAACTATACTTCAAAGAGAACAATATTAAATTGTAGATACACTCAATAAAAAATCTTAAGACTAATCATTCTCATCAATTCTGGGATATCCCTCGTATATTTGCTTAATCCACTGCTGTTTGATTTTAGATTGTCCCTACTTGCCAAATTTAGCACCATCTTACTTCCGCAATTAAAATTATACTTTCCTGATAAGAAGCTCAACAATGAAGAACTATTGGTGTGGTGTGTCTTGTAAGATGACTTTAAGAACGATAATTTTGGTCTCCACTATACCTAACTGTATTCAATTTTTAGACTGGTTATTATTTTTTAATTTTCAATACTAAGCTCTAAAATGTTTTTCCGATATTTACCGCAGACCACAGATGAATTAAACATCAACTTCCGATTGAAATGTTCATTCCATTTTGCGCAAAAAAAATTACTAAATAAATAATCCCACTGCAAACGAAGCGGTATACGTGTATTTTTTGCGTAAAATCGATCAATTTAAATCCTCCCAAATATTTTATTAGTCTTTTATTTCACCGATGGATCGGCGAGAAACAAGAGCATCATTAACCATTTCCCCCGCAAAAAAAAAACAAAATAAGCAAGCAATCAACCATTAAATGGACCGTTTCAATAAACGATGTTTTAATATGGTTTATCTGAAATTCCGCGATTGGAAAAAACGGCGAATGAGAGGCAATTAACAAAAAAAAAAATAGGATCATCGCCCCCACGAAATAAAACCAAAACAAAAACACGTCTGCGCGGCGACAACAACAACAAGAACTAAAATCCGAATCGATTCGAGTTTTAATTGCATTTCTGTGTAACTGGTTTACTAGATTAAAAGTTGAAATTCCCAGTTCTTTATGGTAATTAACCGAGGACGGGGGGATAGACGGGAGTGGCAGAGGTGCCTCAGGAACGTTGCGTTTCGCGCTTTTCCTTACCTAGGGACTTTTATTAATTGTAATATTACATTACGGACGAACGGTACGATATTTTACGTCACGCCGAGGAACTGGCGCGATTTTATTAATGAAACGTGTTACCGGTTGCAGTAAAGATATAATATTTAAACATGCACTCGCTTTATCATTCGAGGGTCTCCCTTTTCCTCCCCATCCAGCGCGGTGGCGTCCTCGAGTTGAAAGCGATTCCGAATGCAAGCGATTTGCATCTGTTTGGCGTGGGTGAGGGCCAGGTGAGTGACAGAAATAGCAGGTGGGGACCGCCGTCATTAATATGTAAGTGGTTGGAGGCTTACACCTTGCGAATGAAGATCAGTTTACGCTTCAAGTAAAAATCTAAATCAAGGAGACGATGGATATTTAAATGGCTTAATTCAAGGATGGCTGTACACTAAAAACAAAAATGAAGAACTACAAATGTTTTATGTGAGATATTTACTATCAAGTAAATGCAATAGGATAAGGGATATATTGATGTAGATAAATTCATCGTTTCAAAGTATTTTAGGAATAATAATAACCATAATAATTCATTTAACAGTCCTCCTGCATGACACTGCATAGTATACAGTACAATTAATTGTGAAGTATACGTATTGTATTGGGATTTTCTATAGGACTTCTGTCCTCCTAAAGAACATGTCCAGGTTTTATTTTATTTTGACAAAGAGGAGTTGCATTTAGGAGCAGTGGCCGTCCTCCAGCAAAATGGCACGACGATTTAAGGCCCATCTACAGTAACTGGCAATTTGCTCAGGAGAGGTATGGAAGCAAGCAAGGGAGATCTACGTCCTGCAGTGGACTTTAGAAGATGGATGATGATGGCCTTCAGAAGGGCTGGACAAACTTCCACAGAGAAAAATATAAATACATAACCTCTAATCTAGTATGGGAGGTGCTTCTAGGAGTAGTTCCAACACAACAGTGTTACACAGGTATGAGTGCTGAGATGCAGGAACGTCGCACATGATGAAATTGCGAAGCAACTGATACGGTATTCATCTAAAACAGCCTTCACTGAACCTAAAGCTGGTATAACAAAGAGGCAAGTACAGAGTGGAACCAGGTGTTTGTATCAAGTAACAGCAAACATGTGACTGGAAAACAATACCACTAAACTACAAGGCACAGTAGACTTGAATAGTGTGTAGCTTGAAGCAGCGACCCATCTAGTACCAAGGTTTGGCTGATTCTTCGAAGAAGAAGCTATATGCAGACTGCGCAAAGAAGTGGAGGAAACAGCTTATCATGATATTTTCGAGTGCAGTATTAAGTCAAAAACAACATATGGTGAGGATAGTGGATTAACAATTGAGGCAAAGTTAACAGTCTAGGTTATTAAACCAAGTTGAGAAAGTCTTTTCTGGTGGAAAAAGGCTGCTGAAAGCCATCGTTTGTTGCTGGAAACATGTGTCGAACACGCTCCATCCATTAGAATATATGAGAAATGGTTTCGAGAATTTAGAAGGGTCCATACGAAAGGCAACGAACGTTTTGGTAGACCATAAAAATGCGAATACGAGCAATTGCAGTAATTATTGGATGATGACCCAACTTAAACACAACGGTAATTAGCAGAAACATCAGAAGTTAAGTAGAAAATCTCAGTCACCTGTAAAACGCTTTTTCAGCGCCATAAAAGAAAATCAATTTTTGTATCGAATTGTGACGGGTGACGAAAGAAATGGATTTATTTTGAAAACATGAAGCGAAAAAAAATCGTGGTTTTCACCTGGCGCAGCCGATCCTTCAACACCAAGGCCAAATCGCTTAGACAAGAAGACCATGCTCTGTGTCTGGTGGGTCGCGAGCGGTATTCTGTACTACAAACTCTGGAAGCTTGGCGAAATCGTTAATACACAACGCTATCGCCAACAAGTGATTAATTTAAACCACGCAATAACCTAGAGTTGACAGGAATAAACCTGGAGACGTGGCAAAGTTATTTGGCTACACATCAACACCATTGAAAGACATTGAAATCGTTTGGATGAAACATCCTTCCTCACTCGCCGCACTGTCCAGACTTGGCGCCATCTGACTATGAGTAGCGAGGTTAGATAATTGCACAAAAAATTCGTTGCATCACCTGTATATAGGTGAATGCGCAGATTGAATTTTCTTTAAAAAATGCTATAACTAGTATGCTTGGCTTACTTTGCATACTTAAAAACGCGGACCGCCTTCAAGAACGGTATTATTCCTTTGCTCACTCACCTAGTGGATAATTACCAATATTTTACATTATAAACAGAACCACCTAGCCTCAATTGACTTTCATTTCTTTGCATTACTTAGCCTTTTTTCAGCAATTAGGTAATTTGGTCTGAATGGCAAGCCATCAAATCAGTTAGAATTATTCAAATACACGTCTCTACACCAAACGAACAAGTAAAATTTACACTCCAGGAAAACATAATTATAGTAATCCAATTCGAACGTCTTATACACCAGATGGCGTTACGACCAAGCGCTTCATAATCAGCTTACACACACTTTTTCAAAATATCTAATTTCATTCTATTACACAAAGACAGCAAATATTCTAAGTAGTATTTCTACAGGCTTAGCATCTGTTGTTACTAATCTCTAGCACTTATAAAGAGCCAGAATACATTAAGCTAAATTGGACGAAAAAACGGGACAGCGTAACATATAATTGAATCACGTTCTTATTTGTTTCTCCTATTAGGTTTATGCAGTTCGAAATACTACGAAAGACATCGTTATGCAAATTCTAAATGCACAACGCGAAGCTTTCCGATATTATAATTAAAGTTGTTGGAAGATTATTTCAATTAAGTAATAACTTGTTGAACAGCGTAAAACGGAGCTTCGGCGATATTAATATTCACAAACAGCAGTTGGAATAGCAATAGAGGCTTATGTACCAGTTGAAGTATCGGAGAGGGCAAAAAGTTTCGACGACGTGCCTCTAGTCGGCCTGTTTGTTTTGCTGCCAATATACCTCTCTTCCATTACCTGTCCTAATGACTCTAATTGGTTGTTGTGCTTGCTTATACTCGGTAGCGATATCTTCTCTGTCCATTAACGTTTCGTCGGAATTAACTTCGATCTTTTTATTCACTCGAATTCCACCTCAAGGAGACTCGCAAAGCACTCGGAATATCAGACCTCGCGTAGGAAGAGCATGGAAATTAAGTTAGCGAATGGTATACTTATTCAATAGGGGAATATACGAAAGAATATGCTATTTCGAATACGGTACTTATCATGGATAATAACCCGTTATGCTATACACCTTGGAAGATAATTAAATTAAAGGAACTCCTTTAACCTACTCTGCTACGTTTATATTGCTTTCTAGACACCTTTCGTTATTTTAGGATGTTTTATTCTACTTTGTATGTGGGTATCAACGTACTAAATTAGCTGGAGGCCTTAATTTGCATTCTAAAACTAATAATTGTAAAGTGTCAGTTTTTTATATGCTTTTATTTAATTTAAATCGATTTATTGGGTGGTATCCAAAAGCTTTCGAAATTTGGAACATGATGGAACAGCGTATTTGGATTAAACTCCATAAGACTACGACAGAAATATAAAAAAATATTAAAGTTAGTATACAGAGACGACGTTGGATCAGATAGCGTACGACTGATTTAATATTGAATGGTGATAGAACGCCGGCTTATAGCAATGAACGTTTCAGGCCCCCATCAAACGTCATTATGGCACACATCGAATGATGTTATTGGAAGAAATGAACATGAGCAAAAATTCGTGCCACATACAGCAGTGTTTAACAAAGAAGAATACAAATAAGCATTATTTCATATACAGCGTTTTCCTGCTTTGAGTTCTTGCAACTTTTGCATAGTGAAAATCATACTGAAGGGATAAAGATTTGGCGTAGTAGAGGAAAAAATGTGCTAGTAACTAAAGAACTTGCCAAGATTAACCATGTAAGATTTAGTAAAAATAGTATACACATGGAGCTTTAGCATTTTTCCTTGCAGCAAGTGACTTGACAGAAGAGTTTTCATTGAAAAATCTGCAAGTGGTGGTCTTAAAAAGTAAGTATTAAAAAATACCTGTGTTAAACCTAACGCAAATTTAGTAAAAGTGACATTCTGTTACCAATAACGGTTGGATAAGAAATATTTACAGCTGTATACTGTACTATCGCCTATTTAAATTTAAGACCATAAAGAAGAAAATAGCACAAAATCAATGTCGTAACAATATAACTGTTTTTAGCATGATACATATTAATTTCTTTGGTTTTTATAACGTTTAAATTCATTAATTTGTTAATTAAAAATTTTCACGGCATGCAATGGGATTCGAACCCGGAGCACCTATTCGCTCGGCAGGTGCGTTGAGCCAATTACATCACGGATTCCGTAGGAACAAATCTGTTTTAATACCATAATCTAGCAATGAATATATCGTAAAATCTATGCAGACGTAATGTTTCCGATTTCAAGTGCATAGTCACATAAATTAATATACCCCACGGCGTCCAGCAAGATTCGAACCCACAACTTCTGTTCGCTAAGAAGGGGCTACACCAATTACACGACGTAGTCCGTCAAAATAAATCATTTTTATTTTTTTTTTGATTCGTTCCAACTGCCTCTGTAGTGTAATTGGTTTAATGTACCTACGTAGTGAACAGAAGTTGGGGGTTCGAATCCTACCGGATGCCGTGAAATTATTTAATTCAGGAATTGATTAATTTAGACGTTGTAGAAGCTAAGGAAATGGTATGGTATGGAGTTACCATATAGTGTAATAGTAAAGATTACAAAAACTGTAAATGCACTAGTACTTGAGATAAACTTCAATAATACATAGAAGTGCATCTTTTACCATTTAGTTGTCCGTGTATAACAAGTTGGGTATTTTTCTTTTCATACAATCTCCCCTGCATCCCTGCTATAATTTCTAACAAATGTATTGTTTTTTTAATTAGAACCTAATACATATTCCTTGAGATAGTTCTAAACTTATAAACGCTTGTGTACATATCAGGTTTTTTACACCAGGTGGTAACAAATATCGTTCGGCTTCTTATTCAAAGACGAAGGGTATACAGATACCTGCACTATGTTTATTTCCACTGAACAAAACAGAATAATGTAGAGCGAAATAAAGTAAAGGATTTACGAAAGTCCACAGTGCCAGATAAGAAACCGCTGTAAATACAGCTTTCTCATGGTACAAGGAAATCAATTCACGAGAAAGACAATATATATATATTATGTCATATATGTCTCTTGGCACTAGTTAGCGCCACGAATATTCATTTGTATCGTAGAGTTAAGTATGGCGATAGAAGCAGCGAGGGAATTACATGTGTTAGCATAAAACTGCTCGAAACCACACTGATGACGCCGGGAAGGCAGACACGTGTCCGTGTGTTAGCGTTTTATGTTATAACATGTCTTTCTCCAGAATTGATTTCACTAATACCATGAGAAACCTGTATTTACAGCGTTTTCTTATCTTGGTGTTATTTTCTAGGCATTCTTTTAGATGTGTGCACAGTGCAATATTTTGCAAAGATAATACGGACTTCTTACAAATTTTACTTCGGACAAATTTTATTGTTGAATTCTATACGATTCTTTTCAAGTGTAGCTTAGTGACGTTAATCTTCAACATTCTCATATTCAACAAAGCCATCATTGAAAGTAATTTAGCATATGAAAGTTTTATATGAGATGTATGAGGTTGTTGAAACGCTCATTTTGGATAATTTTTGAAAATTATAAATTCTTTATTAGAAAAGGGAAGCTAGTTCTCCTGATACATCATAAACTTTTCCATTTTTTGTTCTACTTCATACGAACTGCAAACTAATCTGCTGGACAACCTCTTATGATACTATTAAGATAAAATTGGACTTACAATTAGATTTCTGTTGTATATCAAGCGCAATCATGCCTATGTGTGTACAGATTGTGATTTACATGTAATTTGTTAAGCTTAGAAAAAGTGACAATTTGTAAGAAAGCTTGGCTAAAATGTAATTATAATAGGCGTCCTTTATATAGTTGTGTAACAAAATAAAGAGAAAAATAAGAAGTTCTGTGAGAATTGACTCTGTACATATCCAAAATGTATGAACTCTAAAAAACATTAAAGAATTACAATTTTTTGCTATCTTAAACACATCTTCACAGCTGAAGATATTTTCAGTAATTTCTTTCACAGCATGAACACCAAAAAAAATTAACAATTAAAATGGCAATGGTACTTACATACGCAAGTTATAAGAAGGAGAATTCAGAACCATTCCACCTCAGAAATAACGTAATACTGACCTGTAAACAAAAACAAAAGAACAATTAATAAGCGAATGTGAATTTATAACTCCATCTGAACATCATTTACACACATGTGAACGTAATAACAACGCGTTTGTCGTAATACTTAAATAAGAATGCAAGTACACGCTGGGAACTAAATACGAGCATGTTCGGAATATTTAAAGACGGCGAAGGACTGCAGCAGGCATGCGTAAAATATATTCATTGCATTCTTAAAATACGATTCTCTGGGCGATAGCGTCGTTTATGGGAGAAAAAATAAAATAATACCTAAACCGATGTTGTGGGTAAGGTATCGCATATTGATTGCTACGGGTTTTCGCGAATGCCAGAGAGCATGTTAGAACGCTATATTCACTCGTCCGCGTTGGCATATTAATTTCGCACGATTAGTTTTAAGAATAAATACGGAGCCATTCGAATGGCTAACATTTTCATATATTCACTGAGCGTGAGAAGTGTTGGTGGAATATGTTTTATTGCAATAGTAATGTGTTTTATTGAAATAATATTAATGTATGCATTATATTATATTAAAATGATAACTTTCCTGTAGTTAGGAATTCAGGAATTTTCATATAATGCTTGCCTATAAATACATATTTCTTTTCTAATCAATAAGGGATTTTGTGTACTTAAATTTTTGTTTACAAGCAGACCCATACTTAACACCAAACTGCTTTTATGTGGCACCTTAATATTATCAAAGTTATTTTCTAGCAGTAAAATTAGGAAAGTGTAGAACTTTTGTTTACATTTTGTATATGGTACTCGTAAATAGTCCGACATTTCGCCTGTCTTATTCAACGCAAAGTGGTACAATATTGAAAATCGGAGGTGTCTGCATTCTGTTATTTAGCTGCAAAAGATCAATCATAATGCTAACATACCAAGGCGTGGCTTTTGATACTACTTCTTTATAAATCTGCAATTTTTTAGCTTCTTCTTTCTTTAATATTATTAGAGTGATCATCAATGGCTTATCTCCACGTTTCAGAACAATGTCATTGCAGTAATTCGATACCCAGATTAGTTTGGGATAATTTTTATCTACATTCGCAAATTCTTAAATATTCTTTTCGCATTGTCTTCTTTATTTTATTTCTTTCCGCTTTGGTTTAAGAATGACTGTGGACTATCTGAATCCTACACCTGTTGACACTTTGTAGTTTTTAACTTTGTAAAATCATGTACACACTCCATAATCTTGTCATGTGATCGAAGAAGTGAATCATTATGATAAATTAAAATTTCTTTGTAATTACCAATGTTAAAATTTTTCCGAAAAATTGTCGGTGCTCGATAGGATTTGAACCTACGCCCTTTCGCTTACCGGACGAACGTCTTAATCGTCTAGACTACGAGGACCTTAATGTTGATAATCGCAAGGAAATTATTATTTATCACTATTAAAACCGATGGAAGCTCAGTATTAATTCAATTGTATCATTATTACTATTGTAATAATAGAATTTGTTGTTGTTTTATTGGTTTATCGAAGCGTTGGGTTACGCACTTCTAAGCATCGGTCACTACGATCATTATCCAACCCTACTGGAATTTTGCCGAAACGAAAGGAGTTCCACTTTACGGTAGCGATCTTTAACGTCCCATAGAGCCTACCGTTTTACATCCTTATCCGGGAGGAAGGTATACTCTGATTTTTATCCGTAGTTAGTAATCTACCACCGCGGTCGGGGCTTGGAACCGGGTCACTGGGATCGAAGGGCAGGTATGTTAACCTTCCGACCACTGCGACCATCATTATTTGTTATTATTACATTTGCGCATTTGCATTTGCGAAGAAGACCTTCATCTAAACATGCTTTTGCAGAATTTTTTAAACCGGTTCAAACGCCCAACACAATCCATCCCCTCCCTTTCCTCCTCACCAAAATAGTTTATGAGTCACGACCGATAAAAACTCTAGTGAGTTTGCGCTGAAAAAGCATGCACGTTAATTTCTAGGGCTTCATCATTTATTATTGGTGTCTATACTAAACGTCTTCTTAAAACATAAATTTATTTAGTATTTACGGTATAAGGGTATTTTATCATCATTCGCCAAACGTTATGACTATACTACAAAAATTTCGTATGCTACATAAATTTCAATAAAAATTTAATGCGGATTTCAAATCTGAGACGAAGAATGGTGGCTTCCATTTCAAAAAAAAATCCTCAACGTTAAACTTATCCATATTTGCTTAATGACCGCCCTGTGTAATTTTCGACAATTTCAGTCATGTTGGCAAACTTATTGAACTAGACAATCGTTCAAATTCCAATATTTGCTATTTCCCATTTCTGAACATCTCGAAGTGTTACTTGTTTTAAACATAATTTTTCTATCTGGCATTTTTTTTAGAAGAACTTGAACAATAATAATAATAATTTGTTTAGTATAGCTATTTCTAGGTCAACATATGGGTATATGTGTACAATAGATCCGAACGATAGCCTGTGTGTGTTATGACAGTAGCTTTATACAGAAGTACATAATTACATAAATATTATTAAATTATTACAAATTCCTTGCAGAAAGTAAACTTTCTTTGCCATCTTTTTTGAGATATAGTCCGAGATATGTTCATTAAAGATCAAATTTTCACCACACCAGAGTATTTTACAACTCTAACTCTTACAAACTTTTGCTTATTTAGAGTAGTACCTATATTTTCACCTTGTAGGTCGACATATTGTCCCATAAGTACTAAAAATGTTATATCTACATTTATCAATGTATACTTCTATATAGTTGTCTTAAATAGACATAAATTGCAACGATATATAAATAAAAGTGGTCCAAATACTGTACCCTGTGGTACCTAATAATCTACCATTTAGCTATTGGAAATGTTACTACGTAAATTTGAGTTTTTGTAGCTGATGCTGGAATGGTGAAATCTCCCTTAACCACATTACAAATACCTACGTTTAACAGAACAGTTGCACATGAATAGTAGGGCAATTTTTGGAGTGTTCTGTATTTTTTGAACCTCTGTTATTAGAGAATAGATTCCCTTCTTAGGGGAAACTCCAGAAGTTAACGATATATTAATATCTAAAAATCAGTTTCCAACAATACTAACTGCATCTTTCAACATGATTGTTGACATATCACCCTCAACCCCTCCCCTATTCTTCATTTTTTAACGATATTGTACAAGTATGCCATATTCTGTTTTCTTTCAAATAGTTATCTTCATACTCACTTTCGGCTTAAGCAATAATTTTATGTTATAATAAATATTTAAAATGAGGATGCTCCTTCGACTACCTCATCAATACACACTTTCACAAGTTTCAACTTTCTACTAAAAATGTATCTCTCCATAAGTTTAGCCTTCTAACAAGAATTCTCAATGAAAAATTAATTTCACGGAGGTGTTTTTTTTTTTTAGGTTAACAATTGCTAAATAATAATAATGACTTTCGAAAAACCAGTTGCCATATCCTTAAGTAAATACCCGGAGACAATAATGTAACGAACGAAGAACTCCCACCGTAAAGTAAATATTTTAACAAGAATGTGACATCTTGACAAGACAATTCATCAGCCATTCTTTCCCAAGATGACGTGTCAAGTCATGATTTCCCTCCAAATTATCCTTCTCCAAAAAAAAAAAAAAATTAGAAACGAATTTTCCTCCAAGGACAAGTCCTCCGTAAATAATGCACTCGGGAAGTCGTCCGAAGGGAAAGAGGATATTTTTTTTTCGTCAGGAAGACGCGACATCAGAATAACCGTAATTAAATTCAACTTCGCAACGATGACTTAAACTGAAAATAACATTTCGCCTCTCCGAGAATTCCGCTCGTCTCGTCTCTTCGTACTTAAAGCACGCCTGGCCCGGTGCTGTTGGGTCGATGTTTACTTTTAATATACAAATTTACATAATTGCCTCTGCATATATACCGGAGGCTGTAAGGAGCTGGAATGAAGGACGCCTCTTAAAAATCCGCCGGCGAGCTTTCGGTGACGTAATGTTATCAGAAAATGCCGAGAGTCGCGTCGCTTCGTGTTCGAAAGTAACTCCGCTCGCTTTTTCTGCATTAAATTAGGATATATTCATTATACAGGCTTTTTTTTTTGGTTCACGTATATTTCGTGACTTAAGCATTTGAATTATTTAACGTAGAAAAAAAGCTCTCATGACGAACAGGTAGAGAAATTCAGAACTATACTTATTTCATTGCTAAGTAAGTATGAATGAATTTCTTGCATTACTATTGCTCCATTTAGGGTAAAGGAGTCAGAGATACCCTATTACAGTCAGCGAAATTGTAGGTACTACACTTAAGAAAATAATCAAAACTATATTTTCTTTGCCAAAGGTATACATTTGGTGTAATTTCATTTAAAAAAACGAAGATATTGTCCCAGCTGTTATAGAAAGTAGTGCGTAGTACCACTTCGTAGCTCGTAATTTTCACCCTTCTGATTAAGTCCTGTAAAATGGAAACTGTAACCTGTTTTCTAGCTTTTTCTATCATATATTCAAAATTCAAAATGCCAGCCTGCTTTGCATTTTTTGTAAACTTTACGCGAAAGAACGGCCCAAAGTTCTTGAAGAGGAGGGGGGAAGGAATATCAAATAACGGTCCAAGAACATATAAACACCAACCCCAATGACAAATGACGATTGTAAGGACTGTGTGGATGTACAATTCACAGGTATAGTAGTAAACTCCACTCACACAAATTTATTAATTATGCGGAACGCAGCGTTTCGAGAGGACGTGGGCGCTCATTGTCAACCGTGTTACCGACTGAAAGTAAAAACTGTATCACACATGCAAATTATTTTCTACGCAGGCTCTAAAATTTCTAAAACATATGACTATTTACAATCTACTCGGTGGTCTAATGCCTTTTTCGGGAAAGGATGGACCGGAAGCGAACCGTATCTTTAACAGGGCCTATGGTAATAAATCCATCAAACTCAAGTGTGCAATTGGGGGTGGTTCTCTGTTCAATAAGTTTCCGTTCTTTTTTATACATATCGTTTCGTATGCGTCTAATTCTCTATACGAGTTTACGTTTTTAAGTAGTGTCAGATTTTTTAAATCAATCTTATGTCCGGATTTTACCATGTGCTCTGCTACGCTTGATGGTTCTAGTTTGTCGAAACGGTAGTGTCTAATATGTTCTTTGAACCTCGTTTCGATACTCCTTTTTGTTTGTCCAATGTAAACTTTCTCACAATCATTGCATGCGATTTGGTATATTCCGGGCCTTGTTATCATCTCCGGTTTATCTTTGGGATTCCCTAAGAGATTGTTTAAGTTGTTTTTTGACACAAAAGACACGTTCATATTTAGTTGTCGGAAAATTTTACTGAACCCTTTTACTGTTGGGTGAAAAGGAAGAATTATAAATTTCTTATTACCGGTGTTTGTTGATGTCAAGGTCGTGGAATTTCTGATGTGTTGTTTGTATTGGACCTTCCTTAAAATACGGTCGACATTCATAGAAGAGAAACCATTGTACCTCGCTACATCTTTGATACACTTTAATTTATGGTCATACCTGCTCTTATTTAGCGGAAATCTGGCGAGTCTATTGACCAGAAAACTAATCGCGGACATTTTTTGTTGTTCGCAATGGTACGAATCAACCGTGATGAATCTGTTGCAATTAGTTTCTTTTCTGTAGATGTCTATTTCTAATTTATAGTTGTTGCGTATGGCTAGAGTATCTAGAAACGGAAGGCGATTGTTCACTTCTTCTTCAATACTAAACTTGATCGTGATAAATTTTGAGTTCAGTTCTGCTAGAAAATCATGTATGTTTCCTTTGTTGTTATCAAACTCCGCAAAAATATCATCTACGTACCTAAGCCAAATTCTCGGGAAATATTTGGTTTCTTTTTTCAGGTTCGTCTCAAATTTGCTCATGAAATGGTTCGCAATAAAAAGAGATACAGGATTACCCATCGCCGTGCCTTCCACCTGTTCGCACAATTTTCCGCCTATTTGAAAACAATTTTGTGACATGCATAATTTAGTTAACCTTTTATATTGCGCGGTTTCACGTCATCTACGTTATTTAATTTTAAAAATTCAACCAAATACTCCAGAGTTTCTGGAATTGGTGCGCTTGAGAAAAGTGAACAAACGTCGAATGATACAAGGATTTCCCCATCTTTTAATTCAATCTTTTCAATTTTATTTACAAAATCTACGGAGTTTTCTACACATAGGTTATCTACTTTATGGGGCAAGTTCTTATATTCATTCGCTAGCCATTTGGACAATTTGTATGTTGGAGAATCAATGCCGGATACTATAGGTCTCATGGAATTACCTGGTTTGTGAATGTTTGGAAGACAATACATTTTTGGAATGGTAGGGTTTGAACTTGTTATTTTGAATTTCAGATTATTATTGATTAAGTTGGGACAGTCCTTCATAGTATCTTTAGTGATTCTAATCATTGACGGTAAGGGGGTTTTCTTTAATTCTCTATACGGTCCTGACGCTAACATAGTGTTGACGCGATTATAATAATCCGGTTTGTCCAGAATGACTATTTTATTTCCTTTATCTACTTTAAGGTAAAAACAATTTTTATTTCTCAGACTTTTAATAATTCCTAAATTCCTCCTATCTTGGCCGCAATTTTTATCATTTTCTAAATTCCTAGAAATCTGAATTTTGCGCGCGTTTCTAACACCAACACTAAGTTTTTCTGGAAACATATTGCGTCTAGACGTGGTACTTCACGTATTCCTTGTTAGATGTATTATAATAATATTGTCCTAGAGAAGCCCGATGACATAGTTCAAGCTTTTGCAGATATGTTCTCTATGGTTTATCAAAACAACAACGTCTCAGTTCCGTCTGATCACTCTGACATTACGAATTTTTATCCACTGGATATTGGTACTTTTACATCCGATGAGGTTTTCAGTTCGATTAGAAGAGTTGAACCAATAGTAACCTGTGGTCACGATGGTATTCCATATTTTGTAATTCGAGATTGTGCACCTGCTTTATGTCAACCGTTAAATGTTATATTTAATCTTGCTGTTCGGAGCAGAGTGTTACCCGATTTTTGGAATATATGCAAAGCAACTCTTAAGTAGAGTTATCGTGATAATATTGAAAATTATAGACCAGTAACTATTCTTTCCGCATGCGCACAAGTTTTGGAAACACTCTTGTAGGGAAAATTATACAGTTGTGTTCAGTCTCAATTATCCGATGGTCAACACGGATTCATTAAGGGTAGGTCTACGATAACCAACTTACGGAGTTTACCCAGTTTATCTGTAAATCGATTGATCATAGACCGTAAGCGGATGTAATCTATACGGATTTTAGTACGGCCTTCGACGAAATGGATCATGCGCCATAATTCTCTAAATTATCTTGATTTGGATTGGTTCCTAAGGTTATTGACCTTCTTCGATCTTACCTTCAGAATCGGTCTTGCTACGTGCATTATAATGGATTTACATCTGCATTCTCCGTTGCTTCCAGTGAAGTAAGTCAAGGATCTGTTTTAGGTCCGTTTATATATATATATATATATATATATTAATCTTTCTAATATTTTTTGTAAATTAATCTTTAAATGGTCTTTTAGTCTGCTTAATTGCAGAGTCTTCGCTTACGCTGATGACCTGAAAATTTATTGTAATATTTCTACCGCTGCTGATTGTTTTGCCTTGGAGAGGCAACTGTTCATGATATATGAATGGTGTAACCGTATTCCGTATCTGGTAATGCTATTCCTAGGGTTTCCCAGTTTAAAGCAGCTTACATTTACACCTCATATTATTGACTTGCCCTCTTTCGCTTCGAAGTCACTGGGCTTCCTCATACGCTCTTGTAAGCATTTCACTGACATCTACACTAGAGTCTTATTTTTCGCATTAACTAAACCCAAACATGAATACGCAGTTATTGCCTGGCATACTATTTATCTCAACCAGCATCTGTCGTTGCAACGTGTTCAGAAGAGATTCTAGAAATACTCGAGTTTCAAGCTGAGTGACGTCTATCTTCATCGCGGGACCGACCACGGTAGTCTACTAGAAGGAAATGGCTTGCAGTCCTTAGCTGTGTGACGAGATGAGTATAATGGACGCGACAGAATGCAAAAACTGCCAAAAATGTCTAGGATTGGTTGTAAGAGAGAATTCGGTGTTTTGAATAAAATTCTTGTATAATCGCCTAGAATCTACTTTCAGTTTCCTTCTCATACTTTTGAAAGCATTTAAATCACATAAGTAACCTGTTATTTTATACATCAATCGATAATGATTTTTAAGTTTAAGATTATGTGATCGCTTGCGAACTACACTGGAACAAACATTTCTAAGTGTTTATAAATTTCAGGATAAATTACAGAACAATTATCATCTATACTGGTATAAATATCAAACCTATAGTTAATAAAGAATTACACAAATTAATAAAGTCTGCAAGCTTAAACTCTTTTATCTTTATTACCAGACATACGGTTAAATTGTGAAAATGAAATTGATAGGTACGGTGCTAGGACGGAGTTATCGCCATCTTCGACTACTAGTGGAAGCATCTCTCTGCCAATTATATCTAATATTCCTCCCCTAATATTAGCTACTGAATTAAGTTGTAAGTTAACAAAATCTAAAAACGCATTCATTGTTCTATTTTTACCATCATTTATTTCAGGATTGTTGTAGTGCGTAATATTAAAATTGTCGAGAATGATAGTTTCTGCGGAACTTGTATTTATAATATCCAAACTACTTAGAAAACTCTCAAAATCTAGAACTGAAATATTAGGTGGTACATAAAGCAAATAAATAGCAAATGTATCATTGAATGAAGTAATGACAGCTCCATCAACAAGTGGAGTCGAGTCATTGACATGTGTAAAATTCATTTGATTATAAGTTAAGAAGGACTTTAAGACCAAAATAACACCACCACCAAGACTCAAATTTACACTCTTTTATAAGCACACACCACAGACCAAATCAAAGCTGTAGGCTGTCTTACTACAAATTGATACACCTCTGAACAACCTCGTGTAGACGTTCTTATGATTTATGGTTTTATATTAAATTTTTAGTATCACTTCTTTTACACAGCGAGAATTATTTAATAAAATCTAAAAGACAAGAAAGTTGAATTAGTGTCATCTCTTAACAGAAAGCCGATAATTTCATTAATTGCTTTCTGTATGTATCTAGTCTGTAAATCATTACAATATGTACTTCCAAACGGAAAATGCAAATTTAAATAGCCTCAATAATACCTTTTCCACCCTAACCTTATCATCAGTCGATTGCTATATACAATGCATATCTAAAAAAAAAAACGCTTTCAATGTTAACCCAAATGCATATTACGCGTATTACCGCTTTAATAATGATACCAAAATAGCGCCCTCTAGGTGCGCGTATGATATACTATCATCATCCTTCCACTGCTCGTTTAATGAAACGACCGGCGATAAATCACCGCCACTGAATGAGAAATACGTTATTCCCGTTCTAAACGGCTGTTGTTCCGATTAGAAATTAACCGACACGAAATAACGCGACGAACGAGAAGAATAAACAGAAATAAGCAGAAAAAAAGGTTTTTTTTTTCGGTGTCGAAAACCGAACGGGCACACCGAACGGGCACACCGAACGGAGGGGGCGCGACGACGTACGTTGTCGCAAGGCATCTTTATGCGTGTCGGACGCGAACCGTGCGTGAGAGTCCGAACTCCGGAATCGCCCGCCGGCCCACCGGCCCCCCATCAATTATAAGCGAGTTGTGTGCGTAAAAGCATTAAAATTAGTCCAAGTACTATTTGGCGCTGTTATCGGCGCTGATAAGATGCACGCTTGCGCATTCCTCACCTCGCCGCGACGGCTAGCGCCGCAGGAGCCGCACCGAGAAATGATGTATCGGTTGACGCCGGCAGGTTGCCCCGGACTGATGCTCCGGTGTTCCGGAAAGTCGCCACGCTATCGGTTGCACATTGTAATATATAGTCATCCAGAGAACTAAATACTAGTCGCAAGGTTCCAATTTGGTCCCATCTACGCTTCTGTTACTCATAAGTAACGTATTATAGGAAGATCACTATGATTAGAAAACTTTCACTTCAATACAAATAGAGAAAGCCGTTTGTTGAGATTTTTTGATTGCATAAACAGCAGTATTCATCTGTTCAATAATTTCTTTGTAGTTGCCGTAACATACATTTATTCCTATTTTTTATCAATCCGACAGAGTTTTTCATTGCGGAAGCACACAGGATAATTTCATACAGCTGCTATGCTGTGGGAAATATTTCATTGCCATTCATTGTTAGTTTGAACAAAATAAATTTTAAATGTACCTAATTGTTACTGTATATATCTGCAATGAAAAATAAATTCAATAGATCGTTTTATTGAAATGTATTACAACAATAAATTGCGTTTATCAATTTGAAAACTGTTTATCATCAATAACCGTTAATTGATCTACTGTATGAGCAACGATGAAATGTTTAACCACTGTTATTTGCAGGAGCTTTTTTAATGGAACGTCTTCTATCTAATGTACTCCCTCTATACACACACACACACATATGCATATACAGGTTGTTTTAGATTCATGGGTGTTGTCCCACGTCCGATGCTGGTCAACTGTTGACCGACAACCTCCGGAAGAAGATGAGGGTGTTGTTAAGGATTTAACATTGTTTTTTGTATTTTCTAAATTTTTTTTTTACTATTATGTATTTTATCTTCTTTGCATTATTATTTTCATTTAGAATATTATTTTATTTTCATTTTTATATTTATTTATTTTCATTCTTATATTTATTTATTTTGCTCTCTCATATCCAATTTTATTTTAATATGTATGTACATTACGCATTGTATATGTATGCAAGTCAGCCATTCGCATTACGCTAGCTAAAACTGCCTAATTAGAAATCATTCACTGCAACGTCGTCGGATATGTAATGGGAGTTTTCTTGAAATTTAAGATACACAAGCATAGGCAGTCGTCTCCCGCGCGACAGTCGAGGTATTAGCGATCGTGCACTCTCGGTCACCTTTCGTGCCTCGTCGTAACGTGTACAGTAACGTCGTCGTAAGATTATTAGAGATTTCTAAGTTTTTCTAGTTTTGGCGGGAATCGTCGAGGACGTTGTCAATACATTTATTTCTGGCGGGAGTCATTTGGTAACGTCGTCGGACCACATGTATAGATTTTTTTAATAAGTATAAATTCTCGATTTTCTATCATCGTACGTCGAGGCTACTGTGTCCATTGTCGTCTATACATATTTTTAGTCTTCAGTTAAGTTTGTGTCGGAAATTATTTTGGTGAGATTGTCGGCGCGCATGTATAGACCTCCTCTACAAGTACGATCACTCCGCGTCTTGCTGACGGTCGTTGCGGCCGCAGCGCCCGTTGTCTTTTGTACGTTTGTTCGGTCCTTGTCGTATCGGGACTTAGAAATTTTTCATTTAGTTGCTCGTCGTAGCGGACGAGTGTCACGGGCCAGTTTTCTTATGTAATGTCGGCATCATCGCTCCGTTTTACTTGTCGGTGCGCAGTTCGCACATTTGCTGGTTACTGGATTTTTCCCTTCTTTGGGGCGCAGTAGTATAGAGCTAAAGATTGCACATAGCGTAATATTTCAAACGAGAACGCCTGGGTAGCTGTGACATTACTTTTGTATTGAGATCGGCTATTATCGCTACTGTCGCCCTCGACCAGGCGTTCAAGCTCTAAGAGATAGGGTGGGTTCCCCTATAAATGTGAATATAACAAACGTATTTGGTCAAGTACAAATACATGCCAATAATACAGGGCCAAGTTCCTTAGGCAAATTTCAAACAAGGAAAGTATATTAGGCTCCCGGAAAGGGACATATAAATAAGCATAGCACCGAGGTGCGCTTATAAATTTAAGAAATAAATAGGGTTGGCTCCCCTATAAATAGGTAGTGGTGCATGCAAACAGATAGAGGCATTAGTACATGCCTCTGACAAAGCTTCAGCGGAAGCATATAAGAGTTTAACCTTTTAAACAGAATTAAGACATAGCGTTGCAACGTACATGCTGAGGCATTACTTTATGTTGCTACCAATGAAAATACATATACAAATGCTAATGTACATTACATGTATAAGAGAGCTCGAATAACTGCAATTGTTGCAAATCTATATATCTTACGTACATCGTACATGTACATAGGCAAGAGTGGAAACCGTGTACACATTTTATTTTTAAATATATTTTTTTGCGCATGCGCATTGAGTTTCACTGTACAACCTCTCCTCTAGTAAATAAGCGAACATACTCTACAAGTAAGTATTGGTCAAGTAATTTAGGAAATTACGAGCAGGCTACAGCGGCGTTGTTCTTCAAACCAGGAGAACGTAACAGGTGTTTTCATCGAAACGGTGCGAGACAGCGCCGCATTACAATACGAACCAACACTAGCGCAACAATACTCAAGGATCCAAAACAACAGATTACAACCACGAAAGTATCAGAACCAACACATGGATTGTGGTGGAAAATCTCAGGCTCCTTTCTTGTCGTGTGGGTTATTTTTTTTAAATTAAATAATTTGTCCATATGGAAGGTTCTATAAATATATATTCACAAAAAATGTGTATGTTTTTTAACACAACTCTAAACATTTACCTATAATAATCCCTGTCTAGCTAAATTTTCAAAATATAGAAACGGAATATGAAATTAGAATAAGAGAGCAGTGAATTTCGATAATAATTACAATTTAAAGCCCTTAATGTTGAAATAGTACTCACACACACGCATACTCTTTTGTATTTTAGATTTCCTGGGCTTCAACCAAATCAGTGTATTCAAAACTCCAAATTATTGTGACTATAGCAGCTAGAACACTTTATTGCTTCAAATAGCTTTGAAGATTTGTAATAACTCTACTTATTATGAGATATAACAAGTTTTTCTCTGGAGAAACAAGTTCGACATGAGTTATTTTGATGCTGTTGTTATTTCATCACCCGTTGTTTCTGGGGACACCGTCATTTCACTAAATTTGTTTACCTGGATCAGAGGCAACACAATAAAGATACTTGACGGAATGAAATTATTTACAAATAAGGGCTGCCAGGCGTGCCATCCATTATTTTGAAAATAGTGTGTGTGTTTTTCCATTTTGTTATATTATTATAGAAAAGTGTAAGTAACATACAGTATGTTACGCATTCTTAAGAATAATACAGATGAAATTATATTTAACCACAAATGTATTTTTAAGAAAAGCCGATATGTATAGATTACGAAGGTGGAGTTTACGTCTTCACTGTATACGTTGTTAAATTATAAATCAAATGAGTGACTAAAGTAGATATCTGTAATGTTCAATAAACAGAAAGAAAACTGTATGGAATAAATATTTTAAAGACTAAAGAAGAGGAAGCCTTAACGGTACTTCGCCTCCAACAACAACAGAATAAAATAAGGGCGTGAACCGAGCACTATCGAGAGGAACAAATTAAAAAGACAGAAAAAATTATCGGTTTTTAAATTGAAACAAAACATATCATTACAATATATATGTTGGTCTAGGTTCTTGAGTATTATCCCCTGTCTAATGCTGGTCCGCATTGTAATGCGGCGTTGCTTCGCGACGTTTTGATCAAAACTCCCTTATCTACTTATGGAAGTAATCGATCAGAGCAGTTGAGCAGTATCAGACGCGGGGCAACATTACATTACGTACACCACGTTCCCTTAAAAAAAATATACAGCAGATGTATGTATGTGAAATATAATTCTTCCGTAATGTTGACTTGCGCAGGTAGTTGGTTTTCAAAGGAACCTCAAGAATCTCTCGAGAAGAAGCTCGACGTTTCGATTCTTCTTCTCGAGCGTATCGTGACACCGCCCACAAGAATTATCTCTCATATTACATCGGCGAAAACCTCAAAGAATATATGTATATATATATATATATATATATATATATATATATATTCTTTGAGGTCGATGCATATATATATATATATATATATATGTTAAATAGTTGTTAATTAATTAATTGTCATCAAGGATATTTACAAATAAGTACATGATGACATTGCATCAAACCAAAGCGCTATACATACAAACGCTACGGCTAAGCGATACAAGCGCGTCAGCTTTCCTAAATGAGTGTGGACGCAAAGAACAAACATGCTGAACAGCATATCACACAATACGTTCTATGAATCACCACATCAAAACCGAAGTTTTAGGATAGAAGCAACGTGGATAGTTGCATTGCTCCATTGCAATATCAAGTGTACTCTTGTGACATAATGGTCCATACTGACTAACTTGAGGAGATGGATCAAAACTTAATTTAATCACACCGGATTCATCCAAAATCTACACAGGGTAATACGTAGTGATTCTGGCCCGGAAATCGATTTCACATGACGAATTCATTTTTTCTTTTTGGATCACCATTATTTAAATTAATTACCTTTTAACTATGAGCAACCCCTCATTTTGATATCTTTTAACTATGATCAATCCTTACTTACACCTCCAAAATCTGAAATACTAAATCAATTTCAATAACGAAATTCTCTCAACCCTCCCCTTCATCGTCATCACTCGCCATCATCATCGGCTCCAATTCGCAATTACATTTGAAAACTTCGCCGCCAGGATCGCTGTAAACAACGCGAAAACTTTCCAATTGAATTTGGACCTGTCAAATAAATCACTCAATCAAATTTATTCCGACTTAGCGCCTCGTTAGGTAGGGAGGTAGACATCCATCCGTCCGTGGTATCGCGTACCTGTTTAACAGTAGCGCGTCTCTCGTCGTCTTCCTTATGTGTTCGCGCGATTGTGTCAAGTTGAGGTTTACGAGAATCGGTAGTGTCTGGCATAGGCAACGGCTGCTAACCGACCCTCCGTTCCTAACTCGCCGGCGAAGGAAAACGACAGTTTTATGATCGCGGCACGTTTTCCTATCTACCCCTGGAGCGCCGGAGTGTCAACCTACCTGCTGTTACACATCGGCATTTAACCAATTAAATTGCAGTCGTAAAAACTCAGCACTATACTGATTAGCTGTTTTATCGTTAGAGTACGCACACGGACAGGTTAATATGTGGTAGTGGGCTGTTATTTATTGTAGGGTAGATTTGGTTTTCCCAAAAGTAGTATCTACTAAATTGTCGGGTATCTGCAAATAGATGTTGTATAATAATAATAATTTATTACAATATAACAGGATTGCCCTTGATAGCCATTATAAAACAAGAGAAAATGTGTCTCAAATAAATTCATATATTCATAACATCCCGGATTCAACACAATAAAATCATATTCTAATCTCTATGGAATAAATACATTATAGGCAGCAACAAGGCTATCACTACGCAACAGAAAACTTAGCGTTTTAATAGACTGTTGACGTACATTTACAATACGCTTCCTATATGCCAAGATTTCTACATTCCTCACAACGCGTTAAAAGTTCACCGCCAACATTGTACGCATATCTTACTGTATCAGTTCTACGGGCAAACGTGATTTATTTAAACTTAACACATGGGCTGAAAAGTCCCGGGCCTAACACATAGATGACGCTAGTTTCATTGCAGTCACCTTTCTCTCAGTTAGTACTAACCTTCAAAAGACAGCTGTTAAAATTTCATGATATTCTATTCATTAGTTTGTGAGTTATTGTGCTAAGAGTCACGCTACTTTTGTTATTTTCAAAACAATGGATCAAAAACAATTTCGTGTTTTATTTTTACACTGCTTCTTCTGAAAAGTGTTATGGGGACTTCGCTCCATCAGAAACAACAATAAAATGTTGGTTTGCTGACTTCAAACGTGCTCGTAGAGCACCGATGATGCAGAACGCAGTGGACGTCCAAATGAGGCGGTAACACCAGAATACATCAAAAAAATCCACAAAATCGTTTTGAATGATCGAAAAGTGAAGTTGCATGAGTTAGCTGACATCGTAAAGATATCAAAAGGACGTATTGGCTTTATATTGCATGAGCATTTGACTATGAGAAAGCTCTGTTCAAAGTGGGTGCCTCGTTTGCTCACTGTTGACCAAAAACAAGTACGTGTTGATGATTCTGAGCAGTGTTTGGTCATGTTTAAACGTAACAAACCGGAATTTTTGCGTCGATATGTGACAATGGATGAAAGATGCATCCATCACTGTACTCCGGAATCAAAACGATCGTCATCTGAGTGGACAGCAACTAGTGAACCTCGTCCAAAGCGCCCGAAAGCACAACAATCGGCTGGAAAGGTTATGGCCTCGGTATTTTGGGATGTGCGTGGTGTAATATTCATCGACTATCTTGAGAAAGGAAATACCATTAACACTGAATATTATATAGCCTTATTGGAGCGTTTGAAGGCCGAAATTGCAAAGAAACGACCGCATATGGCAAAGAAAAAAAATTTGTTTCATCAAGACAATGCACCGTGTCACAAGTCAATCAAAACAATGGCAAAACTACATGAATTGAACTTCGAATTGCTCCCACATCCACCGTATTCCCCAGATTTGGCTCCCAGCGACTAATGGCTGTTGGCAAAACTCAAAAAAATGCTCGCCGGTAAGAAATTTCGCACGAATGAAGAGGTTATCGCTGAAACTGAGGCCTAGGATAAATCGTTCTACAAAAGTGGTATTGAAATGTCAGAGCGGCGCTGGAATGATTGCGTTGCTCTTGATGGAGATTACGTTGATGAATAAAGCTAATTTTCAACCAAGAAAACCGTGTTTTCTTTGTTAGGCCCGGGACTTTTCAGCCCGTGTGTTAGCAATGTTTAGAGGTAAATGGTTCTCTTAACACCAAAGATGAATAGATAGCAGGTCACCCTGCAAAATGTGACAATCTGCAGTGTTAAGCATTTAAAAATAAGTCGGTCAGGAAAGTCATTAATGAAAATGATAAATAGGGGTGATCCAAGAACAGAGGCCTATGGTACACCCGAAGGAGACTGATATAAGCCCGACCGAAAACGTAACTTGTATGCCCGCTCAGAGAGGATTGTAATAATAATATCAAATCATCAGAGATACCCCATAGATGCTGTTTACGTAATGGGGTTTTATGTTGAACTCTATCGAAATCTGTATTGATGACATCTGTCTGAAGACTTTAATGAAATAACTTGGAAAAACTCTCTGTTTCAATATTAGATTGTAAACGTGAAGGAGCGGTCCACAAAGAACAAATCTACAGTCTCTAACAACAAAATCGGGAACGTTATCAGGACCAGCTGTCATTTCTCCCTTCAATTGACACAGAGCTTGTAAAACATCCTTCTCACTAGATTCCTTAAGGGAAAATGAACCGAAAGCCAAGGTATCGTTATTGGGATGATTAGTAGTAACGTTCGCGTTAGACATGGTTGCCGAGAAAAATGCGAAGCAAAGGCGTTAGTAATCTATTCAGTGGACGAAAAGGTTGTTGTTATCTGTCATAATATCTGTTATACGTGTAGAATTAAGTTTAGAATTAATGTAAGGCCAGAGTCTGTTGGAGTTCGCTTGAACGTATAGGTCAATAGCCATAATATAATTATCGGTATTTCGTTTAACAGATAATTGAACATATTTTCTGCTTTATAATTGTAAATTCGCGTTTCTATATATTTTGAGATAATGGTGCTTAATTTTAATGTTTCCACATGTTTCATTAGAGAACCATGGTGGAAATACATTCTTCCTATGTACTGTCTTTGGAACACTCTTATTAAAATAGTCAAATAATACAGAATAGAATCCAATGCAAGCATCATGAACAGAATCACAACTAATCACTGAATCCCATTGTGCGTTTAGTATCAGTTCATAAAGGTGTACCAGATTGACACATCTGAAATTAAAGTTCGCGACGTTAGACACTTTAAAACGTTTTTCTACTAACGAGGCACATCAAACACGGGAGCCGGATGTTCTCCAACCTTAGCCACCAGCAAAAGTATCGAACCGTTCAAGATCACACTTCAAAACTCAAAAAATCAGATCTAGGCATCTATTATTCTGTAATATAATAATATAATATAATCTGTTCAAGGAAAAGAATTTGATCGCAATTTTCTGGTAAAAGCTAAATACCACTAGTTACATAGAACTAATTTTTTGTTAATAGGAGAAATTTGTTACCAGTAACCTCTAAAATGTTTCTCCAATTCTTAACAGCACTTTAGTTTTACAGGGCTAAAACGTTAGTAGTAATACTAACGTTTTTCAAATTTCAATATAAATCTGTTTGAACTATACAGAACAGGTGCAAGATGGTACAGACAAATATAGGAAATTGCCAAATTAACATTTTCATCCACGAATAGTTTGATAAAGGTCAATTGCCACAGAACCTATTTCACACAACATTTTTGCAAAGATAACCGAGTTTTGCTATATAACAAAAACAATCAGACCAACATTAACATATAGCAGCGAGTCATGGACAACCACGAATAGTATCAAAAGCAAGGTCACAGCAATGGAAATGAGATTCTTAAGAAGAACAGAAGGAGTAACAAAGACACACAAAATCACAAACATTACAATTATTAGTAGTCTAAATATTAAGCGAATAGAAATAATAATAGAGGAGGGACAACCGGGACGGCTTGGACATGCAGAATGGTCGAAGATTGTATAACAAAGAAGATTTTCAAAGCCAAAATAGAGGGCAAAAACAGAATAGGTAGACTCCGAAACACCTGGAAAGCAGAAATGCATAGGACATTAGAAAAAAAGAAGTATTATTATTAGTTAATTATTGGCCTTGGAGTTACGCCATTAGTCACTTACACAAATTAAACAATAAAAACCAGAAAAAAATAAGAAAACCTAACAGCCCGAATGGACACAGGGCCAACACAGGACACGCTTCACACCCGGGGCCGATCGGGTGACTAACACAAACACACAGGTAGGCCAACCAGCTAAATATATAAACGTAGATTACACATGTGTTTGTATATCTTGCAATTGATATCTTCCCTCTCCAAGGCTACTAAAAAATTTATATTAATTGGAAGCTGAATTTTCAAAATGATATGATTAATATGTCCATATTTAGATTCACAAAAGGTGCATGTACCACTAACCGGAACATGAATTTTATGGAGATGTGCAGGAAACTTCCCATGATTGAACGATAACCTTAGAATCTGTAGAAGCATATCCCTTTTAACAGTGTTTCTGTTATACCACCGGTTATTTTTAATTGTAGTAGTTGGTAGGATTATTCTTATACATATTAGTGTAATGTCTCTGTCAATCTTTATAAGATCTATTTTTAATCCCATTTAAGAAATCGGAATGTGGTAGTGAGATGTTTTCTAGTCATTACCTCCTTGTTAAACCCAATGTTAGCATGTCCTTAAAAAATAAGAAGTATGGGATGGATTGAAGCTAAACAACTGGCCCAGGAAACTCTGGAAGAAAATAATAGTCCGACACCGCAAGGTATAATGGACGTAGTATTAAAAGAAAACAACCAAGAGCGTTATTTAATTTTTTCTTCCCCACAAAATAATATCATCTAGTTACCTCACTTTACGTGTCGAAAAACACACCACACCGAGCCTTTGTCTGGCTTGTCCGTTGACGTGGTGCGTGGCCAGGGCGTATTTAAACCATCAGGGCGTGATAAGTTATCAACGACGGAAAAAATAACGGAAAACAAAATAACGCGCGCCCGGGAAAAAAAGAAGGAAACGGGGCGAAGGGCTACGTTGCGCGCTGGTAGCGTTCCGAAAAGGACCACACACGTGGTCACCCTCCGCTTTCTATGGGCCCGTCGATGCGTTCGCAGCACGCGACACGTCGAACCAGGAACAATTTGTCAAATCGCCCGTCACGCGGTATCGCCCGTAAATTCTTTTTATATTCATTAAATGCGTTGTCCAGTTTAAATAATGACGATTTTATACGCTCTCGGAATAATTAAAACTATTTACCGGACTCGTTAGTTTGGTGTGTGTGTTTGTGTACGGGCGAGGGCACGAGATAGAGTAGAACCGTGGATTCGTGCTAGGTTAGACGCCTTTTCGTCGACGTACCGACGTATTTAAAGCATTCGCTAAACACGCTATAACATTGCGTTCGCATTTATTAAATTTATTCCTTCAGCGTGCCATTGTACTGGATTTCATGGTGTAATATTTTATAGAAATATATTTCAAATTATTTTTGGTTGGCAATAAAGTAATTTTCTTTATCCAAATGAAATACGTTTTTTTATAAAATTATTAAACTTTATTCAATAATACATTTTCCATTTTTATGAATGACCTTTTGCCACCATTCCGACAACTTAATTATCGTATGCCGATAGAACTTCTGTTCTTTATCAGAAAAACTAAACTAGATACAATTTGATAGTGTTATCATCATCGAAGGTTTTACCATTCAAGGAATTTTGTAAGCATCTGAATAAATGATAATCCGATGACGCCATGTCAGGGCTACACGGAGGATGTAATACCATTCATGTGTGTGGTCTGGCGTCATGGTGGAATATACACCTTTACGATTTACTAACTCTCGCCGTTTTTCTTGAGTTTAATTTGACCAATTTGGTTCCTAGGAAGCAGCTGAAAGTACACAATACCATTGTAGTGAACTGGCAGTATAATCTTTTTTTGATGCATTTCAGCTTTCGATGTTGTTTGCGCTGGTTCATTTCCTTTAGATTATGACCACTTTCATTCGATATTATAAAAAACTATCAATTTTTCATCACTAGCAGTTATCCGTTCTAAAAATGGTTCGATTTTTTTTTGTTCGATTTTTATTAACACAATTCTTAAAGCATCGGGTTAAATGAATCTCCTTTAACTTGTGAGGAATACAAATATTGAACTTTTTAATCAATCAAATATGTTTTAAACGGCTTTTTATTGTTGTGCGTGATATATTTAACGTTTCTGCAATCTCTAGGAAACGAATATGATGAACCGAACCAATTATGGCTTTGATTTGGTCATCATTGTTTGGCATTGGTTCATCTTTAAATGAAAAATCACCAGAACGAAATTAATCAATCCAATTCTGGCAGTGTCCTTTTTTTGAAGCTACGTCACCATACACATCGCTTCACCTTTTAGCAATTTATGTTGCCTTCTTTCGTTTTCGGAAATAATAAAGCAAAATATGACGAAAATCAGAGCTTTGAATTCACATAAAGGAATCTCACCAGAAGTATACTTAATTTAGTTTTTAATAAAGCTAAACTACACAGCTGGGAAATGCCAGAACTATATAATTCTAACATTGATATGTCATTCAAAAGAAACACTATTCCCATCCACATTTAAAATCGACAATTGTTCCCAGCCAATTAAAAAACTAAAACCGGTCCAAACTTAACTTTGCGACTGTTATGTACTGGATTTGAAATAAGTTTTGGAGTTTCCGTAAAACATGTAATATGTACATTTTAACAACGTTTCTACCATCATTATTACCTCGAAGACGAGGTAACACAGCTCCGAAACGTGTCGCAGATACAATAAAATTAAAACAGATATTTTTGGTGATTAAGAGTCCGACTCAATCCCAAAATTAGGATATAAACGATATATTCCCAAGAAAGAGTGATTAAAAATGCACAAAATGTATGGTAAAAACGCAGTTCTTCTTACAACAAATGGTTCCTTGTGAAAGCGTTTGAACTATTAGTATTTCAGAACTGAATAAGAAGGCTCCACGAGGTTGCTCTTGTTATCTGCCAATTAAAAAAAATTCAACAAAGTGACATCAGTGAATGTTGATGTGCTTTGCTTTTTTTAAGGGAAAAACATTTCCAAAAACCAATATTGTACTCTTAAGTATGCGCAATCGCCTTCTAGATTCTAATGCTAATTAGTGATATAAATCCACTTCTCATTACAACATCAAATGTTCGCGTTATGAATAGATGTCTTTCTTTTTAACGACGGAATCTGTTGAGCAAAGATGATCCGCTAAAGTTTCAAATTTGCATAATTGCAAGTATTCCCCACGAAGATTAATGCATTTTCGAACCAAATCTGGAAGCAGTTATTCGCTATACCGCTCGTTTATTAGTGCAGCCAAAATTACGTTTTTACAGGTATCAACTGCTCTTTCTGGCGACTAGAACCTTTGATCACGTGTGCTTGGTTTAATTCTATTCTAAATAACTTGTCAACTTTGACAGATCTCGCACTGAAACTTTGGACTTAGGTTAGCTAAAGATGGAAGTTAATTTCTAGTACTGCCATTTGATTAGTGACGCCCTCTATCTCCTAATATGGAAAATTGAAAAGACATCCTTCCACATATTCAATTAATATATTTTTTCCCTAATACTACCTGCATAATAAAAATATACACTTTCTGTTTTATTAATTAAAGATGTATAGGCACCTTATTCAAAAATCGCTGCGCGTTTATTCAAAGAATTATGCACTATAAATCTAAAGAACATGTTCCTCAAACAATAACCTTTCTATACAATAACTTATACTTTCAGCGTACAAATTTTCATCAGAGATAAAACTTTTAAAGACCACGTATCCTTCATTATATCCCAGGTGTTCCTCGTTTTCAATCGAAAGGCTGTTTCACGGGGAAAGATGAAAGCCACAATCACCGCGCTCTGTGGGAACAATGCAAGCATTGTTCGTAAAATATAATCAATATATTACGTAGAAATTAATTCATAATCGTTAATTACATTACCATACAATATGAGATCACGATTATTGTTCATTCGGAGTTCACAAAGGCAATTTTGCAACGCACCAGCTTTATAATTCACATTGAGGGATGCGATTTTCTCCTTATACATACATTCGGAACCAATTCCTCTGTTCTAATTACCGTACAAAACGGAGCCTATTCGGTAGGCAAAATTATCTTTTATGTTGCGGTATAACGGCACATGTATGTCAATAGATATTTTAAGTGCTTATAAATTATCTTATATCGCATACGTCTGCATTCAACCGGATTTGTTTTAGCTAATTTGTTTCGTACCGTTGTGTGGGTCGAAGATTTGGAAATTAATTCGCTGGGACGTAATCCCGTTATTATAAAGCCAAATCTCAAGTATTCCCTTTGCTTTGGAATTTATTGTAGCGTATTATGCGGATATACATAGTCTAGAGAACGTTTGGAAAATTATTTTCGACGTGAAACAGAATTGCTTAAGATAATGAGGTAATTTTATAGAAGAAAACGCTTCCAAATTATTCTGTACGCGAGCGAATTGGCCCTACTCGGTGTTGTTTCGACAAAAGGTGCTTAAGGTAATTTAGCTTACAGAGAAAATAAGATTACATCGTAATAAGATGAAGCGGCCCTTCTTTCAAGAGTTGTATTTGAAGCCCTTCTGTTGGAATAATTTTTATATATAGGGACATTAAAATGACGAAGAATTAGGAGATATTGACATCGTAAACATCTTCATGTACTTCTAATTATAACTTGGTTTTCTTAACAGGTATAATGCAAAAAGCGTTACATACAGGAGGGCGAACCACAGTCTACAGTGAAATAAAATAAATACATTTGCATTAGGTAACGATATCTATTATTGAATAAATATGTATTCCACAAATTCAGCTTGAAACAATAACACTAAATTTAGTTGGCAACTGCCCTCCTTGTGACGAGACGGAAGTTACACTTAAGAGAAATTTGTATTGTAGATGTTGAAGAACTGACTATAAAACTGGATAGAAATAAAAGCGAACATAAGATTTTGTTTTGCCATAGATTCATTTGTACTAGATCTCAAAATAACCTAACAACCTCAACTTGCTATGTGCTTTAGTCTAGATTGAAGCAAAGCTTTTGGATCATAACCAAAGATGCTTCATTGTGACCTATTATATTTCACTGTGGCCCAGTACAATTTTTCTTTGAAGTGATTTATTTAATTCTTTGTCCGCATCTGAATTTAAATGTTTTGAAGTGATTCTTTCTTATCATTTTAAGGATATTATTATCCCTCAACCATAGGTAAAACTAAGGAAAATGTCTCTTAACTGAATAAGGAAATCCTACGGGGGCCACCTGAAATGTTTCAGAAATCGGCAAAAGGTGGCGCACGAAGGTTGAAGTGGAGTCATTGATCGGCAAGCGCAATCTTTTTCATGGTAACTGTCAAAATTTTAGACGTCTACTGTCAATAGCTGTCTAAGAGTGTGTTTTGTTTAGCAAGTCACGCGGTTTCACAAAAATGGATGAAATCGAATTTGGTGCAGTGATACAACACTTCTGGATGGCTGGGAAAACGGCCACGGAAATTCGAAATATTTTGCTAGAGGTTCATGGTGGTTCATGGCTTATGTACTGGATAATTTTCGACCATCAGCTTCTGGGTGAGCGAGTTCAAACGTGGCCGTACAAGCACAAGTGACGAACCACGCAGCGGACGCCGCTACCAACGATGAAACGGTCGACAAGATTCATGGTGTCGTGTTAGTCGATAGCCGATTGAAGCTGAAAGAGATAGCAGAGACAGTAGACATCTCATAAGAATGCGTTGGCTATATACTACACGAAATTTTGAGAATAGAGCCCTGTGGTATGCCCGAAGGAGATCGATATAAACCCGACCGAAAACCACGATATTTAACGTAATTGATACGCTCGCTCAAATAAGATTGCAGCAACAATATCAGATCGTCAGAGATACTCCATACATTCAGTTTTCGTAAAAGGGTTTGATGTTCAACCCTATCGAAAGCCTTAGCGAAATCTGTATAAATGACATCAATCTGAAGACGTAGATCTAAAGCCTCAGACACATCATTGGAAAATGCGCACAAGTTGGACATCGCTAGTCTACCTTTAATAAAACCATGTTGCGCCGGAAACAGTTTAGCAGCAACGTGTGAATAAATATATTTATATAAGGTAATTTCAAAAACTTTAGAAAAGTCTCATAATATAGATATCGGGCGATAATACCGAATGCTATTCCTCGATCCGGACTTAAAAACAGGAGTAACACGAGACACTTTCCAGCAACTTGGAAAAACTCTCCGTTTCAATATTAGATTATAAATGCGAAGGAGGAATTATATATGTAAAATTTATTTAATAAATATATAATTTTAATATTGAAGCTATTGAAAGTAAACTGCAATCTACAGAGTTAATAGAAAAACATAAGAACGTAGAAGTTTAGCAAAACGAGATCTTACCATATCCACACACTATTTCCACTTCAATAGTAAATTACTTAAAAGAAAAGTGTAATCAAAACTGGGCATAAGTAAACGTGAGCGTAAACAAGGAATGTTGATTGAAAGAAATCAAGCAAACTTTAACGAACATGAAGCCAAAATCCGATTACAATACGTAAATAATACAAGTTCCTTAACAACGATATTTGAATCCGCTTCATCGTCAGAATATCTACAAGAATTTATTAATCCGATCGTAAATTATTCATAAATCCGATATGAGCGTTTACGGCTTACTAAATTACACAAAAAACGGCGCACCTGGCGTATTCCCGTCAACACGCTCGAAACAGAGGGAAGCACCTTTATTTTACTGCCTGACGATGCGTTTAAAATTAAATTTATTCCGCGTTTAGTGCAACGGTAATAAAAATTAGTTTTACGGCTTTTTCTAATCATGGCACAGTAGGATGATAATTTAATCTAATTATACGCCCTGCCGCAATAAAATCTACTCGAAAACAAGGCGCAAACAAACTTATTTGTTGATCATGGTGTGTGACTGATCGTCATCAGTAGCGATACACTTTATTGGAGCATCTGTAAACAGTTAAAGAGAGATTTCTACGGCAATATAACATTTAGAAAGTTGATTAAACTTAATTTCTTCGTTAGTTGGTCGAAATCTTATAACGTTCTCGCGAATAAAGCTGCATAAATGTCCACACAACCAAATCAAAGAAATAATAGTAATAACAAATATTTAACTATGACTGATACCCTACTGCCAGTATCTGTCAAAACTATGTGCGATGCGCAAATTTCTTGACCTCAGAAAAATGAGCAAGAGTCATAGCGAGCAAGATGAACACCAGAATAAAAAGTTCATCTCATCATAACGAAAATGTAATGCAAATTGCATCGAACATGGTTTTATATCGTCATAAAAAGATCATCGGTTTCCTTTGCATGATCTACTTAATAACACTTTTAAATGAAGCGATGGTCCCTCGTAAACCTCGACGTCATTTAATAATAAATCATCTGCAACATACGGACGAATCAAAAACACCAAAAATTCAAGCCTGAAGAACTTCCACTCAATTTCCGAAAAAGTTCAAATCGTTAGTTACAAGATTGCCTAGCTATTGGCAAAGGAGCAAAAGTCACATTCTGATGGCAACAATATTAAATGGCAAGAAAATAAGCTAAAGAAAGTATCAAGAAGGCCAAAGAAAATTCTTGGAGAGAGTTCGGAATAAAACTGAGAGATAACTATAAAGAAAACCAAAAACTATTCTACGGAACAATAAAACAATTGAGACAGAAGAAGGCGCCGATATTGAAAAATATAAAGGATGACAAAGGAAATATACTAACTGAGGAAAAAAAGATAATTGAAAGATGGAAACAGTACTTTGAAGAACTCACAAAAATAAAACAAGACGGATACATAAGAGCAAAAGAGCATAAAATAAAAAACGACGATGAACGTATCACACCAATAAGCGACGAAGAAGTCAGAGAAGTAGTTAGCAAACTAAAACTAGGAAAGGCGGCCGGGGAGGATGGAATCACAGCTGAAATGATAAAATATATGGGAGACAAAGGTAACGAAGAACTACTTGACCTCTTAAACAACATTATAATAAAAAAAGAAATACCTAAGGAATGGAATATGGGAATTATTATGCCCATATACAAAAAGGGAGACTCTAAGGAATGCTCAAACTATAGAGGAATAACATTAACTAGCATCCCAGGAAAAGTATTGACAAGAATATTAGAAAAAAGACTCCGAGAGAAACTGGAAACAACACTAGAAGATACTCAACATGGATTTAGAAAAGGAAGAAGCATCCAGGACTTAATATTTGTAATCAGATAATTAGGAGAAAAACTAATAGGGAAAGGAAAGGAAATACATATATGTTTTATAGATCTTAAAAAAGCTTTTGATAGGGTAAAAAGAGAAGATGTATGGCAGAGCTTGGAAAGGAGAGGTTTAGAGAAACGAATGATAGAGATGATTAAGGCATTGTATAAAAGCAATAAGAATAAGGTGAGAACTTCCAATGCAGAATCAGCTGAAGTCGAATCGCAAATTGGATTAAAACAGGGATGCGTATTGAGCCCATTGTTATTCTCTATATTAATAGACGACGCTGTTAAAAAAGCTAAAAGGAAAAAAATATGAAAGTAGGAAACTGGAAAATGAATGCAATTTACGTACAGGAACTAATGTTTGCAGATGATATGGTACTAACAGCACACTCGGAAGAGACATTACCGCGAAACTTGAAGATATACCAAGAAGAACTAACAAAGATAAACATGGAGATAAACACGAGGAAAACAAACACAATGATAATAGCAGCAGAAGAAAGAAAACATAGCATCAAAATCGGGGAAAAAGCATTGGAACAAGTTAAAAGTTACAACTACTTAGGAACAATCATTGAAGACAATGGGAGAATAGAGAAAGAGGTAAATGAGAGGATAGAGAAATCCCCAAAAATATATAACATATTGAGAAATTCGTTCCTGGATAAAAAAGAAATACCAAAAAAATAAGGACAGAGGTGTATAAAAGAGTGGTCAGACCAACATTAACATATGGCAGTGAGCCATGGATAACCACGAATAGAATCAGAAGCAGAGTTACGGCCATGGAAATGAGATTCCTAAGAAGAATAGAAGGAGTAACTAGAAGAGACAGAATCAGAAGCACGACAATCACTAATAGTCTGGATATCAAACCAGTAGAAGTGGTCCTAGAAGAGAGACAACTGGGATGGCTTGGATATCTACACAGAATGGAAGAAGATCGAATCACAAAGAGGATATTTGAAGCCAAAACACAGGGCAAAAACAGAATCGGTAGACCTCGAAACACCTGGAAGGAGCAGGTGTATAGAACATTGGAAAAGAGAAATATGGGATGGATCGAAGCTAAACAACTGGCTCAGAACAGGAACCTATGGAAGATAAAAATAAGAAATAAATAGTCCGACACCACAAGGTATAAAGGACATACGATTAAAAAAGAAATTTGTACTGTAATTGAATGTAACTCTGTTGGGCAATAAAGAATATTGTGATTATTTCCCTCGTCCAGTATATCGAAAGGTAAACAAGCTTGGCAGATACTATGCTGGTACTAGAGATATATATTACTAATGCAATTTAAATAAGTCATTTATCCTTGTGGTTGCTACATTGCCCAAAATCACTAACGGATATTATAAAAAAAATGATAAAATAAAAAATCACTTCACATACATTTTGGTTTAAGCACTTTAATTTCAACATAATAAGCAAATATCTGAACACAGTACTGTGTTTCAAACTTGTTTAAACAAAGTTTTAACGCGATTTCGTCGGATGAGCATAGAATGTTCCATTTTTAACGTAAGAAACCCTCAATTATATACTTCATCATGTACTACACTATCTTATTCAATGTACATATGTATATACGTATATTTTAGAGAACAGCATATCCTTCGACCATGAACGTCTTGAATTGCGAGTTGGCTCGTTGGCTCCAAGTAGTCAAGGTGTGAATGCTGCAGTCATAAAGGCGAACTTTACCGGCCGCCTTATAAATCCACGTAAAATTTATTTCAACGTTCTCGCTTTAAAGCTATATTTTATGCCGGCCGTGCTTTTTATGTTAGCGTTTAAACTACGGCGCATGAGAACCTCGTTAGCCAGTTCAGCGCAGCGGACAAATAACGTTAAATTTTATATAGCAGCTTTCAAGCACTATAATATCCATCCTATGCTCGTATATGTGTTAAATGTTATGATTATATGTTGATGGGAGATGTGCAGAAGTTATAGGTAAATAAAATATTTTTAGGTGTTAGATATGGTGTAAACGGGGCGCGTTTAAGAAAGGAATGCGTCTTGATATGATCGTATGGGCAGCTAGTTTAAAATAAAGTTTTAGAAAGTATGAAAAAGTAAAGAAAAAGAAAAAAATGTAAGGTGAAATGAATGAGAAAATCTACAAAGTATTGTAACTTGTACACATCATTATTGAAAGTGAGGAGAAGGAAGACAGTTATGTCGCGTACATTACATACATAATATTCAGCTTGTTACGTATTATTGTATTACTAATTGTGAGTCCAATTTTGAATTACATTATTTGTCTAAGTCGGGTGCTGGAATGTATCCCTAGATCTCTGATAGCTAATAACTTATTAGTTTTAGAACCATTTGATAAACCTGATTGTATTTTTCTCAATAGAAACGAATCAACATAATCGATTGCCCTAAGCCTCAATCAGTTATCTCCTTAACTCTTTAAGTTGATTTTATGTATGAAATGAACGTTTACATCAGCTAGAGATAGTTGCTACCTATATTTCAAATCTCCTATGATACTCCCAGAAAATTTCGACTCTAAAATTATACATCGAGAAAGTTTTATGCAAAATCAAAATTTAAATCGCCGTTATTAGCTTCAGCATCATTTGATAGCTTATTTATGATTTACATAGATGTTGGTTGCATTCTTCTTAATAGTAACGGATCTGCAGAAAAATATTTTAAATGCTTGAACATTATAGAATGATATTAAGAGTAATAATTTGTTTACCGCGACACCAGTGGACGTTTACATCTGTGTGTAGGTGATAACTTATTACTTATTACGTCTAAGTCCAGTACTGGATTGTATTCTTGATTGCTGACCCCGAATAATTAGTACCCAAAGAAGTAGACAGATTTTCTTTTTTTTTTTTTGATTTATCTGAACAGAGGTTCTCAGTGCAGCGGCAACTCTGTGTAATTTGTTATACATATAGCCTTGAATCATACAATCAACACGTAATATTTACATCTTGAACAGCACCAATATATTCCATCTTTTCACTTCAGAATACCATAATAATTTGTAAACTAATTCCTGTGTATTATTAGTTTATATTATTTATTTAGTTTATTTAGTTTTATTTAGTTTTATTTAGTTTTATTTAGTTTTATTTAGTTTTATTTAGTTTTATTTAGTTTTATTTAGTTTTATTTAGTTTTATTTAGTTCTATTTACTTTTATTTTACAGGTATATGATCAACGCTTGAAATACTATCATCGCAGTATGTCTGTCTCTATTCTGCAAAAGCACCAAACGTGTTTTGTTATTTAATCAATCGTGAATCTACGAGGCACCGGTAAACTTTAATAAATCGAGCTTTGGCATATGGTATTCTACTATACGAGGTGGCGACAAATTTGGAAAAAAACTAAATTCAAATTGGAACATACGAGGGCCATTCGGAAATTAAAGGTTTCGATTTTACAGGTGACCCCCACCGGTGACATCACTGACCTTGGTACTCATCCGCTTCAATTTAGCGGCAATTATATTCTATTTTCTAATTTGGAGGGGTGTTTTTAAATTGAAGCGCTAAAAAGTAGGCTAGCTGATGGTTAGTTTTCGGCACAAATTACACTAGCATTTGATATATTGCCGGACGCCGTATTCTTACAACAGGTGATTGATGTTTAGATCGTGTATTTTTCTGATTACGTTTGTATTAATTTTCCACTTTAAATTTGCGTTGTAATTATAAAAAAGTTCTTGTGAGATGTAATCGACTGACACATTCTCCCTGTAAAACATTTTCACCGCGTTTTTCGTGGATATGGACAAGGCTGCAATGACTTCTGCAACTCAAATATCCTTGTCGAGAAGACGAAAATGAAGAGATAGGGCGTTTATTTTTGATAGAGAAGCCGAACATTAAATATATTCAAAACATTTCGAACTGATAACCCCAGAATGAGAATTACTGCTATTGCAAGCATGGTAGGTTGATAGTACAGTATAAAATCATATCAATATAATTATATTAGAATAGTGCAACATTCAGGATCTTCCACTAAAAAAGTACGATATATAAAGTTGAAACCTAATATAGCGTATTTCATCAATAAATATAATTCTGCAGTATTTTCTATATTTCATTAATTAATAATTTCTTTTTGTAATGAATATGTAATTAATTCATGTTTTAAAACTGTCGCCAAAAAGTAGCTTTGAATAATTCCACTGTGTAAACGCGTCTTTTCATTCTACTCCTCCGAATTAAAATGTAGATTATACGATCCAATACGGTTGGTTACTGCTTAGCGCTACGACTTTAAAATGTGACAAAATTGACGATCCTGCCAAGTGTGAGGCGAGCTGTATTATCCGTCTTTTAAATGTCCTAAAAGTAGGACCCATCGAAAATTAATGAACAGATAACTGCGGTGTGTGGTAATGTGATCCACAAGCGGGAAGTGGTGTATCATGTTTCATGGCGGACGGAAAAATGCTCACGATGAAGATCGCTCGGGGCGGCCCTCAATGGTAACTGAAAGACTCAATGCTAGAACTGAAACAAAAATCAAAAAAAAAGGTGTTTCAAAATTAGTGAACTGTACTCATTCTTTCCAGAAATTTCAAGAACTGTGTTGTATGCAATTGTTAATGGAGATCTGGGTTATAATAAATTATGTGCTGGGTGGGTTTCTCGAATTTTGTCCGACGAATACAAAATCAAAGGAATGGCAAGGGTGGTGATGAAGTTTTAAGTCAGATTGTCACTGGTGGTGAGGCCTAGATATCATGTTTCAGAAACAAAGCGCCAATCAATGCAATGGTATCATCCACAATCTTAAACGAAACCCAGAAAAGCAAAATAAAGTTTAGATACCAGAAGGATTATGGCTACGGTGTTTTTGGAATATGAGGGTGCCCTGCTCATCGACTACATGGCTAGAGGTGAGACCATAAATGCAGTGGAGTGATCCTCCTTCACGATGCACGTCCGCATACAGCGGGAGTGACATAGGATTCACCTCGGCAGTTTCGGTGGACTAAGTCCTAATTGATTTTCACTTATTCCTCAAATTGAAAGATTGTTTGAGTTAATCAGTGATTCAACTTGGCAGCAACTGAGTATTCAGAAAACATAGAAAAGCTAATAAAGCGGTACGACAAGTGCCTAAATTTGAACGGTGACTACGTAGAAAAGTAGCTTGGTTATCTAATTCTATGTAAAATACAATTTAGTTTAACTATGTCTAACTTTACTTTCCGAATGGCTCTCGTACTTAATTTTAGTATAAAAGAATTTTATTACCTTACCAATGCCACCTCACGTAATTCAACAGAATGATCCGACGATTTATACGTTACCTCAATAACATCCGAAATGTATCTTTCACAGTTATAATACGGCATTCGGGCATTAGCTTCCCATTTAAAACGTGGAAAAATTGGATTCGGCAATAAATCGTACGCCGCGCGGTTACTTTCTTTTCAGCTTCGTTTCCCAAAGAGAATTTTATGTGAAATAAAACGGAAGTGCCCCGATCCATTATAACGGCATTTATTTTTTCTTTCACCCCGTTAATGGCACCTCAATGCCACTCACATACGCATACAATGCGGGGACGGCCTGAAGGGCAATAAAATAATACAAAAGAAAACTCCTCAACGCTCTGCTTTATATAACCTATACGTAATAATAGCAACGTTACCGTCGTAAAACTTTATATTATATAGATTGGTTCCTCGAGTTGGCACAAATGACGAATATAACGATGATTCAGCTCGAGAGAGCCGTCTTTGATCGTAAAAGAGACTTTAAAGTTTAATGAGTAGGCCCTCCTCGCTTCGCCACCCTTCAACTTGATGGTATAGAGGGCCACTAGCGCTTATGGACGCGGATTCTTGGGATCAGATTTTGCTCTCGTGAAGAGGAAGACCGTTTATCACGTGATCCCCGGCGATATCTGCACGGATCGTTAACGTGACCGGTATGCGTGTGATTAAAATTTCGGCTAGAAGATATTGTCTTCTAAACGACCTTGACACGAATGGATTTTATTACAGGGATTTGACGCGGAGGAGAACACTTCTCGAAAGTGCAATGGCTTCAATAAATACTAATTGGAGAAATTTAAAAGAAGGGTAGGACTTAATGGCGAATTGCTAACCAGCTTCTTCTTTGGATATGCATACTTTAGATATGAACCATTTATTCCATTAAAGGAAGATGGCAGAAGTCATTGAAATGATGACCATATTAATACGAACTACATACATACATAGGTACTATGTCGGTATATGATACAGTCTACATCGAAAATATAGAAATGAGCAAAATAAGAATGCGAGGGCGACTTGAAATGTTTCCAGAATCGGCCAGAGATGACGCACGAAGATTGAAGCAGATTCATTGGTCGGCAAAGGCAACCTTTCTATGGCTACTGTCAAGATTTCAGACGTCTACTGTCAACAGTTGCTGTTTAAGACTTTCTTTTGTGTAACAAGTCAGGCGACAAAAATGGATAAAATCGAATTTCGTGCAGTGATAAAATACTTCTGGATTGCTGGGAAAATTACCACGGAAATTCGAAATATTTTGCTAGAAGTTCACGGCGGATGTACTCCATCATTTTAAACCATCAGCTTCTGGGTGAGCGGGTTCAAACGTGGCCGCAATAGACGCCCACGAACCGCTACCAACGATAAAATGGTCGACAAGATTCATGATGTTGCGTTAGCCGATCGTCGGTTGAAGCTGAAAGAGATAGAGAGACAGAAGAACGCATTGGCCATATCCTATAAGAAATTTTAGGTATGAAAAATACTTTGGGCGTGATGGGTACCACGTTTGCTCACACCGGAGCAAAAACGAAATCGGGTGACCTTTTCAGAGGAGTGTCTGGCCAGGGTCCAACGCAATCCAAGCAATTTCTTCATGCGCTTCGTAACCGTGAATGAGACTTCGATCCACCACTGCATATCGGATACCAAGGAACAGTCGAAGACTTTTCCGGGCGAATCGGCTCCGAAGAAAGCAAAGACTGTTCCATAGGCCGACAAGGTCATGGCGACCATTTCTTAGTATTCCCAAGGTATGATCGTCATCGACTATCTGCAGAAGGCAAGGACGATCACGGGGCACTAGCGATTTATTGACCCGATTCGACGCAGTATCGAAGGAGAAACGGCCTCATTTGCAGCGGAAAAAAGTGCTTTTCCACTACGACAATGCACCGACTCATTCATTCATTTGATCTTTGAGCAGAATATATAAAAATAAAAATGAAAAACCACACCAGTACCATGTTCTTCTTGTCGATTCCGTCCATGTTTTGGACCATTTGGATCATTTTACTTAAATTGTGTAAAATGTTGCTGCAAGTAGTGCAAAATTATGGTTATTAAAAATAAGTTAATTCTGAATTAAAATGAATAACAGAAGTGGTAAAAACAATTCTTGGAATTTCTATCGTTACCATGACATGTCTACGTACATCAGGAACTTGGAGGTTGCTACGGAAAATTTTGTTGGAAACGCGGGTAAAATTTATGAATCAATTAAAGGATACCAACATGAAAAATGTTAAATGTTGGAACAAAATAGGTATTTTGAACAAACCGGATTATTACAATCACACCAATACAACGCATACGTCAGGATTCTCCAGAGCATTAAGGTAAAAGCTCTACCTTCTACGATAAGAGGCAACAAAAATACTAAGAACTGTCTTAACTTAATTAATAACAACATGAAATTAAAAGTATTAAGTTCAAATCCCACAAGCTAAAAATGTATTGTCTATCCAAGATTCACAAATTGCATAGGTACGAGACCGATAATTTCCGGCATTGATTCTAATCACTCAGATCGTCCAAATGACTAGTGAATGAATACAAAAATTGGCTCCATAAGGTGGATAGCCTAGATGTGGAAAATTCTCTGCAATTTGTATATAAAATTAAGAATATCGAACTAACAAGCGGGCAAATCCCACTGTCGTTCGATGTTTGTTCACTTTTTCTGAGCGTATCAATTCTAGGAACTATGGACTACTAGGTTGATTTTTTGAAACTTAAGCAACGTGGATAATTTAAAAGATTAACAAAATTCTGCATGTCTTAAAACTGCTTTCAAATAGGTGGAAAATGGTTCGAACATATTCATTATCTACTTTCATCGCAAAGCTGTTCACAAGCAAATTTGAAAGCAGCATGGAAAAAGAAACCAACTACCCAATACAAAGTATACTACAATAGAAGAACAAGTGAAAAGTCGGCAATCTTTTCTAGATACTTTACTTATAAGTAACAACAATAAATTAGAAAGGGATGTCTACAGAAAAGAAGCCAGTTTCAATAGATTTATTACTAGGGCTCATAATTCTCTGTTGCTGGCCAAATTTCTTTCCCTCTGCTCTGTATCCCATACTTTGCGCGGTGTTCTCCTTCTTCTTTTATTGAGTACCTTCGTTTCATATATTAATTTAACTGGTGTAGTGTTCTCCATTTGTTGCAAATATCCCCACCAATTTAGTTGTCGTTGTTCAATAAGTTCATTATATGTCTAGTTCCTTTCGTATTTGTGAGATTCTCATTCCATCCTTTCTTGTTACGCCCCTCACTCTCCTAAGATATCTCGTATTTTGAATTTTGCTTTTTTGCCTACTATTAAGTAGCCATGATTTGCATCCGTATGTCAGGACAGATCTGTAGACTGCTTTGTACACTTTTATCTTGATGCTTCGTGATATTTCTTTTTTCGCAATGAAATTCTTATTATAGTTTAGTTGCTTCTTCAACTCCTTCATTCATTTCTGATTCATTTTTGCTAGTGCTTTCTATCGATATGCCTAGATAATGAAACTCATTTACTTGTATGCTTATTCCTTCCATCTGTATATTTAGTCGTTCTTCACCGGTGGTCATAACTTTTGTTTTATTTGTGCTTATGTTGGTAGCTTTTCTCTTTTCATTCCAAACATTTATATTATCTTGTAGGTTGCTTTAGTTCTTTGCTATTAGCACAACGCCATCTGCAAAAGTTGCCTCAGCTATTTGTATCCACTGTAGATTCCTGTATCCAATTTATTCTTCTTTCGTCTGCAATGAGCATTGCAGACGAAAGAAGCATTTTACTATATCGTCCATGAATATAGTGAACAGTACAGGGTACTCCTGTCTTAACCTTAATCTTGCATTACAATTCCCTCGGATCTCAGGGTGCGTCTCATTATATTGGCACTCTATCAAAAGCTTTTTTCAAATAAATAAATGCGAAATATGCGTTTTCCCCTGTTTAGTATAACCCATTTACAGATCCTAGAAATAACAGTACGCCAACCTAGAATTGCACAATTCTTTTGCATTCGAACACACTTTTCTCAAAAAAGGGAAAAAAGGATAGCTAAAATTAAGAGTGTCATTTATGACTAAGGACTAGGAGGAAGAAAGAACTAAGTATATCATTCGCAATAATTGTAGATGGGGACACACTACTAAACCCCCTACTTTAGTTCGGTTTGTAGCAAGGGGTACAATCTTCCGAACTATTTACAAAAGACAAATTTTATGGGCTATTTTGGAATAATTTCTTCGATTGTATAAATTATAGCTGTCCAATCTAATGTAATAATTATATCATGAATTGAATAACGATTTACGAAACGAGAACACTTTGAATTCTTAAAAATAAAATACAGTAAATTTTGTGTTTACGATTAGACCTTAGGTTAAGTTGGTCATAACCACAGATTAATTTTTTTTCTCCAGTAGAGTGTCTAATAACATCATAAATATCATTGAATTCAACACTATACCAAACTGATTTCCTTCCGCACCTGAACCTCTGTTCGTCGTTAAAGAGAATTTAATACTTAGATGTAAATTGGAAGCCAAAATACGGCACAGCAATTATTTACTACAATGGAAAACTATAAGCAGTATCCAACCCGCGTACTACCAATAACAGTATACGTCTAAGAAGCACCCATTTAACTAGAGAATATCAAGACGAGAAAGATACTCCATAAATAACCATACGCCACTCTATTCGGTATGTAGTAGAGAAAACAATCCGTTCTCTATAATACCGAAGAATAACACGCCGCAGAATCCAATCAGTCCACCCTCGAGCAGCTCTAAACAAATTTAATGAATAAATTAATTCAATAAGTGGCGTTCTCTCTCATCACCAAGCATAAAGACCCCGTCTCCCCTGTGTGAAATATTTTACGCGTTTAAGTTAAGTTAGCGTAAGGGTTGCAGACAAGATAATACAATCGGGGGAGTGATAGAAGTAATTCTATACATTTAAATTGGCTCTTATAAAAGGGACACATGGCCCGACAAAACCACCACCATAACCACGCACGGAGAAACATTGTTTATTAAAGGCCCATTCATCGCTATGAAATTACGATTTAAAATTTTAACGGAGTCAAGATTGCGAGTAAATCTCGGGCCGAACTCGTATGCGGCGCGCGGTAAGAATAAGAACCTGCGGTGCCTTCCTCTTTAGGCGCTTTTATGCGAAAATAATGGAGGAAGAGGTACTTGCTTATTGTTATACGGCTTGGCGAAGATATATATTCCCCAAATGAGTAAAGCGTTTATAAATATAAGGTTTATGTAAATAAAATTAAATCTAGTTTCCTTGAAAATCGTACAATTTGTTTACCAAGGAAAATTATTTCCTCGAGCTTGTGGAGGATTGTAATAGCAACCGTTGCCGAAGACCAGTATATTATCAGTAAACAAAATCGATGACGTACAACTTTTTAAATTTTTGAGGATATTAATTTAACCCGCGGTTAATTCAAACAGGTTTAATTGGATTTAGGAACAGAAATTGCACCGAAGGAGATTGGTCAAATGTTCTGTAGATCGAAGAATTCTAAATCCAAATTTTTGGTAAACAACGGAAGACTTTAGATCGAATATAAGGTTTTTTGAAACACATTTCTTAATATTACGTAAAATACACAGTTGCTTCTTCGCTTTTTTTAACAAAATGTTTCTAAATCCTTATAATGTTGTGCTGACAGTTGCATTGGTCACAAAAATTTTCGTTCACATGCCTTGAACGTTACCGACTTCTTTTTTGAGAATGTCTCAAAAAATAGTGTAAATTCATATCCTATTCAAAGATGAAAATATATCAAAAATTCGTATAATAAAAGCCGTAAGAAGCGTGGCACCTCAACTTCTACAAAAGTGCTACAAATAACTTCGTTGAAGTGTGAACTTATGTACCATGGAAGGTGGTGGAGTAATATAATTATGTTTTGGTAAGTTAGACATGTCTTTTATCGTACAGAAAAAAATATTAACGCAAAATTACAAGGGCAAACGAAATCAGCTTAAAAGAACTCAGTTCAGAAACTACACCAATTGACCGTTTCATTACTACCTTGACTATCGTCATTGTATATTCTTTGAAGTTCGTACAGACTTTACTACACTTTACTCTGTTAATAATTTATTTCGGCACTGTAGCGTCTCAATTTTCTGCTAGTACAGCCGATTTTAAACTTCTCTCTAGCGTATTTTGCAACACAGCGATGTTCTTCTCAGAGATAAAATCGTCGTTTTCATTGTTCTTTTTTACTAAATTGTATACGTCTAACCTAGATGTACATTTTACATGTTAAGCATATGTACATCGTCATTAAATTTATAAGACTATCCTTACAAAGCGGAAAAGGTATTTTATATATGTCTCAGTAAGTAATGTGATTATAAAATAGCTAGGAGATGAATAGACTATGTCAGAATGCTTTGATGTGGTCTCTAAAACTTCTGACATAAGAAGAAATCAACGGTTTTTAAAAAATATTTAAATAAACTGTCAAAACTTAGGAGTTACTGCGGTGGTTGTAAAGGTCAGATGTTTTTCAAATGTGTTCAGCCTGTTAAAATCAAATTTATTTTCTTGGGAATATAATTTAATAACATTGCTCAGGCGCGAGAGGTATGCATTTAAAATATGTTTACATTTTCTCATTTCAAACATTTTAAGCTTTGCTCTTGCTTCTTCCATTACAGTTATAAGCTCTTCCATTATCAATGTTCCCTTAAACACCAAAAAAGTGATTTGTATTACAGGGGGGAGAAGTATAACCAGTAGTTAATTCTATAGACGAAAGACTACTGTATGGAAAATTATACATTCATCTCAGAGACACGTGAAAACAATCTTCATAGTCTTGAAGCTATCAAAAGGGTTTTCTTTGGTCTATTTACTTATTGGCATTACAATGTCAATACAGTAGTTTAAAGATTTGAAACATAAAGTATGATAAACTTTGTAAAGGTGTATTATGTTTTATTTAACTCCAAAGTATATTTTACTTAGCTATTACAAATCAATGTCATAAGTATGTAAAATATATGCTATTGCACGCCTAATGCAAATTAGAAACCTCAACTTTGACAACCAACCTTCTAAAGAGCATTGCAAATACGTAGAAATATTTAAACGATAGTCTTTAATGGGTCAAACAACAAATACTCCAGGTAAAAAAAGACTATTTACAGAAACAATTAACAATTTCGCATCCAATTTAAACCAAAGGTACTTAACTACTATCTATCGCGATGACAACTTTGGCAACAAAATCCTTGAGAATAATCTATTGATGAACGTGACTATGTAGTATCATTATCGAAGGAAAGAGTTGGTAGTTTAATCGAAACCCACACTGTGGTATTAAACAAAATTAAAAATGTGAATGTGAAAGAAAGAAATGCAGAACGACAAATACTTATTCACGCATATAATGTACACCAACGCGCAAAACTAAGTTTGATATCTGTATTTGAATATAAGTGCAATTTCAATATTGTTACTTCATCTTCAACATGGCTATTATCGAGGATTAAAGAACATACAATTGCTAGAATAGTATTCCTCAAACGTTATCTCCTAATCGTGTAATAATAAGGTGCAGTGCGAGCATTAATTCAAATATGTTTATTTTCTTCTTTAAAAACAGTAAAAGATGTATCCTTAAGGATACGAGTTTTCTCTAATAATAATAATAATAATAATAATAATGAAATACTATCCCAAACATTTGCAATAAATACCCAAAACTTTTAACGCACAGATAAGTATATATAACAGGCGATTGCTCCCATAGGAATTTTTCATCTTCATTTCGCATTTCAAACAGAAAATTAAGTAAGTTTCGTAAAAATTCAAAGTTACTAAGCCCTGGAGGGATATTGTGGTCAGTTTAGCTAGCTCGAAGCAACTACCGGCGACGAAACTTTGCTGCCTTTCTTATCTACGAGCGTCCCTGTTAGTTATAATTGCATTAGAGTCGCTGCTGTCGGGATAAAGTTTAATTCTACCTCGTGGGTTACAAACAGCGGCTTATCGGTAAAATGGAACGAATAGACTGAGGGCTTTTCGAACCACGAAGCCAATTTATAACGCGTTCCGTTTCCCGTAATCCGGTTTCTAATTTAATATTCATAATAATCATCTACACCCGTAAGATACTCGGAAATTCAGTGTTTAGGAGCGGATGAAATTTGTAGCTGTAGTGTAGGGAATTAATAAAAGAAAATCTTAGTTATTTGAAGATGTTGCTTCGAGGGTATTCAAAGCTTTAAAGACATTTATTGATCGATAGTATACTATATCAGGATTTCGTTGCGATTTCGTGCCGTTAATTTTTTTATTTTAATAAAAATAAACATCTAATTATTAAACCTAACCATTATTTTATTGTATTCTTTGTATCTTGAAAATACAGCTCCGAGCAAATGTTATAGGCAAGGTAACTTTTAGCGTTACGATAACACGAGAATCTCAAAACTAAAAAAAAACACATAATTCAGTTTATAAGGTTCTTTTTTTGTTAAATAAATCAGTATTTAATGCTGCCTCCTCTAGCCCTTATTACAGCTTTAATTCTTTTAGGCATAGTAGCTACCAGTTTGTAACATGTTTCTGTGGAAATAGAGGCCCATTCCATAAACATTATTAGCCTTAGGGCTTCTTTAGAGGCAGCATTGTAGTATACGGACCCTGTCCTTCAATATATGCCATAGATTTTCAATAGGCGAGAGGTCAGGCGATTGTGGGGGCCAGTCCAAAATCTTCACTTGGTTATCAGTAAACCATTTCATTACAGGTCGAGCCTTGTGGCAAGGGGCATTGTCTTGCTGAAAGTAATACTCCTCTGAGTCCATATCATAAAATCTGACAATTGATGTTCGAGAACCTCTTCCAACATCCCAATGTAGGGTGCCCCATTCATGCGGCCCTCGCACACATGGACTTCCCCTACACCTTGTGCAGACATACACCCCCAAATCATAATGCTTCCACCGCCGTGTTTAACAGTAGGTAAAATACGCTCTGGGAAAAATGCTTCGCTGGACCTCCTTCGAACATAACTTGCTCCGAAAACGCTGTGCATCTGCACAGAATAAACGAAGGACGTTAACTTTTTCAATATTTCTATTTTGGTGAGAAAAGTAGGGGCGCTGAGTTCAATTATGTATATTGCAAGGATTATAAAATATTATTAAGCACTTACGTCTATATTAGATTCATCGGACCAAAGTGCTTTGGCCCAGTCATCTACAGTCCAATGTCGGTACTTCTTTGCCCACGTAAAGCGTTGTTTGCGGTGTAGCTCGGTCAGCAAAGGCTTATGTCGCGGTTTCCGGGCACGCAAATTAACCTTCTTCTTCTTTCGTATGCACGGAGATTGGTGCGTCTCGTTTAGCGCGGAGCACTGCAGAAATCTCTATCGCGGATTTGTGCCTATCCCGGAGCACGATACGCTCTATCACTCGTTCTTCTCGCACAGTCGTTACACGTTTTCTACCGCTCTTGGGTAGATTATACTACTCTCCGGTCCTTTGGTAGCGGCTAATTGTGTTTTGCACTGCACAACGCGAACATTTTATTGTCTTAGCAATTTTTATTTGTGACAATCCTTGTTTGTGTAATAAAATTATCTGGCCTCGTAAAGCCTCAGACATTTGGGGCTTTTTTGGCATATTGTGTATACACAAACTTACAAAAGAAGGTCGGCACTCTAAATGAACTTTTGAAACCGAGAAACGACGTTTCTTTCTCTAACCATACTATATTAATCAACCTAAAAATTTTAATTTCTGTCTTATATAGCTTCGTAATTTATATTTTCTAGGAATTTCTACTTTAGATAACGACCAGGTATAGGTTCGCAGTATCCTTGTTCTAAGAAGCGCTACCTGCTGCGCGAAATACATGTTTGATTAGGGTGCCTATAACATTTGCTCGCAACTGTACCTTTTGGGGTATCTTGTGCTATTAGCAGCTTTTAAGGGAGAGAAAAAAACAGGACAGACGCTTCGGATTTATCTATCCTCTTAGACCAAATTAACGAACCGAGCAAAAGCAGAAATAGATCATAGTTAAAGAAATTTTGAATAGATTTATGTATGTGGGCAAAAAGGCAAATATCAAAATTATTTTCTGCGCATCAATGTATATTGTACCCTCAAAAAGAGAACCATGGCTTGAGAATTTAGTTTACGTGCTTGTAATTTATGTGTATACTAGAGCCACGAGGTTCCAACGCACGTCATTAACGCGACGTCATACCTATAATCAAATGACGTCATAAACATGCATATGCGACCTCACAAATAAATATAGGTATTTTATATTAGTACCTAATTATAACATAATAGTTAATAATTAAATTAAATTTCAATGGATAACACAACAGACTGTTTTTTAATACTAACACTCGTTCTGTCAAAGTTAAAAATGTAAAAGAAATAGTTATTTACTTAATTATTATATTTCCTATATCGCAGTACTTTGACGTTACTGTTATTGGCTATTTAGAAAGGTACTTGATGAAACACGATGTTGTTGGTTGTTATTGGTCTTCCGGCCATTTTAAATGTTGACAGTTTGTAGAGTATTAGCGCTTGCCTTGTTTCTTTGTTTATGACGGAAATCGGCAAAGTGCGAAAAATTAAAGGCTGGTTTTTGCACCAGGTACTTCACCTATATTTTGTTCCAAAACAGGAGGGCATGCTTAAAGAAAATTTTACAAAATGGTTTACGCTGCAATTATTACCAAATATGGAACCTAAAACTCTATGATTATTATGGATAATGCTACTTATTATTTTGAACTAAGAAACAAAGCACCAGACGCTAGATGGAGAAAAGAAAATATACAAGAGTGGCTGGCAAATAGTATCGCATATGATTCTAGTTTGAGTGTGAGTATTTGTGGAAAGTAAGTAATAATCCGTATGTTTTAGACACGCAGGAATATGTAATAGATGAACTGGCACGTGTATTGTACATAGCCGCACAGTACTAATATTGCCGCCATATCACTGCATATTCAATCCCATTGAAAATATGTGGGGAATTAGAAAAACACACTGCAATCGTCACAAAGGAAGAGATGGCTACGGTATTAACAATTGATTGATCGTGACGAAATTTTCCTTTAATTATTAATTTAAATGATGATTCAAGCTCAGAGAGTGATATTAAAGAAAATTAGCTAATTAATAAGTTTTTTTTTTCATTTTTGACAGTTGCCAAGCAAATATTTTAATAAAGTAATTCTGATCCAACATTTGTTTTTTTTAATTTTATTCGTAAATAATTTCATATACTACAAATAAAACATTATTTTCCTTTAGTCGAGATATATTTACTTTTTGTAGTTCGACTAAACACTTTTACATATTGTTAGATGCTTCTTGCTAAATTCTGTAGTACTAATTAATGATAATAAGTAAAGTAATAAAAGTTATGTAATCGGCAAGAGCATAAAATCTGACGTCACGATTTATTGATGACGTGTTTGGAACTTATCGTGCCTCTAGTATATTTTTCGTATTGCGTGAATCATGTACTACGCAACAAAATTAAGCGAAGGGGCTGTATGAATAAGCAAATGTATTAGAAACGGTAAACGTTTCATTATATTCAATTTAGAAACGCTAGAAAATAATGGAATTATACAAACTATGTTAGAAATAACTTAACGCACTAATTCAACATGTTACTGTTTATTAATTAGTAACATAAAGACCACAGTACCGTAGTAATTACACGCTTATTATTTTAGGAATCGCGTTCCCGGCGAAATTTTCTCATGTATTCACTTACACATGTAACACAAAGCGTACACTTATAGCTTACAGCAGGAAGCGAAACATATTTTCCTCAAAGGTAACCTTCTCTTCGACTAACGCCACATACCCACAACTCCACAATACGTTATTCTACGCCTGTATAGTATCAAATAATTTGTATTGTTTCCAACAAAATAATACCGCACGAATTTCGTATTTATCTTCGCCGTCATTCACCGCAAAGAATAATAAGGAAAGCGTATCCTGTTATAGGAAGAGAAGAGGAAGCGATATGTTAATTACTAAGACGCTATATTCAACAAATTCCGATACGTGTCGCTTACGTAAAACGCTGTAATACGACATAGAGAGCCGGCAGGCATTCGGATAAGACCTTTTGATCTTTTCACATACATACACAACTGGTAGTACCTACCGCGTCGATCCTTCTATCTCGGAGGAAATTTATGTTTTATAGCGGGCCTACCTGCCTAAGTTGTTGTCGAAGGAAAGTCAAAATCGGAAACGTAATTTTCGTAATTCGGCCGCAGTTTCGAGCTTGGTAAATATTAAATTACCGCTTGATCTCGTTGGAGAGGATTTTAATACTTAATCGAGTTTTAAATAATTAAATTTGTAGGGTCTAACGTCGATAAAATATCTTCCCAAATGGACTTTGAGTTATACAGAACGGAACATGATCGTTGACGGAGGCATGGTAGCGATATTAAACCATTTTGTAAAGAGAAAAGTGTTATTTAGAATATTGCATTTGTTTATGGGTCAACATTTTTAGCTTGTTCTAAACAAGCTACCTTTATCTATATTATGTTGGTAGTAATCCTAAATTTTTTTTAAGAATACCAATCTTGAAGATTTTCCAACAATAATAATAATAAGAAGAAAACAGCACGACATAACAGGAAATTTGCAACACTTAGCCTTTGCACCGGATAATTCTATTTCTAAACCAGACAACCTGTCGAAAGAACTACAGCACGTTAAGTCATTGCTCCAAAATAATGGGTACTAATATCCACTTTTCGTCGCAGGTGAAAAACCGACCAAGATCATTATCGTTGCGTGAAATGCTGGGAGATTATATTCATTCATGTAAACATAAACTTTCGGCAATTAACTTTTTGGTATATCGTTTGCTAATTTCCTTTTAACTAAAGACAGGTATCTAAATTAACTCAATTAAATCATCAAAATTGGTAATTTTAACGGATAAGAATTAGAAATATCAGCACGCTAGAAAGTATTAGCAGTAGTAATAAGAACTATGTAAAGTTATTATCTTATTCACGTTACACGAAAGGTTTTCAAAGAATCTTTTCTCAAAGATCGAAAAATCATTCTCTCGTTAAACAATAACCTCATGAACTTTTTAGGTAACCCTAAACACCAAGTAGATAATATAGAAACATCAGGAATTTATATTATCTAAAGATTGTGATCAAATAAACGTTGTTAGTGTCGCCCTACATGTGCTAGGAAGAAAAAATAATGTTGATAATGTAAAGCTAATTCGAAATGTAAAGAACTATGGGACTATATAGGGATGAAAATGTAGAAAACCAAATATATTTTTATGAATATAGATTTAAGCCCTCTTAATTTTAGCCTTTACTTATTTATTTATTTGTCAGTCGACTGTAACTTTAATAGGTCATAAATAGAGTTGTTTCAGTTTAGTTTGTTAGTTCAGTATCACTGCTGAAGACGATACCTCATCTGTCGAAACGTGCCTCCAGCTTTTTAATGAAGAGTTGAATGGAGATAGTGAACTGTTTCAATGCTGTATATCGTTAGGATCCAAAAATGTACTGTACGTTGCAGTAATGAGATTTTTTTTAATCCTATGTCCTTTATACCTTGCGCTGTCGGACTATTTATTTCTTATTTTTATCTTCCACAGGTTCCTGTTCTGAGCCAGTTATTTGGTTTCAATCCATCCCATACTTCTCTTTTCCAATGTTCTATACACCTGCTCCTTCCAGGTGTTTCGGGGTATACCTATTCTGTTTTTGCCCTCTGTTTTGGTTTCAAATATCCTCTTTGTGATGCGATCTTCTTCCATTCTGCGTAGATGTCCAAGCCATCCCAGTTATCTCTCTTCTATGATTATTTCTATTGGCTTGATATTTAGACTATTAGTGATTGTCGTGTTTCTGATTCTGTCTCTTCTAGTTACTCCTTCTATTCTTCTTAGGAATCTCATTTCCATGGCTGTAACTCTGCTTTTGAATCTATTCGTGGTTATCCATGACTCACTACCATATGTTAATGTTGGTCTGACCACCCTTTTACCTCTGTCTTTATTTTTTTTGGTATTTCTTTTTTATCCAGAAACGAATTTTTCAATATGTTATATATTTTTGCGGAGTTCCCTATCCTCTCATTTACCTCTTTCTCTATTCTCCCATTGTCTTCAATGATTGTTCCTAACTATTTGTAACTTTTAACTTGTTCCAATGCTTTTTCCCCGATTTTGATGCCATGTTTTATTTCTTCTGCTGCTATTATCATTGTGTTTGTTTTCCTCGTGTTTATCTCCATGTTTATCTTTGTTAGTTCTTCGAGATGTTTTATAGGTATTAAAATTAAGGGACAAAAGACAAAACATATCCCAACTATTTCCAAATTTAAAAAATCGCTAAAATGTTTAATAATTTCGAATCTACCACTACATTCAGCTGAAACTTCGTTCGTGGAAGAAAACCAAACATTCTCAGCACCTTGCTTTAATTGCATTTTAAATTATGAACCCATATTAACTTGTTTATAATATTTACTCTGACTGTTATTCTCGGGAATAACTAAATAAAATTAAAATTACTAACGAAACTAACAATCGTGTCAAAAATAGTACTTCATCTTTCTAAACAATCAGTTATTTCTATAAAAGAATAGCACGCTGTAATAAGTCTCAATAAACTGAGCATACTTGTGTATAAGTGAAAATTTACGGTCCATGTAGCAACAAGGATCTTGCCATCATAAAATTCAAATTATTCTTTCACTTTTACAATTGTGTACCTATAATACTCGGTACAGGATTAGTAAAGTGTACAGATATTCCGCAATAACGGGATACATATGATAAGACCCAAATGATAACTTATTTATACTCTAATATAAAATAGGCATGTAGATTATTTGAGTTATTCTTATATTAAGACCGTTTCAGTTAAACAAAAACAAAATATTCCTTTGCTTATTGTTAAAATTATTAGAAGAATATTTTGAAAACTTTATTTTAAATAGCAAAAGCATAAACCGTAGTTAATATGTTAACGGTATATAACAAAGTATAAATTCTCCCATAATATAAAAACACAAAAACAGTGGAGCATTACCGTAGGAGGCCTTAAGTCCTCTTTCATACAGCAATGGTTTTGTCAATGTATCAAGTAGCCTGTGCTGACAACACTAATTTTTTAAGTTTACTTTTATTTCTACAAACTCACAAACCATCGACCTTATTATTTCACTAATAGATGTAGGTATTGAGACATCTTGGAGTTACCTTTCAACATTTGTTTTGCAATATTTGCTACAACAATGCTGTTTTATTTAAAGAGAACTTCATATTCTATATATTACTTTATCAATTTAAGTATAACGATTTTTTTATCGACGCAATGGTATAGATAGTTCGATACGTATACACGATAATCCTTAACCAAACAACCCGGCAATCATAAAAATTGCAATAATATACTAAAGGGGACCCGAACGAAGTGCAAACATTCATCAATTTGCTAACACCACTTAGGTATGTACTACATACGTGCAGCACTCCAATCCAATCCGCCTATAAAACGTTACCCATCTGTCAATCCGCGTATTTCAATTTAGGTTTTTCGATTACGGTTCACGGAACATACGCATACGAGCGCAGATGATACCGAACACTTTTCATCGCATCTCGAAATCTATAGAGAGAGGAGCGTAGCGAAATCGGAGAGTGTGTCACCTAGATAATAGCGCAATATGTGCTGTGTATTCGCAAGGACGACCCTCCGTAAAAATCGCCCGGCAAATAACGAGAGAAGGCCCCGGTTTATCCGATGCTTCGTCCCACCCCGAAAGGGCTTAGTCTTTAATTCTACTTTATGGGTCGCGTTAGATTAAACCCATATTCTTCTCCTTCCTTCTACCGATTCGTATGACGTGGCAGTGTTCTGCGTAGTGTACACTGTTCAAAATATTTTCACGTTGAATCAAATATATATGTATATAGCCTCGTTACTACATTACATAGACTAAATTGAATACGTTACTTTAGGTATCTTCCTGAAGAAACAAAGCTACACATGCCCTGTATTAAATAGTTGAATTTTCTTTGGTCCTCTGCGGGGTTTAGAAATAATTTCTTTTATTTCTCTTACATCTCAATCCATACAAAATACGTGTTTTATATATAATATTATTATATATAATAAGAAGCTTATTTCATGATTAGAAGGAGATAGACGGTAATGTATACAATACAACAAAGAGTGGCGGTCCGCGTGTGGAACCTTGGAGTAAACCAACACCACCAAAACATTGGTGAAACATGTTGCCATTAACTTGTTCTTTCCGATAAGTACGATTGTATTAACATTTGGCGAAGATCGTTAAATCCAAAATATTTGAACTTTTCAACTAGAAGTTGTGGCGTGTAGTAGCAGATGCTTTCAAATAATCCGGGAAAATGGAAACGTTGTTTAGCTGATTATTAGATTATTAACTGTCAACAGGCGTTAAAATATGACTCAAAGCATTAAGAAGTGCAGTTGTAGTACTTTTCTAAAGTCTACTTAGTAATTAGGATATCAATTGCTAGTTAACTAAATCATAAACTCGTTTATGAAAGACCTTTTCCACAATTTTGGAAAATTAGCTGACATTTCAATAGATTTCAGAGAAACTCAATTGCTTCCACATAACAAGTAAGTATAAATTTTCAATCCAACTCCCACCGATGAAAGGGCAGCAGTATTCACGTTGACATTGTTTGGCACACATCAGGGCAGTTGAGACGAAAATTGTTAACATTGTTAAATATTCTAATCATTGTTTAATCCATTCATATTGAAACTACATGTACTTATTTATGAATACAATTAAAGCTTTTACGTTGCTTTTACACCAGTGTAATGTCTGCAAGCAGTACATAATCATCAAATATTACAACGACGAGAACATATACAGACAAGTGTAACATCTACAACACGCTACTGCGTCGGAGCACGCATTTAATTCATAAGAGAAACGCCGTCGAACCTTAAATGCATCGAAACACATCTCTAATACGCTGTATATGTATATGCGTATATGACGTAGTTTAAGTGTGTCGGAGCAATTCTTTGGCGGAGTATTAAATGAGACTTATGCTCGACATCCATAAATATTTCCATGATTAATGTAACAGTCAATGCGCAATCTAGCGTTTGATATATTTGCTGTTTCAGTTATAAGAAGTAATAGAAAGCATATAAAGTGCTTTACAATATAACGAGAATGTTTAGATAGTCGTCACGTAGATTGCATTTGTTTAAAGCGGTGTTCGACTGTTTTACTGAGGTTTGGATTCCTAAGATACGATTTGGATCCTATGTTAGAAATGCGTCGAAAGGGCGAAGCTTCATTTTGAAATCCATTAGCTTATACTGCAGCTTCTTTAGGGTTAAACGTCTCATATTGTTAAAATCAATATATTTCTTGGGGAATAAGAGAAACTTCGTCGGAGGGTCAACTGTACGCAGAAATTAGGAAAACTACGTACTATATTGCTTTTCAGGAAACTATATTGTTTTGAAAATATCCATTTTTAAATAATAAATACTGTTAGATAAATATCTTTATTTACATTCTTAGAAAGATATAATAAATTTAAAAAGATCAAAACTTACTCAAAATTACTCCTTAATGGACAATTGCCTACTGTTTTCACCAGAGTTCTTTAGGGAATCAATGTCTTTCAGAGGAAGCCATTTCCTCTAAAACGCCGTATTTTATAATCTAATGGCTTAAGGTCTGGGTATAATGAAGGCTAATTATTAATACCAAGAAAAATAGAAGCTCTTTCTTCCGAATAACCCTGAATAGACTTTGCTCTATGACCTGATGTCGATTTTTGCTGAAAGGTCCAGTGCTGATTTCGTTAAATTTGCATTCAGTGGTTTTATTGCTGTTCCAAAACAATTTATTGATACTTTTTAATGCCTTCCTTACAGAAATGTAACTCCATCCCGTCGCCATAGCTGATAAGGTAGTGGCCTCTTCAAATTCTTCCAATAAATTAATTTACTCCTTTTAGGTTTGAACTATAAACTCAGCCATCTTGTTTACTTAACTTCTATTCTACCGTAAAAATTTTCTCGTTAGTAAGGGCTATCTTTTTGTGGTTGACATGAGAGTACGGCTGAAGTAAAGGTTTTACTTTTGCCGTCCTACTTTTCTATAATTCATCATTTAATCGCAACGACGGGCAGGATTACGATGAAAAGTGGTCATGTTGCTTTACTATTTCAACGATATTCCTCCTTAACTAACCATATCGTACGCTCTGATTTAAATATTTCATCTTTACATAAAACAAGAACAAGCAAAATGTCAAAAATCAAAGCTAAACAAAATAGAGCTAGTACAAGGGGACAGAAACTAGTGATTAGAAAATGACCTACTAATCATTTGGAAGCTCTAAGTGCGAAGTCACTTTTGATTATACGAGAAGTTGATTTTCGGTAAATCTTGATTTCTATTGATAGTCTATTTCATCGAATTCTCTACTTAACCACTTTAATAGAATTCTTGACACCGGCCATCCGTGAAAAACGAGATCTTTGACAATCACAAACATCTAGAACTTCAACAAATCGATTTATGGCAAGATTGTATTACAAAGCCAAAAATAAGATATTAACAAATGACATATATTTTCTGAGAATTTGTTTTTCGACGTACTTTAACATCGAAATAGAACTGATCTTTTAATTCATCTTACCTAAATCATAAGAAAGGTTCACTGGTCTTTCGACTTACTTTAGCAACATCGGAGGAAAACTAGTCTTCGAAAGAAAAGTAATTGGTCTTTTAGGGTTTTTTTTTTATTTTATGCCTTTCAAGGAAACATTGATCCACCTAGCAAAATACGGTGTCTTACTGAAGAATTAGACGCCAGCATAAATGTTCTTCATACCAAAACTTCATCGAAAAAGAAGACAAAACTCTAAGCCTAATTTTATACCTAAATTCTAACATAAATCGTTCTAAGCCAGTAAGCCAATTTCGTGCAATCGTCACCAAAGCCATGTTAAAATTTTCAACAGTGTAACGTCCTTCCCATTTTGGAGGCGTTCGAAAAGTGCCGATTGTAATTTTCCGAAGCGCTTCGCTAAAAGGAGCTAAGTAAATGATGTCGGGCGGCGACGACAATAAAAAAGAGTCCACGCTTCCGCTAGTAATGGGACACTTGAATCGAAGGGTCGCGATTGTAAAAGAAAAATCGTGTACGGCGCTTTCGTGCGGGGTTTTGATTCGCAGCTAGTTAATATCTTAGTTACCGTAAGGTACGCTCTACGAGCTCGTACAGCGCTAGGGAGAACTTGCGAAAATAGAGTGTTTTATTTAAGATTTCTTTTGATAAATATGCTAAAGGAGGGCGTCTGAATGGGGCGCATTACGGCTGCGAAATGCCGCGTCTCAATTTAAACTTATTCGACGCCTGCGAAGGTTATAAGGTGTTTTAGAAGTTGAGGGAGTTTATTTCGAGGAGAAAATAGAAACTATTTGAGATGATTTCAGGATAAATTGAATGAGTAGAACTTTTGTTGCTTTAACTTATAGGAATAGGGCTTATCGGATTATGAATGGTTTTTATAATTTTATAAACCAGCATACAATATATTTGTAGCTAACATATGGTAATAATGTCCACACCATGTATAATTCTTGTAACAAATAGATCTACATTTTCTGACGTAACATGAACAATTAACGTAACAAATGATTTTTGCAGTTCCAAGTTCTAGTAGGTTTTAGGAACACGTAATGTGGTTGTAACAGTTTTACTGTAGTAAAGAAAATATTTCTACTTACTACAGATAAATAAACTACATCATTACATTAGTGTATGTACACCTATGTGTAAAATAATAGCGCTGCCAGTAGCACCGAGTAAACTGGGAATAGGGAACGAGTGCAACTGAGGTGGAGGTGAGCAACGCGAGAAGAACAGTATGATTAAGAGTATTAGTATTAGTGGTGATGATGTGAAGACGGTTTTTATACAATATATTAATAAATTAGTTTACGTAGTGTGTACTCAATTTCATCCCTACAGTAATATTTTAACTTAATTCTGTTTCCATATTATGCGACACCTATTGGAACGTACTTCCAACACATAGCCGCAAAATATGGAGGTCACTGCATTATTAAGAATTTTTCCGTATTCTCTAAAATCGTAAGTCGGATACTGTGCGAAATAATAACAGTGGAGTCTTAAAAGTGGAAAACAAGTGCGATTACAAAGTTTTAAAGCGTTTATTTTGTTATTGAAGGAGGAGTAAGTAAAAGTAACTGCATTAAACTATAGTTGAATTAATAGTAAATTCTTTAAAATACTTAAAATGGTGCGAGTAAACCACTGTGGCGAAGAAAAACGGAACCTCACAAGAAAACTACTTTTCCACGGTAAAATCTACAAATTTATAGAACAAACACTTGGTCAAACCTGGTGACCTCGGAGGAAGTTCAACTTGTATATGCAAGCTTATTAGCCGATCATCAAAAAACTCACGGAGAAAAGATATTTTGAAGTTTATCTTCATGAAGTTTTTGCAGAAATTCATTCAGAATGTTATTTCTGTAGCTGTTGTGCATTGCTGGTGAAATTGAAAAGAAACGGCCGAATTATTCTTCTGCGAGAGATTCAAATCCAAACACTAATTTTGTGAGTATGTAATGGAGATTCCACAAGAAGTGCGGCTTTCAATGCTCCACATTCGGATATTTTGAGAATTAATGTCGCCCGAAAGATAAAACCATGCTTCATCAGAAAGAGGTTTAACAAATCCATTAAATTATTGACGAAACATTGGCAGTACGCAAATACGTCTGGGATAGTCTGTAACAAAAGGACTTGATGTAATTACATCTTATATCGATGCATATCCAAATTCTTCTTTACAACGACTCGGCATGTTCCGTAAGGTCCTCCTTGGGAATAGACGTTTAAAAGGTTTTGCAGAGTCCTGTTCCATACGATAACGAACATCAATAATCAACTCTTCTATACGAACAGTTGGCCTACCAGCACCTTTCTTATGAGTTACAGATCTGGTTTCGCGAAACACACCAATAATATGTCCAAGGCATTCATAAAAATCCTTCTACTACTGCGAAATCTGGAAAGTGCTCGCACATTAAGTATGACAACTGTTCTCAAATAGGCTTCAATCATGTGTTGTGTGCTGTGGTGAAAACCATAACTGAACAATTACTTAAATTTCTAGAGGGAAAATGTATGATATATATTAATGATAGTGTGATACTTAACCTGGCAGAATTATATCAAAACAAGTAAGTCAGCTACGACATATATTATCAATTTCCATGACATACTTTTATCAATATAATTTTTGCTCTCCCTCTCTTCCTTTATACAGATAAGAGTAACGATAACTGTATATACAGATAGAAATAACTTACAGACAGAAACAAATTGTTAAAAATGTGGATTCCACATGAATAAGTGCTCTATTGAAGTTTCATTAATTTTAGAACTTAACACAACATGATGAGACACAGCAATAGGTTATAATAGGATCCTAAAAAATAAAACAAAAAAATAGTCTTGTTTCACATTGGCTCGTGTATTATTAGTAACAATGTATTCAAGCTATAACCCGAAGTGCTTTTCCTTAGCGTTGAATAGAGTACCTACATTAAATACTCAAAATACTCTGCTTAGTTTCAGTACATTGACAATTTTACACACAGGGTATACGTATTCAACTACACACAAGGAGTTTCTAAATTTACTTCAGTTTAATGGCAGTTTATGATTTACGGCAATAGACATTCAAAACTTTAGTTCGAAATATTCCGAAATTATATGTATGTATGTATGTAGTACGGGTTTTAATCCTACCAATGAGTACATATAACTTCACCTATATATGTATACACGTGTATGTATATATGCTGTAAATTTTGTACTTTGTATATACATGCAGTACCCTGTGTTCTATATTTAACAAGAAGCAAACCAATAAATGTGAACGCTTTTAGCACCTAATTGAATAGTTTGGTCACAATTGTGCAGGTGGTGAACGAATTATTGCAGTTAAAATTACGTTCTCCAAACGGAATACACGATGTTGCTAAGAAATGTTAGGAAAAAAGACGATATATAAACGTTGTTTTGGATTATCTCCGTGTAAATTTGCTCTTTTTCCTTCCCCGTTTTTCTCTTCGTGTTCTCGGAAGATTAGAGCGAACAACATCCACACGAATCAGGTTCAAACGTCCTCCCGTCACGTTCAGGCTGCGTAGCGTCACGTAACGCGCATCATTTGTATCGGTTCTTCTTCGTACGACACCTGTTACCGTCTACCGGATATTAGTAGTGACTTTTTTGTCGAAAATAACGAGGTGGGGCCGACGGGCGAACGTCACGAGGTTAGATAGATAGGTTGTAGACGAACAAGTAGGGTGACCGTGATAATAGGGATACACATGCGTGCAATACTTCGTTTACATATTGGAGATAAATTTTTGACAATTTCTTATACCATCTCCTTCCTCTTTCGATAATTGACAATTCAAGAATCTTTTCCTCGAGAAAACTTATTTTCTCAGTGGGGAACCCTTTTAAATATCTATAAGAGCTTTTTAATGCAAACAAATGTGGGCTGCTATTTTTGTTTGGTCTATTACATCAATAAAAGCCGTTATTTCAGTTGCAATTTGGATATAAGCTGGAAAACTAGACAGTAAATAAGTTTCTAATGCTGATTAACCACAACGAAAGTAGTTCTAGTGTGGAATAAAAGTAATAAGATAATTCGGAAGGTCTATGTTCTGAAGAAAGTAATATCCTTCGATGAACACTTGACTTTAGTATAATGAAGGATTAACACCAAGTATATGGAATTATATTTATCAGAATTACATTAGGGTGACAGAAAAAAATAGACACCAGGTAAAGCGGTGTAAATACGTAAACAGCTAAATTCTAAGAACGAATTAAGAACTTTCTCTTGTCATTAGGGTAGGGGTAGATGTATCGGAAGGAATTCGTCATAGTTTAGTATCGTTACAACTATGCCTCGCTTACAAGGTTCGAGTGATATTAGCGACTTCACCCTGGGTCGCATCGTTGGCCAGAGTGAACGCGACGCTTCGCAACGTGAAATAAGTAAATTTTTAAATATTCCGTTGTCCGCAGTTAACCGTGTGATTACAAAATTTAAACGCAAGGAAAAAACAACAGTGGAGCCGACACCAGGTCGTGCCGGACCTTCTGAAAGAAGTAAAAGGGTGCCTGCGTGCTAAGTGTTAAGAGAACCGCGAAAAAGTACAGCTGAGCATGCGGCAACTTCACAGAAAAGTCAGGGCACCGTTCTGCGATACCTCTACAGTGTGGGGATGTATAAAAGGGTGGCAAAGAAAAAACCTCTCCTTACGGCGTTTCAAAAACGGCGCCGAATGGCTTGGGCAATCGAAATGCGAACGAAACCCGAAGAGTTTTGGCGGTCTGTCATTTTTTCAGCCGAAAGCAGATACTGCCAATTCAGTGATTGTGGTCGTATGTGGCTATGGAGTCGTTGGTGACAGCAACTGGACAACAAATTTTTGCATCAGACGGTGAAATACGGCGGCGTGAACATCATGGTGTGGGGCGCGATATGGTATGGTGGAAGATCGCAATTAGTAATCTGCGACGGCAATATAAATGCGGCAAAATATATCCAAATATTAACAGAAGGACTACTACCGATATTCGACAACGCCATTTTATCTAAAGACGCCACTTTTATGGAGGATGGAGCACCCTGCCACAAAGCAAGAACAGCAACCACATGGAAAGAGGGACAGGGGATTCGGATTTTACCATGGCCAGGCCAATCACCAGACATGCATCCGATAGAGAATGTTTGGCACATAATCCAGACAAATATGGCGAAACGACCCCGAAAACCAGCAATAAGGAAGAACTCGTGGTAGCTGTTACAGAAGAGTGGTTAAATATTCCAGAAGACACCATTAGTCATTTAATAGATTCTATGCCTCGACGATTCGCAGCATTTCACGCAAGTAAAGGTGGATCGACAAAATATTAGTCTAATTTAAAAATTTTAAAATATTTTTAGTAGGTGTCTATTTTATTCTGTCGCCCTAGTGTATAAGCTGGGATAGTGCTGCTAGGTTACATGTTGCCCGATGAGTCGAATAAGAAATTTTATAGAGTTGGTGCCTATTCCAGTAAAACACATTTGTCTTGCCCAGTCGAGACGGAGCTGGAAGGTTGACAGAGTTCGTCAAGAATTCTGCGAGAACTCTAACTTTCATCCGTACTGTCCATCCGATTAAAGAATAATCTCCATGAAATAGGTCTCACTCGTGCCGTCACTGTCCTCTCGTGAGCAACATCAGATTCTCTGTGTTTGGTAGCGCTTGTTTGACATTGAACCGATTAAGCATCGTTCAAACTTCTAGAGTTTGCCAGAAGGTATTCAAGGACCATTAATATTAATTATATGAAAACGGATTTTGTTGGTCGACATAGATATGTGGGCCATCCCACTCCCTAGCGTAATTATTACATAACTAGAACCATTAATTATTAGTCATATGCAGTGGTAGGCGATATTTCACAGCCAAGTATTTGTTTTTTGATACTCTATAACATCTGCAAAAGTTAGTCTACATTATAATTTAAAAGTCAAAAGTTTACCCCCACCCCGACGCACAACAAAATTATTCTCGAATTTGGATTATATAAGACAGAATAGCATGTGAAGTGGTACTAAATACGTGCAAAATTTCTTTACAACAAATACATATATCTTCCAACCAAGGAGCTCGTTGAAAATGCCTAGAAAATAATACCTGTACTTCATTCACGTTAAGAATGCAGTAGATAGCGCTACGATCAGCGGCTGTATTACACTGATGAAATTTAACCGATGGAAATGGCAAATCACAGCATCGTAAACGTCAAAGTTTGGTTATCAAAATCTTGTATGGCAAACAGCACAGTTTTCATACTTTATTTCCGACGATATATTTCTATTGGGATTGTGTAAGCAGCATTTGCGACCCTGCATACTCATGACTAACGAACGCTGCATTAACGTCGGGGTTGCGATCGAACTTGTGAACGGCAGTGTAAAAAAAGTTGCCGGTGTTCCTTCAATATTGACTACGGCGTTGACTTATTAGACTGGAGCTTGACACATGGGCTGTCGAAGGGAGCCGACTTTAAAAAATGAGTTTACAAACACGCTGTATTACGACTACTATTAGTCCCTTCCCTCGGGCATGCATCATCTGTTAACGCCGGTTCGCGTTCTCTCGATACGATGGGCGGACTATTTTTACGGGGTACCCTTCCCTTTACGGTGACTCGGGCGGTTCGGCGTGGACGTAAGCTTTCGGATTTCGGCCCGGACGCGATAAAACAAATAAATTACTTTCTGTTCGTTATGCAAGCGTAATAATTACGTCGACAGCTCGTTCTGCGGAGCGATTTCGACAGGTTTACACGTGTTTAGGCACGCCGGAACGTTTGTCGTATTAATTCCTGTTGTAAATTATTATGGAATTGGCAGGTTTCTTTGTTTACGTAATGAATTTTATGTTACCAATAAATTATATCATTGTTACAAAATAATATGTTGAATAACAACGCTGAAGAGAATGGTACCATGGTGTAAAGTACACAAACGCTATGATATACAATATTTTCAAATAGCTCTTTTATTTAAACCCTGTAAACCAGGAGAAATCAAAGGAGAGATTCAAAAACAGTTTGTAAGACGTATTAGATAAAGTTACATTATCTTGAAATTTATTTTTGAACTTGACTTCTAAAATAATCCACCCCCTCGCGCTCAAGATTAGTTTTGCTAATTACTTCTACAATTAGTAATTGATAGCTTGATTATTACTATAATCATAAAGTGATACCAAAAAATTATATTGGATGTTCCAAAAATATAAACTGGATTCTTGTTTCAACAGGAACCCATATTTTTCGTATTCTACTTAAGACTTCGTATGGGCTCAGTGTCTACTACCCAATCTTCAATACTATCTACAGCACATATGCAAATGCTGCCTACATGAAAACTATACAATCATTTACACGTTCAAACATACGACGGCGTCCTGAATTGTTTCCGGAATCGACAAGAAAAACACGGTATTGGTGTGGTTTTTTATTTTCATTTTTCGATGTAGTGTCTCCTCGAAGATCAATACACTTTTTGAAACGGTGCTTCAGTCACTTCAAGACGTCGGAAAAGTAGGATAATTCGAAGTCTTCAAAATAGCCGTCTATAGTGACGAAGACCTCCTCATTCGAGGCAAATCTCTTTCCACCCCGTGATTTTTTTTCAGGTTTGGGAATAGGAAAAAGTCGCTGGGGGCTAAGTACGGTAAATATGGAGGACGAGAAACTAATTCGTAGCGCAACTCATTCAATTTGGACAGGACGATGCGGGATGAATGAGCCGGTGCATTGTCGAAGTGGAAAAGCGCTTTTTCCGCTGCAAACGAGGCCGTTTTTGCTCAATACTGCATAGAATTGGACCAATTAATCGCTGTAGTATTACAACATCATCGTCCCTCCCTTCTGATAGTCGATCACACCTTAAGAAATGGTTGCCATGGCCTTTCCGGCCGATGGAACGATCTGTGCTTTCTTCGGAGTCGATTCGTCTGGAAAATTCTACTGCCTCGACTGTCACTTGGTCTCAGGTATGTAGTGATGGACCAAAGTCTCATCCACGGTTACGAGAGGCATGAAGAAATTCCTTGGATTGCGTTCGATTCTGGCCAGATACTCTTCCGAAGCGATCACTCTATTTCGTTTTTGCTCCGGTGTGTGCCAACGCGTTCTTCCGAAATGCGTGTTGTCTTTGCTATCTCTTTCAACTTCAATCGTCGGTAGCTGTCTGTTAAGATTGTTTTCGTGACATTCATCAAAGTTCACGTTCAGTCGCAGCTACTTTACGTGCATTAACTCCCATTGTCGGTAGCTGTCATAGACCAAATCGGAAAATACTTGTAGATCTTGTGCAAAAATTCGAATCCAGATATTCACTTAATAACGTCGTGTCGTGCCAGTGAGACAAAGAAGTTCGAGGGACGGAGAGGATGTTGCTAGATTGTTCGTGAAAATCCAAATATGTCAATCTATCAGCCATCCATAGCGCATTACCATCAGCTTGTGGCGTATTTTGCGAAACGGTGTTCGTCTACGTGCTTACAAGGTTGTATTAACTCAAGAATTCAAACCAAATAATCGTTTTTTGGGTTACAGATTCAGCAATTGGAGAATCCTGGAAATGATTCTAAGTTTCATAACAAAACAGCAGTATCTAGTCTGAAACTGAACTTGCTATCGCTTAAAGTCAACAAACAATTCTAATTTAATACATCTTTAAAGAAAAAGATTCAACACTGAAAGCATTACAAAAATATATTCAGTCTTTTCCTAGTTAAATCTCTTCACTTTTTATACCTTTTTAAAATGTGGAAGATCCTTATGCCTGGCCCTGTATACAAATAAATTCGTAGGATTCTCACTGAATTCAAGATGTTTTCATTTCAAATCATAGGTATATTTTTTCCCATTATTTAGGATTACCTCCTAACTATCTGGCAATTTTTGGATCCCATATCTGAATAAATCCAATGGTTTGGATATAAAGAAGTCATCAAGCAAACTTTAACGCGAGACGCCATTATTAAACGTAAAAAAGTAAAATGAAAATAACGACTCAAACAGGGAACGCAATTAAATTTAACAACTACAAGTATACAACATACCAGCTTATGTCATTAGGTACCCATATCGCAATAACTTCAGTTCTCTCAAGCAATATGTTTTATGGTAATACAAGTTACTCTACCTATCATATTTATCATTACGTCTAAGATTAGAGTTTTGTAATTTAATTAGGTATTCAGACTTTTACGGTCGGCAATGTACAAGAAAGGTAATTAATCTTTTCCCTTTTCTGTGCGCACTTGCACACCTGCATGGCACTTTTAGTTGATCTAAGGGCACGTATCTAATATTTAATTATCGAGCTGTCTAAAAATATCCACGAACTACTTGCCTAATCTCCATACAAACATCGGAGGTAGCCTAAGCAGCTTCTTCGGTGAATGACACTTATCAGCAGGTACCATCTTCATTTCCTGTCTATTTTACTACTTGATGACCGCATTCACGGACGTACGGCGGTAAATTATACATATATATACTACGACCGGGCCGCCAACTCGCGAACGTTTACTGAATTTAAACGCCGTCAGCGTTGATTTGTGCTTAGATTGTAATACATCTCCATAAACGCGTGCATAAATAGAAGATATGCATATGCGTATAGCTAACGAGATACGATAGTCTCAAAGTAGATCGCTGAAAGCTATAATAAACAATATATCCAGGTTAACTACTTTACTCGCTTATGCTATGTATTATGTATTTCGGTTTCCTATTTTTCAACAAGGAATCTAAAACGTGAGAAATTAGATTAATTTTCTAGATATACAGGGCGTCTCTTGAGAAAGCTGCAAGTCATGACTCGTATATTTATTATTCGATTTAGATGAGCCAGGAAGTAAGTGAAACGATGTTACACAGCTCCAAACACTACTACATTCAGCGAATTTCTATAGTTCCATAAGAACCAACAGAATATTTGGTTTTCTTAGTATCTTCGACAAATTATGCATTGAAATTAATGGTGAACTAAAAAGAAACACAAATGCAAGAGAAAATAACATTAAAAAATCTATTACAATTTATACAAAGAATATTCGCAATAATGGTAACCTAAAACAGCAAAATTTCTGTATGTCAACGGAATTAGATAGACATCCTTTGAACTCAGGAATTACTTTTCGGTATAAAAATGTCTCTAAACATCTTCGAAAGTTTATTTATTGTTAAATATATATATATACTATCGAAATGTACATATCAGTTGAGAAAAAAATAAATTGTTATAAAGAGGTAGAGTTTGCAAGCTGACCCACAGCTAAGAAAATGAGACTATCCCATCATTACATCAACCATTTCTTCTGGTAATATAACGAGCAACAAATAAAATGTAGTTTAAATATCACAGTAGTAAACAGACGTGTACAACAAATTTTATCCGGCAGTAAATGTTTTCGGTGACTAAAGGAGCTTCCTTAAAAAGGACACATAAACAGGCAAGACTGAAATTTGACCAAGATCATATGAGATGGGATCATCAGTGATGAGAAGAAATATAACTTGGACGAACCTGATGCTTTCAAACATAATTGGCACGATTTGCGCAAGAACACTGTAGTTGCGATGAGCCGAAACTTTGGTGGCGGTAGTGTAATAGTTTGGACGGTTTTTACCCATAACAATAAAACTCCTATATCTTTTATTTCTACGCGAATAAGATTTTTATTCTTATATACAAATTTTGGACATGGTTCTGATCCTTGATATCAGTGGTCTCATTAAAGGGACATTAATTTACTACAATGGCCCGATTTGAACCCCAATGAAAATCTTTAGGGAATATTGGCAAGAGGAGTGTATGGCAATAATAAACGATACGATACCGTCAAAGACCTAAAGTTTGAGACAATGTGGTGTTGGTATGTTATTCCTATTTAAACAATGACCAAATTGCTAGACAGTATGAAGACCCGGATGTTTGAAATTAGTTTGAATAGAGGATGTAACGCTCACTACTAAATTTAGGTAAAAAAAAAATTTATAAACTTTTTATGTATTTATTTTATTTATTACTTTTGTGTTAATGAACCTATAGAAATTTTGGAGTAATTCTGAGAATATTTAGTCTCATAATCACGCTTTATATTGAATACATTTATCGAGGACTTGATATTGTTTGATTGCAAATTACACATTTTGCCTTATTACTTCACTCAATCACGAAATATTGATATCTCCATTGTTTTCAAAATGTTCTACACTTGCTACCTACCTTTCGTATTTATACAAATCCACAAGAAAGGCGCGTGACTTAGAATAAAAAGAATGTCAACTAATATTGTTACGAGCTAAGGTTTTTGAGAAATAGGATGCTGCGGTTTTGTCATTACGTTCTAAAACACTTCTAATTACACTCAGACAATGATGCACCTACATGTATGAGTACGAATGAATTATATCGAGCAGCAGCATGGTGGCCAACACTCGAAATGGATAGGAACTATTAGAAGAAGAAGAATTATCACAAAATACACTAGTTGCACTATGTTTCAGTTTTCAGATGGTACTAGCTGTTCTGAACTAAAAATTTGAGCCTGTACAAGTTGTCGGTTGTCCAACCGAGCATAATAAAGGTTTTTGCGTAGCTCCGTAACTCCTCACGAGCTGGTGCTGTACTGCTGCAGCGCGATTTGAAATTTGTTGGTATGGTCAGCTAGCTAGGTATTAGCGATTCGAACTTAGTGGAGAAGTCACTGTGGTCCTTAGGCTAAAAAGTTTGGAAACTCCTGTTCTAACCAAAACTCGCCGTGACACACCCTGAAGAAGATTATAGTTGATTAAGAAATTATTAAAAGAAACCATAACATTTAATTCAAGACGACACTCTCGTCAATATAAAAGAAAAGGGTCGTGTCGATTGATGCAAAGAAGTATCCAAAAACCACAATCGTGGTGCGTCACAAGTCGTGTATAATATTTACACAGGTGGCGAATCTTGGATCTATGCGTATGAGCCTGAAAGTAAACAGCAATCGAATGTATGGGACTGCCAAGATGAGTCAAACCCACCAAAGGTTGTTCGCACCTGGAAGCAAATGGTTGCCTGTTCTTTTGGAATAAACGGGCTGCAGTAACACTAGAGAGCCGTAGAACGGTTAATTCTGAATGGTAGACAACGATTTGTTTGGCAGAGGATTTCGAAGAAATAAGAGAAAACAACCTGCGACGTAGGATAGACCATGACAACGCGGGCTCTCACACATCGACCCAAATAACTCAATATTTAGCCAGTCAAAACATCGAATTGGTGAATCATTCGCCATCCAGTCCTGATTTGACACCAAATGATTTCTTTTTATTTCCGTTCGTGAAAAATAAACTACGTAGTCAACGATTTTCGATGCCAGAAGAAGCGATTGTTGCGCTCAAAATGCATGTTTTGGAGAAACCTCAATCGGAGTGGAGAAACTGCTATGAAAATCGGTTCAAACGAATGCAGAATGTATCGATCATCGCGGAGAATATTTTGAAAAACAATAAAAACATTTTCAATTACAAATATTTATTTTTATTAATTGTTCCGTATACATAAACAGCAACCTTCGTATATCTTGATAAAAAGGTATAAAGTCATTTATTTTTATATTTCTTAAAATATATTGCTAACATTGGATTGTGTCTGTCAGAAAAACTCAAATATTTTCATCTATTATGATTTTCCACCACGTTTACTGCAAATTACAGTAGCAAAGGAGCGTTGCCACCCAGCAATAACGAAGATGTTTCCTCTCCGTCGTTATTTAACGTTCCTTTTTATTACATGAACTCAACCTCCGTTAAAGGAATACATCGCACACTTTTAACGTCCTTAATCGAAAAACTAACATCATTTTGCGCCGAGGTTCATACTCATAGCAAACATATTCTATACGTGGACGTTTCACAAATACGCTCGTAAAGAACAGGCGAAACAAAGCAAGTAGACACACATACACATGTTACAATTTAGCGTTTATACGATCGTAGCCGTTCCGTACATCGTGTTTCCCGCCGCACCGGGTAGAAAGGGTCTTAGGTCGTCTCCGCGCTCCGACGTTCGTGTCTACTAATTCTCTCGGTTATTGTTTCGACTCGGTTGGCAATCAGCGAGCGAGGTCCGACCTCTGACCTCAATTATTCAATGCCCTGCATTCGTTACACGTTACAACAACGATAACAGCAACAACCGGTGGTATAGCGCCGCCGAAGTGAAGGTAAGCAAACGTCGAGCTTACCTAAGGCTTCGTGCGGGACACCGGGATGCATAAACTGGACGAGGTTTAACGTTTCTGCACAAAGCTGTACGACCGCTTGCATATCGCATCGTGTATACGGCCCGCGAGCTAGAGTCGGCTCGGATATCTGAACGGTTGAATACGCATCGGACGCATCCAAATCGGTACATTTAACTTCATTCCACGATATATGCATGTATTGTCTAACTTTACATCTGTATTCGTTCTCGTATAGAGATATAGGTATGTATGTGCATAGAACTCGAATGGGATAATTCCTCTCTGTCGGCTCGATTATCTAAGCAACGCAACGTCCTGAAATGAACCTCAATTACGACAATATCGAGATAGATAGGATCGTGCACGCATATAGTGTTTAACTTACGTATGAGTAAGTTTATATGTATTTTGTAATTGGATATGGACGTTTCAATCTAATGAGATGAAATAAATACATAGTATAGTAAGAAGATTTACAGCAAAAAATATTAATTATAATTTTCAGAGCATCCTCAGTTCTTCCTTCTTTCTGTGAGTTTAATTTGGTTGTCGTCCTACTGGTGAGGATGGAAACATATGTAAAACCAGACCCGGAATATGAATAAAAATACTCCCTCTTAAAAGGGCAACAAGAGAAGTGCAAATAGTTGTAAAAAATTAAAAAATCGTGTGAAGCATAAAGGTATAGCAATCAAGAATCAAACTTACTAATGGGACATGCACACACCCCCGGCATTCTCCAGTCCGTCAAAAAATAGCACAAGTACTGCCACCCAGACGTATTTTCGTAAAGTTTAGAGGAGATTCGCTGAACTTGTATTGCTGTGGTTGTGCCACAAGCAATTGAAGAATAAGCGAATCACTCAAAACCGGTCCCAGCGTCCATTACGCTTTGTGGTTTCGTTTGTAATTGTTTACGGTCGATATTTGTAGCTTATTCTAGATTTTCGCTTATTTCTTTATTACTTTACTTTATTTGTATATATTGTTTTGAGTGCAAATAGATTATTTGTGTTGGGGTAAGAAATTTCGTCTTTGAATAAGGAGCTAAAGTTAAAATATTTTTGTGTAAAAGTTTAAGGTTGTACATATGTATATCTATGCATGGTAGAGAGATAATATAGACAGCAAGAGAAAATAAAGAAGGAATAAATAAGGTGAGAATTAGTGATTCTATTTCGTGAGTACTTATATGCAATATTTTATTCACATAAACTCGTTGAAGATATTGGTACTATGGAACCTAGATCCTTACATAAATCCTCTGTTTTTGGATGCAATGACACACAGTCCACCAGGTAAATAAATTGTAAGAGTCTCAGTTACATAAAACTAAAATTGTTTATAATGTAGCCATGTAATCTCCATACATAAGCAGAGTGATAAGGAACATTTGGCTACGACAAATTAATAACCCAGAATTGTCAACATTAAGTGATAATGCATTACATCAGAAGTTTATTTGTGCCACTCACTTTCTGAACGTGTGCAAAAGTAAGATGTCACAATCATGAGGATTTAGTGAATAGTATTGTTAAAATATATATTGATTTAACTGTACAATGCCATGTTATGTGGTCAAAATACACGACTTAGACGCAAGTAACTATAAAAATAGTGTACAACTTGCCGGATTCAAAAAATTTATCAAAACAAAAAGAAAAATTTGAATATTATATAATATATAAATACATTATAAAAAACGTTAAACAAAACAATATGCCAAATTGTTTGGTTTTATAGATAGTTACTATGGCAATATTCAATAATAATATTGTTTTATTATTATTATTAGTCCGGTGTCGTAATTACACTTCCAAACACTAAACTCCAGCCTGGTTTCTATGCCAAACACTCCTTTTAAAGTAAAAAATTGATTGTAAAGTTTCAGAACAACGTAAATAGGTAGTTAGTAGTTAGGTAGCGGTAGTAGTAAGAAATAATTCCAGTTTCGTTTTTGCCACATTATACAAATTCATCCTGTATATCTTGTATGCTAATGTACTTCATCTTACAATATTTAAACAAACAGTAGAGCAGTTAACTTATTCAACTTTTATCTTTAATACCCATGTTTTGCTTTTCGCTTATAAAAATAATTGTTTATTTCAGGTGACTAAGAAGACGCATTGTACGCCTGGAAGATGCAAAGTAAACTTCCTTTTAGCAACAACTAGCGTAAGTCACGAATTCATTATTAATGAATTAAAATTAATGAAAAAATGTTTTATTCCATGGCATACTTTTAATGACCTTAAATTCAATTCTAATGTACGTATCTAGAGGTATGTAAAACTTACCATCATAAGGCAAATAAGCCGTCCTCCTAGGAGCTAGTGCTTAACAGACGCTGCGTTGTTTGCACACCGAAGGTGTATATTGTAATGATATAAATTGTTGTCCTTTATTTACCAATGATTGAGCCGTGAGTACGATTTCAAAGGTTATAGACGTCGAATCTTCTTAATTTCTTCAAAATTAATTCTATCTTTCGAGCTCATTTTTAGTTTCATAAATTAATTAGAGTATTTCAAGTTTAGCTAGTCAGGGATTGCCTTATGTTTTCTATAAAAACATTTTCTTTGTAAAAAAAACGGTATATATACAGATATATTTTTTTTATTTGTCAATATATTTGTTTTTTTTTAACTTTACATTTGGTTCACAGGTATAGCAGTAAACTCCCCTCACACAAATTAATTAATTATGCGGAACGCAGCGTTTCGAGAGCACGTGGGCTCCCATTGTCAACCGTGTTACCGACTGAAAGTAAAAACTGTATCACACATGCAAATTATTTTCTACGCAGGCTCTAAAATTTCTAAAACATATGACTATTTACAATCTACTAGGTGGTCTAATGCCTTTTACGGGAAAGGATAGACCGAAAGCGAACCGTATCTTTAACAGGGCCTATGGTAATAAATCCATCAAACTCGAGTGTGCAATTGGGAGTGGTTCTCTGTTCAATAAGTTTCCGTTCTTTTTCATATATACCGTTTCGTACGCGTCTAATTCTCTATACGAGTTCGCGTTTTTAAGTAGTGTCAGATTTTTAAATCAATCTTATGTCCGGATTTTACCATATGCTCTGCTACGCTTGATAGTTCAGGTTTGTCGAAACGATAGTGTCTGATATGTTCTTTGAACCTCGTTTCGATACTCCTTTTTGTTTGTCCAATATAAACTTTCTCACAATCATTGCATGCGATTTGGTATATTCCAGACCTTTTTATCATCTCCGGTTTATCTTTGGGATTCCCTAAGAGATTCTTTAAGTTGTTTTTTGACACAAAGGACACGTTCATATTTAGTTGTCGGAAAATTTTACTTAACCCTTTTACTGTTGGGTGAAAAGGAAGATATAAATTTCTTATTACCGGTGTTTGTTGATGTCAAGGTCGTGGAATTTCTGATGTGTTGTTTGTATTGGACCTTCCTTAAAATACGGTCGACATCCATAGAAGAGAAACCATTGTACCTCGCTACATCTTTGATATACTTTAATTCTTTGTCATACCTGCTCTTGTTTAGCGGAAATCTGACGAGTCTATTGACCAGAAAACTAATCGCGGACATTTTTTGTTGTTCGCAATGATGCGAATCAAACGTGATGAATCTGTTGGAATTAGTTTCTTTTCTGTAGATGTCTATTTCTAATTTATTGCTATTGCGTATGACTAGAGTATCTAGAAACGGAAGGCAATTGTTCACTTCTTCTTCAATAGTAAACTTGATCGTGGTAAATTTTGAGTTCAGTTCTGCTAGAAAATCTTGTATGTTTCCTTTGTTGGTATCAAACACAGCGAAAATATCATCTACGCCAAATTCTCGGGAAATAATTGGTTTCTTTTTTAGGTTCGTTTCAAATTTGCTCATGAAAAGGTTCGCAATAAAAGGAGATAAAGGATTAATTAATTTACATTTGGTATCTTAATTTAGAAAACATTTTCACATAATTCAAAACAAATAAGTCAAAATTTCAATTCAAAGAACCCCGTTAAAAATTTTAACGAGCCTGAGATTTTCCACCACAATATGTATTACTTATCTACCATACTTAATTTTTTACACGTCCAAGTTGATAAATTTCAAAGAAAGAGATACTACGTAAATATACATTACCGTTTGCTTTATTTTATTTAATAAATTCATGTGACAACATTAACCAAAACATTCCCATTGAATCCAGTTATTAAAACATTTGTATCTTGTTTATTTTTGCAGTATTTTCTGTTATATCCTTCACGAGAAAAACAACATACGCGCCTGGTTTCCATATGTATACAGATGGAGTGCACCCATAAAGATAGGGGGAAATCACGCCGGACAAATGACCCGCAGATTAGACAGCAATTCTCGTAGATATCGTTGTTTACAAATTGATAAACCACGTCCGTACAGACAGAAATACATAACGGATACCAGCGGATATCTCCCAGTAGGTACTCGTTCGTTTAAATCAAGATAGCCGTTTCCCCTCCATTCTGACATAAACACATAGTTTTTTTTCGCCGCAAAGATAACGATTTTCGTTCCAGAGTAGATATTTTCTCCGGACGGTCGAATACCAGAAATTCCGGACAGTCATTACCAAAACGAATGGCGCCTCGATTAGTTTTCTTTTCGGTATAGAGGGCGCGCGCGTCATGCAACAGCACACGGGGCACCATTGTCCTCGCGACGGGCTCGAGATGATGTTTAACATTTAGCAAGAGAAAGGAGACGGAGCGCGTGGAACAAAGGCGAGAGAGTGGAAGAATGAAAAAAACAAACTCAACTACGTACGTACATAGTACGCTGATGATTGAATCGATTAGGACCGTAGGAGGATTACAAACGAGATCAAAATGATAGAACGTGACGCCAGATCGCGTGGACTGTTGCTTGTTTGTACATACAGTATGACTACAGATTATATCTGGTGTAGAGTATTGTTTTAGACATGATTTTTTGCAAATATTTTAGTTGATATATATATGCATCCAAAATAGAAGAAACATCTATCTGTAGAAGTACGCATTTAACAAAATAAACAAAAGTTTTAACGAAATAAAGGAGTGCCCGCCGAACTTCTTTAGTTACAGTCAAAATAAAATTAATTAATTTAGTCTTCTTCTTCTTCTAATAGTTCACAGAATTAAAACTTTCCGATCCTTCTCATAACTTCGATGTTTGTTATGTGTTCCGTCCACAGTATTTTCAGTATCCTACGACATAATCACACCTCAAACGCTTCCAATTTCCCTGTTGTAGTTTCAGTAAACGTCCATGCTACAGCAGGAGTCTTACCTTTATGTTTAATGTTATGTCATGGTTTATGAACAGATTTTTCATTTTATTATAATGCTAATGACCCTTAATTTTCTCTTTTTGGTGTTTATGTCCAGACCATTGGCCGTGATATGTTATTCTATCCATAAGGGCATCATTAATTCAGGAATGGATGGCAAGTAGCCACTTTTCATACTTGAATATCTCGAGAATAAAATAGAATTTTTACGGCATTGATAGAAAAGTGAGATCGACCAGATATTTTAGAAAAAAAAACCTCAAAGGTATTTGGAAATCCACTTTTATGTGCGATAAATGTATGCTAGAGTGATTTGAAAGCAAACATATGCAAACCCACCTTTATTTTTTGAAACATCATGTACTAGTTCACTACCTACAACATGAGTGGAACTCAAGGTCACTGCGAATTAAAAAAATTTTAATAAGATGATCTTTTGTAGCAACTACCTGTTTACATGGGTGTTCCAGTTACGAGAAAGAAAATAAATTCATGCAACAGAATTTCCGGAATTAGCAATTTATAAAAATTGGAGACACCTTTAACCTCTCGTTTGATACAAAATAATTTTTTTCAAAATTGCAGATATTATTCAAGGTCATTGAAGGTAGTCCCGAGAACATAAAAGTTCTGATGCCTTTACCGGTTATACTCTGTCCAAAGAACAGAAATAATAACGAAATTGCAGGCATATTATGAATGTGATAATAATATATTGATATAATATATATATCTAAAACCAACTGTCACACAATTAAATTGGAACTACGAAGTAGAGATTACAGGTATAACACGCAAAGTTCTTGTATTGATAAGAAACCAATTCAAAATATGTGATAGAATTAATCTTTCTTGTCTGTTTATATCTGTTATTAATCAGTGGCACCCTTTAATCTTTGAAAGCAATGTGCCAAATTGTTTGGATTCATAGCTAGTTACTGTGGCAATATTCAATAATAGTATTGTTTTATTACATGTGACTTATTAGTCCGGGGCCGTAATTACACTTCCAAACACTAAATTCGAACCTGGACTCTATGTCAACAACTCATTTTAAAATGAAAGGTGACAGTTGTTAATCTTTTTTTGCTAATGGCTGTGATATGTTATCCTATCCACAAATTGTTGTAATCCTTCCAAGCTGTCAGCGGTATCGTTCGCATAGCGGACAGTATTCAATCTTTCTCAATGCAGAAGAATTCCAGATTCTGCACGTTCTAAATCTTCCCTGAATATGTACGCTGAGTATATATTAAACTATAATGGAGAGAGAATGCAACCTTGCCTTATACCTCGAAGTATATTGATCTCTTTTGTTGTGTCATTTCCGACTCTGACGAAAGCAGATTGGTTCCAGTTTAAGTAAACTATTTTCCAGATATCTTTTCCTATTCAGAATTTCTACCATTCTTTGGTATTTTACTCTATCAAATGCATTTTGATAGTTAACAAAATGTGCATACACCTCACAGTTCATGTCCCTGCACTGCTGAAATAATATCTGTGCGCTGTATATTGTTTCTCTTGTACCCACTTCTGCATCTTCTGAATCCGAATTGCGTAGGTGCTATTTGCTCTTCATAGGTTCTGTAATTTCTTCTATATATAACTTTGAGGAAAAGTTTTAAAATGTGACTCATCTTTATCTTAGCCTACGTACTTATTTTGCATTATCTTTGTACATGTGATGTAATGCATATACACGTATGTATCTGTGTATGGTATTGGTAAAGAAGAGAAAACTACTCAAATTATAATAAATCTACTAGAAAACATTCGAAATCCTTGGTATTTTTTTCATAATTGTTTTACGAGCCCCAATATACTCATCTACCTAAAATGAAAAGGAACCACTAGGAGAAGTCACGAGATAGTGTAAATTCCAGCAACAAAAGATATCAGTTTCACAACCAAATATAATTACAATATTCATGGTTAGCATATAGAAAAATCATGGACCTGGACCTTTGTCCTCTTTAGATTTCAGAAAAACCATGGCAACGTTCAATCACTGCACTATTGATTTACAATTTTACCACCTGTGAGAATTCGTCGAAATGAAATTATTGGAGCTGTGTTTCTGATGTATATACTGGCAACGATTTGATCCACAACGTGTGAACTAACAAATGAATTAACTACTTTGTCACTAATCATTGTGCCAACGCCAATCTCCAAGGCTGGTAACAGAGTGCTTTTGGAATCACAATAGGGTTTTTCCTTTGGTAAAGGTTGGACAATTTAGTAACAAGTGACTCGAATTATCTCGGGGACCAAGTAAAATTTATCCAGTCCTGTTCGAATTTTTAAATATCTTTTGGCACCTTCAACTTGGTTGCTTTTTGTCCTTTACACAAGAAGGAACCTCGTTTTTTTTCGATAATGTAAAACTATATTGGATGTAACTTTCACTATATTTTCGTTTTAATGAGGTGAAGTTTTTATTATGGTAAACGTCTTATTTACTTTAATTATCTTTCTCAATTTTTAGTCTCTATTTATTCATGTTTAAAATATTTTCTCTTCACTAAAAACCAATCAAAATTAACATAAAATAATTTATACAATTTTTTATAGACAAAATGTAGAAAAGTGTGAAGGTCAAGATACTATATACATTATACATAGCCAAAGAAAAATATGTATGCATGTACCTTTTTGGCTCTTCTTATAAGGTATGTACGAGATATATTGTTGCAAGTGCGGATTGCATCTCGCCCAGCTATGACACGCTCCCACTGTAGTCGGTGTTCGTTTTATTGTTGTTGCCGTTATTGTAGTTGTTTGTTGTCAGGGCCGTGCCTAGCCGACGTATCTAGTTATTACTTTAGGAGGAATGCAAATGATGATGAAAGATGAACGACGTGATTATTATTGATTATCATGCTATGCGTCATTGTTTTGAAATATATCTTTGTTACGTCAGTTATAAGGCTTGTAAATTTTCGATAGCATAACGCATAAACAATTTTTATTGCAAGCTGTTTTAAATATAATAGACTGAAAGAGAATCGACTACGTCCTGTAAGTAATAGGTTTTGCATAATAATGTAAGTGGTCGTTCAATTACTTCAGCTTGTCTAATCCTATTACGTACAAACTAGAAGATTGAAAAGATAAACACGATCCATGTTTGGTAAAACCATTAAGCTCTACTTTGAACAAAATTATGCATCAATTATTTTTTAAAATGCAAATTTTAAGTTTAAACCATTTCATTGTTATATTATGCTAATGAAAGTATTTGTTTGATTATACTCGACACGATAGATAAGCGAAAATTTTAATTTCTTGTTGCATGGAGCTTCGTCTGGATTGCTGCATCTCGTATCACCGCTGTATTTGTACTCTCCAATGGGAAAAGTATTCTTTAAAAGCCCTGGTGATAAGGATATTACACTGAAAGCTATTCAGTAAACTTTGGAAAAAGGAATGGGCAATAACCTCCATCGAGAACAAATTTATAACAACAAAACTGGACAGGCGATTTTCGGGACCAGATATTACAAGGAGCCTAATACCAATCGAAAAACAAGGATGTTTCTTAGTATTGCAGAAAACACTTATTAGCTGGCTGGTTGGCAGGACGTATTTCAGCATAAAATCACGATATAACTATGGCAAAAAAATGTTAAGCATTTTGAAAAACAAGTATTGCTGTTTAGAAATTGCATTATTCGTCAACCGTTCGTATTCCAACAGGATAACAGACCAACTAGTATATGTAAGAAGCCCTTGAAGGAAGAAAAGGGTATGTAAGAACCTCTTGAAAGAAAAAAAGTGAAGTAACAATAAATGCCTGGCCTCTTCAAATATTTGCAATACATTTGACATAACCTAATATATTGGAAATATTTTCAAAAACGTGTTTTACTTCTTGCCCATGTTCAATGTGTCGGGCGAAATTTTTAAGCTTTTGTTGGATAAGTTGGACAAAAAGCCAATAAACGGTGACCATAAACTATTCAGGAGATTTTGGGCGTTTATTTACAAGGAGCTTAGCTTGAAGTGGATACTAAGTACCTAGAGAAATTAGTAAGCAGAATTCCTAGATTTTGTGAAATTTTGATTAGGGCCAAAGGCAGACATAGAGGAAAAAGAATTGTTTTCATACACATTTTGTGTTCGTAAATACAACTTTATATCACTTTAGTAAGTTTGTGTGAAATTTTGTGCCATGTTGTATCATACCTTCACGTAAAAAAATTATTGCATCATATCTCCAAATCTTTTGGTGCGAATGTGACGCGACGCGAGAATTGCACAGGATTCCAGCATCCAAGTATTTACATGAAAAATTTCTTCGTCTCATTAAAACCACGATTAAAGAGGACATTTTTGTGGGGTGTTAGCTCTTGAGATGCGGCAAGTTTGAGACATTTCTTCAACGTAAAGAAAAACAGCTTAGTATACGTTATCAAGTGGCAGCAAACTTCCTCGGGAATGATAAGGCCAACAACAACAAGGTATTGGTCGAGAATATGTTGGATTTTCTTCAAGAATTCGGTTGCAAAATATCCGTAAAGATTGGTTTTCTTGATTCCCACTCGAATTTCTTGCTTGATAACTGAAGGCAGATTGGTCATGAGTACGGTGAATGTTTCCTTGTCAACAGAGCATTGACAAGACGGAACAACGGTACCAAAGCAAATAGTTCACTTCAATGTTGGTTAGCAATTGTCGGAAGCCAATCAAAGATACGTCAATTACAAACGAGAGTCTTAATCAGATGAAGGTGTTCTTACAACATTTATATATATAGACCTTTTTTTCTCAAAAATGCATACACATTGCGACGAAACCTTAACCAACTCAGTAACCAATTTCTTGTAAAACATATTGGATCAAATTTTTATCCCGAAACCACGAACTTTTTGAGATGTAGTTGCCCAGTGTTAGTATTTCTAATTTTCGTTATACAAATTTGAGACGTATCTCCGTAAAAAATTGTTTTGTGCTTGCGCATTATTGAGCTCAGGCTATGTAAATTCCACGCAAGTTGGTTTCGAATGTACGACACCTGAAATGCCAAATTAAAGTATTGACCCTCTTACAACTGGACTACCGAACCTTCTTCCTTCTTTTTTAAAATGTATTTAGTTCATAGTTACGTTATCATGATATATTGATCTTTAACATTTTGCCATGGTTTGATCATCGATCTTAAATTTATGAGCAATAGTGTATAAGCTACGAACAGTATTTTGTTACGACTTCAAACCATAGCTTTTAACAGCTTTGTGACTATTTCTAAACTAAAACACAACTAATATCAACTACTATCCCTGACAACTGAACGACTAATCCAATGAGAAAAATAAATAACAGTATTATTTGCAAATGAAAATAAGATACTTTTCAGGAATACACAATGTGGCTCAACGATTCTCTTACTAATAAATCAAGTCTTTCTGTCCTTATTTTGTATTCTTTTATCAAAAGTGGTTCGCGAAACTCGGCACGCACAGGGATTAATTAAAAACTGGTCTCATGTAAACCTTACTCACTCTAATTTAAAACTTAAACACTCCAAATTTATGAATACATCGTATAAAGAAGGAATATTCGAGATAGCATTGAATTCGTGTACTATAAGGATTCCACTTCTCGGCCAGAGTCTACTCGAATACTATCAGGAGTTACATGCATACCTCTGTGTTCCACCTTGCATAAAGCTAGGACGTTAATATGCTAATTGAAGATTATTTATTGCGACTGTTTAAGAAATTCTTGGAAAATTAGTGGACATAAATTCCTACATTGAAGATAACCTATTACAGAACAGTCATATAATCTCCATAAAGATTCGGAACGCTTCGACGCCACATTTACTTAACTCTACACGAGCTATAGCTGTATGTATGTATATATACAAGGTGTATATTCTTAAATGTAGATTTTATTTCCGAAAGAATTAGGTTCGAAGAGGAAAACGTAATTAAAAATGTGTATAGCATGGGGTTTTGGCCAAGATAAGAACAAAGGAATACGTAATTGTTTGTTTTTAACAAAGGAAAGGGAGGCAGCAGGTTGCAAAACTAAAATGAGTTCAAATATAGTAGACTTGAATAATATAACTAAAGGAGAATAGTGGCAATAGTAATAAATTTATTTGTCAAAATTATACTAATCCTATTACAGAGAATTTTTACAGATACATTATTGCTATGATAAATAGAGAAAATAGAAATCATTTAAAATAACTTCTGTTGGTTTCTCAATGATAATGGAATTTCCTTGTTATTACCAACGTTAGATTCAATTAAATTAGCTTTTCCTTAAATTTTTAATTAATTAAAAATGTCACGGGTGCGGTAGGATATGAACCTACAGCTCTTGTTTAGTAGATTGGTGTGTTAATCTATTACACCACGGAGCCAAGTCAATGCTAAGTTGCATAACTTAAATCATCTAGAATAAACGGCTCGGTAGCCCAGTGGTAAGAGGATCAGCACTTGAATTTGGCAACTCAGGTAACCCCTGAAGTACTTTTGTTCCGAAGTGATTCTATTCTAAACTGGTTAGCTCTCAATTGAATTTTAGACGTACTTGGTAGACTAGCATAACGTTTTCTAATTTTCTACTGAAACCATTTCGTTATCATTCGCTGTAAAATTTGCTTTAAATTTTCACGACATTCTTTTACATGAATATCGACGAACCTTGAGAATACTTTATGTCATCTGTACTTCTTTAAGAATTCAATATCTGAAAATATGTGCCTAACGTAAATAAAATTTGGGGACATGATACATTTCCTCGATTCTACGAAGCTTAAATTTTTATCAATTCTAACAGTATAAATATAAAAAACTCGACAATTAGAACTAAAAAAGAATATTACAGAACAAGATAAAACAACAATCTGGACTATCAAAGGAGAAAATTAGCAGTGATAAGTCAAAATTAAGACACATGCACATATGCACAAGGCATATAATAGTTATTCAAATTAGTTTTTGTTGTTCCTATTTATTAGTTATTTATAACAACAACATCACCCAGTTTTTACGACACTATAGTCATTTCCATTCAATTCTAACTGGCACACTTGCTATAGTAAACACATTATTACCGCTCAAAAGTTCATTCTCGCTTAACGTAATGTGGTACTCACGTGTTTGGGTGTTAAAGCTGAACTGCATCTGAAGACAACGTTAAAGTATGCAGTAAAGCTAATCATATTAGCGATAAACAGCCATCATTATAGCCTATCGTTCCATCAATCGCATCTGGATGCATAATTATGTAAAAATTAGACGATTAAAGACGATTTGTTTTAAAGGACACATTAAATGAAGGCACAGTTGTGTTTGACGTGTAGAAAGTGAATACAAATGATTCTAAAATATGTAACATAAATTGCATTCCAATAATGTAATAAAAGTAACTACTCATTAGTTTTTGTTCCACAGCTATAAAGCAGTAATTGTTAACGCAAGTAATTGTAACGAAATTGATGAAATTCGTGAGAAACTAGGACAAAGCCTAGAATTTCATTAAATATCTTCATTAATACTTTATATTATATTTGAGAATAAATTTAGTCCCCATGGTTTCTTTATTACTTCCTGCCAGGGTACTTTTTCTTCATTACTTCCTGCTAGGGTATCATCAACATCATTAACAATAAAACCGTTTTATTACCGACCAACAATCAGAGGTTCAAATTGCAAGAATTTACGTTCTAAAACATAAACTTACACGCGATTTACACGGCCAAATACTGTGGTGTTAAATAATCGGCAACTCCATCCAAGAAATACCATTGCAGAAATTCTCGATTTATGTGTTTATGCACGCTGAAGCAGAAATTGGCAGTATCTATAGTGTAAATACCACCGAAAACTATAAGGAACATAAGATTATATTTATTAGAGCTTTTATATGGGCAGGCATAACTAAAGTAATCCTTGAAATTAGTTAACAGGGTCAGCGGATGCATCATCACAAATTTTGAGCAACTTTTGTAAAGTCGGAATCCTTTTTTATAACGCAATCAAACTTCTTCTATTACACGACCGTTCTTTTTTTAAGTATATTATGCAACAGTATATATGTACTCTGTTCACTACTTCTACTAACTCTACTAATGGCAGAGCAGTATTTTCCAATTTTTGTATTGTGTCAAATAGTTCTCTATAATCGTTGTAAATATGTAATTGTTTTAGTGGAAATATCTTGAAATCTCGCGTGATTTTCCTTAATACTTGCAGCTTTGTCAGGAGAGTGGAAAGAATTGGCTCTGGTAGTTTGGGAATACCAGGACACCGTCTGTGAGATTTTCAGGTTCGTTTGGAAGATTTGAGAAACTATTTTTTTAGTATTTGACAATAAAGCATCCAACTGCAAAAAAATCTTCTTACTTGTCACATGAAAAAAGTCTCCCTTAGTCTTGTAATTGTACATCAAACTTTACCCATACAGATGAAAACACGACAGTTTGTAGTTACATCATTGTTTCATCGACAAAGTGAAGAGAAGCGCTATAATAGTGAGAAGCATACGTATACACAACCGAAATAGAAGTATATAACATAAGTCGTAGCTACTTAAGCACACGTCATAATCAACTATGACGCATCTACAAAGTTTCGTAGTTTTCGGCAATTTTATTAATCATTATAAAATAAATCGGAAAATACGATCGAGATATACTTTCTCACTGTCTTAACCAATGGTAATCATTACCTTTCCAGGCTTCCGATATACTTAATTACATATTTACAAACAGCAAAAGAACACAACGGTAAGACGACCAACTACCTCACATGAGGGGTAGAAAGGAAGTAATGCAAATACAGTCGTGAGTCGACAGTCACAGAAAATATTCTTTTCGCTTACACCGCGTTTCTGGATTCCGAATAGTGCTACATAGTTACCGCAAACTTTCCGAGCTAACAAGTGCAACTGGGTTAATAATAAATAATTATCAGAAGATATATTCAAAATTTATATGACAAAGAGTAACAATGTAGATTCATTCTAATGCACATTTATGTTACTTGAGACAGCTGTATATTTCAATATTCATACACATAAATTCAAATAATGCGCAAAAATACTGATAACCATCGAGTAAGCATAATTTCAATATTTAACAATTGAATGTTGCTGGTAGTTTGGGATAATATTTATGCTATCGATACTGTAAATTTGCAGTATTGCTTTAATTTCTGCGTGCGTAGACATATGTAACATATGTACACCATTACTCATAACAGAATGGACACTTTAAATTTTAACAAAATATTTTGAAAAGAAGTATTTTTATTGATGTAATAACTCTATAAGCATGTATACAACTTACTACCTTGTTTGATGGGTGATGTGAGAAAGGAGAATTATCGCGAGATATTAGAAGAAAATGCTCTACCAACCGGATTGCGTTTAATAGGCAACAATTTTGTGTTGATGAACGATAACGTCGTTATTAAGCAAAAACTATCTCGCCAATGCGGAAAATGTAGGAATATTAAAAATAATGAATTGGTCTCGCCAGAGTCCCGATGTTAATTCGATAGAGCTCCTGTCGGACGAACTGGACGGACGAAAAGGAAGAGAATATACAACGTTCAAAATTCATCTCTGAATAGTATTCCAGAGGGAGTGGAATAATATTGCTCAAGATACAGTGAGGAAATTGGTTGAAAGAATGCCACGAATTGTGCGACAAGTTATTAAATCAAGAGGAGGATTTTTCGATGGGAAGAAAGTATTACTTCCTTTAGGTCTTTTAATATTTATTATTACTTTTTCTTCTGTGTACTCATGTGCTATAAGTCGTAGAGGAATAAATATTTTTCATATAATTATTTTACTTATAGTTTTGAAGCAAGGGTCAAGTTTTACATGAAATAAGAAGCATCCGTACTATTATGAGCGGTAGTGTATTAACCAATACAATAGTATTGATGATGTAACACATGGGCTGAAAAATCCTGGGCCTAACACATAGATGACGCTAGTTTTCTCGCAGTCACCTTTCTCTCAGTTAGTACTAACCTTCAAAAGACAGCTGTTAAAATTTCATGATATTCTATTCATTAGTTTGTGAGTTATTGTGCTAAGAGTCACGCTACTTTAGTTATTTTCAAAATAATGGATCAAAAAAAAAATTCGTGTTTTAATTTTTCACTGCTTCTTGATGGGAAAAAATACCGTTCAAGCGAAGCAATGGCTTGAGAAGTGTTATGGGGTCTCCGCTCCATCAGAAACAACAATAAAACGTTGGTTTGCTGACTTCAAACGTGGTCGTAGAGGCACCGATAATGCAGAACGCAGTGGACGTCCAAATGAGGCGGTAACACCAGAAAATATCAAAAAAATCCACAAAATCGTTTTGAATAATCGAAAAGTGAAGTTACGTGAGTTAGCTGACATCGTAAAGATATCAAAAGAACGTATTGGCTTTATATTGCATGAGCATTTGACTATGAGAAAGCTCTGTTCAAAGTGGGTGCCGCGTTTGCTCACTGTTGACCAAAAACAAGAACGTGTTGATGATTCTGAGCAGTGTTTGGCCATGTTTAAACGTAACAAACCGGAATTTTTGCGTCGATATGTGACAATGGATGAAACATGGATCCATCACTTCACTCCGGAATCAAAACGATCGTCATCTGAGTGGACAGCATCTGGTGAAGCTCGTCCAAAGCGCCCGAAAGCACAACAATCGGCTGGAAAGATTATGGCCTCAGTATTTTGGGAAGTGCGTGGTGTAATATTCATCGACTATCTTGAGAAAGGAAATACCATCAACAGTGAATATTATATAGCGTGGAGTGTTTGAAGGCCGAACTTGCAAAGAAACGACCGCATATGGCAAAGAAAAAAATTTTGTTTCATCAAGACAACGCACCGTGTCACAAGTTAATCAAAACAATGGCAAAACTACATGAATTGAAGTTCGAATTGCTCCCACATCCACCGTATTCGCCAGATTTGGCTCCCAGCGACTACTGGCTGTTCGCAGACCTCAAAAAAATGCTCGCCGGTAAGAAATTTGGCACGAATGAAGAGGTTATCGCTGAAACTGAGGCCTATTTTGAGGCAAAAGATAAATGGTTCTACAAAAGTGGTATTGAAATGTTAGAGCGACGCTGGAATGATTGCGTTGCTCTTGATGGAGATTACGTTGATGAATAAAGCTAATTTTGAACCAAAAAAACCGTGCTTTTTTTGTTAGGCCCGGGACTTTTCAGCCCATGTATTACATATATCGGATATAAATTTGCAGTGATTTTTCAATACATTAGCGCTTAAATTGTTAGATGTTAATATCAAATGGGTAAAACTTAATAGCAGCAATGTCTGAGTTAGGGTGATGCGAGTCGTTGCTACAATTTGGTATGATGAAATGGATAATGTCTGCTTTCTCACCACTGCTGCAAGAATATTTGTATTACTGTTGTACCCGCTTCAGCATTGTATGCATGGATATGTACATACACATATATAATTTGTGTGCATAACTCAAGAACGACGAAAAGTATCAGCAAGTTCGCTGTGGCACTGTCGCCGTAAATTATATTAATTATCAAATTCTCAGACCTGGTACTTCTTGCTCCTGTTGTTTAATTAATGGAATATGCCGAATACTTTCCGTCCGGTTTAACGTTGAAATTCAACTTCGAAGGACAAGGACAACGACGACACGATGAAGGATATTAATCAAAAACGAATTTCAACAAAACGCATTCTAGACGAAGACGGGGATGTTGAACGTAGAATCTCCTTCGGTATTCAGCACTTGGTACATGCAACACTGGATATATCGACGATCGCGACGATAACGTCGCTCCGTCTCGGCTGCTTGTAGGACTTCTGTACGTTACTGGAACGAAACGTCTCGCTTTAATGAACGTTGATTGATCGCTCGGTATTCGGTTTTTGTTTACCGGTTTCCTCGTCGACGTCGAGAAGTCCATATAGTGGAATAAATCACTCGTTTATGGTCGAGGAATTTATTATCGGATTGCCAGTGAAATGTATGTGAAAGATTTGTAATTATATTGCGGTTGCTACACCGTTTTTTGTTTAAGGAAAAAAGTGATAATTCATCGTAGACGCTTTTAAAACGTTAAATGTGTTCCATTACGATAATTTAGAGCTATTTATACGCATCGAAATATGTATGTATTTATGTGGTCTTGGTCTTATTTTGGAGTACAGAGATAGAGGTATGGAAGAGGAATACACAGACTATAGAAGGCTCTCGAATTATTGAAGGTTTCCTAAGATGAACGTCATAAGATGACATACAAAGTGATTCACAAACCTAAACAACTTTGAACAGATGATCTACTTATCCCTGAAGAAAGAATATATACAAGCTTTACACACCGATATTCAATGTTTGAATCAGTAACGTAGAATTAGTTAGAAACAAACTACACTAATAACCTTTTAAATGTTGCTTGGAAACTTTAACCCGTTCGAGACAAACTTTAGACCATTTTTATCAAATGGTAATAGTACAGACAATAGTTATGACTAGAGACCGTATTATATGCAAAGTGCAAAAATTTAATTTAATTTATTTATTATATTTTACGTCCATATGTAGATGTATTACGTTGAATTAATTATTATTATTTATTAAAGTTAATTAACGCTAATTAACTTTAATCACTGTGCATATAATCTGATCTCTAGTTATGACAAAATGCCTTGTGTATCAAAGATAAGTAGCATATCACAAAAGCTTTGATCTAAATTGCGAGCAATATTTACACTGCTTAACGACTGAAGATGTTCACCGCTGTATTACAAGGAAACAACAATATTTCATCTTAATTTACAACAAATGTCTTATACAAGCAATACTTTATTGCCCAAATGCGTTCACAGAATCTACAAATTGATAACTATTTTAGAATTAGACTCATGTGGTACACAGAATTATGTATGAATATTGGGAGGAAATGAAACATTGATTCAATCATATCATAGTTGAACACATTTTTATTGTTCGTTTTAGATGGATTCGACAAAAAAAAAGGGTGTTGAACCCTTTCCAGAATTTAGTCTATTGATTTAAATACATATATATATATATGCACATATATATATATATATATATATATATATATATATATATATATATGTGTGTGTATATTGTGATATGTAAATTGACTGACAACTTCCTTTTTTCTTATAATTGCTTTATTTAAAGCAACTACGGGCAACCTTTGACATATTGTGGGCCAAACTTTAGTGTGCAAATACGTTCGCAGACCGCGTTTAAAAGTAGTGCATTTTAAAGTAGTGTTCATAATTTTTAACGACAAATATCAGACATGAAATAATACAACAATATTATTAATGCAATTTATTAAAGTAAGAAAATAAAATGAAAAAATAGGTAGAACATTATAATTAAATCGCGAATTTTTTTTAATTGGGTTTTTCAAAATGTCTTACCGGCCGTATCAAATCTTATAGCGGGCCGGTTGTTGCCCACATATGGTTTAAAGCTTCGAAGCAAGCGTCAAATTTTTCATGAAATAGGAATACTATTATGAGCAGTAGTGTACTTCCTTTAAAATAGACGCTTTCTTGTAACATGCACTTCTACTTTTTGAAATTGCATACAAACATTGGTCTTGTTTGTAGAAGGGATTCGAGAATTACTAGTCTTAGTTACGCTTCAATATAAGCAAAGTATTAATTTCAATATTTGTTATCATCTAGTTAACTAAAATAGTTCAACATCTTTCCATCGAATTAATACTCAAGCCCATTTCTCGTATTCAAAAATATATGATGCTAGTATAACACTTTTGTGGTTAACATATGTTTTTTTTTCACTCAGTGTAAGATTGAGATCCAGCTGCATATTATTATAGTGTCTGGTGTAGTTTAATGTAGCTGTAAAGTTGAAAAAGGCTATATTAAAAATTTCACAAAAATCTAATCAAATTAAAGTCAACGTTGGCAATAACAACGGAATTGAATTATCACTGAGAACCCAACAGAACTCATTCTAATAATTTAATTGATAATGCAATTAATGCAAAAATATTAAAATATCGTGTCCGCTTAGATATCAGGAGTATATCTGGAGCCACTATCATATGTGGGTAAAAATTTTCCAATTGAAATGTAATAACTTGTATGGAGATTTAAATAAAGATTTATTCAGACGGTCTACGTGGTGTAAATAGATACACACCGGTTTAGCGAACTAAAGCTGTAGGTTCAAATTCTGCCGAGAACTGTGAAATTTTTATTCATTAAAAATTTCACAAAAATCCAATCCAATCAACGTTGGTAGTAACAAGGAAATTAAATTATCACGTCTTAAAGTAATTCAGCAAAATAGATTGGAAGTCACTTAAACTATGTATATACATACCAATGCATTTTTGGCTTGTGAAAAGTAATTATAAATCGAAATTATTATTAAGAATCTCAAATGAATACCTGATATGTACACAGCAGTACATGTACAAAGAAGATACCAACGTAAAAATCGATCCTCCAGCTTGAATTTTTTTCTCCTCGTTTGGCCTACGAATATGCAATTAATTAATCAATTAATTTTAATTTGTCGTCGTCGGCTTATTTTGCCGTAACAACGGAACGGCTCGTTTAGTTTTACGAGAGACGCATGACGACGATTGCGATGCTAGCAAGTCGCCTTGAAAACGATGCGTGTATATTTTGGGAGGCATACAAAGAAAGGTTATACTCTGCGAGGACAGTTAATTAATGTGGACCTTTCAACCGTTAAAACCATCGAAAAGTATGATTAAAGACTGAAAGATATTCCCGGCAAACAATAAATTGGCGCAGCGTTAACGCGGAAAAAAATTCGATGGAGGGTTTAATAAATGTAAACATGAATGACATCAAATACGCGAATTTATTATACAAGTACCGTTAGGTTCCCACGAGTAAGACTAATTTAGATATGGACTTTATTTCTCTGCAAGCACAGGTACAGTGTTTCTACCAATAGAGTAGTAGCATGCATATAGTATGTCGGAAAAATAACGGAACTTCTTAAATATACAGAGTTACTAACGCCATCCCTTGAAACTATAAAGGCTGTGAGATGGATAACGAAGGAATTAAATACGACCGAAGACATGATTCAAAAAACTTTGACGAAAGATTTGAACAAACGAAAAGTCTGTACTCGATTTGTTCCTTAGGCCTTAACTGAGGACCAACACATTGCTCGCGTTAAACATTACAATGATCTGATCAAAACAGCCAGACAAAATCGCATATTTCTAGAATCGATTGTAACTGGTGATGAAATTTGGTCTTCAAGCGCGATCCTCAAAGAAAACGCCAAAGTGCTACGTAAAAGTCCCGAAGTTCTCCAAACCCGGCAAAACTGCGTTTCCAGGAGTCACAAGAGAAGAAAATGTTGATTTGTTTTTGACGAAAGATTTGTACAAGCGGAAAGCCTCTGCTCGATTTGACAGAAAACCAAAAAATTGCTCGCGTTGAACATTGCAAGGATCTTATCAAAAGATCCAGATGAAATCGCACATTTCTAGAATCGATTGTAACCGATAATGAGTGCTTCAAGTACGATCCCCAAACAAAACGCCAAAGCGTGGAAGCGCCCAGATTCTCCAAAAATCTAGAAATCACGAGAGAAGACAATGTTGATTTGTTTTTATGACTCTCTACACCGAGAATTCGTTCCACAGGGTCAGAATGTCACTGGCGAATATCATGTGGGGGCTATGAAGCGTGTGTGGAAGAGAGAGAATTGTTCAAGTGAGGCCCGAATGAGGACTGTCGCTCTTCGAGAATTTTTGGCGAAGAAACAATTCTGGGTGTTACAACAGCTTCCGTATTCGCCAGACTGATAATCATATGGCTATTTCCTCTTCCCTGAACTGAAACTGGCTATGAAAGGGACGTTTTACGACAATGTTGGACAAATTCAGGAAGCCATAACGAGAATCTGTGGGCTAATTCCAAGACATGACTTAAAAAAAATCTATGCTATCATTAGTCGAACGTAATCAGTGATGTGTTGACGCAGAAGGAATGTATTTTGAATAAAAATAAACAATTTTGAGGAAATAACTAGTTGTTTCTGTTTTATATGAAAAGTTCCGCTATTTTCCGACATATTGTGTATCTCGAAATTATAGTACTTCGATGGACGCGAAATAATTGAGAAGAATCAACATTTTTTAATGATTGCTAGGTCTAATTTAATTCACTTTTATTTTCGAACATCACTGTACAAAAAACCACACTCGGCCCTTAAGACACTCGTTTCTGCTTAATACCGGATTTTAAAACTTAAGCTTCTTTACCCTGATTTACGACATAAGAGCATATCGAAAGTTGTAAATTTTCATGCTCCGCGGCGTCTTACAATAAATTATTGCCATCTAGAATATTTGTTAAATATAAAATACTCAACGTTTATCGACGGGAAAGACTCGTCCGATAAATTATTACCCAAGACATGTTTGAAGATGCGCCATAAATAATATATATTGACGTCCAGAAGTATAATATATTGAACATCAGATACCCTGAAATAGACACGTTTCCTGTAGTGATGTGACCTGATCGGAGCGTTGTATGTTCACCTTCGGCTCGTTCTTCGAAAGGTTTTCTCACGAGAAGAACGAAGAAGTCTATTAACATAAAATATTTCGATTTTCACTAAACTAGTTACACGAAACTACGTTTACCGTTATTGCGATGAGGCATAAGGAAAGATGGAATGGAGAAAGTAATTTGTTCTGTCAGAATTAGGTAAATTGCGATTTATTAGACACGTGCACCACTTCGTAGCAAAGCCGTTCTTTTACGGCATTTACATCTGACGCATTTGCAGTGTAAAATTACATCGTAAATTTCCGTGTCCAATCAATATAGCCTTAGACTAAATAGCCCCTACAAACAGCGTATTCTAAAATAGCCCAAGACAAAATAACCCCGAGGAAATATTCCTTTTAGTTCACCTAATTATCAATAAGATTACGAATATTCCCTTTTATTAAATTTATTCACTAATTACTGTTAATTCTATTATTTATGTCAAACTCTGTTCATTATGTCAAAATGTCACAATCTGCACTGGAATATATTCTCCGAAAAAATTTAAGGTCATTAGCGTATAGTAGAGATAAATCGCTTAGGAAAATCATTGATGAAAATGATAAAAGGGAGTGGTCCAAGAAAGAGTCCTATGGCACGCCCGAAGGGCGCAGATATTAAGCAAATTTCTTTATAAAATTTATCCAATAATTCCCGTTAATTCTTTTCTTTATAACAAATTCTTTTCATTAAATATTGCTGGTATTCTGTTCTTGGAATTGTACTCATTTAATACTTTATATTGTTGAGATAAAGAATTAACTAAATTTTCTTTAAATTAGGTCATTGCCTGGTCAATGGCAATAATTAACTTGTGATGAATATATAAAGCAAGTGAAAATATTTATTCTTAATTTATTCTAATTGTATGGTTAGGCACTGAAGTTAATGCTAAATGTTAAAGTTACTCGTCATTGCTGAAAAAAAAAATGGAGAAAATTTCGTCGCAAAAAGGAAGAGATTTGCTAAAGATGGTCATCGATAACGAAAGGCACCAGAACGATGGTATGTAACACATGGGCTGAAAAGTCCCGGGTCTAACACATAGATGACGCTAGTTTTATTACAGTCACTTTTCTCTCAGTTAGTACTAACCTTCAAAAGACAGCTGATAAAATTTTATGATATTCTATTCATTAGTTTGTGAGTTATTGTGCTAAGAGTCACGCCACTTTTGGTATTTTCAAAACAATGGATCAACAATTTCGTGTTTTAATTTCACACTGCTTCTTGATGGGAAAAAATACCGTTCAAGCGAAGCAACGCCTTGAAAAGTGTTATGGGGACTCCGCTCCATCAGAAACAACAATAAAACGTTGGTTTGCTGACTTCAAACGTGGTCGTAGAGACACCGATGATGCAGAATGCAGTGGACGTCCAAATGAGGCGGTAACACCAGAAAACATCAAAAAAATCCACAAAATCGCTAACATCGTAAAGATATCAAAAGAACGTATTGGCTTTATATTGCATGAGCATTTTACAATGAGAAAGCTCTATTCAAAGTGGGTGCCGCGTTTGCCCACTGTTGACCAAAAACAAGAACGTGTTGATGATTCTGAGCAGTGTTTGGCCATGTTTAAACGTAACAAACCGAACAAACCGGAATTTTTACGTCGATATGTAACAATGGATGAAACATGGATCCATCACTTCACTCCGGAATCAAAGCGATCGTCATCTGAGTGGACAGCAACTGGTGAACCTCGTCCAGAGCGCCCAAAAGCACAACAATCGGCTGGAAAGGTTATGGCCCCGGTATTTTGGGAAGTGCGTGGTGTAATATTCATCGACTATCTTGAGAAAGGAAATACAATCAACAGTGAATATTATATAGCGTTATTGGAGTGTTTGAAGGCCGACATTGCAAAGAAACAACCGCATATGACAAAGAAAAGAATGTTGTTTCATCAAGACAACGCACCGTGTCAATCAAAACAATGGCAAAACTATATGAATTGAACTTCGAATTGCTCCCACATCCACCGTATTCGCCAGATTTGGCTCCCAGCGACTACTGGCTGTTCGCAGACCTCAGAAAAATGCTCGCCGGTAAGAAATTTCGCACGAATGAAGAGGTTATCTCTGAAACTGAGGCCTATTTTGAGGCAAAAGATAAATCGTTCTACAAAAGTGATATTGAAATGTTAGAGCGGCGCTGGAATGATTGCGTTGCTCTTGATGGAGATTACGTTGATGAAGCTAATTTTGAACCAAAAAAAAACGTGTTTTCTTTGTTAGGCCCGGAACTTTTCAGCCCATGTGTTATATCATCGAGGAACGTAGTAATGTATTGTAGATCAATTTCTGGATAACGTACACAACAATCCGCCAAATCCAGTTAAAAAACACGTATTGAAATGTGTTTCGAAAATAAAGTATGAAGCAGTGCTGTGGAGGAACAATAGAACGGATACGAAAAAAAATTCTTGCATATTCGAATCCTGTTCCTAATAATGAAATTTCAGTTGGTAAAAAAAGTACTACAGAAAACGAAAATCTTATTCTGTAGGATTTTAGAGAAAACGATCCTGATCGAATATGGAACAAAATTTAAGAATATTGGAACAGAATGGTGGTTTAAGGTTTCATCAGAATTGCTTTTTCATTTATTCACAGTACATGGACTACTCGAAAAGTGTTGTATTCCACCGATATACATGTTCTTAAGGAATAAAAGTGAAGCAGCATATGCTCACGAAGTTCAGAGGCTCTTACAGTTAAAGGAAATTTTACATCCAACAAGTGTGTTAAGTGATTCACTTAAAAGCGATCTAAGACGCCGTCCTACGAGCTTTTAACACAGAAGTTGTCGACTATTTAATTTTTAACGTCTTTATAATGAAAAGTGCAACAACTGATTTTGGTGGAACTTTATGTGAATGATGAAAGTGTGTGTGTTTATATGAAAATAACGTTTACTTTGAGTCTTGTATCAGTACACGATGTTATACGAGTATTTGAAGAATTAACTAAAAGCCCTCCAATTGAACTAGATCCTATTAACGATTACTGGGAAGATACATACCGTTAGCGCACTTTCAACGTGTCTGTGGGCGTAATTGTAAGTAAGAGAAGGATGGAATAAGACTTCTATAAGTTAACAAACTCGAGAGATACGCATGCTATTTTGCAGGGCTATTGTGTGTCAGTGAGCTAGCTTTGTCTAACGGTATTCTCTACTCCTGTTTAACTACTACTACAAAATCCTATCCTCACATCGATCTTTTCATTTTCAATCGATTCAATGAAGCCCTCATTCTGTATTACTGCGAGGTGGAGGGTGTATATCGCTAGACGTGCGTTATTCGTGTCAACTGAATTCTTCATTTTCATTTCCCAGTCGCCCAGAATGCAACGAACAGCTCGCAGTTTTTCGCCTGGTATATAGGATGAGCAAGATGCAATCGCCGAGCACAACCATGATATGCAGTAGATACAGCTGTGGCCATACGCACTCTCGTCTTGAACGTGTTACACGAATATTATTGTATTTCTAAGAAGCAGGGTCGATGACGGACTTAACTAGGTACCTGGTAATGAGGGTTTAATGGTTTATTGTATTATGTATTGGGTAAATTAGAAAATAGACGTAAAATTGTAATTTCGGACTATTTCTTCAGTTTTTCTTAAAAGTTGTAAGCTGAGCTAGTTGGAGTGAAGATATTGTGTCTGTGATTTTGTCTGTGTAATACGATAGTATACAGTAAAAAGTAATGCCGAAAACGCGCGAATTGACGGAGGTAGAGCGAGAACAAATTGTGATGTTAGAAAAGCAAGGGTTGTCGGTGTCTGCTATTGCCCGACAGGTGAAATGTGCGCGATCGACAGTTAGAATGACGATAAAACGATACAAAGAGAGTGGATCTTTGACAAACAAACCGAAAGCTGGTCGGAAAAGGAAGACAACTGGCAGAGATGAGCGAGTCTTAGAGCGGATGTCTTTGCGAGACCGGAAAAAAGGGTCTAAACAGCATTCCAGTGAGCTTTTCCGGCTACATAATGTTGCTATTTCTCCTCGCACAGTTAGAAGACGCCTTTGTGAATTAAATTTAACAAAAGAAAAAGGGACTGCTGTGGGCTAAAAGTGACCGTGACTGGACCATTGACAATTGGGCCAATATTATGTGGACGGATGAGTCAAATATTGAGGTAAGTAATACATAATTATTGTATTTGCGGTATTCTGTATTCAGTTCCTGGTATCTACAGTGTGTTTATTCTTTTTAATGTGTTCCAAATTTTAACAGTATTCATGTTTTTGTTGGTAGCTTTGTGGTAAACCTGGGCCTCAATACGTGCGACGCAGGCGAGGAGAGGCCTTCCATCCAGACTGTATCATCCCGACTGTCAAGTTTGGGGGTAGTAGCATAATGGTTTGGGGTTGCATGAGTGCAACAGGCGTCGGAGAAATGTTCGTCTGCGAGGGCCGAATGAACAGTCGGACGTACATCGACATGTTGGAAGAAGTTCTGGAAGCGTGTGCGTTAAAATTATTCGATAATGATGAGCCAGAGTATTACTTCCAACAAGATAATGCACCGTGCCATAAATCTCGCGAAGTAATGCGCTGGTTCGAGGAAAATAACGTGCGGGTCCTGGAATGGCCGGCGCAATCCCCGGACTTATCGCCAATTGAGCATTTATGGTACATTTTAAAGCGAAATATAGCTAAATACTCATCTACCACAAAGCAATGCTTAAAAACAAAAACATTCGAAGAGTGGAATAAAATCACCCCCGAACAGTGCTACAACTTAGTGAGCAGTATGCCCCGACGAATTCGTGCGGTGATGAAAGCAAGGGAGGAGCTACCAAATATTAAGCAATATCTGCATATATCTGTATATATCTGTATACACTCACAATGAAAGATTTTCATCGATCAATTTTCTTTTATTTCTCATATATTCGTCGGAATAAAAAACAAAAAAGGTGGCGAATACATATGGCCACAGCTGTATATCGAATGATTCGATAAGTATGGCATAGAGCATGTCAGCAAACTGTAGATTCCTGTCATCTCTCCTTCTACAAACTCGTCAACAATTTCCGAAACGAGCAAGATATGACAGAAATAGGCTTAACTCGCTACAGATATTCGCAATCTAGATGCTAGGAAAATTAAATATGTGCAACCGAAACGACACCTGAAAGTATTAGTGGAAAATTATGAAGCATTTCTTAAAGTTGTTCTTAAAATTTGAGCTATTTGCATCGTTTGTGAAACTTTCATATTCCGTTTCGGCGGTGTGTCTGCTGTCGTCTTCAGGATAACCGTGAGAGGGGCCGTTGCTTGCCAGATTCATAATTTGTTCAACAACCCTTACCAGGACTACCCTGAAGACAGCAGTAGGCATATTGAAACGTCGGACTATGTAAGTTCATGTCAAACATTTCTTTGTGGCATTCCATATAATATAACCTTTGACCAGAATTGTTGTAAAAGATTGTCAAACTATACTTAAAATTTCTATTTCAGTGCCTAGATATAATATTTTAAGAAGCATTTTTGGCGCTTAAAAAATATGATCGGGACTATTTTATCTATGCTAATTTAGATTAAACAATACTATCATTTTGATCGGCCACAACAAATTTCTCTCCAGAGACTCAAATTCAAATTTTTATTTTTTAAATTGGCATCAATTGCGAGTGAATATTTTCTCCCGCTATACTTTCCAAACCAATTAAATCGGGCGAATTCAATTAGACAGCTTCTAAGAGATCATTTCTGAGGACTTAATAAAGATAATAGACTAACTCGTCCGTTACCAGAGCTAGAATACGTTAATTAAAAACTATCCACCAACTAAGTTCATCACGCTCGCCTACAATCATCACTATTATCGTCGCCATCACTCCGAAAAGAAAACTTTCGGCGAAACTCCTTTCTGAAACGTCGAAAAGAGAAAATGCAATTTAATCTCCGCTCGAAAATGAACGACTAGGGACGACGATACGTTGTGGCAACGTGGAACGGCGCGACATAGAAATCAACCATTCAAATTTTAATTAAAACCTAGTCCTTTCAGTATTTCGCGCCACTGTCGGCACTAACTTGGTCGAAAGATAACAAAGTCGGTTCCGCAGTGCAAAATACCGCGTAGTCTTCAGTCCGCGCGCGAAACAAAGCACTTTTTTTGAAATAGAAAAAAGCCAGAAGGGAAATACGAGGGATCTCCTGTCTTTTTATAATTATAAGCCGCCGCAGACGCTGTCGGCCTTCCACCGGACGCCGCGACGCCTTTACTTTAATAAATAGAAGGGTGCCAAATGTGCTTTACTAATATCATATCGTCATCAGCAACGAGAACAAACAGCAGGCATTTCTTGATTAAAATAATCAGCGCGTGGTTTGCGTTTGTTCTTTGAGCTACGCAATTCTGTTTTAAATTCCATTTGAAAATTTCATTTGGGGATTTTACAGGACATGTATTCATAGGTCTCACATCCAGCCGCATCCTAAATTATCAGATCCATCAGACGTTATTAAATTTTTTCTTTCAAGATTTCAATATTTTAAAAGGTATAGGCATATAGGGTGCCTTGGTAAATGTAAATAATCTTCAGTAAACGAGAAGTATATCTAGTGTAATGTACAGTACTTTTACTGAAATATTTATACCAAATTTCTAATAAGATTTTCGTAGTGAAACTTGTAATAATTATCGATTATTTATTTTAACTACCTTTAAAATGTTGCGGAGCTGAGGGAGTTGAACTAAGATTACGTAGTGAAGGAAAGGCAAAAAGATGTAAGGAAAGTGGTATTACGCAAGTAATACATGGAAAACCTATAATTAAAAAGAGGCACAACTACGGCCTTCACGGCAGAATATCTGCTGCTTGCGGTATCTACAGACGGCCCACGTAACTGGTTATCATCGCGTTGGCAAAATTCGATAAGCACTCAACTCCACATTTTACGAAAGCACTGGAGCTACTGTTTCAACTTTCTACTGAGGTAAAAATGAATTCAAGTGGTAACAACGACATGAAAGGTTTGCTGGATGAGAAAGACAAATATTAAAAATGTAGAAAGAAAACAAAGAGCTACTAGACCACTAAGTTATATAATCTAATTGCAGTCAAACATACATACATATACAATTTAGATCTAACCTTCACCATACACCTAAATATTTGGATTTTTATAAAATTCTGGAAATGGAACCCAAAAGCACTTGTGTGCAATAACCAGTTTCGGCAAAGAGGGGCAAGTTTCTGTGCCATGCGGAGAACATCGTGGAGGGGTGAAGCGCGCGGCACGGATAATCGAGTACCCGTTTCAAAGCACGCTTGTTCCATATTATTCGACTGGTGGTTGTGAGTTCTTGTCAGTATACAGTACTTAGAGAATGTGGCATTTAGGTACGTTTCGGAAACGGCGTATTTCAAATAAACGTAAATAACGGGAGTATATCGGATTCAGAATAGGAAGACGATAGAATTAAATGTGTAAAATGCAACAACCATTAGATGTGCGTCAGCAGGTGGAAGTGTGAACGCCACCTAAAAAGTATAAAAGACTATTCTGCAATCCGTGGCAAATGATACAATGAACAATTAATATTTGATATAGGTGTTTGTTTCATTCTATGTAATGTACCGTTCACTTTACTAGACCAATAAGCATTTTTCTCCTTCTGAGGTAAGTATTCATCAAGTCGGATATCGTTTAGAATCTTTATGCCATCTGTTCGTGACTAAGTTGAAAGAAGAATTAAAGCAGAATTGAAGCATAAAAAATTGTGGACGAAAAACCGATGTGTGTACGAAAGAACCGGTCGGCAGAAACATTCTAAGGTAAATGTGATGGTACGTACAATGGAAGAGTTTGACCCACCATCTCGCATCTTACTTGCTTCCAAAAAAGTTGGAGAATGTGCTAGCGATGAAAATTTAAAAGTGTTAAGAAAGTTTATACCATCTGTTCGTGACTATCTTGAAAGAAGAATTAAAGCACAATTGAAAGATAAAAAATTGTGATTATGTGTGGACGAAATTACCGATCGGCAAAAATATTCTGCGGTCAACGTGATGGTACGTACAATGGAAGAGTTTGAACCGCCATCTCCTATCTTAGTTGCTCCCAAAAGTGGTGTTGAGGGCATTGAATAGATTTCAAGTTTCAAGAACCCAACTTTTAATGTTTATGAGTGACGGTGCCGCTAATATGCTTTCCTTAGGCCGATCTCTTAAAAATCTCTATTACATGTAACGTGTAGAATTAACGTTTCAAACCTTGTGGCGCAATTGAAAAATGTTGTCCACCAGTAAATGCTTTAAAAGCTTATACGAAGGCAGTATTTCTAAAGTACCCAAAACGTACAAAAAAATTTCACAAACTGTGTCCCAAAGTGCTTGAACCACCACCGATTGCTACGCGTTGCACAGGCTGTGCTCTATGTACAGGTGCAGCCGTTTAAGATACACAGCAAATTCTATTGTCAAGATATGGATCAAACAAGTGTATAACTTAACATTCAGAAGTCAAATATAAGACATGAGGATGGAATGATAAAATGTGTCAAAGGCCTTCGAAAAATCTGTGTGAATAACATCAAATTGCTGCCGATTATCCTAACATTCACTAACAAACTGTGTTAAAAGATTTACGTAAAGGTTCATCGATTAGATTATTTAAAATGGTCTAATCTCCTCAATAACAGTCATTTAGTTATATAAAAATTCCTTGTCTTTAGCCAAATTTTCAACCAGTCTTCAGAAAACGGAAGTCAATCCTTTCTAAGGAGTAGCAAGTAACATAATCACCATACATTGAAATTAAAATTAAAGGCAATCATTTATCTAAGACAAGAATATCAATATAAATAATCTATATACCACCATTCTTTAAATAGTTGACACAACAAATTGAAATAAACATAGTCAAGACGTGTCTGACAGACACAAAATAATATTCAATATCTTACATGCATACAATACCCACAAAAAACAGTTTCCAAACTGATCTGTCCAGTATGCTTACAATTAATCAACATGTTTTTAAATTAATATCAGTTCCATTAAATTATAAATCAATTACGGTGTTATTTAATACTATTTATATGTAAATTTTAACGCCCAACTGGATACATTTAGCATTCCATTCAATATAACACAGCTCGAGATGACGACAGATCAATTACTTACCCACTTATTACTATACATTATTTCATCGCTGGAACCGTAGCGCTTTTTATATTCATACCGCTACAAGCGTTCTTTAAAGATTCAATTGTTGATCAATACCCCATAGATTGTAGCCGAACAGATACTCTGTTCGCGACCGAACCGATCTGTTTATGGTTTAAACTGCAAACAAGATGGTTCGTTCTCTCTAGCAAGTGAAAAACCAGTTCAGTCAGTTAATGAACTTGAAGTCGGTTTACATAAATTATGTAAAAATAACGATTCCCTGCGTTCGTAACAGATTTCTATTGTCGATAAAACGAGCGTAGACTGCAAAGGCAATACCAAATTAAGGTTTTTCTTTCGACTCGCGGACAGACGAGAGTTTGTTGCACAGTTGCTCAGTAATTGTATCGGCCAGATATTCCATGGATGCTGTTGGAATAGCCTAAGAGTAGCGCTTTGTTTTTATTCGGGTGTAGTAATAAAAGCGAGCTTAATTAACGTGTATAGTCTTGGCGTTGCGTTTAACAATGGCATCAGGGGTCGTAGAAAATTGAAAATGGAAGATCATAAAAATAAGATTCGAGCTTTTAATCCTTTACTACTTACCACTTCATACTGTCTAGCTCCCATTATTAGAATATAAAACAGTACTATCAACTAGTTATGCACACGAATAATATGCTATAATGGGCAAATTAACAAATAGTACTTAATCACAGCTTCACCTTAATAAAAGCGGAGTGTGTTATTAGAAAAACAAAACTTCAATTTTAAACTTGATACGGCGGCAAACTTACCACATCATGAATGTTTTTCTTTGCAATATTTTCTATTAGATATTCCTTTGAGAACTGATATGATCTCATGCATTTAAGTAGTGTCTTTTCAGTTAAGACTTTCTTATGTTCTTTGCAGACAATACCGCTGCTCCTTGAGCTCAACCATTTGTAAACCCATAATGCAATATTATGACCGTTTTACCTCCAGATGCTGTATAAGAATAATAACCAATTGTAAATGTAGCGAGTTTACCAAGAATCGTTAATTTCTTTTAACTGGTCGCTAGTACAACTTCATCTCCTCCATTCCCAGTATCGTCAATTATCCAATGTTACCAACTTCAGTACGAGGGCCGTTCGGAAAGTAAACAAAGTTTTGTTTTCACATGTGCCCGCGTAGCCCGTCATTACCGCTGGCCTACCATTGGCCTTTAGACGCGTGGCAAAATTGAAGATCCCGCCAAGTGTGAGGTGCACAGTATTATCCGCTTTTTAAACGTACAGAAAGTACGACTCATAAAAATTTGTAGACAGATAACTGAGATTTACGGTAATGTGATGAATGAAGCGTCAGTTGTGAAGTGGTGCTTCGTCTTTATTGGCAGATGGAACTGTACTCATTCTTTCCAGAAATTTCAAGAACTGAGTTGTACGGAATTAATAGTGCATATCTGGGATATAATACAGTTTGTGCCACGTGGATTCCTCGAATTTTGTGAAACGAACACAAAACCAAACGAATAGCAGTCGCTATGGCAAAGATGGTGAGTACAGCAATACAATTTTGAACACCAGAAAGATTATGGCTACGGTGTTTCGGAATTGTAAGGGTGCCCTGCTACTACACACTGCATCCCTAGAGGAGAGATCAATAACGCAGCGGCCTACTGTCAGACGCATCAACGACTCCGTCGCGCTATTCAAAGCAAGCGACGCGGAATGGTAGACAGTGGAGTCATCTTCCTTCACGATAATGGACGTCCACATGCAGCGGGAATGACACAGGACTTGCTTCAGCGGTTTCGGTGGGAAATTTTCAACATGCACCATACAGTCCGAACTTAGTCCCAAATGATCTTCACCTATTTCCCAAATTGGAAGATTTCTTAGGTGGACAACGCTACGGAAGTGGTGATGAACTTAAGGAAGCCGTTAATCAGTGATTCAACAACTTGGCGAGAAAAGCTTCCATAGAAAAAACGTTCTTTACTTTCGAAACGGCCCTTGTATTTTGGTGATGCAGCCATTATCGATAGATCAAACTGTACACATGATAAAATGGTGTTGGGGTTGGTTTTATTGTTAACTAATATTAGTTGTTGATCCCAAAATATGGAAGTGCTTAATTTTTGAAATATACGTGTTAAAAAACTGCAGGTTAGTTTTATTATTCTCATAGTAAAAATACTTGTACCTCATTTTTTGCTATTTTAAATACTTTTACATTCTAAAACAACTACTTTATCCTCATCCTATTATTCTGCAATCGTCGCATGTGTAGCGTAACATCCATATGCTCAATATGCATTCCATTTTGTTGACTTATTTTTATCATATTTTGATTTAAACTAACTCTCACAAGCCCCCATTGAAATTATTTTTAGTATTCTATTCAAAGTAAGATTTAAAATGTACTTACTATGATCACAAATTGTGTCAGTTTCTATTAGTCGGCACTGTATACAGCAGAATAATTACAGAATCTCGTAGCTACATGGCATTCGACCGCGTCATAAATCGACCATTCTTATTTAACACACTGTTACACAATGTTCATTGCGGTTACGGCAATTAGTTAGATTCTCAAGACTTTAACGACCACGGACATAAATATTCCCAGCTAGAAATAGAGGATATAGTAGAAGCTAACCGTACAGTATTTGCCAAAAGTGTGGGTACTTTCCGCAATATCGTTAAGATTATTTTAAGTAAATTAAAGGTTGAAATATGCAGATCTTATGATACGATTTCAGAGATATTCATAATAAATACCAAAAGAAATGAAAAAGAAATTTATACACAGAAAAAAATATTCTGTAGATTTACACTGCAGAACGTTGGTTGCTTGACGGCGCTACCATTCACGTAAAAGGTAATTTGAAAGTGTATTTTAAAATGTACGAGTAAATTAACAATAGTACGTAAGAATGCCCTCAAAATATGAAAGAGTGAAATTTTCAACTGTTATATAGGAAACTATGTTACCCAGTACAATTTAGTATGCTGCTTGCAAATAACAATTTGGTGTGTAATTGTAGGATACATTTTACTTACCAAATATAATGCACTTGACTGCAACTAAGAAATTAGTTGATACGAACAGGTGCAACGTCATTCGTAAACGTGTTTCACGGCGTACAATTCTCATCAGTAGAGACCGGATTGTATGCAAAGTGCAAAAATTTAATTTCATTTATTTATTATATTTTACGTCTATTTGTAGATTGTCTTACTCCAATTAAAGTTAATTAACGCTAATTAGTTTAATCAGTGTAATGCATCTGCATATAGACCTAAAATATAGTAAAAAAATAAGTTAAATTTTTGCATTTTGCATATAATCCGATCTCTACTCATCAGTGTGACTGGAAAATAATGATTATTTCTATACTTTCGTATATGTATGAACTGAATGAAAAGATGTTTGCATGAGGATCTATCTTTAAGCATTTTTGTTTCCATGTAATGTCATTTCAAACTGGCGCATTTACTTCTACAAATCTGACCAAAGCATGTGGTAGTCATACGAACTCTAAAACCATATTTTCAATAAATTCAATCCAATTCATACAAATATTTAGAACTATGGGGAAAATATGCATATTAGGAGCAATGTCTATCATGAAAAGGTAATGACGGTACTGTATTTTTATGAATATTTATTTGAGAGCGCTGTGTATTTCAATATTCGTATGGAAACGTACAATAAATATGTAAAATGAGATCCACAATTATGTAAACATAATTTCGTGATGTTACAGGTACTGTTTGTAATTTTACTATGAAGGCTGTAGATTTACACTATCGCAGCCGAAAATTTACATTTCAGTATGCGCTAATACAACCTCATTGACCTAATCCGCTGTTACTAAAGCTTTAACTACAGTAAAAGGGTTTACTATCCCTTATCAGATTATTATTTCTGAGTTTTTGGTGACGGCACATTGTGATATCATCTCCCTGTTAAATACATAATGTATCTTTTAATATCGTATTTTGAGAATGTGTACTTTCTTATTTTAAATATATACCTTTTGAAAATGTATTGCAAGTTTTGCACATTTATCGGTTGGTATCCGTCTATAATCTCTTTAAAGAGGAAATTTTATCAAAATCATTTCAGTAATAGTAGATATGTATGGGTGCTGTTTTTTTAACCTTTATCCGTGCCTGTAAAGAGTCACGCCAGCTGTAGGAGACGGGGATGCCCAGAAGGTGACTGCGCATCTTCCTCCTTATATATTAATACCTGTCACTTGTAGTGCGAGTTACGTAGTGTAATTCGATTCCTTCAAGTGGAAAGGAGTAGTGCAGCTGAAATTAATCGAAGAATAAGCCGAGTACACGGCGGAAACTTTAAAACGGATGATGTAGGAAGTTTAAATAAGGTCCAGCCGATAGTCACGATGAAGGGGGGCAAGAACGCAAGTCTATCGCAATAGAGGACATTGCTCAACGAGTTAACAAAATGGTTCGAGAAAAATTGAGGTTTACCAACAGTGAATTGAGCGTGGAATTTCTTTCAAGATCAACTGTGCACACAATTGCAACAAAACACCAACGCTACAAAAAAACTCTGCGCTTGACGGGTTACAAAGACGTTGTCTGATGACGACAAAGTTCGCCGAATGCGAGTAGCACTGGCGCTGACGTTTCTCACCCGTTACGAGTTTGCCGCTGAAATTTTTTGAAATCAATTACGACTGGAGATGAGATCCAGATTCAATACTGCACGCCCGAAATAAAACAGTCACAACAATATATAAACTCAAACTCGCCAAAGAAACGGAAAAAGTCCAAACGAACATTCAAAAACAGAAAAGTTATGGCCACAGTGTTTTGGGACTAAAAGGGTGTGTTGCTTGTCGAATTTATGGAACCGGGAACTACGTTCAATACAGTCGTTTATTGTCAAATCTTACAACTATTGCGGAGAGTCATTCAAAACAAAAGAAGCGGCATGTTCACTGTCAAAATGACTCAATCAATAAATTTTTTGTTGATGTACTGTTGAAGCGATGCTATAAATAGAATAATTGTAATGAATAGTTTTATGCTCCCGGCACCTAAATGGATGGATAATTCTGAAAAAGTGTTACCTAAAAATATAAGAAAAAAATCCATCCACACCATGTAGTAAGACCCTAAGCGTCACCGTCAAACGCTGCTATTGCAACTAATCTCGATCTTCTAATAAAATAATTAAATACAAGCTTGGGAAACTGCTATAACCTTACTTGTGATACAGTCTGTACATTAGCGCTAAATTCATGAAAACGTATTCGCACAGAGTAACGCTTAATCGAGACAAGGACGACAAAAACAAGCGAATCTGCGAAAACAAGAGGAAAGCAAAAGAACGAGGAGAGGAAGTTAGCTAGCGTAGTCTTTTCTTCTACTCCCAGCAGCTTAGCCTGACAGAAACTGTACGTGTAGCCATGTAAATTTTAATTATTTAATAGAAAATGCTCACCTCCGCGATTTCAACGTGGGACTTCTTACCGTACGTGTTACTAGATGTAACGTGCCGTCTGGTGCATAAATTTGATCGAGGTAAGCGATTTTTTCTTGGTTTTCATCGCCGCGATGGTCAGAGGAGCATATGCGATCGATAAAAGCCCAGACTCCTACAACCTGTTGCGTCTAACAACGTGGACTGCATACACATATATCTAGTCTAGCGCTCGCTTAGGTCTTAACCATTAATTTTCAACTATTGCCGTGTTGAATACCAACTCCGTAATAGACGATACCAATGAACAATGGCGTAGCCTAGCTCTGAAAAGCATTCTATCAAGCAAAGTTGGGAAAACAAAATTTGTCAAGAATATACACTGATGCTGAAACTAACTGAAAATAGTAGATTATGAAGTAGTTGATTGCATTTTTACGAAATATGATTTTATTAAATTATAACATTGAAGTCTTTAGTCTTTATTTGTTGAAAATGTTCAAAATAAAAATAATAAAACATTGCCTTTAACCATGTTCCTCAACGTGTAGAAGTGGGTTATTGTGATTGGGGAATGCCGAGACATTGCCTTGAAAGAAATTGCTTTCGTTTGAGCAAATTTTGACAATGTCATTTAATCCTATTCACAAAATTAACCTATCCTCCAGCGACTTTTTCCTATTGCCAAACCTGAAAAAATCACTGGAAGGAAAGAGATTTGTCTCAAATGAGGACCCCAACGCCGCTACAGATGGCTATTCTGCAGACCTCGAAAAATCCTACGTTTCCAACGGCTTAAAGAGACTGGAGCCATCGTTTGAAGAAATGTATTGATCTTCGAGCAGACTAAATCGCAAAATAAAAATAAAAAACCACACTAATACGGTGTTTTTCTTGTCGATTTCGGAAACATTTCAAGTCAACCTCGTAATATGAAATTTAGTCATAGTGCTCAATATTGCTTGTCCAAACTGGGCTCTGTTTGTGGATTTTTCTCTTTGCAAGGATGAAAACCAAATTGAAGTATCCAAAATGAAGTATGATAGAAGAGACCAAAGCTGAATTGCGGACAGTGCAGAACTCATTAACAAGAGGAGACCTTCAGAACGTATTCTTTTCGTAACTGAGGAGCTGGGTTGGGTGTTTGCCCTTCCAAGGGAACTACGTTGAAGGTGGTGGAAGTGAACGAAATCTTAGTAATTCACAGTTTCTTTCTGTTTAAATTAGATGCCAACCCATATATAAGTTAGTTCCTCTACTTTTGAAGAACAAATAACCTAATTTCAATAGAAAGTTTAAATATAAACTCTAGTCATACTTTCTCACGCTACAATTAAGATCTTGTTGATATTCCGAGAGAGCACTTTATTATTATACTACCAATTATTCTTGCTGGAATTTACGATCCCAATAACACATAACGTACTTGCGCGAACTCATTAAAATCATTAAATCCAATACTTTTTTCAGCATAAACGTTCACATTATGCAACTATCCCGTACGAACGATTAAAAACAAGGTCCGACTAAGCAACTCGACTACTGCAATAAAATTTAATTCTAATTCGAACGCTAAGTGGCTCAAGTAACAACGATACAATCTACAATCTTAATCCCTAGATATATATGTCCCGCTCGCAAGTAATAGCGCAAACAACCTGCGCAACGCAAACAACGAAAACCATTAAACTTTTTCCCGAAGCTCGCGCCGGCAACCGGTCTGCGTTTTATACGCCGTAAAACTACCGCGGAAAACTACCGGTTCGTGGATTAATTCCGGTAATTTCAGCGATTCGCCGATGCGTTTACTTTCTTTTTCGCGCGCGATAAACTATAATCTAACGAGCTGATTGCGCACGAGTTTCATGTTTCTAGGTAGCCGGTTACCATTTAATCACATAGATTGTGCTTAACGGTTCGTAGAGAGAACAAGTTGCAAGGGAATCGAATGAAATCGATTAGTTTTCATCGAAAAAGTCGATACGACGTAAAATCAGGAAGCCAACAAATTGTATAGTTGCGAATAAAATTTTCAGCAACGAACGAAATAATTCTGTAGAGTGCGTGGCATGTTTGCAATTGAGGGTACATATTACAGCTACATTTATCTAGTAATCGTTTTTCTTTTCCAATTTCTAAATAGTCTGAAAGGACATTCTACATTAAAGTATATTTTTAGATCTCGTGTTAAGTTAGCTTTCGATTCGAAGATATTTACGAGGGTAAGCTGAAAAATATTTCAATAAAATATGTTTCATTTTTTAAGGTAATCTCCTTCAAGATCAATACATTTATTTAGTCGGCGGCCAAGTTTCTTGCCGTCACAGTACCCATTCTCTCGAGCTCCTCAAAATAGCTGTCTACGGCAGCTATCAGCTCCTCATCCGAGGCAAATCTCATACCGCCGAGGTGTTTCTTAAGTTTGGGGAAAAATGATAGGTAAGGGGGATGTTCAACCGCTTCGAACTTTAATTTGGTCAATTTTGCTTCGACAAGTCTGCTGTTGTGATGGAAAAGGACTTTTTGCTTTCTTCCAGGTCTTTTTTCGACGAGAGCTGCCTTCAATTGATCCAAAAGTAATAGCATTGTCCAGTAATCCTTTGTCTCTTTGGAAGGTAATCTATAAGCAAGATTCCATTCGCATCCCAGAAAACGGAAGAGCACTTTTCCTGCCGATAGAATGACTTTAGCTTTCTTTGGAGCCGGGTCACCACGTTTAGTCCACTGTTTTAATTGTTGTTTACTTTCCAGTGTATAGTGGTGGATCCACATTTCATCGCAACTCACAAATTAGCGCAAAAAATCTGTTGGATTTTGCCGAAACCGATCCAAAATGGCTGTAGAATATTCCACGTGCTTGGGTATTTGTGGTGGTGTGAGCAAACGCGGCACCCATCTTGCACACCGCTTAGACATATCTAATTTAACATTTAAAATGTACGTCACCTGATCTCTGGAGTTGTCTGTAGCCTTATCAATATCTTTCAATGTTGATCGGCTATTAGCTTCCACAAATTTAAAAACCTTTTGCACACTTCCTTCAGAAGTCGGCCAGGATTGTCATTCACGCTCATATGACCTTCTTTGAATTCATTTACTCATTTGGAAACAGTTTTAAAGGAAAGAGCATCCTTGCCTACACATTTACCATATTAGCATGAATTTATTTGGGCAAAGAATACTTTTTCCACATGTATTTAGTAGCTGCAAGAATTCCAATATTGTCCATCTTTAAAAAGCGACAAAAGTGCCCTCTTTGAGTCAGTGTACACAACAAAGTACTTGACAGAAACATCAAGTTATACAATAGCGTCAAAGATTACTTTCACACAGCGCCATCTCATAGTTGGTTACCAAATTTTTCAACTTAATCTCGTAGGTATATTTAACCCAACTGTGTGTGATAAGCATTGTACCATTGTACTCGCCAAAAGTTATGTTTGGGCTGCAATGTCGACCCATACTTTTTTGACGGTGGTTGCAACATCTCACACATCTAAGGTGTCCTTGCCAGTTGCTACTGAAATTTTCTCTTGAAAATTGGTATTCGGACGCAGTGACATAAGCTAACCGGCACATAGTCCCGACTTGACACCAATGTATGTATTTTTGTTTCTATAGTACTACCTTAAATCAAAGACAACACAGCAACACTTCTCACTCTATAAATTAATTAAAAGAGAATATTCGAAAGGAATTGGCGGCTATCACGAAGAATATGTACCGAGCTGTTTACGAAAATTTTGTATCACGTTTTCGATATTTGCCGTGTGTATATGCGTGCGTGTAAAATATTATTGTATTGAATTTCGTTATTCCCTTTTCCTGTTGTTTAAGGAACTCTTTCTTCTTCAAAAGAAAGGTAATTTTGGGAATTGAATTTAAATATAAGATATATTACGAGAAAACTGTAATCTACGATTACATTACGATATCTGATAATTTAGTCTGATATTACTAATAATATAATTATATTAAAAGAAACCATAAATACAGAAATTAAGTTTAGTGAAGCGTTAGTTTTCCAAATCCGGTAAAAAGTGGCCATGTTCTTGAGGAGAACGGATGCCTCAAAAATCCCATTACAATATATTTATCCTATATATTTCAATCGTACACAAAATCTAATATATGTCCTCGTCCTTTGACAGAGTACACATTTCCCACTGATCCTTTTACAAAAAGAACGGAACCTGTTCGATGCATGAACATACGCATGACTCGAATGTTCTGATGGATGGACAATCGTGCAGTCATTATACGGATATATACGCAATGAATTGCAGAGGAACATGTAATTTCGAACTAATCAATCACGGTTAATTATCGCAATTGATTTGTTGGGAAACAACTGCCGCATCAAAGTCGGCATCGACGTTACCGTGTAATACCCCCTACTTGCGACGCGATGTGTTGTAACGCTAATAAAACGTTTGTTTTCAGCTACAGATATCTTGTGGAGAAATCTTGAGTATGCATATGTTCGCGGAAGATGAATTGTGTATGAAAAAGAAAAAATAAACGCTGTATAATGAAGCTTCCACTTGTGAGAAAACAGTGCGATACATGTATGTACATAGATGAGAAACTGTGTATATGAGATTATGTTTAATTAGGTTATTCTGTTTCTGGCTGGGAATATCGTAATATTATACAGATACTGAATGTTCACTATAAATAGCTGAATAGTATCTGATTTCTAATCAAAGAAATTCGGATACACAAGAGTAGTGAAAGATCAGACAATGGATCTCAGAAATGTTTAGAGTTCATTGGCTTTTTAAAATTTGTAGCTACTATATAAAATAGTAACACCCTACAAAATTGGACACAATTTTTCTATATCCTATTATTTATTATTTAATTATGCAAGCATAAGGGTGCTTTCACCTACATAGACATTTGACGTTAGAAATAAAAATCTCTTACTCTAGCAATGAGTCAAAAGTAAAGCGATAGTACGTGACCGAATGTTGGCAGTGCAAACTTTATTTATAAATATCATATAACATATATGATTATACATATATATTAATACAGTTCGTTCGAATTAGTGTTGATTTTACAAGGTGTATCAAAAGTTCTTTTCAAAATAAAAAGAATATAATAAAATAATGGCATGTTTTATTAAAATACAGGCTTTGAAAATTTACTACACTTTAACAACGATTGGGTGGAAGAGTTTGTTAAGGACTTAACATTGTTTTTTGTATTTTCTATATTTTTTTTACTATTATGTATTTTATCTTCTTTGCATTATTATTTTCATTTAGAATATTATTTTATTTTCATTTTTATATTTATTTATTATCATTCTTATATTTATTTATTTTGCTCTCTTATATCCAATTTTATTTTAATATGTATGTACATTACGCATTTGTATATGTATGCAAGTCAGCCATTCGCATTACGCTAGCTAAAACTGCCTAATTAGAAATCATTCACTGCAACGTCGTCGGATATGTAATGGGAGTTTTCTTGAAATTTAAGGTACACAAGCATAGGCAGTCGTCTCCCGCGCGACAGTCGAGGTATTAGCGATCGTGCACTCTCGGTCACCTTTCGTGCCTCGTCGTAACGTGTACAGTAACGTCGTCGTAAGATTATTAGAGATTTCTAAGTTTTCCTAGTTTTGGCGGGAATCGTCGAGGACGTTGTCTATACATTTATTTCTGGCGGGAGTCATTTGGTAACGTCGTCGGACCACACGTGTAGATTTTTTTAATAAGTATAAATTCTCGATTTTCTATCATCGTACGTCGAGGCTACTGTGTCCATTGTCGTCTATACATATTTTTAGTCTTCAGTTAAGTTTATGTCGGAAATTATTTTGGTGAGATTGTCGGCGCGCATGTATAGACCTCCTCTACAAGTACGATCACTCCGCTTCTTGCTGACGGTCGTTGCGGCCGCAGCGCCCGTTGTCTTTTGTACGTTTGTTCGGTCCTTGTCGTATCGGAACTTAGAAATTTTTCATTTAGTTGCTCGTCGTAGCGGACGAGTGTCACGGACCAGTTTTCTTATGTAATGTCGGCATCATCGCTCCGTTCTACTTGTCGGTGCGCAGTTCGCACATTTGCTGGTTACTGGATTTTTCCCTTCTTTGGGGCGCAGTAGAGAGAGCTAAAGATTGCACATAGCGTAATATTTCAAACGAGAACGCCTGGGTAGCTGTGACATTACTTTTGTATTGAGATCGGCTACTATCGCTACTGTCGCCCTCGACCAGGCGTTCAAGCTCTAAGAGATAGGGTGGGTTCCCCTATAAATGTGAATATAACAAACGTATTTGGTCAAGTACAAATACATGCCAATAATACAGGGCCAAGTCCCTTAGGCAAATTTAAAACAAGGAAAGTATATTAGGCTCCCGGAAAGGGACATATAAATAAGCATAGCACCGAGGTGCGCTTATAAATTTAAGAAATAAATAGGGTTGGCTTCCCTATAAAAAGGTAGTGGTGCATGCAAACAGATAGAGGCATTAGTACATGCCTCTAACAAAGCTTCAGCGGAAGCATATAAGAGTTTTACCTTTTAAACAGAATTAAGACATAGCGTTGCAACGTACATGCTGAGGCATTACTTTATGTTGCTACCAATGAAAATACATATACACATGCTAATGTACATTACATGTATAAGAGAGCTCGAATAACTGCAATTATTGCAAATCTATATATCTTACGTACATCGTACATGTACATAGGCAAGAGTGGAAACCGTGTAACCATTTCATTTTTAAATATATTTTTTTTGCGCATGCGCATTGAGTTTCACTGTACAACCTCTCCTCTAGTAAATAAGCGAACATACTCTACAAGTAAGTATTGGTCAAGTAATTTAGGAAATTACGAGCAGGCTACAGCGGTGTTGTTCTTCAAACCAGGAGAACGTAACAGAGTTCTTGTTTTGTATGGTGAAGGATAAGTGCATTTGTCTCACTTGCCGAGCGTCAGTTGTAATAAAAAAAACTATGAAAACGATTTCGCACCAAAGAGTGAATTAAAAAAACGAAAAGTGCATGATTCGATAACTTTCTTGCAGAAGAGCAAAACATGTTCACAAGACCAGCCAAACAATCAAAAGCTGCAACGATCGCGTCATTTAAAGTTTCTTATATATTGGCGAACCACAAGAAACCCTTTCAAGACGGAATGGCTATGTGGAAAGCAATTTTTGAAGCAGGTGAGATTTTATTTGGAGATTTTAAAAATAAAACAGACACCACCTCTGCTATTAAAGAACTTCCGTTATCTCGTCCAACAGTCACAAGTCATGAGCCAGGATATGGCAGATGAACTAAAAAATATCATGGAATGTACATACTTTTCTTTACAGTTCGACGAATCCACCGATTTGGCAAATACTGCCCAGCTGTGCATTTTTATTCGAATGGTATTTAATGACATGTCGGCTAAAGAAGAATTTCTAACAGTGATTCCTTTGAAAGAAAAGTCCCATTGCCCAGATATATATGATGCTTTTTTAAATTTTGTGACAAGAAACAAGCTACCAATCTATAAATTGATGTGCATTACAATAGATGGAGCACCAGCCATGACTGGAGACAAAAATGGCTTTGTTGCATTCTGTCGAGATAATGGCGATTCTTCTCATTTTATTGCATGTGTTCTAAACATGAAGAAGGTTATAAAAATCGCAGTATAAATTGTGAATTCCATCCAGCTTGCAACGACGGGTCTTCAAATTGTGGTTGGAAGATAGTGAATCTGCTGAACACACTGATTTAACACACGAACATAAGATGGTTGAGTCGCCGAAAGTTTCTAGAAAGGTTTCAAGAATTATTGCCCGAATATATACGAAAGAGGTAAAATAACACTCAGATGCTTAAAAGCGAAAAATAGCCGATTAATTTAGCATTTTTAACGGACATCACAATGCATTTAAACACCATTAATTTGGAGCTGCAACAAAAGCATTCAAAAGTAAATTGCAACTAATGATAGATGAAAAGAAAGGATCTGAAACATTTTCCATCTTTGGAAGCAAAGTTTCTCCCGTTAAATTTTCGTATTCAGAGAGAATTAGCAAATATTCCGAGTGAATTTGAAAGACGTTTTTATGATTTTAGTAAATTGACAAATACCTCAACTTTAGTTATCCGTTTTTGTGTAAAAACATTGGGAAGTCTACTGGAATAGCAAGTCAATTTATATATAGAGTCATCTTCTGTTGTAAATGAGGTAGTGCAGATTATCTGAGATATACACCTCAAAGCCTGGTTTTCTATATTCGAATCTAAGGCAAATTGCCCATTCAGTTGACAGCAATGTTTGGGGGTCAACTTACTTGTGCGAGTCTGCATTTTCCGAAATGAAAATAATTAAGTCAAAATATCGACTAACTGACGAACATATGTCATCATGCTTGCGATTAGCACATGGTAATTACGTAGCATTTTGCGAAAAATATGCTGAAGATATGCAGTGTCATCCACCGACATTCAAAATTTTCTTAATTTTGTAATTTAGTCCTTAGTTTTGTAACTAAATCATCATTTTGTAAAACCCAGTAAATTTTTGGATCTAGGTTTTTTGATTAACTTTTTTATAGCAGTCGCCTACACCTATGAGCTACCTACACTATAATCCAGTATAACACATACTTGCGGCATCTACAAGGTCCATCGCTTGTAGTTTAATAATTGTGAGGCCAGCAGTTCAAGTCTAAGCACCCCTGCGATAGAGCTTTACAATTTGATAGCAGTATTTACTTTTTTCGACTTCAAAACATTTGGGTCTCACAAAAATAGAAGTTGCAATCTATTCATTTCTATCTAGAAACCAAAAGGACATCACTTTCGACAGTTTTATCTCTTATTTCGTTTATCTATTTTAAAGCCCCGAATCCTCCTTTCGCAGAAATATACAACGTGTCCCATCTGATATAATAACCATCAACTAAATTACGATCAAGAAGAAGCTATTTCTCGATCCTAATTTTGCTATGTTTAGATCGTAGAACAGCGTAAAGGATATCTAAACGCAAGCTCGGAAAGAAGCACCACAAGTCACATTGTCACATAAAATCTGTAACTCGAAAAACCATCTCTTAGTTTTATTAACTTACACATTTCTGTTTTCACGAACTGCCAGTCGTTTTTCTTCAGCGCACCTTTGATCTTATTTATAAAGTGACCGTTATTTCTACGAGAAACAAACGAATTTTTCGTCCCTGTAGATTACGTTCGCACCGCATTACAAGTCCATAATCAACCAAGCGCTGGATATATTTAGAAACGTCCTATAAATAATATCGCAGTTTATACTACAACATGGGATTATAAACCAGCGCACTCTAGTGCATTAAAAAGAAACCAAAGGTATAGCGTTTCGGTGCGTATCAAATTGCCATTGCGCCTCTTGCCCTATTTAATAAATAATACCTTAATTTATAAAACGTTCCCCGTACGACCCTTTGTAATATTTACATAAACATTTCCGGTTTCCTGTCGGAAAGGTGGTATATCATATGCATGTAGAGCACTGTAAAAATTGCAGCTTAATCTTAATTAATTAAACGAGTTCGCAATACACTCCTAAAGAATAAATTCTTTATTTTGGAAAGGTAGCTACCGGTTTTAGGTCATACAGTGAATTTGATGCAATTAACCAGCTCGCTTTTAAATATTTTGCGTTTTATTTGCTTGCAGTATGTGTTAATAACGCGAGTCATGTCCGCTGTAACGATATGTTATTTCGAATCGAATAAGCATGTTAATGCAATTAAAATATCGGATAATTGCAATTTATGTACGTTTCCAATTATCTAAAATCGAATGGTTTATCGGAGTTTTAATGGTAAGATATTGTAGCCGTAGCATTACTATTGACTGTCAATCATTCTATTCTATTGCGTTAATCGCGTTGGACTTTCTAATTCGACCTGGAAAAGTATTCCCATTGAAAGTGTGTTATGTTGCGATATTTCGACATAAAAATATTTAATTTAGATAAACAGGAATGTACATGATTTTAAAGTCTGGGTTTAAGGCGTGTATTAATGAATTTTGATTGAATTTGATGAATGTATCCAATAAATTTAAATTTAATTCAAGTCACACTTTCAAAGGCATATAAATTGATTATGAGAAAAAAAAATATGAACTGACGACAGCAGTGCAACTCTTATAACTGTCTTGCATAATGTATGATAACCGTATTGCATAATTTGTAAAAATAATGAATGATAATAAACTTTATTGCCCAACAAACTTACATCCTATTATAGGACAAATATACGAATACAAAATAGTCATACAAAACTAGAGTAGAAAAGAAGAAGAACAGGTGATTACAGAAATTTGTTAAGGTGAAGAGTAGTTACCACTTTTAGTGTGTCTATAGAATCGTGAATGATATCTCATTGTGAGAAAAGGAGGCTGAAGTTAGTGCAAACAATGCAAAAAGGCGACTTTAGCAAAACATTTGAAGAAAGAGTAAGTAGAACGTTTTAACACTACGGACGTCAAAGTACGAAACTGAAAACTGTAAATAAAGTCAGGACAATAATAGAACTTGATCGACACTTCTAATTGGGTAAATTCCGTCTAGCCGAAACCACAGAAATTTTGCGAATCTGCGCTGCACCATTTCTAATAAAGACGTTTGTGGGGCATATGATATAGCAAGGGGACCACACCACAGACGCATATTCCAAACGGAACGTGATGAGAGCGCAATATATGAAGCTTTCAACGCTGTTTCATTGGAGAATCCGTCCTCTAGCCCATACCAGTTCTTGCGAATACCTTCTATATCACATTTTACTTGACTATCGTGAAATATTTTCTGGCATTTCTTGATAGCTTTGGCGTGTCTCCGATCGAATTGTAAAACTGCCTTCTTTACATCATCAAAATGTTCGCAGCCTTTAACCATGCTCCCCAACGCGTAATAATCGGCTGTAGTGGTTCAGGCACTTTGGGACCCAGTCCGTGAAATCTTTTTGTATGTTTCGGGGCTTTTAGAAATACTGCCTTCGTATGAGCTATTAAAGCATTTACTCGTGGATAACATTTTGGCGTAAATTGCGCCACAAAGTTTAAAGTATGGATTTTACATGTTACATGTAACAGATTGCCACTCTCTTCTTTAAGACGTCGGTCTAAGGAAAGCATGTTAACGGCACCATGACCCAAAAAACATTAAAAGTTATATTGTTAAAACTTGAAATTTGTTCAATGCCCTCAACACCATTTTAAAATTTTATCGCTAGTACATTTTGCAAATCTTTTGGTAGCAAATGAGTATTACGGTTCAAACTTTTTCATTGTACGTACCATCAAAATCACCACAGAATGTTTTTGCCTTCAATGCTCTTTCATCGGAAAACCTGCAGTTATGCACAAGAAAGCCAAAAGATGTTAGATTATTCAATAAGCATTATCTAGATGTATTCATAAGATTGATTTACAACAAGGTTTAAGACTAGGCACACACGCCATAATTTCAAATCCTCATGGAACAATAATGTATGAGATGACATATAATTTCTTTTATACCATTTATACATAAAATATAGGTTGTTATATCATATATAAATACAACGAATATTAAAAGCCCAAGGTTAGAGCCCTGAAGACAGATATGATTGAAGCAAATGCACCAGAAAATCACTAAATCCAAAGGATATGAATGTATAGGAAATCAAAAAGTGATTGAAACGATTAAAAGCTTTAACATCTAGAAGCGATCCTACAGACCGTTCCTCTACACAGGATATTCAACTTCATTTTTGTGTTAAAACGCGACTGGTTCTGTTTCTTTTTTTGTGGAAATCTAGAAGACAACCATCTTGTTCGAATTTATTAAAAATATTTAGAACTGCTTTCGTACAAGGTATAGACCTATCAGGATAATTAATTGAAAACACGTCTCTAACTGTCCTTAAACTATTATTCTTCTAGTAATACATTATCATTGCCATCCTCTCATCTTTGTTGTATTTATTCATTATTTAAATTAGTTACCTACCTTTCAATAAAATGTATTTAATTTAAGATCCATGTATGAATATTTTTTCTCCAAGGCAACCCAATTTAATCATTAAGCTGTAGGTAAAACCTAGACGGTGTGTAACTGGTTGCTTACCAGGCTTCTAATACATTAACAATTATGTTTTTAAAGTCACACATTGGAAATACGTACATATGTGCAATGATAAAAAAGAACTCGGTATAAAACAAATACAAGCAATACATTATAATTGAAATTAAATTTACAACTAATAACGCCTATAACACATGGGCTGAAAAGTCCCGGGCCTAACAAAGAAAACACGTTTTTTTTCGGTTCAAAATTAGCTTTATTCATCCACGTAATCTCTCTAACATTTCAATACCACTTTTGTAGAACGATTTATCTTTTACCTCAAAATGGGCCTCAGTTTCAGCGATAATTTCTTCATTCGTGCGAAATTTTTTACCGGCGAGCATTTTTTTTTGAGGTCTGCGAACAGCCAGTAGTCGCTGGGATGTGGGAGCAATTCGAAGTTCAATTCATGTAGTTTTGCCATTGTTTTGATTGACTTGTGACACGGTGCGTTGTCTTGATGAAACAACATTTTTTTCTTTGCCATATGCAATGGTTTCTTTGGAATTTCGGCCTTCAAACGCTCCAACAACGCTATATAATATTCACTGTTGATGGTATTTCCTTTCTCAAGATAGTCGATGAATATTACACCACGCACATCCCAAAATACCGAGGCCATAACCTTTCCAGCCGATTGTTGTGCTTTCGGGCGCTTTGGACGAGGTTCACCAGTTGCTGTCCACTCAGATGACGATCGTTTTGATTCCGGAGTGAAGTGATGGATCCACGTTTCATCCATTGTCACTTATCGACGCAAAAATTCCGGTTTGTTACGTTTAAACATGGCCAAACACTGCTCAGAATCATCAACACGTTCTTGTTTTTGGTCAACAGTGAGCAAACGCGGCACCCACTTTGAACAGAGCTTTCTCATAGTCAAATGCTCATGCAATATAAAGCCAATACGTTCTTTTGATATCTTTACGATGTCAGCTAACTCACGCAACTTCACTTTTCGATTATTCAAAACGATTTTGTGGATTTTTTTGATGTTTTCTGGTGTTACCGCCTCATTTGGACGTCCACTGCGTTCTGCATCATCGGTGTCTCTACGACCAAGTTTGAAGTCAGCAAACCAACGTTTTATTGTTGTTTCTGATGGAGCGGAGTCCCCATATCACTTTTCAAGCCATTGCTTCGCTTGAACGGTATCTTTTCCCATCAAGAAGCAGTGTAAAATTAAAACACGAAATTGTTTTTGATCCATTGTTTTGAAAATAACAAAAGTAGCGTGACTCTTAGCACAATAACTCACAAACTAATGAATATAATATCATGAAATTTTAACAGCTGTCTTTTGAAGGTTAGTACTAACTGAGAGAAAGGTGACTGCAATAAAACTATCGTCATCTACGTGTTAGGCCCTGGACTTTTCAGCCCATGTGTTAGATTGAAAATCAGCAAGAAAACTTGTAAGATCTAAAGTCGTAACATTGAAACGGCTCTTGTGGACCAATAGTTCTCCTCAACCACGAATCCAATAACTTGAAATCTTCTATTAAATCAGCGAATATTGGCTTATACCAACTTAAAATTATCTATCATATTTAAAATTTCACATTCAGCACGATTTTATTTCCATCATATTGCTTATTATAAGACATAATCGTAAAGTAATGCGAACAAAATTTAACCGCTTACTGTCATATAAATCACTTATTACATAAATCCTTGGTCTTTCAACTACATCACCATCAATCCAACAAAGTACTACCAAAAACTTCATGAATGGCAAGTTTCGATAACCGTACCGAACTAATGAACGTAATGAAACAAATTTTAATTACGAAAAAAAACGAGAACGCCGAGCCAGTAATGGAAAAAATATGCGCACATTCGGCGATATGAATAAGTCGTAAATGCGAACGATAAACATCCCGCTCGTAAATTTCGTCCAGTATAAATTTAACATTTTTCTCATTTACGGTTTTTATCGTTTCTCATTTTTAATATCTTTCCTCCTTTACCTTAAGCTCCGCAAACGCATGGGAGAAGACGACGTTTCGCACACACAATAAGCGCTCTCATACGCGCCTGATTTATGGGCCGCAATTATTAAGTCGTTATGCGATTTCTCGTTCTTTCGTTCCTTTAGATTTACACGCGGCCGTCTCTAGAAATGGACGTCGTACGACTGCACGTTGGAGAAGATTCATTGATGAGAACCTCGAGGCGAAACAAGTAAAAAATTTCGAAATTGGTATACGACTTCCTGTAATTCTTTTATCATTCACTGTGTCTTTTCTTTAAACATTGGAAATTAAATTTAATTTGTATTTATGGTATTAAACGTAATTAAATGGGAGATTAACACGCCTAACCATTTCACTCCAATGAAAATTTAAGTTTAAGTTGCATCTTTGTTCTATATTTTATTTCATTGAACTCTGGTGACTCTGAACCCTTATTAATACTAGGGCCTCTTTATTTCATGATTATCTTTTTCAATTACATATATTTTTGGCTATATTTTCAATTTTTACTCATGTGACGTTAGGGTCAATATAGACACAGACTTTATACTTTGGAGCAAGGATATCCAAACCATGGCCCACGAGCATCACGAATCTAGGCAACGGTAAGGGGCTGGAAGTTTAACTTCGTTACCTTGTAGAATTTATAATGTAACTAAATCACAGTAAATGATAATCAGATGTTTCTATGTAACGGCCGATTAAGAAACATAATAGATGTCATACATAATGAAATTAAACATTGTACTTATGATTAATGACATTTATGTAGCGGTAACCTTCCACTGACAAATGTTTACAGTTGCGGATCAAGGTTACCAGTGGAAATTATCAGCAGTGACTTCAAATCCTCATTACTGGATCTGTTCTGTATGAGGGCGACCTAAAATGTTTCCGGAATCGGCAAGAGAGGCAGGAGGATTGCAGTGGATTCATTACTCGGCAACGGCAACCTTTTTTATAGCAACTGTTAAACATTCAGACGTCCACTGTCAATAGCTGTTGTTTAAGCGTGTGTTTTGTATAGCAAGTCAGACGATTTCGCAAAAATGGATAAAATCGAATTTCGCGCAGTGATAAAACACTTTGGATGGCTGAGAAAATGGCCACGGAAATTCGAGATATTTTGCTAGAGCTTCATGGCGTGTGTACTCCATTATTTTCAACCATCAGCTTCTGGGTGAGCAAGTTCAAACGTGACCGTACAAGCACAAGTGACGAACCACGTAGTGAACGCTGAAAAACCTCACCAATGATGAAATGGTCGACAAGATTTATGATATCGTGTTAGCTGATCGCTGACTGAAGCTGAATGAGATAGCAGAGACAACAAGCATCTCAGAAGAACGTTTGCTATATCCCACACGAAATTTTTCGACGCGATGTGTACCGGGTTTGCTGATACCGGAACAAAAACGAAATCGGACGACCGTTTACGAGTAGTCTCTGGCCAGGATCTAATGCAAGCCAAGGGATTTCTTCATGCGTTTCGTAACCGTGGATTAGACTTGGATTCACCACTACATACCGGAGACCAAGGAACAGTCGACGCAGTGGAGCAAAGATCGTTCCATCGGCCGGAAACGTCATAGCGACCATTTCTTTGGATTCTCATCGACTATCTGCAGAAGGGAAAGACGATCACGGGGCAATACTACAACGATTTATTGAGATGATTCGATGCAGTATTGAAGGAGAGGGCATCGTTTGCAGTGGAAAAAGGTGCTTTTGCACAACGGCAGTGTACCGGCTCATTAATCCCGCATTGTTGTGTTCAAATTGAATGAGTTGCTCTACGAATTAGTCTCTCATCGTCTACATTCATCGGACCTAGCCCCCAGCGACTTTTACCTATTCTGAAACCTGAAAAAATCACTGGGAGGAAAGAGATTTGTCTCAAATGAGAAGGTCATCGCCGCTAGAGATGGCTATTTGGCAGACCTCGAAACATCCGACTTTTCCGGAGTACCGTAGGAAAATTAATTGATCTTCGAAGAGACTACATCGAAAAATAAAAATAAAAACCGCACCAATACCGTGTCTTGTTGATTCCGAAAACATTTCAGGTCACCTTCGTATATTTTATTTTCTTTCACACAGATATATAGATTCGAAAGGGACAAAAGCCACGAGCAAATTTATATAACTCATCAAACGATGTGAATGGAAAACTCTTATAAGATTCCAGCAAGGATGCGCTTAAATATTTATCTCTAAAGGTATCGATATAGTGCAAGTCAATCATTTCGATTTCATCTTCTGGGGCACGAACGTTAAAGGGATTTTGAGAAATCTTGATATCATTTTCAATTGCATCAAAATCTGAAAAAAACACCTTTGTTTGTAAATCACCTAAAGCTTCAACTGCAAAATCTACCAAAAGTGCGTGAAATATTTTGTGTTTAATTGCGATGAAACAAAATAATTTTTGTCGAAGGGTCTTAATACGAAACAAGGAGAAAATCACACTCCTTTAATTTTAAATTAGCCTCATTCATATGTTAAATCTGCGCAAAGTGATAAAGCGTAATATGTTATTGCGAAACAAAGTACGATACACACTCCCATTGTAAGAATGTATAACTTTCGAAGGAACCCTTGACACTTTCATATCAATAAAACCAAATTCATTAATTCCCATAAATACTAATCAATGCAAGCATGCATACAAATTCCTATATTGCGGGAAAAATTTACATACAACTATGACACGTCTTACCAGTCGTAGCTGAATTAACATAAAATACAGTTCCAAAAACACAACTTCGAAAACAACAGTCTTAGTATTATATTTAAGTAAATATATCGTATTATTCTTTATTTAGAGACAGTGTAAACGTGTTAAATACAGTAATATGAAACGCTAAAGTTTATTTTACGTGTTTTTGAACCGTAGCACCAGATACATGCGTGTCTTTACCCACCTACGTTTATGCAGAAATCCTGCTTTACTTTAATTGTGATGTAAATGTTGCAAATGATACCTAATTTGTATACAGTTGAGGCAGGTAAATAAAATATGCAAATAAATGTTTATCAGTTAAGTAGGTAATGTCAATATTAAGATCATCAACCTGAGAAGATACATATACTAACAAGGAAATACTGGTAAGTATATCTCACCGATTTAAATGACTTAAGTGAAAGTTAGCGGATTCATAGACTGATAGTATAAGAACTTAGGTGGTAAATCGTCAGTTTTCTGAAGCTGGGGTGCCCTATCGACAACACTACCCCTCGCTGTTTGCTTGAATATCTCCAAAAGTACAAGACATATCAAAAACAAGTTAAGATAAATATTTAACGCTTTTACTAGTATTAAAGGATAACGACAATAGTTTACCTCTCAGAATTATTGTTTACCGACAGCAATCTCCATCCCCCATATTTATTTCAAATTTGAAAATTTTTGTTTGCTCAAAAAGAACAAGAGCTTATGTGTAATTCACTCATATGTATATTAAACATGACAAAATAACTAAATTTACGCAAAAGAAAACTATGTAACCAGAACATTGAATATATATATGGAGCAAGAGAAGATAAGAGTTGCAGTTCAGAGTTTATTGACGATGACTACGTTTCATGACTTCATTGTAGAACAGTAATTCTTGAAGTCATGAGAATCAACATTGCTAATGTTCTGAATTTGTTATATACAGCATTCCTTGCTGTAAATATCGCTCTTACGCCTATAATACGTGAAGAACAATATCTTCACAATTCCTAAAAAGTGCTTCAATGGTACAATCTCTAGGCGTTTAAGGCTTTAGAATATGGAAATATTTTCTGAGAACATTCTCTCTTTCATCTCTTATGGGATACGATTTAACTACATCAAAGAAACTTCATTATTCAGTTGCAGTCTTTGACGCATAATCAACTGTCATCTCCGATCTTTTTAAATATGCGTGGGTGTAAAAGTGGATACATAGAAGTTTGGCCACCAAAGTTCGAAAATCTGATCTACGATTTTACTTCCCGAAGAATTCATAAAGTACACCACTATGCAGTAGTTGCCAGAAACTGTACTTATTTATTATTATTTAATTACTTTGTTTTCAATATTTCTACGCGGACTGCCATTATTGCAGTGAGCAAGCAGAGTACCCTGTTATAAGAAGTCTATATACGATATCTTTGCTACATTGTACCACGTACCTTTCCTATTGTTGCTTCTTAAAGCTCCTTTGCTTTAGCATTTTCTCAGATTATCCGAGGTGGTTTTGGTTCAGACCTATTCAGATATTCGCGTACTATCATTAGTTATATGTTATATATATATATATATATATATATATATATATATATATATATATTGTACATCAAGTACGGAGGTACGCATACATAAATTTCTAGTTATGTTCTTTTTTTACAAATTAAGTTATTTTGTGACATGTTTAATATATATGAATTAATTATGCATAAACTCTATTATTTGAGCAAACAGGAATGCTCAAATTTGAAATAAATATAAGGAGTGAGGAGAGAGGAGTGGGAGTTGTCGGTATCCTTCAGCACTTTTTTTTATATGCCCCATAGGTTTGGAGATATGAAGGCAAACAGGGAAAAGTAGTGTTGCCGATAGGGCACTCCAGCACCCGAAAACTGACAATTTAGCTAAGAAAGTTACCATTGTTCTTATACCACATCAGTCCATAAACCCCCCAAGTTTCATATAATTCGGTGAGATACACTTGCCTATGTTCCCTTGTAAGTGAAATTTCTACGGTTCTTCACAATGTTGAATAAAAAAATTATCTGTACCCTATAACTTATGCATTAAAGTTAATACTAAATTACAAAGGAATGCAAATCGAATAGAAAACACAATTGAAATATTTACTGCACTCATTGTCACTACTGTACCTGGTGGTATATTGGTTTAGCAGTAAGTTCAAAGATCCTTTTGAACGAAACAAACGGTAGGCTATTTCATTCATTAATTCTTCTATTTAATAATTTACATTCATTTCTTGGACGTAACCTTTCATTGTATGGGGTACAACGTCCAAGTTATCGAGTAGTACAGAGGAACATTGAGTGATTGCTCACATATTCAGCATAATAAATTTATTAAAACGATATCTATGTGACTTATAGCAACAATCAATTTGGAATGAGATAAATGTGTATAATGATTGTTCCTTTTTCTTATTTTAAAAATATTTCTCTTAATTATATCGTTTATTTTTAACGTATGACACATAATAACCTCCAAAGAAGTCTATTTATACTTGAACTTCCTTTGACTTTTTTCTTGTTTTGTAATGAAGACCATTATGGATATTGTAACGTACACATTTCTTTTTTAATTTTCAGTAATAGCCTTCAAATATTACAGCTTTATTCTCTCATAAAAGATATAAAACATTTAGCATTTTGGAATAAATGATTAGATAGCTATTATGAAAACTGTATTTAAACACTAAAATTTTATTTTCAACCATTTTAAAGCTGTTGAGTTCTTAAACCCTGCGCTTTTCACGTTACTTAAAATATCCAGCTCGACAATCCGGATATAACATTTTTCCGTGAACTAATTTTTATTAATAATAAAACGTGGTTAATGGATCGGATGTAATATTGAAGACAATATGAGTTGAAATTATTTAAGTACCTACTGCTATCGTAATATCTCACGCTTCAAAATAGAGTATTAACACATTTTGAAATTGAAATTTAAGGTTTGATTGTTTCTTTGTTGCCTTTTGTATTTTCTTCAACTTGACAAGATTCATTCTGATATCCTTTCGAAATTTATGTACACTTTCCACCTGTTTGATTTAGCTACGTATTGTCTTATGAAGTTCTCCATTTATTGGTTATGTTAGGATAATTTTGTATTTGCATTAACTTTTCTTGTAGAAAAGTAGTTCATAAATAAATTTGACCAGGATAGAATAACTCGTAAAGCGATGTATGTATATAGTTTTTTAAAGATATTGTGTTGGATGCTGGTATTTTTTGTTGTGATAATATTTATAAACTTTGGTGTATAGCCTTTTTCGTTAATAAACTTGGAGGTGGAAGGATTCATGAATCTGTATGATTTCCTAACGATATCATGTTTAATTTTAATTATATATTTAATGTTATAATACTACAATCTTAGGTTGCGGTTTTCTTTTGTTTCAAAGTTGAAGTTTAACGAAAATGATCATGGTAAAACTTGTGGAAGAGCAATTAATGACTGGTGCCGTTTCATTCATCCACATATCTTACTCACCTTGATATGTATTTATGACAGATACATGTAAGTAGCACCGATACTCAATATATTGTGGCGTTTTTGAAATGCCATAGCATCAAGATGATCTTTAATATTTCTTTTGCATTCCCATCAAAAAGCATTTTTGAAATACTTTTCGTTTTTGAAATACAAAATAAAATTTCTTCTACGCATACACTCTTAAAGTATGTAAAATTTGTAACCTCACGTACAAAATGATTTCCTTGAATTTTCCCAACGTTCTAAATTCCTGAAAAATACAATTAAGGTAAAATTTGAACCCACGACCTCTGCGTTATCAGCTCAACGTATAGATGTTACAAAAGCGATTTGTAATCTTGCGCCGGTAACGCAGATGCTACTTTGACTGGTATTTTCAGGAATTTAAGACGTTGGAATAATGTAAGACAATTGTAATTTTATCACGAGAGATATTATTAATTAGAACCCACGTACAAAACTTTGCGCGTGACATTTTCAAGCGTCGTATATATCCCTGCGCATATAATAATGTTATTTCACTCTCATTTTTAGCTAAAGGTATTTAAGAAATCATGTTCTCCTAATCCTTGGTTGGAAAATTTCCGTGTTTATCTTTGTCGAACAAGCTTTGAGTTTTTCTTGCATTTATTTATATTAAGCTTAAATATTGTGTTTTTTAATTACCAGTAAACATATTAATAAGGGAAAAATAAGAAAAGAAATGAATACTTAACTTCTACTGATATTCCAAAGTTTGTTAGATATTTTAAAACACCTTTCTTTGTTTGTAGATACTTTCCCGCCTTAATCTATTTATATAATACATAGTAAAAAGACTATTTACCAGGAAAACAACATCTTAGAAAAGTAATAAACATTCTCCTGGTATTATATGCAATAGATTTCCAGCATAACACAATTTATTTGCAATTGTTTTCAAAGTTATATAAAATGAATTGGTGAAATTTTCGCTTTTCGAAATCTTTTGTTTATTTATCGAAAATAAATCTGGTAAGTTTCTGGAATCTAAGTCTATGCTATAAACAGGTAAACAATAGGAATAATAACATATTATATAAACAAAATGTTGCCAGTGCTTCAAGGGGCTGGGCTGCAGTTAAGCGATTGGACCACGTGTCCGTTTTCTGTTATACAATATTTGCCATTTATTTATGGTACTTATTGAATCGAGAAGAGGTATTTAATAATTGTATCATTTGTATTATTTATCTAAGAATAGCGATAGGCAATTGAAGCAATTATCGAGTTCTTTTTACTGCTCTAGTCTCAAACTGATATTATCCCAAGGTGCTGAAATCATATATTTCAATAACAAACTCAACAAACGCACGAAACAAACGACGATTAATCATTTTACTTTGACGTAACATTTGTTTCTTTCAATTTAACGTAAATTAGACCTGCAGAGAACGAAAAAACTATCTCGAAACTTTTTTCCCTGCCATAGGGGGACGAGACCCCCATCTTTCGACACACGCCACACGAATAAGATAAATGATCATCGTCGGAGGAAAAACAATCGGAAAACGATCTCGCAGCCGGTACATATCTCACTCCGGGAGCGTTGTCGACGCGCCAAAAGAAATCCAGAAGCAACCACCTACCTTGCAAAAAACGCTGCGGCCGCTGAAGCTTGTGCGGTATTGTTGGGTAGACCATTGACGGCGAACATGTACTTGGTTTCCGAATAAACACCGAAAACACCACTCTCGTGTATAGTTAGACCGCCACCAACGTAACTCAAACCGGCCGCACTCTGATAACCGCCACCTCCCACGATCCCTTTTACTCTTTCCGGCACTTTTTGCGACGTTTTATGGACGTGCGGCGAATACTTGTTCTTCGCTTGTTGATAGGATTTCGAGACAGGAATGCATGTCGAAGGTGAAGCCGTTAGGGAGGAGGTTCCCGATGTGTTCTTTAATAATTTCTCGATATCGTTTTGCGCCGATAAGCGTCCGTTAGTCGTATTGCTTTGCTGTTGCATCGTACACGACGTCTGATGGTGATTGTGTTTGCTGGAAGTCCGATTGGTCGCGTGTTCGGCGTTCTTATTCGTAGAGGATTCGTTCGAATGAGGCTGCTGCGGTCGCGTGCTGTTCTTGCGTTCGGATTTCTCGCGTTTCGCGTCCGTCGTCGACTGCGTTAGGGTAGGTACTGCTGCCGTTACTACTACCGACGGCGAGGAGACTCTGTGTTTTGGACGTCCATTGACGGAAGGCTCCCACTCTCTATCCTGATGGTGATGATGGGATGCTCCTTTTCCCTGCTGTTGCTGTTGTTGGTGGAGGTTATGATGCGATTGCTGGTGGTGGTTGGATTGTTTCTGCGTGGAGTACGGTGACGAATTGTTTTGATAACTTGCGTTGTAATGATGACCGTTCATGTTACGCTCGGACGGTACGATGTATTCGGTCGACCTTACCATTTCCATGTCGATCTGAAATAGGAATGAAAGTACTTTAAGGGCACAACTGTGTATCTGCGAGAAAGAAATATTGTGCAAAATAGAATACAGTAGTATTGCAATGTAGTGAGCTAATTTTTGCAAGGCGGATTCACTACCTATGGGGTTTCACTATTTTGAGATTGAAAAAACGAGTATTCTTTGTTATGTAACATTTATTCTAAACTTGGCTGAAATTGTAAGATAAAAGAATATTGAGAACAGCACGTACGTATGTAGTAAGTCTTTCTAAAAAGGTATATATTTTCACTATTGAGTTCAACAAAAAATAATGTTATGTGTAATTGCCGCTATTTTTTGTGTAGCTTATTATTTAATATTTTTGTCGTAAACTAAGCAAAGCAAGCGTGAGTTGCATACAAAAACTATTTACGGATTGAAGATAACTAGCACGATGAGGATTTTAAGTCGCTGCCGACAATTTTCCTTAGCAAACTTTGAATCACCACTGCAAACAATTATCAGTGGAAAGTTACATCTACGTAAATCTCATTTATCGTAACTACGGTGCTTAATTTCACTATGCAACTATGCATATTACAAGGAAAGGTTTTCGGATGTCAAATCCAGATCTTAATGGAACTTGGCATCTTGATACTTGGAAAATGAAATTTCTTTGTTTGTGCTGAAATTCACTCTGAGGGGGTGCAACACCCCTTCGAAAATTCACAAATTTTTGATTTAACTCTTAAACGGAAATAGATAGAGCAAAAATTTAAATGCAAATCTTACACCTTATCGAAACGTCTTTCAGAACACATGAATGTTGTATATACAGGATGTTGCATTTAAGCGCCACCCTCTTATGTCAAAGCTGAACACAGTAATATGGAAAAGAAATTAACGCAAGTTGTTAATATTTAACATCCTTTATTGATTTTAAAGCATTTTCAATTATACAGCATGTTCCAGAGGTGTAGAGCAAGTCACACCTTATGCTATTAACACTAAAACCATCTGTATATTGCATACATATGTGTTCTATGAGAATGAATAAAGTATTTCTTTCAATGCGTATTTATGATTTGGTATAGTAATCAAAGTCGTCAAAAAATGCTTAAAGCATAAAATATTTTCGTACCAAGAACAACGAATGAATGCAAAAGCAACACACTCCCAGTCTTTGGAAAGGTAAAATTCGTGGGGCGTTCGAATGTCTATATAACCGGACTTATACCAGGCATATGCAAACAAATTGATAGATTTAGAGGACGACTATTGATTGTGTATTAATAATTGCAACTTTATGGTACTATTCCACAAATGAATTAACATAATAATTTGAGGTAAGAACGAGGTCAGAAAATCGTCGATTAAATTCCTTCCATATTCGAAATCCATGGACGTCCAATGGTTGAATCATACCTGTTGTTATCTTTGGTATTGTCAGTGTTTAGACATCTTCGCTGGATGCGACCTCTTTCTTGAAACACCCTGGACAGTGACCTGTCATGAATCTAAAAGTGTAAGACATTTTGGCCTAATGCTTGATGTGTAAATATTAAGAAACCAATTGGTAAATAAATCTGTGATTAATTTACCTGAAGATGTGGCTTGAAGGCTTGGTTTGTAAACATTTCATTTTAAAGAAATGTGATATTTTTTAATATTTACCATAACAAGCAACCACACACGACAATGTGTCAATGTTGTCGGGTTTTGCTTATATCGAGTTAGACTAACAACAGCTGCATCTGATACCATATCAATTGGCGATTCCAGTTATATACTTCAATAAAAAGTGATTAATTGATTCAATTTCATTAATGGGATGCCACTTGAATTACCCAAACTGTACGAAGTGGAATTATATAAAGTAACTGTTTCCCTTTTCTGATATATATATATATATATATATATATATATATGTAGTAAGTACGTAACATAAGGTATAAGTTGTTATGTTGGTATGTTGGTGAAACACCCTGTATAATTGAAAATGCTTTAAAATCAATAAAATATGTTAAACATGAACAACTTGCGCGAATTGCTTTTCCACATTACTATAATCTGCTCTAGCAAAAGAACTGCCACCTAAATGCGACACCGTGTGTATACAACATTCAGGTGTCCTGAGAAACCTTTCGATAAGGTACATTCGCATTTAAATTTTTATTCTATCTATTTCCGTTTGAGAATTAAATCAAGAAAACTGAAAATCTGTGAATTTCTGAAAGGATGTTTGACCCTCCCAAAGTGAATATCAGCACAAACAAAGAAAAATTATTTTCAATTCTCAACATACTCTCTTTATCTACCAAGTTTCATTCAGATCTGAATTTGACACCCAGGAACCTTTCGTTCTTAGTTATATTTAATTTCATTATAAGTGTTAAAATGTAAATGGACTTACAGCCAGTACAAGCCGGGTTGCTAGTGAACAGGGGCTACAGTTTATGGAGCCCTGAGATAGAACAATTGATTTGTTTAAATTGTAAAGAAAATAAAAAAGTGTTTGCGTATAGAAAGGTAGTTTCATTTTTGTTTCAAATAATATCTATATTTAAAGATACAGAGGAGGTCATTACAGAAAAGTAAGCATGCTCGTACTAACAAGCAGTTACGCGCATCCATGTTTCTTAGAATAATTATATGTAGTCTTGAAAATTCTCATCCAATTATATTATATACAAACGAGGAATGTTTGTTAATGAATCTACACAGAAGGTATAGTATAATGTTGTTTCTCAGATTCTAATTTAGAGTCTTGTGAACTCCGGTCAGTTGAGGAAGAATATTAGATCTTACAATGTAACAAATATGAATACTAGATTGCATAAAATAGGGACACGTGCTCTAAAATAAGTAGATAGTTTCTAATTCTACAAAACCTTTTAGCGTTCGCAATCAGAATTTCGTCAAAGTGTATAGTTATTTAACACTAACCCCAACAATAATCATGGCTAATCTGAATAACACATGTTTAATAGATCAGATATCGGTCAAGAAGAATATGTAAACCTGAAGTGAGTAATCTAACCTAACCCAAATCCTAACTCTAGTATTGATTGTCAAGTCAATTATCGCGTTATATGCGGAGTTGTTATGCATTAAAGCGATGCTCTCAGTAGTCATACTTGTCTATAATTAGTCCCCGTATTAGAATTCATCTACATTATTCGAGGAAAGAACATCAAAAGGGCAGAATTCAAGATTCAAATTTTATACAATTGCATTGGAAATTCGCTGTGATTAAATTCTTGCGATTCTTGTACAATAAAACCTCCATATGTTGTGTTATTTATGCTACGAACTATAGTCGACTTGGGAATGTATTTCCAATAGTGTATCATTCTTACTGTGTATGACTGCTCCCAATATCCCTACCACTTCTGTTTAAGGATATTAGTTCTTTTTTAAGAAACAAAATTTAGCTGTGGTAGTATTATCTTATATAATTAGATTGTCCGTAGATTATATATTTTACCAATTATCTTCAAAGCTATAAGGTGCATCTTAGAAGCATGCTTCTTGTTTTGTAAAAACTTTAGGGCGCTTCTAGAATCTATTAAAGTGGCGTAGTTTTCAGAATCTTCCCTGTTTAATAGGAAGTAGTTTCGCATTCTAAAAAAATGTACCAGTTTAACCGTAATTTTGTATATTTCGGGTTACAACTGAACAAATGCATGTTTCCATTACATCGTTATGAATAAATATTTTATAGCCGTACCTATTAGTGAACCAGTTTCTATTAGCCGATTTTCAAACAGAAATTAATTTTGCTTGTTCTACTTACTACAAGACGACACTTTTAAAAGTTTTAGTATTTCAAGAAAGGTTGTTTTCGCAAAAATTCGATCTACACGCAAGCATAACCTCTCGTAAGTTCGTAGTCGTAACGGTTGTTGGGTTCCGCCGTGTCACTAGGTTTTTTTGTCCCTATTATCTAACCAACCTCTAGTAAGTTCATATCAAACTCCAAATGCAATTCATAATGATTAAATATTTCATTGCAATACCATCCTTTACTGTATTGATCTGACATTTTAACATCAATTGAGTAGCTATTTAAATTGCTGAAAATTGTACATTTCCAAAGCATTGCATTTACACTAGTCATTCCCCTCAACATTTGAATAGGTTGAACGTTACCACCATGCCTGCCGACGTGTTAAAAAGTCGCATATGTTTAAAAGTGAAAACAGGCATACATTTCTTAATATGTATATAAACACCGATTGAATTCGTAATGTAAATTTTTTAATTACAGTTTGTTATTAAAAATTTTATTATAAAGCTAAACAAATTACTGCGAAGATACTTTTAAAAAACGGATTTACAGGCAATAGTGTGTACTTAACTCTATTACATACTTGATTGTTAAGCTTTCACACAAAATCTTTGCAGTTTCATATTCTTTATCCAATGTAGGGTAAAATAAATGAGCCATTGCTTTAAATTAGAAGTTGATTACGTTAGAAAAGTTTGTAGCAGAAACAGCACTTTTGCAATAAAGATAAGATCACATGGAATTACTCACAAAGCAGCACTATATTTGTCACATATTTGACAATGCGATTATACATATGTGCGGTAAACACACCAGATATAGTTGCCATCATTTCTTACCATAAATTTCCCGAAGAATTTTTTGCAGCGCATATTAAAGTTCCTATTATAGTCATTAAACCATCGTAAAGTACTTGCGTTTTACTTTATAGTACCCATACTATTTAAAATTTATGGACGAAGTCGCAACGGAAGTTATCGTGGTTTTTAAAATGCGTCATAGATAAAATCCATTGCATGAAAATGAAACATATGTAAATACAGTTCTATTGTACTGTGTACTACCGTTTTAATATTTACTGACATGTCATAAAGTTCACATCGAGGTAAAAATTAGATTTGGGATACAAAACTACTACATATTTGTGGATTTAAAACTCGTGAAATACACTAGGGTGACAGAATAAAATAGGCACCTACTAATTAAAAAGAAGATTCTATTCTCGTTATATATACAAAATATTTTAAAATTTTTAAATTAGACTAATATTTTGTCGATCCACCTTTACTTGCGTGAAGTGCTGCGAGTCGTCGTGCCATAGAATCTATTAAATGATTAATGGTGTCTTCTGCAATATTTAACCACTGTTCTGTAACAGCTGCCACGAGTTCTTCCTTATTGTTGGGTTTTCGGGGTCGTTTCCCCATATTTGTCTGGATTATGTGCCAAACATTCTCTATCGGATTCATGTCTGGTGATTGGTCTGGCCATGGTAAAATTCAAATCCCCTGTTCCTCTTTCCATGTGGTTGTTGTTCTTGCTTTGTGGCAGGATGCTCCATCCTCTATAAAAGTGGCGCCTTCTTTAGATAAAATGGCGTTGTCGAATATCGGTAGTAGTCCTTCTGTTAATATTTGGATATATTTTGCCGCACTTATATTTCCGTCGCAGATTACTAATTGCGATCTTCCACCATACCATATCGCGCCCCACACCATGATGTTCACTCCGCCGTATTTCACCATCTGATGCAAAATTTGTCGTCCAGTTGCTGTGACGAACGTCTCCATACCCACGTACGATCACTATCACTGAATTGGCAGTATCTGTTTTCGTCTGAAAAAATGACAGACCGCCAATATTCTTCGGGCTTCGTTCGCATTTCGATTGCCCAAGCGATTCGGTGCCGTTTTTGAATCGCCGTAAGAAGAGGTTTTTTCTTTGCCACCCTTTTATACATCCCCACACTGTGGAGGTATCGCTGACTTTTTCGCGGTTCTCTTAACATTTCGCGTACAAGCACCCTTTTACTTCTTTCAGAAGGTCCGGCACGAATTGGTCTCGGCTCCACTGTTGTTTTTTCCTTGTGTTTAAATTGTGTAATCACACGGTTAATTGTGGACAACGGAATATTTAAAAATTTACTTATTTCAGGTTGCGAAGCGCCGCGTTCACTCTAGCCAACGATGCGACCCTGGGTGAAGTCGCTAATATCACTCGAACCTTGTAAGCGAGGCATAGTTGTAACGATACTAAACTATGACGAATTCCTTCCGATACATCTACCCCTACCCTAATGACAAGAGAAAGTTCTTAATTCGTTCTTAGAATTTAGCTGTTTACATATTTATACCGCTGTACCTCGTGTCTATTTTATTCTGTCACCCTAGTGTATTACAAGAATATAGAGAAAAATCCGTTCGTATTATTCGTAGAACGTTTTAACCTCTAATATTGCTCAAACGGAATAACAAATCTAATGTAACATAAAAATAAAATTTTTAATTTCCCTAGTAACCGCATCTGAAGTATTTACCATTCTCGAGAAGATTTTCCTTTCCACTATTGTATATAGTATTGTATATACGACCAATATCTGCGAGCTTATTGTGCGACCTTCCTACAAAGAATCCTTTCATAACCGGTTTATTTATTACTTCCTGCCGTCTGCATCCACGTAACCTTCTTCCTCGCCGTTTTCCTCGACTGGAAATTTCATCCAAAGCTAACGAACCTTTTTACCGTCGTGCTGTAGGTCGGTGAGCTCTGCCCGTAAATGTTATCTTATCGTTAGGTAAATGTGATCTAAATATGCACAAACTGCTGCTTGCCCTTTGCCTCCTCGTATAACAATAACTTCCGAGATAAGATCTAGTTAGCTAAAATACATCGGCAAGCCATATTGTTATGGTTTCGTGCGAACAAAATAGAACGAATGAGATTGCCGCCGTAAATCCGTTGTGTAATGTTAGCATTATGTAAACGTAAATAAGTCTATATACGTTCTAAAAATTGTATTTCCTCTATTGGCTCTATACACTGTGTTTAAAATGAGTTCAATACTATGTCTAATAATTCGAATGGGAGTTTTATACTTGTAAAAAAGGGAAATATAAAAAAATACTACAGGTAGTGTTCGATGCACTTTTGAAAGCATTCCTGAAAAGTCTTTATAATTTTTAGAATTATACAGTGAAGTTGTCCGTATCACTGACTTCTACCACCGAGTTAACACCTTTATACGTAGTTAACCTTAGGAACTTTTAGTACATACAAGAAAAGATTATCTTATTACCTTCTTTAAGCGGAAAATAATAATAGAATACGAGGAATGTCTTTTAAGTTTTGCATGGAATTTCAAGACTTTATCGTTTTTCGAAGTATCCTACACGAGAATTAGTGCACGTTTGCATGCGCTTGAACCAATTCTGAAAGCAGTTATTTCACTCGCTTTTTGGTGCGTGAAAATTGCATTTTTGAAGACATCAACTACTCCTTCCGTCACCTTGCAGTCCTCTGTTGATTTCCGGAAAGGTAAAGAAATCGTTGGGACCTAGATCCGGACTGGTCTAGCAATTCGACGTTTTGTTGGATTTAAAAAGTCAATTGCCTTGCGTATTATATGCGAACTTGCATCGTCTTGGTGGAGGACGATTCGTCCTTAGGGGTTGGTTTTTAGAAGTTTTGGGGAGAACTGGCTGTAAATAAGTGGTTGTCTGCCAGTAACAGTTTTTTGGAGACAAATATCGCGACCATCTTTTCGAAGACATTTCGAGAACGGATAACTCTTGTCAACTTTGCTTCACCATGGAACATCCAAACAGACGACTGGCATTTATTTTCTGGCTCGAATAACTAAACTCAAGTTCCATCATCACTGCCGATGACGCACGCATTTGTAGAGTTTCAGACTTTGAAGCGGTATCGAGTTTTTTGACACTCTGGGTGTTTTCTATTCTGCAGTCAATGGATGCGGTATCCAATTTTTTTTAAATGGTGGTGTCTGAAGTCCCAATGATTTGTCAATCTCGCGATGTGTCACGTGTCGATGTTCTTACGCACAGCATCAACGTTTTCGTGAGTGACTGCCGTTTTTTGGTGCACCTGCTCTTGAACCGTCGCTAAGACTAATCCATCCACGTTTGAATTCAGCATGCCAACGAGAAATTGATGACTGATGTGATGCTTCATTGCCGAAAGACAAACTCGGCACGCCATTCTTATTGAAATAATTGTCTTCGAAAATTATAAACAAATTTTTACGCGAAAATGTTCTCGGTTGAATTCCATTTTAACTGGCATGTCAACTTTGAGAGTTCGTTGTATCTACAACACTATATGTATCGTGGTACTTTTGTATTTTCCTTCCAAGTTTCTGTCCGTTTGCCCTTCTTTTACAATTGGTCGTTGTATAACATCAAAGATAAAGAGACGCTGTTAAATACAGCTTTTCTCGTGGTATTGGTGAAATCATTCACGAGAAAGACAATGTTAAGAGACATAGAACGCTAACACACGGACATGTTTCTGCCTACCCGGCGTCATCAGCGTGATTTCGAGCGGTTTTATACCCAACACATTATCATTCCCTCATTGCTACTATCGCCATATCTAACCCTACAATTCAAGTGATTATTCTTGGCGCTAACTAGTGCCAAAAAAATGAAACACTTGTCAGCAAGGTCAGACACAGCGAGAAGAACCGGGTACAGTTTCCGACCATTCTTTCGAGTAATACGTGGATTACTAATCCCGAGAGGGCGCTCGCACCAAGGGCAGTGCATAGGGAAAACTGCACATGTGAATGATTTCTCAGGCTTACCATGACGTATTTAAAACACATCTAAAGGAATGCCTAGAAAATAGCACCAAAGTTAAAGAGACGTTGTTAAATACAGCTTTTCTCATGGTATTGGTGAAATCATTCACAAGAAAGGCAATGTGAAGAGACATAAAACGCTATGTCGTTGTATAATACATATTACATTTGTGTTTTAAACAAGTTATAAGACTTGTTACGTTCTCCTGGTTTGAAGAACAACGCCGCTGTAGCCTGCTCGTAATTTCCTAAATTACTTGACCAATACTTACTTGTAGAGTATGTTCGCTTATTTACTAAAGGAGAGGTTGTACAGTGAAACTCAATGCGCATGCGCAAAAAAAATATATTTAAAAATGAAATGGTTACACGGTTTCCACTCTTGCCTATGTACATGTACGATGTACGTAAGATATATAGATTTGCAATAATTGCAGTTATTCGAAACTCTCTTATACATGTAATGTACATTAGCATTTGTATATGTATTTTCATTGGTAGCAACATAAAGTAATGCCTCAGCATGTACGTTGCAACGCTATGTCTTAATTCTGTTTAAAAGGTTAAACTCTTATATGCTTCCGCTGAAGCTTTGTCAGAGAGCATGTACTAATGCCTCTATCTGTTTGCATGCACCACTTACCTTTTTATAGAGGCCAACCCTATTTATTTCTTAAATTTATAAGCGCACCTCGGTGCTATGCTTATTATATATGTCCCTTTCGGGAGCCTAATATACTTTCCTTGTTTTAAATTTGCCTAAGGGACTTGGCCTGTATTATTAGCATGCATTTGTACTTGACCAAATACCTTTGTTATATTCACATTTATAGGGAACCCACCTATCTCTTAGAGCTTGAACGCCTGGTCGAGGGCGACAGTAGCGATAATAGCCGATCTCAATACAAAAGTAATGTCACAGCTACCCAGGCGTTCTCGTTTGAAATATTACGCTATGTGCAATCTTTAGCTCTATACTACTGCGCCCCAAAGAAGGAAAAAATCAGTAACCAGCAAATGTGCGAACTGCGCACCGACAAGTAAAACGGAGCGATGATGCCGACATTACATAAGAAAACTGGTCCGTGACACTCGTCCGCTACGACGAGCAACTAAATGAAAAATTTCTAAGTCCCGATACGACAAGGACCGAACAAACGTACAAAGACAACGGGCGCTGCGGCCAATGACCGTCAGCAAGCGGAGTGGTCGTACTTGTAGAGGAGGTCTATACATGCGCGCCGACAATCTCACCAAAATAATTTCCGACACAAACTTAACTGAAGACTAAAAATATGTATAGACGACAATGGATACAGTAGCCTCGACGTACGATGATAGAAAATCGAGAATTTATACTTATTAAAAAATCTATACATGGTCCGACGACGTTGCAAATGACTCCGCCAGAAATAAATGTATAGACAACGTCCTCGACGATTCCCGCCAAAACTCGAAAATCTTAGAAATCTCTAATAATCTTACGACGACGTTACTGTACACGTTACGACGAGGCACGAAAGGTGACCGAGAGTGCACGATCGCTAATACCTCGACTGTCGCGCGGGAGACGACTGCCTATGCTTGTGTACCTTAAATTTCAAGAAAACTCCCATTACATATCCGACGACGTTGCAGTGAATGATTTCTAATTAGGCAGTTTTAGCTAGCATAATGCGAAGGCTGGCTTGCATACATATACAATGCGTAATGTACATACATATTAAAATAAAATTGGATATAAAGAGAGCAAAATAAATAAATATAAGAATGAAAATAAATAAATATAAAAATGAAAATAAAATAATATTCTAGATGAAAATAATAATGCAACGAAGATAAAATACATAATAGTAAAAATTTAGAAAATACAAAAACAATGTTAAGTCTTTAACATACCAGCCCTTTATGAAGGACCATCTTCAACATGCACTACGAAAAGTGTTTTTAATGTCTTTAGTCTATTTTGGAGGAAATTGGTGCACTGGGTGAGAACAACAATCGCGCACTAGCACAACACTGCACATTTCAGTCTCTTCTTCGGTGTGGTGATTTGGAGAAGGCTGTCTTCTTTCGCTGCTGGAGAGAGGCAGCACACACAGCTTTGCAGCGGGTCGCTGCATTATCAGGGAGTTTGCACGCTGGCAGCGCGTATTGCAATACCATCTTTGCCTGGAAACACTTCCAGTACTCGTCCCATTAACCAACTGCACGGGATGCTAGAGTCCTCACGTACAAGGACTAAGTTGCCGGGAGCGATATCCAATCCCTGATTTGATTGCCATTTAGTTCTTAGTTGAAGTTGGCTTAAATGTGACAAATTTGGTTCAGGGATAGTAGCAATAGGAACTCCAGTTAGGAAATGCGAAGGAGTTAAAAATGATAAATTGTTGGGATCGTTAGAGATCGGTGTAATAGGTCGAGGGTTCAAAATACCTTCCGTTTGTAAGGGAAGGGTATTTATTTTCTCATAATTTAATGATGCATTTCCGGGGATTTTAGTCGGGTGAATCTTAACAGATTTTAAGGCTTGATTAATTGTTTGAACTCCAGTTAAGAAATCGTCGGCATAAGAATCTCTTTGTGGTGTGGCCTGAATGTGTCGTTCCGAGCTGTTCTCTTTTGCGGAGACTATATGTCGCTCTGGTATCGTTTCTATTTTACAAGACTTGTTGATATTGTTATTCACCTTCGACATTGTACTGATATGACAGGTTGTTAAATTTGACGATCGTGGCGTCGGTATTTTACCAGAAACAATCCAGCCTAATAACGTTTTCTGCAAACAAGGCCCATTTGGAGTAGGATTTATTTGGCCAACACAAAGTAGTTTGTAGAATAATTCTACACCAATTAGCATGTCTATATCGGCGGAAGTATTAAACTGCGGGTCCGCAAGCTTAATATTATTCGGTATCTTAACGTTTCTTCGTGATACTGAAACAAGAGGCAAACGATCGGTAATCTTATTTAATACGAGGCAATTTAGCTTTGTTTGGAATCCAGTACATCTTGATTTAATGGATACGTCTACTGCTCGTGTAATCTGTGTTTTCGTGCGTGTGATGCCTGCTAATGCTACATTAGCGGGTGTTTGTCTAAAGCCAAGACTATCAGCCATTCGTTTAGTTATTAGATTGAATTGGGAACCACAATCCAATAATACTCGACATCTTCGAAAGTGTCCTCTGCGATCCAGAATATTCACAACGGCTGTTGATAGCAATACGTGGCACTTAGTATTACAATTATGACTTGTAACAGAAGTTGAGCATTCCGGCTGTGGAGAGCCAGGTCGGCTGCGTTGAGCTTCATCGTTTCTTCCGCTAATGTGTAAGACGGAATGATGCCTCCTGCGACATATTCTACAACTATAGTTTGACGGACACTTGTTATCTTTGTGCCTGGCTTTCAAGCAATTAAAACATAGCTGTTTCGATTTGGCCTCTTCGAAACGTTTCTTTGGGACTAGTGCGAGGAATTTCTCGCATTGGTGTATCATGTGTTTGCCTTTGCAAAATAAGCATGTAGCGATGTATGTTTTATGTGTATTCGCCGGTGGCTTTTTCGTTGCCACATTGATGGTTGCTTTCTGAGAATGCGTGCCGGCTGATTTAGCGATAGCCTCTAGTGTTTGACATTTCTGCGTTAGAAAACTGACCATCTCCTTAAATGTCGGTATTTCTGTTGTCTGTATCCTTGTCTCCCAGTCCTTTAGCGTTTGTGCATCAAGTTTTTTGGCGACGATAACGATAAGTAGATCATCCCAATGTTCTGTGGGCCGTTTCAAAGCGGTTAAAGCCCTAGTATGCTTTAAAATGCCATCCAAGATTCGACGTAGCATGCTCACATTCTCTTTTGTCGCAGAAGGGAGATCAAGGATAGCGGTTATGTGCTTCTGCATAATAACTCGTTTATTGCAATATCTGTCTTGTAACATTTGCCAGGCGTTTTCGTAGTTATCTGCAGACGTCTCTAGCGAATGCAGGATATTCGCTGCTTCTCCTTTTAAACATGCTTTTAAATAGTGCAGCTTCTGTACCGCTGGTACATTACTGTTGCTGTGCATAAGAGAGCTGAATATATCGTAAAACGGTAGCCAATCTTCGTAATTACCCGAAAAGTTTGGCAAGTCTATTTCTCGGCAGCTTTATTATATCGGGAGTGGAAACCTCAGTTTTCTGTTGATTCAAATTGCCGCTTACAGTTAGAGCTTTTCTAAAGCGAGTTTCAAAGTCGAAGTATTTCTCTTCAAATTCTTCGCGTTCGTCTGCGTCTATCTCATTTTCATCTAGTATTTCTATTCTGCCTTGAATTCTGTCGAATTCATCGTACAAGTAAGTAAACTTTTCATAGCGAACTTGTAATTGGTCAAGTTGTGTAGTAGCATCGTGTTTGTCTAAAAACTTGCCTGCTCTTGTAAGCGAGCTCTTAATTTGCCTTCTGTGCGCTTTCAACGAAGATAGATCTTCCTCCATTTTATTAGACAGGAAATTTAATTTCTATCGAGACAAGACTAAAATCCGGCTCGAAGGACCAATGTTACGTTCTCCTGGTTTGAAGAACAACGCCGCTGTAGCCTGCTCGTAATTTCCTAAATTACTTGACCAATACTTACTTGTAGAGTATGTTCGCTTATTTACTAAAGGAGAGGTTGTACAGTGAAACTCAATGCGCATGCGCAAAAAAATATATTTAAAAATGAAATGGTTACACGGTTTCCACTCTTGCCTATGTACATGTACGATGTACGTAAGATATATAGATTTGCAATAATTGCAGTTATTCGAGCTCTCTTATACATGTAATGTACATTAGCATTTGTATATGTATTTTCATTGGTAGCAACATAAAGTAATGCCTCAGCATGTACGTTGCAACGCTATGTCTTAATTCTGTTTAAAGGTTAAACTCTTATATGCTTCCGCTGAAGCTTTGTCAGAGGCATGTACTAATGCCTCTATCTGTTTGCATGCACCACTACCTTTTTATAGGGGAGCCAACCCTATTTATTTCTTAAATTTATAAGCGCACCTCGGTGCTATGCTTATTATATGTCCCTTTCCGGGAGCCTAATATACTTTCCTTGTTTTAAATTTGCCTAAGGGACTTGGCCCTGTATTATTGGCATGCATTTGTACTTGACCAAATACCTTTGTTATATTCACATTTATAGGGAACCCACCTATCTCTTAGAGCTTGAACGCCTGGTCGAGGGCGACAGTAGCGATAATAGCCGATCTCAATACAAAAGTAATGTCACAGCTACCCAGGCGTTCTCGTTTGAAATATTACGCCATGTGCAATCTTTAGCTCTATACTACTGCGCCCCAAAGAAGGGAAAAATCCAGTAACCAGCAAATGTGCGAACTGCGCACCGACAAGTAAAACGGAGCGATGATGCCGACATTACATAAGAAAACTGGTCGTGACACTCGTCCGCAACGACGAGCAACTAAATGAAAAATTTCTAAGTCCCGATACGACAAGGACCGAACAAACGTACAAAAGACAACGGGCGCTGCGTGCAATGACCGTCAGCAAGAAGCGGAGTGGTCGTACTTGTAGAGGAGGTCTATACATGCGCGCCGACAATCTCACCAAAATAATTTCCGACACAAACTTAACTGAAGACTAAAAATATGTATAGACGACAATGGATACAGTAGCCTCGACGTACGATGATAGAAAATCGAGAATTTATACTTATTAAAAATCTATACATGGTCCGACGACGTTACCAAATGACTCCCGCCAGAAATAAATGTATAGACAACGTCCTCGACGATTCCCGCCAAAACTCGAAAATCTTAGAAATCTCTAATAATCTTACGACGACGTTACTGTACACGTTTCGACGAGGCACGAAAGGTGACCGAGAGTGCACGATCGCTAATACCTCGACTGTCGCGCGGGAAACGACTGCCTATGCTTGTGTACCTTAAATTTCAAGAAAACTCCCATTACATATCCGACGACGTTGCAGTGAATGATTTCTAATTAGGCAGTTTTAGCTAGCATAATGCGAAGGGCTGGCTTGCATACATATACAATGCGTAATGTACATACATATTAAAATAAAATTGGATATAAGAGAGCAAAATAAATAAATATAAGAATGAAAATAAATAAATATAAAAATGAAAATAAAATAATATTCTAGATGAAAATAATAATGCAACGAAGATAAAATACATAATAGTAAAAAATTTAGAAAATACAAAAAACAATGTTAAGTCTTTAACAAGACTTATTGAGCATAAACAAGACAAAGCATTTTTTACTGTGATAACTTTTCATAAACATTTTTGACGAAACAAATACGCATGAAACTAGAGCAATAGATGATCAGAAAAGGAAAAGGGAAAGAAATAAGAAAGCAAAGAAAAAGGAAAACACAAGAGTAGTATCTTTTGGTTAGATAACGAAAAACAAAAAAGTAGACATGGTTTTGGCCCTTGGAACTTACCGGAATAATCAGTATGACCCTAAGGCTGGCCAGTTTAGAAACCCCTGGTATAAAGCGCCACACCGATTGAAAGTTACGGTTCTAATTTATGTGTTCTCATATATTAATTAAAGGCAAAAGCAAGTTGTGTATTTCGTCAATGTGTTAAAATAATTTGTAGATTCGTTCCGAAACGCTTAGTATATAAATGAAGTTGACGTTATAGGTACTCATTACTAACAAGAAACACATCGACAATTAAACTCAAACAGATTCCGCATAGTTAAACAGCTATTATAACACGCTCGTTAGGCCTGCCGAACCGCCCTCGAACCCACGCAAAAATAGAATACAAATAATAAACGCGTACGCTCAATTATTTAACGTCTCGAACAATATTTACAAGCGTTCGTTAAACCGACATTCGCGCAGGATCCGCATTTGTCACAGGTAATGAGGAAATCTGTTTGATTTGCGTGTGCCGCCGGAGACTCACGTAGACGACGACGACGGCTTGGTAAACACGCTTTTTCACTTTCACCATGCGCGAGACGTTTACCGAGCAGCCCGTTCACGTCCCATCCGTTCGTTGGAATTCCCGTTCCGTTCGCGTCGCAAAACTCCGACGTCCGGATGACAATATCTCGGACCCGAAAACAAATTTGTCAACGTGTCAGGGGAACGCAAACAAAAGACGTAGGAGCACGCATAGCGACGACTCTTTTTCCGAATTCCCCGTTCCCCCGGGGCGATTTCCTGAAAGAATACCGAAACAGTGATACGTAATTTAATTGTTGTTTCGCCCGAAACAAAGGACCGATTTGTTATTCGGGAATGGACTGACTTTGATGTAAAGGAGTTACTTTAGGGACCTTCTAGAATTCTTGAGAGAGGTGAGATGATCAAATTATCTGCAAACTGCTGATGTACTGATAGAGGAAAGTGAGAAAACTTCTATAATTGACACAAAAGAATTTTTCGAAAACATGCTGCACCACCCCAAAGTTGATTTGAAATAGCTTTTATATAAAACTAAATCTATAAAGCGTTGTAATAATAATAATAATCATAATAATATTTAATGCCCAACAGATACAAATATCCAATTACAAGGCAATGTTAAATAATGTGCACATGCAAATATAAATAACATAAAATTAAAGTATGTCAAATTAGAAAACTTAGTAACTAGTTGCTTTAATTTAAATTAAAAAAAAAAAGTAGTTTACCAGAGGTTAGCAAAAAAGAGAGAACGGAAAAAGTATTCAACTAAGTGTAACGCACCCGCGGTCTACATACCGTCAAAAGGGACGGTAAAGTGCAGGTATGTATATCCAACTCGGCAAACTCCATAGAGTTGAAATTGCTACACAATCTGTGTATTGGGGACCTGATGGCGATGTTTGTTCTAGGTGCGAAACAGTAAAATGTATTTGTTTGCCTAGATCCTGAACGTGGTACAATGAAGTTGATTTTACTCAACAACTCAGGGACATCAAGACCATTATGAAGTAAAGTAAATAGGAATTTACACTCAGCCTGTTTTCGACGTAGTTCTAATGAATCAATATTAAATGCCTCTAGCAGAGCACTGTGGCTAAATCCTTGTATCGGGTAAGTATTAAATTTTTTAAAGTACAAGAACTTCAAACATCTTCTCTGAATCTGCTCTAGAAGATGTATCTGATAGATGTACATAGGTGACCAGACCAAGGACGCATACTCCAGTCGAGACCGAACAAAAGCGAAATAAAGAGGAAGAATGGCTGTTAGAGAAGCAAATGGTCGTGTAACACGTATAATGAATCCTAACATACTCAACGCTGATGTACAAATACTGGGTATGTGCTCCATAAAGGTCAGTCTTGAGTCAAAGACGACGCCCAAGTCTCTCATAGAGGTCTCCCTAGGTAAAGAAGATCCAGCCAAGTGGTAGGTATATATAATTGGAGTCGTCTTACGAGTGTAGGTGACAATTTTGCATTTGTTTACATTAACTGTTAGTCTGTTGTTGACACATCACGTGTGGAATATATCGAGTTGGCTTTGCAAATGATTGCAATCCTGAGAATTATTAATTGTTGAGTACAACTTCAAGTCATCTGCGTATAACAACTTTGGACAGTTCAGTTGATAGCACAAATCATTTATATATATGAGGAACAGAAGTGGACCCAAGTTACTCCCCTGAGGAACTCCAGAGCTCGGCGGGCATGTATGTCACAAATTGCTTTCTATCAAGAATATACGATTGGAATAAAGACAAAAGAGAAGACGAAAATCCAACATTGTCCAATTTATTAATAAGCACGGTGTGGTCGATTCGATCAAAAGCTTTTGTTAGGTCAGTATACACAACATCTACCTGTCCACCGGGATCAATACTATCAGATAGGTATTGTGTAATTGTAACAAGATTAGTTACCGTAGATCGTTGAGCAACGAAACCGTGTTGGTCATTTGAAATCCAGGGTCTAACTTGAGCATAAATATACTTGTACAAACATTTCTCAAAAACTTTAGCAAAATTATTTAATAACGATATGGGACGATAGTTGGAAATAACACACTTCTCACCATTTTTAAAAACAGGCACCAATTTGGCAATCTTCCACACAGACAGGAAGGTGGATGTTTTGAGAGCGAGATTGAACAAGTAGCAAGAGGAGAAGCAAATATATTTGCACAATCCTAACAAAAAAAGACCGGAATGTCATCACTACCCGCCGTGCAATTATTCTTTAAGGATTTCATAGCACACACCACATCCATCTCAGTTACAGAACCTAGGTCAACCATAGTAGCGCACGAAGCAATTGGAGCAACAGGCGTTGGAGCAAATGAAGGAAGGTACACCGATTGGAAAAACTCCCGCAAGGCGATCACTATGGAAGCTATGTAGCTTCCTGTAGGGCAGATTCGACAGATGGAAAATTCAAAGGATAATAATCGTACAACTTTGGCAAACAAAAAATGTAGCACCAGCGATGTTCGAAATCTAAAACTGTTTAAGTACACTGAGAAAGCAAATATTTGTTAACAAAAAAATGGATATCCAAAAGTCTTCTTTAGAATATAAAATGTGTCGACACCGGTCAAAATTTCGAAAATATTCATCGAATAGTGTTGCTTTAAGAACTGGAGAGGGTAAGCAAGTTTGTGTGTTTGTGGAATCATACCGAACTGAAACAGAACAGTACAAAACGTTTCAAGACTTTATCGCTTTTCGAAGTATCCTGTACGAAAATTAATGCGCCTGGAAGCAGTTATTCCACTGGTTCGTTGGTAGTTCAAAATTGCGTTCTTAATGACATGAACTACTCCTTCTGACAACTGAAATTTTCGGAAACTTAAAGAAATTGCTGCGTCCGGACCGTACAGAGGATGATCTAACGATTTGACGTTTTCTTGTGTTAAGAATTCCATTGTCTTGCATGCTGTGTGCGTACTCGCATTGTTTTTTCCATTGAATCGGCTCCTACTTATTGGAAATCCATGTAGAACATACGCGGTTTTACAAATAATTCGAGAAAATGGTCATCCAACAAAAAGTATTTGGTTATATATTGTCAAACAAAAGTCTTCACTAGAATAATAAAATGTGTCGACACCTATCAAAATTTCGAAAATATTCATCGAATAGTGTTGCTTTGAGGACTGGTAAAAGTAAGCAACTTTGTATGTTTGTGAAATCATGGAAAAAGAACAATACCGACCGGTGATCCAACTTATTTCTTTGGAATGGAAACATGTGTGTAGAAATGAAAAAGAAGTTAGATGAAGTTTATAAGAGCCATGCGCCTTCGATGACCACTATCAGATACATAGCCAAAAAACTATCAGATACATAGCCAAAAAACTATCAGATACATAGCCAAAAAACTATCGGATACATAGCCATCCATTAAAGAGGAGCGGCCTCGCCATTGAATGAGGTATTGAATAAAGTTCATGATATCGTGCTAACAGATCGCCGTGTGAACATTGGACAGAATGCTAATATGGTAGACGTCACAACTGAATGTGCGCAAAATATCCTTCACTAAAAATTAAGCAGCAGAGACCTATCGGTGAAATGGGTGCCGGTCTACTGACGATTCATCAAAAACGAAATCGCGTCACATTTAAACGTTACACAAGTCAGTTTCTGCGGCGCTACGTGACTATAGATGAGACACGGATACATCACTACGGGTCAGAAATCATAGGTCAGTAGGCAAAATGGATTCCTCCTGGTGAATGTGCACCAAAGAAGCCGAAAACGATTTTCTCAGTCGGAAAATTCATGGCGATAATTTTTTAGCATTCGCAAGGTATAGTCTTAATCGATTTATTGGATTTACTGATCAGGGACGGATTTATCAAGCGAAGAAAAAAATTCTTTGCAATCACGATTATCATAGTCCACCCATGGGCAATTGCGACAGCAATACTAGTGAGTTACGCTACGAATTAGTACCCGATCCAGCATGTTCGCCAGATTTGACTCCCTGTGGCATGGAAGGCCCCAGAATTAATGAGAATGACTAGGTTTAAAGTGTTTAATTAAATGTATCTGCAGTTTAATATTGTCCCCTTCAAAATATACTCCTTTAAAATGGATACAGCGTCTCCAGTTTTCACTTCCAGTTAACAATTCTGGAAGTCTTCTTTCGTTAGGCTGTTTAGAACTTACGTTCTTGGTTCTTTGGATAAAGCCTGTAATATGAATCATTGAATTTCCACTTTTGGACTGTACGGTGGGTGTGGGAGGAGTACTGGAATCTTTTTCCTTACCAAAAATTCTCTAGCCGATAATGAGGTGCGACTGGGGGCGTTATAGTAATGTAAGATCCACGAACTGGCAATGTCAAGTCGCACACGCAGAGCTCTTTTCCACAAATATTCAAGGACTTCGCGATAAAAGATTTGATTCACTATCTGGCCCTGCGACACGATTTTTTGTGAACAGTTTCATGATAATCAGAAGAGATGGTAAACATGGACTTGATTCGGGATTTGTCGGTTAGAGAACCTTTGGCAGAGAGAAACATTCCAGTACTCTCATACTCGTCCTACAGTCCAGACATGGCTCCATGAGAATTGAGAGGTTCCCATTACGAGGCAATGAACAACATCCAAAGAGTCAAGAAGCAGGTTCTAAACAGCCTAACGAAACAAGACTTCCGGAATTATTACCAGGAATGGAAAACTTGCTTGGGACCCTGTGTGCATTCCAAAGAAGCAAACTTTGAAAGGGATAATAAACAGTTTTAAATTATTCATTAATTCCGAGACATACCTCGCATAAAATAACATTATTGAAGGAATGAAATATACCCAAAAAATATGCAGATTTCACCCATAGTCATTCACAAACACAAGCAGATAATAATAATAATCTTTATTTGTCCAACGATAATTTTCACTTACAGAACAATTGGTGCAGTTACATTGATTATATACCTCATGTGTAATACCATTTCATAAAAATAAACATAACCCTAACGTAAACAAATATTCTATGAGTATATTTTATTCAAATTGGTGACCATACGGAACATAGGCGATTTGGCCAAGATATTTCTATTGTGCTTACACGTCACGAGAACATTAAGCGATAGTGTGCAACGTGGTGGTACTCAGAAATCGACATAAGCTAATAACGACGGTGAATGTATTTCATTAGATAACAGGTTAAACAGAAATCTTGTAATGGTTTTATTGCGACGATCTTCTAATGAATCAAAATTATGTTGCTGCACCAATGTTAAATAGTCAGAACCACGATCAGGGTAAGTACCGCTGACCTTATAGCTAAGGTATTTGAGGAATCGCCTTTGTACACGTTCAATTGAAATCACCCGACACGTGTAATAAGGGTACCAAATTAAGCTGGCATATTCCAATCTAGATCGAACAAGAGCATAGTACAGAGTCCTTACCACTGAGAAGTTATGAAAGGCGCGACAAGTCCTTATTAGAAAGTCCAAAGATTTCGATGTAGAAAGACATATAGCAGATATATGATCAAAAAAACTTTGTTTAATATCAAAAAGTACTCTCAAATCCCTCAGTTTCTCTGTAAGTTCTTGTATTTAATGTAGAATCAAGAATCAGAGTAATTAGAAATGATTGGATTAGAGCGTCTGGTATAAGAGATCACTAAACATTTGCCAATATATACACAATAAATGATTATTATGTTCAAATTTTCTCAGAAGAGTATCGCCGGTGATAATCTAATATTCAGTTTTGTCATACATGGTCCTGGTTATTCGTTTTCGAAGCCTACTACTTGCATTATTGATTTAGCAATCGACACTTGTACTTCCTCTTCGATAAGAGCGAGGAAGAGAAGACCCTGTCTTTAAAAAAGGAGATGATGATCATAATGTGCCACTAACAGTTCAGCAGTTAAATCATTTTAATTGTTCAAAAATTTCACCAAGAACTAATTAATTAAATTTAACGTTGGGAGAACAAGGAAATTTCAATTATCAGTGCAACAGTTACTGTGTAATTTCATCAAACGAACGGAGACACAAATCCACTGATCGATCAATTGTAGTTATCACATTTGTTTCTGGCCTTAAAGATGCAAATTTAGTTCAAGGACTTGAGTGAATTAGGAGCGAAAACATGCGAGGTATTATCTTAGAATACTCCCAATTCACAAAAAAGTTCACCAAGTGTCCATCATTTTCTTATTTAATGTGTCAAAGTTGCTAAAAGTTAACAAGTTATCAATTGAGATAATTTGAGCTCATCTTGTATTAACTAGATGTAGTAGCAAACCATCAAGTTAAATTCACAAACACAAAAACAAATCCATCAAACCTTTTTGCGCATTAACAGAATCGTTTACCATTAACCGAAAACCAAGGGAAAAGTGAAAAAGCTCGGTCTTTCCGCTGTTACCAATAAATATCACAATTTCCAGCAAAAAAAAAAACACCACCATTTCATTCACTCGCTGGCACTCTTCCGCAATTTTTGTTTTGATTCAATTACCGTGATTTATACGGGCCGCTAGCCGTAATGGGTAGTTTTCATCGGCGTCCGCCTTTTCGTCGTTCGTTTTCTTCCATCTAACACACCGCCTTCAGCAGCTCCTCCGCTATCATCGACGTCAACATGCTATAAGCGCTCGTGTCGCGTACGCATTAAACGGTTCGTTAGGTTCGACGTTTCCTACTGATTCATCTGCAGTTGTCGCAAAGTCATCCGGTTGGCTCTTTCCGTCGGCTCCGCAGCGCCACGAAACAATTGAACGTTAAGTATGACACATGCCCTGATGGGGGGGACGAAATGGCGACCACCACGACGGCGAAAAAACCAGACGACGTGCTGTTACGGTTGTTCCCGGGCGAGGTTTCGTTTTTGCTTCGGTTTCGGGGAAGCGAGAAGGCATTCAATTAGACGCGAAGTAATTCGTTTTGCGTTGTCGGAGACACGACGAAACTGCTTTTAAATAAAGGTTTGTCTAAGTGGAAAAGCCGAATGTGGTGTAGTGTTTTTGTATACAGCGGATTCGGATGTTTATATGGGTTAATTTTCTGACAAAATATTTGTTTGTTTTAGGGTACTTTCCATATCGCATTGATTTTTGTCAATTTAGTGCGCTTCACTCATAGTTGATAATTTTCGTTTCTGAGAACTTTATTGAACTATTTGCAACGTTCTCCTGGATTGAACAAGCAGTTAGTTTCCCTTGAATTGCTCGAATTTATTGATTCCATATTTAATGTCTCTGGTTTGCTTGGAATACCTTTCAATGATGTTTGTAACAGAAACGTACGAGGGCGAGTCAATAAATAATGCCTCTCACTTTTTTCTCCTTTTGTAATAAAGAAATTAAAATGCATCTATATAAGTTGAAGGTCACAATATTGACGATTAATTTGCTATTTCTCAATATAATCTCCGTCCATTGCCATGTCATCTTCGAAGTGAATTCCACGAGGAGCTTCTTTTAGCAACTTGAAGAGATGGTAATCCGATGGCACCAGATCAAAGCTTCTTGGGGAACGAGACAAGACTTTCCATCCAATTTTCACAATCTCTCCAGTGATGTGAAGACTATGGTATGGTCTTGTATTGTCACGTAAAAGAAGAATATCCGCCACAGATTTTGTTAGGTAGACGTGCTTTAAGCTTTTCAAGGATTGCGACGTAATAAACAGAATTTAACACATGGGCTGAAAAGTCCCGCGCCTAACAAAGAAAACACGGTTTTTTTGGTTCAAAATTAACTTTATTCATCAACGTAATCTCCATCAAGAGCAACGCAATCATTCCAGCGCCGCTCTAACATTTCAATACCGCTTTTGTAGAACGATTTATCTTTTGCCTCAAAATAGGCCTCAGTTTCAGCGATAACCTCTTCATTTGTGCGAAATTTCTTACCGGCGAGCATTTTTTTGAGGTCTGCGAACAGCCAGTAGTCGCCGGGAGCCAAATCTGGCGAATACGGTGGATGTGGGAGCAATTCGAAGTTCAATTAATGTAGTTTTGCCATTGTTTTGATTGACTTGTGACACGGTGCGTTGTTTTGATGAAACAAATTTTTTTTCTTTGCTATATGCCGTCGTTTCTTTGCAATTTCGGCTTTCAAACGCTTCAATAACGCTATATAATATTCACTGTTAATGGTATTTCCTTTCCCAAGATAGTCGATGAATATTACACCACGCACATCCCAAAATACTGAGGCCATAACCTTTCCAGCCGATTGTTGTGCTTTCGAGCGCTTTGGACGAGGTTCACCAGTTGCTGTCCACTCAGATGATGATCGTTTTGATTCCGGAGTGAAGTGATGGATCCATGTTTCATCCATTGTCACATATCGACGCGAAAATTCCGGTTTGTTACGTTTAAACATTGCAAAACACTGCTGAGAATCATCAACACGTTCTTGTTTTTAGTTAACAGTGAGCAAACGCGGCATCCACTTTGAACAGAGCTTTCTCATAGTCAAATGCTCATGCAATATAAACCCAATACGTTTTTTGATATCTTTACGATGTCAGCTAAGTCACGCAACTTCACTTTTCGATCATTCAAAACGACTTTGTGGATTTTTTTGATGTTTTCTGGTGTTACCGCCTCATTTGGACGTCCACTGCGTTCTGCATCATCGGTGTCTCTACGACCACGTTTGAAGTCAGTAAACCAACGTTTTATTGTTGTTTCTGATGGAGCGGAGTCCCCATAACACTTTTCAAGCCATTGCTTCGCTTGAACGGTATTTTTTTCCCATCAAGAAGCAGTGTAAAATTAAAACACGAAATTGTTTTTGATCCATTGTTTTGAAAATAATAAAAGTAGCGTGACTCTTAGCACAATAACTCACAAACTAATGAATAGAGTATCATGAAATTTTAACAGCTGTCCTTTGAAGGTTAGTACTAACTGAGAGAAAGGTGACTGCAATAAAACTAGCGTCATGTATGTGTTAGGCCCGGGACTTTTCAGCCCACGTGTTAGTGTGCATCCCTACTCTAAAAAATCAACCATGATATCTTCTGTATCCCAGAATACTGTCGCTGTAACTTTCCTTGCCGATTGCACAGTTTTGAGCTTCTTCGACCACGGTGAGTTTATGTGATCCCATTCCATTGAATACCTCTTTGATTCGGGTTAAAAGAAAATATAACCCAAGTTTCGTTTCCGGTTACAACTTTTTCCAGATACCCATTGACATACTAATATCTTTATCCTATCCAACATATTTATGTATGCCAATGACATAAAATATACTCCCGCATCCGATCCTTAAACGACGTGACTCACCTGCAACATAATTTGGATCGTGTTGCTAGTTGGTGTTGTTAAAAATTAATACTAAATACGAATAAATATATTTGTATACACGGCAGATTAATTATTGACTCAGTGTGAGTTGATCCCTCTAAAGATCTTACTTATGTACATCTGAAACATTAGGATTTGTCCTACGCTTTTGCTTTCTTTAATGATGTGTCTCTACTTAAAACTGCACCTCAGCTTTGTCAGAAGCAAATTAGCATTGAGATTGGCCAGTATTGTTTTCTGAAATATCTGTCCTTCAAGATAGACCACCAATATCCTGAAAGACGTATTGATTATAACTTATGGCTGAAAAGACATACAACTAGAATATCCTTGAAGTGTTTTCAGGAGAAGATTTGCCTGGAAAGTTATTCACAGTCGTATTGCCACTTCCAACTTGCTTCGCTCTATCAATTTTATTATACCGTTCACCTTTTCACTTCCCTTCGATTTTTTCTCCACATTTCCCTCGTACCAATTCATTGCAAGAATCACCATTATTGACCACGCGCTGCAATGCAGGTTATTTATATGAAGGTATTCTTTTGGCTGCTATTGACACACCAGTTTGATTTCTTGTTTTGTTTTATAATGTATTCTCTTTCATTTTTAATTCATTTATTATCTGCGTGTACAGTGGTGATCATTGCGAATATTCTCTTTATAAAATACGTTATTTTCTCGTGCATTAGTCGTTCCTTGTGGTTCGGCATTAATTACAATGCATACTCTACCGAAAATATTAAGAAAACCAAATATTATGTTCAAAAGTTCATAAGGAACTGCAAAAATTTCGCTAAATGTAGTATATTCATTTAGAGTTCTTTCATTAATTGGGAGCAACTACTAATTTGTACTTGTAAGTGATGTCACTTTATAGTTAAATAATCCCGCGAAAGACTCTTCGGGTCAATTGAATCTCCTTCAATCGATAATTAGCGGTTCTGGTACGGTCATTACGAGACCGTAAATATAACTATCCTATCGTAATAAATGAATAATGCAGTAGAAGTAAAGATTATAGAATTTAGATTTAGTAGTTTTTGTTCTTGTAGACAATGAATATGACATAATGATTGCTTCACATAATCTTGGTCGAAATAACAGAGATTTGGAAGATAAAGAAATTAAGTCTTCAAACTGTCGCCTATAACGTCAAAAAACGTCAAAATGCTAACTGATTATTAAATAGCAAGCGAACAAGATGATGGAAAGTAACGACACCAGCAGACCCGAAATTGAATGAAGTTTCAAGGAGCGTATTTCTACAAAACAAGGATTTAATGTTTTAGTTTTAAATAAATTGTTATTGAATAAAAATTATCCATTTCATTGTTTTAAGATTATTTTATTAAATATAACGCTACAGTTTCTTTTTCAGACAGCACTTCCTTTATTTGCGGATTATTTCTTAAGGTGGCCAAATAATTTTGACCGGTAATAAACGGTAATAAGCTTTTATATATACTCTACAAACAAGGTTTATTTAGCATCACAGGGAAAGTAGTTTTTATTCTCTCCGTAATAGGGGGAGACATTATTCAGACCACTACTGTACATATGCATGTGCGTACTTTAGTGTCTTCTGTAACAGGTTCTGCCGTGGGATAATCTGTTTTCCAGCAAGTCACGAAGTTACTTGATCTAGTTGGTGATATAATAAGTAAAATAAAATCTACTTCAGTGGCTTGAGATATGAGGGCAGATTAAATACAGATACACCTTCTCGAAAGCACACATTTCGCTCTGACAACGTTGCATACGATTACTATACTAATACTTCTTTTCTGTAAGTGGAATGATATAACTGTAGTTAATTAATCGCTACCAATTATCAGAAGTATTATGCTAAGTATAGAATTTAGGTCCATGATTTCTTCAACTCACATACGACCCAGGAAGATTCTCTTTCCTTATCGTCTACATTAATTTCCTTGATGCACCTTCTTTATTAGTGACCAGAAGAAATTAACTCGCCATTATTCAAATATTTGTTGCGCGTGTCGTCTTGTCCACGCTCATTATTACCGTTTTCCGGGAGTTATGTCTCTCCGCCGATCTCGTGAGATATCGCTTATTGTATATCATTAAAGCTAATTTTAAACCGGGTCCGAAATTCTTCCTTTCGATCTGGTCGTCTGATTTATTCACGAAAAGAGCGCCGCGTAAGCGTAACGGTTTCCTTCAACCTCTTTTTAAAGCGCTTCGCGGCTCCGAAGGCCGTCGTAAATTGACGCGCAAGTTGAAGGCGTTATTAACGCTACGCAATTGGTGCGCGTATCGAATCGAAAAGTCATTGTTGCGGTAGCTGCGATTTGACGTGACGATTCCGCGAATTCGCGCAAGATGTTATTGGATTAGGATGAGGCGAGATGTGTAGATGACGTCTACATTCAGTGCATTCACTACGGGTAATTGCTAACGAATCTTAGAATTTTGACTATTTCGTAATATTTATAAGAGATGAGATACTAATATAATTTCTGTCACGTAAAATGAAGACCGAAATGCTATTATGATGATGGGCATAACATGTGCTACTCATACAACAGATGATTTCTTCACTATAAAAACAAATTTGCATTGAATGCATGTCGCCTTTTTGAAATAAGAAGACTCAATCTTATTCGGTTAGAATTCTTAACGTAATGCACTTAGAATTCATCGAATACCTTATGCCAATACACTTAAAAGGAAGGCTACAAGACCTGCAAACAACCTTGTCATATACTTCCAAGGAATCACGAATCGAAAATGCTCATCTCTCAAAAAAAATCCTTTTTGTATTTTTGTGATTTCGCTTCAAAATATTAAAACTTGGTATCCATATTCTATATTTAAATGTTGCAATAGTTAGAGTTTGATTCTGTGGATAATTGTATCGATATGTAAAATATTAGTCAAAGAAAAGCTCAACACCAATTACTTAAAAAGCAGGTGAACATGATATATATCTTTTGCATTTTTGCACACATATCCGCAAAACCCATACGTATTTGCACTTAGAAATATATCGAAGTCATCGCATTGAGCGAAATAATGATGATTTTTAAAGCTACATTTTTGCTCTCATGCAACTATATCGTCCACACATAAGTAGAGATTTTTTTTATCTATATAGTTCAATTTTATGGAACACAGAAGCTACGGGGCTGGTGATTCAGTGAATATCGCATTTGGCTGTCACTCTCGGAATCCGGGGTTCGAACCCCGAAGGTGTTGTTTCTCGGAGTTGAGGTTTTTTGTGGGATTCCCCACTCCACGGCGATTACTAAGAGCGAATGCTTTAAGACACACCACAGGCGTAATAATAATTCATGGTCGATCGATGTCCCCTGTAGTTGACGAAAGCTCTTGGTGGATGTAAAGGCATGTGCTACTGTTATTATTAATGTTGTATTTTATAATGTTGATAGCAATGGAATAGGCTTGGTATGATCTATTTATAATGAAGTTTCTTACGCAAATACGTATCAGGTCAGATTCAACTGTATAGGCTTCATTTTTCCCCGACTATGGTTAAAAATATTGGTTGTTGCACCTCGAAGCCCTTCCTCGAGAATATTTTCATCATTTTTAGGTAGAAATTAAACCCCCTTCTTTGATCAACCTGCGGACAACGCCACGACTCCCTTTTTATGTTGAGGTCCAACAGATGCCCACGGTAGGTCGAAGTTATACTGCATGGGTATCACATCCCCAGCAGCATACGTTCGAGGTGTCTTTGCGACATGCAACTAGTAAAAAGGAAATAAGAATATGATGCAGTTGTAAGCGTAGATTGGATTTTTGGCGTTCTCAAGTAAACAACAATAAACAATACTTGTCACCTACCTTTAAAAAGTTCTATTGGAGATCTTATGAGTTCATCATAGAATAAGAAAAGTTAAGATACATTCTAAAGGAATCAACTACGAGGTTTTATTTAAAAACAGGCAAGAAAACAAAAGCAGGAAAAGTAGAAAAAATGTTCTGGGAGGAAAGCAAATGTATATAAAATCAGAAGAAGGTAGCACCATATATACAAGATTATAATGATTATAAACAAAACTAAGTAATGTCCGTACATGTGAAGTGGTATTGATTCGAGCAGAACTTCTAGAGCAGCTGTGGCGCAAATACGCGTTGCACCTATGATATTGAAACATGCAAGACGCTTTTGAGAAATATTTGTCGACCATATCATTAAGTAGATGGATAAGAGTGTAATTATTATTGTATACGATATTTGTAGCTTAAAACTATAGGAGAAATTTGTGCCATGCCAGCTCAAACGCATCTATAGCGCCTTGGATGAACGCTAGCCAAAAAAATAGATATCTCGGAACAAACTTACTTTGAAAGTTCACGTGATTTTGTCCTTCCTGATGAAATATATGAAGACTTTGACTCAAAGTCTTAATTTTTATTTGAGCGTTCGTTGATTTTTAAATAAGTGCGTTCAATCAAAACTTTGAACGCTGTATACAAACATAATCTCAGCAAAGTCAACGGTTATAATACGCATGTGCGTCTCCCGTTACTCTTTCTCGCTGCAGTATTCCAATTACAATCAATCTATCAGTCATTCGCCGTAAGCAGTACTTCGCTGTTGCCCTACTGCGTCATGGTTATAGCTATAGTGGGGCAACATAGAATTGTAGATACCTCCCCGTCGCTGACTTTTCTCAGATTATGTCTATATACAATTATAAAGCTCCACGTTAGCTTATTGTCAAGCATTATTCCCAAACATTTAAGTTGAAACTAATTCTCTTACTTTTACAATAATACACTAGACCTATTCCAACTTGGAAAGAGGGAGAACCGAATGGCGAGTCCATCAGTCTAGGAGTCTCTCCCTCCATCTTTGAAGCAGTAGTAATTGCCATCCAGACATGTGACGAGAATTTTATGGACTACGAACATGACTTGGAAGCGGTGGAAATCGCATCGGACAGCCAAGCTGCTGTTAGGGCACTACAAGCTGTTTGACTCCGAAGTGGTGTTGGGGTGCCATAGAGGGCTGCAACAATTGGCGGAACATCGCAGTGTTACGTCGAGATGGGTGTCTAGCGAGTCGGGAATCAAAGAGAACGAAATAGCTGACTTCCTGGCAAGAGATGCCAGAGGACGACCATTCTCTGGTCCTGAACCGACGTGCGAGGTTACCTATGGCAGTATTAAAACCTATGTTAAATCCGAGCTCGCCGCCAATCACAGGTCCTACTAGTACGGTGTAGATCGTTTAAGACATTGCAAATCTCTCTTGATTTATCCTGTTGAAGAAAGACTATCTAAGGCAGTCCTTATGCGCGGGACTAAACTGGGAGCACCCACAGCGATTCTAACTGGACACTGCGCATTGAAGAAACACATGCATCGCATGGATCAAGTACACTCTCCTTCACGTAGAAAGTGTGGGAGAGCAGAGGAAAGTCCTGTGCACCTTCTTATCGACTGCCCGGCAGTCTGCAGGGAAAGACATCTGGGGGATGCTCAGCTTGACGAACCCAAATTAGGAAAATTACCGCTCGAGCGCATTATTGACTTTGTTGTTCAGGTACAACCCGGTCGAGTCAACTAAAATCATATAGGTACACAGTAGGTGATGTACCTTCTGCATATGATGTGGTGTTGATCCCAGCAGAATTTATAGAGCAGCCGTGGTGCAATTAAGCGTCGCAGCTGTGATATTGAAACATGCAAGACGTTTTTGCTTGCTATACTAAGAAGGAGTAGGTGGATATGGGTCTAATTATTACTGTATATGACGATTGTAACTTAAAACTTCCGGAGGAATTTGCGGCATATTATATATGCAACTATAAAGTTTCCTTGTTAACTTTTTGCTAAGTATTATTCCCAAACCTTTAAGTTTATTATTCAAAGTAATCGTCTTATTTTCACAATAATATAGTAAACCGATTCTAAAAGATACAGCTCACAAGTATATAGACAACGTAAAATTTTTTGCCTTCTAAATTGCTAAATTATCATTTGCAATAAAAATTTATAAAGCAAAGTATGTACATTCGAGTGTACTGTGCCAATATCCACTGTTTAGGTTCATTCCAGAAATAAATTCCAATTCAAGCTAAACTTAAAAGAACAATTGAAATAATGGTGCGGGTCAGACAGAGGTGGCAGAGCATAACCAGCTCACATCACAAAATTATGACTTATATATACTAATATATGCTGCACGTTCATAGATACATCTATAAAATCCATTGATCAGATATTGCAGAAAGAAATTGTAATAAAAGCATCAGTTCCACATCATAGATTTCCTCTCGAAACCAATTCGAAATTACCCACACGTTATCTATTTACATCGAGAGAAAATCACCCGCAGCGAAGCTTTACCCGTAGCTACGTGTCACAGTTCCACGTGAAAGTATCTACGGAACGCCGATACCGCCGGCCGAGTTGATAGATCCCATTATAAAATTATTGCGCTAAAAATCGAGTACCACCGTGCACGTTTCGAAGTCATTCCGCACGCAGCACCTAAACAAAACGAATTTGTAACGCGACGATGACAACAATGTCAGGTCAACTCGTGACCAAGTCATTTTCTCCCCCTTCCCGAATAACGACAACAAACAAGTGAACGCTGCTGTCGACTCTCCGGGCAGCTGCACTTCGCTTGCATCGTCGACGGGTACCCTTCCCATTCTAGGTTTATATGCGCCCATGTGAGCCAATAACGACACGATTGACGCATTGATTGATAGGTTTATATTTTAGCGGCGTCCGTTCGTGTTGGCCCCAAGCTAATCTGTAATAGGGCGTTGGGTAAACTAAGAGCAAGAAGTATCCTAATACGGCCAATATATACAGTGAGTGAGTAAAGTATGAGGACACGACAAAATCTTTAGAATGCTTCGATTGACTTTAACAAATTTTTTCACTATGCATAAGTGCCCTAGTCATAGATGTCCATGACTGGAACTCCATAACCAGTAAAACAATTGAAAGCTAATCGAATAGGTCGAAATATGGTTGTATTTCTCTTATTGAAAAAAAGTACTGAAAGAATTACACATAATTATTTAGTCTTGATAAGGTATTTGAATACACCTTACCTTTCTATATAATCTCCTCTTTTATTCACACATGTTTCGCACCGTATCGAAAGCTTTTTTATTTCTGTCATCATCACCAAAGTGATGACCTCCCAGTTCCTCTTTGAGTGGGCCAAACATGTGGTAGTCACACAATGACAGATCGGGACTATGGGACGGTATTTCTCAATGAATTCTGTCCAACTTATTTTGGGCCAATACAGCTATGTGTGGCCGAGCATTGTCATGGAACCGAATCGCACTTGGAATAGGCATGTCTCGCCTTTTTCCCTTACAGGCCAGCTTCACTACATTAAGCAGTTAACAGTAGTACGCAGCATCAATTATACGCCTTCCATCAGCTCGCGGATTGCACGAATATTCGCCTCACGGATGCTCGTTCGCGATCGGGGTACATGGCTCTCGTTTTTCAGTGACTCTCAACCATCGTAAAATATTTTGCGCATATCGTGGATTTGGGTGCTTGAAAGCGCAGTTAGTCGACGCTAAATTGCGACAGGTTTTACGCCCTCTCGCGCCAAAAATTCAGTAGCAATGCATTCCTCAACAGACGTGTACACCTCTTGCCGATTGCAAGGACTGTGTGGATGTACAATTCACAGGTATAGCAGTAAACTCCACTCACACAAATTTATTAATTATGCGGAACGCAGCGTTTCGAGAGCACGTTAGCTCTCATTGTCAACCGTGTTACGACTCAGCACAGCAGTCGGTAACACGATTGACAATGAGAGCCCACGTGCTCTCGTAACGCTGCGTTCCGCATAATTAATAAATTTGTGTGAGTGGAGTTTACAGCTACACCTGTGAAGTGTACACCTCTTGCTCAGACATGACACTATTAACAGCTTATCTGCTTTGGCGAACCGAACTGGTTTACATTCCCTACCACCCAAAACATGTGAAAACGCTACGCCACCCACTTCACCTAGAAGGCCTTAAAAAGTCCGGTTCGTATTTGATTCGTCCTATGTATGTTAAAATATATATAAAGCACTTAGAACTCTAATAACCTGCTTAAAACGTACTCACTTCTCTGACGATTTTTTCTTATTATTTTGCCATAAGCATAATGCGCTTTTAGATTAAGTTTGAATCCATAGAATAAAATTTGGTATGATTGCCACTGATCAGGATACAGCTACAAATAACAATCAACGGTATTTCTTAAAGCTGCAGGTCAATACGTACTTGTGCATAGGGTAACAAAAGGTAAACATAGCAACAAAGGAATAACATGTTAATCAAAACAATAAATGCAGTAATATTAGAAGAACGTACCGTGTATCATAAACAACACAACCAAAATTAATTGGTCAATTAAATCACGTTAGCTCTGATGCGTATCATTTTCATAACAATTATACAAATTTTATTGCAGCTTTCATGTTACACATCATTAGAAATAAACAAATTATAGAGTTATTCTCATACAGTCAACGTGATGTGCGGCTTTTGTTTGAAATAAGGAAGTTTGTATGAAAGTAGCAAAATTAATAAATATTGCATATGGTTCACTACCATCTTTAAATTCTTCGGAAGTATCTCCAAAAAAATATGTCAAAGAAAGTTTGTGAGAATAAAGACCTCAATACGAAGATTATAGAAAAGTTGAATTATGGGAATTTTAACGTTAACATTGTATTGTATACAGTCCACCATATTAACTAACAGGGTCAGAATCAAATCTAAAAGCCGCAAGACCTTGATGAATTTTCTGCTTCCTTTGTCAAAAAAGAAATGATCCCTTATGGTCAATAAATCCGTATTATCATTTCAAACCCAGTTAGTTCAAATTAGAAATGATATCAAGACTATTCAGGGTACCAATGACAGTGGACCATCAACTACAAAACGACGTAAGATCGAGGGAGGCGAATATACCCGAGAAGCAAGGGAAGTTTGTGATATTATTTGACAGGCCAAAGATAGGTTTAACTTCACTGGACACTTAACTGCAACTACAGCTTGTATTTTTCGGAAAATGTCTTTTAGGAAACAATTAAATCTTACTCATACTTCAATGAACAGCAAGATTTTAATGAATTTTCTGCTTTATTTACCAAAAGTCGAAGGCGTCAGGAATTATTGCACTATACCCTAAGAAAATGGAATTGAACAGGCATGTACTATGTTTGAGGCAAATTTATTACTAGAAATAGATGGAGAGTAAAAGGTGTAATTGCCTCTTTGCGACTTACTAATATTATGGCAAAATCTAAGGATTTATTTTATATTGAGATATACATTAATGCTCAATTGTTAATGAAATAGTTTTATTTTTAGTTAGTGTATAACATCCTTTTCTTAAAATATCTAAATGTAACAATAAAATTCAATTTCCTTGCAAACGGGGTTAAGAAAGAATAATCTACTAACTTCAAAAGGTAAAATAAAATTATATTTTTTGTTTTTAATTTATTAAAAATTAAAATAATAATGTGATATGAATTAAATTGTATCCAGTACGTACCTAAGCTAATATAATAAAACAAAGAATTAGCTTAACCCAGATGAGATAAAACAAAAATGATATATTTTTGAAATTTGAAGTCATAATTTGCTAGATACTTGCTAAAACTATACAAGATTTCCTTTCCTTTTATATCTAGGTAAATAAAAAAGTTACGTCACTATTTTAATTTTATCATTTTTCTTCGGGATAGAACAGTTTCGTTTCACAAATGTTTAGGAGCTTAGAGAAGAAAAAATATTAGGAGTGGCCTCAGACTTATAGACTTTTTTTAGTAAATCCTATCGTTTCCTAAAAGTCACATAGTTAAAAGTGCCATGAACAAAGTTTACTATAAAATATTTTGTTGCCTAAATTATAGTAAAATTATCCTTCAAGTTAAAATTTTTATGTGTCTAGCTATGGCAAAATTTGGCATTGTCTGGAGCAGTTCTCTCATCTCTTTTGACGTTCGGGCACGAATTACGGCAAATTTGATGATACCATTCTACTTTACACGTTCGAAAATACTAATCAAAGCAATTTCAGGCAAATCTACAGGCCTTGTGTCTTTGACTAAACATTGAAGTCATGAGAGAATGTTAAAATATGTATGGAAAATAAAGACATTTATGAATGCATTACAGAAAAATTACCTTCAGGCTAAAATTTTTATATCTGTCCAGTTGTAGCAAAAATTAATAATACGTCGGACAATTTTTTTACATTTTTGACGTTTGGAGATGAAAAAAATATACATTAAAATAAAGATTTGTTAAAATCGTGTTGTTCCTGTGCGATAATGTTAACTAATGGAATTTGAATCAAATCTAAAAGCCCCAAAATTTTAACGAATTTACAAAGCGGATACTCCTACCTTTTTTATCAAAATCGAAATCGTCAAAAATATGATTAAATGCAATGAAAATAAATATTATGGTATGTACTATATGGAAAAATTATGCCTCAGATTAAATTTCTAATGTTTATCTATTTATTCCAAAATTTAGCGGTGTATGGAAAGGACACTTTCGTCAACCTTCTAAACGCTCGGAGTCGAACTATGATAATCTTAATATTAAAATCGCGATGTACACGCCCGGTAATAATAAGTATGGATATTGTACCAAAAATCGAAGACATCAGAAAGATATGAAGATAAAAATTTTGATATGAGAATACTCTTCAGGTTAACGATTTCAAATTATTACACGCTTGATAAAAAATCAAGTTGTTCTTGCTTTTCAAAAAAGAACTATCATTGATTCTTCTAGACGAGCGAGCTACTGCCATTTTGACGCACCAAGTAATTTCCGGATTATCAAACTAATTCTATACTTTTACCCCGCCCTGTATATACGGATATTGAGAGGGAGAGGATCGGAAGAAGCACCACTGACACTAAGATTGATTGATAGAAGTCCGCGTTGATGGAACAGATCGGGTAGAAAAGAATTACAATAATGATGGGGTATTACGGATTGTATAAACGCGTCGAGAATGCCCAAAGAAAGGCGCAGTAAGAGGATGAAGAATGCGTTACGCCGGAAAGAGAACAACGGGGGCTGATCGTGTGTGTATGTATTGTTCCTGAGGACATCTTATTAATAAGGATAAATGGACTGTAATCGTATTAAGCGTATATCAATTATACGCTGTATGTGACGTTATTCTATGTAAGACCGATGGCGCTGTACTAATGGAGACATAAAACTTTTATGTGGTGTTGAGGAGATAAAACTGTATAATTTCTACTGGCCTAATACTATTTGGCTGTTACATGTATAAAGAGCTGTATTTATGACGGAATTAAAGGACGCTCGCATTCTCAACGTGAGATTTTAACGGTTAAACATGACTTTCAATGGAAGATGCCGCGGAATGTCGCGCACCTGATTATTTTCACTTCTGGCTCTGTTAAAGCAAAGATATAAATTAAAAATAAACGTTTAACTACGATAAATTATATATAATCCAGCCCTATATACAAAACTTGAAAGACAACTCTCGTATATAGAAATTAGTTCAGGTTGTATTTATGTAATATTTCACAAAAATTCTCACTACAAAGCTTACGCCAAAAATACCATAACTAAACTAAATACATGCATTGGTAGTTTGTACACACCTTACCGTTGCAATCGAAGCAAAAAAAATATCCGTAAAAAATTTTCATCTTAATTATAAATTCCATACGAAAATTATTACATTATTCATCTCACTATTACGAATTTCTATTTACCTAATATGGCGTACCAATCGCTTTTTTCCCGAAACCCAATCACCATAACAATGAATAACGATTACGTCGGAGAAACAAAAAGACAACGCATCCTTTACCGGTTTATAACGCGTAATACCCGGACAATCATCGTCTTGCGACGGTTGCCGCTTTTCCATATCTGTATACGGACGTGTACCGGGGCACGTATATTAGAAAATAATCAAGCGTAACTCGCCGCGCGTATAGTAAAGATCGAGGAAGTCCACGAAGATTAAAGGGAACGGCGAACCCATCGAGATCGCAAGACGCGAGGGCCCGTCTTTCCAATCGACGTTTCCCGCGCTTGATTATAGATGGAATGTGCAATGTCACCAGTTGCGTGCCCTACGGCGGCCGCCCGAACGAGAATTTGCCCAACTCTGCGTACTTTGCCGTGGCGAAATTAAGGACTTTTTTTCGCTCCGAGTCCTCTACGAGAAAACTGTGAACTTGGAACGGACGGATAATTGAAAACGAGAGTTTCGATTGGATATCGATTTTTCTGACTTGCTTGTTTTCCTCGGCTCGCATTAATTTCTTTCTTCTGTTTGATGGTCGCGTAGGCTGGTGGAAATTATAGCGACGATATGCCTCCGCCCTTCGCTTTCTTTCCATCGCTGTTATTCCTTATTCTTTAGACGCATATTTTCTTCTTATAGAAATTGTGATAATTGATGGGAGAGCTTGATCAATGATTCATTTCTTTTGTTTCCAGAAAGCACTCCTTAGTTTTATAATTAGCAAATTTTTAAATACATTAAAGGAAGTCATATAGACCTCTAGGAAGAGGCTTTTCTTAAAAGGCCTAAGGGTGGCACAAGAGTACCAGTGGTATGGAAAGTAATAAAGACGTTAAGAAAGAACGACAGAAAACGACAAGAAGTAACAAAATAAATTTAATAGAAATGGAAGGACGGGAAGAGTGCTCCACTGAAAACTTTATCTTCCAAAAAGATGACGATCCCAAACGTTCATCTTGCTTAACACATGGGCTGAAAAGTCCCGGGTCTAACAAAGAAAACACGGTTTTTTTTTGGTTCAAAATTAGCTTTATTCATCAACGTAATCTCCATCAAGAGCAACGCAATCATTCCAGCGCCGCTCTAACATTTCAATACCACTTTTGTAGAACGTTTTATCTTTTGCCTCAAAATAGGCCTTAGTTTCAGCGATAACCTCTTCATTCGTGAGAAATTTCTTACCGGCGAGCATTTTTTTGAGATCTGCGAACAGCCAGTAGTCGCTGGGAACTAAATCTGGCGAATACGGTTGATGTGGGAGCAATTCGAAGTTCAATTCATGTAGTTTTGCCATTGTTTTGATTGACTTGTGACACGGTGAGTTGTCTTGATGAAACAACATTTTTTTCTTTGCCATATGCGGTCGTTTCTTTGCAATTTCGGCCTTCAAACGCTCCAATAACGCTATATAATATTCACTATTGATGGTATTTCCTTTCTTAAGATAGTCGATGAATATTACACAACGCACATCCCAAAATACCGAGGCCATAACCTTTCCAGCCGATTGTTGTACTTTCGGACGCTTTGGACGAGGTTCACCAGCTGCTGTCCACTCAGATGACGATCGTTTTGATTCCGGAGTGAAGTGATGGATCCATGTTTCATCCATTGTCACATATCGACGCAAAAATTCCGGTTTGTTACGTTTAAATATGGTCAAACACTGCTCAGAATCATCAACACGTTCTTGCTTTTGGTCAACAGTGAACAAACGCGGCACCCACCTTGAACAGAGCTTTGTCATTGTCAAATGCTCATGCAATATAAAACCAATACGTTCTTTTGATATCTTTACGACGTCAGCTAACTCACGCAACTTCACTTTTCGATCATTCAAAACGATTTTGTAGATTTCTTTGATGTTTTCTGGTGTTACCGCCACATTTGGACGTCCACTGCGTTCTGCATCATCGGTGTCTCTACGACCAAGTTTGAAGTCAGCAAACCAACGTTTTATTGTTGTTTCTGATGAAGCGGAGTCCCCATAACACTTTACAAGCCATTGCTTCGCTTGAACGGTATTTTTTCCCATCAAGAAGCAGTGTAAAATTAAAACACGAAATTGTTTTTGATCCATTGTTTTGAAAATAAGAAAAATAGCGTGACTCTTAGCACAATAACTCACAAACTAATGAATAGAATATCATGAAATTTTAACAGCTGTCTTTTGAAGGTTAGTACTAACTGAGAGAAAGGTGACTGCAATAAAACTAGCGTCATCTATGTGTTAGGCCCGGGATTTTTCAGCCCATGTGTTTTATGGCACTTATTTGATGTGTCAGTAGAGGACGAAGGCAAGTTGATGCGAACGTTTAGACCACCCTAATCTCCAGATCTGTCACCAATAGAACTAGTGCGGGAAAATTGGACCGAGGAATTCGAAAAAAAAAAAGCGCAGTTGGAGTGGAACCCATTCAATGAGGCCGGTCAAGCGTTACAATCGTTTTAAAAGGTAGAGTCGGAGAAAAAATTTAATGCCGCTAGCCAGTTTTTGGCCAAAATTACGATATTTGATATATTGCCAGCAGCCATATTGTTACAACAGCTGATTGCTGTTTAGATTGTGTATTTTTGTGAGTATGTTTACATTATTTTTCCCCTAAATTTGTATTGTTATGATGAAGGAAGTTCTTCTGAGAAATATTCTCCGAGTAGAACATTTTCTCGGCTCTTTTCGTGTATATGGAGGAGGTACCAACTACTTCTGGAACTCAAATATCCCCGCCGAGAAGACGAAAATATCTGAGCTAAGGACATCTATCGTTGATGGAGAACCAAAACATATTGAATATATTCAAAAAACTTCGAACCGATAACTCCAGAATAAGAATTACTGTTATTATTGCAAGAATGGTTAATACGTAGAGTTACCCTGACTTTCTTCCAAAGTGGTTTCGCCTATAGCGTGGTTTATACGTCGAGTTACCGTGCGACTTTGGTTTCCCTGTTTCTCTTTTCATCTGAAGAAGCCTCCTACGACGAAGGAGAAACGTGATCTCGGCTTTCTCTTATTAATTACGTAACTACAACTTATCTAAAATCCTAGCTAGTTTTAGATCTGCCGCCAAAAAGTAAGAAAATTCCATCGTGTATACTCGTCTTTTCATTTTACTCCTCCGAATTAAAAAATACAGTATAGTTCTAATGTATAGTCCGCTTGCACCTTAAAATGCAGTATAGCCCTTACAGGAAATGCCAACGTGGTTGCCATTTTGTCAAAATTAGATTCTTAGGATATTTTAAACTCTACAGTTGACTATGTGAAGAAATGACAAATGAAGCATAACCAATGATACATGATACTATTTAATGTAAATATTATAAGTTATTTCTATATCTTGCATATTATATTTTATTAAAATATAATTTACGAATATGACATTTCTTTTTCTTACATTAACCAGAAATGTAAACGTCGTGGGAATCATGAGTAATGAAGCTGTCAAAAAAGCTACCAATACAAAATCGCCCAACTCTGTCCAGGTTGAAAAGAGATATACATACATAAACTCTGTCAATAGAAAGAGAGGATAACATTCCATAAGGCTGAATTTTAACAGAAACACCAAACTAGCATAACCCAAGCAACGCTGTCAGTGACGGATATAGATATGATGTTGTACTTCACTGTACCATAGCCAAACATATAGGTTCAGGAGATGAGAGAGTTTCATGTAGTACTTCACATATTTTCTGCCGGCCAAATAGAATTGGTCGCAATTTAGCAGAGATCTTTGGCAGAAGCTCCAAGTAGCATGAATTGAAATTACAGGCGATTTTCTGGGATTTTTTTGATTAGGAACACAAAGGATATGTGCCGCCGTAATTCAATTTGAAGGTGGGCATATTGATGAGAAATCACTTTAAATTTAAATGTTGTGATATTTTCTGTTTCTTTTTCGTTGCTAAACATTCTTTTCGCGATTTCAAATATCTATTAATAACACAAATAGTTACTACAAACCGACTCTATATTTCAATTCAAATCGAAGAAAATGTCAATTTTTTTATCGTCCCCATATACATATATGAACGTTAGTTTATTTTAAAATGGAACAACTGAAGTTATTTGCTTCAAGAAACTATACGTCTGAATCGAATAAATTATATTAAAAATTAAAGAAATTTATCTTTGTCACCATTTAAAATTATGATTCGGATGATTCAGTACAATTTCTTTGATTTGAGAGCTTCCTTTCTCTGTGTGGTAGATATCTCGTAACCGTTATCGGCCTTCCGCATTCATTAAGTTCTTAAACACAACGTGCATGAAATTCACTCGAAACTAACAACAGTATGACGCTTTTAAATTATACTTAATCGAATTCCCCCGGGTGAGGAACTTAGTACTTCGGGGCGTCGCGACGCGTCGTTGAAACGGAAGGGCGCTAAAATGTATCAATCAGTTGGGGACGGTTCCGTTGGGGGCGGCTGCGGTCGCAGGCACTTGTTCATAGCGCCGGCGGGCCCATTTAGGGCACCTTATTTGATTTTCGGATTCACCCACATGAAGAGATTGAAATATATATTGGATTATTGGCGGCCGGCGCTTTCGCTCGACGCAGTGGAGCGAAGGAATTTCAAAGAAAATTTAATCGAATGTGTTTGTGTGGTAGATTTATTGCTTTTTTTGGCAATCAATGAAAAGCGATGATACTCGTTTTTCTACGTCGATTAAATGAGATTATTTTACAGCAAGTGGATGAAAACTTATCAATTGGACATTAGAACAATAATGTACACAATCGCTGGTAATACTGTTTATATGTTGTTTTCTTTTAAAAATTTTAAATTGCGTCTTAACTGCATGTGTCTGTCGATGTTTCGCTTTGAATTGCATGCAGCAGCCCTGAAAAAACTCCATACAACTGAGAGCAAAACGTCGGCAGACTCATGCAATTACGATGCTGTTACAACCCGAAAACTCATATCATTGTTCAGAAACTAAACTTGTCAATTAATGACACCGAATATTCTACATAATGTAGTTTTTACAAGTGTTTCCTAGTTTCTATGGTATTGATAAAAATACGTTGAAAAAGTCATGGCACCTATAGAGATGGCACATGAAGGTTGAAGTTGATTCACTGGTCGGCAAAGGCTGTTATAATTTCAGACATCTACTGTCAACAATTGTTGTGCAACAAGTCAGGCTGTTCCGCAAAAATTGATAAAATCGAATTTCGAGCAGTGGTAAAACACTTCTGGATGGCTGAGAAAACAGCTACGGAAATTCGAAATATTTTGCTTGAGGTTCATGGCGGATGTGCTCCATCATTTTCGACCATCAGGTTCTGGGTGAGTGAGTTCAAACGTGGCCGCACAAGCACAAGTGACGAGCCATGCAGTGGAGACTCAAAAAACCGCTACCAAGGATGAAATGGTCAAGATTCATGGTGTCGTGTTAGCCGATCGCCGATTGAAGCTGAAAGAGATAGCAGAGATAACAGGCATCTCAGAAGAACGCGTTGACCATATCCTACACGGAGGAGTGTCTCGCCAGGCTCCAACGCAATCCAAGGGATTTCTTCATGCACTTCGTAACCGTGGATGAGAGTTCGATCCACCACCACATACCGCAGACCAAAGAACAGTCGACGCAGTAGACTTTCCCGGGCGAATCAGCTCCGAAGAAAGCAAAGATCGTTCCACCAGCGTCATAGCGACCATTCTTTGGGGTTTTCAAGGTGTGATCCTCATCGGCTATCTGCAGGAGGTAAGGATGATCCTGGGGCAATACTGCAGGGATTTATTGACCCGATTCGATGGAGTGTTGAAGAAGAAACAGCCTCGTTTGCTTTTCCACCACGACAATGCACCGGCTCATTCATCCCGCATTGTCGTGTTCAAATTGAATGAATTGCGCTACGATTTAGTCTCTCGTCCTCCATATTTACCAGACCTAGCCCCAAGCGACTTTCCTCTATTCCCAAACCTGCAAACATCACTGCGAGGAAAGAGATTTGTCTCAAATGAGGAGGTCATCGCCGCTACAGATGGCTATTTTGCGGACCTCGAAATATCTTACTTTTCCGACGGCTTGAAAAGACTGAAGTTCCGCTTGAAAAAGTGTATTGATCTTCGAGGAGACTACATCGAAATAAAAAACCACGCCAATACCGTGTTTTTCTTGTCGATTCTGGAAACATTTTAGGTCGCCATCGTATAAATCAGTAATATATATCTTCGAATAATGTATTATGTAAGTTTGACTCGATATTCCACACAGAATAACAAAACACAGCATGGTATAAGAGCTTCACATTACATTGGTCCAACTACCAAGATAAAATTTCACATTTTCACCCCATATACGCAGACACAAAGAACAAGAACTAAGAACTTTAGAATAACGCAGATCCTCCCCTCAAAAAGAAAAATCACGGATCGATATACAGTCATTTATACAGACGCATAAATCAGCGAAGATTTTAGATTATGAGCGGATCGTTTGGGGTGACTTTTGAAGAGACCGCCGCGCAGAGAGTGGGTAGAAACCAACCGGAAGTGTAATAATTTGTTCAGCGCCTTGCCGTTACTCGTTGACAGGATGAACTTCGAGATTACTGCCAGATAGAAGCAGAATTTCGCATCTCACGGCGGCGGAAAGGGTAGCGAAGGGGGGTTCGATCACACTTCGAGGGGTGTCAAAGGTGGTTACCGCTGCGGCGAGGGCGCGTACGAAGAAGGGTGTTACCGTTGCTTCTGGCGGCGGCGGCGCTTGACTCACTTACGTGCTTCCGGTGAATGGTGAACGAACGTATTCGGGTGATGTGGGGTGAAGGAAATTCCTCTGGTTTGTTTGAAAATCCCTTAATCACATTACTGAACTTCTTAGCGGTGAAATAACTGTTAAAATTCTTCGGTTAACGCGAAGAGGTGTTGGAGAAGAATTGGTGGAATGCTAGAGAGCGAGCTTGAGAAGACACTCAGTTTGCGAATGTTAAAAGAATTGTAAAGATTTTCCTCATTTATAGATATCTATTCACCCACAAAAACAATTCAAATAGCTAGGTTCACATGAATGAAGGCATAAAGATGGTACGCTGATGGACAAAACTATGCAAGATTCTGATAATTTAAAAATATTCGTAATCTAATACAAAATACCGGCAAAACATATAAAGCAAAACTAACACAAACATGACATCGTAAACACTTTCAGTTAAATCTAAACTTGCAAGCGACTAAGCACTTCTAAATTACCATTAAAGCCGTACTACAATTTAATATTATTCAAGGGTCGATATTGATATAAGGTGGGTGACTTAGTAACGAGGTGTTCTAATAAAGATGCCATTTGCAACCTCTATTCGCGTTTTAACCTTTAGTGATGAGACAACTGGCAGTAGGGTATCTCTTCTTCACGATATTACGGACCAGGCAGTAATTTTCAGAAGTGACGCAGTTCCTCGTTTGAACCAAACCAAACTTCATTGACTTGCACAAACACATTCAATTACTTACCCAAAGATCCTTAGCATTTGCATATTTGAGTAACCTTGCACTTCAAGAATCCAAGAAATAAACAGACATCACACTGGGAACTTGATAGATTATAATTTGATTCCTAATTTCAGATTAGTAGAGAAACTATGAAATCAGAGAAGTTTAGGGTCAATTTGAGCATTGCTATATTAAAATGTTTTCAGCGAAAAAGAAAAGATTGATAATATTTGTGTTCCGTTCCATTAAAACGCCTATATTTGACTTACTACTCCATTATTCTTTAATAGTCATCTATATTTTGCATTTTCAATATATTATATAAAAGAAAAATTACAATTTAAAACAAAACATACACTAGAAAAGATTAACAAATCAAAGGAGGAGCTCACACATGATTTCTAAATACTTTATATACATTAAAAATTAATCAGATATAAGCTTCTACGAAATAGTAATAAATGTAGCTGGAATTTCTTATTTCCAAATTTTCCTTCAACAAAATTGAGCTTCTAAAGACGTTGACCGCATAAATGTTCATTTCATGCCCTCTGAATAGCATTCTTATTTTTTCCTGTTGTAGAACTATCGTTAATCTACTGCAGAACTTTCGTAACACATTTTCTACCTCCAAAGTTTAAAATCGTGTTGGCAGTGAAAGTAACTTCTTCACACTCTTTACCTTTTCCTACTACTTTAGATTTTTTCCTTTTTTACGTTTACTTGATTAATTAAAATATCTATCCAGCCGATGCAGTTCATCTAATGTTATTATAGAAGAGAACTGAAAAGTTTCAGGAAGTTAAATTCTCATTTTTTCCGTAAATTTCGAATTAGTTTAACAAACGATCGATACTTGAAACAAAACATCGAGCATAATCTATTCTTAATGATATGGGCATATTTTTGCGCGATATTCTGATTATTCCGTTAAGATTAAATGTCATATAGTACTGAGAAGCAGCCAAATTTCCCAGGAAATTGGATCTTTAAGCTAATGAAAAATCTATCACTTGAAAGATCACGACCAATCATGTAAAAACCTATTTGAGAGTGTAAATTAACCCTAACCGATAAAAAATTAAAAATATTGCGTCTGCTGATATATTTACTACATATCTACAGACATCGCGACATCTAGGTATTAAAAGTGATTTGAAGCTAAACGGTCCCGTGGTCTAGTGGCTTGGCGTTCCCCTGGTAAGAGAGTACGTGGGTTCAAATCTTACCGGGACTGATATCTCTCACAAATTTAAAAACGTTACAGAAATTTAAAAACCTTGCTAAAATGCAAGAAAATCGTAATTTATCATTATGAATAACAAGGGAGTTTACGATTAATTTAATATGGTACAGTGGACAAAATAGGTAGATTATTACTGAAATACCAAATCCAAACCATATTTTCCACCGACATAAAAATTGGACAAACGCTGAATAATCCGAAGGATAAGATACGAATGGAAGCCCATGGAGTATGCGAAATACCCTGTACGAACTGCAACCTTTCTTATATACGCCAAGTAAACAGGAAAATAGGTGTCAGAAGAGAAGAACGCAAACTATCGGTGGAAGCAAAACAGACAACCTCAGCTTTAGCACAATACGTACTGATGGACACAAAATCGACTTCGAAAAAACCATATCCATACCGCCATATCTAAACTTATAGCTCAAAGTGAGTATTCTTGGCGGTATCTAGTGCCACAAGAATAAAACAGTTGTCTGCCAACAAGCGGTACAGTTCCCAACCTATCTTCCAAGCAGCCCATGGACTACTATCCCAGAAAGACGTGTTGGTGTAAGAATCTAATTCAAAGAACTGTCCATTTGCACGTGATACTTTTTGAAACTGCCTTCTTTAATTCTACAAATTTCAACAAAAGTCTATAAATCCAATTTTTTTAGTAGTAGTAGCAGCAGTTGCAAGTACCGGTATATTTTGCTATGACAAATATACAAAAACGTTAAATCCAAGTAATAGTTCGACAGCGGTGACCACGAAGTGAAAACTATATTTCAGATAAATATATCGTGCACCACCTTCATTACAACATATATATTTAGGATTATAGAAAAAAATATGTATATTAGGAGTAATGTGTATCACCATTTCAAAATATAAAGGCGCTACCATCCCATCAACTAGCGCCTACAATCAGGTAAACATTCATCTCACTGCTAGTTTCCAATAACGTTTATATGATGGAGATTGCAAATTTGAACACGTATTTCTTCGACTACATAACAAATCGTTTAACATTACAGTGCTGATTATGCAAATGAAGTGTAAATTTACAGTAAATTTTCTCAGTGTGTAAACAGTTGAAATGCATAAGTTTTTGTCTTCATCACTTTTAAGGTTCTTCTTAGACAGTCAAGGATTTGGTACCATTATCAGCTAACTTCAGACTGGCCTTCGAAATATAAAGCTCATCTTTACAACAAAATAGCTGCAGATCAAATTGACTTTGAAACATCACCTTTTACCAGACTTTTGTCCACCGGTGTACGTTCTCCGAAAAACATGAAAGTAACTTCTCCCATTCAACATTTTTTACCACTTAGAGTCGTCAGTTTATTACACGTAACGTTCCCAAAAAACGAGCGCGCACATAAACGCCGAACCACTTAAAAAGCCAGTGATATTCGACGTTTACGCACTATATCCTCCGAAAATTCGAAATTACCCTCGCCCATATTATGTACGTAGGAGGTGGAGAACGGAGAACATTAAAAGTTGAATCTAAAGCGGGCCTCATAAAAAGTAATCAAACTCGCGCTCGGATTTTAACTTCCAGCCTCTCGTAAAATCGAGTTACCCCACGGCACCGTCATCGAGGAAATACTATCCGAAGACTCATCAGCATCATCCGCGCAAGGCCCGCAGCGCGGGGCGGTAGCTTAAGTTCGTGATAGACAGGCCATAAAAACATGTCACCCTTGTTAGGGTCAGGGTCCTACATGAATATTGGATTATGTAAAGTGTGTGCCCTTATACGAGCCTATACCTAAAACAACAGAGTATATTTTTCTCTTTACAGTTTTTTTTCTTCGCTTTGTTCTTTTTAGTTTTTTATACAAACCGTTCTTGCATCGAAAGTTCTTGACAGACAAGGAAAATTGCGTCTATAAGAAGTATTTATTACTTGAAATAACATTCATTTATCAAATACTAAGTCAAGCTTAACGACATGTTTGAAGAAGCACATAGTACCCTGATACAAGCATCAGTTAGCATTTCTTTATTCGTAGGTAGCAAAAAAAACTTCTTCACAGTTCTTGTCAGATATTGGTCTAAGTTGCTGGAATTAAACAAGAATGTTGTCAAGACAAGGGTGATTTTTACCAACCATGCTCAGGTAAGGAAACATCTGCATGAAGCTTAGATGAAAGAAACTAATGGAAGAATACTACGTTCTTCTGGCATCAAAATAATTTCCAAGAAACTTTGAAATCTTTGAAATCATCGCATTACTAAGCGAATTTAAATTTTCTATTGCCAAATAAGCCTTGAAATGACCTTTCCTATCGCAGCTTTCTAACAAAAGTTAAAACTTTTTGAATGCAGTAGGAAATAGGATCTTAATATTTAAGGCCTCTGCAAGCATATGTTAAAAGTCTAAGCTGATTGCGGTGTCAAGATCAAGTCACACTGTGGTTGCTGTTAACCTCCCAATGGATTGAGCATATGGCAAGATTGATGATCTGGCGAAAGAAGTAGCAAGCATATCTCTCATTAGACCGTGGTCTATAGAAAAACCACTTAAATATGATATCTAGAAATGGGGGGAACATCTGGGAAAACATTCCTTGAAACCATGCAAAGGCAATGTTATTTTTTATCGTCTCCTCAAATTATTAAGGGTATTAACGATTGCAAGGGCTGTGTGATTGTACAATTCACAGGTATAGCAGTAAACCCCATTCACACAAATTTATTAATTATGCGGAACACAGCGTTTCGAGAGCACGTGGACTCTCATTATCAACCGTGCTACGGACTATGGGAGTCCACGTGCTCTCAAAATGCTGTGTTCCGCATAATTAATAAATTTGTGTGAGTGAAGTTTACTGCAATACCTGTAAACTGAAGGACAACTCTACTGTTTATGTCAGCAGTATCTAGAACACATATTATGTATGTATATAAGTTTCCTACAAAACAAGTTTTTTAAAAGAAGATATTCAACACCTTCTAAACTAGAAGGCAAGGATCCTGGAGTAGTACTGACGTTTATTAGAGGTCTTACACTATTTTAACAGAACTAAAGGCATTGCTACAGAAAATTTCATATAGATCGCAATGACTGCAGGTGTCAGTACCTTAGCCCGTTCCAATAATAATAATAATGTTGTAGATAATGTTCTATTAAAATTCAACTATCTAATAGCTACGAAAAACAATATTTTATGGTTCCCATTGCGTTTTCTTCAATCATTTCATATCCTCGGAAAAAATTCTTTCAGCAGCTCTGCAAAATTCAGTTCAATAGCAACTTTGAGCATCAAAATATCAAATGCAACATGTTTTCCTTTAACTATGTGCTATTTTGTTCATTTTGTGAATCCAGTAATTATTGTGGAAGGAGCTTTTTACGAATAGGGATGTAGACGCTTTTTCCAAACATGTTCTTAGATTTTGAGTTTGGTTGTCGTTTATTAGATGAATAAAGTTCCCTCGGCATTCTAGAAAATTGTAGCACGCACTTTTCCGTTTTCAAAAAGTTGTGCTTTGACTTATCTTGGTAGTGTGCAGCTCTAACACATTGCTAGACTCTTGTTTTCTTTTTCGTTGATGATCAACGGCCCAACGGGGTTATAAGTTATTTTAGTTTGTCATAACCGCAGAAGCCTTAAGGTGTAGGAAAGTGCGCGTGAAGTTTTCCATGGCCTTGTTACTGCATCCCCTCGCCGTAAACGGTGAAGACCCGTTAATTATTTTCCCAACGGCGAATGGTGACTCGCAAGGATACCGAACTCGCCCGAAAAGTACGCCACTGTACTTGTCGGAAGCTGGTTTCGAACGCACGGCACCTGATTTGCCAAGTTCTGGCACTGGGCCACCGAGCTGTTAATAAGGGAATACCAGCGACGTATCCAAGTCTTATTTTTCGAAAAAATTCAAGAAAAAAATATCTGTGTTCTTCTAACCCAAAGTGTAAATGATTGTCAGGAATTTTTTTTTTTTTAAATTCATTTACGGCGATTTTGTAGTACCAACACACCTTAACTTTTCATATCATCTTTTCAGTTCAAGCTTCTACAGGTTATTTGAACTTCGAGTTATCGTTAATCGATTCTCTAACTCATCGATAGGGTTTAAATAAAAATGTACGAGGACTTCTTCTTCATATATAGGAACCGCACATTATTCTCTCAATAATTCTAAATCATTATCTTCTTTAAAAACACATCGAAACAAGTTGCCTGGTAGAAGGTATCCAAGACAACACTGCTAGGTGGTGACTTCTATGATGCAGACGGGGAACCTGGGAAATCGCCAAAAAAATACGAAAATGTGGAATTGCAAGCATTGTTGGACGAAGATGATTTGTAAACAGAAAAACAACTCGCTAAGCAATTGGGCGTTGGTCAACAAGCTGTTTCCAATCGACTACGAGAAATGGATAAGATGCAGAAGACCGGTAGATGGATACCACATGAGTTGAGTGACAGGCAAATGGAAATGTGCAAAAATACATGTGCCATTTTGCAGGGGATGAAAAGTGGATTAATTTTGAAAATCCCAAGAGCAAAAAGTCATGGGTAGACATAGGCGCACTATAACGCACGTAAAACCGAACCGCTTTGATAGAAAGACAATGCTCCGTGATTGGTGACAACAGAGGGGTATGGTCTATTACGAGGTGTTACAGGTTAATACTAAACGTTACCAACAACAATTGATCGATTTGAACCGTTCACTGCTTGGAAAGAAGCCAGAATACAGAAAGTGGCAACGCAAAGCTATTTTTCTTCTTGGCAATGCTCCATCACGTACAGCAAAACCGGTTCGCTACAGGTTGCCAACACTGAGCTAGGAAATTCTACTCCATGCGGCTCATTCAGCAGATTTGGCTCCATCCAATTACCGCTTGTTTGCATGAATGGGTCACGAACTTGCTGCGCAGCGCTTTGGTTCGCACGAAGATGTGAAAAAAGAGTCGCCGAATGGTTTCGCAGCAAAAGGGAAAGACTGGTATAGTATTCACAAATTTTTCGAAAGATGGAAAAATGTACAACAAGCGACAAAGCATACTGTAAGTAAAGCACTCTCTATCATTCTTCTGAATTTAACAGACTTTTTTATTACCTGTACACCTGGTAGCTATATTAACAACATTATTTTGGACATTACTTTCTTTTATCAGTATATCACTTTTACCAGAAATGTTAGAAGACAGACATGTTTCAACAATTTTTGCTCAATTTGTAAACCTTCTGAATGTCCCCCACTTTTCTTAAAATAATTGATTTAACAGCACTTAGTCTATAATTGTACAAAAGTATTGCTGCGACTACTTTCCTTAAAATCCATGGGAGTATCCAAACAACAGCTGCAATTTGTTATTCAAGCCGCTTCACAATGACCTTTTTTGGTTGAATGACTCTATACTTTAATTGCCGGCCGCAATTTTTTCACATTTCTTCCCACTTCTTCTGCTTTTTATTTCAATGAACAAACACATTTTATTGTCGCCTCGTATAACAGTTGAACGACGGTACTGTAAAACGACCGCGACAAACAGAATCGTAAAAACGCCTTATAGGAGATACGTCGCGAAGAAGGCCGACTATACGGAAAAGGCATAAAAAGTTTTACTACAACGTTACAATTTTTTTCGACGTTCCCTTGTCTGCTTAGAATATCGCCACAAAGTTGCGCGCCGAGAAAATTCTTTATGTATTTTACATACATTTCGCCTTCGGGGATCGTTTGCGTGGTAAGAGGAAGGGGGTGGTAGGCGTTGGCTCAACTAGGCATGTATATAAAATCATATTTTATACGGCGGTGTGAAGAAATTGATGTTTCGGAATGAAAATAATATTGGGCGAGGGTGAGTTATTGAGGAAGTTCTCCCTTCGTCTCGATCGACGACTTTACGTCGAGGTGGTGGTAGTCAAACCGAACTTCGGGTTCTTGTACGCCGCGAACGAAGAGATTTCGCGATTGAGCCGCTTACCTTATATATATGTATATCTTCCGCGGCGCTAGGGAGTCGTTCAAGCGCGAAAGACTCCTCTATCGAGTTTGTCTCCTAAGAGAATACGAGGCTGAGACAAAACTCTCCACTTTCATTATGTTAATTTTTCGGTCGCCTTCGAATTCCGATGGAAATTGATGGGTGTACCGGTATGGTTTTCTTTTAAATAAACTGAGATGTTTTACTGGAAGTTTTTAAAAGAAAAAGCGAAGGTTCTTACATTGCTCTGTTAGGCAGCAACTAAGGATGATGTCAGTCAATGATTAACTTTATTGCGATATCCTTTATTGCCAAACTTATATGAAAAATTAAATTATTAGAGTAACTTGTGTGTGATGATAGTGATAATTCAATTTCCTTCTTAATACCAACGTTGAATTTAATTGGATTAGATTTTTGTGGTAATTTTCAGTGAATAAAAATTTCACGATTCCCGGTAGGACTTGAACCTACAGCTCCAGTTCACTAAACCGGTGTGTAACCACTTACAGCACGGAGACCGTCTGCAAATATCCTTAATTAAATCGCCATATAAGTTATTAAATTTCAATTAGGAAATTTTTATACCCAAATGTAACAGTGGCTGCAGATATATCGCTAATATTTAAGCAGGATATTTTAATATGAATGCCAAATTGCATTATCAATTAAACTATTAGATTTTGTTACAATGATAATTCAATTTTCTTGTTTCACAAATTTTACAAAACTCTAATCCCATTAAATTTAACGTTGATAATAATAAGAAAAGTGAATTATCACTTATAGTATATGAAGAAATATTAAAAAAAATAATACCTGCTTAGATTATTTTTAGGAGCAATACGAAGAAGTTAGGAAACATTGCAATCGTCATATCCCTAGAAACAATTAGTTAAAACTATACGAATCAAATTTAGTATTTCATACGTCCTACGTATTTTATTTAAATTATCAAAAGTATTAAACATTACTTTTGGATTTGAGCTATACAGATATAATTTGAGCAAAGTCAACGGTTATAATACGCATGCGCACCTCCCCTTATTCTTTCTCACTGCAGTATTCCCCTACAGTAAGAGGTAGGCAAGTAGTAGATTGATTTTGTCCTAATACATCATGGTTATAGCTATAGTGGGGGACCGTAGGATTGTAGATACCTCCCCGCCGCTGACTTTGCTCAAATTATATCTGTATAGTTTTTGTACGCGTGTTTTAGTTCATACCAGACTACTACCGTTTTACCAGTAATATAATGAAAGTGCATTATTTTAAAGACTGGATACTCTATATAAAATATATAAATAAACTAGAAAGATAATGTTTGCGAGAAATTTATTAGAGAAACAAAATTTTCTCATTAAAAGTAATCTCCTTCTGCTTTAATAATTGCCTGACAGATTCACGGGATCCTTATATGGAACTAATTGCTCCAAACACGATTCATCTATAACATTCTGCACTCCCTCTAGAGCACTCCAGATGCTACTTGGGCAGCTGGAAACTTTTTCCGGACCTCACGATTCAAATGATCCCACAAAAGGTCAATGGGGTTGCAATCAGGGCTCTATGGTGGCCTCTACATTAAGGAGAGGACTCTTTGTCTTGAGCTTTGACTACGATTGCGGTGTGTTTAGTCGTTATCTCGCTGACATATGAACCTTTGAATCGTTTTCTAGGATACCTTTTTTTTTTTTAATCCTATGTCCTTTGTACGTTGCGGTGTCGGACTATTTATTTTCTTATTTTTATCTTCGACAGGTTCCTGTTCTGAGCCAGTTGTTTCGCTTCAATCCATCCCATACTTCTCTTTTCCAATATCTATACACCTGCTCCTTCCAGGTGTTTCGGGGTCTACCTATTTTGTTTTTGCCCACCGTTTTGGCTTCAAATGTCCTCTTTGTGATTCGATCTTTTTCCATTCTGTATAGATGTCCAAGCCATCCCAGTTGTCTCTCTTCTATGATTATTTCTATTGGCTTCGTATTTAGACCATTAGTGATTGTCGTGTTTCTGATTCTGTCTCTTCTAGTTACTCCTTCTATTCTTCTTAGGAATCTCATTTCCATAGCCGTAACTCTGCTTTTGATTCTATTCGTGGTTATCCATGACTCACTACCATATGTTAATGTTGGTCTGACCACTCTTTTATACACCTCTGTCTTTATTTTTTTTTGGTATTTCTTTTTTATCCAGAAACGAATTTCTCAATATGTTATATACTTTTGCGGATTTCCATATCCTCTCATTTACCTCTTTCTCTATTCTCCCATTGTCTTCAATGATTGTTGCTAAGTAGTTGTAACTTTTAGCTTGTTCCAATGCTTTTTCCCTGATTTTGATGCTGTTTTCTTTCTTCAGCTGCTATTATCATTGTGTTTGTTTTCCTCGTGTTTATCTCCATGTTTATCTTTGTTAATTCTTCTTGGTATATCTTCAAGTTTTGCTGTAATGTCTCTTCCGAGTGTGCTTCTAGGATACTTAAGCACGTATATTTTGTCATCCTTTCACCTATTTTAACTAATTTTCCAATCCTTCCGTCTCTAAAGTAAATCCAAGCCATTATGTTTCCTCTTGCATATTTCGCTGTTTTCCGACTAATTCGAATTTCGATTCATCCAGTCATAATACAGGTTTCCAGCCATTTACATTGCAATTCGCGTGAGGTTTTGTCCAATTCAGTCTTTTCCGTTTGTGTATAGAACTTAACCGTGGTTTTTCTAGTGCTATACGACCCCTTAGACCGGCTTTTATTAGTTTCAGTTCTATTGTCAACACACTTACTGGCCGATGATGTTGTAAATTTAACTCCGCCGTAATTTGTGGTGCGGTAAGGCCGCGATTTCTTAGGAAAATCAATCCGATGTATTGGTCACCTAGTTCCGTCGTTGATTTGGCCCTTCCATTTCGCTTTCTGCTTTGAAGCCTACTGGTCTCTTCCTATATTTTAATTATCCTGTGCACACGATACTCAGAAATATTTAATTGTAGAGAAATTTCTCTAGTTGAAACATTTGATTCATGGAAAATGCATACTCTGGCGCGCTTTTCAATATCCAATTCCCTTCTTTTTAGCATATCTTCGATCAAATAAACTAACAATATAAAATAGGGTCTCTCTAACGCAGTCATACACGTTTCCAGGATATAGACAGTATACTGGATTTCCGTGTTTGAATAGTTTTTGTAAATATGTCTTATTGTTATAAATATATACTATCAACATTAGATTGTTAACGCAATTCTAAGAAAACTAGTATAAATATTTTTGAAATAGTCCTAAGTGTAACTCAATACAATAGGTACGATCAAACTTATGAACGCTAGTGTATTTCACTTGTAAAGAGACTCTTAAATATACTATAGATGTATCATCGAATTAGTAAAGTTAGTTCTAGGATTTGAACATTATAATACATCTTACCTACATTTTTGTGCTTCTGATAGGTTGTGCAAATTAACCAAAATTTATTCTTTGAAAGCAATTGCCATCATTAACTTGTAAATATTTGTTTGTGATAATATTACACTAAGCGCACTCTAACATGCATATGACGCATGTTTGTATTAGTTTACATTTGTTTTGCAAATATTAGAATAAGAAATACTTGGAATGTTATATTTAGTTGCACGAATGGTATACGCTTAATTTTAAAAAAACATACTTATAATTAGCTGAAAATTGACACACCTACTGCGTTAATTAATATTAATATCCTAGATTTACTGGTCGTGCATTCTTTATAAGCGTAGAAATCCACAGAAAAGCTTAAAACAGTTGCTAATTCAAACATACTTAGTTTTATAGTTTATGGAGCGGCCTCTTCAAAAGGTACTAATCGTTTTCTAACATTTGTTCCAGAGTTTCTTGAAATGTCTACATCTTTTATTTCATTTAATACGCACTTATGCAGCCATATATTCTTTTAAACCAGAACTATCGCATCGATTTCAGGCATTCATTTTCTACTAGAGCTTAAATAAAAATATTTCATAAGTTTTCATAAGAATATATTGTAATTGGATTTTGACGTGACCTTTTATCTATTTAAGGATATGTCTAAAAATATTTATCCTATTTGTAGCTACTTTTAATTTGCTCATTTAGTAATTCCATGCTGTACTTAGTAATTGCAGTATTCTCTTTAGGGGGCTAAACAATAAATTTATTATTCTTTAACTCCCTCCGACTTTGTTAGCACTTCACAAAGATATTAGATATACTTTCGTTATTTATTGTAGAACGTACAGTTTGCTTCAGATAACTTCAATATCTGACATACTATTTCTTAAAACTCATTTAAGTCTTTACAATATTTTCAAATACTATTTTTGTTAAAAAAAGGTCTCTACTAATTAACAGAAGATGAGGAGTAATAAACGTTTAACTTGAACATTTAAACTCGTCAAACATGCGGTAAAGGCATATAAGAATTGGTCGATAGACTTTACAAATAACCTGTACAGAAATAAAAATGAGTCAAATAATATTGATAGTAGAAGTGAAAATACATATAAATGAATACCAACGCTCAAGGCAAAGAAAAGAAGGTGAACAGATCCTATGCATAAGTACATTAAAAAACAGTAGCAATTTTGATTTTGTAATAGTGGTTATATTTTGTGTAAGACTGGACTCAGAGCAAAGATTCATAAGTGGTTTAGCTCATACTTAAGGAATCGACTACAGAAAGTAAAATTGAATAATATCATTTCCAGCGAACAGATTAATTATGGGGTACCGCAAGGTACAGTGTTGGGGTCACTTTTGTTTATATTATACATCAACGATATTGCAAGTTGTCTAAAACATTCAAATATAAAAATGGTTACAGGCGATACTATGCTATACATTTGGGACAACAATTTGAATGACATAAATACGACACTCTTGGAACTAGTGGAATAATTTGTAAGCTACAAGATGCTAATGTAAATGTCATTCTTAAATTGGATAGGGTTAAAGTGACTGGTGTTATGATAGATAAAAATTTGAACTTAAACATGCGGGTCACCTTAGAACGCGAATTCTGAATTTAATTTTAATTCCTATATCGCATTTTCTGTACACATTCCAACAATTGCATGTTGTATCTTATGGGAAGACGAAACATCGCTATTAGTTTCGTATTTCAATCTTATCGAACGTACGTTCCATAATCGACTAACGTAAAACTGTCGATCGCAACGGCAAGCCGCAGCGATACATAATTTACCGTCATCTAGCAGACTATCTATTACGTTTCCTTATTACGTTCGTGCCGCGAGCTTCTTTTTAAAAGCCAATAACACTCTGTCAAGTAGATATTCTTGTCAGCGTCCGCTTGCCGCATTACTATTTGAATTACGACCGCGAAACGTAATACCTACAAATATTACACGTCCGTAAAAGGATTATGCAGTGTGATGTTGTAGAACTAGGTGCGTATATTCATACAAGCAATGTGTAATAAACGTGTGTATGTAACTGTAGCCGGATTTTCAAAATTTAGTGCTCGTGTAATAAATATGTACAAATGCAAAATAGTAAACAACTTTTTTGGCCTGCGGCATCGTTGTCCATTTGCCAGCTGTAATTTTAATTTATAATTTTGGCTGGCAATACATAATAGAATTTAAATCGTACTATGCACTATTTGATAGGATAACAAAATAAAATTAGTATGTATATGCATATTCTATGAAAAAACGATTATAGAAGTAATATTTAAATGTACTGCGTAATAACGCATTAAGCAATACTACTTGTAACTTCACGCAGCAGCTGTGAGTCTAATGTGAAATGATCATCAAGTTCATCGTTGCCAAACCATACCGAATCGAGACAACATACTATCCTGTGACAGGACTTGTTCAGGATACACCCCATCACCTTTGAAGGAGAGGAACTTCATTTACTTGCAGTGAATGCGCAATAAGTTCCACTTGAATACGAGTGTATGATACTACGCAACATTTGTCGATATTCAGGAAAAGTTTATATTTTTTACAACATTCAGTTGTGGTATTTAGGTTGCGCTGAAGTATATGAGCATCCTCGGAAGCGGCCACCTCGGAGTAATCTTTATGTCATCGTCGTAACCGATAACAGGACAATCTATCTGGAAGAGCAAGTTGTTAATAACAAGCAGGAACAAGATCAGACCTAAGTTAGAGCCCTGTGGGACTCCATTCGTTAGCAGAAATTCTTTAGCACTTGCACTGATGCAGGTATGAGTGCAGCACCTCAAGAATGGAAGGAATTAAACCAAAGGCTGTCAATTTATGCAGCAACATTTTATGATCAATTAGATCCAAGGCTTTAGAAAGGTCAAGATAAATTACATCAACCTGATTAATGATAATAGATGTGGGTAACAGAATACCTTGCACAGTTCATCATTGATACCCTTATTCGGATTACATGCTAATATCAAATGGTTTAAATTACCTTCTTCGTGGTCACAGAGACTCGCGAATCTTAATTTCATGAAGGTGCAGGGAAAATTTCTGTCTCCAACCTTTAATTTCGCTAGTTTTGAGATGAGTATAAGCATACTGTGTTAGGTTTAATGACCAAGTCTCTTTCCAGTGTGAATTCCAGTCCTCCTTTACCGGAATCATACCTCACCTTTTTCTCACATGCCACAAAGTCCTACCATCCCCAATACTTTGCTTGGCAAGGTTGTGAAAACTTTCACTAGGTTGTTACCCCAGAATGACCTTCTTGCAAATTCATTAAAATCTGAATAATTTCTAGTATAATTAGATGTATTTGATTATGGTTTTTCTTATTTTGGATTGATGTTAGGACACTTACAAGATTAGACATTATGACCAACTTAACAGAAGATAATCTTCAAACTCTCTAAGGTTGCACTGTTTCCGCTGTGAAAACGCTGCCAGCAGAGACGGACTTCAATTTCCCAGCCAGTGGATTATATAGCTAATGGGCGTATACCACACAACCACAATCAATTAGAGTTTTAGACCCATCTCACAGGTCGTCTAGTTTATCTGTAATAGATGTAAACAACTTTTGTGTGATCTAATTGACCGGCGTAGATTGGATAGATGAAATGAATTCTGATATTGAAGAGACGTCAATCCTTGAAAATGAGCGCATCCGATACAAACCTAAACACAAACAAATCTAAACGCAGATATCAAAATAGGTCTCTCTTAATCCAGTATCTATTAACTAAATCAAAGTTACAGACATGTTCTTCAAGGAAAGCTTGTACTTGACATGAACCCATCAACATTTAGTTGAATTATAAAGAATGCTTTTGGAACGCCTTAGAACTTACACCATCAGCATGAGATCGTGTTGGTGTCCCTATCTAATAATTATATTTATATTAAAACTGCTTGCAATAAAATCAATTAAATGTTAAATTCCTACAAATACAAGGTGTCCCAAAAGTCCTTTTCAAAAAAGAGAATATATTATAATACAAAAAGGCCAAGCTCTAATGAATAAAGATCTATCTTTTTTTATTAAAATGCAGGCCTTGGAAGTTTATTTTTTAAAAATTATGTCTTCTGAATATGTTCCGTTACTTTGCTAACGCTTTTCCGAACATGAAGCAAAATATTCGACAACTTCTCAATAATACTCACCATTTCTCTTCGAATATTCTCTTTTAATTCGTTCAGAGAGTGAGGAATGTTGCTATATACCTTTGATTTAAGGTAGTGCCATAGGAGAACATACATTACTGTTAAGTCCTGGTTACGTGCCAATATTCCAGTGAAAATTTCACGAACAACTGGTAAGGGGACGTTAGACCTGTGAGATGTCGCTCTATTTTGTTGAAACGAAGTATTCCGATTGAAACCATTAAAATCCTACAAACCTGACAAAAAAAGTTGCTAATCATCTCCACGTATTGCTCGGAATTTACAGTTACTGTACCACCCCTGTCATCTTCAAGGCGCCGATAATTCCTTGCGCCGATAATTCCTTGCGCCGATAATTCCTTGCGCCGATATTACCAGTAGCTATTGACGAGTGAAGTGGCTTCTCATGCTTCTGGTTTGGATTTGTTGAACTTCGATAACGGCAGTTCTGCTCGTCTACATGGTCATTGACGTGAAAATGTAGCTCATCTGAGAAGATTTTGTAAAACTTGCGCACATAGCAAGCACGCTTTGCTCCCGTAAAACGCTCCATAGCGACTAAATTTCCTAATAGAACGGGCATAGTACTTGGCATATTGCCCATTCCCCACTCGTTGATTGCATTTGCGCAGTGAACAAAGTAAATTAAAGAGGACTTTTGAAACACCCAATATATTGAGTGTGTTGAAGTAAATATTTCGGTATATAATAGCACCTTGGGACTTGATAGATTAAACATGATTACTTATCTACTATTTGTCAAATGTGCTGGTTTTAACGCCTACACTTCTCTACTGAAACAGACTCTATTTGAGAAATCACTTTGACGCTGGTCACTTTTCTTAAGTCACTTCGAATTACAGAAGCTTTTCTACATTAAGCATCCAGAAAGCATGTTATCTACCACCCCCCGCGTAAATTACACATTATATCATGCGACGGCATCATATAAATAAGTTGGAATAAAAGCGACGTATTTAAATTACAACACATTTTAATAGTTATTGTGACAAGTTTCTAGATTTAACTACGTCGATAAGCGGTGGTAAGTGCACGCCGGACAAGACCGTAAATCGGCGTAAATACTATTTCAATTTCAAGGCATAATAACAGGAATGTGCGTATAAAGGGTACGTTAAACTTATCGCATTTCGTATTTTAATACGCTACAAATCATAAGCGGTCGTATAAATGTGAATACAAATGGACTTGACTCCATAACGTTGAGTTTACATGTGTACGTACCTGCTCAGAGTATGCGTGCAATGAATGGTGTTTAGTGCATGCGGGTGATTAGACGTATGAAATGGAACAACTGTATAAAATAGTCGAGACTTTCTTCTAGACTTTGAAACATATTTGCAATATATGAAGGTTATATTGCTATTTCAGATCTCAACCACATATACGACGACTGTACTTGCAGCTATAGAGAAAGCATGAATAAATATGTACAGGGAATTGTGTTATTGACGCCAATAGCAAAGGGAAATAGACAGATAACAATATCAGTCCAACGGATCTTTACCGTCAATGATTTGCGTTACAACAACACTCAAATGTCCTATTACGTCATATAAAATATCTCATAAAGTTTCTATATGACAACATGAGATGAAAACGTATTTAAAGGTATAAACATTTGTCTACTAGGCGTCTGATATATGCAATGTTATAAGCAGATCACCCCGTATTCATGTTGAAAAGAGATAAAACATGAAGAAAAAGTGCTTTATGTATATATTGTAACGTTATGTATCATTAACCTTTAATTCATTTAAAATATCAATGTCTTTCTAAATTTTTTTATACTTCTATGTTGGATATTTTTTCGTCAGTGTAGTAGGTTCACGCCTTTATTTTGTTATTGTTGACGTTGTTGTTGTTGGAGCCAAAGTATCATTAGGACACCCTCTTCTTTAATTTATTTATAACATTTATTCCGTACAATGTTCTTTCTGTGTATTAAATTTTACAGATATCTGCTTTGGTTGTTCATTATTGACATATAATTTACAATTTTAGAGTTAAAGAAAAGTCGCTTAAACAAGATGTGCAGTGGAGACGTAAACTCTACTATCGTTTGCTATATATAACACATGGGCTGAAAAGTCCCGGGCCTAACAAAGAAAACACGGTTTTTTTGGTTCAAAATTAGCATTATTCATCAACGTAATCTCCATCAAGAGCAACGCAATCATTTCAGCGCCGCTGTAACATTTCAATACCACTTTTGTAGAACGACTTATCTTTTGCCTCAAAATAGGCCTCGGTTTCAGCGATAACCTCTTCATTCGTGCGAAATTTCTTACCGGCGAGCATTTTTTTGAGGTCTGCGAACAGCCAGTAGTCGCTGGGAGGCAAATCTGGCGAATACGGCGGATATGGGAGCAATTCGAAGTTCAATTCATGTAGTTTTGCCATTGTTGTGACACGGTGCGTTGTCTTGAAGAAACAACATTTTTTTCTTTGCCATATGCGGTCGTTTCTTTGCAATTTCGGCCTTCAAACGCTCCCATAACGCTATATAATATTCACTGTTGATGGTATTTCCTTTCTCAAGATAGTCGATGAATATTACACCACGCACATCCCAAAATACCGAGGCCATAACCTTTCCAGTCGTTTGTTGTGCTTTCGGGCGCTTTGGACGAGGTTCACCAGTTGCTGTCCACTCAGATGACGATCGTTTTGATTCCGGAGTGAAGTGATTGATCCATGTTTCATCCATTGTCACATATCGATGCAAAAACTCCGGTTTCTTACGTTTAAACATGGCCAAACACTGCTCAGAATCATCGACACGTTCTTGTTGTTGGTCAACAGTGAGCAAACGCGGCACCCACTTTGAACAGAGCTTTCTCTTAGTCAAATGTTCATGCATAAAGCCAATACGTCCTTTTGATATCTCTACGATGTCAGCTAATTCACGCAACTTCACTTTTCGATCATTCAAAACGATTCTGTGGATTTTTTTGATGTTTTCTGGTGTTACCGCCTCATTTGGACGTCCACTGCGTTCTGCATCATCGGTGTCTCTACGACCACGTTTGAAGTCCGCAAATCAACGTTTTATTGTTGTTTCTGGTGGAGCGGGGTCCCCATAACACTTTTCAAGCCATTGCTTCGCTTGAACGGTATTTTTTCCCATCAAGAAGCAGTGTAAAATTAAAACACGAAATTGTTTTTGATCCATTGTTTTGAAAATAACAAAAGTAGCGTGACTCATAGCACAATAACTCACAAACTAATGAATAGAATATCATGAAAGTTTAACAGCAGTCTTTTGAAGGTTAGTACTAACTGAGAGAATGGTGACTGCAATAAAACTAGCGTCACCTACGTGTTAGGCCCGGGACTTTTCAGCCCATGTGTTATATCGTTTCTCGTAAGCATATCTTTCTGTTTCATTATAATTCATTTCAAATTTATTTCTAAAAAGCATATAATGTACTTTACTCAAACATTTTTATCATATTAGTAAAATATGTATCGTCCCGAAATAAAACACACTACCTTCAAAATTTCGGATGGATGGCACTTCACTCTGGCAACTTTACTTGTAAATAACTTCTTTCCATCAAGAGTGTGCTTACTGTGTAGCCTACTAAATAGGTAAACAAGCTGAATATAATGAGTGTATCCCCGGAAACGACCTAATATACAATAATAATTACGTCAAAGTCACAGATGTCGGAGTTGTCTCTCCAGAGAAGATTTCGTTATTTTTCGAATTAATTATAATTAATTTGAAATTCTTCAAAGTTATTTGAAGTTAAAAAGTGTACCAGTTGATATTTTCACAACAGGAAGGCGAAGACTAGGAAATCTAAAATACAATATAGTACGTGTGAGTGTGAGTACGATTATAAAATTAAAGACTTGAACTTAAAATAAATTTTCAAAATTTACTGTTCTTTTGCTTTCATATTGTATTTCGTTTGTAATTTATAAATTTAGCTGGACATGGATGGATTTAGGTATTTGTTAAAAAAGGATTTTTTTTTAAATCGATGTATATATACTGGCTATTTCAATTAATTAGTATTATATACATCTGAATTTAAAACAAATAAAAATTTAAAGAAAAGAACCCATTCGGCAAGTAAAGAGCCTGAGATTTTTCACCACATATATGTATGCATAACTAAGGCAAGATGTATTTTACATCTTAGTTTATTATGAACCTTGAGGTTATTTGTTGTGTTTAGGTAAGTTACTTCAGTTATTTCTCTTATATTCATTACACTAGTTTAATCATTTTTGTAGAAAATGCCAAAGAATCGCATTCGTAACAGATTGTGCTAGGGTACCATTACTACCTATTGATGTACTAATGACATACATAAATAAGACGTGCTAATTACATATTTGATAAGTATTTATTTTATTTTTACAAGGTAATTGCTGCTATAGGAATTTCCTGAAGATACCAAGTATTCTATCAATCAACTACTTTATTATCTAAAACTTTCATCCCAATATTACTCAGTGTATAGTTTCCAATATAAAGGAAATCCTATAACATCTAACGCCCATAAGAACCAATAAATAACGTTGACAAGCTTAGACCACTTACCTCGCCGTACTGATGACTCTGAGTCATACATCTAGCTGCGATCTCTTGCAGTGTAACACATAAATAAAGCGTTAGATCCGAAAAGAGAAGATAATCGGAAGACCGTGCACTTTTCGCGACAAAAAATACTACAATTTAAGTAATAACTTTAGATTTAGAAGGGGACGGTTAGTCTTCTACTCGGCGACATTAAGCGAAGCGTAAAAAATGGCCCATTGAGCACTTAGAGGACGGTGTTGGGAGACAGCAGAAAGTGCGTCATATCTAGAAGAAAATGACGATAGGGAAGACGGAGGTCCCTGAATGTCGTTTAGAGAAATTTAAAGTAAAAATGTAAGCAACGCTTTCGAGTTGGTAGAATTATTAGGGTGCCGAAAGTGGTTAATAAATAGCATCGCTGTATTGTCCTATATTTTATCTTGTAATCGATAGCGCAATTTATTTTATACTTAAGTTAAAGTGCTACGAATTATTCGGTTACCAACTAAATATGATGATGTCGTTTAAGTAATTCAAGTGCTTTATAAGGAATTGTTACTTATGGATTGAAATTAGATATCAAGTAAACCGATTTAGTAAAATTCCATGCCTTCAGTTACAAATAAAGATACGGAAATGGCATATTAATCAATGTTTTTCACACGAAGTGCTTGTAAATTACAATAGTAGAAAAAGCCTTAGCATTAGTGACGCATTTAGTTGCAACCACAACCTTTCTACATCATTGCGAAAGAAGGTTCTTCAGCAGTAGGTCAATATTTATAGGGACAGGAGAATGGGCTAATGGTGCTGACGTAAGTAGCAGCTAGGTACAGTTTGCTTACCCAAAAGTACGAACAGAAGCTTATAGGTTAGAAGAGTTAAGAAAAGAGGATACCTTTAAGTTTACTTTCTATGTTCTTCTGGCTCAGTATTTCGTCCGAGAGCATGAAATGAGCCGCACCGGAGTACGAATGTATAATATTACGCAACACTTGTCGATGTTAAGAAAAAGTTTATATTTCTTGCACCAGCTATGATATTTAGGTTGCGCTAGTATATGAGTGTCCTCAGGATGGGCCACATCGGAGTATATCTGTATGTCGCCGGTGTAACTGAGAACAGGACAGTCTATCTGGAAGAGCAAGTAGGAACAAGAATAACCCTAAATTAGAACCCTATGGGACTAGGAGCATATCCATTGTAAACACTTGCGCTGACGCAGGTATGAGTGCAACAGCTCAAGAAAGGAAGGAACTAAACCAAAGGCTATCAATTTGTGTAGAAAGTAGGAGGGGCTTAGGAGACAAAATAAAACTTTATTTTAAAGAATGATCAGATTTAAAATTGAGATAGCGGCGACAGCTAGTAAGTTTGCGATACCAGTAAAGTGAGACAATACCACTTTATTCATTACAACTGATTAAAGTATCTAAGAAAGAAACAAGTTATTCTTGTCTATTTCCAATGTAAATTCGTTCCTCTAGTAATGAAGAAGATCAAATGCACTCTTTTACTTTAGAGAAATATTTTTATGGGTCCAAGATCCTTTACGACGTGATATTCGAACTGCATTTCAGAATATTCTTTCGGTCTAAAAAAAAAACAGGCAAGATTAGAAAGTCCAACAGCTTTTTACTATGCTTGACAACTGTTATTTACAGATGATATTTTAGAAATAATTTTGGAACATACAAATAGGAAAATAACAAAATTTGGTGCATGCTTTATGGATGACATCCAGACAGTCTCCTTATATAAAGAGTAGATACATAAAATGGTGGGAGGCAGAGGGGCAACAGCGGACATAATTGCGGCCGGTAAAATCATCTTTTCTTAAGAAATACACCGATTTCTAGTTTCAAAATAGTGAGTATCAATTAGGTATGAACACCTAGACATAAACCCAAAACATATGACAAGTGAATAAACCAATTTGCGCTACATATAATTTGATTAAAAAAAAGCTTTACCCCGCTTTAAATCGGCATCGATTAAGTTAGAACCGGAATGCATTAGTGCAAATAAATCTATAGTATCAGCTGCTTGTATTTGCCTATTTAGAAATTCTCGTCATTTAACTGGTATTTCAGCAAAATTTCGGAATCTGTGCAAATAGTTTCAATAGTTTAACGTCCTCGAACTTTCAAAAGAAAAATATCTTCCATTAGTGTTACGATGTTTATAACTACGTATTCGAAATAACTATACAGGCTGTCTCATCAAACTGTCTTATTAGAATTTTTCGAACTTGTTGTGGGAATGTGATTTTGAAACTTACACTGTAGTCATGGTGAACTATAATCCATTTGAAGAAAACAGTTTCGGCTTAACAGTATTGCAGCGCATAGGGTGTTGATATCAGTTTTCTCATTTTATGTTTAATGGTGTAGTTTTTATCGATTTATTGAACTTGTCGTATCATTTATGAACAACTTGTAATAGGAAAGACTACATTTAAACTTAGTTTGTGATACATTTTTTCTATTTAAGTAAGCGAAACCCCTTTTTCTCATACAAAACACTGAACACATTATTTTTTAAATTATCAAAGTGGCTTACCATCACCACAGTTTTGTAAATCATCATTGTTTAAAATCATAACTTTACTTAGAATATGTTTTACTTTTCTTATGAAATATTTCATTTTATCAAATAAACCAAAAACAAAACATAACACCAAATCGAAATCTCTCGAACATAGAACACATTATACAACATTGCAGATACATTACACTACGTTGTATTACACTGTATTACGTCACACTACATTACTTTGCATTAAAGTACATTATATTGCACAATCCCTTGAAACTGCCACTATTATTAATGTAAGAATAACTCACCTCTTTATCATGTTAGTCTCTTAAAATAATACTGTTTTATTGTAAACTATGAATAAATACATTATTATGAATAAATTGTATATTAAACTATTTTATCTTTTTAATTTAGTACCATTTAAATGTATTCCCTTATCCTGAATCGAATGAGATCAACCACAGTTCGATAGGACTATCCGTTCTCTAGATATTGATTTTTTCCGCTTTTCGATCATTTGATCCCACTGTGCCCCATGACAGATGCTTGAGCAATGGAACATAGAAAAGTAATTTAAAAGATATATTAAATGATGCCATTTTCAAAACATATTTCGGACCCTCTCCTAGTGCATTTTGGAACTAACTTTCTGGACATAGATAGCTGGTGATTCAACAAACACAAATTTTACTGACCACCATGCTATCTAGTAAGATAACACATGGGCTGAAAAGTCCCGCGCCTAACACATAGATAACGCTAGTTTTATTGCAGTCACCTTTCTCTCAGTTAGTACTAACTTTCAAAACACAGCTGTTAAAATTTCATGATATTCTATTCATTAGTTTGTGAGTTATTGTGCTAAGAGTCACGCTACTTTTGTTATTTTCGAAACAATGGATCAGAAACAATTTCGTGTTTTAATTTTACACTGCTTCTTGATGGGAAAAAATACCGTTCAAGCGAAGCAAGGGCTTGAAAAGTGTTATGGGGACTGCGCTCCATCAGAAACAACAATAAAACGTTGGTTTGCTGACTTTAAGCGTGGTCGTAGAGACACCGATGATGCAGAACGCAGTGGACGTCCAAATGAGGCGGTAACACCAGAAAACATAAAAAAAATCCACAAAATCGTTTTGAATGACCGAAAAGTGAAGTTGCGTGAGTTAGCTGACATCCTAAAGATATCAAAAGAACGTATTGGCTTTATATTGCATGAGCATTTGACTATGAGAAAGCTCTGTTCAATGTGGGTGCCGCATTTGCTCACTGTTGACCAAAAACAAGAACGTGTTGATGATTCTGAGCAGTGTTTGGCCATGTTTAAACGTAACAAACCGGAATTTTTGCGTCGATATATGACAATGGATGGAACATGGATCCATCACTTCACTCCGGAATCAGAACGATCGTCATCCGAGTGGACAGCAACTGGTGAACCTCGTCCAACGCGCCTGAAAGCACAACAATCGGCTGGAAAGCTTATGCCTCGATATTTTGGGATGTGCGTGGTGTAATATTCATCGACTATCTTGAGAAAGGAAATACCATCAACAGTGAATATTATATTGGAGCGTTTGAAGGCCGAAATTGCAAAGAAATGACCGCATATGGCAAAGAAAAAAATGTTGTTTCATCAAGACAACGCACCGTGTCACAAGTCAATTAAAACAATGACAAAACTACATGAATTGAACTTCGAATTGCTCCCACATCCACCGTATTCGCCAGATTTGGCTCCCAGCGACTACAGGCTGTTCGCAGACCTCAAAAAAATGCTCGCCGATAAGAAATTTCGCACGAATGAAGAGGTTATCGCTGAAACTGAGGCCTATTTTGAGGCAAAAGATAAATCGTTCTACAAAAGTGGTATTGAAATGTTAGAGCGGCGCTGGAATGATTGCGTTGCCCTTGATGGAGATTACGTTGATGAATAAAGCTAATTTTGAACCAAAAAAAAACGTGTTTTCTTTGTTACGCCCGGGACTTTTCAGCCCATGTGTTATTTATGCATTACATTAGATAACAATGATGCAATAGTACTTTTTAGAAGACACCTAACACTTTCTGCTATTTCATATAAATAATTTATATTAGAAACGTTATTAAATTTCCAATTTAATCAACACTGTAGTATTGATAATAATGAAGATAGTAATGGTAGCTGTTTGATTTGGATCAGTGTGCATGCTTGAAATAATTTTCAGAATAAACTTCATATCTCAAATTTTGCACTGACGTAGTTATTAGCGATGGGCGGCTAATGATTATTAATTCTGAATGTGACGTACATCATTTAAGCTTCCTAAAACTCGACACAACATACAAAATTTCGACAAATTAGTTCCTTATCAACAAACTCCTCGGGTGAGCAATAGTTCCAGAAATAAACCTCCTATGTAATTACGTTTCTTTCCACTATATGTTCTCATTCAGAAAGTCTTCGAGAACTCTAAAATATCCCACATAATTGATGCGTAGTCGCTATTTCAAAATACCAAAATTAGTCAGATAACAATTTCCTAATGGATAAGCAAACAATGCAGACGTATCATTTATTTCCATAACTTCGTTAACGTCGTCTCTGTATCGTCTTCCCTTACCAGCATACATATTGCGCTCTATACAGAGGACAGCTAACATAGACAGATAGTCCTTCGTACTATCATTTTCACAAATACCAGTAATCGTTATTCCATCGGCGCATTCAAGGAGATTAGACTTTAAGTCTCATTACTATGACCAACTGCACCCGCTGGAGGCTCGCCGGAAAACAGGAAAGCAAGCAATAGTGGCGGGGGGTAATTGATCGAACGAAGGGTTCAGATAAATCCATTATCAAGGCTGACTTGATTAAGAAATAAATCATCACCTAAATATTATTAAGGGGGCCGTAACATTCCGTTCGGTAACTAGATCTCGTTGCGACGGAGTGGATTAAAAGGTCCGCCCTTGCGTCCGGACGCGCCGAGATATTTAAAATGCAAGTCCTCGGTGCATCATCCCGACAACAAAATATGCGTCGCGCCTTCTTCTTCGGGAACGAGAAGATTTTTTAATTAAGTTTTCATTACTAGGAGGAATAGCGAGAGACGGAGCGAAGAGAAAGGAAGAAAATAAGAGAAAGGAACGGCCAGCACCAGCGTCAAGATGGCTTCGAAAAATTTTAATAAATATTTATAAGTTGGCGTTGACGTAGACTAATTTCTCGCTGTAATTAATTGCCTTTAAGCTAATTAATTATCTAAACAGGTGTCTTTCTTGAATGACGCTCAACGTAAAATAGATGAACGCGAATCAGCTCTTTGCAACGTCGTTCTTTTCTCATTTCAAATGTTAGAAAGGCGATATTTTGTAGCTTTCTTTTGGTAATATAGATTCTTTTAAATCAAATAGATGGGATAGCAATTTCTTTCCAAATTTCGTGACAAACTCAAGAAAATGTTGTTCAATGCTATTAACAATGTTATCAAGTGTACAGATATTCCGTAAAATGATCTACTGAAAGTTCTAAAGAATGCAGCAAAATAAAATGTGCATGTGCTTAGTACTTCAAAGAAGATAGGTATTGGATTACATCACAAACTACGAATTTATTAATTTTGCAATTCTATCATTTACATACTTTATTTACAGTGCTGGATGTCCACACATCTATCACCATAAAAAAAGATGATAAAATTGAGAGTATCACACAAAGGATGTTACACGTACACTATCGTACATATTATTTCGGACACCCAGTAAAATGTTGTAAGCTCTGCTAAAAGATCATATAATTGCTTTTATATACAAATGATATTTATATTCCCTTATGAAGTATAATGTTTATTAATTGTAGAGGCAATTGTAAAACCTATTATGCTTTATGACCCAATATAGTAATTTTCAGAATAATCCTCATCGCCAGAATTAGGATTATTTTTGGGACAATATTCCAGGTAATAAATTTACAATACTCTTTAGGGTAGAAGCAGGCATTTTAATAACTTTAATTAGGTTGACACAAAAAGCCAGGCTTTAATACCAACGCACGCACAAGCAGGTTTAATTAGAAACTTAAGCGTTTATCAATACACAATACACCTTCGGATGGCCTGCTCCCACCCCAAAGAGTATTGTAAATGTATTACCTGGAATATTATCCTGAAATTAATCCTATTTGTGGTTATGAGAATTATTCTGAAAATTACTATATTGCGTCAGAAAATATAATAGGTTTCAATGATTCTCTAACTGATATTTTTGGAAGTTTGGCTGTAGAGTTAATACACAATAGACTTTATAAAGGACCTAATATGAATGCTATTTTTATATAAACGTAATTATATTATCTTTTAGTAGAGTTTACAACATTTTACTGGGTGCTCGAACTAATATGGACGGTAGTGCATATCAACATCGTAAATCTGGATCCTGAATGCTTTTTCTTCAATTATATTTTGTTACAAATTTTATTGTAAGATTAAATGAAATATATGCACATAGTAAAAATGTTTGTAAATAGTGGATTTACTTGTAATACTATGTACTTAACGTTATTACATCTACTTTATAGTAAAATTTTCCAACAAAGTCTTTGTAATTTCGCATTTTTACCTTCAATGTAGTTTTAAGAATGACTCCATAATACTAGTTAATTCTTTATGAAAATCTCTACTGATACGTGGAACTAATACAAAGTCTAGTCGATGACGTCTTCACACCAAACGCATTACCATGCATTGCACAATACGCAGCCTGTCAATCATCCTAAACAATTTATGCATAATAAAATATTTTCCAATACCATTATCCATTTCAGATCTTGATTATCGTCCGTGTATATGCAAATGCCGGGGCGACATTACCCAATCCAAACGATATTTTATGCATCGCGATGCAAAAACTCAATTACCGGCTACGTAAAGCGATGAGTATCTAACCCGATCATATTGTTTCTGTACCCCGTTCGTATCGACCTTATGAATCGCGTTCTCCGTCCTTCTCTTTCGAACGCCGCATTGTATGTATAATTATTTTGTTATATTACGTTTTACCATTATCCATAGACGTATAGATATTCATATTTTCTGGTCCTCCTATCTCCCGCATCGACGGGAGGCGATTTCAATGACCTTTCGCCGAGGAAGAAATACGATTATGGAATTTGTTCGATGCAGTTCACGTTCTCGTTTCAAATCGATATCGCATCGAAATGAATGCATGAGATGTACGTAGTGAAATATATACGCATATTATAGATATTTCTAGATCGAATAGGCATAGGAGTGGGTATACAATGATGTACAGAAGTATAGAGCAAATACTATTTGATCATAAATCTACCTTCTAGCAAGCCATGAAATTATTTCTTCAAAATATGTTGTTGGTAGTGAGTAGTGATTAGACAGTGACAAATAAAATACATTTGTCATGTGTACTGTATTGGCTGTCACTAACGCCACAGAATAAGTCAATTTTATTAAGTTATTTTATCAACCTAAGTTTAAAGAAGAAATATTTCATAACTTGCTAGAAGGCAAATGTAGTCTATCGTATGGTACATTGTTTGAATTACTACTATTATTTTTTATTCTTATTTGTTGCCCAGTGATCCAAAATTGTACTTTCGTGACAAAAAGTCTCTAATTTTTCTCATAAGTCGATTTTTACTGTAAGATGACGAAATGTTACCAAATATTGATAATAGAACACTTCATTTAGTGCTTATACGAGAGCGACCTGATATGTTTCCGGAATCGACAAGAAAAACGCGGTATTGGCGTGGTTTCTTATTTTTATTTTTCTATGTAGTCTCCCCAAAGATCAATACACTTTTTCAAACGGTGCTCCAGTCTCTGAATATGGAGGATGAGAGACTAACTCGTAGCACAACTCATTCAATTTGAACACGACAATGAGGGATGAATGAGCTTTTTCCGAGGCAAACGTGGCCGTTTCTCCTTCAATACTGCATCGAATCGGGTCAATAAATCGCTGTAGTGTCGCCCCGTGATCGTCCTTCCCTTCTGCAGATAGTCGATGAGGATCACACCTTGAAAATCCCAAAAAACGGTCGCCATGACCTTTCTGGCCGATGGAATGCTCTCTGGTTTCTTCGGAGCACATTCGCCCGGAAAAGTCCACTGCTTCGATTATTCCTTGGTCTCCGGTATGTAGTGGTGGATCCAAGTCTCATCCACGGTTACGAAACGCATGAAGAAATCCCTTGAATTGCGTTGGATCCCAGCCAGACACTTCTTCGAAACAATCACCCGATTTCGTGGTACCCATTGCGCCGAAAGCTTTTTCATACCGACAATTTCGTGTATGATATAGCCAAAGCGTTCTTCTGAGATGCCTGTTGTCTTTGCAATCTCTTTCAGCTTCAATCGGTAAAGGGCTAACGAATTTTCGCAGCCGTTTTCCCAGCCACCCAGAAGTGTTTTATCACTGCGCAAAATTCGATTTTATCCATTTTTGCGAAACCGCCTGACTTGCTACTCAAAACACATTATTAAACAACAACTATTAACAGTAGACGTCTGAAATTTTGGCGGTTGACATAAAAAAAGATTGTTCTTGCCGACCAATGAATCCATTTCAACCTTCGTGCGCCATCTCTTGTCGATTCTGGAAACATCATGCTAAACATCCCTTCTGTAATCAGGGACCGCTACCATACTAGTTTGGAGATTGTTATTTCATGCAAGTTTGAATGCAGAATTTCCAAGTTTTTTATTTTCTAGTATTACTTATTGTGATTTCTGGAACATAGATTTGGACGTACTTTCGAATATAGTTCGTGATACAGACTAGGCATTTCTTGCTGATTACACAGACTGAAATGAAATCTTTATATACACCCTTGCGAAGTTTTGCATTCCAAAAGAAAGAACAATGCATACACGGCGTGAATTCCCATGTGGTTTATATCTGATATCAAGCAGCATATAAAAATTAAAAGCTGCTATTGTAGAAAGTGGTTGACTCCAGGATATGAGATCCCTTTTTCCCTTTTTGAGGTGTTGAACGGCCCTACGGGACTATAAACTGCCTTGCTCGTCATAAGCTCAGAAGATTTAAAGTGTAGGAATAGTATGTGTAAAATATTTAATGGCCTTGTTACTACACTCTTTCGCCGGAAAGAATGAAGAGCAGTTAATCATTCTCTCAACGAAGAATGTTGACTCGGGACCATACCAAACTCGTCCCTAAAAGATACTGGCAATATACCAAATTCAAGTGTACGCACTTTTACCACTCGACCACCGAGTCGCTAATTATAATGATATTAAAAGATTTCGTAGTTAGAGATAAAGAGAAGTATGTACGAGGTAGGCGCCATAAATTTCGGCCTTCGAAGAGTAGTAGTTTTTAGTAGGCAACCAACCAACGTGACTAACGCATGAATATGTCCGAAATAATGTATACTTTTCGCTGGCGCCATCTCTTAGTTAAACCGAAAAAAAAACTGTATTTTTTCAGTCTTTTATTAAATTAAATTAATATTTAGTATCCCACTAAATTAGCTATGAGTATTAATTTCGAGATGGAGCCTATAACGTAGAATCAATTGCCGTAAATTAGACTGCCAACATGACTGATAAAGGTTAGGAATGGGAAAAAATAACATTAACAAACTGCTAATCCTCTTCAAACCTCGAAACACTTTAGATTACCAACCATTAAACTAGTCAACCTAACTTTTATAGTACCATTCGAAAGGTTTAGAACGAATTAAAATTCAATGCTATTGACTGTTAAACGAGCAAGATAAAAATTAGTCAAGTAATAAAAGTGCCACAAGATTTTATTACACGTACGCTTATCAAAGACAACGATTGATGCTCGTATCAAGCCGAACGTACCGCTACGAAATGATTATTGTCCCATTAAATATATAGTTAACCTACCATTCATTATGCGGGACGTTTATTTTCGACCGCGAGGGAAATATTTTCGGACCCCGAGTGTAACTAAGTTACGACGCTGCTTCAGCCGAACGAGCCAGGGCTGCCAACCGGCGCTGTACGAACGAAATATGAATAATATATTCATAACTTTTAACTTCCTCCCGGTGTCCAATTACCAGAATATCATATTTTACGGGGATATAAAATAATAGTAAATCTTCGCGTTTATGATTACCATATGGACGAAGACGCGAGGGGCAATTACGGGTAGCGCTACCAGACACCGATCACCAATTTAAGGAACAAATTATTATTGTTATTGAGTTACAGATGGGAAGAGGAACGTCGTTTGTGTTTATTATAATGTCGGCCATATTCTAGCAATTAATTTTAGTACATGGAGTGTATTTCGACAAGATTGGTGAAACAAAAAGAAACGAGAGGCTTTCAGTATCCGTTTTGAACAAATAGGGTTGTCTCTTTCTATGCAACACACAAACTCATATAAGATTCGAAACTAATCATATAATATTTTCACAATCACTTTAGCGCACTGTAATTGGTATAGAAAGGTATAAAAACTTGGAATGCAAATATATAAAGACAAAATATTTGACGATGGGAAAAGAAGAAGAAAAGTAAACACAAAGTTATTATGCTTTCGAAACAATGGCAAATAAAAGAAGAAAAAAAGAGATCCAAAATGAATAACACATGGGCTGAAAAGTCCCGGACCTAACACATAGATGACGCTAGTTTTATTGCAGTCACCTTTCTCTCAGTTAGTACTAACCTTCAAAAGACAACTGTTAAAATTTCATGATATTCTATTCATTAGTTTGTGAGTTATTGTGCTAAGAGTCACGCTACTTTTGTTATTTTCAAAACAATGGATCAAAAACAATTTCGTGTTTTAATTTTACACTGCTTCTTGATGGGAAAAAATACCGTTCAAGCGAAGTAATGACTTGAAAAGTGTTATGGGGACTCCGCTCCATCAGAGACAACAGTAAAACGTTGATTTGCTGACTTCAAACGTGGTCGTAGAGACACCGATGATGCAGAACGCAGTGGACGTCCAAATGAGGCGGTAACGCCAGAAAACATAAAAAAAAATCCACAAAATCGTTTTGAATGATCGAAAAGTGAAGTTGCGTGAGTTAGCTGACATCGTAAAGATATCAATAGAATGTATTGGCTTTATATTGCATGAGCATTTGACTATGAGAAAGCTCTGTTCAAAGTGGGTGCCGCGTTTGCTTACTGTTGACCAAAAACAAGAACGTGTTGATGATTCTGAGCAGTGTTTGGCCATGTCTAAACGTGACAAACCGAACAAACCGGAATTTTTGCGTCGATATGTGACAATGGATGAAACATGGATCCATCACTTCACTCCGGAACCAAAACGATCATCATCTGAGTGGACAGCAACTGGTGAACCTCGTCCAAAGGGCCCGAAAGCATAACAATCGGCTGGAAAGGTTATGGCCTCGGTATTTTTGGATGTGCGTGGTGTAATATTCATCGACTATCTTGAGAAAGGAAATACCATCAATAGTGAATATTATATAGCGTTATTGGAGCGGTTGAAGGCCGAAATTGCAAAGAAACGACCGTATATGGAAAAGAAAAAAAATTTGTTTCATCAAGACAACGCACCGTGTCACAAGTCAATCAAAACAATGGCAAAACTACATGAATTGAACTTCGAATTGCTCCCACATCCACCGTATTCGCCAGATTTGGCTCCCAGCGACTACTGGCTGTTCGCAGACCTCAAAAAAAATTGTCTTTTCCGTGAGTGATTCCACCAGTACTATGAGTAGCTGTATTTTAACAGCATTATTATGTTAGGTATATTATGGTTTGGCTAAAATTTAACATACTTTCATCAATCCTTGCTGCTTCAGTTGATTTTCACCAAAATGTATATTATTTTCATTTACACTGCTTTCAAAACGTCATATTTTAATATGCAGAATCATTAATTGAAACTAATTGAATCATGGCCAACTAGGTGAAAATATTTTCAGGATAGTTGCTTTTCCGGTTATACCTAACGTCAGCATTAACTTCTTTATGTTCAATGGAGTGGTACCTCTCTTGTCGCACATCTTTGGTAAAATTTTATCAGACGACCTTATACCTACTATAGGTTTCAAAATTGTTGCCATTAATACAACTTTTGAAATCATTTCAAAATGTAGGTGTAAGTGTTTGCACTATTTTAGAAGAACTCTTAAAAATAGTAACGATGTATCCATTATAGTTCAATTATGTACAGAATGGTTCAAATTAAACTTCACTTTAGTGCAAATTCAAAGCATCTAAAGTGAAATTCCTTAAATATCATTATCCATTCTTTATTTCATATTATAATGCAGAATTATATCTTACATCGATCTGTATTAACTTTTTTAATAATTTAGAATTAGAACATTAATTATTTCAAAGTGAATACCACGTGACTAATAGCTAAGGAAAAATTGAAATAAGATAAAAATACTTTAATGTACCTAAGTATTCCAAGATTTCATATGTAACCAAGCATTATATTCGATGTATCTTATGGTTCTCGACTAAACTTCTGTTGTACAAACCTTCTGATGTTATAGAAGATTTATAGAATATAACGTTCTTACGTTTTGTTATTTCCAATCATTCCCCATAATACTGAATAAAGATCCACAATATTTCTTACCTTCGAGATTAACCTCGGATTGATCCACGCAGTTTTGACGTCATTATCGAGGAGTTTGTAGCAAGCCTTCGAGATAAGCTGAGGTCCCTCGACCGCAGCCGACGAAGGGTGGATCCTGGAGGTCTGCTGGAGCTGCTGTTGCTGTTGCTGCTGTTGTTGCTGAGGCTCCCTACTCGCATGCGAGGACCTGGAAGGATATTAAATTGCCTCGAATTAATATTGTGACTGCTCGGGGGCGGTCGCCACGAATTTGTCAAGTATTCTGATATGACCTAGGCAAGTCGGACGCGGAGGAACTGGTCCCTCTTTTATGATTGATGCTTACGGTCGCGGAGTCGGCATAGGGACGTTTAAACGGAATTAATGTTGTTATTAAACGAATTAGGATCCGCGCACGGATTTTTTCTACTAGGAGAATAGATGCATACGTTATGTAAATCTACCATGACAGCACAAACTCGGTCGGTTATACGCACCAAACGCTATTATTAACGTTTCACGCGCATAGTGTGATTGCGTGTTTTCGTTAGTATTCTTTCCCATATTAAATACACCTCCTAGAGCACTCATAATTAAAACCACTTATTAATGCGTCAAGGAAATGTGCTGGACAATGTGTTTTTAAACCAGAAACCTCGTTTGACTATGAACCGCTGTTTTTTTTTCTCGTTGTTAGAGTAGAATTACCATGTAAATTAGTTTGGGGCGGAGAAGAGAAGCTGAATATAAGGTGTATTTTAATAAGTAGGCTTATCTGTTTATTATTTAGAAAAGGATAGAGTAAACTAATATGCATAATATACCGCGGAATATGAGCAACTCGTAAACCTGTATTAAAGAGTCTTCGAGATATATTCAATACCAATATACATTTACAGTGACTCACAGTGAAAATGATGCAGTAGTATATAATTTAGTAAGAAACTGAAGATGTTAGGTAAAGTAATTACTTGGGAAAAGTAAGTTAAATATATTATATCTACTATTCTTGAAAAACATTCCAAAAGTAAAACAAAACTAATTCGAACAAGAATTACGAATTCTAATTACGTTACAGCGAGATACATATTTAATAATATAATGAACATTATACATTTACAATAATATTGAATTAATTATTTTTTAAAGTTAAAAAGAAAAAATTCATAATTAGTTGGGTTTTCTTTAGATTTTATAATTAATTACAATATATTTAGAACAGATACTACTAACTTATGCATATAATCTGGAGAAATACTGTTCCATTCATGTAACAAAGCATTTCTTAGAATATTCCTATTGGTTATTCGATGCACTTTTGCTTCAAGAATAAGCCACAAATTTTCGATAATGTTTCTGTCAGGTAACTGAGCTGGAGTTTTCACCGTACTGCGGCAGTTATATAACAATTATATAAATTAAACATCTAAACTCATTTTCTGTGTCAAGTTTCCTGGCACTAAACACTAAATTCTGCCTAAGGATGTTTAAGTACATAAACCTATCCATAGTACCTAATAATAATAGGATGAATGTTTTCAACACCAGCAGCAAAAACACAGCCCTAGACCATTACAACGCCTCCTCCATGTTTAACAGTTGGTTTTAAATGTTGAGGTGTTAATTCTTAATTCTTTTTCCTCCACACATTACCCTTCCCATCTTAGTCGAAAAAATTAAATTTACTTTCATAGGAGATTAAAATAGTTTTCCAGATGTCGAAATCTTTATTTTGATCCTGTAATGCAAATTGTAAGCGAGTTCCTTTATTGTTCTGGGTTATAAACGGTCTTTTCCTGGCTATTCGTTCGTGCAAATTGGCACGCCCTAGAGTTCTTCGAACTGTATCTGCATTTACGGTATTGCCCAGAACACGTTTCACCTGCAGGGCTAACTTAGGAGCACTTAACAGTGGACTATATTTAGATTGTCTAATAATCCACCGCTCGTAATGTTCGTTATATATTTTTTGGACTTATTTAACCTTTATTCTTCTCTGTTTTCGCAATTATATCGTTCAATAATATTCTGTATCGCAGATGCGCTTCTATTTAATATTTTTGCAATTTTTCGTGTACTTTTATTCTTTTTATGGTGAAAACTTACTAATTCTGTCTATTCGATCCATGTTGAACTACTCTAAATTATAAGCTCCTTGTGTTAACTTGCATTTCATGGTTGTACCGGATAGAGAGGTAAAGTAAACGTGCATCTAGGAACTTTCCCTATTCGTATAAAAATTGTGTACTGGGTTGTATCATTTTCACTGTGATGTTGAATGTATAACCGCAGTAATCTTATCTGGTTAGAATCCGTAATACCTGTTCGAATTAGTTTTGTTTTACTTTTGTGATGTATTTCAAGAATAGTAGATATAATATATTTAATTTACGCTTTCTAAATAATTAATTACTTTTCCTAACATTTTCAGCTTCTTACCAAATTATATACCCCTGCATCATTTTCACTGTGAGTCAGTGTATATACATACATATTTCAGGTTTAATGACAATGTCATTGATATTAGAGGTCCCTCGCAATCGATCCATACCAACCATTCCTTTAAGTCACCCACGGATTCATTCTAAGGAACTTGATTAAAAAATAAATTCTTGCTTTCGGTAAATTAGCCTTAACATATACACTGTCGCTCAAAATTATTAGACCTCAACAAACTAAACTTAGTGTGAATTTCTATATGTATTTTTTGGACGTGTACCTCAATAAGCATAATTTCAGATTAAAACACCCTAAATTCTTATTATTAATTTTTGGAAGCAAAAAACGAAGACTAACCTTCAAACTTCAATATCCCCAAATCGTCATTAACTCAGTTTATTTTTCGGATGAGAGCGACACTGAACACTGTTCAAGGTTTTGGCAAAGAAAAGCAGAAACGAGAACAGAGAATCACGAAAGACCGCGATATTCATTGGACCTCAATCCTATGAGAAAATTGTTGGACGAATTAGACAGAAAAGCACGTTAATGATATTCAAGTTCAGCGAAGCGGTTATTGAAGTGCATTAAGTTTGAGTGGATCGAGTGGAGCGCAGGACTAATAATAAGATAAATTAGATTAATTAAAGGAATATCAAAGCTGTAATAAAAGCCAAAGATGGATTTTTTGATTATTTAAACCACCATTTAACGACATGCGATTCACTTAACGTACCTTATTGCGTTAAAGCCGGCAAAGACGATATCGAAGAGGAACAATATAATTATAAAGGAAGAAGAAGAAGAATTTGAACGAATATGTTCTCTATCTTATTTCTGGTCTGCACCATAATAGTTGTGAGTGCATATTAATCTAGTGAAGTAGGGCATGGAATGGGATATTTACACTAACGTTGATGAATCTAATATTTTTTTATTTATAAATTATTAATGCTTATTGCGGTTGAGCTGTTCGGTTCCAGACTATAGCTTAATTAACATATTCTTTTATAATATAATCCCCTTCGCTTTAGTATTATAATTTATAAGGAATGTATATAGATTTCTTAAAACGGTCTTAAGCTTATGAGCAGCTGTGTATGCATTTCTCTTACTAAAAATTAATTTATAATACGTATATATTTATTCTCGTTGGTCACATTATGCTGCCTTTTCCTTTATTAGTTTTGGTTACGCAATAATGAAAAAAAAAACAGAAGTGCATGCTGTTCAACATCTTTACAATAATCAAATAAAAAGCTCCCAACCATCAGATGTTACAAGAAATGTAATGCAATATAATTTAAAAAATATGTAGCAATTCTAGGTAATTTGTAATTCAATCAAATAAATTGGTATGAAGCTTCCGTCGGCTGATAAATTTTCATTTTTCTTGTAATTTCCAACGTTATAATTCAATGTAAAACTTTACAAGTGAGCGCGCTTGTCTGGAGATTAATAGTCGCGGGTTCGAATCCTATCGGATACCATAGAGATGTTGGAAATTACAAGGAAAATTAAAATTTATCAATTTGTAATACTTTATAATAATATAATTGAAGTTGAATCTTTTATACATTTTTATTAATTACACAAAATTACATCAGTTTGCATAATAAGAACTTTTAGGCAGTAAAGGGAAATTTCAGTTAAGAGTAGCAATTGCCCTTAAGAAAAGAATTCATTATTACGATATTAAGACAAAATCCGTGTATGGGCAATTTTAACGTATTAAAGGCCTATACTTAAGATTGTTAATCCAAGTTCCTATCCCAATACAATATTTATGCCCCGTACACTTCATTAGGAAGTTTAAATAAAATCCCAGACCAAGGGGGTGTTCCAACATTTCCAATTATGAGATGCACCCTATAATTTACTATCACTAATTTCATAAAACATCCTCGTCTCGATCTTTCTTATCCAATTATAGTTGACAGCATAATAGAGGGTATTCCTTTAAATGTCTCCTACTAATTATACACGTTGTTTACCATAATTCTCGTGTCCCCATTAGCCGGCTATATAATGCATACATATATTATATAATGGAGGAGATGTTCCCTATACGATGTGCACAATAATGAATTTGATTATTCTTCATCCGTGTTGGTCACCCTATTAATCATTTTAATTAATCCGATGAGCCTTCCTCGACGTAATAACTCATAAGACTAATTGAGGATATCATTCGATAATTGAGCAAGTAGTTGAAGTATTGCAACGAAGGCGTTAGGTTCAAATATAACTAATAGTGTTTGAGGTATGGTTTATAAATGCCATCACATAATCCCGTTTCTATCTTTGGAATAAAATATACAAGCGCGTATATAAAAAAATATATATTTGTGAATTACGACGATACATGCTACCTACTGGGTTAATAAATATGCCCAATACCCACAGTTTTATGTAATCACAGTAATAAGGAAACATTATGTAATAGAAACGATCATGATTTTACTTTACTTGCAATGAACTGAAATTCGTTATATGAAGAATCAGAATATATCATTCTATTCGATTTATATAACACCATTCTACCAACGACCTGTGCTGGGCATCAAAATACTTAAAATACGTTGAATTAAGAAATAATTCGGCTCCTACTATAAACTCTTTTTGAGTAAGGGTGGTTTGTTTTTTGAGATCATATCATCTTCTTTTGGATTGCATTGATTGTATTTCCCTGACTAACAATTTTTACACACTAACCTAAACTACTTAAAAGAAGTATTATCCAAAAACACCCCGGTATTTACAGATGAAATTATCAGAAAAAGAATTCTCTATCGTAATTACAAAAATACTACAGAACCTAGTACACGTCACACTTCCGTACGTCCATGTTCTTTCAGAAATTCCCCGGTGCTCCGTACCAGGAAGGCAAAGCTTTTAGAGCAAGTTAAGGGGAATTATTCAATATGGTAAATAAAGCTTAGTGTCTACCAAAAATAACTCCAAGATCCTTAAATGAATCAACCGTAGTCACAACCTTTCCTTCTATTGTAGGTATAGGACGAATTTAGAGGATTCGTTTTACGTCATATACTGGCATTCTCTGACAAATGGGGGCTTACTAGCTTTGAGAACGAGGAAGCAAAATGATATAGAATTCCATGGTCAATGCACACGAAAAGTGTATATAATATATATATATATATATATAAATAAGTATATATCATCATCAAGTTGCCCACTATTATCTCACTAGTATATTGAATAACAAGTGCCAAATTAGTTACTGTGGATCTTCCAGGTAAAAAGACATAGAAATGTTCAAAAAGTATAGAAGAAGCGATCTTTGACGCTATTATATAGCTTGATGTTCCAATAACATATGTGTTAAACTTCATGTCGATGTATCAAGTAGATTGCTGTGTCCACTAGTTCAAAGCAGAGCGCTTTGCCGCTTTTTCAAAATGAACAATATGGAAATTTGTGATTAAACACCTGTGAAAAAAGTATTTTTCGCCCAAAGAGATTCATGCCGACATGGTAAATATTTAAATGGGTGAATGAATTTAAAAAAGGTCGTACGAGCGTCAATGACGGTCCCCATTCTGGACGCCTAAAAACAGCCACTTTCACAGAAAGTGTGCAAAAAGTTTGGAAATTTGTGCAAGATATTACTAGGGCTACAGGCATCTCCACAGAGCGGAAGACCGACATTTCAAATGTTAAATTAGATATATCTAAGCGGTGTACAAGATGGCTGCGGTGTTTGCTTACACCACTGCAAAAACTCAAATGCGTGGAGTGTTCTACAGCCATTTTGGAGCGATTTGGGTCAAATCCAACTTATTTTTTGCGCCAATTTGTGACTTGCGATGGAACATGGATCCACTGCTATACACCGGAAAGTAAAGAGCAATCAAAACAATGAACTAAACATGGTGAACTCATCGATTACCTTCGAAAGGGACAAACGTTCACTGGATAATACTATTCTAAACTTTTGGATCAATTACAGGCAGCCATCGTTGAAAAAGGACCCGGAAGAAAGTAAAAGAAGATCCTCCGTTAAGACAACGCCTTAGTTCACAAGAACTGGACTGTCGATGTAAAGTTGCCCAAATTAAAGTTCGCAGCGCTTGAACATGCCCCATTGAAGGAGATTATGACGAAAAATAAAACACATTTCGTTGAAATATTGCTATTTACTATGCTTTAGTTACCGAATTTTTCAGCTTATCCTCGCAAGTACACTGTAATAGATAACCTGTGCGTATGTGTACTTTTGCAAAATTAAATACTCAAACACCATATAGGCCACACATGTTTAACAATTTAAAGGAAATGTGGAACGTACGTCACAGAATGAACCGTGTGATGTTTGCTACTAGATGGGATAAAAAGAATAAAAAATAAACATAAAAATTAAAAACAGTCTTTCATCGAAACTTGTAATTTTCGAAGTGATATTGAGGAAATAGAAAAAAGTTGTTATAATATACTGTTTAAGAGGATCTAGGAAAACCGTTTATACCTGTTTTTTACTCATTTATTTGAATTTCTCTAGTGGGTCATGTTTATGTTCATAATTGTTATTAATTATTTAAAACTAATCATTATAGTTGTTTCCAATATTACATCTGCATCTGCAGTATGCAGACATATAGACATAGAACTTTGAGAATATTTTTATAGAAACATAAGAAATTTCGTACACAGTAGACATATCAAGCTTCTTACAACCGGGTTTATATAATGTAACACATGGGCTGAAAAGTCCCGAGCCTAACACATAGATGACGCTAGTTTTATTGCAGTCACCTTTCTCTCAGTTAGTACTAACCTTCAAAAGACAGCTGTTAAAATTTCATGATATTCTATTCATTAGTTTGTGAGTTATTGTGCTAAGAGTCACGCTACTTTTGTTGTTTTCAAAACAATGGATCAAAAACAATTTCGTGTTTTAATTTTACACTGCTTCTTGATGGGAAAAATACCGTTCAAGCGAAGCAATGGCTTGAAAAGCGTTATGGGGACTCCGCTCCATCAGAGACAACAATAAAACGTTGGTTTGCTGACTTCAAACGTGGTCGTAGAGACACCGATGATGCAGAACGCAGTGGACGTCCAAATGAGGCGGTAACACCAAAATACATAAAAAAAAACCACCTTGACGTTTCAAGGAAAACTGTAAATACACGACAAAACCCGACTATGGACGACGGCCGTGAAAGTCTACATTCAACTATTGTATTAGAGTAGATCTCTGGTATAGTTTTGAATGGTTCAAGCTTATTTCAGGTTGTCAAAATATTGAAATATCTTGAAAAAGTTGAAAGTTTCAACGAAACGTCAGTTCTTAAGCGTGAAGGCCAAATAAATATCTTTTTGCTCAAAATCCTGCCATTTTATCGCAATTACTACCGATGTTTTAAATCCACCTGACCATATTTAACAGAAAATGTTCCACCAACCTATTCGAAACTGTAAACTTCCGCAGCTAAAACCGTACACAAACAGAATATGTAAATGATAACGCAAACACCAAGATCAAAGAAATAAAATAATGTAGCCGACGAAAAAAGGGAATTTTGTATGTTACATCCGCGACGATTCGCATCTCACTCCTATCTACTACACGACCAGGTACGGTAAGCAAATTTTTAATTAAAAATTTAGGACCAGACGCTGTTGCATAGGTAAACGCAATTTAACGGACAGAAGGCGAACGATAAGAGAGCAGAGTGTGAAATAGAAGGTGACGCAGCAGGGAAAGTCGGCGTCAATTTAATTGAAGAGGATACGGCGGACAAAAAAAATGTCAGACGGGATAATATAGGTACCTTACGTACCGAGCGAGGATAATATATTCTTTTCTATATTTACGACACGTTTCGGGGTACTCTAAATTAGTAATGCGATATTTTTTTAAAGTCGTACGCGTTAATATTTATGCGGGCCGTACGAAATACGATGTAAATAATTAATTACCTAATGCGAAATGAAAATATTACTTCTAGATAAGGGATACAAATGAAATACATCTTCTTTTCGAATCCCTTGGGACGAATAAAAAAATAACACGAAAGCAGCAACTTTAGACGATGGTTACCGTTATCGTAGACGTACCATCTAAGAGTATGATTTTCTTCTTAGATCAGGGATCCCCAAAACTTTTTACATACATATATCATTCAAATTCGCTTCAACCTTACTATTTTATTCGCATATGTTATACTGTTTTATCGGTTGGATTAGTGTAACACAAAACATATTTCATTCAAAAAAGAAAGCGGCTGCATAAGTTACTAGTGAAGTATCTCAAAGGTCGGTATATTTTAGTCCAAACCATAGCAGCATCACCATCGTATTGAGGTCTTCTCAAATAAATTCTGGGTTATTGCATGTACCGAGTTTGCGCCCATCTTCTAGGTACAATATAAAACAACACATCACTAAACAATATTCACTTCCATTCAGTATGACCTTATATTAGATTAAATAAGAGTGATATTGCATTGCGACCTATTAATATATTGTGTCCCCTATATGAGCTGTAAGCTACCAGGGTTTACCTGCACTAGCTCCTCGTCCAGTAACTGAATACTCACAACACTCAGAGAAGTGTTTCTTTGCATCAAGAAAATAGATTTTCTCGCAAAAATCGAACGTATGGATTTATTCTGGCAAAATATACACAGCCCTTCTCGGGCTATACCCCGAAGACTACCGAAACGTCGGCATAGGTGAATGATTTACAAACGATGAAGAAATATTTTCAAAGTTCCAGAGGTCCAGAAGTTCGTGGAATGAAAGGGTTTTAAATAAAATAAAACAATAAATCTATTTTTCCTTTTCAATATAATCACCCTTAAGCACAATACATTTATTAGATCTATAAATTAATTTTTCTAAACCACCATAAAAATATTTGTTATCTTTCGCCTCGAAATGGGCCAAAATTGCCTCCTTTCCTTCATTGTCGTCGGAAAACTTTCTTCCACGTAAGTCTTTTTTTTAATTGGGGAACAAATAAAAATCACTAGGTGCCGGGTCTGGACTGTAGGGCGGATGGACTATTGATTGAAAGCCATGCTTGTGCAGAGCAACCATTGCAACTTTGCTCGTGTGAAGCGGCGCATTGTCTTGCAAGAGCAACACACCCTTGGTCAATTGGCCTCCTTTAATTTTTCTAATATCGATGCGTAATATTCTCCGGTTACGCTCCTACCTTTCTCTTTGTAATCAATCAATAATATCCCCTCACAATCCCAAAAAACAGTAGCCGAACTTTCCAGCCGATTCTGACAGTTTGAATTTCTTTGGCGGTGGTGTCCCCTTTTTATGCCATTGCAGGGACTCCTGTTTGGACTCAGGCTCAACGTGATGAACCCATGTTTCATCTTCGGTAACAATCAGCTCCAAAATATGTGCAGGTTTGTCTCCACACAGCTCCAAAAATTGTTTAGACGCACAGACGCGCTGCTGTTTCTGCAGCGGCGTGAGCATTCTCGGTACCCATCTTGCACTGACTTTTGTCATACCCAGGTGATCATGTAGGATACGCAAAATGGTGGTATCTGATACTCCAAGTAATGCAGATAATTGTTTTTTCTTCAAACGGGCATCTTGCAGTAGAAATTTTTGCACTTTTTCGACGATGTCTGATGTGTTGGCCTCAACTGGTCGTCCTGAGGGAGGGTCGTCTTCAATCGACTCCCGACCATGGTTAAAAAGACCATGCCACTTATAAATCATTGATTTACTAGGGCGCTGTTCCCATAAACGGTTTCCATTTCATTCAATGTGGTTTGAGCATTCTTTCCTTGCTTTGTAAGGAACTCTAATACAGCACGGTGTTCAATTTCCTCGATAGTTTCAGTTTTCTTCCGGATTGACTTGCTTAGCAGGCAACTATTCGTAAACGACTAACGCTATACGGCTGCAACTTAACTTATATATTAATGATGAGTCGCCAATCAGAATGACACCTAGAGAGCGCCCCTATCCCTACTCCATTCCACATCTCGACCTCCCCTCGTAAATATTTATACGCTTTGACGTTTTTATCACTTCATTTTCTACCACTGACTGTTTTCCGCAACATTTCGCGAATTCTTCCCTCACTTTCCTAAACATGTAATCGATGTCATCTCCGGCTAATATAACCTGATCGTCAGGGAACTTCATATATATATATATATATATATATATGCTGGTCATCGAGAAGCATCCCCATCGGAATACATTTCTTTCACCAATCCCTAAGTACCGTCTTCACATATATTTCAAATAACGTTGGTGATATGCAGCATCCTTGTGCGTTTAGTAGCATAATTGAAGCAAAATTAAGGCAACTTTCAGAGAGTCACAACACAGATTCAGGAAGAGATATTCGTATTAAGACAAACACGTTATTTCTTCCATCATTATTGATTCACATTCGGACAATATTTATTCCTGTTCTTGGTTTGACTCTATTAGTTGTTGACGATCCTATTTCCATCTGTTTACTACTTCTTTTACTAAGATTAACATATTTTCCTCATTGTCTTTTATACGGAAAGAAACTGAAAAACGAGTCGAATGATGTAAAACCATTAACTCAAGATGGAAATATAACGAGGAACTGAAAAATAAAATAATAAATAATTGAATAAGAATGATGTGAATACTGCTTTACGGTGCCATCTCTTAGATTTTCACATCTTCTAACAGAGAAATACTACTGGAATTCTTCCATAGATTTTGTACTTCCTGTAGCTCAATGGGTCCTTGTTTTGATGTGGCGTGTTAGACTAGGTTACATCTAGAATGTATGTATGATACTAACACGCCACATAAAATGTTTTGGAATCAATAAATTCTTTTGTATTACTTAATATACTTTATATATGTATACACCTCTCTGAATACTATATTTCTTCAACAAAAAAAATCAATAAATCAAGACATCCATTAGTACTAAACTACCTTCGTACGTGTGCAATTGCATAAAAGCATATTTTAAATATATTGGACTACCTTGCATATGTATGCACGTACGTAGATGTATATTGTGTACTTTATTATATGCAGCTACGCTAGTTCATTGGTAATTATTCGCCCAGCAGATTAATATTTAATATTCCTAATGGGTTCAGAGAACCTTTCGCGCACACGGGTAATATAAGCCTGCGACCGGTCGAGTTATTGCTAATTAGTCGTTAAAACTAGCCCACGTCGTAAATTATTCAATTGTTGGCCGTTTTATTAAACCAGTTCTTCGCATCCGATTCTGCCATTCCGAGAAGAAATTATCGAATGGAACTTCTAGAGAAAAGATAATAACATCCATATTCGGTGATTTTAGATCCTATTACTAATAGATTAAAGCTGTCTCTTGGTTTGATGAGTTTAAGAATTACCCCTTAAAACTTTATGGACAGAAACATGTTGAAGTTGCAAGTAATAAACAGTAGTGTATTGCAAGGAAATAGTTTCATAATAAATATGCACATCTTTGAACTAAGATAATTACGAGAAACTATTTTCTCAAAAAGAGCGATAGCTTTTCTTTACATGTAATGAGATGGACATCGTGCACATTTTGTTATTACCGCCATTCGCATGACGGTTCACTATGGTTTCAAGAAATCATTAGAGGTTATTGCTGTTTCTTTATCATTGACACAACAAAGTCGGCTGACTAGACAAAGTAATAGTATCTTTTTTTGCTGATAACGATGGCACAAAAGGTGAACAATGAGTTATAAGTATGCTATTACTGAAGTTAGCTTTACCGCAAACCTAAGTATGACATCTGAATTGTATCTAACGACATCAATTAACCACTGACCGACATATCATCCGCCTTCCTTGGTTATCAACCAAAAAGACGCATATTTATTCTTTTTCAAATTATTATGAACCGTTTCCAAAAACCGTGCAAAATTATATACGCCATCCCTTATCGATTTTTACCGAAACGTTTCAAAATATGTTTCTAACATTCTATACGTTGTTGGCACACACTAACATAACTATTGTCTGAACTTGGTACCCAGGATATTTATAGTGTTATGGTATTGCAATTACGCGTCGTATTTCTGCACATATTTAAAATGATATTGAGATATTGTCCTTGATTTGGTACTTTTACTGTTGGATAATAAACGTTATTATTATCATTATTAACAAATATGTTCTCAAAATCAGCTTGTGTCTATTCTCCCATTCTGGTCAATTTTCTTGAAGAGATCGCTTCAAAGTTTGTTAACCTTAAATTTATTTTTTCTTCTTAACACAAAAACTTCAAGGTAATAAATTTACCAATGCATTATGTAGTCTGCTTTAGATACGTTTCAACTCCGCAATATTTACTTACAATCTTGTTTCTCGCATTTACTTTTGCAACTACTTGCCTAGATTCTAGAGTTAACATTATTGATTTTTAAAATAAACAAAACGTTGTGCCGTTGCCTTTGGAAAGCGTTATTGCGTCTTCGTCAAGATAGAACAAGGTGTATTGTTAAAATTCAATTCCTTGTGCAAAGCTAAAACCCAACATCAGTAAAATTTCAAGTAAATAACCTCAAAGCAAGTTACTTGGGCTTATAAAGATTTCGTCGCGACACAAAAATAAATTTAAATTAATAATTTACGCAAAATGATCCTCTTCAGCTTTAATACACGTTTCCAGTATTCTTAACCAGTCATCAATAGCGCCACGTATGGCGTCTATTGAGAAATTAATTGCTTTCACGAGGGACTTCTCCTCTAAAGCCGAGGTGGTGGCTTAAAAACTATTTTCGTCTTTTGTGGAACTTATATAGTCCAACGTTTCGGCAGTGTATCTACTGCCGTCTTCAAGGTCTGTTAAGGGCTGTTGCTTTCCAGATTCATAACTCGTTCAATGATTTTTTTAGTGAAAACCGTCTCCAATTCACTTGATCGCTAAGCTAATCGCCTGAAGTTACTTATATTTGTAAATTATATTTAAATTTAACACAGTAATTTCTGTCCGTCCGATTATATTATTAAACGATTAATATCCAGGCTTGACAAATCCCAATCATTCACACTACTAAGTTCAGGAACATTTTTTCCAACTATTTCTGAATATACTTTTCTTTATGGCCTTCTACTCTGAATTTCATCGTATTATTGAACTTTTTACAATAAAATCTTCTGCTTTTTTTGATCTCAAAGTAACTACCACTTGTAACACCGTCTTTATTCACGATTTCTGCTTGCTTTTGGATTCGCTAAATAGATATATAAATGTTGCATAATAAAACCACAACGTTATCTCTATTATATATTTTTTATCCTTAAACTTGGTATTAAAAAACAATAATCTTTACTATGAGTTTTCAAATAAAAGGATGTGGTTTCTAAATACTTCGTTTTAAACAAACGTGATATTTTTTAATATTTACGATAACAAATAACTGCGCACGGCAATGTGTCAATTTTGTCGGGTTTTACATATATCCGGTTAGACTAACAACAGCTGCATTTGATACCATACCAATTGGCGATTGCAGTTATGTACCTCAATAAAATTATTTAACCAGTTTAATTTTATTAATTCCGAAGCAAATTGAATTACCTAAACTTTATGAACTGAGATTATATACAGTAACTGTTTTTATATTAATATCACATTTGGAAGACGCTTTAAAGTCAACAAATGATGTTAAAGATGCATAATTTGCGTTAATTGCTTCTCCACATTACTATAATCAACTCTAGCATAAGAGGGTGACGCCTAAGTGCAACACCTTATATATACCACATTCACGTATCAGCGCAAATTTCAGTACAAACAAGAAATGTTTATTTCCAAATCTCAACATACTCTACTTACCTACAAAGTTTCATTAAGATCTGAACTTGACATCCGAGAACCTTCCCTTGTTAGATACTTTAATAGCATTCTTGACAGGAACAGGTCGCAGATGACCAGATCTTTGACGATCGCAAACATTAATTTGATATTTCAGTAAATCGATTTATGGCAAAATAAACAGATATTCAGCTAATACCAAGTGAAAGCAACCTTTCGAATATTCCATTTTATGAACTGAAATGACAGCAATTCAATTTTTCTGTTCAGCCCACTACGTCAAAATGATAAGTTCGTTTACTAAATTCGAGGAATACAAGAAACCCAACAGATATTCTCAGTTAAACTTTTATAACAGTATTTATGATCACCTTTGGTTTATGTATAAACGCCTCATGCTTATTCAATCTAATTTCAATGTATTTCAAGTATTAATGAAGTCGACACAGAGTTTATAATGGAGGCAGAAAACGAAAACAATTTTTAAGAAACGACCACTCGCTAATCCACTTTAATATCGCAATCGACTCAATTTTATATTCATCCGACGCTATTAACAATAAAGCTAAAAAGCTCGCATAATTTCCGACCATTAACTGCTAGGAATCGAAACTATCGCAGAGAGTAATTAAAGTACGCAATAACACCGAGCCGAAGGAGTAGATTTGCGCGAGCAAAGCGAATCAATTAAGTCGAAGCGTTATTCCGGTCGTCTATTTGCCGCGCCGTAACGCCCCGCCAGCAGTAGTAACTCAAATAGACGGGTACAGCGCGTAAAACTTGAACTTTTCAAGCTTCTCGCGTTAGTAATTATATTGTCCCTCATTAATCTATTTTTCGCGATATAATATCGCCCATTCCGCGCAATAAAACCTGAAAAGGACTTTTATTATTGTATCCGGAACGCGCCGTTCGCGAAGGAAGAAAGTCTATATAATGACGATCGCAACGATCCGGTTCCCGTTTAGATAATTGCCAATTTAAATTGATTCCGTAAAAATCCCTAGGAGCCGAAGCTGCCGTAAAATTAAGACTTACGACTGAACTCGTAAACTTAGTCACTACTCGGGTTTTCTTTTCTAATGGATTGGGTTAGAAAGAAGGAGAATTCTCCGTCCGCTTTTGCAAGTTCCCAGGAAATTTACGACTCTATTCGAGCATATTTTCATTTGTGAATGCTTGTAGACTATTTAGATTGAAAGAAAGGTAATTATTTCTAAGTGTTACACCCGCCAACAAAATAAAATTTTGTGGTGGTGCCTGTAAAATGTGAACTGATTTAGAGTATTTCTGATGTCCTGATTCTAAAAGTAACTGATGAATGGCATACTTCATATCTTCGAAAGATTACCCAGACTTAGAATTTACGCACATTGTTATTGGTCATCCAGGTCGTCAATATATGATCTTACTCCTTCAATATTAAAGATTTTTTGAAACCTTTTATGGAAGACCTCGCTCGCGAACATAGCGGTATCCTCCATATATGCAACTAAATGTACACAGTTTACTACTGGTTTACTCGTCTAATGGTATTTGCTGAAATCCACTGGACGCATTCAGCCTTCTAAAAAAACTTGTTACCTGCCGAATCACCAGCGATACCTTCCAATGTGGGTAATTGAAAGTTTGCTCTCTGGATAAATTAGTTTAGATCTCTCGGATCAATACATAATCTACGCGAACCATTGGATTTTCTCACTATTACCAGTGAATTTATTCATTCTGTGGGTTCTTCAATCTTTGTGTTGCTTTTCTCCAACTTATCTAAAGTGCGTTTTAAATCTTTACGCAGTGTTAATGGTACCCTCTTGGTGAATGCTTTACTGGTATTACCTCATCCTCCAATTTTATGTGATCTGGTTCTTCGATACATTCAATACCTGTGAAAACATCTTTGTATTCTGTTCTTATTATATTATAATCGTTAAGCTCAGATTCTATTTGTTTATTTACTTAAAACATTTTTTTGGCTAAATTTAACTTTTTGCACGCAGGCAACCCTAATATACTTGGCGCTTTTGAATTAACAATACAATATGTAATATTATACATTTTGTATTTTGACACATGCAATCTAAAGAGTATTTACCTAGCACAGGCAATTTTTCATTAACTGAAAATTTGTTTTACAAGAGCATTTTTATCAATTTTTAATTTGTTTAATAAATCTATATTTAAAACATTTGTCATTGCACCTGTATCTACCTTGAAAGACAATATTAAGTTATTTACTTTGAGCTGAATTTGCCAGTCTTTATTCGAATTTGTTTTGTCTACAGACCCTAAAAATAGTTGTGTATCAGATAATTCTGAATCATTTTCTTCATCTGCATCTATCTTGATTGCCTTTATAGCTCTACGTTTAAAACAACACTTCGAATAATGACCAGTCTTTTTTACAAAAATTGCACTTAGATGTTATGGCTCTGCGTTCAGAAGGTTCTATATGTCTTGGTCCACAGCGGCTGCAGCTGAAGGGGTATCCTCTTCCTTTCTTCATAGGAGTACATTTTCAATATTATTTCATGTACTTCCGTGAATGTTTGTGTTTGGATCTTTGATGTCTCTATGGATTTACAACATTTTATTGCAGCTTCTAGTGACATCTCGTCACTTTCCAATAGCCTTTGTTTAATTCCATCAACCTGGACTCCACAAGTGATACAAGTTTTTATTAAGCTGTTTTCCGGGTGTATACGTGCAGTCGGTAAAGGTATTCATACAACTGGCAGTACGTGTCTCTTCTTTATTATCTGATAGTTAGATTATCTATGATTATCTGATATCATCGACTATTATTTTCATGATACTAGTATTCCTACAGAAATAATCGTTTTATGAGGTTCTATTGGAACTATGTTTGTGTAGGATTACACCGCCCAACAAAGTAAATTTTTGGTCAAGGTACCATGACCAAAAATTTGTCTATCACCAATTCCAAGCACAATTCCAAGAATTTTGGAAACACCCCTCGTATATTGCTTTTAATAACCGATATTAAAAAAAGAATGGTCTCCTTATGTATAGACTATTATGATTGTAGATTATGTAGATTACATCGTAATCATGCCGGAGCGCAGACTTGCAGCTGTAAGTCAATTTCTTTCATTCGTGAGGCTATTCGGAACAGAGATACGCGGTCTCGGTCGGCGCGAATATCATTAGCAGCTACACAGCGCAGATACTAATTAAATTCTATCCGAAATAATTACGCGTATTAGGGATCGATGTAAATTTAATGAACGCGTTATGGTACCGCACTATACAAGGTTGTAACATAATTGTGTATATAATTAATGGTTTACGCAGCAAGCAGTTAACAATTCGATTTAGCTGATAGTGAAAGTATACAGGGATCAACCAAAAAATTAACGGAATAACAATGAGAGTTAGATATCGAGATGTTTCCAGGGTTCGTTTCTCTAAGATGAAGCCCAGGAGATTATAGCGACTTTATTTTGTACTTTTGGGACGTTAATTATATCATATTATCAATTTAACGACTAATGCATTGTTTGTCATAGTTCAGATAGTGATCAAGGTTATGCAGAAACGGCTAATGAAAATAACGAGTCAGATGAAGATGACGAATCTACTGACTCTGCAAGAAGAAACTGCAAAGTAGGTGAAGGTGTGTATAAAAAGTGATATTGTGTTTTTTATAAAGAAATTGTATAGTTTCAAAACGTCCTGTTTCAATACAACCTGAATCTGATGGTAAATCTGAAGAGTCTAACGATCTCACAGCGATGGAGGTTGAAACTGAACCAGGACAAGTATGGGAAGCAGCTGTTGCTGACTATCAAAATTTCAATTTTCAAGAAAATGTTGGCATTACACAAAACGAGAATGAATTAGCGTATTATAAACTATTTGTTCGCCAAAACATTATAAATACTATTGTTGAGCAAACCAATATTTATGCAAATCAACTAATTGTAAAAATCGTATGTGAGGAATCAATTAGACCAAGCACACGTTTGAATAAATGGGCACCTACAAATAATTGCGAAATATACCGCTTCTTAGGAATAATTGTATGAACGCGTTTAGGTAGAAAACCCCAACTTTCTGATTATTGGCGTAATTCAAAGGCAGCCACAGATTTGAAATTTTATTATGCATGCTTCATTTTGTCGGTAATGGATGATGTCCGGAAGGTGACAGATTACACAAAATATAATCTCTGCTTGATGGAATGGATGTACAATTTAAAAGGTTTCTAATTCCGGAGGAAAACTTATGTATGACGAAACCACACTACCCTTCCGTGGAAGACTAATATTTCCTCAATACATAAAACGAAAGCGGCATAAATTTGGAATTAAGATTTTTAAATTGTGTCTACCGAAAATTTGCTGCTGAGCTAATAAAATCGGTGGTATGTCTGTAGTTACTAAGGTGATACTAGAATTGTTAGATCGATCATTGGATAAAGGAGTAACCTTGTGTAGCCACATTGGTATACTAGCATCGAATTAGCTAAAAACCTAAAACGAAAAAAAAGAATTGATACCAGCAAAATCTAAAAAGGAGAAATAGTCGGCGGAAGTAAGGATCGACTGGTTATCTTCAAACGAACGTACAAAGGAGATGTTCTGATTCTAATTACGACTACATATGGTAGAAGTACCGGCTAGAGACGCAATGAATCCAAAAGCGTAGCTGTATGTAATCACACTAAATCTTTTATTGATGCATCCGATCATATGTCCGATACAGTTTAAAATCGTTTAAAGAACGAGGATAGGCAAAATCGTGAAAGCATTACTAAGTTCAAAGAAAACCTCTCTTCGAAACCTAGGTCAAATAGTCAAGAAATAGAACTTCAACCAGAACATCAGCCAGTGCCATACTACAGCAGAAAGACATGGACGATGCAGCGTTTGCTATAAACAAATGCGCAAGGATGTGGCTATGCAATTAAAAAGAACAAGCAAGTTTCATCAAGATGCACTGCTTGCAATAGAAGGGGCTTTCTATTGCAAGCAGTGTTGCTATGTTTAGATTGCTTTTCCGAAAATCATTCCATAACGGCAAAATATAAATAAAGTATACGCTCGATTATGTGAACGATATTAGCCAAGCACTGTTCACATTACTGAAAGTTTACATTAGCGAGCCGAGATAAGTTATGCGTTGTCCTTCCGCCTTTCTACCGGCGCAGATTTTTCATGTGGTGCAACATAGGTTTTCGTAGGTAATAATTTCCAACAAAGACTGGTATCATCTGCATTGTATATTTGCTCCTCATTTAAATATAGCTCTTTGGTTTTGTTCATTAACTTATCGTTAAATAGTTGCAGTAGCTGTGATGGTGTCGATAATTTTTCACCAGATATCGACAGCGATCGATTACATACCTCCTTTTAAATCTTTGTAGCCAGCCATCACTGGCTACAAAATTATCGGTCTCTTTTAGGTTTTCATTCGATAATGTTGCTCTTTCTTTAATTAATTCACCTCTAATTGGAACGTGATTATCCCTTTGTTTTAAAAACCATTTATACAGACCAAGTTCTGCGATTTCCCGGGCCTCAATATGTATCTAATATACGTAAAATTTGTGACTTGAATCGCTTAATTTTACAGATTGTGGCTTTAGATACTCCATATTTTTTTGCCAATTGAGTCACCCCCGCACCTTTTTTAATCTGGTCGATGATTTTTACTTTGCCACTTAATTTTAAAAAAGTTCTTTTATTGGATGTGGATGCGATGTCTGTTCTGGCGTGATTTTAGCTGCACGGTACTTTATTTCACGAGAGGTAAAAGAGCCAACGCTTACAGGAATCGCATGCATAAATCGGGGAACCTCCGGTGCCGGCACTGAAAACCTTTACGTAGACATTCTTTCGATCAATTCCATCACATTCCATTATTAAAATTGTATTTATTCCTTACTGCATCGTTAATTAAGTATTTGTACAATCTATATTTTTTCGAACCTTGCACCTAAGTTGATAATCGTTTAACTCAACGTCGTAGCAAATAATCTTGCATTTAAACTGTGTGGAAAATGTGCTCCCTTTGTATACACGCGGATCAATACGAGAGAATGTATGCATGTTCAAAATTATAACACATGGGCTGAAAAGTCCCAGGCCCAACATATAGATGATGCTAGTTTTATTGTAGTCACCTTTCTCTCAGTTAGTACTAACCTTCAAAAGACAGTTGTTAAAATTTCATGATATTCTATTCATTACTTTGTGAGTTATTGTGCTAAGAGTCACGCTACTTTTGTTATTTTCAAAACAATGGATCAAAAACAATTTCGTGTTTTAATTTTACACTGCTTCTTGATGGAAAAAAATACCGTTCAAGCGAAGCAATGGCTTGAAAAGTGTTATGGGGACTCCGCTCCATCAGAAACAACAATAAAACGTTGCTTTGCTGACTTCAAACGTGGTCGTAGACACACCGATGATGCAGAACGCAGTGGACGTCCAAATGAGGCGGTAACACCAGAAAACATCAAAAAAATCCACAAAATCGTTTTGAATGATCGAAAAGTGAAGTTGCGCGAGTTAGCTAACATCGTAAAGATATCAAAAGAACGTATTGGGTTTATATTGCATGAGCATTTGATTAGAGAAAGCTCTGTTCAAAGTGGGTGCCGCGTTTGCTCACTGTTGACCAAAAACAAGAACGTGTTGATGATTCTGAGCAGTGTTTGCCCATGTTTAAACGTAACAAACCGGAATTTTTGCGTCGATATGTGACAATGGATGAAACATGGATCCATCACTTCACTCCGGAATCAAAACGATCGTCATCTGAGTGGACAGCAACTGGTGAGCCTCGTCCAAAGCGCCCGAAAGCACAACAATCGGCTGGAAAGGTTATGGCCTCGGTATTTTGGGATGTGCGTGGTGTAATATTCATAGACTATTTTGAGAAAGGAAACACCATCAACAGTGAATATTATATAGCGTTATCGGATCATTTGAAGGCCGAAATTGCAAAGAAATGACCGCATATTGCAAAGAAAAAAAATTATTTCATCAAAACAACGCACCGTGTCACAAGTCAATCAAAACAATGGCAAAACCACAGAAATTGAACTTCGAATTGCTACCACATCCACTGTATTCGCAAGATTTGGCTCCCAGCGACTACTGGCTGTTCGCAGACCTCAAAAAAATGCTCGCCGATAATTTCGAAATTTCGCATGAATGAAGAGGTTATCGCTGAAACTGAGGCCTATTTTGAGGCAAAAGATAAATCGTTCTACAAAAGTGGTATTGAAATGTTAGAGCGGCGCTGGAATGATTGCATTGCTCTTGATGGAGATTACGTTGATGAATAAAGCTAATTTTGAACCAAAAAAACCGTGTTTTCTTTGTTAGGCCCGGGACTTTTCAGCCCATGTGTTACACGTGGCGTACTGGACCCACATAGGTGTGCATCATCTTCGATAGAGACGGCAGTCAACATGTTAAGGACTAACGTGGTACTATGTTCATGTATGTCCTCTGTGTCACACATATGCATTTACAAAGTGTGTTCTGTTATTGATTTAATGGAAAATCTATAACGCACCGACAAACATTGATAAATTCAACTTTATCAATCATCATCTACTTCTTAGAATGCATTTTTGTTTGTATTTCCACAGCAAGTAATTGCAAAGTTTAATCTTTCGGAAAACGACGCATTTTTAGCAATAAATCAAGCACGATAAACGTGTTGGGATTTGTTTTTGGCGACTTGATCAAGTGTAACGGAATGAATCCGAAATCTAAAATATAATCGAAAATAGGATCGTGCTGCGAATGGTAAGTTAGGACGTGCGGATAACTATACTCCTGTGGCTCGCAATGTGTGCAAATACAATCGAAATAAGCATTCGGAAGCCGCCGAATCATTAAGTGCATTTTCGAATTCGCTTGGTCGAAGAGATTCACCCTCGGTTTTATACTCCTGTTGGGGAACCGTTAGGAATCGAGTGGAGAATTGTTCGTGCTTCTTTCTCCCCTGTATATACTTGATTCCCCAATTTAGAAAACGCGCAATTTATCAATGCAAAGGAATCCGGTATCGAATTACTCCGGTACTCGTGTCGTTGCACTTCTTCGGCACTCCTAGCAGCAGACGGTTCGTTTCTTCTTCCCCCTTCATCGGAATTTCCTCCTTCCGCGAAGCTTATTCGTAACCTGCCTTCGTCGCTGGAGAAATGCGAAAAACAATAAAACAATTTTAAATTTGAGTCACGTTAACGGAATATGCTCCGCGGCTATAAATCATGGGGATCTTTAGGGTTCACCCTCTGCTCTTGTACCGTCTTTCGCTGCTTACGCTTCTACGCTTCATCCCCGATAGCTTTTCTACATCTTCCGAGGTTGTGGGTGGTACGCAACTTGCGCATAAGTTGGATTCCCCGGTGGTGCTGCTGCAATATGCGACGATCCCTCCTTTTGCGTGGACTATACAGATGCTAGGTGAAATATTCGACCATTTCATTTAAGATTTCAATTTAATGCGTTGGAAACTAAATTCGGATGGCTTTTTGTAGTTTTATAAATTAGGAAGCGTATTGGTCGATAATTACGGTCTATGTAGTTAAATTTATAAAAAGTTTTGGTAAAGTTCAGTTAAAGATAAAATTACAATTTCATTGCAATTAATTAACATTTTTAAATTGCTGAAATATATCAGTCCCGATGGGATTTGAGCCCACGACCTCTGCATTACCTGCGCATTGTGCTACCAAAAACGTTGGTTTTGCAAGAAAATTGTAATTTTATCGTTAGTAATACCAACGGTGGTTGAATATTAATATTAGTATTAATTTAATTGATAAGGACTTGCCTTTAATAATATTCTGTCTGCTGAGAAATTACGATATATCTATAGACATTCTAATATCTAGGTATTAAAAGCGGTTTGAACTCACATTCGGTCTCGTGGTGTAATAGAAGCACAACGCGCCGGTAACGCAGCAGCCGTGGGTTCAAATCCTACCGGCATTGATATTTTTCGGGAATTTAAAAACATTGATTAATTGCAAGAAAATTGTAATTTTATCATTACTAATACCAACGGTGATTGAATATTAATATTAGTATCAACTTAAGTTTAGTTAAAGTTCAAAAACCACATAAGAAAGAAAGAGAATATACTATTACTCGGGTAAGGAGTCTACCTTAGTGTTAAATTAACAATCCTTTTCCCACAGTTGTAACGGTTGTCGGGTTCCACCGTGTCACTAGGTTTTTGTCCCTGACGTTTCGCAAACAACCGCGGTTCGTATTTTCAAAGGTACCTTTGAAAATGCGACGGCTGAGAGTTTGAGATACTATTTAATCCTATTTTCATTAGTTTTAAATGATAAATTTTAACTTTTCCTTGGTATTACCAATGTTAGAATTTAATTAAGTAGTTTGTGAAATTGAAAGTTATTGGTTATACACTTGGAATTAATAATAAATATTGTATCTGCCCTGATATTATGACATATCGAGAGCAATTACTACATCAAGATATTAATATTAGTTTCTCCGTACGCTTTCATGGAGTAAATGGAAAACCCGCATATCTGCCCACTTGGAACCGTAAATTCAAATCCTACCACAAACTATGAAGATTTTAAATTTTATTCAAACTAATTAGATACATTTTAACGTTGGGGATATCAAGTAAAAATTAAAATGGGCCTTAGCTTTATTTAATTATTTAACCCGTAAGTAGCAGATTGAAGTCTCAATAATTAGGTAAATCAAATTTTGCAGATGTTAACGCTGAGACTTACTCTGACTACCCAGACTGCTTGTTCCCTTACAGCTGATTTTCAATAATGAAAATATGCCTCGAGTAATAATGAGAGATAAAGAATCAGAGTCGAAAACCGCAAAAACAAAAATCATAAGAGAAAACAAAAAATAATTTGTTAAAAATTCCCATCAAGTCGTATGTCTTACCAAACAGGTAGCAGAGAGGTAAGAATGAGTTAGCGTTGTTGGTAATATCCTAAAAGCTTTGACGGGAAAGAAAAAGCTAAGAAATTATCCTTAAATACAAACATCAAATGGAGCCTCAGTTCTGGCAAAAGTTCTTAATGTTTTAGAAAGTGCGTTGGGTGTTCCTTTGGGCATTTTTTAGTACCGAAGGGAACCACAAAGAAAATAATCTAATAAAGCCATATCATTCTAAAAAAATTATTCTGACAACTTGAAACCATGATAGCATAAGCTCACATATCGCTGGTCAAATACCCCGTTCCGCGACTGTACATCTTGCTTTCCATCATCCATCGCCACCCTTCGCGCAAGCTTATGAATACAATCTCGAGTACTGAACGCGTCAAAAAATAAATTCGCGAAGTAAGCGATATGCAGTAGGCGAGAGTCGACACTTTTTCCGAAAGGTTAAGGTATTAGGGGTAATGAAGCGTAAAGGAGACTTTAATTGAAATTTTCACCGCTCCTAATTGACTAGAAACGTTAGCTCCAAGAAGGCGAACGCGTGCCTCTTTTTTTCTCCTATTGTATTCGTAATAATCCTAAGCATTAATTCAGAATTAGTTATTTAGCGTCGAGCCTGCGAATATCGGAGAAAAATTACCGTTCCGTTCTTAGTAGGCTTATGAATTAATTAGGCGTAAAATTTGAATGCCGCGTAGAGGGTAGTATTCGCGTTAAATGTTACAAGCGAAATATAATGTGAAGGCTTTCGAATCGTTGAACTTTGTAACGAGAGAGTTAATCTAGAGTTACCTAAAGGGGGAATGGAGTTACTCTAAGTGCGTAGATGTTGATTTCTAGGTATTGTTTCAGAAATTTTCCGATAGACGTACTTAAGTTCTTCTTTCGTGTTTGCAGTTCAATAATAATGTAGCGCATCTTTCTGCTACTAGCGATAATAAATATAGATCGACAAACAATACCGTCGAAATATGGGATAATAATTGTACCGAGAGAGCAAAAATTATATTAATAAAAGTATGCCATGGAATTTGTAAATGTATATCGTAGCTTATTTCATTTCTTTGCTATAATTCTGGCAGGTTAAGTGTCACACTAACATTAGTATTTGTACATAACTGCGTCGCAATTAACCTGTCAGAATTATATCAAAAAAATGAAATAAGCTACAACACACATTTACAAATTCCATAGCATGCTTTTATCAATATAATGTTTACTCTCTCGCTATATTTGCTTGGTTCTTTTCGTTGAAATATGTGTTATGAAACAATAAATAGATTATTTCGATATCGAACACAACAAGCCAAATCAAAATGCTCTTGTATGAGTTGTTTAAGTAGCCAGTTAGTGTCGTAGGGCAATTATAATAAATGCCTACGCATTTGTCCGTAAATAAAAAGCGTTGAAATAAATTTTACCCCTAGTACTCCATTCGAATAAAAACTTTTGTCCCAACCTGTACTATTCTACATACCATCACCAACTACTTGATGAAGTGAAACTGGCCTATCGACGAAAAGGCGAGACATGCCTATTCGGGCGAAACGTGCCTATTCAAAGTGCGATTCTACTCCATGACAGTTCTCAATCACACACAGCTGCATTAACCCAAAATAAATTGGACAAAACTCATTGGTAAATATTGGAACATCCGCCCTATAGTCTCGATCTATCACCGTGTGACCACCACATATTTGGGACACTCAAAGAAGAACTGGGAGGTCATCACTTTCATGACGATGAAGGTGTAGAAATGTTCGTGCGCAATTAGTTATAGACGCGACCACATTCATTCTTTGATGACGGAATTAAAAAACTTCCGATACGGTGAAAAAATAGACAAATAAGGTGTATTCAAATATTTTTACTGTACCAATAAATGTTTTAAAACCAAAGTCCAGTCCATATTTGATTCGCCCCCGTAACTGGTGAACCATCATGTTGTGGTTTATATGCAATATTTTTAAGTAAGTTTAGGAGTTTTCCAAAAGTACATACTGTGTAAATTTTAACAACGCTTTAAGATTATCAAAATATTATGACCTCAAAGAAGGGGTAATAAAACCCCAAAACGCGTCGCAACAGAAATAGAAATACATAAAATAATCGGAAAGAATTTTTTGTGACTGAGAAATCCTAAAGCCAAAGAAAAAACAAACATTTACAACTCCAGTAACACAAAAAAGATGCTATTATATTTCTGTAAAGGTATTTCCAAACAAAAAGAAACACTATTAGCATGAGATTAAGAGATATTTTCGATTTTCCTACTAAACTCGTAGGTCATTACCAATAAAAAAAAACATCTGTTTGCAGAATAGGCGCCAATTTATCAGACGAACTCTGAAAGCGAACATATACACACTGGGCTGCAAATGACAACGATTGATGCCTAACAATTAGGTGCTAATTCAAGCGATGTGAGCGCAATTCGAATACCATCTTCTATGGAATCAAACAACAATCAGATATTAAAGTGCCTTCGCGTAGTGTTGTGTGACTGGAAATTGTCATGAATAATTCGTTGTCATTATCGAATTACGAATTAAGACTTGGATATTTTAGCCTATCCGCAATTGCAGCCGAAATAGTGAAACTCTGAGTGTGTTATACATTCAGAGTCGTGAACATAAGAAAAAACAATCAAAATGGATATTATTTTACAAATACTATTGGTAAATGTTGAATAACTTCCTCACGTTTTAAATTTATTAAATTTTTCTTTAATCCAAGAGAATTTATTTCTTAAATATAAAAGTTATAAGCAAATAACTACATCTAATCTATCAGATAAAAGAGCGTAATAATATCACTAAACTACTATATTTGTTCCTTTGTCTCTTACTTAATATCACAACGTGAAAAAAAAACAAATCAATTTATAAATAAGTATTTTACGTTAGTTGATAAGAACAGTTCTATTTTACCTTAAAATAAACTTTAAACTAAAATAAATGAAAAAGGCAAAATTAAACGTCGAATCTGCGTCTGTAAAATCTTCAACGCAGCTACCTCTACACTTGATAAACTTGGAGAGCGAGAAAAATACCTACTACCGCAGTCGTGGCGCCACCTTACCAAATATGGATAAATCTTCAACCAACGAGGTGCTGCGCGTCGAGACGCCTGCAATACACAGCCCCGATATCAGATGGCGCCACATACTAGAACTGTAAGGAACCCGATAATACTTTTATTAAATAACGCGAATGTATCTACATATTTTTTTGTTTTATTTATTGACTCTACAATAGACTGTTAGAAATAAAATTATAAAGTACACATTAAAGGAACTATAAAAGATAGGTTCTCTACATCGATTTTAAGTATAATTAGTCTTCGTTTTATTAGTAAAATAGTATTTTAATGCTTATACATCAGAGTAAATCTAAATATTGTCAGATAATTCATTAAAACGACTTCATTGCTAAAATTATTAAGCGCAAAAAATTCAGGTATGATTAACCTTAGACTAATTAATATCCAAAAAAGTAAAGTTAGGAAGCCAAAGATTTCAAACCTGCACAAATTCGTCTTATTATGAGAAAATCTGAATCCTTGTCAATAACATTTCCAAATTTTCGTACTACACCTTCATTTTTTCGCCTTGCACCGTACGTAGGTTTGGGTGAACATCATTCACAAGCGACAACGAATCATTGTGTTTTTCAATTCCCTTCGCTACTCCGTAGCAGTTCTTGCGGATACTATCTAAATCACATTTTACCTGACTATCTTTCATCAACAAAACATTTTCTGGCTTTTCTTGATAATTTTGATGTGTCTCGGATCGAACTGTGAAACTAGCTTCTTTACATCGTTAAGTTCGTGGTAGTAAAACGCAGCAGCCTTTAACGATGTTCCCCAACGCGTAGTAATAGGTTGTGATGGTTCAGGCACTTTGGGACACAGTTCGTGAAACCTTTCTGTACGTTTTGGGGACTTTAGAAATACTGCCTTCGTATGAGCTATTAAAGCATTTACTCGTGGACAACATATAGCAAACAATTGCGCCACAAGGCTTAAAGCATATTACATGTAACAGATTGCTTCTCTCTTCTTTAAGACATCGGCCTAAGAAAAGCATGTTAACGGCACCGTCATTAACAAACATTAAAAATTAGGTTGCTAAACTTGGAATTTGTTGAATGGCCTCAACACCACCTTTAAAATTTCATCGCTAGTATATTTTGCAACTCTTTTGGAAGCAAGTGAGATAGAGGATGACGGCTCAAACTTTTCCATTGTACGTAGCATCACATTCACTACAGAATATTTTTGCCAATCGGTTGTATCGTGCACACATAATCACAGTTTTTATTTTTCAATTCTGCTTTAATTCTTCTTTCAACATAGTCACGAGCAAATGGCATAAAGTTTCTTAACGACGTCCGACTTGGTAATGTATAATCCGAATATTTGCTCCAGAAGGAGACAAATGCATGTTGGTCTAGTAAAGTAAAATAGAAGAAAACAAATACCTATATCAAATATTAATTGTTCGTTGTATCATTTGCTAAGAATTGCAGAGCAGTGTACTTTTTAGGTGGCGTTCACACTTCCACCTGCTGATACACGTAAAATAGTTATCGCAGCACTATCCCTAATGGAGACGTTTGTGAGATACCATACGCGGGGGGACCAGACCACAGACGCACACTCCAAACGAAACCTGATGAGAGCGCAATGTATAGCAGAGTGACAATCTGACCCTCTCTAATTGGGTTGTTGAAACTTGAAATTTGCTCAATGCCCTCAACACCACTTTTAAAATTTTATCGATAGTACACTTTGCAACTTTTTTGGAAGCCACAATATGTTTTTTTCCAGTAGGTTGTTTCGTCCACACATAATTTTCAATTCAAATCTTTCAATTTTGTTTTAATTCTTCTTTCAACATAGTTACGAACAGATAGCATAAAGTTTCTTAACGATGCCCGACTTGATAATGTAATCCGAATACTTGCTCCAGAAGGAGACTAATGCTTGTTTTCTAGTAAAGTGAACGGTACACGTCAAATCGTACCTAAGTGCGACACATGCTAAATGTGTACGTACATGAATTTTCCTAAATAGAAATGAAAGAATGAATTTCGAAAACTGGATGCGATAGAACAAATGTGAAGGCATTTTTGTATTAGGCACTCCAAAACTGCTTAATTACACTTAAAAAATCTGAGGCACCAAAATATGTGTTGATCAGTGCAACGCAAAATTCCTAGTAACAAAAACTATCCTCACATAAACGGTAATTTCTCCATCACAAACGAACCTGAAGAAAACTGACTATATTTGAAACGGTTCTGTTATAAATCCAACCAGATACGCTTACCCGTACATCTACTCGTAGTTCAACTTCTTAGAAAGTGTATCATCGCCAGTACGTTGAAAAGAAGCAAATGCCCGTAAAAATAATCACGGAACAGACACTGACAGGCGAGCAAGCGACTATTTAGTGATTAACAAGCCGTGTTGTTGGACTGATACCCGATACGTAGATAAATTTAATCCGTAGACATGTAAATAAGATTTACGCGTCGATGTAGGCATTGCTCTTTCGCTTCATAACTGTCTTGTTTCTTTTCGTTTTGTTTCGTATATGTTGTTAGTCAGTGAACGAAGGTGTAGATATGAATACGGTATTGTGCTTTTGTGGTTAAGTGAACTTGAAATATTGCATTTGTATATTATTTTTATTCGACTTGACTTCAGTCATTGCGGACTACAAGTATGAAGAACGTTAATCAGATACCACTACAAAGTAGAAATATTATAGCTGGAAGATATCATTAAGATATGATAAGTATTGCTTTGACAAGCTTTAATCTCGCCCTTGGATGTAATGGATGGATTTTAGATTATAATGAATGTATTCGCGAATTTTACTAGCTATACATTTCTATCTATTCTTTCTATATATATCCATTTTTAATAAGCAACCAATGCATGAGAGCTGTCCACCACCTTCTTCAAGACATTTCACATTATTGTATTTTACATTCTCAACAATTCTGATTTCAAAATGTGCTAAACCAAGTGTTTTGACTTTATACGTTTAAATATATATTTTTTTATCATACCGTAAAAACAATCCCAAAGGAAATAGTTACAAAATTTTGTTGGAGATTCATGTTCACTGTTCAACTTTCAAGCGACTGAGATGCTGATGACTTGAGAGACTCGTTGATTTTGCTCAGATTATATCTGTAGACGAATCGTATGTGGAGCGATTAAGTCTAAAGCTGCCACGTACAGCTATGGCCATATGTATTCGCCACCCTTTTTTGTTTTTTATTCCGACGAATATATAAGAAATAAAAGAAAATTGATAGATGAAAATGTTTCATTGTGAGTGTATACAGATATATTCAGATATTGCTTAATATTTGGTAGCTCCTTCCTGGGCTTTTATCACCGCACGAATTCGTCGGGGCATACTGCTCACTAAGTTGTAGCACAGTTCGGGGGTGATTTTATTCCACTCTTCGAATGTTTTTGTTTTTAAGCATTGCTTTGTGGTAGATGAGTATTTAGCTACGTTTCGCTTTAAAATGTACCATAAATGCTCAATTGGCGATAAGTCCGGGGATTGTGCCGGCCATTCCAGGACCCGCACGTTATTTTCCTCGAACCAGCGCATTACTTCGCGAGATTTATGGCACGGTGCATTATCTTGTTGGAAGTAATACTCTGGCTCATCATTATCGAATAATTTTAACGAACACGGTTCCAGAACTTCTTCCAACATGTCGATGTACGTCGGACTGTTCATTCGGCCCTCGCAGACGAACGGTTCTCCGACGCCTGTTGCACTCATGGAACCCCAAACCATTATGCTACCACCTCCAAACTTAATTCGGGATGATACAGTCTGGATGGAAGGTCTCTCCTCGCCTGCGTCGCACGTATTGAGGCCCAGGTTTACCACAAAGTTACCAACAAAAACATGAATACTGTTACCTTTTGGAACCCATTAAAAAGAATAAAAACACTGTAGATACCAGGAATTGAATACAGAATAGCGTAAATACAACAATTATGTATTATTTACCTCAATATTTGACTCATCCGTCCACATAACATTGGCCCAATTGTCAATGGTCCAGTCGCGGTGACTTTTAGCCCACAGCAGTCTCTTTTTCTTTTGTTGCGGAGACAACCGTGGTTTATGTCAAGCTTTGTATCCATCTAAATTTAATTCACAAAGGCGTCTTCTAACCGTACGAGGAGAAATGGCAACATTATGTAGCCGGAAAAGCTCACTGGAAAGCTGTTTAGACCGTTTTCTCCGGTCTCGCAAAGACACCCGCTCTGAGACTCGCTCATCTCTGCTAGTTGTCTTCCTTTTTCGACCAGTTTTCGGTTTGTTTGTCAAAGATCCACTCTCTTTGTATCGTTTTATCGTCATTCTAACTATCGATCGCGCACATTTCACTTGTCGGGCAATAGCAGACACCGACAACCCTTGCTTTTCTAATACCACAATTTGTCCTCGCTTTACCTCCGTCAATTCGCGTGTTTTCGGCATTACTTTTTACTGTATACTATCGTATTACACAGACAAAATCACAGACACAATATCTTCACTCTAACTAGCTCAACCTTACTCTTACAACTTTTAAGAAAGACTGAAGAAATATTCAGAAATTACAATCGTACGTCTATTTTCTAATTTACTCAGAATGGCCTACAATAAACCATTAAACCCTCATTACCACGTACCTAGTTAAGTCCATCATCGACCCTGCTTCTTAGAAATACAATAATATTCGTGTAACACGTTCAAAACGAGAGTGGCGAATACATATGGCCACAGCTGTATTAACTATTAAAGCAAAAGGAGGTTACTTTGATGAAACATAATAACAGTGTTTATTCTATTAAAATGTACTATTTTGCCAATAAAACGTTTTAAATAATGAATGAAGTATGTTTCTTTAATAAAATTTTCGCAAACATTATCGGTCTAATTTATTTTGTTAATTAATATAGTGCCATCAAATTTATGACGGCTTGTATATACATACGTCAAAAATATCAGCTTATTTAAAACCAAAAAGCTTTTGCTTGAACTGTTTTTAAAAATCATATGTGGATTGGCAATATTTCCCACGCAGTATATATTTCTATACGTTCAAAAACTGGAAGTTTATGTAGGACATGGTTTTGTTATTAAAAAAAATGCTTCTACTGTAACCAGTACCTGATGGAGAAGCAATTAGTCATAACTTCATATTCCTGGAGTATGTTAGAATATATTCTAAATTGATGTTATAACAGATATAATACTAAAGTAAACTCTTATATCCACACCACAGTAAAAACTTCGCTCGGGGAATTTCTTGCATATGGTATGAAATGAATACGTGGGCTTCCGCAGCCAGAGTCAGTAATAAGCGATCTACTTCCGGAATTGGCCGTGTCATGATGAGATATATAGAAATGATATAAGAGCAAGAGGAAAAGGAAATGAAAAAAATTAAAACAAGAAACAAGAAGAAAAGGTTAAAAGAGTAAAAGAAGGAAAGAGAGGAGGGAGAGAGAAAGAGAAAGGGGAAATGAAAAAAAGATAAAGAAAGAGAATTAAAAGGAAAATGAGAAAAGTGGGATCTCCAGGTTTCGCCTCCGTCGTAGGAGGCTTCTTCAGGAGAAAACAGGGAAATCAAAGTGGCGCGGTAACTCGATGTGTAAACCTCGCTAGAAGCGTAACCACTTTGGAAGAAGGCCACGGTAACTTGATCTGTTAACTACGCTAGAGGCAGAAACCTTCTTCCTGCGTGGTTAACACGTCGACTTACCGTGGCTTCCTCTCCTTTTCTTTTTTTTTACCTCCCTCTTTTCATTTTCCTTTTATCTTACTCTTATTTCATTTCTATATATCTCATCATAACACGGTCCAATTCTGGAAGTAATCCACTTATTAGTATGTGGTATGTACGTATATTAAGGCTTTAGCTGTAGATTTTGTCAGATATTGATTGTCGATGCAGATACCTAAAACAAGCATAAAATAAACATCAATATTAATGCCTTAACGGGACGATTCAATCCATAAAACACTAATCCGAACATTACGACTTCCATCGAGCTGGTAAGATATACGCAACAGGTGCAAATCTCAACGTGTTTTGCATATGAAAGGCGTCTTGTACGCTACAACATATGTGCAGCGTACAAACATCCTTTAAGTCAGAAGTTAGCGGATGGCAATACACCATCAAACCTTGAATTTACATCGCTGTCGAATAACCAAATGGGAAGACGAATTACGAAGCGTAGATTAATTCGTTAGCTGCTCTTTCTACGTATGAAGACGTCGCTGGATACCGAGCGGGAAATATTTTGATGGTTCGAGCGTGGCAGCTAAAATATTCATTCGAGTTAAAAGCGCGGAATCTTACTAGAGATTCGCTGGTAATTATTTAATAACTTAGACGCTTTTATTTAATGCCGTGCGACACTTGCAAATGGATACGTACGCTCGGTAGCGTAACGAGTTTACTTATTTACGGATCCCGCAGAGGGATCAAAGTGAACGGCTGCATGGCGAGATACGGAGAGGCTGGAATGCAGACTAGAAAAATTAATATGTACGCCGCGTACGGGAAATCAAATACAACGAGTTTCTTGTACCGAAGCTATGCGGTGTCCGCTTACTTATGCGCTCGCTAAATTCGTAGAAGGTAAAACTAGACTAGCTGCACGGCTTTTTTTGTTGCAGCCGGCGTCGCGAATGCGGTGCAAGGTTATTGCCGAGTCGTATGGTGTCTTTCAGACACGTTTCGGGGTAATTTTGATTAATGTTATTGTTTTATATTATTCAGGAATTAAGATTGGGAATCTCCGTATATAGATATATTTATTATAAATATGCTAATAACAACTGACGGGTGTGACGATCAAGAATTAATATAGATAATTCTTTCCTAATATGAAAGCAGAAGCTGTTATACACTGTGTTCAAAATGAACTTGGCACTACCGCCAGTTTTGTTTTCACTGAAACCATAAATTTGGTTGAAGTAATAAATGAAAAGCATTTTTTCTGCTAACTCCTGTAGAATTAGAAAAACAATTGAACATCAACTTCTTGATGTATTTAAAAATAAATACTTTTTCATAGTGAAACGCCTGGTATGACTATTCATGATTCGAAAAATGATTTTTTTTAATCCTACGTCTTTTGTACCTTGCGATGTCGGACTACCATTATCTTATTCTTCCCAGTCTTCCACAGTTTTCCGTTCTGAGCCAGTTGTTTGGCTTCAATCCATCCCGTACTTCTTTTTTTTCTAATGTTCTATACATTTGTCCTTTTCAGGTGTTTCGGAGTTTCCTATTTTTTTTGTCCTCTGTTTTGTCTTCAAAAATCCTCTTTGTTATTCAATCTTCTTCCTTTCTGCGTATGTGTCCAAGCCATCCCAAGTGTTTCTGTTTCATGATTATTTCTATTATTTCTGATTTTGTCTCTCCTTGTTATTCCTACTATTCTTCTTTGGAATCTCATTTCCATGGTCGTAACTATACTTTTAATTCTATTCGTGGTTGTCCATAACTCGTTTTCATATGTTAGTATTGGTCTGACCATTCTTTTATATACTTCTGTCCTTATTTGTTTTAGTATTTCTTTTTTATTTAGAAATGTATTTTTAGCGTATTATATATTTTTGCGGATTTCCCCATTCTCTCATTTATTTCTTTCTCTATTCTCCCGTTGTCTTCAATGCGAGGGCTAGAGATATTTAAACAAACACATCTCTTTGTTTCACACATTTTTGGAAGCTGTTTGTACACACTATATATTGTTTCTGATATAGTCGACTAATTGCATTTATAATATACACATACATTTTTCCTATGTGTAACTTTAAAAAGATAATTTTCAATGAGTTAGCAAGACTGTAGGCAACCAGTCATACACTCATATCTTTCAAGCGAAAACCCTATCAAAGGCAGTCACCAGTACTACCTTAGATCCCTCTTAATGGAAATAAAATAATTATTCTGCAAAGATTTGATTTGATTTTCTTCTTTAGATAAAGAAGACGTTACTTAATTTTAACGATTAATTAAGACAACTAAAACAACATAACAAAAATGAAATCTAATTTTGTAGTAAGTTTCCGAAGTGTCCTCCTTGTCTTTCAAGACAATAATCACGGCGATCTTGAAAGCAACACAGGATATTCCGAATAAATTCTGGGTTTATTCCATCACATGTAGTACATATACTGTCCTTCAGTTCCTCCAAGTTATGTATTTGAACGTTATAAATTTTACTTTTCAGGTAACCCCAAAGAAAGAAATCATTCGGAGATAAATCGGCTGATCTTGTTCATGATATGGGGATAAAGCTCCCAATCCACCATCTTTGAAATATTCAAAGATTCCTGATGGCGTTTGTAGAATGTGCCGTAGCCCCATCCACTTTCAACGAAGGTTCATTAACATTCAGTATCTCAATTGATGGAATGATGTGGTCTCACAACAGTGAATGCGATCACGTTGAAACGTCAAGAAACAACACTTATTAGGACAAAACTCACACGCAGCCAAAAAGCCGAGAACCCATATATATGTATAGTATATCGGTTTTTTTTTATTACACAAAGATTTCTTGTACTAGTATCTATAGTTTGTTATTTTTTAGGTAAAGTTGCTATGTACAGAAAGAAAGCAATATTTTATGTCAAATATTTCTTTAGCAATTTATTCAGGCATCCAACTTAAATCAAACACCATATTATTGAAAGTAGATTATTTAAGTCATGAACAGTAACAATAAAGACGAAAAGATGGCAATGATAACGTGCTGCTTAGGAACATATTTATACATAACATATATCAATTATCCAGAAGAGCTTATTACCATATGCGAAAACTATTCTCAATATTTTTAACAATTTTTAGACAGATGGTTATATGCTAAGTCCCACAAAGAAAGAAACGTAACCAGTTACGCTTCAGTAGAACACGTGAAATGGAATATCCCATCATATGTTACGTAGAGAAGCAAACACTTTAAAGTATCGCATAATTCAGTATACAAAACCTTAAAAATTTAATTATACGCCATACAGAATACCAAACCATTAGAAGCTTTTCGAGGAAGATGTTAAATAGAAACGTACAAATTTGGAATGAAATACTTCTTACTCATGAAGCTACATTTATCGTAAATGATGAGGTGAAATCTCAGGACTTTTTGTTTTTAGCCCACATTTAACTTGAAGATTATTTAAAATAAGTATACGTACATACATGTATTCTCGAATGCCATTCTTTTTATAACCATTTGAACCTTTTTCATTATTTTGCCCACCTCTAAATATCGGACACCTCTATAAACAGAACATTTTAGAATTATCATGAATGTCCGTTACTAGATTATATTGCATAATGATAACAATGAAACCAACGCTAAAGAAACAAAATTGGAAAATAAAGCCACCTCGGAGTTTAAAAATTAACTTTAAAAGTACTTCCTCTAAACAGATTCAATTTATTCTACAGCTACGTGTTGTTGTCTACTTATCGGTTGTGCTTCCCTTCTACCAAAAGCGGTAATTTTACTCTCGAATCTGGAACAACCTATACAGTTCACCCATTAATTTTATCGTCCGCAAAGTTTCGTCCTGCTCCACATCGGCTATCTCGACCTCGAAAGCGATATCCGAACAGAAGAATCCGTAATTAATACCGAAGTTTTAAGGAACGAACGCTCTCGTAACGATAATTCTATATTTCCCGCGCCCGCCAAACAAATGCGCGCAGATAAGGACAAAGGGATCAAAGACGAACGACGAAAAGAACTCGGGCAAAGCTCGAACTGGGGTATTTCGATCTTTCAACTATCTCAAAGCAATTAACGCCGAAGTTTTTGCAGTCGTGCAGGGTTGGCTTTCTCTTTTGCGAGCTTTAAAAGGTTAATACCTCCGAGCAGTTTCTATAGTTTCACATAGTTTTAAAATTCTCTTCAGTTTCTTGGACCGAAGGTGTACGCTTTGATCTGGAATAATAATTTTCAACGTAAGAGGAACATTCATAAAGTAATCTTTTATTTTTGGAATTTAACAAAAATACATGCATACGTGGTTGTTTCCATTATAATAATGATTTAGAGTCGATTATGGGATAATTATTTCAAATTACAAAAAAAAAGAGAACGATATCGTACATTGCCAATTTTTACAGCTCTAGTTTTATTCAACAACATTATAATTATAGGACTAGACAAAATCCTTTTTAATAATTTAGACGTCGCTTATTTCATTTTAACATGTGTCACACTTTAAGGAAAAAAATAGAATGTACTAGGCTAAAGCTTCCAAAACAATGCATTACGATAATTTAAAATAAAGCGATTTTTATTTATTTTAACTTATGAAACAAATTTTGCCGCTGCTAAAATTTTCTACCCGCAAATCCTGCCTCATTGTCTAAATTGAATCTACTAGGTAAGCTATGGTTCGGAAACTAAATGTTACAAAAAGCAAACAGGTTTTAAACTATTTGGGTTACTGGACATCATCATATAGATCAACAGCACATCTTATGAGATCGTTCACACACTTGTTCTCGATGTTGGAGTATAAGCGCATTTATGCGTCTGTTCGTTGAAAAAGAAAGACTCCACAAGTTAACCAAGTCGTTGTTTACCTAATGCAAACAAATATCCTTAAAAATCTTACTGACAATGGTAAAATATTATTATAGTTATGGTTCCCAATTTGGACGAAAGCAAGCACAACGAATATCCAGTGCTTATAATAAGAGTCTTTGCTTAGTTCTTTCTAAATCAGTCTTTTAATGTGCTTGTTTGCGTTTCTGTTCGGATCGTTACTCCACCACAGAACAATCAGCAATTTGTTTTACGTTTACAAGCGCATGTGGTCATAAGTTAATCTGAAACGACTACTCCAACAGTTCCTTTTGAGATGTTATTGCCAAATATTCTTTGCAGTTTCTTATCATCCCTGGTACTGATTTGTTTCAAATGGTGTAAGACATTCTTGTTTTTTTGGAATATAATTGAGTACAGTAATTTCGTTTGTAAAATAAAAAGAAGAACTTGTACTTGTCCTTCATTTATTATAAGCAACGAAAGAACAGACTTGTTTTTCTTATAGTATCGGGAATCGACAGATTACGTTTTAGCCCAAAAATATAAAAAGTAAAAAAATTATCGCAAGGTACATTGTAACACATGGGCTGAAAAGTCCCGGGCCTAACACATAGATGACGCTAGTTTTATTGCACTCACCTTTCTCTCAGTTAGTACTAACCTTCAAAAGACAGCTGTTAAAATTTCATGATATTCTATTCACTAGTTCATTATTGTGAGTTATTGTGCTAAGAGTCACGCTACTTTTGTTATTTTCAAAACAATGGATCAAAAACAATTTCGTGTTTTAATTTTACAATGCTTCTTGATGGGAAAAAATACCGTTCTAGCGAAGCAATGACTTGCAAAGTGTTATGGGGACTCCGCTCCATCAGAAACAACAATAAAACGTTGGTTTGCTGACTTCAAACGTGGTCGTAGAGACACCGATGATGCAGAACGCAGTGTACGCCCAAATGAGGCGGTAACACCAAAAAACATAAAAAAATCCACAAAATCGTTTTGAATGATCGAAAAGTGAGGTTGCGTGAGTTAGCTGACATCGTAAAGATATCAAAAGAACGTATTGGCTTTATATTGCATGAGTATTTGACTATGAGAAAGCTCTGTTCAAAGTGGGTGCCGCGTTTGCTCACTGTTGACCAAAAACAAGAACGTGTTGATGATTCTGAGCAGTGTTTGGCCATGTTTAAACGTAACAAACCGGAATTTTTGCGTCGATATGTGACAATGGATGAAACATGGATCCATCACTTCACTCCGGAATCAAAACAATCGTCATCTGAGTGGACAGTAACTGGTGAACCTCGTCCAAAGTGCCCGAAAGCACAACAATCGGCTGGAAAACTTATGGTCTCGGTATTTTGGGATGTGCGTGGTGTAATATTCATCGACTATTTTGAAAAAGGAAATACCATCAACAGTGAATATTATATAGCGTTATTGGAGCGTTTGAAGGCCGAAATTGCAAAGAACCGACCGCATATGGCAAAGAAAATAATTTTGTTTCATCAAGACAACGCACCGTGTCACAAGTCAATCAAAACAATGGCAAAACTACATGAATTGAATTTCGAATTGCTCCCACATCCACCGTATTCGCCAGATTTGGCTCCCAGCGACTACTGGCTGTTCGCAGACCTCAAAAAAATGCTCGCCGGTAATAAATTTCGCACGAATGAAGAGGTTATCGCTGAAACTGAGGCCTATTTTGAGGCAAAAGATAAATCGTTCTACAAAAGTGGTATTGAAATGTTAGAGCGGCGCTGGAATGATTGCGTTGCTCTTGATGGAGATTACGTTGATGAATAAAGCTAATTTTGAACCAAAAAAACCGTGTTTTCTTTGTTAGGCCCGGGACTTTTCAGCCCATGTGTTATGTATATCTCCGCCAGATTCTTTATCCTGTAGGGATTCTTGACAAGTAAACCCCAGCAAGTAACAACAGTCTTACGCGAGCTTTAAGCTTAAGCTGTAGCATGTATTTTTTTCCAATGCCCATCATAAACCCGTCATCCTTCAAAACTTGTCATTTTAATTATTTTATTGTCTACAGGATTTCAAAATGTAACTTGAAATGAGGTCTTCATCTCACCAAGCTAGTAGCTCATCTAGTAGATCATGTTGTTTGTTTTATAAGATTGACATTTTATTTTTCCAACCTTTAAGGAAAAGAAAATCATATTTTTTTGTAATCGTCTTCATTATCATGACTGTCACTTTCAGACACTTCACTTATACGACCTAACCTGACCTACGTATTTAGAAATATTTTTGTCACTGGGAGATGCTTTGATGTAGGCTTTTAATTTGTTATTAGCAAAGGATGTGCGATATGGTACATCAAATACGAAATCAAAAACTGCATCGATGCTTTGTTCTCAACAGGCTCAACATTGTTAGCGAACAAAAACTTGTTCGTATAGTGATCCGAACAATTCGAAGCATAATCAAAGATATGAATACATTTTAGAAACGAGCTATGAAGTAAAGAGAGCCCCAATACTGATATATAAAATCAGCAATTACCAATAAAGCAGAATTTAAAACGAAGAAACAATTCCAGTTTAACTTTTCTTTCAGCTCAAATAAATCCAAACGATACTCTAAAGTTAAAACATATAGTCAAAAGTTAAAAGTAATACCACAAAATACTGTCTATTTTTTCTATTGATGAGATCTACATTTTTCACGCAATATTTCATAAAATTCCAGACTTTCAAGTTTAGATAATTTACACTTAATCAGTTATCGTCATAAGATTTATATCATCTCCTAAACACTCTGGCAATCCGACAACTATGTTAATAGCTTAATAAGACCATGAGATAAGTAGCACCGCAACTTCTGAAAATAAACCCCGAATTAGGAAACCCATTTTCCTCGAATATGACCTGCCAACGAGGACGAATGCCCTCATATGTTTATTCTGCGTTACGTTCAGGCCTATTTCAAGCCGAAAAAACTTATTTTCTCGACTAAATCGGAAATCCGCACGGCTCAACGGCGCAAATGAGAATCTGCGAAGAAAGAACACTAGTCCAAAAAAGAAACACGTGCAAGGAAGCAACACTGCTGAAATAGTTCTGCGGTAGGGAACACGACCCGATGGCGAAGCAATAGACTATTCGACTTTATCGCTTTGCGTCTTTTCGACTGGCAGTGCGCCGGTAAAATGTAACGCAGGAAGCACGCAATTGCCTATTATTAAATCTCTCCGTTGACAATTGATTTCTCCTTTACGAACTAGCGCGAAGCGTTCCCAACAAACATCTTTGAGTATACGCAGTACGCTTAGAAAGTTCCTGGATACAATCGCAATAGGGATCAGGTGTAGTATGTCTTTTTCACTCTAAGAATTTTGTGGTAGTAATTTCACAGGGGTAAGAGTCAAAAAACAACTACTCAATGGTTTTGCAAAGTTTGCTTGTCAAAGCCTTTTAAAAAAAGTTCAAACATAATAATTCCGCCTTTGCTAACAATAAGTCTACTCCGAGATTAAGAGTTTGTAGATATATTGGTATATACTATTATAACAGAGCTATTTCGTGTGTAACTTGCCATCTTCTATAAAGAGAATCTTTTTACAAGATTAATCAACCGAAATCATAAACGATTATTTCGATCTACCATTATATCTTCATGCTGACATACGAGGGCAATCCCAAAAAAAGGTCTTCTATATTTGTAGATACACAAAGAACCGTTTATTTTCTATAATTGCTACATCACTTTAAAGATTGAAGAATGCTTTATTTTTCAACGTAATCGCCATTTCGGTCGATGCATTTTGGTAGACGCTGTGGCAGTTTTACAATGCCCATGTCATACCAGCTTGCCGCCATGCCCTTCAGTAAGCGTTGAACCTCATCTTTCACCTCATCATCGGAGGAGAACCGCCGTCCAGACAAATGTTCCTTCAACTTAGGGAACAGATGAAAATCGCTGGGTGCTAAGTCCGGACAGTAGGGTGGGTGAGTGACGACGTACCAACCAAAATTTTGCAGGAGGTCGACGGTTTGACGAGCGTTGTCGTGGAGAATGCTTACACCCTTGCTCAACATCCCTCTTTTCCGGTTCTGAATTGCCCTTCTGAGTTTCTTCAGTTTTTCACAGTACCTGTCAGCGTTGACTGTTATCCCAGCAGGCAGAAAGTCGACCAACAGTACCCCCTTCCTGTCCCAAAATACAGTTGCCATGACTTTACCGGCAGATTGTGTTTGCTTGAATTTTCGTGGCTTGGGCGAAAAGGGATGCCGCCACTCACGTGACTGTTGTTTTGTCTCAGATGTAAAGTGGAATGCCCAGGTTTCGTCGCCCGTGACAATCGAGTCCAAGAAGTTGTCCTTTTTGTCTTCATAGCGGCGAAGAAATTCGCGGAAAGAATCAACCCGTTGCCGTTTGTGGTCTTCTGTCAGCATACGCGGCACCCATCTTGCACACACCTTACGATACTGCAACTTTGCCGTTAAAATCCTGTGGATGGTGCCTCTGGAAACCTCAGGAACTAAAATGCAGAGAGCATCCAGAGTGATCCTCCGATCTTTACGCATGAGTTCATCAACTTTCGCGATTGTCTCGTCGGCAATTGACGGCCTCCCGTTCCTTTCTTCGCCATGAATTTCAATACGACCGGCTGTAAACTCTCTACACCACTTGCGAACGTTTTTGACATCCATGCACGACTGTCCATACACTTCCGTCAATAGGCGGTGAATTTCAACCGGTTTAACCCCTTTTGCGTTCAAAAATCGAATAACTGCGCGCACTTCGCACTTGGCGGTAACGTTTATCGGGAGCTCCATTTCGAATTGCTACCAAGCCAAGACTGAGCATCCGAGCGAAGCGCCTGCGTGCTTGTGTGGTAGCGGAGAAGGCACCACTCACAACAGTGTTGTCAACAACCGTATTAAAACTTTGTCTACGTCCCCAAAAAATTGGAGACTTTTTTTTTGGGATTGCCCTCGTATTTGCTTACAAAGTTAGCAACAATCTCAAATATAGAAATTCTATGTTGGGTGAGGATTACCTATACTCTTTTATTTTTCGACCTAATGTTCATTTAATACTGTTAAAATTAATTACAGTTGAATAAGCTTTGGAAAATGATGACAGCTTCGTTTAATCTCATACAGGTTGGGTTAAAAATAATTACAAGTAGTATTATTGCAAAAAAAATCGATCTTCATAGAGATTGTCAGTCACATAATATCATACTGTTGAATGTATTATTGATGGATCTAAAGCACACAAGTAACCACTGTTTTTAAAATTATTCGTATGGCAAGAGGATATTTATTAATGTAGTTTTTGATAATGTTAATACGAGGGTTGCCTTGTAGGTTTTGCATCTAGAGCTGGACTAAAACAGTAGAGAGCTTTTAAAGACTTTATTATTTTTCGAAGTATTCCGCACAAGGATTAATACACCTTTGTATGCCCTCGAACCAACTCTGGAAGCAGTTATTGCACTCGTTTGTTGATACCGCCAAAATTGAGTTTTTGAAGGCATCGATTGCTCCTTCTGATGGCTGGAATTTTTGACGACGCAGTCCATTCTTTTCGGAAACCTAAAGAAATCGTTGGGATTTAAATCCACTGACTGTATGGAGAATGGTTGAACAATTCGACGTTCCGTTGCATTAAAAGCGCAATCATCTTGCGTACTGTGCACGAACTTGCATTTTCTTGGTGGATGAATGGAGTAATGAATTTTGGCAAGCATATGGTGTATACCAATCGGCAGTATCAGTTCCCTGATCTTGTATTCAATTCCATTTTTGAATTAACTTGTCAACACTGACTGTTGGTTGTAGCTACAACACTGCACGTATCGTACTGAAACTTTGGGTTTAGGTTAACTACTAATGGGGGTCAGTTTTTAGTTCCGACATTTGATTAGTGGCGCCCCCTCTATCCCAGCATGAAAAACTTAGGAAAAAGCCAGCCCTCGTATTTGGTATGCCACAATCTGCTTAAAATGGGAAAAGTAAGCATAAGTTACTCCGGTCATTGCATTGTCATTGATCGAAGTATATTACGATAAATTTTAAGCAAAACACGTTCAAACTCCGCTACCTCCTTAAATACGATTAACAAAGGCAATGAATTTTGATACTAAGGCCAAGAGACGATAGGAATTATGAATATTAATCCAAAAAATTTTACCACTACTCCCTTAGTGAATTGTTTTTAAAATGTGCATTTTGTTTATTGGTGCGAGACTCATGTTAACTCTGTTTATTGAAATGAAATAATAATTAGATTATTACAATTTGTAAACTACCAATGCGAATATTGGTTTAAATATGAACTTAACTAAATACCGAACTAAAAAAGTAACAATCAAATTACCACAATGTCCAGTACTGTTCAAAACTTCTTGGGTATACCGCGTATAACGCAGGCCTGAGAAAGCTTAACGGCTGAGAAAAACGAGGCGTTTCCGAAGAGGTTTTTGTTCGCCTAATGTCTAGAATTTGGCCCTGTTGTAATGGACAGGCATTAGGGACAATCTAGGAAATTATAGTAATCATTTTACAATTAGTACGGCTTCTTCAACGCTTTCGAGACCTACAACTCCGGAGGAAAGGAAAAATTAGTACGTCGAGAGTTATTACGCTTGAGGTAGTCGACTTAATGCAGTCTGTTGTAGAAGGTTTTGCGTTTTAAAAAACGTGCAAGGTAGATTTATATTTAACGATTAGGTTGCCATGACTGATGGATTAAAAACGCTTTCTCTTTTTGTTCGTTTTAAAGGAATTAATTTTGTTGCTTCTAGAGCTTTGTAGCTTTAGAATGCGTAATGCTTAAGAGTGATTTTTTTATCGGTTCGTTAAATAACATGATTAATCGATTGAAAGTTTTACATTTGCTGAACAAAATCTCTTTATGATAACTGAATCATTACCTTTGAGTAGAAGAAGTAAATTTACAGTTTTCACTGCCTACAAAAAAGTACTGAATGTTAGGGAAAAGTAGTAGAACGATTTTGTATATAGTGAACATTCCTCTTGATAATTATCCCATTGGTAAGGAAGCTTTAACTTCAGATTAATTTTACTTCGAAAACAGAAGTTCCTTAACAAGAAAAACCTGGCAAATTTAACTTCATTGAAAATATTTCGATTTAATAGAAGAAGTACAGCCGTCACCCTGTGGATTTAACGAATATGTACAGCAATTACTTCTTCCTGTGAAAAACAATGTAAGAACTTTGAAACCCATTGTCTCTAATATCAACAATCCAACTTATCTGATTTCCGGATTGTTGTCTGACAAATCTAAACTATCGCTAGCACAGATACCTGAGTTGACAGTACACGTTTACTACGAAAATTAAGGACACAGAACTTACTAAGAACGAAGTAGTAGGATGGCTATGGTAATTCTGGTGCAAAATCCCATGTATTTCCTTATATAGGTCCAAAGTTACACTTTACTCCCATCACAGGTGTGTAGTGAGATAGTGATAATAAAATGATCAGACGTACTAATAATGAAACGACGAATAATAGGTCCGTTGCCCAAAAGCGATGTTTATTGGAGTCGTAGAAAAATATCCCTTTGTTGGCTGAAACAGACCTAGATAGTTGTCGAAAACACAGCATCAGAATAGGTCGGAGTAGCTTTAAAACAAGTCATAATAGCTTCGTAATAGTTCCAAACAGTTCAAACAGCTTGAGAATAGGTCCGTTCGATCAGACGTATTCCAGCAAACAAACAAAAGCTTCGTTATGCACCTATATACACCGTTTTTGACTAGACCCTTTATTCGACGTCTTATCACACGAATTCCACCGGAACCAATGCTTATTCCTTCTGCCCCATATCTCAATATTTAACACACAGGTCAAGAAGCTGACATATCATGTCAGGGAGGAGTGGTGAAGATAAATTATAAATTTGAAGACCCATCAAAAAATGCAGCACACGCATAGTTATTCTACTCGAAGCTTTAGTATCGCTTAATAGGCTGCCTATCATCCTGGTCAATATATGTATCTTTGGAATATTTAGAAGAACTTTTGTTAGATAATCAAGAAGTTAAATTTTGTTGGCAAGATTTTGCATCAAACATTTTTTCTCAGGTTAACAACACCTTCGTTAAGAAACTGAAAGAAAAATTATGGATAGCCCACTTCTCTTTTATTGACAAATTTGAAACTGGCCTTATGAATATTTAGCCTTATTTTTCATGGCTTTTGAACGAATAGGTTGGGGACATATTTTTGCATCTTTGACACTAATATATACGCAATACAAGTATATTCAAAATTCCCTTCTATTAAATTTACCCATGTAGACAAAAGAAACAACAAGCTTCCTTTCGTAAATATATCAGTGATTGTAGTAAGTGTACGTACATATACAGTAAAAGTAGATTCATCTTGTAGGATTATAGCCACTCATGGTAATGTAAACCTTCGGCAATATATACAGTTTGCATAATCTTCCTTTTAACTGAAGACAAGTATCAAAACGAGCACAACGAAGAAAATTGGAAACCTTAGCGGACTCTGAAAACATAATCTATAATACTATTAGCAAACTTAGAAATAAAATAAGAATTAGAAATAATAGTTCAAAAGTACATTAAGTTACCGTTTTATTTAAGTTATATAAAACGCCTGTAAAAAATCTTTTCTGAAATTGATCCCAAAACTTTAAACAACCCTAAAAGCTAACTAGATAATATGGATAAAGCAGAAATTTAGAAAATATTATATAAAGATTGTAATGAAGTACATATTTACTGGACAAATCAAAAGATCAATCAAGACTAGGTACAAAGAGGATTTCTAAGTTTGGAAAGGTTTGAGAAAGCTAGTGCCGCCCTACATATTGTAATGATAGGAATTGTTGTCCTTTATTTACCAATGAATTTCTTCTCAAATTTTACTAGTTCACCTATTTCAGATACTTTTTCGTCACTGTTTGGTGCATGCCGTTATTTTTTATTTTGGTTGATGTTAGAAGTTGGAGGCGAAGTACCGTCAGTACTCCCTCTTCATGAAATTTTAAACAGATATTCAATCTGTACAGGTTTCTTTCAAAAGTTTTAGAGAGAGTTTTCAGAGATCTACTTTGGGTATTCTTTAATAACTAATTATTCACCATTTTTCTTGTTAAAAAAGAGTCCCTTCAACAACACTTACAGAAGGGACGTAAACTTTACTATCGTTTACTATATATATCGTTTTTCGTAAACATATTTCTTATGTAAATAAATTTTTCAAAATTTCATCTTTAAAGGACGTTTAATATACAGTACTCACACATTTCAATTACATTGTATGAATATGCATTATTCCGAAATTGTACTTATAATCTTCGAAATTTTTCGTACGACGGAAGGATGGCATGACTGGCAGCAATTTCCTTTATAATTTCACACATATCTAGTATGCGTGTACTATGTGGTCTACCATATAGGCGAGCAAATGCGTTGCTATGGATATAAAACAATAACCGACAGATGAAGATGGTGTCAAAAGTCAGACATGTTGGCATCGGTTCTCCTGAGAAAGAATAATTAGTTATTTTTCTCATAAAACTCCGTAAATTTATAAATATCTTCGTTTATATCCAATAATAAAGCGTATCAGCTGATACTACATACAAAATTTGGAAGTTCCGGACACTTACGTTGGAAGCCGAAGGCCAGTCTATCCTAAAGCCGACCCAGTCAGTACGATTTCAAAGGTTATAGTCGTCGAATCTTCTTAAATTCTTCAAAATTATTTGTATCTTTCGATCTCATACTTCATTTCGTAAATTAATTAGAATATTTCAAGGTTAGCTAGTCAGAGATTGCCTTAGGTTTTCCGTAAAAAGCTTATTTTTTGTAAAAATATTTTTATTTGTCAATATATTTGTCTTTTCAACTTTACATTTGGTATTTTAATTTAGAAAACATTTTCACCTAATTCAAAATAAATAAATCAAAATTTTAATTCAAAGAACCCAGTTAAAAATTTTAACGAGCCTGAGATTTTCCACCACAATATATTTGAAACGAATCGTAATATTGATAATAAAAGCGCAAACAGCAATGTATGTACAAGTAATGTATTGTTATGAAGATATTAAAGTTTACAAAAACACAGCAATTTTAATGAATTCGGGTATAGGATACCTATTTCCAGCTCTTTATCCTCTACTAAGTCAAGCACGATTGCAATAAGTGAAACGTAACTTTAAAACCACAGAAATAGTGTAGTTTTAGTGCAATTACCAATGTTTTTAAAATTCCAGTGTCGCTGGGATTTGAACCTACGCCATCTTCCTTACAGGGAGAACGTCACACCACTAGACCACTTAACGGTGTAAGTTTAAAACAATTTTAATACCTATAACTACGTTCGCACCCTAAAATTCTGTATGGCTCATACGTAAAGTGCAAATGCGACTGCCATATTGCGTCAAAATTGTATTCTTAGGATGTTTTAACCTCTACAGTTGGCTATGTGAAGAAACGATAAATGAAACGTAAACAATATTTGTCATATATGATTATTATAGTATTATTATTATTTATTACATGATAGTATTAATTTATTTCTATATTTTCCGAATTATATGAAACGGCTTTTATTAAAATATAATTTATGAATGACGACCTTTCTTTTTCTTTTAGAATTGATTTTACAATTGACTATACAATGTTCTTCGAGTTAAAGCAGAACAGCTAACACCAATAAGTAAAACGTAAATACCAATTTATCTGGTGGTAATGCAGATATCAAAAAAAGTCAGTAGTACAAAATCGCGCAACTTTGCCCAAACTGGTAAGAGGTGTACATGCATCTGTCGACAGAAAGAACCATACTGAATTTTAAGGTAATAACGGACTATAGATGTAATGATGTCTGTAGACCAACGAAAGTTTTATATTAATTTAATTAATAAGGACTTGCCTTTAAATAACATCATGTTTGTTGTGATATTGTAAGATATCTACAAATATATTTTTAAAAAAATTAAAAAGCGTCTGTAGTTGTAAGAAAATCGTAATTTATCGTTACAAAAAAATCAAGGATTCATGTTAATTAAAGTGTAGTCTTAGTTTTGTCCAGTCACAGTGTTGAAGTCGATATCTTAAGTGTCAAAACGTAAGTATAGTGTGAGTGGAGTGTTTCAGCATTCGAATCCCGCAACGCTCGAGTACGTTATCTAGAAATACAACCCCATTTTCAACTCATGACTGCTGAAGTTCTATCAAACATACAAGCTTTATTAAAATCATTTTGATAACAAAGCAAATAAACGATTTTTACTTCTTGTTGCGATATTATCGCAATCCGCATTTTTATGTGTTGCCTGTATAAATCACAATTACAGGGCGTAATATATACATACCCAGGGAAGTAACGAATACTTCAGAACAAAGAAAACGGCTTTGCACCCTTAGCTAATCCGCACAAATGACGACAAAACGCTTTTCGCATTGAGATATTAATGTGAACACGCGTACGAGAATGGCAGCCTACTTTTAGATTAGGCATTAGCATATTTCTCATTTAAATGCTAAATACATGGGAAAATAATAGTTTTTCCAGGGAACGGTTCATCATTAGTGCCACTCAACGTATAGAAGAAGTGCGTAATTAAAGCAACGTATTATGGAACAATGCCAAACACTTTGTACGTTGTCAACACAGCGTGTCTGATGCGTTTAGCAGTCTATTACATTGGTTATCTATTATCCATTCATTGGTGAGTACATTTGTAAATAATTGCGAGCAAAATCAGGAAATTTGTAACGAAATTTATTCGCATGTATTTTAACAATATTCACAATAGAATAGGGAATTTTTATGGCTGTTATACAGTAATGAATCCTTTTCCCAATTTTCGTCAATTTCATTGGGAAGTACTTAACAGGGCTGGGATAATTTAAAATAACACATGGGCTCAAAAGTCCCGGGCCTAACAAAGAAAACACGGTTTTTTTGGTTCAAAATTAGCTTTATTCATCAACGTAATCTCCATCGAGAGCAACGCAATCATTCCAGCGCCGCTCTAACATTTCAATACCACTTTCGTAGAACGATTTATCTTTTGCCTCAAAATAGGCCTCAGTTTCAGCGATAACCTCTTCATTCGTGCGAAATTTCTTATCGGCGAGCATTTTTTTGAGGTCTGCGAACAGCCAGTTGTCGCTGGGAGCCAAATCTGGCGAATACGGTGGATGTGGGAGCAATTCGAAGTCCAATTCATGTAGTTTTGCCATTGTTTTGATTGATTTGTGACACGGTGCGTTGTCTTGATGAAATAAAATTTTTCTTTGTCATATGCGGTCGTTTCTTTGCAATTTCGGCCTTCAAACGCTCCAATAACGCTATATGACATTCACTGTTGATGGTATTTCCTTTCTCAAGATAGTCGATGAATATTACACCACGCACATCCCAAAATGCCGAGGCCATAACCTTTCCAGTCGATTGTTGTGCTTTCGGGCGCTTTTGGCCGAGGTTCACCAGTTGCTGTCCACTCAGATGACGATCGTTTTGATTCCAGAGTGCAGTGATGGATCCATGTTTCATCTATTGTCACATATCGACGCAAACATTCCGGTTTGTTACGTTTAAACATGGCCAAACACTGCTCAGAATCATCAACACGTTCTTGTTTTTGGTCAACAGTGAGCAAACGCGGCACCCACTTTGAACAGAGCTTTCTCATAGTCAAATGCTCATGCAATATAAAGCCAATACGTTCTTTTGATATCTTTACGATGTCAGCTAACTCACGCAACTTCACTTTTCGATCATTCAAAACGATTTTGTGGATTTTTTTGATGTTTTCTGGTGTTACCGCCTCATTTGGACGTCGACTGCGTTCTGCATCATCGGTGTCTCTACGACCACGTTTGAAGTCAGCAAACCAACGTTTTATTGTTGTTTCTGATGGAGCGGAGTTCCCATAACACTTTTCAAGACAAGACTCTTAGCACAATAACTCACAAACTAATGAATAGAATATCATGAAATTTTAACAGCTGTCTTTTGAAGGTTAGTACTAACTGAGAGAAAGGTGACTGCAATAAAACTAGCGACTTTTCAGCCCATGTGTTATATAATTGTTTTACAAATAAATAGATGCACAAAAATTATATGTACCTTATTTGTATAATATACACATATTTTCCGCAAAATTCCTTCAGAAGTTTAACTAATTTAAAAGTGCTAACGACATTTTTTTAATCTTCTCACTACATTATCATCATAATGTTTAAAGAGAAACCCAAGTGTAGATACTTTTTCATTACTCAATATACTTCCTAATTATGAAAGGACGAGCTTATATGATGGAAAAATTCTTTCGATATCAACAGTACACAAAATTAGACCGATTATTGCATACTTGATTAATTTCATTATTCTGAGATCTCCACCATTGTATTTCATTTGTCTTGCACTAGATTTCTTACCAAAGTATTGTTTGGTGCATCAGGGTGTGATACATTGAAGAAAATAATAAATAATAATAGTAATAAAATAGATTAAGTAAATTACTAACTACTTGCCTCCTACAAATAAACACCTGACGTTGCACTAATATTGGGTGTCCAAAAATCTTTTTCAATTTCCTTTGTTCGTTGCACGCACGCAATCGTTGAGTGGGAAGTGGGGGATGTGACTATGGCGCGTTTTATGGGAGCGTGCTTGCTGTGTGCACGAGCTTTACAAAAACTTCTCAGATGAGGCGCATTTTCACCTTAATTGAAATGTAAACAGACAGAACCGCCATTATTGGAGTTCAACAAATCCAAAACAGAGGCATAGCAGGCTACTTCATCAGCCAAGTCTTACTATTTGGACTGCAAGATCGGCGCAAGGAATTATCGATACCTTTTTTTAAGATGCCATCGGTCGTGCAGTAACCGTAAATTCCGAACACTATACGGGAATGATTGACAACCTTTTACGCCAGCGTTACAAGATTTTAATGGCTTTAATCGGAACACCTGGTCCAACAAGATGGAGCGGCATTTATTTAATAAATCTGGCTATTATTTTATTATATGCTTTTCGTTTTGAAAAAGACTTTTGGGACACCTTGTATATCCTCTATAACATTAGTTTTGCTGTAATATATGAGTGGCATTGCTGTTGAATACCGAAAATTCGGTTATCATTTTGTACAAAATATTTCGTATTGTTGTAAAACTGGCAACTTACTGACGAACAGTGAACATTTTTTGCATTGCTACGTTGTTCTTATGATCGTTCTAATAGACGACTGATTCTCCATCGGTTGTAGCTTCTACGGGGTTCCGAGATTAGATCCTTGAGCTATATCTAATGTATGTGTACACTAGGGTGACAGAATAAAATAGACACCAGGTAAAGCGGTATAAATATGTAAACGAATTAAGAACAACTAAGTGGTTGGCCAGAGTGAACGCGGCGCTTCGCAACGTGAAATAAGTAAATTTTTAAATATTCCGTTGTCCACAGTTAGCCGTGTCATTACACAATTTAAACGCAAGGAAAAACCAACAGTGGAGCCGAGACCAGGTCGTGTCGGACCTTCTGAAAGAAGGTATAAAAAGGTGGCCAAGAAAAAACCTCCCCCTACGGCGTTTCAAAAACGGCGCCGAATGGCTTGGGCAATCGAAATGCGAACGAAGCCCGAAAATTTGTGGCGGTCTGTCATTTTTTAGACGAAAGCAGATACTGCCAATTCAGTGATAGTGGTCTTACGAGGGTATGGAGACGTTCGTCACAGCAACTGGACGACAAATTTTTACATCAGACGGTGAAATACGGCGGTGTGAACATCATGGTGTGGGGCGCGATATGGTATGGTGGAAGATCGCAATTAGTAATCTGCGACGGAAATATAAATGCGGCAAAATATATCCAAATATTAACAGAAGGACTACTACCGATATTCGACAACGCCATTTTATCTAAAGAAGACGCCACTTTTATGAAGGATGGAGCACCCTACCACAAAGCAAGAATAACAACCACATGGAAAGAGGAACAGGGGATTCGGATTTTACCATGGCTAGGCCAATCACCAGACATGAATCCGATAGAGAATGTTTGGCACATAATCCAGGCAAATATGGCGAAACGACCCAGAAAACCCAGCAATAAGGAAGAACTTGTGGCAGCTGTTACATAAGAGTGGTTAAATATTCCAGAAGACACCATTAATCATTTAATAGATTTTATGCCACGACGACTCGCAGCACTTCACGCAAGTAAAGGTGGATCGATAAATATTAGTCTAATTTAAAAATTTTAAAACATTTTGTATATATAACGAGAATAGTATCTTTTTTTAATTAGTAGGTGTCTATTTTATTCTGTTACCCTAGTGTATGTTTGAAAGGTTGTAAAATGTTTATAGTACACTTGAAATTGCCTGTTGGTAATGCAAGATTCAAACAAAGGGAATGATTTCAACTTTTGAAGGAAGAGTTGATCAATCTAATCAAAAGTTGTTTGAAAGACCAAATAAATTCTATCCACTTTCACCTTTAGGATCCAAACCTTCAGGTACGTACTGAGTAAAGCAGACATCGTTAGTAACTATAGGACGCTGCCTCATAAACCCATGGAGGTTAACAGATATTATTCCACGATATACAAGACGCAATCAAATGCTTTAAAAAAATTTTGAAGCAAAGAAATCGGTCGGTAATTCCTAATATCAGAATCGCCCTTCTTCAACACGAGACAGGTACGGTCCATATTGACGAAAATGTAGAAGATCTCAATATTTTATTTTGTAAAAACATAAGCGCAATATCTTACAATAAAACCTCGAACGTCTGATGTAAACAATTCTTGTTCAATTTCTTCCGATGTCAAAAAAAGTAAGTGTTATAGTACAGCTTAAGATATCGTTGAAGGTGGACGAGTTATTATTTTGAGATTCACTTTTACAGTATACTCCAAAAGCATTAGCAATATCCATAAATGCGAAATATTCAGTACCGTTAAGTGTTACAGGTCAGAATGCTTCGTCCCTGTCTTCAATGAACAAATTACCACAATTGTTTCGGTTCACTCCCAAGAGTATTTTCAATGTCCTCAAAATAACTTCTACAAGCAACCAAAACAAAGTTTTTTGCTCTGGATTAAAAAATATTTAAATTCATTCCGATAATATTCTCTTTTATTGTTTTTTTTTTGCATTTTGTTAACAATGCAGATTTAATGTATAGACAATGAATAATCTTGGTATTGCAGTATGGAAGATAGATTTTTAAAGGTTGAAATTTAGGAGTTGATCCAGCAACCACTTCAATCGAAATATCATAGAAACTATGTAAATTTTATTAACGTTCACTAATTTTGCACACAAGCAGATCACGTCCCATAAAAAACGGACAAACTCTACCCAAAAAAATTTCGAAAGAAAACCGTCACTTTTTTGCTTTGTCTTAATTAACATAATACCAAATTAATTTGTCAAGATATAATCCGCGCCACCATCCAGTAGCACTTCTCTAATTAAAAAGGTCCGAGAAAATGTTCTAGGTATGCATAGAATTCAAGGTGGATTTACAGATCCATTTTTAAGATTGCATACTTCCCGTTTCCACGTGTAGATGGCGCATTATACAGCTCTTTTCCTCCTTTGTAATTCCATTAACGCTAATGAATAAATAATATACTTAAGTTTGTTATTCTTTGTGTTCGCTCCTACGTTTCTACGTACAACCGTACATACTTAAGGCGTACGCTAGCTGCGGTCCTGTTCACACAAAACCGCGAGCCCGCATTTGTATTCCGGCCGAATGCGTGTTACTTGAAACAAAACAGCCGTAAAATTTATGGCAACGCGGCCTCAGGTATTACGTACCGCACTACTATAGCATCACTTCTAAAGGGAACCCTTGGTATTCGAGGGGTTAGTTTTAGGACATCGTTTAATTTACTACCGAGTACATGGCGGCCAAATTAAGTGCGGTAGTTTTTCATTTTATGATGGACAGCTTTAATTCCGCCTGATATTAGATGCTGACCGGGTATATGGCGCCTCAAAATATACAGCTATGGAAAATTTCCTTATAAATTCAGTAAATTTAGCGTAAATTTTACATTTTTTCAAGACGCCAATACTTCTCTATCATAGCAAAATAATTCGTTTACAATGACTTCGGTGGTTCTTCAATTTTATGTAGTTTGGTTATTTTGTTAAGGAAAGCATTAGGTTGCGAAGTATACTTCTCTAGGAACTGATAACTATCTATAACCAGCAGCATTTCAGCTTCTGAAAGCCCTTGCTTCAGGCCAAAAGGAAGAATGGCGATTCGAAATTCGAAAATTTTCTTCGTGTTTCGGAGGTGGTAGGACGATGATATTTTGAGTATTTATGCAGAAAGACACGTTGACTCGACTTCCGGAACAATTCGTTGGATGTCTAGCATCAAAGCCTGCATTTTCCTCTCGTAGACCGCAATTTTTGGCCAAACTAAAAACTTTAGCCCGAATCTGACAATGTCGCAACGCTACCTCATAAACCCATGTTGTTAACAGATATTGTTGTATGTTGTATTATTTTGCATTAGGTTACAAAATACATTTTTCTTGGAACTAATTACTATGACCAGCAGCGTTCCAGCTTCAGAATTTTTAACGAGTCAAACATCGCAATGACAAGGAACTTAAAGCTTTCCCTTTATATCAATAAGTGGTTTTCTTTAAAATTAGTAGGTTTTACACACTCATACTTCTATTCCATGTCTACTTTCTTTCGGCATTTTATTGGAAACATATTGTCAGTCAGAATTAATCATGTATATTAACGATATTTAGCGCAATTACCTGAAAACCTTTAAATATTTTGTTGCAAAGCTTCTAGAATCAAATAAATTAAGGCTAGAAGGCAGGCACCCAAATTCCTCAAGCTCCAAAATAACCCATCTATACTATAGATTTTGACCGGCTGAACATATTTTTTTTCAAATATCGATTTCTTTAACCGTTCTCGAGATATGGCAGGTAACGTCGTTCTACACTTGTTCGCTTTACGCGTTAACTACACACTATTTTAGATGTAGAAATAGATTGCTTTAGGTGGAGAAATGTCCGCGGAAGCAATTGCGACCAGTTTTCCAGCGATAATTATATAATTCTTATTTTTGAACAATCCAATGCTGAAAGTTTTGCTAACAATAAACAAGATACACGTTGATAAGATTACAACTATTAATATGGATATTGGTTTAAAAGATACACGTTAAACGCTGATTATTAAGGCTGCAGAAACTAGTGCTTCCGCAGTAGCGTACAGCTCGGTTACTATCAATATTAAAAATAATTAATGTAATTACTTACTATTTTAGCTTGATCGTGTTGATGTAGTGACGCAAAAATTCGCTGTAGTATTGAGTCATTAGCACGGAGCAAGGAGCGTTCTGCATCTAATGATGTGGTGTTCGCGAATTTATAAAAAGGTCGTTCGCATCATATTCGCACTCTTAGTTTTCAGTTAAACTCTTGTCTATTTGCACTACAGTTCGAAAATCGGGATTCTTCTTTATAACCGCATACAACTTATTAATTATTTATTAATTTAATATTAAATTGTTAATCTTCCTATACCATCCGTTAGATTTCCTAACGAGGCTTTAAGGTAATCTGACAGCTTTGTATTCTCTAATTTGGAAATAGTGTCTAAAATAATTGAATAATTTGCGGAAATTTTCTCTATTTCAGTATGGCCACTGGCTTACTGAAATTGCTTGGGCTTCTTGTGGATTTAAATTTAAGATACAAGGCTGAGGAATGAATAACTCTTTTGGTAGAAACTATAAATTGATTTACTTATGGACAACTGCTTCTAATAAATTCAGCTACAAATTGGAGCAAAGAAGTTACATAAAGCAATTGAGGATGATTGTTTTAATAATTTTCCAGCTTTAACCATATTCGAATCCCCGTATGTAACCAACATTACTAGTTGTGTTATAGAACGATATATTGAACGTCCCAAAGATATTTTCTATAGCTTCTATTATCCTTTCTGCGTTTGTCGTCTGTAATATTCTACTACGTAAAAGAAGAGGCAAGGATACCACACCGCTTTCTAATGTGCCCATTAACACATTCAAAATACAATTCTTTCTTGCATCCGTTGTTACATCTACCGTCAGCCATATTTTTTTTATCTTTTAACGCTACCTTTATTTGATCCGTAGTCATGTTTTTCACCCGATGAAAATTATACTGTAATTGACTTCTTGATGGTAATCTCCGTTCTGGAACGTATTTCCTCCAAAACCTTCGAAATTCTTCATTGTCTGTAATATTTTATGGAATATTGCACACATTTAACATAAATAAAGTCATACAGAAATTATAATATGGTACACCACGATGCGCATTTAACCGATGTTGTTTGCTATTAATATATATTTTACACATAAAATACTGTACGGTAGAATGTTGTTATTGCAAACAATACATTTAATAATAATGCAAATGCATTCTTATGTCGGTGATCGGTTAAGAAATCTATTAACACTTCACGCATTCATATGCATACTAACCATACGCGTATGAATCCTGACTTCGGGTATATCAGATCGCTTTCGAAACATATCGTCGCCGCCAATGAGTGTGTACACGTTTCTGCAGGCCTACTGATTATACAAATGTTAATGAGATGAGATCGTACAAGGTAGGTAATATTCTAGCTATTTTACAGTTATTAACCCAAAATATTCACCAGATTTCTAAAAGTACTGAAAGTATTATACGTATAATCTTTAAACCACATTTATTTTTAACACATTCGCGTAAATAGCTGCATTTACACCGTTCTCCTTAAATAAGTAAAAGAACCGTCCATTCCCATTCACTCCCTAATTCATTATCTCACACGTTAGCCAATTACTTTATAGCTGTGCACGTATTCATTGAAGACATTCTACTATCTACCCTCCTATAAACCCTCAGAGAATAGCAGACAAGTACGAAGCTGGTGCAGTCAGGTATCGTGTAGCTGTATGACGCTTATCATACCAGATATGCATATACTTGATTTTAGCTAAATTCATTTAACAAATGAAACGCTCCCACTTCGGACGTCTGTTCGGGCTGACAAAGCGGCGTCTGCCTTTAATGTCAAAGCAATGCGCTCTGCTGTTTGATATGCATTTAACTTCAAAAGGTTATGATGAGACGATAGAGGAGTTTTTGTACGTTTTTCCGTGCCTTTTCGAACGACACCGTTCACGGTCGGATAGGTTGTTGATATGTTTGCGTAACGTTCACGAATATATATGTAAAAGGACATCGCATAAAAGAATTCCATTGAGGATTACTTGCTACGGTTTCTTATGAAGATGATGTATTTAAATATGCATTAAAGCTTTTAAGGTAACATATGAAACTGTAATAATCTTCTGTTAATGAGAAAAATTTTTCATCTGCATTTTCTGTGCTTTTTCGCCTAACAAATGCGAATATGTTCCTACTTCTTGCGGGGCCAATCAAACTTTGCCCACAATCAACTAGTTACAGAAACAATTCGTCACAAGTGTATTTGTTATTGTTTTTTTTTCCTTCGTTTGCGTTACAGTAGCCAAATTAAATGTTATACCTCTTAATTTAAGCATAATAAATGAATGCAAATTGTAAAAGAAACAAAACTTTTATTTCCTCCTTTCTGTTTGGTGCTAATTTAATATGAGTTAGCATCAAATCTCGTTTGTAACTCATGGATTAGCGAGAATTTCTATTACCCGAACGTATTGCTTTCGAAAAGGCCAATCAGAATTCGTTTAATGTTTTTCACAGTGTCGTTCTACTCAAACAGGAAACAACCAGTGATTGATTTACTGGATACTACGACTAGACTATTATTATGTGAATCTGGTATTGTCATATTTCAATTGTGGTGACACGAGTTGCATTACGAAAGAAGACGCGAGACGGATTTAGATGATACAAAATTTATGTAGTGGTTTAATATATGATGACCAACACGTTAAATATGCAAAGCCAATATTGCACAGTACACTATTTTATTGCAATATCTTAAAAGCTAGAAGACCTAAGTATTTATACGACAAGCTTTGATTTCGTGTTGAAGATCACAGCGTAAATGTTAGGAACAAGCACCAATTAGGCATTCCAAGACACAGAACTGAGATATATAAGCGAAGTTACTCCTATAATGCGGCCTATCTGCAAAATAGCTACTTGTCTGCAGATCAAGAGATTTGGATGTCTACGTTACACATGAAGAATAGGATGCAGCAAGGTTTACTTGCTCAATAGTGGTATAAGCCGTCATTCTAAATTTCAAGACTTCGATTGAATCGTGCAACAATAAATGAATGAAATTTTCCGATTGTGACTACATTTTTTACCTGAAGCGAACTTGCAAAGACTTTTTTTCTTGTGTGTTTGTGCCATATTATTTTCTTTAGCATATTATTTTTTTTAACAGGTTAAAGAAAGAACGCCAAATTCTGAAAGCTATTACAGCAGTAGGCGATAAGTGATGCTTATATACTTAAATTGTGAATATCTGTTCTAATTATGATGTAGCCAATAAATAAGTATCGTTATTTTTATTATATTATTATTTTTTAATATAACCCAAATGTAATAACTAGAGTTTTTACAGGGACTATGGAAGTTCAACGAACGATGGAAATACCCCAAACAACATCTCTAGTTATTATGAGAATCCATTGTCAACAATACCAGGTTAAAAGATAACCCAAATGTAGATCCAATAATATATTAATAACCGTGAAATTGTCACAAACATTCCATATTATAAGTACTTTATTTTTTTGTTTTTTTCTGAATTACTATGACTTTTAAACTTAAACTTTAATTTAAATGAATCTACGAATATTCTGGATGCATCAGCTTGCAGCTGTAATTTGAACTTTCCTAGTGAATTAATCTTCTTAAGGCGAGGGTTCAATATTTCTGCTTTTGTTTTACTCAGTTTCACAACGCGAATTAAATAATTTAATCTTCCGTTGTTAAACAATATATGATTTTAGTCAACTGTTTCATATGCTGTTTCATTTATTAGAAAGGTCTCACACTAACTGTAATTGAAATACCTAGATCTTGTCTTTCGGTTATTGGTACAGTTCCGCTACGTAGTACAACTCTGATAGCTGTTTTGCTAAATTTGCGTAACTTATAGCAGATTTCACTTTGTGTCGTGTTACATCTGCTAAGTCAAAATAGCAATTTTATTTGCTTTGAACAGTGGTCACAGCTCTAGTAGACTAAGAAATAAATTTCGTTTATCATTAAACCAACTAAATAGGTAGTTATAGCATTTAGTACAACAAACGTTAAAAGCTTAAGTAATATGTTCTTATTGTTATTTCAAAATTGATTCTATTGTTACATTATAATGTGCATGGCGTAATTATGGAATAAATTGAAAGCAACTTGGGTTTAGAAGAAATGTCCAAACAGAGTAACTTTGTTTATTAAAGATATACATTTTGCATCAATTATAAGTTTCCCCCACTTCTGATTTTCAAGCAATGATGTCATCGACAATGTTTTAAATGATTTCCCATTTCTTTTTATTTTCACAAATCTGTTGACATAAAAATACTGGGTGTTCGATTTAAATTAAACAGGTGTTTGATGTTTTAACCTTAATTCTTAAACATCTTGTATATGTTAATACATTTTTCGCAAGTGAAACATAATACTAAATTAACCAGTAGACTCTAGTGTGAGTTTGATCTAAGAAAACGAAATACATGTTGACTAAATGTGGTATTAAATTTTCATAAAATACAAAATATTTTAAAAAAGGCTTTAGGTGGGATAAAACTTAATGAAATTCGTCTTTACTTCGATTCTGGAAACTGAAAATGAATTAATATACTAGGTGTTCCGTTAAAAAAACAACTTTTTTGCAATCTTATGATGTCCTATACACTGGATAGGGATCTAATCCATACCAAAAATAACATTTTACCAAAATCAAAATAATTTAGTCGTAATACGAAGATCCAAAATGTACATACCAATCGATTGAGGCAACTCTTAGTGTTGGATCCGCAACAGTAAATTCAAGTTTACATGATCATCTTCGAAAGAAAAAAGTTACTCGTTGGGTGCGAGACAAGCTTAACGATTTCCAAAAGGCAGAGTATGTAAGAATCGCTCGGAAAAGGTTAGAAATGCTAAATAATGATGGACATCGTATTCTATCTAAAATAGTAACAGGTGATGAAACTTATATCCCATTTTACGATATTCCTACTCGCTAGGAAAGCCGTGTGTGAATCCACAATAGCCAAAACGCAAAGGGCTGTCAAGAAAGTTATGTACGCAGCTTGCTTTCGCAGTAAAGGATTAGTAAACGTAATTAAGCTGGAAAATCAACGTGCAGTCACAGCAAACGGGTACACCACAAAATGTTTACCTTCAGTACTTGAGTCAGTCAACATTCGCGGGTTATGTTTCATCACGACAATGAATCTTCACACAGTGCACAGCAGAAGAATTTTTACGTGAAAATAGTGTAAAAGTCATTGAATTCGCCTGATGTGGCCATGTGTGATTTCTGGTTGTTTTTTAACCTAAAGAAATATTTAGCTGATCGACGTATCACGACGGAGAATAAGATAGATGAAGCAAATCATCAATTTTTTGAGAGCATTCCAAAAGACGACTGCCTTCAAGCTTTTATGTTGTGGAAGCTTCGGTTACAAAAGTTCATTTTCGTGGAAAGACTTGTAGTTTTCTTGTATCCCAAATTATATAGCTTGACCGTCGCATGTGGTGCTAGTCCTGTTTGATTTAATTAAGATATTTAATTCGGTCACATATACCAACGAAAATTTTCAACTTAAGCACGGCTAGTGTCCCTTTCTGCATCATAGCATGTTAGTTGTTAAGATTGGGGGTATCAGGTCACAGAAATTCAATGCTAATGTAGGTACACCAAAAGATAGCGTTCTAGGACTTTTGGAAGCGTCCTGAGGATAAGGTATTTTGGCATATGATCTGAAGGTCGATGGATAATTTTGTCGTTAATAATCCAATAATTTCCAGCGTCAAACAATATAAACTTTTGGATAGATTACTTGATAATTATCTTGAAGCGGGGAGGGGAGCAGCCATTTTTAATCAACTGCAGAAAATAACGATAATAATACAAGTTTGAATAGTACCATTTAATTGCCGTTACGCATATTTGAGAAAGGGCTTCATAATTTTCGTATTTAATACTGCAGCTGCTCCAGCTTGAGTAATGCAGATTAAACACCCTTCATGACAAAAGTACCAAAGTAAAATATGTATACACGCATTTCTTCAAAATATATAGCTCTTCGTATGCAATTACATTAATGCAAAATTCTGTCTAAGAGGCTTCGTACTTCCTCGAACACCAGTTTCGTCTCCAAAGTACAGCTAATAAACGAAAGTTTAAGTAAGTCGCACTTCCACTTGTTTGCCTTAGCGGGCGTTTCGCTAATTTGACACTTAGCGATGCAAGCAGCCAAAGTTTTCCGTCGGCGATATTACGCAAGATTTAAGACAACCTTAACGATATCACTGGGAACCGGGTTGAGCGCTATCGCCTCAAGTTCTCCCGTCCCTTATCTAAGTTCCCTGACCTATGCGGCCGTAAATAACGCGAGGCAAAGTATTTATTTAATCGTAATGGAGGGAATCAAATTAATATTACTTTATACTTACGCTTGTTGTATGGAGAAAGTCAAGCAAGCATATAATTAAATTATGTTAATTGCACTATCGCATTGTGTGAATCGCTTTACTACTTATCGTCGACGTATTGCTTAGGAGGAAGCGACAGTATTGTTTCGATTTATCTGAATTCCGAAAAGAATTCCGAGAATTTCTCTTGTTTTCGTAGATACTTGTAGTAGATTTGATAAATACATCATTCGCCCGTCTGATGTCATTTCAATATGTGTACGCAGTAGAAACTCTATAAATATCAATTACGTGGGAAATACCCATATTTGAAGAAAATGGTCACAGATACTGTTACACCTGGTGTTCCACAGAGGTGGCATTTAGGACTTCTTTCATTTTATTTTAAAGCTGTTATATACTATTTCTAATTGCGTATGAGATGGTCTCCAGCTTATGTTTCTTCGTTCGTTGGGTTGATTAAGAATTTCATGAGCTTCCTTTATACATCTCTGAAGAAATAAATGATCAAATTATGAGATGGTGCTGTGCGGAAGCAATTTTGGAGGTTATTATATGGCTTCATGTTTCAATGATATACGCGTTAAATTTCGTGTCGATCTATTAAATGGTTTGTTGTGTCCACTCGTTCAAAGCAGAGCACCTTTGGCGCTTTTTAAAAACGGACAATATTGAAATTCGCGCAGTGATTAAACACCTGTGGAAAAAATATTTTTCGTCCAAAGAAATTCATAGGGATATGGTAAATGTGTTGGGCGAGGATGTTGCTTGTTTTAAGTCTGTTTGTAAATTGGTGAATGGATTTAAAATAGGTCGTATGAGAGTAAATGACGATTCCCGCTTATGGACGCCTAAAAACAGCAAGCTTTACAGAAAGCTCGCGAAGATTTTTGAAATTTGTCAAAGTTCAGATCATCTCCACAGGACAGGTGACGTACATTTTAAATGTTAAGATGGATGTCGCGTTTGCTCATACCACCGCAAAACCTCAAATGCGTGGTATGTTCTACAGCCATTTTGGAACGGTTTCCGCAAAATCCAACAGATTTTCTGCGCTAATTTGGGACTTGGGATGAAACGTGGAAACAGTGGACTAAACGTGGTGAATCGGCTCCAATGAAAGCCAAAGTCATTCTATCGGCAGGAAAGGTGATGGCTTCCGTTTTCTTGGATCCGAAAGGAATCTTGCTTACCGATTACTTTCCAAATGGACAAAATATTACTGAACAATACTATTCTATATTTCTGAGGACACCTATGGTCGGAAAAAGGCCCAGAAGAAAACAAGAAAAGTCATTTTCCATAAAGACAATGTACCAGTTCGTAGGAGCGGAATTGCCGAAGCAAAATTGGCCAAATTGAAGTTCAAAGCGCTTGAGCATCCTCCTTATTCACCGGATTTAGCTCCGTCAGATTAGCATCCCCACCCCGAGCTTATGAAACACCTTGGCGGTATGAGATTTGCTTCGGATGAGGGGCCGATAGCTTCTGTGGACCTTTACTTTGAGGAGCTCGAGGAAAATGAGTACTGTGAAGGCATAAAGAAATAGAATACATTTTTCATTTTACCTACGTATATCTACACTAAAAAATGTAAACACCACATACACAGGTCTTCACGTCATCCATGTTGTTTAGTTTTAGAAACTCAACCAAATACTCCATAGTTTCTGGAATTTGTACATTTCGGAAAAGCGAACACACGTCGATGGATACCTAGATTTTTCCTTCCATCGGTTCAACATTTTCAATTTCATTTAGAAATCCTAAGGAATTTTCTACAATATAGGCAAATTCATTGATTCCTTTACTAGGCATTTGGACAATTTATATGTTGGGTAATCAATGATAGAGACAGTTAGTCTCATGAAATTACTTGGTTTGTGACTTTTAAGTAGGTAATGCATTTAGTGGGATTTGAACGTATTACTTTAGATTTCAGGTTATTATTAATTAAGTTGAGGCAGTTCTTAATAATATATTTGGTGCCTCTTATCAAGGAAGTTATGACGTTAACATTGCGTTAGCGTGATTGCAATAATCCGGTTTGTCGAAAATAACTATTTGGTTTCCTTTATGAGCTTTTAAGTAAAAACAATTTTTATCTTCCTATCTTTGGCACAATTTTAACATTTTTCATGAATCTAGAGATTTAACAGAGTCTTTCGTAACGACATCCGGGTTTCTACTGATATAATTAACTCCTTGAACTGCGAATGCTAAATTTTAATCCTTTATTTCGAAGTTTCATTTCGTCATTATTAAAGGTATCAGAAGATTGGTTGTACACGAGTGGTGTTTTCTCCATGACGTCCACAATGTTCTCATCTGACTTTTTTGATAAATTACCAGTTCTAAGTTAATTTCAAATGCAGTAATATATAATTCTATCTGTCTTCTAACAGTTATCTTTTACCCCGTGTGACAACATCTGATGGTTCTTCGCAGTTACTCGAAATTTTAACTTTCATGAATTAAGGGCAAACGGTGTTCTTTTTGTTTCACCGTACCTTAACTTTACTTTTCACATTACTAATCGATTAAAAATATTAGAGTGGGAAAGCCATAGTCAGGACGATTGCTAGGACTATGAATTGTACAATCATACAGTCCTTGCAATCATGGTAATGTAAGCACAGCTTTTTCCCAAAAATTATCTTCTCATATCGAAGTCGGCTCATAATTCTGAATTAAAAGGCGGGATGATGTTTCTTAAAAGCTTGAACAATTACAGAATGTCTTAAGGTATTAGGATAGATACTTTAACATAATCAATTTAGTTCTTTTAAATTCCGTAATTCTACGTTAACTTCAAACAAAAAGTTAATCTTCTTATTGTAATCACGGGTTATTGGTATTTCTCCATTAATTGTTTTGAAAGAGCAATTAAAATAGGAGATTAAAAACGTCATTAAACAATATGCGTATTTATATCTTGTATTAAAATTCGCGGAAAAATGTAATTGAAATCCCAAAAATATTAATATTAAATTTTTTGTGTATTATTAAATTTTACAATACGGAAATTTAGTCCAGGCTAAGCTTTTTGTTATAATTTCAATAAACTTTTTACAAGTACTACTTCCTTAACTTCCTTCTTTAAAGGAGAAGTCTCCTATAGTCCATTGTTCACAATATTCATCGATATTAAAATCCCACCCTCGAGGCAACGACGTCGAAAACCAGCCCATCCATTCATATACTAAAACGAAACCACCGCGTCCTGACTTAATTTTTCCCATTAAAAAATCAAACAAACCGATAACAGTTTAATAAGGGAAGCTGTAACCGACACAGCTCGACCGGGACGAGTCGATTTGATAAGAATATGTTCGAGAAAATCCGCTCCGACCAGGATCTCCTACGCGGGAGAAAGGAGATTTCTTCGCGAACAAAGAAATGAATTTTTAATTAAAAATTCTACAAATTCTTACTTTGTGAGATTATTGTTGTTGGCGAGGGGCATCGGCGTAGGGATCCTCGGTGGTAGGACAGGTAAGGGAGTCTTCCTCTTTCCAGAGTGCGTACGGCTATTTTCCATCTCTGAAAATAAATAAGGCATGCAATTTAATGGGAAGTAATGTAACCGCCTACACAGGCAAACAGAAACAAAAGTAAATACATGTTTCGTGTAATGAGTTATATTAGAAGTATGAGAATGGTAGGAAATTCTTGACAGACGCTGTAATTGCAATTTGTTCATTTCAGAATGGAAACGCGATGTTTAGATGAAATTTAGCTTGCGTATATGCTTCAATATTCTGGAATTTGATTTATTAAATTATTGTTAAATTATAGTGACTGTATGTTATTCGCCTTGATAAGTAGAGTATAAGCGGAATCTAATAATTCGGAATATGCATTTTTGTTCGGGATATTATTTGTAATTGGTTCAATACAAAGTTGTGCTGATCGATGCTAACTTTGTGGGCAAGTTGTTGTGGTTTCCTTTGTTTTCGTATTGTCAGCGTGATACAAATTACTACACCATTGTACAGTGTGATCAAAAGATATGGCTAAAATTGTTCAAAAACCATTAGCAGCATTGCCTTCACCTATGAAAATTTTGTAGAAGTAACTGCTGAAACATAATCACTTTATCTGAATCAAATTGTAATTGTTTCTACACTGCTATGTGACGATTTGTATACGATAAGCTTACAAAAAAGTCCATGTTCATTTTTCTATGTGAACAATAAAAAAACGGAAAGTTTAAGAAGAGACGTATTGGAGCATTGTAGTATCCGTTGGTGTGTACCTTCCTTAACTTAGAAGTTAAGATCTTAGATCTATTAGGAGACGTTTGACGGCACACACTTCCAGAACAAAAAAGACGTTCAACGACAAATTCTTGATGTGGGAAAATGTTAAATGGTACCCGATTGGCTGGATACAGGGTACTGTTCGTAGCAACATTATTTTCAATATATTCAGGAAATCCTTTCATCCAAGAACTTTTGAATACCACTGCGAAAATATGTTATAACAATAAAAGTATCCTACTTTAGGCCCATTTTTATATCCTTGTACACTGAGGAATACCGTTACGTGTATATCAACAACAATGAGAATAAGACCATAAAAAAAGCAGTATACAAATGGCAACATCACTATCCGAACGAGAGCTTCCAGAAGAAGATGAGTGAGATCTCGTTGGAACGTCGACCTAGTCGAAACGGTCCCATTCGGACCAACACGCGGCCAAACACTCGCAGGTCGCACACGCAAAATTCTTTTCCGCAAACCTTCAAGGATGAAAGGTTTGATTTATTGTTTGGCCTGGCGGTAGGAATTCTTTGCGGACAATTTCACCTCTCGTGCATTACGGTAATATCCACAGTCACAGGTCATTGTCAGTTAGAGAATTTTTTGAGAGGAAACCATTCCAGAACTCCCACACCTGCCCTACAGTCCAGACATGGCTCCAGTTAATTATTTTCACTTTCCAACACTTAAGCGGAAATTAAAAGGTTCCCATTCCGAAATGATAAACATCTAAAGAGTCACTACGCAGGTTCTAAACAGTATAACGAAACAAGACTCCCAGAATTGTTAGCAGGAATGGAAAACTCGCTAGAGACGCTGTGTGCATTCTAAAAGAGTATACTTTGAAGGGGGGCAATATTAAATTATAGATGCATTCAATTAAATACTTTAAAACTAATTATTCTCATTAAATCTGGTACATACCAGGTACGTATCGGACTCCAGAACATTCGCAGCTGTATAATTTTTTCGGTTGGTAAGATTTTAAATGCGTCAAAGTTCAATGTGGATTCTGTACTGTTAATGTGCTTGTTTAAGGCTGTGATGTATTACCTCAATATTTGTGGCCCCTTAATCGATTTGAAAGACGTTGCATCGTATACCTTGTATAAACGCCTTCAGAATTGCTACAGAGAATCTCATATATGATGTAGATATTTTGAAAACGGGGAGTTTCCTTATCTTTAAGTTTGCTGAATAAGAACTTTAAATTTTTATTGTTTATGTGTGCTACGTAAAGTAGTCAAGGGTAAGAATTTTGTTAATTCCTTTTGGAATATATTACATATGATATTGCAATTATTGGTTGTTTTAATTATATTTGTCATTGTTGTAAAATGTTTAATCTATCTTTAATAAAGGAATTTACTATTGTTTGTGGTGTAACTGTTCTCATTCGAAACATTGACCAATTTGTCCAATTGCGGGCTTCTTAATTTTATTACTTTGAGTACTATTAGTTGTGAATTATTTTGTAAGCCAATATCCCAGTAGAAAATATTATCGCTGGTGTGGAGACCTTCATAGCAACTCTCTCCTTGCACAAGTACATGGTTCAAGTAAAAATTACATTGCGTTTATTTAACACATGGGCTGAAGAGTCCCGGGCCAAGACAGCTGTTAAAATTTCATGATATTCTATTCATTAGTTTGTGAGTTATTGTACTAAGAGTCACGCTACTTTTGTTATTTTCAAAACAATGGATCAAAAACAATTTCGTATTTTAATTTTACACTGCTTCTTGATGGGAAAAATACCGTTCAAGCGAAGCAATGGCTTGAAAAGTGTTATGGGGACTCCGCTCCTTCAGAAACAACAATAAAACGTTGGTTTGCTGACTTCAAACGTGATCGTAGAGACACCGATGATGCAGAACGCAGTGGACGTCCAAATGAGGAGGTAACACCAGAAAACATCAAAAAAATCCACAAAATCGTTTTGAATGATCGAAAAGTGGAGTTGCGTGAGTTAGCTGACATCGTTAAGATATCAAAAGAACGGCTTTATATTGCATGAGCATTTGACTATGAGAAGGCTCTGTTCAAAGTGGGTGCCGCGTTTGCTTACTGTTGACCTAAAACAAGAACGTATTGATGATTCGGAGCAGTGTTTGGCATGTTTAAATGTAATAAACCGGAATTTTTGCGTCGATATGTGACAATGGATGAAACATGGATCCATCACTTCACTCCGGAATCAAAACGATCGTCATCTGAGTGGACAGCAACTGGTGAACTTCGTCCAAAGCGCCCGAAAGCACAACAATCGGCTGGAAAGGTTATGGCCTCGGTATTTTGGGATGTGCGTGGTGTAATATTCATCGACTATCTTGAGAAAGGAAATACCATCAACAGTGAATATTATATAGCGTTATTGGAGCGTTTGAAGGCCGAAATTGCAAAGAAACGACCGCATATGGCAAAGAAAAAATTTTGTTTCATCAAGACAACGCACCGTGTCACAAGTCAATCAAAACAATGGCAAAACTACATGAATTGAACTTCGAATTGCTCCCACATCCACCGTATTGGCCAGATTTGGCTCCCAGTGACTACTGGCTGTTCGCAGACCTCAAAAAAATGCTCGCCGGTAAGAAATTTCGCACGAATGAAGAGGTTATCGCTGAAACTGAGGCCTATTTTGAGGCAAAAGATAAATCGTTCTACAAAAGTGGTATTGAAATGTTAGAGCGGCGCTGGAATGATTGCGTTGCTCTTGATGGAGATTACGTTGATGAATAAAGCTAATTTTGAACCAAAAAAACCGTGTTTTCTTTGTTAGGACTTTTCAGCCCATGTGTTATATACTACTATATTTCTACTTCTTTATAGGTTTTTATCTTTCCACTACACAATACAGCATATCTAAACCATTTTTAGTATCATTTGACTTTTTTTTATAGAACTAACAATTAAACTCTTAATTGTCACTGATGTACTTATACTACTGCACATTGATTGACAAGGCCATCAAATGCAAATCAACTATCTTCTCTAGCATGGTATTTTAATATTCGTATCAGTAGCTGATCGTATCAGACGGAATACATGACGAACAAATGCTAGATTTAACAATTTGTTAATCTCGAAATATCATTGCGTATGTGTAATTCCGGCGTATCCAGTACAAATAGCATCCCCGTGCAAACGCAAATACGTATCACTCAAAATACATCTCTACCGAGCAACAATCCCGATGCCGCGTCCGACGAATTGATGAAATGAAATGCATTCGCTTTATGGAAATGGTTGATGGTGTCGGCAGTAATTGCCTCGATGAAGATCAGCGCGTTTCATCTAGCGGAGTGCCCCGTAACGCCTTGCTGTTACATATTACGTGTGTGTGTGTCGTTTCAGCAAATGCGTTAGTTACTCGTATAGGTTCCTATAATCCAATTGTGAATATACTTGCTCAATAAACAGATTTTATTACGATTATTAAACAATGAAATAATGGGATGATGCAGTTGCAATAATAAGCTTTATCGCATTAAAATGCAATTCTAGCGAATCTGTAAGGAACATAACGCGTTACGGTGATATAACTGAAGGAGCGAGATGTAACGTGGTGTGAGTTTAAATCGGTATTAGGTCCGTCTTGAGTTGTTTTCATAAAAGAAAGGTTATTATTTCTCTAGAAAGAAGTTGTACTGCTTAGCGCACTTGGCGCCAGGAGGTAATTATTTTCTTGTATGCCCTTTTTCTTTATTAAAGTAAGGACTAGCATACATCTATTAACTATTTGCTTTATAACAAGCATTCATTAGAAGAAATGTGCTTTGGCGAAGGTAAATATTAGTAGCTCTCCCATTTGTGTTAATACTTTCGTGGAATTTACCACGATGAATATCCCTTTTGTATATACGCATCACATTATCAACATCCCATGTTTCTTCTTCGTTATGTTCGTAATACGTGTATGCGACTTTGTGGAATTGTCTTAAATCGAATCTCTCTTGTTGTATTTTGACCTTCCATTGGTTAAGTTTGCGACGTGTGTCTTCTAATGTTTTTCTGATGAACGTTTATGGGATCTTATAAGTCACAATTGCATTGTAAGTACCAGCGTATTTAAAAATGTTTTTCTAAAAGTCTCGGTAATAATAGAACTCATGCCCTCTCCGTTACCGGGGGAGCGTTTTCACTGCTAGACGACGGGACCCTGAGAGTTCAAATCCTTTTTAAAACCTACATGTCGTACGACGTCGTTCAAATCTTACCGGGACTAACTTTTTCAGAAAAACATTTTTAAATGCACTGGAAATTGTAATTTGCCAACGGAAGCTTCATATTAATGTAGTTTATGGGATCTATTCCAAATTTGATGTGTATTCCTTTTCTTCCGTAACAATCGAAAAGACGTGTAGTGCGTTACTTTTCAATTTCTTTTGTTTAAGAAATTTTCCAGACTCCCATTTAGAGCAGTTCTTTTATTTCTCCAGTGTATCCCTCACCACACTAACATGAAACCTCATGCACACAGGAGTTTGTTTTCATTTACTTGGTCTTCGTTAGGAACGGCATTACCCTTGTCCGTGTTTAGGAAGTAGTTCTGATTTGGTATTGATTACCAAGTTTTCTAATGTTTCCTGGTCAACCCTTTTATCTATAGGAAGACTGGTGGTAAATTGATTCCTACATTGTTTCTTTACACTTTTAATGTTCTTCTGAGTAACCATTCTGTGCCGACGTTTTCGTTATATACTGATATTCTTTGTTTATTTCTTCCTAGTTCGTGTAAATGATATTGGCTTTGTCATATAAAGATCTGGCGTCTTTATTTGGACATGTTGGTTAGAGTTGAAGTTTAAGTATCGTTCTGTATTAGCTGGCTTGTGGAGAGTTATAGGCTAAAACTATCTTTTTTTTTCCCTACAATTGTTATTCAATTATTTCTAACTTTTGTTCTTTCTCCTAGCTACACTACATTTGTTTTTATTTTTAACTTTAATCCACCACCTTTGCATGATCTATGGCTGATGTTTTGTTAAAATCGAAAAGGATTCCAAATTCTTTAATACTCCCAACACTACTGCATTTTTCCATGATTGGAAAGTATTCCAGGTTATCGCAGACTCTTTGAAGATACCGGTGAGTATATTAACACAGATTGTTATTGAAATATGTAACCATTCTCTAGCCTAAACGTCAATACAGTACGTAGGTATTGCTTAACGCTTTCCTGCCTAAGGCAATGGACAACACAGAAATTAAGTAAACCTTTAATAAACATAAAATGACAAAAGCTGAAGTGCATGATGCGTTTTAATGAATATAAGAGTCTCTGCGTTTAGTTGACTAATTAAAACTAATCGAATAGTTTAACTACGGATGTAAAATACGAGGAAAAGTCATTAAATAAGTCACAAACTGCTGTCGGAAAGCTGAAAAAAGCAGTCAGTTATTTCCCTATCTGCCACTAGGTACCAACACAATCCAGCTTTATGATACTCAAGTGATAGCAGTCGTGCGCGTAAGCAGGCAACCGTGCTCGAAGAGTGTGCTGTGGAAGAGCAGCGTGCTGTTGTGCATATTTTTCTGGGCAAAAGAGCTGCCTGCAAGATATTTCCATAAGGAAATGTCTCCTATTTATGGTGAAAAGTGTCTGCCGGGTGAAGCTGTGTATAACTGGGTCGAGAAATCCTCTCAAGAGCGTTACGATCAGCGAGGTGACCCCCCCCCCCTCTCCTCTTCCAGATTCAACACCTCTGCGGGTGGAAGAGATGATTCGAACTGACAGTCAGGTGTTCTCGTGGTTTAGCCTACGACCTGACGAACCATCGTTTGAATTTTGGGTACCTAGACAATTGACCGAGGAACACAGACGCATTAGAATGGGCTTGCCCACGCAACACCTCTCCCAGTACGCAGAGGAAGAGGAGGATATGCTTAACAGTTTGTTACTGGTGATGAGTCATAGCGTCAAAGCGCGCTTCAATGCAATAGAAACATAATTCTTCACAGTCAACAATGAAATCCAAAGCTGTACCCTCAGCTAGTAAGGTTATGTTTACCGTATCGTGGGATTCTCAAAGAGTGCTCCTAATCCAGTTCCAGCATACTATACAATATTGTTGTTGCTTCGGGATGCAATTCGACAAATACGTCCAAATAATGCAGCATCGCGATAACGCTAGGCCGCACTCGGCCCACTTGACCGAGAATTGCAGAATTAGGGTGGGAACTTCTTGAACATCCGGCTTACAATCCCGACCTAGCCCAAGCGGCTACCATCTGTTTGGTCCACTCAATAAGTATTTTGACGACAAACATTGCGATGGTGATAATGATGTTCAACAAGAGGTACGCACGTGGTTCAGGCGGCAACCCAGGCACACTTTTATGGAGCAGGCATTGGGGCATCGATAAAGCGGTTGGATAAGTGTATTGATGTAGAGGGAGACTTTGTTGAAAAATAAAACTTGTTTTTGGCTAACTATTTCCCTAATTATTTTTATATTAGCTTTTTGTGACCTACTTATTGACTTTCCCTCATACCTAATCTCTTTTGTCTGAGATACTATTTAACCTAATCTCTTTGTTTAGTGGTAAATTGAAATCTGTAAATATTGTCTAGTTGTAAACTGAAATATGTAAATTTGGGATCAAACCCGGAAAATCATATCTTTTCTTATTTACAATGTAAGCCTGTCTCTTCTTAAGCAAGATCACAGAAAGCTGTTCACTTAATTGTAAAATTACAAAACAAAGTTATTTTCAGTATAATTCCATTTGAAAAGGGCAGCTAAAGTTACGTTAAACTAAGCTAAATTGTGATCAGTTCAAACTTTATCCTTTTGTATGCCTCGTTGCAGTTTTAATAGTTGCTAGACACCGTAATCTATTTTATTCCCTGCTAAACATTGGGGGCGTATATCAATTTATGAAAAGTCAACAAAAAAAGCGTTCGCAATGTTTCATTATTCAGATAGCCGCGAACCAAGTCGTAAATTATAAATCTAATGATTCCGATATTTCACTCGCGACATAAATTTCACGGTGACATTCAATAAATGAATCTTGGGTAATAAATCGCATAGAAAAGCATAAGCCCCGAGTCAGACAATAAGGAAGATCGTCTCACGTTGTTTTGCATCTCTAGAAAAACGATCACCGTCTATCTTTTCTACATTCCACATAAACCGTCTTTCCATTTGATGCTCGGGGTGGGTTTTATCGCTTCAGTGTGATGAACGCAACTAAACGAAGATGTTAATAAGGTGGTAAGTAGCAGTGTGTTCGTATAGATCAGTTGGTTGCAGCTTTTTTTATGTATGTATTACAATGCTACATATTGTTACATGTGTTAAATATGTTTCAATTTTAATTGAACAAATACTTCAATATTCTAAATAGATTCTATCTACAGGTAACAAAGAACAAGTATACTAACACTAACAAATCAAAGTTGCGATTACTAACACACCATCTGAACTGCAACTATTCGGATTTCATTGTTGTGTTAAAGCTTTATTCAATGGTAAGTTAGTCTGTGCACGTGTAAAAACTTTGTGCAATTGTGCACCTAGAACCATCAAACATCTAATTTGGATATACTATGTTCGGCATATTGCGAGATGGTGCCTAGAAGTTCGCGAAATTTGAACCACGGTTGAACAAAATAAGATTTACAGAATGCATTCGTTTCGTGGCACAGACCTTTGAATCGGTATCAGCACTCTGAAAGTGATTACTTACTATATGGTGAATGTTGAACAACTTCCTATCTAAATCATTGAAATGGCGTCATGTGTGAATGTGAACGTCTACTCCGAGGGTAGTTATATGTGGTGATACTGATGTCATGCCACAACAGTGTTAGAGGTCAAACTACTACTCGGGTCAAACGACCACATAATTAAAACATTTGCGATCATGGCACCTAATCTAATATTTTGCCTTTGTCTGAACGAGCCTTTGGTTTAGATCACATTACTATTACAAAATTTGATATCATGGCATTTAACATTACATCGTCACGTATTCATCTGAACATACTACAAAAATGTTAGGCAGTGGTCGCTTCGCAACAGGAGGAGGTAACCTCGCGGCTACTAAACACGAGGCAGGTGTAGAAACACTAGTACAACAAATCTTATCACATACTCTTAAATAATGTATGTTTGAAAGGAAATATTCTTTAGTTTCTGGAGGACCTCCATACTTCCATTCCAACTTGGCTAAAACAAATATCAGTCAAATAATGGTGACGTTGAGAGTGTAAATATAAATGAATCCCAAACATCAAAACAAGTTACAAGAAAGTGAAGAGGTTCAAACTATATGAGGGTTGCCTTCCAAGTTTTGCATATAGAGCTGGAATAGAACGGTAGATAGGTTTTGAAGACTTTATTGCATTTCGAAGTATTCCATGAAGATTAATGCACTCTTTCATGCGTCCGAACCAACTCTGGAAGTTGCATTCTACTTGTTTATTGATGCAGTCAAAATTGCATTTTTGACGGCATCGACTGCTCTTTCTGACGACTGGAACCTTTGACTACACAGTCCGTTCTTGATTTTCAGAAAGGTAAAGGAATCGTTGGGACTTAGAACCGGATTGTACGTAGGATTAACAATTGAAGAAGCTCAAACTATATGAGCATTCCCTTTTAAGTTTTACAGATAAAGCTGGAATAAAAGAGTAAATAGCTTTTGAGGTGTTTATTGTTTTTCGAAGTATTCTCCGCGATGATGAATGCACTTTTGCAGTTATTCCACTAGTTTGTTGGTATTGTCGAAATTGCATTTTTAAAGGCATCGTTTGCTCCTTCTGACGACTGGAACCTTTAATCACGCAGTCTGTTTTTGACTTTCGGAAAGGTCAAGAAATCGTTGGGACCGGACTATACGTAGGTCTAACAATCTGACGTTTTGTTGCTTTAAAAACTTTAATTGTCTTACATACTGTGTGCTAACTTGCGTTCTTTTGGTGGAGAATGATTCGTCGTTCGGGGCTGGTCTTTCGAAGCTCTGTGATGACTTGCGGCAAACAAATGGTTGTATACCGATAGACAATAACAGCTCTTTGATCTTGTAGAGGAATTGTTGTTACATGGACTGCTTTCTAGACAAATGTCGCGACCATCTTTTTAGAGACACTTTGAGAACGGACCTTTGTCGGCTTTTCTTCACCTTGGAATACCCAAATAGACGACTGGCGTTTATTTTCTGGCTCGTATGAGTAAATCCAAAGTTTATCACCACTGACGATGATGAGATGATGTTTTTAGAGTTTTTGGCGCTGAAGCGGTCCAGAGTGTTTTGACACCAATTCGCTAGCTGTTTTCTGTTTTGGCGGTCAACAGCTGCAGTATACAACGGGTAACTATTTTTTAACACAATTCTTCATGCAAAATTGTTTGAGTTGAGATCTTTGAAATCCCCAATGATTCCTCATTCTCGTGATATGTTACAGTGACTGATTAAAGAGTGACTGCTGTTTTTGGTGCACCTGCTCTCGAGTCGTTGGTAAGACTAATCCATCTACTCTTGAATTTTCCATATCAACGAAAAATTGTTAGCTGATGTGGTGTTTCATTATCGAAAACAGAAATCAACTCGGTAAGACATTCTTCCCGAGATAATTATCTTCCAAAATTATAAGAAATTATTGCGCGATAATGTTAATGTTAGTAGGTTAATTAAAATAGATTAGTGCCATCCTCTATGTCTCAGTATAGGCAACTTAAAAGGCATCCCTCGTACAACACACAAAGAAAACATTGAGTTTAGTGCTGGTTACGGTAGCAGGCATTTTAAGGTCCATTACTGTTAGAACAGATCAGAATAACAAACCAAAATCACACAAGCAGATACCTGAAACCATTTCTACAACAAATTGCAGCTTTAGGCCAACGTAACGAAGCTCTAATTGTAATTGGAATGTTAAAGCACACCTTTCAGGTTTCAACCATCATCACTTCTTTCAAATGAAATATTTGAAGAGAAATCACGATATTATAAACGTGTCGTGAATCGTTATTGATAGCATACCAAGTGCATAAGCTAAATGTGCGGACAGCTATGGTAACCTGACCGACTTGTCAGCTATACTTATTATTCTGCCAATAAGTATCTAATTCTCCTATAACCCATACATACTTCTTTTAACGAAACCGTATATCTTTACGGTTCCCGCGATACTGTTAAACAAATTTAAATTCTTCCGAATTAACCGGCCCAATTTCTGTGACCCGAGCGTATCGGCGGCATTCCAAACGGAATCGTTTCTAGGAAGGCGACTGAAACTCCAAAAAAAAGCACGCACGCATACACATATATGTACGTATGTACATATGTGTGTCTGCCTTCGGTTTATTTGTGCAAGCTCGGTCGCTTTTTATTTGTATCAGCGCTAGTTCATATTTCTTTCCGACAGTCGACACGAAACTTCCAACTTCGACGTCGAACATCTTCTGACCGGTATGGTCTGTTTTATGAACCGAGAGAGTAAAGGAACAAAACCATTAGGAAGAGAAGAAAGTTTCTCGAAGTCCATTTGAAAAATGATCCCATAATTACTCGAAGATGAAATATGTGTATCTCGTTTCTTCGTATATTAAATCAAGCGAAGATAATGAAAGACGTATGTAGATATTGGTAAGTAGATAAGAACTTGTCTGCTTAAATTTTGATGGATTAGATTAGTTTAGATGGTTTAAGGAGGAAAATGATGTGTAAAACTATTTATAGTTTTTATCTGTTTTCGAATTCATAAAGACTCTTAAGAGCGTAGATAAAAATTCTGCCGTATAAAGCTTAAGAAATGGCTGGTAAAAATGTCCCTGTTAAAATTTATTAGTTATATTTTACAACCAATATTGTCTTGTATTTGGTGTACAGTACCTGCCATAAGTATAGGAACGATTATGTTAAATATGAAATTATACGAAGGAAAATATGTTCTAAGATTAGTCTTGATAAGAAAATATTTATACTGTAATAAGGAGATAGTAGAGAATTTACTGCTCATAAAAATATTTTTATTGCAAATGAAGTTAAAGAATAGTATTATTAGAATAAGAAGTCGTTTACTTAATGATAGTAGATGTATTTTTAGCTAAAACATAAACTAATCTGGATTGCACATTCGTGCTGCAACCTGTAGCATACAGCGTTAACCTTCTGCATATAAATTCGCACTAATTTTGGCGTTCATGTTTGTGCAACAGTATCGTTTGCACCTTTCATCGCTTCTACTTATTGAGATTTGAAGTTAACAGTGCATTAGACAATTTAACGAGAACTGATGTAAATTCGGAGTATTTATCTATGTCTCTAAGAATATATTATAAAAAACAGGCATTGGGATAGGAAGTTGTACCCATTTACATAAACATATATACGAGGAACATTCGGAAACTAAAGAACGTTTTTTTTTTACGGAAATACTGTATTTTACATGAAATTAGATACCCAAACTACTTTTCTACGTAGTCACCGTTCAAATTTAGGCACTTGTCCTACCGCTTTATCATCTTTTCTACGCCTTCTGCATACAAAGTTGCCGCCAAGTTGTTAAATGACTGATTAACGGCTGCTATAAATTCATCATCACTTCCGTAGCGTCCACTCAAAAAATTTTGGAAATAAATGAAGATCACTTGGGATTAAGTCCGGACTGTATGGCGGATGTTGAAAAATTTCCCACTGAAATAGCTGAAGCAAGTCATGTGTCTCTCCCGCTGCACGTAGACATGCATTATCGTGAAAGAGTATGACTCCACTGCTTAGCATTCTGCGCCGATTGCATTCCTGGTCTCACCTCTAGAGATGTAGTCAATGACCAGAACCCTCTTACGATCCCAAATCACCGTAGCTATACTCTTTCTGGTGCTCAAAATTTGTTTTGCTTCTTTCGGTTTCGTTGAGGATTGCGAATGATGCCATTGCATTGATTGACGCTTTGCCTCTTCTGCGAAATGTGATATCCAAGTCTTATCACCAGTGACAATGTGATTCAAGCCTTCATCACCATCCTTATCAAAACGACCTAGAACTGTCAATGCAGCTGCCATTCGTTTAGTTTTGTGTTCGTCTAATAAAATTCAAAGAACCCACCTGGCGCACACTTTACATTTATATGATAAACATGATACACCACTTCCGAAGTGACGTTTCGTTCATCACATTACCGCAATCCTCATCTGTCTATAAATTACGATAGGTCGAACCTTTGGCGCGTTTCAAAGGCGGATAATACTGCGCATCTCATACTTAAAGGAACCATCAATTTTCTCACGCATTTTAAAGTCACACAGCTAAGCAGTATTCAACTGTATTGGATTGTAGCTGCCAGCATACTGAAGCAAATGAGTACCAAGGTCAGTGGTTGGTCGGCGATGGTGGTGAAGGCACGAGGTCATGTGCGAACACCAATCGTTCGTTACTTTCCGAATGGCCCTCGTATTTTTGTAAATTGTTGTATTGGTCACATTCTTATTTATCTATTATATAAACAAATGATATTTGCAAACCTTAAAATAAAGAATCCACCGAGTAGAATAATTGGCTAAGATTTTACACCACAGCACGTACAACATTCGTTCAGTGCGGATAGAAATCTCTTCAATAAAACCAAATACAAAAGGATGCTTAAGATGATTTTAAAATAGGAAGGGTAATTGTAAACAGCTAACTTTTTTTGTTTTGTGGCTCAAGAATACTTATTAAATAATATACAAGCGATTTCTAAAACTCAGCTTGTTGAACAACTCAAAATGTTCCATTCATTTCGATAAAATTTAACACAACGTGGAAGTTTTCTCCGGAAATTATGGTATACCATACGATCTTACTGAGTATTTTGCTTCCCAGCAGCGAAATTTACATCAAAAACTTCTTAAAAAAAAAAGAATTGGTAGCTTTTGGCCAACAGTTAATAGATATTCGAGTGGACAACAAATCCACACTTCAGCACCACTGCAAGTACACGCTTATGCCTTCTCAGAGCTTTCTATTATAGTGAAAGAAGGAAGGGGAAAGATTTGACACTGCTACCACCTCCGCATCAAACAAAACGAATTTCGTTTGTATCCCGGCTTATACAAAGCGAAAACTTTCCTCCGTTATCGGAGCAAGACGGAAAGGAAAAGAGAAAGAGAGAGAGAGAGAGAGAGAAAAGCGATGCAGAAGAGAGTACAGGAGTAAGCGAAACGCGCTACTACCGTTACTAAAGTAAATAATATAAATCTACCCCGACCACCCTTTTTCCCTATTTGGCGCGCAACGCGTTACACTTCAAAGGGGTCACCCTCATCATTCGACACACGGATGACTGAATGCTTTAACATTTAAATGGAAATAAGCTTATTACGTCAAACTGAATTAATTAAAATAAATAACATTCGGCGTTTATATGTATGTAAGCGTACGCTTGCAGTTACCTTTCTCTCATCTTTTTTTCAATTGACTTCTATGTACGCGCGTGTGTGTGTGTGGTAAAATGAGAAAAAAGGAAAATGACGAAATTAAAGGCTACTAAATTAGAATAAAAGGAAAAAGGGATTACTTGCCTGCCTTGAAAACTTTGTAATTAAAAAAAAATTGTTCGTATCTACAGAACAAAGGTGTGTGACCAATTCTTGGTAACACGTGATCTACAGTAATCTATTTGTGTTCCTCAGTTGTTCTAAGGGGGCATAAGTTGTTCATAGAAAGATAATTGCTTGGTAATGGTAATGAATCATGTAAGGTTTTTAATGAAGTTCTATACTGTGGGTTTCTCTCACTTCAGTCCTGCAGTCCTTATTTAAATCCTGACCCACTAATAGAAATCATTTAGTTAGCTGGAAGGGTCATCGAACAAGCTACTTCTCTAGTGTTCCACAGGATAGCAATTTGGATCCGTTACTATTTTTAATTTTTATAAATGATTTGCCTTTATATTTAGATTGTTTTCCTGATGACTGTTATAACCTTCAAGACCAAATTAATTTACTTAACATCTGATGCATTGACAATGACCTCCATCTTACTACATAAATGCAATGTTGTTTGGATCTTACGTAAGTCTATATTAATACACTATCGATATCATGGTAATAATGTTGCCTTGAATCATGATAATAATAATAATAGTAATTCTTTATATTTGCAATCAATAATACAAATAACGTCAATACAATAGAATAGGTTTAAATAAATAAATAAAATCACGTGCATACGTATACCACGCTGGTCAACAAAGTGTATTGTTATCATTGATGAATATTTCTGGGCAAGATCAGCGAGAAGCGGGTTTAGCATGTTCTATCAGAACCCGACTCCGCCCTTTATTTTGTCTATAGAAAGCGAAATGGGAAATTCTGTAGGTACTGATAACGTAATTGAATAGCTTACAACTAAAAGACAAAAAAAATGTTTGAACTTAAATAATAATGAGTAATAATAAATAATTTATTTTTTGGCTCCGTGTAGTTTTTCAATCCAGCTCATAAAATAGCATAATGAACTGTATTTTTATTTCTTTTTGTTGTTTTATTGACAAAAAAGTATGCATACAATTCTTGTTTGTTATACCTTGCATGACCCACTTGACATACTATTGCAGCCTGTGGTCCTTTTATGGTTTAATTATATTAGAATGCCCTTCCGTTCCCTCTAAGCATTAATATGCTGCTTATAAATTGCAATACCTTATCGACTTCTAATTATATTGTCCTACTTTACCAACTTTCTAAAAGACACATTATTTGAACACCCTGTTTTTAGAAAATTCATAGATCGCTGTGGTCTCCTCGAAAATCAATACACTCCTTCAAACCATGCTCCAGTCTCTTCAAGCCGTCGGAAAAGTAGTATGCCCCGAGGACTGCAAAATAGCCATCTATAGCGGCATCCGCATTTGAGGCGAATCTCTTTCCACCCAGTGACTTTTCTTCAGGTTTGGGAATAGAAAAAAGTCGCTGGGGGCTAGGTCCGGTGAATATGGAGGATGAGAGACTAATTCGTAGCGCAACTCATTTAATTTGGACACGACGATGCGGGATGAATGAGTCGGTGCATTGTCGTTGTGGAAAAGCACTTTTCTGCTGTGAACGAGGCCGTTTCTCCTTCAATACTGCATCGAGTCGTCTCAATATATTGTTGTAGTATCATCCAGTGATCGTCCTTCCCTTCTGCAGATAGTCGATGAGGATCACACCTTGGATATCCCAAGAAATGGTCGCCATAACCTTTCTGGCCAACAGAATGGTCTTCGGAGCCAATTCGCTCACTGCTTCGACTGTTCTTTGGTTTCCGGTATGTAGTGGTGGATCCTCATTCACGATTACGAAACGCATGAAGAAATTCCTTGGATTGCATTGGATCCTAGTCAGACACTCCTCCGAAACGATTTCATTTTTGCTCCGGTGTGAGCAAACGCGGTACCTATCGCGCCCAAAGCCTTTTAATACCCAAAATTTCGTGTAGGATATGGCCAACGGGTTCCTCTGAGATATGTGTTGTCTGTGCTAGCTCTTTTAACTTCAATCGGTGATCGGCTAACACATCATGAATCTTGTCGACTATTTCACCGTTGGTAGCGGTTATTGGACGTCTACTGCGTGGTTCGTCAGTTGTGTTTGTACGGCCACGTTTGAACTCGCTTACCTAGAAGCTGATGGTCGAAAATGATAGAGTGTATCCGCTATGAACCTCTAGCAAAGTATTTCGAATTTTCCTGGCCGCTTTCCCAGCCATCCAGAACTGTTTTATCACTGCGCGATTTAATCCATTTTTGCGAAACCGCCTGACTTGCTACACAAAATATACTCTAAACAAGAACTATTGACAGTAGACGTCTGAAATTTTGATAGTTGCCATTAAAGGATTGCCCTTTTCATGCTTCGAAACGCTTCAATTCCTTGATTTTAATTTAAAAATAGAAAATACGTCTAACATCACAATTGTAAAGTTTCACGGACTTTTTAATTGGTAACTAAACCTTAACAATACACAGACGTTAAATACCAGTTACCGTAGCACATTCGCCGTTTGCTAATTTTACTCAATCTAGCAATAATAAACGCCGAAGAACTAGAAAAGCACACAGAACAAGTATAGTACCATCATATACAAACGTTCAGAGACGTCTAATTATCTTCTAGCCGGCGGGGATTCGAGATTTATGCATCGGCGTTTGTTTCCAGCAACGCAACTACTCTTATGGCAGCCCATAACTCGCGGCCGCAACAGTTTTTGCATGATCTCCAACCGTAATGCACTTCGAAGCGTTCGTATAACGAGATCACGCCATAGGAAAGCTTGTAACTTGTCGAGAACGATACGTATCTAAAGAACTCTTACGATCGTTTATTTGCCGGTGGAATTTTATTACGGGTTTATAATTTGCTATATGTTTAAAATAAGAACTTTGTACGGTGATCCGACTTCAAAAGAAAGGAACAAGGATGGATAAAATTAATAAACTCACAGAGGAGGTCCCTTAGGAAAAAAAGAAGCCACGATAACGTTCATGTGATTAATAACAATGACATTTTATGTCGAGCTTTATTGATTCTCGCATAAGCGACGTTGCGTTTACCGATAAGAGCTTGAAGAATGTTCCGTGATTGGTTAACAATGTACAAGCTCGGGACTCGTATAAGTTTTACGAACGCCAAGCACCGACTGAATGACTAAATTGTCTCCATAGAAAACTACTTTTTTTTTACTGTGTAGAAGTTGTAAATAATTTATGGGGGGCATATATATTTTTTCTGTTTATTAAAACCCTCTTATCTATCTAACACATAAAGAAATATTGTTAATGCGCGCTCTCCTAAAATGGAAGGAAAATCTCTGCATAAAGATATGGATGTCATCACAATTAAGGGTAAATTAGTCTCATTTCTGTTATTTAATGACAAGGATTATAAGTGTAGTGTACCGTTTTTGTAGATTTTCTATTGTTTTTAGTAATAATAAATCACTTTTATTGTGCTTGTACCTGCAGATCAGGGTTTTATTCTTGTGGCACTAGATAGCACCCAAAATACTCACTTGAGCTGTAAGTTTATACATGGTTAGCGTTTTTTGTATCCTCACATTGCCTTTCTCAGGGGTGATTTCATCAATATCATGAGTAGCTGTATTTAGCAGCATTATTCTGTCAGGTATTGTTTTCTAGGCATTTTAGATGTGTTTTTAATTAGTAACTTGTTGTAGCATTGGAATCTGTGGAATTGGCCAGACTCAGTTAAAACTATACCTTACTGAATACATTTGCTACACACGTTTTGGAAATACTTATAGATACCGCGAGTGAACATCGGAATCCCGCAGAAAACTGGTTTTATTCGAAAGCTTTTTTTCGGTCTTATGAACAATATATCGGAGCTTCAACACGAGAAAAAGAAACAATAAGTGAAAACATGTGTCAACAACGAATATTGATAATGTAATGATTACTAATATTAAATGGACCATGAACATATACATATGAATACGTAGGCTTCCACGGTCAGAGTTGGTAATAAACGAACTATTTCCGGAATTGGACCGTGTCATGATGAAATATAATAAAAAGAAGTAAAAGTAAGAGCAGAAAGAAAAATAAGAAGAAAAAGAGAAAAATGATAAAGAGTGGAGGGACGTGAAATAGAAAGAAAGGTGAAAAGAATAAGAGACAGAAGGGGAGGGGGTACGAGAGAAAAAAAGCAAAAGAAGGTTTTCGCCTCTAGCGCGGTCAACACGCCGAGTCACCGTAACCTTCTGCAAGTGGTTTCCATGTCGCTTTGGTTTCCCCTACTCTCCTGAAGAAGCCTCCTACGACGGAGGCGAAACTTCGAGATCCCACCCTTTCTCTTTTGCTCTCTTTCCTTTTTCTTTTTTCTTTCGTACTTTCGCCCCCCTCATTCTGTCTCTATTTCTTTCTCTTATTCTTTTCACCTTTCTTTCTATTTCACGTCCCCCCACCCTTTTTTTCTTTTTCTTTTTATCTCTTTTTCTTCTTATTTTTCTTTCTCCTCTTACTCTTATTTCTTTATATTATATCTCATGGTGACACGGTCCAATTCCAGAAGTAGTTCCTTTATTATGAACATATATTTTTTCCAGTGAGAATATTTGTTTTAAATTCTAGTAGAAACATGTTTTCCCTAAACTATTTTATTTTTTAATGCTGACAAAATTGCCAGTGGCAGTAAAATGCCTAAAGAAAAAGGAGAAGATAAAGATGAAAGTAAGAGAGAAGATGAGAAAAAAGAAGATAATAAATCGGAAGAAGAAAGGGAAGATGAAATAGAGGAGGAAGTCAAAAGAGGTGAAGTTGGAAAAGAAGATGGAGAAAACAAGGAGAAAAAAAAAGAGGAAAAGAAAAAAAAGATGGAAAAAAGAGGAAGGAAAGGAAAGGCAAGGAAAAAAGAGAAGGAAGAAAAGAATATAAAGGAGAAGACTAAGGAAAAGGGAAAGAAAAAAATAACCGTGAGAAAAAAGGAGAAATAACAAAAAGAAAACAGAAAAATGAAAAAGTAGAATAAAAAAAAATAGGAGAAGAATAAGGTGAAGAAAAAAATTGGGGAAGGAGGAGGAAAGACAAGAAGGAGAGAAAGAATAACAAAAGGAGAAAGGAGAAGCAAAATAGAAAGAATAAGAAAGGAAAGAAAAACAAATAACGGCAAAAGGGAAAGTAGAAAGGAAAACAAAGGAAAAACGACAATGGGAAGAAAAGGAAGAAAAGAACCGGAGGAATATAATGGGAACTGGGGGAATAAATAGCAAAGAAAGCAGGAGAAAGGGAAAAGAACAAGAGAAAGAAAAAGGAAACAAAAAGGAAAAGGAAAGGGAAAGAAGGGGAAAAGGAAGTACAAGGTTAAGAAGAGGAGAGCAAGAACAACAAAAGAAGAAAAAGCAGCAATGGGCGAAAGAAAAGAAGTAAACGAAAGAATGGATAGGGGAAAGGGAAAGAAAAAGAAAAACAAAAACAAGAAGAAGGGAAGAGAAAAGGGGAAAGAAAAAGATAATGAAGACAAGGCAAAGAAGACAATTAACAACAAAAGAGAGAGATTAAAAGATAATAAACAAAAAAAGGAGAAAGAAGAGTAAGACAATGGAAAGGAAGCAGGCAAGGACAAGGGAAGGAGTGCGAATAGAGAGAATAAGTCCTGTTTTCCCATTGGATATTGTAATATAGTAGATCTTATAACAAAGAACAGGTAGAACGAGAAAATGACGAAAAGGAAAACCGAAAAAAAGGAAAAAATTTAGAAGAAAAGAGAGAAAAAGGAACAAATATGTCACCCAAATGATGCTGCTAAATACAGTTACTTATGCTAGTAGTGGGATCATTCCCTAATAACTGTATTTAGCAACATTATTTTGCATATTACCTTCTAGGCATTTTTTCAATGTCTTTCTAACAGAGATGTTGAAAAGAACGAAGAAAATTTGAATAGAACAATGAAAACGAGGGGAAAAAGGAAGAGTTAAAACAAAGGGAAGAAGAAATAAAAATGATTAAATTTTATCCAGCATCCATTACATCCCATTCCATCTACATGGATGCTTAGATCAGAAAAATTATAAGCGCATACGAGTATTCGAAAATCTCTGTAGTTTCAAACTATGTTTTTATAAGCAGATTATGAATACTAATCCTAACGTACAAATAGACATGCAGTTCAAACGCGTACCGAAACTAGAATTTCAGTACGTAGTATGTAATAATTTATAGTAATTGGATGTTGCTGCTAACAGCATTAAAAAATTTCTCCACAAAACATCCATCGATACACTTCTTTCTCATTTTATTCTATCAATAAACTTTACTTCATTCCATTAGCGAAACTTGCTTCCACTTATCAACCCCAACGAAAAAGAAAGCAAATCGCAGGCACCACAAACTCATTCCTGTATCTCGCCCTTTATACGCGTTACGTGAACTGCACCCTTTTTTTAGTGCGCCGAACCCTCCTCCCTTTAAATGTTCCGAAACGTCGTAAACGCACCGAGAAATTTACGTCTTGGGGCACTTTGTCCCGAAGAATGAAAAATAAAATATTTACGATCAAACGTAAAACGGGATTCATTGCTCGTAGCTTTCGGCCGACGCTGTTAATCGACATTATCATCTTTACCGCGCTCGCGTTGTTATTATCAACATCATCATCGTCGTCATCAAAATGGAATCCTACATTGGTTTAATCGTGCGGAAATTTTCTAATAATGAAGTTCTTCGGCTTGCAGAAAGGCGTTACGGCCGCTGTTCGGTGAAAGATGCTTCATTAGAGGTCCATTGTTGAAGTGTCGAAGTAAAAGACGATAAATATAAATTATATACTTACTGAAAGTCTTAGGTAGTGCGATGTTATGTTCAATTTCTAGGTAATTTCATCCGTAGTTGAGATTGCGTAACATTTAGGAATTTCTGTAGAAAGATAGTAGAAAGAAAATTAATATCATACCTTATTCTTCAAAGACAAAGTTTTTTCCTTAATAGCATGAAAAACAAGGCAAATTCTGTGTGTATCCACGGCATAGCATTCCTAGCCGCTTGTTTTAAATAGTGCGGCTAAGTCGTTGAAGCATCTCACTATAGGCTACTGCATTTACGGTCTCACCTATAGGCATGTGAACGAATTGCAGGACACCCTCACGATCCCAAAACATTGTAGCCATAATCTCTCTGCTATTCAAAATTTGATTTGCTTTCCTCGGTTTCGTTGGGGATTGCGGATGATGCCATTGCATTGATTGGCGGTTTGTTTTCAGGTGTGAAATGTGATATCCAAGTCTCATCACTAGTGACAGTGTGATTCAAAACTTCATCACCATCCCTGTCGTAGCAACTGAGCAATGTGAGCTGCCACTCGTTTGGTGTTGTATTAGTCTGACAAAATTCGTGGAACTCACTTGGCATACATTTCATTACAGTTCAGATCTGCACTAACAATGCCATACAACACAGTTCTTGAAATATCTTCACTAATTGTAAAACGCCTATTTTCTTGGAATTTTGTTTCAATCCTAGTTTTGAGTGTGTCAATCACCATTAGACATGATACACCACTTCCGAATTGACGCGGTTGAGTACCAAGGTCAGTAGTGGGTCGGTGGTAATGATAGGTGACGTGATCACGTATGAATACAGAACGTTCTTTTCTTTCCGAAAGGTCCTCGTCCTTTTGTAAACTGTGAAAAGTAAGTCAACGCTTACGTGTGAAGTTACAATAAGTAAAGACTTTTGCCTCTTTTGCACATTCTAGCCTACACACAATCTGAAGGGATTTTCCTTGACTCTTTAGTGCTTAGCTTTTAGTGTTTCCTTATTGGTTGTATTCTTTTCGCGTGTTTGTCGATCCAAATAATCCCAAATATTCTCACTTGGATTGAGATTTGGGAACTGCGGGTGGTGATCCAATACTTTTGGGCTGCTATACAGTAGCCACTTCTTCGCTATACGTGATGTATGCTTGTGGTTATTGTCTTGCTGGAAGCTCCAATGATTCGGCAAGCATAATTTAACGACATTCTCCTGCAAAACTTTTACTTGTCCTTGTGCATTTGTTGTGATTTCAATAAGATCAAGTTCTCCTTATCATTCGTCGGAAAACGTACTTCAGTGGTCGGAAGAATCTTGTAAAATTATCGTTGGAAATAGTGACTTAAGGTAGAGAATTACCGTGCCGTATTTAGAAGTGTGTTCTTGGAAATTAATTGGTATTAGAAAAAAAGACACTGGTTATACTGGTACATTTGGAATTGGAGGGCAGAGTTTCCGACGCCGTTTTGATTTGGGCGCGAAATGTTGATTTTGTAATCGTACTTATCATCTTACTCTATCTAATACCGAATTCTGTTGTGACTATTTCCTTTTGGTTTTTGGCTTCTATTCTTGTATTACCTACGGTAAGATCTTCGATACTTAATTGGAGACTGTTAAGTCTTTCTGTTTGGTTTGGCTATTCACAATCAAAAATTGTAATCAAAAAGAAATTGGATTGTCTCGGGACTTCGCCAGCTTGTCTTTTGATAGAAGAAGAATTAATGAGTCTTTGGTGGTCAATACTATAGCCAAGAGAGCTCCCTGCTACATCTAGAATTTCTTATTTCAGATAAGTAATGTAATACAGAGTTCTTTGGTATTGTTTTATTGCAACCGTCTTAGTTGACGTTAAAATTATTAATTTTTCCTTTGAGGCTTTCTTATATTCGATCAGGTGTATTCTATTTCTCTATATTTAGTTAAATTGTTGATAATTATATATATTATATATTATTATATGCAATTATCAATTGTTAAGCATTCTTTTTTTTCCAATTGTATTTAACAGTATATCGAGATATTCCGAATTTCTATTTTCATTGGAATTAGGTTTAGATCATCAAACATGTTATACACTAAATTTCTGACTAAAATTAAACGAGTATTGTTGCTAAACGGATCTGTAAGCGATATCATTGGCCATCGTGACCGATAAGTTTTTGTTCGTCTTGTTGGATTAATAATCTCGTATCCAACCTATATTTTTGTTGTTTAACGAATTTATAGATATAACTTTTCATGTTATACTTATTTGACATATTTATAGTAAATTTTGCTTTTAAATCTAGTAGATTATTTTCTTCCCCGTTTACATTCTTCTCCCCAAGATATTTACGACTATTCACGAGGGTCTTGTTCCCCCCGCCTCGTGACAGGGTTTTACATAAACAGGTGGCGCCGTATAAATAAATATCTAACCTCTTTTTTAGAAAAAATATTAATTTGGTAATTAATAAGAACCTCGTTATTTACGGGGTTTGGGAACGGGCTAACGATTTGATCATTTATTAAAGTTGAAGTAACTCAGGCAATAGATCGTCACAATTTATTTTATTGTTAATGAAAAACGTTTCAGTTTTTGTAATAAAAATCGACGTGCAGAATATTTGCTGTTCATAATTTTGAGAAATGGAAAAACGTTGTTTGTGTTGACTTACTTTTGGTGCTCATAGTAGTTGCAGATGTAAATAGGGAATACATTGCACGGAAGTTATAACAAAAAACCAACCCTTCAGCAGCCTGCGATAAATAATTCTTTTCTCGGATATATTTTTGTGTTGGTTGATGGAAACATTTGTTATATATTAGGATGTAGTACTGTAGTTATTTTATTTGGCTTGACACTACGAAGGGACCAATCTACACTATTGTCAACATAAAAGAGAACAAATGATAGCCTTCCATAGTCAAATTTATCACAGTACGATAACGCACGCTACAACACTCGGTGTCGACCTGCATATTGCGCTTTTGTCTGATTTAATAGTTACATATACATCATACTAACTAAAATATATGAGTTACGTCGGCCGTTTCGGCTCCGAACCACCCTCCCTTCCTATCACGACCTCCTTCTCTTTCTCCCGCACCATCGCGACACCATAGCAATATATTATGACCGAAATTAATACAGAGCACTAGATCCTTTGTGGGTGATATAAAATTTCATAATTAAAGGGGTGCACGCTTGTTCGCAGACGAATAATACGAATTTCGTTTCATCTCTGCTACGTTACCGATTCTTCGTTTCAGTTTTGTTTATGTTGTTTGTTATTAACGAGAAAATAATACGGCGAGATATTTCAGCAGGTTTCACAATACCTTCCGCTGTAATTTATCAACTGGTACATCAAATTAAGCGGTCGTAAATTGCCGGCAAAATAATCGATAATATATTTAGAATAACAATGAGAATGTAATTAATTGTAACTGAATGGATGTTTAAATGGATGTTACGTCCTCCATACGCTTTGAATTGTTTAACATATATATTGTTTATATAATCATTATTCGTCAAGTGTTTAGTTTATAGGCGTGGTTGGGTTGATTTCCATGTATTTACATACTATTATTACCTCCTCTAAAACTACTGCATTCTATACTCTGTTTAGCAGGAAAATACTTTAGTCTGCTCAATTTCGCTCTCATGTAACACTTGCAATGTAGCAACTTTCAATCAGAATGGTACGACATTTCTTATGTGCTGCAGGATCAGGTAAACGTTATTAATTAAATTAATTCTGATGAGATATTTTCTTCCTTATTTGCTAGCTCCATTAATGTCAGTCCTATAAGTAGTCTCGGCAAAGTGGGGTAAGTTTCAGTGCCGTACGGAGAACAACGTGGAGGGGTAAAGCGCGCGCACCGAGAACCTAGTACCAGTATCAAAGCATGCTTTTTATTCGATTTATTATTGGTCGCTGTAAGTACTTGTCAGTACACACATACTCAGAATATGTAGCATTTAGGTACGATTTGGAAACGGCGTGTTTCGAATGAACTAGAAAACGTAATAGCGAGTATGCTGGATTTAGACTACGAAAGCGATAGAATTAAATGCGTAATGTGCGACAGCTAGCGTGTAAAAAAGCATAAAACACTGTTCTGCGAGCCATGGCACATGATACAGTGAACAATTAATATTTGATGCAGGTGTTTTATTCTATGTAATGTACCGTTCACTTAACTACACAAATAAGCATTTGTTTCCTTGTGAAGCAAGCATTTGTATTATACATGACCAAGTCGAGCATCGTTAAGAAACTTTACGCAATCTGTTCGTGACTAAGATGAAAGAAGAATTAAAGCAGAATTGAAAGATAAAAAATTGAGGTTATGTGTGGACGAAACAACCGATCGGGAAAAACATTCTATGGTGAATGTGATGGTAGGTCCAATAGAATAATTTGTATCGTCATCCCCTATCTTCTTTGCTTCCAAAAGAGTTATAAATGTACTAGCGCTGAAATTTTAAAAGTGGTGTTGAGGGCGTTGAACAAATTTCAAGTTTCAACGACCCAACTTTTAATGTTTGTGTGAAGGTGCCGCTAACATGCTTTCCTTAGGTCGATCTCTTAAAGAAGAGAATGGCAATCTGCTACATGTAACATCAGACAGGCATTTTGTGTTGTTGAAGGTTAAAGATGGTTGAAAAATACAGGTCAAACTAATTCAATTGACTTGATACCTTACGAAAGTTACCGGCATGCATGGGTTATATGGAGGATACAAAGGTGCACCTCCATTATGACTATCAAACCCCTACAAATACTCTGAATATATTTTAGTTATTATATCCTAAAAGTATTGAATTCGAAAGTTATGAGTAAAACGTAGTAGTCCAAATGAATTTTTAAATTAACTAAAATTTGCATAGACAACACTGCAAAGACTATTATATATTTTTTTCACGACAATGATACAAAAGTGCTCCCCACTAATTTAATAAATTTAATTTTTGTTTGGGAAACACAAACATGGCATTACATCAGATAAATTGCTAAAGGAACCTTTTATAGTCCTTTACTTCTATACTTGTTATCATTGCTTTTCCAATAATGAAATACCTTCAAACGACATATGTATGCACTATATACGTATAGAAATGGCACACAAAGGGTTCAAAGTGGCAATGGCTGTATCCTTTATAAATGATGATGCACCGCATACATTAGACTTATTGGTGGTACTCTTACATCTGCACTTGTTCACATAAGCGAAGCACTTTCACAGATAACATATGGTAATTCGTAATTTATTCCATTCTTTTGTTGTTTAATAAGAATTTATCTAACGTCATGGGGACGAGGGACTAATACTTGTCGGTATAAGTTGGGGTAATCTGAACCCTTTTAGAGGTTACAATTCAGGATACAAAGTATACAGATGACGCAAAAGGGTTGCCATATATAGATATATATATTTGGTCGTGCCGGAAGGCATTTAAATGCGTACATAGTTATTGGCAATTAAATTAAGATCTAAATAATTACAAAATCTGATTTAAAGAATTTTATGTTAAATATATTATATTTTTACTTATATTCATGTAATTAATGTTTCTAACAGCAATGTCGACTTGGACAAAACTGCTGTAGGCCCCAGACTGTTGAGAAAGCAGCATTATTTTGCCTCTTCCTAAATCAAGTAACCCTACAGATTTCTCTGATTCAAGGCCAACTTCAATTCTTTCAGTTTTATCTAATTTGCTGGAAATAGTCATCAAGTTTCAAAGTCCCTTCTACTTAGATGAACACAATTTGCTGCCCAGCGAGCAGTTGGGGCTTCGATGTGGTTTCAGGTGTGAACCGGCAAGGGCACATATCACCAATGATATTCTACATGCAATTGATAATGTGTTGTACTATTACTCCAAGGCCTTTGACGCACTTAGTTATTTGCTCTTGCTTCCTAGTTTGAAATATAATGGTTTCAGCTAATAGTGTTTAAATTTCCTCTTATCTGCACAATAGATCGCAGCAGATATTCTACGATTCTATGATGGTCTTTTATTGCCAGTATATCTGGTGTACCATAAGGTAGTATATTGGGTCCGTTGTTGTATATAATTTATACATCCAATATTGTGAAATGCATACGACTTTGTAAACATCATCTTTACGCCAATGACACAGATTTATTTTAATATAAGAAATTGTCTGCTGCTATAGCTGCTCTAAACGACGATATGCAAATGTTGGTGGGTGCTTCTCCAAACATTGTCCTCAAGTAGAATTATAGTAATCTAAAGGTTTTCTATGGGAACTAAGATTGTTTAGATACACAATTAAAAAGGGCATTGTGTGAATTATAATTGGTGCCTTCAAGATATAAGTTTTGTGTGAGCGTTTATTATCATTGTGTGGATGGAGTGGGTAGGGATAGGCATAGGAATAGGGATAGAGTGCGTCAAAACTACTGCCTAAGATTCATTCACGGGATACACAAATACAATCAGATTCCTCACACTCTCAAGTGGACTGATAAAATACCTATCTTTATCGCAAAATCTTATTCAGGACAGATGTTCATACAATATATGTCAGGTTTAAGGGTCTCATAACTCATACAACTCATCATTTAGAATTGTCCATTGACCTAACCCATTGCTAAGTTGTATAATGCCCTTCCGTCTGCTATGCGCGTGCCATTTCCATCATTGTTTACTCGCCATTTGCATTGTACCCTAATTTATAGTATTATTATTATTTTCAGTATACCATTGTTCCCAAACTTATTTACAGCTTTCTAATGATATTCAAGTATTGCAACTGGACTTGATTAGTTATATTTGGTTTTATTACATTTTCTTTCTGCTGAGTATTCAGAGTATTTATTCGTAACTGATCCTGAAACTTTTGATAATGCAGATACTAGCATTTGATATAATTTCTTTTTCTGTATTAGCGTTTTACCATAATTTTCTTGATTCGTTATTTCTTTGTAAAATCTGTAGAATTCAATAAACTGTTATTATTACTCTTGGCACAGAGCGGCAAGTTTCAGTGCCGTGCGGTGAACAACGTGGAGGGGCGAAGCGCGCGGCACGAAGAAAATGTCGCATTTAGGTACGTTTCGGAAACGGCGTATTTCCAAAAAACTAGAAAACGTAATAGCGAGTATGCCGGATTTAGAATATGAAGACGATAGAATTAAATGTGTAAAGTGCGACAATTTGATGTGTAGCAGCAGGTGGAAGTGTGAATGCTACCTATATAGTATAAGATACTGTTCTGCAACCCGTGGCAAACGATACAGCGAAGGGCGATATAGGTGTCTGTTTTATTCTATGTAATGTACTGTTCACTTTACCAGACCAACAAGCATTTGTTTCCTTCTGAAGCAAGTATTCGGATTATACATTGCCAAGTCGGATATCGTTAAAAAAATTTATGCCATCTGTTCATGACTATGTTGAAGGAAGAATTAAAGTAGAATTGAAAGATAAAGAAAAGATAAAGAATCAATTGGCAAAAACGTTTTGTGCTGAACGTACGTACAATGGAAGAGTTTGAACCGTCATCCCCTATCTTACTTGCTTCCAAAAGAATTGCAAAATGTACTAGTCATGAAATTTTAAAAGTTGTGCTAAGGCCGTTGAATAAATTTCAAATTTCAGCAACCCAACTTTAAATGTTTGTGAGTAACGGTGCCGCTAACATGTTTTTCTTAGGCCGATCTTTTAAAGAGGAGAGTGGTAATCTGTTACGTGTAACATGTAAAATCCATGCTTTAAACCTTGTGGCGCAATTAATCCCTAAATGTTATCTACGAGTAAATGCTTTAATAGCTCATACGAAGTCAGCATTTCTAGTTCCCAAGTCCTCAAAACGTACAAAAAGGTTTCACGAACTGCATCCCACTGCACTGTAACTTGCCCCACTTTGCCGAGGCTAGCTACTATTATTACTAAATGCATAAAACTTTTGATTCTTTTGTATTGATTGTTACTATTCTGCAAATTTTTGTACTAATTCCTCTCTTCATTATCCTTCTATAGGAAACATATTTCTTTTCTGTTATCCTTTTAACTTCGAATCATTTCTATCTCACTAAAATCGTTTACTTTCCACATTTTGAGATGTGCTTTTTTTATTGAGAGATATACAAATTACATTCGTTTCTGTAGCTCCATTAACTGCGAGGAACCCACTGCCGCACAAACTGGTACATATAATACATACATACGTATATAATCCTGTGTTTGCTAGTGACATTCTAGTCCAAAGGGCCGTGATTAGGTTACACGTACAGTGCAAATAAACCACCCCTCGTCGTAGCTTGTCTGAATGTAACTCCACTGCGTTACCGAATTTGCTAGAGTCAATACTGCACGGTGACAGGACAATGATGAATTCAATCAATTATTGTCGTCGGAGTCGCGACGAACGCAAAAAATAATACCTCCCCCCACTCCCCACTCGGTACACACATCGTACACGTGGATAGGTACTACCTGGTTATTTTTGCAAGGGCATTCAATGGAAGGTCCTATTTGCTTACCGATCTTCTGTAGGCGCTTGAATAAAGTATAAAAAAAAATTGGCATCGTTTTTGATGGAATAGCTAGACCGTCATTGTGACGAAATAACTAGTCCCTTGCCTCGCTTCACGGTACGAACGTAAAACGTCGAATTTAACGAATGGAAGCCAGACAGATGTTGACGTTTAATTTTCCAATTTCGTTTGAATAATATATTTAAATTCGGTGCGCGCGAACGAGATAGTGAAAAAAAAAGAACGATGATTTTTTTCTCCCTATCCCGCGGCAGCCGTCGACCAAATGGAAGAAAAGAGGAACCATTGCGAACGCCCGAAAATAAATGAATTCGGATGAACTCGGCAATGCATATTTAATTTTGGAATTAATACGGGGAAGCCGATCGCTAGATGGGGTATTTTTCATCCGTTCGTACCCCTTTCGCGTACGAATACGCATATTAAGTGATCGAAGCAAGCTCTGTTCGACGCGATGCTATGCCGCTTATTTCTATGATACCGAACAGTTTGGAATTCGAATATCAATCAAGACTTCTCGTTTTGCTTTATGCAACGAGTCAACAAGACGAGGAGGTCGTTTTATTAGGTCTTACTTCGAAGAGTAGGTCACGGAATTAGAACATTAAGACGATAAACATGTTTTCATGTGTCGTGAAATGTTTTATACAGGGTTCGCCGAAACTCCGGATACGGTGGAATACACTGACAGAAAGACATGTGATTTTCAATAACATATTCCAAATGTTTACATAATTGTTAACGAAGTTAATCAGAAGTAATTGAAAAATATATAATTGCATTTAGTTTAAAACAAATACAGTAGACGCTCGATTATGTGAACGATATCAGCCAACCACTGTTCACATTACTGAAAGTTTACATTAGCAAGCCTCATTTTATTTATAGAGAAATTGCATAAAAGAAAATATGTATATTTATTACAAAATAAATTATAAACAATGAATAACATAATACATATAATATTAAAAAATAAAAAACTACTAAAATATCGGAATATAATATGTCTTTCTTTTGAGCCCAATCTAACGCTGGGTTAGAAATTCCTACAGCTTGCGCGTCACTCACTGTATTTTTTATTTTAATCGGAGGGTCGTCATCTTCAGTCACCGCATCTTCCTCTTTATGTGTAGTATTCATCTCTTTATCGTCATTCCATAAACTAACATCGGTAATTGTGCAAACAATATCGGGATTTATTGCTTTTAATGTAACAATAACTTCTGCATCAGATAGTAACTGTTTTCTAATGATGGTTAGCGGTACATTGTCTTCATCGCCATAATCATCACTGGAGTAAAGCAAATTTTTCCAACATTTTCCGATTGTTTGCTGGTTAAAGATATTCCACACCATATATAAATTTAAAATTGCTTCACGTAAAGTTATTTGCTTTAAGGATTCAGAGATGTTTTTATGATTTTTTTTCATAACACAGACGAAAGTAGAAATTTTCGATAATACAACACAGTAATTTTTATTACATTTTGATCCATCGTTTGAATGAGTGGAGTTACGTTGGGCGACATGAACATAACCAAAATTGAGCCATCGTTGTTTCTTAATTGTTCTATTCTTTTCTGTATCCTGTACATTTTGATAACAGTTGGTAACGGTAAAGTACTTGTTGAAATTCTCATCCCAGTGATGTAACTCGGCGTTACAGTGCGTTAGTTATACAGAGGAAACCCCATTAAAAATATAAATACCGACTTATCATAATAATCAAGCTGGTTCTAACATCCACTGCTGGACGTAGGCCTCCCTTGATTGCTTCTATAACTTTCCATTCTGCCCAAATTGTATCCAGTTACTGCGGATACGGCTTAAATCGTCATGCCATCTAGTTGGAGTACGGCTTCTGCTCTTGAATATATCTTATCTTGGTCTCCTATATAGTTTTCTTGGCCCATCGATCACCATTCAGCCTTGCAATGTGCCCTGCCCAATGCCATTTCAAAGTAGCTGTTTTTCCATAGCATCCGTGGCTTTTGTTCTATTTCGAACTTCAGTGAACTGTACTTTGTCTTTCAGAGATAGTCCCAACATTGATCTTTCCATTGCTCTGGGGGCGATTCTAATTTTGTTCGCTGTTTTCTTCGTTAGTGTTAGGGTCTGCGCACCATATGTTTATCCTCAAGCAAGTGCACTTTTGAAAATGTATTTAAGTCGTTCATAGGCGGTCCACATAAGACCCATTACGGTCTATACCAGGTGTATGCATAAGTTTTTTCTGATTTTTTGCTAAAAGGAAACACGGAATTTTCAAGGGATTTTTTTTTATTCAAAATATTAGCGATCGGCTTCCACACATTTCACCCATCTTTCAGGTAATTTCTACGTACCATGCCAGAAAAAACTGCTTGCCTTTTACGGCAAACCATGCGTCGGGGCATTTTCTAACTTCGTCGAAATTTCTAAAGTGCTGCTCTGCGAGGTGATAGCCAGACAGCGCCAGGTCTGCTTCCAGCGATTTCAAGGTGTTTTTCACTGATTTTGCTGTGTGGAAAGGCGCATTGGGGTGTAACAAAATCACTTTGTCATGTCTTCTGGCCCATTCTGGTTATCTTTCGATTAATGCGTGGTTTAAATTAATTATTTGCTCGCGATAGTGTTGTTTATTAACGCTTTCGCCGGGCTTCAAGAGTTCATAATCCACAATTGGCCTTGGTGTTGAAGAACCGGTTTGGTCAGGTGAAAGCCACGTTTTTTCCACTTCGGTATTTCAAGCTAAATCCATTTTTCGTCATCCGTCGCAAGTCGATACAAAAATGATTTCCTTCGTTGCGTTGAAGCAGCATTTGACAGGTGACTTCGCGATTTTTTATTTGACGTTCATTTAAATCGTGTGGGACCCATTTACCGAGTTTATTGATCTTCCTGATTGATTATAAACGTCTGCTGAGTGTTTCTTGTGACACATATAATGCTTCTGCTAATTGCCGTTGAGTTTGAATTGGGTCATCATCCAATAACTTCTGGAATTGCTCGTCTTCGCATTTTTGTGGTCTACCAAAGCAAGTCTTTCAATTGAAATCACTACTTTCAAATCGTCGAAACCGTGTCTCGCGTATTGTAATCGATGGAGGGTATTCACCATATATTTATACCAGCAAACGATGACTTTCAACGGTATTTTTGAAGATTTCAGATTATAATATGTATTTCCTCAAGTATACTTCGTGAAATCGTATGACTGTATGGATGTATAAGGTCTATTTTGGCACATTGATTGGAATGAAGAAAAGCACAATCATTTGGATAGACATTATGGTTTACTATTGTATCTTTCTGCAATTATGTATTTCGAATAGAGTTTATTAAATCAGACTTTCTAAATCGAAATTATTTGAAGAGGTCTTAAATTAATGGCGAACGATTACTTATAATATACATTAATGCGTTTCTGGAATTAAATGGTTCTAGTATAACTTCAATAATACTCACTTAGTTATCTAACCTACATCGTTTACATAAATTACTATGCATTACCCTCATGGCATGTCTGGATCTAATCGAAACCATCCCGTACATCCATCGATTCCAATAAACCGGGATGACCTTTCGTTGATTAAAAAAATGATCGCCCTACGGACGATAAACGCCCCCATATCCATATAGACCGTCTCCTCCATCATCTGTCGCCGTCGTTGCTCCTACTACTCCTACTAATTCCGATATATTAATTTATCGGCATCTCGTCTTCGCGTAATTTACGGTAGAGTCGATGTGTGCACACGTTGCTGACGACTGGGCGACCCTCCTCGTCGCCCGAGAAAAATTTCGCCTCCCCGTACAGCGGAAAGGGCGCAATAAATCTTACACTTTACTTAATTTAATCGGCGCCAAAACGGAGCAAGATCGGAGCAAATCACGCCGTCCCTCCCTACGGACGCCCCGTTTCCGATATCGTCGCATACATTACCGACACTTTAATGCGATCAGAGTTCAAGCAGTAGCCCGGCCATAAATTCTGTTGGTGGCCACAATGAGTCATTGCCTATAACGAAATGCATCAGGGCAATCGGTAGCGGCGGGGCGTGTAAGCTTTGTAGGGACATTCTCTCTCTTTGGGGCGGAACAATGCGGTCTGGTTGTTTACAGTTGCTGATGAAAATATTAGAGTAGGAATACTTTTAGAATGGGAAACCTTGTAAATACAAGGTGAAATATTAGGAAGAGCGCTAATTGCAAGAACGTCCGGCTAATGGAATTGCTGTGTAAGGGAAGTAATCGTCAAATTAAATTCCGCTTTTCAGCGATAGTTTCTAAGTGACATGTTTTTGCATGAAGTTTAATGATCCCAATAATTCTTAGCTAAACGAGTTATACTGAGAAGTACAATTTTTACGAATCTGAAAGTAGGTTCTAAATTTCTTTATGATGTTAGAAAAGATATTTGCTTCGACAGTTTTCTCTAAAAGTGTGTTACCAGCAGGATAGGCCAAATCTTCGTTGCACCACATTAAATCTTACCCCTCAAATAAACTTCAAACTCACTCAAACTTCAAATTTTCCAACCAATTCAACACATCACAATAAATAATCAAAATCAAATCCAAGTAAATTTAAATCTTACCCGCCAAATAAACTTCAAACTTACTTAAACCTAGTCGTAACGGTTGTCGGATTCCGCCGTGTTACTACGCCTGTGGAGTACTCCAGTACCTTCGAAAAGGCGAACCGCAGTTGTTCGCGAAACGTCAGGGATAAAAAAACCTAATGACACAGCTGAACCCGACAACCGTTACGACTATGACAAACGGCCGTGAAAGTCTGAGATACTATTTACTTAAAGTTAGTCCCCTAAGTTCTAATTCTGTCAAACAAATTATTTTATTATTCCATGAACATTAAAATAAAACCCTAAATCAAGATACATTTAAATCTTACCCCCGAATAAATTTCAAACTTACCTAAATTTTCATTCATCTGATAATTTATATTATTTTTCTTTGCTAAATTAAAACATTTACTATAATCATAATTTCATAAATCATTAATTTATCCTCCCTAATCAAGTTCAAATTCTATTACTTTAATCCATATACTCAAATCATTCTTAATTTAACAATATTTCTTTTTTATGTTATCTTAAAAGAACTTTGTATAAATAAAATTTTCATTTTACCGTTAACCCTAATCTTCAACCTTTAAATAATTCAATCATTTTTTTTTATATATAGAAATTCATAACAAAGAAAAAAATTCTGTTTAATTTACCAAGTTTTAAATATTGAATTTTGAAATTTTAACAAAAGAATTACAAATTATACGATTATTAAGCTTTTAACTTATATAAATGAAGTCTTTTTTTACCAGTTTTTGTAATGCCTCTCTCTTAATTTTCAAACTTAAGCAAATCTCAAAATAAAAAAATTATGCCAAAATCATTTTCTTTTTATTTTTACACATTAATTTTCCCAATGTGAATATAAACATTAAAAAAAGAACGCACGAATAATGATTCCTATTCAATTCCTATCTTTAACAATTTAAAAAATAAAAAATTATACTAATGACAATTTTAATCAACTTTTCAAAATTTGAAGTAACAATAACTCTTCCTTGAAATTTTCCAATTAATAAAAATCATTCTTTTTATACATAATTTTAACCCTAACCTTATTTCCGTCAGAGGTACGTTCCCCCCGTGTCCTTCAACAATTATGCTTTTCTTCAAACACTATATTTAGCTCTGTCAACTTTTCATTGTCTTTCAAGTTGTAAATGGTGCAAAATGGGCAGAAAGTAGTTAAATTTATATGAAGATTTCAAGTTCGTATTGAATATGTGCAAATTAACATCTCACCAGGAATATCTGATTTCAAATATTAAGTAGGAAACGTTCACTTTCTTTTCGATAAAATCAAACAACCAGGTTCCATAACAGACAACATTTCAAGAACTTCCCCTAAACCCTTCTGGCAGGGATACTTATCTAACTCCTCCATAGACCATAGAAAATCTTAACACATTTTTGTTTTTACAATATCTTTTAATACCATAACCATATTTTCTATTGACGTTAGTGATTAATTCTTTACAAAAACCATCCGTCGACAAAAATTATACAACCGACTGTACAGCCTTATGTTTTGTATCGTTCTTTGTGTTATATTCGTGTATATACAGTTGGCGACCGTAACACACTGGAACCGTGAAGGCTTTCCTCTTGTCCGAAACACAAAGGATTATTTACAACTACACCATCAGTAGTCGATTATGGTTATACGCCTTAGATGAAGGAAGGCACGTCATCCGTGCGGTTACTGGCTTTCTTCTTCGCGCTACTGGATTTATTGGAACGTCCAAACCTGATGTTTCGGACGCAATCCGAAGGCGAGGCCGCGTGCTAGCGAAGGGTGATGATTTTATTTATGGGAAAAAGGGTTGCAGCGTGTGGAAATTTGCGAAAATATGAAATTCCCTCGCTATGACGCATACAGTTTGTTTCTAAGCATTTGTAGATATGTATCCATGCGTGAGATGTGTATGATTCATATTTGTCCAACTGTCAGCTAGATAGTTGGAAACCCCCTAAGAGAATAATGGTATTACATGTATTTTTGGATGCTCATTGTTGAAAGGTATTTTACAATCGCTGATTTATAATCTTGGAATTTTTCAAATACTGTTGATGGATAGATGTGTTTTCTTCAAGGTGACAAATTAAGCGTTTCTTACATTAAGTATTTATTATAGGTTGCAGAAGAGTTAAATGAAGGGAAATATGGCCGTACAGGGTATAGCAACAACACCTTTGTTTTAGCGTGTTTTAAAACAAAAATATGAACTAAACAAAGAGTGAGTGGACTATCCTAAAAAGTAACAAAACAATTGAGAAGAGTCTTATTTTACATTCAGGTAGGTCGTAGAAAACAAACAGGCTATTATGATCAAAAGTAAAACTGGTTAGTAATTAATTGTTTTCAATTGTGTACTTCTAAGGAATCCTCTATACGAATTTGTCATAAAAATTGTCCATGGTTACGGGCCGACAAACTGGACAATCCATTGTTTCAGTTGTAAGATATTTATTATGTTAGAATTGTAACGTTACCTCAACTAGTTGGTAAACTATCAATGTAATAATTTCAAATGCCTTTCATTGTTCAAGGTTTCATTAAAAAGTATGGAGCTTATTTCCCCTCAGTGTAGAGCCCAAAATATCGCACTGGGGATTAAGAACCAACCAGGCTTGATGCCCAGCTTCTTTAAGAAGGGCGGATTCTTTTGAATGAAAAAATGACTTAAAAATTTTGGAACGTAGAGTAAATAGAAAAATAGGGAAATCGTAAAGACATCATTTAATTGCTTGCCGGCATTATTATTGACCACGGACTATTTATTGAGAAAGTGTTGAACATTGGAGAAAGCGCAGCAATAATTATTGTTCATATTGAAAAGCGACAGTGAACGTTACGTTTGAAATAAATTAGAAGTTTCAAAAACTGCTATTCATTCGACAATTCAAAAATATCGGGAAACAGGAAGAAATTTTGTTCACCTGCATCCGGGCGGTCTGAAATAAGGACTACTATCGAAGACCAATACACTGGGGTGCGCATGTCAATGCATATTTTGTAGGACAAGTTTCAGACCCATCTAGCGATAGAACATCGTTAATAGTTTAACCGCGAAACTTAAATGATTTTATATTTTGTACTCAACAATTAGTGATCCATTGTCTTTTAGACGTAATCACAAACTAGAATAAAATCGAATTGAACACGTGGTTAAACGGTTTCATTGAATTTTATTCGTAGTTTGTGATAGCAACTAAAAGAAATGGCATTATAAAAAAATATCTACAAAGATACTTATGAATAAAACAAAAAGAATAGCAAACAAGTGACTTACTTATAGTGTATTATGTAATATAATATGTACAACTAAATAATCATGTTTTCAAATTTTTTTTCTATATTTTGTAGCTGTTTCTTGCGTTCTATCTGTGGGAGATGTCGTTTTTTTGTACCAATATCAGATTATTTATTTATCTTATATATACCGATAATATTAATTTAACAAAGCTATCCACCATTAAATTTTGTAATTCGATTGTCTGCCTATAATTATGAAATGAGAATAGAACGTTTATAAGTACAAGTTTTCATTTTCTCAGTAAATCCTTTTTGTATAATAGCACTGACAAAAGGAACATGCACATAATATATACATAAGTAAGACTAGACATAAAATCAATATTACAATTACGCAAACATATCTAGGCAATCATAATCTTGAACAAAATCTATATTAATAAAAATATACCATTTAAAGACTTCACAATTTCTTGTGGCAGGTACAATATTTGTAATTACCCAGTTGCATTTGATTCGATAAGGATGTGAGAAATGAAAATGTTCTGGTAAAGACTGCTTCGCTTTCTAAAAACATTCTCTTCTTTGGTAGGTAAGAAGTTGATGGTAATTTTAAAATAGTATTAATAGATATTAAACATAAATGAAATGAAATGAACCTTTACAAAAGTACCTGACAATGAGTGTTTTTCTGGTCAAACTTTTATCTTTTATCAGATAGATTATGGACGAAGACGCAGAGCAAGATCGATACTCAACAGCAGCAATGCTAACTGACACCAACCAATGCTGACCGGATACTAACATAAGCCTAACCTAAGAGTTACCTTAAAAATATTATAGTAGATAAAAACATAATCTGTATTTTAGGTAAAACTTTTACGAGGGAGCGCCTCCGAGCGACAGCGCAGTCCTACTAATTCCTCCAACCAATCAAAATGTAACAATTTATTACCAATTTATGATAACTAGCCCTGATTGCGTTCATCAGTAAACGATGTCGATAATTTATAGCACCCAAAATCCCTGCGGGTGGTAACAGAAGCGGTAAAAATATTGCATTAATATCTACAGTGGCTAAATCTAGCAGCTTTAAAAGGAGGTGCCGTTATTACAAAAGCACTACATCACGAAGGAAGTAAAATGAAACAGTCCAAGTGGGTTTTGAAGGATAGGAATTGAACCGAAGAAGCTTGTGTAAATGCTTTTTGAAGGGACGAATCTAAATTCAAAGTTTTTCACAATAAACGGCGAATTTTTGTTCGAAGGACATTTAAAGCAAAAATATTGTCATAAACTGTCGTATTATCTGCGAAACACGGAAGAGGTTTAGTAAGGGTATAGAGATACTTTCCTGTAAATGAGAGAATATTTGGTAAAAATTGAAGACCTTCACAACCACTGTTGCGTACTTTGTAATTTCATATTACGCGCCTTCACTCTAGTGGCGAAGGATGCAGCCATTGCACATAGTAGTTATAATTAAGCTAAGACACAAGGCTATTCAGAACGTTCGCCATTGTGATCACATTGTAAACGGCAAGTACATTCAATACAAAAATACAGTCCACTATTATTTCACAGCATCCACCATTACAAAGTACGTTTAATCCAAGAGCTTAAACGACTGTTTGCAATGGAGAATTCGCTACTTGGACAATGGAAAACCGAACAGAGAATGGTAATTTTTGTAAAGATATCATCTTTAATGATTTCAATTAGTTTTGTAAATAAATAGAATTGTCAAATTTTGGGCAATAAATAACGATTGCAAGGACTGTGTGGTTGTATAATTCACACGTATAGCAGTAAACTCCACTCCACACAAATTAATTAATTATTTGGAAGGCAGCGTTTCGAGCGCACGTGGACTCCCATTGTCAACCGTGTTATCGACTGAATGTGAAAACTGTATCACACATGCAAATTATTTTCTACGCAGACTCTAAAATTTCTATATATGACTATTTACAATCTATTGGGTGGTCTCGGGTATGTGTTTTAGACCCTGCATAAAAAATAATTTCCATGTGTGATACAGTTTTTACATTCAGTCGGTAACACGGTTGACAATCGGAGCCCACGTGCTCTCGAAACGCTTGCGTTCCGAATAATTAATTAATTTGTATGGAGTGGAGTTTAGTGCTATATCTGTGAATTTGGGGAATAAAGATAGTTGTGCATTTCTTAAAATACCAATGCACCCGTAAAGAGCCACTGTGTAATGCGCATTATGGAGTTTTCCGTCTCTTAGAATGAGTTTGGCCAAACTTTAACTGTAAATAGAGTACGAATTCAAGAAGATGATGACATCTGCTATACAGCGAAAGAAAACATCGATTTGTTAAATCCATCTTACATATTACTGGCGTTAACAGTTTTGCTCATTTGAAAACAGAACATACAGCAACAAATAAATCATCCTAACCACTATATTTCTACGTCAAAAGCAATTTTCTCTTGGAAATTCACTCGAATCCGAGAAGGAATAAATTATACATGCAGACGTCGTTCGAGAGTAGTTTCGCTTTCATCTGAAATACGTCCCACTCCGTTCGCACACTTTTGTCACACAATATATTCATATAAAGCTGGCAGGGAGAGGTTCAGGATATGCGTATAAGTGGCAGGCACTCGAAACGTATTCTATTTTTTCACAACCAACCACCATCCAACCGCCCTACCAACCGACAACCACTCCAGACGCGTTAGTGTTAAGTGATTCGGGTGTCGCATGTTGCCTTCTTATCAAACGAAAACGCGAATAACGAATAGTCGCCATTGCTCTTAGCGATAAGGCTTAATTTTAAATAAATCGCTTTACCCTTGATGGATTATTGCGTTAAATCTATTTTTATTAGAATTCCCCCTTTCCGTTGTTTTACGCGAGCCTATTTATCTAACCTAGATGACTTGCGGTGGTTACGGTTCGCATGTGCGATACCCCTGTAATAGACGCAACATATCTCTCGGTCAGATCTGTTGATGTTATCGTAACCGATGTTTTGACAATGGTCTAGCGTTAAGTGTATTCGATCGATTCCCAATGTTGTTCAAGGAAAAATGTTAACCCTCATAGACGGAACGGACTACATAAAAGTGGTAAACAGAAAAGCAATTCGCGATATATACAGCACTTCGCTAAAATAAACACTTAAGGTTGATAGCGATATTCGTAGCAATTTAAGATAGTACACGCCATTCCCTTCGTTTCTTTACTTATAATTGCTAATATTAGTTTTCCCAATCTTAAGAAAGTTGAATTCATTGGAAAGAATAAGGTCCAACAACAAGATAATAAAGATTGCCGTCTCTGATAGACTAGAACGGCTTCGTTTCTGGGACACGTGCTACGGTAATACACTGGCGGATCGATGTTTAACGATGGTAATTTCGGAGCATTACGACAAAAATGATCAAATTGCATTATTTCGTAATCTAAATAAATGGATCAATTACACAAGCCTGGTAATCCCTATAATGAATCGACGTACGCACATTATGTGATATTATCAATACAGATACAAAGGGGGTTTTATTATAACGTTAGTGGCAATTTTTTTGAGAGATGAGAAACGTTAAAGTAGAAATTAAATTTGGAAGAAGAATTTTTTAATGGATACATCCTCCATACACACACATAACACATGGGCTGAAAAGTGCCGGGTCTAACACATAGATGACGTTAGTTTTATTGCAGTCACCTTTCTCTCAGCTAGTACTAACCTTCAAAAGATAGCTGTTAAAATTTCATGATATTCTATTCATTAGTTTGTGAGTTATTGTGCTAAGAGTCACGCCACTTTTGGTATTTCCAAAACAATGGATCAAAAACAATTTCGTGTTTTAATTTTACACTCCTTCTTGATAGGAAAAAATACCGTTCAAGCGAAGCAATGGCTTGAAAAGTGTTATGAGGACTCCGCTCCTTCAGAAACAACAATAAAACGTTGATTTGCTGACTTCAAACGTGGTCGTAGAGACACCGATGATGCAGAACGCAGTGGACATCCAAATGAGGCGGTAACACCAGAAAACATCAAAAAAATCCACAAAATCGTTTTGAATGATCGAAAAGTGAAGTTGCGTGAGTTAGCTGACATCGTAAAGATATCAAAAGAACGTATTGGCTTTAGCATGAGCATTTGACTATGAGAAAGCTCTGTTCAAAGTGGGTGCCGCGTTTGCTCACTGTTGACCAAAAACAAGAACGTGTTGATGATTCTGAGCTGTGTTTGGCCATGTTTAAACGTAACAAACCGGAATTTTTGCGTCGATATGTGACAATGGATGAAACGTGAATCCATCACTTCACTCCGGAATCAAAACGATCGTCATCTGAATAGTCAGCAACTGGTGAACCTCGTCCAAAGCGCCCGAAAGCACAATAATCGGCTGGAAAGGTTATGGCCTCGGTATTTTGGGATGTGCATGGTGTAATATTCATCGACTATCTTGAGAAAGGAAATACCATCAACAGTGAATATTATATAGCGTTATTGGAGCGTTTGAAGGCCGAAATTGCAAAGAAACGACCGCATATGGCAAAGAAAAAAATTTTGTTTCATCAAGACAACGCACCGCGTCACAAGTCAATCAAAACAATGCCAAAACTACATGAATTGAACTTCGAATTGCTCCCACATCCACCGTATTCGCCAGATTTGGCTCCCAGCGACTAATGGCTGTTCGCAGACCTCAAAAAAATGCTCGCCAGTAAGAAATTTCGCACGAATAAAGAGGTTATCGCTGAAACTGAGGCCTATTTTGAAGCAAAAGATAAATCGTTCTACAAAAGTGGCATTGAAATGTTAGAGCGGCGCTGGGATGATTGCGTTGCTCTTGATGGAGATTACGTTGATGAATAAAGCTAACTTTAAACAAAAAAAACGTGTTTTCTTTGTTAGGCCCATGTGTTATAAGTACTGTAAGAATCATAAGAGAAGAGCTCTATGTCATCCCCAAGACAATGAAAGAATTAAACCAGTACTTCAGCGTCATATTAGATATCGTACTTCCAGCAGTATTTCAGAAATGTTATGGCGCGTATATAACGAAGTGTCAAACGCTGAAGCTTATGTCATTTTCAACTTGCTTTAATTTCTATGCAGTATTAAAATATATGTAGGCATCTAATTTCTAAAACCACATCCAAAAAAATGAAATACCATTATGTATTAATATCTCTAACATCTAAGCAGATACAATGTTTAATATCAATGTCAAGTGTATTATCAATTATATTATTTTTAATGTAACTTGGTTTTTAAATGATAATTTAATTTCCTTGGTAATACCAATGTTAATTGTTTTAATTTCACAAACCAAATTAAAAAAAGTTATAGTTCGTATTAAAGTATCAATGCAAACCATCGGTTACATCAAAAATAGTATATGTATATAAATATATGTATTTACCACCCAGTCTAATTTTGAAATTTTGTAGCGGCCAATAAGCGCATCTTCTGCCTTATAACAAATTATAAGCTATGACTTCCGGTATAACCGGAAATCGTTAATTGAATAAACATACATTTTACTGCTTTCTTAGACTCATATTTATACCGCAGATAAGCGAAACTTAGTATTTTCCAGTATTAATCCAACATTTGGTTTATTATGTATAGGATGTTCGGAATTTAAGATCCAATTTATGGATACTCAATCACCATCAATTTATATAAATTGTTCCTATGTATATATATATGTCTGTATGTTAGATGTTATAAGTAATAGACAAAACCAGGGGTTCTCCAAGTTTACGCTACGGTGCCCAGAGACACTGTAGAGAATAAGCAGAGGCGTCCTGAAGCACTTAACTAAACATTGTATGTTTGCCACTGTACAAATTGTTTCATTTTCCAATGCCTACTACTATAATATATTCTTCCCCGTTTTTCTCATACGCCTTCTAGTACAAAATATTGCTCTTTTGTAGTTACACTGGTCAACAAACAATTTAGCTTTCGGCTGATTAAGATCTGACAATTGTTTTTAACTAATATAGATATGCTAATGCCGAACATGAAACCCATTTTTCCCTATCACGTCACGTCTTTTTTTCTACGGCATTTCATTTCATGTTTGCCGAAATTGGGTCTTATGCAGCAATATGTTAAGGCTCTAGATTTGCAAGGGGACTGTTTCAAGTGCATATGTCAAAAACTTTACCGCGACTAACTTACCACAAAATTCAAACGGAGGTATTTGATGAAACCGAAATTAAAACTTTAATGCCAGATCCAAATTGCATCAACTCTACGTACGAAGTTGAGAGTGAAGCCTCGATTTCATTCACTATGGTCGCGAACAATTTTCTTGGAAAAATCATTCAATCGTAAAGATCTAGTGGAATCAATACTTCAAGAATTTCACCGCCTAAGTTGTAGCCTGGCCATAAAGTTTCATTTTCTTCATAGCCATCTTGATAACTTTTCCGAAAATTTAGGCGTTGCAAGTGATGGATAGAGCGAGGGATTTCATTAAGTTTTGAAAACCAGCGAAACTCGGTACCAAGGAAGATCGGATACTTCGTAATGGCCGAGTACTGTTGGAGTGTTCAAAGGGACTGCCAAACCAAAATACACAGCAGAAAGTGCGGCAAACGAAAATGTATTCGTAATTATTTATATCGTAAGTTTTTTAGTAATAACTTAGCCGCATTAATCACTTTTCAAAGAGTATAGTATGGTATAGAGTTAAACTTTGATCTGATGCGCAAAAACTAATATGATTTTCGGATTCAACACACCCAAATTAATAAGATGCAGGTCTGATATAGAAGTCAGCAAAAAATTGTGTTGGGCAGTGATAATCGGACATGCCCAAACAGAAATGGCGATGACATTATAAATTGAACAAATATTGTCTAACAAAATAACACCTAAGTACTAAAATGTACTGATTATGTAAAGTTACTAATACATATTCGAGCATCTCCATAAAAAAACCTTTCGATTTTATTAATTCTATTCCATACTTTGCGACCTCAACTGTATATTATGTTCAACGTTGTAGAGTAACACATGGGTTGAAAAGTCCCGGGCCTAACACATAGATGACGCTAGTTTTATTGCTGTCACCTTTCTCTCAGTTAGTACTAATCTTCAAAAGACAGCTGTTAAAATTTCATTATATTCTATTCATTAATTTGTGAGTTATTGTGCTAAGAGTCACGCTACTTTTGTTATTTTCAAAACAATGGATCAAAAACAATTTCGTGTTGTAATTTTGCACTGCTTCTTGATGGGAAAAAATACCGTTCAAGCGAAGCAATGGCTTGAAAAGTGTTATGGGGACTCCGCTCCATCAGAAACAACAATAAAACGTTGGTTTGCTGACTTCAAACGTGGTCGTAGAGACACCGATGATGCAGAACGCAGTGGACGTCCAAATGAGGCGGTAACACCAGAAAACATCAAAAAAATCCACAAAATCGTTTTGAATGATCGAAAAGTGAAGTTGCGTGAGTTAGCTGACATCGTAAAGATATCAAAAGAACGTATTGGCTTTATATTGCATGAGCATTTGACTATGAGAAAGCTCTGTTCAAAGTGGGTGCCGCGTTTGCTCACTGTTGACCAAAAACAAGAACGTGTTGATGATTCTGAGCAGTGTTTGGCCATGTTTAAACGTAACAAACCGGAATTTTTGCGTCGATATGTGACAATGGATGAAACATGGATCCATCACTTCACTCCGGAATCAAAACGATCGTCATCTGAGTGGACAGCAACTGGTGAACCTCGTCCAAAGCGTCCGAAAGCACAACAATCGGCTGGAAAGGTTATAGCCTCGGTATTTGGAGATGTGCGTGGTGTAATATTCATCGACTATCTTGAGAAAGGAAATACCATCAACAGTGAATATTATATAGCGTTATAGGAGCGTTTGAAGGCTGAAATTGCAAAGAAACGACCGCATATGGCAAAGAAAAAAATGTTGTTTCATCAAGACAATGCACCGTGTCATAAGTCAATCAAAACAATGGCAAAACTACATGAATTGAACTTAGAATTGCTCCCACATCCACCGTATTTGCCAGATTTGGCTCCCAGCGACTACTGGCTGTTCACAGACCTCAAAAAAATGCTCGCCGGTAAGAAATTTCGCACGAATGAAGAGGTTATCGCTGAAACTGAGGCCTATTTTGAGGCAAAAGATAAATCGTTCTACAAAAGTGGTATTGAAATGTTAGAGCGGCGCTGGAATGATTTCGTTGCTCTTGATGGAGATTACGTTGATGAATAAAGCTAATTTTGAACCAAAAAAACCGTGTTCTCTTTGTTAGGCCCGGGACTTTTCAGCCCATGTGTTAACTCGCACGAGTAATGGAAGTAGGCTAAATGGTAACTGAAATCATAATCTGTAATCAACAATATTACGTGATGAATGTTATTAACCTTCTGTTGATCGCGTGGTGTTTCCATGACCTCACCTTGTTTTAGATTAACCGCCAACTATAGAATTTCACGATGGAAATGCAGTTGTTACTCAAATTAATGAATAAACAAACAACCTTTGCATGTTGCATTTTTTTAAGCAAAGTACTTCAATAAAACGTACATGTAATCGTATATTTATTTTTGCTTCTATTTTCCGTACGATTCGCCACTACATCATCCCGTCGATCAGAGTCCGCTGGTGCGCCAAAACACGCACCAGCAAACCGCGAACGATTTATAACGTGACCGGCGACATTACATCCCATTAAAAAACGATGTTATATATTCCATTAGCGTATGTAGCGGCGATTAATCCACGATGTTAGTGGCACGACTTACCCCTTCGAATAAATTATCCGGAAAGTATGCGACGTTTTTCGCGAACGAGAGATACGGTCGGCAAGAATTTCATCGCGCTAGCCCGCCTGAGCGAAGCTGGTTTATGGCGGATAAGATACGGCGTAAGATTGTCACCGAGCGCTTTTTTTTCAAGAACCGCGGAAAAATGGAATTCGAGGTTGGTTTAGCGGCGATATGAATATCATATGCGGACATTGATCTATGGCTACACGAATATGAAATTCAATTCGTTCTAATGGGTTTTCGCCTGACCGTTGGCATCACGTAACGTGTAAAGTTGAGAAAACGAGCCGGTTATTTGACTGACTGAAAATTGTCGCACGCAACGTGTTCTGTATTTATTTTAATTGATCGCGAAGTTATGAAACGGTTTATTTTAAGTTCATGGCTTTTACTGGGTCAATTCGCACATTAGGCGGTTTTTAAATGAGTACAGGATGAAATAGTTTCTTTTGGTGTCTCGGGGGCGATTCACCCCAGAAGAAAAACAGTTAGAAATAAAGAGAAAACACTTTAAAAAAATAAACTTTCTATACGAATCAATAGAATTTTAAATATAGTATTGCGATATGTGCGAGCGACAAGAACCGGGTGTCGTAGGGCCCGGGGGATTGTAATAGTGGGGATATAATTACTGCAACATTTTATTAAACACACTTCAGTTATCACTGTGTAACCGATAGAACCAAATGTTTTTCAGTGATAATTTAGTTATATTGGTGATAAAGTTACTGTATACGAATAATTTGTAGTAGCTGTATCGTTATGGTACGCGGAAAAGCGCTTACGGAAACAGAAAGAGCGCAAGTCGATACTTTAAATAACGAAAATTATTCCATAAGAGAAACCACTAGGCAATTAAACCGGAGTAATTGCGCAATCCATAATTATCTCCACGACAAGGAAAACTATGGACAAAAACGTAAAGGACAGACAGCAAAAGCAACTACCGAACAGAAGAGAAGGAAAATTATTCGAATCGTATCGAATTCAGCGGCAACAGCACGTCAAATGCATCCGTAAGGGCAGTGCAAAGGATTTTGAAACGATCTTCATACGTTCGTCGGTTCAAACTGAAAAAAAGACCGGTTTTCACTGCCCAATACAGAGAAGGTGGATTAAATTTCGCAAAACAACACATTCAATGGAGTGAAGACTGGAATAAGGTCGTTTTCATGGATGAGAAGAACATTACTGGCGCGATTTGAGGAAAGAACCCAAGGTGATATCGCGGAGACCTCAAGGCGGTGGAGGTACTATGGTATGGGGTGCAATTTTTTATTCTGGGGCATTCATTCAATTTCATCGAGGAATCTCTAAATGCCCAGAAATATCTAGGAATAATCGAAAACGTAAAACGCGTAATCCTGAATCAAATGGGCATGGAAGACTTTGTTTTGCAACAAGATAATACTCCTACGCATACTGCTTGGGTTGTGAAACAGTGGTTAGAGCAAAGCGAAACAACTTTATTACCATGGCCATCTTTCTCCTCGGACTTCAACATAATAGAAAATGTATGGGGATGGTTATCCTGAAGGATTTATAGCGGTGGGAAGCAACTTACAAATAAAGAACAGTTGAAACTGGCCATTCGGGAAGCATGGGAAGGTCTTCCGTTGGAGTACATTCAAAATTTGTTTAATTCATTTCCAAACAGAATGTTAAGAGGTAATAAGTAAAAACAGTAGCCATACCCGTCATTAAATAAAGTTTTTGACAATAACTTTGTTGATTTATTCTGCTGGGTTTAATCAAGTGTCGCATTAGTTTTCAAAGTAACATTCATTAGTTAGGTTAAATTTTATTTTTTTTACACTTATTTAGAATACACGCCTAAAATAGCAATAGATTACCAGCATAAAGCACAACAATTAAAAGAGTATTCTTTTAACAAAGTTATAGATATTGCGTTTAATCAAGTGTCGCGGGGTGAACATATATTTGACATCATGGGGTCTATCGGAGTGACTGACGGTAAGTAAACTACAAGAAAACGGCCATCGGAACTCAGATTAAGTCATAGAAATGAAACAGAAATGATTGTTACCGCTGAACCCCAAATCCTAATTTTTATGTGTGTAAGCATTTCTACGATAGAATTAAATACTATACCTATCCATTTTTTTAACGCGCAAGAGTAATTGCTGATGTAGGCAATGGGAACTTTAACGAGACAAAAGACTAATCAATGCGTAGCTGAAGAAAATCTGGTTCAAATCAGTTCATGACGACACCGACATGAAGCTGATTTCAAACACAACTTCCAATCTAAACAGATGAAATGGGTACAGACTTTCTCCAAATTTGATACGGGTTACTATTATACGACAGTACCGAGCTATAATGTTATTCGTATCATACCATGATTTAATGATTATAGATGCACAAATGTAGGAGTCAGGAGTCATCTTGTCGGTGCATGTTGTTTACCATAAATCTTCCCATTCTCCGTTCAGCACATTTCAAGAAAGGATACGAATAACCTTATCGTGGTAGTCTGAAGTGTCATTATCCAAGATCCCAAGGTGACTTCGAACCCAGTAAAATATTGTATACACATCTTTGGACTCTAGGAATGATACAGATACTAGAATTCAATGGCGTAGAAATGAAACATATAGGGGTTTTATTGTTACGGGTAAAAGCCGCCCAGACTATTACACTACTGCCACCAAAATTTCGACTAATCACAACTTAGGTGTTCTTAAGCAAATAAGGCCGATAATATTTGAAACCATCAGGCCCGCCCAAATTAAATTTCTTCTCATCAGAAAATATGGCGTTGTTCCACTCATGATCCCATCTTATATGATTCTGCGCAAAATTTTAGTCTTACCTACTTATATGTCTGTTTTAAGGGATTTAATCGATTAGAAGTCTAATAATGGAAATCAGAACTCTTCTTGATTTCGTAGAAGAACATTGCGTGCGTTTTATGAGTTCGAAAGATCTTTAGAAAGTCTTTCGTTATTTTTATTGGTCAAATATTTGCTGATATCACCATATTGAATGACATTTAGGTTTTAATTATACCAACAAGCAGCAAATTCGAAAATTTAAATTAACACTACTTTCTGCCCAATATCATGTAACATATTTTTGAGTTAAGCAGTGAGGTTTAACATTTTGCTTAGTATTCAAACAAATTGTCAAACACATTGGAAATATACAACCGTAAGAAATTTTGATTGAATGTTTTTTTGTTCATTCACTGTTAACAAAAGCTGCTCAATTATGTCAATTTAATTGCTCTGCTCATTACCGCGAAGCCATTCGCTATCGAATGTAGTATATTTATTAGTTCGTTCTCTACTTTTTCATTTAAATTTTCTCTATCGAAGTATCATTAAGAAACATGTTAACAGGACGATTTATTGTTTGTGTATACACCAAATAAAAAGGGACTTGACACGAACCTTTGAGGTACACCCCTGTTACACCCCTAATCAATTTGTTTGCATACTTTCCATTTTCAACTTACTCTTACACCTTACTTACGATGGTTAAATAGTATTGCATTGTAAAAAATTACAAATACACGCATTTATACTTTTCTAACATTTTAGAAAGTTTATTTTTTGTTTGCGATTTACAAAATTAAACAAAAAGGTAAAGCAAAGGAATCTATTTCATATATACACAATTATTTCCATTCCGAGGACTTCGAACTAATCTTGCAACAAATTCCTGCGAACTACAAACTGTAAAAACAACAAATACCAGCACCTACTAGTCTGTTCTCGGAACCTATGTAAAACATTTCGCATGAATTACCGGAGTCGATACTATCTACATCCTGCATCAATTCCGATGCGAGAGCATGGATTTTGTGGACCTCGTGCACTTGCCTAAAGTTTAATCCCAGATAGTTTAAAACTATACGGTACAATAGAGCTCTCGTTATTCGCGTGCATTACATAACACCGATATAAATACCAAACTTTCGATAAGCGGGTGAACAAACTTGCTTGGTTGTACTAGGGTATTTTAGTTGACTGTGCTAACTGTGTAGAGATTAGAAAGTGTCTATAGATATGTGTACGTAAAGGAAAGACAATGGACAGGTAATAAGAGATTTTTCTGAAATATTTGCTTGTCCTTGCTTGTATTAGGGCCTCTGAAATTCATGAGTTTTTTTCTGACTTATCAATACATGTTTTATTTAATTACTCTACTTTTCAGAAAAGAACTAATACAGATTTCGAATAACCGATAGAAGAAATGTCTAAAGTTATAATCGTTTTGCTAAACAGTTTCCGTCGACTTATTTACTACAAACTATATTTTAATACACTCCTAAAAACTACTCTATTACATTTGACGTAACTATCTTCTATTTTGACAACATTTATTTAATCGCAGCTCATATATGTAGACCAATTGATAACTTTTATAATGATTTTCACAAAGCTCTTGTGTCAGCAAATTTACAGTTTAAGAAGTTTAGCACTCAATTGTTTTTGGCATTTTGGCATTGTTTTGGCAAATTGGAAATTGAAAACTGCGTCAAGACAATTAACTTTGAACCAGTGCAAATCAAACTATGGATGCGTTAAGTACAAGTACAGTTAACATTGCGTTGCGGTATTTTCGATCGTAATACTTATCATCTTCGTTAATAAATTAGAATTTCTTCCCTTCACTTTAATTACAAGTTTGTTCATTTCAATGTTTCCAATTTGTTACTTATTGAAGGTTAAGTACTGTTAAAACGAGTGACAATTTGGCAAGAAAAAGTGGGCAAGTTTTGATCGTTTTTCAAAAATTGTTTAGTTTGTGAGGTCCGTCAATAATTTATCTATTTATAAAATGATCTATAAGCAGGTCTACCATAGAGCTTCCACTGTTGGGATTGTCCTTTAGATTCAGAAACATAGTGGTGAAGCCAGCCTTCATCATATATAATTGAATTTGGAAAAGCAAAATTCTGCAGCATTGTTGATCATACTAGGTAGGATTAAAAACCAAACGAATTTTTTGAAAACACGATAAGGAGTGTCGGAAATGGATACGTTTCAAACTTATTAAATGTGTCTTGCGACACCACTTCCCTGTAAAAAAGGTATCCAATAATCTAAAATAGCATCCAACTTTAGTACACATCTGTTAGTCGTGACAATTAGGAAAACATACTGATGAAATGTTATTTTGTTTATTATTATAAACAGTGCTGCCAGGTCTAAATTATACAACCAGAATGTAAACCTAAATTAAAGCCATTTTTATCTGCATTATGCATGCTTCAACATTTAACATTTTGGCATTTTTAATTGGGATTTTCTTCCATATGTTCAAATATAAAATGAACAAATTTATATATCATGACACAGTTGTATCAAAAGTTGCTGTTATTATTTTACTATATTTTTATGGTTATTAACAAAATTTCATCTGAACATCTTTTCCCGCTTTATTAAGCGTAAGTAGTTGCACTCACGCATTTAAAAATAAATCTTTAGAAAACTAGATTAATTTTTAACGTGTAATGTACATTTTATATTACCAGCACTATTTGAAGACAAACGCAGCAATTGCAACTTATTATAGCATATCTTGCGGATATTCTGAAGGATGATTCGAGTCTAACTTCCCATCAAGTTATTCGCATGCTTTTTAGTTTTTTTTTCAACAATTCACATTTGTATAACTGTTTATTATGAAAAATTCGTCTCCGTATATATATATATAGAGAGAGAGAGCATTATTACATGATGTATATATATATCATGTAATAATGCTCGCTTGCTCCTCTTTTGTTCTGAACTGTATAATTACTCGGTTAAAATGTGGTATATAGCACACTGCATAAATTACATAGCTATCACAAAAAGAGAAAAACAAACGGCGAAAAAGAGATTGAAAAACGAAACGGAAATTTCTAATGGAACGTGTGAATATCTATAAGCCTCCCAAAGACAGCTTAAGTGATGCAAACACCATTCCAGTAGAGGACCTCACTAACCGGCATTAAGTACATGTGATCGAATATATCCAAAAGATAACCCACATAAGTACATTTCTTTTGCTTCGCGTATTTTCGGGAAAGCAAATACTACTTGCAAAGAGTAATATGCAGAGATATTGATAACATAAACATATTTCTAGTTTAATGCCTAATAATGAGAATGGAGAAATGTATGAAGTTACAAAACTAATTACTAGTTAAACCATACGGTTGCAAAGCTATTAACTACTATGTCAACTGTCTACGTACATATGGAATATTAAATACGTAAATAAAATTAAATATATGTATATAAATGGAAAAGAGAACAAGTTATATAAAATATAACTTAAAACTAAATATTCGGCTAATGTCCGAACAGCTTCCATGAGCTAACATTAGATGAATTGAGTAATTTTCTACGTGCACGATGATGAGAAGAAATCCTGATCTTTTCTTAAGCACACGCAATTAAAGAAACCATGTTTAGTACTAAGAACGCGCTACTAGATTCAGAAATTTTACCACAGCGAATCAATAAAGAAACAATGATAAATGTACCCGCCTTATTTACGATCTCTCTTCTGTAATATCGGTAATACTCTGAACTCCAATCCAACAAGTTTAGCTGCGTACTTTCAGTGTCTAGTATTTATGTATGTCCAATGTAATTTATACGCGCCGACTTTTTATAACAGGTAATGAAATTAAATTTATAATAGGGTTCGAGCATTAACGCGTAGTCCATGGAGAACACGAAGGGGCTTTATGAAACGCTATACATGATAAATTGATTATTTTTCTTCGCGGGCATAAATATAAAATGTATGTATGTTATCTTAGTTTCTTAATTGGTTCGTGGAAGTACAGTAAAACGCTTCTAGGAATAACGTATAGGCACGCCGTAACTCATATGCATTCAGTCGTTCGGCCAGGTTGAATTGAGAATAAGTTCCTCGTTGAAAATAAATAATTTCACTTTCAAATGCACTCTATACCTTCCAGCGCTGGTATTATTTACCATGGAGAGCACTACGTTCAATCTAATCTACCTATTTATTTTATTCGTTGTGCTATTAATGCCGTAACGAATGCGATAGAATGAAACGCTATAAATATAAACATAGGGAGACTATATTGACGACCGAGAATAATACATAATGATGCAATGCATCACGTTCCCTGTCTGTTTAGGAAATAGAGTCTGTAACAAGAAAATAATTATGTTACGATTCTACGAATCGCAATCTTGTATATATAAACTCAATTAAATATTGAGCTTTAGTTTCCTTAATTAAATTGGATGTAAAATATCGGAAGGTGTATCCATGGCGTGCTGCCTTTAATTATTATACCTCTTTATAGTTATTATTACCAATTTGCGAAGCATTCTTTCATCCTACGAGGGTTGTCTTTTACTTTTTGCATATAGAACTGGCATAAAACAGAGTTCTCCGCGAAAATTAACACTTAACCACCATAGTGCAAATACCGTTGTGCTGTCTTGATGAGCGCATATAATAAACAAACTTTAATAACCAAATTATATTTTTTTACACGTTGGGAATATTCTTATTGGATTGAGTGCACCCTAAAATAAAACGCAAGATGCCTTTTAACATAGTTCGTTCTTTAATTAACATAAACCAAACAAAAAATCCGTATATGTCATATTTCGCTCTGTCTTTAACACAAACGCTAGAATTCTTCTTTAGTAATATTCCATACGAAAATAAGAACAGATTCTTAACAATAAATGATCATGCGATTAAAGAAAAACAATAATACAAGAAATAACCTAAAACAAATAAAAAATTGTAGAGGGTCAAATTCCCAAATATTGTGTTTTTTACAAATTTTCATGTAGGCTTATGGCAAATCTTAGACACGTAAAAGGTTTTTCTTTTAATTCTAGAAGAACAAATGCAACATGTTTTTCTTCTAGAACTTCCGCTCGATCATCTTCTAGAACTAACTCAATCATATCTAAATTCTGCAAGTCAGACCTTTGAGTACCTTTATACGTATACATATTTCGTTTTGATGGTGTATAATATTACATCTGTCCACCACAATACAACTTGTAGCAAATCTGGCGTAAATAAGAGATTCCAGCAAGTAATTGCATCAGCTATATTTCCTAATCCGATCGATCGTCGCAACCATGGAAGTTGTATAGCGATATTGTGCTTCTGGGTTCTCGAGCAAGAAACAAAACTTTGCGATGACCACTTATAGCAATTTTCTCCATAAAAGAATTTTACATTGTTTCTAGAAGTGCTGCCGCTAGATTCAGTTTCGTCCGACAGTACATTAGTTTCTTCTGTTTGTTCTCCCTCACTAAGTTCAATTTCTGAGTCTGTTTCATGTTCACTTTCTTCATAACTGTCCTCATTTACACTGCTTTGGTCACTAATATTTTCACCTAACGCCTCTCTATACCATGCTAATAAAGTGCTCGCAGCATCAGGATCCTCTCATTGAACCGTTTTGGATGTGGTAGGATTTTTACTAATTATTTTGTGCAAAGAGTGCAACTCAAATACTAGCGTTAACACTGTAGACCGGTCCCTGTAACCGTTTCATAACTTGCCGTGTTTTTATTGCACACCGAAACAAATATAGACTTCAACTTTTTGCAGCATACTGGCAATGGCATACTTGAAGGTAACGAGAAAACGAATCCATGATATTAAAGTGAGGATAGGATAAACAAAAACAAAAATTCGCCGCGGTCACTGAGACAGCACTACGGTGGCTAAGGGTTACTGTACTTTTGTATGCATTCGAACTAACATTGGAAGCAGTTATTGCATTTAATAGTATCTCAGACTTTCACGGCCGTTTGTCATAGTCGTAACGATAGTTTGGTTCTGCCGCGTCGCTAGTTTTTTTGTGCCTGACGTTTCGCGAACAACTTCGGTTCGCATTTTCAAAGGTACTGCAGTACCAACTTCCGAAGCATTCTTTCACCCTACGAGGGTTGCCTTTTACGTTTTGCATATAGAACTGTCATAAAACAGAGTTCTCCACGAAGATAAATGCACTTTTGTAGGCGCTTGAACTAACATTAGAAGCATTTATTCCATTCAATAGTATCCCAGGCTTTCACGGCCATTAAAGGTACTGCATTATTACAGTACCTGCGAAAATGCGAACCGCAGTTTTTCGCGAAACATCAGGGACAAAAAAACTTAGACACGGCGGAACCGGACAACCGTTACGACTATGACTTATTCCATTCGTTCGTTGGTACAGTTAAAATTGCGGTTTTGAAGGCATTGCCTGTTCCTTTTGATGATTGGAACTTTTGTCCATGCAGTCAATTTTTTGATTTTCGGAAAGATAAATAAATCGATGAGATTTAGATCCCATGGAGGATGGTCTAGCGACTCGACGTTTTGCTACATTAAAAACTCAATTGCCTTGCGTGCTGTGTGCGAACTATACCACTTCGCAGTAACAGTTCATTGATCTTGTAGAGGAATTGTTGCTACATGCTTTGGACGCAAACATAGCGATCTGAGAACGGATGACTTTTGTCAGTTTTTCTTACCTTAGAACACCCAAACAGATGACTGGTATTTCTGACTCGTATGAGTAAACCCAAGATTCATCACCTCTGACGACGTTGTACACATTTTTAGATTTTTTGGCATTGAAGGAGTCTAAAGTTTTTGACACCAATTCAGCCTATCTGCTTTCTGTTCCTCGGTGAATAGATGCGGTATTCAAAGCGAAATTTATTTCTTTGCAACAAAATTATTCATGTAAAATTTTTGAACAAAAGTCTTTGAAATTCCCAATGGGGCCTCAATCTCGCGATATGTCAATTCGTTGATGATCTTCCGCATAGCATAGACGTTTTCCTGAGTGACTACAGATTTTGGTGCATCGTGCTTTTGAATCATTGTTAAGACTAATCCGTCCACGTTTGAATTCTCTGTATCAAAGCTGTTGACTGATGTGTTGCTTCATTGCTGGAGACAGCGACCAACTCGGCGAGTCATCCTTGTTGAGATCATTATCTTCGGAAAGTAAAAAACTAGTGCGCCAAAATGTTCTCGGTTTAATTCAATTTTTCTAGTAATTTGACAAATTTGACAGTTCGTAGTAGCTAGAGCACTACACCTGCTGCACTGAAACTTTGTATTTAGCTTAACTAAAGATGGAGGTTAATTTTTAGTACTCACATTATGTAGTACTACCCTCTATGTCCCAGTATGCAAAACTTAGGGGACATCCCTGGTACAACTAATTATTCAGAAAGTAGCATTTGAAGCTTTTTAGTAGCTGCGTCAAGTAAAGAAACTCGTTCATCAATCATCTTATTTCCACGTAAGGGAATAAGAAGGTACAAAATCATTAAGTCAACTCGAAATAAAATTTCTATAGAAACTTTTATTTAAGGTTTTGGAGATAAATACTAAGAAAATTGTATCGTTTTAGCGCACTACGACACGATATAAATCATCAGTTACGTGATTCTTTTTATTACATTGCTAAAATAAACTTAAAATTCATAGTACCTCAATCCAACAGCTGGATAAAGAATAAGATAAAGCCATAAAATAAAACAAAAAAAGGTAGGAACTTACTATCGCTCGTCAATTCATACACAGTCAGCGTAATTATGACTCAATAAGCGAAAGACGTGATTTAAGTGCTTGAACGCTCTATAGTAATCATCTCCACCTATCTTTCTCTCGCATTTTATTACGTACGCAGATGGAAAACGATGATTGCCTACAATAAAATCCTAAACTATGTGACTTCCGTTCGAAACGACTGTTGCGGCTGAGAGAAAAGGTACATAGATAGATAATGGAAGGCTTTACAACTTTATTACTTGTTAACTAGCTTCGAACAATTGCGTAATATACGCTGTCCAGAGCTTGATATTCCGTGGCACGTTGCCGCCGCAGTTAATAGAAGATAATAAAATTACGAAAACGTCTTTTTTATAGTAGCTATATACGATTATTACATATTTAAGGTATGGAATCTTTAAAGAAATCGGTGGTTAATGGTAGGCGTAAATATACCGTTACAATACGCGTATGGAGCTTCGTTTAAGTTGTTGGTATTACGCCAGGAAAGGTTAGTATGAAATAGTCTTAATGAATAGATAATAAAGCTTATTGCCTTCAACGATAGCAGAAGAAATATGCGGAAATGAAGGTTTAATAAGCATATACAGAGAACGAATTGGTGGAACGACGAAAGAAGATGGTAAAAGAAAAAAAAATGCTTCGAAAAAACACATACAAACAAAAAGAACAGATGATAACGAAGATTACAGTAGAGAGAGACCTAGTAAAGAAAACTATAAAGGAAGAGAAAGAGTAATCATGAAAGGAATTTGGGAAACAGATAACAGAAACCTATAAAGTGAACAAGAATAAAGAGATTAAGAGGAATCAAAAGGAAAGAAACGAAAGTAATAAAAGATAAGAACAATCGACTGTATACAGGAACAAAATACATACTAGGACCACAAAAACTGTGTGCTATTAAGATAAATTTAATGCAATAAATAGAGAACAAGTCATAAGCTGAGAAGAACTGAACCAACAACAAGAAGTAGCTGAAGAAGAATTGGAAGAAGCCATACGAAAAATCAAGATAGGGAAAGCAGGCGGAGATGATGGCATATTACCAGAAATGATCAAATAGCTAGGATAGGAAGGGAAATATGGATATGGGAGATGTTAAAAGTAATATGGAAGGAACAGAAAATACCAAGATAATGGGAAAATAGTCTGATAACTTCAATTTACAAGAACGGCGAGCAGACCCAATGCGAGAACTATACAACTGTATGTTCAGCACAAACAAGCTACAAATTATACACCAGAACACTGGAAAAACGACTAAGAGTTTATGTGGAATAAAGACTAGAGGAAGAAAAGGTAGCTTTCAGGCCAGAGAGACAAGCGAACGGCAATATCTAGAGAATTTAATGGAAAGTAAAGTTGAAGAAGAAGAAGAAATGTTTGTAGTGTTCATCGATGTGAAAGCAGTTTTTGATATGATAGATAACAGAGAGATATGAAAAAGTTGAAAGGAAATGGAAATCGCTAAAATCCTGCTAGATGCCATTAGAAGCACATACGTGACAGTAAGATTCAGTATACAAATTGCAGGGCAAAAACCAGAAAGATTCCAGATGAAAAAAGGAATAAAACAAGGTGACAGTCTAAATCCACTCTTATTCGTACTAATGATGGACAGAGTAGCCAAACGAATAAAAGCACAAACCGAAGAGCCCAGCACAATAGTAGGGTACAGAAATCCAGAATCTGTGGGAGTGAGTAGCTTACTATATGCAGATGATGTGGTTCCGATTGCAAACTCTAATAATAAAATGCAGAAGCTAACGAACATCTGAACGAAGGAAACAGAAAACGTGAAGATGGAAGTAAACTTGAATAAAACTAAGGTAATGATGATAAGTGAAAACCGGGACAATGGAGTCAACAAAGATATTAAGTTAAAGGCAATTCATTGAAGAGGGTAACCATGTATGACTATTTGGGGAGTATACTGACAGACGATGCGAAAAAGATAAAGAGTTAACGAACAGAGCGAATAAATCAACCAAAATACACTGCTCTTTAAATGTTGATATGAAGGCAAAAACAAAAATATATAGTAGCAATCCCAGTAATAACACAATAAATCTATTTTCCTTTTCAATATAATCACCCTTAAGCACAATATATTCATTAGATCTATGAATTATTTTTTCTAAACCATCATAAAAATATTTTTGATCTTTCGCCTCAAAATAAGCCAAAATTGCCTCCTCTACCTCATTGTCGAAACAAATAAAAATCACTAGGTGCCAGGTCTGGACTGTAGGGTGGATGGACTATTGACTGAAAGCCGTGCTTGTGCAGAGCAGCCATTGCAACTTTGCTCTTGTGAACCGGCACATTGTCTTGCAAGAGCAACACACCCTTGGTCAATTTTCCTCGACGTTTTTCCTGGATGGCCTCCTTTAATTTTTCTAATATCGCTGCGTAATATTCTCCGGTTATGCTCCTACCTTTTTCTTTGTAATCAATCAATAATATCCCCTCACAATCCCAAAAAACAGTAGCCATCAACTTTTCAGCCGATTCTGACACTTTGAATTTCTTTGGCGGTGGTGTCCCTTTCTTATGCCATTGCATGAACTCCTGTTTGGACTTAGGCTCAAAGTGACGAACTCATGTTTCATCTCCGGAACAATCCGCACCAAAATCTGTGCAGGTTTGTGTCCACACAGCTCCAATAATTGTTTGGACGCACAGACGCGCTGCTGTTTCTGAAGCGGCGTGGGCATTCTCGGTACCCATCTTGCACTGACTTTTGTCATACTCACGTGGTCATGTAGGATCGGCAAAATGGTGGTATCTGATACTACAACTAATGCAGATAATTGTTTTTTCTTCAAACGGGCATCTTGCAGTAGAAATTTTTGCACTATTTCGACGATGTCTGATGTGGTGGTCTCAACTGGCCGTGAGGCCACCACATCAGACATCGTCGAAATAGTGCAAAAATTTCTACTGCAAGATGCCCGTTTGAAGAAAAAACAATTATCTGCATTAGTTGTAGTATCAGATACCACCACACACACCGACCATGTTTAAAAAGACCATGTCACTTATAAATCATTGATTTACTAGGGCACTGTTCCCCATAAACGGTTTCCATTTCATTCAATATGATTTGAGCGTTCTTTCCTTGCTTTGTAAGGAACTTTATCACAGCACGGTGCTCAATTTCCTCCGTAGTTTCAGTTTTCTTCCGGATTGACTTGTTTAGCAAGCAACTATTCGTTATCTTATATACTAATGATGAGTCGCCAATCAGAATAACACCTAGCGAGCGCCCCTATCCTCACTCGATCCCCTCCGTTCCACGAACTTCTGGACCACCCCTCGTAAATGGTGCACTGATAATTTGTGACTGATAGTATCGAATCATTTCTACTGGGGATTTCCCGTTGTCTATGTTATTTGAAATTAATACATTATAGTAGGGTCATCAGTGATTATATAGCAGACTCTAAAGGTTCACATTGGATACCAATTTGATTTATGTTCTAGAGTACTGCACTATGCACGCGACTGTATATATAGTCATGTTCAAATAGATTTTACCTCAAAGTAGTCTTTAAAATTATAATTATATCTCATGTTGTTACTGAAACTCTTAATACAAATTTTAGGTGTAAGCTATTTCAATGACATTACAAATATTCTGCCAAATTGACAAGTAATGCAAGTGAAAATAGCATAAGTTACAACAAAAGTTTTTACTGACATGTACTACTAAAAGTAATATTTTTTGAACGCCTTTTAATGCATCTATCTGACCTTGTCCATTCACAACATTTTAAACATATTGCGAAAACTAACTTAGGTTCGCGATTGTAGTTCTCCTGAGAACGAAACCAAAACAAACTGTCAAAGTTCTAATCCAAACTTACTTTCATATCTAATAAGGTTTCCTTGTAAAATACACAAGCCATTTTTTATATAGGAACATTTGAATGTCGTTTGTTGAGATTAATATGAAAAAAACATATACAAGGCAAGCAAAGTAGTACCAGAAACAATTTTTAAGAAACGTGATGTGATGTAAGCTCCAAATGGGATAAATTGCGCATAAAATTTCATATACATTTCTCAAATAAAAAAGCGGTGCTTGTCTATATGTAACAGCGAAATGTGTCCAAATTTCAACGCTAGACTTTTCTTCGAATATGTTTCGCGTTCAATTCTTTCCGTGTGTCAATCGAAACATGCAGAAGCCCTCTAGTTCCATTTTTCTCGAGTTGATGGTGAACTTTCTCGGCGCGAATAGATGAAAGTGGGTCTTTCCTGCGTTAGATGTTCGCGAAAGGGAGACGGCGGAAACAGGAAACTTTGATGGTTCGGATTAAATTTTAGTTTCTCGATATTAAAAAGGCGTCGGATCGACGTCGGGAATCGAGTGCAAGAGAACTTTTTAAAGTGGATTTTCTGTAGAGGATTCTATAATGTTCGGTACACCTGTATTCGTACCTATTAAAATGTAAATTTAGATCAAGTCGATGTTAACTTTAACTAAAAAGAAAGGTGAAACTAAGAAAGACTCCATACTACAATTTTTTTTATTACATGAAGTTCGGTATTGCATAGCATAGAGTGCGAATATATTGCGCTTCTTGCACTTTGTTGATTACCTTATCAGCATCCTAAAAACATCGTACATCTGTAAAAATAAACGTTCATTTACATCCAGAGGTACAGTGAATTGGGGTGAATTTCACCCACTTCCAAGCGTCTCTCTAATAATCTTTCGTCAGCTATAAAAATCCTCAAATCTGTGCAGGTGTGACGCTTTATGTCAAACCTGCTTACAGATTGAGATAGTACTTTCTAATACTCGGACGGTATAAATTTCTCACCTGAACATTTATTCTTCTCATATCCTTATACCTTTTCAGGTGTCGGATGAAGGTTCCGGTTCTTTTTGTACCCTTTTTTTCCACTCTGTTCTATTTCTTGCGATTGCTTTCATTTCTTCTAAGCTTTTTCCTTACTGCCACCAATTTCTCTTATCATGTCCACTCATTTCCTTCTAGACCTTTCTCTTCTTTTATTCTTTAAGTGTCCTGCCTCCATTACTTTCCTGTATTTCCATCTATCTTCATCCTTACCATACGAGGGGAGGTCCAGAAGTTCGTGGAATGGAGGGGATTGTGTGGAGATAGGGGCGCTCGCTAGGTGTCATTCTGATTGGCGTCTCATCATTAGTATATAAGTTAAGTTGCAGCCCTATAGCGTCAGTCGTTTACGAATAGTTGCCTGCTAAACAAGTCAATCCGGAAGAAAACTGAAACTATGGAGGAAATTGAACACCGTGGTGTGATAAAGTTCCTTACAAAGCAAGGAAAGAACGCTCAAACCATATTGAATGAAATGGAAACCGTTTATGGGGAGCAGTGCCCTAGTAAATCAATGATTTATAAGTGGCATGGTCTTTTAAACATGGTCGGGAGTAGATTGAAGATAACCGCCGCTCAGGACGGCCAGTTGAGGCCACCACATCAGACATCGTCGAAAAAGTGCAAAAATTTCTACTGCAAGATGCCCGTTTGAAGAAAAAACAATTATCTGCATTAGTTGGAGTATCAGATACCACCATTTTGCGTATCCTACATGACCACCTGGGTATGACAAAAGTAAGTGCAAGATGGGTACCGAGAATGCTTACGCCGCTGCAGAAACAGCAGCGCGTCTGTGCGTCCAAACAATTATTGGAGCTGTGTGGAGACAAACCTGCACAGATTTTGGAGCGGATTGTTACCGGAGATGAAACATGGGTTCATCACTTTGAGCCTGAGTCCAAACAGGAGTCCATGAAATGGCATAACAAGGGGATACCACCTTGGCGGTGGTGTCCCAGGGGACTTAAGGCGACTTGAAGTCAATGGTCTTGTGGTGCAAGGGATAGCACATTATGCCGAAAACATAAAGATGTTGGGTTCGAGTCCCCTTCGAGACCGATATTTTAAAATTGTAATTTTATCATGTCAAAATTTTTTTTGTTTATTTACCTCTTCTTTACATTTATGATTCTCTTTTCATGTATTAATTTAATTAATTATTCACGTAAGCAATTCTGTATGATGTCCTTTCTTTTTTCATTTGTAATTGTTCCATTTCGTTCTCTACGCTAAAGCGCGGTACCTTCTTTTTAATTCCAATTGTCCTATAAATAGTATTTCGTTCGACAATATGCGCTCCTTGTTTTCATTTGATCGAGCACAAGAATTAGAATTAATTCCTGTTTACGACACACTGACGTTACCTTATTTCCGCAAAAAATTTCAAAAATATTTCCAACCGAACACAATTATATACCTTCCCCCTTCCATCCATATTTCCACTTTGACCTTTCCCGTATTAAAAAGTTGAAATTGTACGGCACACCCGCTGCACGCGTGCCAGAATTTTTAAATACCTTCCGGAAACCTTCGCGATTCCAACCGCGCTCCCTCTAAATTTGCGATTTTCGCGGCTGCTGCTGGCGTTTAATGCTCGCATTTTTTCCCTCCTACCTTTCGCCGTGCGATTTAATGCCGGAGGGCGTTTAAACGTTTCGGGGAATTAATTGTTTCATCTTGTTTTGTCACGTACAGCATGAAGAAGAGATGCATTTTCGTTTGGCGATTTTATGTATAGTCACGGCTTTATCTATGCGCAAACTTTCAATTCGTCGATCGATCGAAATTTATCGGGAAGAAGCGTGTCGAATTAATACTATTCAAGCGCATCTGTATCGAAGAGGATGCATAATGGTCTGGTAAAAATGGGTCGTGTCAGAAATTATTTGCTGTGGAAAGAAGAAAGTTTATAGTTTCCGACACCTCTTTAATAGAGTAAGAATACAATTTGATCCAAATTTTATTAGTTATAACAAATTTTGGTTTACGTACCTAAAACTGTGACAAGAAATTACAGTTTTTACAATTTTTATAAAGCAAGTCTAAGGCTTGTTGAATAAACTGTTTCGAACTTATGTACATCGACCAGATAGGAACCCAATTACGAAAGGGGGGAGGACAGAAACACGGGATCCAAAATATTAGTCTTTGTTATTAATTACTGGCACAAGTAATTTATTTCTTTGATCTAATTCATCCCACGTTAGTTCTTTTACCGACAGATCTAGATATTGTAATTACCAAATCATCCGTACCAACTTGCCTTCTTCCTGGAGTGATATCAAATAAGTTCTACATAAACAAGATAAATGTTGGGAATCGTTACCTCCTAGGAAGATAAAACTTCGGCTACATACTCCTTCCCCACAACCTCAAACCAATACAATATTTAATGATAATGTACAATACCACTCCTAATATTAAATATATACAGAAATACAACATACAACTGTAACATATAAACAAAGATTACACATGTAAATGCCCCAAAGTAATAAACTATTACACATATATAACACATGGGCTGAAAAGTTCCGGGCCTAACAAAGAAAACACGGTTTTTTTGGTTCAAAATTAGCTTTATTCATCAACGTAATCTCCATCAACAGCAACGCAATCATTCCAGCGCCGCTCTAACATTTCAATACCACTTTTGTAGAACAATTTATCTTTTGCCTCAAAATATTCCTGTTTCAGCGATAACCTCTTCATTCGTGCGAAATTTCTTACCGGCGAGCATTTTTTTGAGGTCTGCGAACAGCCAGTAGTCGCTGGGAGCCAAATCTGGCGAATACGGTGGATGTGGGAGCAATTCGAAGTTCAATTCATGTAGTTTTGCTATTGTTTTGATTGACTTGTGACACGGTGCGTTGTCTTGACGAAACAAAATTTTTTTCTTTGCCATATGCGGTCGTTTCTTTGCAATTTCGGCCTTCAAATGCTCCAATTATATAGCGTAACTATATAATATTCACTGTTGATGGTATTTCCTTTCTCAAGATAGTCGATGAATATTACACCACGCACATCCCAAAATACCGAGCCCATAACCTTTCCAGCCGATTGTTGTGCTTTCAGGCGCTTTGGACGAGGTTCACCAGTTGCTGTCCACTCAGATGACGATCGTTTTGACTCCGGAGTGAAGTGATGGATCCATGTTTCATCCATTGCCACATATCGACGCAAAAATTCCGGTTTGTTACGTTTAAACATACTCTGCTCAGAATCATCAACGTGTTCTTGTTTTTGGTCAACAGTGAGCAAACGCGGCACCCACTTTGAATAGAGCTTCATCATAGTCAAATGCTCATGCAATATAAAGCCAATACATTCTTTTGATATCCTTACGATGTCAGCTAACACACGCAACTTCACTTTTCGATCATTCAAAACGATTTTGTGGATTTTTTTGATGTTTTCTGGTGTTACCACCTCATTTGGACGTCCACTGCGTTCTGCATCATCGGTGTCTCTACGACCACGTTTGAAGTCAGCAAACCAACGTTTTATTGTTGTTTCTGATGGAGCGGAGTCCCCACAACACTTTTCAAGCCATTGCTTCGCTTGAACGGTATTTTTCCCATCAAGAAGCAGTGTAAAATTAAAAGAAGAAATTGTTTTTGATCCATTGTTTTGAAAATAACAAAAGTAGCGTGACTCTTAGCACAATAACTCACAAACTAATGAATAGAATATCATGAAATTTTAACAGCTGTCTTTTGAAGGTTAGTACTAACTGAGAGAAAGGTGACTGCAGTAAAACTAGCGTCATCTATGTGTTAGGCCCGGGACTTTTCAGCCCATGTGTTATATAGTCAATAAGACCTTTGTACGCATTGGTTGTCGGGTTAGATTAATGATGTGTTATACATGCATACTATACCGTCTATATTAGTTCGGACACCGAGTAAAATAAAATGTTGCCTATTGTTTATTAATTTTGCAGGCAAACTTCCAAGAATATCTATTAGAGAATGATTAAAAGTCTATTATATTTTATGAACGAATATAGTAATTTTCAGAATAATCCTCATCGCCACAAATAGCATTATTTTTGAGAGAATATTGCAGGTAACTCTTTAGGGCGGGAGCAGGCCACCCGAATGTGTATTGTGTTTTGATAAATGCTTTAGTTTCTAAATAAACCCGCTTGCGCGTGCGTTAGTGTTAAGAGCGTATCTTTCTCTTCGAATCTGATTAAAGTTATTAAAATGTCGAGAGGAAAACCGACAAGTTTAGAAAAGGGCTCTGTAACCTTTGCCTTTCACCAAGAAGGTTATTCAGTGCGTCAAATTTCCGAAAAAATACACGTTAATAAATCGACTGTTAGTGATATCATTCGGAGACATCAACGCACGTTCAGTTTAAGAGATTGGGCACGTTCAGGTCGTAAGAGAATAACAACTCACGCCGACGATGTGCGTATAAAATTGCCGAGCAAGCGAAATAGCGCTAGAAATCGACAACGCAATGAACCGCGACCGTGCAAGAAAAAATTTTGTTACTAAAGTGAAAAGTAGATTAAAAGCTGCAAATCTCCACGGCAACATTGCAACAGAAAAACCCCTACTTCGAAGGGGAAACACATAGAAATTGGACAGTGGATGATTGGAAAAGGGTGCTCTGGACTAATGAGTCAAAGTTTGAGGCGTTAGGTCAATCAAGGCGCGTTTTTGTAAGAAGGCCAAAAAACATTGCAGGATTGTGTAGTGCCAGCTGTCAAGCAAGCAAGAAATTCTATGCTTGTTTGGTGTTGTTTTTTCCTACGCCGGTACAGGAGACGTGAAGCGAATCGAAGCTATTTTGCGAAAAGAGAGTTATTTAGAAATACTGCAAGAAAATGCAATACAATCGGGGCAACATCTAGTCGGCGAAAATTTTGTATTCATGCAGGACAACGACCCTAAATACTCAGCAGTGATATGTAAAAATTTCTTAAATGAAGAACAAGATAATGGCACTTTGCAAATGATGACATTGCCGTTCCAAAGCCCCGATCTAAACCCTATCGAGCTGTTATGGGATGAATTGGCCAGGAGAGTCCGAAAAGTATGCCCTGTCTCCACAGGCCACCTGTGGAGCATTTTACAAGAGGAATGGATTAATATGCCAAATAGAGTGCCTGAAAAACTAGTGGTCTTTGCGCAAAAGGAAGTTTCTTTGATGAACGGAATGTTTAAGAAGTTTTTGTTTATTTTTCATTAAAATTACTCTTTTTTACTTCTATGCTTTAATTTTAAACACTATTAATAAAATGCAATAAAAGCTTTGGAGAAATGAATATTTTCTGTTTTTTCTTTAAATTTATATGCGTGTCCGAACTAATATGAACGGTAGAGTACACCTGCAACTGCGCAGCAACAGCGAACTGTGCAGTTAGTTGACGCAACATTTCGACAGGTTTTGCGCACTCCCGCGCCAAAAATTTAGTAATAATAGGTTGCTCAATAAAAGGGTGCACTTCCTGCTCAGACATGATGCTGCTAACACCCCATCCGCTCTGGCGAGCCGAACCTGTTTACTTCCCTCCACCTGACACCCTCTCAACACTTATAAAAACGACACGCCACTCATTTCATCTAGAGAATGTTAAAAAGAAAAGTCCGGCTCATATTTGATTCGCCCTCGTACATCTGGTTAGAACGTAAAACTAGAGGAGCTGTAGATTCAAATCTTACCGTAAAATGTTTAATTTCACAAACTAATTAAGTTAAAATATAACATGGATTTAATCTATACTTTAGAATTTTGTCATTATTACAAAATATCGTTTTAATAATGATATTTTAAAGTTAGCGTTTAAACAAAATAAATAGGTTATATGTTATAAAAAACAAGTGCAATGGTAGATTGAAAATTTGTAACAATATAACAAGAAAAATGACAAAGACAACCCAACAAATTAAAACAGCAAAGATATTTAATGGTGACAAGAATAGCTGGTGATCACTTGCTTGTTTTTGATCAGTTATTAACGGAAACTACATTTCATGACTGGGATAAATTAGCCCATATAAAAGTTCTGAGCACTGTAAATTGACGGTCCTAGAAAGGTTACTGCGTTTTGATGGCGACCGATGAAGATATGAATACGTACGCTTCCACGGCCAGAGTTAGTAATAAACGAACTACTTGCGGAATTTGACCGTGTCATGATGAGATATATAACACATGGGCTGAAAAGTCCCGGGCCTAACATATAGATGACGCTAGTTTTATTGCAGTCACCTTCCTCTCAGTTAGTACGAACCTTCAAAAGACAGCTGTTAAAATTTCATGATATTCTATTCATTAGTTTGTGAGTTATTGTGCTAAGAGTCACGCTACTTTTGTTATTTTCAAAACAATGGATCAAAAACAATTTCGTGTTTTAATTTTACACTGCTTCTTGATGGGAAAAAAATACCGTTCAAGCGAAGCAATCGCTTGAAAAGTGTTATGCGGACTCCGCTCCATCAGAAACAACAATAAAACGTTGGTTTGCTGACTTCAAACGTGGTCGTAGAGACACCGATGATGCAGAACGCAGTGGACGTCCAAATGAGGCGGTAACACAAAAACATCAAAAAAATCCACAAAATAGTTTTGAGTGATCGAAAAGTGAAGTTGCGTGAGTGAGCTGACATTGTAAAGATATCAAAAGAACGTATTGGCTTTATATTGCATGAGCATTTGACTATGAGAAAGCTCTGTTCAAAGTGGGTGCCGCGTTTGCTCACTGTTGACCAAAAACAAGAACGTGTTGATGATTCTGAGCAGTGTTTGGCCATGTTTAAACGTAACAAACCGGAATTTTGGCGTAGATATGTGACAATGGATGAAACATGGATCCATCACTTCAGTTCGGAATGAAAACGATCGTCATCTGAGTGGACAGCAACTGGTGAACCTCGTCCAAAGCGCCCGAAAGCACAACAATCGGCTGGAAAGGTTATGGCCTCGGTATTTTGCGATGTGCGTGGTGTAATATTCATCGACTATCTTGAGAAAGGAAATACCATCAACAGTGAATATTATATAGCGTTATTGGAGCGTTTGAAGGCCGAAATTGCAAAGAAACGACCGCATATAGCAAAGAAAAAAAATTGTTTCATTAAGACAACGCACCGTATCACAAGTCAATCAAAACAATAGCAAAACTACATGAATTGAACTTCGAATTGCTCCCACATCCACCATATTCGCCAGATTTGGCTCCCAGCGACTACTGGCTGTTCGCAGACCTCGAAAGAATGTTCGCCGGTAAGAAATTTCGCACGAATGAAGAGGTTATCGCTGAAACTGAGGCCTATTTTAAGGCAAAAGATAAATCGTTCTACAAAAGTGGTATTGAAATGTTAGAGCGGTGCTGGAATTATTGCGTTGCTCTTGATGGAGATTACGTTGATGAATAAAGCTAATTTTGAACCAAAAAAACCGTGTTTTCTTTGTTAGGCCCGGGACTTTTCAGCCCATGTGTTATATAAGAAATAAGAGTAAGAGGAGAAAAAAATAAAAGGAAAAAGAGATAAAAAGAAGAAGACTGATGATCTCTTTTTCCTTTATTTTTTTCTGCTCTTACAATAAAAGTTTTGGAAAAATTAATATTTTCTGTTTCTTTTAAAATTTATATGCGTGTCTGAACTAATATGAACGGTAGCGTATAACAGCAATGGCTTAGCACCCGCGTTACTCTATCAAGGGTAGTGCACTACACGTATCCTACAACAAACGTTAAATTGTTTTCCATTAGCTAGAAGTTGCTTTCCAGAAGGAGCTTTTGAGAAGACTTGGATTTACGCCCATTGATTAAGTTATTTTAGTTATCCTTTCCTGTTACTTGTATCTGTTAATAAATGCCTTTTAGCTAAGCCCCCATATTTTTCTGTATTTGACCAGCAAATATTATTTACGTGGTTACATTAAAAATGGTAGTAGAACTCTTGACAAGGCTACAACTCAAGCCCTATGGATAACGAAAACGTTACAAAACTCGAAATAATTCCATTCGCTTGACTAAATTAATTGTGGTTTAATTGAATGATACGTTACCCATCCTCTCTTCGTATTCTTCTGCATATGCTTGAAAATTACTTTTTAATACCCGTACGAAACAATTTGCCCAAGATAATTTATTCATAACGTCAAATAAAACACCATAATAAAAAAATAATTACATACACTACGTACAGCCTTCTTTCTCCTGGCGGTCATTCACTGTCAGCCCTAAATAAAAAACGACCATTTCCGGGCGATCCTTTAATTTCCTGCTCAAACATGACCGTTCAAAAAAACAAAAAAAAAGAACGCGAAAGAACCCTAAAACACACATACACACATCATTTGCGAAAAAAGGGTTGCCCGCTGCAGAGATTACACGACCGAAAGGATCTCTCTTAGCTTATCTTTGAAACTGAACCTACTCCACGTTACGCTGCCGACCTAAACAGGAAAGCGCATTTGATTTCGGAGATTTAGAGCCGTGTTATTGCGGTGAATACATCACTCGGCTTTAAGTCTCCGCTCTTCCTAAATCTCTGACCACCGGGAAGACAGATAAGGAAGACTAATTTAGCAGGAGAAAAAAGATCATATATTACCTATCCTTTCATGGTCTTTGTGTATTCTTTCTTGTGTAAACATGCATACGTGGCGTAGTCGAAAAGTTCTACAGTTTTGTTAAATAAACTTGTATATTATTTAAGTATGAAACGTAACGTGGAATGCAGATGGATTGAACTCACTTCTCGCATGTAATTTAGTTTGAAACGGCTGTTATTTTTTCGAAATTCATATACGAGGGCGAATCAAATATTAATATTAATTACATTTATTGGTACAGTAAAAAAAAAAAATTAATACAGCTTATTTTTCTATATATTCTCCTCTTTTATTCACACATTTTCCCCACCATATCGGAAGCATTTTAATTCCGTCATCAAAGAATGAATGTGAGCGCATCTATGATCAATTTCGCATGAACATTTCCACACCTTCGTCGTCGTCAGAGTGGTGACTTTCGAGTTCCTCTTTGAGTGGCCCAAACACGTGACAGTCACACGGTGACAGATCGAAACTGTAGGGCGGATGTTCCAGTGTTTTTCAATGAATTTTATCCAATTTATTTTGGAACAATGCAGCTGGGTGTAGCCCAGGATTTTCATGAAGTAGAATCGCACTTCGAATAGGCATGTCTCGCCTTTTTCGTAGATAGACCAGTTTCATTTCATCGAGCAGCATTAACTGTACGTCATCCATGGAGAAAATCAATGAGCAATGTACCTCTAGAATCCCAAAAAATCGTTCCAAGAACTTTTCCAGCAGAAAAACGGGTCTTGGCTTCCCACGGTGCTGCTTCTCTAGGTTTTCGCCACTCCATGCTTACCTGCTTAGACTCCGGGGTATAATGGTACACCCACACCTCATTACAGGTGACAATGTGCGACAACAAATCCTCTGTTCGATATAGTGTCAAAAGTCTTCCACACACAGGAAGACCCAAATCATCTGAAATGATTGATTGGGCACTCCTGTACGATATCCTGACATATGCAGCAATTTCCCATATTGTAAGGTGGCGGTCACCTTCATCAGCTCTAGTGTTGTGGAGATACCGAAATTTTTAATAGTGATCGTGATTTATAAATAACGGTGATTATAAACGGTGAACGTGATCACGGTTATGACTCATATGTGTATATCCAGTATATCGTATCTCTTGTAACGAGATACAGTGGAATGCGTAGAAATTTGCAGCTATTTGAATAAGCTTGATATTCAAATGTCACCTAAGCATCAGTGTCATTAGTTCTAATGAAAACCATATTTATACAATAATATTTTTTAGAAAAAAACAATTACAATTTTTGCTTAGTTTTCTCTGCATTCCAGAATAGGTATAAGTTATAAGATTAGTCCGAGTATTTTATGTATTACATGGTAAGATTTATCTGACAATACATATTTTAATTATCGTTATGCCAGATATATTTTTTATGTATTGAAACACAAAAATCCTTCAAGTTTTAATACTCAATAATTTACAAACGATACCACCACTTGCACTATATACACTGTTAGAAAATATTATATCATTATCAGTAATTTCATGTCTGCATTTGTTTAGTCTAGCGATAGTCTAGGAAACGCACAGAAAAGGGGGGAGAGAAAGAGATACATATTATACACATTATTTTATATTTGTTTTTGTATTTTATGATTATACTTTAAAATAGACACATATGTTACAGTATATAGAGGTACACTTGAACGTAAGTCTAAAGAAGTGTAAGTCAAATTTATTTTAACGATTTTAATCAACTGCCCAAAATAAAATTTAGATTCTCTGTGATAAATATGTTAAATAGAAATTGTCAATTATGTATAAATATACATTAAACTCAAGTTTTTAAATCGAGATTTGTTTAGAGTTCTTCTACTGTATTGTTTATCGTGTCTTGAATTTAAAAAAAGTATTTCACATTTCTATTTTTAAATATTTATTCTATTTACATATTTACCTATAACATAATATAGAAAAAGACAAAGACCGAGTTTAGGTATTCATACAGTAAAACATTTAAATTTTATATAAGCAGAAAGTATTGTAAATCTGCCTTTATAAGAATATAGGATATTCCGACGACAGTTTCATATTAATTCAATCATTAAAGAACTTGCCTTTAATAACATTATGTTTGGTGAAATACCGTTATAACACATGGGTTGAAAAGTCCCGGGCCTAACACATAGATGACGGTAGTTTTATTGCAGTCACCTTTCTCTCAGTTAGTACTAACCTTCAAAAGACAGCTGTTAAAATTTCATGATATTCTATTCATTAGTTTGTGAGTTATTGTGCTAAGAGTCACGCTACTTTTGTTATTTTCAAAACAATGGATCAAAGACAATTTCGTGTTTTAATTTTACACTGCTTCTTGATGGGAAAAAAATACCGTTCAAGCGAAGCAATGGCTTGAAAAGTGTTATGGGGACTCTGCTCCATCAGAAACAACAATAAAACGTTGGTTTTCTGACTTCAAACGTGGTCGTAGAGACACCGATGATGCAGAACGCAGTGGACGTCCAAATGAGGCGGTAACACCAGAAAACATCAATAAAGTCCACAAAATCGTTTTCAATTATCGAAAAGTGAAGTTGCGTGAGTTAGCTGACATCGTAAAGATATCAAAAGAACGTATTGGGTTTATATTGCATTAAAATTAGACTATGAGAAAGCTCTGTTCAAAGTGGGTGCCGCATTTGCTTACTGTTGACCAAAAACAAGAACGTGTTGATGATTCTGAGCAGTGTTTGGCCATGTTTAAACGTAACAAACCGGAATTTCTGCGTCGATATGTGACAATGGATGAAACATGGATCCATCGCTTCACTCCGGAATCAAAACGATTGTCATCTGAGTGGACAGCAACTGGTGAACCTCGTCCAAAGCGCCCGAAGGCACAACAATCGGCTGGAAAGGTTATGGCCTCGGTATTTTGGGATGTGCGTGGTGTAATATTCATCGACTATCTTGAGAAAGGAAATATCATAAACAGTGAATATTATATAGCGTTATTGGAGCGTTTGAAGGCCGAAATTGCAAAGAAACGACCGCATATGGCAAAGAAAAAAATTTTGTTTCATCAAGACAACGCACCATGTCACAAGTCAATCAAAACAATGGCAAAACTACATGAATTGAACTTCGAATTGCTCCCACATCCACCATATTCGCCAGATTTGGCTCCCAGCGACTACTGGCTGTTCGCAGACCTCAAAAGAATGCTCGTCGGTAAGAAATTTCGCACGAATGAAGAGGTTATCGCTGAAACTGAGGCCTATTTTGAGGCAAAAGATAAATCGTTCTACAAAAGTTGTATTGAAATGTTAGAGCGGCGCTGGAATGATTGCGTTGCTCTTGATGGAGATTACGTTGATGAATAAAGCTAATTTTGAACCAAAAAACCGTGTTTTCTTTGTTAGGCCCGGGACTTTTCAGCCCATGTGTTAAGAATGCACTGGCATTATTATTAAATGTATTGTTTGCAATACCAACATTCTACCGTACAGTACTTTATGTGTAAAATATATATTAACAGCAAACAACATCGGTTAAATGCGCAGCGTGGTGTACCATATTATAATTTCTGTATGACTTTATTTATGTTAAATGTGTGCAACATTCCATAAAATATTGCAGACAATGAAGAATTTCGAAGGTTTTGGAGGAAATACGTTCCAGAACGGAGATTACCAACAAGAAGTCAATTACAGTATAATTTTCATCGGGTGAAAAACATGACTACGGATCAAATAAAGGTAGCAACTTGTAATGTTGGTTACATCCTCAATTGCTTTATGTAACTATTAACTAACTAACTCCAATTATGTCATTTTGTAGCTGAAATATCATAAACAGTGAATATTATACAGCGTTATTGGAGCGTTTGAAGGCCGAAATTGTAAAGAAACGACGGCATATGACAAAGAAAAGAAATTTTGTTTCATCAAGACAACGCACCGTGTCACAAGTCAATCAAAACAATGGCAAAACTACATGAATTGAACTTCGAATTGCTCCCACATCCACCGTATTCGCCAGATTTGGCTCCCAGCGACTACCGGCTGTTCGCAGATCTCAAAAAAATGCTCGCCGGTAAGAAATTTCGCACGAATGAAGAGGTTATCGCTGAAACTGAGGCCTATTTTGAGGCAAAAGATAAATCGTTCTACAAAAGTGGTATTGAAATGTTAGAGCGGTGCTGGAATGATTGTGTTGCTCTTGATGGAGATTACGTTTATGAATAAAGCTAATTTTGAACCTAAAAAACCGTGTTTTCTTTGTTAGGCCCGGGACTTTTCAGCCCATGTGTTATATCTCTAGGCACTTGAATTTACACAGTCTCGTAGTCTAATGGTTATGTCGTTCTTCCGGTAAAGGAAAGGGTGTAGGTTCAAATCCTACCGTAACTGATATTTTTTCAGTAATTTAAAATCGTAATCTATGATATATATATACATATACACCAAGGAAACTAAATTATCATTGAAAAACGAAATTACATTAAGAATAATTCAATTGATTAATGCACTTGTAATTAATATTAAATATTATGTCCGTTTAGATATTAGCGATATATCTGCAGCTATTAATATATCAATATATTTTAAGTAGCTATTTAAGATTTAGTGGTTCGAAAAGCGGTTTAAATAGGGTTTTCTTTATACGGTCATCGTATTGTAAATGGAAAACTCGCCCGTCTAGCGAACAGAAGCTGTAGGTTCAACGCTTACCGGAAACCGCAAAATTTTTAATTTCACAAACTAATTAAGCTAAAATTTAACGTTCATATTATACCATGGATTTAAGCTACACCTCAAAATTCTGTCATTATTACAAAATATCATTATTAATTTTAAACAAAATAAATGAATTCTATGTTGCAAAAAGCAAGTGCAAAGGCAGATTGAAAATTTGTAACAATATAACAGGAGAAAGAACAAAGGCAACCTAACAAATTAGAGCAACAATGATATTTAACGATGAGTAACTGGTGATCACTTGCTTTTTCTTGAACTGTTATTAACGGAAAATACATTTCGTGACAGGGATGAATTTACCCATATAGAAATGCTAGATAATATAAATTGACGGTCATAGAGAGGTTACCGGTTTTTAGTGGCGACCGATGAAGATAGTTAACGAAAAAAATTCAACAGAAAACTGTGATTCTAATACTATCTTTTGAAAAAACCTGACATAGTATTTTAATTCTGCCATCTTTCTTATGGTAAAACGTGAGGTCTAGCTAATTAAAGTTACAACAGTACAGTAGTCAAATTTACGGCGTGGTCATACTGGAAAAAAGTAAATGTACGTTTATCATACATAGAATTATTCAAAAATACAAGGCAATAGAAGGTATCATATACATCATAACCACAAATTAAATCAGCCAAATCATACATAAATGCCTTTACTGGTTTGCCTAATTTGATGCCATGGTAAAGCACGACAATTTCTTTTTAATTCCAAGGTCTTCTCGAAGGGCCACTATTCCACTGCCTTAACACTTGCAATAAGGTCTTTGAACGGGAAATCTTGAGATGCATAAATTCATAACTTAAGGTGGAATCCGATATTTACTTTTTAAATGACTAAACATAGTTGAAGTTTTGGCTGATATCCACTAAATTGGATGTAACAATGTTTCTTTGAAAGCCCCAATTTCTTACTGAATTGCGTCGATATGATGTGTAACCAATAGAATTAAAACATGGAACAAATCTCGAAATTGTCAATAAAATTAATATCCTCTCAAATCAACCTGATGGTGTATAACGAAATATCAACTAAATAGCTTCGTTTTACCAAATCCAATCGAAATAGGGAAACATAACAACGAGATAAACGAAACCCCGAACGCGCAAGAAAGCTAAATGGATTAAAACACGTGCACGAAATCGAACGTACACCTAATACCTTACAGCACTTCAAGCATTCCTTTTCGTCACACTAATCTAATTCGCCGCTGTCGACGCGGCCGCCTATTTCTCCCCGTCTTACCGTATATACCTACCCTAGAACCAGATGGCTGTTTACAATTCCACACGTTCGTAAAGTAAACACACCATTTAGTAGCTTAAACGAGGGGTTAGAATCTTTCACGTTCGAGGACGCGAAGAATGCGTTAAAACGGATCGCTGATCTATGTATGGATGTACGACGGAATGGATAGTCGCTTTACCCTCGGTATCTTAACCGTGCCCGGCTACGTAAAAATTCTAACAAGTCGCTGCGATGGGAGAGACAACACGCAGGAACACAAAACATGGCTTTCGTGAAGGTCTCGCTGCGTGCACCTATGTTGTATGTACCAGGTGCATTCTAAAAGTTTAATTTTTATTCCCACTTACAAGGGAATATTGGTAATTTGAAAATTAAATTTATATTAAACTTTGTACGATAATAAAGTACTTTCTTAAGTGTGCAGTCACCCAATTTTAGGTTTCGGTCCCTTTTCCCTTTTACAACGTTTTTCTTTTTTAGAAAAAAATGCACTGCATTACATTATCTTAAATACGATGTAAGATATTTTTGTGCAGAAAGAAATAGTGGGAACGAGATAGTCCCTACTTTGGAATAATCTCTTTGGGCACTTAAATACTAAAAATTTAAAAAAAACTGTCTAAACTTTAAGGCAAATGTGCATAAGTAAGAATATAACTTGATATACAAATACAATAGCAATAATATTTGTCTAACAGTATAAATATCCTTTGTTAAATAGACTTACAAAATATTTAGAAAATACAACGTGCAGATTTATATAATACAATACAAAAAGTCCCCTACAAACTAAGTTCCTATGGAATGCGTACAGCGTCTCCGCCTAGTTTTTCATTCCTGGTAATAATTCTGGAGGTCTTGTTCCATTAAGCAGTGTAGAACCTGTGTCGTGACACTTTGGATGTTGTTTCATGTTCCGTAATGTTTCAATTTTTCCTTAGGCGTTGGAAAAAGAAAATAATTGGATGGAACAAGACGACAGACTGCAGAGTGGTACGCATCTGCATCACCGTGGCTGTAGAAAGCTCGCATGAGCAAATCCTGAATCAAGTCCATGCTTATCATATTTTTCTTTCTCGTGGAATTGTCCACTTAGAATTCATACAGCAAGGCCTGACAGTGAATCAAACCTTTTATCGTGAGGTCGTTTACGGTATGCGGAAAAGAGTTTGCATGTGCGACCTGACATTGCCACTTCGTCGATCTCGCATCACCATAACGCCGCTAATCTTAGCTCATTATCTCTTAGAGAATTTTTTGCAAAGAAAAATATTGTAGTAGTCCCACAACCGCCCAATAGTTCAAACAACATCTAAAAAGTCACGATGCAGGTTCTAAACATCCTAATGGAACAAGACTTGCAGAATTGTTACCGGGAAGAAAACTCGCTCTGTGTGTTCCAAAGGGGACAATATTAAATTGTAGATACACCCATTGAACACTTTGAAACTAATTATTCTCATTAATTCTGGGAGATACTTCGTATACAAGTATTCATCAGCATATATAATCGAATACTATGTATGCGTGGATAAATTAAAGCCAAATCGGAAAAGTAGCTACGGTGTACCAGTCTTATTATTTAATGGTGATAGAAATTTATGTTGTTCTGGAAGTACTGCATGGTTGAAATTTCGTCCGAGATAATTGTCAGGTATCCCAAATGGTTAATATATGCATTTTTACTAAAGATCTCAAAAACCAATGGCAATAAATTTTTGGTTTTCTATATTCAAAATTGCCTTGGTTCGTAGAGTCAGGTACAGTAGTTGAACTAAGCTCGCATCAACTTGTTATGTCCCTTGTCGATTAAGGAAAAGGGTTGACAAAGAACTATTCATGTCCTACAACTTCGCGCATTTTCAGTCTAGAATGAGGTATGACGTTTTGTATTACGGAAGGGTTATACGAGGGCCGTTCGGAAAGTAGAGGACGTTCTTTTCTATAGAATTTTTTTATTACATGAAGAAACGCTTTCGTGAAGCGTTGCCAACTTTTGGCATTTTAGTTTGTTCTGTAGATCCTTTTACTATTTTAATTTGTGCTTTTTAAGTTTGGTTTGTGATGCTTCTGATGTTTTTTTGCATAGATTTTAATTCTGTACTCCTTTTCTGGAGCGTCTTGGCCTGATGATGCGTAGATGTGGACGAAACTGGTAGCCATTCATCGATTAAATTGTCTGAGATACTGTGGGATTGGTCCCATTTTCTTTACTTTTTCCCATATTTTATTAGGTATAACTAAACGAAATTGTATTTTATATAAAATTAGATACCCAAACTATTATTCTACGTAGTCATAGTTCAAATTTAGAGTCTTGCCGTACAGTTTTATCAGCTTTTATATGGCTTCTGCGTACTCAGTTACCGCCAAGTTGTTGGAGCACTGACTAACGGCTTCCTTAAATTCACTTCCGTGGAATTGTCCACATAGTTCTTGAAACTTCTGGAAAGAATGAGTGCAGTTTATTAATTGTGAAACGCCTATTTTCTTGCATTTCTGTTTCAATACTAGCTTTCACCAGTGAGGACCGACCCAAGCGATCTTCATCGTGAATATTCTTCCGTCCGCCATAAAATATGATGCACCACTTCCAAACTGACGCTTCATTCATCACATATTACTATAAACCTCAATCTCTTTATAAATTACGATGGGTAGGACTTTTTGCGCGCTTAAAATGCAGATAATACTCCGCACCTCACACTTGGTGCAGTCATCAATTTTGTCATACACTCTACAGTCGCACTGCTAAACAGTAGTCAACCGTATTGGATCATAGCTGCTATAGGTCACTGGTGGGTCGGCGGTGGTGGTGGAGGGACGCGGTCACGTATGAAAGCAAAACGTTTTTCCTTTCCGAATGGTATTTGTATTTGAGTGATCTCGTTCTTATCTGAACTAGGCAAGCAATTGAAAAGAAATCAGCTATCTTTTGGATTGCTACACATAACTCTAACAACGCAATAATAACCAGTTCATGAAAGTAATAATTCCCTTCTACAGTTTGAAATAAGACGTGTTCCCATTATCAAAATCAATAGGTCTACCAATAAAGATACCTGCAACATTTATACATATGTACATATATCACACACAACAACTGAAATCCATTCCGAGAATGAAGTAGCACATGAATCACGAGCGCGTTATCTTCCTTAGCAATACATTTATCTTGCCGTGGTTGCTACATAATTAGTTATTGTAAAGGCCGCAGCGTACGATTGCAACAATACAAACGCTAATATATAAAACTAGAGACCGTTGTTGTACGGTAACTTCTGCTGCTGCCGGTGCTGTTGCTACATACACCCGGTCATCACGAATTTATAGCTCTAACGATCGATAATAGATAAGAAACGCACAATACGCCTACAAATTACGACAAATACATGCGTGCAGACGGGCATCGTTGTGTCGGAACAGTTAAAACGAGAAGTTTTAAAGGCGTTAGAACTTTATCTATTTATCTTCGTGCATACGTATGTGTGTATTGCTAAGCGAACGCTTTCAGAATACGAGCGGGCTGGCCCGAACTTGCGCTTTCATGTGTATATGTCAAGCGTAACCGAACTGGTAACGGAGGAATGTTGCACATAATTACCTGTATGTGTAGATTTTATTAGCACGAACGCGGCTACCTTATTCTGAAGTCGCGGTGAGTACACACAGACGTTATTAGAGTGTTAAAAAATTTAGTTGTTACCTGTAGAAAGCGAGTTTATCTTATTAGACGTGCTGTGTATCACACGTGATTCACATATTATTTACGTCGTCTATTTGTGTGTCCTATACGATGCACACAGGATTTAAATTTCGCTAAATGGATGAAAAATCCTGTAATATATAACGGTATTAGTGGAAATAAGAAAATCTCTCACCTTATAGTGAAACTTGAACAAATTTTATTTTATTTAAGACATACACCCAATTTAATACTTTGTTATATACCCACCTGTAATTATATATAATTTTTATTTGTTCTTATGTTTATTTAGAATAGTAACTTGCATGTATATATTAATATTCTTTTCCTAGTAATCAGAGTTCTACTCCAATATATTTGTCAAGTATACATTCTCACTTCCGTTCCGCTCATTGTTTCTACTTTTGTTTACATCTTTATCTAGTTTTATACACAATTGTGCTTTGTTAATAACATCTGAATTTAGTTATATTTTGACAGTAATATTGATTCTTCTCATGTGATGCATTAATTCCACAAATTCACTGATATGCAACTTTTATATATACTCACGCAATTTCTTGAAGTAGCAGTAGTACCAGTAGTAGTAGAACCTTCATGTTACCAGCTCTAACCGTAAAACCTATCCAATTTCTGTAAGAATCTCCGTACCCATTGTTGAATAAACATAGTTTTAATAAACGTTAGTACAACTACGTGTATCTTTTGAAGACCCAGTACAACTTCAATTAATTCATGTGATAGAATTAATTTACATTTTGAATTTCAAGCAATTATGACTGGCATAAGGAGTAAATAATGTAGTAATAAATACGCTGGGGGGCGACAAAGTTTGAAAACCACTTGTACAGATATTTTGAGGACAACTTTCACTCTAATTTATTTAAAATTGACCAAAATATCGCGCCCTAGACGAACGCTGACTTAATACACCTGGCGGATAATAGGTAGTTAAAATTTTACTCCACATGTGATAAATTTAGTAGTTGCTATTCAGAAGCAATGTAAGGAACCGATGTAAATCGGACACTAATGAATGAAATTTTAATCTTGTTGGTAATTTGGGCATTAGCTGCCGATGTACCCACAAAGAATAAATGTAAATCAGACATCGCACAAATCAAGGAAAAATAATAATATAAACATAGTGTATTTCAAGTTGATGTACTTACGAGGGTAAGCTGACAAATTCGGTAACTGAAGCATAGTAAACAGCAATATTTCAATGAAATGTGTTTTATTTTTCGACATAATCTCCCTTACGATCAATATATTTATTTAGTCGATGCTCAAGTTTCTTTATGGTTTCCCAGTATTCATTTTTCTCGAGCCCCACGGCTATCAGCCCCTCATCCGAAACAAATCTCATACCGCCGAGCTGTTTCTTAAGCTTGGGGAAGAGATGATAGTCCGACGGAGCTAAATCTAGTCAATAAGGAGGATACTCAAGCGCTTCGAAATTTAATTTGGCCAATTTTGCTTCCACAATTCCGTGAACTGGTGCATTGTCTCGTTCCAAAAAATTAGAATAGTATAGTCAAGGAATCCTTAGTCCCTTTGGAAGGTAATCGATAAGCAAAAATCCCTTCGCATCCCAGAAAACGGAAGTCATCACTTTTCCTGTCGGTAGAATAACTTTGGCCTTCATTGCAGCCGCTCCACCACGTTTAGTCCACGGTTTTGATTGCTGTTTACTTTACGATGTGTAGTAGTGGATCCACGTTTAATCGCAAGCGACAAATTCTCGCAAAAAATCTGTTGGATTTTGCCGAAACCGTTCCAAAATGGCCGCGTTTGAGTTTTTGCGGTGGTGTGAGCAAACGCGGCACCCATCTTGCACACCGCTTAGACATGTCTAATTTAACATTCAAAATGTACGGAAGCTGTTCTCTGAAGACGCCTGTAGCCTTAGCAATATCCTTCACTGTTGATCGGCAATCAGCTTCCACAAATTTCAAAACCGTTTGCACACTTTCCACAGAAGCGGCTGTTTTTGGGCATCCAGAATAGGGGTCGTTATCTACGCTTATACGAGTTTTTAAATTCATTCACGCATTTCCAGACAGCCTTAAAATAAAGAGCATCCTGCCCTAACACATTTACCATATCAGAATTAATTTCTTTAGGCGAAAACGACTTTTTCCACAGGTATTTAATCACTGCGCAAATTTCAATACTGTTCATTTTTAAAAGGCGCCAAAAGTACTCTGCCTTGAACGAGTGTACACAACAAACTTGACAGATCGACATGAAGTCTAACACGTATGTCATTGAAACATCAAGCTATACAATAGTGTCATAGTTAGTTACGGAATTTTTCAACTTACTCTCGTATTGTCAAACAAAGTAACCAAAATAGAAAATTAGAAATATTTAATTGTGCAAAAGTATAGATATGCAAAGTAAAAAAGACAAGGATTATCAAACCGACGAATAGAATGATACACACTTCATAAAGTATAATCGTGGCATTATTCCATTATCTAATTATTCACACAGTTCATTTATGGTTCTTAATTTTTACTTTCTCTCGCTGGTATGTACATTTTAAATTTTAAGGTAAGTGCTTATTTGAAATTTCTTAAACTTTTCGATAAAAATATAAATAGATGAATGTGTTGAATAAAATGAACAATTTAAGGATTTTCTACGTCGCCAAAACACTTCGCCATTCTTCATCACTTTCTATTTTGAAAAGCTGTACTTGTTAACCATTAACAAACATTTTCTGTTGTTATTGTCCACGAAAGAGATCTATATAATTCTGCACTATATACAACAACACTCGATACTGACAGCCGGATCTAATTTCTTACTTTAAGCAAACAACAAACACACTACACAGCGGCTTCTTCAAATGTTTCCTTGTATACAGGGTGACAATTAAAAAAAACGATTCTATTCTCGTTATATATACAAAATATTTTAAAATTTTTAAATTAGACTAATATTTTGTCGATCCACCTTTACTTGCGTGAAGTGCTGCGAGCCGTCGTGGCATAGAATCTATTAAATGATTAATGATGTCTTCTGGAATATTTAACCACTCTTCTGTAACAGCTGCCACGAGTTCTACCTTATTGCTGGGTTTTCGGGGGCGTTTCGCCATATTTGTCTGGATTATGTGCCAAACATTCTCTATCGGATTCATGTCTGGTGATTGGCCTGGCCATGGTAAAATCCGAATTCCCTCTTCCTCTTTCCATGTGGATGTTGTTCTTGCTTTGTGGCAGGATGCTCCATCCTCCATAAAAGTGGCGTCTTCTTTAGATAAAATGGCGTTGTCGAATATCGGTAGTAGTCCTTCTGTTAATATTTGGATATATTTTGCCGCATTTATATTTCCGCCGCAGATTACTAATTGCGATCTTCCACCATACCACATCGCGCCCCACACCATGATGTTCACAGCGCCGTATTTCTCCGCCTGATGCAAAAGTTTGTCGTCCAGTTGCTGTGACGAACGTCTCCATACCCACGTACGACCACTATCACTGAATTGGCAGTATCTACTTTCGTCTCAACAAATGACAAACCGCCAAAACTCTTCGGGCTTCGTTCGCATTTCGATTGCCCAAGCCATTCGGCGCCGTTTTTGAAACGCCGTAAGGGGAGGCCTTTTCTTTGCCACCCTTTTTACACATCCCCACACTGTGGAGATATCGCAGAACGGTGCGCCGACTTTTCTGTGAAGTTGCCGCAAGCTCAGCTGTACTTTTTCGGGGTTCTCTTAACACTTCGCGCACAAACACCCCTTTACTTCTTTCAGACCTGGTCTCGGCTCCACTGTTGTTGTTTCCTTGCGTTTAAATTGTGTAATCACATGGTTAACTGTGGACAACGGAATATTTAAAAATTTACTTATTTCACGTTGCGAAGCGCCGCATTCACTTTGGCCAACGATGCGACCCCGGGTGAAGTCGCTAATATCACTCGAACCTTGTAAGCGAGGCTTAGTTGTAACTATACTAAACTATGACGAATTCTTTCCGATATATCTACCCCTACCCTAATGACAAGAGAAAGTTCTTAATTCATTCTCAGAATTTAGTTGTTTACATATTTATACCGCTTTACCTGGGGTCTATTTTATTCTATCACCCTAGTGTATATAGAATAATACAACAGACGTATGAATAAAAATGATATAATCTGTTTAGTCATTAAGTAAATTCCTTGAATAACCGGTATTTGGTGCATAGTTTACACCCACCGAATGAAGGTCATTGATAATGGTAAACACATATATACAATATACAGTAAGTACATCCAGGCTAACATATCACTTTAATCAAGTCAAATAATTGAGATATCGAACATACGGATACGTTCGCCATATTCAATTAAAATGATTTAAGTTATTCAGAAACTCCTCGCTATACAGCTGACTAACTTGATAAAGAATGTATGTAAAAAACAATAAAACTTAAGTGAGATTTAATAACTGCGAAATTAATGCAACAAGCTCAACTTCTCAACGATTCTCTACTTCAAATTCTTTCACTGTAAATCTCTACGTAAACTCTATAAAAGCTCTCTTAAATGCTTCAGGCACCCTAAGAGCCCGTCGCTACCACTATAATAGATGATCTTCATTCCATTTACTGCGACACGAAAGAACGGTTGAGCATCATAAAATTCTTCGCTAATAAAAATTATTCAACACCAACACCGAGCTTTTCTTCGACGAACTTAATGCATAGTAGCTAGGTACTCCACTAATTTTAGTACGCTTTAACTTGAAAAGAACTTGAAAGCATCGAATCCCGGTGTAATTTAATTAGCAACGCCTTACAATACATTACACGCTAAGTAACAGGCTCCGACAAGCTGGGGTGTGAAAGCGTCTAATAGTTGTTCTTTCCCTTGTGTTGCACGTTAAAAGGGAAGGAAATTCTTTCTTTAAATCGAGATAATCTTGTATAAATAAAAAGCATTTAAGAGGGCGAAGTATAAACATAAACGTGGGGTTGTAGTGATGTTTTAAATTTATTCATAACGGTGAATTGTCTGTAATAAAGGATGAAGAAGATATTAAAGGTGACACGTGGGGAACGGTTTCGTGTAAATTTTAAACGTGAAACAATTACTAATGCAACGTATACAGATAAAACAAGGAACCTATAGTCAGTGGTGCCATACAGTACGCTCAATCCTAAAGCAATGTGTATAATACAAGAATTTTCTATGAATTCAATATGTTAACGATTAATGCCTTAATCTGCTGCAGAAGGTTCCTTAAACATCCTGTTTTGAATTTGTTTCAAATTAGATATTTCCCGTGCGACAAATATTTCCTAGCAATTCTTCTATAGTCTGTAACATAACAGCGTCTGGCCGATTTTTTTGTAGTGGATGTACATTGCAATAATTCATGTCTATATTTCTTGGAAGTACATCTTGATCACTACCAGAAGTTTTCCTAGTGGTAAGAAGTCTGATTGCCTTCATTATCGGGTATAAATTGATAACTTTTTCTCACGCTTTCTACAAAACTGAAGAAGCATCAAATGGTTCCAATCTCCAAAGGTAATTACTTAATACTGTGTGATCTTTATGTAGACTTATATGTATGTTCTTAATTGAATTAGCATATGGTGCCTATGATGGACATTCTAGCACACTGGTGTCATTGCCTGACTTCTCAGCAACGCACAGGCTTTAATGTTTAGGATCGGTATCTTCTTATATAGCATTATATAGCATCTTATACGTTGTGGAATCACCAAACCAACATTATCTAATTTTTAAGCCGCACGCAGGCGGTTTTAATGTTTAGGATTAATATCTCCCTATGGCACCTAATGGGTTGTGGAATCGTCAAATCAACATTTGATAGACTTTAACACATTTTATATTTGCGTATTTATATCTTTGGTGAACAATCCGAAACCCCGAGGATTGAAGTAATACTAAATCAGAATTTTTTGTATATGCTTTTGCAGCCCAAAATCTGCAGGAAATGAAGCAACCGATTGTAGGGGGCAAAGGAACACATCAAAAAGACTAGGAATTCGAAGTTCTACAGTCCTCGTATTTCTATTCTCAAAGAGGACGATGAAGAGATAAAATATTCAACTTTTAGTTTTAACAATTTTCTATTCGTTTGCAACGTCAGCGAGATAATTGAACATTGACAAGATTTGTATCAAGTCCTACTTTCACCGATTGCAACGCCACTTACGAAGAACGGAGGACATCTTACCAGTAAAACTTATGCATTTTCTGATGTGAAATACAAATCTTCAAAAAACCTTCAAAAGAGATCATTTGATATTTCAAAGTTGTTCCCATCTCCACTTCCAAGGACATCAAATTACAGTTTAAGGATTATAGGATATTTGTGCAACTTTCTTGAAAATTGCGACTTTTTCTAGTGACAATCTTTCATTTAGCCGCCTTTTTGCGAGATATTAGAGTATTTCGAAACTTTTTGGACATACGCTATATCTAGAGAAGCATTCATAAGTGAATGGACTAATTAGTGACCTATTTATGAACATTTGCCTACGAAGACGATCTGGAAGACTTCTCTATGGTCTACATTTTGTCTCATAACATCCCAGCGACTTTCTAATTGGTCAGGTCATGTATAAAACAATCTTCTGGGAACCCGTCAAAATAGGTGAAAATTAGCTTCAGTTACATTTTCTCATTTCTCCCGAATCTGTTTAAACCAAGGCAAGTTCAGAGGCATGAGGCCAGACCTGGTGAATATCGTGGATGAGGCAGCAATGAATATCCTAGGCGCATTACCCTGTTGAAATGAAACACTTTTTTTCTGAATAAATACGATCGTTCTGTCTTCAACTCGATATTGAAACGTATCAATATACAAGCATAATATTGACTAGTTATTATCCTTTTCTTCTATAAATAGTAGATGAAAATTGTTTTGGAATCCCAAAAATATCTTGGCCATAATCTTATCAACCGAGGACACAGTTCTTTTACTTTCTCTGGGGCACGTTGATTAAAGCAAATCTATTATTTTGCCTGTGCTTTTGTCGTTGGAGTGTATCTAGGTATCATCAACGATGACATGTCGATGAAGAAATTCTACACAATTTCTACGTTTGAACTTGTAACATAATTTTGCATTTGATCAACAGTATGCGAAAGAGGCATTCATATTGCCCTTAGCCCCTTCATACCTAAATGTTGACGTAAAATATAGGGTATTCGATCGGGTATGATTTTACGATTAGCTTATCTGATGCACTTTACTAGGTGGTTGCTTTTTACAGTGGTATGGAGTTTATTAATCGTTTGTGAAGAAGTAACTAGTAAATGAAGGCCCTGGATGTGTAGCAACATCTGTGCCTATACAGCTACATTCGAAAACATAGAACCACTTATAAGTGGTTTCATGGCAAGAAGTAGATTGACTATATAACTTTCTCTTAGTTTCTTTAACAGTGGTTCTTGCACGTGCAAATGTTTGAATATTAACACAAAAATAAATATTTTATTTCAACTGATTGCAAGAACTTATACCTATGTGATGGATTTGAACGAAATTTTGACAGCGGGACTCCAAAACTTGACTGAAATCAGCAAGAAGAATCTTGGCGGTAACTTAGGAGTAGGCAAATACTCATAAACAGTAAGGCACTAATTAACCGACTAATTTATAGGTGTCTTTTTAGATATATCGTGTAACTAAAAACTTCTGGAGTTTGGCAGTTCGACATGATGTGGAAGAAGCTCTGCGCGATTGAAACCGAAACTAATAGATACACTTTCAACGCGGTTTCAAACGACGTATTTCATTGAAAATAGAGTGGAAGAAAGAACATCAAAAGCTATCCTTTATATCGAAATAGAAAAACTGTATAGTGCTGCACAGTTGACATTAAAAGGACTTCTTAAGGACATCCATTGCTTATATAATAAGATGGAAACGCTTACAAGTACATAATGTTTATTTAGTAATTGGAACAAACAAGAACTACCGCCTTTAAACATTAATTCAACGACTCCTTAGAAAACAGCATGGGGTAACCTTTCGTAAAAGGCTAATTATATAATCCATAATACATCATCAACCTTCCACGCAACGCAGGTAAAGAAATAATTAGCGCAGGTGCTCTTAAGGTTTAATCCTTGCCTTGCGTAATCGCAAATATTGCCGATCAAAGAGCGCAACGGTAAGCCTACGCTGTTTACTCGAACGGCAACGGCAAGTGGAAATCGCATACGCGTAAAACGAGGAATTCTATCTTCGCGTTTTACACCCAAGCCCGGCTCAAGAGAGCAACGGCAAGAGCAACAACGAGTTTCGAGTGTCATACGAGTGGTGAATAGCGGCATGTGTCAGGTGCATACGGCCACACAAAAACCTTCAACGAAAGACGAAAGTATCGCAAACTAATGTCGATTCCGTTGGCAGACCGTCTAAGTAATCTGATAGCCACCCAAGTCCATAACCATGGCGAAAGGTAGTTGTTACATTCACGTATGTATTGTGTGCTACTATTACTGTTACCTTCCTACCGTTGTTATGCTTACGGTATGAATGTTGGACCATCACTGTGTCAGTCCCACTTGACTGGTTGACATCGAGGGAATTGAATTCCTTTTCATAATCGTTCAATGATGTCAAACTGCTTTTTCAGCTGAACGTAGGTCGACAGGACCGGACTAAGGACAGTATGACGACTTTCAAATTTATAACTCAACGTTTTACGTGTAAAACTCTACAAATCAATATTTCGTCAAACTTTACCAATAATTTTAATCAATAGTCATGATACCACTCCTGTCATATAAGACTAAAATCGTATCAAAGATGAACATGGTGTAAGCACCAATTTAAATTATAATTCACAGGTATAGCAGTAAACTCCACTCACACAAATTAATTAATTATGCGGAACGCAGCGTTTCGAGAGCACGTGGGCTCCCATTGTCAACCGTGTTACCGACTTTAGTCGACGTTAGTCGGTAACACGGTTGACAATGGGAGCCCACGTGCTCTCGAAACGCTGCGTTCCGCATAATTAATTAATTTGTGTGGGTGGAGTTTACTGCTATACCTGTGAATTGTACATCCACACAGTCCTTGCAATCGTCATTAAATTATAATATTTATATATTATATTTACCAATTTAAATTATAATATTTATTTGTATTAAAGAAATAATTTTATTATAGCAAACGACATCTAATTACACTGGAGGAAGAAAGAATTTGAGCCACCTTTCAACAGATAAAGACAATTTTCTAGAGCAGAGAAATATGATTTTCTAGTAATGGAATTTATATCTTCCTTCAGCACTTCTTTCGCTTGGATTTTTTGCAGAGAACAACTACTTCTTGGCCGTGGTATGTATGTATGATCATATGCGCATATTCATTTGAATAACCAATATTATTCCAGTTATAAGGAAAGAATCACGGATGTTATATTTAGATTATAATGAAATTTTGTTCAAATGTAAGGGATATCGTTGCAATTGTTTAGCGGTAGTACTAATTACTGAAATAATAGATCATATAAGGTACCAATGTCAACGCAATACAAATCAGTACGTACGAAACAATAAACGAATACAGAAGATCTTTTATTTGTGAATGAGTTCTTTAATACAAATATAAAATATGTACATCTGATTCTTTTAAAGAATTTATGCTTCCGGGTTGAAATCGTAATTGCATGAGTGCGCCGATGTTTCGGTCTCAGTTGTATGGAGCTTCTTCTGAGCTGTTGCATGTCGTATCTCTCTTCTCAGCCTAAATTCTTTAGAAGAAAACAACAACCGCAAAAGTCTACAACAACATACGCATATACCATATTAAAAATAAGTAACTAAAAGCTTTATTCTACTAAAATTAAAATTACCTGTTCGCAATTACGTAGCATTAAAATAACTCATAATTGATTTTTTAGGACTCACAGGTATCGCAGTAAGCTCCACACCGCACACAAATTAATAACTTATTCGAAACGCAGCATTTCAAGAGCACATGAACTCTCATTGTCAATCGAGTTACCGACTAGACTACCTAGATTAATAATGGGAGCGCCTGTGCTTTGTTCGTTGCGTTCCAAATTAATTTGTGTGGTATGGAGCTTACTGTGATGCATGTGAATTATACAACTGTGTGGTTGTAATCATTTGCGACTTTACTTATCAATTTGGTTATACCTCTAAATTAGATTTAATGGTATTTTACACACTATTCAAAATCCGGGAATCTAACCTCACGAATGTATACAAGTTAAAATCAAAAATGTATAGAAAATACTGAAAATTTAAAAGAAGAAGGAACAAGCATCAAAATCAGCGACACCGAAACAATAGTCCACGCACAGGTTATTAGAAATCGTAAATAATAGACTATATTACAAAGATGAGTTTCTGAATTCTACACACAAGAACCGATACCACGAAATTTGTGCTGTTTTTCCTCTTATATTACGATTTCAAGATACTTTCGTAAGTCATTGAGAACCTTAACTATATTGTAACTCCACTAATTCCTTTCTCCTCTTGATATGAGGTAGTTGATTGTGTTACCATTGTGTTTTGTTGTTTTTTGTAAATGTACAATTTAGTATGTCGCAGTAGAGGTAAAGTAAAAGAAGTATATTCCGATTAAATTTGTAGACGCTTGAAGTTACATAGATATACCGCAGATTCTCCTGTTAAAATGAGAGACATAGTCCCTCCAATTGAACGCGCTGCGAAGCCATAGCCGGTTATTGATTTCCACAGAGTATCGCACAAATCTTATTATCATATTATCTACTTTATTTACTATTAGCTGAAGATTATTACATTAACAAATTCATTTTCCAGTATTGCAGGGCATTGCTTTGATACAATTGCCTACACCACCATGTGATACGTATTCTCAAAGTGGTCTGTCATTGCAAGTGCATCATCGGTGTGTAAAAGAGACAAAAGTGCTTCCCCTGACTGTATTCTTTTATCATTCAATGTTATTTGTACAAATTGCATTCTTTCTTTTACTAAGTATGATTTCAACAGCGTATCCTTTCTCTTAAACCTATTCATTCAAACTTCTGGAATAGTCGGTTGTGATCTACTCTATCAAATACTTTAGATAGGTCGAAATATACACTAGCAATGCCTCTTTCTGAATTATTAATTGTACAATTTGTTAGAGTCACGTATAGCTCTGATTACCGAACACTATATCACAAGATCATGAGAAATTTTTTAGTCCTAATTCAATTAATGTCCTCTTCTACAACCTTCACCATTACTGGTGCTAAAGCAATGAGTTTATAGTTACCAACTATCCTTGAGTGACCATTTTTATTAAATGAGTTTAATTATGGAGGTTTTTGGGTGTTTTGGGAAGAATCTATATTTAAACCACAATTAACGATTGCAAGGACTGAATTTAAAGCCCAAATTAATTGGAACATATGGTGGCCCGCACAATATATTAAGAGAATTCTTAATTAATTTTGTTGAAAGATAATCAGGAGCAATCAGGCATAATTCCCAATGCATGTATCTGGTACAAAAATTGTAGGATAACAGACAATCTCATATCGATAATTTAGTATCTCAAAAAGGTTTAGTTTTGAATTTACATTTTCATTTTAATAAAAGTAACACCGATGTGTAACCTATCTTTTTTTATGCGATATTATACCATGGTACATACTTCAGTGAACAGTACGGTCCTGTTCGAATCGATGCACTTAATCCGTCCTTTGTGGTGCATTGATTCGGTCTTTATTGTAGCGTGCGTAAATTACATAGTAGGACACCATGTATTTTTCATGGCCTACTATAGTGGATGGTGGTGCATCGCTTTTGTTGAATAGGCGATAATTTAAAGAGCTGTCAGAAGAGAATTTTTTTATCGCTACTAATAATATCGCATCTGTCTTTTTTTTTCTCTCTTCCGTTCCATCGACGTAACGTATACAAAACGCATATAGGCAGTAGACAGTAGATGATGGCTTTTATCTTCTTCTCTTCGACCGTAACGTATTTGTAAATCTGTCAACGGGTGGTACTCGTATAAATATCTATACGTCGGTTCTTCTATACGTGCATATATCGAAATAGACGATATACGTATAGAAAGGATGTTGTGTGATGTGTGGTATCCTAAACGTTAATTTGTCGAAGAAGTGATTAATAGCGGCGACTAGAATATTAAGATGAATTCTCTTAACAGAAAAGAAAAAACAGAGAATTTTCTCTTCTTCATTAATTTATGATAATTTCAAATTGTAGCAGATGACTATAGAAGCAAAGTATACGCTGTTGTCTAGTTGGAGGAAAACTATACTAAGTCATAGACAGAAGAAAGCGAATCGAAGAAACTTTAGTTGACAATTTTAACTCTTGACGTGATATTGTTGACGGTGGATTCTCATAATTTATATAGTCCGCCGTTTTGGCAGTCCGTCTACTGTCGTCTTCAGGGTACCCCTGGAAAAGGCTGTTACTTGCCAGATTAATCATACGTTCTATGATTTTTTTGTCTGACGTATTTGTCTTCCCTATTCTTGTGTCCTCTCTATTAGTTTAGTGATTAAGTCAAATGGAATACGAAAATAGAGGAAAGTTAAACCGAGTTGGATCCCTATTCACGACAAGTTTCGCTATTAAAAAATAGGAAAGACAAACACGTCAGGCAAAAAATCATCGAACGAAGCGCATGAGCGTACACCACGTGGACAAGTGATGCAAATAATTCAAAAAACGGACGTACAGACGCCTATGATAAACAGCGTTCTGGACGGCGATCGGTCTCGGATGAAACAATTGCGATAGTAGAAGAAACAATGCCGAAAGATCGAATGATGACGGTTCGGGAACTCGAAGAAATGATCCCTGACGTCACACGACCCGCACTGACAAAATTTTGACAGACCATTAGAGCAAATATGGTCAACCTTTGACATGTTGTGGGCCAAACTTTAGTCTGCGAAATTTGGAATTATTACAAACTACGAAAGTTAAATAGCGACAACGAAATCAATGAGACACTTGAGCTTGAATTTGGGAAACTAATCCATCGATGTTTGGATTAATTCAACTGATACAAAGACGTAAAGAATTTTTCAAATTATCGTCAGTCAGGCTTGTACGATGTTTTGATTTATTAGCTTTAATCATTGAAAAGAACTGTTCCCATTTATAAGTACTGCCAAACGGCTTGCTCAGTCATTTGATTACGCAGGAGCAAGCGACAAACCCCATATCACTCGATTTTCCTTATTTGGAGCGAGTATGAGTGTAATATTTCTTTTAATCGAGTTTTTCAAAATATCTCGCAGGCCGGATCAAATCTTATAGCGGGCCGGTTGTTGCCCACATATGATTTAGAATATGCCAAGGTTTGTGCAAGGCGAATTTCTCCAGACCAACGAAACCGATGGTGAGCAATTCTTGGACTCTACTTTCACTGGGGCAAGACCTGGATCCATTACACGACACTGGAAACGAAACAACAGAGTTGCCGAAGCTGCGGACATTTAAACAAACCCTGTCTGCCGGCAAAGTGATAGTGATCGTGTTTTGGAGTAGGAAGGGGTTAAATTTGGATAGAATTGTGTCATGCACCCGCTCTATAGCCCAGACGGAGCCCCAAGTGACTACCATCTCTTCTTCCCTAAATTGAAGAAACACCTGGGTAGGATACATTTCAGAATGGGAGAGGAGTTGAAAGAAGCGGTTTTAAGCTATCTTCGCGTACACTAAATTAAACCTGTTGAAAACTACTGCTCTAAAAAAGAAAATCTTTACCAAGAACGCTACAGAGAAATACACATAAACAAAGTTGACATTGGATAGTAGGGCCCTCTTATAGCAGTCACTTGGTTTAAAGCTTATCAAAGTTTTTTAATCAATTTACATAACAGCTATTAATGATCTTTTCGATTCTACATTTTCCACTCGAACTTTAAAAGCTTGTTCAGTATTTTGATAATAAAGCCATCAGTTAGGGAGTATATAAAACTCATTTAAATGACTTAGTAGAAATGTCTTTCGGGTTTTGTCGTGTATTCACTGTTTTACTTGACCTTTCGCTGATCATGCTGTCAGCTTCTTCAGACGGTTTCTAAAGACAGGTGTTGTTGTCTCTTGGTTCTTGTTATATAACCTATTTCAGTTCCGCTTTGCTGATCCATAACCGTTCCGTTTTGCTGATCCGTAACCGTTCCGTTCCGTTGAGTCGTCGTTCGTTGTATGATGATTCCGCAGTGCTAACTTCCACGTGTTGCTAATCTAGTATCCCTCTTCGCTATTGAAGTTATTGGTATTCTTCATTATTTCTATTGATTCGCGTATTCTCCTCGGGTGGCTGGTACTGGCTAATACCTTGAAGTCGCTGTAGGTTATCCGGTTGCCTCCTGGTTGGTGCAGGTGTTCTGCTACTGCGGATTTTTCAATATGCCTGAGGCGTGCGTCTCTTTCGTGTTCTTTTTTTTTCACCCTACACTGAATACTCCGTCCTGTTTGACCGATGTAGCTTTTTCCACATTGGCATTTTAGTTCGTATATGCCTTTTGCTCGTAGTTTCGGTAACACGTCTTTGTTGGGAGGGAGCAGCTGGTCGATTTTGGTCACCGTGTTGTATCGTCTGGTAATGTTCTTTTCTCCTACGGTCTTTTGTAGGGAAGATGTGCGTAACCTGCTGGTTGTTGTTGGTCTTCGTCCTTTTTCTGTTTTCGTGGTTTCCTTATATCTTCTGTGCTGCAAGGCGCTTTTGACGTGATGTATTTCACTATTCCTGTGATGTTTGTCACTGATTTTCTCCGCTCTTCTTAGCAATGTATTGATGAGGGATTTCTTCTGTTGAGGATGGTGGTGGGATGTTGCATACAGGTGTCGGTCTGTGTGAACCTTCTTCCGGTACACACTGTGACCCAGTTTGTTGTTGTCAGTGCGCTCCACTAGGACATCTAGGAATGATAAGTTGCCATCCTCTTCGATCTTAAAGTTAGCATGTTGTCTATTGCTGTGTTGCAGGAATTCTTCTAGAGTCTTTGGTCCGTGCGGCCATATAACAAAGGTGTCATTTACATATCTACACCAGCATTTAGGTTCCATCCTGCGAGATTCGATGGCTTCATGTTCGAATGCTTCCATAAAGATGTTGACGAACGCAGGTGATAGAGGAGATACCATTTCAGCACGACTCCCTTGTTCTTAGAATTCTCCGTTTCATAGGAAGTAGGTCGAAGTAAGGCAAAGTCTCGCCAAATTAGATCCGGGTGTAGTCCTTTTGGTATTAGGTGTTGCTTGATGATCTCTAGTCTCTCTTCCACAGGTACATTGGTGAAGAGTGATTCAATATCGAGAAATCGGAGAAGTTGTAGTATCTCGATGAAATATTCGTAGTTCTTCACACAGCTTTTGGTCTTTCCGGAGTGTTGTGTTAGTTGTTTTACGACATATTTGTTCTTTTAATGTTCTTTTCTCCTAGGGTCTTTTTTAGCCTATCGGTGACACATTTAAATGACTATTTCAAGTTTTCCTTAAAGAGCCAACTACTAATGCGATTACCTTAATCAATTGCATCTGTACCGATTAAATTAAACCTGGCATGATGGAGTGTAAAGAAAACTTAGAAAGCATAGAGTAGTAAGTACATTTAGTAGTATTTAATCCGAGTCTATTACTACTAAATTAGTTATTAGTAGCAATAAACTGTGTCATAAGATAATTAACTATCACCAAATAAGATAGAACAACAAATCATGTTCAATAAAGCTAATAGAATAAAAGCAATTTCGACAAAATGCCAATTCAATAGCGCTCTAAAGAACTCCCTAATTACCGACAAATTTCCCAGAGACAAAGCTAAATCCGCATAGGAGCAATTCATCTAATGATTGCCTTTTAAATCCCGCGCGCATGCAGTAGGATTAATTCGTGCAATTCGTATAGTTCTAAGGTGCTAGCCGATGAACGAATTGCCGGATCGGTGCCGAGAGCGTTCAGCGATTATACCGTAGGCGTGTGCCGCCTTCCTCTCCGACTTCTTCTTCTTCCTCTTCTCGTTCTTCACCTCTCCACGCTTAACGACGACTAATTAATTCATAAATCAAAACTTGGCGTCGCCGTGGCTGCCTGAGCGTCATTCCGCATGCATTATTTTACCGAACAGACGCGAACTAGACCCGTAAATTAGAACGGGAGGTGAGGACGGGACGGGATTTCACTAGATGAGATGGAAAGGACGATGTGGTGTATGGATGACGGGTTATCTTGTGTACGCGAAGCTCTATGTAGGTGTTATTTATTTTTAATTAAGATGGCAACATGCCGCGGTATTGCTTTGGTAGTTGTTTGTTTGTTACATACAGCGGCGTAGGTTAGAAGCTTAGTTTAGGGTTTATCAAAAAGGAATAGCACAATAGGGAAAAAGATAGCAAATCAAGTTCTTTTTAAATGAGTATAAATAAATCACAACCTTCGTTGCGAATGTGGGTGGAGCTTAGCTAAATGGAAGTGTTTTATTGCATCAAATAAATATTTTCTTGGGGTTAGAAAATCAAATAATTATTTAGTCTTAAGTTAAGAAAATGTTAATGACATTCTAATTATTATCTCCCCTATTGGCTTAGTGGTAGTCAGCTGGAATACGAAAATCGAAAACACAAGAATAAATCGAGTTCGATCTTCGATACGATAATTTCACTAGCGGCAATACGTCCAATACACAAATCATCGAACGTATGGATTTAATCTGGCAAATATACTCAGCCTTTCTTATTACAAATATATGATTCTCTTTAGCGGAGAAAAAAATTCTGAGAAAATATTTCTATTGATTTGAAACGGTAATTCTATTGTGGATAACTGAAACGATTATTTTCTTGAATGACGGCGGGACAGTCTTAATACAAGCAAACGTTTCTCTGCATATAAGTGTGCTCAGTATGGCAGGCCAACTTATTGTTTACTTCTTAATCCGATGCTGGAATTGACGTCATGTACCCCGGAGTATCGATCTTATTCAACAAAGATATACCTATTATTTTTTAGTACCGTCTGTAACTTAAATTGCAGTCAGTTTTTTTTACGTAAGAGAAGGTAAGAGGCCACAATATTTTCACTATTTTATCTTTTTCTTAAAAATCCTGTTCTGTTTAGTTCCTTTTCGATGGTGTTGCAAAGAAAATGCTATTCCCTGTGATATACAAACACATAATAACGCTACTTTAATCAAAGAATTTCGGGATATGGTAATAAATTTGAAGTGCGATTTTCTCTAAATTTACTTAATAGGGTTTACCCTTATTTTGCCTCGAACTGCTCAATTACTCCTCACAATGAAAGCAGTAGCGAATAATATATTACAAATAAATTCAAAGTTTCAAGACATTCATTCGACAGTTGGAAGAAAATATCAGAAAGGAAATTGTGATCACCCATACTCACAAGAAAAAGTTCCCGGGTGTCAAATTCAGATCTTAATGAAACTTGATAGGAAAGTGGAGTATGTTGAAACTTGAAAATAAATTTTTTTTGTTTGATGAAATTTACTCTGTGAAATACCCATACGAAAATTCACAGATTTTCAGTTTTCTTGATTTCATTCTTGAACGTAAATAGACAGAACAAAAACCTAAACGCAAAAATCAGCACACATGAATGTTGTATATACAGAGTGTTACATTTAGGCGCCACCCTCTTATGTTAGAGCTAATCATAGTAATATGGAAAAGAAGTTAACGCAAGTTGTTCATCTTTAACATTATTTATTGATTTTAAGGCATGTTCAATTATATAGAGTATTCCAAAGGAATAGAACAAGTCATACCTTACGCTACTTACACCAAAACTATCTACGTAACACATCGGCTGAGAAGTCCCGGGCCTAACAAAGAAAACACGGTTTTTTTGGTTCAAAATTAGCTTTATTCATCAACGTAATCTCCACCAAGAGCAACACAATCATTCCAGCGCCGCTCTAACATTTCAATACCACTTTTGTAGAACGATTTATCTTTTGCCTCAAAATAGGCCTCAGTTTCAGCGATAACCTCTTCATTCGTGCGAAATTTCTTACCGGCGAGCATTCTTTTGAGGTCTGCGAACAGCCAGTAGTCGCTGGGAGCCAAATCTGGCGAATATGGTGGACGTGGGAGCAATTCGAAGTTCAATTCATGTAGTTTTGCCATTGTTTTGATTGACTTGTGACACGGTGCGTTGTCTTGATGAAACAATTTTTTTTCTTTGCAATATGCGGTAGTTTCCTTGTAATGTCGGCCTTCAAACGCTGCAATAACGCTATATAATATTCACTGTTGATGGTATTTCCTTTCTCAAGATAGTCGATGAATATTACACCACGCACATCCCAAAATACCGAGGCCATAACCCTTCCAGCCGATTGATGCGCTTTCGGGAGCTTTGGACTAGGTTCACCAGTTGCTGTTCACTCAGATGACGATCGTTTTGATTCCGGAGTGAAGTGATGGATCCATGTTTCATCCATTGTCACATATCGACGCAAAAATTCCGATTTGTTACGTTTAAACATGGTGAAACACTGCTCAGAATAATCAACACGTTCTTGTTTTTGGTCAACAGTGAGCAAACGCGGCACCCACTTTGAACAGAGCTTTCTCATAGTCAAATGCTCATGCAATAGAAAGCCAATACGTTCTTTTGATATCTTTACGATGTCAGCGAACTCACGCAACTTCACTTTTCGATCATTCAAAACGATTTTATGGATTTTTTTGATGTTTTCTGATGTTACCGCCTCATTTGGACGTCCACTGCGTTCTGCATCATCGGTGTCTCTACGACCACGTTTGAAGTCAGCAAACCAACGTTTTATTGTTGTTTCTGATGGAGCGGAGTGCCCGTAACACTTTTCAAGCCATTGCTTCTCTTGGACGGTATTTTTTCCCATCAAGAAGCAGTGTAAAATTAAAACACGAAATTATTTTTGATCCATTGTTTTGAAAATAACAAAAGTAGCGTGACTCTTAGCACAATAACTCACAAACTAATGAATAGAATATCATGAAATTTTAACAGCTGTCTTCTGAAGGTTAGTACTAACTGAGAGAAAGGTGACTGCAATAAAACTAGCGTCATCTATGTGTTAGGCCCGGGACTTTTCAGCCCATGTGTTATATATTGCATACACATGTTCTCTATCAAGGGAAACCATCATTGGGTCAGTTATTATGCCGTAATGTTCATAATTCATACAAATATAAACACGGGATAACAAGTGATAACAAATCCTTAGTATTAATAATAATGCATAAAGTAGTTATTTTAGTCCGTATTTAAATTATGTATTTATGATATAAATTTTTATCATTAAGTCTCAACACACACTACTTACGTATCAAATTTCATTAAAATCTGAATTTGACACCCGGGAACCTTTTCTTATCAGTTATGATCAAAATAACAACCACTGCTGAAGGCCAACAGCAAACGTGTAGATATTAATAGAAGCCGTAAAAGTACTGAGATGTTCTGGTTCAATACTGGGTAACTTTTACTATTGTAGTTATTGCAGTGCATTTTCAATATTGGGCTTCCAGAGATTGTCCCGATGAAGCTCTAAACTATCTCGCAAACTTACTGTCTTCATCAAAGTATTCAGGGAGCTTTTCCCTCCTTGATAGTTTCTCGTAAACACGCATAACTAAGACTGTTTATCGTATAACTTAACTTACAATTGATGCTAGGCAAAAATGAGGAAATAGCAAGAAGTTGGTATCAAGCAAAGCGTCTAGTTACAGACTCCTCGCATTCGACAAACTCTACCAATGTATGCAACCAGCTATCCTAAAAATAAACGAAAGCTTTCACACCACGCCACTTTAATATAACCATGATCCTCTAATAACCTTCTAATGGATGATAACATGTACGCATAAACAAACACATTTACTTTAAACGTGAAGCGACCGACATTAACATGGCACCTTTTTATGGCACCACAACTACACAAGATTATACACTCGAGACTTTATTTTATTTCCTACTTAATAGACCGTGACCAGCCTTACGAGAATTCCAATCGGCTCGGAAAGACGAATAATTTACTCCTATTTACAAGGTAAAAATATTCGACCGCTAGATAGGAACAACAGATTTCGATTAAATCGTCTGGAGAGCCCAAGGGTCTAAGGTCCACGTTAGTACGCCGCTTTACGCTTGTATCGTGCCCACATTACTATTCTCTTACGTTCTGTACGTTGTTAAACTGGTCCCGACTACCCGCCGTTCTAATTAAATATAAATAAGATATGTTTTATTCAGCACGTTAGAATTTCGATTCGAATTTATTACGGAACGTTCTCCGAGTGATTTATAAAAGATTAAGGAACGCTTGTAGAGCTCGAGGAGCACGAAAGGAATGTACACTGGTATCCGGCCAAAAGGGAATCGGTATTTTAATTGCAAGATTGTTTGTTAAATGGGAATTAATTTTGTTATGCATTTCAAAGGCATTTCGTAAGCTTCATAATAGAATTTCGAAATTGTAAAGGATTCATCTATAGATATATCAAACAGATTACTATTTGCTAACCAGGTCAATATTAAAAAATAACTTTAAAATGCTATACGAGCAGCACTGAATTCAAATTCACAAGCAATTCAAGTGGTTAACTAAATTTGTGATATTCCATAATGTATAACAGCTCATTTTAAGAGTCACGTTTATATATATTTAATAACTAAACAGTTTCTCAAGCTATCACGGCCGTTTTCCGTTGTCGCAAGGGTTGTTATTAAGCGAAGGTACCTTTAATAGCCTAATACGAAGATACCCCTAGAAAGCTATTAGCTACATTCATGTCTCTGAAGAACGTTTTTAACACAAATGTTCCGTTACGAACATCGAACTCCGTTACGTAAACTGCATGCATGGTATCTCTCACGGTCTCTATTACTACAATCCTGTCTGAGCGGGCGCACCATTATGTTAAATATTTTGATTTTCCTTCAAGATTATATCCATCTCTTTCGGGTGTGCCAAGGGGGCTGTTCTCGGACCACTCTTATTTATTATTTCATCAACGACTTTCTTGACCGGCTTATATCGAAATGTATACGCGGATGACCTTAACATTTTTCGTAGAGTATACTCCAGTGCGCTATTGCGATAGCTGACTAGATACCTGTTTAACTCGATACAGAAAACAACACATAAAACATCAAATGGCCAATTGCAGATACATTATTAACATTACTTAACTCAGAAGTTATCAGCATTTTGTTATATTCAAACAAACGCAGTTTATAACATTTTTGTCTGTAATAAGCGAACTACTTCCGGAATTGGACACTCAATTACTTACACAAGTAAATGAGTAAGAGAAGGAACGAGAGAAGGGACCCAAAAAAAAAGGAGGAAAGAGAAAAAAGAGAAAGGTCAGATCTCGACGTTTCGCCTCCGTCGTAGGAGGCTTCTTCAGGAGAAAACAGGGAAACCAACGTGGCACGGTAACTCAACGTGTAAACCACGCCAGAGGCGACAAATTTGAGTCTTCGGTCTTTGCTCCACACCTCTCCACACTCACAGTAAAAGAGTTACAAATATTTTACTTTTATTTTTCAACATAGGCTCCATTAAGGTTAACACATTTTTTCATCGATGTTCTAGTATTTCTAATGCTCTCCGAGAAAAAGATTGTTCAATCGTTTACCACGCAAGTGCTCTTTTTTTGGAAACAGGTAATCGCTGGGGGCCAAATCTGGCGAGTATAACTCAACTAATTCGAAGCCGGCTTGTACTATTGCAGCTGTTCCAATGACGGGCTTGTGACTGGGTGCGTTATATCCTGATGTAGGAGAACACCTTTGTGCAAGTTCCCCCCACGTTTTTCTTTCAATCTAACCACGTAATTTGGAAACTAAGTTGGGGTAATAACCACCTGTATTTGTGGCCCCTTTCTGCAAGAAATCTATTAAAATTACGCCTTCAGCAGCCCAAAATGTGGATAGTATGACTTTCCCTGGTCTAGATTGCCTCTTGAAGTTTTTCAGCGGTGGTGGACTTCGATATATCCTTACTCTGTATTTTGGTTCCTACATCATAATGATGGATCCATGACTCATCCATTTTCACAAATGTTGCAAGAAAATGATCCTTGCCGTGTCTATAGCCCATTAAAGGATGACCTCAAATGTCTCTTCGAGTTTGCTTGTGCGCATCTGCTAACATTTTTTCATATTCAATTCGGCGATAATTATACTACACACCACATCTTCAACTAGTCGATGTTGTAGCACGACATCACGGACGTTTTTAAGTGGCGATTTTAGTCGCTCTACCTGCATGTTCGTCAGTACACCACTACTTACCGCATTCGAACTCACGACGCCACCTTTTAACTTAGTCATATGATACTGCAGATTCCCCTAATGTATCCATCAAATGTTAATAAACTTAACTTGGGGTCATCTCTTGTAACCGTTCGTTGAACGACACGATCCATTTTGAAACTGTTACATGACCCTCGTGACCTCGGACGTCTACTGTAAGCACGCTTTAGCAGGTTCAGATTTGTAAGTTTGTAGCGTTAGTCTAGATATATAGCAAGTTACAGCACGACGTGAAGATAAATAATTATTTTGGTTTATAAATGGGTCAGGGGCTGAGCAAAGGGGTTAGCCCTTGCATCTTAAGGTATTTGTTAAAGGAGACCGCTGTTCATGCCAAAAATAGGATTAGCGATTTTCGTTTTTATTCTGGTATGGGATTTTAATTTGTATGCTAATGCAGAGAGGTGGTAAGCTTCGCATATTTTCTATAGCAGCTGTTGGACAATTCTTTATTGTTCCAGCAATACATAAGCAAGCTAACCTCTGAATGTTTTGGAGTTTTTGTCTCCTCTACTGTTATTCCTTCCCTTTGGCGTTGTCCACCATTGTACTTCAAATATACTCTTACTTACATGTATGTATATAGATTTACTCCGTATAAGGTACCTTGTTTTGGACCCGGCGAGTGTGTGTATGCGTGTACGGTGCGACACGTTGAATTTACGATCGCATTTTGCATCTCCAAATCGGGCGCTGGAATTACCGATTCCTTAAAATCCGGTCCCTTCGTATGCCCGATAGTCGACTGTTCCGCGAGCGCGGTCCCCATAATGCGATTGTTTCTTCGAACCCGCCTCCTCTTCGTTCCGATGCCCTCGCTTGAAAACTACCGAGTTACGTCCGAACGTTTCTTTTATTGCTTTCGGTCCGGCAATGTTGAGACGCAACCATCCGCCAGCCTTTGTTCTTCTCGGTAGATTTTTAACGCTGTATGCGTGTCACGCGTATTATGTTACGATTTCTTAAGGGATAAATTGCCGCAGGCTAGTACTAGGAATTAATATTGTTCTGTCCGTTACGAAATTCGGGATTATCTTTCGGCGAAATACCAGAAGAATTAGTTGTGAGAATCTTTCGCGTCAAAGGAACCATGAACTCGCATCTTTTGTGGGTTTTAATTGGTTAAATTTAGTCTAATTTGTAAGATTACGTGAATGATGCATGGATTAAGGATAATTTCGTAGACTTGCTATTTATTTGAGAAATGTGCACCATATTGTGTCCAGGCAGTAACAGTTTTAGTAATCCATATCATCAAACTATGTTACTGTAGTGGATGTTTCGTAAAATGATAAATTTTGAAAAATTATTTCATATTTCATTCACACATTATTCTGATTTCAACTTTTTTGTACAAGTTCTATCAGTTACTGTATCTTCTACCATAACAGTTTCTCAGTACAATTGATAATACGCTGCATCAGAGTTTTTCCTAAAGTACAAAATAACTCATATATAAAATTGATCAAAACGAAAATTATAATAGGTAATTGCCCTATGAGCAATAATCGATCGATATGTTGTAAATTTCCGCGGTCGTTTTCTTTTAAAGAGTATAGGTTTCCAAGTTGAAACCGCGTCGTAATTGCATGAGTTTGCCGACCTTTCACTGTCAGTTGCGTGAAGCTTCTTCTGGTCTGATGTACGTCATATCGCTGCTGTGAGAAGAATGGATGCAATTACGGTGCCGGTTTCAATCTGGAAATCTAAATTCTTTAAAATAATCGGCAGAATGAAAGGTTCCTTTTTTTTCCTTCTTTATTTTAGATACGAACCTTTAAAGAATTGCTTAACTGATGAAATAGAGGAAGCTACACATTCCCTGCTAGGTTTTCCTCCTCACCACTGCATTTTCAATACAATTTGACAGTAACAAAATCATCTTATAATTGTCCCATTGGTAGGAATGGACAGCCCATGGAAGTTTCTTTAAACGAGGAAGGCACATTGTACGCAAGTAGAAAAGGATAGAGAATAATGGTAGAATTGAGAGTTAGGCTTTTTTGACAATGGAGATGTTGTGTTTCTCATTATTTACACCAATAAGAAACCATCAGATATTCCACAACTTTTAAGTGCTAAAGTATTAGTTTGTTACAATTGCTTTAAGATACTTGGTAGCATTCATACAAGTTTACGACGTATATTAAATGCAATAACGAAAAAGAATTGAAATATACCAAAGATGTAGCGAGATATAATGGTTCCTCTTCTACGGATGTCGGCCGTATCTTAACAGAACCACAGAAATTCCATGGCCTTGACATCAACAAGCACCGGTAATAAGAAATTTATATCACTTCCCTTTCACCCAACAGCAAAAGGGGTTAAGCAAAATTTTCCGACAACTAAATATGAACGTGTCTATTGTATCAAAAAACAACCTAAAGAATCTCTTAGGCAATCCCAAAGATAAACCGGAGATGATGAAAAGGAATTTACCAAATCACATGCAATGATTGTGATAAAGTTTATATTGGACAAACAAAAAGGAGTATCGAAACGAGGTTCAAAGAACATATTAAACGCTTTCGTTCCGATAAACTATCAAGCGTAGCAGAGCATATGGTAAAATCCGGACAGAAAATCGATTTAAAAAATTTTAAACTTCTTAAAAACGTAAACTCGTGTAAAGAATTAGACGCGTACGAAACGATATTTATGAAAAAGAACGGAAACTTATTGAACAGAGAACCACCCCCAATTGCACACTCGAGTCTGATTCATTTATTACCATAGACCCTGTTAACGATACGGTTCGCTTTTGTTCCATCCTTCCCGAAAATACACATATACCAGAGATTGGACCACCTAGTAGATTATAAAGAGTCATATGTTTTAGGAATTTTAGAGCCTGCGTAGAAAGTAATTTGCATGTGCGATATAGTTTTTTACATTCAATCGGTAACACGGTTGACAATGAGAATCCACGTTCTCTCGAAATGCTGCGTTCCGCCTAATTAATAAATTTGTGTGAGTGGAGTTTACTGCTATACCTCTGAATTACTATTAATATTATTTTAATTAGTAAGAACTTGCCTTTAATACGTAGGTCACGCTGTATATTTTGAGATACAAGAAAACTACAACAAATAAGATAAACATATATTTTCAAATAAAAATAACTACGACATAATAATAATTAGAATAACAATAAATGGTAATAAAGCTTAAATAACGGTATTTGGAGGTGTACCAACATTTTTTACCTGTTGAATTGCAACGATTTCGAGTAGAACTTAACGACTTATATTTCCAGCATAATGGAGTAATAAGGGATACCGCGCGAATTTGCACCCAATATTACTCAGGAAGCCAGAGCGATAAACCAAGGAATGCTACGAGTTATATCGAGTTTTCAGACACGACTTCATGAATGTTTAGAAAAGAGGGTAGTCATTTAATAGATGTTATTTTCAAAACAATATTTTTCTTGTTAAACGGTATTATATGTGCAATAAAGAGGTATTTCTTCGATTGTACGTCCGTAATAACCCCCTAAAAAACGTCAATACCCATTGCGCCATCCTATATAAAGCTCATAAGAAAGACCTGTAAATGTTTGCGGTTAAAGTGGCTATACACATCTTTTATTCGCTCTCCAGTCCTAAGTGCGTTGAACGCATTCAACTTTCAATCGCAAACTCCCCCCGAGGTTCCAAATACCTTTGTCTAATTTTAAAATATTTTCCGTCTGTTATGAATTATTCCTTCTCTATAAATAAATGTTGCGTTTCTTCGTTGGGATCCAGCGTGCGAGCTTGCTTTTATCGAGACTCAAAGAAAATTGGTTTCGTGTTCGCTGTAAGCTCTTTTGTTGTCGTCTTTTTACACTCGTACGGTTGCATTCAACGCCTGCGAGTAATCTCGAGAACCACGACGCTACTCCGTCCGCAGATTTAATCTGGCGGTTTTTATTTATACAGTACGCTGGTAGGTATGTGTAGGTGTTCCGTTGGTTTTAAAACTGTTGTGGCTACTGATTTCATAAGATATTGCACTATAATTATTGTTAATTGACTTTTTTGGACTTTATAATGATAATATTTACTTTACCCTTCATACTTTAATGTATGTTTAATTTATAGCACAGATGATAATGACGGAACCCTACTTGGCTTGAGATAGATTTTTGCCATCCTTTCACTACGGTTTGCATTATATATGTTAGATTAATAACAAAATAGAATGCTTATTGAATATAGTTACACAAATTAAATCAGAGGGAAGTTTTATATCCTTAAACTCAGTGCAGCCTTCTGAAAATGTTTTGAGAGCATGGATAATAATAATAATTTATTACCCCAAAAACAAAACCACTTACACCACTATAATCATATAATTATTCAGAGAGCACTATGTGTATGTACGTAACACGAATATACACATACATATAGCTATCTTAAATTAACTAAAGGTTTAATTCATACTTACGAATAAAAAAATAAAAGAAAACGCATAAACGCTTTCTTTCTGCATAAAGTATAAATTCATTGCAATACATAAAATCATTCAAAAAAAGGAAATATCGCCGATCAAATTACTCAAGATTCTGGTTATATGTGACACAAGTGACTTAAATAATACATTAGTTCTTGTTCTCGGAACTCTAAGAGTTACATCACAACGCGTATTAAAAACAGGTATGTGAAAATCTACGAGGGGAGGTCCAGAAGTTCGTGGAATGGAAGGGTTTTAAATAGAATAAAACAATAAATCTATTTTTCCTTTTCAATATAATCACCCTTAAGCACAATACGTTTATTAGATCTATGAATTAATTTTTCTAAACCATCATAAAAATATTTTTTATCTTTCGCCTCAAAATGGGCGAAAATTGCCTCCTTTACCTCATTGTCGTCGGAAAACTTTCTTCCATGTAAGTCTTTTTTTAAATTGGGGAACAAATAAAAATCACTAGGCGCCAGGTCTGGACTGTAAGGTGGATGGACTAGACTATTGATTGAAAGCCATGCTTGTGCAGAGCAGCCATTGCAACTTTGCTCTTGTGAACCGGCGCATTGTCTTACAAGAGCAACACACACTTGGTTCATTTTCCTCGACGTTCTTCCTTGATGGCCTCCTTTAATTTTTCTAATATCACTGCGTAATATTCTCCGGTTATGCTCCTACCTTTTTTTTTTCTAATCAATCAATAATATTCCCTCACAATCCCAAAATAGAGTAGCCATCAACTTTCCAGCCGATTCTGACACTTTGAATTTCTTTGGCGGTGGCGTCCCCTTTTTATGCCATTGCATGGACTACTGTTTGGACTCAAGCTCAAAGTAATGAAGCCATGTTTCATTCACCTGTCGCTATAATTTCTTCTTTTGCAAAGGTTTTTGAAGTGTTAATTTATAAACGTCTTTCTTATGGTATTAAATCATATCTCTCTAAATCTCAACATGGTTTCTTGGCAAATAGATCCACTGTAACTAACTTGGCTCAGATTTCTCAAACAATTGCTGAAACCCTGGGTGGGGGTGGTCAACTGGATGTTATTTGTACCGATTTTTCCCGAGCTTTTGACCTGATTGATCATCATAAGTTGTTGGAGAGGCTGAGCTTTTCGGTCTCAGCAGGAGTTTCCTAAGATTAATTCGATCTTATCTTCTAAACAGTATTAATTACGTTTATTTTAATGGATTTAAATCTCGTACATTTTACTCCACTTCTGGAGTGCCTTAAGGATCGAACCTCGGCCCGCTCTTCTTTAATATATATATCGACGAAGTCCATTAACTGTCCTTTATCAGCCTATGCTGGTGATATTAAAATCTACCGCGCCGTTAACGCTTGCAATGATGTTGACCATCTGCAACTTAACTTAGACTTGATTCATACCCGGTGTCTGCATGATAAATTAAAATTAAATGTAGATAAGTGTTTCTTCAAGTCTTTTACAAAAAGGGTGTGTATAATCGATTCTCTGTATTGTATTAACAATATTAATATTGCTCGTCAATCTTGTATTAAATATTTAGGTGTGATATATGATGAAAACTTTACCTTCTCTAACCATGTCTTAGACGTCGCGACAGCCGCTTCTAAGTTATCAGGATTTATCTTTCGCACTTGTAAAGATTTTACTAGCCTTCATGCAATAAAGACTCTTTTCTTTGCTTACGTGGTTTCCAAGCTCGAATATGCATCCGTGGCTTGGTATCATTTCTACAACATCCAAATCAATCTTCTTGAGCGGATTCAGCGCAAATTCTTGAAATATCTATCATATAAGAACGATGGGCAATATCCTATGCGAGGTATACCCTACGACGAGCTACTTCAGAGGCATGACTTTGTAACGCTTGTGGAAAGAAGAAACCGCATTAGTGCTTCATTTATGCAAAATATTCTCAGCGGCAGAATTGACTCTCCTGGTTTACTGTCTGGAGTTGGTCTCATTGTACCACGCCTGGAATCGAGGTTGCATCACCTGCTACGGATCCTTACAACTAGGACGAACTTGCTCTGGCGAGCGCCGTTTGTACACTCGGCAAGAAACTTCGATAACTATAATTTAAATTTGCCTTCGTTTGTCACATTTTCATTTTTTTATTTTATTTTAATGTTTCATACTAGTGATATTTATTATTTAATTATTTCTTATTAGTATTTCCGGTATTTTTTCTTCTTGGTTTGTTTTTAATGCGTTACATGTATTTAATTTTATTTAATATTGTGTCCATTTTTGGATGTTCATCTGTTGGGCATTTAATAAATTTCCAGACCGGCTTAACCGGAATTGTATTGTCCTAGAAAGAAAAAACCAGTACGAAGCATATGGCGCGTCTTCGCGTTAGAACTATAACCGATATTAGGCATTAAATATTATCACTTGAAACATCGTCTGATTCTATTATCGATACTCTAGGGTAGGTAGGATAGGTTTATGACAGTTTCGGCCTGTAATCTGCCCTGATAGCCCTTGCGTACCACGAAACCTACCCAACATACTATAAATACATATTCTAAAGAACTCATTGTATCAGTTTTTTGAAAATTATGACAATCGAATTGTAAATTGATTTAGGTTAATGACATTTGTATAATATATTTACAATCCTTATAAGTACTCTCGAAAAGGTAACATTATATTATGCAATACTTCAACAGACAATTTTATAATAACGCAGCTTACACACACGTTTGACATTTAATAAATGTACTTAACTCGTAGAAAAAATTCTAATACTAATATAAACGTAACATCCTAGACGTTAAATTTGTATGAATAGAGAATAATTAAGCAAAGCTTCATGTATAACGTCCACTCTTGCCTATTTACGGATCGTTAATGCGTTAAAAAAGAAATGTCGAAATACCAGTACGTATCTGTTGAAGTTTTTCTACTAATCGAAACCGTTATAGCTTATTGATGATCCTCTTTAAATTTTCAAGCGTTATTAACAAGGAAAATACCTCTTAATCACCTGCATTTTATTTACCGTCCGTGCACAAGAACCGATGAGGCTCCAGTGCTCGAAACGAAATAAAACGCGTTGGTCCGATTTTTCTCTCAACCGTAGTACTTGAACGCTAACGATTCAAAAACAAAAAAACACGTTCGGAACGACGTTGAGTGTCGGGTATCGAAGTGCTGCTGATTTGTAGATGACGAGGCCTATATCTTGTATCCTCGTCTGTTTAAATATACACGTGCGTCCATGATCCTTTGAATTTGATGTATATGTAATTTAAACCCACATGCCTACTAGATGTCTGCAATTTTAAAGCAAAGGATATGTGTAAAATAATATAACCATATTGGGAATAAAACATCGTTTACATGTTTTCTGTTTGTGTTAAGATATTCTACTTCCAGGTTTTGAATTTTTTGATGTAATGTTTTCCATTTATCTGTAAACCACTCTTTCCAAATAAACTACTCTTCGAGATGCCTTGTGTTTGGACACTCTTTGTATTACATTAACTCAGGTGTCCCTCGTATCAGGTGTGACAATGTTTTAGATTTATAGCAACGACTTGAGAGTTGGTGTGCGACCAGACATTTTGTCCTAATACGCGGATTTCGGAAGATGCGTGATTGTTAGTCCTTCCGTTCCGGGGCGCTTTCTTTCATTAAGCACAGATGTCTCCGACAATGTAACGTATTATCATCGCATCTACCTAACTTTGAACAGTAGACAAAACCGGTATGATATGGTTTCGAATTATTATTGCAGACGACCCAAAATATATATCAAATATAAACAGCATGATCTGTACTCGAAAACTAACCTCTCTTCCGCAATGCGTCGCTCCATCTTGATTGAAGGCATTACGATCAAATTTTTTGTCTATTTGCCGGACAAACAGCCACAATATCATTTTATGTTAAAGTCATCACCTCGGATCCATTCCGATACAGCTTCATTTGACCTATAGCAGTTTTATGTAATTTTGCGAAGGTATATGAATATGCTATTTATTCCAGTATACTTATTAGTGTGACATCGACACTTTCTGATCGTCAGCATGGCCTCTTACCTGGAAGACCTACAGTAACTAACTTGGCAGTTGTTACTCAATATATTAGTGAGACACTTGACAATCGTAGCCAAGATGATGTATTATACACAGACTTTTCGTGTGCATTCGGTGCAATCGAGCATGAAGTTCTACTCAATAAGCTGGATTGTTTTAGATTTACTTTCTCCTTTCTCAAGCTTATAAGCTCTTATTTGTCGGAGTGTGTTAACTACGTATTCTATAATGGCTACCGGTTGCAAGAATTTATATTTACTCCTGGCATGCCGCAGGGCTCCAACTTAGAACTACTATTGTTTCAATTTTTTATTGACGATCTGGTGGTTAGCATTTCATGTCCGGTTTTAGCTTATGCTGACGATGGCAAGATCTGCCACCAACCAAAATGTTGCACTCCTTCAGAAAAATGTTGACTTGATAATCGTTTGGTGCCCAACCAATAGATTGAAGCTAAGTGTCAATAAATGGCGGCATATCACCTTCACCTGTAAAACGAATCTCTTAAACTCGTTCTGTAGAATAGAAGGGGAGATTGTACATAATCATTCTAAAGATCTTGGTGTTGTTTTTAATAGCCGCTTAAGCTTTGCGTAGCATGCTGAAGAACTTTTGGTGGCATAAATATGTTAGAGTCTTTGTATTTTTTCTTTGTAATGAGAAGTAGCACTTCCATGCACCTCACTTTTCGTCTATTCTACGTTTGTACCACCTATTCCAAGAACAATAATATTTTACACAATGCCCCCACATATAACATGTGTAATTTAGCAAATAAACATTATACTGTTTCTTTTTGAAACTACATAAATTTTCAATAATTTCATTTTGTTTGGTGTAACTTGCACACGCCTTATCTATAGTTACTCTTTACGTTACTTATTATTAGGTCTTTCGTCTATAAGTTTATTTTCGCAATGCATTGTGGTGGAAAATCTCAGGCTCTTTGATTTTTTTTTATGGGTTCTATGATTTAAATTTTGTTCTATTTGTTTTAAAATTAAATCATAATGTTTTCTAATTAAAATAACCAAATGCAAAGTTGAAAAGATAAATATATTGACAAATTAATAAATATATACCGCTTTTTTACAAGAAAAATATGTTTTTATAGAAAACCTAAGGCAAGCCTTGTGTAGCTAATCTATAAAAATTCTAATTAATTTACGAAACAAAAATAAGATCGATAGATGCAAATAATTTTGAAGAACTTAAGAAGATTCGACGTCTTTAATCTTTGAAATCGTACTCATTCGCACGTGATTTCTCGCCTTTAAGGTGGACTGGTCTTCGGCTTCCAATATATGTGTCCGGAACTTCCAGATATTTTTACATGCAGTATCAGCTCATACATTTTATGAACGGATATAAACGAAGATCTTTGCAAAATTATAGAGTTATATGAGAAAATAACTAATTATTCTAAGGAGAAACGATGACAACATGTCTGACTTTGACACGATTTTTTTTGCTTTTGTTTTTTATATCCATAGGAACACATTTGTTTACCTATATGGTACGCCACACAATGCACACATACTTGATATGAGTAAGGTTATAAATGTAAATGCTGCCAGTCGTGCCATCCTTCAATCGTACGAGAAATTTTGAAGATTATAGATATAATTTCGTAATAATGCATATTTATACAATGTGATTGAAATGCGTGAGTACAGTATATAAAACGTCTTTTAAGAATGAAATTTGGAAATATTTATTTATATAAAAAAATATGTTTAGGAAAAGCGATATATATAATAAACGATAGTAAAGTTTAAGTCTCCTTTGTAACTGTTGTTGATGGGACTCTTTTTTTAAACAAGAAAATTGTGAATAATAAGTTAATAAAGAATACCCAAAGTAGATATCTGTAAAACTTTAGAAAGAAACCTATACACAGATATCTGTGCTTAAAATTCATAAAGAGGGAGTACTAACGATACTTTGCCTTCAACTTCTAACATAAACCATAATAAAAAAATAACGGCGTGCACCAAACAGTGACGAGAAAATATCTGGAATAGGTAAACTAGTAAAATTTAGAAAAATTCATTGATAATTAAGGGACAATATTTCATATCATTAGAGTATGTATGACTTTCTATTATTATTTACTTGGGAAATGTAGTACCTCATTTAATTGTACATTTTCTGTACAGCAGTGTATATACTCGCAGCCTGCGAGCGCCGTTTCGGTTATGTAAATCAAGTGGTGCATACAGTGAACCTCGCCTACACCACGCCGTACCACGAAAAGAAAGTAAATAAAACGTCAATGTTAATAGCTCAATGTCTCCTTTTCAGATCGATCCGTTCGAGCGTCCGGTGACGTATTCGGGTATTGAAAGTACGTACATCATTTGTTTAGGCGAACGGCCGTCGACAATTACACGAAGTCGGTCCGGTGCCGGCGGCGCGCTGAAAAGGCACCTCATGTCACTCACGTGTCGGACACGTGCGTCGCATGAGAACCGTCTTGGAGAGCGCGAGATTCGATTTGCGAGGAGCTATTCGCCAGCCCGGAATAACTAAAACCAACCTAGAATATTTTCGTAACGGCGTCGCGCGATTATTTTCAATTCGCAACAGAATATACGACCCTACAATATACACGCGTATGCATATATACATTAGTGTGTGGTATTACGTATGTACGTTCGAACGATACGATTGTCTATCTCCGGTAATATCGCTTTGTGAATTTCGCTTGTAAAACGTTAGACCGCCTCAGCATCAGTTACACGAACTTTAATGCATTCGGAATACAAATTTAGGTAGGAGCGTTTACATTACGAAGTTCAATAAACCCGGCAGAAGTTTTCGAATCGTATGGGTTTGAATCGGTAGCTTCTTCCGCGGTATACACGTAGCAATTACCTATGATGTTTAATATCATTTTCTGGCTCTAGCAATTACGAAGGCATGGCAAATATTTATCAATTTCTTCAGAAGAAAGAGTTCGAATTTCAATTTAACTTTTCTAATTGCAGAAGGGGAACAAATCTGGCCTATAATCACGTTGGTATAGAGTACATATATATATATATATATATAATTAATATATTTATAAGTCAATTAAAGATGTTCTATTTCTCTCCCCGGTTTCATCCCGCGTTTGACGTTGGTTTTCAGAAGCACTGGACACGTTGAGTTAAACCACGACTAGCTCAAGAACAAGATGAATGCGATTACATTCTTCTGGTAACCAACGTCGAATACGGGATGAAACCCGCAATCGGCGAATAACACCGCTTGATTTTAAGGTTCAATAAAACATGGTCTCCTCTAGCAAAGTATTGAGATATTTATTGATTTATAATGTATATATTTGGGCATTAGGTGGGTAACAGCATACCTTGTAAATGACCGTCATGGCATTTCTGGCACATGCGTACTCTTTTGACAAAGTTTGCAATAATCTCCATTGTTTCGGTGGTTGCGGGATTGTTTGCATAAACCTGTGACTCTAGATGACCCCATAGTCAGAAATCCAAAGGTGTTAAATCGTAAGAACGTGGTGACCAATTTTGGTGACAAAATCGGGACGTAACACGACCAGGAGCAAACTCGTACATGGCAGTCAATGTTACACGGCCCGTATGATGTCATGCTGAAGCCACATGTCATCAAGAGCAATATTTTCCAATTGCGGCACAAGAAACTGCGTTATCATAACACCACTTCTACGAGCTCGTGTCGTGTGTTTCATATCGCTAACTTAACCAGCACTTTTTTGATTATTCTTTTCACAGAAGATGTCGACCGAATATTGAAAGCACTTTACGAATGCTTTTAATAATAATGTTTAACAATCAGGACGCGCTGTTTTATCGTATAATACCCCATATTTACTCCCATCTCTCAACTTTCCATCTATAACGTCATAATCACGTGTCACTATGACTGTCAAGCATGGCATATATAGCATATATATCTACAGACATCGTGACATTTACATCTGATATTTTTTTAGAAATTTGAAAACGTTAGTAAAATGCAAGAAAAACGTAATACATGGTGCTAACTGAAATGATATCTGCAGAATGATGGTTAACCCATTATTAAGTTATTCTCTTCTTACCTATACGCGTAATAAACGTTTTTGTTCGTACGGCGCATTACATTACCAGGTTATTACCCGCTTGTTAACACACCCTTGGTCTGGTACTGGCTTTGCGAACCTTAATAATCACATTACATTATGTAATGTATTAATCAGTGTAATATATCTACATATATATATAGACATAAAATATAATAAACAAATAATAATCCGATCTCTAATTATTACAATTATTATTGTTAATATTATTATTATTATGATTGTCGTATTAACTATTTAGATTTTTTATAGAGCATCGTTTTCTACGTAAAAACGATATATTTTTTATAAATAAAGAAATCATAAAAAGATCTTTCTATCTGTTAGTAAAGAATATCTGTTTTAATTTTCGAAATATTTACAGAGATTTGAAGATCGTGATGAATCCTAGTATTTTGAAAACTGTTAGTTACTTCACTAACATTTGGGACTTTTGGTATTGTATTTGCTACATAATTTTATATATTTGAAATTGCCCCTCTTTACACCTATTGCTTTAAGATCTTCCCCGATAACACACCTCAGTTTAGTTTTCGCAAGACACTGTACCATGGCACTTATTTAAGAAAAACAATAAATGTTCCTAACCTGAAGTTATTCTAATTTTAGACATGTTTTACACATTTCACATAATTTTTGACGTTATATGTACAGATATTTCTACCGGTTAACGTAATATAAAGAAATACATTTTAATTGTAAATTCTCGACACTGACAAAGATAGAAAACTGTACAAATTGTAGTGGAAAATCTCAGACTCTCTATTTTGTAAACGGGTTTTTTAATTTAAATTTTGTTCTTTTTCGTTTTTAAATTCAAATATAGTGTTTTAAAATTAAAATAACTAAATATAAGATTGTAAAAATAAATATATTAACAAATCAAAAAAAAAATATATATATATATACGTATATACCGCTTTTTCTAAGTCAATCCCTGTCTAGCTAGTTTTAAATATCCTAAATACGATACGAAATGAAATAAGAGCAGAAATACAATTAATTTTGAAAATTGATTATGACTTGAAGTCTTCAATTTTGGTAATCGTACTGACTCACACGTAATTTCTCATATTTTAGGTATCCTGGTTTTCGGCTTCCACAGATGTGTCCGGAATTCCCAAATTTTTATAATATCAGCTGATACACTTTTTAACTTTAAATATATTCGAAAATTTTCATATATTAAGATTAATTTGAGAAAATAGATTATTCTCAGAAAAGACGATTTCGATGTGTGTGACTTTGACACGATTTTTGTTTATATCGATCGTTATCGGGGTTACACATTTGCCTATACGCTAGGCCACACAGTAAACACACTCTTGATGGAAATGAAGTTATTTAGAGGTAATGCTGCCAGGCGTGCCACCCTTCCGTCGTACGAGAAATTTTGAGGATAGTGTGATATACTTTCGGGATGATACATATTTTAACAATATGATAAAAATGTGTGAGTACAGCACATTAAACGTCTTATAAAAACGAATTTGGAAGTTATTAATACATACAAAAATATATTTATGAAAATCGATATATATATAGTAAACGATAGTGGAGTTTATGTCTCCTCTGCACATGTTGTTGAAGGGGCTCTTTTTTTAACATGAAAATTGTAAATTATATGTTAATAAAGAACACCCAAAGTAGATATCTGTAAAATTTAGAAAGAAGACTGTACAGACTAAATATCTGAAATACAATTCAATAAAGTGCTCTCTTTTTATTGAATTTTATTTAACGGTACTTTGTCTCCAACAATAACATCAACAATAATAAAAATAAGGACGTGAACCAACCAGTGACGAGAAAATATCTAAAATAAATAAACTAGTGAAATTTAGAAAAATCATTGATATTAAAATTTAATAGACAATATTTCATATCATTACAAAATGTATTTTTTTACCTCGTTAATCTACGGAGTGATCAACAGCTGTTATTATCAATAATGACTTGTCATTATTTGCATAATAGTTGAGAATCGGAAATAAGAAAAATAAACGACGCTGGTTTATTTTTCTTATTTCAAGTGCGATGATTTTCATTAAAACCGTAATAGAAATTGATACTTTCATGGTGTTGACTACAAAATACGTACAATAACCTAATAAGTTAACTTACCTTATCTAATACCTTTGAAAAATAAGCGTTTCATGTTCACCGTCAGAAATCTTGTGTTTCAGTTTTTAATAACGAAACATTTAGTGAAACTTTCGATATAAATCACGGTAGGTATCATTTTAGTATTTCCACCATACACCTTAACAATATAACGATCATATCAAATTCTGAATGGTGTAACATCTCAATTCCATTCCCGAATCTCCCCGATTTCTTTTTAAATAATTTCCGCACGTATAATTCCTCTAAAAACCACACGTCGACCGCAGACCCCGCCGTTAATGACGTCAAAAGGATCAGCGCTCGACCCGAACGCAACGATACAACAATAACGGCACATAAATCAAAATTGACTCATCGAGGTTTCATTCACAAAAAGGTATCGAAGCTTAATAATAGAGAGAAAGCTTAACGTCGTGCCGGACGCGATAGAGAATCGACAATCGCTAATGACGTTCCGGCAGCGCCCTATAATTTTTAAACGTCGAATTCCTTTTGTTTTAAGGTGGCGTTCGTTTCTTGGTCCAGGTACGGACTCTAATGTACCGTGCTTAATACGGAGATAAATGGTGACTCGGTGTTAATTCCGTTCTTCTTCGCTCTCAAGAATCGATTCATTAAATTTTATGACTTACAGAATTTATAAATGCGATACTGTTGCACTAAAAGGAGAAGTTGAGAGGAGAAGGTTGGGTAACGTTGACGTTGAGAATAGAATTTGAAGTCGTATTCTAACGGTGAATTCTTTACGGAGAAGGAATGTCTAATCCATACAGCTTATTTTAGGAATGTGAATTGTATCCTCCACTAATCTAAATATTAAATTCCATACTTAAGGTCCTTTGGCATATGTCTGTTTTTGTACGAAAATATAATGTGGTGTAGTGGCAAAAATAAAGTAGAGACATTATGCGATAAAATCAGATAATGTTGCTTGTATTACAACTATTTCAAATCTAATCTCTGGATATCGATAGCCAAGGAAATAAGTAATTTATTTGAAAAGTTTTCATTCCTTCATTCATTAGAAACGGCTAGATATTTGTGCTTATGTCAGAGAAAAGTTATTTTGCATTATGAAATGTTATGTTTAAGTTCCGTGAGAGAGCATTTTGCTTCATCTTCATTCATTGCATTAAAAACAACGAGGTTGCTAATAACAATAATAATATATATTTTTATCCAACAGATAAACGTTCAATAACGGAATAACACCAATAATATTAAATAAGTACGAGGGATAATCATTAAATAAATCACAAACAGCTGTAGGAAAGTTGAAAACAACAGGGAGTTATTTCTCTATCTGTCAGTAGGTGTCAGCACAATCCAGCAGCAATGGTCCACTCAAAAACTATGAAGAATACAATGCAAAATGTTATCAATCCGCTAATTACTAACGCTATCGAAAATCAACTGGATAGAAATGGAAATATCCAACTTGATCAGGATGGATTACAATTTCAGCAAGAGAGCTTCTCCTCACTATGCTCTTCCAGTACCGCAGTGGTAACACATTGTATCTCCAAATAAATGGATAGGTCGGAAAGAATCTATAGAATGACCACCCAGATCGCCTGATTTAGTGCCACTAGACTTTTTCCATGAGGTTATTTAAAGCCTGTTGCATTTGCCCCTCAACCTCAAAATTTAGAACTTCGACAGGGGATTACTGCAAGCTGCCTTAAGGGAAATTTATGAAAATGCATGCCGCTGTTTTGAACAACGGCTATATCGTTGTTTAGCGAACAATGGAATGCTTTGAACAAGTGTGGGATTGATTTTTTTTAAGAAAAATATTTTAATTCTTAAATAACTTCGAAAACGAAAGTATAGCATTTTAGGTATGGAGTTAAAGTATGTTTGAGTAACAGATGCTTAGGCCTAAAACAAAAAGAATCGATCAATTACAAAAAACTAAACGCCAAAATGTACTGTTAAAATGCGTAATTAGTCGGTACTCCTTTCCATTTAAGATTTTTAAGGGGGCAGCTCCCGAAGGCCGGGGGTTAAAGTGATTGGATCAATGTTTGCATAAAAGGTTTCCCCCTCGATAGTCCTTCTTACGTGTTTCAGAAAATTTTTCATTAATTGCCAGAAATTTAGGGTGGGAAGTTTCCTAATGAACACACTGTACATGTTTTCGGCATAATTCAAAACAAACACTGCCAGGTACACTCTGGCAACCAAATTGAGATTGAACCAAATATTTCCACCATAAGTGCTTCTATAGAGATAGTGGAAGCATTCAATCGGCATTTTGTTCAAGCACCTATTAATGCGTCGTTATCCATCCGTCATATGTCTACCTTCAATCACATATTATATGTAATAGCTATGCAATGTACTTGCATCCTTACTCGGAAAGGGAAATACTCTCGATCTTTACTAATATGAAAAGTAAATCCACCGCGGGTCCAAATGGTATTCTCACTCATATTGTTAAAGAATTTAAACTTGGAATGGTTGCCCTAATTACACATTTGGTTAACAGGTCTTTTGAGACAGGAGTTTCTCTTAAATCCCTAAAAGTCGCATCTACCAAACCTATTTTAAAAAAACGGATATCCTCAGCAAATTGCAGCCTATTACCATACTTTCCTCCCTTGCTAAATAATATGCCATGTTTAATAGAATAAATAGCTTTATTAACAGATACAATATTATATGCCCATTTCAACATGGATTCCGAACCAAAGACATCCACCAAAATATACTACGAAATAGCGAATGCAAACTATATCCGGTGGACATTGTTTGCGATCTAATTAAGGCTTTTGACTGTATGAAAGACCGTTGATAAGTTGTACACAATGGGTTTTCGGAGGAAAATTTGCGAGTCGATCAGTTTTTATTTTTCGGAGAGAGTGCAATCTGTTGAAGTACCTATAAAAAGGGGTGATACAAGTCGAACTTTCGGATCGTTTTTAATGCCTAGCGGGATTGGTCTAGCCAAAGGATCTGTTCTTGCTCCCACACTTTTCTCTCTATTTTTGAATGAAATTGCGTAGTTTATTTGCGACTATCATATAGTTTATTACGCCGACGACGTAACTATACTTTCAGCCAGCGTGGAAGACCGTATTGAAACCGATGCACGGGCTATGTTGCACCAAATGTACGTTTGGTGCTGCACTAATAGCCTATCATTAAATCTCAATAAAAGGAAATACATCCTTTTTCATACCTTTCAAAAGAGGTTAAATACAAATTTTTGCCTAAATATCAATAATTGCATTTCCGAAACCAGGACGGCCAAGCTATTGGGTGTAACCTTTACTGGGACTATTATGAGATGGAACGACCACTCCAGACAGCTGATTTCTAAATCAAGTAGAAAAATATGTAAACGTTACGATGAAGATGACGTACTGTGTATTATTTGAAAACCTGCGTTAATCTTAGTATTATCACCAACTAACCATTATGACTTACAGGTTTTCTTCTAATTTTTAGGCAAGATTTGCTGGTGGTTGTAAATCGTAATCAAACAATATACTTTGCTCAAATTAAATATTATATTCCGTATATTTGAAATTAAAATTGTTACCTACTTGGGTAATTTTACGAGAAAGTTTTTTATTTATTTTGAATAATCATTTGTTAGTTTAATACTTGGATTAGAAAAAAACATACAATACATTTTTCCAATGAATTCAATTTATGCGTAGTTTCCTCGCTCAATCTAATTCTAACCAATGATGCTATTCTCGTATAACTCTGAGCGACTGACTATATACTGCTGCCGTTACTGGTATACGTCGATTACCCGGTCGTATATGCATTCATATGAAAATAATGTTTATACAGGTAGATGCACAGTCGGTCATCAAATCGTGTGTTGCAACGGAATCAGTGAATAGTCCCTCTGAATAGGAAGATCTTATCTAGCCGGTCGGTGGATGTCTGCTTGAGTGGATCCGCAGAACCAGGCGGGACGTCGGTATGTTGAGCGTTGAATTGTAGAAGAAATATAACAAGATTGATGGTAGTTGGAAAAATAAAAGGATAAAGATCTACTCCCCCGATATTACGCTATATGATACCCGGCTATTTATTATTAAATGACAAACCATAGTTCATACCGATCTTTCTTAATTACTGATTTATTTGAAACGGTGCGGGTGATTTACAGAACTGATATGGATAATGGCTGAACTAATGGCATGTGTTAGTACGGTAATTGATACTAAATGAAGAAGTCAAACACTTCACTTGTTTAATGGTGATCTTAGTTATCTATGTTTTCGATTCTACTTTAATTGTGTTTAACTTTATAGGTTTAATGGAAATAGTAAAGACAGCACTACTACAATTTTCTAGAATATTGAACTAATTAACTGCAGATTATACACTGGGATAGTACTTATACGTTTAAATAAAGTATTTATCCTCTTAATGATCAAGTGAAGCACTTTTGCTTTCTCCTTTATTATTATGAAAAGCAATTGTAGAACGCATATGCGAGACGATTCACAAAGTTTTGTTTTCTTTTATAACATGATGTTCCATCCATGTTTCCTTTTGAAGATCTTATAATATAATTATATTTCTTACGTAAGGTCATAAATACAATAACGTTCTAAAATAAATAATAACACTGAATGTGCAAGTCCACTCTATCGTGTACGGTTGAGGAGCTATGGCGTCTTGAAGTTTGAAAGATAAACGACTTTAGAGTTTTGAAAATTTTAAAAGCGTATATCTTCTGAACGGTTGCAGATATTGAGGTGAATTCTTTTATCATAATTTACGCGAAAAAATGTTTCTTTTAATATGTCACACCACCGTATTTGGTGCAGTTTTATGAATCTAGGTTTTGCACTTTCTCAAAATTCCATCGTCGATATTTCGCGAACGATTATAGCTAACGTATTGAAACTTCTCAGGCGTAGCACGCCCGCACGGGTTCACATTTCGACACGGTCAAACCGCCGGAATTCAGACCTCCGATTTTTCAGGTCGAAAAAAATTTCGTTTTGGTCAAAAAAACTGCGACGTTTTCATTAGCAGAAAACGGGAAGAGCTAAAGGCTCCCTTACTGATCCGCCGTAATGGCTCTTACGTAGGCTGTAAGTGCTTAAAAGAAGGACGTCCTAGCTTAACCCGTTCCGACACTACAGTGTTATAGTGTTGCTGTGTATCTCGTGTTAGCCTGTTGGATGTAGATTAAGGGTAGTCCCTTCTCTGTGCTGTAATTGGATTATTCCTCTTGAACAATAAGTGATGTTATCTTAACATGTCTCTGTTTTCTCAAAGTACAAAATGCCTTGAACACTTGAGAAGTTAATCAGTATTAAATCAATTAATACGATTCTCTGCTAAAGTGAAGGAAATACCATAGGGTAAGTTTTGTAGGTTTTCCATCTGAAGTGACAGCCTGCGCCTACCTTTTAGACAATAAACGGATTCCTTGAGTAAAGAGTTGTATTTCTATCAAGACCATCCAGTTGTCGACCCATTTTTGTATCCTGTCATATGAGGTGTGGCACTCTTCAATAAGTGCCAACTACATCGACCGGAACAAATGATAGCCTGAAGGGGCAATGTCTGGTGAATACAATGGATGGGACTGACCTGGAGGTGGCCTAGCATTGTCGTACTGCCAACTCAGCCTCTCATGTCTATCGGACCATTCCGGACATTTCTCTTAAATAGTTTGTTTCAAACACATTAATTGGGGTCGGTAACGTTGGGAATTGATAGTTTTAGACGGTTTCCTCAGCAGCTCATAGTAGACTACACCCAGTATGTCCCACCAAATACAGAGCATGACCTTTAACCTGAATATAGCGCTTTGGCACTGATGGATCTGGTTCACCTAGCTTCACCCAGCTTCACCCATGCTAGTTTGCATTAAGGATTGTCGTAATGAATTCATCAACATGTTTCAATGTTCCTTTCTTTCAACTTGTGTGGTACCCAATTCCCTGCCTTCTGAACCATTTCCAGCATATGTAGGCGTTTTTCAACTGTGGGTCTGTCAACGTCCAATGCTGCAGACAACTCCGCAAGTTCCTCCTTTTGAAACTTTCTTGGGCGATCAGCGCGTCCTTTGTCGTTGACATTGAAATCATCGCTTTTAAAGCATTGGAACCAATATCCGCAGATTGGCCCCGATTGAGCATGGTAACCGTAAGCATCCACATGCAAACGGCACGTTCCCGTAGCACTTTTCTTCAAAAAATGTTAGTGGAGAAGAACTTCCCGCAAATGCTGCTTTTTGGAACGAATTCCGATATTTTCGATGGGATATGTTTGCACTCTAAACAAAAATTTTGTACTGCGTTTAGCAGCTTACATACAGACCTTTTAAATCCATATATCAACAGGTTAGAAAAAAATGAAAGCTATACTATTAATGCCATCTATTGGAAAACAATTAAAACTTATTCCCACACCCAATAGTTGATGTGAATTTCCAAAGGTTTATTTGATTTTGAGCGAATAAATGGTTTCTCAATATTGCCGATTACTTGGGGGTTCTTCCTCATTTCCAGGTTCATCCATTCCCCTTTAATGCAATAAAATCGTTTATTTTTTGACTCCGTAAAACTGCTGTTTGCCTAGGAAAAAAAAAACGTAAGCTAAACAATTTTGCAATTTACCATTGAACACCACTCTCATCGAGGACGCATTTCAACTCGACCAAACAATTCCTCCCGCACAAAAACATCGCGAGGCAAATAAACGAGCGCTTTTTTCGACAGCTAAAAGCGAGATAATTAAAAAAAAAACAAAGAGAAGGATCGGGTGTCTGCCTTTCAGTTTTCAGTGAATTAATGTTATTTAATATTGGCGGGAGCGGATCGCGAACGTTAAAATATGCGAAGGAAAACAGAGGCCTGCTGTCTAAACGTCAATTTGTCGGCCGTCAGACAAATAAAAACGGTTGTCATCGTTAAATTAGTGAGATGCGCGTTGCCGACTTTACTATTGGAATCCATGCCGAGCGTATTTGGAGAGTGGTCCGAAACTAACCGGTAATAAAACGCACGCAAATATAAACACGAACGCCGAGCTCGAATGCCGTATTGCGTCTTGTACGTAGTTTTTCTTCTTGAGCAAGATGTATTCTTACACTTTAGAGTTCGTTTTGAACTGTAATATGTCACTAATGTAAACGTAATTTCCAAGGAAAATGTTTATTTTTTTATGAAAATATTGGCAGTCGGCTTCTACACTTGATGCGAAGAGATCATAGTCAGATGGTGCCAGGTCTGGGGAGTCCGGCAGGTGCGGAAGGATGTCCCATCCTAGCGATTTCAATGTGTCTTTCACTGTCTGTGTTGTGTGAGACGACGCATTGTTGTATAACAAAATCACTTTGCCATGTCTTATGGGCCATTCCGGTCGTCTTTCGATCGATGCGTGGTTTGAATTAGTCATTTGTTGGCAGTAGCGTTGTACATTAACGGTTTTGCTGGGTGTCAAGAGTTCATAATACACAATACCGCTCTGATCCCACCCGACACAGAGCATGGTCTTCTTGCCAAAGCGATTTGCCCTTGGTATTGAAGGACTGGTTTCGCTAGGTGAAAGCCACGATCTTTTCCGCTTCGGGTTGTCAAAATACGAGGGGAGGTCCAGAAGTTCGTGGAATGAAAGGGTTTTAAATAAAATAAAACAATAAATCTATTTTTCCTTTTCAATATAATCACCCTTAAGCACAATACATTTATTAGATCTATGAATTAATTTTCCTAAACCATCATAAAAATATGTTTTATCTTTCGCCTCAAGATGGGCCAAAGATAAAAAATCTAGCCTCATTGTCGTCGGAAAACTTTCTTCCACATAAGTCTTTTTCTAAATTGGGGAACAAATAAAAATCACTAGGTGCCAGGTCTGGACTGTAGGGTGGATGGACTATTGATTGAAAGCCATGATTGTGCAGAGCAGCCATTGCAACTTTGCTCTTGTGAACCGGCGCATTGTCTTGCAAGAGCAACACACCCTTGGTCAATTTTCCTAGACGTTTTTCCTTGATGGCCTCCTTTAATTTTTCTAATGCCGCTGCGTAATATTCTCCGGTTATGCTCCTACCCTTTTCTTTATAATCAATCAATAATATCCCCTCACAATCCCAAAAAACAGTAGCCATCAACTTTCCAGCCGATTCTGACACTTTTCTTTGGCGATGGTGTCCCCTTTTTATGCCATTGCATGGACTCCTATTTGGACTCAGCCTCAAAGTGATGAAGCCATGTTTCATCTCCGGTAAGAATCCGCTCCAAAATTGTGTGGACGCACAGGCGCGCTGCTGCTTCTGCATGTTTCTACCAGCAAGCGATGAGTTTCAACAGTAGTTTCAAAACTGATAGGTGCAGCAAATATTCCTTTTCGGGTACAAGACTGGACATGATTACTGAACGGTAAAGACGCTACTTTTTGGCGGACTCAACGTGTGTGCGCTTGTAGTTTGAATATCAGACACTATATACAACATAAACACAATTGCAAGAGATGAAGAAAGCACCCACTTCTGAACACATAGGGCAGAAATCTGTCAAAAGTGCAAGTCGGTGGTAGGCGTTGTGCATCGTCCCGCTTGTTGGGGTTGTCCGGGCGCTTCTATCACTGTATGTCTTCTCAAATAATCCTTGTCGGAAGATGTTCCCTCATGCTTATCGTTATTGTTCTTTCAAAGTCGATTTTGTATCCAGTTACCAGTACGTGTTGCACTAAAGCTTAGGTTGTCTGTTTTGCTCGTACCGCGAGCTTGTATTCTTCTGTTCTGGCACTTATTTTCCTATTTGTTTGACCTAAGAACGGTTACAGTTCCTCCTGGGTATCTCGTATGCTCCTTGAGCTTTTAGTGGTATCTTATTGTTCGGATTATTTAGAATTTATTCAATTTTTCTGTCGGTGGAAAATGTGGTTTGGATTTTGTGTTTCCGTAATATCCTACCTATTTTGTCCGTTGTACCTTTTATGTAAGGGCGATACGCTTTGGTTATATTGGTGGAAGCCGAAGACCAGGCAGGATACCTAAAATTTGCTGTTCTTTTTCTTTTATTTCATTTATAATTTATTATTACATTTGTAACGAAGATTGTCGTTAGAGGGAAAATTTGTGAAAGAATTGGATACATCAATGTATCCATCCAAAGCTGCAATTTGTAATTGCTGTTGTGTTGTAGGTCTAATAAATCCATGAGATATCACCAGATGAAGAACCGCTGCCGCAAATATAAAACGAGTAGTGGTATTTTAATAGTCAGCTCATTCACATAGATATTTTACGTTAAGAGATCATTTAGTTTCCAATCCACGCGGCAAATTTGTATCACTTTCAATTAGTCATAATGAACTTCGACTGTTCAGTCAATTAAAGGGGAACCGATGCCGCCTTGTGCGAAGCGATGGGGCACGGAGGCGACTGCAACGCATCATTACCGGTCCCGATAGACTTAAAAATAGAATAGATACGGCGCTCAAGGTTAAGCGAGCGGGTTGGCAGGCTAGCCGTTGTCGTCGTCGACGACGGCGACACCGGCGGTCGCTTTTAAAAAGTCGTAGAGCGCGCGCCGTGCGACGAATATCGAAGAAAGCCTTGACTCCGATCGGAACCCTTTTATTTATGACTTCGTCAGCGGAAGTTGGCGGAATAATCTCTCGATTTTTATAATACGAATGTGCGCCGAGCTTATTGCCAGGACCGGATTTAATTTCGCGGTGCTGATGTATGTATACGCTTCGCGAATGTAAAAAGTAGTCTTGGTCGTTTCTTGCGACTGTCAGATGTGAGAAATACGACGGATATCCGTTGAAAAGCGCTCTTCTTGGAATGAAAACCTGATTTACTTTTTCTAGTTACGGGCGAGCTAGATGACAAATGATCGTTGGACGATTTTCCTCACAAAATTGGAAACTCTAGCCGGCTTAAAAAGGTTTCATATTTAAATGCGCATAGAGTTTAGAGAAAATCGTCGGATTTATTAATACAGGGTGCGGTAAACATTACTGACACATTTCCGGTGATGGGGAAAGTTACGTTGGTCAAGGAATATCACCTTGGATTGAACGAACAAACATCACACTTTCATGATTACCAAAATCAATGAATGCGTGACCACGATATAAAAGGCGTTCCGTATACACTTTCAGCTTGGTTACCAACCTCAGAGCTAATGGATCAGCATTGGAAAGGAAGCAGTAAAAATTTTAATCAAATTGATCTTAGACTTTCCAATCAAAGTGTATTCTTCACATGGAATTCATCCATACAAAAGAACGATAGCAAAAGATATCAACGAAAGAGACTGCGAAAGCCACAGAGCATTGTGGTTAGAAATTCAACGACTTGTTGTTCTCTTGACTAACTAGACGCACTTTCACTTGTACGGCAGCGTGAATTAAGTCCAGACATTGGACCGAAAACAATCCTTCTCAGTTTCTCAGATACTACATAATCCCCGGGTGACTACGTGGTGTATGGCAGCAGAGATCAGCATTTCATACTCCTTTAAGCAAGACAATACTAGCGTTTCTTTTTGCAAATTACGATATATCTTCTTTTTTTTCACTTCAGGTTTTAGGCTCTTTGACTGTTAGAATACCCATCTTTTATTTGGTCTGCCTACACTTCATCTTGCTAAACATCTATAAAATCAGTTCACTGGCTAGTAACCTCGTCGCTTGTATCTGATCTACGTGTTCCTTCCACTTATTTTTGTTTTCGTTTATTTTCTCATTTATATCAAAGATGTTTAGTTCTGTTCTTATATCTGCATTTCCTATTCTGTCGGATCTTGTGCAACCTTTCATCTCTTGTGTCTACCCTGCTTTCGTGTTTATTCTTGTCCAAGTTTCACTACCGTATAACAGAGTGCGATCGTCTGGTAAAAGTTTTATTTGTGTATTCTTTCTTGTTTTGTTCTTTAACGTTCTGCCGATTGCTCCACAGATATGTGTGAATTTATTCGGTTTTTCTATTATGCCTTTGTTTCGATTACAAGATACATCACAGCCTGAATGCTTAAAGTGTTTCGCTTGTTCCAGTACAGTATCGTTTATGACTATTCTTGTCCTAATGGGATATTTACCCTTGAAAGCCGTGGTTTTGGTTTTATTTGCCGATATTTTTATTCATACTTTTGGCAGATCTTTTCTAATGTATATATCCCTTTCTGTAGGTCATCCTCTCTTTCTGTTAGGAGTACTAAGTCATCACCGTATAAGAATTTGGGGTGATGTTCTGGTCTAAACGTGTTCCTTTAGGGCATTCCTTTTTCCATTCCTTTATAATAGCATCAATATATATTGTAGTCCATTTTTCTCTCAGGATTCGAAAATGTTACGCAGTGAATTCTTTAATCAGGGATTTTGCTTTTTGAAATAAAATTTAGGAGACGTTAATGAAATTAAATGAACTGAACTAAAAGTAGATTAGATTGAAATAAAGAAACTGACAATATATTGACAAATTTAGAATATATCACTTACATCGGGAATGTGTTCGACAAAATACCTATCGCAATCCCTAGCTAAGTAATAAAATCTGTATTTTGAAATTTTAAATAATAAATGACGTTATTAAGGATGAAGTTTTTTACTTTCATTACTCACACACGCACTTTGCTATTGTAGGACGGTGTAATTTCTAATCTTCGCTCTGACGACGAAAGGCCCAAGCTTACGCCGACGTTGCTCTGCTGGATCAGCGGTGTTTCGCTCGGTATTCGCGTATTTAAATGTGGTGACAAGTCCACTACAACTTTTTGAGGTACTTTCCTTACAATAATATGCGAAATTCGCTAAATACGGAGCTCACAAACTCTGTTGATGCTCAGATTTGTAATATCGGCGCTACTAGTCAATTGTTTAACGTGTCGATTGCGAATCACACTCGTAAACCGCCACTAGATACTGGATGTGGCGATAAATGACTGCAGTAAGGTCATCATGGCAATGAAAACATCTTGTAGGTGTTTCCAGAGATGGAGCACTAAGAATGTAGGCTTTGGATGTGATCTTCGCTAAGTTCGGTGTGGATATGTGTGTTAAATATATTTGTATAAAATTTTATATTAATTATATTTACTTTTGTGATATAATAGACTCTTGATAATATAATTTCATTATTCTCGTCTCCTGTTGTTTAAGGGACTCTTTTTTGACAAGAAATAGAATTTTCTACATAATAAGGACGAATGGGAATTTTGGGAAATTGTCAAAAAAAAAGCAAATACATCGCAAGAAAACTGTAAATTGCCATACGTTAAGATATTTAGTGATTCAATAAAATGTTAGAGTCCTATCCGATGTTAGAGGGAGTCCAACCTTGGATTCTCCCTAACCATACCATTATATTAAAGAAAACTACACCTATGGTTAATGAGCAAAATTAAAGGTGAGTTTAGCTAAATGCAATAAAAAAAAATGGGCATGTTCTTGAAGAGAACAGGGACCTCAGAAATCCCATTACAATATGTTAAATAATGTTATCAGGCTCAATCATTTTATACGGTGACTGAGTTCTTGAATACCTAAACCTTTATTTTATTTACATTCACTATTTTCATGTTTTTTGTGTTTTAGTATTTTTATGTATTGAACTTTGTATGCCATTTTACTTCGTTTATAATGACCATGTGAATGTGCTGTAGGATTAGTGATAAATATATTATTATTATTAATTCGTCAGACAACCGCGGCGCGGTGTAATGGGTTATGTTTATGCTTATGTTTACTAAACATGTTTAGTACTACATCGGAAAGAATCACATATAATCTTAAAACACACTTTTTTACACTCATTATAAAACGTTTTCATTAAATGGCTTAGGAAGATACAATAACTAGATCAACCCACCCGAATCCACTGCAATATTTACATATTAATAATAAATATTGGGAAGTTTGTTGGAAGGGATCTACATTTCATTTTTCGAAATTGAGAAATCAAGCAACATCTCAACGGATGATGAGGAGTTGCATTATATTGAAATTTAGTTTCTTCGCGTTTTCGTTCATTCTTCTATTATCGATTTTCGTATCAAAACTTACCTCTACAGAAACAGTTAAAACTTAAAATCTTTGAAATATCAGAGAACGTCATTTTTTACCCCCTCCGCTTAACTAAAATCTTGCGAGGTTGTGCAGTAATGCTGAGGGGGGAGTAAAAGTCTCAAATAAATCTCGAAACGAGTCATTTAAAAAAGAAAAGGTTACTTAACAAAAATCTCATAGTGAGCTTGTATTATGAGATTTCATGTAAAAGAAGTGCTACTAACGGTACTGTAAACTCAGATGTAAGATGTCAGAGGTCTGGTCTCTCAAACTGAGCGAATTTGCAGGTGGGGACTATGTCTGGTTTCAAAGACCCACATTTCCCGACGTGTTATGTTCATTATGAGGGAGATGTTCACACATTTGATTTCAATGTGTACTCGGTCATTGGATTGACCCCGTATCGTTTCTATTAATCTTACAGATATATCAGTTAATTTTGCCGCACCTTGTAGTATTAATGACAAAGGACACGTTCTAAACCTTTCGATTTGGTACTCAAATGACCAACCGAGAGTCTGAAAAATCATATAAGCTGTCTTTTCTTTAATAGCACATTCCCTCATAATGTTTTAATCTGTTGTAGAATCAATGTTGGGTATTAATCATACTATAATACAAATTCTGGCCATATATACTCATGGGCAAATTATAGCTTTGTCGTCAATTTGTAACAAATGTGTGAGAATATAGAAAATGTTAGAATAATAGAATTTAAATAAACTGTTTGCTGCACCATCTCACTCTCAATTCAATATTTTTTTTCTCTGCTTTGAAAATGAGAAATTTCCACAAATAAAATAGAAACGTTTTGAATTATCTTTGCAGAACATATTTGACTCATGTATTGATTCAGTTCACTTTAATTAGTACACATTAATAGTCATATTGTGACTACTGCACGAATATAAATAGATGCGTTGCATATTTGCGTTCAAACGTTCTGCCTATAACACATGTGCTTACTTTTTATTACACAGCAAAAACGCCATACCATAATGTTAAAGGAGGCAATGCTTGACATGACCTGAAAAATATAATGTTGGTTTTATGATTTGCACAGAGGAAGCTAGTTCGAAATTTGAAACCGTTTGCTATGTTTTTCTACGTAATTTAATGCAACAGAAATAAACCGGCGCCAATACTGAGCAACCGTAGAGTACTAATACTAGAGAATACCAAAAAAATCTGTGTATAAAACTGAAAAATATATCTAAAAAAATATATAGACCACATTGTTTCCTTTTAACGCTAAGTAAACTATTAGAAAAAAGTCTGCAAACACAAATAAATGACTATCTACTGCAAAATAATGCAATATATGTACTATTGAAACCTGTTATTTTAACTGAATTAAGAATCATCGAGCTTGAAACAAAAAAATAAATGACCTGTTTACTACAATAAAAATTATCAGTAGCGTACTTAAATTAACTGTTCGTTTAAACGATTACTTTGGATTTAATTGGACTGTCCTTAAATCAATTGCCGCAAAATTCGTGATACCGTTGCATAATCGGCATTCCTTACCGGATATCTTTGCGTCTCTTACAGCCTTGAAGATATTTTCTTAAATGGATATTAACTCTGCGCTTTTTTGTGAATCTTATCGACAAGAAACATTTATGTTAAATGCGCAAATTTGGGAATTACTGTTATTAATGATTAAGGTTATTGCCGAAAATTTCTTTTTAAAAGATTGGAAGATAATAAGCAAATTTTTATTCAACGTTAAACGTTGTTTTTTATCGCCTTTGTAGCCTTTAAGTGAGAAAAGGTACAGGATAATATAAATATATGAGCTGGTATACAAACGTACACGAAATATAACGATAGTAGTCCTCTTACGAGAGCAAGCATGGATCCCAACGCCTTTGCCACTAAAGGAATGCATTCTGGAAGCTTTGTTTTGTTTGTCCTCTAGTAGAAGAAATTTTCCAAATGTGTTAAAAGATGTACTTATTGATAAAAGCGTATAACATTAATATATGCAAGATGCAGAAGAATGGTTGGGACGTGAAAAAAGGCAAGGTAAGATAAAGACATTTTTGAAATGTGATTATTATGCCATTTTGAAAAGTTATACTTTAAATAACATCAAAGACAAAATCTCTGTAAATACAGCTTTTCTCATGGTATTGATGAAATCATTCACGAGAAAGACATGTGAGGAGACATAAAACTATACCCGCTTCTTTTCGCTGTGTCTTACTTTGCAGACAAGTGTTTCAGTCTTTTGGCACTAGTTAGCGCCAAAACTAATCACTTGTATTGTAGGGTTAGATATGGCGATAGTAGCAGCGAGGGAATTGCATGCATTGAGCATAAAACCGTTCGAAACCACGCTGATGATACCGGATAGGCAGAAACATATCCGTGTATTAGCGTTTTATGTCTCTTCAGATGTCTTTCTCGTGAATATTTTCACCAATACCATGAGAAAAGTTGTATTTACAGCGATTTTCTGTGTTGTTTTCTAGGCAACTTGAAGTGATTCTTAAAAGTTCGCCATTACTCTGTGAGCCATCTTTTGTAGAATTGCAATGATTTCTTCTCTTTTTGTTACCTGTAGGTCTTACAAATGCCATGAGCTACTTCGGTACACTCCTGCCTTTTGGTGCCCCCACAGACAAACATCACAAGAAATCAAGTCAAATCAAGCGAATCTACGTCTTCTCGTAAAGAGAAAACATGTTCGGCAAACATTGCTTGGAGAAGGTGGAATGCGGAGGTGCGAAGTGATACCGTCTTGCTGGAAACATGCATATTGCGAATCGTTATTGTTAGGTTACTAATTTATCGGCCTTCCAAAAGATTTAGGATATAACTCCTTCGATGTTGGTTACATAATATTTGACTTTTATCGAAATGAACTGCTACTGGGAGTGAAGTGTAGAAGTCATCGAAGTATACCCTATAGTTTTGATTGCGCGAAATATTTCGATATAACCGTGCAATAATGTTGACACTGGCTAATCAGGTTCTCATAATTTGTCATGATGTCGCCACTAAAATTTTCAGATTTTTATGAAAATATATCGGTTTCACAAATTTTTTGTTGCACACAATTACTCGTGAAACCAAAGATTTTGTTGTGGGGGAGAAGACCTAATGCTCAAGACCTATATAATACCTTTTTATTTAATGTTATAAAAATATACATGAAAACGTCGCATTAGTAGCGTTATACATTTACATAATCATTAATTCTGTAAGATTCTAGGTTAGTTAACCATGACCGAAGTCAAGTTTTAAGAGAGACTAATGAGTCAGATGATTTTATAAACGTAGGCAATTTGTTAAATCGCCTTAACCAAGAGTAGTAAACGTGTCTTTCTGTCAGAAGATAGGTGTATAAAAATTCCATTGAATTCGTGGACATCATGCTCCGTTATATTATCAGGTTTGCTTCTGTCTTTTTCTAAAGAGTATAATTGAGACTTCTCTACTTACACTAGTATGAGATTTTTGTCAAAGAAATATTTGAAAAGGGATAGAAGGCTAAACAACTTCAAAATATCATTCAGAAATCTTGTGATTTTCTTGACGACGGATGATAATTAGAGTTGTTATTGTAGGCTACCGCGGTATTTCTTTTCTTTTAAAGAATTTAGGTTTCCAGGCTAAAATCGCATCGTAATTACATGAGTCTTTTTCTCATGGGATTATTAAGATATATACAATAACCCAGAAGAAGCACATTGCAACTGAGAGCGAACCATCAGCAGACTCATGCAACTACGACGCGGTTTCAACCTGGAAACCTAAGTTTTTAAAAAAATTGCAGTTGTTATTTGGGATACTTCCATCGTTTGTAGAACTTACATAGTCCGACGTTTCGACAGTGTGTCAACTGCTGTCTTCAGGGTATCCCGCATAAGGGTTGTTGCTTATCAGATTTATTTATCATTCGTCCAATGATTTTGTCTGATTATTTGTCTTCTCTATGTTTTTTAGTGAAACCATCTTATGCGGAAATTGAACTGGATTTGTTTTTCTCGAATTTTGAACTCCAACGCACTTAATGACTAAACTAATCGGGCGGACAAGGGTTACTGTGTTAAACTTACACCTTAGCTACAAAACTAATTTCTTTTCTGCAGGACAGGTTGTGCATTGTCTTAATCTTTCTCCATTCTGCGGGGATAATCTGCGTATGCTTACTATTCAGGTGTCCTCAATATCGTGGTTGCCAATCTTCGGCTAATACTTTCTTTAATCATAGGGAGCCATACACGCTGTTTCCAACCTTCTCCTTTTTGTGGCGTTGTCTTCTTTGTCTAGGATTGTTGCGTTTCGCCATGTAATCCCATGACCTTCTTCCCAAGTGTGTTGAGCCAAACATTACTTATGCGTTTTCCCCATCCGAACTAACCTCTGATGTTCTAACTAATAGGGGTTTCTTCTATGTTCGACCGTCCACACTCACATGGTATTCTATATTCAGTTGTTGAATCTCGGATTTTCGCTGTTTGGCTTTGTTCTTGTTAACTTAGACCTGTTCGTGTTCAAAGTTTTCATGGCTGTGTTGATTTTTGTGATTTCCCGAAAATTCTTTCCACCTAACAATACTTAGGCCTTTAGCTTTTCTTGACTTTTATCGTAACTAGTTCCAAATGTTTCACTCTCTTTTTGTCCTTTAACTTTCTTCATTTCTTTCCGCTTCCACTTCATAGATTCTTTGGTCACCTCTTCATCACCTTAATATCAGGATGGAGTAATACCCCATTGTCAAATTCATATGACACGAAGAAAATGGAATTTCATTTTTCTTGCCCAACATAGGCTTCTTAGTCGCCACTCTTTTCTTTGCCGGAATAGTCTTCACTTTCTGACGGATGTGTAGCAACATATGTCAATTCTTAATCTTGGATATATTTGCTTCTTCATTTATGACATAGCACATTTCTCTCCACTGTAAAGTATTCTATTGAAGCATAACATGTTGGATGTGATACGTTCCACTTGTAAGCAACATTTTCTTTAAGAAATAGTTTCGTCATGAAAATATTATTGCTACTGTATTGCATATTTATTGCTAATATGTGTTTATTTTTCAAAATACAGTATGTAACTATAGCATTTTATAACACACGATTACTATCTCGCCATCCACTGCGGATACAGAAAGGTAAACAGCTACCAAATACACGAGATGCGGCGGACTAACCGTATTTACAATGTAGGTACATAAGAATGGATCAAACCGTTTGCAAAAATCCCCGTAGGAATTCTATTCATCTGTCTTCATCAAATTTGAAATATCAATTTAAATGTTGCATCATATTGTCCACACTACGCAGTATAGAGTGAATCTATTACATTTAATATCCATGCATTTGTTATATCATATATCGTGAACGCAATATTTTGTATGAAGTATTTATTATTCGTCAGTGTAAATAATATCTCCATATATGACGACAAATGAAAACTATGTATCAGAAACGGTTTATTACGCTAAAACCACAATGCAAACGTGTTCTCCTATAAATCATATTCCACGTTTTAATTTATTATACGCGGTTATATGTGTTCGCATGTCACCCGAAGACTCGATAAGCTCAAACAACAACCGCGAGTAGTTTTTTAAACGCGTCCACTACGTGTACGTTGGTCATTAATTACGAGAGGCGAATTGCTTGCTGTAATTTTTTACGATGCGGGAAACTACTCTCGCATGTTGGTTTTTGTATATGGCTACACGTTTGATTGACGTTGCATCCTTACTGGATAATGTAAAAACCATCACGTTTTGGCAGCTTTATGACTTTATTTACACGCATGCAGAGCATATAATAATAAAAAATTCATTTTGCTTCTTTTTTTCCAATGCTCCGCCTAGTCGTAAAAGGAAAGTACGACCTTTCTGAAATTAAGCAGGTTTTTTTTCAGGTATTTTGAGCAAACCATTGTATCTGAAGAAATCTATACAAAATACCTAAAGCAGAATGCAATAAATTCAAAATTTAAGTTACAAAGGTCATTTCTCGAAATAGTGGGATCAGTAAAAAAGTTTACAAACGAATAAAGTCTAAAATCAATATAGGAGAACTAGAGTGCAAAGGTTTTGTTATCATAACTTTCAACAAACAGCCAGCATTATTGTATAAACGATTTTACTATCTTATTAGTTCTACCAATTAACATTTAATAGAAATTGGAGTATTTACGAGGGGAGGTCCAGAAGTTTGTGGAACGGAGGGGATGGAGTGGGGATAGGGGCGCTCGCTAGGTGTCGTTCCGACTGGCATCTCATCATTAGTATATAAGTTACAAGGGGAAGTCCAGAAGTTCGTGGAATGGAGGAGATGGAGTGGGGATAGGGGTGCTCGCTAGGTGTCATTCTGATTGGCGACTCATCATTAGTATATAAGTTATGTTAAGTTGCAACCCTATAGCGTCAGTCGTTTACGAATAGTTGCCTGCTAAACAAGTCAATCCGGTAGAAAACTGAAACTATGGGGAAAATTGAATACCGTGCTGTGATAAAGTTCCTTACAAAGCAAGGAAAGAACGCTCAAACCATATTGAATGAAATGAAAACCGTTTATAGGGAACAGTGCCCTAGTAAATCAATGATTTATAAGCCGCATGGTCTTTTTAAACATGGTCAGGAGTCGATTGGAGACGACCCCCGCTCAGGACGGCCAGTTGAGGCCACCACATCAGACATCGTCGAAAAAGTGCAAAAATGTCTACTGCAAGATGTCCGTTTGAAAAAAAAACAATGATCTGCATTCGTTGGAGTACCAGATACCACCATTTTGCGTATTCTACACGACCACCTGGGTATGACAAAAGTCAGTGCAAGATGGGTACCGAGAATGCTCACACCACTGCAAAAACAGCAGCGCGTCTGTACGTCCAAACAATTTTTGGGGCTGTGTGGAGACAAACCCGCACAGATTTTGGAGCGGATTGTTACCGGAGATGAAGCATGGGTTCATCACTTTGAGCCTGAGTCCAAACAGGTGTCCATGCAATGGCATAAAAAGGGGACACCACCGCCAAAGAAATTCAAAGTGTCAGAATCGGCTGGAAACTTGATGGCTACTCTTTTTTGGGATTGTGAGGAGGTATTATTGATTGATTGCAAAAAAAAAGGTAGGAACATACCCGGAGAATATTACGCAGCAATATTAGAAAACTTAAAGGAGGCCATCAAGGAAAATTGACCAAGGGTCTGTTACTCTTGCAGGACAATGCGCCTGTTAACAAGAGCAAAGTTGCAATGGGTGCTCTGCACAACCATGGCTTTCAATCAATAGTCTATCCACCCTACAGTCCAGACCTGGCACCTAGTGATGCCTTTCTTTCTTTATCTTTTAATGCCAAAATTTCGGCTTTGAATAAAATCTTCACCATAACGTCTGTTGAAGTAACAAGATAGTACATTTACGAAAAGAAAGTTATTAATTGAATAGGACGAATGAGTCACAAACTTGAAAATGGGATTTCTACGCATAAGACAACACAATAAAATGAACCACACTTTTAAGAACATATCTAGAATGCCTAGAAAAACAATACCTAATGCAATATGCTGCTAAATACAGCTACTCATGATGTGGGTAAAATTATTCATGAGAAAAACAATGTAAGGAGACAAAAGACGCTAATACACGGACATGTTTTTACCTACTCACCGTTATCAACGTGGTTTCCAGCGTCTTCTTGCTCAACACATTGCAATTTTCTCTCTACCACTGTCACCATATCTAACCTTACAACTCAAGCGAGTACTCTTGGCGGTAACTATCGCCAAAATATTGAAACACTCATCTGTCCGTTGAAACATAGCGAAAACAAGCGGGTTCCGTTTCCCAACCCTTCTCCGGGGCAACACGTCGATTGCTAAACCAGAGAGAGCGCGCACAAATAGTGCATATTAGGTATTGTTTTTCTAGACATTTTATATGTGCTCTTAATACGTCACGGTGAGCCTGAGAAATCATTCACATGTGTGCATCTGCACTGTTTGTACGCACCCTCTCCAGTTTACCAATCCATGTGTTGCTCAGGAGTAAAGTTGGGAAACAGTATCCACTTGCTTTCGCTACGTTTGAACCGGCAGACGAGTGTTTTATTCTTTTGTCACTAGTTAGAGCCAAGAATACTCACTTGAGCTGTAAGGTTAGATATGGTGATAGTAACAGAGAAGGAATTGCAACGTATTGAGGAAAAAATCGCTCGAAGCTACGCTAATAACGCTACCCAGCAGAAACATATCCGTGTGTTAGTGTTTTTTGTCTCCTCACGTTGTCTTCTCGTGAATGATTTCACCGTTGTATTGGTGAGTAGCTGCATTTAGTAGCATTATTATATTAACCAAACTTTTGATTTTAATAATGCAAAGATTTTAATCGTTGAGAACCATAAATTTAAACAAAGTGCTTATGCTGTATTTGTTCAAATTTATTACAGTTGTTTTCACAAGAGCGTAAACGGCGTAAATACCTAATTACATGATCCTTCTTAGAAAAGGAGGTATATTTCGTAAACAATTATGTTTACTTTATTACGCTAGAGAGTTTCAGGTCAGTTTTATTTGTGTATTCGTAAGAACAGGTCACAGAGTAAAATGAGTTCACCTTATATTAAAGGATTAGAAGCAGTATTTCTGTATTCGCACCCTAAGGGACCCAAAATGTCGTTGCAAGCAGCGGCAAAGTATTTATATCGGTCGAAGGCATTTGTAGATAAGTGGGTTACTCGTTATAAAATAAATAAAAATGTGAACGATTTGCCAGAACGTGGGACAAAGCGCGCGACTGTTAATCGCATGGATCGAGCAATAATAAACATTTTCCGAAAAAATCCGACTTTAACATTAAAACAAGGCCAACAGCGATTAGCTAAACGTAATATTAGTGTGGCGATATGTACGAACGAAACCACTTTTGAAAGAACAACATGTTGAAAAACGTCTAGAATGGGCGCGCGAGAATATGACCCGCGATTGGCAGAACGTGATATTCTCAGATGAATCGTTTTGTGCTTTTAGTCCTCAACGAAAAGTGTGGTCCGTCCGTGGAAAACCAATGCTACAGCGAAGTGTTAATCACCCATTAAAGGTACATGTTTGGGGTTGCTTAGTGCGTTTGGGTTTGGCAAATTGCACATCTTTACGGCTAATTTAAACGCTCAAAGAATGACGCAAATTTATAAAAAAATGTTTATTACCATCAGCAACAAAGTGGTTTGGTGATGATCCGTCGGTTTGGATATTGCAAGAGAATAACGACCCAAAACATCGCAGCCACCGATGTGTGTCATGGAAAACAGAAAATGGGGTACAAGTGTTAGACTGGCCTTCACAATCGCCCGATGCGAACTCCATCGAAAATGTTTGGGCACTAATGAAAAACCAACTTCGAGGAACACACATATTTAATTATGAGTCACTCTGTCGAAAACTCAGGCAGATATGGAGGTCACTGTCACTGCCAGCAGAATATGCGAGAAAACTGGCGGAGAGCATGCCTAGACGATGTGAAGCTATTTTAGAAAATAATGGAGACTGGACTCTTTATTAGTTGTGAGCGTAGTAGTATATATATTAATGAAGTGTTTTTTTAATACCGCTATTCCGTACACGCTCTTGTGAAAACTACTCTCAGTGCTATTTCTTATTTAAACTACCGAACGTAAGATTAGACGAATTTAAAAAAATTGTGTATTGTTAACATTTGTGTTATGTAAAAATCAATAGCCCTTTATGAATCTCCTGCCAAATTGATAAGTAAAGATATCTTATACTCCAGCAGGTATATTAAATTCATTAACTTTGAGGGTTAAAGAACAATCATTCTCGATTAATACTAAAACCCATACAAGCAAATTATATCAAGGGACCATACGTTAATTTCGCATCTATCAGAATTATATTATTTTCTATTATATTTCCATACCATATTTTCAATGTACCCTATATATTATTGGGTTCTCGTATGTTTAATGTATACTACATGATTCTTCATTCCATATTATTTTGCCATGCGTAACACTACGTAACATGTGATTTCGACAGTTGCAGAAGGGTATTACTACATGATAGGCATTGTGATAGATCGAGGATTAATAAGTACTGTCCTTTCCAAAAATTGTCACTCCTATTCTACGCGTCGTTTGGTCGGATGTGCGTGGATTTGTCGTTGTTTGCACCCTCGTCTCGCTATATTACTGGCAATAAACGTCCGTTCGCGTTCTACTATTCAAAAAACGTAGTTCGCACAGAAGAAAAACTGTTTTGTTTTCCCTAATAACGGAGAAGTTTCATATCGCTTTTCCCCATCTGTTTTCTGTGAGTGTACGTGTTTAGAAGCAAAATATGTCTGCAAGTTTCTTTAATTGTGGACTTATACGTTAATACGTGTGTGTGACGCATATTTGAAAAGGAAGATGAACGATACACGAAGTAGAAATTTAATTTAAAGTTTCATATTCTTAGCGCATTGTTTAGGTTTTAAGATGATGGATTGAATAGGAAAACTGAACGAAAACAATCCGTGAAAATAAGAGAAGAACCAGGAATTGTTACAAAGATATCAGTAAATGAAGAAGGATGAGTTATTGTTCTGCATCTTTTAACTTAGTTTGATTTAGTTTTTATATTTCTATTTCGCTGAAAATATCACCGTTAACTTACGGTTATTACTGTAGATTAGATATTAGATTAATGTTGTTACAATTGCAATATACGCGTGTCATTTCACATAACTGACTCTCTGTAGAATTTTAGGTATTTGTACTTGTTTTTGGCTTTGGTTTTATAGTTTATAATTTGTGTTGTATACTTCCTGTAATTTCGAAAGAAGACAGATATTGTCGAAACGTCAATAAATAATTCACAGGTATAGCAGTAAACTCCACTCACACAAATTAATTAATTATGCGGAACGCAGCGTTTCGGGAGCACGTGGGCTCCCATTGTCAACCGTGTTACCGACTGAAAGTAAAAACTGTATCACACATGCAAATTATTTTCTACGCAGGCTCTAAAATTTCTAACCATATGACTATTTACAATCTACTAGCTGGCCTCATGCCTTTTACGGGGAAGGATGGACCGAAAGCGAACCGTATCATTTAACAGGGTCTATGGTAATAAATCCATCAAACTCGAGTGTGCAATTGGGGGTGGTTCTCTGTTCAATAAGTTTCCGTTTGATCGTGGTAAATTTACCACGATCAAGTTTACCATTGAAGAAGAAGTGAACAATCGCCTTCCGTTTCTTGATACTCTAGTCATACGCAATAATAATAAATTAGAAATAGACATCTACAGAAAAGAAACTAATTCCAACAGATTCATCACGTTTGATTCGCACCATTGCGAACAACAAAAAATGTCCGCGATTAGTTTTCTGGTCAATAGACTCGTCAGATTTCCGCTAAACAAGAGCAGGTATGACAAAGAATTAAAATATATCAAAGATGTAGCGAGGTACAATGGTTTCTCTTCTATGGATGTCGACCGTATTTTAAGGAAGGTCCAATACAAACAACACATCAGAAATTCCACGACTTTGACATCAACAAACACCGGTAACAAGAAACTTATAACTCTTCCTTTTCACCCAACAGTAAAAGGGTTAAGTAAAATTTTCCGACAACTAAACATGAACGTGTCTTTTGTGTCAAAAAACAACTTAAAGAATCTCTTAGGAATCCCAAAGATAAACCGGAGATGATAAAAAAGTCTGGAATATACCAAATCGCATGCAATGATTGTGAGAAAGTTTATATTGGACAAACAAAAAGGAGTATCGAAACGAGGTTCAAAGAACATATTAGACACTATCGTTTCGACAAACATGAACTATCAAGCGTAGCAGAGCATATGGTAAAATCCGGACATAAGATTGATTTAAAAATCTGACACTACTTAAAAACGTGAACTCGTATAGAGAATTAGACGCGTACGAAACGGTATATATGAAAAAGAACGGAAACTTATTGAACAGAGAACCACCCCCAATTGCACACTCGAGTTTGATGGATTTATTACCATAGACCCTGTTAAATGATACGGTTCGCTTTCGGTCCATCCTTCCCCGTAAAAGGCATGAGGCCAGCTAGTAGATTGTAAATAGTCATATGGTTAGAAATTTTAGAGCCTGCGTAGAAAATAATTTGCATGTGTGATACAGTTTTTACTTTCAGTCGGTAACACGGTTGACAATGGGAGCCCACGTGCTCCCGAAACGCTGCGTTCCGCATAATTAATTAATTTGTGTGACTGGAGTTTACTGCTATACCTGTGAATTGTACATCCACATAGTCCTTGCAATCGTCATTCAATAAATAATATATAGAAAATTGCGAATAAATGATTAGTCTAATTGATAACTTGGTTTTATTAAATACATACGATTTTAGGACAAAAATAAAACTATATTTTTGTCCTAAATACTGTTGCTTACGTTGATAATATTGTTAGAAGTGGAATATAAAGGACAAACAAACTATTAATGCGACTTATAAGTTTTAAAATTTCAAAGACGTAATCAATAAAGTTTATCAATAAGCAAAAAATTAAAATAAAAAACTTTCAATCAATTTATATTCTATAAAATCCATACCAACAGGTGATTGCTGTGCCCCGCTAATCGCAGCACCCTTGTATATTCAAGTTTACGGGATTTCTATGTATTTTTAAAACTTGAATTTCTAGGTTTGTAGGATTTCGCATATAATAAAGAAATGGTGTCAGGATTCTGATGTTGTCCCAACTAGAGACGTTAGACTGGTGTTTCCGTGGACTCTCCAAACTAGTAAATGGATACGAGGGTTAGTTATTATTCTACTACTTAATTTTGTAGAGGTGTTAATTTTCATCGTTTTTAAGTTGATTTCTCGAATGTCACGAAAAGGAAAGCATTTAAATTTCGGGGAACCCTTGAATGGACGCTATGGAAGCCCAGAATTCCGTGGAAACTAATTTAAGAAATGTTTATCTAAACAATATAGAAAGAACTTCTATTACTACAAAATTATATGGCACTATAGACATTTTGCTGGGTGTATTATTTTTCTATAGTTTTAAGATGAATCTCCGACGGCTGCACACAGTTTTGACATAGCATATATCTAAATTTTAGTTATTGTACTGTATTAATACGACTTCACGTCGCCTCGAACATTTCAATGAGATATGTCAACGATTTTCTTTGTATTACCAATTTTCTAATGTCAATTTCTCTATCAGATTTTCTTATTCATTTTCCAAAAACATTCTTCTTCTTTCCCTTTTCCCAAGACGTGATCTTGTTTCTCCTAGTCTTCTTAATGTTCTTCAGCCTCTTGGGAAGCAGATATCCAGCTCTCGCACCATCTGTTGAGAAGTCTGCCGGGTGGTCTCCTAGAATTCTTTCATCCTTTGCCCATTTCGCCAAACGACCTTTTGTCTTTCTGTTGACGTGGCCCCTCTAAAATCGTCGTCTCACCCTCGTAAACCGTACTATGTCTTGAACCTCAAGATCTTCTCCTATCACTTTGCTTCTGAGCTGGTTCCTCAGACTCACTTCCTTAACAACGCTCAGTGTCTTTGTCTCCGCTGCCCTCATCATGTTCTTCGCTTTTGTTGTATCTGCTCGAGTTTCCGCTGTAAATGTGAGTACAGGTCTCACGGTTGTTTTATATATTCAAACTTCCAAAATTCCAATAGCCAGAGATTCTTGAGGTTTTATTAATTTGGACTCCAACTTCCTGCTGTAAGTTTTTGGAGCTTGTTACCTTAACTCCTAAGTACGTGCGTTACATGCACTGACGATTGGGTTTATCGTTTACAACCGGTTTACATGGGTTCTTTTGCTATAACCATTGATTCTGTCTTCTCAATTTTCCACTTTCGAGAAACCATACTACAATTTCCGAGAGCAATATATTATGGGTGCTCCGATGTATGTCATAACTATACGTGAGTTTACAGGTTTAAGGTATAAGGTCATTACCAAGTAAATTTACATAAAATATTGTGAAGCTACAAAAACTAAGGCATAAAAGGAACCGAATTAAACCTACTTGAAAGATAGACAACAAATCACAAAGTTAAGCAAAGAAGAAAGCGATCGGCTGTATGCAGAATACGACTTCCCGCAAGGAGAAAATCTGTCCCCAATGTTATATATTACATACAGGAACGATCTCATAGAATTAAACCTCAAAGGAAAACTACTGATATGCATTCACTGACGAGACAAGCATAGTGTGTCACGGTAAAAACGAAATAGGGGTCCAATCACGTATGGACTAGGATGTGAAAAAATTGAAGAATTATAATAACCTACTAATCATAAATGAAAGCAGAACCTAATATATAATCCTCACAAGAAGGAAAAATAAAACTGAAAATAGAGATAAGGATGAGATCGCAAACAGTAAAGGAAACAAATGAAATAACTTATTTGGGACTAAAAAAACAAAACAATCTAGTAATAATAAAATCTAGTAAAACAGAACACAAAAACAATAGTTGCTGCAGCAATAATTAGGCGTATATTACCAAACCCACTAAGGAAACTCATATATAACGCGTTATTTACATCTAACTATAATTACTTGAAGGCAATCTGGGGAACTGTCTCTAAATCAAACCTAAATAAGATATAAAAGCATCAAAACAAAATTCTAAAAATGCTGTACTTCCTAGACATATGAACACCAACATAGACTTCTTATAAAGAATCCCAGGAATTGAACGTTAATCAATTACTAATACTAAGCAACTTACGGATGTTCACAAGTATAGCAGTAAACTCCACTCACACAAATTTATTAATTATTCGGAACACAGCGTTTCAATTGCACGTGGACTCCCATTGTCATCCGTGCTACCGACTGAAACCAGTATGGGTTTACATATTTTGAACTCTACTGAGTTTACTGCTATACCTCTGAACTATACACCCACACAGTCTTTGCAATCGTTATTGACTTACGGACGCTTTGTAAGATTGAAAAACACCTTTTCAAAGCTAACCAAAAATAAAGATGTACATAATAAGACTAGAAGAAAATCTCGTTTACGAATAGAAATATTTATGTATCATACGTTATCACAAACACTGGCAACAAAAACAATAAAAATATGTATATACCCAAGGATATAAAACATCTCAAATATGAGACAAAAAGAAAATAAGATATACGATTGGACACAACATCGTGTGAAAGAATAACGGCAATACGTACTTGGATAAGCAACAATTGGAACCCTCGGCACCATTAGGCCGGGACGGACCATTGACCCAAACATCGTGAGTCGAAAAAAGAGAGACGTATAACATTTAGAAGCTGATACGCTACGTACTGCATGTAAAATTATGCATATAGCCTTCCTTATAGGCTATTTAACGCATTTTGAGATGGTAATCCAAAACACCGTGTCACTCTAAAAACAGTTGATGATTATTCCCTTGTGTTTATTAGTTTAAAAGTTAATTTGAATATGATTTACATTATTTATGATCAAACTATGAAAGCTGAAGCTGCGTAAAGAATAACAAAATTAAATTTTGATAACAAAAAGCGATCGCATGGCAGAACTTATTCTAGTAGGTCTTGTATGTATCTTATTTACTTAAGTCTCTTCACGTAGACACGTTACGAGATTGACTCTTATCTGACGACGTCACGAATATACAAATTAAAATTTGTAACGACGTATGCACGCACAGCATGCACCACAGATTCGCAATGTCTGACTACGGTGTGGGCGTCTGTTTATGCTTCACATCACCAGAATAGCATACCCATACGCAGTGCTATGTCTCTGATCTTTGTAAACGTCGATTGCATGTTTGTGCAGGTAAAACAGTTTAGGCCATTTGTATGTTAATTCGCCGATAAAATCAATATTCGCAAAGCACACGGGGCCTAAACAAAATATAAGAACTGTACCACCATTACGCGCGAAATAAAATGTAAGCGATAAAAGCGGACGTTTTGCGAGCAAATCGAAAGAAACACCTGCTGTTAATGTCTCTACGTGACGTCTAGAATGAAAGAATTATCGCGTAATCGTCGATTATAAAAAAAGAAGAAGATGTGAGTGTTATAACTTATTGGTATCACTATTTAACGTAGGAAAAGATACAAAATAAATAGAATGATATAAAAATTCATATGAGACACTTAAAAAGAGAAAAAGGTGAAAGATGAAAGGAAAGAAGATGTATTTTTCTGTCTTTTTAAATATGTGTATAGGAGGAGTTATGCTCATATTGTCACTTCGAAGATTGGCACCAATTGGAGTACTAGGGAGTACTCGTCGTGGTAATCTCCTCGAAGCACAAGGCTATCAAGAGAGAGAGAGATATTTTCTTTTGACCATCGAAAAGAAATTATAAAATGGTGTCAAGATAATTTTGCGAAGCTTATTTGAAAAATAGAAAAGAGGGGAAGAAGACAGGTAGCGTACAATTCACCAGTTTGGATATTTTAACCATTTCAAACACTGAAATTATTGCATAGCCAGAAACTTGTCCGTTCCTCCAATGAAGTTTCATTGGACAGTTTTATTTTTTTTTCCAATAACTGCTATGGCTCTCTACATGAAAATCACCACGACACTTTAAACGTATTAGATCAATATCTTGCTTAATCAAACGGGAGATATCTGAATGTTTCAAACAATGTTTTACATAAAATTCTGGAATTGCCAATTTCGGAAAGTTAACTGTAACTTTAGGAATTTTGCCAATTTTATTTTTACTGAATTAATCCGTAAGCTCTCTGTAGTTGTAAATCACCATTTAAATTAAATCCACCCTGCTAAATAATCTCATCATTGTCTCCATGAAGAAAAAAACAATTTATATTCTTAGCTTCTTGTATTTTAGGTTTCTTTGTCTCATACCTTCTGACAATTTAAACTGAGGATAGTGTAACAAAATCTAACTAACCAGATATACTGTAATTTAATAGGACCTAGTCAGATTTTAAAAAAAATCAGTCTGACTTCAACTGCGACCGAAAGGTCTATCCTAACAATGCCTCGAACTATGCATTTAATTAACCTTAGTCCTTTAAATTCAGAAGATGTTAAGTTCATCTTGAATAATGTGTGTCCTTGGCGACTAATGGCAACACATGTACGTAATGAAGTGTTCTGCCGTTTCGGAGTGTCCCTAATATAGACGGCAGAGTCTGTCTCCAGTTTTTCCAAATTCGCATAAACGATAGGGCCACATGCTCTGTCAGTACCTTCGCCCAGTAGCCTGAAATTCCTTTTGTTAAAAGATAACGATGATTTTGCTGTGGTTGGCAAGGATGGAATAAGTGTTTTTACTTTGTCTAGGAATTTTTGACGTTCTTCTCATTTCTTGATTTCGTGTTTAGAATGGCTTTCTTTTAGAAACTTCACTTTCTCCTTAGTTGTATTATTAATACCAAATTGCAAATGTTTAGATCTTCAAAAACGAATCTTTTGTTAGCTCCAATCCATTTTTGTGCTTCATTCAACGGCATCAATCTATCAGCGGCACAAACTCCAGAAATGATTGAAGATTTCACAAAAAAACTTGCATGTTGTCTAGTTGGATGATCATTTTTATATGCGTATAATAAATAAAAGAGCTCCCAGTATATACCCTTGTGCTATAACTGCAATGGTCGTTGACTTGTTTCCAGAATGCTAGCTAATGTCCGTATTTCGTTGTATTCTAATTTGTATAGTAACGTTGTGTACTAATGCTGTGTCAAGCATCTTCCATAAATCATAACACACCAGCTCCATTTCAACTTTCGCATTAAACGTTTCTGCCATGGTATTTACTCATTAATCGTAGATCTGTTCTTTCAATAACTATAGTGGATGAGACCTTCTGACCTCAATCTTTATAGACTGACAAGTGTAAAGACACTCATTATAACTTCCTTCTGCATGGAGATATGGTGATGTTAGTTCTGGATTAATTTAGCACTTTTACTCTCTCCAGTAGTTTCTTTTCTCCAAAGATTGACATATATTTTATAGATTAATATACAGTCAGCAAGTCACAAAAAGGTATTATAAAAACAATTAGAAAAATATTTAGCCAAAAACAAGTTTCAATTTTCAACAAAGTCTCCATTTACATTAATACACCAATCCCATCGCTTTATTAATGCCCCAATGCCTGCTGCATAAAAGTATTCAGGTTGCCGTCTGAACCAAGTGCGTACCTCCTGTTGAACATCATTATCATCCTCGAAATCTTTGCCGCCAAGATGCTTTTTGAGAGGACCAAAAACAGACACTAGTCGCTTAGAACTAGGTCGGGATTGTAAGCTGGATGTTCAAGAAGTTCCCACCATAATCCTCGTCTAAGTCAAGTGGATCGAATGTCGCTGTGCATTATCGTGAAGCAGCAACGTTCCTCTCATCAGTAGGCTTGGACGTTTTCTTTTTTGCAACTGTCACTTTAGTATCATAAAGCTGGGTTGTTGACACCTATTGACTGATAGAGAAATAGCTCATTGTTATTTTCAACTTTCCCACAGCACACCTCGTATTAATAGCCCTACAAAGATTGAGTGTTCTTTAGAGTTTCAACGCAAAATAAAAGTATGATTAAGATTCATATGCATATGTAACTAATGTTTATTGTACCCAAGTAAAGTTTTTGTCAAGACTCAAAACTAATAGGCCTTAAAGGTCTAGTAGTTTGTAACGTACAGTACTTGTACCTTATAAAATTTTATTTAGTCGGGATTATTTTTTCATGGTACCCGAAAGTACCAACAATTTGGTCATCGATATATTCCTAGCTTACCAAACCAGATCTACGCTAATTTTCCAGCTATACAATAGACATTGCTGTACCTCCCTTTTACTGTATTCTTTGCCTTTGATTTTATTTTATTATATATTAAAATGAATGAAACTAAATGAAATTTGTATTAATAATTTAATAACAAATGTCCATATTTCTACTTTTGCATATTTTCGTAGTAACGTGTAATTTATCGTGCACAAGTTTCCATAATAATAATGTTACTATTCATTGCATTTTCCCCAGCTTGTCACATCGATACCAATCAACTTAATCGACTAAGTTCTACACTAAAAGTCGTCTAACTTCCTCAAATTTACATCGCACAATAACATTTACAGTTCGCACTAAAAACGCCCTCCAAAAAATATATATCGACGAACTCGAGCGGATCTCGGAAGGGCACGAAACTCTCCGGGCCTCGCGCGAATATGCGCCAAAACTTTTCTCGTTTTCAATACAACTTAATCGAATCGTATTACATTTGATCCAAAACATTTCCTAAAACTCTTTACGTTCGCTCGACGGAAGTTCCGCACGTTACAAACAACAGAGCCATCTATCTTCAATATGCGAACGCGTTCACGGTAGATTTAACGCTAATAACTCGAGATACCTCGCAGCCCTTACTTTCCTCCGAACGTAAACAAACCTTCCGACTCGCGTATAAATCAAAAGGAATCCGATTTCGTTCGAAATTTACGCGAAATCTGGCTGTTGTCGAATAAGCGAGACCGTACTAAATGCTTACGTGTAGCCTACGTCACCTACGGAGATCTATGGCGTTAAGGAATGCTGTTATTAGTTTATATCGATTTTCATGCAGATCAGTTTCCTCAAGAAGATATACCACCGTAGCATGGCATCATTCATCATATTTCATTTCAGTTAGTGTTAGACTGTGCAAGGTGTCTCATCTTCTCGATCATGTTAGTCGCATGCAACCCTTATCTGGAGTGATCGGAATGCAATATTTTAAAGAAGTGACTGTCCATGAAACAGCAGAAAAAATATAAATTATAAATGAAGATCTTTGAAGAACTTTTAATAAGCGTTACCTGCGCGTCTAAAAAAGGTAGATAGAGACATTTTATACTCCTAAAGTCTCCGCATTTTGCAGGGTTTTGAAAAAGAAACACGAAGTGTTAAACATCATTTAAGTCATGCTTGGCACAATGAAAAGCTATCGTATAATGTACTCGTTCAAATTGAGAATATCTAAAGTTCTAGGTCACTTTTATATTCGATCCAAATAATACAAGTGTTTTAACAACAGCTTATTACCTAATTAATCGAACCTATACCACTATTCTCGAATTAAGCTTTATCGATACACTTGTACATCGACTCAACAGATACTAGCACCTGCAATAACTGCTTTAACACTCTTAGTCTAAATGATTGAAGAAATATACCCATGAGCTTCAACAACGTAATAAGTGAAAGTAAACAGGGAAGGATATAAGTACACTAAACCAATTGGTCTTGCTGAATGAGGACAGCTAACCGCGCAAGGGTAGTGAGTTCTAGAAATAGAGGTCGTGTCCTAGAGCTTCATCCCGGATAACGGAATAGAATATGTGTGCAATGGATTAAACGGTGAAACGTACAAACGTCCAACATCAACATTATATTTTTCTTATAGACAAAGGTGAAAGCACGTTAGATTTATTTTTGAAATTTTAAATTTACTGACAAAGAAAGATAGATAGAGAGATAGTTTATTTAGCTAAAAAGCTATATAATAAGACAGAACAAAGGAATTCAATATACAATCACTTGTAGTGCTCAATAATATGTATGTACAAATGCTTTTTAAAGGTACTAATATTATTAGTTTTAATTTCATATGGTAAACCATTATGTAACATAAGGCCACTTACAAATATATTTTTGGAAGTCTGGGTTCTATGAAAGGGAGTAATATAAAAGTCGTTATAGTTTCTAATGTTGTAAGCATGAGTATCATGAACCGTTTTCAATCTTTCAGCAAGGTAATTTAGAAGTAAATTATTTTCATTTTATATATAACCACTAGACTTAAATAAAATTCTTTGGCGGACATTCATTAAATTAAGTGCAATTAAAATATCTTTAACTGGGGTATATCTATATCTCTTTTTATTATCGTTTTAAAATTATTCTATATAATATTTTTGCATGTTCTTTAAATAGAAAATGCATATCTATGGTAACTCCCAAGTACTTAATGTAGTCTACCCTTTCTAAATCACTGTTATCCATTTTTATTCTAATACTAGCTATATATATGTTATTCAACTTATGCATGCTACCTACAACCATATATTTTGATTTAATAACATTAATGCTTAGTCTATTTACACACAGCCACTGATATAATACAGTGAGTTGATTATTCACAGTCTTCGTTATATCGCCAACACTACTACCACTTATGTGCAACATGGTATCATCCGCAAACATACACATACTACAGCCTTCCATTGTCAACAATAAATCATTAACATATAAGTTACACAATAAGGGACCTAACACCGTCCCTTGTGGAACACCATTGTTTGTATTTAAACTATCAGGTATCCTATTGTTATATTTCACTTTTTGAGTTCTATTATTTAAATATAAATCAAACCAACTTAACTTTGTCACAAGTACCATATATTTCTAATTTCCTTATTAATAGTTTTCTATCAATAGTTTTGAAAGCTCTACGGAAGTCCAAAAACACAGCTATCACAACATTTCCCTAATTCTTGCAATCACTTGTGACCTGCTTGACTATGACGAATCACATTGTTTCACTCACAAAAATTATATAATTTGTCTTTTACGCACAGTACTAGAACTTTTTCGTAACTTGTAACAGTATTAATAGGTCTGAATTCCTCATATACCTTGGTCCCTGCCACTTGGGAAATTGGAAGAACGTACGATGTTTTCCGGTTTTCTGGAAATGTACCTGTATCGAGTGAAGCACTCAAGAAATCGATTTGCAGATATCTGAGCAGCATCCTTAATAATTTTGATCGTTAGTCCGTCACCAGTTACGTAGAAAGTATATAAAAGAAAGTCATTACTTTTATTTTTATAAAATATTCTTTACAGAAAAAAAAGTATTTCTAGAACCACTTAAACTTGTTTATAAGTTAAAAATCTTTACACCGCTAATACAAAGTGAGCTTACGTCAGTTATACTATATAGATCGAGTACTAAAATCCACTGACACAACAATATGGCACCTGTTGCCGGTGCACTTGCACATCTACGTGTCTGAAAATATTTATTATAGCGAACTTATTCTTATTTCTAGTTTGTTGTATCAAGTAATATAAAGCGTATCCTGAGTAACAACTGATGGCACATCAAGATTGTTGCTACTAATAGAATGCATAGTTACTCAAATAGTTGTTACTATGAGTATAACAGAACTGACCTGCTGCGCCTTTTTGCATATCCACTACGCATACTACGCAAGTTAATTATTAAGAGTTCCACATTTTAGGCAATTTGGAAAACTAGTAAAATGGTGCCAGTATTTAAGACAGTTGATCAGGCTAATTAAAAAGCGATAAACGTTTTCGCGAACTTTGCAAAGGTATTTTATATAATAATACTTACTTTAATGTTAAATCATCAAATTAGCAAATATCACCCAAAATATGCATATGTGTGTCATTGGACCAGCGAAAACAGGTCGATGTGGGCTAAACAGGAAGGTATTGGTTTCTGTCGTTTATAGGTAAAACTGATTTCGTATTACCTCTTTGGAAGGTAACGGGTTGGAATGGTTACGTTTCTTGTAATGAGTATTCGTCAGCTCGCTTTAGAGTGTTATTTGGGGTTCCGAAGGGTTCCAATCTCGGACCATTATTATTTAAATTTTTTCTAAATGATTTGCTCGATAAATTGCGATGTAACTGTTTAAATCTACAATGTTATCGATTCATCTACTCGATTGTGTTAAGCTACAGACTTATCTCACCTTTATTAATGACTGATGTACCCTGAATGACATATCTTTAAGTATTGGCAGATAGTTAGTGATCTCTTATACCAAACGCTCTAATCCGATCATTTTCATTTACACTGTTCATCCACATTCATTACAAGAACAGAGGAAGTAAAGCATTTGGGAGGAGTTTTTGACTCAAAATCAAACTTCTCTGGTTATATACCTGCTATATGTGTTTCTGCTTCTAAATGATTGGGCTTCCTAATAAAAACTTGTCAAGCTTTCGGCGTTAAGGACTCTATACTATGCCCTTGTTCAGTCCTCATTCGAGCATGCCATCTTAATGTGGTAGATGGGAGATTCCTCAAATGCTTTAGCTAGAAGGTTATTGGTATTTACCCTGATCGTGGTACAGATTACGTACCATTGCTGCATTAGTATAATTTTAGTTCATTGGAAGATCGTCATAATACGAAAAGTGGAAAATTTTTACGTAACCTACTATGTAATGAAATAGATTCATCATAGTTGCTGGCTTAAGTGGATTTCTGAGTACCACCGAATATCGTAACGTATAGGCGTAATGCAAACGTCTTGACCAAATCGCCTGTATTTCATATGGTCACCAAGTTTAATAGAATGTACTGATAGAATATTTATTTTGTTTTAAGATTGTATTTATTTTTGTGAAATATATTATATAGCTTAGAAATGCTTGTTGATTATATTGCATTGCACATAAAGTATATAATTAATGTAACCACTAAATGTACCGATTACCAACTTATTATTCAAAATAACCCTTCCATTGAAAATCTGACAACGTATAGCGTTTGCTCCATAAGAGTAATACTTCGATCTTTGAGCGACATCGACGATAAACGCTATATGAACTGGTGAACGGCACACTATTCATAGGACGTCGATCGATTATTATGTGCGTACGTGAAAACAATCCGGCTATAAATCAAAATGGCGCGATCGTCGATTAAATATTAATTTATTCCTTAATTATAATACTGCCTTAATGCGTTAGATTTTGTTTGTATAGGTTGCGGTAAGGAGTATAAACATAAATTTACATATAAATAGGGTAATTAAAGTTAATTTGGAAGTAAAGGAAATTTCACACTCTAACGTCGACGCCGCATTCGGTTTAAGGAGATTTATTAATACTGATTTTAATTTTCATAATTTTACGCTGTTTAAATCGATACGGCCATAATTATGGAATCTATTCCACAACCGTATATTATATCGCGTGCATTTTACTCTTACTAGAAAGAACTGGTTTGGCTTTGCGACTTTTTTTCCCATGTGAATGCGTGCTTTGAATTTTAAAATGGTTGTTTGATTTTAAGAAAGGAACGCTAGCTGTGAAGTGGTAGATTCATTATCCAAAGGTGCTGTTACGATACTACACACAATTCAAGAATTAGCCACAGCACAACAACGCTCTGGGATACAAATTTCAGTTAACTAGATATAAAAAACATTAATTAAACAACCAATTAGAAGTATGTAAGGGGTGGGGCATGAAGATCCGCCCTCGTATTATTGTTTTTATTATTATTATTAGATTTCCAAAGCTTCATTTACATACATACATGAAGTACTATATAAAGGAGCTTTATTTCTGCAATAATTGACAGCAATTACGTACAAATATTTGTACATATTTAACATGTTACTTCAATAAATTTTATTTCAATTAGTGTTAAATTCAGTTAGTCAATCGTTCGGCTCGGAATACTGAATACGCCCTAGCCAATGTACCAATTAATTGAGAATTTAAAAAGCGCTGTTTTCTGGTAGCAGTCTAGTTCCATTTTTAATGCAATTTGTGTGATTTACACAGTTCCTACCTTTTCAATTAATAAATGACAATTTCCTATGGAATGGTAACGATTGCAGTCACTGGGGCCGCGCAGTGACTACAACGCTGAAGCAGTCGACGATATAACGGGCCGTGCTGGTGGAGCGAAATGAGTATAATGCAAATTGGATATCGTTCGTTTATTGTTCGGCATTAGCGGAAGTCGCTTTAATATTCATATCAATTTTGGAGTAACATTTCATTATCGTCCCAGTATAATTGGAATTTTTGTTGGTTTTCTACGGTCGTGACAATAGATTCGTTTATAAAGTAGCAACTTTGGTAGGTTTTAGGTTTTGCTGTGGAGTTTCAATTACAGTATTTTTCGGAATAAAGAGTTATCAGTTACCTGCCAAAGCAAAATCTCTAGGTCTTTATCTACACTTTTTGAACCTTCTCTTCTACTCATAGACTAGAATAGTATTTACTGGAAATAGTAAAACAGCAGAGAAAATAGGTTACAATAATTAATAAAACTTTTGTGCCAAAAGACTAAATCGCCAATCTCCATATATTGAAGTATACGGCGTTCTGCCTTTAACCTTAAATAATAAAATATAAAGAAAAATAAAAGAAAATAAACAAAAAAAATCAAACCTGTCGGTATATATAGTCCATAAGACCTTTGTACACATTGGGTGTCGGGTTAGATTAAATTTTCGCCAGTCCTCTGCGTTCAACGTCACAATTTTCTTTGTTTCATCTCAAGTTCTTCCTTTCTTATCTAAAATTTTGCCAATTTTCTTATTCCAGCTCCCTTTAGGCCTCCCTCTTGTCCTCTTTTTCTGTATCTTTGCTTTCCAGACCTGCTTAACTGGAATTGCATTGTCCACCATGCTAATAAACGAACTATTTCCGGAATTAGACCGTGTCTTCTTCTGTTTCTTTTCCTTTTCTTTCTTTTTCCCCTTTTTCTGTTTCTCTTTCCTTCTATCACTCTTTTCACCTTTTCTTTCTTTTTCACCCCCCTTCCCCTCCCCCTCCCCGTTTTTCATTTTTTTTTTAATTTATTTTTCTTTTTAGTTCTTTCTCCTCTTACTCCTATTTCATTTCTATATATCTCATCATGACACGGTTCAATTCCGGAACTCGTTCGTTTATTATTGACTCTGACCGTGAAAACCCACGTATTCATTTCTCATTGTCTTTGCTTGATATAAGTTTGTATTGACCCTGCTTGTAGCTCTCTTCTGATTTGTTCATTTCTTATCTTGTCTTACATTTTTCACTTTTCTTAAATATTTCAACTCTAGGGCTTGGATCTTACTTTTTCCTTGGCGTTTGAGTGCCCAAGCTTCACATCCATATGTGAGGATTGGTCTGAATACTGTTCTGTTGATCGTGATTTTTATTTGTTTTGTTATTTCTTTTCTGTTTATAACGGCTCGGCGGTTCAGTGGTAAGAGGACCAGCACTTGAATTTGGCAACTCAGGTGTCGTGCGTTCGAAACCAGCGTCCGACGAGTACAGTGGCGGTACTTATCGGGCGGGTTCGGTATGCTCCCGAGTCACCATTCGCCGTTAGGAAAATAATTAACGGCGTTTCTCCCTTTACGGCGAGGGACTGCAGTAACAAGGCCGTGGAACACTTTACACGCACTTTCCTACACCTTAAGATTCCTGAGGTTATGACAAACTAAAAAGAGCTTATAACCCCGTTGGGTCACTCACCACCGATACATAAAAGAAATCCCGAGTTCATAGCGTAGTATACATTGTTGGCTTTCTGTATTCTTATCTTCCTTTCTCGTGTATTGTAATTCCTAAATACTGGAAATCTCTAACTTGTTGCATTTCTGTTTCTCCAAGTTGTATGTCTATTTCTTTTTCCTTCTTTGATACAACCATTACTTTTGTTTTGTTTGTATTGATTTTCATTCCATACTCAGTGAGTGTGTTGTTCCAAACGTTTATTTAGTGTTGTAGAGTTCTTTCATTTCCACCTATCAATGTCGCATCATATGCGGGATTCACATTCTGTAATTTCCACCTTTTCAATGTTGTGATATCCAACATAAGAAACTTTTGTTTTCCTGCTTGTTTCTCTGATAATTTCATCCATAAATAGTAGAGGGCTAAGTCCATTTCCTTGTTTAACACCTTCCTTCGTATAGAATACCACTGATTTCATGTTTTTGGTAATTACACAGTTTGCTGTTTCTTCATATAAACTTTTGACAGCTGATAGTTGTTACTACCGATATGTTAGTATAATTAACATTTAAAGATCGTGCAAATTTTGGTTGATCCTATACCAAAGTACTCTTTCAGTCGCTAGAGTTTTATCGACATCCGAGTTCTCCTTTGGCCTGTTCCCATGTGGGCGACGTTCGTCGCAAAGAAAAAAATTTCTTATACAAAGAAAACGACCGTTCCATAATTTACAGCTTTAGTAATAGTTATGAATACTACATTACAATGTTTCTAACCATATTCTAAAACAGCAATTAGCCGAAACTGTTTTAAGAATACGCTTTTGTGTTGGTGGGTATTTTATGATTTCGCAAAGCGCTAATTATTAACCCAAACAACGATCTGCTCTTCGCGGAAAAGTACTCAAATCGCAGCAAGCTACGCCGAAACAGATCGCCGACCACCCAAACCACAAACCACAAAAAACATAGTAGTTTGACTAAAATGTAAACGTAACATAATAAACTCGGTTCTTCGAACCATTCACTCGGATAGTTTTAACGTAAATAGCAAGATTTCGGGACCCTATAGGAAATTCGCTAAAAGCAGTTAAATCGAACGTGTTTATGTAAAGCCAGTGTTGTACTCGTTAGTTCCACTTCATAAAATTCTTTAAGTATATCGGTCACCGGTTTTATTGTTTATTTACAACCTTCCCGAGTTCGTTGTCGGATTTAAAATAAGATCCCGCCGCTAAGAGGGTTATTAGAAACTAACATGGAGACTATTCGTCCGTAGGAATGTGAAATGTTAATGAACTTCACGCAAATGCTTATCGCATTCGTGAAGTCAAATATAAATGTGAAATTTTGAAGGATAGCAATAAATGGTCACTCCTCACGAAATATAAATAAATGCCTTGCTCACAAATTGCACCAGTTAACCGAATCAATGTAAAAAAATTATCCGTGAGATAGCTGGATGTCTTATCTCCGCCACACAGCCATTCCCAGATGACGTTCTATATCCTACGTAACCGAGATTAGTGAGAAATTTAAATTATTTATTTGAATGCATTGGCGAAAAATGTAATTTGTTAATTTGCTAAGATTTGAACGTAGGCAGGCACAAGCCTACAATTTCAAAATAAAATCTATATTTAAAATATATGACATAGACTTTCTGATGTAGAAAGTGCTGAATTCTGACTAGTGATTTTAAAATTTAATAGTCCGCTATTTGGTCTTTATTTATCTAGCTTTTCTTTATTTCTTAATTTTTTCTTCTTCTTTTTCACTCATTATATACTAAACACTTGAAACATCACAATATTTTTGTAATAGTCCTTTGCTTTTTCGCACGTATTTTTAAACACGATAAGCCTCGTATACGACAGTCTTATCTGTTAGCACGTCCGCTCTGTTAGCCGGCTAGAACTAAACTCCCGACACCGCAAGGTATAAAGGACATAGGATTAAAAAAAAAAGTGATTTTAAAATTTAGTAGTTGACGAACGTTTCTCATTTCACTTTTCACATATGCACAAAACAACATAACAAAAACGAAATCTAATTTTATAGTAAGTTTTCGAAGTGTCCTCCTTGTCTTTCAAGGCAATGAGCAACGCGGTCTTGAAAGTAATAATAGGTATTCCTCATAAACTCTGGGTTTATTCCATCACATGTAGCATGTATACGCTCTTTCAGTTCATATAACTTACGTACATATTTGCACGTTATAAATTTTACATTTCAGTTAACCCCAAAGAAAGAAATCGTTTGGAGATAAATCGGCTGATCTTGGGGGCCATGATATGGGGCCAAACCTGCCAATCAATCGTCTTTGAAATGCATCACTCAAACAACTTCCGACGGCGTTTGTAGAATGCTCTATCCATTTGGAACCATGGTCCATCAATATTTAGTATCTCAATTGATGAAATGATGTGGTCTCGGAACAGATTCAGATATTTTGCTGCAGTGAGGTTATCGTAAAAAAAATGGGCCGATAAATCTTTCGCTTATTATTCTAATCCAGACATTGATTTTTTGAGGGTATTTTGTTCGGGTCACATTTTAAGCATGAGGATTTGTACGGAACCAATATCTAACGGATTAATGTAAAGTAAATTTTGTACTTTTAAGTAGATAAATGTGGGATACTAACCAGAAGATCTGAGAGATGACTTATCATTTACGGTAAATCTAGCTTCCTCAGTAAAAATTATCTTATTTAAAATTTCTTCATTTTCATTTAACGTATTAAACATTATTTCGAAAAAATCAATTTATCTTGTCTTCTTCAAAAAGCTCTTAATGGCTTGACACCTTGTACGGCTTACATACATTCTACAGACCGTTCCTCTATATGACACAGGATATTCAGCTTCATGTCTTCTGTTAAAACGTGACCGGCTTTATTTCTTTCTTTGTGGGAATTTAGAAGAAAACCATCTTCTTTTAATTTATTAAAAATGTTTGGAATTGTTTTCGCGCACGGTGTAGACCTCTCAGGATAATTAATTAAAAACATGTCTCTAACTGTCCTTAAACTATTATTCTTCTGATACCAGATTATCATTGCCAGCTTTTCATCTTTGTTGTACTTACTCATTGCTTAAATTACCTTTCAATAAAATATATTTAATTTAAGATTCATGTATGAATAGAAATTAGAAATAATTGTCAAAAAATGTATTGTTTTTCTCCAAGGCAACCTAATTTAATCATTAATCTACAGGTAAATCCTTCACGGTGTATATAAGTGGTTGCCTACCATGCCTCTAATGTATTGAAAATTATCATTTAAGTTACAATTAGGAAAAATGTATGTGTAATGATGCAGGTAGAACGTCAGACCATCAAATTAAATCAATTAAATAGAAATGCAGATTGAGAAACATACCGATTGCTCTTTCTCTACCCATAGCACATTTGCCCCTCATATTTGATTATTTAAAAACAAAATATAAAATTCTTGAAAGCTAAATTTCGTGTTGAAAAGGCAACTAAAGGCTGATATAAATACTAAAACAACGATGGCAATATAAAACGTCGGATGAACGTCAACACAAGGATTCCGTTCGATTATGTACGAACTTGAACGAATCATTCCAGCTAGTGGCGCCACCTGAAAATGGCAAAGAGCGTGCTGACAATGTATTTTTAATGAGACAACTAGAAACAACTGCAGCGTACTACTTCTTCTGTGTAGTTGTCTGGTAATAGTCTGTACCCTTCCCCACAGCCATTCCGTTTCTATCCATAGATGTATTAATATCGAAAGTCGGTTTTAGGATCACGACTTCCAGGGAAATGCGCAAGTCATGCGCTTTCTGAGAAGATGGCCTAAAGTATTGCACCTATAGACCGTCAATCGTTCTGAGAGGCGTCCCTAAATTAAAAATTTTAATTAGTACACACGAATCCGGTTTTAATGATTGTTTGTGATGACCACTTCTCAAAGGTGCACGCGAGCAAAGACGCTGGTCATTCGGCCTTTCCTTTTGTTATGCGTATTTCGTAGACTAGGTGGTAACTAGTAATGTTGGCATTGTAAACGTACTGTCAGCAACGCGCACTTAGAAAACGTGCAAATGGTTTAACACGTAATAAATGTAAATAACCACTTACGTTGTTTGGAAAAGTTTTTAATATACAGATGCACTAACTAATACTAAGCTCGGTTCAATATTTGCAGCACCGTATATTGTTCAATTGCTTCCTCGTGTTTGCCGCGTGGAATAGTTGTTGTTATATGCGGAGAACGACGCTCGAGATCTAATGATGATGATGATTAACCCTCAATCTACCAGGATTCATTTGACACATATAATTTCTTCAGGTGTTTGCACTGAAGTTGGGGGATTATTTGAAATAATAATAGGTTCAACTTTATTTTATTTCATAATTATAGAACTTCGAATTAGAAAAGTCATGTAAAACAAATCGAAGCACCAATATTAAATGATAGTTGTAGCAAATATTGCAAACTTTAAGACAGTTGGCTAGATACATTTGTTGCAGATGACTATGGAGTGTTTAGCAGGCACATTAACACATGGTCTGAAACGTCCCGGGCCTAACACATAGGTGACGCTAGTTTTATTGCAGTCACCTTTCTCTAAACCTAAATTTCGTGTTTTAATTTTACACTGCTTCTCGATGGGAAAAAATACCGTTCAAGCGAAGCAATGGCTTGAAAAGTGTTATGGGGACTCCGCTCCATCAGATACAACAATAAAACGTTGGTTTGCTGACTTCAAACGTGGTCGTAGAGACACCGATGATGCAGAACGCAGTGGACGTCCAAATGAGGCACTAATACCAGAAAACATAAAAAAAATCCACAAAATCGTTTTGGATGATCGAAAAGTAAAGTTGCGTGAGTTAGCTGACATCGTAAAGATGTCAAAAGAACGTATTGGCTTTATATTGCATGAGCATTTGACTATGAGAAAGCTCTGTTCAAAGTGGGTGCCGCGTTTGCTCACTGTTAACCAAAAACAAGAACGTGTTGATGATTCTGAGCAGTGTTTGGCCATGTTTAAACGTAACAAACCGGAATTTTTGCGTCGATATGTTACAATGGGTGAAGCATGGATCCATCACTTCACTCCGGAATCAAAACGATCGTCATCTGAGTGGACAGCAATTATGGAAAGGTTATGGCCTCGGTATTTTGGGATGTGCGTGGTGTAATATTCATCGACTATCTTGAGAAAGGAAATACCAACAGTGAATATTATAGTAACGTTATTGGAGCGTTTGCAGGCCGAAATTGCAAAGAAACGACCGCATATGGCAAAGAAAAAATTGTTGTTTCATCAAGACAACGCACCGTGTCACAAGTCAATCAAAACAATGGCAAAACTACATGAATTGAACTTCGAATTGGTCCCACATCCACCGTATTCGCCAGATTTGGCTCCCAGCGACTACTGGCTGTTCGCAGACCTCAGAAAAATGCTCGCCGGTAAGAAATTTCGCACGAATGAAGAGGTTATCGCTGAAACTGAGGCCTATTTTGAGGCAAAAGATAAATCGTTTTACAAAAGTGGTATTGAAATGTTAGAGCGGCGCTGGAATGATTGCGTTGCTCTTGATGGAGATTATGTTGATGAATAAAGCTAATTTTGAACCAAAGAAACCGTGTTTTCTTTGTTAGGCCCGGGACTTTTCAGCCCATGTGTTATTTTTGTAATGTGCACCTTGTAGCTCTTATTTCTCTATCGTTTCAAGATGAGCAAATACTACACCTCTTCTTTTTTCTTGGAAGCTCCGGACTAGTAGATAAATCTGCTCCTTCTTCTTTCCCGAGATTGTTGTATTCCGCTACTTTCTTTCTTATGACATTTCTTTTCAATGCCATACATACAGCAGATTTCGAACTTCCATAATATGTTTGCACTCATGGCGCTGATATCTAGCACGTTCTATAACTACAAGAGGTCATCTTCGTGTCATCCTTTTCACAATGTTATGATTGTCATTTTGTCCACATAACTTCTTTTGTTTTCTTCTGGTCGAAAATTGTCTGGGATTTCTTCTTTGAAAGTCATCAATCAAACTTTTTCGGCTACATATAAATATTATCCGCAATACTTTAAGACCTTCGGAAGGTTACTAGTATAGATTGAAAAGGAAAAGCGGACTTGAGATAGCTCTTTGTGGCAAACCTCAGGATATGTTCATCTTTTCGGAAATGCGATTATCTAACACAACTTGCTGTATTATATCTCGCAAGTATGACTCTATAAGTGTCATTGCAGATGGATTGCAACCTATAGAATCTTAAAGTACGCAGCAAAGTAGGGAAATTAAAACTGCGATGTCTCCACTGTCGGTGGCCTTGGGTATATCATCGACAACGTTCGACAATGCTGTAGTGCAACTATGCTCTAGTCGAGAACCAGACTGATAAGCAGGTAAAATGCCGGTGCAGTTGACGAATTGACGCATTTGGTCATTTACGTAACGTTCAAATATTTTCAAGAGGACAGGTGAAATACTAATAGGGCGCAAGTCTTTCATCTCACCTACAGTAGCTGAGCTAGTCATAGGTTTAATAATAGACAATTCCTAAAAGGGGGGAATGCAGATGTGTCAATGCAGTGATTGGGGTCACATAATCCACGAGTGGAAGTATACAAATTCCCAACGCGTCTATGTTATCCATTCCGAAGGCGTCAGACTTAAGTCTTCTCAGTGATTTGAGCACATCAATTGAAGTCGATTTTTTTAAATTGGTATAGCTGAGCGAAAATATTCTGATATTTGTGATATTTACATGGAGAAAACAGAGCGTTTCAGCAGGCGATGCAAAGTGTCGGTTCAATGCACTTAGATCTTTCAGTCAATAAGGAATACAGTTATTGTCACCTTTGCCATGCCCAAGTTTTTTTTTTAAATCTTTCCAAATTTCTATAGTATGAAGAATAATTGCAACGATAGTTGAAATAGATTGGTTTTTCACGTTTGATAGCCCTATTCACCTCATTCCGGACGGACTTATAGTATTCACAATGGGTCTGGTCCTTGGACCTTCGATAGCACTGGAGAGCTTGGTTTCTAGTCTTAATCATTACGGGAATGTTGTAGGTTAACTAAGTAGCAGGCTTAGTAACAGTTATTTTCTTAAAAGGTGTATGTTCATCAAAAACCCGGAGAAGATTGGAGTGAAAGAAGGATACCTTCAAACATGATAATGCTGTAAAGTACAGCTTCTTATGGTATTGGTGAAATCATTCATGAAAAAGACAATGTGAAGAGATAAAAAAGTTAACACACGGACATGTTTCTGCCTACCCGGCGCCATCAGCGTGGTTTCGAGCGATTTTTTACTCAACACATTGCAATCCCCTCTCTTATACTATCACCATATCTAATAAAATAATATAAATATAATAGAAAGCATAAAACACTCATCTGCCAGTGTCAAACACAGCGAAAACAAGTGGGTACCGAGCAATACATGGACTGCTAAACCAGAGAGGGCGCGCACCAACAGTGCATAAGTTAAAGACATGTGAATAATTGCTTAGGTTTACAGTGACGTATTAAAAACACATCTAAAATGCATAGAAAATAATACCAAACAAGGATACCTTTAAGTTAACCCTAAGCAAATCAGCAATCAAATACCAAGGCACTTCGTACAGGTCTTTTTAAACTCGTCACAGTTGAATTGCCTAAACTATTGCAGATGGAAAGTTCTTTTTGATCTAGTAGAGATTGTAAAATAAATGTATAGCAGGTTTTATACTATGTACCTATAAATCTAGAACAATAAGACGGTTTAGTTATATAATGGCGTCTTTTAATTTCGTAAATATAATAAAAGAAGACGGAGCAAGTGTTCACAACATAATATATGATTTACTAGAATTACACACACCGCAGTCAAACAGAACTAAATTAAAATACACCCTCTTGGAGGGGATGTGTTTGCAAATAATATAGGTAAAAATGTAGGCATATACTTAATAGATCAATTGTATCTGACAGAAGGTAAAAAACAACTCAACTTTTCACGTATTGGTAAACTATATATAACAATTACAAAGAAACAACTACTGTTTAACTTTACTATAACATTATGATCGCATTTTCATAAAGCGCTTTCAATAGAAACGATCTCTTGTAGTATTCATTGGAGAGAACCTTCTGAAACACAATGATTGGTTTTTGATAAAGGAATCTTCAAAAGATAGCTTCATATAATCCTTACTTAATCAGGATTCGTCGAACATTCTAATAAAGATGTCCAATTCAAACATTTTACAGACGATGTCATCTGTAACACGTTAGAACGCTGGCAAAATTTTATTCTGTGTAAAATTTGTCTCCCTTCGATTCTGGCCTCAAACCACTCAATGACCCAATTTCAGTACGAAAGCAGGTGGTGTCCGACCCCCAATTACCTTTATGTCAAAGTTTGTATTTAAACAACGCCCACCAGAACCAATATTTGTACAACAAGCAGGTGTCCGCTAGACAACGAGCAATATTGGGGGAGAAACTTCGTATAACGTCGTTGTTTATTGTATATTTATCAACGTAAATAAAATTAACCAATGACGTGTGATGCTGTTATTCTAAACAACAACGGCTTTATGCATTCGCGTAGTGTCGAAGTAAAGATAAAAGGCGGTGTAGATATACGAAAGTTTATGAGTCACGCGGTACTTATATATATTTACCATTCTCTGCCATTATGCTCGGGGAATTGGTACCGACAATTCAGGACAATGATGCATAATTATATTCTTAAATATTTGCACGGTCTTCCACGCGTCTGTATTATACGCCATCTGCTGAGCGTGTTACGTTTGTTAACAATGCAGGAGCGCAATAAAATTTGAAATTGCTAATTCTATATGTGGACATGTCGAATGAAATGGAATGAAGTTATTAAATTTACAACAAGAAGATATTTGTTCACGAGATTTTAATTAAAATAAGATTTTATGAGTTTCTTAATGTCTTGTTTGCGATATTTTTGGTCACAAAAACTTGCGGAAGGATTCGATTTTAATGAAGGTTTTTAGGAAAAGTTTTTAGCTTCTTTTAAAGAATGTAGATAATTGAAACGTGTCATCCTCTTCCGAAGTAAGGCGACACTCATTCGATTAAAGACTTATTGGGCTCATTGCGTTTTGATATCAATACAGTAAATATACCTTTCTCCAGCCATCAACAGTGCAATACTCGTACCATTTAAAGTTAGCGAGCTTTTCTCATGTATTCCGTTAGTTCTGTTTTTCTTTATGTTACTGGTCGCCTACACCTGCATTCGGCAACATATAGATGACTGCAAATTGTTCAATGGGATATACTGATACCTCATTCTCACATGAGTTGGTAAATACTTGTAGGGAATAACGTACGATTTTACTTTGCCGTTTTTCATAATTTTGCCAGCATCTCGAACTGTTATTTCTTTTTCTTGCTGCTAGTATTGTTGCAAGGTATTTCTTATTTTCTTCAATTAATTGGTAATTCTTGGTAGTTTGATAGGAAACACGTTGTGCTCGTATTATTTTACGTTTAGAGTATATCCTCATTTCTAAGAGAGAATTCCTCATTTCTAAGAGAGAATTTCTCATTTATTCCCACCGGATATAATGCAGCTTTTTAAACACTGCCTCAGGACCAGCTACTTTGCATGGGATGGCAACTTCTACGAACAAATGTACGGAGTAACGATGGGGAGCGTATTAAGTCCCGTGCTAGCCAATCTCTTCATGTAGCGGTTTGAGAGCCTAGCTATCGAAACAGCGGCCTAAGGTTTGGTGGAGATACGTGGATGACAATTGTCATTTGCCCACACGGAAGAGATAAATTCGACAGGTTTCTTAAACACCTGAACGGAGTACGCCCTAACGTTCAATTCGCGATGGAGCTAGAACGTAACAGAGTATTATCTTGTTTGGACGTTCGTGTTAACAGGGACCAAGCACCGGCAACAACTAGTATGTTCAGGAAACCTACGCATACCGACCGTTATCTACACAATAATTCTAACCACCACCATCGTCAGAGGAATTCGGTGGTGCGCACGAATTGGACCTCAGATAAGCGCTGCAGTGTAACGATTATCCTGAGAATATAATCAATCATGCCATCAGGAGTAAACCTCGACCCAGGGACAAGAATGATCGGGAAATAGAAACTTTGGACACGGCATACCTACCGTACATAAATAACACTACAGGCAGGACAGAACGAGTGCTTAAGCGTTTAAACATCTCGACGGTGTTCACTCCAACAAGAAAAGTGTCTAGCTGACTACGACAAGTCAAAGAAATGAGGGACCCCTTGTCAATACCCGGGGTGTACAGAATACCGCGGTCGTGCGACAAACTGTACATTGCCACAACAGAACGTTCGATCAACACCAAGAGGCAGGAACACGAGAGGAATGTGCGGCTGAAACAAATAGACAAATCGGCCATTGCCGAACATATCCATTCGGACCCGAATCATAGGTTCGAAAATACAAAAGTTCTAACATCAACTAGGAACTACTATAGCCGATTAAACAGATAAGCCATTGAAATATACAAAAACCACAAACATCAACAGAGACGACAGGTTAAAACTGAACCGAATATGGACAACGGCACTGCGCGCATCCAGTCACGCTGTTGGCGCTCGTCGCATCGGTTCAGCGGAGCGACGCGAAGGAGCTTACTTAAGGCGGTAACAACGTGCACCAAGCCAGAACCTTTGAAAATGTGAACAGCAATTGTTCGCGATACATCAGGGACAAAGAAACCTACTCACACGGCGGAACCCGACAACCGTTACTACTATGACAGCACTTCTATGGCCGTGAAAATCTGAGATACTATTTACATCAATTCTCCTCCTTCAAATGAAAACGCTTCAAATGTTCTATGGTTCTGACTATAGACAACGAGATTGTGAAGTTTATTATGTATGCTGACTCTGGTAGTAATCCTGTTAGGTGATCAGCCATCATGGTGACTAAATATCACTGTCAACGCCATGGTCCTTCTCATTGATGCCAATACTAGCCACTCACAAAGGAAATACGTCATTAACATGGCAGTCCGTGCATTTACACACTTTAATCTAGTTCGACATGAAGAAATGTTTCCTCAGTCTACAATATCCAATTAGGGTTCCCTCAATCATGCAAAAATCCTTTTTGAACCGTCTCAGCTGCGTCAATGGTATCTCTATCTATTTTTATTTGTTGGTAGTAAGCGACCCAATGGCTTTATAAGCTATTGTAGTTTGTTATGACCTCTGGGACCTTAAAGTGTAGGAATTGTGTGTGTAAAGTGTTTCATGGCCTTGCTAATTAGTTTCCCAAAGGCCAGTGATGACTCAGGACGTTGGTCTCGAATGCGCGAAACCTGAGTTGCCAAATTTAGATGCACACCCTCTTATTACTGGACCAGTTGAGGTTTGAGTAAATAAATGGGGCTTTAGCGATGTGGCAAGAATTAGTGTCATTTCAGCGCTGCCAAAATCTATATGGGTGATGGATTTGATCCTTTCACAAACTATACGGGCAATCGACTAAAGGGCCCTGAACCACGAATAACGGCCAATTCTGCAAAAGTTCTAAAACGCACTTTTTTCAGCATTTATGCAGGTATCTCTTTTTATCTCCAATTTATACATTCTTTTAACTTCTCGAGCTTCCCTAACGTAATAGTATTTTGTTTTTACGATCTAGTAATAGTATTTTGTTTTTACGATCTAGTAATAGTATTTTGATCATTGGACGTCCTTTTTGGTCAAATGTAAACCATCCACTAAGCTATCCCCCCGGCCGTAGAGTGGATATGCCGCTTTGATAACTTGTATCCTGTATTGTTTGCATCTTGGATTATATATTTAAATGTTTATACATATACTAATAAAATGTAGATAAAGCTGTTGTATACGGTAAATACATAAATACAGCAAATGGTAGCGTTACCTCTAAAGACCATTCTATAGAACTAAATAAACAGCGTGTTATTCTTTTGCATAAATTGTCAGACTTGTAACTGTTACTTAATACAGCAAAATCATATGAAACTCTATACTTGAGCGTTTCTGAGAGTCAAATTATGTGTGTTTTTAGTTTACTGAGGGTTTTCTTACAATGAAAGATATATAACGACATTAAATATGTATCACCACAAAACAATTGTGTCGTACATTCGCACTACTGTTTATATTTTGCTATCCTTAGCTCATCTTTGAACTTTTTTTCATCTTAATTGGAAAATTTAAAACCAAAGTATTAACATATGTAAGTTAAAAGTTCTCTTGTGATTTATCACAACAATATGTTCGAAAGAAGTAGTGGAACTTCTTAATATATCTTATCTAGAGCTGGTATAAAACCTAATCTTAAAGAAGCCATAAATCAGTTCCACTTTTAATCCCTGTATTTTGACGATTCATCCTCAACAAACATACGTAAAAGGTATCATAAATCTGCGTAATTATTTACATTTTCTCTCTAAACAAATAGGAACAAATTAATTAAAATTTTATCCTGACATACGAATTACAATAAATTTCACGTTACACGATAAGCAAACTAATAATAGTAGACGCATATCGACTTGTCAAACCGCCCGATGTAGATGTGATTCCCAAACAAAATAAACTAACCGAAACATGTATAAATCTCGTCACGTGCCCGGCCATAAATTCTAAAAATATACGCGCATATACCGTGAGTCGGAAAAGCCGTTTTATTTTCGTTTTAACCCTTCGCCGCGCCGCACTCGCTAATAGAAATGATAAAGGGGGCTCTGAGATACTTCGCGTTAATTGCAATAATGATGTAGAGCGCGCGATATTGCCGACCTGAGAACATTAAGACGAGTAGTAAAACTATAATAGATTCCGCGCAGAATTGCACAGGGAAACGTGGATAGGTTAGGTTATACGACGTTCAAAATGGAGTAGTATATTAAAACGATGTTCTCTTTTTCTTGTCGAATAAATGGATGTCGGATTAGATTACATTACCGCAGAATACACGCAACTTCTCATGTAACGCGTTCATTAAAAGATGTGTATGTTACTATTTGTATTTTGCACTGAAAATTTAATATGGAACCTCCGACACAAAGTAGGAAGAATTTAGCGGGAAAAAAGGATTTCTTGATCAAAATTTCGTGGAAATTCATTTAATACCATTGTGAGAGCTGCTCGAAGTAAGTAAATTTATACATTTCTGGAGTAATGGAGACAAAACAATACTGGTGGGTGATTCCAAAGTTGGAAGCGATTTATAAAGACCATATAGCTTCACTGACCACTATCAGATACTAGTTTAATTTAAGTGTAGCCCAACATTCAACTTTGATAAGGTACGGTCATGTTATCTCTCCCAGACTATATGATCCATAGTCTGGGAGAGATAACATGACCGTACCTTATCAATATAGTATGGTAAGCATCTCAAGTGAACGCGTGCAAGACACCCTACACGAAGAATTGGGTATGAGAAAGCTATCAGCGAGACGTGCGACGATTGATCAAAAACCGAATTCAGTGGTAACCTCAAAGCAATATTTAAACATGTTCAAGCGCAATGGGTGCGAGTGACCCAAGACCAGTTGGTAAAATGAGCTTTTCTCAGCATCAAACCTGCATCGAGGAAAAGCGAAGACAATTACCTACGAAATAAAGACTCTGCATTAGCCGCACAATTAGATGAGCAACGAAGCGAAGCCAAACATATCGGAAGTCCCAGCAATATGACAGAAACTACTACAGTCGACCTAGAGGCTTTGAAAGAGGCTGAATCGAACGTGTGTACCAAATCACATAGAAATCACAGATATTATTGGATAGAGACGCTAACAGAAGGTCCATCATCGTCCAATCACTGGAAAAAATCAGAAATCCAGCCACGATGTAGCCAAGAATCGACAATTATTAGAAAAGAAAGGACACGTTACTTTTGTTTAGCCTACTACTTGCGTCTCTCCAACAATATTCCCTTGTCCAAACGTAAACAATTGAGCCAAGGGGATGCAACTATTACAGGGACGAAGATGGCGAAGATCCTGTGCTGTCCCAAACCTGCACGTGCAAAGGAAGTCATAGATTCATGTGAAAGTTTCGTATCAGAAAATGATGAAGAAGACCGAAATCCTAAACTACTCAACGAAAATATTGGACTTGGCAACTGGGCTTTTATAATTGCAATTCAGAAAGAAAGATATCAGGATAATAGTTGACCTATACTCGAAACAATCTTCTTTGGTCGGTGTTAGGAATGACACAACAGAAGAGACAAACATACTACGAAGCGTAAGGTTGTATTCTCTCTCCATTACTGTTCAATATATACTCAGAGTACATATTCAGGGAAGCTTTAGAACGTGCAGAGTCTAGAATTCTTATGAATGGAGAATGATTTAATAATACCCGCTATGTAAACGCTGACAACTTGGAAGGATTACAACAGCTTATGGATAGAATAACATATCACAGCCAATTGTATGATCTGGATATAAACACCAAAATAACAAAATTAATGGTCATAAATAAAGAAAAACTTGACCACTGTCATCTCGCAATAAGTCAAAAACGGATAGAGCTAGTGAGCAGGTTTACCTATCTCGGAACTATTATAAATAAACAATGACACCAGTCACAAGAAATATCCAGCAGATTTAAAAAGATCAGTACTACTTGTAATAAATTGAGACATCTATTTATAAGCCATGACATAACATTAAACACTAAGATAAGACATCTGCGTTGTGTGTTCTCCGTTTTATTCTACGGAGTAGACATAGACGTTTACTGAAGTCACATCAAGGAAATTGGAAGCATTGGGGATGTGGTTATACCACGGACGGAACACATAGTAAACATCGAAGTTATGACAAGGATCGGAAAACAAAAGGAAGTGATTAATATCGTGAAACTTCCGAAACGATAATATTTAGGACACATGAGAAATGAAGAGAACAGATTTCATCTATTGTAGAATATCCTACAGGGAAAAGTAATGGAAAAGATGGGTACTGGTAGAAGACGAATTTCTTGGTTGAAAAATCTCAGAACCTGGTTCGGTATGAATGCGACTAAATTATTCCGAGCAGCAGCAAACAGAGTTAACATAGCATTTATGGTAACCAACATTCGAAACGGATAGGAACTATTAGAAGAAGAAGAATTCAGAAAGGCATTTCGTTACTCAAGTGAAAGCAGCAATCGACAATGGATTCCAAATTCATTTTGTTAGAAAATTAAAAGAATCTTTTATATAGTCGCCTATTAATGACACATATAGTCCAATTAAATTACATGATGACATGTTCATTAGTGCCCTCACAAATACACCAAGAGAGTTTTTCGTTGTACAATTTTGTTGGTATTAACATTAAGCATTAGTAACTGACTTTTTTGTTGTTAGATGTATACTACTGTTAATAAAAGAACTATTGCTTTCCTCTGGAATGAGTCACTCAACACAAGGATTGGACTTTTAGGCAATGGTATAAAGTATTACGGACAGATGAAATTCAAAAACCATTCGTTCATTTGTGAGCCGGTAGACTGGAGAAAGAATGAGTGGTCAATGTGTGACTCTTACTGTGAAACATGGCAGAAGTAGTGTGATGGCTTGTGGTTGTTTCGGTGGTGTAGCTGTAGACGATTTACTAGTAATATATGGAATCCCACATCAGGAGAATTATCTATAAATCTTACAGGAAAATATTGTGCCAAATGGAGAAAAATTATGTGCCCAAAACTTTATTTTCCAAGAACATAACGATCCCAAACATTCTCATTTATTTAAAACTTATTTGATGTCGTCCGAAAACAAGTTGATGCGGATGTTTTGGCCACCCCAATCTCCAGATCTGTCGCCAAGAGAACGAGTGTGGGATGAATTGGGCCAAAGAATTCGAGAGAGAAAAGTTAGCAGCACACGAGTTCTTTGGTAGAAGCTGTAAGTGGCGCGGACTGAAATTATAAGGGATTATCTGGAATCTCTGATTAGAAGAATGCCAAGGATATGTGTCACCGTAATTCAATCTCGTAAAATTCCGTTTCTTTTTCATTATTATTATTATTCTTTTTTGAGGTGCTGTCGGAATAACATTGGCCATTACTAAAAGTATTGTCCTCCAGACTAAAACTGTATGCATAAGTGAACTAGTAAAAATGAATTTAGATTCACACTTGCCCCAATCTACCTTCTGCGAATTTTTGAAGTTACCAATACTGTTCGACCTTTAATTTTGAACCAAGCCTCGTACTATGCTACGATTATTTTAACGATTATAAATAATTTACTTTATTTTACTATTGGAAGTAGTTATCGGCATTAAATAAATTTTCTTTTTTTAGAATAGAGTGGTAAGAAGTTAATTTTCATGATGCTATCCATAGAAATCAACACGTACCCACATACGAACCAAGAACATAGTTTGTTGTTAGCGTGCAACGAAGATCTAATTAAATTTGAAATATGAAACGGTTAGGAAGTAGCTTCTAACATCATCCTCGTAGAAGGGCATAAACGTCCCGACGTCTATATAAACAAGTCAATCTGTGTAATAAAGCTGTTAACACTCCGTTTCGGTAGAGGCAGCAAACGCACAGATTTCACTTCGTTAAAATAACTGAACCGTTACGAACGATATTCGACATTAATATTTTATCATAAAATCGCTTCAGCGCAGTCCATATGCAGGCACGTACATACGTGTAACCGTATAGAACCACTAAACCGATGATTTATGACGGATATAAAGCGTAAAGTTCGTTTTAGGCCGATCTGGAACAAATTTCGAAGACCGTCGAGTAAACTGTATTTAGATTTATTTAGTAAACATCGTTTATTAAGTTGGCTAGACTATGCACTCGGTGAATCATTGTAGTATTGCTTCCTGATTTTCTTTGTCTTCCTGGAAGAAATACAAATAGTTTATGGAGTGATAATTTCCTACGAAAAACTACGACTAGTTCTCGGTATTGTGTAGTGTTTAAGTATTACGAGCATATGGTTTTTAGAGATGATTTAAGCATAGCCCATAACTTCTTTTGTATTTCCATAGGTAAACAAGTTATGGAATAAATATAAAAGTTTGGTCAATATCTCTCAATCAGATCTGTTAATGCTTTTTCACAGAAGCTGATGCTATTTTCAGTCACGCTGTGGATTTGGCTTAATGAGTCAGTCGGTTGCAAATCACAATTAACAGGATATTCAAAATGCAGTATCGAATAATGTTCTTTAGTACGGAATGGACAGGTATGCAAGGAGTTATAATTATTTAATGGATGCCCATGGCTTAAACAATTTCGGATTTAATAAATTGAAAACGATCATTTAGAGACTTCTTAAGAAAATGAAGACATTTGAACAAAGAGTGTTTTTGCTAATACAGAACATAGCAAGAAGTGAAGAATGATGAGGACGAAGAAGGACGCAAGAAATGAAAGAAAGTCTTTATATTTGGCGTAGTCAACATTGAGAGGAATATAGCCGGCAACTCTAAGGGGTGTTCGTTCAGAATTTCTGGGTGTTTGGATTTTCTAAATGTAACCATCCATAACCAGACTGTGACATTGTTTAAGCTTTCGCTGGTCTATTCTCCAACGCGTTGGCATAAGATGTTTCTAGTCTAGTTTCTAGCCGCGCTTGGACTTCAATTCTTGTTGTTTTAGTATTGGAGTTCTTCATTTCCTAAAAACAGTTAAAGCGATTACAGTTTGCGAACATGATTCGCTACCTAGTTTTCTTGTTCGTGAGTGCGTCCCAGTTTTATTCCCTTTCTATAATTTTTAGTAGCGCTATCCACACTCCTACCTTTTCAACTTCTTAGAAAATTTGTAGAATTATGCCAGCTTTCAAAAAAGTTGACCGAATTAGTATTTATCATTATACACCAAATGATATTCTATCCAATACCTTAGGTTGTCGAGCAACTTCTTTATGACAGACTTTACAACTTTCTATTTACCAACAGGGGTCTATTAGTGGACGATCAACCACTACCAACTTGATTGAGCCGACTCATTATATTATCCTTGATAAACGACTGCAATCAGATATAACTTATGTAGACTTCAAGTTTTTGACACGATTAACTACACATTGGTAATACCCAATCTTCCTTTTGATTTCGTGGCTATTTCTAAACAGCTGATTTTGCCATCTACCGCATAACAATCTCCAGGAGGCTTTATCCCTAAAACCACCTTCCCTCATCCCTCTCTTGTGCATAGCTTACCTAATTCCTTTTTCTCAACCCTTCTTGGTCTTCCTTGTTTCCTTCTATTAGCAGACTTCCATTTCCAAACCTTTTATGGTAGTCTGTCTTGGTCCATTATCCTCATTGACCATACCACAATAGTTGTTTCCGTTCTATTTCATGTATTAATGGTATATCTCTCTTATTCCTTCTCTTATTCTTTAATCTCTTTCATGATCTAATAATGCCTTCTTATAGCATCGTCTCCAGTACATTATTTTGTTCGCCATCTTCTTATTCAGCTCCCAAGCTTCACTTCCATAGATAACACAGTTATCAACAAAGGAGTGGAACACCCGGGTCTTTGTTTTCTTCGAAATATTGTCACTCCACGCTACAGGGTGTAGTTGTCTAATTATAATTTTTCCCTTTATTATTTTATTCTGTTTGTCTATTGCGTCTTTACCATTGGAAGTTAAAGTCAAGGATTGGATTTCGTTCTAATGTTATTACTCTAGTGCCATTACCTCTTCATAATCGTTCATGTTACGCTCATTATAATGGATTTCTATCAAACCCGTTCGTTGCGTTTAGTAGTGTACCTCATGATTGTAACTTAGATCCGCTCCTTTTCAACATATATGTGAATGACTTATTGCTTTTCTTAACTGTAGCTTTCTTACTCGTGTTGATGATCTTAGAATTTATGGTAGTATTACTTTGACTTCTGTTACCCTAAATCTACAGAGAAACATCACAACAATTAATAATTGATGCCTTTCTAATGGTATTCAAATAAATGTTGATAAATATGCAGTAATTGCCCATATTCGTTCCTTTGATCCTAAGGCATATACTGATCCTAGGGCTACCTACTTGAGGTACTGCTTGATAAGCAATTGTCATTTTTTTCATACATGGGAGCGATCTATTCTTCAGCTTCTAAATCAGTTGAATTTTTGTTTCGAACTCGTACGAATTTTTCCAGCGATGGCGAAATGAAAACTGTTCCTTCTGAAATGGAATGTACCGTTTGGCATCCTCACTATTACCATAATCAGTTAATACTTGAAAAAAGCAAAAAAAGGATGCCATAAGTACCTCTCACACAAGCCCGTCTTCCTATATTTATTATTATTATTACAGTATTGGATGAAGAATTGTGCACTTTAAATCGAAACAATATCAACCGAGAACCGAGAACCTTCAGTAGCTAATTTGAAACTGTCCTCAATAGAAGACTAAAGAGCTTGAGAATAAGGGTGTTTATTCCATAAGAATTGACAAGATTGTGGCAATTTCATAGTCAGAACTTGTCTTGGGTAAATACTGGACAACTGGAAGTGGTGCTGTTTCATGTGCTGAAATTAAATGATAAAATTTCTCAACAGATCAGAGGGATTCATACGACGAATATATCTTCTTGAGAAGGTTTAAATAAACTAATAAACTATCCTGAGTTAGATTCAGAAAACAATGACATATGAATTGGTTTAATTCCATAAAAAGATTTCGCGTCCTATAAGTCCTCCTCTTGGTTCAAAATCAAATTTAAGAGAATGTCAAACGTATTACGAACTTGAGCATCGACATGAGCAGATTCCGCGGTTTCGGCAAATGTTTCTAATTTTTTTGTGTCAATCTGATGAAGAGTCTTCAGTTTCTTAATTTTATTTCCTATAGCTGAAGGGTTCGCAAACGAAAAGCAATAAGAAAAATCTTTCACAATTACATTCCAAAAAGGTCTTATCTACTCACATGTATTCGTACGCATTCTTACTCTATATTACTTATACAATTTATAGTTATTATATTATATATACCTTCCCAAAATCGAAATTGTTTAAACTTCATAGAGGAATTCTTTTTATTAAAATTTTGACTAAAACTTTAAAATGCTACGGTTCATTCTGCCAATACTGTACTTTCACGTTACAACGGTGGTCTACGATGCATAAAATAGTAATACATGGAAAAGATACGAAGTAGAAAATCCAATTCCATTATTAACGACGACTATTACTACTTAAGATAAGTCATTCGAAAATATAAATGTGATATCACACCACCCAGCGTATTATAAAACTATTTATATTGTCGATACCAAACAATATTGCAACAAAAATATCCCTGAGGGAGATAAATCCAGCAATAAACTTATTATTTATGTCGTCGTAAAACCACCGGAAGTTCGTATAGATTATAATATTTATTGCGATAAATCGTAACCCGTCAATATAGTTCATTATCTACGTCTTCTTTTTATTTATTTCTTTAATTTGTACGCGTCTCAAGTTATCGCGGAGATGCTTAAACCATCGACAATTAAATTACCCTCGGTCAAATAGCGTTCTATCTCGGGGAACTAATTATCTCGGATAGACGTAAGTAGGTGCAGAGTCGTACTTCAAATTTTAGAAATGATCGAGTACAGTGTAGAATTGTGAAACATATATAGTTCTGTTTCGAGTGGTACTTAAACGTGAACCATTTCTGACAAAAAACTAGTTACTTTTCTGACAAAAAGTTATTAAAATAGAATCATATGACAATATTCTTTGTGTATAAAAGCTTTATATCGGTGTCTACCAAATTGTGTGTTGGAGCACAATAATGCCATGCGAAATATCCTGGGTATGATGCGAAAGATTTGAAATATAGGCAAATGACAGTATTCGTAAAGTTCGAATGCGATTTAGAATACCATGGTATGAGTGGTAGACAAGTGGTTAAAATGGATTGAACGATTTGTCAAATGAATGGTAGTGATAGTGATTGGTTAGAAATTGATAGTTTAAAATAGTTGTAATTCTAAATATGAAATTAAATACCGTAAATGTAAACTAATTACATTACACAACAAACAACAATTTTGCTACAATGCATTATATTTTCGGATTAATAGAATTAAATTGAGATTTTGAGCAAATAAATTGCTTGGTAGTCATAGTAGGTTTTAGTCTATGATTTCTTTATAATTTTCATGAATTATGCTATTTTGGATCTATTTTTAGCGAATATGAAATCTTTTGAACATACCCTAATTGGAACTCTAGAAAATGAAAAGGAATCACAAGACGAACACCAAAATAAAAGCTTCATCTGATTGAAACTGAAATATAATAAAAACTACATCCAATGTGGTTTTATGTTATTGAACAAGGACAACTCGGTTCCTTTTTGTATTTCTTTAAAACCTCCCAAACGAAGTAACGGCTTCTAGTAAATTTCAATATCATCCGCAAGATAATGATTACATTGATTAAAGTTAATTAACGCTAACTTTGATCAGTGTAATACATCTACATATAGACGTAAAATATAATAAATAAATAAAATAAAATATATGCACTTTGCATATAATCAGGTATCTAATAATGACAAACCAGTAGAACACCGTTTCATAAAGAAGTGTGACAGCTCTTGAAAGGAGAAGTGCTCTCGCGATTTATTTCTTTGCGAATTAAAAGCTCCATAGATTTCTTAGATGCTAAAAATTCTGGATTTAATTTTTTGTAATAATGATCATTGGTGGCCGGAAGTAGCATTTCCCACCGATTTTTCTGAGGTGTTGAACGTTTTAAATTTGAAACTGCAAGAGGCGAACGAAAGTATCATTACAATACAGTACAATTGTAATTAAAAGTCCTTCATCAACAAGTTAGAACTATGGAAAAGAAAAGTTGAGAGCCAACAGACTGATTGCATCTCAGATCTATAGGTGTTTCCAAACATTCAAAATTTTGTTAGATGTGCAGAAAATACTAATGTCATTTTCATGACTTTATCAAATTTAAGGGTAGGCCCCTCTCTTGCGTTTTGGACCATCGTATCTTTGCGAATTAGGTTTCTCTGCGTTTGTGGAAACGAAATCACAGCAACGAGAATACGACTTCAACAAAACATTTGAGATTGAGAAAAATGCAAACGCAAAAATCGTTCCAAAGTTACTGGCACCTGACTGAAAAACTGGGAAGATCAGAATAGTGCAACCAATGGAAGGACTCCCTCTAAACCTTCGGTTCCCTTGAAAATCACACTGGTGACTAATCATAGTTGTGCAATTACGACATCGAGTTATTACAGAGCAGTGCGTAGGAAGGAGAAGTTGAAGTACGAAGAAAAAAGATCGGAAACGCCGATAAAAAATCCAAGAACGTCCTGCTTCATTTCTTTTAAATTCATCATGTTGTCCATTATGAATTTCTTCTTGGAGGACAACTAAGTATACAAATAACTATATCTAATAGCGACATTATGTATTTAGACCAGTGCTTGAAATCTATAACTTTCCTCTTTCTAAATCGACCGATAAAGAGCAAAGTTATTACAATTCCTCCAGAACCAGTTTTGTGTCAATGTTAAAATACTAACATGGAACAAGAAGCAGCTATTAAATTTCACGCAAAACTTAATAAAAGCGCATCAGAAACATTCCAGACAATGTAGCAAGTGTACGGCAATATTTGAGTAGAGCAAATGTTTTTCTGTGGCATAAAAGTTTTTTGGAAGGCAGAGAGGGGTTAGAAGATAATTATCATGAACATTAATTTCAGCTTGCACATGTAAAAGTACGTGGTTTTATTGAAAATCATCGCAATGTTTCGCTGAAAATGGGGAAAGAGGATTTACTAAAATTCAAGAGAGAAACGATGTGATTTGAGCAGAACAAAGGTTTGTGCAAAATTTATTCTACACACGTTGACGGATGGCCAAAAATGGATCCGCGTCTTTCTGAAATTAATTGTTACGGGCGACGAAGCATGAGTCAAGCTTTAAAGTACGGAATGAAAGTCGAAGAATTCACCACAAGCCAAACCATATAACCAATGCCCGATAACAAAGATATTGTCCACAGGATTTCCTCCCAACTGGACAAAGAATTGCTTAGAAATATTATCTCAAAGCTTTGAAGCGCCTAATGGCCAGAATCCGTTGTATTCGGTCCGAATATCATGATCCAGAAACCTGGTGTCTACCGCACGATAATGCAGGAGTCACACCTTACCCATTGCTCATCAATTTTTGGCTCGAAGTCAAATCTGTGTGTCATTCGCCGTATTCATTCTAAATTTAAATTAAAGCTGAAAGAATATTTCTTTAAAGACATACCCACCGTCAAAACAGCTACAAGACAAGCACTAGAGGCAATTCCCCAAAATGAGCTAGCAACATATTAAAACTGGCGGAGAATATTTTGAAAAAAAAAAATTGAAAAACATTCCGATTTCTTGCTTCAATAATTTTTTCCACAGCCAGTCTCGGAACTAATTTGCCGCGATGTATATGCGAAGGTTTTTTAGTGTTTAAGGGATCGTTTGCATCTAAATTTGTGGCTCAATCACCCCGTTAAATTACCTTCCCTTCTCGCCGCACTAATGAGATCATGCAATTTGATTGATTTTTGCTCCTGAGATGCAAAATGATTATGTAAGGGGCGTATTCGGACGATATGAAGACGATGGAACGTGAAGCGCCCAGGCATCTAAAGAAGCTGACTTCTCGGGACTTCCACTGACGTTTTGAATAATGGAAACAGAAGTGAGACAAGTATATTGGTACAAATGGAGAGTAATAAACGAACTACTTCCGGAGTTGGACCGTGTCATGTAGGGATATATAGAAATGAAATAAAAAGAAAACGTGATAAAAAGAAGAAGAATAAAAAAAGGGGGGGGGGCGAAAAAGAAAGAAAGGTGAAAAGAGTAAGAGAAGGAAAGAGAGATAGGGGGGAGGGCAGAATTGAAAAGAAAAAAGAGAACAAAAGAGAAAGATGGGACTCGAGGTTTCGCCTCTGTAGGAGGCTTCTTTAGGAGAAACAGGGGAAATCAAAGGGGAGGTCCAGAAGATTTTCGCCTCTAGCACGGTTAACACGTCGAGTCACCGTAACGTTTGCTAAAGTGGTTTCGCCTTTAGCGTGGTTTACACGTCGAGTTACGGTGCCACTTTAGTTTCCCCTGAAGAAGCCTCCCACGACGGAGGCGAAACGTCGAGTCCTACCTTTCTCTTTTCTTCACTTTTTTCTTTTTCTTTCTTTCTCCTTCCTCCCCTTTCTGTCTCTCTTTCCTTCTCTTACCCTTTTCGCCTTTTTTTCTTTTTCATGCCCCTCTTTTGTCCTTCTTCTTCTTCTTTTTATCTCCGAAAGTAATTCGTTTATTACTAACGCTGGCTGTGGAAACCTACGTATTCAAATGGAGAGTATTTTGAAGGAGATAAGATTAATGTGTCCTAAAATAAAGTTTTTATAATCTCTGTTCGTATATTTATTGGGCAGGTTATCTATCTGGATCATTATGAATTCAAAGGTAAAACCCTGTAATTTTTTAAATTCGAGTTGAAAAACGAAATGGTAAAAGAAAATCAGTAATTTTAATACTTACTCCAACTGTAAAGTCGATTACGAATCGATTCATATTCCCACGATACGACAACAACAAAAAACGTACCTAATATAAAGTACGAAGCCATAAAAATGCATAGCGTCGTCCAGAATTTGAACTCCCACATATAGGACGTTTCATATGGAGCGCTTATAGTTTACGATGTGAGGTATTTATCATGTACTTGAATGAAAATTCCTTAGACACCGGATTCCCTATTTACCTTTTTTGAGTGCCACTTCACGCACACACACAGATGTACTACGCTACGGAGTAAGAATTCGAAACGAACCGGGTGGGTAGACACGACGTCGAGGATATGGTAAAAAAAAGTAACCATCAAGGTCCGTACGTTCGAGAAAAGTTCTCGATCCCGTGCAATATTAATATCATAAGTTTCAAATACCTCGTCGCTATTACAGAAGTTCGCCTTCTTCTTCCCGAGTATAGGTAAACTCAATTGCATTTAATCTTCTTCAAGTTACCCGATACACAGTTACTTTAATGGCAATGTCTAGACCGTACAGCACGCGCACTGCGACTAGACCATATCGCGTTTCATACTGAAAAAACAAAACCTGGTAATTTCATATTTTTACCTCGCCTTCGGGGAAAATCGCTAACTATCAATCTATTTGACACTGGAACGGATTTATCTTGCGGACACGTTAAGATGCTGCAATATGCCAGGTGGTTTTCTAAGCTTTACGTGTTAACAATGGCTAACAAGATTTTAATTCGCTGGCAGAGAAAGATTATCGTAGACTACGTGGGTTGTCCGCACTCTGCAATTACTGTGATATATTCAGATATGTGCGCGTACGATACCTTATACACTTTAATAGGAACTTTAATTAACATGTTAATAACCACCTGTCTGGAGCTGAGTAAATTGTTTACAAAAACGTAATTATATAGAAAGCTGTCAACAAAGTTGTATTCAAAATAGTATCTATACAAAGTCGTGTTGCAGGCATTCTAATAACAGACACTATCTATCTTGATGATGGTCGCTTTTCAACTATGCGCGTTATATCTTTTAGTGTTAATGACATTTAAAACGTTTTAGGAAAACTAAACGTTAAAAGATTACTTAATATTTGTATATTTCCTTATGAGTTCGACTACATTCAAATAAATATTACCTCAAAGTAGCCTTTGAATTTGTGAGAGTAAGTCAGTAAGTAGGTCACAAAAAGCTATATTAGAGAAATAGTTAGCCAAAAATAAGTTTTATTTTTCAACAAGGTTTCCACCTACACTAACACACTTATCCCATCGCTTTATCAATGCCCCAACGCCTGCTGTATAAAAGTGTTTAGGTTTCCGTCTGAACCACATGCATACTTCTTTTTGAACATCGTTATCACTAGTCTCGGCAAAGCGAGGCAAGTTACAGTGAAGTGCGGAGGGGCCGAGCCGGCCGTATCAGTGCGAGTATTCAGTTACGTTTACGTACTCGCATCATTTATAATTATGACCTTCATGAGTGAACACAGGCGATGCGGAGGCAGGAATGTTTTTTTTGTAGATTTTGGGGGCTTTAGAAATACTGCCTAGTATGAGCTATTTTTTTATTTACTCCTGGATAACATTTAGAGATCAATTGCGCCATAAGGTTTAAAGTGTGGATTTTACAAGAGATTGGTCTAAGGAGAGTATGTTAGCGGCCCCGTCACTGTGTGCTGTTGAAATTTGAAATTTGTTCAGTGCCCTCAATATCACTTTTTGTCGCTAATACATTTTGCAACTCATTTGAAGCAGGTAAGAGAGAGGATGATGGTTCAAACTCTTCCATTGTGCGTACCACCACATTCACCACAGAATGTTTTCGTCGATCGGTTCTTTCAGCTGCACACAACCACAATTTTTTATCTATCAATCCTGCTTTAATTCCTCTTTCAGTATAGTCACGAACTAATGGCATAAAGTTTCTTATTGATGTCCGACTTGGTAATGTAATCCGAATACTTGTTCCAGAAGGAGACAAATGCTTCTTGGTCTAGTAAAGTGGTCTAGTAAAGTGAATTACACAGAATCACCTATATCAAATATTAATTGTTCGCTGTATCGTTTGTCATGGATTAAAGAAGAGTGGTGCTCACACTGCCACCTGTTGGTATACGTCGAATAGTTGTCACTTTACACTTTTAATTCTATCACCTTCGTATTCTAAATCCGGCATACTCGCTATTACATTTTCTGCTTTATTCAAATTACGCCCTTTCCGAAACGTACCTAAATGCGACATTTTTTAAGTATGTGTGTGCTGACAAGCACTCATAACGACCAGTCGATTAATACTGAACAAGTGCCGCGCGCTTCACCCCTCCACGTTGTTCTCCTCATGACATTGAAACTTGCCCTTCTTTGCCGAGACCAGTTATCACCCTCGAAATGTCAACAAGCTCTTTGAGTGGCCCAAACAAATGATAGTCGCTTGGGGCTAGGTCAGGACTATGGGCTGGATGTTCAAGTTCCCACCCTAATTCTGCTATTCTCACCTGAATCAAATAGGCCGAATGCGGCCTGGCATTATTATGACGCAGCAACGTTTTCGCTCATCAATAGGACTGGACGTTTTTTTTTTTTTTGGGAACTGTCACTTAAGAATAAAACTGAATTATGCTGACACCTAGTGACAGATAGGCAAATGCCTCACTGCTATGATTAGCTTTCTCACAGCAGTTTGTGACTTATTCAACGACTTTCCATCGTACATTGCATAACGCGAATGAAGTTATATTACAGTTAAAAATGCATCAATTTTGTAAGAAAATATGAGCTAATAAATGCCATTTGAGTCTTTTAACGAAACTGTGGTGTAGTCTTTTCACACTTTTCGGTAAATGGTTAAATATTTTGCTTTCCCAAAAGTCTGGACTCTTCTGGGTTGTTTACACTCTATTCGTTTTCAAGCAATTTTTCCCACATTCAGGAAACGAAGACGTCTGTATGAAGGAACACGAGCTGACGCAAAACGGGCTACGAGAATTGATATAATTAATTAAGGGTAATACAATTGGCTAATGGCGCAACTCCAAGGCCAATAATTAAATAAGAGGTAATAGAAGAATAAAACTGAAACGCTGCATTCTATCATTTAGTGCAATACATATCATGAATTTGTGTTTTTCAAATAGTTTTTTTTTTCATATTCTATTTCGATTTTCAGAGTATCTTGGCAATTTCGTGCGGTTCCGATAGAAGTTAATCGGCACTGGATAAGGAATTTTTGTGGAGCACATGGCTTTTACGAAAGCCACATTCCGAAAATCGAAGAAGACTCTGCATATAGAACTTTCATAGATACACATATTCAAATTTTAAAATATACCGCATTTATTCCTTTTTCTTTTCGAGATCTATTAGCAATCTAAATGTCATTTTCTTGTAAGTGTCTAATAGATACGAACAAGCTTGTATATGGTATGAGTACCAAGTCTTTATCATCTTTAAAAAGCTAGCAGATGCAACATTTTCTTTAAATAAGGCGTTAATAGCAATAACGCCGGTACTAAAAATCCAAATTTGTATGCTATATCATTACTTAACTTACTACTATTAAAAGCGTACTCTTCACATTCACGTCTTGCATTTACGCGGCTCATAAACAGGAAAAAGCAGGTGTTTAAATGGAAGAAAAAAAATCAGAGTGTAACAAAAAAAAGTAAAAAAATCGTCTCTTATAAAATCTCTTTTAATTAAACGTTGGCTGTGGAGTTTGCACTTAAGGTAACACGGCAGAGCGTTTTACCTTTACTAAATAAGCGGGAGCACTTTCCATTTATACACGCCCCATTTGATATGTGTTTCGGTACGGTGTGTATCTGTTCGAGACGAGAGGGCAGGAGACTAGTGTAAGTAATTCAGAAACGTGCTTTTAAATTCGTTTTTAAAACCGATAATATTTCAGCTAATATTGATCCTTTTCATTTTCTCTTAGTGAATCGAATATCGGATCTCATCTTTTATGTATTTGTTCGCGTTGCTGGCGTGTGAATTGAATTATAAAAGCTTTGTTGGCAATTAGTTTTATGCGACGAAATCTCTTTCAAAAGAAAAATAAACTTGAAAGCGTTATAAAAAAAAACATTAAGTGGAAAAGAAGAAACCCAGCCTTCTATTATCAATTTATATTGATTTATATACCATGCATTGCAATTAAAGCGAATCAATCTCTATAACATAGTTAGTGCTATATTTTCAACAAAAAAATAGTTTCCTTAGATACACATTTGAATGTGAAGGTCCTATCGTGGGAGTTTTTACCAAGTTTTATGTTCGAAAAGTCTCAGATTATAATCATAATGATTTTAATAATACCCTTATAGCACATTGTCAAAGAGTCTTTTAACATCTATAGAAGAGTGTACGATGCTAATAATGATGATTATGAAGAATAATGAGAAATGGTGTGGATGATATTGTTGTGTATGTACACTACCGTCCACATTAGTTCGGACACGCGAATAAATTAACAAAAAAAAAAACGAGAAAATATTCACTCATTTCTCCAAAACGTAAAACTTTTTATTGCATTTCATTAATAGCGATTAAAAGTATAAAATTAAAAAAAGGGAATAGTTCGAACGAAAAATAAACAAAAATGTTTTAAACATTCCGCTCATCAAAGAAACTTGCTTTTGTGCGAAGAACAGGTTTAACAATCCGAGACATCCGCTCTATTAGTTTTTTTTTATTTGGTATATTAGTCCATTCCTCAACTGTTCCACAGCTGGCCTACGGAGGTGGGGCATACTTTTCGGGCCCCCGTGTCCAATTCATCCCATAACAGCACGATGTGGTTTAGATCGGGGCTTTGCGGCGGCCACGTCATTATTTGTAAAGTGCCATTATCTTGTTCTTCATATAAGAAATGTTTACATATCACTGCTGCGTGTTTGGGTTCGTTGTCCTGCATGAGACCCCAAACAAGCGTAGAGCTTTTTGCTTGCTTGACAGTTGACACTACACAATCCTGCAACATTCTTTGGGCTTCCGCTCTTCTTACAAGAACTCACCTTGACATACCAACACCTCAAACTTTGACTCATAAGTCCGCAGCACCCTTTTCCAGTCATCCACTGTCCAGTTCCTATATGTTTTTGCCTACTGTAGTCGTTTTTGCCTGTTACCTTGTCGAAGTAGGAGTTTTTCTGTTGCAAAGCAGCTTTTAAACTTCTTTTCACTGTATTAACAGAAATCTTTCTTGAACGGTCGAGATTCATTTCGACGGCAATTTCTGGTGCTCTGAATCTTCGGTTTCGCTTGCTCAGCAATTTTATACACTCATCGTCGGCGTGACTTGCTATTCTCTTACGACCTGAACGTGCACGATCCTTAAACTGCCCGTGCGTTGATATCTCCGAATGATATCACTAGCAATCGATTTATTAAGATGTATTTTTTCGGAAATTTGGCGCATTCAATAACCTTCTTGATGTAAAGCAACAATTACAGAGCGCTTTTCTAAACTAGTCGGTTTTCCTCTCGGCATTTCAATAATTTTAATCAGGGTCATACAAAAAGATGCGTTTTTAACACTAACGCACCCACAAGCAATTTTATTTAGAAATTAAGGCATTTATCAATACACAATACACTTGCGAGTGGCCTGCTCCTACCCCAAAAAGTATTGTAAATTTATTTCCTGCAATATTGTCCCAAGAATAATCCTGTTCGTGGCGATGAGAATTATTCTGAAAATTACTATATTGGGCCATAAAATATAATAGGTTTTTAATCATTCTCAAATGGACATTCTTCGAGGTTTTCCTGTACAATTAATAAACAATACTTCCAACTTCATGAAGGACCTAATATAAATACTATTTACATATAAACGCAATTATATTGCGTTTTAGTAGAGTTTATTTTATTGGGTGTCCGAACTAATATGGACGACAGTGTATATTCTTAAAGTGGGAAAATCTGCTATACGAACGTTTTTAAATCAAATCTTCAGTATATCCTTCAGAGAATAAAAAATTCTTGAAAGTTGGAAAATATCGACTGCTACACCACTATTTAACAAAGCAAAAATTGAAAACTGAGAATGAGACCACCTATATTGCGATTACGAGCACAGTCTTTGTGAATTGCAGGTGCACAGCCGCGTGTATGCGGTTGCAAGAAATGTTTTTGATTAACCTTATGAAATATTTCCAATTGCGTAGTCTTTAGGTGATAATTTCTTCAATCGTGCTTCAACCGTTATCGCTTGAAAAACGTGGTGGAATTATTACTCTTCAAACTGAAGGCAGAAGTGTATGTTACATTTGAAGCAAACAATGTTTTGGAAACTGCTGTTCGTCCGATAATTAAGAGGTATCAGGAAAAACTAGCCTTAAACTTATGAGCAGTAGTATATTTCATAACAATGCGGTTTATTAACACTGCGCGGTAAATACTATATAACTAACTATAGATAGAAAGAAAACAAAAAAGAAAACGAGAACGAAAATGCTGACTAGGTATTCAGACAATAGCGTTTACGTAGCTGACCGGCAAATAGTGTTGGGTTTAAGTCACGAATATCCAAAGGAATTACATTAAGATATGTTACAACATTACAAGAGCATGACCTTATATCTCTAGGCTGTGAACTGGAGGAGAAAATAGGCCTTTAAATCTCACATTAACATTATGAACATCCGTTCTAAAGATAATCTTATGGTAGAGATAGCTTGGTTTTTTATAATAAATTAATTTGTGATAAAAAAACAGTAGAAAAGAACTCACCTCTAAGTGAAATAAATGCACACCTATCTTGCCCATCAGAGTATGAGATCTTCTTTAGTAGTAGATTTAAAAACAGAAACACAACTCGATTCGCGCACGTCTTTGTTCTCTCGTGTCTCACGTAATACATAATCCGTAATACATAAACTCTTAGCATCTTCCTACTTTACCGACATCGCCTGCGTCACTTACAACTACGCGGCGGGAAATTCAAATTTAAAATTGGGAATACTACATTTTGAAGCTTAGAATTGCCGTAAATAAATCGTAAGGAAGAATTCTGCAATCACTGAATTTTACTCCTGTGAATACTATCCATGCAGTTATAGTAAACACTCACGCAAAAATTCAATGTTGACGAAACAAGAGATTCATATAATGATTTTCTTAAGTTCGCATCTACATATTCTTTGTTACTGTATAAAATTGTCAGAGTACAGTAGACAAGTCTCAGTATGTGAGACACATGCTCCTTGAATATGTGAGTTCCGTATCTAAATAGAGTCCTGAGTTACGCGCATGATCTGGTACTGAAATAACCCGACCATTAATTTTGATCCGAATAGTGCGACCAAAGAGCAAGACTGAAGTTTTCCTTGTATTAATTTGAAGACAATGTTTTAGCGATATGTCAGCAATCATTTGAAGATCATTATTTATATTAGAAACAGTCTCATGCGTTTCCTTCTCCTTAAAAGAATAATAGATTTAGGTATCATCGGCATGAAGATGATATTTACAGTATCTTAGCATTTTACAATATTAAATGTGTAGATAACGTACAGTATAGGACTAAGGGACACTGAGGTACACCAGATACAATAGGAGGTAGAGAAGATAACGTACCACCATACGAGTACCTGTTTGAGTTCTATTCAACAAATATGAAGCGAAGAATGATATTGAATTAGCACTAAAACCGATATACTTTAAAATAACAGGTAAGAGAATGATCAGATTTATGCTCCAGCTAGAGTTAAGGAGTGCCATGATTTTATATATTTCAACGTTATTTCAGCTTTGAGTTAGACACCCTTTCCAGTATTCTCAACATCAATATCCAGACACTATTCGAATAAAAAACCTTCATAGTTGGCATAAGTCTGTAGGCTTTCATTTGAATAAGGAAACGAAAATTCTCCAGCTTATTAACAAGCTGCAGATTCTAATAGACAAAGCACCAGCAACCACCTACTGGAGAAAATTACTCATAATTAATGAACACTTGTTCCTGCACTGGTGGGTATATAAAATAAGACCTACTTACACAATAGTTGGCTAATATATAATTTAAATTTCATTAATTTCATTTACCCGGAGGCTGCGTAAAAAACATCGATTAGTTCACGTCAAGTGTTTTCCGTAGAGCGGAGGATGCAACATTCAACGGAATCTTAAACAATCGCCACACGTTTCGAATCGTTCGCCATTAGAAAACGTCACAAAATGAAAAAAGAAAGGATTGCGGTATTGTTGGGGTATACGCGTGGCGTAATTTGCAACTAATTGGCACAATTACGACTCGTAATGATTGTCTTCTATCGTAGAATTCGAGATAGACAATAAGATGCGTTAATTATCGTTGCGTATGGTGTATTGAGGTATTCCGCAGAGCGAGGACTCTACCGGATAATTGCTTAAATAATTACCTGATAATTATAGGAAGCTACTTGAGCTGCTAATTGTCGGGGATCCGTTCTTTATACTCACGGTAATAAGACTTATTTGCGCGATTTCAGGTTAATTTTCTCAATTCTGTTTTTTTTTGTTTTCAGCGAAGAAGTGAAGAAGTGAAGGGGAATTGTAAAGATAAATTATAAGCGAAGAATTTCATTAATTTCAATTTTGTAATTCCACTAAATAAAGGCCTTTGTTGTTGCAGGAATTGTTGAATTGAAGAATGTTGTATATTCTGGACGATGTCGTAATTGCATGAGTCTGCCGGCGTTTCGCTCTCAGTTGCATGGAGCTTCTTCTGGGCTGCTGCATATCGTACCGCTATTGTGAGAAGATACGACATAAACCAGCCCAGAAGAGGGAGAAACGTCGGCAGACTAAAGTAATTACGACATGGTTTCAATTCGGAAATATGATTTGTTTAAAAGAAAACAATTACCGCAAAAGTCTTCAGTACCTAAGAGATTTTTATGTAGTATTTTCTTTTTTGAAAATTATCTTCTGCATTTCTAACAGTATTGGCAAGTCGATGGCATTCTTTACCTAATCAGAGCAGAAAGTGGATTTTCCTGTTTCAAACAAATATCTTCTTTAAAACTATTCGAAAAGAACCCTCAACGTCACACCAAATTTACGTAGTGAAGCTAGTCTTCCAACTGAGTTAACGAATACATAGAAGACGTTTTTCTTTAATACATTACGATACTTTTCTAATACTCGATTCGTCATTTAAAGTACATACCATACCACTGTGTCCAATTACTTGGATTTTGTAGCTTCCCTATGACAGTCGCCACTGCTATATAATTGATATGAATAGTTTGTAAATCAATTTCAACTTGAGCACTTTGAAATTTTATTTGACTTTAGGGTTGAACTGTAGTACTATGGACTTTATTGGTTCTTATATGGACGTACCCCGGCGTGTGCAAATTGTTTAGGAACACTGCCGAATGCCAGAACAATGTTTGTGAAATTTCCGTACCTGTTTAGGAGAGTTGAGAAAAACCTTTTTAATGTTATTAAATTATGTATTTCTGAAAAATTTGAAGCATGGTTTCTCCGACTAGATATAATGCACGCAACAGGCACGTTACATATAGTAAACTGGAACAATCACTTTTAAGATAATGTTCCGTGCAAGGCATTGTTGACCCAGCAGCAGTAAAAAGCTTTACTACTTGGTTTAGTTTCGTTTGAGTCGGCCGATACTTGTTGGAAATCCATATTGAGCAATGGTCAGAGAACATAACATAGTATTAATATGACATGTTTCGCTATCACTGTAGCTTCATCAAATATCTGATCAGATTACCTGATGAAGTGTTAAATATATTGGAAATTTTGTAAATTGAGTTTTACTTCTCCGACCATTATTCAACTTGGTTTAGTGTCAATTAATGTTAACTGGAATTGTTTGTGGTATGTATATTTAATAGCTTTGGTAGCTAAAAAAATGGAGAAGGGTATCACGGTTTCACGATAAGTAAAATATTGAGAATAGATTTTTTTTAGAATCATTAGTTTCAACACAGCTTACCAACAATTAATTAATTTAGGTGTGGTAATTTTCCGATAAATTTATTTACATGATTCACAAAGAACAGATTATAATTCCATTTTGCACACATAATTACTCGCAGGATCAATGTAAACTCCTGGATCACTCAGTAAATACAACTAACAAGCTGAAGGTGAAAAAGTATGACACGCCAAAATGGAAAGTCGAACACGGTCAATTTTTCTATGATCAGTTTAAAAGGCTTAAAAGTTATGGAGAGCTAATATTTATTATGCTTACTCAAGTTGTCTTGGGTAGATTGAGGCATCAATTAAAATCAAGCCAAAAGAAATATTTTTTTAACATATTCATGCTAAGAAGGATATAGTTAGTCGATGTATTTGCTAATTTATTTTCTTCAATATATATTACCAGTTTAAATTTTTATGCTACTGGTGATTTCTCTAACTGTATTCCATTTACCATATTATCCATTTAACAGAACGAAATGGTATTAAGGGATTTGTCTTGCATACATACAGGTTTCTCAATAATTTACGGTTTTATATTATAGTTTTGTAGTTAGTAGACTTGAATACGCTTCACCAGTTTGGTGACCCCCTCATATTTATTTATAATTACTCATCGAAAAGATGCAAAACCTTTAATTTTCTGTTATTTAAAGTTAAAAACTTATTACGTCTAAATTCATTTGTTTTCGAGCTATTAAAAAATGAAATTAAAATTCTTCAAAAAAGAATCAGCCGAAGTAACAAGGTAACGTTTCTGAACATATACTGTCATTACAGTAACTGTTACGTGCAAAAGGAGAGAAAGTTTTCCCTCACTTCTGCAAAATTTCTTGGAATCTAGTAGTCTATGGGATGCATTCTGTATTTATGAAAAACTTCCGTATTCGTAACATTCATCAATAGGTCTACTTGGATTCTGGAAGATAAAGCACTATCCAAGAGAAGGCTTTATAATTGATTTGTCCAATTCCAGGGTGGCTGTTCTATTCTTAGGAATTTCGTGAAGGTCTTTCATCGATAAATTATATTATTAGTTCTTACATCATTAGCAGCTCTCCAATTATACATAATATTGACTACCACGAGTATTTATGGTATATTATCAGAAGTTGTCTAACATCGACAAATAAAGGGCAAATTATACAAAATCTACAATTGAATAAAACTTTAATAATTAGCCTTAAAAGATCAAAATAAATAACAACATAACCATAACTTGACTATTTTCCTAGATTTGCTTTGCGTTCTCGGTCTAGATATCATACTTTGTGCGGAAAAATTATGGAAAAATCCCATTGAGTTTGTAAGTAATGAAATGATTATTTCTTTTAAATCTTACCCAAATCGATCCACCTCTTGATAATAAGCGAATCTATGGATACTATGTACACTACCGCTCAAAAGTGTTTAGGCACTCTCATTGACAGCAAAAATGTATAAAAACTCAGCAAAAATGTTAATAATATTTATTTTTTTATGTACAGATACACGTACATGAATAAAAATATATTAAATAAATGTGAAAATTAAAACGTTTAAATTTTGCTTTCATCTATGTGACCTCCTCTTGATTTAATAATTGCACCACACAATCGAGGCATTCTCGCAATAAGTTTTGCCAGAGTCTCTTGTGTTACTAAGGCCCAACTCGATTACGATTTGTTCCACACGTCAGTACCTGATGTCGGAACCGATTTCCGTACTTCCCGATCTAGTTCTTCCCATAGTAACTCGATTGGAATCAAGTCGGGACTCTGGGGAGACCATTCCATAATATTGAGAGTTCCTTCCTCTTCTAAATGGCGTAAATAGTCTTTACATAATTTAAAGGAACGTTTTGGGTCATTATCTTGCCGGAAGATAACATTTTGACCCAAAAGTCGAATTCCGGAAGGTATTGCGTGGTTCTCCAAAATTTCGCGGTAGCCTTCTTTTTTTAATATACCGTCAATTTTCACAATATTCCCTACACTAGTGCCAGCAAAACAGCTCCAAATGATGCCACCATGCTTCATGGTAGCAGCAATACACTCTTCTCTGGCACGTTCACCCACAGATCTTCTTACGAATATGCGTCGTCGGGTTCCGAACAGCTCATATCTGGATTCATCCGTCCATAGGATGTTGTTCCACTCTTCTATGGTCCAGTGTTGGTGTTCACGAGCCCATTTAAGTCGCTTTTGCTTGTTTGGTTTGCATAGTAATGGCTTTTTCATCGTAATACGTCCATGGAGCCCGGCTTTCTGTAGGCGACGTTTGACTGTAGAAACACTAGACTAGTTTTTGGCGACCAACATTTAATTCTGCGGTGATTTTCGGGGATGTTTTGCGTCTATTTAAGTTGCTGGTAACCACTATTCTGCGATCATCTGCAGATGTTGTCGCTTTTGGCCCTCCACTTCGTCCTTTATTAAGAAAACTGCCAGTTTCGCGATATCTTTTTACGTTATAGTCAACCGTAGCGTGGTGTATTTTAATTTTTTTGGCAATTTGTCGATTACTTACCACTTTTATGGTAAGCTATTATAAGCGCACGTGTTTTCGTATTAATTTCTCTTCGCGGAGTCATTTTAAAAAAGTGTCACACGATATTTCGCTCACGACGTGAATAGAGTAAATACCACACTGCAACTGACCATAGGTTACAGATTTCACTATAATCTTCTAGGAAGGTCAGTTAAACATTATTAACTACAATCTAACAGATGACTAAATTTACCCAGTAAATTCAGAGGGATTGTTATTGTAATTGCACCGCAATAAACAGTTTACGGTAATCCGACCAAGTTATAGTAAATCTTATGCGATATAATGGGTGTTTATCTTACTGAACATTTTAAATACGTATTTCATTTTATTATAATGTTTTTTTGGTAAACATAATACTATATGAATAATCCATGAAAACAGGGGTGCCTAAACACTTTTGAGCGGTAGTGTAAATTGTAAATAAGCTCTGGGCCAATCCAACTCATTTCATGCTCAATTGTATGTTTCAAATCTTCTAGATTTTCTGGTCTGTCAATATAGATTTTGACTTTAAATACCCCCATAAGAAAAAATCAAGAGCCGTAAGAGCAGGAAATCTGAGGAACCATTTTAACGATCCTGGACTACTGAACCACCTCCTGGAACATTTAATTTAAAGGAAACAATCATTTTGTTTCTTGAATGATAGATTTATCTTTGCTTTTCATTATGAATAAAATCTATATTTGTTATTCTTAAATGACTTTTATTCGAAAATTTTGTTGTGAGGTATTGAAATTTTGATGATACCATTTAGATAATTAAATGATCTATTTAAACAAATAAACTCTGGAATTGAAAACAGAAAGTGAGGGATGCAAAAAAAGAAACAAATTGCTTCTAATCTAATGAATTTATTTCTTAATTTTGTCGCGCACAGTATAAGTAAATTCATGCTGCATCCTCTCTATATCTTATATTCAGACATTAATACATTCACAACTACGTTCGAAATCAAGATGAACAACGTGCTTACTCTAAAAACTAGTTCCAAAGTAAATACAATACGTTTAAGTAGACAAGAAGATAAATTATATTAACAAACTTGTAATGTAAACCTGTATGTACAGTTACAGTCAAAAAATGTTATGACAAGGCTGATAAAGTTTATATGCTTTCCCTAACGCAATTGTTATACATTCCTTTTGTGCATAGTAAGCTTACAGATGAAGATTACTTCCATCCAAAAACAATTAACTGAAGAGTGGGTTGGATACAGGTTTCACACATGAAACTAATACAGTAAAGTTCTATAAACTGAAGTAGTTAAGAAAATTATTCATTAAAAATTAATTTCTAACTCTCACTATGCAATCAAACCCTTTACATTTGAGTAGCATGTTTGGAAGAGAAACTTTAGATTATACTCTGCTTTCGTCTTTTCAGTGTTTAATCATCTGTAGTGGTTTTAGATATATGGCGTTCTCACAATGATATGTGAAATCTCATACATCTTACCTGCGTCTTGTTTCACAAATAACCTAAAATGCTAGTTTCCGCTCAAACCCAATCCCGATAAAGTTTCCCAGTTGTAAGAAGAAGACGTAAAAGAAACAAATTAAATCAGAACAATACCTTACGCGTATTGATCTGCTTGTGGCTTCATTAAATGATATAGAAGTGAATTAGGTACTTATAGATATCGTTTCCTTTAAGGCGAATAACTGAATTTAGCCAAATGTCAATGGAAACCAGGTACCTGATCTCATCATATAAAAATGTTTCATTGGAAATTGAACCAATTGAATATGGGTTTGACAACATAAGAAAAGCACAATAAAAATTATTGACGTCCTAATGTTTCGCATAGAAATATAATTTAATAACAGTAAATGATATTTACTTCATGTGCTTGGGTATGCATGGTGCATTAATAATTTATTGCCGAATATAATTCATTGCATATGGCGTGTATCGTTTATTCATTGAGTTTATAGGAATTGATTGATAAACCCACGTATGTTTCTCGTAATATATCTTCGTTACTTGTTGACATTATAGTCGGTGACATTTTGAATATTATGCCTGCCACAGTGATGTAGATGTTCTTTATATTTTCCTGTCCTGATTTTGATTTTAATGTGGATAAACTTGCTCAATTCAATACTTTGATTTTGATTTGCTTAATGGAGACTTGGAGTTAGTGGTATTGATGACGAAGTAAGTTTTTGAATCGTTAAATTATTTTATTTTGTTATTTGATACGCATGCTACAAACATTCTATGCCACCTACTCTTTAGATGACCGACAACGTCTGTTGGCTGATGACTTTAAAGCCACAACATTACATTTCACTAATTGTGCGACAGGTGGATGCTTTGGTCCATCCCTTTCCATCGACCAATAGGATCTATTGCAACCGATTAAGTAATATAAGAGGTCTTTGAGTGTATCGATCCTTTTGGCAAACTCCAGAAGTTTTGTTCAGTCAGTTCAATGACTGAAAATCACTACCAAACAAAGAGAATCTGCTTCTGCATATAGGCAGAGAAGTAGCAGAAAATATTTCTATTGTACTATGCAAATTAACTAATACTGCTGAATAATTACAAAGATTGCAAAGCAGTTCCTACCGTCAAATTTGACTCCAGCCGTAGTTCTTTATAAAATTTCTGTTGGAGACCTTTTTCTAAACTCAATGATATATAAGAGTACTAAACGAACTGTTTCCGGAATTGAACCGTATCATGATAAGGTACAAGAGAATGTGAAATAAGAGTAAGAGGAAACAAGAAATAAAAAGGAAAGAGAAAAGTGAAAAAAGTGAAAATGAGAAAAAAAAAGAAGGAAAAGGTCTTTCTTTTTTTCTTTGCTTTTATTTTTTTTTATTTCTTGCTTCCTCTTACTCATATTTCATTTCCTCTTATGCCTTATGGCACGGTCCAATTCCAGGAACATTTCGTTTATTACTGACTCTAGCCGTGGAAGCCTACGTATTCATTTCGATATATGAGGTTTATTAAAAAATTTTGGGGATGAGCGTCGAGTATCAAAAACTTTATGTAAATTAATATGAAGGTTTTTATAATGTCAAATTATAATTTCTTCGTAATCTCCAACGTTAAAATTTTCCGAAAAAGTGTCGGTTTTGATTAGAACCTATGCCCTTTCGCTTTCCGGGTGAACGTCATACCACATGACCCTGTAGTTTAGCGGTATGACGTTCGCCCGGAAAGCGAGAGGACGTAGGTTCAAATCTTACCGGGGACCGCCATTTTTTCGGAAAATGTTAACGTGGCTAATTACCAACAAATTATAATTTATCAACTTCTATACCTATTTATTACTTAAAAAACGGGAAACAATTTAACAATATTACTAAAAACGATTTCTAGAGACTGCTCAAATTGGCTATCTTGTTGAAAACATTACTGACTTCCAATCAAGAATCCTTTGCAACAGCATTTTTTGAACTTTTTGCTCTTGAAAACATAGTCTTCAAATTTCAAACAATTTATCAAGAGAGTCAAATATCAATTGAGTTTAGAAAATAATTTAAACAAGAATGAAAGAAGTATACACATTGGTAGCTACATAAGAAATTTGTTGCTGGTAACTTTAGAAAAAGTCCCTGTATACGGTTATTACATCTTTAATGCTTTGTTTACTTTTTGGTTTATTAAAATCAGATCGTTTTCTTAGCAAAAAGTCTATATTTTACATTTTGTATTCTCTCTTCTTGTTGATAGGAAAAGAATTTAGCGCTATTTAATGCTCAAAGCATTACGGAAGCTACTTTAGTTGAAAATGTTAAAAAAACATGTGAAATATATATACGAGAGCTGTCCTACTACCTGTAAAATAGCGTTTACTTAATAATTTCTAATGTTCTACATAAATTCCAAGAAATACTATATATCGTAACTTACTTTCCATCTTTGGAGAGTTCCCACCAAGAAACTTCTTTAACACGAGGATTCCTTTTGAAGCTGTAGATAGTTCTTATTCTACAGCTAATTTAATAATAGGTAATTCACATAATATCACTATGAACACTATATAACACAATTTAACGCAGTATGCGTCCAAAAACAAATCTGTAAGCTGAGAAAATCGAAAAAAACTTCGGATGAAGAATTGAGTCACACATGTTCGCAGATCGACAAAAAAACGCGGTAATTTGATGCAAAGTTTAAGGGAAAAGGCACCTTACACGCGAAAAATTGCACTAACACTCAACTATAACAACAAAAGTAACCCTCACATAACAACACGGTGGATGTGATTTCTTTTACTGTTTCTCAAGAAAAAATAGATTAAGCGCAATTTTTTTTTAATCCTACTAACGGCTAACAGAAAACAAACGTCAACAAACGCGTCGGAGACGTTGTTCAAGTCGTTCGGGACGCGATAGCAGCGATGGAACACGAACGAATAGGTCGGAGCATGGCTGCGTATTGTGTGCCCTCTCGAAAGACCCGCTTGTCGCACATGCACGAAGCATCAGGCGGTTCCAGTAGTTGTAGTAGTGGCGTGTTGTTGGTCCGCGGAAGGCCCCCAGACTCCGTGCGTGAGATCGAATGTTGACGGTAACTCTCGAGAAGAGAACGAACCCCCTTTTTTCATTCGCCTCGATACCGTCGTTCCTCCGCTTGCCCATCTACTAGCGCACGCTGATGCTTGCTATCCGGCCGGCGTCGAACGCCGTTGTGCTCCTCTATTGTTCCGCGTCGTAGAACATGCTCCAGTTTTGTATTCGGTGCGTGTGTATGCGGCCGACTACGATGCTGGCATAGCGCGAAATATTCACGAGCGTATAACGCAAGTACTGCATACGTTTTTAACGTGTGCAGTAGACTAATGAAGAAGTAGGTGAATTAGTTTCAAAACTAAGGGAGCGAAGGACGGATTTTAAGATGAAACTTAAATTGCAAAAGACGTACATGTCTCGTTTCTGTCTGAAAAATCCGTTTAACACTCACATGTTATTCTAAACTAGCGAAGTATAATAAACTTTTGCTTTACAATTTGTAAATTTTAATTTCGTACTTTTAGCCTCTATTATGCTCTCCATACGAGGGTAAACTGAAAGAATCGGTAACTAAAGCATAGCTAATAGCAACAGTTCAAAGAAATGTGTTCTATTTTTAGACGTAACCTCCCTCAAAACCAATACACTTATTTAGTCGGTGTTCAAGTTTCTTTATTTTTTCACAGTACTCATTTAACTCGAGCTCATCAAAATAGTGATCCACGGAGGTTTTAAGCTTCGGAAAGATACGACAGAACTAAATTCTATGAATATAGGGGATGCTCAAGCGTTTCAAACTTTACTTTGGCTAATTTTGCTTCGAGAATTCCACTTTTGCGAACTGGCGCATTGTCTTGATGGAAAATTACATTTCTTTGGCTTTCTTCCTGGTCTTCTTTCGACGATAACTGCCTTCAATCGATCCAAAAGTTTAGAATAGTATTGTAATGTAATCGTTTATCTCTTTGGAAGGTAATCAATAAGCAAGATTCCCTTCGCATACCAAAAACGAAAGCCACCACCTTTCCTGCCGATAGAATGACTTTGTCCTTCTTTGGAACTGGTTCACCAAGTTTAGTCCACTGTCTTGATTGCTGTTTACTTTCAGGTGTGTGGTGGTAGATCCACGTTTCATCGCAAATCACAAATTGGCACAAAAAGTCCGTTGGATTTTGCCGAAACCGCTCTAGAATGGCTGTAGAACATTTCACGTGTTTGAATTTTTGCGGTGGTGTGAGCGAACGCGGCATCCATCTTGCACACTGCTTAGACAAGTCTAATTTAACATTTAGAATATATGTCATCCGTTCTCTGGAGATGGCTGTAGCAATATCTTTCAATGTTGGTCGGCGATCGGTTTCCACAATTTCAAAACTTTTTGCACACTCTGCGGAAGTGGCTGGTTTTGGGCGTCCAGAAAGGGGATCGTCATTTACGTTCGTACGGCCTTTTTGTAAATTTATTCACCCATTTCCAAAGAGTCTTAAAAGAAGGAGCATCCTCGCCTAATACATTTACCACATCAGCATGAATTTCTTTGGCCAAAAAATACTTTCCCACAGGTATTTAATCACTGTGGGAATTTCACTATTGCCCATTTTTAAAAAGTGCTCTGCTTTGAACGAGAGTACACAAAAAAACTACTTGACGGATCGACATAGAGTTTAACACGTATATCATTGGAACATCAAGCTATACAATAGTGTCAAAGATTACTTTCACAAAGCGCCATCTCATTCAGTTAGTTACTGAATTTTTCAATTTACCGTCGTATCTCATAATTACTAGTTTGACCGTACTACTAAAATACCGGGGATGTTTTTTTAAATTTTTTTGAGGACTTCGTTTAACAAATGTATACGAGGGTAAGTTAAAAATTAGCGCCTCCTATTTATTTTCTCCTTTCAATTCCTTCAAGAAATTAGAATGCAATTACATAAGATGAAAGTCCCAATATTGATGATTAATTTGACACTTTTCAATGCAATCTCAGTTCATTCCTTCCGTCCATCTTTTAACAAGGGCGTGAATTCCAATGTAGTAAAAAACATAGTCTTGCTTCTTAAGACACTGACGCACGAACGTTTCCGGAGCATGCTCATCTTCAAAGTGAATCTCATGACAAACTTCTATTAGCGGCCCGAAGAGATGGAATTCTGATGGTGCCCGATCAGGGTTGTATGGGGGATCAGGCAATCCAATTTTGACAATCTCTTCAGTGCTATGATAACTGCTGTGTGGTCTTGCATTGTTATGCAAAAGAAAAACATCCACCATAGCTTTTGTTGAGCGAACCCACCCAAGATGTGCTTTAGGCTCTTTGAAGGTTATGACATATTAAGCAGAATTAATTATGCATCTCTGCTCCAAAAACTCGGACCCTCTGTATCCCAGAATACTGTCACCATAACTTTCCCTGCCGATCGCATAGTTTTGAACTCCTCGGTGAGCTTGCACAATGCCACTCCATTGACTGCCTCTTGGATTCAAATTCAAAAAAAAAGTAAACCCATGTTTCGCCTTCAGTCATAACTTGTTCCAGAAACTCATCTCTTTCCAAACAAAAGCGCTACAAGTGTTGTGAAGCTACTATTTTTCTTGTCTCTTTATTCTGGTCGGTTAACATTCTTGGTACCCACTTTGCACAAATCTGTGAAGAGCACAGTTGTCGAATAATCATCATTACACTGCCGGCAGTCACCACCAATGTTGCGTGAAGCCACCGTAGTCAACAGCTTGCCACTCCGCTTTTCGCCAACCAACAATGTTTGGCCTTCATCTCTGTTACAACGGCGAACCCATCGTCCAATAGTGCTGTTAGATCGTCGTACTTTTGCATCACCGTACACATTTCTTAGCTTCTCATGAATGTCAATGGGGGTTTCACCTTCTGCATTCAAGAATTTAATCATAGAATGCTATCTAATATAAACATGAATGTCGGCCATTTTGCGGGAGACTGCACTGTTGCCACTTATTTACGCAGAAACTTACTACTGCGGTGGATTGTACAAAAAGGTTTGAGGAATAGGACCAAATTAAAATATTTCGCTTAACTAACTTTATTTAAGTAGACAAGAATAGAAGACATTAGATATTGAACGATTCTGGTATATAGATTTTGTTTCACAAATATATAATCAAGACTATATTTTATTTCTCATTCTATTGTTTTGACCATTATACTATCAAAAAGCTATCTATAACTGCTTCTCTTCTGTGTACTGTATGTTGAATTTTGAGGTTACTACTCTTTAGCAAGCATTTTCTACAAGTTCAATGGTCAAAAATTGAAAGTATTTCAAGGTTACATAAGACAAATTTCTAAATAAGACAACTGATATTTGTGCATATCTAATACGGAATAATAGAACCGTCAAACAAACGGTACTATTTCAAATGTATAAAGTTTTTCTGATCGTACTGATTGTCGATTGCTTACAAGTTACTTTCCAGATACTTCTCGACTTCCCTGTACACATGTCCTATTGGGTATTACTCCCTACGCGTCGGCTGGATGGTGGTGGCATTTGTTTTAAGTCCTTTATCGTTGCCGTACGTCGCCGTTGATGGGTGGGAGGATGTTATTCAAACTCTCGAATATACGCGCGCGCGTATGTACTTCAACTACTATTCTCCGCCTGCTAATGTATCAGCGAATGCGTACCGTTATGGTTTATTAATGCGGAGATATTGTTTCCTAGTCGATTTCGTGTTGGGAACATGTTAAGGATCGATCTCCGTATACGGTGTTGATGTACAACGCAATGTGTGTTACAAGTGTACACTACAAAAGTCGATAACACATTCGTACGTTTTTACGTACCAAGATGCATTTTAGTAACAATGTGTCCATGAATGTAAAATACAATTCACACCTTCGAACTGTACATATACTGAACTTTACGTCGAATAACTGTATACGATTTTAGCTCGAAAATGTGTCGCTTTTTCTGCAAAAATGACTGACGCTATTTTACCAAAAACAATGTCGGTGTTATCAAATGCAATGGTATAGAAAATTGTATTCGTGCAGATCAACGCTCCTTAATTTTCTTTATAAGTGGAACGAACCTTTCTTATCGTCCACTTTTATCTGGTTTGCTTCAATAGCATGATTTTAAAGCAACATTCCCTGAATTGATTATTCGTGAAAAAAATTGATAATTATTTCAAATAATATTTGCCTAAATAATTGCTAAACTACAGTAGGGTGACAGAATAAAATAGACACCTACTAATTAAAAAAAAGATTCTATTCTCGTTACAAAATATTTTAAAATTTTTAAATTAGACTAATATTTTGTCGATCCACCTTCTCTTGCGTGAAGTGCTGCGAGTCGTCATGGCATAGAATCTATTAAATGATTAATGGTGTCTTCTGGAATATTTAACCACTCTTCTGTCACAGCTGCCACGAGTTCTTCCTTATAGCTGGGTTTTCGCGGTCGTTTCGCCATATTTGTCTGGATTATGTGCCAAACATTCGCTATCGGATTCATGTCTGGTGATTGGCCTGGCCATGGAAACATCCGAATCCCCTGTTCCTCTTTTCATGTGGTTGTTGTTCTTGCTTTGTGGCAAGGTGCTCCATCCTCCATAAAAGTGGCGTCTTCTTTAGATAAAATGGCGCTGCCTAATATCGGTAGTAGTCCTTCTGTTAATATTTGGATATATTTTGCCGCATTTATATTTCCGTCGCAGATTACTAATTGCGATCTTCCACCACACCATATCGCGCCCCACACCATGATGTTCACACCGCCGTATTTCACCGTCTGATGCAAAAATTTGTCGTCCAGTTGCTGTGACGAACGTCTCGATATCCACGTACGACCACCATCACTGAATTGGCAGTATCTGCTTTCGTCTGAAAAATTGACAAGACCGCCAAAACTCTTCGGGCTTCGTTCACATTTCGATTGCCCAAGCCATTCGGCGCCGTTTTTGAAACGCCGTAAGGAGAGGTTTTTTCTTCGCCACCCTTTTATACATCCCCACACTGTGGAGGCATCGCAGAACGGTGCGCTGACTTTTCTGTGAAGTTGCCGCAAGCTCAGCTGTACTTTTTCGCGATTCTCTTAACACTTCGCCCACAAGCACCCTTTTACTTCTTTTAAAAGGTCCGGCACACCCTGGTCTCGGCTCCACTGTTGTTCTTTCCTTGCGTTTAAATTGTGTAATCACACGGTTAGCTGTGGACAACGGAATATTAAAAAATTTACTTATTTCACGTTGCGTGCGAAGCGCCGCGTTCATTCTGGCCAACGATGCGACCCCGGGTGAAGTCGCCAATATCACTCGCGCCTTGTAAGCGAGGCATAGTTGTAACGATACTAAACTAAGACGAATTCCTTCCGATACATCTACCCCTACCCTAGTGACAAGAGAAAGTTCTTAATTCGTTCTTAGAATTTAGCTGTTTACATATTTATACCGCTTTACCTGGTGTCTATTTTATTCTGTCACCCTAGTGTAACAGATTCCAGGAGACATAATATTATTTTTATACGCCAAGTTCTTCAACTTTAAATTTTTGCCGAAGAGATGTCGGTCTTTTGGTAGGATTTTGGCCTCCGCCCTCTTGTTATCTGAGCGAGCGTCCTTACTACTAGACCGGGACTTGTAGGAACAAATCGCAGTCGTAATCTGTTATTTTGGATTCTTGGGTCGTATCCCGCGTCTGACGCTGCTTCGCATCGTAATACGGCGTTATTTCTCGACGCTTCGATAAAAACCTTTTCATCTTCTTCTGAAGATTGTTGAAGTTGTTTTTAGTAATAGAAGGAGTTGACCGACAACCTCGAGAAGGAAAGAAAGTTTTCATCTGAACGTCAAGAAACAACACCGCAATGCAGACCCATCCAAAAATCTAAAATAATACATCAACAATCTTATACATGCGTTGTTTCTTTTTTCTCGGGTTCTCCGCATTTCTTCCCAGATACCACAAGTTGTACGGCCCGCAGAAAATCTACAAACCAGACGCCCCACTCAGAGCCACTGTCAGATCAATAGGTTCACCGACGCAAGCTCTTGCCAGATACCTGGAATCTCTTTTACAACCACACGAAAGAAACAAAATCATACGCCAAAAATTCAATAGAGTTCATCGAAATTATCAAACATTGTATCTTAGACTCGATTGATATGGTGAGTTTCGATGTTATATCTCTATTCACTCAAGTACCAATCCAAAGGATAATGCCAGAAAAGCACAAGCTACCGGCTTACGTTGGTGAACTAGCCAAACATTGCATTTCAAACACCTATTTTACATATGGGGGCCATCGCTACAAACAAATATAAGGATATTCGTTTGATAAAAGAAACACGGAGAATCGGATGAAGAAAGAAACAACGTACACTATACCCATCAGAACCCAACCATATATATATATATATATATATATATATATATATATATATGTATACAACTACTAAACTAACTAAAAGTATTAATAATTATAAATAATTAGTAGCTAGTAACCAATAGTCCTATATATCAGGTTCCCACAAGCCATTAACAATGGAAGATGGATCTTGGAGTACATATATCACCATTTGTGTTTACAATTGTGTTGGGAATAACTTTCTTGTTTTTTCAGAGAACGCCCAAATTGCCATTGTTACAGATTATTTTTTAAGGTAGATTACGTATTTGCAAGGCATCTTTTGAATAGCAGTTTGGCATTAGTTTTAGTTTTCTCAGAACTTCAAACATATTAAGATCGTAAGATAATTTCTTCATTTTATATCGCAAATGGTAATAATGTTTGCGCTTAATACCATTAATATGATCGAAATCGAATCATATATGGTAACATGATCTTAAGTGGTTTTTAAAGGTGTATATCAAGAAAAAGGATTATACGTTACTTCAAAGAAAGCGGTACAAACGTCATTAGTATTACTATAGTAATCAATAAATTTAATGAGATGAGTGCAAATATACCTGACATTAGGCTTTAGGAATAAAAGTTAAATTCTCACGTCAGGTTTGGTATGAAGTCTCTTGCAGTATTTATTTTTTATCGGCACTTAAGGAGAACCTTGTTTCGCAGATATATGTACATATGTAGTTACAACTGGTAAAAGTCCCAACACGCCCATTTGTGGTGAAGGAGGTTATTTATCTCTTAAACTACACCAAAATTCCAGCCAATTTCAACAAGATAACAGCCCACAGTATACAGCTATGGTATGTAAGAGCTTTTTAATAGAAGAACGAAAACAGATAAAGCAACAGTAATCGGCGCATATCTCAAGAAAGCCCTGACTTCTGCCCCATTGAGAGTTTGCGGGTGAATTGAAGGGAAGAAACTAAAAAGCAACAGCCATAAAATGTCACAAAAGCTTTGGCATCATTTACACGAAGAGTTGTATCAAATGGATGCAAATTACTTACGAAAGTTAATAAGCAGAACACCCAGAATTTGCTCAGGTCATGATATGGCTTGGAGAAGCATATAGAGATGAAAAAAAAAGGATAATGAAATGAGATACCAAATGTAATTGTTTTAAAAGTACTATTTTCACATGTACCCTTTGTATGTAAATAAATATATTAAAGCTAATATATATACAATTTTTTCTTCATTGCAAGTACAGTTATTTAAGAGTAATGCATCCTTTTGCTTTAATCAACAAATAAGTACTCACTACTTAAAACGACTTGAAGAAACTGTGCAGCTTTAAAGCCCAATCGCATAAACTTTAATAGTAAGAAAGTAATTCCGAAAACTAAATAAATTTAGCCTTCGCTGCAACTAATTAAAACCGAGTCGTAGCGACTTCATCTCAACTCGAAAGTATCGCATAATTTCGACAAATTTCCAACGAAACAAGCGTGCGATAGCTGTAAAAGTGTTTATTTAATATTCATCCGTCCGAAGCGCAAAGCGAAAAGTAATAGAAGCGAACGGCACAAAAGCCGAAACCCTGCGCACGCTGTACGGCTTAAAATCATTCTCCTGTGTGCCGGTTCAATTGCGGCGAAAACGACGACTTTTGTGAACTACTCCGCGCCTTTTCAAAATGGAATCGGATGAATCGCCGCCATACTTTCGTGAAAATTAATTACGTGCGGCCTATACAATTACCCGTTGTTCATATTGGGGACGTAAGCGGTAAGGCTGACCGCACACTATCTGTACTATGCCACAATTATTGCAAGTTATCAGACGAGATATGTGTCAGAATTAATGAGAATAAGTAGTTTTAAAGTGTTTAATATTGTCCCCTTTCAAAGAATGCTCCTTCGGAATGCACACCGGGTCTCCAGCGAGTTTTCCGTTCTCGGTAACAATTGTGGAAGTCTTGTTCCTGCTTAGAGCATGCGTCGTGACTCTTTGGATATTATGTAGTGTTCCGTGATGGGATCCTTTCAATTTCCCTTTAAGCGTTGGAAAAAGAAAATAATCACATAGAGCTATATCTGGACTGTAGGATAGGATGGCACACGCCTGCATCACTCCAGCTGCAGAACCCCGAATCCATGCTTATCATCTTTTTTGAATCTCGTGGAATTGTCCACAAAGAGTTCGTACCACAGGACCAGACAGTGAATTAAACCTTTTGTCGAGAAGTCCTTGAACGTTTGCGGAAGAGAGTTTTGCTTATACGGCTTCACATTGCCAGCTCGTGGATCTTGCATCACGATAATGCCCCCAGTCACAGTTCATTGTTGGTTAGAGAATTTTTGACAGAGAAAAACATTCCAATACGTCCACAGCCTCCCTACAGTCCATTCATGGCTCCAAGCGATTGTTGACTTTTTCTAACACTAGTCGGAAATTGAAAGGTTCCCATTACGGAACAATAAGCAACATCCAAAGAGTCACAATGCAGGTTCTAAAACGGAACAAGAGTGCATTTCAACTGAGCATACTTTAAAGGGGACTATACTAAATCGTTAAATTAAATACTACATTAAATTAAATACTTCAAACAGCAAAACTAGATGTACGCTTAAGTCAGCAAACATTTATTTAATTTTGAAGATGGTAAAATTTGCAAAAGACACGGAAACCTTCTGGAAACGGTTGAAGTGACCAGGAACTAAAGTTCAATCGGTTTTAAATCAGATATAGAAAATTTACATGTCATCTGTTCGTATTTATAAACCTTGAAGATAAACAATTTCATATTGACTTAGTTGCTTATATAGCACAATACACAACACTGTGCTTATTGCAAGTACTTTCTTTAGTAAATCTCAAATTCTGAATATTTTGGTTATTTTCAGTTTGATATTGAAAGTTTAATTGTAACATGGGCTTCTATTGTTTGTACAATATGTAACTAAGGTACCACTTAAAGACTACGTAACCGAAGAAAAATTATAGAATTGGTTGCAGACATTTTTTATACCACATCCAAACAGATATGCATGCGTAATTTTCAGATAGGAGGTTGCTAAATTAATCTTTCACGGTTTCATTAAAATTCCTAAAAATGTTACTTGGGTTATCTGCATCGAGTGGTGAACTTATATAGTCCGACGTTTCAGCAGTTCGTTTTCAGGGTAGAACCGAGAAGAGTTGCTACTTGCCAGATTTATCATTCATTCAATGATTTGTCTGATGTATTTGTTTTCCCTATCTTTCTGTTAGTGAAACTGTATCTCGTATGGGGATGGAACTCGTTTCGTTTTTTTCGAATTTCGTATTGCAGTGGACTTGACCACTAAGCTAAGTCAAGTCCAGTGGTACCATTATGAACAGTTCATTTAATGTTGTAAAATTTTGCCATGTATAAATGTTAATAAGATGATACTTGGGAAATATTTTTTGTGTGAGGTAAATTTTTATACCTACCCTGAAGTTCCAAAAAGTATATATTTTGATATGTGAATTGTTACTTGCTAAAACAATAATCTAAGTACTCTAGAGTACTCAGATTTGCGGATCGGATTTATGCATAAATTCGCGTAAATTTGAGAGTAGAGTGCGTTATCCTGTTATATTTTTTCCGAATAGGTGCGGACGTTTTCCTTTCAATTCGGCATTGAAACGTGTCAGTACACAGCGTAATATTGGGCAGTTATTGTCCTTCCCCTCTGTAAGTAGTCAATAAAAATTATACCTTTGGAATTTCAAAAAAATTCGATCATAACTTTATTGGTCGAAAAAAGTAAGAATTGCTGGCTTTGTTTTTGTCTTTAAACTATAGTGATGTATCCAAATTTCATCTACAGTGACACATTAACGAAAACATTTATTGAATTTTGTTTGAAAGATTCTCATTTGGTCGATAGTAACTTAATGTAGCACCATTTACGTGTTGATGTAAAATATTGCGTACTAATTCGATCGAGATACGACATTAGCTATCTCACGCATGTTTATTCGAGGGTCGCTCTTTACAATGTCATGAATTGTGTTAATCGTTTCTGTAGAATTTACTATAAATGAAGGTCCGGAACGTTCAGTACCGTCTGTGCTCATATGATCACTTTTGAAATCAGTGAACTACTTGCAAGTCACCCCATGAGCAGGAGCGGATTGACCATAATTTTTCTCAGTTTCTTTAATGGATTTAATTAACACACAAAATTATGACTGCTCTACATTAATACAAATGCAATAAAACTTTAATATAACCACTGTAAAAGCTTATCTGCCTTATAAATTTCGGCAAAATTTTGGTAGCAGGCTTCTAAAACTTATTGGCAAGCATCGAAATTGTTACCAACTTTTGAGAAGCCAAATCTATGTTCACGCAAAAAATTTATTGGGTATTTTTACCCTAGTAGCAATTTCATGCAAATTCCTTCTCGAACGAAACATTTGCGTACTTGCAATGTACGGTCAGCTTAAAGGGTTCGTTCGCCCATACGATCGCATTTGCGGTCGAATGTCGTACATACGTATAGCGTGAAATGATCGTTTACAACGGACGTCGCCGTCGAGTTAATAATTCGTAATGTTATACGATCACACGGAACGGTAAATACTAAAAGCCGGTCCCGATGGTGTTAATTACCGAGCCACCGGATTCGAATAAAAGCGAAAGAAAGAAGAAGTCGAATTAATTTACTAGAACGTCAAAGGAGCGAGATCGAGTTGGTAATGGGTTCGTAACGCAATTGGTTCTTGAAGAAAGAGTAAATAAGAAAGATACAAAAGGATGCTGTAGGAAATAATTTACGTTAAGAGAACAACATAAAAGAAATTCGAGATCTGACGACAATTAGAATTTGAAAATGTGAAAAGAAGGAAGTGCCAAAAGACTTAGAAATTATTATTGTAGTTTTTTCTTTCTTATTGTGGTACATTATCGCAAAATTAAGCAAAAGATATGAAAAGCGAATCAACATGCTGGTATAAATGAATATATTACAGCGAAATTCCTCAGAGTTTATTAAAAATGGAGTTTGATCTTTGGAATTAAAGCTCTTGCCTTATGTGGAAGAGAAAAAGACTTTACAAAATTTCGAGTCACTACATACATTGGAAAAAATTGATAGAACATTTAAGCAATTCCTAATGTAGCCAACATACCTTAAATACCCCAAATATTAACAACAGGATTAATTCCACATACACATTAACTTGTAAAACCTTATAAGCCCACAATTGTTCTTGGTAATTCAAAAATTAAAGCAATTTTGCACTCCAGACAACGACACAAGCACTAGTCACAAGGATGAATGAAATTCTCCCCAATCCTAGGGTCGTACAACAACTTGAGATTGCAAGCAAGAGAGATGAATTTTTGTAAATTTAGCTTGCGTTTTCTTTTTACTGATTTAGAATTTCGATAAATTACCATTGTCTCAAACTGACTATGCAGTTCCTGTCCAATTTATTAGGACCACTTGTTATAATAGCGATTCTGTTAGAATATGTAATGAAAAATATATTGTACAAACATAACTTTATTCAGAACTGTTCAGAACTTATAAAGCTTAAATTTATAAGGTAGTCCTAGTAAAATGGACAGTGTTACGTTCTCCTGGTTTGAAGAACAGCGCCGCTGTAGCCTGCTCGTAAATTCCTGAATTACTTGACCAATACTTACTTGTAGAGTATGTTCGCTTATTTACTAAAGGAAAGGTTGTACAGTGAAACTCAATGCGCATGCGCAAAAAAATATATTTAAAAATAAAATGTGTACACGGTTTCCACTCTTGCCTCTGTACATTTGCGATGTACGTAAGATATATATATTTGCAATAATTGCAGTTATTCGAGCTCTCTTATACATGTAATGTACATTAGCATGTGTATATGTATGTTTTTCATATGCTTCCGCAGAAGCTTTGTTAGAGGCATGTACTAATGCCTCTATCTATTTGCATGCATCACTACCTTTTTATAGGGGAGCCAACCCAATTTATTTCTTAAATTTATAAGCGCACCTCGGTGCTATGCTTATTTATATGTCCCTTTCCGGGAGCCTAATATACTTTCCTTGTTTTAAATTTGCCTAAGGGACTTGGCCCTGTATTATTGGCATGTATTTGTACTTGAACCAAATACGTTCGTTATTTTCACATTTATAGGGGAAGGGTGGGTTCCCCTATAAATGTGAAAATAACGAATCTCTTAGAGCTTGAACGCCTGGTCGAGGGCGACAGTAGCGATAATAGCCGATCTCAATACAAAAGTAATGTCACAGGTGCCCAGGCGTTCTCGTTTGAAATAATACGCTATGTGCAATCTTTAGCTCTCTGCTACTACGCCCCAAAGAAGGGAAAAAGCCAGTAACCAGCAAATGTGCGAACTGCGCACCGACAAGTAAAACGGAGCGATGATGCCGACACTACATAAGAAAACTGGTCCGTGAAACTCGTCCGTTACGACGAGCAACTAAATGAAAAAAATTCCCGATACGACAAAGGACCGAACAAACGTACAAAAGACAACGGGCGCTGCGGCCGCAACGACCGTCAGCAAGAAGCGGAGTGATCGTACTTGTGGAAGATGTCTATACATGCGCGCCGACAATCTCACCAAAATAATTTCCGACACAAACTTAACCGAAGACTAAAAATATTTATAGACGACAATGGACACAGTAGCCTCGACGTACGATGATAGAAAATCGAGAATTTGTACTTATTAAAGAAATCTATACATGCGATTCGACGACGTTACCAAATGACTCCCGCCAGAAATAAATGTATAGACAACGTCCTCGACGATTCCCGCCAAAACTAGAAAAACTTAGAAATCTCTAATAATCATACGACGACGTTACTGTACACGTTACGACGAGGAACGAAAGGTGACCGAGAGTACACGATCGCTAATACCTCGACCGTCGCGCGGGAGACGACTGCCTATGCTTGTGTACATTAAATTTTAAGAAAACTCCCATTACTTATTCGACGACGTTGCACTGAATGATTTTCAAATTAGGCAGTTTTAGTTAGAGTAATGTGAATGGCCGGCTTGCATACATATACAATGCGTAATGTACATACATATTAAATTAAAATTGGATATACTCTAAGAGAGCAACATAAATAAATATAAAAATGAAAATAAAGTAATATTCTAAATGAAAATAAGGTAATAATGCTAACCCATACAGCTGCAAAGAAAATAAAATCATATGAAATACATTTTATAACTTAAAATTCACCTATAAAAATACAAAACAATGTTAAGTCCTTAACAGACAGGGACTGTATATTGCTCAAATTTGTTGCCTTCACCTTCCAATTTTATTCTTAACTTCAACTATTTTTGTTTGGTAATTCCCCAAAATAAGAAAAGCTGTAGAGTATGTGGACTCACCTTGACAACAATGTTACCGAGTAATACCATGTTACAGGTTGGTAACACAGTTTGCATTTGCGAAAGCAAATTGCGAAAATGAAAGCCCCTCTGTTTCGAAGATTGCGCTCACCGCGAAAAGACGAACAAAAAGGTAAAGAGACCGCAGACAGTCAATTAATTTTCATTTTCATAATGCATTCCGACAAATCCGGTTTAAAAATAATACGAAGCAAAGAGAAGAAAAATCACCCGAAGCAAGGAAGTAATTTGATACAAAAGGACGAGAGTTGCCGTAGTAATCTTCTTCTTCTTCATCGTCTATCGTAATTTTTACGTAAGCAGATACGAAGTCGGTAATATTCGTTGCGAAGGAGCGTTTAATCAAAGTCAATCATCGATTATACAAGTGTCCGTCGGATCGGTCATTTCGCGTCGATTGCCGGGCTTAATAGCGAGGAGCGATTTGATCGGAAAGTGACGGTAACGATTGCTACGAGATGATTGATCAATGCAAACGTGGACGCGCGATTGATTTATAGTTTGAGAGATATAAGATTATAAATAAATAGCAGACGTAAGTCGTGTGTAGATTTCGTAAGGAAATTGGAAAAAGAATGAGTATTATTAATAGATTTATTTGTGTAAAGGGAATTTGCCGGTGTATCCAAGCGGTAAAATTTGTTTTGATTGACGTTTATAGCAAAAAAAAACATAATTCTCAGCTGCGGATTGGAGGAAATGTATTGATGTGAAAGGCGAACACTTTGAAAAAGAATAAAGTCGAGTACTAAATTTTATGTATGCTGTTTTATGTTGCTCCCAAAAAGATTCCCATCAGCCTTCGTATATGAATGTTAGAATTGTATCCATCGATACAAAGGAAGCAAGAGTAGCAAAACATGGAGATAAAAATCTACGTCTATACAAGCACAAATATGGACATAAACGTCATCCGATCAATATGGTTCCGTAGTAAATAATGTCAAAATTCAAAGTATGGCTTTAGTACTATGGACCATGATGAATATCAAAGTTTTGAGGTTGTTATCTTTTGCACTTGCGACCAACGACTTCTGTGTTCTTAGCGAAACATGCTACCAACTGCGCCACGAGACTGTTTGTATTGTTCACGTTTAGCTACCAATCTTATGGTCTTGGATATCGGGTTCGAACCCCGGAACTATTCACCCTTAAGATTGAGCTTTTTTGTCGTCTTTCTCACTTAATATCAAATACTAAGAACCAATTAGGCGTCTACGTATTATAAGCGATTTGAACTCATATTCAGTCTCGTGGTGCTGTTAGTAGCACATTGCGTCGGTAACGCCGAGGTCGTGGGTTCAAATCCTACCTTGCCTCATGTTTTTTCAGGAATTTAAAACGTTGATTAAGTACAAGGAAAACGTAATTTTATTATACTGCAATTCTTCTGGAGAAATTAAGATACTATGGTACATGACTCATACGCATTACTAATATCTTACTTCTCAAGACGAATACCGAGTACCATCTCCGAAAAATTCGAACTATGTTGGAGTAGCACAAGAATCGATAGTCGGTCCACTTCTATTCAGATTATATGTACATGAATGACCTTCCATCGGGCGTTACCAGTGCAGAAATCTGTCTCTATGGTACGGGGAAGAACAATATCAGAACTTAAAATAAAATCTGCCGGGGCCATTAAAGGTGGTTGAAAATTAGTTCGCTGCAAACAAATTACAAATGAACGCGACCATTTCTATCAAGGCTTCAACTGGATCCTACCAAACCAAATTACTTGGGCTGGTGTTGGATTCAATATTGAAGTATTGAGTATTGAGTAAATTGGCCTCAGCAATATGTATTGTAGCGTATGTTTTCGCGGGCAAAGTTATTCTCTCGGGTTTTGTTGACTGGCAGTCGACATCATGACCTTAAGAAGAAGATGTATATATAATATCAGACAGGAGTGACTTCTCAACGCTCCATTCTCCCCTAAGTTAGGGGTGCTGATAACGACTGACAGCCGAAACCAGACAAGTATTCCTTCTTCAAAAGAGATCAATGTGAGCGTTGTGCAGCATAATAGCAAACGTAGAAATCACTTTAGATAAGATATACCTATAGAAATTTTTAGATACCCAAGCTACTGTTCTACATAGTCACCGTTCAAATTTAGGCCCCTGTACAGTTTTGTCAGCTTTTCTTTCTGTTGAACCATCCATTAACTGCTTCTTTAAGTTCATCATCATTTCTGTATCGGTGTCCACTCAAAAAATCTTTCAATTTGGAAAATAAGTGGAGATCGCTTAGACCTACGTCCGGACTGTTGTTGCAAAAATTTCCCGGCGCAAGTCCTGCGTCACTCCCGCTATATGCTAACGTGCATTATGGTGAAGGAGGATGACTGCTTAGTATTCCGCAGCGCTCGTTTTGAATAGCCTGGCGAAGTTGTGGAAGCGTCTGATATTAGGCCGCTGCATTTATGGTCTCATCTATAGGCATGCAGTCGATGCATGACGCCCTTACGATCCCAAAACACCGTAGCCATAATCTTCTGGTGCTCGAAATTTCTTGTGTTTTATTTCAATTTATTTATTGGTTATCAGCAAACACATCTTGAAGATCTGCCTTAGTTCTTTGCAACGTCATAATTTAGTTTGTAATTGAAGAATTTACAACTCCGGTAGGACTTTTCCGTTTTCCGGACTGATGCGCTACCAATTACACCATGGAGTCTAATTAATTAAATGACATAATAATTTATATTATACAGAATCCTATGCTTTTTAGCTTATATATTACGTAGTAAATAGTAACTGTGCTGGAATGAATTAAAGAATTACATAGGCAAGGAGTCAGTTACTCATCTATTGCTATTTATTCAGATAGTGAAGCATATAATAAAAGCAATAGATTCCGCAGTCAAAATTGAGGTGAGACTGCATGAATGTTCTTAATAAACTGGGAAGTCGAACTAAGGTGATTCTGACCTGGGTATCAGGACACGAAGGCCACCAAGGTAATGTGAAAGCAGACGAATTAGCCCAAGCAGATTCATCAGTTTGACAAAGGCGCAAGGCATTCGGTAGGAATAGCATATATGATAGTTACGGAAACTAGTAAAAAGTCGAAATATAAGAGATCTCAAGACTAGTGGAAGAGTATTCCAGGTCAGAGACAGGGCAAGAAGTTTCTGTTTGGATACAGGTTTAATTTTACAACGGACATACTAAGCAATGAGAGAAAGTCCGTTAGAACAATTGTGGGCTTGCTAACACGACACTGTATGCTCAGGAAGAATATGAGCAACTTATGTCTGACAGAGGAAACAGTATGTAGACTCTGCCAGGAGGAAGAGGCGGCAGCCGTCAACATGCTGTGTAACTGCACAGCACTGGCGGGAATATGGTTCTCAGAAATGGATTCGGAATATCCAGAAACCAACACCTACGTAAAGGGATCACTCACAAAGCTGTTAGCTCTAGTGAAGAAAGCAAAGCTAATGTAGTCGATCTAATAAAAGAGGAACCAAAATAGATCTGAAAAGGTCGCAGTGGGATTCCTCTAAGAAAAATCAAGTAATTTGGAAATTTACCGCTTTTTACTTTAAAGTGGAGCCAATGATCTGCCTTCTTATTCTTTTCTAAAGCTTTACCAACAGCTTTGCCAACTAGGTGATTCCACGAGTACCCAAATCCCCCACTTTAAAACATCATATTTTGAATTCGTCAGAGCCATAGTGTTTCTCAACGAGCTAGTTTCTGCCGGTCTTCTATACTCTAAATCATCTGGTTTAAGGTCCTTCTTTGAACTATTACGAAATTTCTACATCAAATTTGGCTTTCCTTTTTGCTTCTATTCTCGTCGCAGCTACTTGCTCAAGTTTCTTTTCCTTTTGTCGATTTTCAATGGTTAAATAACTCTAAGTCTTTCGAGATAACTATGAGTATAAAAGTAACTTTATACTCATCGTTAAAACTTTAAACTTGAAAGCCTACTGCAGAGAAAGACGACAGTACCTCCATCTGCTCCTTTTTTTACTTGCAATTATTGTAGACAGCTCTGTTTGTCTGTTGATCTTTTTCTACTTGGTTTCACTATTTAAAACTGTACTTCGGTTAGTTTAGAGCATTCTATTTAGTTTTAATTATTACTAAGTTGAGAAATGATTTGTATTATCCTATTTTACTACTTGACTCTTCCCTAGTTAAAAACAGGAACTTTTTACTATCGAACTTTCCTCAGTAAGCTTTCTCCGACCTCAACGTTACATCTACAGAAGCTAAACTCTTTTAAACAAACAACCAATGTCTTATGTCAAAAATGTATCTTTTAATATCGTATCTCCATGCAACAATGTTCAATTCAAACAATCTGCGAGGTTTAATCTGACCTCACGTTACTAAAACTCCATCATCGCACCATACTGGTCGCAGTTTAACTCGCATAAATGATAGTCATTACACGCTTACGCGGAATGCGTTCACGAAGGGTGATTTTGCGCTTACGTCATCGGAAAAAGGCAAAATTTAACTAATTTGGGGATGGTCGGGTGCTCTCTCAGTGCTTTAATAGGCGTAAAACTCAAATTGATTTCCCGCAGAAGCATACAATCGCGTATATAAATTGAACCATTATCACATTCAAAGCACTGTTTGTTTTCCAAACAGCGAACATAGAGAGGCACGAAACGTTCGGCTGCCATATACGACTTTAAATCGACAGCTATAGTCTAGCTTGTACAGACGTCAGTTAATTAAAGAAAAACATTGCGGAATTCTGAACGGTTAGTACCTAACTAATTTAATGGCGTTATGTTAAATTTATGCGATATACGCCATAGTGAATATCAGTCTTCTGGCTTTATTTTGATTAGATTTCCGTTGAATATATTCGATTCTGTTTGTATTTTCCTTTTGATTGCCAGAAAAGCGAATATAAATACGGAAGTTATCGCATTGTCTGTCTGTGATGAAGATTATCAAACAAAGAGATATGCTACATTGTAGTCACGGGTTGCACTTACCTTTGAAGCTAGTTGCAGCTTCATTGAATACATTAATTCATCGTGAAACCCATATTACGTATTGAAATAAGAGAATAAATGAATTGTGTTTGTAATTGTGGTATAGTAATTTGATGAATATGAACCTCTTACATTCAATTATTTATCGGGTTGTTCGAAAAGTCTCCCCCGAGTTTTAAGATAGACTAAAAATTCTATAATGACAATTAGGTTTGTTAATTAATATATTCTCCGTTTTGTTTAGTAACGGTCTATCTTTTTCCTGGCTTAGTGCTAAAAACTCCTCCAGGCGTTCTTTCCGGTCTTCTAAAGAATTGAATGATTTTCCATTCAACGAATTTTATACAGAATGGAACAGGTCGAAGTTTAACCATGCCAAGTCCGGATTATACTATGGATGAGAAAAGGCACATCCCAACTAAGCTCTAATATGTGTGGCCTAGCATGGAAAACTATTTCTTTACGATTGGCTAACTCTGGCCATTTCTGTTTAATTTCTTGTTTAAAATTATCCGGCTGATCATAATATTTTTCAGAGTTGACTATTTGGTTACACAGTAATAGCTCATAATAAATAATGCCCTTCCAATCCCTCTATCAATACGACATGTATGTTTTCAAAAATATATGATTTAAAGTAGTTATGTTGTTCACTTAATATAAAAAAAGCCAATACACGCAATGTATTAAAAGACGGCGGAGACTTTCCGAACAACCCGGTATTGATTTGAAGCCATTTTTTTTTCTTTAAATCTTCTGAACATATTTGAAAATTGAAAGAATTTTTTACAGTAGAATCCACGCTAAGCGAGATTGGACTGCAATAATGCCAAATTGCACTAAACACATCCAAACTAACGAAGATCCTTCGCAAAGCTTAATTTAGAGGGATATAAAACATCTCGAGTGAAACGGCAACCGATTTTATACCTCCAGGATGTAACAGAATGCATTAGAATTTGTTTGAAATTTGCTCATCGTTTGGGAAAGACACGGTATAATGTCGCCATTTCCAAAGATTCTTCTAGAAAGCTAGGTGATTATCCACTCGTTCAGGGCTCAGTGACTAGCGCGCTTGGTTTTTAATCTCGGGGTCCCGAGCTGTTTCTGTAGTTTTCCTCACTCCATGGCGAATGCTGAGGACGAATATAAAAGACGCACCACGGCCGTGGGCGGCGTAATAATAACACTGTCCAACAAATAAGATTTTTTTCCGCTGATTAGGATCTGACACTGTTCTTAACTAATACAGGTGCGCTATTGCTAAATACGAAACTCATCTTTCCTTATCACGTCAAGTTCTTTTTCTTCTACTGTATTTCTTGCTTCTCGAAATTGTGTCTTATGAAGCAATATGTTAAAAGTTTTCACAACCAAGTTACGAAAAAATTAAAGCTTGGGTATTTGATGGACATCTAACTAGAACATTAATGATAGATTTAAATCCCATCCACTCCATGAACGAAGCTGGGAAAGAAGCCCGGACTTCATTCACTATGGTCGCGAAGAATTTTCTTGGAAACAGAAAAGCCTCCAATTAGAAAAATCTAGCGAGACCATTGCTTCAAATATGTCACCGCCTAAGTTGTAAGATGAGTTTTATTTCCTCCATAGTCGTCTTGATAGATTTCCCGAAAGTTTAGATTGTTGTAGGCGATAAACAAGGTAAGATATTTCATCAAGATTTAAAAGACATGGAAACTCGGTACCAAGGGAAATGGGATCCTTATATGATGGCCTGTTGGAGTGGTCAAAGGGACTGCTGAACTGAAATATATAGAAGAAAGTGCAGCAAACAAGAATTTATTCCCTGATTGTTGCTTGAGGTTTTAAAAGTACACTTGCAATTTTGATTACTAAAATAGATACATGTACTATACTCGTGACTAACATTGTATTTCAATAAATTAATACATTATAAAAACTCTATGCTTTGTTTATATGTCATTTTAACTAACAACTTTGCCGCATTGGTGATCCTTCAAAGAGCATAGTATGGCATAGAGTTAAATTTTGACGTGATGCCCTAAAAGTGATGTGATCTTCGGGTTTAGAACACCCAATTTAGTAAAAAACAAGTCATACATAGAAGTCATCAAAAATTGTGTTGGGCAGTGTAACTCATTGCCAGTGGATGGTCTCTGTAATTGGCGAAAGCTGGGGGATGTAAAGACATTGATTATTATTATGCAATTTGAGAAAATGTTATAAATCTCTGTATCTATATTTGCTTCTTTAAGTAGCATAGGTGAAACAAACTATTGACTAAAATAACAATGTTAATATAAATCTCTCGTATGAACTGCGAAAATATTACATTATCTATGTACATAAGTAATCACTAGCGCCATAAATATTTGACTCGCTTAAATTTTCCGATTAAACAGAGCTGATAACATTTCGAATTATAAATTGATAAATTGTAAATCTATTTCATTATTAATTATGGTTTATAAACTTACATAATATATATAAATCATTACGATACATATGTACGTTTTCTAGTTTGTGTTAAAGCACTCCTTAAATTGAATATAATCTTTCAATACTAAAAAAAAAAACAGTCCTCTCAAAGTCAATCTCAAATAACATACACGTGTATTTACAACACATCCAGCCACCTTATATCTTTCCAATTTTACCTTAAAATTGTGCAGCCATGCGTGTACGCATACGTGTAACTATCGGAAGAATTCTCAGTCGAAATGCGATCCCCGTAACTTATACTAAGTCGTAGGAAGACCTATAGATGCGAACAAACCGTCGCTGACATGTTATACGCGTCTAATCATCATCTTTCGTCGTTCTAAGCTAACCCCACGACCCCATCTCGCGTATATTGAAGGTATTAATTCGCCTAAATTAATTACGTACGGGCTAGTCGTATACTGTACCCCACCACCTTTTCGTAGACGCGTTACTTATACGTTAGGTTTATATTCGGACGCATTTATGTCAACGTAAACAGAGAATTTAATGTACTGCAGTTCTTAGATACTCTATTTGTAAACATCGAGACGGCGGGACCTCGATGGTAGGTAAGAAACAGACCTCAGGATAGAGTTTATGCGTGGAACAGTCGAGCAGTATGAGATAGTGTATTTGCCTTACAGTGTTATATTCGATCTATCTGTTGATATTTATGAATGAAGTATCTCTTTGTAGTTTCTATATTAAGAAAACGATTTCGGTTCACATCCTGCTCCATGGTAATGTCATATTTTTTAGGCAAAATAAAATAGCAGTTGTAGTTATAAATAAGGATTATTAACAGTAATTTGTTGCATTAAGTTTGCGAAATACCACAGAATTTAAATACTAATTTTATTTTAATTTAATAGATTTTGTTTTGATAACAATTACGCCCTGAAGACTAGAAATGGCAAATATTTCTGTTAAGAACTTAAAATGTTATATATAATATGAAATAGTAAATTTAAAAGCAAATTATTAGAATTTATTATCTGTATTATTTAGTTCTATAACATAAGTTATTTAAATCAGCTTTCTCCACAAACTAATTAATAAGTAACGAAACGTACGAGGGGAGATCCAGAAGTTCGAGGAATGGAGAGGACCGTGCTGTGATAAAGTTCCTTACAAAGCAAGGAAAGAACGCACAAACCATATTGAATGAAATGGAAACCGTTTATGGGGAACAGTGCCCTAGTAAATCAATGATTTATAAGTGGCATGGCCTCTTTAAAGATGGTCGGGAGTCGATTAAAGACGACTCCCGCTCAGGACGGCCAGTTTAGGCCACCACATCACACATCGTCGAAAAAGTGCATAAATTTCTACTGCAAGATGCCCGTTTGAAGAAAAAACAATTATCTGCATTAGTTGGAGTATCAGATACCACCATTTTGCGTGTCCTACATGACCACCTGGGTATGACAAAAGTCAGTGCAAGATGGGTACTGAGAATTCTCACGCCGCTGCAGAAACAGCAGCGCGTCTGTGTGTCCAAACAATTTTTGGAGCTGTGTGGAGACAAACCTGCACAGATTTTGGAGCGGATTGTTACCGGAGATGAAACATAGGTTCATCACTTTGAGCCTAAGTCCAAACAGGAGTCCATGCAATTGCGTAAAAAGGGGACACCACCGCCAAAGAAATTCAAAGCGTCAGAATCGGCTGGAAACTTGATGGCTACTGTGTTTTTGGGATTGTGAGAGGATATTATTGATTGATTACAAAGAAAAAGGTAGGAGCATAACCGGAGAATATTACGCAGCGATATTAGAAAAATTAAAGGAGGCCATCAAGGAAAAACGTCGAAAATTGACCAAGGGTGTGTTGCTCTTGCAAGACACAAAAGCAAAGTTGTAATGGCTGCTCTGCACAAGCATGGCTTTCAATCAATAGTCCATCCACCCTACAGTCCAGACCTTGCACCTAGTGGTTTTTGATTTGTTCCCCAATTTAGAAAAAATTAAAAAAAGAACTTTGGGTCATTTTGAGGCGAAAGATAAAAAATATTTTTATGATGGTTTAGAAAAATTAATTCTTAGATCTAATAAATGTATTGTGCTTAAGGGTGATTATATTGAAAAGGAAAAATAGATTTATTGTTTTATTTTATTTAAAACCCTTTCATTCCACGAACTTCTGGACCTCCCCTCGTATACTTGTTCTCACTACTAACGTTTCTCAATTTGCAAAGAAAAATCGTCATCATAAATATATATTATAACTTCATAGGTTTTCGAGGTTTGTGCATATATTACTAGTGCGTCTCGTCCTGAGTTACATCTGTCTCCCTTTTGGGTTCTGTTTCCTTCTATGGGATAAGCATGGCCATCACTAAAAACTGCATTTATAGTTCGACTTGCACTGTCATTACGCCATTTTCAGCTGAGTTACAAGCACGTAAACATGACTGCTATAATAGATTCTCCTGTTAAATGCGACCTGTGTAGTGTAATTCTCTTTCTTCAAACAGAAGGGAATTGGGAATTACCTTGAAATTTACCCAAGAATGAGCCGAGTACACGGCGAAAATCTTATGGCGGATGTTTACGATGAAGGGGGGCAAGGATGCAAGTCTGTCGCATCAGAAGACATTGTTCAACCTCTTGACAAAGTGGTTCGAGAAAAACGGAGGTTTACTATCCGTGAGTATGGAATTTTTTGAAACTTCACGGTCAACAATGTACACAATTATAACGAAATACCTACGCTACAAAGCACTGTGCGCTGGATGAGAAGTTTTTGAATACCCGGCGTATTGCCCCGACTTAGCGCCAAGTGACTTCAATCTCTCTTGTGAACTGAAAAAGAGAGTATGAGGGCAGAGCTTCCAAAGTACAAGGGAACTTCAAAACGACGTCACGGACCATCTCAATTCACAAGTGACAACATTCTATACAGAGAGAATTGACAGGCTCGTCCATAGATATACGACATATGCATCAATCTTCACGGTGATTACGAGGGCGACTTGAAATGTCTCCGGAATCGGCAAGAGATGGCGCACGAAGGTTGAAATGGATTCATTGGTCGGCAAGGGCAACCTCTTCTACGGCAACTGTCAAAATTTCAGACGTCTACAGTCAATAGTTGTTGTTTAAGAGTGTGCTTTGTGTAGCAATTCAGGTGGTTTCGCAAAAATGGATAAGATCTATTTTCGTGCAGTGATAAAATACTTCTGGATGGCTGGAAAAACGGCCATGGAAATTCGAAATATTTTGCTAGAAGTTCATGGCAGATGTACTCCATCATTTTCGACCATCTTTCGTTTCATCCTCAACTACATTTAGCACTTCTTTGCCAAAGAGCAATTCGAAATATTGATACGCAACTGCATTAAAATTTAAATTGATATTGATTGAGGAATTTCCAAGTAATGCTCTTGTTCTGTATCTGCCCACTCTTCGTAGCTACTGAAGAATACCGACTTCACAAATTATGATCTGTTGCTGTAACATCATCAAATTGCGGTATGTCAGTATCTGAAAGTATAAATTGGCAGGTGACCTCTTCTCATTTGTCACTATCTTGATCATATTAAAGTTCGTAAGACTTGTCTTTTATGCTACCATCACTGGAGAGTGTATCCATCTCAATCTCGATATCTGTGAGATGCTTAGCATAATATTCTACTCCAATACGTGTAAACATTTGCGAGCGATTTAGCTTTCTATTAGGGGTATTGATTTCACTACGCATATATCAATAGTACTTCAAAATAACACCAAAATTCATTTGCAATTGGTTTATTGTTAGCAACATTTATTTTTTAGAGAGCTGGTCCGATAAATTGGCCTGTCAGATCGCCGGATTTGACTGCCAATTTTTTTTTTGTGGGGATATCTGAAAGCAAAGTGTACCAAGAAGTACCAACAACTCTTGAGAATATGACTGAACGAATGAGGAATGCATGTGCCCATAATACTAGAGACGTATTTCTCAGTTGTGTGCAGATATTTGAAACGCGGATTGAAGAATGTAACACATGGGCTGAAAAGTCCCAGGCCTAACAAAGAAAACACGGTTTTTTTTGGTTCAAAATTAGCTTTATTCATCAACGTAATCTCCATCAAGAGCAACGCAATCATTCCAGCGCCGCTCTAACATTTCAATACCACTTTTGTAGAACGATTTATCTTTTGCCTCAAAATAGGCCTCAGTTTCAGCGATAACCTCTTCATTCGTGCGAAATCTCTTACCGGCGAGCATTTTTTTGAGGTCTGCGAACAGCCAGTAGTCGCTGGGAGCCAAATCTGGCGAATACGGTGGATGTGGGAGCAATTCGAAGTTCAATTCATGTAGTTTTGCCATTGTTTTGATGACTTGTGACACGGTGCGTTGTCTTGATTTCTTTGCATTTTCGGCCTTCAAACGTTCCAATAACGCTATATAATATTCACTGTTGATGGTATTTCCTTTGTCAAGATAGTCGATGAATATTACACCACGCACATCTCAAAATACGGAGGCTATAACCCTTCCAGCCGATTGTTGTGCTTTCGGGCGCTTTGGACGAGGTTCACCAGTTGCTGTCCACTCAGATGACGATCGTTTTGATTCCGGAGTGAAGTGATGGATCCATGTTTCATTTATTGTCACATATCGACGCAAAAATTCCGGTTTGTTACGTTTAAACATGGCTAAACACTGCTCAGAATCATCAACACGTTCTTGTTTTTGGTCAACAGTGAGTAAACGCGTCACCCATTTTGAACAGAACTTTCTCATAGTCAAATGCTCATGCAATATAAAGCCAATACGTTCTTTTGATATCTTTACGATGTCAGCTAACTCACGCAACTTCACTTTTCGATCATTCAAAACGATTTTGTAGATTTTTTTTATGTTTTCTGATGTTACCGCCTCATTTGGACGCCCACTGCGTTCTGCATCATCGGTGTCTCTACGACGACGTTTGAATCAGCAAACCAACGTTTTATTGTTGTTTCTGATGGAGCGGAGTCCCCATAACACTTTTCAAGCCATTGCTTCGCTTGCACGGTATTTTTTCCCATCAAGAAGCAATGTAAAATTAAAACACGAAATTGTTTTTGATCCATTGTTTTGAAAATAACAAAAGTAGCGTGACTCTAAGCACAATAACTCACAAACTAATGAATAGAATATCATGAAATTTTAACAGCTATCTTTTGAAGGTTAGTACTAACTGAGAGAAAGGTGACTGCAATAAAACTAGCGTCATCTATGTGTTAGGCCCGGGACTTTTCAGCCCATGTGTTATTACCGTTCAAGGTCACCCTTTCGAGCATTTACTTGAACAGTGAGACGCAATGGGACGCCTTTCGTTGAAAAATTTTCCCTTCGGGATGCTTGATTGACCTGAGCTTGATTAGCTCACGTTAATCAAGCACCCCGAAAGACAAATTTTCCTGTACGATGCGTATTTCTCGAAATATTATTAATACCAAGTTAAATGAATCACCCAGTATACTAGTTGCTTATGGGCGTTTCCTATTTTACCGAATCCCCGATATAGTGGAACCAATTCCTTGCTATCGTATAAGTATACATTTCTCGATAATTGTAGAACACCGCTGTAACTAATTAATGTCAATGTCAAAACTTGACGTCCGTTTTATCTCTCGAAGAACATTTATTGCTGACCGTGGTAGATCGGTCGCCAGCAATAGAGGAGACCGAGCGCATGTTCGAAAATAATTCCGAAGCTCGTATTTATATTTATATGCATGTATGTGCCCCACGACGAAGTAAAAGTATTTACGATAGGCAATAAAAGTACCGACAATAAGACTTACACATTTAATAACCGAAGGAAATAGGAGGAGTCGCTTGCGATCGTCGTGGTGCCAGCGACAACAAAGTAGTAACAAAACGAGCGCGGCGTGGTATCTGCTGTTCCATGAAAACGTCCGAATCACGTTCCATGCAGAGTATGCCGCTCGGCGATGCCGTATCATCGTGCATAGTATTCCTTCTTATCCTTCTACTTTTTCTCGTCTTTGTGCGTCTTGAATTACTCTTCTTGTTATCGAGTGGTTCATCTGTGGATTGATAAAAATTCGCGAACATAAATATTGTCGAGCAATACAGAAATAAGCAGATGATTGATACTTTCTCGGTATACTAGACGAACTTTATTTATGGATGCATCATTTATATTCTAATGTATACTTATAACTAATACTACCCTATATGATATATGGAAGTGAAATAAAGCAGATGATATAGTTTTGGATATGGAAACCTTTTATCTTAATTATACTGTGATGTAAAGTTTCTAGAACGAACGTGATATTGAAGTAGAAAATATATATCTCATAGCACAACATTTGAAACTTATGACAGTATCATCGTGACATCAATAAATATGTCATTTGATTTAAAGATATAGCTCAGCTGGTATTCCAGACCCTATTAATAAAAAAAGGCGAAATTAAAGCAAGGAAATTGTTGTCCATTACTTTCAGTTCCCAAGCTTATACGCCTTCTCATGCTGTTAAAGGCATTTTGCAGCATTGCGAGTACATTCTTAAATAATTCTTTACTCCAGATCTTACAAATTAGTGACAGGAGCTCGAAAACGAAATGAAAAACGCTATTTACCATCCAACCTGGAGTTAACGATGTCCTGTTGCGCTTCCAAATGCATGGCGCTTCTAGAGAATTTTTTACCACCTTTAACAGAGTACGCATGGGTCACTGCCCGGTTGAACAACATCTTTTCTATATTGGAGCATTGAATTCACAGGACTGCTCTTGATCCAGATTTTTTGGATGTTCTTCCCTCAAGAAGCCATCCTCTTTACTAACAGAAGCTCTAACTGAAGCTAGGTTCCCAACTCCTTACACCGAATAGTTTGCTGGCTATTAATTTCTGGAGAATGTTCTGAATTTAATTTAAATTTATAATGACTATACATAAAACTTCTTTGTAGAGATAACTTAATGACTAAATTCTCTGCAATAAGCTAGAAATGGAGCTAAAATTAATATCCGGATTCATGTCGGTTAAAGGTATAATGTTAAACCCAGTACATATTCAGTGGATTGGAGATTTTAAAGGTCTAACAATTCTGCGGCGAGAAATTGCTAGCCAAGCACCACCAGCATGCAGAAATGATTCAACAAAAATATGATAATTTTCACCACTCCGTATCCAAGTATTCTGGGAGTCCCGAAAGATGAAAGCCATGCATCATCAGAGAAAAATGTCAAATTTAGAAGGTCATCTTGCATTAAATTACTTGCAAACCACTGAGAGCAAGCAAGACGTCTAGGATAGTCCACCGACAAAATAGCTTAAAATGTTTACATCTTATACGGATCCATGTGTAAGTTTGTCTTTACAATTTCTTGGCATGTTTCATAAGAAAGTCCAAGAAAGACGTTTCAAAGATTTTGTGGATTAATTTTCCATCCGTTGGGGAACATAATTATAACTTCTCCTGAGCAAGCAGTTAATCTACCTGTACGTCATTAATGGGCAACAGAACCAGTCTCACTAAATACGTCAACACAATCGGAAAGGCAGTTTAAGATTGACCATAAGTTTTTAGATGCTAATATTTCAACCCCATTAATTCTTTTTTCAATATTTTGTTAAAAGAATATTATTAGTTACAACTTAGCAGTAAAATGATCAAAGGATTTATTGGAGATTGCACTCAAAATAAAACTTTCTTTTGAGGTACTCTAAGGTTCTCAATCTAATTTTTCATTTAATTTTTAGGGAGGTACATTTACGAGAATAGAGAAGCCATGTCAATAAACACATCTTTTAAAAACTTTTCTTCACCATTGAAACTAGAGTTAAAACTACAATACTATAAAACTAACTCCCTCCAGTTCCAATTTTGACTACAATTCCCAATAAATCCTTTGATTCTGACGTTTTGCAGCGATATATGTAAAGTATTTCACCGCAGCATATTAGCGCAAAAAATGCTAGTAGAGACACTGCGTTATATTTACCGAAAGTAAAGGAAAAATGGGATGCGATAATTTCCAAAACGCGACAAACTTCAATGTCAAATACGAAAGAAAGTCATTAAATAAGTCACAAACTGCTGTGGGAGAACTAAAAATAACAGTGAGCTATTTCCCTATCTGTCACTAGGTGTCAGCACAATTCAGCTTGATGTTACTCAAGTTACACTTGCCTAAAGAAAACGTGCACGTCTACTGAGAAGAGGAATATTGGTACATTATGATGCCAGGCCGCAATCGACGCACTTGACCCAGGCGAGAATTGTAGAATTAGGATGGGAATTTCTTGAACAACCGGCTTCCAACTCCGACCTAGTCCCAAGCGACTATCATCTGTTTCGTCCACTCAAGAAGCATTTTGGCGGTAAACATTTCGAGGGTAATAACGATGTTCAACAAGAGGTACGCACGTTGTTCAGACGTCAACGCAAATACTTTTATGCAGTAAGCATTTGGGGCATTGATAAAGCGAAGAGATAAGTGTATTCATGTAGATGGAATCTTTGTTGGCAAATAAAACTTGTCTTTGGCTTTCCATAATTATTTTTATAATAGCTTTTGTGACCTACTTCCTGACTTTCCTTCGTATAATGTTAAAACTACTAAAAGGCCTAGAAAAAGTTTGATAAAATTCTTGTAAAAACCTTTCACAATTATTTATATAAAACCCAACAGTAGAGGAAATAACTCTCGTGTAATTGAGTCTTCCTACATCTCCCGCTAGCACGAAAAACTCCACTCTTTCTTCGGCAATAACAAGCTTAAGAAGTAACAAAGCTTTTCCTTCTTTCTTCCTACTTTTAAACTACAAGTTGAATCGTCCTTATTAGGCGGACGACACAATACTCGAACGGAGGGAACCTTTATCTGTCTGTGGAAGCTACCTAACGAGAATTTGAATAATAATATAACAACGACAGCGATCGTGAGAAGCGAATCAGAGAGTTCTCCTTATTTTTTGACTTTCTCTCGGATTATTAAAGCGGCGCGCAGCTCGTCGATGGAAAAAAAAGGAACCGAAAAGATTCATTAGCATTCCACGAAAATTAACCATGCATCTTGAATTTCATCAGGAGCTAACAATCTATTAGAGTAGCATACTTTTCAGTATCCCTCCTCACTTCAGCTTCGCGCTGAGGGAGAAAAAAAGTAGAGAAAAGCGTACGATGTAGCTGTGTACAATTGATAGAAAAAGTTTTTCGACGATATTTTTATTGCCGGTAAGAGTTTTGGCGCTCCCCTCTCGTTCTGATGACTGGAACCTGTGACCACGCAGCCTGTCCATGATTTTCACAAAAGCAAAGAAATCGTTGGGACTTAGATCTGGACTATACAGAAGAAGGTTGACGTTTTGTTGCGTTAAAAATTCAATTGTCTTGCGTGCTCTGTGCGATCGTGTACTGTCTTGATGGAAGATGATTCGTTGTTCGGAATTGGCTTTTCGAAGCTCAGCGATGAATTGCGGCAAACAAATGGCTGTATACCAACTGGTAGTACCAGTTCTTTGATCTTGTAGAGGAATTTATCGAGACACTTGCTTCTTTTTGGAGATACTTTGAGAAATAGATTACTTTTGCCGGCTTTTTGTCGCCTTGGAACATCTAAACAGAGGATTGGCGTTTATTTTCTGGCTCGTACGCGTAAGTCCATGTTATCTAGAATTTTTTGACACCAATTCACCCTAGCAGCTTTTGGTTCCTTGGTCAACAGATTCGGTATCTAAAGCAAAATTTATTTTTTTACGCACAATTCTTCATGGAAAATGCTTTGAATTGAGGTTTTGAGATCCCTAGTAATGCCTCAATCTCGCGATATGTCACATGCCGATCTTCGTTGATGATCTTGCTCACAGCATCAACGTTTTCTCAAGTTGCTGTTTTTGGGCCATCTGCTCTTGAATCGTCGCTAAGACTAATTCATCTACGTTTAAATTCTCCGTATCAATGAGAAGCTTAATTCCATTTTTTAACTAACTTGTCAACTTTGAGAGTTCATTGTAAATTTGGATTTAGATTAACTAAAGATGGGGGTTAATTTTAAGTACTGACATTTTATTAGTGGCGTCCTCTATGTCCTAGTATGCAAAACTTAAAAGATATCCCCCGTAAGCAAAAACGATGGAAAGCTAATACGGTATAATCCCAAAGGCGCATGATGCCAAGTAAACAAATGTCAATTCAACTGCTCAATATTTGCTGCAAAGACTTTATACTAAGAAAAGGATGTGCATCTCAGTCAATTTCCCTACTTCGTTCACTTTAGTATATAAATTGAATTCAATGTCGCCTAATTTCGATTCACCTTCAAATCTTCTACCTTAAACACCTGGAAAACTGAACCACTAATTTAATAAATTTTATAGGAAATTTAAAATTCCCATCATAAAATAAGTCAACATAAACCAGTTATTTATCTTTGCGTGAAGGTATTCAATAGCACCGCTCAAATTTCTACCCCAACTAATCAAACTCCTCAAAAAAAAATGTCTGCATAAAATAATATATAAAATGTAAAGATGTGATTTGTCCGCAAACTTTTTTCAATCACTACACAAGCCGTCCCACCGTGTGTTTACGTGCAGCTAATCCCTAGGCAGGCAGAACGACGTCTTTCTCTAACGCACGGATGTAGCAGTTGAATAGACCGCGATACACTCTACTTACTTTGTATATTACTTGATCTCTTCATCTGGTTCAGTACGTCCTTCCAACCCCTCGGCTGTCCATTGTGCGAGCGGTTTGAATAAGTTTCGAGCCGTCTTCTGGAGTGGCGAAAAAAATCTCCCACCAATCTTACGGCGTCGTTGTATGTAGTACAGGTTGTACGTTGACGAGCTAAAATTGCCGAATACCCGTCGAGATATAGTGAAGTGGTTTCCAGCGCAATCTATAGGAGGAGATAATTGAAATGTGAAGTAATAGGTGATCTACAAGAGTGTATCTTGGGACTTATCCTTTTTCTGTTATGTTGCTAAATGTTATAGCATGTATTGAACAGAACGTATAAATTAGAATACTGGATCTGAATGTTGCAACTATCTAACTTTTTCTTACTTTAGTAGTGCAGAACTTTTAACTATATATTTAACTTAAGTTTTAGTTATTTCTTGGTAGATAAGATTACTTTTTTCTACATTTAAAATAATATTTTGCTTGTATAGTTGTAACGGTTGTCAGGTTCCGCCGTGTCACTAGGTTTTTGTCCCTGACGTTTCGCGAACAACTGCGGCTCGCGTTTTCAGAGGTGACACGGCGGAACCCGACAACTTACTACTATGTCAAACGGCCGTGAAAGTCTGAGATACTATTTTGCTTGTAGTTTTATAACCTTATTCAGAATTTTTACGTTTACATAATTTTTACAAATTGTGTATTTTGACTATAACATGGCTGCTGCCCAACCTGTTTTAACTACCAAGTGTCGATTATATCATGGCTACTGACCAACCCTTTGTTGCTTCTCACCTATCGTTTACAACACGGCTATATACAATTCTTTGTTAACTATACGTGTCGACAACGTGTTCCCTTCCCCTTTCGTTAGTTTCTTAAGTAGCCGTTGCGACTTTAGTGGCGACAAGTTTGAATCTTCCCTTTACCTTAACAGGAGTAATTTTGAAGCAACAGTAGCGTCTTCCAACAAAACAGATAAATTATAATTAAGAATTATACATGAAGTCAAACGATAACTTAAAAGAATTTAAAATGTTAGTGAACCATTTGTAACTGCCCTTTTGCACACGCCCTTTCGAAGCGTAGTTTAATGTGAAGTAAACTCGTAGGCATTTCATCATCGATGTCCTTAAGTATTATCTTGCACTTAGACTACATTGTTTTATTGTAGAAAATGGCAGGTCTGCATAATATCTTGTTGTAATAGAATGGTAATCGTTTTTTTACGTTTTTGGGATATACAGAACGATATAGATGTATTGGATTGGACATCAATTGATTCCTGTATCTCCTTGATTCTTAGTTTGATGGCAACTTGAAGATAAAATTCTCCGGCCTGTCCAAGAGGAAAGATTATCCAGTGGATTTCAGCGATATAGAAGTAGAGGGAACGTACTTGATTAACCTCTCTTTAAGTTTTTTCAAGTGGTCTTTAGCCATTCCTCTTAGTTGGTTTCATTGCTTCCATGTCAAGTTAGGTAGAATCTTGGATATAGATTCAATTGATAAAATCTCCATCATTGCCAACGTTCAAAGTACCAGTTTTCTTGAAAAACCATTGATTTTATCATTACCCGATACTACATTTCCATTGCGCAGTGGTATGTTAGAATTCAAGCGGTTAAGCTTTTAAAAAATGTCAGCAATCTATGTTTACTGCGCATTCTACATCACGCTGCTTAATTTTTCTGAGAACTCGAGTGATATTTGGATTTAAAAAATAAGTTCATTTCATCACGAGGCTCCAGAATACTCTTCAAAATCTTGAGTTTTGATAGGCAACGAATTTCAGACTGTACCAATGAACTCTTGTGGTCCAAGCCCATTTCTCGGCAATATTTCGAATATACGAGGTTTTAACGCACGTGTTTTTATATAATTAACCAGAGATAACATTTTTGAGTATTTCGGCTAACGAGCCCGTAACCATCAGCACGTCACTGTATAATAGTGTTCGCCACCGGCGCGACCAGTTGTAGTTGTTGCTCCATCTGTACGCACTAAGCAACAATATTCCCATCTCAACGCTTGTTGTTGACGTAACACATCTTTTGCAAATGAGAAACTGTCCAATTACAGGATGGGCCATAAAGATCACCCACATTGTGAAAAGAGAAGTATGAAGGCATTTAACTAGAAAATGAATATATGTATTTAAAAAAAAAGTAAAATATAGTTTTTTTAATGTGTTTTAAAAATGATAACAGAAAAATGGCGGCTGTCGTTGTCAATACATTGCTGGAGACGTTCTCGGAAGTTTACCACGCAGTTCATAATACAGGGTGGCGCAGGGGAACGCGAAATTTTGAAATAACGCCATTTCCACGAATATATTCATAAAACTAGTAATTTATTAACGAAAGTGCATGTATGCAGCATGCCATTTATGTTTTTACAATCAAAATGTCCAAAAGTGTCTCTTTACTTTTTAAAGATGACATCGGAAAGATGTCCTCCCATTCGGCGTTCACACTCTAACAGCCTGTTATGAAAACTCTGGAATGCGCGGTGTAGCAAATCTTGGGGAATGGCAGTGATTTCTTGTTGAATGTTCTCCTTCAGTTCATGGATTGTTGCAGGTCGTGTACGGTACACCTTGCCTTTAAGATACCCCCACAGAAAGAAGTCGCAGACACTAAGATCAGGGGATCTCGCAGGCCATTCAATGTCAACGGTGACGTGAAATAATGCGTCTTCCAAACAATTAACGAACTGCTGCCATCGAATGTCGTGCAGTGTGTGACGTGGCTCCGTCCTGCTGAAACCACATGCTTTCCATGTTAAGATTAAGCTCGTGCAGTCTCGGTGTAAAGAATGTTTGAAGCATTTCAACATATCGAGCGGATGTTACTGTCGCTGCACTACCATCCTCACGTGTAAAGAAATAAGGGCCGATAACACCATGACATGATACAGCACACCATATTGTGACATTGTCGCTATGTAGTGGTCGCTGGTGTAACTCACAAGGATTGTCCTGGGCCCAATAACGAAAATTCTGTTTGTTTACGAAACGGTTCAGGTGGAAATGGGCTTCGTCTGATATCCATATGTTACCAACGAAATTCGCGTCCTCGTTAATTTTAGCCAATATCTGCCTACTAAACTCCATACGTGACGCTGGGTCTCGTTCATGTAATTGTTGCACAATCTGCAACTTATAGGGATGGAAATGTAATTCATGCAGTATTCTTTGTAAGCTTGGTCGCTTAATCCCTAGCGTAGATGCATGCTGTCGAACGAAGCGGCGAGGACTTCTCTCGATTACAGCTCTAACAGCCTCAATGTTCTCTGGGGTACGTACTGTTCGAATGCCACCTGGAACTTTCTTTTTCAACACAGATCCAGTTTTTTCAAAATTACGCACCCACGTTGTAATCGCATGCGCAGATGGGACACGCCCATGACGTCCAAGCTGGTAGTGCTGTCGAAATATTCTTTGCGCGGCAATCGCACTATCACCATTTTTATAAAACGCTGTCACAGCTACTGCACGTTCCGCACCAGTCCAACGATCCATGATTACTAAATGGCAATGCGTTCACGACAATTGTGCGACGTTACGAACAACTGCCGGCTCTACAGTGCTGACAACTGTAACGTTCTAAATTTCCCGTTCCCCTGCGCCACCCTGTATATGTATAATGAACGGGTACTGTTGGAGTGTTCAAATGGACTGCCAAATCGAAATAGACCGCATATAAGGCAGCAAACGAAAATTTGTTCCCTGATTGTTGCTTGTGTTTTTACAAGTATTCGTGTAATTTTTTAAAGATTACTAGAATAAGTACTTGTACTATACTTGTGACTAATATTGTATTTAAATAAATAAATGGATTATTAAAATTTTATACTTTGTCTTTATCTTATCAGTTCTTGAGTGTCAACTTACTGATAGCAACGCGTTACTGATTCTTCAGAGAGCATAGTATGGCATAGATTTAAATTTTGACGTGACATGCAAAAAGTAATAGGAGTTTCGGATTCAGCGTACCCAAATTAGTAAAAACCAACACTCATGTAGAAGTCAGCAAAAATTGAGTTGGGCTCTGTTATCTCTGGTAATAGGCCTTCTTAATCTCTAGTAGACCTTATTGGGCAATGTGATGTCTGTAATCCACTAGTGTTGGACCTCGTTTCTTACTTATTCTTTTTGAGACGTTAGAAGAAACATTCTCCTTCATATCCACAAGGAAATCGAAGAAAAGTAAACAAAGCTGCACCCTACTTAATTCTTGGAATCAAAATAAACTAAATGAAGAAAGGGAACGAGTCAATATATCGGTATCTCCTACTATCCAATAATTTCGGGTATTTCAATGATATTTTGTCGACTATTAATACATAATAGGAACATTACTTTATTGCTTTATAACCAGTGTATATTCTACGAACTTATTAATTCCAATTTGCATAATTTCTCTGCGAGAGAAGGAAAAAACAAACGATCACAAGCGTTCTTTCTTGTTTAAATCGTTAATGACATATAGGCGCACGTTGAGTAAATTTACTCTTTTAATTAGTAAGGTGTAATTACGATGCCAACCCAATTATTTTTCGATCCGCTGTTTTATGTTGTTAATTTTGCCTCAGAACCGAACGCTGCGAGCCCTTACACGACCTGGGCGAAATTAATTAATACGGACGCGTACTTTCCTTTGATTTGCATAGAATTTTTAAAGGCATTGGAATTCTGCGTGCGGCGGAAATGTTTGTAAACATTGGAGAATGAATAATTTAACATACACTTATTCCCTTTTATGCTGTTTACGTATTTCGCGGAAGAATGATTTATTTAATTTCAAGTTTCCTTTTCCTCCTTTTTTTTTCGGAATAATAAATTAAAAAAGACAATAAGGTAAAAGCTTTCATCGAACGTATTTCGTAGCCTAAATAAGTAAACAATTCGTCATCTTTTCAAAGAAATCGGAAGAATGCGAGTACAGCAGGTAAATCGCTAATGAAATTCTGTTATTCTACAGCCGAAATGGTAGTAAGTCATCGACGTCTGGCTTCTTTCGAAGGCGGAACGAAAATAAACAGCGGTGAAATTGTGAGGCGTTCGGTGTGAATTAGAGATAGGATTCTGTGATGGACCGCAATTAATCTCATGTGTTAAGGAAACTTGATACATTTCTTTCTGAGGAATTAGTCGCTTCTAGGAAACAAAATTGTGTAGGATTCCGGTAACTGTGTTAGTACGTGTGTGTCTTTTTTTGTGACACTAAGAATTTTGCGATCTTTCGTCATCCTAGCCTACATATGCGCAAAGCATTTGTTACTCATATTAATGATATTGCGGCTTCCTGTGATGTCGATTACACATAACAATAACAAATGGTTTTGAAAGTATCCACTATTTATTTATAAAAGCAACGTTGCAGCATTCTTAACTTAAAGTCTAGATAAAAACTCTAGGATGACGCAGCATGCTCGACACAAGCGAGAAGATGTGAGGATCGGTTGTACTTAGTTTATTTATCACAAATTTAGGTCAAGATCCAGTTTATTACATAATTTATTTTTTAATTGTTAGCATTGCCGAAAAAGCTGTTTCACAGAGATAGGTCATTGCAATGGAATTTAAAAGCAACAGCGTGTTTCTGGGAAATAATGGATAATCATTTTTAAACCTTTGTCAAAATTCATCTAGCTCGAATTAGCTAAATTCCATTCTCAAACCTTCATCGCGAAATAGTTCTATCAAGGACACTTTCTCATTACTTTCGCTTGCCTAATATGGGTGGGCTTCTTATCCAAAGTAATTCCTTAAAGCATTATTGAAATAAAGGAATATTTTGGCTGGGTGTGGATTATTATTAGTATGTAGGAAAATTAAAAAGGGAGTACCGATCTCACAATATCTCAAAATTTATTCAAATAATGGCCACATGTTTCGCGCAAGTCTGTACATCCTCAAACTAAGACCTTCCAGAAAAGGAGTATAAAATTAAACAGATGCATACAGTACCCCTAACTAGCAACACGGCAGCAATATTAAATTAAGCAGATGCATACAATACTCATAACTAGCAATACGGTAACAAAATTTTAAGATACTGTGTGATTGGTTCCCTTTTCTTCAATTTGCACATTCATGCTGAGGCACATTCTCACCTTAATGGCCATGTACAACTCCCGGTATTGGCCATCTTACTCACCAAAAGTTACTGTTTGGGCTGCAATGTGGGCGCAAGGAATTATTGGCCTCTCAGGAAAAGTTTCTAATTACATGAAGATATAATAGATATTGTACATTTTATTTATGAAATTTCTTTTTCAATTCCTCCTTCTGGTGGATAACCTGGTATTATAAATATTAATATTATACCATAAGATATTACCATAATACTTAGTAAATTATAAATACGATATATACGCAAATATCCTTGGCCTGCCAAAACTGTAGACACATTCCGACATATTTATTCGTCTACCATTTTCTTTTCTATAATTAAACAGCTAAACTCTATACTCTCCTTATGGTAAAAATAGCGAGCTAGAATTTTCACTAATTAAAAAATTACAGATTTTTTCCGCAAAAATGAGATTTTAAACCATTGTGTGACGCTCAGTGGAGTCAAATGCTCGAAAAGCGGAAAAGTATCAATATCTAGAGAGCGGATACTCCTATCGAACTGCGGTTGGTCTTTTTAGATTCAGGATAAAGAAGTACATTAAAATGATACTAAATTAAAAAGATGAATCAGTTTAACATACGATTTACTAATTATAATGTACTCGTAAGTATTGTTTTAGAAATTAATACGATAAAGTAAGAGTTATTATTATATTAATAATATGAATATATACGTAATATATAATGTAATACTAACTTTAATCAGTGTAATACATCTACATATAGACGTAAAATATAATAAATAAATAAAATAAAATATATGCACGTTGCATATAATCCGGTCTCTACTTATAATAATAGTTATACCTACTAATTACTTGGCCAAACACTTACCGGAACAACATTAATTTAAGGACTTCTTCACTAATAGGGAAGTGTTTCTTCTTAGGCTCAGACCTCAGGTGTGTAATATAGGGGTTTGACGACTCGAGCATCTCATGAAATACGAGGGGAGGTCCAGAAGTTCGTGGAATGAAAGGGTTTTAAATAAAATAAAACAATAATTCTATTTTTCCTTTTCAATATAATCACCCTTAAGCACAATACATTTATTAGATCTATGAATTAATTTTTCTAAACCATCATAAAAATATTTTTTATCTTTCGCCTCAAAATGGGCCAAAATTGCCTCCTTTACCTCATTGTTGTCGGAAAACTTTCTTCAACGTCTTTTTTTTAAATTGGGGAACAAATAAAAATCACTAGGTGCCAGGTGTGGACTGTAGGGTGGATGGACTATTGATTGAAAGCCATGCTTGTGCAGAGCAGCCATTGCAACTTTGCTCTTGTGAACCGGCGCATTGTCTTGCAAGAGCAACACACCCTTGGTCAATTTTCCTCGACGTTTTTCCTTGATGGCCTCCTTTAACTTTTCTAATATCACTGCGTAATATTCTCCGGTTATGCTCCTACGTTTTTCTTTGTAATCAATCAATTATATCCCCTCACAATCCCAAAAAACAGTAGCCATCAACTTTCCAGCCGATTCTGATACTTTGAATTTCTTTGGCGGTGGTGTCCCCTTTTTATGCCATTGCATGGACTCCTATTTGGACTCATGCTCAAAGTGATGAACCCATGTTTCATCTCCGGTAACAATCCGCTCCAAAATCTGTGCAGGTTTGTCTACACACAGCTCCAAAAATTGTTTAGACGCACAGACGCGCTGCTGTTTCTGCAGCGGCGTGAGCATTCTCGGTACCCATCTTGCACTGACTTTTGTCATACCCGGTGGTATCTGATACTCCAACTAATGCAGATAATTGTTTTTACTTCAAACGGGCATCTTGCAGTAGAAATTTTTGCACTTTTTCGACGATGTCTGATGTCGTGGCCTCAACTGGCCGTCCTGAGCGGGGGTCGTCTTCTATCAACTCCAGACCATGTTTAAAAAGACCATGCCACTTATACATCATTGATTTACTAGGGCACTGTTCTCCGTAAACGATGTCCATTTCATTCAATATGGTTTGAGCGTGTTTAGCAGGCGACTATTCGTAAACGACTGACGCTATAGGGCTGTAACTTAACTTATATGTCATAAGGAAATTAAGAGATATTCTAAAAAAAGTTGTAAAATTGAGAGGTATGAGGATTTTTGAGTTTGTTCAACATAACAAAATTAATCGGAGAAAATATGTTAGGAAATGCCCTTAAAATTGTCTATTCTTACTTTAATAACAATATTTTAAAGCAAATTTTCTGTTTTCTATTCTTGTTTCTATTTTCTCTTTTCCTATATTTCAAAGCTACCAGTTTCTTTACCGGAAAGTAAATATAAATTCTTTGTATATTGTAGTTAATTTTATTTACTTTTGTTACTGAACAAAAATTTCGAAAGTCTAAAGATACTATGATTAACAAACTTTAGTTTTAAAGGTTTGAAAGAGTAAATAGCAGAAATCGATTAAAGGCCAAACATTTTAGATTTTCTTTTAGAGACACTGTGGTAAGACATTCATCCGTTTCTAAATTGTTAATTTGCAAACTCATACCAACATAAGATTATACGTACAGTAAATTATTTGGGTTTTCATTGGGAATCCGATCACGAAGTGTATACGGTCGTAATTCCGGTTATCATCTTAGCAGATGACGAAGTAATTTTGCCCAGAAACGTTTAAGCAATTCCGTCCTTTCGCGTGACCTCCTTAAGATCCCGAAATATTTACTGTCGTATATTAATAATGAAGAACAACCCGAGCTCAAGTCGAACTCGCGAACTCCATAAAGCCGTACCGAAATTACATGTAGAAAGTAGAATACCATATATGCGATCTACATAAGCGGATATTATAATAAACTTGCAGGACACGGGATATTCGGATTCTTCATTAAGATCTTCATTAATTTTGTTTGACCGTCCAACGTACGTATATAGACTTTTTTTTCTGCGTTACGTAGTGATATTACGGACTGGAGATCTTCGAGAGCTTTCGGCGTTTTACTCCCGCCAATACCCGTGTTTATGCGTCCGTCACATCTCTTTTCAGGTCTTTGGCTACAGCGGGCGGATCAGGACGACGTTAAGCGGCTTATTGAAAATCTGACGCTTTTCCTAAACATCCGTTTATTTTCACGTGAAAGCGACGTAGCGGTGTACGTAAAAAGATAGCCAAGGCTCGTCCGTAATACACGTGTAATGACGGTAAGTAATGAACACGGTTCGTCGTGAATGTGGAAGGGAAACGATATGCTTGTAACTCCCCTGCCATTACCTTAGCCGTGTGTATGGATTACGGTAATTAAAATATGTTTTCTGACGAGTTTCCGCTTTCGTAATGCTGTCCAGAATTAACGTTACTCCGCGTATTTTTTTGACGGAGGAAGGGATTAAGAGATCATAAAAAATGAATTTTTCGTTTTGGTAAGGTTATGTTTTTGATGAGAGTGAATAATCATGTTTTTTATGGTATAATGGTAAAAATGGAATAAAAATAAATTCTCATACATCCATAGAAGCGGTAATGGCTTTACAATGTACTTCGCTCCCCTTAAATAAACTGTACGTAAACAATATAATAAAAACGTAATCTACACTCCATTATATATTGGTTTACCCCAATTGCAAATGCTGCGACACTCTATCTTGAAAATCGTTCTACTACACAGCAACTTTAAAATCTTTTTCACCTTCACTTCCTTTCTTTCTGAGCTTTAATTTTCCTTTTTATTCAACAATATGTAACGCCATGCTATTTTCTGCTTTACTGACAAAATAAGCTCTGCATCTCAGAATCGAAATATTCATTTACATTTTTTCTATTCCATATCACTATGCAGAAAAAGAACATTTGGGGCACGCATTACTTTTTTTATTTAATCGAAAGAAAAGCTGTTAAAAGTCATTGTTTGCTGGTAGAAACATATGGTGAACACGCCTCATCGATGAGAACATGTGAGACAATTTGAAAGTGGTGATTTCAATATGAAAGACAGTGAGCCCAAAAATGCGAAGACGAGCAATTGCAGGAGTTATTAGATGATGACCCAACTCAAATTCAACGGAATTAGCAAAAGCATTACATGTGTTACAAGAAACAATCAGCAGACGTTTACGGGCAATGGGGAAGACCAATAAACTCGGTAAATGGGTCCCACGCGATTTGAATTAATCCCAGTCACCTGTGAAATGCTACTTCAACACCACGAAAGAAAATCATTTTTTCATCGAATTGTGACGGATGACGAAGAATAAATTCATTTTGAAAACCCGAAACGGAAAATATTATTTGGGTTGCAACACGACGATCCCCCAAAGATATAAATGCAAATTCTTCTAGAAGATCAGTATATAAATAGGCATGGTGCAAGAAAACATGGTGTTTGCGGAAATATAAGGTTTTCAAAATTTACACTGTACCATCTCAACCAAATTCATATATTCATGATATCCCATTTATATCGCATTTAGAGATAAACCGGTCAGGAAGATCATTCATGAAAATAATAAGAAGGAGTGGTCCAAGAACGGAGTCGTGTGGCACACCTGAAAGAGACAGATATAAGACCGAAAACCACGGTATTCAACGTAATTGGTAGGCCCACTCAGATAGGATTGCAATAAAAATATCAGATCGTTAGAGATACCCCATGCACCCAGTTTACATAATAGGGTTTGATGTTCAACCCAATCCAATGCTTTAACGAAATCTGTATAAATGACATCTATCTGAAGACATAGATCTAAAGCCTCAGACACTCCCTGGGAAATGTGCACACGTTCCACAGCGTTGATCTGCTTTTAATAAGCCCATATATATTATATAAATATATTATATAAACATAATTTCAAAAAAAAATAGAAATGTTACATAATATAGATATCGGGCGATAATCCTAAATGTTATTCCTCGACGCAGACTGAAAAACAGGAGTAAGACGAGACACTTTCCAACAACTTGGAAAGCTCCTTCAATCAGTATTAGATTGCAAATGTGAAGGAGCGGCCCTTCAATTGACACGGAACTTGTGAAACATCTTCCTCCTTCAATACTTTAAGCTAAAATGAATCGAAAGCCAAGGTATCTTTATTGGGATGGTTAGTAGTAATGTTCAGGTTAGACATGGTCGCCGACAAATACGAAGCAAAGGCGTTAGTAATCTGTTCAGGGGACGCAAAGGTATTGTCGTTATGTCATAATACTTGGTATATGTGGAGAATTCAGTTTAGAGCTAAAGTAAGGCCAGAGTCTGTTGGGGTTCGCCTGAATACATAAATAAATATCCCTAATATGATTATCGGAATTCCGTTTAACAAATAATTGAACATATATTCCTTAAATTTATTGTTATATAATTGTAAACCCGTGGTTCTAAACATTTTGAAATAATGGCACTTTTAATGTTTCTATGTCGAATTGTTTGTTAAATAAACCTAAAACTCACTAAAAGCATTTTTTTTCAAAGAAACACAATTATGGCATATACTTTTTATTACATAAATAGTGATAGAATACATTCAGATAACAATTACATAAATAAAATCTATTCTTTAATGAAGATCACACGCAAGCATTCTTTTCTTTTACTGTATACAGACAGACATTCGTATATCATACATGTTTTGATCGTGATAGAATCGTAAGAGCGTAGTATACGATTAATATGAAAATTTGTTGCGACGCGACGTATAAAAAGAAATATCACTTAATCACTATGTACTAAGCGGTAGAAATAAGATGAGGGATCGTCAAGCAACGTATCCGGCTTATCGAACTCTAAGACGTTACCGTCACCCATCACTAACACCCTATCGTAATCCACCACCGTCTGGACCCTGTGCGCTATCGTAATCACCGTACTCTTTCGGAAGGCGGACTTTAACGTACATTGGATTTGCCGGTCCGTGGCCTGATCTATGTTAGCCGTTGCCTCGTCGATACACAAGATCTGAAAGTATAAGCGAAATTGCCATTGAAAGCTTTCGATTCGGACAAATTCTTGCTTACTTTGGCATTGTGCAATAGGGCTCTCGCCAAGCACAGCAATTGTTTCTGCCCCGCAGAGAAGTTTGCACCACCCGCGGATACTTCAGCATCTAAGCCGCCTAACCTCCTAACCACGCTGATTAAGTTGGCGTTGTTGATGGCGGACCATATTTCGGGTTCTCGGTACTCGTTCAGTGGATCTAAATTTTCCCTAATAGTTCCGGAGAAGAGAAATGGATCTTGAGGAATGCACGATAGCCTGGATCTGTTAATCAAACATTTTTACTAGATATCACCGTTATGAGTTCCTATGCCCTTAAAAAAAGTTTTCAATATTACAAGGTCCACCTCCTAAAATTATTTTCCAATGTTCAGGAAGTAAGTGAAACGGTAAAGCTGCATCTTTTAAATAGAACATCCTGTATATCTTATACAGGATGGCGCAATGGGTATTGACGGTTTTTGAAACGCCATTGTTCGAATATGAATAATGTCGGGGTATAATCAATAGCCTAAATGAATCCTTATGTAGCGCAGTTTAGTAGCCATCGAAATGTGGCAGTCGAATCAACGCAAGGAAGTGCAACGACTATTTCGTGATAATAGAAGTATACGAAATGGATATATTGCTTTAATAAAAACTGCGCTACACAAGAGAACGTAAAACGAGTATGCCAAGCTGTAATAAGAAGTCCAACCCGCAACCATTTGGAATAGAACGACTTATGATTTCAGCAAGCCATACTGTGCGCATTTGTATGGCTGAAAACAACTTTTTATCTTAAATATGCGAAACTGCTAAAATATAAACTAAGATTGTTGAGTTATAACATTTAATATATAACACATGGGCTGAAAAGTCCCGGGCCTAACAAAGAAAACACGTTTTTTTTGGTTCAAAATTAGCTATATTCATCAACGTAATCTCCATCAAGAGCAACGCAATCATTCCAGCGCCGCTCTAACATTTCAATACCACTTTTGTAGAACGATTTATCTTTTGCCTCAAAATAGGCCTCAGTTTCAGCGATAACCTCTTCATTCGTGCGAAATTTCTTACCGGCGAGCATTTTTTTGAGGTCTGCGAACAGCCAGTAGTCGTTGGGAGCCAAATCTGGCGAATACGGTGGATGTGGGAGCATTCGAAGTCCAATTCATGTAGTTTTGCCATTGTTTTGATTGACTTGTGACACGGTGCGTTGTCTTGATGAAACAATTTTTTTTTCTTTGCCATATGCGGTCGTGTCTTTGCAATTTCGGCCTTCAAGCGCTCCAATAACGCTATATAATATTCACTGTTGATGGTATTTCCTTTCTCAAGATAGTCGATGAATATTACACCACGCACATCCCAAAATACCGAGGCCATAACCTTTCCAGCCGATTGTTGTGCTTTCGGGCGCTTTGGACGAGGTTCACCAGTTGCTGTCCACTCAGATGACGATCGTTTTGATTCCGGAGTGAAGTGATAGATCCATGTTTAATCCATTGTCACATATCGACGCAAAAATTCCGGTTTGTTAAGTTTAAACATGGCCAAACACTGCTCAGAATCATCAACACGTTCTTGTTTTTGTCAACAGTGAGCAAACGCGGCACCCACTTTGAACAGAGCTTTCTCATAGTCAAATGCTCATGCAATATAAAGCCAATACGTTCTTTTGATATCTTTACGATGTCAGCTAACTCACGCAACTTCACTTTTCGATCATTCAAAACGATTTTGTGGATTTCTTTGATGTTTTCTGGTGTTACCGCCTCATTTGGACGTCCACTGCGTTCTGCATCATCGGTGTCTCTACGACCACGTTTGAAGTCAGCAAACCAACGTTTTATTGTTGTTTCTGATGGAGCGGAGTCCCTATAACACTTTTCAAGCCATTGCTTCGCTTGAACGGTATTCTTTCCCATCAAGAAGCAGTGTAAAATTAAAACACGAAATTGCTTTTGATCCACTGTTTTGAAAATAATAAAAGTAGCGTGACTCTTAGCACAATAACTCACAAACTAATGAATAGAATATCATGAAATTTTAACAGCTGTCTTAGGAAGGTTAGTACTAATTGAGAGAAAGATGACTGCAATAAAACTAGCGTCATCTATGTGTTAGGCCCGGACTTTTCAGCCCATCTGTTAGTAAGTACGTCACCACCACACTGTACCATTTAATATATCTACTTCATTGCATAAGTGAAAACTAGAATCTTTTACCGCAGATTACATCAGCACACTACCTTACACTTCGACAAATTTTATATGCCAGATATGACAGAAATACTTCGGTTTTCGTTTATTCTAACCATTCTCAGAAATTTAGTTATCTGCGATTTCTTTATCAGAATATAATACAACAGTTGAATATAGATTTATTTCGTAAAAACTAAGTCATTCAGATCACCACAGTTCTGTACTCAAAATTACCATGCATAGTAATTAGCTTTTTTTGATAATTAATCTCGGCAAAGAGGGGCAAGTTTTAGTGCCGTGCGGAGAACAACGTGGAGGGGTGAAGCGGTGGATTCTGTTCAAATTATAGATGATGTGTAATACGAAAAGTTGAAAGTGTTATTGACAAGTATTCCGATTTTCTCATACTAAGACAAATTTGTGAAGGTGCGTCGAAAGATCCATTAAGTTGTCATAAGGATTCCTTTAAATTTGCAAGTATATCACTCACAAGTGTGGAAACATATTTAATGATGCTAATATTTAATAGATACCACCCAGTTTGTGATTTCGTGAAAACTTCTTAAAACAGTAAGTGTTTCAGCACGCTATATAATATATTTTTTATCATTATTATGTGTAAACATTCCTGCGTCCAGATCGCCTACGCTCACTCATGAAAGTCACGATCATAAATGATGCGAGTACGTAAACGTTACTGAATACTCACGGCACTGTAACTTGGCCCACTTTGCCGAGATTATTGATAATGTCATGCCAATAAAATTTAAACCTGCTAAGACCGTTCAAATTGGTTTCTTCTCACGTGAAAAAGAAGACTTTCTGCCATTCTGAAGATACAATTCATGTAAATTTTAGGACAATTTAGTCTAACAGATTTGTCTCCTTCTTTAATAATAGTTTTAAATACGGTTTCACTCATTTCCGTCATCCATTTGTTGTCAAAATCTACCGAAAACTTTTTCTTATCGAATAGTCAAATTGGAAAACGTTTTTCTTTGTTCTGGAAAATGTTAATAATGTCAATGGGAGTCGGTAACTCGATTGATAACAAGAGTCGTATGGTTTTGAAATACGATGTTCTGAATTAATAATTTATTTATGTGGTGTAGAATTTACAGCGGTGATTTTGAATTATACAACCGCACAGTCCTTGCAATCGTTGTGAAATTAATAAAGCCAAATTTCGACGGCTATATTCCTATTTATCTTCAAAACATTGATTGGGACGTAAAACAAAGTTGCTAGAGAGGAATTAGCTATCTTTTGAAGATTCCACTCAAAGAAATCGTATCAAAAGTTAACTTATATCAGTACCAATAGTGTTCAGACCAGGAAGATTATGACAAGATACTAACCATTTTCTAAATTGCACACATATACATATATTCCTTTTATCTAAAACTATCCTTAAACGTAAAGTACAAGTACCTAAAACTATCCTTTAGACGAAGACGGGTATTTTTTTTTTCTAGAAAAAGCGTATGCTAGACAAGCGAACATATTAGAAACTTACCTCAAAGCGGTGAGAGATATGCTGGAAATTTTTACGGAGTCTATCGTTATGGTCCCCGAAGAGATTTCCGAGAGTCTAAATAACGCCGCGAATAACGAACTCTTGCCGGCGCCAGTTCTGCCAACGACGCCGATTTTCTCGGCAGGACGCGTCTTGAAGCTCACGCCTTTGAGCGAAGGGGCCAGATGCTCCCTGAAATTACATCGCATCGCGTCATCATCGTCTCAAGTGCATCGCAACGCGCGGCCATACGCTATCGCTTCGAGCGGTGGATAATGAACAAATAATAGAGCAAATAGGAAGGCATCGCACTAACGTTCGGTTGAATGCTGAATTTGGTGTGCATAGAGCTTCCATATGGCGCGAACTAAATCCGTACGGTTTATTACGCTAATACGACAACAAACGAAGTTTGTCGGAAATTAAATTGGTTTTGTATGGAAATGGCGGCGGTAAACGTAAACGTTTCGCCATGTTAATGGTAGGACGATTACATGTTAGTTAGATAGATAAGGATGGTATTGTTGCAAACTTCTAAACGTATTGTTTGAACGGAATTTAACAAGGTTCTGTTTGAAGAAATCACTATATAATTGGGATATTATTACAATAAAGTGTTTAGCCAATTCAGCACGGAGAAATGGTCACTTAAAGACGCTGGTAAAATAACGTATACAGTCTGCAGCCAAGAACGTGTGACCCAAAATTTATTTATGTATTTCTTAAAAGTATGTGTTTATCAGTGTCATATACTTACCTAGTAAGATGTGGAGGTCCCTTATCAAATATAAATTAATAGGTTTTTCCTATACTCCTTACCAACCTTTGGATACATTGTTAACTTAAACGGTGCTAAATTATTTGAATTTAAAGAGATAATTTAAGGTTCATCTTTATGTAGGCCCGCACGTTTTCGATTGAATTAGCATTTGCCATTCTAGCATATTGATGCCATTTTCAGCTTTCTAAGTAACACGCAAGTAGCTTCGATGTTTACCATCGTTATCTTCTAGTATCCAATCCGCTGTGGAATCGCCAAACCAACATTTGGTAGATTTACGCGTTTAGGTTTCCGATAAACAACTGCAACAATCCAAAATCCTGAATATTGCAGCAACCCGAACATGAGGTTTTTGGGGGATACTTGGGTCCCTTGGAGTGTTGTAGACTCACGAGGGGTCTATGGTTTACCTCTAGGAATCCAGGCCCAAAATATGGATGCCTCTGTAATGACTACGTTGTTCTAATGTCTAGCTTCTATTCTGTTTATTCTGAGAGTAGAGGTTTTAGTTTTGTGTATCGCTTGAAAGTCTTCTAATCGCCGCTTAATTGTGATTATAGAAACTTACATTTGCTCATTTGCTACTCAACGTTACGTTCATGTCTTCAGTCAATGGCGGTTTAAAGATCTCATCTTGACTTTCCGTAGTCGTTCCAGTATATAATCAATTGGTATTGTATTATCCTTCTGTTGTACCCATTCCCTAACAATGATTATGATCTCTGTATATACACTAGGGTGACAGAACAAAATAGACACCAGGTAAAGCGGTATAAATATGTAAACAGCTAAATTTTAAGAACGAATTAAGAACATTCTCTTGTCATTAGGGTAGGGGTAGATGTATCGGAAGGAATTCGTCATAGTTTAGTATCGTTACAAGTATGCTTCGCCTACAAGGTTCGAGTGATATTAGCGACTTCACCCGGGGTCGCACCGTTGGCCAGAGTGAACACGGCGCTTCGCAACGTGAAATAAGTAAATTTTTAAATATTCCGTTTTCCACAATTAACCGTGTGATTACACAATTTAAACGCAAGGAAAAACTAACAGTGGAGCCGAGACCAGGTCGTGTCGGACCTTCTGAAAGAAGTAAAAGGGTACTTGTGCGCGAAGTGTTAAGAGAACCGCGAAAAAGTATAGCTGAGCTTGCGGCAACTTCACAGAAAAGTCAGCGCACCGTTCTGCGATACCTCCACAGTGTGGGGATGTGTAAAAGGGTGACAAAGAAAAAACCTCTCCTTACGGCGTTTCGAAAACGGCGCCGAAGAATTTTGGCGGTCTGTCATTTTTCAGACGAAAGCAGATACTACCAATTCAGTGATAGTGGTCGTACGTGGGTATGGAGACGTTCGTCACAGCAACTGGACGACAAATTTTTGCATCAGACGGTGAAATACGGCGGTGTGAACATCATGGTGTGGGGCGCGATATGGTATGGTGGAAGATCGCAATTAGTAATCTGCGACGGAAATATAAATGCGGCAAAATATATCCAAATATTAACAGAAGGACTACTACCGATATTCGACAACGCCATTTTATCTAAAGAAGACGCCTCTTTTATGGAGGATGGAGCACCCTGCCACAAAGCAAGTACAACAACCACATGGAAAGGGGAACAGGGGATTCGGATTTTACCATGGCCAGGCCAATCACCAGGCATGAATCCGATAGAGAATGTTTGGCACATAATCCTGACAAATATGGCGAAACTACCCCGAAAACCCAGCAATAAGGAAGAACTCGTGGCAGCTGTTAGAGAAGAGTGGTTAAATATTCCAGAAGACCCATTAATCATTTAATAGATTCTATGCCACGACGACTCGCAGCACTTCACGCAAGTAAAGGTGGATCGACAAAATATTAGTCTAATTTACAAATGTTAAAATATTTTGTATATATAACGAGATTAGAATCTTTTTCTTAATTAGTAGGTGTCTACTTTATTCTGTCACCCTAGTGTATGTATTACCAGCTGCTATATGCGTACAGAGAAACACAGCTTCGAAACGAGAGCAATTTCGAACGATATTAGTAAGTTCTGTACAATGCATAAAAGAAAATACTAATGCCTATTCGTTATAGATAGTAGTTTGTTTTTATTGATCATTTTTCTTTAAATAAATGCCCACATGTTCCTATATTATAAACTATATATTGATAAACCTCGTACTTGTGTTTAAAAACAAATACAAATATTTTATACATAAACAAATCATAAACGCTAAGAATTTTTGATAATGTTCTGCTATAGTTTAGGCTTTGAAGCATTAGCGTATATGTAACTCTCTTTTATTCACTTATATGGATTCGCATGTAATTATCTTTTTTGGAACTAGAAACATTGCCCAGTTCTTTGGCGTGGTTTGTGTCTAGAACAATACATTTGTTTTATTTACCGTTTTTATCACTTTTCAAATTCTGTTTATAATTTTTTGTGTTATTCCCTTTGTATTTTTCATTCATTTGCATCTATTTGTGAGAATCAGTTACGAAAAACACATTAACCACACATTTTACCAAATTTTGCCAAAATTGACATCTCCAGTTGCTTGAATTCAAATCGCCAAATATCTAAATTAAATAAATCAAACCTGTAATTAAGCACGACATTGTCGAAGACGATCACCCCTTGACTTGGCCAGGCGTACGGCGGGTCGACTGTGTAAGTGGCGTTTTCCGATTGTACCTCCTCGATGTACTGATTGACGCGCTCCACCGCTATCATTTCCCGTTCGGTCTCCGTGAAGGCATTGACGACACCATTGAGCAGACCGGTGATTGACAGAGCGTACGTGATCGCTAGTCCCACGAGACCTGACGCCGAGGGAACAATAATTACCGTGCAATGTACGCGTATATCGGACACAAAAGGCAGACCGCGACACGCTAAAGGTGCGCGTCTGATAATAAAAAAAGGGAAATTTATTATATACCAGGATCGGCGACGTCGAACTGATGCTGGACGACCGCTATTAAAACGACTCCGGTCACCATGGCCACGCCGATAAACTGTAACCTCAACCCCAACCATTGACCGGCAGCTTGGCTAGCCAACTGCGTTTTCTGGTTCTCCTCGACGTTTTGTTCGTTGTCCCGTTTGAATCTGGCCGTTGTGCGAAATGCTCTAATTATTGCCAAACCTGTAAAGGGATATTATACTGGAAACTCATACTTTCATCCATTTTATAAAGTAGTTATAACGATGGTTATAACATATGGTGTAATGTTTCATAGAATACAAAAACTCTAAATGCGCCAGTGGCTAATATAAACCTTTTGCTTTTGTTTTAACGTATTAATGCTTAATGATTTTATTCAGTAAGCGAAATCATCGACGCAGAGAGGCCAAAATTTGTGCAGATATTAATAGAAGTCGTAAAAATGTGCTACATATAACGGACTCAAAAGGACATATCACTATTAGGAATACGCTTCTGTATAAAAGTAAAAAAGAACGATTTAATTGGGCTTTGGAACATAGAAGTTGGATTGAGAAAAAATGTTGCAACAAGCTGATGATAGTGTACGGATGCTTTTGTGAATGATATGAAATAGAGGAAATTGAAGGAATATTGAGAAAAAAACAACAAAGAAATTTTGGAGCAAATCATTTAACCCAGTTTGTCGTCGGAGAGAGGCCAGTTTATTCCTTTAAAACCGTTTTGCAACAGAAAAAAGAAGAACGAATCATCAAAAATAGAATTTGGCCAGCATAATCACGATTGGTATGAAGGAGGAATTGTGAAATACACTAGACAGAAAACTAAGGTTTTGTACGAATTAATGTCACCACACGATCAGTTCCACATCTTTCGTAGTTAGTAACAAAGTTATACCTGCAGCGCAAACATTTTGTTTGCCGTCCCAAACACACGACAGTTAGTGGGCAGCGATTGGTTTCAGGTTATAGACGTGTTGTTCTTATATACTTTCAAAGAATATTGTGTGCTACAAAAGTTGTATCTAGATTCCCATAATACTTGTTTGTTCCATAATTCTCAAATGGATATTTCTCAAAAAAAAAAATAATAAACAAACATTGTTACTTGAGTGAATATACATCAATGGCTTAAGGAAACATTGCTAAACTGTGTAGTGTGAGTTTGAGAGGTGTAAACAAGATTTAAAAACAAATGACTATATTGGAAAGGAAGGGAAAATGTGATAGACAGAGGAAGACAACCGCGACAGAGGAAGGTTTTTTAATAAGAGAAACTAAATTAAATCTTAGAAAAAACAAAGCAAGACTTCATGCAGGTGTTATTATTTACGACTCCATCGTAGGAAAAAGACTTATAAAACGTGGAAGAAAGACAATCAGACCTAGGAGAAAACAATTACTGATCTCTGCTACAATAAAACAAGATACTTTTGTGCAAAAATATGCTAGCTGGACTGTTGAAAATTAGAAGAAAGGTTTGATTTCAGCTAGAAGCCGTATTTTGATATAAGGGCAGCGATCTCGTTTTATTAGAAAAAGTGACAATAGGAAATATATACACATTGATCAAATGGTCAAACACCCGCTAAAGAGGACGCTTTGGGGCTGTTCCTAACGTATGTTACATCTTGTAGCAGATACCATTTGACTCATCTATGCAAGTGTACCCACAGCTAACATAAAGAAGGTTTTTTAATCTCCTAAATGAATTCGCCAGTTCGGGAGTTTCACTATCAACTGGACCAATATTAACCAGATGGAGTATTAGGCTTAAAGCAGCAACGGGATTTTAGGCTATTTTAGTGTGTTATAACCGCAGGAGCCTTAAGGTGTAGGGATATGTGCCATAAAGGGCGAAGCCCCCTTAATTATTTTCCCAAAGGTGAATGGCAACTGGGGAGTATACCAAACCGGCCCGAAAAGTACCGCCACTGTACTTGTCGGAAGCTGGTTTCAAACACACTGCACCTGAGTTGACAAATTCAAGTGCTGGCCCTCTTACCACAGGGCCACCGAGCCGTTTAACTTGAAATAGATATGGCGGAAACTTGAAACAATTGTAAAATAATGTTTTATTGAACTCACTAGACATAGTTGATAGGACAACATTCTTCCACTAAAATTTTGCTTGAGCAAAAGGCTAGAAACCATAAAAGAATTAAAAAAATAATTTATTCAGCTCATGTTTTACAATAAAAAGGTTATCTCTTTATTAAAACATGCATTTTTTCACTTCTTTCTTGAATTTACAAGTATAGGCACATATCTGTAAAACACGTCTTAAATTTTGAAGACTTATAAATATTCCTCCAATCACAAAATAAATCAATTTTCAATAGTTTAAGTATATCTACTAGAATATAACTACAACAAAACCACCATGATAATACTTTTCCCCACCCCAAACAAATTAACAAATTCCAAATGTCACTATTTTGACTTTAATTAAAGCAACAAAAAATCTTAAGATCCTGGAGATATCATCAAGGACTCAAACATTACATACCCTGCAGTGACTCGTTAAAATGGCTATATATAGGAGACAAGGTTACACTGGACAGTCTTTTCAATTCTCGTGAAGTCAATCTGTAACTGTTCTGCAACCAATGATAAACGGGAATCAGTGGCACCAAAATCATGCACAACCACGGAAGACCATAGATTGTTATCACAACCGAACCTAAAGGAGTAAAACGTTATTATTAACAACATAGAATAAATCATTGTACTGCAGACAATTAATTCCGAATGTAATTGTAAATAAATCTTGTTATCACTAGGATAATAACAGTAAAATTTAGAAATTAAGGAGTAAAAAATTCTTCTTAAAATCTTCTTTTAACTCACCTAGAAGTCCAAAAAATTGCGCTAGAAGTATATTCAAAATAAATGGTAACGAATCATCTACAGTATACGTATCACTGGAGAATCTATTTAATATCCTTCCTAATGGGGATATATCAAAAAACGTCAGCTTCGCCTGGAATTATAAAAAAATAACCTCCTATACTTCTCTCAAAAATTGCCTATCAAAACTCATTACCTTCATTATAGATTTTAACAGAGATTTATGAATGGTACATGCAGCAGTAATCCCTCCTAACGCAAAAAGAAATGCTCGGAATAATGTAAAAATAGAATTCAAACATGCTAGGAGGATATATATCAACATATAATACTTCATACTGCTTGTATCGCCAGTATCTTCCACATTTTGAATAGGCGATTCTTCAACGTAACTTAAATTTGTACTATTCCCGCCTTCTGAGCTGGTTACCCAACGCGACAACCACCAGTCACCCATGTTACGTGAAAATTGCATCATGGTTAAAGAGATTAGAATGGCAAAGCTTAGAAAATGGCCTATAGCTTTCCAATACGAACTGTAGACGTTGAAATGTACAGTTCCCGTTTCACGGACTTCTTCATTCAACAAACTATCATCCGAATTGGTATCCTCTAGTTTGACGCTATCCAGTGGGGTGGAAGTTGATACACTTTCAGATAATTCGAGATCTATCGGTAAAGAGTCATCTATACTGTGGAGGACATCACCTGGTTTACCTAAGACCAAGGATCTAGTTTCAAATCTGTGATCATTTTTCAATATACTATACAATTTTACATCTTTAAGGATTGAACAAGATCAGAAATAAAACAAGGAAATTTATTCATAATCTTAAAGCAATCTATCGTAAAATTTTCATTTGGTTTTCATCTAATTGAAAGAAATCATCTCATTTTAGAGATACTACCGTATCAGAAAATATTTATCAAAACTTCATAGTTTCATCTGGACGAGATGGAGTATGAAGGCTATTTCTGCAGGGTACTCCAATTAGTCATTTATGGATAAGTATGAATCAGAAAATTATATCTGTTAAAAAATAATAGTAATTGAACTTTTACTGTACTGTAACAGTCGATATCGATTCGATTTGTTTTTCGATGATTTGTTTGTTGATGAACTCTTTCCTGTGAATTTTTGTAAATCCGCATTCGAATAATTGGATCCAGTGTTACCAAATGCAAGTTTGGTCAAAAATTCTAGATGTAGCAATATTCTCCATAAATTCTAGATCCAAAATCTTGATATTAAGATGTGAGAAACTTCTTGTGAACACAGGAATTGCAGCTGCAGGAGCTTAGATAAATCTGGACTTCGCGGTTGAGTACCGGTAAGAAAACCCTTACTAAGGAAACTAAACAAGCGGAAGCAGTTTAATGAGAACAAGCACGCAAGAATTAGACCATCGAAAACTGGAGAAAGATGTGAAATGACGAGTCGAAGTTCGTAGTTTAGGGTTCACGCAGATTTGTACTCGTTTGAAGGTCAGCAGAAAAACGAGTGTCGGACCAGTGCATTGCACCGACCGTCAAACACTGAGGAGGTTTGGGAATATTTTACGGGCACTTCTATCGGAGATTTAGTGAAAATTAACGGTATTCTTCAAAAAGGAAGGTACAGAAATATTTTAGAAAATAGTATGGCGTCATCTGGATTGCGACTAATCAGTGGAAACTTCACATTGCAACGGAAGCTAAGATATGCCCCAATCACTTGCAAGAAAAGCGAGAGGAGTTTCCCGTAGATGGCATGGATTTAAAAGGTATGTATGTAAGCTGTTAAGCGCAGTACAAGACTTTTGTTTGGAGTGCAAACAGCAGGTTCTTATATCTCAAACATCAGGTCTTTATATCAATCGAAAATTTGTTCCAAAGAAGAAGCGGGAAGTTCTTCTCCACCACTATCTTTTTAAGAAAAGTGTTACGGAAATATGACGTTTACTTGTGGATATTTACAACGACCATACTCCATTGGTTCCAACGCTTCAAAAGGGGTGATTTCGATGTCAACAGTAAAGAACGCAAAAAGTTCAAAAATATGGAATTGCTTGATATTGATCCATATCAGACGTTTGAAGAATTGTCTGCAGCATGGAATGTCGATCGATCCATCGTTGCAAAACGCCTACATGCGCTGGGAATGGTCCAGAAGGCAGGAAATTGGATACCACTTGAGTGGAGTGAGAAAGGGAAATTGAAAGGAGTTGATCACGTGCGAAATATTGCTTCAACGACAAGAAAGAAAGAGTTTCTTGCATCGGATTCCTAAACTCAGACTAGCATAACTGAAGCCAGGTGAACCAGGACCGTCAACGCCAAAGCGCAATATTCATGAGCTGGTGAAACCGTCCATAACCGTCAATTCCCAACGTTACCGACTACAGCCAATGCCTTTCACACAAGAAAATCGGCCGTATAATAATACATATATATATATATATATATATATATATATATATATATAATAGTACGATAGACATGAGAAGCTGATTTTGCAGCACGATAACGTTAGGCCGCATGTTGATCAACCCGTCTACACGTACCTATAAGGGGTGAAATGGGAGGTCCTACCTCACTCGCCATATTCACCAGACGTTGCCCCTTCAGGCTATCATTTGTTCCGGTTGATGCACTCGGCACTTACTGGAGAGCGCATCACCCCATATGAAAACGTACCAAAATGGGTCGATGACTGGATCACCTCGAAAGAAATAGAATCCTTCACTCGAGGAATCCGTTTATTTCCCGAGAGATGGGCAAGGGTTGTCGCTTCAAGTGGAAAATATTTTGAATAAAATGATTTAATGTTTTCATATTCAAACCATGTTTTTTGTCTACATAAAAAAAGACGATTAAAACTTATTCCCATACCTTATAGAACACATAGGTGACCAAATACTTCTGGATGGTAGTAAATATTGGTATACCAACAAGCGAAAACAAGTGAAATTTACGTAGTTATAGTTTAGGTATTAAGATATTCTGAGAGTCCTCTAGTATAACGTTGGACAAAAATGTAATTTCAATAGAATTTGTTAGCAAAAAAAACTAAAAAATATTGCTTACCTTGCTGTTGAATAGTACCATTCTCCATCACCACAATCCTATCAGCATGCATCAGATATCTTACATGATGCGTACACAAGATCCTCGTCTTATGCCTCAAGATCCCCATAATGCAATTCTGAAAAATTTGCCTTGCCACGTTAGCATCCACGGCAGAAATAATATCATCCAGCAAATAGATTTGTTTGTCTTGATATATCGCCCTAGCTAACGCAATTCTAGCTTTCTGACCTCCGGAAACTGTCATCCCACCTTCTCCAACACCGGTGAGATCACCACCGGGCAACTGCTCGAGATCCTCCGTTAGGCAACAAGCCGTCAAAACCTCGACGTACTTGCTTTCATCGTAATTCTTCCCGAAAAGAATGTTGTCCTTAATGGTCCCCCTTTGCAACCAAGACTGTTGGGTTACTATAGCAAAACCTGAGTTTAAATCAGATATGGCGATTTGACCGTTCGCTTTGGTGAGTTCGGCCATTATCGCAGAGAATATGGAAGATTTTCCACTTCCAACGGTGCCTATGATACCTAAAAATTCCCCCTGGAAATAGAGATTTGACAAAATTTTTCTGACTTGCGTCATTTATGCAAATGTACCTTATGTACACTAAGATTAATACCGCTTAAAGAAAATTCACCGGTTTGTTCGGTCTCATCTTCGGGTGAACTTTCTGAATTATTCTTCGATCTTTTCCCAACTCCCCTATCTTTAAACCGTTTCTTTCTGATTGCGTGCAGCTTTTGTTTTTCCTCGGCCGTTAAAGCTTTACCCCAAGTAAATTCGCCGTCTTTAATCACTACGTCCAGATTGCGATTGTCTTCGGTTAAATGTTGATCGTAATATGAATCTAGATCCATGTCAGGTAACTAAAATAAATCACCACACTATTCATGATCGTTTCTTTTTAGTATTTCTAATAACTAGTATCGGCAAAGTGGGGCAAATTACAGTGCAGTGAGTGTTCAGTAACGTTTACGTACTCGCATCATTTATCATCGTGACCTTCATGAGTGAGCATAGGCGATGCGGACGCAGGAATGTTTACACATAAAATAACTATAAAAATATATTATATAACGTGCTGAAACACTTACTGTTTCCGCGATATCACAAATTGAGCGGTGATGTTATACTTCCAAATTTAAAGGAATATTTATGACAATTTGATGGATCTTGTCAGTAACACTTTCAAATGTTCGTGTTACACTTTCACTTTTTTTACATTCTGCCGTACATAGGTGTGAGTGAACATCATCCACAATTTGAACAGAATCCACATACGACATTGAATAATATTTTTCAATTCCCTCCGTTAGTCCATAGTAGTTCTTGCGAATACTTTTCTTGATAGCTTTGGCGTGTATTGGATCGAATTGTAAAACTACCTTCTATACATCATTAAAATGTTTGCAGTAGTAAAAAGCAGCTATTAGCCATGTTCCCCAACGCGTAGTAATCGGCTGTGGTAGTTCAGGCACTTTGGGACACAGTTCGTGAAGTCTTTTTGTAAGTATTGAGAACTTTAGAAATACTGCCTTCGTGTGGGCTATTAAAGCATTTACTCGTGGAGAATATTTAGGGATCAATTGCCCCATCAATTTTAAAGCATGTCACATGTAACACTTTGTCACTCTCTTCTTTAAGAGATCGGCCTAAGGAAAGCATATTAGTGGCATGCATTAAAAGTTGGGTTGTTGAAACTTGAAATGTGTTCAATGCCTTCAACACCATTTTTTTATCTTTCAATTCTGGTTTAATTCTTCTTTCAGCATAGTCACGAACAGATGGCATAAAGATTCTTAACGATGTGTAACTTGTTAATGTATAATCCGAATACCTGCTCTAGAAGGAGGCAAAAGGTTTAGTAAACAGAACGGTACATTACATAGAATAAAACAAACACCGATATCGAATATTCATTGTTCGCTGTATCGTTTTCCACGGATTGCAGAACGTCAAATAAATTTACACATTTACTTCTATCGCCATCGTATCCTGAAATGTACCAAAATGCGACATTTTCTAAGGATGTGTGTACTGATAAGCACTCACAATCAGTCGAATAATACCGAACAGGCGTGCTTTGTTACGGGTGCTCAATTATCTGTGCCACGCGCTTCACCCCTCCACGTTCTCCACACGGCACTGAAATTTGCCCCTTTTTGCCGAGACTACTAATAACTCACATCTAAGAGCTTTTGGATCCTATTTAACGAGACCCACGCTTCTGTTAATCCGTTAAGAACCCATGGAAATGCATTTAATGGAGCTATTAACATGTTCAATAAGGCAATACTCGTGAAAACCGTAGCTGCAGTCAGCTGATTGCCTAGGGCAATGTAAGTAAGCAGCGTTAATATTGTGATTAATACTGGCGTGGTTGCCCAGAAATAAACGCATAGGGCGTCTAAATATTTGCGCCATTTTAAATACTTCAACTCTGAATCCCTATATCCTGGAAAAGAGACGATTTTTGTCAAGATGTTACCCAACATGTAGCACCAATTACTATTAATATTAATAAAGCGAAATTTGATGAGGAAAGCAAATAGACGGCTTTCATAGCTATTCTGACCTATATCGTTCGTCAATGGGGAGTCGTAAGATATGAAATTTTCTGCACGTCTAGCGAGAATTTAGTAGAAATTTCGTCAGCGCAAGAGAAAATTAAATATTCTCCCTCGACGCGATGAGACAGACATTCAAGTCGCGTGTAATATAGGAGAAGAACAGGCCTCCAGCTGGTAGTTTTTCTGAGACGACGGGGGACTCGTTTCGCCTTCCTCCACCCCACATTTTTTTTTTATTTCTACGCTTGCGATATTGTCGATATTCTGCGGTGTTTACACAGTTTTTTTCAAATGGTATTTAACATCCACTTCACAGTGGGCTTGTTATAGAGAAATTATAGTAAAAATGTTATTTAAATAAAATACAGTCGAGCTTCAATTTAATGAAATATGCACGGAGTCATTGATTGGAACTGTCCGTTACTAGCATTATGGGTGGGAGACCGCCTTCTTTTTTCTGAAAATTTGGCCTTAAGCTAATTCAGTCATGGCCAACTTATATTCTATTCGTTATTTCTAACACAATAACATCTATAGCAGTTATTTTTAAAATGTAAGCATCGGTATTTACACTACTTGTGGAGGAACACTTAACAATTGCAACGATTATATACAGTGTGGTTTATACAGATATAATCTGAGCAAAATCAACGGTAACAAAACGCATGTACGTCTCCCCTTATTCCTTCTCACTGCAGTATTTCCCTACAATCAGTCTATCAGTCATTCGTCGAATGTAGTACTTCGCTGTTGCCCTTCTACATCATGGTTATAGCTACAGTGGGGGAACGTAGGATTCTACATATCTCCCCGTCGTTGACTTTGCTCAGATTATATCTTTATAAAACTCCAATTAGACGTAAATTCAAAGCATCTAAAATTGACTTTCTTAAATACAACAAGTCATTTTTCTACACTAACATACAACATACAAAGAATTTTTAGTTATTTCAACTTTATAATATAATAATTTAGATCACTTATTATTTCAATAATATGGCTATACGAAGGTGAAAATTGCCAATTAAGTTTATTTAGGTAGGAATATTTTGAACTTATTGTATATTCATGAGAAATATCTGAAGGTTTTTAATATTTTTGATAGAACTTGCCGGACATAAATTATTAACAAAGTTAAAATAACAAAATTCTTTTAAAAAAATATAGAGAAATTCAACTGTACATGCTAAATTGAAACTTTATTTAAACCACCCTGTATATCATTGAACTGTAATGAATACGTCGTTGTAATTCTTAAGGGCTCCTCTAAAAACAATGTACTTGCATTTTAAAAATGACCAAGAAATGCTTTCAAAAGTTATGCTAATAGAAGCAAATTTTCAAGATTTTCAAAATAACTAAAATAAAGTTGTAGGGGCGCCTAATGAAATTTTTTATTCTTCTAAAAACGTAACGTCAAAATTAAATATAAAATTTAAATTCCGTGTAAAATAAGGAAGTTGAGGTTTTCATCAAGTTGGCTATGGTTCAAGTAGCTTCAGTCAAAATTTTCAAAAAAAAATGCCTTTTTTAATTCATAATTCTTTTAACGAATGATTTTAATCAATCAACCTGTATAGTGTGTGCATAAATTGGCACAAAAGCTACACAAAACGACATTCTACTATTATAGTAGTGTACGAGTACAGTGTTGCCCAATATGTTCCTTTGAAGTGGTTCCTGAAACTATACCAAGCATGATACGACAGTTTAATGTTAAGATTTTCAATTCAGAATGTCGCCAGGCGTACCAATTTATAGACGGCTTGTACATTGTATCAAAACATAACTGCAATTTCGAAGTCTATATGATAAATAAAATACCAAAGTAAAATGCAAATTAGCGTTCATTTAGACATAGAATATTAAAAAATATATATACAAAAAAAATTAACATATGTAACATAGCAAAACTTGTTTTAATTTTTTAAATAAATTTATAAAAATGTTGCTTTCGAAGAGAGACTCATATTTACTTAATGAAGCAAAGATATCGGTTTCATTTTCTTCATTGTGGTCTTCATATTCGTTCTGACTTTTAGTAATAACACTCCGAATGACTTAGCGATTCTATAATTGCAATTTCACTGTCCACTTCTAAAGATTCTTATAAGGCTATGATACTACTAATACTCAGCGTATATTTTATTATAGCTCGAAAAGTCCTTCCTTTTTCTTTGGAGTTTTGGTGGAAAATCCAACTTTTGTAAAGCAATTTATAACTACATTCAATAAGCTAATGCTGTGTGCAATGGGATGTGCAAGTTACAAAATCTCTTATGAAGATCATATTCAGTATTCCTTTACGATACTACACATTAACAATTTATTTTGCTCCTATGTCTATTGGCTGCAATTTCGAGACCATATTTAATGGAAAGAATATAAGTTCTATAGCTTTTCAATATATTTGCAGATCATGGAAAATTATCAACTATCAGAACAATATTTCTACGTTGCTTATTAAGTGACTTATCCAACTTACGCAACCATTTCTTCACAATTTAAAAGATCGAGACTGACGTGGCGTTTTTAGGGCGTGGAGATTCTTCGGCAATCAACTGTGATAATTGAACTTTTGTCTCAATGTTGTAGCCACAAATCCTGTATGATCTTTTCACGAATAATTCATCGACGTTGGCTTGCTAAAGAAGTTGCTGGCAAACGTTCACTCTCTTGGCGTGATATTGTTAATAATGAATGATTGTTTGGCCTATTAGCGGAAATAGCTCAAATAACAACTCTAATATACGTCCACTAGACTTTCTTTCTACTATTCGGTCATCAAACGAGCAACAAACTTTGCTGTAACTCGATGTATGTTCAGCATTTCGGTCAAGGCGTCGTGAAAGGTCATCTATTGAGAAGCTAACCTATTCTAGAAAGAACTACGATTCAAACGATGGACTAAACGTAGAAGATCTTTCATTTTCTGCATCATGAATTGAAATCGAAGATTTCCTTCAATTGAATAACGACCACCTTTGAATCGTGTAAATTATTCGTAACATTGCGTATGACCTAGAGCAGGGGTCTTCAAACTTGCTACCCTAAGAACCACACTGACTCCTCCACTAAGCTCCAAGGGCCAAACTCATCATATCAACATGTAATTATGAATTACACGCAAATTTCAATCATATTACAGTAGTATAGCGCCATCTTGTGGGGAGCCATTATCTGCATTTTGTAGATCCCTAGAGCATCATTTCCATAAACTCAAAAACTTTTCGAGAAATTTTTTCACTGTTTCACGCAAAATTACACGTTGCATCGTTGCTTTTAAAATTCGCATATTCCAGGAATCTCTACAAACATTAAAACACCTTGCACTCCAATAACAATAACACGAGAACTAGACGAGATGTGAAAAGTCCGAAAACGTATGGTTATGCAGGAGGTTATGTTGGATGCAATATTGTCAATCGTACGTCACTAAGTTTCTCTGTCAGCGCGCAATTAAAAATATTCGGTTATTATTTGACCACAAGTATTTTTCATATTTAAACTCAATACCATGGTATCAGGAGCCAATAATTCAAAGACATCTTCCCCAGTTAGCGTGTTTTTAATCATCAAATCGATATAACTAGTATTTTTATTTGTTTGAATCAAATACCAATTAAAATTACTATAAAGATTGTAATTTTCCAAAGAAAGTTGTCTAAATACTGATTCAATGATTTTTCAAAAAAATTACAATCTGTACTCTAAAACACGCTATTACAGCTTCCATAAATATCGACCTACGTTTGCATTCAATAGACGTACCGCCGGTATTCAATCAACAGCTTGACCAAACACTTATTCTCTCATTATACCGCCAGTCAAGTGCTAAACAGACTCCCTACCGTACGGCAGAATACCACAATAGAAAAACCGCAATATCCGTACAAACGCATACATATCTATGTATCCATATAATATACGCTACAGGGCACTAACTTGTAACGAGCCGCATAAAATGGTCTTCCCAGACGTGCAGCTTTATGCTTCTCATACTCCGCAGGATCTCCGTCATGATTTTCACCCTCTTGTCCTTCTGGTCCATCATCTTCGTGCTGAGCTCGCCTATTTTGTTGGCGATGAGCTTATTGATCGGTATGAGGACGACCGTGAAACCGACACCGGCCAGAAACGCCAGACCCACTTGATTGTAGAGCAGATAGAGCGTGACGGCGATCTGCGAGTGAACGGAATTTATTAGGCCCGTAAACCGACCGACAGATATATATGTGTACAGGGTGATTCACCGGAATCGTGTCTACTACATTGATATACAGGATTATTTGGTTGGAGGTAATATGCTTCTTTAACATAAAGAATAAGTAGGATAAGTTCTTTGAATTACATTTTTTTGAGATGTAATATTTTATATAAGATTCAATACGCTGCTGTAAATAAATACGTTTTTTACAAATAAATCTTGGTAAGAAGATATTTCTTTGTATATAAAAATTACAACAAAATACTTATTTTATTCTATTGAAGAGTATCATTTCGTTACAGCAAAACGGTGGTTTTCTTCAACCAAAAAAAATATATGTATATTCAATATTTACCTTCAATTTTTGAGAATCTACCCTAGAAATATAAAATTGTTTCACGTACTGTTCCACATGGGCGAAGAAGTAAAACACAATTTTACAAATATTTTCAATATATTTAACACAACGTAATATATGACATGTTTCATTATCACAGCAGCTTCATCAAATGAGTAGACTGAGTAGTAACCCCCTACCTCCCTTTTTTTATTCCTTATTTTTTCCCCTACTTTTTTATTAGTAAAATTTGTCGTGTATGGAGATCGAACTATTTATTTTTCCTCGATTTTCATATTCCACATGACTTATCCAATATAATAGGACACGAAATATTTGTTCGGATGATGGAGATAGAGAGGAGGAATTCCAATCCATCTCAAATACACTAAAATTTAGTGGATACACAGAAAGAAACGCTGTCGAAGGCGAATGTTGTACGTACAATTTGGAGCGAAAGTACAGAACAACAACCAAATGTATGTACCATAACAATTCCGTACGTTAAAGACCTATCGGAGAAGATTAGAAGAATAGGTAACGACTATAAGATCAGAACGGCCATCAAAACCTCAAATACGAACAGGTCTAAGCTAACAAAAACGAAGCACGACAACGAAAATCAGAAAACTAAGAGCTGCGTACATAAAATACCGTGGGAATGTGGACGGTTATACATAAGTAAAACCGGCAGACCTCAAATAGCCAGAACCAAAGAACATCAGAGATTAGATCGGATGCTGGAAACAGATAAGTCACGATTGGTTCTACATGATTGGGAAGAGGATTATAGGATTGGATGCAACTGCGCAACAATCCTGGATAAAAAAGACACATGTATTGTTCGTGAGAAGGATTGGGACGCTGTACCCGTTTGTTTTCGCTCTGTTTGACAGGGCAGACAGGTGTTTCATTCTTTTGACACTAGTTAGCGTTTAGGAAGACTCACTTGAGTTGTAACGTTGAGTATAGTGATAGTAGCTATAAAATAAATTGCAATATGTTGAGCAAAAACCGCTGGAAATCACGCTGATGACGGGTAGGCAGAAACATGTCCGTGTGCTAGCGTTTCTTATCTCTTCACAATATCTTTCTCGTGAATGATTTCACCAATACCATGAGAAGCTGTTTTAATCTTTTCTTGGCGTTTTAATCTTCGGTCTTATATCTTCTAGTTTACTATACATTCTTTTATGAATGATCTTAAGAAGAATTTTCAATGTGTGACTCATTAATGCTATGATCCTATGTTCAGCATATTCTCTAGGATTGTTCTTCTGCGATTATTAGAGTTCAACAAATCTAAAACAGAAGCATAAAAGGCCATTTCACTCGCCAAAAGCTACCGTTTCGGCTGCAATGTTGGCACAAGGCATTATCAGCCCGGAATTTTTTGAAGAACAGAGATCGTAGAGTAACCGCAAATTCTGAGCGATATGCAGAGATGATTAGCAATTTTTTTACGTTAGCTTTATAATACTTTAATCGTTTTGATCAGAACATTTCTCTCGGTTCAATAAAGTAGAGCGACATCTCACACGTTCGTGAAAATTCCACTAGAAAATTGATTTCCAGACGCGGTAATATAAACTGGCACGTAGCCCCGACTTGACTCCAATGGATATTTTAAAATGGAGCTACGTTAAATCAAAGGTATACAACACTCCTCACTCTCCGAAAGAATTAAAAGAGAATATTCGAAGAGAATATGTACTGAGCAATTCCCGAAAATTTTGCCTGACGTTTAGAAGAGCGCCACCAAAACAACGGAACACGTTCAGAAGACATAATTTTTAAGAAATAAAAATCCCACATCCGGTATTTTAATAAATTATTAATTAATTAAATCTGACAATTGCTTTATTACAATTTTTTTATTAAAAAAAAAACTTTTGGAACATGTAATACATAGGCATAATGAGTCATTTTTGGGACTGGTGGCTTAGTGGCTTGCGAGCCTCGACATCAATTTTGGGGTCTCCAGTTCGAACGCCGGTGCTGATTCTCGGTATTTTCAGTGGTTTTTTTTTGTGGTTTTCCTGACTCCACAGGCGCAGGCGTAATAGTAGTTTATAGTCGGCCGATACCCACTGTAATTGGTGAAAGCTTTTGAGCGATGAGAAGACATGGATTATTATTGTTATATTTGTCTTTTACGCGGATGATCATCCCATCTTTGGAAGCGGGCTATTTTCATAATTTCAATAACTCTTTATGGCCCAGTATTTCCATATAGGGTTCCCCAGAGATGGCCTTCTTTAGTTATCTTGCCTAAGATATCATGTAACTCAATTCCAGTACGTCATTTAACGCAGTACAATTTTTACATTTCCCCAATAATATCTACGAAAATAGGATTGATTTTAGACATATGCTTTCGATACTCGATCGCTTTTAAAACACTATCAGAATGATTACTACGCTCCCGAAGCTGCTTTGTTTAGAACTCAATACTTGAAGCATTACAATTGCCTCGATTCTAAATAAATTTGCCACCAAATACAATTTAAACGCGGTATCAGGTGACCATGATTCATTGAATATTATAAAATTCCAAACTTAACAATGATATTTAACACTCCGATTCGATAAATCACCCTGTAGATATGCGTAGACATATACATACATAAAATGTTGTGCCCATATACTCGCCTGAAATGGTATGCTCCAAAGAGCGTGAAAACTCGGACATGAGTTTACAACTCGATCCGTATCCGTCGACATGAAATTGACGATTTCGCCGGTGGAAAAGGCCGAATTCAACACGGTACTGCTTACCGACAGCGTTTTCCGATAGATGGACGTTACGAGGGCTGCGCGAATCTTTAATCCGACCAACGCCATTAGGAAGTTGAAATGCGTGTTAAAAAATGCACCTAAATGAAAGGAAAATAACAAAAATCTATAAAACATGTATGAGTGGAAAGGAAAATAGAACTTCGAATTAATTTTTGAACGAGCAAAATTGAAGGTATGAAAAGAAGTTTCATGTGAAGGTCACTGAAAATTCAAGATTGCTGTTCTTGTAGCAGCGTCAGTAAGTTAAATGGGTGCCACATTGACAATTTAGGTTACTGAATAATCTTATATTCTCTTTTCAACGATGTAAGATAACATACAATTTAATAAAAAAAATGCAGTGAGATTAATTGTTTGTAATTTTAAATCAATACGATTGCAAGGACTGTATGGTTGAACAATTCACAGGTATCGCAGTAAACTCCACACCACACAAATTAATAGTTTAATCGGAACGCAGCGTTTCGAGAGCACATGGACTCTTATTGACAAACAAGTTTGCAACGTTGAATTTCTACTATCTTGAGTGCCACTTAATGTACCACGTTTTACATCTAGATATGCTGCAGATTTTCTAATCCCTATACCTCGCACAAATCTACTATTACGGGCACCAGTTTTTGCTATGTGTAAGAGTTAAATTAACATTGATATTAATATTAAACCACCGTTGATATTAGTAATTACAAAATTACAACATCCTTGCAATTAACGAACGTAATTAAATTGCTGATAAGAATCAGTCTCGGAGGGATTCGAACTCACGACTTCTACGTTACCGGGGCATTCTGCTACCATTACACCACGAGACAACTTGTGAGTTCAAATCGCTTTTAATCCCTAGATATCACGATGTCGTAGATATAGCATAATATCTCACAGACACTATCTTAACAATTAAACCAATATTAATATTAACTTTCATAGTCGCTATGTAACCATGGATGACTCATGGGTGCACTACTACGATTCCGACACCAAAGTGCAAAATAGAGAGTGGAAACATCACGGTTCTCCTTCCCCACGCAAATTTAAGGTCGTGTCGTCTGCTGGAAAGGTTTTGGTATCTGTATCTTGGGATGCTCAAGAAATCATCCTGACTTCATTTCTAAATTGCGAAGCTCTATTAAAGAGAAACGCCGCGGAAATTTAAGGCATGGTATACTATCCGCGTAACGGTTATCGTTTTCCGTTTTCCGTGTCACTAGGTTTTTTGTCCTTGACCTATGCGACCTAGTGACACTCGACAACCGTTACGACTATGACAAACGACCCTGAAAGTCTTAGCTACTATTTGCTATAATGCTCCCAGCCATACATCTGGTTGCTATGGCTGCTATACGCCAAGCAGGCTTTGAATTAGTGGAGCACCCGCAATATTCGTCTGATCTGGCCCCTAGAGATTACAGGCTATTCTCCAAATTAAAAGAAATCTTATGTGGCGTAAAATTTTCAGCAATTATGAAGTTATACAAGGTGTAGAAAGGTGGTTTGCAGAAGTTGAACAAAAAATTTTTCGAGGAGGCTGTTGAAATGTTGGAGCACCGATGGAGCAAGTGCATTAGTGTAGAGGAACACTATGTCGAAAAATAAAAAAATATAATGCCACTGTAGTTTTACTGTAGGTGGTCAGGTGTACAACATAGAGATCCACCCACGTATATGACGAATTAGTTTTGTCCAGCTAGATTCGCAAAATGGACCATAGTGCTACGTTACTATTGATCTTTTTCTTTATTATTATTTTTGTTTTAATTTTGTATGCATGTGTATACGCAATTGTTATCCTTTAATTTTTATTACAAATGCAAATAAACATTTTGTGGTGGGAAATCTCAGGCTCTTTATTTTTTAAATGGGTTCTTTAATTTAACTTTTATTCTTTTTTGTTTTTTTTTTTTAAATTAAAAAATAATGTTTTATAATTAAAATAACCAAATATAAGGTTGTAAAAATCAATATATATATATATATTAAGATTGTAAAAATAAATATATTAACAAATCAAAAAATATATATATGTATATACCGCTCTTTTAACAAAATATGTTTTTGTAACAGAAAACCTAAGTCAATCTCTGTCTAGCTAGTTTTAAATATTCTAAATGGGATACGAAATAAAATGAGAGCAAAAATACAATTAATTTGGAGAATTGATGATGATTTGAAGTCCTTTAATTTTGGTAATCGTACTCACTCACACGTAACTTCTCGTATTTTAGGTGTCCTGGACTTCGGCTTCCAAAAATGTGTCCCGAATTTCCAAGTTTTTATTATAATATCAGATAATACACTTTATGACGAAATATATTCGAAGAATTTCATAAATTAAGTTTTCTCTCAGAAAATAATAGATTATTCTCAGGAGAAACGATTTCGATATGTGTGACTTTGACACTATTTTTGTTTATATCCATCGTTATCGCGGTAACACATTGGTTTGCCTATATGTTAGGCCACACAGTAAACACATTCTTGATGGCGTGCCATCCTTCCGTCGTACGAGAAATTTTGAAGATAGTGTGATATAATTTCGGCATGATAAATATTTTAACAATATGATAAAAATGTGTGAGTACAGTACATTATAATAACTAGAGTTGTTGTTTGGGATATTTCCAACCTGCGTTGAACTTGTATAGTCCAACGTTCTGGCAGTCTGTCTACTGCCGTCTTCAGGGCCGCCCTGAGAAGGGCTGCTGCGTGCCAGAGCAATCATGCTTCGATTTCCACAGTACATTAAACGTCTTTTAAAAATGAATTTGGAAGTAGTTATTTATTTTTTAAAGATGAAAATCGTAAATTATACGTTAATAAAGAACACCCAACGTAGATACCTGTAAAATTTAAAAAGAAAGCTATACAGACTAAAATTCAATAAAGAGGGAGTACTAACGATACTTTGCCTCCAACAATAATAAAAATAAAGATAAATTAGTAAAATTTAGAAAAATCATTGATAATTAATAGACAATATTTCATATCATTACAATATGTTATTATTACATTAACCATTTGTCTTTCGGTTGCACCTCGTATTATAACTACTCCCTTTATACAAGTTATATTCCCATTATCTAGAAAACCAAATCAAGCACTCAGTATCGAAGATAAATTAGATACATGAATTATTATTCACAGCCTTCTATACGAAGCCATATATCCCCAAAAATAACCGTAAACGTAACAACTGAACAGCATTAAATAATCAGCAAGCAATTTGCAATGTTACGGTCGCGGCTCAAAGCAAACAGGAAGAGCACGAGAAACAACGAAACTGCTCCGTTGAGCATAAGTAATAAATTAGATATATGGTATGTTCGGAAACCAGACTCCAGTGTTCGCACCGTACGGTTTGATAGTTTCAACGACACTTATGATGTACACTACCGCTCAAAAGTGTTTAGGCACCCTCACTGACAGCAAAAATGTTTATAATATTTATTCTTTATGTACAGATACACGTACATGAATAAAAATATATTAAATAAATGTGAAAATTAAAACGTTTAATTTAAATTTTGCTTTCATCTATGTGACCTCCTCTTGATTTAATAATTGCAGCACACAATCGAGGCATTCTCGCAACAAGTTTTGCCAGAGTTTCTTGTGTTATTGAGGTCCAACTCGATTACAATTTGTTCCACACGTCAGTAACTGATGTCGGAGCCGATTTCCGTACTTCCCGATCTGGTTCTTCCCATAGTACCTCGATTGAATTCAAGTCGGGGCTCTGGGGAGGCCATTCCATAATTTTGAGAGTTCCTTCCTCTCCTAAATGGCGTAAAAAGTCTTTACATAATTTAGAGGAATGTTTTGGGTCATTATCTTGCTGGAAGATAAAATTTTGACCCAAAAGTCGAATTCCGGAAGGTATTGCGTGGTTCTCCAAATTTTTTTTTTAATATACCGTCAATTTTCATAATGTCCGCTACACTAGTGCCAGCAAAACAGCTCCATCATGATAGAACCTCCACCATGCTTCACGGTAGTAGCAATACACTCTTCTCTGACACGTTCACCCACAGATCTTCTGACGAATATGCGTCTTCGGGTTCCGAACAGCTCAAATTTGGACTCATCCGTCCATAGGCCGTTGTTACACTCTTCTATGGTCCAGCGTTGGTGTTCACGAGCCCATTTAAGTCGCTTTTGCTTGTTGCGTAGTAATGGCTTTTTCATCGCAATACGTCCATGGAGCCCGGCTTTCTGTAGGCGACGTTTGACTGTAGAAATACTGACTAGTTGTTGGCGACCAACATTTAATTCTGCGGTGATTTCCGGGGCTGTTTTGCGTCTACTTAACTTACTGGTAACCATTATTCTGCGATCATCTGCAGATGTTGTCGTTTTTGGCCTTCCACTCCGTCTTTTATTAAGAAAACTGCCAGTTTCCCGATATTTCTTTACGTTATAGTCAACCGTAGCGTGATGTATTTTCATTTTTTTGGCAATATGTCGATTACTTATACCACTTTTCTGGTAAGCTATTATATGCACGTGTTTCCGTACTAAGTTCTCTTCGCGGAGGCATTTTAAAAAATTGTCACACGATATTTCGCTCACGACGTGAATAGAGTAAATACCACACTGCAACTGTCCATAGGTTACAGATTTCACTATAATCTTCTAGGAAGGTAATTTAAACATTATTACCTACAATCTAACAGATGACTAAATTTACCCAGTAAATTCAGATTGATTGTTATTGTAATTGCACCGTAATAAACAGTTTATGGTAATCCGACCAAGTGCAGGTAAATGATAGTAAACCTTATGCGATATAATGGGTGTTTATCTTACTGAACTACATTTTAAATACGTATTTCATTTTATTATAATGTTATTTTGGTAAACATAATACTATATGAATAATCCATGAAAACGGGGGTGCCTAAACACTTTTGAGCGGTAGTGTATGTGCACATACAGTTAGTTGCAAAAGTGTTTGTGCAGCGTTGCACTTTGATTCTAATAGCAATTTACGATTAACTGCACCTAATTATAATTCGTATAGATCTCTTCCTTTTTTATACAGGAGGAATAAAGTAGAAAGTCATATACGCAGGGTTCAACTATACGTAATTATTGTGTAGAAAATTTACTCATTTATTGCTTTGAGTAATGGAGTTAAATTTGCATATACTTCGTCAAATGGATCTTTAGACGCACGTCATTGTTTGGAGGCATAAGCAAAGATCGCTGGTTAATCTGTGTGCGTCTAATGGTGCTGCCAGTCTTCTATTTCGCTTGTTTAGCAATTTTATACGCTCATCGTCCGCGTGAGTTATTCTCTTATATATAACGTGCCCGATCTCTTAAACTGTCCGTCCGTGGATGTCTCCAAATGATATCATTAACAGCCGATTTATTAACATGTATTTTTTCGGAAATTTGACGCACTGAATAACCTTCTTGGTTAAAAGCAACAATCACAGAGCGCTTTTCCAAACTAGTCGGTTTTGCTTTCGGCTTTTTTAATAAGTTCCACACGAAAAGATACGTTCTTAGTACTAACGCAGGCACAAGCAGGTTTATTTAGAAACTAAATCATTTATCAATGCGCAATACACTTTCGAGTGGCCTGCTCCCACCCCAAAGAGTATTGTACATTTATTACCTGCAATATTATGCCAAAAATAATCCTATTTATGGCGATGAGGATTATTCTGAAAATTACTATATTGGGTCATAAAATATAATAGGTTTTTTATCATTCTCTTATCGATATTCTTAGAAGTTTGCTTGTACAATTAATAAACAATAAACTTCATAAAGGCCTTAATATAAATGTTATTTATATATAAAAGCAATTATATTATCTGTTAGTACAATTTACCAAATTTTACTGGGTGTCCGGATTAATATGGACGGTAGTGTACATTGTATTTATACTGTTTGTTGTTTACGCATCGTATATTTTTGTGGTGGAATAGCTTTTTTAAATAAATTTTCTTTCGCCTACGTACCGTGTTTTATATGAAAAATCACCAACTAAATTTGTAATTAAAGGAGTATGTTCTTCAAGAGAATTTTGAAGCAGGCGATTAGTGGCATCCGTTCTTCAAATGGGGAAAACAAAAAACTAAGTGCACTGTATTATGAATTTGCAAGCAACTGTAGAAGTTAGCGGTGGTTGTTTTTACGCTACTGGTATGGGATAGTATTGAGTTGAATCAGACTGCGTGCATTTTTTGAAACTATTTCCCTGTTACAAAATTAACTGCATATTTATACGAAATTCCGTTCCACGCGAATACTTTCGCATGCTGATGTATACACAGAAAGTTCGTTAAAACAGGCAATTCCAGTCGAGATAAATATTTCAAACACTGGGATTCCGTTATTCGTTGTTTTTCCTTTAATTTTCCATCGCTATTCCTATATCTTCTCGTAAATAAAACCTATCAACTACAAGCTATAGATACAACCATAATCTCTTCATATATTAACTAGGTTTCTCGTATATTAAATAATGTTAGCATTCTAGAAATAATGCGTGGCAAGTTACTTTTTCTCGAATAAAATATGTACATTGTTTGCTTGGTATTTTGATTCGGGGGTATAACAGGACGAAATTTACATATACCAGCGTTTTATACCATAATTTCACGGAATCCATTTCATTTACACGTGCTTTGTAGAGCTTCATAATTAACGTTTCAATATGAGCAAAATAAATTCTAGAGCGTCGTGTATAGTGGTAATTAGCAGTTTGTTTCAATTAAATTTGAGGTTAGCAAACTAGTAAATTAATACTTTGTTTTCACATAAAACATAGACTCTGCATTTATTATGGTTGATAGGCTCTTATGCACCACAGCAATGTTGTTTTAAATTAAATAATTTTACCATGTAGTATGATGCTAGGTGAGTAAACATGAAATAAACTAGAATCATGATTAGACTTTCAACTATTTACTGGAATCTAGAAGAGTATGAGTATATTTTTAATTGAAGACAGTGTATAATATCTACAGAAATATGTATAAGTTAAATATCACCAAGCGAGAATATTTAAGAAAATTCTCGAATGAGAAATACAAAATACGCGAATCCTTGTAACTATTTATCAGTTGAACAAATTTATTACAGGGTAAATGCTAGAAAACCTTTCTAAACAAAAATTAAACCTAGTAGATGGTCAAAAAATGTTCTTTGGACTGATTTACATAGAAAACTATATATATGTTAGCTAATATTTCTATTAAAAACGATTAGATGGTTTGTTTTTATTTTATTCCGCGGCAGTTTTGTTGTTTCCTAATCCAATAAGAGAGGATGCTTCAGAAACACAAACACTTGACTCTAAAAGGAGGTTACCAAACAATACGGACAAAATTCAATTTCCAGATAGCGTATTATTTTGGCCAAGAAGTAAAAACAAAACGAATCTAGGTGACGAGTCTTTAATGCTTAATATTTTAGGTATTTTGCCTTTAACCTGTTAATTTTTTCATACCACTCCACTTACTACAAACTTAATGAAAACAAGCAATGAATCAAATTAAATACAGAATCTTTGTTGGGATTGTTAAGAGGGCGACCTGAAATGTTTCCGGAATTGGCAAGAGATGGCGCACGAAAGTTGAAGGCGATTCATTGATCGGCAGGGGGAACCTTTTTTATGTTTTTATAGTTGTTGTTTAAAAGTGTGTTTTGTGTAGCAAGTCGGGCGGTTACACAAAAATAGATACAATCAAATTTTGTCCAGTGGTAAAACACTTCTAGATGACTGGGAAAGCGGCCACGGAAATTCGAAATATTTTGCTCGAGGTTCATGGCGGATGTACTCCATCATTTTTGACGATCAGATTCTAGGTGAGCGAGTTCAAACGTGGCCGCACAAGCACCAACGATGAAATAGTCGACAAGATTTATGATGTCGTGTTAGCCGATCGCCGATGAAAGCTGAAAGAGATAGCAGAGACAACAGGCATCTCAGAAGAAATGCTTTGGTCATATCCTATACGAAATTTTGCGTATGAAAAAGCTTTCAGCGCGATGGGTACCGCGTTTGCTCACATCGGAGCAAAACGAAATCGGGTGACCGTTTCGGTGGAGCGTTTGGCCAGGGCCCAACGCAATTCAAGGGATTTCTCCATGCGGTTCGTAACCTTGGACGAGACTTGGAACAGTCGAAGAAGTGGATTTCTTCAGGCGAATCGGCTCTGAAGAAAGCAAAGACTGTTCCATCGGCCAGAAAGGTCACGGCGACCATTTTTTGGGATTTTCAAAGTGACTATCTGCAGGCGGGAAGGACGATCACGGACCAATACTACAGCAATTTAATGGCCCGATTCGATGCAGTATTGAAGATTGAGAAACGGCTTCGTTTGCACCTGAAGAAAGTGCTTTTCCGCCACGGCAACGCACCGGCACATTCATCCCGCATCGTGGTGTCCAAATTGAATGAGTTGCGATACGAACTAGCCTCTCATCCTCCATATTCAACCGAACCTAGCCCCCAGCAACTTTTTCCTATTTCCAAACCTGAAAAAATCACTGGGAGGAAAGAGATTTGCCTCAAATGAGGCTCTGACGGCTTGAAGAGACTGGACCACCGTTTGAAACAACGCATTGATTTTCGAGGAGACTACATGAAAAATAAAAATAAAAACCACACCAATACCGTCTTTTTCTTGTCGATACCAGGTCGCCCTCGTAGTTATTACAATTTTCCTGTTGGGAAAAAATTAAATTCTTATATGAACAAGCAACATTTTAAACAGTTCATACAATGAAAATCAGTGTACTTGATTTACTCCTAATCATATTTAGTTTCATTTTTTAATAAAAGAAAGTTTGTTGATGTTTTTTAAACAATAATTTTTTCTTTGGTCACTTCTAATTCTCAATCTTCGTTACAAAATCATAATTTGGAGAGGTATGCTATTTTGAACTGCCCAATATACTCGTTTTTAACATCTCATTCAATTCAACAATCGAATTAAACAAAATTAATTTAATCAACTTACCTGGGGTTGTATTCCTAAAAGAAAAAGAAAACATCTGGGCTTATACCTACCTATCAACGTAATCAGGAAAAGACCAGCGGCGTACCCGTAACCGTATCGCATATCCTCCGATTTGTCTTCGATGAACGTAACCAATCTGTTTAAAAGCATCGGCCCGGCGAATCCCGCACAATCAGCAGTCAACCTCAGCAGGCCGACGGCGTAGAATTGAAAGCCGAAGCATTTGTGCAGTGCGCGAAATAGCGATACGTTCCGACTGTCCGGACTCACCACACGGACGTCCTCTTCGACCGGAACGGATTCGTAACCGTTAGAGCCTCGCGACAACGACCCATAACCTAAAAAATAAATATGTCGTAGCTAGGCGTTCGGTTGTACAATAGATTTCATTCTGGACGTCCAGGTTCGATTTGGGACTAGAATATTCGCTTGTTTTAGGGAAAATTTTATATATTCGTTTATATTGTTTTTAAAATACTAGCAATTCGAGTAAAAAATATTCGGTAATAAATGGTATTACTTTTGTGCGAATAAAAGATTAGCTAGTAATACAAGCAAACAAGTTTTTAAATTATTTAACCTGTGACGAAAAAATACATTGGCTCTGCAGGGTAGCAATGTGTTAAATTCCATTAAATCAGATCGTAGAAACCAATATAAGTAATATTTTTAGTATAAAAGGCTTCAATTGCAGACATACAAAATCCATTCGGTACAGAATAAAAATCAGAAATATATATTATAGTTTTACCAAATGTTTAACTCAAACAAGATCTAGCTACTTCAAGCATTTCAATAAGAGAACTTTAGCAGAAGTATTAACTATACAAAGTTAAGAATAAGATTTTATTTTATTACATTTATGGAAATTGCAGTCAATACAAGAATTGATATAGTGAAACACTAGCAAACCTGAAAAACAGAAAGGGCCTGGGTTCAGATCAAACTGTTAACGAAATGCTTAAGCGTGTAAGATCTAAATTGGTAGCAGTAATCACATCATTGTTTTAAGAAATTATCTCGACCCAAAAAGTGCCCGCTGATTAGAGAAACAGCATCACAATACCGATCTATAAAAAGGGAAACAAAAACGACCCGGAGAATTACAGAATGATATCTTTACTGACCAGTACAAATAAGCTGGTAACAAAAATTATTACAAACAGGATAGAAATAAACGAAGAACAACAAGACTTCAGATAGAATAAATCGACAGTGGACGCAACCTTCATTCTTCGACAAACGATCCAAAAATCCCTCGAATATAGTAACCCTTTGTTTCTTTGTCTAATAGATCTGAAAACAGCGTTTGATAGAGTAGAGAGTTTTGATAGACCACAAAAATGCGAAGACGAGCCCAACACGAACTCAACGGCATTTAGCAGAAGCATTACATGTGTCACAAGAAGCAATCATCAGACGTTCGTGTGGGACGGATGGGTTGAATGAAAGTCAAATAGAAAGTCGCAAAGTCATCTAGGAAATGCTGCTTCAACGCAACGAAAGGAAATCATTTTTGTTTCGAATTGTGACGGGTGACGAAACATTTTGAAAACCATAAACGGAAAAAATCGTGGCCTCCACCTGGCGAAGGCATCCCTTCAACACCAAGGCCAAATCGTTTCGGCAAGAAGAACGGTATTGTGTATCACGAACTCGTCAAGCCCGGCGAAGCTATTAATGCGCAACACTATCGTCAAATGATTAATTTAAACCATGCATTAATCGACAGTCGATCGGAATGGGTCAGAAGATATGACAAAGTGATTTTGTTACACGACAATGCGCCATCTCACCCACCGTACTCTCCAGACCTGGCGCCATCTGACTATCATCTCTTCGCATCAATGGGGCACACGCTCGCAGAGCAGCACTTCAGCAATTTTCTGGAAGTTGTAAAATGGTTCGACGAATGGTTTGCCGCACAAGGCAAGCAGTTTTTCTGGCATGGTATCAATAAAGATGGGTGAAATGTGTAGAAGCCGATAGCCAATATTTTAAATAAAGAAATAATAATAATTTCCCTTGGAAATTACATGTTTCTTTTTAGTAAAAAAAGAAACGGAAACAACTTATGTATACACCTAGTAAATCGCAATACCGGAAAAAACCTTCTAGAAGCGTAGCCAGTCAACGAAATAATACCACTAACACGTTTAGAATTATTTAAAATGCCGTAGAAAGTACATTTTCGCCTAATCTTAACCTTCCCAGCCCTTCCCAACAGCTCCCAGCTACCGCCACCTGCAGTTAGTACTCTCCACATCCCGGATTCCACCGTGCTTAGCTGAGAATTCACTCAAGCGAAGCGGACCTGAAGAAATTCCTGGGCAAACTGAACAGGAAATTTTGCGAGAAATTCCCCATCTGCGAGAACCAAGCCATGAAAATGGTCACCCAACATAAGACAGTTACTGAATCCCTCAGAAAGTTGTTTTCTAATAAAGAGTATCGTTCTCACCCGTATAGCTACTTCAACTAATTCCAATGCTTTCAGAATTGGAAGACATGCCAAAGAAGCTAGGAAGTCCAGCATGAAAACTTCAAGAATCTAAGAGAAGGATCAGAAGCGCCAGGAAGTTCCCAGTAAGAAAGAAGCTGGAAGATGGCGACAGGAGCCCCGCAAGCTCCATCCCCAATTTTCCTCTTGGTCTTTATCATTGATTAAAAAAATAAACATTTTTACCAGGATTTAATGCAGGCTAGGATCATGTTTTTAGAAAAGAAATTTATATCCCAACCAATTTACTTAATATGTTTATTTTTTTTATTATAGCAGTTATAAGAGGATGGCAATGTAAAAAAAGAAACGATTTTTATGGTAATGACCAGACTTTTAACCCGAATTGTAAATGTATGTAACAATCACCCAATCGTTCACATTTAAATAAAATCTTACAAAAATTTCTTCCGAATTACTTCCAAACTACAAACAGTAAATGATCCATCCTTGTAGGAGGAAGGTATTAGAATTTCATCATTCAGCACAAAAGTTCGAAACTTCCAAGCGATCTTCTATCCCACGAACAATAAACACCAAATCATTTTCACGCTTTACCTACCGTGAGGCCTTCTCGTCGTACTCCTCTTTCTGCTGGGGGTATCGTCGGTTCGTCCAATTAACGCCCGCTCCAACTTCCTGCTGAGCGTGTCGCTCCTAAGCGAATCGGGAAGATCGAACAGGTCGTCGGCGGTTCCCAGCTTCTCGTCGAGCCCTTTCCGCATTAAAGGGTTCACCCAGTAGAATAGCAATTTCGACAACCACGTGGCGTCTTCCATCGCGACGCCTAGGTAGTTAGGGTCGCGTTCCTCGACGAAACGTAGGTACGCGTTACCAGGCAGCAGGGCTTGCGATTCGCTAGGCTGCCGATGGCAACGAGAAAAAAAACACCGACGTAATAAGGTAGGCGCTCTTTACTTTACGTCAAATTCGTTTAGTGCATTAGCAAGGTAAGTGAGAACAAGAGGTAAGTGCGTGGTGGCTATAGAGGTTTGGGGACTAATTATTAAGTAAGCTGAAGAACGTTAATTTGGTTAGTATCACCGTAACACTCCCAAGCGATTACATCTTTCTTTTCCGTAAGTTGGTATTATGTAGGTACTTTAAAATTTCGTAATGAAAACATTTTTTCTAACAAAAATTGTCATAATGACATTGATAATGTGTTTTAAAAAGAAATGATCTCACCTACTTTTTGTGCTACGAGCAAATTTTGGTATGTTTTTAGACATCGTTTCCATATTTATGCCTATCCTTGAAATCTCTGTTTACTAGTTAGTAGGCGTAAATACAAACAAAAAGAACATTTACTGTCTCAAACAAATTTAAAGTTGTAGATTTCAACAAACTATTTTCATTGATTAGAACAAATGTAAAAAGTGATATATACATTCTAGAATTCCGTACACGCAACAATGCACAAACGATAATATAACAAAATGAAACCTGTAGCAGGAAGCAAAACATGTTGTAGGAAGAAATTAAGAAATTAGTTACTAAACCTTAAGGAAAACCATTCAATCACAGATTAGTGGAAGAAGTTTCGATATCTGTTAGTAAGCACATTAATTATTGTAAGTCTAGTTTAGTTTTAAGTACTCTACTCCCAACAGTGTTGCCAATCGTGGGTTACTCTACCGTAATTAAAATGTGATCAGAAAAAAATTTACTAAATTGGTAATGCGGTGGCGATTCATCATTAGTACATAAGTTAAGTTGCAGCCCTATAGCGTCAGTCGTTTACGAATAGTTGCCTGCTAAACAAGTCAATCCGGAAAAAAACTGGAACTATGGGGGAAATTGAACATCGTGCTATGATAAAGTTCCTTACAAAGCAAGGAAAGGACGCTCAAACCATATTGAATGAAATGGAAACCGTTTATGGGGAACAGTGCCATAGTAAATCAATGATTTATAAGTGGCATGGTCTTTTTAAACATGGTCGGGAGTCGATTGAAGTCGACCCCCGCTCAGGACGGCCAGTTGAGGCCACCACATCAGACATCGTCGAAATAGTGCAAAAATTTCTACTGCAAGATGCCCGTTTGAAGAAAAAACAATTATCTGCATTAGTTGGAGTACCAGATACCACCATTTTGCGTATCTTACATGACCACCTGGGTATGACCAGTCAGTGCAAGATACCCACCGAGAATGCTCACGCCGCTGCAGGAACAGCAGCGCGTCTGTGCGTTTAACCAATTTTTGGAGCTATGTGGAGACAAACCTGCACAGATTTTGGAGCGGATTGTTACCGGAGATGACACATGGGTTCATCACTTTGACCCTGAGTCCAAACAGGAGTCCATGCAATGGCATAAAAAGGGGACACCACCGCCAAAGAAATTCAAAGTGTCAGAATCGGCTGGAAAGTTGATAACTACTGTTTTTTGGGATTGTGAGGGAATATTATTGATTGATTATAAAGAAAAAGGTAGGAGCATAACCGGAGAATATTACGCAACGATATTAGAAAAATTAAAGGAGGCCATCAAGGAAAAACGTCGGGGAAAATTGACTAAGGGTGTGTTGCTCTTGCAAGACAAAGCGCCGGTTCACAAGAGCAAAGTTGCAATGGCTGCTCTGCACAAGCACGGCTTTCAATCAATAGTACATCCACCCTACAGTCCAGACCTGGCACCCAGTGATTTTTATTTGTTCCCCAATTTAAAAAAAGACTTATGTGGAAGAAAGTTTTCCTACGACAATGAGGTAAAGGAGGTAACTTTGGATTATTTTGGGGCGAAAGATAAAAAATATTTTTATGATGGTTTAGTAAAATGAATTCATAGATCTAATAAATGTATTGTGCTTAAGGGTGATTATATTGAAAAGGAAAAATAGATTCATTGTTTTATTTTATTTAAAACCCTTTCATTCCACGAACTTCTGGACCTCCCCTCGTATGAAGATACAGAAATTGCATTTTCCATGGACCAATGGAATACTATTAAAATATACTTAGTAATTTTTTACTACATATATTTCGATGAATATTCTGAATAAATTAAATAACAAGAAATTTCCTATGATATAAATACGCAACCGAAGAAAACACAATAGCTGTGATCTTCGTCATTTTCAACATACACAGCACTTTTTAATCGCATTGTACATATTGCAATTATAAGAAGTCTGGGAGCGCTTTGATATGGATTATATGAAACATATTTTAAAACTGAAATTAGTACAATGAATAACCCCAGAAACCGAAGACTAAATATATACTTATTATTGTGAATTAAATGTCTAATTCTAATAGTATAGTTCTATATGATTTGTATCACACAGATATTGGCAACACTAATTTCCATTTAATTTAGTTTAGAAATCCCATGGCGAAAAATGGTGATATTTGGCGTTTGGCACGTCTTCCTATCATCATAAAATAATCCACAATTTAATGCCATACGCAAGTTGATATAGATTGTACACATTTGCATTTATGAGCGCTTTTGATAATAGTATCAGTTATTTCCGATAGTTGGCGCAATTCAAATTTTTTAATGATATTTCTTTGAAGTAGTGTTCTTTTTGTAAATGTTTATATTTTCGAGAGTGTTGAGGCACTAAATATAATACCAAGAAATTGAGTAGAAAATACACATTTCCTACAAAATTCAAGTAATGGAAGGCCACGTGTAGGACTCTTTTGTTTTGAAGAGATGTTTAGCACAAAACTATTGTTTTATTTAGAAAAAATATTGTAAAGTAGAGTAGATAAAATAGTTGCATATCTTAATTTTATGGATTTTGCTAAAGATGATTTTATTGAAACGATTAACGACTTAATCCAAAGTCCACTGGCTTTATTTTCTGAGTTATTTAAAGCAGTGTTTGTGACTGCAATACTTGTCAGAATACACCCAATAAAATTGTTCCAGTTTTGCAGCAGACCGATAGTGTATAACGACAAAAGGGTAGTGAGTGACCAAAACTCCGTACAGAAGAAGTGATGGTAGTATTAGATAAATAATGACTGATACCCCAAAAACTTCAATACGAACTGCTACTCAACAAACTGTGTGAAAAGAAAATTTACGATTATTTCCGTATAATAGGACTTGTTTAAAATCCTATATATGTATATTAAATATTAATTAACCGCGGCAAGTAGCATTTTGTGAGTGCCTTTCAAATAATTTTAACGATAAAGTGCTGAACAAAACTTTCGTCCCCCAGGAAGAGGAGTGAAGGAGGATGTGAAGTGATACAAAGCTCAGTAATTTTTAAATGTTAAAGCTCCTTTGCATTTACAAAAAGTTGATGTTTGGTACGGTATAAATAGAAAAAAGATTATCGGTCCAATTTCTTTTGATGGTACTTTGAATGCAAAGAGACATTGATAAGAAGTACTGTTGGTTTTCTTTGACGAGTTTCCTAATAATTAAATAGTTTTGAGTTACTTTCAACAAGATGCACAACAAGAAGCAATAAATATGATACAAGAAGCGCTTGGTAATCGTTTAATTGGTTTGAATTTCCTCCAAGATCTTATGTCATTTCCTTTTATAGCATTTCTTTAAAAAGAATAATTTATGAAGCAACAATGCAAAATTACATAAATTTGCAAGATAGTATTATAGAAGTTTCTAAACACCCGTTATAATCCAAAACACTAAGAATTATACAATTCAAATAAGGAGCTATTGCACTGAAAACGTTATTAAACTTGAATCTGATTAAAATTTCGTTTTCAGGTACAGAACATATTGCAATAGTTAGTGGATCAATCAATTAAAACTGAAATTTTGGTTTAAAGTATTAGATATCAAGTTCTTGGTGCGATTATTTTTTTTCAAACACATAGTTCCTTAAGAATCGTAATAAATACATTTGGGATACTAAATTTCATAAGCTCACTTATTTCCGAGTATTGAAACAAACTATACCTATATACGTCACGCATCCCTTGTTGTACTAACTAAATGGACATGTCAACTTAAAGCTATACAGCAGCTACTACAGGATCACGTCGAAACTCACCCTGATCCTTTGATGTTGTACGTAGACCGTATCTCCATCATTCGGAATTAGCGTCAAGGCGTACAAGACGTGTAAAACCACTGTGAGTATAGAAAATCCGTAGCAAAGTGACAAGCCGTAATTAGGCTTATCAGCCGCCCTGTATATCAGCGAACGGGATCTCATCATGATAATGTTCAAGACGGCGATAATAGTCCACACGAAAGAAACGAAAACGGGTCCCCGAGCGCTCAACCCCAATTTATTCCGCAAACTTAACGTATACCCGAGGTGCGTTAGCCACGTTAGGCCTTGTACCGCGGATAGGAAGTAGAATATCGGATATTTTTCGGCATCGTCGTCAATTAAAACGATGTACACCTCTAATACTGGGACTAAAGTCAATAATGCTACAACACCGCAACGTATATTAATCGCTCTAAGCGGCACTAAACCCCGGGACACGCTGTGCAGCTGATTTCCAAAGTAATACGCGGATACGACGGCTAAAATAACCATTGCGGGGATTTGTAGGCATAATTCTTGGAAACATATTCCTAAATCGTGCGTGCCTTGGGACCAAATTTTTAAACCGTCGGGTCCGCACAAATCCTCCCAGTTCCATCTAGGTAGAGAATTCGGAATTTCCATTATTACCGATAGGAGAAAATATCTGTAATGGAAAACATCAAATTCTGTAAATAAATACATAAAAGTTTTAGATTTGTAAAATAAAACGTGCTCTGTACTAGTTTACATTTGCCAAACTTATATTAATTGTACGTTAAATAATTACCATATGGAACTAACCTGGCACAACAAACAAAGAAATACAGATCACGAATCACAGCAGAAGTAAACGAAGAACGACAACCGCATTATTGATGTATCATATTGGGTGAACGGAAACAAAATTGACTATTACATATTGACTAAACTCCACATAATCTGTGAGTATTGATGTATACTTGTATTGCGCTTTTTATCACACTAATTAAGATGATTCACTAGTTGTTGATTCACTAAAATGTTTATTAGGTTATGTTGTCACTTAACTGACAGCTCTACCATTATTCAGCCGAGAGATGAACCTTCACGAAGTTTCCCATATCTAATTTCGGTACACTTTCGGTAGATGTCGCCACAGGTATGGAAGTGGATGAAAACGATCCTGTAATCGAATTACTTAACTATTTAATTCAAAATAAAAGTATTTGCTTTAAAAATCAACAGAGAGACGAGGCCGATATTACTGATGAAGAAAAATTAAATATCGCCAAAGATATTTATTATAAAAGCAAGTCTATATTTTTATTACGTTTCGGTAAATTCATGACCAAGGAACAATTAGAAATGTTCGAATCAAATTCAGGCGATTCAATGGAAGACGAAGAGACAAAATTGATTTTAGCGAATTTAACGCGTGCATATTCCGAAACAACAAAAGGATTAAAAACAAAGAACCGAAGGTATGAAGCTTTAAAGCAACTGATCGACGAAAAATCTTATTTTTCCGAAGTTGAAATGATGAAACGGAATCCTTTGCTGTACGAGCAACTCGTAGGTCAATTTCTAAACGAGGAGGAAAGGCGTGAAAGGGATCGCGCCGAAAATAACAACACTCTCGTTAAGATATTGTTAGAAGGAATGGAAAGAGATGAAGCTTTCGACAGGAAGAAGAAACAGCAAGAAGCCGAAGACGATGCAATGGAAGAAAGCGATTCCGATGAAGAAACTGACGAACATATCAAACCACCTCCGCGGGAAAAGCCTTCAACGTCGCGTTGGGGAGAATCTCCCGAAATGCAAGAGAATATAATAAGCAAAAATCAACTTTTCTCGAATAATCAGAAATTTATCACGCAGCAAGAACGACAATTATTAAGAGATGAATTTATGAGCATCATGTACGCGAATTTTTTGAACGGTCAGGATGATTTCGATTATACAACTGTAGATAACAATGACGCGTACGATAACATCGATATTTTAGACCATGACGAAGAGGACAAATATTTTGATTCGGAAGAACCTGATGCGACGCCAATTGATGGTGAAAATAAGAGAAGAGAACCTGAAAGTTCTGAGGATGAACTAGATATTTACATGAATGCCCTGAACCAGCATCCGACGGTTATTAAACTAGCTGAAGATCTCCAGAATCTTAAAAATAATTAATTTAGTATGCATTATTGTAAAAAGATAAGATAAGATAAAGTTTAAAAAAATGAAAATTATTTTTTCTCTAAATATTTCGTTTAATTTACCGATGTTTCATCTTAATTACATATAAAACTATGTAATAAACAAATAGTAAATGTCTGCAAGTACAGTTAAACATTATCCTGAATAGTGTTTTCTTCTTCGTGTTATTTAATAGCTGTGATGAATACACTACCGCACATAAATTTAAAACCACCTTGAGAAATCTGTATCAAGATTTAATTAAAAACAAAACAACACGTTTTAATGAGGACCGACGTCTGTCTTTATCGCGTCACAGAGACGAATGAACAGTCATACAGAATGAACAGTAAGAAAGTAGTTACGTTTTGATTTCGGAATTATCATTTTTGTGTCTACGATTGTGAGATCCTTTGTGTAAAAATGACTAATATATTGAGCACTTTAGGTCTCTGTCTATATAATACGGTTAGGTATCTAATTAAGAACGTCCTTTGTAAAACTACACAACTTTAATTACACACAAGTGATTGACACTTACATCTCTATATGTACCTGACGCTGGTTTTACGCCGCTCAATAGCAGTGAAATATTTAAGACAGATTTACAGTATAACAAAACATACGTTGTTTGCATTGGTTAATAAAACTTTTTTAGTGGATACAATTTACTTATGTGGTTTATGATTCGCAAGTTTCAATCATTTTTTTTTCAAATAGATCTATCATAAGTTATTTTATAATGGCTACCGGCAGCAAGAATTTATATCTGCTTCTGGGGTTACGCAGAGCTACAACTTAGGACCACTATTGTTTTTATTATTTATTAATGATCTATCAGTTAGCCTATCCTGTCCGGCTTTGGTTTATGCTGATCACATTAAGATTTATACCGCTGTTTCCAACCAAGAAGATCTTGCAGTCCTTCAGAAAGATGTTGATAACCATCTAGTACATAGGCAATAAATTCAAGCTTACTGTCAACAAATGCCGGCAGATCACCTACGCGCACAAAACAAATATCATCTATGCAGTAAAAGGGGAGATTGCACCTACGGTTGAATCATTTAAAGGTTTTGGAGTTATTTGGATAGCCGTTTAAGCTTTGCTCAGCACATTAAAGAATTCTCCTTAACTTGTCCTAAAAGGTTTAGCTTCATAGTGCGGAGCACCCGGCACTTTAGTGACATGAATATGTTAAAGTCGTTGTATTTTGCCTTTGTAGTAAGTTGTCTGGAATACGCTTGTATTATTTGGTCCTCTTATTATAACTGCCATCAGCTTACATTGGAATGAGTTCAACGCCGTTTTCTTAAATTTGCATGCGTTCCTTTAAAGAACGCAGAGAGACTTACTGCTCTCAATTTGTCTTGGAATTAGTAAATAGATTCGTTAATTGCTGTGATTTATTATCTAAGTTGAACTTTCATGTATGCACCTCGTTTTTTGCCTAGATTCTATTCTACGTTTGCACTGCCTCTTCCGAAAACTAATATTTTGCCATCATATTTAATATGTGTAGCTTAGGAAATAAATATTGTAATTCATTTCTAGTTAAATTTTCAATAATGTTATTTTGTTTGGCATAATTTCTAAGCTGCTTCAAACGAACGACACTTAAAACACACTAAATGCGTTCACAAGTGTTATTCAATAAATTTTGCAGGGATACTTCGCGCTTCGGAGATTGAAATTTGCGATGGATTTTGTAATATGGCAGATACAAATCATATCCGTGTTAGTTAGCTCCTCTTCTTAATGCATTGTACTGTCCTTTAGAAAAAAATTGGGGAAATTAGAAGTGCCACGGCTTCTTGAATAACTTGATTGTTGTTTTCTTGGGGACCTCCAATGAGTTAAAATTTGCTTCGATCGTGAAGAAGCTATTGTGATCATCTCGTCGAAAAGTTGTGCTCCAACTGGATCACCACTGTGTTTTAGCATTTTTCAACACTACAAGGATTATTTAATGAAAGAAATACAAACTTTTTGAGGTTTTGAAAATTTGTTGAATAAAATATATAAACTTTAATCCAAGAATCCCATCGTGTTATTACAGGAACGGGAGGCAGCAATAAAGTAGGATACTGTACTGAGAGATGCCTATGAAGGTGCTTTATTCTGTGCAATTCGTACAAGTTACATGGATCAATTTCCTTTAGTAATTTACTTGTCTTCAAGATGTATGCCGCCGCATTGCTAACAAATAAAAGGATCCTAAACCTTTTGGTTTTAGTCAAATTGTAGAACATTTTCTAGACTTTCACTAACAATGTTTCTTATAGTTTCACCAGTAATCTGATACGTAATCTTAGAAGATATTAAAGGAAGCGTGGAAGGCGTATTTCGATTCAAAACACGAGCTATTCCATTTGTTACACAACGATCTACTATACCGACAGTTTTATCACTGCTAATCCACACACATTGGTTAGAAATATTTAATTTAATTTGTTATATAAGTTTTGTGTAACATTCTATGAAATATTGTTTCCGTGATGTTGAAGGGTCGGGTCCCTTTGTATTGTTTTCAAGAAATGCTTTCAATTATGGTGAAGCAGTTTGTGTAAGGAAATATTGGTTGCAACAAATGCTTCATAGAGGTCTTCATAAAGGTTGTCAGGCGAAATATTTTGCTTATGTTAACGTGCCACGTTTGCCCACATTTTAAATGCTTTGAATAAATATGGCATATTATTTCCGTATCATTCACAACTTACAGATATTACAGATATTGTCACTAATACCAGCCACATTCAAATAATACTGGGAATATTCAAAAAGGAAAAGGAGAAAGATACAAGACCAGAAGTAACCAAAATATATTTATAGTTTTTGTGATCTTATAAATATTATAACGTTATATGCTAAAACTATAGTTACATTGCCGTGGTATTGGTTTTTACCATCCTAAATTTATGAACGATAGTGTACATATGTAACATATTTACATTAAGAGATGTAAATGTTCTTAAATAACGTAACTGAAAAAATTTGAATTTTCTTATATCTATTACAAATTTGTAACATCGAAAATTCAATTCCAATGCCTTGTATTACATGATATCAACATTAATTCCAATTACAGAGTTTTCCTAAACTTGCTGAACAGTTTTATCATGTAGGAAACATAACTTTCTTAACCACCAACTCTATAATTTCGTAACGCACTGTCATTTGGTACGCCTTTTCGTATAAGTATTAATATTTAACTTATGCAGTCATATTGTATTCACAAAATTGTTGTATTTTTCCATATTTTGTAAACACTAATTTGCTTTATCTAATTTTAGTGCTGTTTAATGGCGAAAATTACCATAAACTTCGTTTTACGATGCTTTATAAATCTCTGTGTTTATACAACTCAAATACGACGTCTATCACCTTATAAATATTCAACGCTTTTTTGCAGCAGTGAATGTTTCCTGTTTTTACGAGTAATTTCAATTTGCGGATGAAATTTGATAGAGTGACAGTTTTTATATATATACCGAGTGGATCATGGACGTTAATAAGCGTGTTCTAATATATGATATTGAAGAGAATTGAATGTGATTTCTTGATTATCGAAGAGATAAAACATCTTTCAGTGTTTCTTATACGAAGGTAACCTGAAAAGTCGTCAAAAGTATTCTGGCAATGTAGTTACGCATGCATTGAAGGATAGTTTTGGAAATTTGAACCATGTGGAACGCTCAGTTGTTATTTAGTAAACATTTGTGTTAGTCGATGTTAGTATTTCTGTACAAATGGAAAAATCGAATACCGAGCTGTCATTAAATTCTCTCAATTCAAAGGGAGTGTATCTACATACGCAAATTAAAGCTACGACGGACGTTGTTTACGGGGACTTTGTACGATCATTTGTCACGGTGAAATTTTGGGCAAATGAATTTAAACGAGGTCGTTCCAATTTGGTTGACGATCAAAAACTGCAACTGCTACCGATAACAAAATTCATCAGATTATGTTAGGCGATCGTGGAGTTAAAGTTAGAGAGGTAATAGAGGTTGTGGGCATCTTAAGAGGACTTGTTTTGCGTATACTGATTAAAGACTTCGGCATTAAAGCGGTAACCACGCGTTGAGTGCCGTTCTTGCTCACTCAGAACTAAAAACGTATTCTAACCAATATTTCCAACGAACTGTTAGAATAGTTTGAGCGAAATAAATCGAAGTTTCGGGCTCAATAAAGTTTGGATACATCACTATACTCCTGAAAAGAATCGCAAGACAGTGGATTACAAAGCTAGAATTGGTTTTGAAAAAAGGCGGAGACTGTTCCAACCGCAGAGAAAGTGATGTTTCTTAAGGTAGTTATGGAGTTGTGTTGAATAAAATAATGACTCTTTTGTTGATTTCAAATAAAACCCTTTGGTTTTCTCACTTTCATTATTTGATCTACAAAACACGCGGTGTTTGCGCGCCCCAAACTTAGGTAATGATAATGATTGCTCCCCTTTCCGTCTACTTCGCTCTGTGTTCTCTATTCTTCTTAAGTGGCGTACATCGCGAAATTCAAAATAACGGAGCCAACCATACAAGCTGTGTTAATTGACTACTTTGAAAAAGGATAAACAATAACAGAGGTATAGTACCCATCATTACTTGAAACTTTGAATTAAAAAAAAATTATTCCACCAAGATCGTCATGCGTCAATGGTTGGAATGGAAAAAATTCACATGACAATTCGAGTCGATTGACCACATATTTATAGATTTACATCTCAGCATATTTAGACATTGTTGTGTATTGTAGTGAATTTTGGAACGTCTTGTCTTCTTTTGCTCTGATTTAAGGTTCTCGTGAAAATTTTCCGCATGGTCCGTCGACATGTTCACATACATACGATTTTGCTGACATTGAAGGGTTCGTGAGATGCTGCCATGTCATCAATTCCAATTGCTCTTCCCATAAAAGCATATTTTTGTCCTTGTTTAATAATATAATCGTAGTAACTTAACTTCATTTTAAAAATTATTCTATTTGCATGCGGGAAATGGTATAAAAATTACTTTAAATACTGTAAAAGTACTCATACGAGGGCGACATGAAATGCTTCCGAAATCGGCAAGAGATGGCGCGCGAAAGTTAAAGTGAATTCGTGGGTCGACAATGGTAACTGGTAAAATTTCGGACGTCTACTGTCAGGCGGTTTCGCAAGAATAGATAAGATCGAATTTCGTGCAGTGATAAAACACTTCTGGATGGCTAGGAAAACGATCACGGAAATTCGAAATATTTTGCTAGAGGTTCATAGCGGATGTTGACTCCATCATTTTCGATCATCACCTTCTACATGAGACAGTTCAAACGTGGCCCCACAAGTACAAGTGACGAACCACGCAGTGAACGCCCAAAAACCTCTACCAACGATGAAATGGTCAACAAGATTCATGATGTCGTGTTAACCAATCGCCGATTAATGCTGAAAGAGATAGCTGAGACAACAGACATCTCAGAATAAATGCCTACACGAAATTTTGGGTATGAAAAAGCTTTCAGCGCGATGGGTACCGCGTTTGCTCACACCAGAGCAAAACAAAATCGGGTGACCGTTTCGGAGGAGTGTCTGGCCAGGGTCCAACGCAATCCAAGGGATTTCTTCATGCGGTTCGTAACCGTGGACGAGACTTGGAACAGTCGAAGAAGTGGATTTTTTCGGGCGAATCGCCTCTGAAGAAAGCAAAGACTGTTCCATCGGCCGGAAAGGTCATGGCGACCATTCTTTGGGATTCCCTAGGTGTGATCCTCATCGATTATCGGCAGAAGGGAAGGGCGATCACAAGGCAATACTGTAGCGATTTATTGACCCGATTCGATGCAGTATTGAAGAAGAAACGCGAGAATGCAGCGGCTCATTCATCTCGCATCATCGTGTCCAAATTGAAGGAGTTGCGCTACGAATTAATCTCTCATCCTCCATATTCACCGGACTTAATCCCCGGCGACTTCTTTCCCAAACTTGAAAAAATTACTGAGAGGAAAAAGACTTGCCTTAGGTTATCGCCGCTACAAATAGCTATTTTGCAGGCCTCGAAATATCCTACTTTTCCAACGGCTTGAAGAGACTAAAGGACCGTTTGAGAAGGTGTATTAATCTTCGAGGAGACTACATCGAACAATAAAAATAGAGAGCCACACCAATACTGTGTTTTTCTTATCGATTCCGGAAACATTTCAGGTCGCTCTCGTATTGAATAAAATAAATTAAACGAATCGAATGTCAGCTTGCTAGCGGTTGTCGTAGATTTGTTCATTTTGGAATAAGAGCTTCCTAAAACCAGCATAATTTTTGTCTCTACTTTCTTAATAAATTGTAACTGTTATTTTTACTAACTAACACATTACATTTTCTGTAGATATATCATTTGACTTTAATATAAAAAATTTCTTTAATCTTGGCGTTATTTAATATTTGAAATACTTAAGAATATTAATGTGAATATTTCGAGTACTTAAATCATTTGTTTTCGCTTATTTCTAATTCTAACCGCCATAGTAAGCAGTACATTGTTTTCTCGCCATCGAAAGAAATAAATTAGAAAAAATCGCTGTCTAGGTTTCTTCTCATAGAGCATAGTCGAAGTGAAACTGTCCATCGCGACACGACGATCAGTTGTGCAATCAGGTTAATGGGTAATCAGAGTAAGTGATAATAGCCAACATATACATATTGAGGGGACAATTAAAAGTTTCACACAGGGACTTTATATGGGATATTACGAGTGTTTCCGATGCGGCGATATCCTGGTCTAGCGCTCAGACAAGAAAACGGCAGCACGCTGCAGCAGACGCGCTGAATTTCAACAAAAACGCTGTTCAACGACAATGAGTGAAATTATGAAAGTTCCCGACCGGCTAAATAGCGTCCGAATGGCCGTAGAAACGATATTATAGCGATGTTGCATATCGAAAACGTGACTTATTTACATAATTAGGTTATCGACCGAACGCGCGGACCAATTAATATTCATAAAGATCGAATATCTATCCGGTTATAATCGAAATTGAACGGGAATTGTTCACTACGATGTCGGAAATAAGTCATCTATTGATAATGCGGTGATATATTGGTATTAATTGTTGGTGAGGCAAATAAGGTAATTTATTTCCATTTCCCATGCATCATTATACAGGCTGATTCATTTTAAGTACGTACTATTATCTTCGTTATTATCAATGTTACATTAGAGATTAAATTCACTAACTAGTGGTGTTTCTATTAGTGTTAATAAAAGTGTAATCAAAGAAGATGTGATATTTTCTTTTCTGCTAGATAGAATAACCCACTGTAAATACATTGTACGAGGGAGACTTGAAATGTTTTCAGAATCAACAAGAAAAACGCGGTGTCGTTTTTTATTTTTATTTTACGATGTAGTCTCTTCGAAGATCAATACACTTTTTCAAATGGTGCTCTACTCTCTTCAAGCCGTCGGAAAAGTAAGTTTCTAAGTCTGCAAAATAGCGGCGATCACCTCCTCACTTGAGGCAAATCTCTTTCTTCCCAGTGATTCTTTCAGGTTTGGGAATAGGAAAAAGTCGCTAGGAGCTAGATCCGGTGAATATGGAGGATGAGAAACTAATTCCTGGAATTTGGACACGACGATGCGGGATAAATGAGCCGGTGCATTGTCGTGGTGGAAAAGCACTTTTTTCCGCTGCAAACGCGGCCGTTTCTCCTTCAATACCGCATCGAAGTCAATAAATCGCTGTAGAATTGCCCCGTGATCGTCCTTCCCTTCTGCAGATAGTCGATGAGGATCATACCTTAGAAATTCCAAAGAATGGTCGCCATGACCTTTCCGGCCGATGGAGCGGACTTTGCTTTCTTCGGAAAAATCCACTGCTTCGATTGTTTCCTGTTCTCCGATATGTAGTGGTGGATCCAAGTCTCATTCACGGTTACAAAACGCGTGGAGAAATCCCTTGGGTTGCGTTGGATCCTGACCAGACGCTCCACCGAAACGTTTGTCGGCCGATTTTGTTTTGGATATGGCCAACGCGTTCTACTGAGATGCCTGTTGCCTCTGCTATCTTTTTCAGCTTCAATCGGCTATCGGCTAACACGACATCATGAATCTTGTCGACCATTTCATCATTGGTAGCGGATTTGGGCGTCTACTGTGTGGTTCGTCAATTGCGCGTGTGCGACCACGTTTAAACTCGCTCACCCAGAACCTGATGGTCGAAAATGATGGAGTACATCCTCCATGCAGCAAGATGTTTCGAATTTCCGTGGCCATTTTCTCAGCCATCCAGAGATGTTTCATCATTGTACGAAATTCGCTAGACAAAAGACACTCTTAAGCAACAACTATTGATAGTAGACGTCTGAAATGTTGACAGTTGCCATAAAAAAGGTTGCCCTTATCGACCAGTGAATCCACTTTAGCCTTCGTGCGCCATCTCTTGCCGATTCCATAAATATTTTAGGTCGCTTTCGTGGGAAACAGGCAACAGGCAAACACGATTTTAGTATACTATCGGTAGAACGTAAGAATCGACAAATTACGTATTTTGTAAATTAGCTATGGGGTGCAGGAAGCATCTTATATTGAGATTATTTTACTGTTAGTTACTAACTCTTGAATAGTTATGTTTAATGTTAGGTTGGTAGCAACCTTAGTTACACAATATATACCCCTCACTTTAATGTGTTTCTATATCTCTAGAAGTCATGCTAAATCATGTGTTAACCAATGTTAAACTGAAGAATATGTGTGTAGAAAGAAGAATGATTGCACAAGAAAATCGAAGGTATATGCATATTTTAATATGTTTTAGGTATCAAAAAAACTGTTATTGAGTCATGAACATGCCACTGTAAGCTTTGCTAAAATTTTACATATAAAATTAATATGATACTTGGCATTTATAATAACAAATACTAATTTAATCAATGGAGCATGGCATTATCGACATTGTACTTGCTGGGTTACCGCGATATATTTCTAGATGTAGGTCTACGACGGTGGATCTGTATGCTGTACCTCTGACCCCCTTACAGTAAAACTACAGTGGCATTATATTTTTTTATTTTTCGACATAGTCTCCCTCTACATTGGCGCACTTGGTGCATCGGTACATCTCAACAGCCTCCTGGAAGAAATTTCAGCAAACCCCCTCTCTGCAGTTTGCATCACTTCATAATTACTGGAAAATTTTGCCCCGTGTAAGATTTCTTTTAATTTGGGGAACAGCCTGTGATTACTAGGAGCCACATCCGGTGAATATGGGGGGTGCTCCACTAATTCAGAGCCTGCTCTGTGTACAGCAGCCATAGCAATATCAGACGTATGGCTCGGAGCATTATCCTGATGAAACAGCATACGGTGCCTTAACTTTCCTTTATGTTTCGCTTCAATAGCGTTTCGTAATTTAGAAATAAGTTGTGTGTGGTAGGCCCCTATAATGCTCTGTCTCTTTTGCGATGATTCCTTGAGCATCCCAGAACACAGATAACAAAACTTTTCCAGCAGACCGCACGACCGTAAATTTGGATAAATAAGGAGAACCGTGATGTTTCCACTCTCTACTTTGCACTTTGATCTCGTAGTGGTGGATCCATGACAATTCCTGGTCACGTAACGACTATGAATGTTCTCTTTGGTTGCTTGGTACCTTTCCAAAAGACGATTACAATTCAACACCTTATTTCTCTTTTTGATCAATGGTTAACATTCGGGGTACCCCTCTTGCACTCATCTTTTTCACATCTAATTCTTTAGTCAGTATGTTGTGCACCACATAAGATGATAAGCCAGTATTAAAATATTATTTCATTTATACCAGACACCAAGTGTGCATATACATGAATATCTCTTAGGCTTCATAAACATTATTCAAAAAATATATGAGGGTCTAATAAACTGTTTAATATATAAAATCAAAGAATTTAATTTAGATATTAGAAATTACGTTTTTGTTCTAGTATGAATGGGCAAGGAAATGGGTTACATTAATCTTCAAGCATTCTTCACACCATTTTTTGCACATTCCCTCAATTAATTGTTAACGATGCTCTAAAAGTTAATCACCAAACGCTTTTTTATTTAGCCGACGGAAAATTCCCGATACAGAAAAGAAAAAAATACTAAATTGAAGAGTTACTATAGCGAATGAAAAAATAACAATAAAATACAAGCCCGGAAGAAATGTGGAACATTAAAATCAAGAGAATCAAGACTTCTACAGAAGAATACGAAATGAATATGGCCAAGAATCGAAAGAACCTTGTAAGAAATACTCGAGAACATTTTTCAGCCTGGCTAGAAATGAACAGAGATCTTAAGATTATCGTGAATACATTGAGGAAGATAACACAACCCAGAAACACGCCGCAAGGAAAATAACATTATATGTAGTAGTCAAAGTTTGATGAAAGAGTTTCCGATGCAAAACAAAAAATATTAAATTGAAGAATTACAGCAGTCAACTACAAAAATTATTTTTATTGGGAAAGAAACACCAAAGATACCAGCGCCGCCACTGTGTATAAGTGTATACGCACTTCATTAAATTACTTGTTTGGCTCCAAAATTCTCTTAATCTCAAGTGATTGCCTATTTCACATCATATAACACACACTAGAGTCGCCTCTGGATCTATCATTTATAATGATAGCAAACAATTTCTGTGCCACTAGTTTTAAAGTAAAATAAAAAAAAACTAAAATCTAAAAAGGGTATGACAACCTTTTAACAGTACAAACATGAACTGTTTGGTCATGTACAGTACGTTAAAGATTTAGTTCCCGTCCACTTTCTCCATAGATAAAGAGCACAGATACATTCGTGTGTACAACCGATCGCGTATTGTAAAGAAACCAATTCATTCGATTTCATTTTTACTTGACCACATCGGCACCTAACGCTATTTCCGGACCACGAGTCAATTTGACCTCGCAACTATTCGCCATTCCTAGCTAATTCAGAATCAACACGTTAACGTTACACAGACACATTTGTGTCGGGGCGACGTGTGTCGTCGATCCATCGGTCTGGCTTGCGTGCGGTGCCTCCATCTGAGAACTCTGTTGACTTTTCTCGTTATCGAATCGGTCTAACCGATTTTCGGCTTGGTTTAGCGACCTGCCTTGAATAGTTTTCACGTTGAAAATTAGAACGTTACCTCTTTTAATGGATATTTTCGCCAAGTGTTTGCGAATGCGGAGATTTCTTTCTGTAACTTCTAACTTTTGTATGTGTTTAGTGTAGACGAATACTATGAAGGTTACTTACATACATTGTTAGATTATGGAGGGGTACTCCTTGCTTAGCATACTATACTCCATTCACGTTAAGAATGCAGACTTGGAATAGATAGGCCTTAAAATATGGGTTTGCCATTGGCTAATCGGCGAGGTATATTCACACAGGAGAAATTGATGTAATTTCTTCATATGAAATTCTGTCTGTTGTCAAATTCGCTTACAATTTTCGTGTCATTGTTTCCTGCAGCTTTTCATTGTACTTTTTATCTATAAACAAGTTGTGGCAAAAATAATTTTTTTCAGAGTTCTTTTATCTCATTATTTCATAATTCAAGGTACTATACAATCGATTATATAAACAAAATAATTTCTACATTACTATTACGATTACAGCTTTGGTTTGGTATGGTTGGAGAAGCAGTAGTAGAAGCAGTTACAGGACCATCGAAGAAGCCTTAAGCGAAGCGTATTAACAGAGGCTAAATTGAGAATATGGTTGAAGAATTTATTATAACTACATTTTTGCCTAATAAATTAATATAATATGTATACACTTTGAATACTCTGAATGCTCATTTATATCTTAATGCATTCCATACATTTAGTTAAGATATTTTGTACAATGCAGTAATTTTAAAAGAACACGAGTACAAATTTATTATATCAAACATGTTATCGAAGAAGAGAGTATGATGTATTAACTGGATAATATTGTTGAAAATATATTTGAAGAATTTATCATAACAGCAAATACATGATTTTCGTCAGACCACTATTATCAAAATCTGATTCAAATATCTGTTAATATAATTTGCATAATAAATTGAAATTATTTATTCACCTTTTTCATTCTCCCTTTGATTTATGAATCAAATTCATATGTTTATTTCATTTGTTATTGTGTAAATAAAATGCTACCAGTAAAGAAATCTTCTTTATTAAATTTATTCCAGATATTAAGAGAAGAAAACTATATAAATTTGTAATATGTGCAGTTAAGAGATTGTTATAATTCATTAGGATATTTGCTTCTTATTGTACCCATTGATATGCATGTAATTATTTATTAAATGTACTATCATTGAAAATGTACATTGTACTGCAGCCTGAGTACAGTAAATAAGTATACTTGTATTGCTGTTTTCTTTTTCACCGAGCAGCTCATCTAATTTCATTATTGACAATAACCAAATTCTATGCAAGATTTAAGGATATTTGTGTTGCCATGTACTCTGAAGCCACTGGACTTAGATACAGTCCCTTTAAGCCCACTATGTATTGTTCATAATCATCAACATTCTTCCTTGTTTGGCTTTTTCTTGTATATATTGAATTGCTTACTTTCAACCATACCGTTGAAATTGATGGGGATTACCAACGGAGAGATTTAATTCATGACAAATGACTTGACATAACACTGTGTATATAACTATTGATGTCGAAGTTATATTTTCGACTCAAGTTTATCCATGGCAATATTGTTTTAAAACTTGTCATATAGGATTTATGTTCTCCTCAATTAACCCCAAATGCAATAATATATACTTTTTAATATAATTAAATAAGCTCCAACTATTTCGGTAAATGAAACAACGAAAGAATACATTTATATTGCAATTGTTGTTACTTTTACTTTATTATTGCGATATTATTTTACCAAGTCATATAACCATAATGTATTGCACATAAAATATGAAAAATTTTGCTATTAATTATACAATATTTTGATAACCAAACTTTGATGTTTACGATGTTGTCATTTGACAGTTTCATCGGTTAAATTTCACCAGTGTTATACAGCCGCCGATCGAAGCGGCGCTACCTACTGCATTCTTAACGTGAATGAAGTATAGAAATATCATCCAACTGCGCTAGTGTAAATTTTTGTTGAAATACTTTCCATTGAGCAATTTCTGCTTGCTTAGATAGCTAACTTTTGTTGGAAAATTATTGCATTAGAGGGTTTTCTTTCTAAGTATCTACTTTTCTTCACATCTACTATACATTTCTTCTTCTTAAATGTATAGAAACTGAGCTTTTCGGTGGCTTTTTATAGCTGCAATCACATTATTGTGAATCGAATATACACTATTGTTTCCAAGACTTTTATCACATTTTACTAATAGTGATTAAAATAAAAGCAATTCTAACAAAAAATAACAAAAAACTTCCGTTCCTCAAAGAAAGTCCCGTTCGTGCGAACAACTGTTCTCAAAATCCGGAGCATCCGCTCCACTAGTTTTTCAAGAACTATATTTGGCATATTAGTCCCATAAGAGCTCGATGGGATTTAGATCGGAGCTTTGTGGCGGCGATATCATTATTTATAAAATGCCATTATCTTGTTCTCCATGTAAGAAATGTTTACATATCATTGCTGAGTGTTTGGGGTTGTTATTCTGCATAAATACAAAATTTTCGCCGATTAGACGTTGCCTCGATGGTATTGAATTTTCTTGCAGTATTTCTATATAATCCTCTTTTCGCAAAATACGTTTGATTCACTTCAAGTCTTCTGTACTGGCGTAGGAAAAACAACCCTAAACAAGCACAGAACTTCTTCAGTGGCCTTGATTGTCCGAGCACCCCAAACTTTGACTCTTCAATCCATAACACCCTTTTCGAATCTCATATCAGCTTTTGCCTGTTTCCCCGTCGAAGTAGGTTTTCTTTTACGGTCGCGATTCATTTCAGCGGCTATTTCTGGTGTTGTCAGTCTCCTATTTGGCTTGCTCAGCAATTTTATACGCTCATCGATCTGAACGTGTCTGATCTCTTAAACTGTCCATGCGTCTGTGAATGATATCATTAACAGTTGATTTATTAACATGTATTTTTCGGAAATTTGACGCACTGAATAATCTTCTTGATGAAAAGCAACAATTATAGTGCGCTTTTCTAGACTTGTGGGTTTTCCCCGCGACATTTAATAACTTAATAACTTTAATCAGGTTAACATAAAAAGATACGCTCTTAACACTAACACGTAGGTTTATTTGGAAACTAAAGCATTTATCAATATACAATACGCTTACGGGTGGCCTGCTCCCACCCCAAAGAGTATTTTAAATTTGTTACCTGCAATATTGTCCCAAAAATAACCCTATTTGTGGCGATCTGGATTATTCTGAAAATTATTATATTGGGCCATAAAATATAATAGGTTTTTAATCATTCTCTAATTGATATTTTGGACGTTTTTCTATACAATTAATAAAGAATAAACTACATAAGGGAACTAATATAAATGATATTTATATGTAACTGCAATTATATTACCTTTTAGTAGAGTTTACAATATCTTACTGGGTGTCCGAACTAATATGGACGGTAGTGTCCATAATTTTTTCTTTATGTATTTAGTGAGAGTATATTTTTGTTCCTAAAATCTGTTTAAATTTATGATTTGCTGCGTTATCAATGGATATATTTCAACACGTGAACGCTCTTAATAACCGTAAATTAAGATACTCCCGATTACGTAATTTTAATGACGCTGACGGAGGGCATTGTTGCAAAGAACTTCGTGAAATCTTTGTTTCTTCTATTCTCTCAGATTGTCCTAGATATGTTTCCTAGTGATGATGAGTTGAGTTACTTGTGACTTTTTCTCGCAGCTTGATTTGAAAATAAATGTTAGTTTAGCATAATATTCCTATGTGTAAGCGTATGCGCTGAAGTAAGAAAAAATATAGTGATAAATTCTGCAAAGCAATATAAAACTATATTTACAGTAACGATCGCAGAAATTCTCAAAAATATTGTATACATAACATGTTAGAGCCTAACACTATACGCTGTTGGTAATGTTTCTTTTCAACTGGACTTACTTACTTTTAAACCATAGAAACAATTCAATCATTCATTTTGAAGCTGCATGGTTATTGATACTATGGCCGTAGCAAAATGAAACCTAGAATTGCTGTTTTTAGGTATATTGGCGTAATTTCTCTAATGTTCTACATGAATTTGCATATTACACATTGAAGTGGAAAGAAATTGACAGTGGTTTTTATAGGCAACATTGTTACCTATGTATAATCTTCACTAGATTCTAAAATGATATTCCGCATCACATTACCACTATAAAAACTGCTTGCAAAGTCATAATATACAATGGTAAACAAGCACATGTGTGTATATACACATAGAAATATGAATCGCACATTGCATCCGGTTGTGGATTATTTATAGTACCGCAGAGAAATTTTCAGAGTATTATAATCAAGCATTGAAAAACTACACTTACTACTGATATGCTTATCATCGCAAGATATAATATTGCATTTACAAATTGAACTTTACAGATACTGTTTGCAGTAATACAATGTTCAGGTTTAATATCCCATGCTTGTTTTAAGAATTCCAATTGATTTGGAACATTACCACCGCCTGTGACTTTAGGAACGGACTGGATAACAAAATGTTCCATGGTTATCACAAAAATTTCAGGTCTACTATGATAAATGAATGCAATTTTCGGTTTTTATTAAATAATTAACAAGTAAAACAATTGTTTAAATTTACTTTCAAATTATTGAACCATTTAAATCGTACATTATAATGAAAACTTGTCACTGTTTCACAGGCCTTGCTGAACGCTTCTTCCTTATTTAAAGTCAGCTCGGGGTAATTGTTTTACCCACACCGAGAAAAGACGTCCTACTTTAGGTATTTTGAACTTCGTTAGTTTATTTACGAATACCATTCGGAAAGTAAAGAACTTTTTGTGCCACACCTGACCGCTGCTAAGCAGTGGAGTCATCCTTTTTTCGGATAATGTACGCCCGTATGAAGCTAGGATGACACAGGACTTGCTTTAACAGTCTCGGTGGGAAATTTTTCAACATCCACCATTGCCACCATTAGCCCTAAATGATTTTCACTTATTCCCCAAATTGAAAGTTTCTTTGAGTGAACAACGCTCGAAGTGTGAAGCGGATTTGGTGATGAACTTTAAAAATCCGTTAATCCTGCCGATGTAACTGTACGACAGGAGCCTAAATTTGAAGGGCGACTACGTGGAAAAGTAGCTTAGGTATCTAGTTTTATGTAAAATACAGTTTCGTTTAATTATATCTAATAAAAATTTCTACAGAAAGAAAAACGTTGTTTACTTTCTGAATAGCCCTCGTATCTTTGCTCAGCTGGCAATTAATGATTAAAGTACTTGCAATGTTTCAAAATTCGTTAGATTTAAGGTATAAAAAGAGTGGGATATAATTTAGTCAGCGATTATATCCCACTCTTATAAGTATTAACTACAACGGACCTTTATGTGAAAATTTATTAAAATGCAACATCTCATGCAATCTAACGCTCGTAACATTTATAGGTAAGCAATTACACGATTACTCAATTTCCAAATTTTGTGTACGAATATTTAAAAAAAATACATAATCGGGCAATTCGACAGCTATCTCATACGTATTTCCCCGAAGTTCGCCTTAGAAAACAGTATATTCACTCACTTAGTGAATATAAGATTCTATCTTTAAATAGTAGCTTTATACACGATAATTGAATATATGCACTGCATTTTAATGTTATACAAGATATGCAATTTTGTTATACCTTTCATTACGTTATTTCAATATTGTTCGAGGGTATTCGAAATGTTGGATTTGTATTCTTCATAAATTCGAACTTCAATGAGACTAAATTAAACTAAACTAAACTGAATTTTATCTCCAATGAGATTCCTTATTTCCGTAAAATAGTGTCGCAGATGATAAGTTTAAAATATGTTGTAACAAGCTTGTATGCATACGTAACACTACTCATCTGCCTGATGCAAATAAATACTTCCCCGACTAATGCTGCAATCGTACACCTCCGGACCATAACGCCCCTTCCACTATGTATGATTGTAAAGTTTAACACCTTACCGTCAACGTTAAATAGAACCTTTTATTTTTGGAAATATAATAAATAAATAACTGCGCTGATTGAATATAAGAGACAATTAACTGCTAAAATAATCGAAGACGCTTATTTTAACATTCAGTAAATAAAGTTTCCCATTTGAAAATTTATTGTTTAGTTTGTAATTACCTGATATAATAGGATCTAATCGTATAATAAAGATTTAACTACCGCGATTATAGCATTCATTATAGATTTATTGTGTAGATAAGAACTCTCCTCATATACTATCAGACTATTGTAATATAAATTTAATAGTTATAGCAGAATCTCCAAGTAATAACAATTCTAAGCGAAACATATACAAGTAATTACCAGGAAGTATTTTATTCTCTTCTGCAGAGTCACCATTATAGCCAATAAAGATGAGCCTAGTTGCCGTTTTCCACAAGGAATCAAGTTCTTTAATAACTATCGATTATTTCACAGGGAACTTTTGTATATGATATAGTTGTAATGAAAAAAATCGCTTTTACTTCAAACTGAAGAAAAATTTATTTTAGTATTTGTACATTTCGTCTGTTTTCTTTCATTTCACTTATGTAGTAAAACGTAGGATTTAAAAAATTGGTCAAAAGATTCTCTGTTACGGGCGTATATTTCAAGAAACATGCGTAAAATAATTAACAATCTTGGACTAAGAACTTCGATAGTACAGTACCGGTTTAACTAAGAGATGGCGCCAACGAAAAGTACGCAGCGTATTAATTTGACGCATACGTCATTTTGTTCGTCTGTCATTTAAAGTACAAACACACATAAGTTGGATTCGTCAAAAACCAGCGACTTTGCTTTATCGTTCAGTGTATCATGTCGAGTTTTGTGCCTGAAAAAGAACATTTGTGGTACGGAATACTTTTCTTATTTAATCAAAAAAAAGTCGTCATTTTTTCCGGTAGAAACATATGGTGAACACGCTGCATCGATTAGAACATTGGAGACATAGTTTCGACAGTTTAAAATGGTGATTTCAGTGTGAAAGACAGCCAGCGCTTTTGTAGACCACAAAAATACGAAGAAGATCAATTGCAGGAGTTATTGGTTGATGACCCAAACCAAACTCAACGGTAATTAGCAGAGGCATTACATGTGTCACAAGAAACAATCAGCAGACGTTTACCAGCAATGAGGAAGATCAATAAACTCGGTAAATGGGTCTCACGCGATCTGAATGAACGTCAAATAGAAGAACGCAAAGCCACCTGTGAAATGCTGCTTCGACGCCACAGAAAAAAATCATTTTTGCACCGAATTGCGACGAGTGACGAAGTATGGGTGTATTTTGAAAATTAAAAGCGGAAAAAATCGTGGGTTTCGCCTGGTGAAGCCGGTCCTTCAACACCAAAGCCAAATCGCTTCGACAAGAAGCTCTGCGTCAGGTGGGACCGCAGCGGTATTGTGTATTATGAACCCTTGAAGCCAGGCGAAACCGCTAGTACACAACGCTATCACCAACAAATGATTAATTTAAACCACATATTAATCGAAAGACGACCGGAATGGGCCAGAAGACATAGTAAAGTGATTTTGTTACACAACTACGAAGTTGGAAATCGCTGGAAGAATGGTTTGCCTCAAAAGGCAAGTGGTTTTTCTGGCATGGTATCCATAAATTACCTGAATGATGGGTGAAATATGCAGAAGCTGATGGCCAGTATTTTAAAAAAATGAAAATTACGTGTTTCTCTTTATCAAAAAAATCGGAAAAACTAATGCATACACCTGGTAAGCTGATGTGAAAATATCTCAGCAAATGCATTAACAATATCATCACGATATTCGAAAATTCTACCACCTTCATTATGAAACCATTGGGTTCCTTGTTAAATGCTGCTTAGCACGGTGAAAGTTTCACAGATGAGACGTCCTTCAAATTTACGCATATATAGAAAGTAATTGCGATATATGTATTTGTCTCTTGATGAGGCTTCCCCCCAATCATTCAAATTCAACAAGATATGTTATTTGTTTTATTCTATTTTTGGTGATAATAGTGCTTGGTTTAATAATATTTAAGTATTAATAACATTAGCAATGATCTTCGTTGAGAGCCATGGCGGATAATCAGAATTGGGTTTGATTTTTGAAGGGACTTAAAGATCAAATATGAAATATATTTAATTTTTTTTACAAAAATCTTATTTATATTACTTGCATGTAACGCATGTAATTAATGGAGTGGCAGAGGGAGTTGTATGCCAGTTTCCTTTATTTAATCCTTTAACTACTAACGTAAAAATATTTATCAAAGCATTCCCCTCTTTTCATGTCCAAATGTATGAAGAAGAATTGACGAACATTCCCCACCCCGTTCACAAAGCTTTCTGCAATTAGTCTCGTGTTGGTATACACCCTTCTTATAACAAACGCATAAATACATTCTATAAACATATTTATCATAGAAATCATCAAAAAAGAAAATCTATTTACGACATCCTAATTTTTTTTCTTGTTACGACTGCGATTACTTGCCGCCATTCTCTCTTCAATTTGCAAATTCTCGATCATTTTCATCGTTTATACAGCGAACCAATTGTTGCCGACACGATCTCGAGAAAATTTCAGTTACCCGAAATCATTCAGTTCCTTCCGCCTTGGTGATGATGATGATGGTGTGTGCCGTGGGTAGAGCGGTGAAAATAAAGAATTGGAGAGGGGGTCACTATCGACAATTCTCCTCTTCATATGAACAGTCCGCACATAGTTCTTATATGAAGTGGACATAATCAACTAATTAACAGTTTTAAAAGTGCCTCAGCCTGAGCTCTAACCGCGACTCTAAAGAACGATCGATCCGATCTCGACTGAAACGACGAACAATAAAACGCACTACCGATCGAAAACTGCACTTCAGTGTGAGGTTTTTCCGGTGATTTCCTTCGCGATTTTGGCGATACCATTTTTCACGCACCTATGTTGTCAATTCGTCCGTCATGTACGCGATTTTTCGTACGGGTAATTCGGATTTTTGACGCCGTCGAATAGTAGTAGTGTAATCTAGACGAACGTATCATAACAACAGCACGGACTTCTTAGATCTTCTCGTAGCGAAGAAGATAGAAACCATCTAGACACATTATTCATCGGTATGTTTTCTTTTTGTTGATGTTGTTGTTGTTGTTGTTGTTATTATTATTACTGTCTGCTGTCTAGTCGGTTCTATTGGTAAATAATTTAAGATGACGACACCGAACAGTTGCTTCTAAAATGTACCCGAATATCGTTTTATTTCTTTCGTTATAATCGATGTAAATAGAAAGTTTCTCTTGTATGTGAGGAGTTTTAAAGATTAACTATTAGATATGTACAATAAATAATTCAACAGTGAAATTTTTCCCGCATATGGAATGTTTTCAATCGTTATTTAATTTTAAATATATTTTACAAGATCCTAACATATATCAAATAGAATTGTCAAGCGAAATAGTTGTAGAACTTCAAATTTATACATAACACAAATAAATGTCTTTATACGTATGTATCGATACATACAACCTAGTTCTTCTTATAACTTAAAATAGTGGTCAGGGTTAAGGTGAAGTTTAAATGACTTCATGATGAATGATTTTAAAATCTTTTAGAAAACGTTCTCCTCCTTTTCAACGTTAATTTCATTTAAAATAACAGCTGACCGAATTTTATACCCAGTCTAAAAGATATTGTGTTTTATCCAAATGTAAACGAAAAAAAAAAGAAGATTGCTTCATTTTCTTCTATTTTATGTTGGGTAATTAAAAAAGGAATAACCACCGAATCGTTGCTATAAAAGCGTGGTTTTAAAAACGTTTTTATGCTTGTATCCTTTAAGCTCCAACAAATTCATTGTGTTTAGATATTTACAGGTGTTTAGGAAAATTCCTCTTAATATTTCTAGAGTAAGAACTCACCGTTTGTTATTATATAGGACATTCAAAATTATCGACGCACTCTTGCTAAGTTTTGTATTATTAGTTAAACGTGAAACCACACAAAATTGTAATGGTGTCAACTACAAAAAAAAAGAAACAATTGCGCCTTGTATTTCTCAGCTAACTTAAATATTTTCCGTTTTTCATTTTGGAGCTTTTACTTCCACCGAACCCAAAAATATGTCTTTGTTTACATCGTAGAGACGAACGAAAAATGCTCGTCTTCAGTAATTTACTCAGCGGAAGGTGTTCCAATATTGAGTTATTTTTTAAATTTATAACAGGACACACAAATAACTTAAAACAAAACAATATTTTTAATTAAAATGCTAATACAGGAGTTACGATTTAGTAATGCAACATAATATCTTGTAAGCACTGTTGTTAAACGTTAAATTTCCGTTCTTTTACCAATTTTCAGTAATATTTTAGCATAACTACGACTTCAATAATGTTCTTTTTAAGGTCGTCAGTTTGTTTCCTTCTCTAGATGATTAGTTTAAACTTTTTATATTAAATTACAGATCTGATAGAAATAATTAACGAAACAAACACATACTTCACAAATATCTGCAAGACTTTAGCATAAAGACAATTAAGAAACCCAAATTACACAGATAAGACAAGCAAAATCGATCCCACAACACCGCAGCTAAATATAAAGAAGCCAGTGTAAATGAACTAGATCAAATAATTGATAAACTTTAAAATAACAATGCATCTGGATTTGATAAAATCATCATAAACATACTTAAAAGGGACAAAAGAAACTATCACCTACTCTACTTCTTCACTTCAAGTTTTATACGCTTACCCACTAACGATACTCATTTTTTTATTTGGCCTGCCCACACTTTTCCTAAGCATCTATAAAATCTCGCCCTGCCTGGCAATCTCGTCACTTGCACCCGTTATACGTATTCCTTCCATTTCTTTTCCTTTATTCCCTCATTTATGTCGAAGATTTTCAGTTCTGTCCTTATATCTATTCTATCAGATTTTGTGTAACATTTCGCTCTTCTCAAAAATGTTATCTTTTGTGTCTGTATTCTGCTTTCTTGTTTTTTCGTTGTCTATGTTTCACTAACCTATAAGAGGGTTGGCATTGCAATCGTCTTGTGTCCTTTCTTGCTTTGTTCCTTAACGTTCTGCTAATTGTCACATAGGTATGTGTGAATCTATTCAGCTTTTCTTCTATGTCTTTTTTTCGAAGCCATAGCTTTCCTAGGTAAATATCCAATTAGTAAATATATATTTATTAGTATTAATAAATAAATTGTCCGTTCAGGCCATCGCATAGATATGATTTACAACCATGCCTTAAATGAGTCCGTTTAAAAATTTAGTCATTCATAGGGAGATTCTCGTTTTTCTATATAATAGCTTTTCACTTGATCATAGCATTTTTAAATAAAAATGAAATGAAATTTGTGCGGAGTTTTTGTCTTCACACCCTTATTTGAGGACTACCAAGCTTTTGCAGATCACCTTGAAACGGCTTGTGGGAATAATATATGTTAACTTGTCTCAATTAGTTGTAGAAGCATTCGTTCTTCTACTTCAGAAATAGTTGGCATCCACGCAAGTAAGAAAATGCTTGTGAATGATAGATTTCCACTAATTAACTCAACAACAAGTAAAACAATTAACGCACGTCACAAAGAACTCACAAACATATGAGCTAGCAGTTGTAATAGACGTATGTAATATACTGAGTGTCCTATGTTTTTCTTTATTACATGCACTGCCTTCGTTCTTTCTAAAAGTAGAAATGTGAATTAAAAAAGAATGCTGTGTATTTCAAAGAATCTCTTTAGCTCGACACGTTTCTGTCTCCATACTCCTTCAGAAACTACCACTAAATTTAGATTTTCAAATTACGTCTACTAAGGTTCCATTTTTCAATAAATTTCTGACTTCATTGTGAGTGCCGTAGTATTGTTCAGGCATGTTTCACAGAAAAAAAAACAGCAGATTTTAATAAAAGTACATATCTACAGAAGCATCAGTGTTTTCAGTGATATGTTCTTATATATCTATATATGTTTGTTACTTAATATATATGGTCTGTATTCTCTCATTATATCTAGTATGAGAAAAATATCTTTCATGTTTGGTCCTAATAAGTAAGCTTATAAATGTGATTATCTATGGGTAGTTTGTAAGAATGGTTTATAAATATTTTTCCACCAACATTTCACACGTTGAAGCAAAAACTAACTATTTTGTAAACAAAATGCATACCCGGTATTAATCTCCAATTAGAGCTGAAGAAAATGTAAATGTTTCTGTATATACTCAGCGCAATTTATGGAATTTCACATAAACTATTGCATCGAATATTTGTTTCTTTTTAACAGCTTCGACACTTATATACATAGGAAAGTTAATACCTTCAAAAGACCAAATAACAAGAACATCGTTTGCATATTTTATGGAAAATGAGAAGCAATAATACTGAGACTTACATTCTATCTAAATTTAATAATGGGTGTTAGATTTTTTATTCGCAATAACTAGAATCCGTTTCTTCATATTGTTTATTAACTTGGTCATCATCCAAATAGAAATCTCAATCTAGCACGCTCTTATCGCAGAATTCAGTTTATCGATGCTATTGCATTGCCTATTATTGACACATTGTTGGCAATATTTGGCATTTACTGGCAAGGATTTGTAATGGAATTCCGATTGTGTAAGCGGATGGTAAGCCAATCCTTTGTTCGACTGGAAATACATATATATAGCAGCTTTGCCTTGCTAAAATATCCAAATTTCCGATTGAATTCGTTCACTAAAGTGTATTACAACTCTTTCCAGAAGTTTTCCTTCTTTTCCTTTTTCTCTTTGTTTTTTCTTGATTTACTTTTCTTTTTCTGCTTTTTATCACACACCCTAGCTCTGAGATTATCAATTTTGATTTTTTTTACTCTATTTATACATGTTACCACTAGAACTTAGTACAGTCCAACAAAAATATCATATCAACGCATATGCATGCAGATATAGAGTTTATTTTTGCCTATGATCCAGTTTTGTCTAGAAAATTATACCTTAGCTTTTTATCCGGCTAGTGGACTACTTGTACATCGTCTTGAGGTTTGAGCGGAGATTCACAATTTGCAGATTTGTTATCTAATTAAATGCACCGAGGGAAAAGATTTATTGATTCAAGCAATCTCACCCAACTAACGTTCGCTTTCGAATAAACTAATATTGCTTAAATAAACTGCAATAGTAGTTCATCTAATAATCTTTTCAATGCTGTCTGAAGAAGTTAATCCTTCTGGGACAAGCTTTACAACGTATTTATCATACGGCAATAATATGTTGTTCGAACTAAAGCAGGCAGTAGACTGGATGCTTTTGTAGTTTTAAATTGCAACTAAGAAATTTTGACAGTAATTTCTTGGCGTTAGCGAGTTTCTCCATCAATAAAATATATTAATCCAAATATGTAAAATGTTTATCAATTTGTGTGTTATTTTGAAAGAACAGTGGAGATTACGTCATGACAAAATACATTATGTACCAAAAGTCGCATGTAACAAAAGCCTTGGCTTTTTTTTAATATTTATATATTTAATATTTCACTTTAAATTGAACATATGGTTTTATATAAATCATACGTTAACGTAGAAGAACTGTATGCGATATAGAAGATACGTACAAGTACATATATAAAAGTTACAAATTTAATGATTAAACTATTCCAAATGAATGTGTCCCCCAAATCATAAATTTCAATTTCCCTAATTTTTTCCAACGTAAATATTTTCACGACATCTCGTTAGACTCAAACACACAGTTCCTGTTTCCTAGATAAGTGTGTTGCCATTTACGAAGCGGAAACCGTAGAGACGGATCATTTTCAATATCTTGGTCTAACAATAAAGATAAGAATGCTGTAAATATAGCTTATCTCGTAGTATTGGTGAAATTATTTACGAGAAAGACAATGCGAAGAGACAAAAAACGCACGGACATGTTTCTGCCTATCCGGCGTCATCAGCGTGATTTCGAGCGGTTTCTCGCTCGACACATTGCAATTTCCTCTCTGCTACTATCACCATATCTAACCCTACAATTGATTATTCCTGGCGCAAACTAGCGCCAAAAGAATGAATCACTTGTCTGCAAAAGTCAGACTCAGCGAAAAGAAGCGGGTACGGCTTCCCACCCTTCTCTCGAGCAATACATCGATTGCTAGTCCCAAGAGGGCGCTCGCACAAACGGCAAAGCAAAAAAACCGCTCGAAACCACGCTGATGACGCCGGGTAAGCAGAAACATGTCCGTGTGTTAGCGTTTTTTGTCTCTTCACATTGTCTTTCCCGTGAATGATTTCACCAATATCATGAGATAAGCTATATTTACAGCGTTCTTATCTTTGGTGTTATTTTCTAGGCATTCTTTTAGATGTGGTCTAATAGTGTTTTTTAGTTATTTCGGTTAAAGTACTGTTATAAATCCGGTATACCATATACTCGTTCTTTTTTACTAATAGCATTAATATAACGGACAAAGTAAATTTTAAAAAAGACAATAACTATTTTATTAATTTGATATTAAAATATTAATAGCGCAATCACATGCATCGAACTAAGGCCATATTGATAATAAAAGAACAAATCTCAACTTTGTCATAGCATCAACTTGTTAGACAAAAATTTAGATTAAACACTTCAGTATATTTATTTCTTCATTTTTAGTTTCCTACGAAACTACTCCATGGATTGAAATACAAATACATAAGATGTTGCTCAAAAAATAATACAAATGTTTGCTACAAAATGACGGCATACATTCAGTTAACTAATTTTACTTCCATTGACACTCAATGCATATCATATTCAATTAGATTACAATTTTCATAAATAAAAATATACTGATTTAAATTAAAATTGCGTGAGGAACAAACAATACAATTTCCTGTGCCAGCACTTTCATTTTCTGCATGTACAAATGTTTGGGTTAATATGAAATTATTTCTTCGACTTTACTGTTTATAAAGCAGAAATAAAGTTGTACACTTGCTATTTAGTTAGTTGTATTTTTAATTACCACACTATTTCAAATGTTGAAAATAATAAATCAAACTATTCGCAATGATGGGACAAATTATTGGGTTGGTAAGGTTGTGAGAGACAAATATATATCAAAAATGTAATTAGAATGATTCTTCGTTATTTCTTAATCCATCTTTTCATCTTTAGAAATGTCCGTAATAGTATATATGAGACACCCAGTACATGCTATGCGCACGGATAATGTTACGAAGTCCATAAATACGTCTACAGCTATTTGAGGGACCTCGTTAGAATAATAAGAGGTAGCGAAGGAATTTGGACCACCTGGAACGTGTCAATTTCACTTAGAGCGCACGAGAAACGAAATTTGAACAGGCCAATTTACATTTAATTGACTTATTTCAAAAAGGAATATGCCTACTTTAGGTAATCGAATATTTCACCTTATACGGGCGTTATCTCGACGTCAATGGAGAAAAACTCACCGATCAGATTTACCGATTGTCGGATAAAATTTGTTCTTCTGTCGTCTGACGTTCCGTGCGAGGAAAAAACCTAATTATCATAATTTATTGCGTTGTTCTTTGCGAGGGATTCGCGAATTTTAGATTTACCGTGCAATTTGGACGTTTTTTCTTTCATCCCGAAAGGATATAACGGTTAGACGAAGACATGGGTAAGATATTTGAAGACGACGTATCATTTTTCATATATTTACGTGTAAATATTTTGACGTTTATTTTATTTCTTTATTTCGAGTTTTCTTTTTTATCTGGAAATTTGAATAACAAAAGGTTTGTTAACCTCAAAAATTGCTTCCTTAATGGTAGGTGACACGCAAATTACACTGCAAATTTATAACATTTAAACACTTAGTTGAAAGCCTCAAAAGACAACATCTTAATATACGAAAGAAGTAAACTTATTAATCAATTCCGAAAGTTTTATCATCTCCATTATTCAGAGAAATTGCAGTAATTAATTTCAACTGTCTGGAAGAATTGCTAATACACGAGTTTTTGTATTATGAAGCTTTTTATTACATCTTGGTGTTATTTTCTCGTCATTTCTTGTTTTGTTGCCGTTCTTTCAACGGAAAATTTATCGTATTGGGCAATAAAATTTCAAAAAGTTCATGTTTCTGAGTTGAAAATAATCAGATATCTTGAACACAAATATGTGTCAAAAAAAGCTGAATTGGCTAAGATTTCTTTGTAATGTGTACGAAGTTTTGGGAAAAAGAATATATATGTAAATATTACAACACGTGTTAAGAATTGGTTTGTCCTTAGTATAAATGCCTAGGGACTATTAGTAACTTCGGCGTCACCTTTGATTCAATGCTGACCTTTGCTGAGCATATATCTAGTATTATGCGTTATGTTAGGTTTCGTCATACGTATTACACGGCCTTTATCTACTATAACAGCCATTCTTCATCATTATTTTGCTTTTGTTCGGTGTCGACTGGAGTATTAGTTTCTGATCTGGTCGCCTATACCCACCTATCAGATACATCTTCTGGAGCAGATTGAAAGAAGGTGTTTAAAGTGCTTGTACTACAAACAATTTAATATTTGCCCGATATAAGGATCTACTTACAATACCCTACTAGAAATATTTAATATCAATTACTTAGAAGTGCATAGAAAATAAGCCGAGTGCAAATTCCTATTTAATTTACTCAATAATCGACTTGATGTCCCTAAATTGTTGAGTTAAACCAATTTCTTTGCGTCACGTCTAAGATCTAAGCAAACAAGTACATTGTACTGTCTTACACCGAAACACTTTTAAGTAGCAGACGTTGGGATATTGTTAAAGCGATAGAAAAATTGCATTAATGTTGATGGAGACTTTGTTGAAAAATAATAGCTTGTGTTTGGCTAAGTATTTCTCTAATTATTTTCTTAATAGCTTTTTGTGACCTACTTACTGACTTTCTCTCGTCAACATCGATCAATCAACCACACTTGGTGTAACTAATATTCTCCATAGCTGCTTTAGATTGTCGTAGATCGTTGTCAGATTTGCAAGCTGGTTAGCGTCGTGTACCAAAACCGCGTTGGGACTCAGAGTTGAAGCATCTATAAACAGCTGCCATTCATAGAACTCATGTTCAATACTGAATCCTTGTAGTAAGCCATCGATATCGTATCAAAACATCAAGACCTCCTGCTTCTTCAAAAGAAAAATCGAAATAAATTTCTTCCAGTATTTCCAGTATTATTTGGTTTTGGATCTATTCAAAACCAAAGCGGAAATACTCGTCGCAAAGAAGATCGTTCAATTCTTTCTAGGTGAGTTCTCTTGGACTAGGTCTTTCGTGAACGCACAAAAGATCATCTTTCGAGCCACCACATACTGACGTTTGCGGTTGAGGAGAATTCGCGAACACATAGTGATCCTACTGATCTAGACTGATGCAAATGCTCTGTTGGAGACTCTGAAGTAGGAAATCCTTCGCGATACGAGAAAGGACACACACTAGATGGTATATTACGGTTTTCAGCTGTCCATATGCTTTTCTTTGTGAAGTACTCATGGGCGCAACAAATGGCATTCTCTTCCCTTTACCATTAAGCTGCTGTCAAGGATTTACTGCACAAATGCGGCAGCATACGTATGAGGCCCAGTCTTTGCCCGGGTCGCTTAACTTACAGCCAAAGTACAAACAATACGCTCTCTTGACTATTGCATTTATAGTCTTTCTCTATGTAGCAAATACCACATCATTAATACAAGCAGAACGTAACATGGACATTGCCTAAAATAAAACGACTGCTTGGAAGTATTGTATGTATGAATAGCTATGGTGGTTCTGGCACAAAATCCCATGCATTTTCTTATGGAGGTCCAAAATTATATTTTATCCCCACCACACCTACTTCGGATTGACCTCGTGACGTCACAAGGTTCACCGCGTGACAGCTATGAAATAGGTATTAACAGGTATGGAAAAGGTATTAACAGGTATGGTGTAGGTAATTAACAGCTATGGAACAGCTACCTACCTATTAACACCTGTTCCATACCTGGAGCCCGGTGAACCTTGTGACGTCACGCGGTCAATCCGAAGTAGCTGTTGTTTGGATAAAATGTAATTTTGGACCTCCATAAGAAAATACATGGGATTTTGTGCCAGAACCCGTATAGCTATTCTCCTCCTTGCCAGGAGTTCTATCTCGATACGGAAAAACATCGAAGCTGAACGAGTAAAAATGAAACCATCTAGAAAAGTTATTATGGAGTGATCTCTAACATTGAGGAAGTAGTTGTCACCACGATCGCACCCAAAGATACCTACCAAGATGCGACGTTGAACCTTGGGGGGAAATACCATGATAATGAATGTCCATCTATTGCTATTGCAACTCTAGAAGAATTCAGACGAATTAAAAGAAGAAAGCAATGACAAGAATGTGGAAGAACAGCGTGAAACAATACCACATCAACAAATCCGAGAAAGCTATGAAAATCGGGAAGATACAGAATAGCAAAAAGATAAACTAAATGACTATGAACTGGAGTTTTAAAAACAAGAAACCTCGCACCGTGCTATGATAATATTATTCATTGAGAACACCAAATAGCGTGTGTGATAAGTAGTTTCGCACAACATCGTAGAGAAACAGCTGAAAATGTGTATTAAAGGGAAAAGCCGCAGTAGGATATGAAGAAACGTGTCGGGGAGGTTGCGCGATAGGAGGAAAGTTGGTTATAGATGACGAGCAATTAATTAACTTGTTTACAGTAATATTTTTATTGTGCTTGGACACTAGTCAATAAGAAGATCTAACGAAACTTCGTTCGAACTTGTGAGTTAGAGTTAATAACATCGACCTTGTGTTATCTTTTATGTCACTAAAACACCATCTTACTCAAATGGCTTAGTTTTAAATCGTCCTCCGCGAATAGGAATAGCTCGTAACGAGTGTCAGAAGCAATTGAAATTTCTGTTTTTCTCAAACTCGCCTAACCTTTTAACTTTTGATTCTTAGACACTGAAAAGTATAGAAACCAACTTTATGCATTCCTTATTTCCCATTCGTTTAACACTTTTAAAAAACCTACTCTCTCGTTTTATCTTGTTTAATAAGTATACAAATTGCAATCAAAAATTTCATGATCAGCTATTACAAACGCCGTCAAAAAGCAGTCAAAACAATCCATTCTTCTCTTTTTATTATCGTATAACGAGCCTACTAAAAGGTTTTTGAATGGTGTGAAGCGGCTTGGCTGGTTGAACATTAACGAAACGATTTCCTTTACATTCGTGACTAATTTCATTAAGGCGAGACGGAAATATTTCAATAAAAACACTTCACGATGCGTGCCTGCATATTTACAAAAAGCGCCGTGGTTAACCATGCGGTCACAACAACGCTGTCAACGTTGCTATTTATTTGTCGGCCAATTAGCCTAAACGGATCGCGATTTGTAAGTGGTTAACAATGTATGGTAAGTATGAGACACAGTTAATTTTTCTATGAGGAATTTTCTATGGATGTTTTTTTTTTTTCTAATTTAGGTTATTAATTTTTGCCCAGTTTGAGCATTTGAACCTTCAAACTTTGCTGGACTTATGCGCTACCTACGTTCTGATTATATAACATTCATTTATCCACACGGCTTATACTTTTGGCGCTAACGTGCAATTTTAAGATGGATTAACAACACCGAAAACAAGACGCCTCCTTATAGTAGATTTTGTTAAAAAAAATGTTTCTTTATGATGGATACCGTTCTGTGGTGGAAAATCTCAGGCGGTTATTCTATGTACTGTTTGAGTTTTTGCTCTAAAGTTTTCATATATATATATATATATATATATATATATATGACAAATAGTTATTTAGCCACTTCAAAATTGAATGAGAATCTGACAAATTAAACAGTTTATAAAAATATATTGCCTAAAATACACACACATTTCAAAAGAAGATTAAGTAAATGAAAACAACTTCCTATCTGACCAACTAAATATTTTGTTCATTACATATAAAATAACACTATGAATTTTGATGAGTTCTCGTTAAGATTTTGTATGTAACACATGGGCTGAAAAGTCCCGGGCCTAACACATAGTTGACGCTAGTTTTATTGCAGTCACCTTTCTCTCAGTTAGTACTAACCTTCAAAAGACAGCTGTTAAAATTTCATGATATTCTATTCACTAGTTTGTGAGTTATTGTGCTAAGAGTCACGCTACTTTTGTTATTTTCAAAACAATGGCTCAAAAAAAATTTCGTGTCTTAATTTTACACTGCTTCTTGATGGGAAAAAATACCGTTCAAGCGAAGCAATGACTTGAAAAGTGTTATGGGGACTCCGCTCCATCAGAAACAACAATAAAACTTTAGTTTGCTGACTTCAAACGTGGTCGTAGAGACACCGATGATGCAGAACGCAGTGGACGTCCAAATGAGGCGGTAACACCAGAAAACATCAAAGAAATCCACAAAATCGTTTTGAATAATCGAAAAGTGAAGTTGCGTGAGTTAGCTGACATCGTAAAGATATCAAAAGAACGTATTGGCTTTATACTGCATGAGCATTTGACTATGAGAAAGCTCTGTTCAATGTGGGTGCCGCGTTTGCTCACTGTTGACCAAAAACAAGAACGTGTTGATGATTCTGAGCAGTGTTTGGCCATGTTTAAACGTAACAAACCGGAATTTTTGCGTCGATATGTGACAATGGATGAAACATGGATCCATCACTTCACTCCGGAATCAAAACGATCGTCATCTGAGTGGACAGCAACTGGTGAACCTCGTCCAAAGCGCCCGAAAGCACAACAATCGGCTGGAAAGGTTATGGCTTCGGTATTTTGGGATGTGCGACTATCTTGAGAAAGGAAATACCATCAACAGTGAATATTAGCGTTATTGGAGCGTTTGAAGGCCGAAATTGCAAAGAAACGACCGCATGTGGCAAAGAAAAAAATTTTATTTCATCAAGATAACGCACCGTGTCACAAGTCAATCAAAACAATGGCAAAACTACATGAATTGAACTTCGAATTGCTCCCACACCACCGTATTCGCCAGATTTGGCTCCCAGCGACTACTGGCTGTTCGCAGACCTCAAAAAAATGCTCGCCAGCAAGAAATTTCTCACGAAACTGAGGCCTATTTTGAGGCAAAAGATAAATCGTTCTACAAAAGTGGCATTGAAGTGTTAGAGCGGCGCTGGAATGATTGCGTTGCTCTTAATGGAGATTACGTTGATGAATAAAGCTAAATTTGAACCAATTTTATTTGTTAGGCCCGGCACTTTTCAGCCCATGTGTTAAACCGTACCTTCGATTGGATTTGAGCAATTTGGGAAATTGATATTCGGAATATATGGAATAATGCTTCGTGGTTCGCTCTTTGAAGTTTAGTGCCGATTTATACTGGCTTTGGGAATTATATTTCTTTAATTTATGATATACTTACTGTCATTCGGAACGCAGCGTTTCGAGAGCACGTGAACTCCCATTATCACCCCTGTTACCGACTGAATGTAGAAACTGTATCGCACATGCAAATTATTTTCTACGCAGACTCTAAAATTTCTTAAAACATGACTATTTACAATCTATTGGATAGTCTCGGGTATGTGTGTATTTTCAGGACAGGATGGAACGAAAACGAACAGTACCTTTAACAGGACCTTATGGTAATAAATCAATCAGACTCGAGTGTGCAATTGGGGGTGGTTCTGTTTCTGTTCTTTTTCATAAATATCGTTTCGTACGCGTCTAATTCTCTACACGAGTTTACGTTTTTATGAAGTTTAAGATTTTTTAAATCAATTTTATGTCCAGATTTTACCATATGCTCTGCTACTCTTGATAGTTCTGGTTTATCGACACGATAGTGTCTAATATGTTCTTTGAACCTCGTTTCGATACTCCTTTTTGTCATCGCATTCAATTGGGTAAATTCCAGACCTTTTCATTATCTCCGGTTTATCTTTTGGATTGCCTAAGAGATCCTTTAAGTTGTTTTTTGATAGAAAAGAGACGTTCAAATTTTGTTGGCCGAAAATTTTATTTAACCCTTTTATTGTTGGGTGGGAAGGAAGTGTTATAAATTTGTTATTACTGGTGTTTGTTTATCTCAAGATCGTGGAATTTCTGATGTATTGTTTGTGAAAAAGAAAAACAGATAAAAGGAAGAAAACGAAAAAAGGAGGGGGTGAAAAAGAAAGAAGGGTGAAATGAGTAAGAGAAGGAAAGGCAGAGAGAAAAAAAGGGGAGAACAAAAAGAAAAAAAGAAGAAAGAGAACAAAAGAGAATGGTAGGATCTCGACGTTTCGCCTCCATCGTAGGAGGCTTCTTCAGGAGAAACAGGGGAAACCAAAGTGACACGGTAACTCGACGTGTTAACCGCGCTAAAGGCGGAAACCTCCTGCCCCTGTCTCTCGCCCCCCCTCTGTGTCTGTCACTCTTTGCTTCTCTTACTCATTTCACCTTTATTTCTTTTTCAGCCCCACCCCCTTTCCATTTTTTTCTGTTTATCTCTTTTTCGTTTTATTTCTTTCTCCTTTTATTCTTCATTTCTATATATCTCATCATGACACGGCTCAATTCCGGAAGTAGTTCGTTTACATATAAAGATAATTACCCCTTCCGCTCTATTGTTTCCTTGCTAGAATCACCCACGTATAATTTGTCAAGAATGCTTGGCAACAATCTTACACTCCCTCTTTCAAACAAAGCGAACTACAATATTTAGAATACGTTCGAGTTTGTGAACCATACTTTAAAGTACTTTAAAGTAACGGAGAAGACGTTCTCAGAAATCATTGGATTCGTTGAGAATAAATTGATAAATAAGAGGAAAAAATGTTCTTACGCAATGGATTATTGTACTTGTTAACTTCAGCCATCTCTACACATAAACCACGGGACCCACTGAGTTTAGATTACTTTTAAAACCTAGATGTCGTAATGCATGTATGTATTACAACAGACAATTATTTAAATCCATTTAAATCCAAGTTCTCATTAACTAATGAATATGAAACTTCTGTCGGCAATTTCGTAATGATAAGTTACAATATCCTTGTAATAGCATATTACGACATCCAGGTTTGAAAAGTGATTTGAACTCACAGGGTTCCGTGGTCTAGTGGTAAGACGATCTCCTGGCAAAGGAGAGTACATGGGTTCAAATCCTGATAGTCCCAGTTATAATTTATTAAATACTATTTTACTTGTCTAAAGTTCTCTGCTCAAGGTTTAAGCTTCTTTGTACATGTGTTTCTAATTAAAGTTTATTCAAATGAGGGACTGAAGAACCTTTCTTAGAAAAGTTACAGCTAACACGTATAAAGCAATTTTCATACTTGCTTCCGTTCATAGTACACCTTACCTAATTTACATAATCATCTACATTTGATATACTTTCTACACCGTATTTTACATCAAATTTCATCAAGTAATACACAGTAAAGTACGTATTATGTCACCTAAATAGTAGGCATGCAGTTCGTGTCAGTACAACGCTGATATATCGTCTCTCTTCATCGCCTACACATTACCACTACACTTCCAGAAGTGTTAATTTGTCCTCGTTTAATCCAATCTTCGTATAGGTATACATTATGTGGGATCGAGGCACGTTTTTCTCTGTCTTCTTTTATTCACACGGTGTTCACTGTGGGTCGGTTCTAAGACGGTGCTATCGTGTACTATTCATATGAAGATCTTGATTCTTATCGGCCGAACAACTGGACTGAATCACGGAAAACGTGGTAGATGATCCCTAGAGGGATATTTTAACATTATACGAAAAATAGTTTCGTCCTATAAAATTTATCGTTAGAATATCTGTGAAATCGTATTATGCGTTTTATGTAGGTTAGCCAAAGTTTTTGGAAGAAATATCCTGAAAATATGGACACCATTTTAACAGTTATGTATTGAAATAATGTATATCGAATACTAACAATATAGCTCATTAATACGGACTATGATGTAATGATCATAAATGTTACAATATTAACATTAGCTTGATCACGCCCATTTATTAAGAGAAATACAAAACGTAGGGTGTCAAGAAATTTGCGTTACAAATAAATGTAAAGAAGAAAGATACTTAAAAAAATATGTTAATACTGGTGTATGTAAAAAAGTCAATAACAAAGTGAGTTCTAGAAAACTGGCACAGCCATCTATCACACAGTAAAATCTTATGACTCGTTAGGCAGATTAAATTATTTTACACGGAGAAGTTAAAATACATTCAGAGAAATTTTCCTTGTTCCATCTCCTAACTTTTGAATAGAATACTTGGTCTTCTTAATATCTACGATAAATTATGCATCGAAGTTAATGAACAACAAAGAAACATAAATGCAAGAGAAAATAACATTAAAGGAATTAAAGAAATTTGTAAAAATTAATAAATGAAAAAAATTAATAAATACATAAAACATGTACAATTCTTTCTGAATTTAGCAATGGGTGTCCTCTGCTCCAAATAACTTCAAACATCCTGGTCCTCATATTGTCTATTTACTTAGTCAATGTTATAATACGAATATCATTTCAACACCTCTTTATTGTATATTTTAGTTCTTTGATGTAATCGCATTGTTTATTATTGGCCTCTCTTGCCAATATTTCCCAAAATTTTTCGATTCACCAAAGCCTATCAGAACCATTTTCAGAAGTTGTATATAAGAATTAAAATTCATTCTCGTAGAAATCAAACAAATAAGTGCTTTATTGTTATTACCACCGCCACCAAAACGTCGGCTCATCGCAACTTCAATATTCTTGCGCATATCGTGCTAGTAACATTTGGAACCGTCAGGTCCGTCTAAGTTAAATTTCTTCTCGTCAGAAAATATGACGTTGTTCCACTCATAATCCCATTTCATATAATCTTGAGCAAATTTCAGTCTTGCCTGTTTATGGGATGGTTTTGAAACCCTTTTGACCACCGAAAACGTTAAAATTTGTTGTACACGTCTGTTTGTGGCTGATAAATTTAAATTACATTCTGTTTACTGTGCAGTTACATTACCGGAAGAGATTAACCGAAATATCGATGAGCCCTCAAGTTAGTTTTTGATTACTCCTCGTAGGAATTGCCCAACTTTATAAAATTGTTGATGAGATGATGGAATAGACCTATTTTCTTAGATACGGCTTGGTTTGAAAGCGCTACTTCTTTATAACAAATTATTTTTATTTGTGAGGTAGGATGTCTGTCTAACTACATGGAATTATAGAAATTTCGCTTGTTTACGTTTATATGGCAAGTACTTCCCCAACTCACACCGTTGCTAAATGTTTACGTGGGAACTACAAAATTATATGGAACTATAGAAATTTTACTGAGTGTATTTAGATGAGCCAGATGAATAATAAGCAGTATCTACATGTTACAAACACTTTTACTACAGTGTACCTACAAGTATTTCCTTTAAGTTCCATACTTTCAACATGAAAAAGAGTTTTTTAAGGTCTCTTTGGAATCCTGCGGCATCTGAAAGACAAAATCAAGTAGCACAGATGTATTCAAAGGTGTTATGAGAGTAAACTCCACTCACACAAATTTACTAATTATTCGGAACGCCGCGTTTCGAGAGCACGTCGACTATCAACCGTGTTACCGACTGTAGTCGACTGAGTCCACTTGCTCTCGAAACGCTGCGTTCCGAATAATTAATAAATTTGTGTGAGTGGAGTTTACCGCTATACCTGTGTATTGTACAACCACACAGTCCTTGCAATCGTAAAGTGTTATGAGAGTTAAGAACTGCCCATAAATCAAAATTTATCAGTGTCAAGTCAGATTGGTATCTAGGACTAAAAATTTGGTACTAACTTTGACTAAACAAAGCAACACTGTAACTAGTGCACAGGTGTTACGTATTTGAAATTGTGTGCAATAAATCCATCTTGTTGAATAAGATCCATGACCAATTCAGAATTGTCATAATACCTGTTTCAACTATAATATACAAACTTCAAAACCCTTAAAAATATCTTCAGGCAACAGATGTTCTTAAATTGATGCTGCTATAAATATCTTTAACAAAGGAAACTATGTACGTAGGTCTATTCCAAAACATATACAAAAATATATATATCATCACCATGTTCTAAACAGCAAATCCATAAATTTCACCAACTCCACTTCGATTTTATGTGCCAACTTTCTTCCGTGCAGCAAATGGCATACTGTGGCGTTTGATATTCTAACGAGGGACGCAAACATCAGCGAACGTGCTTACCCACATATGCATAGTAATTGGCAAACAGAGAACTCTATTATTAATCTTTTGTTAGCTGCATCTAGAATGATTAGCGGACATGTGTTACTTTTTAATTAGTTTCCTTTACGACTTTAACGCGTCAAATACAATAAATGCCGTGCTTAATTACTGTAGACTTTCCTTCGATGCTCAATGAATAATATTAAGAGAAGAAAGCAAAACGTAAGAGGAGAAGTTGTCGTCGAGAAGATTTATATTGAGTCCAGAACAAGAAAAAAATGTATGCGAAAGAAGCAGATTAAGTGCATCTTCTTTTTCTGATGTAGCATGTTGCAACACCCTTACAAAGGCAGTTATTTTATGATAGTAAAGTATCAACCAGATAACTAGATTTCGAAATACGTGGTAAAGCAAGAGGAAGCTCAAATTTTAATTTTTAGAACAGATTTCTGTGAAGTATTGTATATTATTGCAATAAAACACTAGGCACCGAGGAAACTGCGTATTAAGAGCAAAATAAGTTGTTACCTCAGTGAAATTATGCTATTGGTTCGCGCTTAACCGAAAACTAAATGCAGTAGAAGCTCGATTATTCGGAATAATGTGCATCGAGCCTCTTTCATATAACTGAAAGTAACAATCGTTCCATTTTTATTATATGCATTTGAATGAGTGTACAAAATTATATATGCATATGATTTGTATTTTCATAATATATGTACGTATAGGTATATGGACAATACATCTTTACCAGAAACGATTTGACTGTCGATTGTTTAATACTTCTGTCTGACGTAGTTTCTCCATCTTCTGGATAGCAGTACAGCAGCAGGTGTTGCATTCGGTTGCTGTTCTACATATTCTAAAAGCTTTTCCAAAAGTTGTGTGCCCTCATCCTGTGATAAATTTGTGTAGTACAGTAGTCTCGTCATTGGTATTATCACCTTCTTCCATGGTCCTTTTGTTGTAACATGGGCCCTGGTGATGGAACACCACGTTCTCTTAGCTGTATAAACCATGTAACAAATTTTTATCAATTTTGTGATATTGAGGAGGTTTCATTGTTTTTCGCGAAGTTGAAGGAGAAGTAAATAAACTACATCACTTTTCGACCTCGTTATGAATATCTTTCAGTCTACTACAGTACTCATACCCACTCCATAGTCCTTAGCAACATTCTTTAAAAGTTGTCGCGATCCAAGTGCGTTCAATTTGTTTTGCAATGAAACTACGTTTCTTTTGTGATGCATCGTTTTGGCATCCAGAGTAATCCGTTTAAACAATCGCGTTGGCGAGCAATGACTGACTAGTTTATGTAAAGATAGCAGAATGCAACATTATTTTATTATAGCGAGGGTCCTAAGGTCTTTGCTGCGTCTCACATTTCGACCTGCGCTTGTCTCTGTTTTTCCAAACTTCTTTTATTGCTTTGTCTCTCATGGCTTTCTCGATTCCATCTCTCCTTGTCACTAGCCTTCCCCTTTTCCATTTGTTTTGTGGTGTATAGTTTGGTGACCTCTTTGGCCATCTATCTTCAATCATTCTTTGTACAAATCCATACCATATCAGTTGTCTTGTTTCGATTCGATCCGCACTAGTAATAACACTTCTTGTTCTTCGTCATATATCTTCGTTTCTTACATGTTCCAATTTTAATACTCCGCAGGCTCTCTTCAGGAAGTCCATTTCTATGGTGTCTACATCATTTTTGTTGTTGTTTATCATCTGCCAGCTCTCTGCACCGTATGATAGAATTGGCTCTGCGACGGCTATATATATATTTTTATCTTTGTTTCCAATCTTAATTCTTTAGACCACAGCAAGATATTTAAGAATTCGGTTCCTTGTTGTATTTTATTTCCTACGTCTATTTTCGATCTACCTTCCTCACTTTGTAAGTTTCTTAGATATTTGTACTCGTTTGTTCTTCTTATTTCTCTAATTTGCAAGTCCTGGGAGTCCTCTTCGTCTTTACACCCCGCTTTCACCTATTCAATCTATGCCATGTTTATAGTTAGTCCCCAATATTGGCATTCTCGTCTCAGTTTTCTAGACAGGTACTGTATATCCTCTTATTCACAAACTATAATTACTTGGTCGTCTGCGAAATAACGATTTGTGAGACAGTGATCCAACTTAATTCCCATTCTTTCTGTTTTTTTTTAAATAGTGTAGACGAAAGCTGCATCCTTTTTTGGATCCCTTGGTTTTGATCTGTTTACACCTTTTTGGCTTATGCTCTGTGCATCTTTACGAACGTACATGCTTCCCATTGCTCTAATTACACGTATTTCTGAATAATTCTCGTATTTACTTTTATTTCCTTTCTTGTATATCAACTGATACAGCTCAGGTTCCAGTCCTCGGGAACTTCTTCTCTTTATAGGCATCTATGAAACATGCAACATTTATAATTCATTTCGGTTAAATGAGCGCCCGTTTCATATAAATTTCGGATAAAATGGAGCATTTAAAAATTGTGTTTCTTCCGGATAACACGGCTTCCGGTTAAGTGAGCTACGAATAATCGAGCTTCTACTGTAAGTCCAAATCAGATCTGAAGAGCAATAGTGCTTTTATCCAAAATAATTTTAGTAAAAATATTTTTTGATTTCGTCCCAATTGTATTGCCGTATGTTAAATTTTAAATAAACCTAGATAATAACGTAATAATTAACCTATGCATGTGTAAAGTACACCAACAAAAATTTACGTCGAGCCAGTAGCTATTAAATTCTCCGTATAATTAGAAGGGTAGATTTTCCTGAGAAACTAAAAATATTGCTCAATAAGGCGTCAATAATTTTAATGTTAAATACACCACATCAGGCATTGGTTTTAAAGTTATATTGGTCACGAGCTTCAACAATGATGTCCGGACTCTCATTAACCTATCGTCTATAACTTTCAGAACATACGTATTATTCCATTCCATGCAAATGTTGCTTAATGAATAATTTGTTATGTATGACAAGTACTTTGACAAATCAGACTAATCCGCAATCTACAGCAAACTCATTAGATTACATCGTAATAACATTAAGCAATATCACGTACTGGGTTAATTTCCTACTTGATTTTATGTGAAAAACTCGTTGTTTCACAATTTTAAATAAAGTTTTGATTAAGTTAGGAATAACTTGAACTGTTGGGGTGTATAACACATATATAAAAGTTCTAAAGGGTATAAAATCGATACCGTTGGTTTTAATCTGAAATTCTTAAAAGAAAAAGGCTATTATTAATAGTTTTTAGTGTACGTGTACAAATTCTTTCTGGATAAAAATTTACTTTCTAGAATAAATATCCTAAAGTTAATTTACTAATATTCATAGCTATATAGACTACAGTAAAACAATATTCTTACTAAACTTTATACAGACGTTAACTTCTAAAATCTAAATCTAACGCTGTCTATTTTTAAGTGGCTAATAATTCATGATTAAAACAGTTTTACAGCAAATACATTCATATTAAATCCTTAATGAATTTTTATTATAGCATCAATTATTGAACGAGGACTTTTAATTGACACATTATACATTCCACCTCGCCGTATTTGTTTAATTATATTACCTCATTAAAATATAAGACAAATCATGATTTGGCGGACCGCTGTATACAGTAGAAAGTGCTGATACTACTAATTTAAGAAGCTATGGCAGTGAAATGTACCGCGTTACACAATAGAATCGAAACATTGCGCTAAACTTTTTGCAAATTGGATTGAATTGTTACTATTACGTAAGCAAAAAAGTATTTTGTGGTAATTGTTATTCAATTATGCGCACCACTAAGGTCAGATGGGGTGAACCATGTTACGACATCTAGCTTCAAGTTGTGATGGTAATTTCAATGCTTGTGAAAGAACCTGATCACAACGTAGAATTTCAATACATTTTAAATACTTTCGAGACGCTACAGTTATAGTATGGAGGTATCGTTTTTCTTTTCAGGAAATTATTTGGTATTTTTTTATGAATTTATATTACGAAATTTTTTGATGATCTTGACCCGGAATTGTTGATAAATATGGCATAAATCCCTTACTAATAAAATAATTAGTGGCAATTTTAATCTATAAACCTTAATTCAAAAACAAATAATCCATACAAGTTATAATGTCAGCTAATTCAGTTGAATTTAAAATCCAATTTTAACACATTTTTCACTATTTAAAATCATTAGCTAAACGGTTTGTACAAATTTGAAATGAATATAAAATACCAAAATTTATGTTTTAATTAGAAATTAATGGTAATTAGTAAAACGCTGATTTTTATGTGTAAAACAAAAATATACAGTGGGGGTAAAAATAATGGAATAAAATTCATATTTCCATAACAATTTATATTTGTAAAAAATCTTCGAACAGGACAATTTTTGCACATTGCACACTTCTCATATAAAAATGAATTCCTTCCCCTATCTCTATCGAAGTAATTACCTCATCATCAATTTCTGTGCATTTTAAATTCAATTATATCCCATAATAAGAACCTAGCGTAAGCTGTTTGTATACTATGAGGCTGTAATGTTCCAAAACGATAGTTAATGTATTAGAAGAAAGAAATAAACTATTCATCAAAGTAAATGCTGGACTTGCCATCGCTATTCAAAACTAAAGACAGACATGAAATTCTTGTACTATATTGTCTTTAATAACCTGGCTAAATTGTCGACATTACAAAGTTACGCTTTCTTGTAATTCTTCCTGCGTCTTAGGCTGCTGGATCTATACTTGTGACTTTAGACATCCCCAAAGAAAAGAATCCAATGGAGTTAGATTCGGTGACAGATCGAGCATAATCATCAGTAGAATATCAGTACCGTCCTACTGATACCAAAGCACACTTTAGTAACATCTGGACCTCTTTCATTTGGCTAGATATAAGGTTGACACGAGGAAACTGTAGGTACATCCCACCATTCAACGAACCATCAAACAAATGTAGTACCAACACACGCGTTTTAATAAAAGCTGTCCATGCAATCACTATTTGCATACAATGAGAATTTCTTCTAGCGCAATATCTAAGTGGCAAGTACTTTAACTTTGTTGACCAGCTGCAACATGGAAGGTGATGACCTATTGAGTCTTGTCGTCACAGGGGATGAAACCCTTAAGTCCAGACAACAATCAATGGAGTGGTGATACACATCGTCGTCAGTTAGAGTGAAAGCAAAACAGGCACTTTAAACCCGCAGAATTACGACCGTTGTGTGCCGAGACAGGGTGATACTGTTGACGCATTTTAGATGGCTGACTCAGCTTCTTGCTGTGAGGCCTTATCACCACGAAACACTACTTCATGACAGCGCAAGATCACATACTGCACCTCAAACTCAGTACTTGACCTCTTTTGGCTGTGAGGAATTTGATGCAGCGCAGTTCAAACTTTGGATATCGCAACTGGCAGCTTTTCCGATTTCTGAACACTTTCCCGGATGCCAAGCACGGACGATGAAATGAAAACCATCGTAAATAATTGGCTAACGTCACAAGAAGCAGAAATCAATAAGAAATGTATAAAAAATCACGTTCTTCGCTACGATCAATACCTAAATTCGTAAATAAGTTATATAGAGAAGTAAACAATTTGTCATAACAATAATTGTGTCATCCTGTGGTACTACAAAACCAATATGAGCAAGTAATTTAGGCGTATTGATGTGATTATTTATCAGTTTTATCAGGAACTTGCCACTCGTTTCAGGTTTGCGATCAATTAGAGATCCTACGTGAAATCGATCAAACAAGCTGTTGTAATCCACACCACGTTCTGGGTAAAAACCGTTTATCTTAGATGACAAAAACATTAAAAACTTTTGTTGCACTTTTTCTAGGGTGACTCTTGCTAATAAAGGTAGTGCGGATATCAAACCACAGGTACTTTAGGTTAGTACGAACAGGTGCATAGTATAAAGCAAGGAAAGTTGTCAAGTTGTCAAGCGATCGTATGAGAAATCCCAAAGGCTTATAAGCAGAATTGTTGCAGTGGTTAATGTGTTCCGCAAAATATAATTTTTGATCAAACAGGTATAAAACAAGCTATAATTGTCTGGTCAATGTAGTTAAATATAGTTGGTTTCCTACTTTTGATGTAAGTCAAAGCTGTACACTTGCTTAGGTTCAAATAGATTCTGTTTTCTATACACCACGAATTAATTGCGTTCAAGTTCACTTGTAGGTATGTTATATTCAGAAAATAAATGCTTTTAAAACCCTCGAAAATGTTATGACACCCAAGTAACTAACTTGCATAACTGTACCTCTCTTTGGTTAATATGGAATACTGCAGCACTTAATTATTATAATTTTGCTACACCTATTATGCCATTATTTCTAGAAGGAAATAAAGTAAAAGATAATTGATTAACGACGAAAGTGGAAACTTTCATCGGCGGCTGGTAGTTGATGAGCGTGGAATTGGTACGGATGTTGTAAACGAACAAAGGAAGCACTTTTTATTAGATTTCGTCGTCCTCGTCCATGTTCATCGATCGCGTCTATCGATCTAAAATATATCGTCCCCGCAAGACACACACACAGGCGTACGTACGTCAGTTAATTAATTATCGAAGACATTTTTCTTCTACGCGATGTTTGGAATATACGACTTGATTGGTTTTTATTATAGGTTTGACGGACGAATGTCAGTAATAAAAGAAATGGGCTCATTTTCGAAGCCTATCATTACGGCGTGTGTGAGCTAAATACAGGGATGTAGTCGCTCCCGCTCACGATAGAACGGAACGAGTGTCTATAACGAGCGATAAGTGGACGGTATATTCTCTTCGCTTTCCAACGTTTTTTCTAAAATATGGCGATAATTGTCGACGAAGAATTGGTAAATATTTAACGTCTGACAGTCGCGATGTAATTTTAATTACGATTTGACTGTTTTTAGTTTTAATGACAGTAAATAGTTCGAAGTCATTCTTTTTTAAATTAAATAATTCATTTGCTATGTAAAATTTTGAGGGCCTAAATTCTCTTCAGTTGCACCAAAATTATGTAAATAACATGAAGTAACATTAAATTCTTATCCGAAAGAAGCTGAGTACATAAATAGTCTATAAACTATCGAATAGACTTTTATGTCTTACACTAGTGGAAAACATTTTTTCTCTTACGCTCAAGTAAGCACATTGTTTCTAATGAAAGGAACTATTCTTTTTAATTATATTATCGCGACTCTTTTATTTAGGGTTTTGTTTTAGATATGTGAATTTGTTCCTTTTTTACAAGAAAAAACGTATGACATTTATAGCAAAGAAACAATACACGATTAAATGAAGCAAGTTCGCTATTACATCGGTTGGAAGGACTGTGTGGTTGTATAATTCACAGGTATTGCAATAAACTCAACTCCACACAAATTAATATTTATTCAGAACGCTGCGTTTTGAGAGCATGTGGACTGCCATTGTTAACTTTGTTACCGACTGAATGTAAAACTGTACCACACACGCAAATTACTACCTACACGCAGAGAAACATTTGCTTGCATCAAGACTGTCCGCCTTCATTCAAGAAAATAGTCGTTTCAGCTATCCACAATAGAATTACTGTTTCAAATCAATAGAAATATTTTCTAAGCATTCTTTTCTCTGCTAAACAAAATTATATATTTGTAATGAAACAATAGTATTTCTTGGCTTAAGAAATTCGTTAATTTGATTTAAGAAAATCTTGCAGAAAATTTGAAAATATTTATTAGAGAAATTGTTTTTGTTTAGGCCATTATCCTTCATCGTTTGTCTGACGACGTTTCCGCTGTCTTTGAGTATAGCCCGAGAAGGGCTATTTTTGCCAGATTAAATCTATACGTTCGAAGATTTGTGTGCTGGACGTATTGCCTTATATATATTTTTTGTTAGTGAAACTGTCGTCGTATGAAGATCGAACTCGATTTATTCGTGGTTCTCGATTTTCGTATTTTACCTGCCTACCACTAAGCCAATAGGGGAGATAATAACTAGTGTATTAAACCTGTGTTTAAACTACAATATCATTAACATTTTCTTAACTTAAGACTAAATGATTTACTTCGAAAAAACATTTTTCTGTCTTGCATTTACTTGATTTTCTAACCCCAAGAAAATATTTATTTGATGCAAGTATAGTTTCAATATTATTTTCTTATATTAAATATTTTTTCAGTCCTGAAGAAAAACTATTTACTTGAATAGAGACAGATTTTTGCGAGAAAAATTATTTTCTAGATGCAAGAAAACGCTGCTCTGAGTGTACGCAGACTCTAAAAGTTCTTAAAATACATGACTTTTTGCAATCGGTGGTTTCGGGTATCTGTATCTCTTCGAGAAAGGAAGGAACGTAAACGAACCGTATCTTTAACCAAGGCCTTATTGTAAGAAGTCAAGCTGACTCCGCGTGTGCAATTGGGGGTAGTTCTCTGTTTAGCAAGTTTCTGTTCAGAAACTATGGAGTATTTGGTTGAGTTTTTGAAAATTAAATAACGTGGATAACGTAAAAAGCGCGGAATATGAAAGATTAACAAAATTGTGTATGTCACAAAATAATCTTCAAATAGGTGAAAAATGGTTCAAACAGGCGGAAGGCACGGCGGTAATCCGTTATTTCTTTTTATTGCAAATTTGAAACTAACTTGAAAAAAGAAACCAAATACTGAAAATTTGGCTTAGGTACGTAGATGACGTTTTCTGGGTGTTTGATGCTAATAAAAGGAATATACAAGATTTCCAAGCAGAACATCACTCAAAATTAACTACAATCCAGTTGACTATAGAACAAAAAGTGGACAATCGACTTCCACTTCTAGATACCTTAGTCATACGCAATAACAATAAATAAGAAATAGACATCTCCAGAAAAGAAACTAATTCCAGTAGATTCAGTACGGCTAATTCATAACATTCCGAACAACAAAACGCGATTATTTTCCTGGTTAATAGACTCAATAGATTTCCGTTAAGCAAGAGCAGGTACGTGAAAGAATTAAAATACGTCAACGTATCTACGTACAATGGTTCTTCTACGGATGTTGAGCGTATTATAAGGAAAGTCCAATACAAACAACACATCCGAAATTCCACCACCTTAACATCAACAAATACCGGTAATAAGAAATTTATAACACCATCTGTCGACCCGATAGTAAAAGGGTTAAGTAAAATTTTCCGTCAAAAAAATATGAATATGTCTCTTGTATCAAAAAACAACTTAAAGAGCTTCTTAGTCAACCCCAAAGATAAACCGGATATGATGTAGATGTCTGGAATTTATAAAATCGCATGCATTGATTGTGATAACGTTTTCATTGGACAAACATAAAGCAGAAAACTTTTCCTAATTGCACACTCGAATCTGCTTGATTTATTACCATCATGTCCCGTCAAAGATACGGTTCGTTTTCGTTCCTGCCTTTCCCAATAAGATACAGATACCCGAAACCATCAAATAGATTGTAAAAAAGTCATGTATTTTAAGAACATTTAGAGGCTTCATAGGAAATAATTTGCAAGTGTGATACATTCAGTTGGTAACACGGTTGACATTGGGAGTCCACGTGCTCTCGAAACGCTGCGTTCCAAATAATTGGTAATTTTTGTGGAGTGGAGTTTACTGCGATATTTGTGAAGTAAGTACACTATATTAGCCAAATTTTGAAAAAACTTTAATAAACATATGCGAATCAATAAAGTTCTTTCTTTTTTATTACTCACACAAGCAATTTCCATGATTTTATAGATCAGTGCCGCTTCAATTTCCCAATAGGATCTGGAAGATGAAAGACTTCAGGTTAAGTGCAACGTTTTTCGTTTAGGCATTGAGCTAATATTGAATTTAGGAAATTTGACAAATTTAGTGTTGCCCCAAAAATGAAAAGAATCATAAAGTTGTTAATACAAAATTTATTTATAACATAAATAGCAATTTACAGTTAAATTGCTATGAAGGCATGGATATATACGAAAAGCAAACATATTTAAACAAACTTATAATTAGGTCTCCTAAATTCCAATTCAGGTTTAGTTTGTCAACTCAATATTACTGCTGAAGATGATAGCTAGAAGTATCGAAATACGCATCCAGTGTTAGCGACGTGATGTGATAATGGTGATACTCAAGGGCGTTTATATGGTCACATATTCATTCATCAGCACAGCTTTAAGAAATAAATGCGCTGTGAATCATTTCATATTATGCATATTGCGCATTCTATCAAATCCTGGCATCAGTGATAACACTGCCCAACACAATTTTTTGCTGACTTCAATACGAGACTTGTTTTTTTTTACTAATTTTGATATGTTGAATCCGAAAACCATATTAGTTTTTGCGTATCGCTTCAAAATTTAACTCTATGGCATACTCTGTTCTTTGAAGAATCACTAATACGGATACTTCATTTGTGATTGAAAATCTTTCGACTTAGGTCCGAATATCTAGCAGGAAAACAGCTATTTTTATTGCGCGATAATGCAACACCTCACAAAACGCGATTATTTTTTGTTCCCGAAACTAAGAACTGCAATGAAAGGCCACTTTTATGATAATGTTCCACCCATTCAAGCAGTCATGACGCAGGTGCTAAAGAACATTCCACAACTCGACTTCAAAAAATCGATGCTTGCATTAGCTAGCCGCACCATACACTGTATTGAGTGTTCAGGAACGTACTTCGAATAAAAAAAAATGTTCAACGATAATATAATGTGTGTTTCATTCTATATCTAAACGGTTCCGTTAATTAATTGTTAGACTCTGTATACTAACTAATAATTTCCTTAGTATTGATTAACACAATATGATCTAACTTCATCATCTATAATGCATATAATTATATTGTAACCATGTTATTCATAAGACCCTTGAACTGTTTAAATAAGTAATCTAAACGAAGATGTAGAAACCACATTGCGACCATGTAATTCATAAAACCCTTAGATTGTTTAGATAACTTAGTATAAACTAAGATGTAGAAACCACATTGCGACCATGTAATTCATAAAACCCTTTGAACTATTTAGACGAGATAATATAAACAAAGATATAGATAGGTTATATATTTGGCAATAGACTGTAATGTAAGCATTGTTCGTCTAAGATTGTAGTGGCTAAGATCAAGCTCTAGTCATACTGCAATAGATAATCAATAAAAGTTATTGATCCGTTTTTATAGTTTGCTTTTTAAAAACTAAGACTAGTGTTCGATTAACTTAATTATATTTTCTCATTAATTAATGTAAATTCACTCAAAGTCTCCTTTATTCAACCTATTCATAAATAAGTAATTGCAATAAATGTTTTAGTCAGTCTCATTTAACTTATGCCGACCATTGCACGTGAAAAGCTAACATTTACTATTGTTTATTTCCCCCACAAGCAACTTTCATCCATTCATTACGATTATAGTTACCCAACAAAAACGAAGAAGTCGCCCGAATGCTACGACGTCTCGTTATACATAAAACGAAGCCAATTTCGAACAAACGCGGACAAATTGAATCGCGGTGTTCCTCCTTAAACAGACGTAATATCTTTGTCTAATACGAACGCTCCCGAGGCGTATTATACGTCGGTGTATACCTATAGATATCCGCACGAGTATTGAGAAACATCGGCGTGAGATGGAGAACACTTCCAAGGCATCAAACTCGTTGGTCACGAAATCGTGACATGGTCAAAGTTGGAGCAACCCAAGCAAAGGGGCCCACGTGGGTCCGCACTCCGCACAATTAAAGATAGTCTGCTGCTATACCGCCGAAGCTACAGACAGATCTCCTAATGTAGTTGTTTGACTTTCTTGTTCCGATCGTTCTGTTACTACCAGTAGGTACTACTGTTACATATATGGCTCTTTTTTCCATCTCCTTTATGCTCGTTTCAGCTTTTGTTTCTGCGCGTTTTTTTGCTCATGTTTTTGTACCCGTTCGAACACGTATTGTCTTTCCTTTTTAATTATTGTTGTTGTTATTGTTTAGCTGTCGAATTATAACGCCAAATATGTGCGGATATTTTGTTTCTGTGTGTAGTACGTATATGTACAGTTATAAGTAGTCAAATCCGTACATCCCATATTTGCGAATAAAACTTCGCATATGTTTTTCTATTTTCTTTACACTTACATATCTACATCAAAAGTTCGATCTATAATATTATATTCATACATCGCATGCAGTATACATCTTACGGGAGTTTAAAATCCATTTTTTTAAGTGGTTCATATTTTATGATCTCTGATTATCAAAGGATTTACTTTGGATATGAAGTAAACTATAAACTTGGGTATTGAATAAACTTGCATTAAAACAAGATTACAATATTAAGAAAACGTGTTTGAAACTTAAAAAAAATTTTTGAATAAAAAAATGAATTGCATTTAAAATATTTACCATAATAAATACTCCTAATTTGTTGCAATGGTTAAATAACGAGTGTGCTGCGGAATTCCTTTAAGTCTCGTAAAAGATGAAACTTTTCAGTGTTGATTAATATCAGATCTAAGAAGTGCTTTCAAGAATTTTTAAAATTATTACATCAGAATAGAAATATGGAGGCAAATTTTGTATTGTAGACCGTTCTATATACAGACCCTGTCCATTTTATTAGAGTTGCCTTATAAATATAACACAGCAATTCGTAGAATATTATTTGGATTGGTTACTATTGAAGAGAGAATATTTATCTGTCTATGTGACAACGTTTTTTCGTGTTTACGTGTTAGTGTTGCACTTTAAGTCATTGCTTGTATGCGCTTTATATTTTTTCGTTATGGGTAAAAAAAGACATACCAAATGAGAAGAAACTGAGCATTGAAGCATTGTTAGGTACAGGAGTGTATTCTCAACGCACAATTGCAAATAAAGAAGAAATATCCCGACAAGCAGTGCAGCGAATCGCCGTCTTAATAAAACAAAGGTATCCACTACAAGTACCGGAAGGGCATTTTGCGGAAAGAAAAGGATCAGTACTAATTGAGATGAACGAGGTACCCTACAACTAGCAACTGAAAACCAAGCTTTATCCACCAAAGATATAGGAAATGAAATGTCTCAACAAGAAGTGCAAATATCCACGCATACAGTACGTAAACGATTGCACGAAGCCGGATTAAAATGCAGACGTTTCTCTGAAAAAGCCAAGATTAACACCGATGATGAAGCGAGTACGTTATGAATGGGCAAAACGTCATCAACATTACACAATTGAAAATTGGCGAAAGGTAAGACAAAATAACTTAAATGAATATGTAAATCAAGCAAAATTTTGTTTGTTTGAACAATGTCTTTTCGTTAAAGATCATATTCAGTGATTTGTTAAAACTCGAAGTCATGACCGAAAGAGCTCAATTTGTCAGACGACGTCCATCTGAACGGTTTCGTGAAGCTAGTGTACTAAAAACGGTGAAACACCCTCTGTCAGTTATGGTATGGTCCTGTATATCAGTCGAAGAGCACTGTATTTTTGCCAAGGTACCTTGAATCAGCAGCTATATACGCATCTTGGTGCCATGTATCAATAATTTAGATCCAAGTGAAGGCCCTTATACATTCATGCACGATAAGCCACCAAGTCACATGGCCAAATCAATCTAAAGTTAATTGAAAACCCACCCTCTGCCAGTGACCTTGGACGGAAGATTCTCCTAACCTCAATGCAATTGAGGACGTGTGTCGTCTTCTAAAATCACGCATGTATTCAAGAAGAGACACTATAAAAGAACAATTAGCAAGAAGTATTGAGGATGCGTGGTAAAATGACGCTACAGTTAGACATACCATTAGCGCTTGCATAGACAGTACGCTAAAAAGAATAAAATCAGGTATTATAAAATATTAGTTATATAGTTGTGACGATGTCTATAAACAGTTTTGAATAAACTTATGCTTGTACAATACGTTTTTCATTATATATTTTGACAAAATAGCTATTTTAGCAAGTGGTCCCAATAAATTGGGCAGGAACTATAACTCGTGAGATACTTTCATCTGAGGATGCAACTCAAAAAGGATTTTGAACATCCTGTTGTTTCTCGGCCTTATATAACTTATAATTCTAAAACTAACTAAACTAAAATATATTCAAATATTGCTTGACGAGCGTGAGTTTGGAATTTTCCAGGGTGCTTTTTATTTCCTCCTTTTCTGTCTTTAAGAGCTATAACAGTCATTTTTGGAAAATGTAGTATTGGTAGTATTTCTTTTTATTCTATGGAAGGATAAAGCTTCTTCATAAGTATGTACTTTTTCTAGGCTATTATCACTTCTTAAACGACCTTTGTGAACAAATATAGCACTTCTTAAACTTTCTACTTCTTCAATGTTCCTAGGTCTTCTTTAAGGAGTAAATAGTAGTGTAATCAATCTACACAAATACAAATTTTAGTCATTTCTGGACGTCAGTGTGTTAATTTTAACATTTTTCCTTGCTCTGCAGGAACATTTAAAAAAAATATATACAACAACTATAATATTCACCCAATGAATGGCTTTGCTTTATGTCTCCCTCATTATCTCACGTTTCTTTACTTTTTTTCCCCATTTTTAGTACTTAATTCTTCTGACTTACTTTTATTGGCAGAATTTTTTTCAGGTTCTATTAATAGTTTGTTTTACTACGCAATACTTTACAAACTGTAAACACACTGGTTGTCAGCTGTAGTAAAAATACGTGACGTGGGAGACTGGATAGCAATGCCTTCTTTGTGCGCTCTTGGCTTTCTTTCTATATGGGTAACGCAGGAATGACCACAATAGGCCCTGTATACATTAACAAAAGCTTATATTTCCTAGACAGTAAAAACTTTCAATATTGACAGATTCTACATAAAAAATGCTACAAGATGGCACCAGTAGTACAATTTATATACTTAATATTTGGACTTTTCTCCTTTTGAACCTGCACCCTTCAAATATTAATTGCATTTATATTTTTTGGTCATTTATTTAGAAATTAACATATAATTGCAATCAAACAAATACCTATATAATAATATGAAAATAATATTTAAGAAAGGAATACCAATCACACAAACTACAGATAGTCTTATTTCTGAGCCACTCGAGGAAACAGTTTGATTTTGTGATGACGATGAATATCTTACACGAATAATAAACTCTTCAATGTAATTTTGCAAATTATTCACTATCCATGGATGTATCAATATTTTTCACGTTTCATGTAATTTTGTGAATTATCAACCGTGACGAAGCTATAAGCTCTAACAATTGGTTATTCAATATCTCTCACTTGCAATTTCCTATCATTCATTTTTATATCATATATAACTTGTGCAAACAATGAGATTTAATTCACAATGGTAAAGTGGTAATCGAAAACTTCATATCCTTTTTCTTTGGCAAACTCATCAATTTCGTTTTTATCACACTGAGGTATAATTTCGTGTGATATGGGTTTATGTATCCTCTTTCTACAGCACTTCCTCAAGAAAGCCTTTCCCATTTCTGGATTCCACTATGCTGTTATGGTTCTTAAAGTCTTACGGCGATCCAGTTTGCAATTTTTTTCTAGTAATCGTTGATCTCTATTAGACACAATTCCGGCTCTACCAGAACTTTTAGCTTTACAATGGACGCCTCCACTGTCACGATAGTGCCTTCGCAACTGTTGACTTAGACAAATCTAATTCATCCGCAATTTCATGTATCCTTTTACCCCGAGAATATCTAGTGATTACCATTTCACGAATTTTAACATTTGTCGTACTTCTTCTAGCCTTTTTTGCTTAAATTTAACAGAAGTTTTGGCAAAACGATGTCTAACAAGCAACCGTTAAATAACTGCCAACTTATAACTAAATATCAAAGTTATTCGAACATTTTGTTGTCACAATATTATGAAGTATTTTGTTTATTTATTCGCCCACAGTTTATTTCAATGTGTATTCAAAAAAAACATTTAAATATTTATTATAAATGATAGACTTTAGTATAATAAACGAGCTACTTCCGGAATTGGACCGTGTCATGATGAGATATATGGAAATGAAATAAGAGTAAGGGGAGAAAGAGATAAAAGGGAAAGAAAAATGAAAAAGGGGAGAGGTGTGAAGAAGAAAGAAAAGGTGAAAAGGGTAAGAGAAGAAAACCGGGAAGGGCGATATGTCTCTCTCTTCATCAGCTTTATCAACGGTAATTCAACTACCACCAATTTAGTTGAAATTTCACAATATATTAGCGAAAGCCTTGATAAACGTTTACAAGTGGATGTGATACACACCGATTTTAGCAAGGCCCCTGATACAATTGATCTTGTGATATTGACATCGAAGCTATCTGCCATTGGTTTCTGTCCTGCTGTTGTTTCTCCAATCCAATCATATCTCAGCAATCATGCTATGTTCACTACAACGGATTTCAGTCTCAATCTTTTATCGCAGCTACAGGTGTACCGCAGGACTCAAACTTGGGCCCACTTCTATTTAACATATACGTAAACGATCTTTTCCTTACCCTGGACTGCAATATTTTCGCTTATGCAGACGATCTAAAAATTTATACTACTATGCTAACTCGGAATTAAATTCTTTAAGTTTATTATAATTAGTACCTTACTACTATAAACTAAATCCAATTGAAATTGCATGCGCATGGATAAACTTAAATAAAATAAAAACTTTTATAACAGTAGAAGTACAAAAACTGTTAATAGAAGCAGTCGCAAATATACTTCTGGAAAATTGCATAGATCATATAATAAAACTTTAGTTATAAATAAATGTTTTACAAAATTTTATCAAGTGTCCCATTTTCCACGAGCGAGAGTGCAGATACAACGCCGAACCCAGTTTCTAACGAAATGTCTAATCAATGCCGATAGCCAACAACGGTCGAAAATCAAGCGAGAGAAGTTTCACTAGTACAGACCGCTCGGACCGAGTAGACTAACAAACGGCAATCGGTTACGTCAATATTACACCTACTTTCTCTGATACCGATTACGAGGATGATTCAATATACCGTAGATACGTATACACAAATATATTTTTACGCATGTGACCGTTGATTAGACAGCACTGTTAAACCCGTTCATATGTACTTGTTAAGGAGAGGGTCAAGATGCATTTATTGGGGACGTTATGTTTCGTACGGTGACAATCACACGACAATGTACTTAGCGAAAATACTTAAAGCTGTTCCACGTTACAAAAACCTAATTATGGAATAGTTTAGCGGAATGAAAACTGTAACAATAGTTCTTATAAAGCGGTGCTTTATATACATGAAACCACATATGTTGACGCAAGATATAAATGTTATGCAACTGATAACAAGGTCCTTAGGCTTGTCTAAAAAACTTTCTCGTTCATCGGGTATGCCAATCAGCACGATAAATCTCTAGATATGTATATATTTGGTAGAAAGTTTCACAACGCGTTTGTCTCCTTTTGGAATACAAATATGGCCCAAAGAATTGGGTGCAACTTAAGAATTGTGTAATCTTTTTTATTCTGTTGGCAATTGTTATATTTCCTGGCCGTTTCTCGATATGCAAATCTATTTAATTACAGCAAAAGAAAGGTAGACTAACAAACATAATCCTAGTATATGTGTAAGAAAGAAAAATTATCCAATATTAACAGATCAAAATTTTATTAATCGTTTAACTCATTCAATGTTTCTATTAATAATACGTGAACGTAGCAAATGAGATATAAGAAAAACTGTTTTCTGTAGTAAAATGGTAAAAGAGAGACGTTTATATTTTGTATTATAGTTGATAACAAGGTAATTGTCGATTTTCTTATGTAAAAGAAACTTATTTTTTTATAAAGAATTTCACTGCGTAAGCCATTCAATTCTACTAACGAAACTGTAGCTCATGGGATTCAGAAGGAAGATACATGACCTCTTCAAATCATACCTATGTAACACATAGGTGGCGAGCTGTGAGGGCAGCCGACCACGGTGAGTTTATTCAACCAACAAAGAGAGGAATACCACAGTGTTCCATCCTAGGGCCATTCTTTTTTCTGTTATACACAAATGGTTTACCAAATGTAACGCAGCATAGTGTCACTCTGTTTGGAGATGATGCCTCGATAGTTGTAACAAAGAACACAAAAGTCGTAATGTTCTATTTGGTCTTATTTAGTTTTACGGTCAAGTACAAACTCTTAGCATAAATATATATGAATCTTTAAAAACGGAAATAAAAAAAATATCCATTTGATCCACCAACATAATGCTTAATTTTTGTTCTTTTCTTTTCCAGATCATGAGAAGTAAAAATAGAAGGTGGTTATTCGCTTGGATGCTGTGTCTAACATTCCTACAGCTTTACGAATGTCAAGCAGTCGACCAAGTCGAAGGAAGAGATACAATTAAAAACGGTTAGTATGAAATCATGCAGCAAAATATTTATTTATCCAACTAAAAATTATTTTTCGAAGTGTGCAACTTCTTCCTGAAGGAACTCTGCATTGAAGCTTTATAATAACCTAACAACTGTATTAATTCGAACATACATTTTCTTTTGAAAAGAAAAGGCGAAGCGGACTTGCAGATTTATTGCTATTGCGAGATTAAAACGAAGATAACTCAATTTACAAATAAAATATCTTGCAATAAATTATGTTTTCATTACAAGTTGCTGGTAGGAAATGAATTTGAATCAATTTGCAATTCATTTAAATACCTTCGAATTCTTAAGTAGCAAAAACGGTACATATTCAATTAGCAGTTTACAATAAAAAGTACTGCATAAACTATTTATTAAATGCTCTTACTTTTACCTGTTTCTTAATACCGCATTTACACAGGAAGTTTGTAGTCTTTTTGTGTTGGTTGTGAATAACAAATCATACTCTTCGATGATTAAGGTCTAAAAGCAGAGATTGTAGATAGTATAATTTGTATAGAATTCGATATTCTACAATTCTGGAGGATACTAGAAATAAGAACGCAAAGTATAACTAAATTAAGAAATTGAAACTATTTGATGAAATTGTACACAGTTTGCTTATTTTAGCAAATATTATAGTGAATCATTAGATGCCATAGGAACTCTAACAACAAAAGAAGTCTGTGGGAAGGACTGGATGATATCAACATTGATCCTGCCTGGCATTTAATCTTCTCATCTATTTGCAGAATACTAATAATATCAATCAATTTTTTCGTATATTAAAGAAAAGAATAGAAGGTGGCTTACAAGCAATAGAAGAGTAAAACGGCTTCCGAGCTGTACGGTCACGCATGGCCAATATATTTGTGATACAAGTATTGGAAAAACGCATAGTTAGAAATTTATCCATCCACTTATTATTTATAGACCTAGAAAAATCTGAAGAAAGTGGAATTCAATATCAGGTACATCAAAACAATATGGCACTCATATCAAGATGCACAGAACATAATCAAAATAGGCGGAAACAGATCAAAACCTTTCCCCATAAAGAAGGGATTGAAGCAGGGACGCAGCATTTCCCGTACATTATTTAAAATGTATATTCAAGAAGCTTTAAGTAATTGAAGAAAGAAGAACATAAAGAATAGATATTAACATGGAAGATCACTGTCTAACAAGTCGCAGACGATCAAGTAATTATAGTTTATGATGAAAAGGACTACATGTTTAGAAAACTGAGACAAGAATACGAACACTGGACACTAACTATAAGCATGACAAAGACTGAATATATGAAAGTGAGGTGTAAAGACAAAGATGACCACCAGGACTTGCAAATTAAGGAAATAAGAAGAACAAACGAGTACAAATATGTAAGAAACATACTTAGTGAGGAAGGTACATCGATATAGGTTACGAAATAAAATACAACACGGGAAAAAAGCAACCCAGGCCTCATATTCCTTGCTGTGGTCTAAAGGATTAAGAATGGAAACAAAGATAAATATATATAAAGCCGTCGTGGAGCCCATTCTAACATACGGTGCAGAGAGTTAGCAGATGGCAAACACCAACAAAAAGAATGTAGACACTATCGAAATGAACTTCCTGAGAACGGCATGCGGAGTATCAAAATTAGAACATCTAAGAAACGAAGAGATACGACGAAGAACAGGAAAGGTTATTACTAGTGCGGATCGAATCAGAGACAACTTATATGGTATGGATATGTACAAAGAATGAGTGAAGATAAATGACAAAAGAGGGCGCTAAATTATACACCACAAAATAGAAGGGAAAGAGGAAGGCCAGCGACATCTTGGAGGGATGGGATCGAGAAACTCATGAGAGACAGAGCAATAAAAGTGAAAGAAATTTGGAAAAATAAAGACGAATGGAGATCGAAATGCGAGATGCGGCAAAGGCTGTAGGACCTTCGCTATAATCGCTTAATAAGTTATAATAGGGGTGCGTGCAATGTGTTAATAATTTTGAGCAAAATCATCGGAAGCTCAAATTTAAGTATCTCTGTTTACTTGATATATACACTACCATAATCAAAGTTAAAACCGACGTTACCAGCGTCATCAGCCTTCATATGTGAAAAATTCGGTATTGCTTACCTGGGTGGCTACGTATTACATATCCTTAGCTTCTGCATTGAGCTGAGAAGTCTGTCTTTTGACATCTGGATATCTGTTTTGATTATGCCTACTCCTAAAAATAAAAAGGTTGAGGATAACAAAGATTTACATCCGACAAATATTATACCCACGTTAACAAAAATATTTGAGAGATACATCGCTGTTGAACTTGACAGGTATATAATTGCTTTTGAGGTTTTATCTCCATTGTATTGGAATGGGGAATTTCGATCAAAACATAGCTACACAATCGTTCTTACTGATATTGTTGGTGATATTCTCAGGAAAACTGATAACGAGAATATTACAATATATATACTAGATTTTAGCGCTGTCTCACAGTGAGGTCGAATGCTCGAAAAGCGGAAAGAATTCAATATCTAGAGAACGGATAGTCCTATCGAACTGCGGCTGATCTCATTCGATTTAGGATAAAGAAATACACTAAAATGATACTAAATTAAAAAGATGAATTAGTTTAATATACGATTTATTAATAATAATGAACTCGAAATATGTGTACATTCTACACATTCATACTTTACAATAAAACGGTATTATTTTGGAGACTAATATGGTAAAGTAGGGGATATTCTTACATTAATAGTATATACATGTAATATGTAATACTTATAAAATTGAAAGCGCTAGATCAGCGCTGAAACCTTCGCCATGGTCAGCTGACTGTTAAGAGAAGGCAGCATTTATTAACGTTTGGGAATGTGACGTTCGCAGTTCACGGATGTTGCTTCGCTGACGTTTTTCTCCACAATCTTCAAAGTCTTCCTCAAAACCCTTCCCTGCCACTTCTCTACACCGCACACGAAGGGAGATCTATATCGCCTGCGTCATGTTCAGTACTATCAGCGGGAAACGTAAACACAAAAAGTCAGCCAATCACCATTCTTCTTCTTAGATACATTTTTGTCTAGATTGACTGATCTCCACTTAACATTAAAATTAGGAAAAAATCTTCTTGTAATTGCGTTAGAAATTGAAGGTATCTGAACTTCAGCAACATTAGGAAACTTTTCGTGGATGAAATAATCGACTGAACGTTCGAAGAATCGATATTCACCAAATATGCAGGCAAATTACTGTAACTGATACCTAGAGACTCCATTGTAATTTGAGGTCTCATGTTACACAAATGTTACTAACCCCCAAATTGGAATAGTTTATTTAGGAAAAATTACAGTTTCAAGGGATTGTGTAATAGAATGCACTTTAGTACAATGGAATGTAGTGTGATGTAATATGCAATGTAATGTAATATTGTGCAAGATTGTATAATGTTCTCTATCTTTTTGAAATTTTGATTTGCTATTGTGTTTATTTTTGCCATTTCCCTAAAATGAAATATTTCATAAAGAAATTAAGACATGTTCTATGTAAAGTTATAAAATTTTAAACAATGATGATTTACAAAGCTGCGATGGTAGTAAGCCACTGTGATAAGTTAAAAAATAATATGCGGTGTTATGTATGGGAAGAACGAGTTTTGCTTACTTTATATATACTAAATATACTTCAAAAACAAAATTTAGTTATAATCAATCCTAATGCAAGAAAACTATACCATTAAAAATAAAAATAAGGAAGTTGTTACGTTCTCCTGGTTTGAAGAACAACGCCGCTGTAGCCTGCTCGTAATTTCCTAAATTACTTGACCAATACTTACTTGTAGAGTATGTTCGCTTATTTACTAGAGGAGAGGTTGTACAGTGAAACTCAATGCGCATGCGCAAAAAAAACTATATTTAAAAATGAAATGGTTACACGGTTTCCACTCTTGCCTATGTACATGTACGATGTACGTAAGATATATAGATTTGCAATAATTGCAGTTATTCGAGCTCTCTTATACATGTAATGTACATTAGCATTTGTATATGTATTTTCATTGGTAGCAACATAAAGTAATGCCTCAGCATGTACGTTGCAACGCTATGTCTTAATTCTGTTTAAAAGGTTAAACTCTTATATGCTTCCGCTGAAGCTTTGTCAAAGGCATGTACTAATGCCTCTATCTGTTTGCATGCACCACTACCTTTTTATAGGGGAGCCAACCCTATTTATTTCTTAAATTTATAAGCGCACCTCGGTGCTATGCTTATTTATATGTCCCTTTCCGGGAGCCTAATATACTTTCCTTGTTTTAAATTTGCCTAAGGGACTTGGCCCTGTATTATTGGCATGTATTTGTACTTGACCAAATACGTTTGTTATATTCACATTTATAGGGGAACCCACCCTATCTCTTAGAGCTTGAACGCCTGGTCGAGGGCGACAGTAGCGATAATAGCCGATCTCAATACAAAAGTAATGTCACAGCTACCCAGGCGTTCTCGTTTGAAATATTACGCTATGTGCAATCTTTAGCACTGTACTACTGCGCCCCAAAGAAGGGAAAAATCCAGTAACCAGCAAATGTGCGAACTGCGCACCGACAAGTAAAACGGAGCGATGATGCCGACATTACATAAGAAAACTGGTCCGTGACACTAGTCCGCTACGACGAGCAACTAAATGAAAAATTTCTAAGTCCCGATACGACAAGGACCGAACAAACGTACAAAAGACAACGGGCGCTGCGGCCGCAACGACCGTCAGCAAGACGCGGAGTGAGCGTACTTGTAGAGGAGGTCTATACATGCGCGCCGACAATCTCACCAAAATAATTTCCGACACAAACTTAACTGAAGACTAAAAATATGTATAGACGATAATGGACACAGTAGCCTCGACGTACGATGATAGAAAATCGAGAATTTATACTTATTAAAAAATCTATACATGTGGTCCGACGACGTTACCAAATGACTCCCGCCAGAAATGAACGTATAGACAACGTCCTCGACGATTCCCGCCAAAACTAGAAAAACTTAGAAATCTCTAATAATCTTACGACGACGTTGCTGTACACGTTACGACGAGGCACGAAAGGTGACCGAGAGTGCACGATCGCTAATACCTCGACTGTCGCGCGGGAGACGACTGCCTATGCTTGTGTACCTTAAATTTCAAGAAAACTCCCATTACATATCCGACGACGTTGCAGTGAATGATTTCTAATTAGGCAGTTTTAGCTAGCGTAATGCGAATGGCTGACTTGCATACATATACAATGCGTAATGTACATACATATTAAAATAAAATTGGATATAAGAGAGCAAAATAAATAAATATAAAAATGAAAATAAAATAATATTCTAAATGAAAATAATAATGCAAAGAAGATAAAATACATAATAGTAAAAAATTTATAAAATACAAAAAACAATGTTAAGTCCTTAACAGAAGTTGACATTAACACGTGTACGCCGGAATACTGTTAAGCCGAAATTATTTTTTTAAATGGATTATAACTCGCCATGACCACACTGCAAGTTTGAAAGTCAAATTCCCACACGAAGTTTGAAAAATTCTAATAAGACAGATTGGTGAGACATCCTGTATAGTTACTTATATAATACGTAGTTATAAACATCGTAACACCAATGGATGATATGTTTCTTTTGAAATAAGCTCGATAACGTTAAAACATTGAAACTATTTGCTCAGATTCTGAATTTTCGCTTATGTAAATCTCAGTTAAATGACGAGAATTTCTAAATAGGCAAATATAGGCAGCTGATTGTTAGGATTGTTTCCACTACATTCTGATTCTAAAAACCTACACATTCGCTGCTAGGTTTTCGTCCCTACCATTACATTTTCAATACAATTTCACAATAACAAAGTCATCTTATAATTGACACATCGGTAGGATTTAATAGCCCAACGAAATTTCTTTAAATGAGTTTTGCTTACTTAAATAATAAAGATACTTCAAAAACTAGGTTTAGATATAGTCAACTCTAACGCAAGTTGTTCGTGAATGACACCAGGAGGTCAATAAAGCGATAGAAACCATACCATTAAACATAAACTAAGAAATTTGATATCAACACTCTATACGCCGCAATACTGTTAAATTGAAACTATCTTTTTCAAATTGATTATAGTTCACCGTGATTACACTGCAAGTTTCAAAATCAAATTCCCAGAGTAAGCTCGAAAAATTCTAATAAAACAAGGATAAATATTTCAATGAACTTAGCAGACCATACACACAAGGAATTAGCGTAACTCTTTCCATTTAGCTTATATCCGATAATTGCCTACAATATCTCACGGCTCGCATGTGTATTTATGTCAGGTTTATTGATTCTGCCCATTCATTAAAGAGCTATTCAAATTTAAATAGTAATAATTTCTTATTATCGTCGTCAAATTCATGACGCCCTGTCTATGTATCCAAAAACCTTTCTATTACATTTGTTTGTTCACAGAATTAAAAGATTTAAGAATCACTCTTACAGCACTGTCATTATCCTAATGGCGACGAATACAGCCTCTGCGTCATTCTTTTTTAGTTCTTATATGGTAGAGTGTGTGTGTTTGGGTCAGTGTGTCAACTATCCATTGTAATACAGTACTTAACTAGTACTAATACGGTGCTGGCACGTTCTATTGTTTACTGTTACTCGTTTTATGAATGTTTTGATGGTATTCAGTAGCGTACGACTTGGTTATTATCAATATTAAAAGTAATGAATGTAATTACTTACAATTTTAGCTTAAATGTGTTGTTCATGTAGAGTGATGCAAAAATTCGCTGTAGTATTGTGTCATTAGCATTCCTTCCAGTGCTGACTTCAGTCATACTCCTTCAGCGAGACGAAAATATATTACTGTATTTGGAAAATGAGCGTCCTGCGTCTAATGATGTGGTGTTCGCGAATTTATAAAGGTCGTTCGCATCATATTCGCACTCATGGTTTTTAGTTAACCTCTTGTCTGTACGCATTATAGTTCGAAAATCAGGATTCTCATTTGTAACCCCACGCAATATATCGGCTGCTAATCTTCCTATACTATCTCTTAGATTTCCTAACGGGGCTTTGGAAAAAGTATCTAAAAGGATTGGATAATTTTCGGAAATTTGAATATCGATTTCGATATCTGAAAGTAACCGCTGGCTCATTGAAATTGCTTGGGCTTCTTACGGATTTAAACTTAAGGTATAAGGTGATGTGAAAAAAATTTCTCATAATACAAAACAGCTTCAAGCCATGTTCCCAATCTTGTCAATGCCGATTGTGGTGGCTGAGAAATACCCTGACAAGTCTGTTTAAACTTACGAATGCATTTTAGAGATGTAATAAAACCTTTTTTCGTAGAAACTATGAGTTGATCTACTACATAACTACATCAGTTACAAGGTGACATGCATGGAGCAAACAGGTTACATGAAACAAGTGAAGATAAGATTGTTTTAGTAATTTTCCAGTTTTAACCATGTTCAAACCCTATTCTGTAACCGACATTATAAGTTGGGTTGCTGATATATTGAACTTCCCAAAGGTATTCTGCGTCTGTCTTCTGTAATAGTCTGATACGTAAAAGACAATGATACCTCACCGCTGTCCGTTGTTTCATCTACCACCAGCCGGATTTTTTTATCTTCTCCGCTTATATTTGATCCATAGTCGTGTTTTTCACCCGATGAAAATTATACTGTAATTAACTTCTTGTTGGCAATCTCCATTCTGAAACGTATTTCTTTCAAAACTTTTAAAATTCTGTAATATCTGCAATATTTTGTGGCATATCACGTTGCACATTGAACCGGCGCTGTTTGCTATTAACACATCTTTTACACATAAAAAAACTGTACGATGAAATGTTGATACTGAAAACAATACACTTAATAATAGAATGCCCTAATGCATAATCCGGCATTCATAGACATACAGCTGTGGTCATATGTATTCGCCACCCTTTTTTGTTTTTTATTCCGACGAATATATAAAAAATAAAAGAAAATTGATCGATGAAAACGTGTCATTGTGAGTGTATACAGATATATACAGATATTGCTTAATATTTGGTAGCTCCTCCCTGGGCTTTTATCACCGCACGAATTCGTCGGGACATACTGCTCACTAAGTTGTAGCACTGTTCGGGGGTGATTTTATTCCACTCTTCGAATGTTTTTGTTTTTAAGCATTGCTTTGTGGTACATGAGTATTTAGCTACATTTTGCTTTAAAATGTACCATAAATGCTCAATTGGCGATAAGTCCGGGGATTGTGCCGGCCATTCCACGACCCGCACGTTATTTTCTTCGAACCAGCGCATTACTTCGCGAGATTTATGGCACGGTGCATTATCTTGTTGGAAGTAATACTCTGGCTCATCATTATCGAATAATTTTAACGCACACGGTTCCAGAACTTCTTCCAACATGTCGATGTACGTCCGACTGTTCGTTCGGCCCTCGCAGACGAACCGTTCTTCGACGCCTGTTGCACTCATGGAACCCCAAACCATTATGCTACCACCTCCGAACTTGACAGTCGGGATGATACAGTCTGGATGGAAGGCCTCTCCTCGCCTGCGTCGCACGTATTGAGGCCCAGGTTTACCACAAAGCTATAAACAAAAACATGAATACTGTTACATTTTGGAACCCATTAAAAAGAATAAAAACACTGTAGATATCAGGAATTGAATACAGAATACCGCAAATACAATAATTATGTATTACTTACCTCAATATTTGACTCATCCGTCCACATAACATTGGCCCAAACGTCAATGGTCCAGTCGCGGTGACTTTTAGCCCACAGCAGTCTCTTTTTCTTTTGTTGCGGAGACAACCGTGGTTTATGTCGAGCTTTGTATCCACCTAAATTTAATTCACAAAGGCGTCTTCTAACCGTGCGAGGAGAAATAGCAACATCATGTAGCCGGAAAAGCTCACCGGAAAGCTGTTTAGACCCTTTTCTCCGGTCTCGCAAAGACATCCGCTCTAAGACTCGCTCATCTCTGCTAGTTGTCTTCCTTTTTCGACCAGTTTTCGGTTTGTTTGTCAAAGATTCACTCTCTTTGTATCGTTTTATCGTCATTCTAACTGTCGATTGCGCACGTTTCACTTGTCGGGCAATAGCAGAAACCGACAACCCTTGCTTTTCTAACACCTCGTTTTGTCGTCGTTCTACCTCCGTCAATTCGCGTGTTTTCGGCATTACTTTTACTGTATACTATCGTACTACATAGACACAATATCTTCACTCTAACTAGCTCAACCTTACTCTTACAACTTTTAAGAAAGACTGAAGAAATATTCAGAAATTACAATTTTACGTTTATTTTCTAATTTACTCAGAATGGCCTACAATAAACCATTAAACCCTCATTACCAGGTACCTAGTTAAGTCCGTCATGGACCCTGCTTCTTAGAAATACAATAATATTCCTGTAACACATTCAAAACGAGAGTGGCGAATACATATGGCCACAGCTGTACTAACCACACGTGTATGAATCCCAACTTCGTATATGTCCCACCGCTTCTGGAAGCTTTCTATGTACATATACATATGTTTCGTGCTATGGGGCGAAGAATAAAATATATAGTATTTAGATTGCGTCTGCAGTCTTTCTCCTTTGGTATTTCGATATTAATTCCTTCTTTCTACGAGAAAGGACAAGTTGTTTGAAGTTGAAATCAAAGGTAGATTGTATTTCTCTAAGTATGCAGATTGTTCATTATAAGGTTTAAGGTCTTTGAATTTTTAAGAATAATTTAACTCGGTATAAATACTGATATAATGTAACATTGGTCAAATTAATGCACTTCTTCCGTTGCATGTTTCAGTATTCCCCTGTGGCTGTTATCTGAAATTCTTCTAGAAGGTGTTCCATTAGTTCTTGTAAGCTAGAAATAGAGTCAGTGTTGACTATTGATTTAAAAAAATTCTAAAGAAAATAACTCAAGTTATTGGAACTGAGTAAATAAGCTGCCGAAGAAAATATCCTAATATTTCTGCCCAGACATTCAGAGAAAACTGTTTTTGAAGATTTCTTCATCTACAAATCGCATTGTTTTATGAAAGTTAAGCCCATCGCATTATTGTAAGGATTCACGACAAAATTGTAATCTAGAACGGTTATCATTTTTAATAAACGGACTACTTCCGGAATTGGACCGTGTCATGATGAGATATATATAGAAATGAAATAAGAGTAAGAGGAGAAAGAAATAAAAAGAAAAAAAGATAAAAAGAAGAATAATGAAAAAAATAATTTTTATGTGAAGCTAATACTCGTGCATAATATGGCATGGGTTGCACGCCAAGAGTCATTTTGCAAGCAATTGCGTGTGTGAGAGTAAGTCCTGGTCTTAGTCTCTTTTTCTGCTACTACCAACATCAGCACTAACAATATCTACAACTTGTTTTACCAACTCTTCACTTGATACTGTTAACGATGGATTCTCATAATAATTAGAGTTGTTGTTTGGGCTGTTTCCAGCGTTTGTTGAACTTGTATAGTCCGACGTTTCGGCAGTTCGTCTACTGTCCTCTTCAGGGTAGCCCTGAGAAGGGCTGTTGCTTGCCAAAATAATCATGCTTCGATGATTTTTTATCTGGCGTATTTGTTTTCTTTTCTTTTTGTTTCTAACTCTTGACATGATACTGGTGACGATGGATTCTCATAATAACTAGAGTTGTTGTATGGGCTATTTCCATCGTTTGTTGAACTTGTATAGTTCGATGTTTCAGCAGTTCGTCTACTGTCGTCTTCAGAGTAGCCCTATTTCATTTGTTTATAAGAAATAGGGAAAATAAGTACTTCAGGCAAAAAATCATCGAAGCATGAAGTAACAGCCGTTCACTGGGCTGCCGTGAAGACGGCAGTAGACGAACTGCTGAAACGTCGTCAATTTAATACTTTTTAAATAAATTATTCTGCTGCACTTTGCTAAAGTGACTGCCTAGTTTTATTTGTAAAACTTTTGTATTTGCTGTCAATTAAAAAGGAATCATGTTTATCTATATTTGTAAAAGTTGCATTCAAATAGTTTCTCTTTGTAATTCCAGTAATTAATTAATTAATTAATTAGAGAGAGCTCTACAGCCCGATTGTTCTCGCTATAGTTAACCGTTTGACCGTATCAGATACACGTCGATATGGCTTATTTGTATTTCATTTCACAGTCAAGGCAATCGCCATTTGAGGTTGCGATAATTTTGCTAATTGAATCGTACTCGCCGTGCACGAATACACTTCCGATTAAAACCAACTGAAAATCTTCTAAATGATTCATTTAATGGCGAGATTGAGCGTACTATTCACTCGTATATGTGCAAATGTTTAATGCACGCGACTGAATGCGTAGTTTGCAATCGATATTTTTGCACATCTCGTGCACCGTTGTTTATGTATTCACTTCGCTAAAATTAGAAGGTGTATGTGTCGGACAAAGCATATTGGACTGATACTTCTGAATGATTGATTTTTAAATAATTTTATTATATTCAAAATTGTATTTGTAAGTACAAGAGATGATTCATTGGCTTCAGTCCAATTTTGTTTTGTCCGACACTGTATATGAAAATATATGTAGGTATACGAGGGTGGATCCTCATGCCCCACCCCTTACCTAGTTCTAATTGGTCATTTGATTAATGATTTTGACATTTAGTTAATTGACATTTGTAGATCATATCTACATAATATCAAGTTTGTATCTCCAAGTGTTGTTGTGCTGTGGCTAATTCTTTGATTGTGAATCATAATTGTTCATTACAATGGATCCTGTAGAACAAAGAGCCGTAATAAAATACCTCCAGAAAAAGGGAATGAACTTAAATTACATTATGACAACTATTGGTGAGTCTGCAGTTTCTTATTATATAGTCAAACACTGATGTTGAGACTTTAGATACGGAAGAACATCCTATGAATACCAACGTGACGGTGAATAACATACTGACCAAAGAATTAGATATGAAAGAGATGAGTACAAAGTGGGTGCTCCGAATATTAATCATTGATTAGAAAAGAAATCTGGCGTTGATTTGCAAGCATCTTTTAAAAAGGCAAACAAGCAAATTCCTCAGGAGTCCACCACTATGATTCCGAAACCAAAGTGCAAAGTAGACAGTGGAAACATCACGGTTCACCTTCTCCACGGAAATTTAACGTCGTGCCGTGTGCTGGAGAAGTTTTACTATCTGTGTTCTGGGATGCTCAAAGACTCATCCTGACTGACTATTTTCAAAAGGGATATAACATTACAGGAAGGTACTACGAACAATTGATTCCTAAATTGCGGAACGCAATTAAAGAGAAACGCCGAGGAAAGTTAAGGCGCGATGTGCTGTTCCATCAGGGGAACGCTCTCAGCCATACATCTATTATTGCTATGGCTGTTATACACAGAGCAGGCTTTGAATTAGTGAAGCATCCCCCATATTTCCCGGACTTGGATCCTAGTGATCACAGGCTGTTCCCCAAATTAAAGGAAACCTTACGCGGGGCAAAAATTTCCAGTAATTGTGTGAATAGTTCAAGCTGTAGAGACGTTGTTTGTAGAGGTCGGACAAAATTTTGTCAAGGGGGCTGTTGAGATGTTGATGTGAAGCACCGATGGACCAAGTGCATTGGTGTAGAGGGCGACTATGTCGAAAAATAAAAAATATAATGCCATTGCAGTTTTACTGTAAGGGGGTCAGGAGTACAGCATAGTGATCCACCCTCGTATGTAGATAACTGGTAATAATAAAAGGTAACAAGTGTCTTGACAATAAAATTGTTTTGATCTTAAAAATATTTTTTACTTTATTTTTAGCTGTCTAAATTAGACTCTAATAAATTGAACAAAGATAGACTATCGTACGATGTCAACTAATTCTTATTACTTAGGTAAAGTAGTAACCCAATTTCTTTAATAAAGAGTAAGTTTAAATCATTACAGTTCAAATAAAAATATATATATAATATGAAACTACAAAAACTTTACCAACAAACCTCTACCAGTAGTTCCTCTTTTATTAATTTTAGTTTAATTAATAACAATCTAAAAGACGTTAATCATTCATTTTTAACAGATTCCCCAGACGAAAGTGGCATCTCGGAAACAATTTTGGAATTACATTCGTCACGTACTGTTGGAGATGATGGAGTCAATTCATTTATTATAAAAAAACTCGACGGAGTGTATTATCTTTTCGTTAACTTAATTAATTTTCCAGTTAGAACAGAAACTTTCTCCGTTCTGTTTAGAAATTGCTAATGCACAACCGATCTTTAAAAAGGGAAATTATAATAATTACTACTTGCTTAAGTTTAACTTATTATTAGTCTCGGTAAAGAGGGGCAAGCTTCAGTGCCGTCCAGAGAACAAAGTGGAGGGGTGAAGCGCGCGGCACGGAGAATCGAGTACCTGCGCCAAAGCACGCTTGTTCAGTATTATTCGACTGGTCGTTATGAGTGCCTGTCAATACACACATACTTAAAAAATGTCGCATTTAGGTACGTTTCGAAAACGGCATATTTCGAATAAACTAGATAATAAATAACGAGTATGCCGAATTGAGAATATATAAGGCGAATTAAATGTGTAAAGTGCGACAAGTATTTGACGTGTACCAGTAGGTAGAAGTGTGAACACCTAAAAAGTATAAAACAGTGTTCTGCTATCCGTAGAAACGATACAGCGAACAATTAATATTTGATATAGGTGTTTGCTTTACTAGAGTAACAAGCATTTGTCTCCTTCTGGAGCAACTATTCGAATTATACGTTTCCAAGTCGGGCATCGTTAAGAAGCTTTATGTCATCTGTTCGTGACTATGTTGAAAGAAGAATTGAAAGATAAAAAATTGTGGTTATGTGTGGACGATCGGCAAATACATTCTGTAGTGAATGTGATAGTACGTACAATTGGAGAGTTTGAGCCGTCATCCCCTGTCGTACTTGATTCTAAAACATTGCAAAATGTACTATCAAATTTTAAAAGTGGTGTTGAGGGCATTGAACAACTTTCAAGTTTCACAACCCAACTTTTAATGTCTGTGAGTTGCGCTATCATTAGGCCGATACTTTGAACCTTGTAGCGCAATTGTTCCCTAACTGTTATCCACGAGTAAATGCTTTAATAGCTCATACGAAAACAGTATTTTTAAATCCCCAAAAGGTACAAAAGGATTTCACGAACTGTGTTCCAATGTGCCTGAACTAGCCCAGCCGATTACTACACGTTGGAAAATATGGTTAAACGCTGCGTTTTACTACTGCAAACATTTTGATGATGTAAAAAAGGCAATTTTACAAATTCGATCCGAGACACGTCAAAGTTATCAAGAAAAGCCAGAAAATGTTTCAAGATAGATTTAGAAAGTATTTGCAAGAACTACTATGGACTAGCGGAAGGAATTGAAAAATTACAAAACGATTCAATGTCGTTTGTGGAATTGAAATTTTGGATGATATTTACTCACACCTATATACGGCGGAAGACGAAAAAGATGAAAGTGCAATACGAAAATTTGAAAGTGTTATTGACAAGAATTTGGATTTTCTCATACTAAGACCAAATTTGTGAAGGTGTGTCGAAAGATCCATTAAGTTGTCATAAGGATTACTTTAAATTTGCAAATATAACATCACTCGATGTGGAGCGGTCACTTTCATCATTAAAAGACATTTATTCCGCACGCCGTGCACATTTGACTGAAACAAGTGTGGAAACGTATTTAATGATTCTGTTTTCTGATATAATATATAAATAATATGTTAACCAGTTTGTGATTTCGTGGAAACTTCTTAAAATAGTAAATGTTTCAGCTCGTTATGAAATATATTTTTTATCATTATTTTATGTATAAGTATTCCTGCGTGCATATCGTCTATGCTCACTTATGAATGATGCGAGTATGTAAACGTTACTGAGCATTCTCCTTAATACAGTCGTTCGGTCCCTCTACGTTATTGTCCGCACTGCACTGTAACTTGCCCCACTATGCCGAGACTAGTTATTAACATGTCTTTTACACAGAAAAATACTGTGAGGTAAAATGTTGATAGTGCAAATAATATATTTAATAACAGTACCAGCGTATACTAATTTCGGAAATCGGTTAAAAAATCTATTAACACTCGTCGAACATGAAAAAGAACGTCGTCGAATCGCCATCATTAATCTAATCCGGCATTCGTACGTATACTAAGCATACGCGTATGAATCTCAACTTCGGGTATGTCCGACCGGTTTCGAAACATGTCATCGCCGCCAATGAGTGCGTACTTGTTTCTGCAGGCTTATATATGAATCGATCAATGTGCACACGGGATTGACTTAATAGAAAAGCGCCCAAACGAATAAACAACGATAATTCCTAGGCCGTATATTTGATGTTTTATAATTCGTAATCGTTGGACGTTTGCTCACCCGTATATTAAACACATTGTGCATGACACGTTTTAATTTGCAGGTTTGCGTTGGTTATAGCGCAAGGCTCGGTTTGCGTCTGTGGTAGTAACTGTTTGTAGCTGTTAAACACAATTTAGTAAATTGATTTATGTACATTTATTCGTCAGACACATTTCTAACGATTCTCTCCGGTTAAACATCATACATCAGAGATGGTCGTGATATGTTTCATCTGGAAACCGACCTTTCCTTTTATTATACGGACAATAAAATAGCTGACTATTTTGGACGAAGCGATTCGCGTAAATCATAATAATAATAATAATTCATGCCGTCGCATCCCCCTGTAGTTTTTCGCCGATTACAGTGGGCATCGGCCGGCCATGCGTTATTATTACGCTTGCGCCTGTGGAGCGTCTTAAGATGATATTCGTTCTCAGCATTCGCCATGGAGTGAGGAAAACTACAACCCTGAGAAACCACCCCGGGGTTCGAACCCGGGACGTCCGGACTGATTGCTAAGCGTACTAGACACTGAGCCACCAGCCCATTCATGTCGAATTTTCCCTTTAGTCCATCATTGTTCATTAGTGCCTTTTCCGATGCATGGAAAATTCTACGAATCACTCCTGTTCATAAAATAGATTACACTTTCTTAGTAGATATCTACTGGTTTATTTCAGATATTATCAATTTTACTAAAATCTTCGAGATATTAGTTAGTATAGACCACATCAATACCGTGTTTTTCTTTTCGATTACGGGGACATTTCATGCCGCCCTCATACATGAAGCGATTCATCAATTCTTTGAGAGCATTCCAAAAGATGACTCGGTTCAAGCTTTTACGTTGTGGAAGCTTCGGTTACAAAGGTGATTATTTTGAACATAAATAAAATCATTTTCGCAAAAAGACTTAGTAGTTTTCTTGTATCTCAAAATTTATAGCGTAACCCTCGTATTTCTCTATATTCTTCTAATCAAAACTCGTCGTGATACACTCTCTATTCCTTGTATTCTGATTTTAACAAAGATATTTATTTCAAAAATCCCAAACTTCATCCTTTAAAATCTTCACGCATTCTTTAAAGAAGTGATTACGCAACATTGTACCATCCTAAACACCGACCATATTCCGCAATCGCACCTGCGTCTTACGAGTCAGTCATTTATTACTTCCCTTTCGAAGACAGTACGCATTCAAAATATGCCGTACATGATTGCATTCCTCTTATTGCTTTCGTTTCGACTTCGGGACAACTCGCCGCTGCATCGCATGTAATGCAATTTAATTCTACAAGACCACCAGCCGTCCTTAGCATGCCATACGGCGAAAGTTATATATATATCGAATAAGTCGCATGCTGTTCAAACATGATTTCTAATTGAAGTAAATTTTTCATGACGGCCACGCAATGTGATTCCTTATGAAGATGAAAACACCATTTATAATGCAATACAACGTGCGTGTTTAATGTCAACGAGATATTAATGCTGTTATTTTAATTACAGGTACGTCGTTTAAAGAAACTAGGGGTTTATTCGCACCTCGCATGGACTATGAGCAATGGAAGCCGCTTGGTAGAGGTGATCCGCTCAAGAACGACCCAACGTATGATTACGTCCCGCCTGTACTTGAAACCGTACGTTATTGGAGGGATACTTCGTTAAGAAAGCAGGATCAAACTCCGCCTAATCAACCGCAGAAAAAGGAAGTGCTGATATTGGGGGTTTCGTCGAAGAAACCCAGTACCGGCACGTCAATTCCCGATAACAGTAATAGGCGGGAATATTTCGACCCCTTCGTGAAATACGTTAAGGAACCGCAGTACAATTACCAAAGACATAGACCGCATAACCCGATAACGTCGCCATATTTTACGCCATCGTATTTTTTGAATAAACTAACAGAAAGACCTATAATTAATAATATAAATAATGATGGACCAGTTCCCTACACTATGTTGGTGCCGCCACCAATGCCGCCGAAGCAAGCGACTAGCACTTATTCCAGTTACTCAACAGCAGTTACAAAGCCACCATCCTCGACCGGTGTAACAATAGACCAAGCTAACTTGATCTTCCAATCCAGCAGTAGCGTCTTGAACGATTGGGATTCAACTTCCGTTGATTCTAGTAATTTGGTTACTTGGAAGACACCCGTAGCATCACCAGAACCGATTATGAGTAACATAATTGACGGTAGACATGAAATTAAACCAGATAGCTTCATTCAGATCGATTATTCGGAGCCTATTAACATAACCCACACTGAGGAGGAACTAAAGCATGAAGAGCAAATCAGCAGTCCCAATATAATGCATAAGGGGCAAGTTGCTGACGGTGTTATGGATTTGGCGAACACCTACGTGAATATTGGAAAATCCCAGGCGCAAATGGACTCATCTTCAGGGATTGGTATCTCGGGAATCTCAGTGAAACCTCCCAATTTCGGAGAGATGCCACCGATGGTTATCAAGGGTCCTGGCCAGCTAATGGAACCGATGGTTATCCCTCCGATGTTTACGCCGAAGAAACCTGCTTTGATGGTGGAGACGATGCAAACGATGCAAACAATGCAGCCGCCTCCAAGACCCAGTTACGGAACACTCCAGTCGCTCTTACAAAAAGAAGCTACGAAATCGGTTTCCATGTCAACACTTTACGTCACACCGACTACACCGACTACCCCTTCACCGACGACTACAACTACGTCCTCGTTAACCACCGATCCCCTATTTAAACACTACAAACAGCCCATGGAACCGATACGCGGCCCCATGTATTTGATAATCCAAGGACATTCGAAAGTGAAAACGTACGGGCCGTCCAAGCAGATTCACGGTATATCCGTTCAGGAGATGAACGAAATTCCGAGAGCCGATGATGCATATTCCGTGAAACATCTGCACACTTTCGAAAAGACAGTAGACGATCGTAAACGTAACGGAAGGTCTAGCAATCTGCAGACGTTGAGTCACGTCGTACAGACTGGTCTGGGCGCCATACAGTTCGCCGACGATTCGGCCGATCGGAGAAACGACGACTTTCAAGAGACCGTGCTGAAGGTCGGCTATAAAGTTTCCCCCGTCAGGAAGGAGAACTCCAGCGAGAAATATTATAAGGGTATCGTTGAAACTGGAGATTTAGCGAGGAAACTTCACGACAGTACGGTTTCTTAGGTAATTATAGGATGGGAAAGTTAAAATAGCTCCTTTTTTAATGTAGGAAACTTAATTAAGTGTATTTATTTTATAGGACTATTTTGTTTAGAACCTTTAAGTGCCTTATTTTTATTCTAATTTAATTTTTTTAATTATTTTAGTTATATACGAATTGACTTATCAAGGAATGAAATTCAATATATTTATATTGTTATTTATATTAAATTTGAGTGAAAATATATTTTTCTATATTTGTAAAGTATGTAGCCGTGTTTTATTCAGAACCACTTACTCAAATACTAGGTTTTTGTATCACAAAGGGGTAAGACACAACATCTGTAAAGAAAAACAGGTATTGTAATTAAACCGAATGGAATTTTTGGACCCTAACGTTTTATCAGTAATGTGCATATACTCCCAGTCATGGAAGTTTCGACCCTTGAAAGAAATTTATAAAACGCGTTTATGGTAGTATTACGCAAATAAGCTACGAATTATATCGCTCTACAATGTACTATGTGGTACTTATTACCCAATAATCCAAAACTTAAACAATTTGCAGGATAATTTAAATTTAAATAATTAGATAACAGTACAAGAAATTAACAAAAAAGAGACGCAAGCAACAAAAATTCATGATTGCTGATTTACATTGTAGTTAATAGGAAATCCTGAGTCAAATTAATTCTAAGAAATAGTAAAGAAAAATCGGGAAAGAAATGAGTGGTAGTGCGAGGTACAAGGCAGTTGATAAAGGAAAGTAAATGCGCAAAATCAATGCAACTCTGAACAAGTTTCTATATAAATCATACTCTCTTACTTTCCCGGCGGCATTCCAATAGCTGGATTTCGTGTCTTTAGGAATAATCAATATTTTGAGCAGGATACCCAGCACTGAGTTTAAAAGATAGAGACTTTAGACGACGTTATATATGTCGCTCGATATTTGTAAGTAAATATAACCGAGTAATGAAACAGGTGAAGCATATACAAATATCCTAATCATGAAACTAACATATAATACCTTGATCAGAGATAAATTACTGAAAAACCTATAACTACGTAAGACAGATCAAAAATGCAAATGCTCTTAATGTGTTCGGTATTACTGTATTTGCTAAGATTGCAATGATGTACGAAGTATTCAGAGTCAAAGAGATGAATGGATTTGAAGATCATTCGTATAGGCAAGCATTGAGCATGATAGACGTCAATAAGTTATTAATGAAAAGTACAAATAGGAAAGGTCTTAAATGTTATCCCTGAGGTATCCCCAATGTCATGAAATTTATATTCATTTTAAAAGGAATAGTGACACCTATTACTTGGATAGGGTTTTAATATAAGAATTCAAACTGTTAAAGTCACCTTCAGCTGTCGATTCCAAACCTGCAACAGTAACAGTAATTTTTGCAAGTATTTTTCACGTCATTCACGGATTTTGTTTCATCAAATTTTTTAATCTGTTTTCAAGAATCATAGAATCACTCAGAGTAGAGTACGAGATGCTCTATTTGAAATAGAAAGGATCCATCTCCGGGTTAATCAAGTGTGCTATTAATCTATTAAAAAAAGTAAATATTTATTTATAACGTCTTATGTCATTGATCCTTCAGTAACTATCGGTCAATTTCTCTCTTTTGCAATTTTTTTAAATATAATTTTCCTACACTTTCACTGACAATTTCATGGAGTGGTTTCACTTAAGCAACATGGTTTCATGTACCAACATTCAACAGTCGCGAACCTGGCCCCTCTTTCCCCGGTATATTTCGGAAGCAATAGAAAGTCGAGTTGGTGTTATCTATTTGGACTTTCAGAAAGCTTCTGACCTTCGGAAACTAAAATCATCGAAGGCCGTTGTTTTGTTTATTAAAGTCATGCCTATTCAATCGAGAGTACATAATACATAACATAATTTCAACGAAACATGTAGCCGCTTCTGAAATAACGTAAGGATCTAACGTTTCTGCTGTTTATTAATGGTATTGCTGAAACGGTTAAATCCAAATCCTTAACATATACACACGATATCAAATTATTCTTATTTATCACAAATTGTGCATCATTTCAGAATGTTAGGCACTTGTCAGAGTGGTATAGAACAAACAAACTGAAATTTGAGCAAAGAAAGTCTGCTACATAGATACCATGACTTTTACCAAACGAAGACACCATTAATGGAACTCCTCTCCACATATCTGTCTTATTTACAGATCTGGGCTTCTTCTTATCATTGGCATTTGCTGATCATATAATGCACGTAATATCGAAATCGTATAAAATTATGGACATGTTTATCGTAATTGTCGGGGAGTCGGTAATGATAGGCCTCCGACTTTTCTCTCTTTTCTTGGTCCACCTCTGGAAGACGCTGTTGTGATTTGGTGTCCCATTTATACAACATATACCAGCACCACCAAGTCTAACTAGAGAAGGTTTCCAAAATTTTTGTGTCTTTTTAATGAAGGTTCTTACTCTGAAACAAATATCCATCATTGTAAATTAAATTTTACCCCTCTGTATATAGGAAAGACTATGTTTGTTATTCCTTCTACGCGATAGATTTGATTGCTGGTAGTTAGTAAATAAATGCAATCTGCTTATTCCTAGATTTAATTCTAGATCACCCTTTATTTTGGCGCCAGCAGAACCAATATTTAGGCAAGATCCTCTATTTCATTAATATATACAGGGTGGCGCAGGGGAACGGGAAATTTTGAAATAACGTCATTTCCACGAATAAATTCATAAAACTAGTAATTTATTAACGAAAGTGCATGTATGCAGCATGTCATTTATGGTTTTGCGATCAAAATGTCCAAAAGTGTCTCTTTACTTTTTAAAGATGACATCGGAAAGATGCCCTCCCATCGGCGTTCACACTCTGACAGCCTGTTATGAAAACTCTGGAATGCGCGGTGTAGGAAATCTTGGGGAATGACAGTGATTTCTTGTTGAATGTTCTCCTTCAGTTCATGGATTGTTGCAGGTCGTGTACGGTACACCTTGCCTTTAAGATACGACCACAGGAAGAAGTCGCACACACTAAGATCAGGGGATCTCGCAGGCCATTCAATGTCACCGTTACGTGAAATAATGCGTCTTCCAAACAATTGACGAACTGCTGCCATCGAATGTCGAGCAGTGTGTGACGTGGCTCCGTCCTGCTGAAACCACATGTTTTCCATGTTAAGATTAAGCTCGTACAGTCTCGGTGTAAAGAATGTTTGAAGCATTTCAACATATCGAGCGGATGTTACTGTCGCTGCACTACCATCCTGACGTGCAAAAAGATAAGGGCCGATAACACCATGACATGATACAGCACACCATATTTTGACCTTGTCGCTATGTAGTGGTCGCTGATGTAACTCACAAGGATTGTCCTGGGCCCAATAACGAAAATTCTGTTTGTTTACGAAACCGTACAGGTGGAAATGGGCTTTGTCTGATATCCATATGTTACCAACGAAATTTGCGTCCTCGTTAATTTTAGCCAATATCTGCCTACTAAACTCCATACGTGACGCTGGGTCTCGTTCACGTAATTGTTACACAATCTGCAAGTTATAGGGATGGAAATGTAATTCGTGCAGTATTCTTTGTAAGCTTCGTCGCTTAATCCCTAGCGTAGATGCATGCTGACGAACGGAGCGGCGAAGACTTCTCTCGATTGCAGCTCTAACAGCCTCAATGTTCTCTGGGGTACGTACCGTTCGAATGCCACCTGGAGCTTTCTTTTTCAAGACAGATCCTGTTTCTTCAAAATTACGCACCCACGTTGTAATCGCATGCGCAGATGGGACACGTCCATGACGTCCAAGCCGGTAATGCTGTCGAAATATTCTCTGCGCGGCAGTCGCACTATCACCATTTCTATAAAACGCTGTCACAGCTACTGCACGTTCCGCACCAGTCCAACGATGCATGATTACTAAATGGCAATGCGTTCACAACAATTGTGCGACGTTACGAACAACTGCCGGCTCTACAGTGCTGACAACTGTAACGTTCAAAATTTCCCGTTCCCCTGCGCCACCCTGCACTATCTATGATAAGGTTTCACATTACTAATGCAGGCAAATTTAATTCCATTATTGAAGCTGCATGTTACCTCCCTGTGTTAGTGTATATGTAATAATACTTAGGTTCGTTTTTATTTTTATCTATTTTATCTTGCGAATTTATGTGTATGGATTTCCCAGGTATCGAAAACTTGTTGGAAATAAGCAGATATTATTTTTATTGTTATTATCATATAGAGCTTCTGGAAGTAAGTCTAATAGACTTTGGTGAACAAATATCATCACAAGATGTTTCACCAGGAAGAAGCTGCTATCAATACTTCCAAATGAACAATAGATTGGTTGCTTAAAAAGATCAGGTTATTATAATGGCCAGTTGACTCGCTCATCTACCCTGAACTCCCTCGAAAATCGTTAGGGAATATTGCCAACGGAGCCATGTAAAAATGGAATAGATTTTTGTTATTTTCTGTTTCGTTTTTATGCAGAAATTTCATTGAGTGTAGTGGAGATTACTTGTCAAAGAGACAGGTCTATAAAATATGTCAAGACACCCATTGCTGTAAAGTATATTATAACCTGGACATTTTTCTTGTTTGCAAAAATATTACGCTATTGCTTTCTTTTTGCTTCTTTGGGATTAACGAGAGACTTGTGCTAATTATAATACTGTTCGAATCGAGTAAGAATACATGTCGAATGTTTAATGAGCATCTCTTAACAAGATCAGAGACACGTAGAAAAAGTTGTTCGATCTCGACTAATTTCGCGTTCATAATGAATTTATGAATATCTATATCCGTTTTCAATTTTTTTACAGCCCCGATTTGGTTGCCGTCTCAACGATAATATATTTAATGCGTTCGATGATAACGTTGTAGCTCTTTATAGGTAGTGCAATTACATGTCCTGCACTTTATAAGTACGAAAACCTTCCTTCAATTCTTTCGACATCGTTTTAATAGCCTCTTAATTCTATAAAATATTTTCACCATGTGATCTACTGACATTCATAATGATACACAAAATAAGCGGGGTTAATCCTCTGTGTAATCATCTGAAAGTAGGGCAGTTAAGAACATACGAGGGCAATCATTTTTCAAAAAAAAAGTATTATTATTATTTATGGTAGCAAGCCAATTATGTCTAATTTCTAACATTCGATTTCAGTGCTGAAGTAGCGTAAATAATATGTCTGAATTTATAACATTTCATACGTAGAATTGAGCTTGCTTAAGCTACTTATAGGATGGGTGCCACGAATCTTGAAGAATCAGATTGATTTCCGTCAGTAGGTGAGGTAATAGCTGCGATTCCTTGGGGCTTGAATTGAATACTTTTCATAGATTATTTTGGGAAAGGTCAAAGCATGAATGAGACCGTAATCGCTGTACCCGATCAATTCAAGCAAGAAATTTCAGAAAAATGACCTGGGAACTGTTTACAAATAGGGCAATTGAACCATGTGCAACGATACCTTTATTGTGCGGGATAAAATTTGACAGTAGAAAACACATTAAAAGTGTAAAACATAAATTAAAAAAACTGGCGAAAAAGTTTATACGAGGGTTGTGTTTTAAGTTTTGCATAAAGAATTGGAATAAAGCAGTAGATAGCATTTGAACACTTGTTTTTCGAAGTATTCTCCACGAAAATTAATGCACTTACATACGTTCAAACCAACTCTGGAACCAGCTATTCCACTCGTTTGTTGGTATAGTTAAAATTGCATTATTGAAGGCATCGACTGTTACTTCTCACTACTCCTTCTGATGACTAGTAATGATTTTCCTTTTGATTTAATTTTTAAACTATTTCTTTGTAATTTATTATTTGCTTTATTTCCTATAAATTCCAAATTACAGACCCTAAACAGAATTCCGTTATCGTTTCAGTATGTCAAACAAGCACTAAATTGCCATTTATAATATAAGACGCTCACTGATCTTCAGATATTTGCCTGTGTAATGCAAAATTCTTTGACCATCGGTGAGGAATCGATAAATAATATTATCTGGGACTTAGTACCAAGATATCGTTGACGCGTTTACGTCAGAGACATCGAACTGTGACACGTTCCATGACCAAAAATTTTCAGGTTAGCAACTTTTCGTGAATGGATGTCAAAACCTTAAACAAAAGAAAACTGATACCTTGCGGCCGTTTCTTTACTTATGATAAAAGTATAGCTACTATATATTGTTTCTAGATAACAACCGAAGAAAATGTAGGCAAAGCCCAGGGATTCATAACTTGGAGAAGCAAAAATTAGGAACACACGGGTTATAAAGAGCAAATTTTAAACAAGGCGAGGGTCATTAACAATATAAGAGTTGTCTACTGGTTAGTGTAGAACTGATTAGTACGTAGTAATAGGTGTTCTTTTTTAATCCAAGCGCACGAAATTTTGCGAATGATTAAAAGAAGGAGAGCTAAGGTTGGCTGTAGGCGAATATTTTGCAGTACTGGAAGGTTGTCATTTCCATGAAGGCATATTGAAGTCAATTAAATATTTTGTTTCAAATTACCTCTACCAATTGAATTCTACAAAATCGAAACTCTGAAATACAGTAAAAGAGAATTTAAATTTGTATTCACTGAAGGAATCATCGTTAAATTTAAATGAAACGGAAATGGAACCAGTTGCAAGGGTGACCCCCATAGTGGACTACCAAAGCCGTTACAATACCAGAAATGGCAAATAAACTTCGTAAGATTTGCTTGAATTGTCTCGCGGATGTTTGTAACTTGCGATAAAAAATCGTTATTCAATTTCCAATACGTTCTCCAAAAAACAATCGAAAATGCGAACGAAACATAGGAAATCCCATCTTGGATAAACAAAAATTGTTTTGGCTAAATGGGAAAGTGATGGAACATTTTAAACGCAAGATAGTTGAACTATATGCAGATTATCTACTTGTTGGCATAGAACTAACTAGCACCTTCTGAAAGGTATTGTAATGTAAACTATGTTCCTTTGGAGTGCACACAGCATCTCCAGCTTGTTTTCCTTTCTAGGCAATGCTTCTAGAAGTTTTGTTCCGTTAAGCTGTTTAGGACCTGCAGCGTGTCTCTTTGGATATTGTTTATGCACACTTCAACTTTAAGTCATGCGACAAAGTGCGGAGTGGCATACACCTGGATCACCACGGCTGAAGAAAGCTCGCATGAACAAATCCTGAATCAAGTCCATATTTCTTGTGGAACTGTCTCAAAAAAAAAATGGTAGCTGGACACATCCTTTTTTCCTTTTCCGTTTGCAGAAGAGATCTTTGGGTGTGCGACCTGACATTATCAGCTTGTGAATCTTGCATCAGGATAATGTTCCCAGCCACAGCTCATTGTCGGTTCCCCGCTACAGTATAGACATGGCTCCACGATTATTTTCCTTTTCCAAAGCTTAAGTAGAAGTTGAAAGATTAATAAACAACGTCCAAAGTCTTACGAAGCAGGTGCTAAACAGCCTAATGGAACAAGACTTCCAGAGTTGTTACCAAGAATGGAAAATTTGCTGGAAACGCTGTGTATGCATTCAATTAAACATTCTCATTAATTCTGAAGCATACTTCGTATATCGTAGTAAACTCCGTATCACTCGAATTAATTGGCTATTCAGGACACAGTGTTTCGGGTGCGCAGTGTCTCATCGTCAACCAAATTACCGAATAGATTGTAAAAATTCCAGCTACCAAAAATTCTTGACTTATCTATTTTTAACAACCTAATAGGCGACCCCAACATCATTTGTACCTTTTTGAAAATGAGTAAAAGAAGACTCCGTAACTTGCAATAGACATATAAATACAGTAATAAATCTATCAAAGTCGAGTGTGCAATTGGACGTACTTGTTGAATAGAATGACTCTTTCTTATATTTAAAAAAAGACCCATTGGTTTTCTCACTTTTATTTCATACTGTACAAACACGTGATGCTTGCCCGTTACTTACTTAGGTAATAATGGTCACCTCCCCTTTTGTCTACCTCGCTCTGTGTTCTCCATCCTTCCTAGGTGGCGCACAGCGCGAAATTCAAAATAGTAGAGCAAACTATACAGTACTTCTTTGCTAAAGAAGCCTTTGTTCTTTTTCATAAATATTGTCGCATACACATCTAATTCTCTAGAAAGGTTTACATTTTTAAGTAACTCGAAATTTTTGCTTCAATACTTCTCTTTGTTTGTTACAATCACATACAATTTGGTAAATTCTAAATCTTTTGCTTCAAAGTAGATTTATCTTTAGGATGGCCTAAGTCATTTTTTAATGTGCGTTACGGCACAGAAATCACCTTCTTTTCTTACAAGTGTACACTCAATTCGTCGAGTGGCTAGAAGTGTTCTTCCCGTTTGCAGATATTCGAATATTGGAATATTGAAACACCACAACTTCGAAGCTAGAAACAATAATTCGCCATGTCTGTGTTGAATTCAATCTCGAATAAAACTTTCACATATCAAGATTTCGAGATTTATCCAACCGGTAAGAATTGAAACATGTAGCGTATTTCTTCTACATTATCCACGCAATTAACTCATGATACAGCCACGATATGCATCTACACGTATTTAATATCTTCCGATGAATGCAAAAACCTCTCTTGAAATATCATCGCGCACGTCAACGATCGATTCTAAGGAATTAATTTCTAGCATAAGATACGACGGAGTATCGGTTAGATGCATGACCGTCTCGTGATGCGCCAATTCCATATAAGCTATTTCTGTCACCACGGAAACTTGATTGTCATATCGGGCTTTCCGTAAATAGACAACGAGAGACATCTCTTTTTCAAAACTTGTATGTTGTTAGAGGATGTCGACACGCGTATTTTTCCATAATTTATAATTTCATAGCGGCGACTTGTTATGGGTCGGTTTAGTTTTACTTTTAACTTTTGAAGAACTTGTTCAGTTTGTATAAATACAGATTGCTGGAAAAGAAATAACGATTTCTTCTTCGTCTGGACGAAGAACTTAAATTACGTTGTAGCAAACATGTTCCAAGCTTAGTTTAAGTCTTGCTCGCTACGTGACATGGAAATCGTAACAATTATTTTTACTTTTTCAATCTCAATGAACAAATGTTAATGGACTTGTGTTCTGTGTGTATCAATATATTGCTCCTCTCAAGTCATTTACACCCTCAACGAGACCCATGAATTCCAAATATAGTCAAACGCCTTCTATGGCATTTAATCCTTAACGACCACTACTTCCCCAGAGAAATTTTCAAGACTCATGATGAGCGTATCAAATTGCCTAACCTCCTACCGAAAACGTTATATATCAGTTCTATTGAACATAAATCGAAATATTTGGGAGATAATGACAAAAGATGACCAAAAAGCCTCCCCAAAGAGGTTTAGACCAAACCTTGGCGCAGGAAAACACGTACTGTCTTCTTAAGAAAAACGGATGCTGGGGTCCTTGAGGATAATAAAAAGAGGGGAGATTCTTACTTCTATGGATAACACAACTGTAACAGTTTTTTTTAAACAAGTCTTCTAGCAGAAAGCTAAAGGGGGCAACTTTTGCTCTATCTTTAATAACATTTCTGCCAAAATTGCCCAAAGATTATACACCCATACTAGATATATTACTAAATATATTTATATGAGGAGTTTGTTCATATATTATTTATTAAACATCACCATGTTTAAGTGTTCGTAGTCGCAATGTTAGTTTGATGATTTCTGTACGTTTCATATAATATTGTAGTTCGCCTATTATTTTGTCAATATCATTAGAGATAAAGAGCGGAACTACAATGCATGAACGCAATATCTATAATTTTATAAAATGACGTAGACATTGAGCGAAGTTAGACATTGCCTTCTAGCACAAGTAATCTTCTAAACGTACTAAAAAGTTTGCTTATCCTTAAATATTTAAGACACTGAGATTATGTTAAGTATTTTGAAGCACTTGAAGTTTTAGTAAGTAAATGGAAGAATTCGCTCACTACTTTCGTTTCCAACAATAAACTGCCTTCAATGACACTCACACCAACAGATGCTAAAGAAATAAGAATGCTATGTCAACATAGACAAAAAGTAGTAGAAAAACATTTATTGATAGAATGGTGTTTTCCTTAAAGTCTTAATTTTTTACTAGATTGGAGCTTCCTCCAATATATGTGTCCTTATTTACCTCTCAAATTTAAAACTTTTCATAAAATTCTGACAATGCTATTTCATCAAGATTAACCGTTTTTAAACTTTGAGAAAACAAGGTCTTGTTCCCTTAATGTTAGACAACTTTATATACACGTGCACATGATTAATAGGTATTACTGATGACAATCGTGCCATCCTCTTTATAACTGCATATATCAATTTGGGACATAATTTTGTCATCAAGTCAATAATAACGGTAAATCTCATGTAGCCCCAAACATGTATACGTATACGTTCCTTGTGCATTCACAATAATATTTTGCCTTATATATTTTATGTCAGCGAGATAATGTTCTAGTTATCTGGTTCTAATTGCCTCTCCATAGCGAATGATATTATGGAAATTAGTTTGTTCATAATAAATGTAAATTAAAATTTCGTATTCATTATTTATAATAATAAATATTAAATTTATTGCAGACAGTTATAATAGTAACATCTGAATTACAGAAATCTTTTTGAGCAAATGCATTGAATAATAAAAAACCACACTTTGCTTCCAATAATAATAAATAAGAAGTGCTATTGTAAATTGGATTAGAATTATAAATTGAAGGTAACGAAGGAAACGTTTTTAATAATTATCATAGTTTATATGTATGTCTAAAATATTGCAGCAGTGGAGTGAGATAACGTGTTGATAAATATATGAAACAGAAGAAGTTTGAGAACAGACCCTTGAGGACAAACATGTCGTATTTTGGAAAGAAAATTCTTGTATACAACAATGTGATCTCTCTGTGACAAATGACAATCCAACAGTTACAGAATTTTATTTCTAACACCACACTTAGCGTATATAACAAAGTTCGACGGTGCACAGCAATGAACTTAATTTATGAATTCAGGACAAACGAATGAAAAGATTCCTGCTTCAAAAAAAATAGAAAATATTAAACAATTTAATTGCTTCTCAACAATAAATGTTGTGTATGTCGTCCTTACAATTGATCACACCTTGCTTACTAATAAATTGGGCAATATTAGATTTTCACTTTTCTTTGTTCCAATTGTATCTACTTCATGGAAAACAACTTATGACAAATATGGGCTTTGAGTATAGTTACTTTACACCAACCTCTTGAATTCCTCAATAGCGTAACACTTTGCCTGCGTTTATTCCTGTTATTTACAAACAATTTGTGTTATCATTTGAGTTATCACGAGTTGTTATACGTAGATGATTTAAAATTATATGTCACAGTTAACAATTTTCAGGATTGCAATTATTTGCTTAATGTGTTACACCTGTGATGCATCAGCAGCAAACTAACAGTTATTGTGAACAAGTGTCAAATTGTTACCTACTATCTTGTAAGACAATTCCAATTATCCACGCTTATCACTTAGCTCGGTCTGTTTTACCAAAAGGGGACTTGAGTGCCATCTTTGACTCAAAACTGATCTTTCGAGAGCATGCTCTGTAAAGATCAGTCTAGACTTATGTCGACTAAGACGTGTTGCATAATCGTTTTCAATAGACAATTTTCATTTCTATTTTACTTTATGCTTCAAAAAAATTAATACTTACCCGATACAAGGATTTCGTCACAACACCCTACAACAGATATGTAATATTGATTCCATAGAACTACATAGAAAACAAGCTGAATGTTAAGTCTTATTTAGTTCACTAAATAATGGTTTCCATTTCCCTGAGGGGTTAAATCGAATAAATTCCGTTATCCCACGTAGGACCTCAGTCAGGACGTCAGTACTTTACTGGCTTACACTTTGAATCAACATCGCCATCAGGTCCCTAAATATATAGAATTCAGAGAGGATTTTACTTTGTGGATAGTCGTGGATTGGATATACATACCTACTGTTTACTATCAGTTTTGGTAATCTGTAGAGCGTAATTAGAGTATGGGTGTAGATACTTATAGTAGCAAATAACACTATCCAATACAATTTTTGCTGACTTCTATATGAGTTTTTTTTTACTAATTCGGGTGGGTTGAATCCGAAAATCATTAGTTTTTACGTATCACGTCAAAATTTAACGCTATGCTATACTATGTTCTTTCGAGAATCACTAACGCAGCTAAGTTGTTACTCAAAAACTGATAAAATATATTAATTTTAATAATTCATTTATTTATTTAAATATAATACTAGTCACGAGTGTAGTACAAGTATTTATTGTAGGGAATAAATTTTAGTTTGCTGCACTTTCTGCTGGGTATTTTGGTTTGGCAGTCGCTCTGAATCCCCCAACGGTAGTCGGTTATCAATCAGCTATAGTATCGCGAGTTTCCTTGGTTTTTAAATCCTGATGAAATCTCCAGACTTGTCTATCGCTTACACCTTCTAAATTTTCAGGAAACCTATTACGATGACTATGCGCTATTTTTGCAGCAATGATTTCACTAGGTCTTTGTAATTGGAGTTTTTTATTTCCAAGAAAATTGTTCGCGACCATAACGAATGAAGTTAGGTTTCTTTCTCAGTTCGGTTCCTGAGGTTGATGCAATTTGTTATCTGGGATTAAAGTTCTGATTTGAGGCCGACCAAATACCCCAGCTTTGATGTTTTTGTAACACAGTCACGGAAACTTTTGATATATGTACTTGAAACAGTCCTCTTGCAAATCTAGACCTTTAACGTATTGCTTCATAAGACCCAATTTAATGTGAGAAGGTGTTAAAATTATTTTTTCTCTGTCACGCACGATATTCTTTTGTCCTATATCAAAGGATGTTCTGGTAATTTGCTGCATTTAGTCAACTATTTTCGGGAATTTTGAAATCGGCAAACAAGAAATGACGTAGAAGAAAACGTGACGCGATCGGGAAAAATGGGTTTCATATTTGGTATTAGCGTACCTATGTTAGTTAAAAACAAGCGTCAGATCTTAGTCAGCAGAAAGAAAAATTATTTATTGGCCAAATCTGTTTATGGAATGTTGGATCAAAGCCGTACTAGTAAAGCAAACCAGGAGTACCACGATTAAAGTGTATATAAAAAGTTCTACTTATCAACAAAATTAAAAATGTTAATTTAGAGCATAGGAATAAACACTGGATACAGAAGTATATTTAGGAAGAACAAGTGTACAATATTAGAAAGTATTGCACGAAGATTAGGTGGTAACAATTTAATATTTGATGGTCCTAGTATTCCTTTCTTAATAAGAAAATAGGGAAATAGAGCCACAGTTTCTTTTCTTTTGCTCGATGGCTAAATAAGATGATTGGCATTGAAAATAAATGCGAAAGAGAAAAGATCCCTATATTAATGTACTTGTAACAATTGCAATTACGGTAACAAATTCTAATCAGTATTATAAAAACACTTCACGAAAAGATATTGTGATCAATTCAAAATTTCAATCGACTTGGAAGTCTTTCCATCCATACCGTGAATATACCCTGCTAAAGACTTAGTATCTCTTAGAACTTAGAAAACGGTCGCTATAAACACCTGTTCAGAAATATTACTCATTTATTACTCTTCCCGTTTTTGTTTTTTTATAAAATAACTGATTTATGTAGCGAAGCACTAGCCGAAGTAATGACATTCTGCCGTTCAATTAGCGTACGCAACTTCTACATCGGTGTTTCTGATGCCTTTGATGATGTTACTACGTTGCTGTATAACAAGTTAATTAGCTCTCCACCAGCAATTCAATTACGTATCTGTCAATAAAGGTGCGTCAGTTGCACAAACGTGCCGTTAACTTATTTAAAATTATTTGCACCCGGATGAAAAACTCAACGAAAATATTAGCTTCATAATAAAACGGGATCGATATCTATGAATTATGAAGTGAAAAATAAGCAAACTGTGATACCAATTTCTGAGTAATTGGAATTGCAAGATTTTAAATGATTTCTGTTTTCATAGAGAAAGAATTGAATATAATAATTATTATTATTAATATATTATCAGACTTGTAACACAACCTTTGAATCCCTTGAAAGTTATTTTGATAGTACTATCGTAACATCAATAAATATGTCATTTCATTTAAAAATATAATAAAAACAACAAGCTCAGCTGGTATGCAAGGTTTTATTAATAAAAAAGGCGAAATTAAAGCAAGCCTTGAAATTATTATCAATTACTTCCAATTCCCAAGTTTATACGCCTTCTTATATTGGCATTTTGTAGCATTGCGAGCGTTATTAATGTTCTTCAATAATAAATTGCTGCAGATCCTGCAAATGTTCTACGAGAATTTTAAATATTCTATTCTTTAGAGAAAACATAAAAAAGTTGATAATTACCAAACAATTCGACCGTCAAAACACTCAGGAATAAAAACAATATTTCATTGTGTTGTGTGTGCCATTGCATCATCTTGCTGGAAGTAACCATATTGTAATTCACCTTCGTGCAGTTATTCAATAAATTCATTCAAAAAGTTCTTGTACTTTTCAGAATTAATTGTAAAATTTAAAAAAGTAGGTCCAACAATTCTGCAGCGAGAAACTGCTACAGAAACACCATGTTTCGCAGTATACAGAAATGGTTCAACAAATATAAGAGGATTTTCGTTACTCCACATACGAGTATTTTGAGAATTGTCGTATCTCGAAAGATGAGACCACGCTTCATCAGAGAAAAATATCAAATTTATTAGGTAATCATCTTGCATTAAACTATTTGCAAACCACTGGCAGTAAGCACGATATCTATGGTAGCTTACCGGAAAAATAGCCTGATGCATGTGGAAGCTTTTTTTACAATTTTCTGGCATGTGTCACAAGAAAGTCCAATCTCTTGGGAAAAACGTTTCAAAGATTTTGTAGGTTCACTTTCCATCCGTTGACGAACATCATTTGTATCTTCTTCCAAAAGAACAGCTGGTTTACCTGATTTATGGCCCACAGAACCAGTCTCACGAAACATACCAACACAATTGGAAAGGCAGTTATAACAATTTTTGGGAATTACAGCTAACCCTGAGACGTGCTCTTTAAAGTAATTCAAACATGTACACTGGCTGTACACTTGTAAGCTATAATACCTGGCTTAACTTCAGACATATATTTTCTACTTCGATGCCATCTTCATCCTCGAAACCACGGTACAAAGCAAATATAAAGGTAAACGTAAGAAGTTAAATGGGCCAATAAGTTCAGGATTAACAATTTAGAAATAAGTGGCTCTTCTTCTTCTCAAATACGAAGATGACCTGCATAATAATAAATTGAGTTCTTATAATGGATTAACTAAAAATTAAGATGAAAATGCAAGATAATAAATAATTTAAAAAAAGTAAATGCTAATTATGCGTATAGATAGTAGCGCTTATGCTGGTGACGGGCAAATAATGTTGGCATTAAGACACAAAGGACCAATGGAATTACATTGAGGTAGCGTAAGAGAATGGCGTTTCAACCATCTCTAGATTATAAAGTGGAGGAGTAAGTGGGCCTCTAAATCTTAAATTAATATTATCAACGTCTGCTCTAAACGGGATCTTACGGTAGATATAGTTAAATTTTTATAATAAATTAATTTGTGATAAAAATAGTAAAACAGAACTCAGCTCTAGGTGACATACACAACCAACCTGCCCATTTTACGGTTTGAGATGTTCTTTCAAACATATGGATGCCGTAAATAAATCTTAAGGAGGAATTTTGCAGTCACTGAATTACACCTCTATCAATACTATCTAATCTATTGAAGCAGTAGTAGTAAACACTCACGCAAAACTTAAATCTTGATAAAACAAAAGGCTCGCATAGTGTTTTCCTTAAATTTATATCAAAACACTCTTTGCTGTCATAAAATTTTCAGCTTATGGTAACCAAGTCTTAATAAATGAGCTGATTTTCTCTGAAACGGAGTTTAGTGCCTAAATAAAGTTTTAAAATTATGCGCACAATCTGATACAGAAATAATTTTGTCATTGGTTTTGATTTGAATATGCGATATAACAGCATTATGAGTTTTATTGCGGGCAAAAAGTAAGGCAGAAGTTTCCTTTGTTATTAATATGATAACAATGTTTTAGCGATACGTCAAAAACTATTTATATTACAAACAGCCCCATGCGTTTCGTCGCTATTAAAAGAATAATAATTTTGCGTATCTTCAGCATGAAGATGATATTTATAATATTTTAAGCATTTTAAAATATTAGATGTATAGATAGTACACAGTATAGGACCAAGAATACTACCCTGTGAGAGGAGGTGGGGAAGACAACGAACCATTTTACGAAACTTCTTGAGCCCTATTGAACAAGTATGAAGTGAAGGGTGATATGAAATTAGTACTAAAATCAACATGCTTCGGAATAGTAAGTAAAAGAGAATAATTAATGGTAACAAAGGTCTTTGAGCAATCCAATAAAATCAAGGCAGTAACTTGGTTGTTGTCAATATTACGTAGCGAATCATCTACTATGTGAACCATTATACTACTACTAAAAAAACAAATTCCATCATTTCAGCTTTTTTATTGTTTTTCCTAAACCACAAAATGTTAAATGTCAACATTATGACAAGCATATAGGAGTGAATCTATTTTATGCCACTATTGGTAACATTTTTACTAGGTTTGATTATATTCTTACACTAAATCACATAAACGTAATAAGTATCTCTTTGAATGGGAGATATCTCCATACATACATACATATATACGCATTCCGTGGAAGTCAATTTTATAAGAACGGTGCTCGAGGAGAGAACTTGCGTTTCGAATTCTTCTATAATACTCCGAAGACAATTTTATCCGTAAGAAGGCAGAAAAAAAACGGAAGTGTAACACATAGTACGTTACGAAGGTATTTATAACTCGTATTGGTATTTCTATCGTTCTTCTCGGGTTAGACGTGTTTGCGAGAGCTCTATCTGCGTGATGTCACGAAGACGAGACAGTCGACGAAGACCGCCATAAAATAATTGAGAACGCGAAAACAATATACCGGGAAAGAAGGAGACAACCAGTTGGCGCTTTATGGAATGAAACTGCATTGTTGGGGAAATATCTGTGGTGTTACGCGCCAGGCGGTATTATCAATGAGAACGACGACTCTCTTACGTACAAAAGAAAATATGTTGAGGACTATATACAGCATTTGTGAAGGGCTCAAAGGTTTTCTAGCTACCCAAAGATGGTTTTCACAAGTTTTGTAACGTGTTTATGAATTAAGAGACGAAATCGCCGAGAAGTGTCGAGATGATTTATTTGTGATGAAATTTATTTCACCGACATATTCGAGAAACTACATACCTTGAACCTTCAACTGCAAGGATCAAACGCACATATCTTGGATACGAAAAAATTGGAGTAGTGGAGCATAAATATAAAGACAAAACTTACAAGACTGAAAAGCAACATATTAAAGATGTTTTCGCAACCACTGAAAATCATTTAGCAATGCTGACAAACAATCTTATAAAATATATTTTCGCCGATAACAACTTTATAACAAGTGGATTAAGGACCCATTTCAAAATACTCCCGAAGGTCTAACAACTGCCGAAGAAGATATCTCTATAGACTTCACTACAAGTAGCGAAATTAAAAGATAATTTAATAAGACATCACTGTTTGGAATTTTGTGCAAGGGCGGATGATGAACTTTCTGCAATGAAAATACGACCACTTTGTATATACCATTGCCATTTTTAACATTTTATCTTTGCGAAGCTGAATTTCCTCGTGACTGCCTTGACGACGAAATATAAATTTTAGCTGAATATGGAAAAAGAAGACAGATTGTCAATTTCAAATATAAAACTTTCTTCCGAAAAACTTTGCTGTGTCGGGCCCAATGCAGATACTAAATTAATTATTAAACATTTGTGCAGTACTGATACAAGAATCCTCTTTAAAAATGTACAGATTATACCGGCGTAGGCGTCAAATTTTATTTTTTATTATGTCAGAATGTACTTTATTGCCTTTCTTTCAATAAATATTTTTTCTAAAAAACGAATTATTTTTTTTTCGATGTGTTGGGACCCCTCACAGGCATTATCTACACAAAAGGAAGATATTTTTTAAATCTACTAATAACTATAATAATAATAATGATGATAAACATCCAATTACAAGGTTAAAATTGAATACATAGATAACATAAATGCATATGTTGTGTATATATATACAGTGAAATTCCCCTTCGCGGACACCCCTCTTACACTGCCACCTCCCTTAAACGGACAGTTTCTCATGGTCCCGACCGGCCCTCATATAATTTCCTCTCTTTCCTTTCCCTCTTTCTTGGACGGACGCGGACACGAGGAAATCTTCTCTTAACTGGACAAAAAATAAAATAAAAAGAAACGCCTTATCTTATCTTTTTATATCGAGAGTATTGCTATTGCATTTCTCAATCGCGCTCAATTTCGCTGGGACTTCCCCGAGTAAACCGGAGATTTACCGACTTTAATCTTTCGGTACAAACGCAGCCTATGTCGTGCATTTCTGCCTGGCGTTAATTACTTCCCCAAGTTGGTCGGGGATTTACGGTTCTTATTCTTTGGGTGTACGCTTTCGATTGAATCTGCTCTCAATATTAGTCTGATGTCTATGCGGAAAAGACACAGTGGGCGACACATTCATTGTAGAAATGGCTCCTAGTAGAGAAATTCTCACGCTTTAACAAAAAAATTGAGATTGTTGGAGTTTACAATAAAGAGAAATTAAGTGTAAGGAACTTATCCAAGCGTTTTAATATTGGAAAAACACAAGCTGCAGATATAATTAAACATAAAGAAATCCTTCTAAACAAATGGATGTCGAATAGCAATTTGAATAAAATAAGAAGCTTTTTGACGGGTGATGGTACTAAAATTGACAAATTGTGTTATGACTGGTTTACATCAGCTCGGCATAAGGGGATTCCTTTAACAGGTATGCATAGCATTTCTTTAGGTAAGGTTTTCTTGTATTAATGCGTTGATTTTCTTTTCATATTAAATTCTAAAATAGATAAAAAAAGTGAGATTAACAATAGGTTTGTCGTGACAAAAACGCAAAAAACTTATTTTTTTTTTTAGGTCCGCTAATACGATGTAAAGCAAGAGAAATAGCCGCTTCTTTGGGACATTCTACATTCAGTGCTTCTTCTGGTTGGCTCAATAAATTTAGAATCCGCCACAATATAAGTTTTAAAGCGATTTCAGGAGAAGGAGCTTCGTTAATGCTGAAGGTGTTTCATCGTTTTTAAAAAAATGTCTTTCTTTGATTAAGGGATATTCACCGAGAGACATCTATAATGCCGATGCGACAGGCCTGTATTTTAGGGCTCTACCCGACAAAACGCTCACATTAAAGAAGGAAAAATGTGTTGGGGGTAAGTATTCAGAGAGAGGTTTACAATTTTGCATTGTGCGAGACCAGGTCGTGCCGGACTTTCTGAAAGAAGTAAAAGGGTGCTTGTGCGCGAGTGTTAAGAGAACCGCGAAAAAGTACAGCTGAGCTTGCGGCAACTTCACAGAAAACTCAGGGGATGTATAAAAGAGTGGCAAAGAAAAAACTTCTCCTTACGGCGTTTCAAAAACGGCGCCGAATGGCTTGGGCAATCGAAATGCGAACGAAGCCCGAAGAGTTTTGGCGGTCTGTCATTTTTTCAGACGAAAGCAGATACTGCCAATTCAGTGATAGTGGTCGTACGTGGATATGGAGACGTTCGTCACAAGAACTCGTCGACAAATTTTTGCATCAGACGGTGAAATACGGCGGTGTGAACATCATGGTGTGGGGCGCGATATGGTATGGTGGAAGATCGCAATTAGTAATCTGCGACGGAAATATAAATGCGGTAAAATATATCAAAATATTAACAGAAGGACTACTACCGACATTCGACAACGCCATTTTATCTAAAGAAGACGCCATTTTTATGAAGGATGGAGCACCCTGCCACAAAGCAAGAACAACAACCACATGGAGAGAGGAACAGGGGATTCGGATTTTACCATGGCCAAGCCAATCACCAGACATGAATCCGATAGAGAATGTTTGGCATATAATCCAGACAAATATGGCGAAACGACCCCGAAAACCCAGCAATAAGGAAGAACTCGTGGCAGCTGTTACAGAAGAGTGGTTAAATATTCCAGAAGACACCATTAATCATATAATAGATTCTATGCCACGACGACTCGCAGCACTTCACGCAAGTAAAGGTGGATCGACAAAATATTAGTCTAATTTAACAATTTTAAAATATTTTGTATATATAAGGAGAATATAATCTTTTTTTTAATTAGTAGGTGTCTATTTTATTCTGTCACCCTAGTGTATACGATTTTCAACTGTACTAATTAATAGTAGCTACCTTATCTAGTTTATAAACGTAACGAGATTCACCACCTTGTGTGAATGTGTTTGCAATATAGTTGGTAGATCCAAAGCATTTAACGTTTTTATTACTTCATACCCTTCCCCTTAAGTCTGAAACGCTGCTAGTTATGTTAACTATTTAGAAATTTCTCTGTAATAACAAGCCTAAATAGCTTACAACTTCATTGATCTGCTTAATTTACTGTAGACCTTTGTCAAGTTTCTGACCGATGTATTAAGAAAAACAATTACCAACTCATAAGTTTTGAACCAATAAAGAGCATTGAGTTGCTAATAGTATAATGGCACAATCACACATCAAAATATTGCTTTTAAAATTAGCAACCAAAGTATTACTGTGCCAACCAGAACTAAAAAAAGAAAACATTGCGCTACGAATATATTATGAATATATTTAGTTCCTCAATGAACCTCCTAAAACGCAACTTTCCTTCGAGAAGTCTTTTACAATTCGAAATATAATGTAAACGCTTGCCATCTTTAGTTCGAGACTTTTGCTCATCGTTGTAATTAGAAAAACGCAAGCGGCGATCGCCAAATCTGTAATTTCCTGCGTGGAAATCATTAGTTATACTTTTTGCGACGTTCAGAACTAGATTATAAATTAAAGTTAAACGTGTCTGGCATGAAAACATTGTCTGACATACTAACATACACAACGCATACATGGTTTACTAATGTCGCGCTTCGGCATTTACCAGCATCACTACTATTAGCGTCGATTATCTTCCGCTTCCTTATTTAGGTTTGTTTACACCGAGCGCGTGTAATTCCGAAAAGAACTTTTTAATCAAACTTAATTCGAACACACCTGAATGATTTATATGTACCAAAGAACTACAAATACTTTACCTTCGGTTAAAGAAGGGCCGATTGAAATGTTGCCCGCAAATACCCTTAGTTCTTGACATAGAAGCTAGACAGAAGAAGAGTTTTGCTTTGAATAATAACCAGTAAACGTTTAACACGTCGTCTCACTAATGAATTTACAACTATTTAGAAAAGTCGCACGCTGTGGTATATTGGTAAATAAGTGAAATAAGTTTCTTGTTTTGAACAAAATCTTAAAGAATACATATTTTAGATGGACATATTTACGTTTATTTCTCCACGTAAATATTGAAATACCAACTTTATTGACTATAGTATCAAACTTCTTCAAATACGAATATCTTTCAATACTTACAAACTATGTGTAATTTTTTCTGTAAGTCATAGTTGTTAATACTAGTAATCATAAGAAGGAGCAGGTTAGTTTAGCAGTTATACGTTAAATAGTAAGAACAAGATAGGTTATTATTTTCTAAGAAACAAAAGTGTTGGTTTCACTGTTAAGAAGGCAAATAATCACGTACAAAACTCAGGTTGTGATTTATAGTATTGAATTGAATACGTACTATATGATCATATAAATTTACCCTCTAGCAAAATATGAAATTATTCTTGAAAATATCTTGTTGGTAGTGAGTAGTGAATTGATGGTGACAAATAAAACACATTTGTGATGTGCACTGCATTAGTTTATTGACACAAATGTGTACCAAAAATCACAAAGTTTTTATTATCGAACTATACTTCAGAAATGGTATAAAATTAGAAAATGGAGAATGGTGGTACTGTTTGCAACCAGGTATAGATAAATTTTAAATACAATTAACTAAAAATTAGAAATTGTGCTAGATTAATATCTCATAACATGTTGTTGCCAGCAGCACCTTTATCCTCTGTAGTTTCAAGCACAACTGAAGTATAAATTGTCGAATACATTCTTATCACATATGAACTTCTTTCCAATTACTTCAAAAATTGACAGAAAGGAGCATGCACCTGCAGCATAACTATCTCGCCTTGTAAATCCAGCTAGCACTGACATTTGTTGCACAATTTGCAGATTTTCTGGATTGCGACAATTGTCTTTAATCTAGATTTAACTTGACATATATCAAAAATAAAGTTTAAACTTGCTTGCAAAGGTTAAAATATAGCAAGCTATCACTGCAAATTGCTAAGGACTAATATTTATAGAAAGTGGAATTAATTGATACCAACTGATTTTAGAGAGCTAGATTTACAAATCCTATTCCTGAAACTACCTATTCCTCTGCTTATAGCGCTATGTGATGTTTACATTACATGTATTCGCTGCTGACTTAGCATTATTGCTTTTTAATATTTCTTGAGAATGGTTTTAGTGTTCTAACACATGGGCTGAAAAGTCCCGGGCCTAACAAAGAAAACACGGTTTTTTTGGTTCAAAATTAGCTTTATTCATCAACGTAATCTCCATCAAGAGCAACGCATTCATTCCAGCGCAGCTCTAACATTTCAATACCACTTTTGTAGAACGATTTATATTTTGCTTCAAAATAGGCCTCAGTTTCAGCGATAACCTCTTCATTCGTGCGAAATTTCTTACCGGCGAGCATTTTTTTGAGGTCTGCGAACAGCCAGTAGTCGCTGGGAGCCAAATCTGGCGAATACGGTGGATTTGGGAGCAATTCGAAGTTCATTTCATGTAGTTTTGCCATTGTTTTGATTGACTTGTGACACGCGTTGTGCGTTGTCTTGATGAAACAACATTTTTTTCTTTGCCATATGCGGTCGTTTCTGTGCAATTTCGGCCTTCAAACGCTCCAATAACACTATATAATATTCACTGTTGATGGTATTTCCTTTCTCAAGATAGTCGATGAATATTACACCACGCACATCCCAAAATACCGAGGCCATAACCTTTCCAGCCGATTGTTGCGCTTTCGGGCGCTTTGGACGAGGTTCACCAGCTGCTGTCCACTCAGATGACGATCGTTTTGATTCCGGAGTGAAGTGATGGATCCATGTTTCATCCATTGTCACATATCGACGCAAAAATTCCGGTTTGTTACGTTTAAACATGGCCAAACACTGCTCAGAATCATCAACACGTTCTTGTTTTTGGTCAACAGTGAGCAAACGCGGCACCCACTTTGAACAGAGCTTTCTCATAGTCAAATGCTCATGCAATATAAAGCCAATATGTTCTTTTGATACCTTTATGATGTCAGATAACTCACGCAACTTCACTTTTCGATCATTCAAAACGATTTTGTGGATTTTTTTGATGTTTTCTGGTGTTACCGCTTCATTTGGACGTCCACTGCGTTCTGTATCATCGGTGTCTCTACGACCACGTTTGAAGTCAGCAAACCAACGTTTTATTGTTTTTTCTGATGGGCGCAGTCCCCAGAACACTTTTCAAGCCATTGCTTCGCTTGAACGGTATTTTTTCCCATCAGGAAGCAGTGTGAAATTAAAACACGAAATTGTTTTTGATCCATTGTTTTGAAAATAACAAAAGTAGCGTGACTCTTAGCACAATAACTCACAAACTAATGAATAGAATATCACGAAATTTTAACAGCTGTCTTTTGAAGGTTAGTACTAACTAAGAGAAAGGTGACTGCAATAAAACTAGCGTCATCTATGTGTTAGGCCCGGGACTTTTCAGCCCATGTGTTATCTGGTGTCTTTCTGAAAGTGCAAAAATATATGGTTTAATTGTTTAAATTCTTTTCACCCCATGTGTTACACTCTTCGTGCATTTAGTGTTTATTCCATGTAGCACTATATTTGTCAATATTTCATACTTCAAAAACTGCGCTGTATGAGGCGACAAGAGAAAATGTGGGTTTTGTAATTATCTAAACACTATTAGTCTAAAGATTTACCAAACCAGAAAACACCTGAATACAATCAATACACCTTTAATAAAAAATTGAACTACTACCTTGAAAGACAATTTTTTTAAGTGATCACTGGTAAACATATTTCACACTTTTCTACCAGCTTTACATCATTTCATTCGAACCAAGCGAAATAATCATTATCAGAAAACCATTCAAGTTTTTATCGGAAACACGTGAATTCAAAAATAAAACTCCGCACAGATAGATAATCTGTCGCGTTGTTTTCGCTAATGGTTTCAATAATCTCTCCTCAAACAGTGCTTCTAAACGGTTCCCTTTTCGCTAAAACGGAAACCAAGCATTAAAAAGATTAAAATTTGATGTTCGATGCAAACGACATACCTGAACAATATATTGTAATCATTTCAATCTGGAAACTTTTTATAAATGTCGACATAAATTAATACAGCACGCCACGTTACTATTTTTAAGGTCGCGCCGACTATGACGTCAAGCCCGCGATCCCGAATGAAATCGCGAGTGCGTTTCGGATAATAGATGGCGTTGTATTTCCAAATTTTCCAGTAACATATGATAGTTAGCGGCAAGTTATTCAAGAATCGAGGGCAACATTTCGTGAAACAGAGCCTGTATCTCAGGTAGTGCTAGATCATCAAAACGGACAGCTGAAAATATAGAAGATGTTGAAGAACGAATAACTCAATCCCTTACGAAATCTATTCGCAAGCTATGCCAGACAATCCTTGAAAAAGATCTACAAAAATTTCCATACAAGTTTTATCAAATTTATACTCATTCATCACGCAACCGGGCTTAATTATTATCAATGGTTTTGAGTTACTATGAATAATGGTGGGTGTATAACATACCTATGCATATATTCTTTAAGGTTTTCGCGAATGAAATACGAAATATATGTAATTCTTCCGAGTGTTGTTAACTTTCTGTCACAATCCGCTCCAGAAGAAGTTAAAAGAGACTTCATGGAAACATCGAGCTACTTTAGCTTCTTCTAAGAACTAGCTATCTACGCGAATCAACACCCGGAAGAATTATATTTTACTTATATATTGTTGTTTGTTGTTTTCTTTTCCTCGGATTCTCAGCGTTGGATAAGACCTTGTTGACGTTTCGGTGGCATCGTAGCTACCTTCTTCTTGAACGTGTTATGAACGGTGATCGAGGATATATATATATATATGGAATATTATTCCCGGGTTTCTAGCCGCGTGTGCTGTTGGTCCCCAAAGGGACCGTTTCTCAATCATCTTCTTCTGGACGCTCTCGTTCAGCTACTGATCGAAGATATATTTATATATATGTATAGCAGATATATATATATTACTCATCCACCACCAATAGTATTATCTTCGTCTGCTTGTCTGTATGCTATATATTTGGCAGTACTTACTGTAACGCATCCTGGTCTGTCGCTCTGAGAGAAATTAACTGGTCTGGTTATAAACTACGTTTACAAAAAGCATTTTATTATTATAACTACACATTATTTACTTATAGTTACTAAGAAGTTATATGTACACATTGTTTCAAGATATAACACGTATGCAAAAATATACTACAGGGCCGTGTTATCAACAGTATTTCACATCAGGTGATAAAAATACATTTCGGTTAGCGAGTATTTCGCAACTGATTTGTTCTTCAAGAACGAAATTTTTTCTTACACAGTATTGTCTCTTACTTTATATATTCGATGCATCTAACTATTACTTTTATTCTTTGTTTCAATTCAATTCATGTTATCTTTCGCTCTCTGCACCCAGAAGAGCATTTCTTGATTCATCTACAATTTAAACAGCTTACTAATGCAACTAACTGCGTCGATTTACGAATCCATATATTTCATAGAGGGGTTTTCCCGTTTCTTATACCAAAGAATCAATCATCCCGATAAATTCCGATTCAGAGGGTCTTCAATGGAAGCGAGAGTCGCGTTTTCGAGGGGCGAGATCGTCCGCGATACGGTAAGTGGCTCTCAATACCCATCCTCCTCCGAGACATATACTGTTATAGAATGAGACTATCGGTCAGCGGGCTGCAATTTACTAAATGTACGAAATATACTGCTCGGGTGGCCTGTCCTAAATACTGTGGGAAAACTGGTGTTCGTTGCCTTTACATTCGACATCCGCGCTTTTTCAGAAATGTCTCTGCTACAAGAGAGTTTGAGTTCGCAAGTATCTAATTCTACGAACGCTTACGAAATGTTCAGGGAAAGCCCTAACAGTACTTTGTTTGCGACAACAATATATCCAGGTACTATTTATGGTAGTAATGTCTTTTGTTTGTGTACGATTGAACGACTGACGTATATGTATTAGAACTTACATATTATTACAGCCCTGGAGCGTAAGAGCTTACTATGTTGTATTCTGCTTGATCTGTCGAAGGCATTCGACAGCATAGACTATTCTAAATTAATCTGTAAGCTGGAGCACTATCGTGTTCGAGGCACATCTTTATCCTGGTTCAAATCTTGTTTGAATCATAGGCAGCGGCCAGTTGAGATCAACTCCAATGGTGTGCGTGTTTATTTGTATTTGTATTTGTAAAGGCGTACCTCAAGACAGTATCCTGGGACCACTGCTATTTGTTATTTATTTTAATGATTATGCTGTCGAGTGTCCTTTGATGGAGAATATACTCATGTTAATTAACTATGTCGATGACACTCCTTTGGTGGTTGTGGGATCTTCCTTAGGGACGGTCTTCGACAATAGCTTTAGGTAGTTGAAACTACTTGAACAATGCTTAACTGCTAATACCTTAATACTTCATCACAGTAAAACCAACATTATACTCTTAAAAGCGACGGAAATGAATTATTCTGAGCTTCTATCTCTCAATAACTACGACTATGATGTACAACATTCAGCACGTCTTTTAGGCTTTGCCCTGGATGACTGTCTCAAGTGGAATAGTCATACAGACCTAGTTTGTAAGAAAGTACTTTCTGTTATTGTATACGAATACTACGTGATGTGGTGAGCGCTGATGTACTGCGACTGGTTTATTCTTTTGTCTGTTATTCGCATTTAAAGTTTGAGGTGGCGTTTTGGGGAAGCAGCAGAGAACTCGATCGTATTTTCGTTGGTCAAAAAAAGCTCTGCGTTTAATATTGCGACTCAATTACAATCAATCTTGTAGAGGGTATTTTAGAGTTAACAGGTTTTTTACCATGTTTGTAATCTATATTTTCGAATGTTTAGTGTGCTTATTCAAACATAAAAAAATCTTTGAACATAATAATTTTCTTCATACCCATCATACTACACACAAAATAAATTACCGCTACCCCAAACAAAGGCTACAGTTGACTGAGAGTAATCTTAGTTATGTAGGTTTAATTTTTTTAATAGTTTGCCCCATGCAATACAAGTAAGCAGCATTGTATTTAAAAAATCAATTCACGAATTGCTATTAAATATTGAATCTTATATCATAGACGAAGATTCTCGACTACTAGATGCATGATTATTATTTATTTATTTATTTTTTGTAACTTTATTTTGGTTAAATTTCTATAATGTATTTTTACGTTTGCCTTTCTTTGTACTTTACTAAGAAGCAATAAAATATTATTATTATTATCATTATTATTATTATCCTTTAAGAAAAATATTTTATTGCTTCAACTGAAGACCTAAAATATTTGTTGTAGTTTAAAGTATATTTTGTTTCGAATTCAAGAATTCTACCGAAAATTATGGCGCAGAATTCGACAACTGAATGAGTTTGTTCTTCAAGTGCATTCAATCACAATGACATTAAAGACCTCCTTCCCGAAAAACTTTTGCTCCATATACGTTAACCATCCGACGTCTTTTCTCTTAAGATTTAATTAACTTATCCGACAAGTTTATGCTTCAATTTTCACCGAAAACAAAGTGCCTGACCGTAAGCGAACTGTATAATTGAGACTACCGCATTCAGTGCGGCAATTACCGGCGGTAACAGAGCAACGCTTAAAAAGTTAATCGTTGCGCAACGTTTTCGTTTTGTCAAGCGAAGCAGCGCGACCACCCCGACACAAACAGAAATAAATACATCTTACATTCGGGGTAATATCGTCGGCTCGAACCCGAAAAGGCATACTCGTACAGGATGTAATATTATACAATAATAATCGGTTTAATTAACTTGTTGAAGATATACATACGTGCGTGGCTCGCATGTGTACGTGTATACGGAGTTGTATGCGTAGAAGGCGGATAAGTAAAACAATCTCAAACGTTGCAAGCGTTTTTTCTTACGTTTCTTGTCTCGGAGGCTGCTTGTTACCTTCTGCTTTTCGTCTCTTTTGTTTCTCTTCTTTCATTTCGAGCTTGCAGTTAATGTTCAGTACCTCTTTGGTTTTAATGATAAGGCATACACGGTTATAATTATTTGTACGGATTCTTGTTTTTCCTGACGTTTTGAAAGTTCTCTTGTTCGTTTTGTCTGTCTTCAAAGTAAATATGAATTAATTTAAAAGCGATTCCCCACAAGAAGTCATCAACGTCAAGTTGTAGAAAAACGAAAACTTTCAGCAAGCGTTTGGCATCAGTAATTTAAAGTACGAAGCAAGGGATTTTTTCTGCTAAAGTCAGCAGTATCGCTATCATAAATTTACTTTTTTTTGGCTACATACATTGCACTATTCAGATTTCAGAAATATTTCTAGGTGTAGTTTTATATAATAATTGCTGCTAGATATAAGTTTTTTACTGGATAAACAAAGCAATCTGGCCTAATTACTATGCTAGCACTTTTATATCTGGAATACAAAAACAAAATACTCGAATGATATTCCCACTTTATCTTTTATTTATTCCAAATTATATAACTTTCTTTTTTATTCCGCATTTTCATTTATTTAATAGCAATAATAATGATAATAATAATAATAACAATAATAGATTATTAATAAATAGTAGAAACAATAGTGGTCCTAAGTTGGATCCCTGTGGCATGCCATATATACAGTCCCTGTCCATTTTATTAGGGCCACCTTATAAATTTAAGCTTTTGTTTTTCATTATATATTTTAGCAAAATCGCTATTTTAACAAGTGGCTCTAATAAATTGGACAAGGTCTGTAGATACAAGTTCTTGTGACCAATAGCCATTATAAAAGAAAATAATTTTTATTTCCTTTTTCGAGTAGTTTTAGATCAGAGTGAAGTAAATATGTGCATATGATGGTTTAAGTGATTTCTCCAGAGGATCGTAAACTTTGTCCATTTCAGTTGAACCGCTATTTCACATGGAAGAGGAAATTATTCGTTGGAACGAATATGCAACTCTGTTATATAACTGTGTTATATCCTACAATATTACCAATTTTAAGCCACACTTTTAATTATTATTTTCAGATGGGTGTTTTCCCTACTGATTCGAAGAAGGCTTACGTCATCCCTATTCCACAAAATAGGATTCCTGTTAGCAGTCCTGATCTTCGCGCATTTAGTATATTACCCGTTCCGCTGAAGATCTTGGAGAAGATTATTGATAGGCAATTGCGTAGTCATCTGTCAATACTTTAGTTGTTACCTACTTTCCAGTCTGGTTTTCGTCCAGGATTTAGTTGTATGTCTGCTCTTACTTGTCGATGACATCTCACCAGCGAACGATATTGGTGATTTGACATTATTAGTACTGTTGGATTTTTTGAATGGTTTTGATAGAATTGATCATAGTCTTTTGCTACCTATTCTTCATTACATTGGTTCTTGACGAAATTGGTCTTCGCTTCATTAGGGAATACTTACTTCCCAGCAAACAGGCTGTGGTTGCAAGCGGCCAAGCGTCTGATTGGGCGACCGCATGTTCAGGATCCATATTAGATCCGTTGCTGTTCTGTATTTACACGGAGCATATGTTCTTTTTCCATAATTTTACATGCAATCTCCATTTCCACGTTAATTTATCAGCAAGATAATGACCCCAAATACACCACAATGGTGGTTAACGCAGGGGAGTCCTATCCCTAATGGTGCGGCCGCTACAGAGCTCTTATTGTAAGTCCTCTGAGCTCTTGTAGGATCACTTGGATCGTAAGGTCCAGAAATAATCACCCATCGGCAAAACAGCAGTCTGGTGCACCCTGCGGGAAGTGTGGAATACTATCGACGAATCGCATTTGGAGTTACTAGTTCTAAGGATGCCGCGTATCTGTCAGGCAATTATCAAAACAAAAGGTGGTTACCTTGAAGAAACATTATAACAGTATGTATTTTATTAGAATGTACTATTTTGTCAATAAAATATTTTAAGCTAATGAGTAAAGTTTGTTTCTCTCAAATATTATATGTCTAGTTTATTTTATTATTTTATACAGTGAGTTGAAACTTGCGAAGGGTAGTGCATATGTTCTTATTGATTAAGAATTAAAGTCGAATCTTTCCTTTTTGTTTGGTATTTAAACGTTCAAATTTACGTCGTATTTTCAGATAACACAGTCTAATTTTAACTAGAATTTTGTGGTGATCTAAATGATGCAGCAATATATATATTACTAAATCTGCTGAGTTATTTCGCATAAGATTCTCAGTTACTAATAGCCTTGCATCGAGGACTTAAACGGTCAATCAGTACATTTTCAATAACATTATATGCGGAACATCACATTATAGTTATACAAAACTTGCACACTAGAACCGGCAGTTATCAAGACCAGTTGGTCTTGTGGATGATATTCGTTCCGTTTAAAGTACCAGCATCTAACTTAGACTTATTGGCGAAGCAACACCCGTAGACGCTCACGTAATTACTTACTTACCTCTCTTTTTTCCGTATACAATTTTTTTACTCGTTGTTTATACCTTCGTCATTGCGGCAGCACCAAAGTAAATGCGAAAGAAAGTTTATTGACGTTTATGGGCGACGAACAAATTTGCATTGAACAAAGTACGCTGAAATTAATAACCGAGTAAAAAAAGACTACACTCCATTAGTGCCGTTTTTATCCAGAGTTATAATGTTGTAGCGGCAGTGGAAGATGTCGGATGTAATTTGCATAATACAAAGAAATATATAGGTGTACAGAAGTATTTAGGACAATGACGAGAAAGTTTGTTACAATGTCGTAACTCATCAAGAAAGGTTCTTAAGCCAAAAATTGAAAAAAAAATTATAACTGTTTGAGTGAATATTGCCGCGAAATGTAGGTTAGATGGAAGTAATTGCGTATGACTATTTATGAGTACTTGTAATATTGTTTTAAATAGGTTATAAGATTTTAGGTTAAGGACGATACGCTGACCGATTTATGCCGACTAAGGTTTACGGTTGAAAAATGTATTTATAGCTTGATACCATATTCTTCTAATAGTTCCTATCCGTTTCGGATGTTGGCTACCGTGTATGCTATTTTAACTTTGTTTGCTGCTGCTCGGAATAATTCAGTCGTGTTCACGCCGAACCAGGTTCTAAGATTTTTCAAGCAAGAAATTCGTCGTTTTCCCTGTAGAGTATTCTGCAATAGATGAGATCTGTTCTAATTTCTCATTATGTACCCTAAGTATTGTAGTTTACGAATTTTTACGGTATTAGCCACTTTCCTTTCTTTTCCGTCCATAGTATTTTTAGTATCCTGCGATATAACCACATCTCAAATCCTTCGAATTTCTAGGTTGTAGCTCTAGTACACATCCATGCTTCTACCCCGTAAAACAAAACGAAGATCACATAACAACCGAAGAATCTTATATTCGCGTTTAATGTTATGTCATGACTTATGGACAGATTTTTCATTTTATTATAAGTAGACCTGGCCTTTTCGATTCTGCTACTTATTTCCTGTAAGTGGTCCCATTGTTCATTGGCAGTAGTTCCGAGATAGGTAAGACTCCTCACTCGTTATATCCGTTCTTGATTTATTGTGAGATGACAATTGTCAATTTTTTCTTTGCTAATGACCATTAATATTGTCTTTTTGGTGTTTATGACTAGACCATACAATTTGCTGTGATATGTTATACTATCCATAAGTTGTATAATAACTGTATAATAATAATAATAATAATAATAATAATAATCCTTTATTGCCCAACAGCCCAAGGGCCAATTACAGAACAAATTACAATACAATTCTTATTTAAAATAAAATAACTAAAATCGTTAAATTGCCTACAATAATAACATGCTGAAAATGTATATAATAATGAAACAAAAAAAAAAAAGAAAGACTCACAAAAATGGCTCCAGATCCCGTTTGTTTGCGTTCCTCACCATGTGACTGAGAGGTGCCTTAAGCAAAATGTTGGTATTAGTTCTAGGTACTTGAAATGTATTATAGTAGCGAGTATGATGAGTAGGTACGGTAAAGTTTATTTGCGCTAGAAGGGCTGGCGAGTCGACAGTATTTTTCAGGATCCTGCAAAGAAACTCCACACTGTTATGCTCGCGGCGGTCAGCAAGAGATAGAAAACCATGCTCAACAAGTAAGCTATAATACTCGATACCTCTTGCAGGATACACGTTGTCCATTCGAAAGGAGAGATATTTTAGAAATTTCTTTTGAACGCGTTCGATCATAAGCTCTTGGTGTAAATAACGGGGATACCAAACAATAGAGGCGTATTCAAGCTTAGAACGAACGTAGGCATAATATAAACGTTTCATTACACCTAAGTCTGAGAAATGCCTGCAAGAACACATGACAAAACCGAGAGTTTTGGAAGCAGATGAACACATGGACGAAATATGTTCCGTAAATGACAGTCTATCATCAAACAAAACACCAAGATCCAAAGTTTTGATATTGCGTGGTATGGCTGCATCATTAATTTGGTAGTTATAGTATAAAGTAGTGTGAGTGTTATTGTAGGAAACCACAGTACACTTGTTGATGTTCAGAGGGAGATAATTGACCTTGCTCCAAGTATTAATGCGAAGAAGATTGTCTTGTAAATGTTTACAATCGAAAATGCTACCAACAGTATTAAATATCTTTACGTCATCTGCGTATGCTAAGACGTGACACGTAAACAGAGATAGTAAATCAATCATCCGCATAGCGGACACTATTCAATTTTTCTCCACTCAGAAGAAGTCCAGATTCTGTGTGTTCTAAAGCTTCCTTGAATATGTACTCTGAGTATATGATTACACAATAATGGGGAGAGAATGCACCCCTGCTCTAGACCTCGTAGTACATTTGTCTCTTCTGTTGTGTCATTCCAGACGCTGATAAAAGCAGAGTGATTCCAGTATATGTCTTTTACATCTAGGCCCACGTTTTTCAGAATTTCTACTATTTTTTGGTGTTTTACTCTATCAGATGCCTTCTGATAGTCAACAAAACATGCATACACCCCACAGTTTATGTCCTTACACCGCTGAAGTGATACCTCTATGCTTCATATGGCCTGTCTTGTACCCACTGCATTTCTGAATCCGAATTGCGTAGGTGCCATTTGTGTTTCACATGTTCTGTAAATTCTCCCTTTAGGGAAAAGTTATTGTTCTATATTCTTCACATTTTTTTAGCTCCTGGGCTTCTCGATAAGGTGATAAATTCTAATCTAAGCCAATCACGCGGAATCTTTCCTGATGTCATACATCTTACGTTATCATCATCCAAAAATTTTAAAATCTCAGTGTCTATGTTATCGGGTACTGCCCATTTTCCTTATTTCATAAGTTTCATTGCTTCCATGACTTCAAAGAGGATATATGGCCCTGTATAATCAACTACTTCACGTCGTAAAATTGTTGTGCAATACATGTTTTTCATACATCCTTCAATTCAGCTGTATTAATTATCGTATTTTCTTCTTTGTTGGTTAGTGTGATTAATTGCCTACGACGGCATGTCGTAATTTCTTTAAATTTTCGGTGTACGTTGAAACTGATAACATCTAGTTAGATTAAAAGCCAGTAATAAAGCATATAATAATTTCACGCCTACCTTCGTTGAACACCCCGACTAATCGCTGAAGTATTATTCACTCATGTTAAGACTATTGTAAATGACCGCCGAGCACCCCCAAGCTGCATGATAATATTTTACTCTAGGACAAAGGTCCCTAAACTTTACAAATCTGTGGCGCACTTGCTATTTCAAACCAATACGTAGGCTTTCACGGCCAGAGTCAGTAATAAGCGAATTATCTCCTTCAGAAAATGTTCGCCTCTAGCGTGGTTAATACATCGAGTTACCGTGACCTTCTTCCAAAGCGATTCTGGCTCTACCGTGATTTACACGTAGAGTTACCGTGCCACCTTGGTTTCCTTGTTTTCTCCTGAAGAGGCCTCCTACGACGGAGGCGAAACGCTGAGATCCCACCTTTTTCTTTTTCTTTCCTTTTCTGTTTCTTTTTTCCGCCCCTCTTCTCCCTTTCCTTCTCCTACTTTTTATTTCATCTTTTCTTTTTCCATTATATTCTTTTTGCTTTTTCTTTTTCTTTTTATTTCTTTTTTCCTCTTACTCTTATATAATTTTTCTCTTATATCTTATCATGACTCGGTTCAATTCCGGGAGTAGTTCGCTTATTACTACGCTATTTACTTTTTTACAGAACACTTAAGGGAACTCCTACGTTAGGATATATCTGAAATAGATGTATGATTTCTGTCCATTATCACAAGGTCTTTGCATGATTTGTCAATCGTGTTAAAAGACCTTTTCACTTTCAATTTATCTAAAAACAGCCAATCTTTAAAAAAATTATAGTATTTTTCCCCATAAATTTGGATTTGGGTGAAACAAAGATCTATGTAAAATTTATTCAATCCACTTTAACGAATGGCCAAAGTGCGTGTGCGTCAATCATTCCACTGAAGTCGTTACAGCTGTCAGAAATGATCCAAACTGCCTGAAATTAACTGTTACACGTGGTGAAACATGGTGTTTTTAGTACGATCCAAAAACCAAGGGTCAAAATGACGTCCAAAAACCCACCACCACCTAGAAAACACTTAAAGTTCCATAAAAAATCAAGCCAATGCCCATTACATTCTTCGATAGCAAGGGAATTGTCCCAAGAGAATTCATTCGAACTAGATAAACAATTGCTGCTAAATACTATCTCGACGTTTTGAAGTGTCTGGTCGTCAGAATCCGTCGTATTCGACCCGAATATCGCGATCCAGAAACCTGGTGTCTGTTGCGCGATAATCCACCAAGTTATTCATGTATTCACCTGATTTGTCCCAATGCGATTTCTCTATATTCCCGAAATAAAAATTGAAATTGAAAGGATATTCTTTTAAAGTTATTTCGACTATCAAAACAGCTATGACATAAGCACTAGAGACAATTCCACAAAATAAACTAGAAGACGTATTTGAATTACAGTTGAATCGTTGTAAGAAGTGTAGTTAAACTGGAATATTCAGATTTCTTGTTTGAATGATTCTTCCCACGGCGAGTTTCGAAACTTATTTGTCGCACTGTGTAAGTACGAAATAATGCATTGCTTTAATTTTGATTTACAAATTCTACGGCTGCGCCAAAGAAAGTTGATGAATTTGTAGATTGTAATTTCTTTTTCGGTGACCGTATTCTTTAGAATATTTGAAGAACGCCATGAAATTTAATTAAAAACTTCGTCGGAGCTACATAAAAGGCATAATTTCCGATGCAAATGGCCGCATAATTAATTTGACAATTTCTATGCATGCACGTATTTACATATAAGTATATATTTCGGTACAACCAGAACCGATCGATGTCGCCGAAGAAAATGCATGTAATTATAAATTTTGACGGTGTACGGCGAACGACTTACATCAATATTTGATTGGCACGCAGGCATTACGGGTATCTACAGTGATACGTGCCCTGTAATTAACAGGACATCCGTGTAATGGCAATGCGGTGGATAATAAATAACGCATGTAACGATAATAACTCCCAATGTGTACATATTTAAATGAACGGTCCGTATTTAACTAGGGCAGAATTAATTATTTTGGTTGGGGGACCAGCAAAAAAAAAACTTTCTTTGCACAAACTATACTACCGTGCACTTGTAGCAAATTATCATGTTCTTCCATTTATTTACTTTACTTTACTATTGTGCAATATTTGAAACTAAATAGAAGTATAACTACGGATAAGTAGATATATTTTCAGATTCCTAAGAGAAATAAAGTAATTAGCAATACTTTTTTTTTAATTCGTGAAGAAAGGAACACACCTTACAAAGTTACGTTGCCCACTGCATCCTTTTAGCAAGCTTATTCAGGGTTGATGTGATCTAAGTCATTTGAATAAAGTCTTCTAATAGTTTTGTTTATTTTTTTATATGAATCCATATAATTCATTGTTTTACTAAGGAAAAATTAAAACGATTCTTCTTCTTCTTCTACCTACCTTCTTGCTACTTGCTTTGGATGTTGGCTATCATATATGCTATTTTAACTCTGTTTGCTACTGCTCGGGATAATGCAGTCGTATTCATACCGAACCAGGTTCCGAGATTTTTCCACCAAGAAATTCATCTTCTACCAATACCCCTCTCTCCCATTACTTTCCTTGTAGAATATTCTGCAATAGGTGAAATCTGTTCTCGTTTCTCATTATGTGTCCTAAGTATTGTGGTTTCCGAGTTTTCACTGTATTAACCACTTTCTTTTCTTTTCCTATCCCTCTAATAACTTCAATATTTGTTATGTGTTCCGTCCACGGTATTTTTAGTATCCTGCGATATAACCACATCCTAAATGCTTCCAATTTCCTTATTGTGGCTTCAGTAAGCGACTATGCTTCTACCCCGTATAATAAAACGGAAAACACATAACAGCGCAGGAATCTTACCTCGATGTTTAATGTTGTGCCAATGCTTATGAACAGATTTTTTCATTTCGTTATAAGTAGACCTGGCCTTTTCGATTCTGCTACGTATTTCTTGTGAGTTGTACTATTGTTTATTTACAATAGTTCTGAGATAGGTAAAACTGCTCACTCGTTCTATACGTTTTTGATTTATTGTGAGATTACAGTTGCCATGACCATTAATTTTGTCTCTTTGGTGTTTATGTGTATAAGTTGTAATCCTAACAAGCTGTCAGCGAAAATAACAGTATGGTCTGCATAGCAGACATTATTCAATCTTTCGCCATTCAGAAGAATTCCAGATTCTGGGTGTTCTAAAGTTTATCTGAGTATTAATAAAAGGATTACATTTACATTTACTTATTAACACATGATAAATTAGCTAAATATTTTCTGAATGCAAGTTAAAAAGGTAATAAACATAAAAACACTACATATATTACATGTTCTTCTTGGAATGCCTAACATACTACTGTAGCTACTCATGGTATTGATGTTTTCGATTCTTTGATGAAGATTAACCAATTTAAGACCAGCGTAAAAAATATTTTTCAAAATTTTAGAATCTGCTTCATTACCCAATCTCTTTCTTAGTTTTGACTGACAAGCCCATGTGATAAAAATATGTTTTCGACATTCGGAGAGAATGTATTTAGACATAATATTGGAACAATGATATTTAATACTTGGTTAATTTCTGGAACACTAATGATAACAGTCCTGCATCCCAATACTTGGAAATTGTTTCTGTGCTGAATTTTCTTTCCTGGGTCGAGTCTTTATTTTTAATAGCAAATGATCCAAAAAAGTGATATTGCAGTCTGTTCATATCTTTCCATAAATTGCTGCTTTATGCCCTTCTCAGCAGAGCTGTCTTTAGCAAAAGCGGGGCCTGGTGCAAAATAGTTTTGCGGGGCCTTTATGGAAATGTTTAGACACAAACAAATCCAATATAAACCATTGAAAAGAGAAGGTTTCAACTAATTAATTTTTAGCCCGTATTATCTTATTCTAAGAACATTTCATTGTGAAAACGCCCCTCACCGCGGGGCCCTCGTAGGCGCGGGGCCTGGAGCAGCCGCCCCACTCGCTCCATCCTGAGGACGGCCCTGCTCCTCAGCCTTTTTATAAATCGTGTCTAAATGTTTCCAATCTTCAACTATAAACATGAATGTCTCTGCAGACTTCTGTCAAGTGTCACAGAGATTGGTTCGTTAATTTTAGAAAGCCTTCGGTCATTCTTTTAATTGAATATTCGAAACCTTTTCAAAAATCACTGGATCAATTGTCAATCATGTTCTCCACAAATTTGTTGTTTCTATCGTTCACGGACATATTTCAAAACAGTCAAAATGTGTATTCCACCAAATATCTTGAGATAACATTAGTTTCTTGTCTTCTTTCGTTTCGTACCAAGCATTAAGTAACTGGGTATCGTGGAAATATTTTGTATATATACTTATTTCATTTCCAAATATTATAAATTCAGTGTATGGGCAAAACTCTCATAAGTTATAATAGGATATTTCACATGCCATATTACTGATATTAGCACCGTTGTCTATAACAAACGTAGTTACTCTTACAATTACATACAAAATAACATAGTCAATTCAAAAATTTATATACACATATATATAGTATACAAGCAGAAGGTTTTACCAAGCTTGTAACAATACTATCTAATTTCATGAACATAAAATATTGTAAACGATCAGCAATACATCGACGCATACTTTACGAGTTAGTAAAGAACGTGAACCGTAGACACTTGATAGCACGAAAAAGTTTTTCAATTAATAATATCGTCATACGGTAGTTAGTCCATAAGTCACTTGACCCAAACCTACCTATAATTATTTGCTTGTGAATGGAGCATTTTTTCTTTATTTCAAAGTGAATTCAACGATATCAAAATGCTTCTATTTTAACCTTTCATTAGGTTTTGCAAAAATAAGTTGCAAAACATTCTTTAAATATTAAGCTGAGGATAAGTTTAGTTAATAGGGTAACCAGTGTTCAAAAAACATGTATTTGTAAGTAGCTTTTGAGGTTTCAGATAAGAGTGCTTTAATTTGAGTTTAAACGTAGTTGAGGCTTACTTCTGCTTATATACAACAAAGACGCTTACCTGTAAAGTTGGCTGTCTACTATTCTCGCGCAAAGTCAAGTATGGTCAGCGAAAAGGATATCACCTATACAGTACTGGCCATAAATATTTACCCACCCGCGTAATTGAAGATTATTCAAAGCAACTATTTCTTATTCTTATCAAAATATTAGTATTAATAAACTGCAAGTACGATATAGATTATAATTCCTCTATAATGTTTTGTAATGAGCCAACTGGCATTAAGATATCGAAAATGAAAGGAAATAAATATTAACTTTTTTATTTCGCATCGAATCTCTTAATTTGTGTAATTGATATCAATTTAAATGATTTTAAAGCAAGTTCGTCTAATAAACCTAGTCTCAAAAATATCCAATTTTATAAAGTAATACATGGTGTTTGTTGATCTTAACACTTTTTTATATCTACAGTGAATATTAAAAGCATATACTTCATTTTTTGTAACTTTATTCAATTCTCAAATTTATAATAAATGTTGAAAATGTTCTTCATTACCTTTGCTTCAAATTATCAAGCACACGTGAGATCCGTAACGTAGGCAATAAATAATACAGAAATGGAGGATTCGATTTATTCTCGAAGACTGTACTATTCGTCAATCAGACATAACACATGGGCTGAAATGTCCCGGGTCTAACACATAGATGACGCTAGTTTTATTGCAGTCACCTTTCTCTCAGTTAGTACTAACCTTCAAAAGACAGCTGTTAAAATTTCGTGATATTCTATTCATTAGTTTGTGAGTTATTGCGCTAAGAGTCACGCTACTTTTGTTATTTTCAAAACAATGGATCAAAAACAATTTCGTGTTTTAATTTTACACTGCTTCTTGATGGGAAAAAAATACCGTTCAAGCGAAGCAATGGCTTGAAAAGTGTTATGGGGACTCCACTCCATCAGAAACAACAATAAAACGTTAGTTTGCTGACTTCAAAGGTGGTCGTAGAGAGACCGATGATGCAGAACGCAGTGGACGTCCAAATGAGGCGGTAACACCAGAAAACATCAAAAAAATCCATAAAATCGTTTTGAATGATCGAAAAGTGAAGATGCGTGAGTTAGCTGACATCGTAAAGATATCAAAAGAACGTATTGGCTTTATATTGCATGAGCATTTGATTATGAGAAAGCTCTGTTCAAAGTGGGTGCCGCGTTTGCTCACTGCTGACTAAAAACAAGAACGTCTTGATGATTCTGAGCAGTGTTTGGCCATGTTTAAACGTAACAAACCGGAATTTTTGCGTCGATATGTGACAATGGATGAAACATGGATCCATCACTTCACTCCGGAATCAAAACGATCGTCATCTGAGTGGACAGCAACTGGTGAACGTCGTCCGAAGCGCCAGAAAGCACAACAATCGGCTGGAAAGGTTAGGGCCTCGGTATTTTGGGATGTGCGTGGTGTAATATTCATCGACTATCTTGAGAAAGGAAATACCATCAACAGTGAATATTATATAGCGTTATTGGAGCATTTGAAGGCCGAAATTGTAAAGAAACGGCCGCATATCGCAAAGAAAAAAAATTGTTTCATCAAGACAACGCACCGTGTCCCAAGTCAATCAAAACAATTGCAAAACTACATGAATTGGACTTCGAATTGCTCCACATCCACCGTATTCGCCAGATTTGGCTCCCAGCGACAACTGGCTGTTCGCAGACCTCAAAAAGATGCTCGCCGGTAAGAAATTTCGCACGAATCGCTGAAACTGAGGCCTATTTTGAGGCAAAAGATAAATCGTTCTACAAAAGTGGTATTAAAATGTTAGAGCGGCGCTGGAATGATTGCGTTGCTCTTGATGGAGATTACGTTAATGAATAAAGCTAATTTTGAACCAAAAAAAACGTGTTTGTTTTGTTAGGCCCGGGACTTTTCAGCCCATGTGTTATGTACGGTATCAGACATATACTACCGTCCATGTTAGTTCCGACACCCAGTAAAACGTTGTAAACTGTACTAAAAGGTAATATAATTCCTATATATAAATAACTAGAGACCGGTTTATATGCAAAGTGCTAATCTATGAATAACATGTATACTAGAGTGTTTATAAAGTTTACTGTTTATTAATTGTACAGGCAAACTGCCAAGAATATGAAGAATGACCTACTATGCTTTATGACCCAATATAAAGTAATTTTCATCACCACAAATTGAATTATTTTTGGAACAATACTGCATGCAGGTGATACGTTTACAATCCTCTTTGGGATGGGAGCAAGCCACCCGAAAGTGTATTGCGTGTTGATAAGTGGTTTAGTTTCTAAATAAACCTGCTTGTGCGTGCGGTAGTGTTAAGAGCGTATCTTTTTGTGTGAACCTGATTAAAATTATTAAAATGCCGAGAGGAAAACCGACAAGTTTAGAAAACCAACCTGTAATTATACACCGCGTCAAATTTCGAAAAAAATACGTCATTAAATCGACTGTTAACTGATATCACTGAGAGACATCAACGCACGGGCAGTTTAAGTGATCGGGCACGTTCAGGTCTTAAGAGAATAACAGCTCACGCCGACGATGAGCGTATAAAATTGCTGATCAAGCGAAATAGGAGACCGACAGTACCAGAAGTCGCTGCCGAAGTGAATCGCGACAGTGCAAGAAAAATGTCTGTTACTACAGTGAAAAGAAGATTAAAAGCTGCAAATCTTCACGGCGGCATTGCAACAAGGAAAAACCCTACTTCAATGAGGCAACAGGCAAAAAACGTCTACAGTGGCCAGAAACACATAGAAATTGGACCGCGGATGATTGGAAAAGGCTGCAATGGACTGATGATTCAAAGTTTGAAGTGTTCGAACAGTCAAAGCGCGTTTTTGCAAGAAGAGAGAAAGGCCAAAGAATGTTGCAGGATTGTGTAGTGTCATCAGTCAAACAAGGAAGTAGTTCTGTGCTTGTTTGCGGTTGTTTTTCCTACGCCGTTGCAGGAGATTTAAAGCGAATCGAAGGTATTTTGCGAAAAGAGGGTTATTTAGAAGTATTGCAAGAAAATGCAATATCATCTAGGTAATGTCTAATCGGCCAAAATTTTGTATTCATGCAGAACAACGACCCCAAACATTCAGCAGTGATATGTGAAGAATTCTTAAAAGAACAAGGTAATAGCACTTTACAAATAATGACATGGCCGCCGATCTAAACCCCATCGAGATGAATTGGACAGGAGGGTCCCAAAAGTGTGCCCTACCTCCGTAGGCCACCTGTGGAACATTTTACAAGGGGAATGGACTAATATGCCAGATAGAGTCCTTAAGAAACTAGATGCCTCAGATTCTGAAAGCTGTTCTTCGTACAAGAGGGAATTTCTTTGATGAACGGAATGTTTAAGAAGTTTTTATTTATTTTTCGTTAGAATTACCTTCTTTTACTTTTATACTTTAATTTTAGTCCCTATTAATAAAATGTAATAAAAATTTTAGGTTTTGGAGAAATGAGTGAATATTTTCTCGTTTTTTTTTTTAATTTATTTGTGTGTCCGAACTAGACTAGATTAACCAGCAATCTCTGCCATCAATGGCATGAAATCGAGTTCAAGGTTTGCGGACTGCCCGTCTGTATCACACAATTATTAATAATGAGCCACCCTAGTATTTGTATTTTATTTCGAACGGATGTGATCACCTTAGATTTTGTGGAGGAACTATTACTCTCCTAGTACGAAGTGGTGCCTTATGTGAGCGCGGTTTTTCTTGTCGCCGACTGTTAAAAGTGTTTCCTGCCGAAACTTCACTGCACAATACCGAGCATATTTGTTTGCCTCACAAGTCATTTGAGCATTTGTTTCTGTGGGATTCTTTATTAGTGTACCCTTTCATTATGTTATGCGTTAGGGCGCGGAAGATTTGCGTGTGCAAGTAATATAAGATGAGGTACATACATAATAGGCATTAATTTCATTTAAAGAAGAGTAATTAAAAATCATAAACTTTGATTTTCATTATTACGTCTATTAAAGATACAGTTATATATTTCGAATACCCGGGAAATATGAATATAAGCAAGCTACAGCAGAATAATATTTCCACGGTTGAATATCATAAATACAAGCAGGGAAAATCAAAACAAATGGTGAACATAGACACTTTATTTTATAAACTGAAATACAAAAAGAAAATTTACATAAAACACGCTTCATGTATTATCATTTATTTCTTTGATTAATTTGCTTTAATAAGTGAAACCTATATATTTGATATCACAGATTAAATTTTAAATAGATAGATTTTTCATTTCATTAATAATAATATTACTATTATAAGTTGATAAACTTCTATTTAATTCCGATACAATACAATAACGATAAGACGTAGAATATATTTTTTTATTTCTAAAATATTTAATATACGAAATATAAAACCTGTACTTTGAAAACTTTCACTTTTACATTTACATTTATAGAAGTATCTTTGGAAACTACACCGAATTCTTTTCTAATAAACTAGTGCCATCTTCAATAATTGAAAAGAAAAAAAAAACGACTCTTAATATCTCAGTAACATAGATTCATAAAGAAATAAACTATAACATTAAAAAAAAACTAATCTATATTATAGAACTCTATTAGAATGTATAGATGCATCTTATGTATGTGTATAAATAGGTATCATACGTGATACAAACACGATAATATAAAGGAAACACTGAAGTACAACGTACACTAACTTTACTGTTTAATAGTAGATATTACAGGTTGTAAATTGTTGATATCCTACAAATATACGTTTAATTTTAAAAATATAATGTATGTATATATAAAACATATAATAGACAAAAAAAAATCTATGTCAGTCAAAGTCCGCTTTGTACATTTCAATGTCAAGATTTCTTTCATTCTTGCACCAAATTTTATACGAATACTAGATTAGAACTAAGAAATTGTATAGGTATTGATTGTTATAAGGGTTTCCCAAGTATGAAAACAATTTCGTGTAAAATTGCCTCTTATTTAGTGTGAAAGATCTGCAACGTAAAAATAAATGACATTCTAAGTAAATACTTTTTCCTAGTTCCTTTTACCGTAAACTTTATAACAATCTACCTTCGTGAGGTGCGACAATTTCAATGCCAGCACAAACTATACTACCTTATTATTTCTGATTTCATGCTGCACAATAGATCATAGCTGTATTAGTAAAATAAAAAAGGTAGTTAGCTTCTTGGCGTAATGCTTCGAAAGGGCTTTGTAGTTTTAAATTAATTCCTTGGTTAATGTTAAAATAGGTAATTTAACGTATTATTATGATATATCGTGGCACCTCCCAGGTAGCAGAATGGCGTCAATGTTGTGATAATGACGTAATAATCGATGCTGACACTTAAATGTCTTCTGGTTACCGTATTTATGATTTTGCAAGTCTAGCATGAACGATATCATGTAGTTCTTAATGTTATTTTCTTTGAGTCCGAGTGGATAGATTATATACGTACAACAATGTGTCTTTACCGGTTGATCACAGTTAATTCTTTGAAACCCGCAGCTTGTTCTTTCTAAAAATTGAATAACAAATCCGGTTGATGAAATTTATTGTTCTTTCGAGTATTTTCATTTGTTTTACTTAGATACATAGAATAATGTCCCAAAACTGCCTGTCCAAAAAAAAAATTCAAAGTATATTTCAACGTATGTTAGATGAAAATAAAAATAATGATGAAAGTAATGCCATAATTGATGAGTAAAATTTTTTGGATGAAGAATCAGATAACGTTGATAATAACTTTTATATTGGCCGAGAGAAAACAGCCAAAGATATAAGAAATGAAGATTATTGACTTTGACAGCAGAGAGTGCAATTGTCAGAACACGAAGAAGAGTGAATTTATAATTTATTTAGATCTATTGGTAGGAATTAAGAAAGCTCACCGACTGACGTCAACTGCAACGTACCTTGGACGCCGTAATGCCAGAAAAGGTATGAAATACATTACTTTAGTCGCAAAAATGATAAAATTGACCTTTGACTGATTCACATCGCCCGAAAAAAGTCCGATAGCTTTACTCTTCCACAGAATGGGGCATTAAGATCTTCCACTTGTTGAATCACTGTGCGAGTTGTAGCGGGAGTAGAGAAGAGAAGTGAGGCTCATTCTGTTGGTTAATCTCTAGCGTTTTCAGCACCCACCATGCATTGGATCCGTTAACTTCGAGGCTTCGTTGTTGAAGCGTATTAAGAGAATAACCGCTCTGTGACTGATGCAGAGGACGCTTCGTAAATATTTCGGGCTCAATTTTGCTATGGATTTCTAATCTTCAAGGAACTGGATCTGGAATGAAAAGGGAATCACCTGGTAGATCTAAGACCGTTAGAACGCTAGACAATGTGGATGCAGTAAGAGCAACCATTCAGCAATCGGCAAATCATCCCACCCATAAGCATGCCACGACACTGGGTATATCAAATTGAATTCTTCATGTCAACTTACACCTCCATCCTTACAAGATGGTGTTGGTTCAAGAACTAGGTGAAGTGAGATCATGTTAACCGTAGATGCGGAAATTCCTGAACAGATTCCCACTGATGCAATTGTTCTGAGTAGTGATGAAGTTGACTTCCATCTCTGTGGAGGCGCAAACAAGTAGAATTTACTACTACTTACTACTAGGCCGGACGTAATCCTCGCGAAATCGAAGAACGGCCGCTCCACTCTTCCCGCGTAGCTATTTGGTGTGCAATTGCCGATTTCGATGTGATCGGTCAGTACTTTTTTTAGGAAGGTGGTGCAACGGTAACTTTGACTGTTAATCGTTACGTTGAAATGTTGGAGACCTTTCTGCGCATTAAATTGGACGATGTAGATACAGAAAATATGTGGTTTCAACAGGATGGGGCCACAGCTTGCACAACGCGACGTTCACTTGGAGTGGCGAGGGAAATGTTTCCAGAGTGTTTGATCGGTTTAAGAAGAGACACGGCCTGCATGGTCACCCGATTTAAGTTCCTGTGATTCTTTCCTTTAGGAATACCTAAGGGAAAAAGTTTCTCAACGTCAACCTTTATCCCTTGAGGAGTTTAAGGAAATCGATGCTGTTTTGTCTCAATTTTTTCTGGTTGAATTTCTTCATTTCGTTTAGATCTCTTCAAGATGCTTCACCCTGTATATCCAAAAACCTTAGAAATTTTAACAATTCTTCTTCTTCTTTCCCTTTTTTTAAGACTTGGTCTTGTTTCTTCTACTCTTCTTAATGCTGTTCAGCTCATTGGAAAGCAGATGTTCAGCTTTTGCGCCATCTCTTGGGAGGTCGGCCAAGAGGTCTCCTAAAATTCGGTTTTACATTCTTTCACCATTTCGCCCGTCGACCTTCTGTTATTCTGTTAACGTGGTCCCTCGAAAGTCGTCGTCTCGCCCTCGTAAACCGTACTATATCTTGAATTTCAAGATCGTATCACGTTTCTTCTTATCCGGTCCTTTAGACTCACTCCCTTAATAATCTTCAGCGTCTTCATCTCCACTGCGCTCGTCATGTTCATCTCTTTTGTTGTATCTGCTCGAGTTTCCGCTGCATATGTGAGTACAGGTCTCACGGCTGCTTTATATATGCCAGCTTTACTTTCAACAGACGTATATTTATTCCTCCATATGAAGTCCGTCAAATAACCAGAGATTCTTGAGGCTTTATTAATTTGAGCTCTAACTTCTGGCTGTAAGTTTTTATAGCTTGTTATCTCAACTCCTATGTATGTGCATTGTACGCACTAACGAATGGGTTTATTGTTTATAGCCAATTTACATCCAATGGGCTCCTTTGCTATGATCATTGATTCTATCTTTCTCATAGATATTTCCTAACAATTCCAGTTTTTAAAATTGGAAAGAGCAACCCCACCGAAATTTTGCCGCGCGATATGTGTCTTTCCAATATACTTCAAGGTTTAGGCATCACGATCATTTCTTCGATTTCCTTTACACCTTCATAACACACCTTCTTTGTTGTATCCGTGCATTAGTTTGTAAAATAGATACACGTTATAAACATAGATCGGCAATAAACTAACTCCATGGTAAATATTTGTAAGAGAAAATTACGTCAAATTCAAGACATATTTTCCTGTAATGCGGTGTAGATATCCCATACATATATATATGGGATACCATCTCGCGGTATTCGTCTTCATAATGACGTCGTATTGACGTCAATCTGCTACCTGTTCTACAGGTTTATAAGTGGCATAGAGTGACTAAAAATATAACCATTTTGCTACTTTACAATTTTGATATTGAATTATTTGCGATAAAATCTGCCATTTACTTAAAATAAATCTTGTTCAAGTTGAAAGAATACGTGTAGGAACGTACCCTTTGCTTATAGTTTAACTTTTGAAAGTAACAAGAAAACTACACTATGGTAGTGCTTCCTATTATACACACAATTTTCATGTTCAAACTTTACATACTCTTTCCATTCACAAATTTAGGTAGGTAATATTTAAAGCTTAAATAAAAGGACACTGAGGGCATTTTCACAAACAATATCGCTCCTTCTAGTCTTTAAATAAAATAAAATTTTAACTTTTGGAAGAGTTACAACGCATTGATCTATCGTAAAACATGAAATCCGCAATTCACAATGTTTATATAAATATAAATCCTAAAAACATCTTAATACAACTTCTACATTTATAAGTGTTTATACGTTGACTTTGGAACGAACTCTTTTAACGAGTAAAATCTATCGTGGTCGTCCTGCTCTACGGAGGTAACGTGCTGGAAGCAGCAGGGCTGCGAGATGTGACTCTTCGGCGGAAGCGGAGGCGGTTTCGCGAGCTTCTTCTCTTTCTTCTTCTTCTTCTTGCCGGGCATGGACAGTTGAATGTTTTCCGGACACGCGACAAGCTGTTCGATGTGGTTCCACATCTCCTGCGCCGCTTGCGTCGTATCGAAACTGAAACCGATTTGTAGCGTGTGGTCGGATGAGTAGCACATCGTGTGGAACGCCTTTCCAGCGACTTTGTACGACGTCAGATTGTCGATGGTGTCGCGCCATAGCATGAAACAGGTCCCGCGCTCCGCTAGCATTATCTGGATACGCCTTTTGTCTCTGGAACGCGCTTCGCCAACGTCGAGGATGACGACTGGAATGCCTGTGTATTTTAGTTGCCAATCGGAATCGACCATCGTCTTCGTGTAGAGATTCGCCAGAGATCCACTAACAAAGACCTGGAAGTTAAACGGTGCTTTAGTACGTATTTTTACAAGAAAGATGAGTCTAAGGAGTGCTCACAATCGATAATGAAATATCTAATCTAAATTACGTTTTCATTTATTACATTAGTAGAAAAAATGAAGATAGATTACATTATGCACTTACTTATTAACATATGACATTACTAAGTTTTGTTAATACAAAGAAAATTTTTTAAATTTTCAAAACATTCTTTACTCTTTTGTTTGCCAATCTCTTTCGTAATTCGGAATGCACAAGCCTGTATGTATATGAGGAAAGGCGCTCTTAACATTGGCAAAAGAAGCATTTGCACACATAATCAGAATGATAATTAATTATAATAATAGTAATAACTGAACAGGATATATAACTAAAGAAAGTTAAAATATCTTCAGCTACTACTGCAAAACAATAACAAGTATGTAGTAAAAGCTGAAGGAGATACTGCATATCGAAGTAGATCAATGGAAAATTCTTAATACAATTTGAATAAATTTCCAAAAAGTTTCAAATCATGGTTTATACTTAATGTAATAATACAAAAATGTATTCGACATTTCATTTAATTCTAGACAACTTTCAATAATTCGCAAAGAAAACTTAATGTCCTCCTTTTTTACAAAAAAAATTATGGTCAACGTATTGTTACTAAATGTTTATATTGCATCAAAATTTCACAGATCGAAGCTGTCCAATGATAAAATTCTTTGGAGCGTCCATTTCAGGGTTAACTAGTTTTATACTCCTCTTATAGTACTAAGCTCACAACGAAACTTAAGCGGACAAAGTCTAATGTAAATTTATCTTCCATATATTAATAATAATAATAATAATAATATTTAATGCCCAACAGATACAAATATCCAATTACAAGGCAATGTTAAATAATGTACACATGCAAATATACGTAACATAAAATTAAAGTATGTCAAATTAGAAAACTTAGTAACTAGTTGCTTTAATTTAAATTAAAAAAAAAAAAAAGTAGTTTACCAGTGGTTAGGAAAAAAGAGAGAACGGAAAAAGTATTCAACTAAGTGTAACGCACCCGCGGTCTACATAGCGTCAAAAGGGACGGTAGAGTGCAGGTATGTATATCCAACTCGGCAAACTCCATAGAGTTGAAATTGCTACACAATCTGTGTATGGCGATGTTTGTTCTAGGTGCGAAACAGTAAAATGTATTTGTTTGCCTAGATCCTGAACGTGGTACAATGAAGTTGATTTTACTCAACAACTCAGGGACATCAAGACCATTATGAAGTAAAGTAAATAGGAATTTACACTCAGCCTGTTTTCGACGTAGTTCTAATGAATCAATATTAAATGCGTCTAGCAGAGCACTGTGGCTAAATCCTTGTATCGGGTAAGTATTAAATTTTTTAAAGTACAAGAACTTCAAACACCTACTCTGAATCTGCTCTAGAAGATGTATCTGATAGAGGTACATAGGTGACCAGACCAAGGACGCACACTCCAGTCGAGACCGAACAAAAGCGAAATAAAGAGGAAGAATGGCTGTTATAGAAGCAAATGGTCGTGTAACACGTATAATGAATCCTAACATACTCAACGCTGATGTACAAATACTGGATATGTGCTCCATAAAGGTCAGTCTTGAGTCAAAGACGACGCCCAAGTCTCACAGAGGTCACTCTAGGTAAAGAAGATCCAGCCAAATGGTAGGTATATATAATTGGAGTCGTCTTACGAGTGTAGGTGACGATTTTGCATTTGTTTACATTAACTGTTAGTTTGTTGTTGACACACCACGTGTGGAATATATCGAGTTGGCTTTGCAAATGATTGCAATCCTGAGAATTATTAATTGTTGAGCACAACTTCAAGTCATCTGCGTATAACAACTTTGGACAGTTCAGTTGATAGCACAAATCATTTATATATATGAGGAACAGAAGTGGACCCAAGTTACTCCCCTGAGGAACTCCAGAGCTCGGCGCGAAGTAATCAGACTCAAATCCCATGTATGTCACAAATTGCTTTCTATCAAGAAGATACGATTGGAATAAAGACAAAAGAGAAGACGAAAATCCAATATTGTCCAATTTATTAATATATTATTATATATACCTTGCTGATTATAACTATTTAAAAGAACTTAAAAAGTCTAGTTCGACAAAACTATCACTACAACACATTGAAGACATTATATTTAATTGTAGACAATAGTTGTGTAAATGTGTACTATATGATAATGCACTCCACCAAAATAAGGGTCGTGCAAACTACGAAACAGCGTTTATAGAATGAGACATGGTATATGTATATACGTATATACATACATATATATATATATATGTATATACATGAGGTATACTATGTTCATAATATGTTTGCCGTATGTGCGTCGACAATAAGTATACAAAGAAACACATACAACTAGCTTTTGGATAACTTCTTTTTTGCTATTACAAGAACATTTTAGAAAAGTGCATGTACACATGGTTTATTTCACTTAGTTGTTTATTGCGAGTGTTCTATGGACAAATTTAAGTGCGCTGTTAGAGTACATAATAGGTTGAGTCAGAGTGGAGGAAGATCCAGAATAGTCGCTACAGCTTCTCGTCTTACTAGGAATCACCGAGTGGCCCGCTTAATGTTAATATACTCTTCACAGATGAGTCAAGATTTAATTTTTGCACTTCAGACAAACGTAGACAAGTATACACATGAGAAGGTGAGCGCTATTTCCAGTACAACATCAGATCTACACCTAATTTTGGTGGTGGCACTAACATGGTTTGGGGAAGCACCTCTTTAGCAGGCCGTACGGAGTTAGAATCAGCAAACAGAGGTACAATGACTGCCCACAAGTATATTACAGACATTTTACAAGATCATGTAGTACCATACGCATAAGTAATAGGCAACAGATTCTTGTTAATGCACGCTAATATATAACCCCATGTAGCGATAATCGTGCGGGACAACCTGGATGAGGTTGGCATTCAAGTTTTAAATTGGCTTGCGGTGAGTCTACACATGAATCCTATGGAGAATGTGTGGCACTATCTTCACAGAATGGTATGGACCCAACATGTTGCCCCAGTAGAGTTACAGGGATTAAAAGATGCCCTCCGTGAGGGAGAATTTAGACTAAGCTTATATGTGGAGACCAATTGACATTCTGTTCCTAAACTATTCATTATTTTATTATCGTTGTAAAATTTGTAAATTGGAGTTCCACTAAAATAAATGATCCTAAATTTCTGATAGAATCAGTAACATTTTACAAATGTTTACAAAGTAGAAACTTAGTAATAATCAATTTAGAAAAAGTAGTTTAATTCATCCATTAATAGTTTGCCTTTTATAAGTTATGTAACTACCACCTTAAAATAAAGTATATTCTTCCAAAATTACTCCCAAGTCATTGACATTTTGCAAATAGGGTAAATCAGTAAAGCTTTTAATAATATAAGCCTAAAATCTCAATTAATACCAAGAATAATATTAATACCACTTAAATTCGTCACGAAAGCAAAGGAGAACGTTGCATGCTCCTTATGGCAAATTACTATTCTCATAAACGCCGACATACCTACTTTTATTTCAGTTCAAGTTCAGGTACTTTTATTTTCGACCGAGAGCGCTACGTATTCATATATAATACACACGTCACGTGCACATGTTGTTTCATATTAATGAGATAAACTGTTATATAGCGGCTAAATGCATAAATGATATAAACAATCCGTAAATCCGTACATTTCACGCTAACACCTTGCCTATTTCAATAACAAACACGCGATATTTCGTAGCTAAGAACGTAATTAGCCCCGATACAATAATATTTCGTTACTTTTGTAGGTGTATCGAATTGCACGTGGAGAATGTGTTGAAATTTCGTAAAAAATGAATCGGCAAATATGGGTGCGCCACCATTTGATTTCTATAGGCTTACGGCACGGTTATACAGCTATAAACTATAAACAACACACCCATTGTACCTTCATATTTTCTTGTTTACTTTTAATGGAGATATAGGATTGTGTAAAAGATATTGGCACCTGTGGCTATTTCATGAAGTTTTATCGAAACGTCGATATTGTAGAGCTGTTCATAATATGCTTAATTCTAACTATCTTCGTTATTGCAAGCATCTTTATAGGGTTCTCTTTGTTATATGGCATGCACCATAAATCGGCAAATAAAAGACGTCTTAGTGAATAGTTAGGTATTGTTAATTTCTATAATAATCTATTAGCTCGCATTACATAATTTCTAACATTACAACCGTTCCGAAAATCGTGGGAGATGTCGATGAAATAATACAAATGAAACGATAACTACATATTAGTTCTACAGACTGACATGCAGTTTCCTTAATCTATTGCAATCCAATGTCATAACTCATAACCAATTGTATGTGTTTGGTGGATCTTGTCTTCTCTAATGCAAGATGCGGTATATCTGTCGAACCTGATGAGCTTCTTCTTTTCCTTAAAGGCCCCTACCATCCTCCACTACACGTCAGTGTTTACCTTTCATCTTATTCTTCAATTTCTGATTTTCCATCTAACAATACCTCAAGGTACGATTTCCAAAATGCTAACTGTAACAAATTATATGCTGACACTTTACAGACAGATTGGTCACTTCTGAAAGCTTTTAATCTTAATCCTATTGGAGAAAGTTTTATAACTCAATATAAATCCTTGATATTTCCACTAGTTTAACAAAAAGTCACAAACAACCAATTTCTGTAGTAGTAAATTTAAATGATCGTTTGTGTTGATCTTTAATGCTTATAAAACGTACATGGAACGAGTAGATTTATCTATAAAGAACAATTCTAAAACGTTTGAACGAGTGAAAACACACACATCTGAACGTGATGTATGAACATCTAGAACTGCTACAGGTTATTTCCAACGCCTTTGCCAATACGTTTTCTTTGGTATACCAACCTAGCACCCTATTTTCATCCCATGAACTTTATTCGCTCAAGTTCCTTTTTTCTTAGATGAAATTACGGAGATGGAGTTAAGCAAAATAACGGTCCTTTTTCCACAAGATTTTGGTATCGACAATAATCTCATCCCAAGAATTACTGTACATGATATGAGGTATACCTTAGCCAGACGTTTAGCACGTATCATTAACTTATCTATCAAAACTGCACATTTTCCACGGCATTGGCGAAGTTTGTCCTGTTCCCAATAATGATGACAAATCACAATTGTTAACTTTAAGCCAATTTCAATATTTTGCAACACGAAAGCTTCCATTTCCCCTTGCTAACATGGGTTAGTCCGTGGACGATCGACAGCAGCAGATCTACTGACGCTAATGTAGTCTGTTTGTCAAGAACCGGATAACCAAGGCCAGATAAATGTGGTCTACATAGGTCTTAGTCGAGCTTTTGACACCATTGATCACAGAATGTTCCTCAAGAAGCTTGCGTCTTTTGGATTTTGTTCGCCTCCGCTTCAAGTTTTATACTTTTACCTGACAAATAGAAGCAATTACGTAGTTCATAATGGTTATAAATCATTTTGTGCTACATCTGGCGCGCTGTAAGGTTTAAATAAATAATAATGGTGCCTTTACTATTTATTTTGTACCCTAATGATCTACTTGCAATCTTGTGCTTTACATGCCGATAACTTAAAAATTTTGCCTTTCATCAGAACCTAGAATGATGTGTTGCAGCTGTAAAATAATTTAACTATTCTCACTGAATGGTGTTTCAGTTTCCGTTTAAAACTAGATGTTTTATGTCCTATACACTCTGACGTAATAAACAGTGAAGACCTGAGGAGAGTTAACACTAATAAAGATCTTGGCGTGCTGTTTCACTCCCATCATTTGTTTTCTAAACTTTCCTGATCACATTAATTTCAGTGTGCATTTCACCGTCAAAAACATCGGGCTTTGTAACGCGTTGCTACAAGTTCTTCAGCAACACATTACTTTTGAGTCAATTCTACTTTGGTCTTGTTGTCAGCAAGTTGGAATGTGCTTCACAGATTTGGTCGCCACGCTACTTGTACTTGTAGCTAGATATTGAAAAGGTGCACGGACGATTTTTGAAGTCTATCCCTGAAACAAACTGGAATTTATCCCAGTGTCGCGATATAGCTTACAAAGCGTTGCTGAATATACATGGAATCCATTTCTTTAACCATGGCTCTCGATTTATAAAACTTTGGAATGGAGGGATCAACTGTGCTTATGTAAATGCCAAACAACTAAAAAACATAAGTCCTTGCTTTTGACCTAATATCACGACTAATGCATACTACTAGGCTAAATTTTGATACTAAGTATTAAGAGGCAGATAAGCAAATTGTGAACAAGTTCCTACTAATTTAATTAGAAAAATAAAATTTCCAAATTAATTACTAAACCACAATCTATGTCTAATCTAAAAAAGCTTATTCCTATTTGGATTCAGTAAATATTTATTACCTTAATTTTTATGCGGCTTTAAACATCTGAATAAACATTGAAATTAAAATGAATATGTATATATAAGATTGTATTTGTTTGTTAGCAATCAGATATTAATTGCTTCTTTTACAAGGAATTTTTTTTAACGTGTAATTACCCACGTTTACATAATTTTATAGTTTAGTTTTATTAATTTTCGTGTCTTTTCTCATTAATATGAAAATAAAGTGTTTATATCTTGAAAATTACCATGTTGTACCGCTTGAGTGCCTCTACCACCACAAGCAGAGTATATTTGAATAACGTATGAATTATGGATATTTGCATCGTTATTTTAGGAATCACAAAACTGTAAATCAACACCGTTACAAGATTCACGTTGAAAATGGAAGTTCTCGTTTCGAACAAAAAGCGTCATTATCTAAATGAAGTTAATAAACCGTAATGAACGTTTCTGCGCAGTAAACATCCACCTAGGGCTTTTTCAAATGCATATACTATCAAGATAAGAACGTACTTTACTCTGCAGTTAGCAATAAAAATGAAAATCTTGGCGACTCTTTGTTGTTAAAGCAAGAGGAAGGCAACTGCATGGTTTGGTCGTTAGTGTTTCAGAATAAAGTAGGACTGCTGAAAGAGTTGACAACGTCAAAGATGCAGATAATAACAAAATAAAATGAGGGATCACTTATTGAAGTAGGAAATAGTTGGCATACTAAATTATTAATGTACAAAACAAATTTTACTCGGTCTTATTTTTACCTCAATAAAAATGAGACTACTTCAAAAGACAACATATAAGAAGTCTTTTAAAGAATTTAGGTTTCTGGGTTGAAACCCCATTGTAATTATATGTAGTTTCCGCAAAGAGGGGCACCTTTCAGTGTCGTGCAAGAACAAGGTGGAGGGGTGAAGCGTGGGGCACGGAGAATTGAGTACCCGTATCAAAGCACGCTTGTTCAGTATTATTCGACTGGTCGTTGTGAGTGTACACACACTTAGAGAATTTAGGTACGTTTCGGAAATGGGGAATTTCGTATAAACTAGAAAGCGTAATAGCGAGTATACCGGGTTTAGAATACGAAGCCGATAGAATTAAATATGTGAAAGTGTGAACACCATCCGTGGTAAACGATACAGCGTACAATTGATATTTGACATAAGCGTTTGTTCTATTCTACGAGGGGAGGTCCAGAAGTTCGTGAAATGGAGGGGATGGAGTAGGAATAGGGGCGCTCGCTAAGTGTCATTCTGATTGGCGACTCATCATTAGTATATAAGTTAAGTTGCAGCCCTATGGCGTCAGTCGTTTACGAATAGTTGCCTGCTAAACAAGTCAATCCGGAAGAAAACTGAAACTATGGAGGAAATTGAACACCGTGCTGTGATAAAGTTCCTTACAACGCAAGGAAAGAACGCTCAAACCATATTCAATGAAATGGGAACAGTGCCCTAGCAAATCAATGATTTATAAGTGGCATGGCCTTTTTGAACATGGTCGGGAGTCGATTGAAGACGACCCCCTCTCAGGACGGCCAGTTGAGGCCACCACATCAGACATCGTCGAAAAAGTGCAAAAATTTGTACTGCAAGATGCCCGTCTAAAGAAAAAACAATTATCTGCATTAGTTGGAGAGTATCAGATACCACCATTTTGCGTATCTTACATGACCACCTGGGTATGACAAAAGCCAGTGCAAGATTGGTACCGAGAATGCTCACGTCGCTGCAGAAGCAGCAGCGCGCCTGTGCGTCCAAACAATTTTTGGAGCTGTGTGGAGACAAACCTGCACAGATTTTGGAGCGGATTGTTATCGGAATTGAGATTCTTCTCACAGCAGCATTACATCATGTAGCTATAGCTTAAGCATTTCCATTTATAACTGTAAAGGAATTTTCGCTATATATTAGAAAACAGTTGAATCCCACTGGCAAAGGCAAAATAAATCTATGCAATGTATCGTACGTTACTTTTTTCTTTTAGCAAATAAGACGTCTTGCAGCTGTACACTCTTCCTCGATCTCATTAATACCAAACGAAAGTCGTATTCCGTCTTCAAAACCATTTACAAGAGAAACTCCGAACGACATTGTTCCCTGTTCCAAGTCTCAGTTCGTGAGCATCTTATACCAGACACATAAATTACCCGAGCGTCGACACACTCGCTTCTTTAACTGCTCGCTTATGGTCTTCTTCATCCATACCATTTCGTCCGCTAATAGACGAGACTATCGAGCGAAATTCGAGGCGTACCTCACACCACGCCGCGACGTCTAGGGACGAGCTTCTTTACGAATCTGTTTGTCTGAAGGACAACAAAAGCGCACTTCAGGGTTTATTTAATGCGATGGCGCGACTCGTCTAAATCTCACAGCTTCGTTGGGCTTTGAATGTGTAAAAGGGATTTGCGATAAACGCCGAGCGCCTCCTTCTTGTGCGAAAGGAAATCGCCAGAGCACAAAGAGCGAATCGTTCATTTCCTTCCGACGACACAGTCGGAACACAACAGTCAGTAATAATAATAATAATACGGTTAAAGTACGAGGCGTTCTCTATTATGCGAACAAATATGTCAAACTGGAAGAACTACGGAATAATACGCGGGACGAGATTCATAATGAGGAATATCGGATTTAACGTCTCTTATTTGTGTTGTTTGTTTCTCTTTTTCTCGGGAATGAAGTCGGGTATCAAGATGTATAGGAAATTGTGGGAATTGTATGATATAAATAGGAGTACTACATCACGTGCAATGTCTTGTGGTTAGGATAGTGCATGTCAACTGCAATATTGAATTAAAAGGCATGTATTTTATTTATGAAGTATTCAAGAACAATTTATCGGAAGCTATATATGAAAATAAGCTTACAGCTTTTGCATCTCTGCTACTTCTTGTAGGCAATATATAACGACAACTGTATACCCATGACACATTCTTTTGGATACTGCTAGATTTTATATACACATCGAAACAAGTTGCATAAAAAACAATACACAACGTGAGGGGACAAAAACACTAACACGCGGACATGTTTTTGCCTTCCCGACGTCATCAGTGCAATTTCGAGCATTTTTCTCTACCTCCAATTGAAATTCCCTTTCGGTTTATTATCACCGTTCCCTAAACGAACAGCCAAGTACGTATCTCTTAGCGCCATCTAGTGCCAAGGACACACATTTGCATACTGTGGAGAAAACAGCAACACAAGTGACTACAGTTTCCTAACCTTCTCTCAAGGTGTCATGAACTGCTAAGCTAGAGATGGCGCGCACCGAAAGTGCATTGGATAATTGTACTAGCAGAAACAATAACGGTATCCTTGGGAACCATCCCTTTGCTTTTCTTTTTTTTTCTCTATGATCCCGAAATGTCTGTTGCAAGCTAAAAAGGTGTGACGCTTCACGGGATACTTGCGTGTAATTTCAGAAAAATATTCTTTTGCTGCTGCATATCAAATTCTAAAATAGAGGAGTCAAACAGTTTTACATTTCACGAATCGCGTTGCATTGCCTTGATAAACCTGCAAGGCTATTCCAGCTTCTTGTTTGTCGGCGACATCAATTGAATTTTTTATTCTTGTGCTGAGATTACCACACGTGGAACATGTCTAAATTGAAGTGCGTTAAGAATATTGGTGTTAGATATGTTATAGATATTGTGACAATGTTTTTCCAAGAACACCATGTACATTTTGCTAGGATTTGAAGAACGATATCTAGATCCTCACTGGCTAATTTCAAAAGGGAAAGTGTATGATCATGTACGATCATTTTTTTCCTCCATTCTTATATATTTCGAATGGTTGTCGCTCCTTCGTGGTCCATCTTTCCAGACATAATCTATTCATACCTGGTAATATGAAAAGTATGTTTTCCGCCTTCACTAGGGTGTTTGCAATTGTCATATCATCGACGCTTTATAAGCTGGGGATAAATAAATCGCTGAAAATAGGCTTGTTGGTTTTCGTATACATCCAGCGTTTAGAATTTCTCAAATATGCTCTTTCGGTATTCCATTGTTAATAAATCACAGGACAGTTGACACTTATATGCAATTTAAAACAAAACTATTTTGATTTAGATTACACGGTAGATAAGGTATTTAAATTTTGATATCATATGATCACATGATTAAATAATCTACCAAAATAAAAAAATCTGAAGTTGTCATTTAAAAATAATGGATGATCTTGTTACTTCAAAACGGAGAGCAGGAGAAACTTTACGATACACTCTATTTTTAAGTCTATTGAATTGCATCAACTGTACTGCTTAGAGATATTTTGAAAGTATATGAAATATATGGTATTGTTTCTCGGCTGTAGCTAGCTTTACACGGTGTTAGAATCATACAATTTACTGGTGGAATTCATAGTACATCTTGATCTTAAGGAATGTTGGTAATTCAAACAAAGATAGCTAGAAGTACGACAGTTACATTAATTTTGGGTTTCATATTGACCTGCCGGATTTCCGTTATTTCGATTAGCTGTACCAAGCTGAGCAACTGAGTTTTGTTTTACAATAGATTGCGAGAGATCCTAACAAAATGATAGACCCGAGCATTTTTGGTAACGCACGACATCTTTATTTTGATGGACTACGAGGATTGTCTTTTAAGTTTTGCATATAGAGCTGGAAGTAGATATGTAGCTTTTAAAGATTGTATTATTTTCCGAAATATTCGCCACACATTGGTACAATTTTTTTTAATGGAGATCTTTAAGATTCCAGATCTAGATAGTGTAGTCTGGGAATAAACAAAGAAAGCATCCTAAATTTCAGACTACCTATGAGACATCGTGTGGAGGAACCAATAGCTTAAAATTAAAAACAAAGCGAGAGTACACAAATCAGCAATAAGGCCCGTAGTGACATACGCTGCTGAAACAAGGCTAGACACCTGCAAGATACAACAAATGATGCGAATAGTTGAAATAAAAGTAATAAGAAGCATTCATGGAAAAACACTACTTGACAGAATCTGAAGCGAAGATAACAAAGCAAAATACGTGGGAAATGGATAAGTGGAAGAAGAAAATGCCGGAACAAGCATGTAAGCAGAATGGGCAATGACTGGTAAAAAGTGCCACAATGAATAATCCTGTAGGGAAAAGAAAATCAGGGCAGGCCATCATAACGCTGGAAAGAATCTGAAGAGGCGTAGGAACCAAATAGGCAATAGTCTACCTACCACGTGTAGAAAGGAAGAAGAAGAAGAGTTGAAAACCCCAATGTACGCATAGCATTGACGTTTTCCTGAGCAGATCCCATTTTTGGTGCACCTGCTTTTGGGTCGTCACTAAAACTAATCCGTCCACGTTCGAATTCTCCATACTAACGAAAGATTGTTAACTGATATGAAAGCAGAAACCAACTCGGCGAGGCATTCTTGTTGAGATAATTGTCTTCGAAAACTATTAAAAGTTATTGCGCGAAAATGTTCTTGGTTTCATTTAATTTCTCAATTAACTTGTCAACTTTGACAGTTCGTTGTAGCTACAACACTTCACGCATTCCTAAAACTTTGGATTTAGTTTAACTAAACACATTTTTTAGTATATGATTAGTGGCGCCCTCCATGTTCCAGTATGCAAAACTTAAAAGACATCCCTCGTATTTGAGTATAGTCCGCAATTTTACTACAATTATTACAAAATGCATAGGTGTTCCTTTTTCAATATGTCGCCATTATAAAGAAATGTCAATTCTTTGATAATCTGTGTTCAAAAGAGTGATTTTGAAGATATAACAAATCTCGAGCCTTTGTCATTATAAAACTCTGGGAAATCGCACTTCAAAGTTTAAGCGTCCAATTTTATAGATAGATTATCAGAAGACTCGCAAGTTTTTCTACAGGCGTACATTTAATATTGGTACGAGATCTCATCAAACTGGATCGCGTTACTGCCAAAGAAGGGAGAAAAGGTGCTCCGGGAAGTTATATAGACGTAATAGCTCGAACTTACCTCCGTTTTCAGTCCCCTAAAGAACGTCTCTACTTGCTGCTTCTCCACCTCCGTGACCTGCCCGTCCAATAACGGTTTCCTATTCTCGTCCTCATCTTTCTCGTGATGATGATGATGATCGAGCTCGTCGTGTTCTTCGCGACCCTCGCTTCCGTCTTCGCGTTCACCGTAGCTGCTGCCCGACACCGTCGTGCTCGAATCGCCGCTTCCCTCGCCCGTGGACGAGAGCCGCCTCCGATGCGCCTCGTTCCTATAGAGAAGACCCTGGTACGAGTCGTACTTCTGCGAGAAACGATTTATGGCGTAGTCGGTCGGATTCTCGTGATGTTTCTGCACCGGCACGGTTATCGACATCGATGATATACGGCGCTCGATTGAGCCGGTCGTTGAATACATCGAATAGTCCGATTGAATTGACATGTCGGCTGGAAGCAAATAATGAAAGGATATTAATGATCCGCAGTGTATGAACGAGAGTTTCGGGAAGAATTGAGATTTGAAAAGGGTTTCGAAAGTGAAATGAACGCTGGTATTTGTGGTTATTTATACAGTAGCGGACAAAATAATAGCAACAGGAAACTAATACCTTACGTCAATGTTTTTCATCATTATCTGAGAATAGAAATAGTGACATTTACACTAGTGGTGGACTATAGTTCACTGTTAGTAATTTTATCACGTGGTTTGAAAATCGAAGTGATCGGTGATTTGGCAGCCATTGTTTGAAATAACTTTCATTAGATATACAAGCAGTAATAACGGGATGAAGAAATGATCACTGGCTAGAGATTCGCACGTCAATAACTAAATACGTTATTGAATAAATGATCATATGGATTAAAAATGACGTTCATCATATTTCTACTATCTAGTATCAGTGCCGCCAACGTTTAAGCAGAAAAAGAAGGGAAATATAATTATAAGTATTGTTGTTTTTTCCGTTAAGATTGTATATTACTATAGCTTTTCTTCAGATAGTTACGTTAATTGATAAAATATTGTACGGCTACTTATTTTACACGTTAAAGTATAGGTAAATGTAGAGACATGTTTTACTATAAAGTTTAGTGAATATTTTTTTATAATTTTCTTGCAAATATGTTATTGCAAATAGTATCTCAGATATAGATTCAGCCAATTAGTGGTAGCCAATCTCTTCATGGATCGGTTTGAGAGCCTAGCTTTCGAAACAGAGGTGGACAAACCAACCGTATGGTGGAGGTACGTGGATGATACGTTTTTATCGTTTGGCCACACGGAAGAGATAAGTTGGACCGGTTTCTTAACGGAGTATTACCTTTTGTGCACGTACGTGTCAACAGAGACCAAGCATCGGCAACAACTAGTGTGTTCAGGAAACCTACGCATACCGACCGCTATCTACACAATAAGTCTAACCACCACCCTCGCCAGAAGAATACGGTGGTGCGCACGAAGATCAAACGGGTATGCAGAGTATGCAGGAACAGCTACAAAAGGAATTGAACCACCTGAGACAAGCACTACAGTGTAACGGTTATCCTGAGAATATTATCAATCGCGCTATCACGAGTAACCCTCGGGAAATGGGCACCTTGGACACAGCATATCTACCGTATATTAACAATACTACAGACAGGATAGGACGAGTGCTTAAGCGTTTCAACATCCGGGCGGTTTTCACTCCAACAAGAAAAGTGTCCAGCCTACTGCGACAAGTCAAAGGGAAAAGAGACGCCTTGTCAACACCCACGGTGTACAGCACACCCTGCTCATGCGACAAAGTGTACATCGTTCAACACCAAAAGGAAGGAACACGAAAGGAATGTGCGGTTGAATCAAACAGACAAATCGGCAATTGCCGAACATATCCACTCGGACCCGAATCATAGGAATAGATTCGAAGATATAAAAGTTCTAACGTCAACTGAGAACTACTATAGCCGATTAAACAGGGAGGCCATTGAAATATACAGAAACTCCAACAATCTCAACAGAGCCGACGGGCTAAAACTAAACCGAATATGGACAAGGGTACTGCGCGCATCTGGTCACGCTATTGGCGCTCGCCGCAATGATTCATCGGAGCATACTTAAGACAGTAACAACGTACATCAAGACAGAAAATGCGAACCGCAGTTGTTCGCGAAACGTCAGGGACAAAAAACCTAGCGACATGCCGGAACCCGACAACCGTTACGACTATGTTATTGTATTTGCAATTATACTTTTTTGTCATGTTATCGTTTGTAAATTCGTGAATGTTAAATTTGAAAGATTTTTAGTAGGTCTACAAGACAAATCCCACGACACAGCAACAACTGTGGGAAGCTATACAAGCCGCTCTACTTAGTCACTCCGGAACGCTATCAACATTTTGCAGAAGTACTACGAAATAAGGACTGCGTACTATCTGACGATCTTTCTTGACGGTTCCGAAGTAATTTCCAGTGGTTCGTCTCTTATTATTACCTCGAAGGACCAGTACACTATCGGATGTACACCGTTAGAAGTGGAGAATTAAACTGACACACTTAAAACACTTCACCACCTTTGTTTCTTTTTTACAATTCGTGATTGTTCTTTAGTTGCTTCCGAACTCCATATAACTAAAGAATGCTCGTGAACTATGTGATCAATGCTACCGAAATGTTGCTATGATTGTTTTAGATACTTTATAACTTACTTTGCTGAGGTTACGTTGCGGTCTGCTGAACTTGTACTTGAACTAAGTGACTTTGTATACTGAATGTTCTGATGAACTCGTGTATTGACTTGAGTTGCAACGTATACTGACTTTGAATGCTCTATATTGAACTGAGTGAGCTTATGTACTGACTTAAATTACATCGTCTACTGTGGTTATTTCTAATCAACTTGTATTAATGAGCAACCCTTAGCTACTTGAATGTTCTTGTAGATAAAATGTGTAGACATCTGGTAATGATTTTCTAGTAATAATTAATAATCACAGGAATGATACCCGAAATGTGAGATAAGTAAAATTGGCATAATGCTAATAAATTGATTCCTAAATTAGACAGTAATTGCCGGGATTTCCTTGCGTCAACATGTTCTACTTAAATTTAAACCATACTAATTATTGAATACACATATAGATTTGATTATAATAGCGAAAGATATACTAAATATGTATATAGAAAATAAATGAAAGGTAGGAATGAATGTAAATACAAATAACTAAATTGTAATATTGTGAAGGTATGAGATATGAAAAACACAATAGAAATTTATTCGGTTACATCCGAACAGGTTAGGCAACCAAATATTAAATGTATTGCACTTTATATTATTTAGTAAATAATGTGTCTATATTTTGACGTTATCTTTACAATTGTTGTGTCACTACTATTATTTTGTCCACATCACCTACAATTATTATTAAAATTAGCGATATTACTAAACAATGCAGATAGGGTAATACATTTATCGACCACTATTTATTCGAAGACGGTAACGTTTCTACTAATTATCTAGCAATTTAACAATAATCAATCGTTAATTTGATAACACTGCAAATATTGGGTACTGAATATATGGAAAAAATAGCCCAGTATCGAACCTGGGAGAATGCTCTTATATAGTTGCAGAAATTGAGTAAACTAATTGGTAATATCACTTGAGGACCTGAACTGTGATGTTAAGGATACCAATGTACTTGCTGTTTTAATGTTTTATTAATAGATCTCTATTTTACTATATATTTCTTAATTTCACGTTCTTCAGAGAAATTGTGACATTTTAAAAACCAATTGTTTACTATAACAAAATACAATAGTTATTTAATTACATTCTAATCCTTTGCAATTTTTTGTTTCGTTCAATTTTTGAAACGACCGTTTCAAAATAGTTTTTTTGCAAAATTTTTATAAGAATGGAGCCGACAGATATTCGCTCCAAACGCTTCTGTTATAAACGACAAGAAGTTTTGCCAAATATATCTTTCCATGGTGGACGAAAACTAAGCATCTGAGAAAGATTTTGCTTATATTGGATGGGTCTCACTTTAGTTTAGGTACATGGTTCTCAAAAAGTATAACAGATAGAGAAACAAACCTACTTTCGGTCAAACGGTTTAGTACTGCTTCGGTAATCATTTAGTGCATGTGCTAAAGGTATTAAACCTTAGCTAATTAATTTACTCTTATTTTTCTTTTCTAGACTTCTGAAACTCCTGAATTTCAGCAAACAATACACTGTACTCGACGTTGATATCTAAATAAGCGCTGGACAAAGAAGAAAACAAATTCTCCGGAAGCCTATGACGACGTATAAGCACTAGATAGTTTAGGACTATGCAGCGCAAGCAAACATTTCTTTATACCTTTAACTTTGTTATTTCCTCGAAATATCTGATCCAAAATTATCACCTTTACCTTTACGTCACCTCGATTAAAGATGCGGTTATAAATTTCTTGATTTAAGTACTAAGATTTTTACGATAACGATGCCTAAGCTTCAGCTTTACAGACACACCCTGCTTTTATGAGTCAAACATACATGGTTTCTAGGGACTTCCCAGAAGAAATAACCACGAGTGCAACTAAAATCAATATTTTTCATCATGTTATTTGTTAATATAAATCGAACTTTATTTACCAACTGCCAACGCGAGTATACTAACTGACCAGCGGATCAGTAAACACTTTCAGTACTTGGAAAATACCTTGTGTAAATATTACGGAATATTTGTAAGTTATTTATAAGACCACTGCTGTTATAAATATATTGTGTCAAAACATATTTAGTCTATCGATCGTAAACAATAGCGAAACAAAATATGGCAATAATTTTCAAGCGCAAAAAAATGACACAAGCACCGATAAGCTATCGGGTATTGTTACTAGTAGATATGGACCTACATCGATGCATTTATTATACAGAAAATGTTCCTGCGGCGTTGCATTTTTCATTCGGCTCATGTTTAACTATTGATTTATGATAAAATATACATTGCTGGGCATCATTAACAAATAGTTACTTTTAGTACACGTTTACGCAATATTTGCTGGAATATTTCGTACAACGGCGCCAAATATCGATAATACTTGCTTTAGTATAAGGGGCTTATGTGCCACGAAATCCTTTAAGGTAACGGAAGTAGGAAAAAAGAACTAATCGACACTAATTGACACGATTTGGAGAATTGGGGCAAGCCAATATTCTACAAACATGTTTAAATCATATTATGCTTGTACTGATTGCGTTTACATAATGTAATATTGATTGACAATAGTAGGTTGCTTATAAACTAAAATAATATAGGTCACTTAAGCGTAAAAGTCGAACCTTTTCAGATATTCGACTTGTGTTTATCATGTCAACTTCATTTATGGTTAATATGCAACAAATTCTTAATGTTTGAAACGCTATGATCCCTAAGTTGCCAGAAATGGAAGATTATAATTTTTTCCTTCGGAAAGTGCTTAGTGACATCTACATTAATAGAAATGTTGCATATTTACATCGTATTTAAGACCCACGGAGCGTGGAATCCTCCTAAATTCATATAAAATTTGCCTTTTTCGTATACTTTTCTATTAACAGCATGTTAGGTTACTCCATAATAGTAAGCCTACTTGTTCGCAATATCAATTTAAACACTTAAACCATACATTTTTGCACTTTCAGAAAGACACCATGGGCTGAAAAGTCCCGGGCCTAACACATAGATGACACTAGTTTTATTGCAGTCACCTTTCTCTCAGTTAGTACTAACCTTCAAAAGACAGCTGTTAAAATTTCATGATATTCTATACATTAGTTTGTAGCACTACTAGTGTGGACAGATCGGAAGAAATCATGGTGCAATTTTAAAGTCAATTGTATGGAATATCACATTGTGTAGAGATTTGTGTGACGAGTAGATATTTTTTTTGCGAAACTAAGGTTTTCCTTAAATTTAAATCCATATCTGTCCAAGTCGAAGCATTTTACCTGAATTACTTAAATTTGGGAAGAATATCCCCTTGGGCATTCTTAATAACCCAGCACATATAATTTATTACACTGGATGTAAGTAATAAAAATTCTTCAACCCTCTTGTGGATTCGTATCTATTCATGATAAGCTTCGTAATTTACATTTAGGAAAAAGGCTCACTCAATCATGAAACGAAAAGAAAACGGAACCACGTGTCTTTTGAATAGGGGAACGCAGTCTCTGCGTATTTATTATGCAGTAATTTAATAATGAAGGTTAGAGTATGCATTATAATAAGGTAGCGTATTATTATTTCATGCCAGAAAAGAAATTACCAGGTATCCTTAATTTATTCTATTCTTTCCCCTTATTTTCTTGATACGCTCCGGTGCCCAGAACGATTACAACACAAACAGAAATCCCCCTATACATTCTACGTATATATTTTGTTCCGCCGTACTAAATATTTTACACGGTTTCTCGTTGTTAGGTGGAAGCCTACCTACGTACTACTACGATGTTGTGAAATACGGCTAATTACATCAAGCTTAATGAAAACCAAAGTAAGGTAACCGGGAAAATAATGTGACCGTTTGAAATGAACTAAATTCGCAAACCGTACAGACATTATTTTGGAAAGGCATTTAGACGAATGCTATTTCACGCATTTATGCGTAGAGGCTGTAGGGAACGTAGCTTAAATTCTTCTTTGTTATTGCGTTCTTATAAGGTCTAAATACGCGTTGAAAATATTTTTCTAACATCATTCTTTTAAAAAAATTTTCGTATATTGCAGGTGGTATCAAGGAGACGATAGTAACCAAGAAGAAAGGTTGAATTCTTTAGTAGTTCATGGGGAAACGTATAGCATTCCAGAAAGGCACCTCTTACTTCAATTTCTATATCTTGGAGAATTATATAGCAAACTTGAAGTAAATTTTAAAATCAAATGCTCTTAGTATGAAATATTGGTTTAATATTGGAACTTGCTCATATTCTGGCATATGAACTGAGTACGGTTCCATTACATTTTGTCTATAATCTGCTTCCATCTATGCCAATACGTATTTAACCATAAATCTTTACAGAAAAGCATTACTAAATCTTATTTTCTCCACTCAAAATTTAATCTACAATGATGCAAGTCCTGGCATTTGAATTAGAAGCACTTTATAATTTTACGATCTGTTCCAAATTTATTAAAAATACATGCCCGAAAGATTTATTATGGGTTTGTTAAACTCTATCTACCTTAATACCTTCTGGCATGTTGTAAATGTAATAATTTGCCATATCTTTTGAAATTAAGTAGTACGTAAAAGAAAAGATAAAGATACTGGTTCAATTACTTATTTACATTACATTTGGACATCTTTTGCCTTGCAGAATACAGAAGCATAGTGCCCGTTTAATATTTTCTATACAGCTTCGTATAAGAAATTGACAAGGGATCACACCGGTAACCCAATCATTCTGACTTCGATGAAGGTTTAGGGACTTAAACAATACCGTGGTATAAGTACAGTCCTCTCCAAAAATTTGCACTCTAGCAGACATAATTTTTTTTTAGAACAAAATTTGAAATACAGAATGACGCAGGGAAATGGGAATTTTTGAATTTAGTAGTGGCAATCCTGTGGAGCTGGTAGAACGGTGAGAGTAGTATTCGGCTGCGTAAAATTACCTGCTATTTAGTAATCATGGACCAGAGGTTAGATTCACAATGGTATTTGTTGTGAGGGCATTTTAGAAAAATGGCGACAATGTGGCAGCTACTCAACAGCTGCCAAGCTATCAATATGTGGATTAGGAAAATCAAGAAGGAATACGTTTCAGTGCGGCAATTAATAACAATACAATTTAATTCTTTTCTATACCAGTGAAACTTCTGTTTTCTTATGTTACCCTTCATATTACGTAGTCTCAAAAACGACATAAATTATTTCTAGTAAAAAATAGATGATGGATCTTTATTATAGTTTCCTTTTATTTATCGAAAATAAATTTACTGGTTTTACGTGGAAAACCGATGTGTAACAAATTTAGACAATTAATAATAATAATTAGATATAAAATTAAATAAATTAAAGTTCTGACGAAGGTGCAATACTAAAAAAACTTTGGTAGATATTCAAGAAGAACAAAGAGACATAATTATATATTCTTATTCATTCGTTGCATATTTTTCGTGTACTATAGGTTTGGATTTCACCATGTTACTCTTTATAGTGCAGTACCAATGTAATAAACATCTTTGTAACAATAACACATTTTCGGAAAATAGTGGAGCCGAGTTAAACAGAAAGTACAATGCTTATGAGATATTTAATCTAATAGCTACTGTGTTGTGATTATTGATACTATAATTTTGAACATACTGTTATATATATGCTATGTAATTATTGCAATAATGGTTAGTCTGGATAAAAGCGTTAAAAATGCAGCTATCGCTAGCACCACATAATAGCGGGTTTTTACAAACACTACACAATAGCCTAGGCTCCATATCTTTTGCTAAAGAAGACTCTACAGGATTTTTAAGAAATTTCAATCATTCATCATTCACGTGTCCATTTTTGTGTATTCAAAGAATCTTGATGAAGGAAACTGATCTTGAGTTAAGGATTGCAGCTTTCTCAGGCGCAAATCTACATATATCGTAGTTTACAAGAACAATTGCATCAGAAAAAATTCCATTTTTCCAAAATATAAAACGAAACATATCTTAAAGTTGTTACATTGGTGTTGTTTTTTTGGGTATTTTTAAAATGTTTATGGTTTCATCTTTTGGAACAAATTGCTGAAATTGGGTAACACCATATTCTCTCCAAGAAATCATTAAAAGAACTATGTTTGGTCCTACATTTGAGAAGAAAACATCTACTAACCAGGTCTCGAAATGATATAATAAATATGTGAGTTTCTCAGACGTTGGAGAGTAACTAACATATAAACATTTACGGGTCTAAAGAATGACTGCAGAACTCGAGGCCTAAACGAATCTGTATATTCTTTTAAAACCAGTAATAATGGCGAAAGAAATGTAAAGTTGGATCATGAATTAACTATAACTATTTATTTGAAATGTCGACATAGTTAAATTTAAAGCAAAGTGAAATTGCATACTAAAAAAATTATATTACTAAAACCTCCTAACACACTTTATAATGCAAGCAACCATAGATTTAAACTAGCATCCATATTAATACTAATATTAATATGAATATAAATACTAAACCACCGTTGGCATTAGTAATGATAAAATTACAATTTTCTTGCAATTTCCAACGTATTAAATTTCCAAAAAAATATCGGTGTCGGAGGGGACTTGAAAAATATAGAGATGTTGGGTTCAAGTCCCCTCCGAGACCGATATTTTTTCGGATATTTAATAGGTTGGACATTGCAAGAAAATTGTATTTTTATCAACCATAGATTAACATTAAGATTGGATAATATTATTCAAATGCATTTTATTACCCCACTTTATAAGAATGTACTATTGTGCACTCTCGAAATCTAGTAGGGCAATACTCAGGTAGTAAATGATCTTTCGCAATAATGCATTTTGTGATTGATAATTGAAAATCCTTTGAATCCGCATGAATTAATCCAATTCACAACAGACTGTAAAAAAACATATTTAGAAATAAAGTAGATAATGTGAACCTGAAAGAAAATACATCGTTTTCTAAACAAGACAAGAGCAAATAATTGACATAAGTATACAGATATAATCTGGGCCAAGTCATGTGCATCTCCCATTATTCTCTTTCGCTGTAGTATTCCCTACTAATCACTAATTCACCGTAAGCATAATTTTGCTGTTACCCTTCCATATCACGCATAGTAGTATAGTAGGGGAACCTAGAATTATAGAAACCTCCCCGTCGTTAACTTTGCACATATTATATCTGTATATATGCGCGAACATATACATTTAAAGCTACATAATAATACAGCAGAATTCAACAAAACATCTAAATTATTAAACCGCCATCATAAACCCTGTACGCATAAGACTTGACTTTTATGACTGCCTACCATGCTACGGCCGAAATACCAACACAACCAATCCAACAAATAATTTATGATACACGAAAACGTAAAATAAAAACCATGAATACAAATTCAGACGAAAGAAACACCTACGATTCTATATTACATCGTTATAGACGTAACATTTTTGTGCACAAAGAGAAGCTTTGTCACGAACATTTAGATTTCCATGGTCGTTTCATGCAGACAATCACTCCGAGAGAAAGAGGTTTAATAAACCGTCGGCATTGAGCACCATTTTAAATGTGGAAATTGAAAGAACAAGGAATGCGATATACTATCTATTATCGATAATGAAGTCTACGTTTCTGGGAATTTGTTGCATTTTATTGTTATTCTATTTAAATTGGTTTAAAAGGAATTCATTACGTAAATATGTAGTCGGTGTTTCTTGTAAATATTGAATTGGTACATAAAAAGTTTGTATAGCACTTTACGATATTAATAATTACAAAGAAGTGTGGGAAAACTGTGCCACATTTCTTCAAAAACATCCCCCAATATAATACAACAGCCATTAATTGGGAATCGATTGGCATAACTTTTGGAGTAATGCAAGATAATAGTCGTCTTAGAAATTGATTCATAAAGAACACTATTCTTAATAGTATAAAGGGTACGTGTGGTTTGACGATTACAATCGCTCTATTTTAATCCGGAAAAACTTTAATTACAAATTCGTGAAAAAATTATGCATTTAACTTCCATGAAATCCTTCATTTAGTTCTGTTCAGCAAACTTTATAGAAAAATATCACATTTACTAATTTCTGTTATACTTTTTTTGGAGGAGAGTTATGAAGTTTTCGATATGGTATAGAATCGAACACTATGAAGTCTTTAGTTAAAGGCTGTTGAAGATATTTTTGGAATCAGGTAGTCTAAATGGTGCTGCAGTATTTTTGATTGTCATATTTGGTTGCAAATGCTTCGGTTTTTAACTTACTATCCAGTTAACAATTTCTTCTTCGGCAGATTTGAAAGAAAATAGTTTTATGTAAATTGAAACTTTCGTGTGAAAATTTTTGAGAGGTGATTCTGTAGCACCTGAATGTACGGAATCATGAATGACTGCAAGTTTCCCTAATAATTTTCCAGAAATTCAAAACGGACGTGGTGTCAAATGGTACAAAGAAATGTTCAAAAAATATAGTCTGAGCTATTCATACTTGGTAAACAACATTGTGGTATACTAGTGATAAAACTTGAATTTATTCATATTAGCCTGAAAACAAACAGCAGTCCACCGTTTGGCTCTTTCAAAGTGAGCTAAAATCAATGAAATCGCTAATATTTTAACCAGTGAAAATGTTGGATCAATGCCTCATGTCCTGATTTACCCAATTTGTCACTTTATGATTTCTTTTTATTTCCAAACATCAAATGTAACATGAGTGAGAGGCAATTTTTGGCCTCAGGAGCATCTGCTGAAAGATTTCGAGTACCGATTTCTGGCTGTAGAGTGTTTTGCAAAATGATTTAAGCGTGTTCAAAAAAACTACTGTTGCCAACTGTGAATACTTTGAAAAACAATGAAATCGTTTATTAAATTTAATGTCTTTTCACACCGTTTCCAGAAATATCCGATAGTCCTTCCTAGAGAAAATTTATGTTATCGTATTTGTCAGTATCTAATGTTGTCTGATAATGTTAAGATAGTAATAGGTTATTACTTCTTTATATTCTTTTCAAGAATCTATACAAATGAAGAACTTAAGGAAATACCCTCAGGATGATTAGTTAGTCCACAATATTATTACATTTTTAACTCCAACCAAGATTAGTCTGCAAATACTGACAATCCTAGAGGCTAACCTTATTTATGGCGAATTGAAGAATTCCAGATTAATGGCAACAATTTTCTGGAAAGCTGCAGGGGTTTTGCTTACTGAATATTATGGTAAGGCCATGTACCATGAATGGTGGAATATCTATAAAGCAATTTAACATTGTGTTGCCGAAAACACATCCTTATTCTTATATACGAAAGAATCTGCTGTTACACGACAATTGTGTTGATAATAACTTGTTTTGTAGAGTTGTCTGAAGGTTTTCGCCTCTAGCGTGGTTCACACGTCGGGTTACTGTGCCACTTTGGTTCCCCTCCCGAAGAAGCCTCCCCTACGACGGAGGCGAAACATCCCGCCTTTCTCTTTTCATTTTATTTCTCTTTCCTTTATTACTGTCAACCGTCTCTTTTTTTATTCTTTTTTCATCCTTTTCACATTTTCCAATTTTTCTTTCCGTTTTATTTTCTTGTTTTTCCTCTTACTTTTAATTCATTTCCTCACCATGACACGATCCAATTCCGGAAATAGTTGGTTTATTATTGATTTTCTAGCTGTGACTTAGGTCTTGTTAGATTTTTGTTATTCAAAACTATAAAAAGGCATCTCACCATGAAAACGTTGAAATATTCCAACAAGCTGCTGAAGAATAGGGGATAAAAGATGAAATAAGGATATACATAGGTGTTGATGATTAGTTACAAATAAAACTAGGAGGTGGTACCCAAAAACAATATCAAGTACTTTATAACCTGTTAGTGATCTGTCGGATGTTGATGGCATTATCTACAAATCTCCAAGTTAGTATAGTTAGTACAGTTGCTATAGTTAGTATAGTTGGTATAGTTAGTACAGTTATTATAGTTAGTATCGTTACTATGGTTACTGTAGTTACTATAGTTAGTACAGCTACTATAGCTATTATAGTATTCAATGCACAATTCTATCATGATGTCTTATTAAGGAAGGCTATGAAAAGTGTCCAGATAAGTGGCGCAGGAATGAATGGAATGCCCAGCACGCTAGCGCGAGGTGACACATCTCTTTTATCATGCAGCAGTTTTTGGCGTAAATTAATATTACGACTTTTTCTTCTTTGCAAAGATGAAAATTAAGTTGAAGGGGCGATGGTTTAACATGCCAGAAGAGATTGAAATTGAATCGTAGATTGCACTGAACAAGTTAACAAAAAAAAACTTCCACAATGCATTTCGTTCGTGGCAAAGGCCGGAAATGAAATCCTCGTATTTTGCGGTTTTGTCTATCGTTACATTTCTAGATCTTTTCTCTAGCATATTGTATACAAAGATCAATATATTTCTTACAGTAACTAGGAAGAATAATATATTCATTCATAATTGACAACTGAAAGAAATTTAATAATTATTGAGCTATAAAAAGCTTTTCCTTTCAATTTTAATTTTTATCTCAAACAGTAAAAGGCGATTTCGCGTTACTATTTAGATAATCAATATCACTTTCACTTATACCTGCTACCAACGACAGTTTAATAACGTCATTCAAACGCAAGTCTACAAAAAATTACAGTAAATTCGAAACCAGGCAGTAATAACATTAAATTTCTCTTAATTACGAGCAACGTAGATTTTATGAAAACATATTTCATCAAAATATGCGGGAATTTTTCCGAACTTTCATGCCAGGCATAATTTTCATTCGTAAATTATTACATTTAAATACACGAGAATGTTTAAAAATTACCATCCGAATAATAATCGCTGAAAAAGAGAAGCTGTTCAGTACATTAGAAATTCAAATTTACGAATTCCGTGCAGTACAAAAACATGCGCATTATTAGTATTTCTTTCGCTCGAATTTGCTAACGAAGCAGCGCTAGACGCAGAAAAATATTACGTTGCGTAAGGTTACAAAACATTATACGTGTATGCAAAGTGTTGTATATTATACATTATGGTACGGTACCTCGTAGTTTAACAGGAATACGTAGCATTTTATGGTTTTATATTTCATTTTCGCTCGCGTAGAAAACCTTACAATAGCAAGGTTGTTGCTTTAATTAAAAAATATAAATTGTTTTGCTCTGTTTTAATTTAAATCATATTACAATAAACCGTGCAATATCGCTAAAAAAATATGGTACACTTCTCCGTATGCATTTAAATATTGGTTGAGTGGTTAAATTAGCAAAATTTGTTAACTAAGAAAAGTACATAATAAAGAAAATGAATATACGTTAATAAAAAAAAGATAATTGGAAATAATGCTTATGGTAACAAATTCGTACAAAGCTAGTATGCATGCCGTGGTATATTTTTTTGCCATTCAATAGTGTAGAGAATGTAAAGTGTATACAATTTTGCTAAAAAGTAGTATCTGCATTCATTGGAGAATTAAGAGAACAGGTTTCTTCAGAGACAATCTGCAATTAATATTAAAAATTATCCATCCTTACATTATTTCGTGTTGATTAAGAAGTAAAAGTTCCTCTTAAAGTTGGATAATAATAAATAAATAAAATAAGAAACGTTGTGAATACCATAGTTCAATCCCAAAAGTGATTTTTTCTAAAAGATTTGAATAAAATTCCACATTCCGCAACCATCTTACGGACGCAACTTGTTTGAAGTTATGTCAATACTAAAAAACGCAAAAGACCAAGACAGCAATATGATGAACTATGCGAAGGGGTTGGTATAACGTAAAGCTTTTGTTTCAGGGAAAATACCATGCTTTCAATTAAATTTTCATTTAGAGTAACCTATGATTTTTATTTAACGTTTAATGTTCAACGTGTATCTTTCAACTCTTTTCTCAGTTATAATAATTTTTGTATTCATGTCTTCTCTGAATTAGATGTGGACAACAGTATCAAAATACTTAAATCTAATATGACAACTGGAGATGATGGACTATCGAGGTTCTTTGTGCGTGATTGTACTCCTGTTCTGTCCTATCCACTGTCAACTATATTTCACCTAGCGATAAGCACGTCAACCCTTGCCAAGGGTTTGGAAGATTAGCAGAATTACCCCGTATTTAAGAAAGGGAACCTATCCAACATTGCTAATTATAGGACTATAAGTATACTGCCCAATTTCGCTGAGGTCTTTGAACATTTGCTTTACAAAGAGCTATACACCTACATCACTCCTTTTATATCTGAGCATCAGCACGGTTTTGTTGCAGGCAGGTCGACGATCACTAATTTAGCATATATTGGCCAATATCTTAGTAAAGCACTTGATAACCGAAAGCAGGTGGACGTTATACTATTACAAAAAAATGGATAGATTTGGTTTTGGCGTGGGTTTCCTGTCGTTGATTGAGTCTTACTTTACTGGAAAGGAATGTTATGTGTCTACTACAACGGTTATTCCTCTAGGCCATTTTCTCCAACATCGGGTGTTGCTCAAAGTTCAAATCTTGAACCGCTTCTCTTCAATTTTTATGTAAATGATTTACTATCTCTGTTTACGTGTCGCGTCTTAGCACACGCAGATGACGTAAAGATATTTAATACTGTTGGTAGTATTTATGATTGCAAACATTTACAAGACAATCATCTTCTTATTAATATTTGGAGCAAGGACAATTATCTCCCTCTGAACATCAACGAGTGTACTGTTGTTTCCTATAATAACCCTCACACTACTTTACACTATAACTACCAGATTAATGATGCAGCCATACCACGCAATATCAAAACTTTGGATCTTGGTGGTTTATTTGATAATAAACTGTTATTTACGGGACATATTCCGTTCATGCGCTCTTGCAAGCATTTCTCAGATTTAGGTGTAATGAAACGTTTATATTACGCCTACGTTTGTTCTAAGCTTGAATACGCCTCCATTGTTTGGTATCCCCGCTATTTATACCAAGAGCTTATGAACGAAGGTGTTCAAAAGAAGTTTCCAAACTATTACTATTATTATTATTATTATTATTATTATTATTATTATTATTATTATTATTATTATTATTATTATTATTATTATCATTATTATTATTATTATTTAAATTCGGGAACACTGTGGAACAATAATGCTTTTCGAAAATGTTACTTTGACAACTGACTGAATATAATTTAGTTGTGATGTGATGTTTTAAATGAAAGACAGTATTTACAGAAATGCGATTATTACAAAAACACCATGTTAATGAATATGCTTGTCATGATACCCTCATGTATCGATGCATGTACTAACTCTCCGTTTCATGTTTTTAAATATGTTTGAGAAATGTTCAAGAGATATATTATTACAAAATACTGTAATACAATTGCAAAGTTCATTACTGTGTTGTAGTGTTCTAACAAACATGTTCTTCATGTGGTAAAAAAATGAAATAATCTAGAGTTGCGAGATCTGGAGACCTAGGAGAAGAATTCACTATTCGATTATTATTACTAGAACTCTACCAACTGAAAAGGTATTTGATGAGTCGTATGTGCTGGAGCATTTAAGTGATTAATAAAGGTTTACAATATCTCATTTCGGAATCTTTTAGCATTTAATACTCCATTAAAAAACGCGGGCCCAATGATTCGTTACCTCGACACCTCAAACCAAACACCAATTTTTTGTGAATGTAATGGTTCTTCCACAAATTCATGAGGATTTTTTGACGACCATATTCTCATATTTTTGCTTGCTTAGACATCCAGAAAGATGAAACCAGGTATCAGTAGAGAAACATTTATCGAGAACATCATTATTATTTAAGTTATTCAAGAACCATTGGGACTATTCGGTTCCTCTATTATAATCAACGAGGCTGCTATTACATCGGTTGGCGCTTTATTATGCCCACTTCTTTGCCGATTGTAATGTTCATTGTTACTGTATGTTCTATTATTATTGCTTTGCGTCGTAATTGTGCCTCTGAAAATTGGATGTGGTGTGATATTGTGTTGTACGATGCCTTGTGCGGTTCTACTATCTTGAGTTTCACTGTTTTCAGTGATCTTGCACGCACACAAATTGTCGAATTCCATTAATAGTTCACAAGATTCATGGCATGCTTTTATTTAGTGAGTACCTACAGTCTTTGTAATATTGAAGTCGTAATGCTTAGATAAAAATTGGATGGAGATAAATACTGAGAACTAGGCTTCCCTGGTGAGATTAGTTCTAATTATACTCTGAACCATTTCACCCCAATATTTTTATGGATACTGCTTTCAACTCATTAAAACGATGGTAGAGTTTTGTATGATTGAAAATCATATTGACGTTTCTACCTTCAAAGGTGTTGATTCAAAAGATAAGCATTGCGTATGGCACATCATTGTTGGAATATAATAAGAATTACTCTGATACACAGGTGACTGACCTCTCATTGGTCAGCTTATATCTCATTAGGCACCTTAAACTGTTTATGGTTAAGCAGCACGAATAAATGCCTTGTGAAGCTCAGAAAGGATGTCATCCTTTGTGTAACGATGTCGGACCCCTTGTAACGCGAATTCAAGATTTGCTCGTTCGTGAACATTAGGACATTTTAGAGTATTCATTTTGTAATCTGGTCTTGTCCCCGAGCAAAATATTTATTACAACTTTGCTTTTACAGCAACAGTGAATTCCCAAATTTTAATCATCTTTAGTAATTTTAAGCTAGATCTCTTAGTAGCTGAATTAAGTATTGTAAATATAATTTAGTAACTGTTTAGTTGTATTATTATGATTACTTTTGTATGGTTGTTCGCTATATTGAGGTAACTTTTACTCGTTCTTCTTTCTTTCTTGTGTGCTGATTTTGTTCTTTAATCAAATATCTCATGATTTTGATTTCCTTTTATATCTAGATCTTCCGGTTACTATTATATTGGACTGATTTTGTTGTCAACTGTATGGATCTATAAATCATTATCTAATTTTAACAATTTTAGTATAAAACATTTTCGCCTACAGAAATTAGATCTCCCATTTTATGTGTATAAGTGTGTTTGAATGTGAAATTTGTTGTGGAATTGCAAAATTTCGAATGACTAATTATTTCTCTGTAGCAATTTAGGATTCTGTAGATCTTTCTTGCTCAATGATTGCATAAATGCTTTTTCTACATGTTAATTGATCCTATCCGTTTCTGTAATGTAAAATTGTAACTTATGTAGCTTAAACATGTTAATTACCAAATATGTCTTGAAAGAAATCTAATACGTCGGTAGTTCTATGAGATAATCACCGCTTTATATGGGTTTGCATGACTGCACTTGCGTCAATATCGATTTTAATATGCTATATAAATATTCAATTGTATTTGAATCTTATCTTTCTGTAATTCTAACATATTTTTAAGTGAACCTAATAAATTTCTGCGATGTTTTTGCTAATTACAGCAATAAAGTGTTTACTGATCTTTTTTTTTAACAATAATTATTTTAATCATTAAATACACGAATTTATTTATACCGACACATTGTAATAATTAATTTGATAAGTAGATCTTTTAAAGTATCAAACGAATATAATCAAATATAGCTGTGAACAATTCTATAGCCGATATGATACGACAGTGAATATCGTTATCGCCAAATTTATTTCTAAACATAGATTATCACTTTTTCTGTATAGTTAACTTACTTATTTTAAATCTAAACAAATATTTAAATTTGTTGAAACTATATGAACAACTGAAAGTGACCTTTTAAAAGAATACACAGCCAGTCAACAGTTTATTGCCCCGGCCAATGTAAAACATTCAACAGGAAAAACCATCTGTAACCATTAAACTCCAACATATGTCGCATATTCCATGGGAAAAGATGAAAGTTTCGAGCATTTATACCCAAACAAATACGAGGAAATATCAGATAGCTATTAGGTCGGTAAGCGATGGTGATATATGATACGTAAGAGATTTATGGTAAGCTGAAATTGTAGACGTGCTTAATACAATACAACTACGGGCTTTTTCTCAACTCGCCATTTGTTTAATTCCGCGTTTGTTTCGTTTGCTTTTACTTCGATTTAATGGTTTTATTTATCGGGATTTGGTTTAATTTACACGCAAAGGATTTATTTTTAAGACGAAAATACTGTTTGCCGTTTAGAAATTCAGTTCAGAGTAGCTTATTTTATAGAAAATAGTGTAACTTAGATGTATAATGTTGACCCAGTACTAAGAACTGTTACGTAAAATTTTATAGCTTATATAAATTCGTTTCGCTGTGAAAATGTACGTATTCAGTTAAGGCTAAAATAAAATCCCAATTGGCGAAAGCTTCATTCTTATCTTTCTCAATATCAAATATCTCATAAGTTTCAATTCTGGACATATTACACATAGCGTAGGTATTCAAACAATTAGGTATATGTATAAGTGAAGATAAAGAATCGATCGTATTGTTATTAGGAGAGACCAGATTATATGCAAAGTACATATATTTTATTTTATTTATTTTTTCTTATATATATTTTATAAAAATCGTTTTCGAAACCGAATAGTTTTACCGAATGATCATCTATTTACATAAAAGTATTCGTTATGAACTTAGAATTCGAAATAAAAATGAATCGAAATCTTTTTGAGTCATCAGGCTAACCGAATGTATATTATGTATAACAGCGTACTTATATACCTATATAAATGTGTTATAGCATTTGCTGAACCGTTTCTTTAAAATAAACGATTGTTTCTTACGTTTATAGCACGGTTGATGTGTGTTTAAAGATAGTTTTTCTTATTAAGATCACAGTCTTAAGACTTATACAGCTCGTCTTTTAACTTTGCTATATTATACCAATATCAATGGGGTTTCAAATTCTATAGAGGATATTATTAAACAAAAAATAGTCGTAATGTATATATATGGGAAATTATGAGTATGTAATAGTAATAAAACACGTATAACGGGGATAAATCCAAATAACATTTGCCCAACGCACTGTTAACTGCAAAATAAGAAATAAACGCTGCGGGAGGTTGCTAAACGCTCTGCTTCATGTAGTTTATAAATTTATTTACAAACGATTATGCGTACGAATGACGATTGCAAGGACTGTGTGGATGTACAATTCACAGGTATAGCAGTAAACTCCACTCACACAAATTAATTAATTATGCGGAACGCAGCGTTTCGAGAGCATGTGGACTCCCATTGTCGGTAACACGGTTGACAATGGGAGCGCACGCGCTCTCGAAACGCTGCGTTCCGCATAATTAATTAATTTGTGTGAGTGGAGTTTACTGCTATACCTGTGGATTATGCGTACTACCATCTAAAAAAATATATCAGACATGGTTAATGCTAAGCATTCCTTTATTGTTATTTAGATATATTGGTGGCTACCTGGCAATCTTTTACTTCGGTTTCAAATGTAAGTATTAAATTTTGTTTGCTGTATGTGCAGTACCGAGTTATTTATAATGCTTCTTCAAATCAGCCAGTAGCGTTATTTTAAAAACTAACAAAGTTTGGTAAATAATTAGTACATTTATATATTTAAAAAATTGTTTCACGAAAAAGACGCTCATCAATTTGGGGTTGAATGCTCATATTGCCCGCAAATGACATATTTGGCAGCTCCGCATCTGAAACTGCTCCTATAGTTTCTGATACACAGCACCCGTCGCCAAATTATCAGAAGTTAGCAATAATTTTGGAAAACGAATACCTGAAAAACTCAAGACCATAGACAATAGCATTATTGAAATCGCAGTATTAGATTTTTAACCATTACCAATTATAGAAGATAAGGGCTTCATGTTTTCGTAACAAGTTACAACCAAAGAATTTTCAAATTACTAACAGACGAAGAAATTACTTATCGGTCAAGAATATAGATACGCTATTTTTTTCAGACCATTGAAAATCTCATATTTCTCTGAGAAATATCGGACCTCCCTTAAAAAACTTAAGAAAAAGGGTATGAAAATAAATAAAAGAAAACAAAAGTAATGACCACTGGTGAAGAACGACTAAATATAGAGGCTGAACGAATAAGCATACAGGTAAACAAGTTTCGTTATCTAGGCGTACCAATAGAAAGCAATTGAAAAAATGAATTAGAAATTAATGAAAGAATTTAAAAAGCAACCAAACTATACTATGCATTGAGTAAGAACTTCATTACAAAGCAGTATTCATATCTGTTCTGATATACGGATGCGAATCATGACCTTAATGATAGGCTAGAAAACAAAATTCAAGCTGCAGAAATGAGATATCTCAGGAAAGTGAGGGCCGTAACAATAAAGTCTCACAAATACGAGAGGAACTGGAGATACCATCACAGCGACAACTAAATTGGAGGGGGGGGGGGGGAGAAGCATTTGTAACGAATGGAGAACACTATACTAAAGATAATACATGAAACGAGACTACAGAATAAAAGAAAAAGAGACAGACCTGAAAAAGTATGTGAACACACCATTGGACATAGCATCCAGAAGAGAAGACTGGAGAGAAGCTAAAATTTTGGCCAGTAACAGAGAATTATGAAAGAAATTTGTTTATAGTTAAAAGTAGAGGCTTACTCACCCGACATCTTTCCGGGTAAGAGGGTTTTCTGATACACATATATTTCAAGAATAATTTAGTAGGTATTGTGTGAGAAGTAATTCTGTTACAAAGTATTCTTACATAATAATTTTTGCTGAGTATATACGTTAGTTATTTGTTTTTTTTTGTTTTATGCATATGTTTGGTCACATTTCATTATTTTTGTTATCATTGATTACTTTTGCATTGTGGCAATTTTGTAGTTACTCCTACGAAATTAACATACCTTAAATAGGTACAAAATCGATGGATGCATTGTTTCAATGTAAAAATACATTAAAATCATAAAAAGGCTTGGCACCAGAGTCACAATTAAAGGAAATTCTCAATATTGTTTCGCTTCAAAGCTCACTAGATCTTCTCATTAACTCATAATTAAAGGATTGTACACCAGCCATCGTTTACGACGTTATTAACGAACCGTTTCATAAACGCAACGTATAATTTATAATTTGCATACGCCGCGTACCTTAATAACCCGTAAAATGATTATAAAAGCATGTGCATACATAGTTTACGGTTTTTCACCGTATACGGTGTAACTGTACAGTTTCATTTCAAGAGCGAAACGCGCTCAATAATTTATTATCATCAACAGGGCAAAACATATGCCTCTAAGCAAACATTCTCTGCTTTTTCTCCGTCGCCAACGCTAAAGAGACGCGTTTATAACCTTAGAATCGCTAACAATGTCCTTAAGTCGGCAAGAAGGAGGTAAAATATTGATGGCGGTGATGAACTGATGAAGATGAAATTGATTCGGACGCCGGAGGAAAACGCGAGGCACGCCTGGATTATGCCGGACAATGAATAATGTAGAAGAGAACTCGAATTCGTACAGCGTCGCGAACTAGTTTTAAAGTAGCTTCGTATTTACGTATTTAAGATCATGCTTGGTAATGAATAATGAATAACAAATCGAGTAGGCTATTTTTAGACGTTGCATTAGAAATGCTCCCCATTATCCCGCATATGTTAACTCGTTACGTTTTTTATTCTTCGTAATTCGTATTAAAATTCGGGGACTGTAAACACATACAACACACATGCATTTGTTACACATTTTTCTGGCGCGTTCTGAATAGTAATGTCGTCATTTTTTTTTGTAAATTAAAGTGTACATAGATGAAGTAAGAGATTACGATACACGGATGGCCAAATTTGACCTTTTCTTTCTGCACCACGTGCTAGTTAGCATTTGATGTTTGTGGATGAAATAGGATATATCTCACATTAATTTTAAAACAAGATTATAAAGTAATGAAATCATTAAATAATTCGGAAAATGACACAACGGCAATGAACAACATAGACGAGGAGAACTGGGTAAAACGTTATGAACAGCTCTGGTACAAGGAACATATTGACGAAACAACAATACAAGAAGTAGATGTAAAAGGTTTGGATGATATACAGTCTGAGAGAAAAGGGGTCGCTACCTGCTTATAACGAGATAGCGGACGTGATTAATGTGACCTTGGGATAAGGCGTACTTAGGCCTAATACGCATTACTCATTTAATAGCAGTTTCACTTTGTCAACCGAAGAACACAGAGTCAGTGTAGTTATGAGCGCTGTGTATTTAAAACGTTACGAAGCTGTGTTTCTTTGCATTCATCCCAAAGGACCTAAAATGTCCATAGCGGCCGCATCAAGATATATGCGAAAGTCGGAGGGGTTTGTAAAAATGTGGGTGGACCGATATAAAACGAACAATACAGTAGATGATCTCCCTGGTCGCGGTAAAAAACGAAAAACAACAACAAAGCAGGACAAAGCGATAATTAATTCGTTTAAAAGAAACCCGGAATACACGTTGCGATAGGGGCAGTATCAGTTACAAAAAAAAAAAATTAAAGTAAGCACAATGACGATTAGAAATCGCCTACGTGAAGACAGCATAGCATACCGCAGTACGATACTGAAACCGCTGCTATCGAACCGACATCGAGAAGCGTCTGGGCGAGTAACAGCAGTCATCGAGATTGGTCTGATGTTGTTTTCACAGACGAGGCTTCTTTTTATGCATGGCCACAGACAAAAAGAGCTTGGTCTACGCAACACCACCGAGTTGTACAATGCACAGTAAAGCACCCAATTAAGGTCCATGTGTGGGGATGCTTTAATGTGCGCGGCTTTGGATTATTGTGCGTATTCACAGAGAACCTGAATGCAGAAAGAATGGTGAAAGTGTACAAAAAGGGTCTCATTCCATCTGTGAGAAATTGGTTTGGCCAGAATAATAATCGGTGGATTCTGCAAGAGGACAATGATCCAAAGCATCGAGGTAGACGTTGTACGGAGTGGTAGTTAGAAAATCATATTTGGACGTTGGAATTGCCCTCCCAGAGCCTGGATGCAAATCCAATTGAAAATGTGTGGGCAATAATGAAGCACAAACTTCAACGTAAACGTGCCTACACACTAAAGCAACTATCGAGGAACCTCCGACAGATATGGCGATCGTTATCAGCTTCTTATGCCGAAAGCTTAGTTGGGAGCATAGGGCGTCGATGGAGACTGGACCCCATATTGAGTGTAGTGCGCATTGGGTATTACAGTGTACATTCCTACTAAATACACATATTTTAAGTTTTATATTGTTTTGATGTTCTTACACTCCATCTTCTCTTGTTTTACAGACTGTAGATTTAACAGAACTGATAGAAGTCTTGAGGGCTACTAAAAACACAAAAGCGATCGGTGTAGATAACATAAACATAGAACTTTGGAAATAGGAGGGATTTATACTACACCTAAAACTCGTATATGTATTTAATAAATGTTGGAAAAATACTATTATCCATGATGATTGGAAAGGGCGAAGACGATAAGAATAACCCTCAAAATTAACCAGGAATCAGTCTATTAGACACCGTCCATAAAATTTACGCCAGAATATTAAACAATAGGTTGAAAATCATAGCAGAAGAACTAAAAGAAGATGGGCTTTAGAAAAGGCAGATCAGCCACAGACGGAATATTCACTCTACAATAAATTATAGAAACGCAAGGAAATACAAAAAAAAGACATAGGATTCATATACTGCCAGAAAGTTTTCGATAATGTAAACAGATGTAATGAGATAGCATGAAGGAACAGGGAACAAGAGCTGTACAGGGTTTATACACTGAGACTAGAATTTTAGGAAATATAGACGGAAAATTAACTAGGGAAGTACCAATAAACAAATCAGGCTACTGTATGCCGCGAAACATTATTTAATAGATATATAAATATCTTTAGGAAGAAGTGTAGGCAGACCAAATAAAAGACGGGTATCGTAACTTGAAGTGAAGAAAAAGCAGAATTAATTTTAAAACTATTTTCTTTTGCTAAGAGATTGCTGTGAAATAGTGACTAAAAGGCCTACCAAAAAAGAAATAACATACTTGAGTATGATGTGTATGAATACAACCTAAAATTACTTCCTTACCTAAGTAATATGGAATGTGGATTGTTTCCTAATTGGATGTTAGAAAAATGAAAAACAAATAACTTGGTTACTTTACGCAATGTTCCGGAATTAGAAAACTAAACGACACCGAGAGAACTCGCTAAATTTAACACATTATGCGTCACAACCAATTTTCACTAGAAGAATATGGAAAAATAATAACAGTTCCGTTTTCAAATGTTACCGGTAATAATTGTGAATTAGGTTTCAATTTAAGATATTTTCTGAATTCTTTTACTTCCGATTATAACTTTTTTCTTCTATATTTGATGTGTATTTCTGAGATAACATTAGAGCTAGTTTATCTAGTAGATCCTGTTCATCATGTGATTCGTTTTTCTTGATGGATTGCTTTCTTTAAAGCATATTAAAAAATAATTCTTGTCTTATTTGGTTTACACAAAATTATATTAGTAAATTAAACATTGGGTACAGAGAACATGTAACATCTGGAAACTGGAATGTGTTGCGTAAAAGTCTAGCTAATAATACAAAGATATTATTACGTAATAAGTTTGTACAAATATTGTTGCACTACTACTCACGTTTATGCTACTGTAATTATGAACTAGAGTGCTTAAGTTATACGAGATGCGATATCTAGGTATTAAAAGCGATTTGAATTCACAATCGGTCTTGTGATGTAAGGGTAGCACAATGCGCCGGTAACGCAAAGGTCGTGGATTCAAATCCTGCCGACACTGATATTTTTTCAGGAATTTAATTATGTTGGTTAATTGCCAGGAAATTGTAAATTTATCATTACTAATACCTACAGTTGTTTAATATTAATATTAGTTTAATTGTTAAGAACTTGCTTTTGATAATAACATAGTATCTGTGAGATATTACGATATATACAGACATCGTAACATCTAGGTATTAAAAGCGATTTGAACTCGCAAGCGGTTTCGTTCTGTAATTGTAACACAATGCGCCGGTAGCGCAGAGGTCGTGGGTTCTAATCCTGCCGAGACTGACGTTGGTTAATAGCAAGAAAATTGTTATTTTATCACTAAAACCATCTTTTATATTTGCGTCCACTCTAAGTTACACATTTCTTCCGTTTATCATCCATAACGTTGTTTCTGCGGGATATTTTGCTAAAGAGATTTCATAGGTTTTTTTTTTTACATAATTAGTCCTACTGCTAAGGAAGGATGTTGATGCTGGATTTCTGCTGAAGCTCAATAACAATGCGATCGATTCCTTCTCTTTACTAATACCAAGCAATCTGTTTCGTTGATATTTTCGAGATAAAACTGTTCGTCTTTATCTAATTTTTTGAATTTCTACGCTGTGTGCGCAAATTCAATTAAAATTTCATTTACCATAAAAAATTTTAGAGAAACACCTACATTTTTTTAAATATCTTTACGAAGGCATAGATTGCTATTATAATTGTTATTGTTATTGAAATATATTCAAACTAACTCCACAGCAAGATGCTAACCAGTAACATTCCTTTACAAATCAACCTTTTCTACAACGCCTACTATGACGAATTTAGCGATAAACGTGCCGCGAAGGGAACAGAAATGAATTATATCTTCGGAGTTCTATGTACCCGGTCTGACACAATCTAGATTTATCTTTTGTGAAAGGCAAGTTGAGTCGAAATAATATACCATATACACCTATTATAGTTACCGTAACAAGTATAATATGGAAATGCGGTATAAATGGAGCGAGTTATATCAGCGTACCTTTAAAAGGAATATATTTATCTTGTACTTTTTCGCGAAGTTTTATGCTGCTCGCTTTATTCAAGGTCGCAAACAGCTTATTGTTTAAATTATTAAAGGCGCTTTTGTGTGCAAATAAGTGAATAGGTATTAAAGAAATGTACTGTTTAACAATTTAATAATTGTTGATAAATATTGATTAAAATTCAGGAATCTCAACAAGTATATAGCTGATATCTGATGTCTGGGTATCAAAAAATTAGTACGTATATCATTTAGAAATTGTTAAATAATTAATTAAAGATTGTCACTGCTTAAATTTAGTGTTGTATTTCTTAATTAATTTATTATATTGTTAAGAATAAATTGCTTCCTAATATAAAGAAGGCTGCACACTCCAAAAGCCTTATATAACAAATACGCTGCAATGAGGGCTTAATTTGAATACTCATTTTATTATTTTAATTAACTTTGTACATTATTATCTCGAAGTGTAATTAATAAATGTGAGGTAGTTTTTGTAGATTACTCGACTTTGCTGCCTGCATTATTTTTTCTATATCTTATGGTTTTCTAGACCCTTCTCGTAAGTATAAAAAAAATCCACCATCATACTGGATGGAAACTGATCCACCAACAGCATAGTAGATGTCTCTCACTACTTTAACATCATTTTTTCTTGTTGAATCATCGAATTAAAGTATATCACTTTTAGAAGATGCGTGAAAACATGAATCATCTTTGTGGTTTATGTATAATATACTTGCGATATACGGATGTTCGATAAAACCGTTTGTTATGTGATTTTTACCTTAAGTAAAATCAATGGGTTAATTTTTCTTTTTAAGATTCTGAGGTAATTTACCTATATAAAAAATTAAAGCTGTTGATCATACTGAGGCAAACTAGAATGGTATATTGTAGTTGTGATTATATTAATGCTGAACATAACGCCTTCAACTTTGTAGTACATGTGATCGACCGTACATGTTTGAATCTTTACAAAAAGTATCCTTATTAATTAGGATGGCAGTCCCATCTATTTATGCCTATCTATGGTCAGTTCCAAGTACTTAGTTCAAAATGCTTTCAGTATTTTGGGAGTGTTTATCTGTGTTTATCAAGTATTGGACGGATTATTTCTGTAGGACACCAGTGTCGTGTACATAGAAGGTGAACATTGATTTTAAGCAAGTTGTGATGGCAGAAATTTTTTGTGTTGTTTAAAAATTCTTCCTCTTGATCTTTGAGGTCCACCCAAGTACCTGATTACAGCAAAAATAGTTTTTTTATTCAAACAGATTATTAATATACATAGCATACAGTAGAGTCCCCAGAGGACTCGTATGTGTTGCCTCATTATACCATCCACTTGTGCGTGTTAAACATGACTGGTGCTCTGCCATGTAGAGAGTTTCTAATACTTGACGTTTCGATTATTTTATCGGTGAAGTGAAGTAACAGATTTGTCGCGATCCGGTGTCCATTGCTCTTCCTTGGGGTGTGAAGAATGGCTTCCAGATGCTTCTCCATTTCAATAGCCTCCCTGTACAATTTTCTTCGGTAATGTGGTTCCATTGCTAATTTCCTGCATTTGTCGAACTTGACTCGATGTTTCGTATTTGTGGGGTGTTCTGCTACTGATACTGCTTGTGTATCCATACTTTATATCTCGTATATGTGTCTTTTTAACTTGATGCTGAAGTTTGTGCCTGTTTGCCTTATGTATGCATACCTTTTCACAAACGCAAAGTATCTGATAGACTCCTGGCTTTTGGAGTTGATGGATAGCTTTTTTAGCGTATTCAAGATAACCTTGATATTGTGTTTGCCATAATTTTCTTCCGATTTTGTCAGTGCATCGTTCGATGTAAGTCAAGCGAGTTGCTCCTGTAATAGCTGGTGGTTCTTCCTCTTGTTTGGGTTATGTGTTGATGGTATCCATAATGTGGTTCAACCTGTAGTCGTTTTGTTGCAATGTATCTTTGAGATGTCGGATTTCAGCTCCATAACCCCCTTCAGCTCTTATCATCTTAGCTCTGCACCAATATGTTTAGGATTCCTTGCTTTTGCGGTTATGGTGAAAATTTAGCGATTCCTGTTGCTTAGCTTTTGTTGTCCGAATGTTTAGTTCCTTTCCTCCCGAATAGCGCAGCCAGGAAAAGTAAGGAATCATCTTCTTCAAATTCCGTGGTAAATTGCATTTTTTTTGTGCAGCTTGAGTTGAATAAGACCAAGATAATTCTTCTTTCATCGTTATCTTCAAGTTTCTTTAATAATAAACGGTAACGTACCGTAGCGCTTAGGAATATGGCCAGATATGGTTTCATGCCCTCCGACGTCGCACTCACATATTCGGCCATAGGTTTCCTAAAATAGGTCGTTAATAGAATCTTAAAGGTTTTCAAAGATTTTGCTTATAATGACATAGGAGTCACTGGTTTGTAATTAACAATCTTTTCCTTATATCTGCTCTCATACGTTTTTTTCCAACTTTCATAGCATCAGGGTAAGCATTTACCGAAAATCATTCATTTATTAACAATGCTAACGGTTGTGCTACCTATCTCTTGTGCGGCTCCTTCAAGAAAAGATACAGGAATGCCATGGATTTTAAAGATTTTAACACAGGAATAACTTCTTGAGCTTCAACAGGAAAAAGAAATACAATAGTATTCTTAATGGTGTCACTTAAGGTGTAATTTGTAGGAGCAGAAATTTTATGTGCACAATTTTACTTCAGGTATGCATTCATTAAATTTGTAAGAAATCTGATCTCTTAAACGTTACGACCATCGATCTCCAGTTGAAGTGGGTCCCTCTTTTATTATTATTACATATGAGGGCGACCAGAAATGTTTACGGAATCGACAAGAAAAACACGGTATTGGTGTGGTTCTTTATTTTTATCTTTCGACGTAGTCTCCTTGAAGATCAATACACTCAAACGGTGCTCCAGTCTCTTCAAGCCGCCGGAAAACTAGGATGTTTCGAGATCTACAAAATAGCCATCCGTAGCATCGATGACCTCCTCATTTGAGGTAAATCTCTTTCCTCTCAGTGATTTTTTCTGGTTTGGGAACAAGAAAAAGTCGTTGCGGGATAGGTCCGGTGAATATGGAGGATGAGAGACTAATTCGTAGCGCAACTCATTCCATTTGGACACGACGATGTGGGATGAATGAGCCGGTGCATTGTCGTGGTGAAAAAGCACTTTTTTCCGCTGCAAACGAAGCCGTTTCTCCTTCAATACTGCATCGAATCAGTTCAATAAATCGCTGTAATATCGCCCCGCGATCATCCTTGCCTTCTGCAGATAGTTGATGATGGTCACACCTTGGGAATCCCAAAAAAATGATCGCCATTACCTAAATGATGGAATACATCCGCCATGAACCTCTAGCAAAATATTTCGAATTTCAGTGGCGGCTTTCCCAGCCATCCAAAAGTGTTTTATCACTGCACGAAATTCGATTTTTGACTTGCTACATAAAACACACTCTGAAGCAACAACTACTGACAGTAGACGTCTGAAATTTTGATAGTTGCCATAGACGAGATTGTTCTTGCCGACCAATGAATCCTCTTCCACCTTCGTGCGCCATCTCTTGCCGATTCCGGAAACATCTCAGGTCGCTCTCGTATCCTATTAACTCTATGCCACAAATATTTAAAATTTTATACTTTTTTCAATATCTGATTGTGTTGAGGTGTTTTTAAACTTTTTATAAAGAAGTTCTAGCGAGTGATTTCTTGAGTTTTCCATGCTATGATCACACTTTCGTTATAAGGTGAAACAATACTTGCAACAAATTATCTCACTTGATACACATCTGGTTGAGATATAGCAATGATAATTACGGTAATTGGGTTTTTTTTCAGGCTGTTTTGTTCTTATCAATTTATTGACTCCGTTAAACTATTTGTATACCTATATTAAGTTTTCTTCTAAGTGTAAGTATACAAACTAATGCTAACTAATTAATACTTACTTATTCTACTACTCGCTACAATCGCCATATCTACCATATAAACGAAGCAGATATTGACGTGATACTTAGCACCATTAACAATATGAGAGGGACACAAACACACCTTAGATTAAATCCACCCACAAATTGATAAACTTTAAAAACTCCGTCTAAGCAACTTGAACTACGTTCGCGAAACAAGCGACGACTAATGAGTCATATTACGTACACATACGTATAGATAGAATGCTTCGTAATGATTAGACATGTGGATATGTGTAAACCTGTCCTAAACCGCAAAAATAAAGTGAACTAATACACATCCTGTCTACGGCATTAATTTTCACGAAAGATTACGTAAATTCATACGTTTCCTATATCTTCCGGTACTGTACCCATATTTATACACTCCGCAATAAATTATCGCATAATTCATTATTTTAGAACAAGAATGATTTTATGACTAAGGGAACTTTTAAATATATCCTAATATACTCCAAGAAACAATTATATAGGGACCAAATGAAAATAGAAATTTATATTCCAAATTCTTATCAAGCAAATATGATAGATATTAGATTAGATAGATATTAGAAGCCAACCCGATATTTATTTATTACGATGAAATTATAGTACTGGGGAATACAAATCATTTAGCACAAAATTTATAAAATATGGCGAGGTGGTTTACAAAATCTTTGTGATTTACCTACTATATTATACTATTATATATGATTTACCTCCTCTATTCTCAAAGATACCAACAAACTAGTTCGGTGAGGCCTGCAAATAGTTGTCTATTTAGCAGCACATTATAAAGGTTTTATAGGGTAATTTATTTATTAATTGTTAAGGACTTAATATCGTTTTTGTGTTTTTGTGAATGAATTTTGAGTTTCTAAGGAAATGTATTTTGTTTTATCCATTTTCTTTACTACTTTATGTATTTTATATGATTTTTATCTTCTTTGCAACCGTATGGGTTAGTATTATCACCTTATTTACATTTAGAATATTACTTTATTTTCATTTTTGTTATTTATTTTGCTCTCTGTAGAATACATATGGAATTTTATTTTAATATGTATGTACATTACGCATTGTATATGTATGCAAGCCGGCCATTCACAATACTCTAGCTAAAAGTGCCTAATTTAAAAGTCATTAAGCGCAACGTCGTCGAACTAATAATGGGAGTTTCCTTAATATTCAGTATATACAAGCATAGGCAGTCGACTCCCGTGTGACGGTCTAGGTATTAGCAATCGTGCACTCTCGGTCACCTTTTATACCTCGTCGTAACGTTTACAGTAACGTCGTCGGACGAATATTGGAAATTTCTAATAGTTTCAAGTTTTGGCGGGAATTGTCGAGGACGTTGTCGTCTATACATTCATTTACTCTTCTGTTGCGATTCTGGCGGGAGTCATTCTGGTAAGGTTGTCGGAGCGCATGTATAGATTTCTCTATTAAGTACAAATCCTCGACTTTCTATTATCGTACGACGAGGCTACTGTGTCCGTTGTCGTCTATACATTTATTTAGTCTTCTGTTACGATTCTGGCGGCAATTATTTTGGTAAGGTCGTCGGCGCGCATGAATAGACATCTTCTACAAGTACGATCACTCCGCTTCTTGTTGACGGTCGTTGCGGCCGCGGCGCCCGTTGTCTTCTGGACGTTTGTTCAGTCCTTTGTCGTATCAGGACTTAGACATTATTTCATTAAGTTGTTCGTCGTAGCGGACGAGTTTCACGGACCATTTATCTGTATGTAATGTCGGCTTCATCGCTCCGTTTTCCTTGTCGGTGCGCATTTCGCACATTTGCTGGCTACTGGCTTTTTCCCTTCTTTGGGGCGCAGTAGCAAAGAGCTAAAGATTGCACATACAGTATTATTTCAAACAAGAACGCCTGGGTAGCTGTCACATTACTTTTGTTTTGAGATCGGCTATTATCGCTACTGTCGCCCTCGACCAGGCGTTCAAGCTCTAAGAGATAGGGTGGCTTCCCCTATAAATGTGTAAATAACGAACGTATTTGGTTCGAATACAAATACAAGCCAATGATACAGGGCCAAGTCCCTTAGGCAAATTTAAAACAAGGAGAACGTATTAGGCTCTCGGATGGGGACATATAAATAAGCATAACACGGAGATGCGCTTATAAATTTAAGAAGTAAATGGGGTTGGTTCCCTTATAAAAAGGTAGTGGTGCATGCATAGAGGCATTAGTACATGCCTCCAACAAAGCTTCTGTGGAAGCATATAAGAATTTAACACTTTAAACACAATTAAAACATAGCTTTGCAACGTACATGCTGAGGCGGTACTTTATATTGCTACCAAAGGAAAACATACATATACACATGCTAATGTACATTACATGTATAAGAGAGCTCAAGTAACTGCAATTATTGCAAATATATATATATATATATATCTATATACGTACATAGTAACTGTACATAGGCAAGAGTGGACAACCTTTCATCTAGTAAATAAGCTAACATACTCTACAAGTAAGTATTGGTCAAGTAATTCAGGAATTTACGAGCAGGCTACAGCGGCGCTGTTCTTCAAACCAGAAGAACGTAACATTAATAGCGGATTTCTTAAACAAAAAGTGTTTTCACTAAATATAGAATAGCCAAAAAAATTACTTCTCTTTCCTATAGATATTTCAAATACATGAAATTTAATTTGATTTTTACGGTTATTATATCGTATTACTCGATCACATGAAAGCATTGTAGTGGGCTTGGTAATTAAATTTCCAATTAAACTGCCAAACATTAATTACCAATTATGGATACGCTGTGCATGCGAAATATGAATCTGCTAATAATCCGCCCCGTTTCAATACGAGCGTTCGATCAGATACAGGCAAATACAAGAGACAATAAGACTAACATAGCACTGTTTTGTGTTGGTACAAAACAAATGAAATATAAAACTTGATTGATATTTTGATTTGGTACCTTCCCAGTGTACGAAATAATTAATAATTTCATAGTCGTTACGGTTGTCGGGTTCCGCCATGTCACAAGGTTTTTTTTGTCCCTGACGTTTCGCGAACAACTGCGGTTCGTATTTTCAAAGGTACTCAGCACGTCAGGGATAAAAAAACTTGTGATACGGCGGAATCCGACAACCGTTACAACTATGACTAACGGTCGTGAAAGTCTGAGATACTATTTAATTAATAATTTGTTCGAGAAGCGCTTCAGTACGAATGGTGTCACAGTATGCGTCAGAATAAGCACTACAGAAAATTTTCGCGCTTATTTAATAGAAAATGGAACTTTCACTGGCCAGAAATGGCTGGATAAGATTCAGCTACCCATTGTTCTCTGGTATGCAGCAGTAGTGGGGGAACAGTTCATTCTTACTGATTTCATGTACATTACCGTTCATATTAGTCCAGATCCCGAGTAAAATGTTCTAAACTCTACTAAAAGAATATCGATTAGAAAATGATTAAAATCCTATTATATTTTATAGCCCAATATAGTAATTTTAAGAATAATTCTCATCGCCACAAATTGGATTTTTTTTGGAAACAATATTGCAGGTAATACGTTTACAATACTCTCTGGGGTGGAGCAAGCCACCCGAAAGTATATTGTGTATTGATAAATGGTTTAGTCTCGAAATAAACCTACTTGCCCGTGCGTTGATGTTTGTGTGAACCTGAGTAGTGTTATTGAAATGCCGAGACAAAAATCGACAACTTTAGAAAAAAGCTCTGTAAATATTGTTTTTTCATCAAGAAGGTTATTCAGTGCGTCAAATTTTCGAAAAAATACATGTTAATAAATCGACTGTTAGTGATATCATTTGGAAACACAAACGCACGGGTAGTTTAAGAGAACGGATACGTTCTGGTCGTAAGAGAATAACAAGTCACGCCGACGAAGAGCGTATAAAATTGGTGAGCAAGCGAAATACGAGACTGACAGCATCAGAAATCGCCCGCCCAAATGAATCGCGATCGTGCAAGAAAAATTTCTGTTACTACGGTGAAAAGAAGATTAAAAACTGCAAATCTTTACGGCCGCATTGGTACAAAGAAAACCGTACTTCGACTGGGAAACAGGTAAAAATGGCTACAGTGGGCAGAAACATAGAAATTGGACAGTATATGATTGGATATGGGTTCCATGGACTGATGAGTCAAAGTTTGAGATGTTCGGACAACCAAACTGTGTTTTTTGTAAGAAGAGCGAAAGGCCAAAGAATGTTGGACGATTGTGTAGAACCAACTATCAAGCAAGGAAGAAGTTCTGTGCTTATTTGGGGATGTTTCCTACGCTGGTACAGGAGACTTGAAGCGAATCGAAGATATTTTTGCGAAAATAGGGTTATTTAGAAATACTGCAAGATAATGTAATACCATCGGCACAACGTCTAAGCGCCGGAAATTTTGTATTCATGCAGGACAACGACCCCAAACACTCAGCAGTAGTATGTAAAAGTTTCTTGAACGAAGAACAAGATAATGGCACTTTACAAATAACGACATAGCCGCCACAAAGCCCAGATCTAAACCCCATCGAGCTGTTATGGGATGAATGGGACAAGCGGGTCTGAAAAGCATGACCTAGCTCCATAGACCACCTGGGGAACATAAAATATGTCAAAATGCATATACAACTGGACATTTCGATGTTTAGATTGTAGGAAAATTATCCATCATGGCGAAATCCTTAATATTCTAAAATTAGGGGAGGATTTACCAATACACTTTTCACACGTTTTCAAATCTTTAGGAACGAATACCGTCCAGGTTAGTCCTCTTGTGCCAATTTTGGTTTTAGAATCGTATTCTGTATGATGATAGCATTCGGTGAGATGTGAACCCAATTCAAGATGAGCGAAACTTCGACGAAATTTCAAAGCTCCTTATGTTTTTTGCGTAAAATAGAAGTCATTTAAAATATGACTGACAGCACTAGAAATTGCCGCCGAAATTAACCTCTTTTTTAATTTATTTGAGCGTCGGCACTAATATGGACGGTAGCGTACATATACTTTCAACAAACCTCTGCTCTACTTCACTAATTTAATTTAAAATAAATAAATTTACTAATTCGTCCATTTTTGACAATAATCAATGAATTATTCGAACGTCCTAATTGATTAGAAGTAAAAGACTAATCAGCTGATAATTTTCCTATATCATATTTTACTCTTAACATACTTGTTATCTTCAACAGCAACTCTACTAATTTAACATACAAATCATAATAGCTCTGTTAAACCAACATGGTACGTAAGGGATACATACTTACATAATATATGTTGGTATGCAACATAACATGTACATCCTAACATAACAGCTTTATAACAGCCCATGTTAAGGATACATACTTGGGCTTGATTGTTATATTTTGATTATGGAGACGCTGTATGCACGTGTTGCATTACCAAAGAAGACACGGATTCAGATGATACAAAATTCATGTATTCGTCTCATTTAGGGTAGACGAGGTATAAGTCATATGCTGACATCCACTATTATATTAAATATGTAAAGCCGTCAAATATTACACAATAAACTATTTTATCACAATATAATATTTTAAAAGCTAGAAGACCTAAGTATTTTTACGACAAGATTCGATTTCATGTTCAAGATCACAGAACAAATGTTAGGAACAAGTATCAATTAATCACTCCACAGAACAAAGATATACAAACGAATTTACTCCTATAATCCAGGGCGCATCTGCTAACTAAGTACTTACTGTTTACAGATCAGAGGATTTGAATGTCTACGTTACACACAAAGAATAGGATTCGGCAAGGTTTATTTGCTCAATGGTGACATAAGCCATCATTCTAAATTTCTCCGATTGAGACGTACAACAATAAATTAAATGTTCCGATTATGACTACATTATTTACCCGATAGTGACTGTTACCTGAAGGGAACTTCCACCACTTTTTTCCTTGTATTTTTGTTCTATATTTTTTTTTTACATATTAATTTTTTTTCAAGTAGATCAAAGGAAGAACACCAAATTCTGTAGGCTATTACAGCAGTAGGAGATTTAATCTCTTTGGTTGTAGGTGATATTTATATGCTTAAATTGTGAATACCTCTTGCAATTGTGATGTAGCCAATAAAAACGTATTATTATTATTTAGATACACACTTAGGTTAACTAGGTTGCCATTCTTAAGAGAAATTCCTAGAAATTTGATTTGATGTCTGCCTAAGAGCTAAGTAACCTTTAGAATAATACTATATTTAACCTTCAATATGTCCTAATAACTACATAAAAATGACATAGTATTGTCCATTTCAATTTATAATGCGCAATTATAAATACATCCATTACTGATTTATTGCGATAATTTTTTCATTAATCCTTGATCGTAAACACAAACCTTCAAAGTTTCTGTGCATACTAAGAACATTCTGAAGTTGAAGTATTATTGCATACCACCTACTGTACTCATGCAACTGTAAAAGCTTGCATTCCACATTATATCTTCACACTGTCGCGTATCTATCTTTTATTAGAACAAACAAAGAAACCATATTAATCAATATTATCATAAGCCATCTTTCCTGTGAAAGTAGTATTCAGGCTTTTACGGCCATTGTTACTTACGGCCGGTTTCATAATAAATTTAGCCGCTTTAAATCTTAAAGTCGACTTTAACTTTCAAAACTGGTTTCATAATCTCACTTTAAAGCCAAAGGTTATTTAAAGGGTCCTTTAAGTTAAAGCCGCGATTTGGCCACTTTAAGCAGTTAACGTTTACTTTATAAACTATTCGACATGCCTCAAGCGTTAAATCAACAGCAGTTTAACCTAACCTGCTATTGCTTTGAAAATAATTTTTTAAAAATGTACCCATTGGACTGAAGCAGTTTAACGTCTATAGATGAAATAAAAATAATAACTAGAGTTGTTGTTTGGGCTATTTCCCCATAGCTCATTGAACTTCTATTGTAGAAGTAGAAATAGTTGCAGGAAGGCGAAAGGTATATAGAATGAGGGTGAATTTTTTTTAAATTATAGTAGTTAAAATAATACAAGGTATATTGTAAGGTAGTTATAATATTGTTTGTGTTGCCAAGAAGTGGCTAAAAGAAGCACGCGATAAAGTTTTCAGTACCAACACTATGCGAATACATAACAAAAGTTACTAGCATTCAGTGTGACCAATACATAATTTTATTAACATGTTGTCCTAAAGTCGACTTTAGCTAACGGAGTTATTACCTTTTTGAAACGCATCTACTTAAAGTCGACCTTAAAGTTTGCTTTAACTTTAACGGTTCTTTAGTTAAAGGCGCTTTTGGGTGTCTCTTATGAAACCGGCCGTTACTCTTCGGTGGTTGGATTCTTTCCCATGTAGCATCTTTCCTGTTCCTTTGAAGCTTCTAATACTATCCATCCAGCATGTACTAACAGGATAATTATGAAATGGTCAGTGGTAAATACATTAGTAGTTATTGTCGCCATCCTATGCTGTACTTCCAAACCAGCTATACCTATACTCATAATTATTGACCGCCGAATGTCTTCCATTACGTAAAAATCATGCGAAACGTAGTGGGATGTGATGAAGATTAGCGTCATGTAACTAAATGCCGCGAGCGAGCTTTGTAATCCGGGACCGAAGGCATTGAACCCTACAGCATTAATTGTTAGTATGTGCGAGCGACAGGCAGGCTAATGTGTTGTTCTAACGTGCGATGTTTATTCATGCATAAATGCAGAATTTCCGTACACACGGCTTACCGCTCCGACGTAGTATAGAGCGAAGAGATATGTATAACGTACAATGGAACCGTGACGCGGCGTGAGATGCAGATTATGTCAATCTTTATTCTCGAATTGGAGAATCTGCTCGTATGGCTCGGTACGGTGGCGCGAACGATCTCTCTGCCTCGCCTAGCATCGCTATCACTCATCATCTCGTAGGAATTTTGCAAAGGAGTTGACGGGAGACAGCACAAAACAAAAACGGAGAGAACAGTTTCATGCAAGTAGATCTAAGCTCCAATTTGGACTTTGACGCGATAAAATTGTTAGCAAAAGGTATTTCTCATACTATGGCTGTCATCTCGTTACACTGTTGCATATAAGCTATTCTGTAGTGTTCTAATTAATTTAATCGAATTTTGACATGGAAAATGAGGAATTTTTATACCTAACGAATTATCTTCTCTTGAACAAATCCTTTTATCGCAAGTAATTTGTTGTTCATTTAAATGACAATGTAACAACAATATAATATATGCAGTGCAGTAAAAATAATGCAGAAACGACCATTACCTGTTACGGATGGAGATTATCAAAAGTACAAACAAGACAAAAGAAGAACAAAGGAAAAAAAGTAGTTAGAGGAAGACGAAACTGTTTGAACAAGAGATCAAAAACGAAATAGGGATAGAGGACAAATGGAAAAGATTTAAAAACAATATACTAAAGGCTACACAAGAAAGCCTTGGTATATCAATAATAGCAAGTACATACACAAAAAGAAGCAGTAGGTGGACAGCAGAAATACAACACAAACTTAAAGATAAGGAAAATAAATAATACAGATACAGGCATAGCAGAAAAGAAGAGGATTATAAGAAAAAAAAATTCGTGGATAGAGTTTGGACTAAAACTGAGAGACAATTATAGAGAAAACCAAAGATTATTCTACGGAACAATAAAACAATTGAGACAGAAGAAGACACTAAGATTGAAAAATATAAAAGTTGATAAGGGAAATATACTGACTGGGGAAAAAGAGATAACGAAAAGATAGAAACAGTACCTCGAAGAACTCACAAAAATAAAACAAGATAGATATATAAGTCAAAAAGACCAAATAGCAAAAAACGACGAAGAAAGTATCACACAAATAAGAGTTGAAGAAGTTAGAGAAGTAGTTAGCAAACTGAAACTAGGAAAGGCGGTCAGGGAGGATGTAATTACGGCTGAAATGATAAAATATATAGGAGACAAAGGTAACAAGAAACTACTTGACCTCTTAAACAGCATCATAATAAAAAAAGAAATACCTAAGGAATGGGATATGGGAATAATTATGCCCATATACAAAAGAGGAGGTACAAAAGGATGCTCAGATTACAGAGGAATAACGTTAACAACCATCTCAGGAAAAGTGTTGACGAGAATACTAGAAAAAGGACTCCGAGGGAAACTGGAAACAACATTAGAAGATACTCAACATGGATTCAGCAAAGAAATAAGCATCCAAGACTTAATATAATAGAAGAATCACTGAGGAGAGGCAACTGAGATGGCTTCGACATATACATAGAATAGAAGAAGATCGCAAAATGATGAAGCCAAAATAGGGAATAAAAAATGAATACGTATACCCCGAAAGATCTGGAAAGGAGAAATGTATAGAACATTAGAAAAAAGAAGTATGGGATGGATTGAAGCCAAATAATTCGCCTAGAATAGGAAACTGTGGAAGGCAAAAATAAGAGAATGGTAGTCTGACACCGCAAGATTCAAGGGACATAGGATCAAAAAAAAAAGAACAATCGCATTAAACTAACAAATGAATTAAGAACAGAATGTTAATTCAGTGATACTAAAAAAGCAAGAACTAAATGGGACAACAGTATAAACCATGCGCAGATGTCAACAAAAAGGACTCTGAATTAATCTATTGGTATTTTTAGTCATATGCATAACGGATGCTATAAGTCAAGTATGGGAGGCCTTTGACAGGTTGTGGGCCAAAGTTTAGTGTGGAAATACGTTCGCGGACCGCGTTTAAAAGTGCATCTTAAATTAGTGTTCATAATTTTTAGCGATATATATCAGACATGAAACAATGAAAAGAATAAGTACAACATTGTAATTAAATCGTGAAATTTGGTAAGTAGTGTAATATTTTTTTTTAATTGGGTTCTTCAAGATGTTTCGCGGGCCGAATCAAATCTTACAGCGGGCCGGATCCGGCCCGCGGGACGGTTGTTTCCCACATATGCTAAAGTGGTATACTTATTTTATATTGCAGGACCTCAAACGCGGGAAAATGACTACTTAAGGTACTGAGGTACTACAAAATTAATTCTGGAAAAAAGGGGTAGATCATTAATAGTGTGGTTAATTAGCTTAAATACAAAATGGCTGCTAAATTCCTTCCTTCGATCCGATAAGAATACAAAACCATGTCTCCTCAGGAGGGTCGCATAATCAATTGTGAAAGAGAAGTATTTTAAAAATTGTTTTTGCAATCCTTACAGTAGCATGAACAATAAACCAAATGTAAATTGGTTTCTAAGTGGCACGCCACTTTTTTTATTTCCGTGTCTTATACTGTTTATATGGTTTATACAGTCGTATTTGTCCCAGCAAATCAACTTTACACATGCTTGTACTAGCATTAAAAAATAAATCGGGAAATTCACCGATAGATTTTTTCAATGCGTTAACCAGTGATAGTTTTTATCCTTCCATACGTTTGACATACTTCACTATATATTTAAAAATCGAAAAACAATACAATGTTAAGTCGATCAACTACCTCACGTCAGGAACACAGAAGAATTAATGTCATGCGTTGATAGTCACCTCCGACTATCCTACTTTTTATGCATTTACTTTGAAAGCCAATAATTAAAGAAGAATGTTTAGTTACATCACTTCTTTGTTGTCTTTTTAGGTAAATTGATTAGGATCATACTCTTCCATGTATTACAACAGGAATTGATGTTTTTTTTTCTTCATTTCACCATTATACAAGGTATTGCGTGTAATAGTTAAAAAGACGGATGAATTAGAAAGCCTTTTTAAATCCCCTTAGACTAAAAAGAAAATAAATTACCTCGATCACAGATGACTCGTTTTCAAATAGACCTCAATTCCTCATTTCATATATCCTATCGAATCGAATAAACCCGCCTTTTAAGCAACATTATCCGCGTTATCGTAATCTTTCATCTACGATATTAAGAGACCTGGACCGCCGTTGCAATTTATATGTTAATGTTAATACCCTGACGTAGAAAATAACATTTCTTTATACGCTATTTCGTATACCGTACGTAGAAATACGCAACGTGTAAAAGCTACTTTTTCTTTTCTATTTTAATTAAATCCACTACACGGTGGCTATAGATGAAGGTAACGAGATTGGCTATGTGTGTGTGTTGCGCGTTCAATGGTAATGAGAAACGTATTGGATGGTCGATATAACTGGCCTACCTAATGCAAACAGACCGTGAAATTGGAAAAACTTAGGTTACTGGAAACTTCTACTGCCCGCTACTTTGCTACGTATTATTTGTATATAATTCTCTATACGTTGACCATCGGCATGTCCCGTTTACCAAACCACATAGGAGGTAACTGGTATTAGCGGTAATAGAAAATGCTTTCTAGAGATATTTCTAGATCATACGAGGGCGACCTGAAATATCTCCGGAATCTACAAGAAAAACACGATATTGGTGTGGTTTCTTATTTTTCGATGTAGTCTCCTTGAAGATCGATATACTTTTTCAAACGGTGCTCCAGTCTCTTCAAGCCGTCGGAAAAGTAGGATGATTCGAGCTCTGTAAAATAGTCATCTGTAGCGGCGATGACCTCCTCATTTGAAGCAAATCTCTTTCCTCCCAGTTATTTCTTCAGGTTTCGGAATACGAAAAAGTCGCTGGGGGCTAGGTCCGGTGAATATGGAGGGTGAGCTAATGACACTAATTCGTAGAGCAAATCATTCAATTTAGACACGACGGTGCGGGATGAATGAGCCGGTGCATTGTCGTGGTGAAAAAGCACTTTTTTCCCCTGCAAATGAGGCCGTTTGTCCTTCAATACTGCATCGAATCGGGTCAATAAATCCACTGCTTCGACTGTTCCTAGGTCACCGGTATGTAGAGGTGGACACAAGTCTCATCCACTGTTACGAAACGCATGGAGAAATCCCTTGGATTGCGTTGGATCCTGGCCAGACACTCCTCCGAAACGGTCACCCGATTTTTGCTCCGATTTGAGCAAACGTGGTACCCATCGCGCCGAAAGCTTTTTGATATATAAAATTTCGTGTAGGATATGGCCAGCGCGTTGTTCTAAGATGCCTGTTGTTTCTGTTATCTCTTTCAGCTCCAATCGGCGGTCGGTTAACACGACATCATGAATCTTCTCGACAATTTCATCGTTGGTAGCGGCTTTTGGGCGTTTACTGCGTGGTTCGTCACTTGCACTTGTGAGGCCACGTTTGAACTCGTTCGCCCAGAAGCTGATGGCCGAAAATGATGGAGTACATCCGCCATGAGCCTCTAGCAAAATGCTTCGAATTTCCGTAGGTCTTCTCCCAGCCATCCAAAAGTGTTTTATCACTGCACGAAATTCGATTTTATCCATTTCTTTTTGCGAAACCACTCGACTTGCTACACAAAACATATTCTTAAACAACAACTACTGACAGTGGACATCTGAAATGTCAGTTGCCATCTCTTGTCGACTCCGGAAACATTTCAGGTCGCCTTCGTACTGCCATCGTAAAATTTAATATAGGAATACATTGTTTTCGTGTTTGAATCGATTTTGTAAATAAGTCTTATTGTTATAATTGTTATGAATCTATACTATCAACATTAGATTGTAAATGTAATTCTAGGAAGACTAGCATGAATTTCCTAAATATTTCTAAAAAAGTGCAATACAATATATTATCTGCGATCAAACTTATGAATAGTAGAGTATGTACTGGTCAATGGAAAATGTACATTGGTACAACGTAAATACAACGCAGTAGCCTAAAAGAGTAAATGTTTCGGCAGGTATTATTAATAATCGTTTTATAGGCCGACATTTCATCGATGCAAACAAATATTTACAGTCACTAGAGAACAAAATTATTTCAGCTAGAAATAATTTAAACGTAGATTCAGTCCGGTACCAATGTGATGGTTGATCACCACTATTCGGGAAATCTCCTGCAAATTTTAAACGAAAATGCTCTTGGTAAGCCAGCAAACTAATTGACCACCAAGGTCTGGAAGATTAAAGTTCTCAGTATACAAGAATGTTCTTGTATACTGCTAGTATTGAAGAGCTTAATAATACAATTCTGTAGGCTTCCCAAGAAATTACCTCGTGATAAATTGATAATGTTAAAGAAAGTGAATGCAAATGAATTGTATAATAGATTAGGATGTTATTTGGCTGCTAATTGACTGGTCATTTTAATTTATAAAGCATTTAGAAAGTATTAAATGCTCTTTATAAATTAAAACGTCAAATACGTTAAAGCGGCGTGTACAATTTTAAGTTATTTACTAGCACTAAAGCTGTTATTTTCATGTAAATAACCATAACAGCATTAACTAAATTCACAATATTCGACTTCAAATTATTTCGTAATATTATCAACTAGAGTTTATATAACAACCGAAGTTATAATAGTATAGTGTAGAAGCACATATTTATTTATTTGATCGTTAATTTTTTGCTTTTCAAAATGAAACGTAGTACATAGAAGTATATGTACATAAAATCAAAGACAGTTTTAGGATAACAGGTATTATTTGACTTTAGAATACGATCAGCAAAAGTAAATTCCAATAGAGAAATTGATATATAACAAGATGACAAAGAAACTCTTTGAGTTAATAAATCTAATAGATTGTATTACCAGAGAGCAACAACCTTTGATATTGTTGTGTACCTCCACCATATGCTAATTTCTATACGAGTCTCTTACAGGTACTTACCATAAGCACCTCTTAAATACTACCGTTGTGAAAGTAAAACTTAACGTTTCTTGTTTTGGTTCTCGTCGCAGTCGCTACACGGAAAATTAAACAACTTCCAAATTAACAGTGGTAAAAGTAAGAATAAAAGATTTTAAGTTGTGCACTTTCAATTTGGATATCAAGAACAACTTTCTTTCACGACGCAACCTGTTAATAGTGGTAGGATATTTGTATTGGTATTTGATTCTAGATGTTTGCTGTAATTTTTATATACCGTTCGTCTTTTGCTTATTTAGTGATTGCGCCGTATATTTTGAAATTAATCGGATAATTAAGTTTTTACAGAGAGCATGCATCTACCTTAGGTGTATTTTTGAAAATGTCTCTTCATAGCTGCTAAGTAATTGTTACTTATCCTTCCTAAAACAATAGAACGCCAAGTCCAAACGTCACTACGTCAAAGCGCGCTATGTCGATACCATCTTCTTCTTATTTGCAAGGGATTTGTAAGTATTGGTACAGGGAACAAACTGCTGTCTGATCGATTGCAGGAAGTTTCAATAAAGTTTATAATTCACATTGAAAACATTATTAGAACTTGGTGTGAGAGCGAAATATCCAATGAATTTGATTCGAGCAATGATTCTAATGAAATAAAATTAATTTAACTTAAAACTTGCACACTTGAGTTATTGTTTTCTTCTATTTTTTCACAATATTTAGAACATTTGCATTATATTGTTACTTTGCTTTAAAACGTATTGTGCTGTTATTTTATGTGGTTTTACACTTATGACGAATTCAATAAAACATAAACGTCTTTCGCAATTTTCCTTTAGTATCAATTAAATATGTACATATACCTCTGTTTATACATGGCAGTAATATTTTTGTACCCATAACTCTGACGAAATCTTATGAAATTAATTCTGAAAATATGTTGTGTAAACTTCCGCAGTATTTACTTTCTTTTAAAGAATTTAGGTTTGCGGCTTGAAATCGCATCCTAGTTGTATGGGTCTACCAACGTATTGTTCTCAGTTGCATGAAGCTTCTTCTGGGCTGCTGCATGTCGAAACACTGGCCCGATATATTCCTTATATCTTCATGGATTTCAGTAAATAACACTTTTTTCTTCAGAAGGTAACCAGCGTGATGTGTAAAATTGTCCATTTTTCTTAAAAGTATTCGTCACGTGAACTTCAAAAAGTTCTAATGTAAAGAACTTCATCAAAATGTCGTGGAAGTTTGTAGATTATGGTTATTTAATTCAAACATCTGTAATGATATAAATTGTTGTGCTTTATTTATCAATAATTTTCTTCTATAATTTTACTAGTTCACCTATTGCGGATATATTTTTCGTCGCCGTTAGTTTTTATGTTGGTTGATGTTAGAAGTTGGAGGCGAAGTACCGTCAGTACTCCTTCTTTATGAAATTTTTGAACACAAATATACAATCTGTACTTTTAAAAGGTTTACAGATATCTACTTTGGGTATCCTTTAATAACTAATTATTCACAATTTTCCTTGTTTAAAAAAAAAAGGAGTCCCTTCAACAACACTTGCAGAGGAGACGTAAACTTTACTATCGTTCATCTTATATATCGCTTTTCGTAAACATATTTCTTATGTAAATAAATTTTTCTAAATTTCATCTTTACAAGACGTTTAATATACAGTACTCACACATTGCATGAATATGCATTATTCCTAAATTGTACTCATAATCTTTGAAATATCTCGCACGACTGGCAGCAATTTCCTTTATAATGTCACACATGTCGAGTATGTGGGTGTATACTGAGTGGCCTACAATACAGGCGTCCAGGCGAATCAATGCGTTGCCATGGATATAAAACAAAAAAAGAACAGACAGATGAAGATCGGGAACAAAAGTGAGAGATGTTGGCATCTTTTCTCCTCAGAGGTTATAGACGTCGAATCTTGTTAATTTCTTCAAAATTAATTCTATCTTTCGATCTCATATTTAGTTTCGTAAATTAATTAGAATATTTCAAGTTTAGCTAATGAGGGATTGCCTTAGGTTTTCTGTAAAAACATTTTCTTTTGTAAAAAAGCGGTATATATATATATTTTTATTTTGTCAATATTTTTTTTTTTACTTAACATTTGGTATTTTAATTTAGAAAACATTTTCACTTAATTCAAAACAAATAAGACAAAATTTTAATTCAAAGAACCCAGTTAAAAATTTTAACGGGCCTGAGATTTTCCACTACACATCGTACAGTCAAATATTTTTACTAGAAAATACGAATGATGTCTTTTAAGTTTTGCATTCTGAGACAAAAAGAATGCCACCAATCTAATGTCAATGCTAAAAATTAACTTCCATCTTTAGTAAACCTAAAGCCAAAGTTTCAACATAATACGTTTAGTAGTGTAGCTACAACGAACTGTCAAAATTAAGTTAGTTGAAAACTAGAACATTTTCGCGCAATATTTTTTATAATTTTCGAAGGCAATTATCTCAACAAGAATGCCTTGGTGAGTTGGTTTGTGTTTTCGGCAATAAAGCAGCACATCAGTTAAAGTCAGTTAAAAAAAGTCGATGCTGTGTGCAATTGGGAATTTCCGTCATTGGGAATTTCGCACCTCAATCCGAAAAATGTTGCATGAAGACTTGTGTGTAAAAAAAATAATTTTCCGTTGAATACTGCATTTGTTGACTGAAAAACAGAAAGCACCTAGGGTGTATTGGTATCAGAGAACCCTTAACCGCTTCAACGCCGTAAACCCTAAAAACGTGAACATAAACGACAGTCGTCTGTTGGGGTGTTCCAGTCGACAAAGGTCATCCATTCTCGAAGTGTCTCCATGGCATTTGTCTCAACAGCAGGTCATGTAGCAATAATTCCTCTGCAAGATGAAAGAACTGTTACTGCTAATTCACAGATATAACAGTAAACTCCACTCACACAAATTAATTAATTATGCGGAACGCAGCGTTTCGAGAGCACGTGGGCTCCCATTGTCAACCGTGTTACTGCCAGTTGATAAAGAACCATTTGTTTGTCACAAGTCATCGCTGAACTTCGAAAAAAGCCACCCCGAACGACGAGTCATCTTCCACCAATATAATGCATGCTGGCACACAGCACGCTAGACAGTTGAATTATTAACGCAACAGAACGTCAAATTATTATACCAGCCTCCGTACAATCCGGAACTATGTCCCAGCATTTTCCCACGAGGACGCATTGCGGGGTAAAAGATGCCAATCATTAGAGGGAGCAATCGACGCATTCAAAAACGCAATTTTGACTGTATCAAAAAGCGAGTGAAATAACTGCTTCCAAGGTTGGTTCGAACGCATGCAAAAGTGCATTAATTTTCATGGAGAAGAGCTGTCTACTGTTTTATTCCGGCTCTATCTGAAAAACTTAAAAAACAACCCTAATATCCTACGAAGTATTGTGAAAACTTTTCATTTTAATGTGTCTGCCTTTTTCGTCGTACTTTTCCAAAATCCCTAAAACATTTCGCGATTTACATTTAGACTGTCTACAGAAGCGATAGTTCCGCTTCCGCGAAAAGATATCCAGGATTTGCATTTATATAAACGTTTCAAAAATCCACTTATTCGCGTATAAGTCTAGGATGATGCAACGATTTATTCCCAGGACGTATAAACGTATCGATATATGTATGCACATGCATACACAAGTTACATGCCAGCTTTTTCTCTCCTGGGACAAATTTTGCAGCAAATCTATCGCAAACGCTGGAATATACGAACGGGATTAAACTGAATGAAAATAAAAAAAACCCTGAAATGGTTGCAGTAATCCAGCGGAATGCAAGTAATAAATGCACATAGTGAATGGATAAATTATTCCGTAACTGATAACGGTGGACGTTTGTATCGTTGAATAGTTGATTTGCATATTTATTAAATGTAAAACTATGCAAGTTATAAGTTTATTAAAAAAGAGGTTTCCAAAGTTTTTTTTGCAAATAGTAATCAAGGTTGTATTAGCGCAAGATATTGTTTTAATTTGTATATGTTGGACGTATATGATATAAAAGCGCTTTATTTTATCGTAAATACCTTTTCTCATTACGGAATGGTTCTGATTTGAAGTGTAATTTGATGCAAACGTCATATTCAGTAGAAATGAATTAGTAGTATCCTGAAATGAACAAATCTGGATTAAAAACTACAAATTATCACTCTTATTAAACGTAAAGAAAAGGCATTTTATCTATATGGGGATTTGTATTAATCAGTCTCACAAATATTTTTGTAACTTATCTAATTCGAACATCTTTATTAAAAGTTTACCCTACTTACCGTTCAATGAATTGTTTTGTAGCCCACGTAGATAATTTGGTATTTGCCGAGTCTCCATTTTGGAATTTTGACTCTAAAAATACACCTCTTGAAAGATAAGGAAAAACCCATAATCGCGTATTTTAAAATGTTCAAATGCTAAAGAATTACATTGTACTTCCATACATTAGAATTTATATCCTTTTAGGTATTGCATCTCAATATAAGTTCTATATCGTACTCCAATGTACAGACATAGGAAAGAAGTTACTGTACTTTACACTAGATTTACACGATTGACACTGTAATATTAAGTGATTTGTTATGCAATCGAAAAATACATATTTACAAACTGAGAAATTCTTAAATCAAAAACAATTTACAGTCTTGATAGTGTAAATAATTCCAGAAACTACAAGCAACACTTAATTTTTATATTATGAAATTGTGCTTACGTGGTTGTACGTATTGGTGATAGTCATTGACTCTAATATACACTAGCGCTCAAAAGTGTTTAGGCACTCTCACTGACAGCAAAAATGTACAAAAACTCAGTAAAAATGTTAATAATATGTTTTATGTACAGATACACGTACATGAATAAAAATATATTAAATAAGTGTGAAAATTAAAACGTTTAATTTAAATTTTGCTTTCATCTATGTGACCTCCTCTTGATTTAATAATTGCAGCACACAATCGAGGCATTCTCGCAATAAGTTTTGCCAGAGTTTCTTGTGTTATTGAGGTCCAACTCGATTGCAATTTGTTCCACACGTCAGTAGCTGATGTCGGAGCCGATTTCCGTACTTCCCGATCTAGTTCTTCCCATAGTAACTCGATTGGATTCAAGTCGGGGCTCTGGGGAGGCCATTCCATAACTTTGAGAGTTCCTTCCTCTTCTAAATGGCGTAAATAATCTTCACATAATTTAGAGGAATGTTTTGGGTCATTATCTTGCTGGAAGATAAAATTTTGACCCAAAAGTCGAATTCCGGAAGGTATTGCGTGGTTCTCCAAAATTTCGCGGTAGCCTTCTTTTTTTTAATATACCGTCAATTTTCCTAATGTCCGCTACACTAGTGCCAGCAAAACAGCCCCAAATGATGATAGAACCTCTACCATGCCTCACGGTAGCACCAATACACTCTTCTCTGGCACTTTCACCCACAGATCTTCTTACGAATATGCATCGTCGGGTTCCGAACAGCTCAAATTTGGACTCATCCGTCTACAGGCCGTTGTTACACTCTTCTATGGTCCAGTGTTGGTGTTCACGAGCCCATTTAAGTCGCTTTTGCTTGTTTTGTTTGCGTAGTAATGGCTTTTTTATCGCAATACGTCCATGGAGCCCGGCTTTCTGTAGGCGACGTTTGACTGTAGAAACACTGACTAGTTTTTGGTGACCAACATTTAATTCTGCGGTGATTTCCGGGGCTGTTTTGCGTCTATTTAACTTGCTGGTAACCACTATTCTGCGATCATCTGCAGATGTTGTCGCTTTTGGCCTTCCACTCCGTCTTTTATTAAGAAAACTGCCAGTTTCCCGATATTTTTTACGTTATAGTCAACCGTAGAGTGGTGTATTGTCATTTTTTTTGGCAATTTGTCGATTACTTATGCCACTTTTATGGTAAGCTATTATAAGCGCACGTGTTTCCGAATTAATTTCTCTTCGCGGAGGCATTTTAAAAAATTGTCACGCGATATTTCGCTCACGCCGTGAATAGAGTAAATATCACACTGCAACTGACCATAGGTTACAGATTTCACTATAATCTTCTAGGATGGTAATTTAAACATGACTACCTACAATCTAACAGATGACTAAATTTACCCAGTAAATTCAGAGGGATTGTTATTGTAATTGCACCGCAATAAACAGTTTATGGTAATCCGACCAAGTGCAGGTGAATGATAGTAAACCTTATGCGATATAATGGGTGTTTATCTTACCGAGCTACATTTTAAATACGTATTTCATTTTATTATAATGTTTATTTGGTAAACATAATACTATATGAATAATCCATGAAAACAGGGGTGCCTAAACACTTTTGAGCGGTAGTGTATGTATGTACACATTAGCTTTATAATTCGGAATATACGAGGGCTGTATTTTAAATTTTGAATGTAGAGCTGGAATAAAACAGTAGGCAGCTTTTAAAGACTCTAGTTTCTCGAAGTATTCTCCATGAAGATTAATACACGTTTGCGTGCGCTTGAAATAATTCTGGTAGCAGTTATTTCACTTGTTTGTCGGTAGAATTAAAATTGCATTTTTGAAGGCATTGACTGCTCCTTCCGACGATTAAAATCTTGTCAGTCCATTGTCCGCTTTCGGAAAGGTAAAGAAATCGCTGGGATTTAGGTCCAGAATGTGCTAAAAATGGTCTAACAATTCGACGTTTTGTTGCGTCAAAAATTCAAAACCCTTGCGTGTTGATTGCGAACTTGCATTGCGTTGGTGGAGGATGATTCGTAGTTCGGGGTTGGTTTTTCGAAGCTAAGCGACGACAAATTTTTTACACACAATTCTCCGTGCAAAATTTTTTAAAATGAGGTCTTTGTAATCCACAGTAACGTCTTAATCTCGCGATATTTCATATTGTGATCTTTGTTGACGATCTTGCGCACAGTATCGGCATTTTTTCTGAGTGACTGTCTGCGGTTGAATTCTCTACACCAACGAGAAATTGTCGATTGATGTGGCGTTTGATTGTCGAAAACAAAAACCAATTCAGCGAGGTGTTCTTGTTGAGTGAGTCAATTTTTAGTGCTGACATTTCATTAGTGGCGCCCTCTATGCCACACTATGCAAAACTTAAAACACATCTACCGTATTTCTTGTTATAAAAGTGGTGTGCGATATATTAATTTAAACTGTAATTTTTAGTTACCATTATCTAACCATCAACCAAAAATTTAGAAGTTAAGTGCTGACCACTGCTATTTTCGTTATTATCATTCCTACAATGCACGTAAATTTGACACAGTATTTATGCCTGGAATGCTGATTAAAATGCAGTTAATAAAGAAACAATAACATAACGTACTTTACAGAAAATTAGAATGTTAATATTGCTCCAATAGAACACCTGTATATACGTTAAAAAAAGACAATTTAATTCGTAAGATAAAAGTTTTAATATACTTTATAAATCTTAAATAGGTTTATGGAAACAAAAAAACAGATTCCATTGTGTAGAAAGTACAATAGATTTTTTATATTCCGAATAAAAATAAACGTTATACCTTGGTAAAGTATTACAAATACACAGTGAAATGGTAAAAATACTTTTCATTAGAAAACATACGATTTCATTAATTTCTGACAATAACCTGAAAAAGAGTGAATTCTAGTATAGTAAGCAAAATATATCTGGTCTATAAAGATTGATATTTTACCAGATGTGTACATGAAAAAATAATGCACTTTTGTACCTTTTTCAAAATGAATTTACTATAACAAAAAGCGCATTAAACTCTAAAAGGATATGTGAAACGGTGATATTTTGCATCTGAAAATTGCTTGGGAAAGAAAGGATTTAATAACTAAAACACTTAAGTATAGAGAATTTTCCATAACATAGACATCAAATGTCATATAAAATTAATAAAAGTAACATTTCAACCAAATTATTTATAACGTATCAAATCTCAAATCCCTTATATTCAAATATTTCAAGATATTATCGTCAGTTGACCTTTTCGCTGGGATATCCCGCACAATCTACAGCGTTTCCTATTTGTGGGATAGGTTTAAGTACTACTCTTTTGCATTGTAGACGGGTGCAAGGTCATGCTGCCGTAATTTCGACAATATTCGCAACCTTCATACTTTACAGTTTTACTTTTGGTTAGATCTGATAAAAAGACAGAGAGATTATTATTAAATACCCAGCAAAATACTGCAAAATTTATAAATGTACACACAAATATTTCCAAACATGCACTTAACTTATCTTTAGATAGAAAGTACGTGATTAGAGTACCACAAAATTTTTTTTGGGGACAGAAAACAGCGAAAATGAGTTTTAATAGACTATGTACCCGAATTTGTCTGATTAGAAGATATAATATGATCACATAATAATGATTCCCTACAAACGTGGGTATAAAGAAAGCTTTATTACTCGTTAGAAAGGAGAATAATGTTTTCTTATTTGTAGCACAAAACTAGCACAAAATCTCATGACCAAAATTAGAAAATTCCAATGTGATCACGCTGGAATATGCCTAGCATGATAACATAGATTTGCTAATTACTACATTATAGGTGCTGACACAAGCTTTTTTAACGGCAGCACAAAACCGCAAAAAATTACGTAGTAGTTGAATTTTAGAAATTCTGAGGTGGTAGTACCGAGGATATGCGGGTTCTACTTCCTTTTTTGATTTTAAAATTAGTATACTAGTAAAGTCATTATTGTTATTAATTCTTGTAATGCATACAAAACAAAAGTTAGATGATTCGGCTGACAAACCAACCTTATTTTCCTTTACCACCTCCTTACGGTGTATTCATTTAAACGTTGCGAACGTAAAAAATTGTAACGATAATACGACGTTCCTCGTTCTTGCGTTCGAATGCGCTCCTTCGAACGTCTTTTTTCTTCGTGCCCATCGACTAGAAAGTACATTTTATAACTTTTGCGTCTCGAATGCACAATACGACGGCGACACGCCATACATACAAACATACACGCTAAAGATGTAATTACAAGCTTTTCGCGATGTGCTTTCAGAAACAAAAGTATCGCACCTGCATCCTGTACATGTGCATTCTCACATCGAGTGTGGTTTCGTGTACTTCTTTTATACAACAAACCGAAATTTCCCCTGTGGATGTTCTTTAAATAGCGTTGGCGTGAAAGAACTTGGTATTGTGAGCTTGTATAGCATTGAAATAAGACGAGAAATTAAAGTTTATTGAAAAGGTACTATAAATAATGACGGATGTAATAATAATAAACGTGCTGAAATAGAAGCTTTGTTTTTGCCATCTGTAGCGACGAAGACCTCCTCATTTGGGGCATATTGTTGAAACCATGTCCCGCATGTTATAATCGTTGGAGCGTATTCACCATATCCTTCTACTAGCAAACGATGGCTTTCATCAGCCTTTTTCTTTTGATTAAATAAGAAAAGTAATGCGTACCGCAAATCTTCTTTCTCAGACACAAAGTTCGACATGATCACTGAACGATAAAGCAAAGACGCTGGTTTTTGACGGACCCAACTTGTGTGTGTTTGTAGTTTAAATGTCAGACGAACAAAATGGCGTATGTGTCAAGTTAATACGTTGTGTACTTTTCGCTGGCGCCATCTCTTAGTTAAACCGGAAAAACTTATGTATACACCTTCGTATACAATATACGGGGGAAGGTCCAGAAGTTCGTGGAATGGAGGGGATGGAGTGGGAATAGGGGCGCTCGCTAGGTGTCATTCTGATTGGCGACTCATCATTAGTATATAAGTTAAGTTGCAGCCCTATTGCGTCAGTCGTTTACGAATAGTTGCCTGCTAGACAAGTCAATCCGGAAGAAAACTGAAACTATGGAGGAAATTGAACACCGTGCTGTGATAAAGTTCCTTACAAAGCAAGGAAGGAACGCTCAAACCATATTGAATGAAATGGAAACCGTTTATGGGGAACAGTGCCCTAGTAAATTAATGATTTATAAGTGGCATGGTCTTTTTAAACATGGTCGTGCAAAAATTTCTATTGCAAGATGCCCGTTCGAAGAAAAAACAATTATGTGCATTAGTTGGAGTATCAGATACCACAATTTGGCGTATCCTACATGACCACCTGGGTATGACAAAGATCAGTGCAAGATGGGTACCGAGAATGCTCACGCCGCTGCAGAAACAGCAACGCGTCTGTGCGTTCAAAGAATTTTTGGAGCTGTGTGGAGACAAACCTGCACAGATTTTGGAGCGGATTGTTATCGGAAATGGAACATGGGTTCATCACTTTGAACCTGAGTCCAAACAGGAGTCCATGCAGTGGCATAAAAAGGAGACACCACCGCCAAAGAAATTCAAAGTGTCAGAATCGGCTGGAAAGTTGATGGCTACTGTTTCTTGGGATTGTGAGGGGATATTATTGATTGATTACAGAGAAAAAGGTAGGAGTATAACCGGAGACTATTACGTAGCGATATTAGAAAAATTAAAGGAGGCCATCAAGGAAAAACGTCGAGGAAAATTGACCAAGGGTGTGTTGCTCTTGGAAGACAATGCACCGGTTCACAAGAGCAAAGTTGCAATGGCTGCTCTGCACAAGCATGACTTTCAATCAATAGTCCATCCACCCTACAGTCCAGACCCGGCACCTAGTGATTTTTATTTGTTCCCCAATTTAAATTTAAGACTTACGTGGAAGAAGGTTTTCTGATGATAATAAGGTAAAGGAGGCAATTTTGGCCCATTTTGAGGCGAAAGATAAAAAATATTTTTATGATGGTTTAGAAAAATTAATTCATAGATCTAATGAATATAGTGTGCTTACGGGTGATTATATTGAAAAGGAAAAATAGATTTAATGTTTTATTTTATTTAAAAGCCTTTCATTCCACGAACTTCTGGAGCTCTCCTCGTATGTACGAATACACAATATACATATGTGTATGTGCAAGAGAGAATTACGTATTTAGCAAAATCTCTTGTATTGGTTTGAACAGAAGTTTCTTAAATAAATTGGTACAACAAAAACCTATGCATCTTCTTTAAATTATCTAGAAAGTTCTTTTCAAAAATTTAATCTGTTTAAATAATTTAAAATCTGCGCTATTGTACAATTCCACTTCGCGTATCACCTTTTCACTTCTGATAAGATAAACGCAACAGGTACAATATTAATTAATCCATAATTGAATTGGGACAAACAACAGATTCAGTTTATCGGAGTGAACATATAATAAAACAATGTCACAAAATGCGTTGAAAGAAATTGAAAGTTACGATGAAGTGGAGCTTAAACGATTTTTAAAAAGGGTAAGCGGTTAATGGTGTTTACAAGAGTAACATAAAAATTACAATATCTTTCGGTTTGTGTCTATAACTCGTCATTGTCTGTATTGTACAGCTCGACCACAACCTTTTTCGCAATCTTCACCTGACTCTGAGACGGAAATAAAAAGTGGTCCAGTGTGTGCCTACGCTGCAGTTATGCTAAAATGTTATCAATAATTTTGATAGAACAATAGAAATCTATTATACAGCAGCAAGAGATCAATTACAAGACATTATATTACTAAATTCTGACTTTTGTGTGTACTAGATCTGAAATAATATTGTTAAAGAACACTTTCTAAAACAATTTGCCCCTTTTCGCCTTCACTTAGCTGCTTTTACTGCGATATTTTTTAATATCAAAAGAATATTTAAACAAAACACATGTACAATCTTCTTTCACTTCGATTCCATTAGCAACGATAGGACCCACTAAAAGAAAATACTATAAATTTACATGAGAATCACGGTAATATTAAGTGATTGCTCATATTCACCAATGTGGAAAACCTTAATTTATGTGTTAGTTCCTGATGAAATGGAAATTTACAGCATAATGTAAATTGTACCTTCTATATCACCAAATTGTGAATAAATAATTCGGTGTCATTTCAGATATATGTTGTACTTTTCCGCGTAAATATTGAAATAACACATGGGCTGAAAAGTCCCGGATCTAACAAAGAAAACACGGTTTTTTTTGTTCAAAATTAGCTTTATTCATCAACGTAATCTCCATCAAGAGTAACGCAATCATTCTAACGCTGTTCTAATATTTCAATACCACTTTTGTAGAACGATTTATCTTTTACCTCAAAATAGGCCTCAGTTTCAGCGATAACCTCTTCATTCGTGCGAAATTTCTTACCGGCGAGCATTTTTTTGAGGTCTGCGAACAGCCAGTAGTCGCTGGGAGCCAAATCTGGCGAATACGGTGGATGTGGGAGCAATTCGAAGTTCAATTCATGTAGTTTTGCCATTGTTTTGATTGACTTGTGATACGGTGCGTTGTCTTGATGACACAACATTTTTTTCTTTGCCATATGCGGTCGTTTCTTTGCAATTTCGGCCTTCAAACGCTCCAATAACGCTATATAATATTCACTGTTGATGGTATTTCCTTTCTCAAGATAGTCGATGAATATTACACCACGCACATCCCAAAATACCAAGGCCATAACCTTTCCAGCCGATTGTTGTGCTTTCGGGCGCTTTGGACGAGGTTCACCAGTTGCTGTCCACTCAGATGACAATCGGTTTGATTCCGGAGTGAAGTCATAGATCCATGTTTCATCCATTGTCACATATCGACGCAAAACTTCCGGTTTGTTACGTTTAAACATGGCCAAACACTGCTCAGAATCATCAACACGTTCTTGTTTTTGGTCAACAGTGAGCAAACGCGGCACCCACTTTGAACAGAGCTTTCTCATAGTCAAATGCTCATGCAATATAAAGCCAATACGTTCTTTTGATACCTTTACGATGTCAGCTAACTCACGTAACTTCACTTTTCGATCATTCAAAACGATTTTGTGAATTTTTGTGATGTTTTCTGGTGTTGCCGCCTCATTTGGACGTCCACTGCGTTCTGCATCTTCGGTGTCTCTACGACCACGTTTGAAGTCAGCAAACCAACGTTTTATTGTTGTTTCTGATGGAGCGGAGTCCCCATAACACTTTTCAAGCCATTGCTTCGCTTGAACTGTATTTTTTCCCATCAAGAAGCAGTGTAAAATTATAACACGAAATTATTTTTGATCCATTGTTTTGAAAATAGCAAAAGTGACTCTTAGCACAATAACTCACAAACTAATGAATAGAATATCATGAAATTTTAATAGCTGTCTCTTGAAGGTTAGTACTAACTGAGAGAAAGGTAACTGCAATAAAACTAGCGTCACCTGTGTGTTAGGCCCGGGACTTTTCAGCCCATGTGTTATACTGTGCTTGCAAGTAAATACTCGTATATGTCTACATATTCAATATGATCACCTAGTATCAACACTATATTTAAAATTCGTGATGGATATTACTTCTAATACACATATTTTACCCATAAGTCTTAATATCTACTGGACGTGCCAAAATTATAGAATAAATCCATTCAAATTTCAAACAATTTATTTTTGGGAAAACGTGCAAAAAAAATATGCATGTTTACATCAATTTTCTATCTCCGTTTCGGATTTTCAAGTAATGGTTTTCTTTATTTTTAATTACTTTCTAATACATCTAACTACACTTTACAGAATGGAATTGGACCATATTTGCGAATTCTTGATCTTGAAAAGATAAATGGCAAAACCTTTCTGGTAAATATTAAATTCAATAGCTTTCCCATCTACTGTAAGATTCGCAGCTTTCTGTCTTTTTCAGAATCTATCAAAGGAAGATCTCTCAAGATGGAAGAAGACGATACCAAAACCGGAATTACAAGCATTGAAGAAAATGAGGAAAGCTATTAAAGAAAATCCAGAAAAATTCGTAAACTGTCGCATTAATATAACCATTAGACATTCTACAGGATCTACTCACGACGATTGTGCAGTCACTGTTGTTACTGATACTTCTACTGTTCCTGTCACAGCGACTTCTAATGTCGCTACAACTGCTACTATCACTGATAAAGCTTTAGCTAAAACAGGGAATCAAAAGTTAAAATCGATACTAAATAGGAATGGCACTTTAAATAGGAAAAAGAGCATTTGTCGGGTAAATTTTTCTGAAGAACTCCAGGTAATAGACATAGAAGACAATAATGATGATGATATATACGAAAATCTGCTACCCACAACAGGAATATCACCAATGTTAATTCCCGTTCGCCATAAATCAAATATCCCACAAAAGAGGGAAGGGTCTCCAACAGTTTTTCAACAAGTACCAGCTGTGCCAAAAGCTGTAGAAGGTTGATATTCCATAGCTTAATAACTACATCTACTCTTAACACTTTGATCTTTTCTTAGAGTCAAGATACTGCATTAATATAGACAGGCAGAAGGCTGAAGGGTTACTACAAGATGTTGCTAAAGATGGAGCATACCTGTTTCGACCCAGTAGTAAGCATCAGTACGCGTTGTCAGTACTTTACGAGAATAAGGTTCTCCATATTGGTGTCAAGTTAATTGAGAATAATAGATTAGAATTCGTAACCATAAAAGAAAAGCGACAATTTAATTCGTTAGAAGATATCGTAGAATATTTCGAAAAGCGACCTGAACTTCATATGTCCGAAGATCTAATTATACAGTTAACGCAGGTTGCTATGGCAAACTGAAAAAATCAATAAATTTGAACTTGATCGATTATGGCTTCTTGCTCTAGAAAGCCTAAATACTTTTTATTAAATAAATATGTGTCAACAAAATGTTTTGTACCACTTGTTTTATTATTTAAGAAATTAATGCACCTAAGAAGTGGCGTTGGTATCAAGTAATACTAAACGAGTAACCAAATAAGATAATCTGACGAATAATCAAATACAGTACCAAAAAATATTTCAGAAAATTATGTATAGATTATGAAAAATGTATCGAAATACCGTACCGCACAAAGCAAGAGCGAAACGACAAATGAACAAATGTGAGCACCCATGTTTTCAAGCATGACCCTATACCGTGCAACCTATATGAGGGCGACCTGAAATGTTTCCAGATTCGACAAGAAAAACACGGCATTGGTGTGTTTTCGTATTTTTATTATTCGATGTAGTCCTCTCGAAGATCGATACATGTTTTCAAACGGTGCTCCAGTCTCTTCAAACCGTCGGAAAAGTAGGACGTTTCGAGGGATACAAAATTCCCAGTGATTTTTTTAGGTTTGGGAATAGGAAAAATACGCTGGGGGCTAGGTCCCGTGATCGTGCTTCCCTTCTGCAGATAGTCGATGAGGATCACAGCTTGGGAATCCCAGAAAATGGTCGCCATGACCTTTCCGGCCGATGGAATGGTCTTTGCTTTCTTAGGAGGTGATTCGTCTGGAAAAGTCCATTGTTTCAACTGTCCTTTGGTCTCCGGTATGTAGTGGTGGATCCAAGTCTCATCCACGGTTACGAAACGCATGAAGAACTTCCTTGGATTGCGTTGGATCCTGGATTCCATTTTTGCGAATCCGCCTGACTTGCTGCACAAAACACACTCTTAAACAATAACTATTGACAGTGGAGATCTGAACTTTTGTCACAAAAGAGAGAAAAAAAGTTGGCGCAAAGAAGGTTGCCATTCTCTTGTTCCTCCGAAACGGTCGCCCGATTTAAATTTTGCTCGGGTGCCAGCAAACGCGGTATCCATCGCACCGAGAGCGTTTTCATACCTAAAATTTCGTATAGGATATGGCCAACGCGTTGTTCTGAGATGCCTATTGTCTCTGCTATCTCTTTCAGCCTCAATCGGCGATCGGCTAACACGACATCATGAATCTTGTCGACGATTTCATCACGTGTACGGCTACATTTGAAGTCGCTTACCCAGAATATGAGGGTCCAAAATGAAGAAGTACGTCCGCCATGAGCCTCTAGCAAAATATTTAAAATTTCCGTGGCCGTTTTCTCAACCAACCAGAAGTGTTTTGTCACCGAACGAAATTCAAATTTAATCCATTCTTGCGAATCGGCCTGACTTTCTACGGAGAACACACTCTTAAGCAACAACTATTGACGGTAGAGGTCTGAAATTTTGGCTCTTGCCGGCCAACGAAGACAGTTCAACCTTCGTCCGTCATCACTTGCCGATTCCGGAAACGTTTCAGGTCGCCCTCGTAGATGTTTCACTCATTCTGTACTATTTACTTTCTCTGATACTTCGAGTCGTGCACTGACTTGCACACGCAGCAGGAAAACTGAGACGGATTGGTGCAACGAACTCGGTCGATATCAGTCGTGGTTGCGAGTGAGTCCGGACCTGCCGCCCCAAAGAGTTGGTCAACTCTCGGAGATGCGGCGATCTTGCTCGTGAAAATCACTCTTTAGTTAGTAATAGTATTGCGGTAATGGCATGGAGAAAAAGAGTAGAATCTCATCTGAGTGACCTTTTTCAAGAATTTTATTTGTCTAGATGACTTAACAGTTGTGCCATTGCACAATTCCAATTCACGTATCACCTTTGCACTATCTGATAAGATAAACACATGAGATACCATATCAATCCATAATTTCAACAAGCAACCAATTTAGTTTATCAGAGAGAAGATATAATACAACAATGTCACAAAATGCTTTGAAAGAAATTGAAAGTTACGACGAAACGGAGCTTAAACGGCTTTTACAACGGGTAAGTGACTAATGATGGTGTCTATATGTCTTATGCGCACCCACAAAATTTCTCAGTAACGTAAAAATTACGGGAACAAAAATTAAAATGCTCGCAAACCCACCTTTTGCAATAAACGATATCTCGTCGGTATAATTATCTTTTTCTTTTCACCTCACTCTGCAGCACAAATAAAGCATGTTCTAGCGTGAGATTACGCTGCAGTTACGCCAAAATGATATTAAACGTTTTGATAAGACAATGGAAGCCTGCTGTACAACAACAACAGCTCAATTGTTTTATTAAATGGCAGCTTTTGTACAATATTTGAAATAATAGTTTTAAAAATCACTTTCGAAAACAACTTGCCCCCTTCTACCTTCAGTTAACTGTTTTCGTCGAAATATATTTTTAATGTAAAAAAAATATAAACAAACGTGTGCAAATCCTTCACTTTGACTCTGTAACACGGCGATGCTAGCAGCGATATACCGATGCACTGAAAAAATACTATAAATTTACATCATCAGCACTGTAATACGAGGGCAACCCGAAATGTTTCCGGAATCGGCAAGAGATGGCTCACGAAGGTTGAAGTGGATTCATTGTTCTGCAGGGGCAACCCTTTTATGGCAAAATTTCAGACGTCTACTACCAACAGCTGTTGTTTAAGAGTATGTTTTATGTAGCAAGTCAAGCGGTTTCGCAAATATGGATAAAATCGAATTTCGTGCAGTGATAAAACACTTCTGGATGGAACGCTTCATGGCTGACTCCATTATTTTCGAGCTTCTGAGTGAGCGAGTTCAAACATGGTCGCTCAAGCACTAATGAAGAACCACGCAGTGATTGCCCAAAAACCGCTACCAACGATGAAATGATCGACAATATTCATGATATCGTGTTAGCCGATCGCAGAGTGAAGCTGAAAGAGGTAGCAGAGACAACAGGCATCTCAGAAGAACGCGTTGGCCATATCCTACACGCAATTTTGAGTATGTAGAAGCTTTCGACTATCTGAAGAAGGGAAGAATGATCACGGGGCAATACTACAGCGATTTATTTACCTGATTTGACGCAGTAATGGAGGAGAAACGGCGGAAAAAAGGGCTTTCCTACCACGACAATGTACCCGCTCATTCATCCCGCATCGTCGTGTCCAAATAGAATGAGTTGTGCTACGAATTAGTCTCTTTTCCTCCATGTTCACCGAATTTAGCTCCCAGCGCCTTTTCCCGATTCCCAAACCTGAAGAAATAACTGGGAGGAAAGAGATTTGCCTCTAATGAGGAAGTCATCGCCGCATCAGATGGCTTTTTGTGGACCTCGAAACATCCTACTCTTCCGACGACTTAAAGAGGCTGGAGCACCGTTTGGAAAAGTGTAGTAATCCTCGAGAAGGCTACATCGAAAAATATAAATAAAAACCACACTAATACCGTATTTTTCTTATCGATTCTGGAAGCATTCCAGGTCGCCCTCGTATGTAAATATTTTCACATAATTTGTAATTCATATTGGTCGGGGCAAAATTATGGAATAAATTCATTAAATTTGAAACGATTTATTTTTGGAAGAAGATGGCCAGATGGGTTGACTTAATTTTTAAAAAAATATTTGTGCATTAGTATTCTACTTCCTCCATTTCTCGTTTTCAAATAATGCGTTTTTTGTTTTGAATTCTCTCTAACACATCTAGTTACATCTTGTAGCATGGAATGGGACCATATTTGCGAATTCTTGATCTTGAAAAGATAAACGGCAGAGCTTTCTGGTAAATATTAAATTGAATAGCTTTTCCATCTACTGTAATATTCATGGACTTCTAATTTTTCAGAATCTATCAAAAGAAGATTTCTTAAGATGGAAGAAGACGATACCACAAGCGGAAGTACAAGAACTGGGAAAAATCTGGAAAGCCATCAAAGAAAACCCGGAAACATATGTTAATCGCCGTTTTAAGACCACCATCAGACATTCTATTGGATCTACAAACGACGAGGTCGACTCTACAACCACTGCTGCTACTGAGACCCTTTCGGCCAAATCACCTAAATATCTTAAAGAGTTACAAGCGGTACTGAATAATGGTGGCCTTCCAGGTGTAAAAAGAAATACTTATCGGGTAAGTGTTTCTGAAGAACGTGAAGTAATACACGCAGAAGAAAATAATGATGCTCGTATACACGAAAATACGCCACCTCCCATAGCAGAATCACCAATGTTACCTCCTGTCCTCCATACACCAAATATCGCACAAAATAAAGAAAGATCACCAACAATTTTCCAACAAGTACCAGCTGTGCCAGAAAGTGTAGAAGGTTGGTATTCCGTAGCTTGATACCTACATAGACCTGCTCTTAATACTTTAATCTTTTTTGTATAGAGTCAAAATACTGCGTTAATATAGACAGGCAGAAGGCTGAATTGCTGCTAGAAAGTTTTGCCAAAGATGGAGCATATCTGTTTCGACCTAGTAGTCAATATCGGTACGCGTTGTCAGTACTTTATGAGAATAAAGTTCGCCATGTCGCTATCAAGTTAACTCAGAATAATAAATTAGAATTCGTATCAACTGGAGAAGATAGACAGTTTGATTCACTAGAGGAAATCGTAGAGTATTTCACCATACGTCCTACACTCCAAATCGCTGCGACGAAAGAAGTTATACAGTTAACGAGCTGTGCTATGGCAATGTGAAAAGCTAGTAAATTGGAGCTTTCTTCACTAAGTCAGTTTTCTTGCTCTAAGAAGCCCAAATATATTTTATTAAGTAAATCTGTGTTAAGAAGGCATTTCTCACCACTTACTTTGTAAGGAATGATAGCATATAATAGGTGGCGATGGTATCACGTATCACTATCAATCAGATAGATAGCATAATAAGTATAGAAATTGTTGTAAAGTTTTATAGCTTACTGTGTAGCCTTAAAATATAGAATATTTTAGAGTAACATTTCCATTAGTAGCCCAATAAGAAATTGTTTTACCAAACCCAAGCACACATAGAACGCCGTATTAGTTAGTATACCTATTAGTGTAATATCCAATGTTAACGCAAAATGACAATTACACAAATTGCATTGCTTGCTTTTCTGTTGTTTCCTGTAATATTTCACGCTTCTATTTATTTTGTTGCTGTTTACCATTTACATCAGTTCTTTCAGGAGGTGGTACTAGTAACTTTGGGGGCTGTTGAAGATTTCCGCATGCGATTTATAACTATTTTAAGTTACGAGTAACAGCAACGCTAAGGTATTTTGGCGAAGGAAAAGATGGATGCATTGTTGCCTATTCGTGCTACAATATAGGTACGTTTACATCTATTTACGCATTAGAAATTTTGCTATAGCACATAGTAACTGCCCTGGAGCTCAGCTTTGATTCTGATTTTAACATAACGCAAGAATTTGAAACGACTGGTAGAGTACCATGTCCCCAGCAAATCTATTCTTGAAGACTTCATAATTCTTCTACATGTGCCAATAGTTGAAATTATTTTGCTTTGAAATTTCCGTGAATTTTAAGCGTAGGTATTTCTTTCCTCTAGATAAACCGTAGATGTTTGTTTAATGGGATTAAATTCGAGCTTCAGATTTTCCCTCGCCTCTTCTGGCCTCTCCATGGTTAAAGTCTTCGTCAGTTACTTTATATAAAATTACACAGGATACTTCCGCTAATTTGGATATCCTCTCTATAATATTCTTTTTATTTGCATAATTTCAGGTCGCCTTCGTAGATGTTTCACTCATTTTGTGCTATTTGCTTTCTCTGATGTTTAAAGTCGTGCACTGTGCAAATACCATACATGCATACACAGCAGAAAAACAGAGACAGATTGGTTCAACGAACTCGGTCGTAATCAGTCGTGGTTGCGGGTGAGTCCGGACCTGCCGCCCCAAAGATTTGGTCAACTTTCGGAGATGCAGCGATCTTGCTCGTGAAAATCACTCTTTAGTTAGTAAAACTATTGCGGTAATGGCATAGACAAAAAAGTTTAGAATCCCATTTGCGTAACATTTTTTTAAGAATCTTATCTGTCTAGATGGCTTACAATTAAAATTCACGTATCATCTTGCCACTATCTGTTAAGATAAACGGATCACGTAGCATATAAATTTATAATTTCAACGAGCAACAAGTTTAGTTTATCAGAGAGAAGATATAATACAATAATGTCACAAAACGCATTGAAAGAGATTGAAAGTTACGACGAAGTGGAGCTTAAACGGCTTTTACAACGGGTAAGTGACTACGGATGGTGTCTAAATGTCTTATGCACACGTATAAAATTTCTTAGTAACATAAAAATTACGGAAACAAAAATTAAAATGCTCGTAAACCCACATTTTGCAATAAACGATATCTCGTCGGTATAATTATCTTTTTCTTTTCACCTCACTCTGAAGCACAAATAAAGCGTGTTCTAGCGTGAGATTACGCTGCAGTTACGCCAAGATGATATTAAACGTTTTGATAAGACAATGAAAGCCTGCTGTACAACAACAGCTCAATTGTTTTATTAAATGGCAGCTTTGTACAATATTTGAAATAATAGTTTTAAAGATCACTTTCGAAAACAACTTGCCCCCTTCTACCTTCACTTAACTGTTTTCGTCGAAATATATTTTTAATGTAAAAAAAAATACAAACAAACGTGTGCAAATCCTTCACCTTGACTCCGTAACCCGGCGATGTTAGCAGCGATATACGGATGCACTGAAAAAAATACTATAAATTTACATCATCAGCACTGCAATACAAGGGCAACCCGAAGTGTTTCCGGAATCGGTAAGGGATCGCGCACGAAGGTTGAAGGTTGAAGGTTGAAGTGGATCCATTGGTCGGCAAAGGCAACCTTTTTTATGGCAAAATTTCAGTCGTCTACTATCAATAATTGCTGTTTAAGAGTGTCTATTGTGTACTAAGTCCGTTCCTGTCTAACCAGGATCCAACGCAATCTAAGAGATTTCTTTATGCGTTTCGTAACCGTGGATGAGAGTTGGATCCACCACGACATACGGGAGACTAAGGAACAGACAAAGCAGTGGCATTTTCCGGGCGAATCGACTCCAAAGAAAACAAATCACTGGAAGAAAAGGGATTTGCGTCAAATGACGAGGTCATGGCTATTTTGGGGACCTCGAAACATCCTACTTCTCCGACCATTTGAAGAGACTGGAGCACCGTTCGAGGAGACTACATCGGAAAATAAAAATAAAAAAAGACACCAATACCGTTTTTTTCTTGTCGATTCTGGAAACATTGCAGGTCGCCCTCGTACATAAATACTTCCCCGTGATTTTTAATATACATCGGTCGGGGCCAAATTATGGAATAAATTCATTAAATTGAAACAGTTTATTTTTTGAAAAAAAATACCCAGAGAGGTTGATTTTATGTTTTAAAAATGTTTTTGCAGTAGTATTCACTTTCCTCAATTTTTGGTTTTCAAGTAATGCATTATTCTGAATTCTCTCTAACATCTAGTTACATCTTGTAGCATGGAATGGGACCATATTTGCGAATTCTTGATCTCGAAAAGATAAACGGCAGAGCCTTTCTGGTAAATATTAAATTGAATAGCTTTTCCATCTACTGTAATATTTGTGGACTTCTAATTTTTCAGAATCTATCAAAAGAGGATTTCTTAAAATGGAAGAAGACGATACCACAAGCAGAAATACAAGAACTGAGAAAAATCTGGAAAGCCATCAAAGAGAATCCCGAAAGATATGTTAATCGCCGTCTTAAAACCGCCATCATACATTCTAGTGGATCTACAAACGACGAAGTCGATTCTACAACCACTGCTGCTATTGAGACGGTTTCGGCCAAATCACCTAAATATTTTCAAGAGTTACAAACGGTACTGAATAAAGGTGCCACTGTAAGTAGAAAAAGAAATACTTATCGGGTAGATGTTTCCGAAGAACGTCAAATAATAAACGCAGAAGAAAATAATGATGCTCGTATACACGAAAATACGCCACCTCCAATAGCAAGATCAACAGCATTACCTCCCGTCCTCCATAGACTAAATATCGCTCAAAAAAAAGAAGGATCACCAACAGTTTTCCAACAAATACCATCTGTGCCAGAAAGTGCAGAAGGTTGGTATTCTGTAGCTTGATAACTACATAGACCTGCTTTTAATAGTTTAATTTTTTCTTATAGAGTCAAGGTTTTGCGTTAATATAGACAGGCGGAAGGCTGAATTGCTGCTAGAAAGTTTTGCTGAAGATGGAGCATACCTGTTTCGACCCAGTACTCAATATCGGTACGCGCTGTCAATGATTTATGAGAATAAAGTTCGCCATCTCGGTGTCAAGTTAACTGAGAATAATAAATTAGAATTCGTATCAACTGGGGAAGATAGGCAATTTGATTCACTAGAAGAAATCGTGGAATATTTCACCAAGCGTCCTATACTCCAAATCGCTGCGAGGAAAGATATTATACGGTTAACGAGCTGTGCTATGGCAAAGTGAAAAGTTAATAATTTTGAACTAGGTCGGTTAAGTCAGTGTCTCTTGTTCCAAATGGCCCAAAGATATTTTAATAAGTAAATATGTACTAATAACTGTAACTTCCTATCACTTACTTTGCAAGGAGTGGATGCAGGTAATAGGTGATATTTGTTTCAAGTATCATTTTTTGTAAAATTTTATAGTTTACTGTGTAGTTTTATAATATAAACTAATTTAGAATAACGTTTCCGTTAGTAGCACAATAAAGAATTCGCGGAATACTCATAGATCGTCGTAATAGTTAGTGTAGTATCCAATGTTAACGCAAAATAACAATTAGATAGAATGCAACGATTCTATCTTGATTCCTGTTGTGTCCTGTATGATTTGAAAATACTTGAGTTTTAAATACATATTTTGAACAAGATATTCTTCATCTTGGGCGGGCCCGATGTGCTTTTGAATCACCCGTCACCGTTGGGAGAATAATAGTAATAATAATGATATGGTATAATGGTGATAATGTTAATAGTGGTGTTCGGATACATCCGAACGAGTTTCTAATTTATATTTTACATATTTTATAAAATATAACAATTGATATATTTTTTCGGCCTTTCATTTATTTGTACAGACATATTTAGTCTATTATTTGCTGTAATCGGACTCCTAAGTTTACTTAACGAATGTTGTAATGAAATCCTCCCAATTACCGCTATCTATTAAATTAGGATTACGTTCTTACTGTCATGTTAGTTATTCTGTTAAATCATTACTAGGAAGTTATTACCAAATGTCTAAAAATTTCATTTTCCAGAACAATCAAGTAGCTTAGGGTTGCTCCTTAATGTTAAACCGAAGTTGCTGATAAATAACGTCAGTATATTGAATACAGTTCAACGTAACTTAGTAGAAAATATCAAGGCACTTACTATATTACGTGCAGTGTTTTATTCATCGAACGAATAATCAAAAAATGTGAAAAACTCTAGTCACAGATTCGTACAAGTTGTAATAATGCTAATAATGGTAATAAAGGTAGCAATAATAATAATAATAATAATAATAGAATTTATTGGATAACAGAATACCAATTACAGGATAAAAAATAATAGAAAGTCATACATATGTACGTACATTGTGAAAAGAAAACTTAGGAACTAAAAACCTAGCAATAACTAATGTAAAGACCAAATATGAATAGAGCGCTTAGAAATTATGCCAAACAAAATGAAATTATTGGAAATTCATCTAGTTTCGAAAAAAATATCATAAATCATAAATAAAATATCAATAATATTTATTTGCTAAGCTACACATACATATATATATATATATATATATATATATATATATACAGCTGTGGCCATAAGTATTCGCCACTCTCGTTTTGGACGTGTTACACGAATATTATTGTATTTCTAAGAAGCAGGGTCGATGACGGACTTAACTAGGTACCTGGTAAGATATTGTGTCAGTGATTTTGTCTGTGTAATACGATAGTATATAGTAAAAAGTAATGCCGAAAACACGCGAATTGACGGAGGTAGAGCGACGACAAAACGTGGTGTTAGAAAAGCAAGGGTTGTCGGTGTCTGCTATTGCCCGACAAGTGAAATGTGCGCGATCGACAGTTAGAATGGCGATGAAACGATACAAAGAGAGTGGATCTTTGACAAACAAACCGAAAACTGGTCGAAAAAGCAAGACAACTAACAGAGATGAGCGAGTCTTAGAGCGCATGTCTTTGCAAGACCGGAAAAAATGGTCTAAACAGCTTTCCAGTGAGCTTTCCGGCTACATAATGTTGCTATTCCTTCTCGCACGGTTAGAAGACGCCTTTGTGAATTAAATTTAGGTGGATACAAAGCTCGACATGAACCACGGTTGTCTCCGCAACGAAGGAAAAAGAGACTGCTGTGGGCTAAAAGTCATCGCGACTGGATCATTGACAATTGGGCCAATGTTATGTGGACGGATGAGTCAAATATTGAGGTAAGTAATACATAATTATTGTATTTGCGGTATTATGTATTAAATTCCTGGTATCTACAGTGTTTTTATTCTTTTTAATGGGTTCCAAAATGTAACGGTATTCATGTTTTTGTTGGTAGCTTTGTGGTAAACCTGGGCCTCAACACGTGCGACGCAGGCGAGGAGAGGCCTTCCATCGAGACTGTATCATCCCGACTGTCAAGTTTGGGGGTGGTAGCATAATGGCTTGGGGTTCCATGAGTGCAACAGGCGTCGGAGAACTGTTCGTCTGCGAGGGCCGAATGAACAGTCGGACGTACATCAACATGTTGGAAGAAGTTCTGGAACCGTGTGCGCTAAAATTATTCGATAATGATGAGCCAGAGTATTACTTCCAAGAAGATAATGCACCGTGCCATAAATCTCGCGAAGTAATGCGCTGGTTCGGGGAAAATAACGTGCGGGTCCTGGAATGGCCGGCACAATCCCCGGACTTATCGCCAATTGAGCATTTATGGTACATTTTAAAGCGAAATGTAGCTAAATACTCATCAACCACAAAGCAATGCTTAAAAACAAAAACATTCGAAGAGTGGAATAAAATCACCCCCGAACAGTGCTACAACTTAGTGAGCAGTATGCCCCGACGAATTCATGCGGTGATAAAAGCCCAATGAGAAGCTACCAAATATTAAGCAATATCTGCATATATCTGTATATATCTGTATACACTCACAATGAAACATTTTCATCGATCAATTTTCTTTTATTTCTTATATATTCGTCGGAATAAAAAACAAAAGAAGGTGGCGAATACATATGGCCACAGCTGTATATATATATATATATATATCGGCATTAAGCAAACTATTAGTTTTCGGAATAGGTACTGCAAACATAGAACAGAATCTAGACGGAAGACGAGGTACGTGAAAGTGCAACTTAGATAATAAATCGCCGCAATCAACAAATCCATCTATTAATTTCCAGACAAATTGAGAGCAATAAGTTTTTCTGCGAACGATTGCCATGACGCTCCAGCAAAGAATGCTAATCAGTTTCTCTAGGAGGGTTATAGCCTTCAAGTTGGTAAGAAGGAAATTAAAGAAAACGACGTTGAACTCGTCCCAATGCAAGTTGATGGCAGGTGTAATAAGGTGATCAAATAATAGAAGCGTATTCCAGACAATTCACTGCAAAAGCAAAATACAAGGACTTTAACATATTTATGTCACTAAATTACCGCGTGCTCCGCACCACAAAGGCTTTTAGAACAGGTTGAGGAGACTGCTTCAATATGCTGAACAAAGCTTAAACGGCTATCAAAAATAACTTCAGGATCCTTACATGATTCAACCGTAGATACAGTCTCCGCTTTTATTGTATAGAACGAATTTAAGGAGTTCGTTTTGCGCATGAAGGTGATGGCATTTGTTGACGTTAAGCTTGAATCTATTGTCTATGCACCAGGAGGTTACCAAATCAACATTTCTCTGAATGAGTCTTCTTGGCTAGAAACAGCTGAATAGGTATTAACTTAAGACTTTTAAATGAAAAGTGTTGTGGGTCTTAAATATATCTGTATAAAATTTTACATTAAATAAACATTTAATAGGATAATTTCATTATTCTCATCTCCTATTGCTTAAGAGACTCATAATACATCGCAAGCAAACTGTAATTTATGAATACGTTAAGATATTTAGTAATTAAATACTATATTAAAGTACTATTCAATCTTAGAGGGAGTCCATTCTTCCTAACAATACCATTAAATTAAAGGAAATTACAATTTCGGCAAATAATAATCCTTTATTGCCCAACAGCCCAAGGGCCAATTACAGGACAAATTACAATACAATTCTTATTTAAAATAAAATAATTCAAATCGTGTTGCCTACAATAATAATATGCTGAAAATGTATATAATAATGAAACAAAAAAAAAAAGAGAGACTCACAAAAATTGGCTCCAGATCTCGTTTATTTGCGTTCCTCACCATGTGACTGGGAGGTTCCTTAAGCAAAATGTTGGTATTAGCTCTAGGTACTTAAAATATATTATAGTAGCGAGTATGATGAGTAGGTACGGTAAAGTTTATTTGCGCTAGAAGGGCTCCACACTGTTACGCTCGCGGCGGTCAGCAAGAGATAGAAAACCATGCTTAACAAGTAAGCTGTAATACTCGATACCTCTTGCAGGATACACGTTGTCCATTCGAAATGAGAGATACTTTAGAAATTTCTTTTGAACGCATTCGATCATAAGCTCTTGGTATAAATAATGGGGATACCAAACAATTAAGGCGTATTCAAGTTTCGAACGAACGTAGGCATAATATAAACGTTTCATTACACCTAAATCTGAGAAATGCCTGCAAGAACGCATGACAAAACCGAGAGTTTTGGAAGCAGATGAACACATGGACGAAATATGTTCCGTAAATGATAGTCTATTACCAAACAAAACACCAAGATCCAAAGTTTTAATATTGCGTGGTATGGCTGCATCATTAATCTGGTAGTTATAGTGTAAAGTAGTGTGAGTGCTATTGTAGGAAACCACAGTACACTTGTTAATGTTCAGAGGGAGATAATTGACCTTGCTCCAAGTATTAATACGAAGAAGATTGTCTTGTAAATGTTTACAATCGAAAATGCTACCAACAGTATTCAATATCTTTATGTCATCTGCGTATGCTAAGACGTGACACGTAAACAGAGATAGCAAATCATTTATATAAAAATTGAAGAGAAATGGTCCAAGATTTGAACCTTGAGGAACACCTGATGTTGGAGAAAACGGCGTAGAGGAATAACCGTTGTAGCAGACATAACACTCCCTTCCAGTAAAGTAAGACTCAATCAACGTCAGGAAACCCACACCAAAACCAAATTTATCCATTTTTTGTAGTAGCATCTCGTGGTTAATGCAGTCGAACGCTTTAGAAAAATCTACGTAAATAACATCCACCTGCTTTCGCTTATCAAGCGCTTCACTAAGATATTGGCCAATGCATGCTAAATTAGTGATCGTCGACCTACCTGCAACAAAACCGTGCTGATGCTCAGATATGAAAGGAGTTATGCAGGTGGATATTTCTTTGTAAAGCAAATGTTCAAATACCTTAGCGAAATTGGGCAGTATACTTATAGGCCTATAATCAGCAATGTTAGATCGGTTTCCTTTCTTAAACACGGGGGTAATTCTGCTAATTTTCCAAACCCTTGGAAAAGTTGACGTGCTTAGCGCTAGGTGAAATATAGTTGACAGTGGATAGGACAGAACAGGAGCACAATCACGTACAAAGAAGCTCGGTATTCCATCATCTCCAGTTGTCATATTAAATTTAAGTCTCCTGATACTGTTCTCCACATCTAATTCAGAGAAGGCATGAACACAAAAATTATTATAATTGAGAAAAGAGTTGAAAGATACATGTTGAACACTAGGTTTATACACACTCGCAAAGACACTGGAAAAGGCATCCACGATTTCGTTTGGCTGGGTAAATTCTCTGCCGTCATACTGCATACTTCCCGGAATTCTGGAAGAAGTTTTCTTGTTGTTAATGAAGCGCCAGAACAACTTAGGATCTCTGTTGATATTAATTTCAGCATCTGCCAAGTAAGCATTGTATGCGTCTCTAATTTCATTCTTTATGAGAGATCTCATTCGTTTGAATTCATTAAAATAGCATATCGCTTTTGTTCTTTTCCACTTCTTGAAGTAAAATTCTTTTAATTTAAGATGTTGTTTTATTTTAGCACTAAACCATGGAGCAAACGTGGAGGTAGGACGTTTAGTTTTCTCAACTGAACGATCTATAACGGAGTATAATGTAGTATAAAATGCATCAACAGCAAATGAGCTTAATGAAAGGTAAGTCTAGCAAATATAATAAAAAGATGTTCTTGAAGAGACCAGAGACCTTAAAAAATACCATTACAATAATCTGAACGTAGATGGCTAACCGTTGGACGAGTTTAGTTTTCCGTACGGACCACCTTTGGTATTCATCAGCATCAGCGTCAAGTTGGTTCTTTTTCGATCTGCATATGGACTCTTTAGCACCGAATATAATAATGTTACATTTGCGTTTTCCACGCTCTGAAAATTCTTGCACAATCTTTTCGACATCAAGGAGAAAGCTTGAGGATTAGGAAAATTTCCTTTTAGTAACTTAATACCTTCAAAGGAAGCAGTTGACTATTTTATGAGGTACAACAGAACCATTACAACAGGTACAACGTATTATCGTTACGGAAGCCAAGATATAAAGAAAAAGATGAAAGAGACAGGGAGACACGCTTCACGCTTACGCGGGCCTTCGCAGCGACTTAAGAAACCACACAAACAAAATCAAGGGCCCACGGTAGGTACTCGTATAGGGGAATAACAAAAAAATCTTGGCGAGAACTATAACTGAAAAAAGTAAGAAACTTATGACAAGAAATAACAGGAGATAGAACATTTAGCTTAGCGAAATATACAGTTGTGGCCATATGTATTCGCCACTCTCGTTTTGAATGTGTTACACGAATATTATTGTTTTTCTAAGAAGCAGGGTCGATGACGGACTTAACTAGGTACCCGGTAATGAGGGTTTAATGGTTTATTGTAGGCCATTCTGAGTAAATTAGAAAATAGACGTAAAATTGTAATTTCTGAATATTTGTTCAGTCTTTCTTAAAAGTTGTAAGAGTAAGGTTGAGCTAGTTAGAGTGAAGATATTGTGTCTGTGATTTTGTCTGTGTAATACGATAGTATACAGTAAAAAGTAATGCCGAAAACATGCGAATTGACGGAGGTAGAGCGAGGACAAATTGTGGTGTTAGAAAAGCAAGAGTTGTCGGTGTCTGCTATTGCCCGACAAGTGAAATGTGTGCGATCGACAGTTAGAATGACGATAAAACGATACAAAGAGAGTGAATCTTTGACAAACAAACCGAAGACTGGTCGAAAAAGGAAGACAACTAGCAGAGATGAGCGGTCTTAGAGCCGATTTTTTTTGCGAGACCGGAAAAAAGGGTCTAAACAGCTTTCCAGTGAGTTTTTCCGGCTACATAATGTTACTATTTCTCCTCGCACGGTTAGAAGACGCCTTTGTGAATTAAATTTAGGTGGAAACAAAGCTCGACATAAACCACGGTTGTCTCCGCAACAAAAGAAAAAGAGTCTGCCGTGGGCTAAAAGTCACCGCGACTGGACCATTGACAATTGGGTCAATGTTATGTGGACGGATGAGTCAAATATTGAGGTAAGTAATACATAATTATTGTATTTGTGGTATTCTGTATTCAATTCCTGGTATCTACAGTGTTTTTATTCTTTTTAATGGGTTCCAAAATGTAACAGTATTCATATTTTTGTTGGTAGCTTTGTGGTAAACCTGGGCCTCAATACGTACGACGCAGGCGAGGAGAGACCTTCCATCCAGACTGTATCATCCCGACTGTCAAGTTTGGGGGTGGTAGCATAATGGTTTGGGGTTCCAAGAGTGCAACAGGCGTCGGAGAACTGTTCGTCTGCGAGGGCCGAATGAACAGTCGGACGTACATCAACATGTTGGAAGAAGTTCAGGAACCGTGTGCGTTAAAATTATTCGATAATGATGAGCCAGTGTATTACTTCCAACAAGATAATGCACCGTGCCATAAATCTCGCGAAGTAATGCGCTGGTTCGAGGAAAATAACGTGCGGGTTCTGGAATGGCCGGCACAATCCCCGGACTTATCGCCAATTGAGCATTTATGGTACATTTTAAAGCGAAATGTAGCTAAATACTCATCAACCACAAAGCAATGCTTAAAAACAAAAACATTCGAAGAGTGGAATAAAATCACCCCCGAACAGTGCTACAACTTAGTGAGCAGTATGCCCCGACGAATTCGTGCGGTGATAAAAGCCCAGGGAGGAGCTACCAAATATTAAGCAATATCTGTATACACTCACAATGAAACATTTTCATCGATCAATTTTCTTTTATTTCTTATATATTCGTCGGAATAAAAAATAAAAAAGGGTGGCGAATATATATGGCCACAGCTGTACATATTAATAAGGAAATAACTTAGATAGAATAACAAAGAAAAAAGAATTTCTGCTAAGTATAATGTATCTGCGGTTTACATAATGCTAAAAAGAGATGGCAAGCAGCAGGCATATACACTGCCATCCATATTGGTTCGGACACGCAAATAAATTTTTAAAAAACAAGAAAATATTCAAAATCATTTTTCTAAATCTTAAAATTTTTATTGAATTTTGTTAATACCGATTAAAATTAATGTGAAAAAAGTAATTCTAACGCAAAATAAATGAAAACTCCCGAAAGCTCCGTTCATCGAACAAAACTTTCGCAATCCGAGGCATCATCATCCATTACCTTTTCAAGGACTCTGTTTGGCATATTAGTCCATTTCTGTTGTAAAATGTTCCACAGGTAGCCTACGGAGGTAGGATACTTTCAATACTGTAAATTTACATCTCAGTATGTATTAACAGGCCATTTAAGAATTTCTGAGTTTGTGAATATGTATTTTTCGATTGCAAATCACTTAATATCACAGAGCTGATCATGTGAATTGAGTGTAATTTACAATAATTTTGTTCTAGTGTTTATACATTAGAGTACGATATAAAACCTGCATTAAGATGTAACCTCTAAATGGATATAAATTCAATGTAGGGAAGTACATTGTAATTCTTTTAGTACTCAAGATTTTAAAATATGAGATTATGGGTTTTTCCCTATGTCTGAAGACGTTCGGATTAGATAAGTTATAAAATATTTGTGGGACTGATTAATATAAATCCCCATAGTGATAAAATGCTTTTTAAGCAGATTTGTTCATTTCAGATTACTAGTAATTCATTTCTAGTGAATAATCCACTACAACGTCTGCCGTATGTACACTACCGTCCATATCAGTTCGGATACGCAAATAAACTTAAAAAAACGAGAAAATATTCATTAAGTTTTCCAAAACTTAAAATTTTTAATTCATTTTATTAAGAGTGACTAAAACTAAACTATAAAAGTAAAAAAGAGTAATTCTAACGCAAAATAAACGGAACTCCTTAAGCATGCCGTTCATAGAACAAACTCCATTCTGCGCGAAAAACAGATTTCACAATCCCAGGCAACCGCTCCATTACTTTTTTAAGGACTCTATTTGGCATATTAGTCCATTTCTCCTCTAAAATGTTCCGCATGACATAGTTTTCGGATCCTCCTGTCCAACTCATCCAATAACTACTCGATGGTGTTTAGATCGGGGCTTGGCAGCCATCATCATATCTAGTTCTTTAAGAAGTTTTTACATATCACTACGAAGTGTTTGGGGTCGTTGTCCTGCATGAAGAACAACGATGCAGACGGACACCGTTATATCGATAATAACAAATAAACGGACAGAACTTTCGTGAGTAAGGTACAACCTTACATTTTTCCACGTTCATCCTAAGATTATTATTGACACGCTAGGAAAATAATTAATCTTCACCTTTTATAGCGAGATGGTGAAGTAACAAGACCATTGAACATATCGAAGCATTTGGTTATCCTGGATCAACTACAGCTTAATTTCTAGAGGATTATGAGGTATTTTCAAACATCTTATCTCTCTTTTATACTTTTGTGTTATTACCGTATACCATACGATAACATAAATAGGTCTTGGATTTCCCATATAATTTCATTTCGTTAACAGCCAGCACACCACTTTAATTATGTCTTGGTACGCCGGAACTACACGAACTAGTGAAGATCTAAAGTTTAGGCTGTCTTTGAAATGGGTAAGTTGATAAAATCCTTTGGTTTAGCTAAGTATTAACAGTAATTACTTTGTTAACGTTTATTAACCTGCACAAAATAAATGCAATGTAGATCAACCAGCATGCATTTGCATGTGGGAGCGAATACGATACGTTAATGGATGGTACATTATTTGTCACATATAGATGTATTCCGTTTGATTGGTGTATTTGTGTCTCTGTTTAATCATACTACTATACCATTCTCTAGTAACACATGGGCTGAAAAGTCCCGGGCCTAACAAAGAACACACGGTTTTTTTGTTCAAAATTAGCTTTATTCATCAACGTAATCTCCATCAAGAGCAACGCAATCATTCCAGCGTCGCTCTAACATTTCAATACCACTTTTGTAGAACGATTTATCTTTTGCGTCAAAATAGGCCTCAGTTTCAGCGATGACCTCTTCAATCGTGCGAAATTTCTTACCGGTGAGCATTTTCTTGAGGTCTGCGAACAGCCAGTAGTCGTTGGGAGCCAAATCTGGCGAATACGGTGGATGTGGGAGCAATTCGAAGTTCAATTCATGTAGTTTTGCCATTGTGTTGATGAAACAAAATGTTTTTCTTTACCATATGCGGTCGTTTCTTTGCAATTTTGGCCTTTAAACGCTCCAATAACGCTATATAATATTCACTGTTGATGGTATTTCCTTTCTCAAGATAGTCGATGAATATTACATCACGCACATCCCAAAATACGGAGGCCATAATCTTTCCAGCCGATTGTTGTGCTTTCGGGCGCTTTGGACGAGGTTCACCAGTTGCTGTCCACTCAGATGACAATCGTTTTGATTCCGGAGTGAAGTCATAGATCCATGTTTCATCCATTGTCACATATCGACGCAAAACTTCCGGTTTGTTACGTTTAAACATGGCCAAACACTGCTCAGAATCATCAACACGTTCTTGTTTTTGGTCAACAGTCAGCAAACGCGGCACCCACTTTGAACAGAGCTTTCCCATAGTCAAATGCTCATGCAATATAAAGCCAATACGTTCTTTTGATATCTTTACGGTGTCAGCTAACTCACGCAACTTCCCTTTTCGATTATTCAAAACGATTTTGTGGATTTTTTTATGTTTTCTGGTGTTACCGCCTCATTTGGACGTCCATTGCGTTCTGCATCATCGGTGTCTCTACGACCACGTTTGAAGTCAGCAAACCAACGTTTTATTGTTGTTTCTGATGGAGCGGAGTCCCCATAACACTTTTCAAGCCATTGCTTCGCTTGAACGGTATTTTTTTCCCATCAAGAAGCAGTGTAAAATTAAAACACGAAATTGTTTTTGATCCATTGTTTTGAAAATAACAAAAGTAGCGTAACTCTTAGCACAATAACTCACAAACTAATGAATAGAATATCATGAAATTTTAACAGCTGTCTTTTGAAGGTTAGTACTAACTGAGAGAAAAATGACTGCAATAAAACTAGCGTCATCTATGTGTTAGGCCCGGGACTTTTCAGCCCATATGTTAAATGTGCGTTTCTGCACTCGTCTCATAAAATTTGCACTTACTGATGGTTGGAATTATTTTTATATCTTGCAGTGTAATTTTGGAGGATCGCTGGAAATATTAGATCGGAAGGAAGAATCACGAACAGTTTCCCGTTATGAATCGAAAGAAGAGACTGACGAAAATTCGGAACTGGAGTCGGAATCAGAATCAGAATCGGATGTGAAACGGCAACAGTGTGAAATGAAACCAAAATCGTATGTGAAAAGACAACGTAAAAGCAAAGTGCAATCACAACAGGATTCAGAAGAGGAGACAGACGAGGATTCAGAGGAAGAATCCGAAGAAAAATCTGATCTGGAATGGGAAACAGAGTCAGAATCCGATTAAGAATACGCTATGCAACTGGACAGTGTTTAGATTAGAAAAATTAGGCTAAAATTTTAGAGGAAGAATGTAAAATATTATTGAAAATATGTAAATAATTTTCTCTTTAATAAATTATCAAAAATGTACAATTGGTCTTCTAAATACTATTATTAATAAGCTATACAGGTTAATTCAAATTAAGTGCGCACCATTGCTATCTCTGTTATTATTGTTTTTTGAAAGTAGGTTAAATTAACAAAATTAATAGTGTTTTTAACGTTGATTAATTTGAAGTGTACGAAAAAACAATTGCATGACGCAGAAAAATCTTGAGATTCATAATTCTTTTAAACGGGAATTTTTGAAAGATAGAAGATATTTGAAGAGTTATGATGTAAACGTTTTAACACGCTAAGGGTAGCATTGGTACGAATGCTGTATCAGATTGATGATGGTGAGTCGACGGCGTTCGTTGTCATTCTATAATACACTGGCACTATTATGTGTTGTTTGCAATATCAACATTTTACCCTACAGTATTTTGTGTAAAAGACATGTTAATAGGAAACAAGGCGGGTTAAATTGCACCACATAATATTGTAAATTTCCATGTGATTTTATTTATATGTTAGATGTGTGCAAGATTCCACAAAATATTGTAGACAATGAAGAATTTCGAAGGTTTTGGGGCAAATACGTTTCGGGATGGGGATTGCTAACAAGAGGTCAAATACAGTATAATTTTCATCGGGTGAAAAACACGATGACCGATCAAGAAAAATGGAAATATGGCTAATGGTAGATGAAACAACGGATGCAAGAAATTAAAAATAAAAATTTAAATGTGTTAGTGCGCACTTTAGAAAGCGGTAAGGCATCCTTGCCTCTTCTTTTACGTTGTAGAGTATTACAGAAGGCAAACACGGAAAGGATAGTAGAAACTATATAAAATACCTTTGGGAAGTTTAGTATATTGGCAACCGAACTTGTAATGTTGGTTACAGACGGAGGTTCGAACATGGTTAAAGCTGGAAAGTTACCAAAAAACAATCTTATCCTCAATTGCTCCATGTACATAACTTGTTCCTCCATGTATGTCATCTTGTAGCTGAATTTATTAGTAAGGCTGCAGAAAACAAGTGACAAAGGAAATCCATTTTTTCACTCTATTTATTATAATGATATGTCCGTGTTTCGCATACTGCAAGACATCGAACTGTCACAAGTTTATTATCAATTTAGGAAATCTATAGATTGTAAAAATTTGTAATGCATATGTATTGTACGCCAAGGAAAATACGAGAAATTCCTCAAAACCTTTTCTAAGAGATGGAAAGCGAAGCTAAAAGCTGTGATTGGAAACTTATTGCCCTACCTTTACAACCAATACAAATGAAAGTTTATAGGCAATGCTATCTAACAGTGCCAGTTATTACTTCAACCACCTGAGATAATTGAAGAACTTTGCCAAAAGATATGCACGTCGTGATATTTTACGAGAAATATTTGCCAAGAGGCGCCAAGAATTCGAAGATATTTGAATCTCAAATATTTACATATTTTTAATAGGAAATTCTGCATCTGACCATCGTACTGTTAGGTGTGCATTTGAGTCCCTTTTTTGTTCATGTAGTACGGATACATTGTCGAACGTGTTCTGTTTGCTTCCGAATCAATACTCGCTGTTGAGAATATAATTGACGCCACCTCATCTGTTACTACGAGCGAGTGAACTAACAAGGTGATTTAACACCATACATTTGGTACAGTTCTGGTCTAATCTCTTTCTGATGTATGTTTCGAAATATTATCTTTGCTCTTAATCTTTATGCTTTTATCTCCCATTGTATGATAAAATATGTTGGTTTGGCAATTGATATACAACTCATTCCTTGCCTTACAAATTCATTTTATAAGTAGCAGTATATAGCACAATAATTCTGTTCTCGAATGCCATCGGTACTAGGAAAGAACTAAAGTTTAGGCTGTGTTTAAAGTATGTAAGTTGATAAAATCCTTTGCTTTAGGTAACTACTAACAGTGATTATATTAACGTTAACGTTAATAGCCCAGAATTAATATCGTTGTTGATCAAGCAGAGCGCATTTGTATGTGGAAACAAAACGATAAAATGATGAAGTAAAAATCTAGTCATACTACTATACCACTTCCTAACGTATGTGCGTTCCAGAACTTGTCTCATTGGAAAATGTCAATGCTCTAATTGATGCTTTTGAAATTACTTATAAGATTTGCAGGGTGACTTTATAGGATTGTTCGAAATGCTATATCGGAAAGAAGAATTCAGAGAAGTTTTCGAGTACAAATCGGAGGAGGAGTCCGAAGAGAATTCGGAAATGGGAACGGAATCAGGAATAGAATCAGGAGCGAATGTAAAATGGCAACGTAAATGTAAAATGGAACCAAAACCGGATGTGAGAAGGCAACGTAAACGGAAACTGGAACCAGAAGAGGAATCAGAAGAGGAATCAGAAGAGGAATCAGAAGAGGAATCAGAAGAGGATTCAGAAGAAGAGTCAGAAGAGGAATCAGAAGAGGAATCAGAAGAGGAATCAGAACAGGAATCAGAAGAGGAATCAGAACATGGCTCACAACAGGAATCGAAAGAGGAATCAACTCAAGAATTAGAACAGGAGTCAGAACAGGAATTAGAGCAGGATTCCGAAGAGGAATCAGAAGAGGAATTAGAAGAAGACTCAGAAGAGGAATCAGAACAAGAATCAGAACAGGAACCAGAATGGGAATCAGAAGAGGAATCGAAAGAGGAATCAGAACAAGAACAGGAGTCAGAACAGGAATCAGAACGAGGATTAAAACAGGAATTCGAAGAGCAATGAGATGAGTAATTAGAACAGAAACCGGAAGAGGAAGAGTGAATATGAACGCGTTATGCAACTCAAACCTTTTTTAATTAGCAAAGCCAGGACAAAATTTTAAATGAAAAATATAAAATATTACTGAAAATAGTTAAATACTTAATAAGATTTTATATAAATATTGTATTTTTCCAATTTTAATTTACTTACTTTTCTCTTTTAAGATTTTATTAAAAATGTAAACTATAATTGTTCTTTCAGATAATACCATTAATAAAGTCTACATTGATATTTGACATAAAATATTCCCTTAGTCTCCTTATAATGATCCTCGGATTGCGCGACAATTTTAAATAGTGTGAGTTGATTTTTTTTCCGAAATGTCTTCGTAGATGTCGCAAGGATTAAGCCACAAGCACCAATAATAACAGCCATTTCAATTCTTTGTTTTGTTTCATAACTACAAAGCTAAATGCATATATTTTTAACACTGATTTTGCTTATGACGATAGAAACACTGGAATTGTAGTGTTTTTAGTTTCAATTCCGTATTGGGAAGAATTAATAGATCTAAATTGGAAACTAGATTTACGTTTTGTAGGCTCCACGATGCTTAAAACATTTTTTTCTCTTGCCAGGTTACCTTTTCGCCATTATTGTTCAACAGTTTCAACAAATAATAAAGTAATTAAATTACTAATCACTGTTAATTAATAATTTACAAACAATACGACGCTTTATCTATGAAATACAAGCTTTGCTTATCTTGCCATGATAATAGAATATCCAAATACCTATATTACAGAAAGTAAGCACAAAAATTAGACGTATTTGTTGATCATTATGTGATAATACAACAAACAAAAATACTTCAAAAAGAGGAGATAAGACTGTGCGACATCTCAAACAGGTACCTTCCATGGCAAAAATAAAACGTATTAGATACGTAAACAAATGTATTATTAAATAAAACGGGGAATATCCAGCAAAATTTTCTGACCCTGCATTACTGTATGATTAAGGTATTGTATTATATGAACGCAATAACATTATCAACTTATAATCTCTTACCTAATATAATAATGCTGCTAAATATAGCTATTCATGGTATTGGTAAAATCAACTCACCAGAAAGACAATCTGAGGAGACAAAAAAACGCTGACACACGGACATGTTTCTGCCTACCCAACTGGTATTATCACCATATCTAACCTTACAGCTCAAATGAATATTCTTGGCGCTAACTAGTGGCACAAGAATAAAAAGTCTGCCGGTTCAAACACAGCGAAAACAAGCTGGCACAGGTTCCCGATCCTTTTTCCCGAAGAACACATGGATTACTAAACCAGAGAGGGCACGAGCCAATAGTGCATAGGGTAACTGCACACGTGAATGATTTTGCAGACTTACCGTGACGTATTAAAAACACATCTCAAATGCCTAGGAAACGATACTTAACATACGGATATGCTTCTGTATATCGTGCATATCAGCGTGGTTTATAGCGATTTTTTGCTCAACATATTACAATTTCCTCCTATGATTTAGTCAATTTTAATTTAAACATTATGCGCAGCGCCCTCATTTGCGTTAAAAATATTTCACTTGCAATGTAATCCCTAGTGCATTACACCATGCAGAACAAATGACCAAGAAAATATCCTAACAAAATGTATTAGGATCGTACGAATAACAAGTTTCTTTTAGACTTCTAAAAAAACAAATTTATCCCAGCTTCTGTGTCAAACAATTAACATGCTGTTATCATTACAAGGCGATTAACTTTTAACATTTACAAATCCCTTCGCAAACAAAATATGTCCTTTTACTGTTATTTAGGGCACTTAAATCTCATTGATAGTGAGGCTATAATATTGGTGAAAATTGAGGGCACGGCAGATATATTTATTTATAGCATACATTAATGATTTAATTGATAACGTTAGGTACTCTTTTAATTATTGTAATATCGTTAGTTATGTCGATGATATGTTTTGTTTAAACTCCACTCACACAAATTTATTAATTAGCAATGCGGAACGCAACGTTTCGAGAGCACGTGGACTCTCATTGTCAACCGTGTTACCGACTGATTGTAAAAAACTGTATCACACGTGCAAATTATTTTCTACGCAGGCTCTAAAATTTCTAAAACATGTGACTATTTACAATCTACCGGGTGGTCTAATCTCTGGTATGTGTGTATTTTCGGGAAAGGATGGAACAAAAGCGAACCGTATCTTTAACAGGGTTTTCTGTTCAATAAGTTTCCGTTCTTTTTCATAAAAATCCTTCCATACGCGTCTAATTTTCTACACGAGTTTACGTTTTTAAGAAGTTTAAGATTTTTTAAATCAATTTTATGTCCGGATTTTACCATATGCTTTGCTACGCTTGATAGTTCTGGATAGTAACCGATAGTGTCTTTTAACCTCGTTTCGATACTCCTTTTTGTTTGTCCAATATAAACTTTATAACAATCATAGCATGCGATTTGGTAAATTCCAGATCTTTTCATTATCTCCGGTTTATCTTCTGGATTGCCTAAAAGAAATAAATATTTTCCGAGAATTTGGCTAAGGTACGTAGAAGATATTTTCGCGGAGTTTGATACCAATAAAGGGAACATACAAGATTTTCTAGAAGAACTTAACTCAAAATTCACTACGATCAAGTTTACTATAGAAAAAAGTGAAAAATTGGCTTCCGTTTTTAAATACTCTAGTCATACGCAATAACAATAATTAGAAGTGGACATCTACAGAAAAGAAACTAATTCCAACAGATTCATCACGGCTGATTCACACCATTGCGAACAATAAAAAATGTCCGCGATTGGTTTTCTGGTCAATAGACTCATTAGATTTCCGCTAAGCAAGTGCAGGTACGAAGAAGAATTAAAATATATCAAAGATGTAGCGAGGTACAATGGTTTCTTCTCTAGGGATGTTGACCGCATCTTAAGGAAGGTGCAATACAAACAACACATCAGAAATTCCACGACCTAGATATCAACAAGCACCGGTAATGAGAAATTTATAACACTTCCTTTTGAACCAACAGTAAAAGAGTTAAGCCAAATTTTCCCAGAACTAAATATGAACGTGTCTTTTGTATCCAAAAAGAACTTATATAGGAATCTTACATAGGCAACCCCAAAGATAAACCGGAGATGATGAAAAGGTCTGGAACTTACCAAATCGCATGCAGTGATTGTGATAAAGTTTATATTGGACAAACAAAAAGGAGTATCCCAACGAGGCTCAAAGAACATATTAGACACTATCGTTTCGACAAACCAGAGCTATCAAGCGTAGGAGAGCATATGGTAAAATCCGGACATAAAATTGATTTAAAAAATTTTAAACTTCTTAGAAACGTATACTCATGTAGAGAATTAGACGCGTGCGAAACAATATTTATGAAAAACAACGAAACTTATTGAACAGAGAACCACCCCAATTGCACACTCGAGTCTGATTGATTTATTACTATAGGCCCTGTTAAAGATACGGCTCGCTTCCATTTCATCCTTCCCGAAAATACACACGCAGCAGAGATTAAACCACCTAGTAGATTGTAAATAGTCATACGTTTTAGAAATTTTAGAGCCTGGGTAGGAAATAATTTGCATGTGTGATACTGTTTTTTACAATCAGTCGGTAACACGGTTGACAATGAGAGCCAACGTGCTCTCGAAACGCTGCGTTGCGCATAATTAATAAGTTTGTGAGTGGAGTTTACTGCTATACCTGTGAATAGGTTTGAGCGTTTATCAAAACATATCATCGACATAACTCACGATATTACAATAATTAAAAGAGTACCTGGCGTTATTAATTAAATCATTTTTAAGATCACTAATTAAAACATAAGACCACGCTAATTTGGTGATGGTATTAGCATCTAGATAAGAATTTCCCAAGATAAAAGGCGCCAATGCATCTGTATTCTCTTCGAAAATAGATCTGATAATAAAAAAACATCCGTGCGCAGTATGCGTGTAAATGTGGCAAATATCCGACGATAAGATAAGTAACCAGTAAAAAGATAATGACTCAGTAAGCGCAAAAATCCTCAGTAGAGTGTTAGTGAGCAAAGAAGTAATCATGTCGCCGCACAATGCCTTAAGAGATATTGAGGTGCTGGACGAGAAAGGATTAAAGAATTTTTTAAGAACAGTAAGTGACCAATCTTTTATGTGTTTAGCAAGAATTTGCGATAATTAATCAAGCGCATCGTGTAATAATATTTACTTGATCCTTATCGGAGATGAGTATGAGTAGTGCGTGTTTACATAATAACAATAGCTACAAGGAATATAATCTCTACTACCATGTAAGATACTTTCAGCACTTCGTGAAAAGTTTTCATCGGTATCCGCCTCATCGAATAACTACTGCAAGATGTTCCTAGTTTAAATTGTAGCACATTTAAAAGAAAATAATTGTATCAATTTCTATATTAATTATCATCTTTCGATTCAACTATAAAAGCAAAAAAAAAGGGGGAAAGAAAAATACTTTTTTTTCTAATATTAAGACCATAAATACATAAATATATGGTAAAGCTCCCAATACAGTAGATTTCTTATCTGCAATAAATCCAACCTACTTAAATTATCTCCTCTAAATATTTTTAAAATCGTTCAATTCAAATTGAATCATAGATATGGATTAGCTCAAGCTTCAGTGTATATACGTACAGTTAGTCACAGTGAAAACTGTTCAACCTCTATTGCAATTTATTGTAAAATATGGTTCAAATTAATTTCATATTAATATGTGTAATATATTGTAATGGGATTTTTCGAGGTATCTGTTCTCCTCAAGAACATGACTATTTTTTATCATTTTAATACTATGTCCTTAGTACCTTGCGGTGTCGGACTACCATTCTCTTATTTTTGTCTTCTAATATTCTATACATCTATCATCTTTGTTATTCCATCTTCTTCCATACTGTGTATACGTCCTAGCCATGCCAGTTGTCTTTTCTCTATGATCATTTCTATTTGCTTGATATTTAGAGTATTACTGATTGTCATGCTTCTATTTTTGTCTCTGTTATTCCTTCTTTTTTTCTTAGGAATCTCATTTCCATGGCCTTTTGACTTCCTTTTTTGATCAGACTTCTACTCGTGGTTGTTCATGACTCTCTGCTATATATTAGTGTTGATCCAACCACTCTTTTATACACTTTTGTCTTTATTTATTTTGGTATTACCTTTCACTAAGCTTATTTTATTTAATTATAGTTTCTTTTAATTTAATTATATTGTTAGGGGGGATGTGCTGGACTCCCTCTAAGATCGGATAGTACCTTAATATCAGACTAAATTATTAAATATCTTAGAGTAATCGTAAATTACAGTTTTGTCGCGATGTAATTTGCATTCAAATTCAATATCCCGAAATTCCCCTTCGTCTTTATTATTTAGGAAATTCCCTTTCGTTTGAAAAGAAAAGAGTCCCTTAAGCAACAGGAAAAGAGAATAATGAAATTATCCCATCAAAAGTTTATATTACAAAATTCAATGTAATTAATGTAAAATTTTATACAATAACATTTAACACATACGACACATAACGAAAATAACATCCAACGTCTACATCTTCATCACTGAAAACACATACGGAATGTTTTCGTTGCTATGATGACTTTACTGTCTTACTTACTTCTTACTGTCTCATTTGTCACCTAATATCTGGATCTAGTAGCAGTTTACGAGCGTGATCGACATTTGACAAGTGACGCAACTTATGGATAGCTTCGGTAGAAAATTCAGAGCCACTACCTCAAGAAGATTCATCACTTCATACTTATTATAATCATTTACTAATTAAAATTTCAAAAAGAAAGTTTATTAGCTAGCTAGGGATTGCGATAGGTATTTGTCGAGAGCAGTATCCGATGTAAGTGATATAACCTAAATTCTATAATACACCATCAATTTTTTTTAATTTAATCTATTTTATTTACTTCATACATTTCTTTCGAGTCATCTAAATTTATTTTATATAAGCAGTATCCCTAATAGAAGAACTCACCCGTTAATATTTTACGAACCCTGAGAGAAATTTCACTACAATATGCTACACAAAAATATAGAAATATAAAATTTTTTCTTCGTTAATATACAGCAAAAACATTCATTGAAAATAAGTGCAATTTTGATGGTCACTATGAAAATCGTCCACTTCAAAACGGCGCACAAATAAAACATTTTTTATTAAATATCTTAACAACAATATTTAATATTTAGTACTACATCCATTGCTATTTTTGACAGCACTTATCCTGTCGTTCATAAAAAGCAAAAACTTAGTTACTTCGGGTGATATTTCTAACAATTGTTTTTCAGTTGCATGTTTGAGTTGTTGTTTATTTGAAATGGTGCTCTATTACCTTCAAGTGTAGCGATTATGGCGAAAAACTTTTGAACAGCTATAAAGTATCCATTCTATTACAACACCGGACTTAGGATGCTTAGGACCACTATCCTGATAATAAAATAAATGTGTACAAAATAACTAATTCTTCTGCATTTTATTTGAAACTTTTCATTGAAACCTCTAAATATTGCCATTTGTCCATGGTGCATTTGATAAGATGAATATTACCAACACCTACCCCCGACATGCAACCCTACAACATTAACGATCTTCCCCCGAACAAATTTATTTTTTTTTTCATCTGTATATCAAACTTTTTCCCAGAATAAGATATCCTCTCCTATACACTCAGCTTCTTTCTAGCAATACGTCCAATCAATTCAATTTTCCGCGACACTTCTAATATCTTAGTCCTTTCTCCAGTTTAGGTGCGCTTTTTTTCGGATCCTTATTTATTTCCTTTAAAATCCATTGGTCGTTCTTTCGGTAAGATTTCCTTTCAGATAAATTCTGCATTTGCTGGATATTCTTTTATTATCAGTCCATCTTTTTACTATAAACTGAACTGTTGTACGATTTTAGCCTACAATCTTTGCGATTTTCCATATTTCTGCAGTTTCACTATGATATGAGATACGGGAACTTTTCTCGGGGAACTACCCATTTCTGCAGCTGGACGATTTTGACTATAACCAGTTATACGGTACTAACCTTGAATACGTATTTTTATTATTTTAGTACCAATGCAAAATACAAGGTTATTATGTATTTCTCTAGTAAAAGACGCCCAAACAAACTTTACTTCTAGCACTCCATTCTAATAAAAACTTTTGTTGTAACTATTATTTTCAGTTATATTAATTGTCAATTTAACAGAGTATTCGTTCAGACGCATAGATGACAGGAACTCGTTAAAATTGTATTATAATTTAAAATTGATTTAAAATGGTTTTTACTATACAACACAAATCAAATATCTTGAACAAGGTGGAGGCCACTCCCAACAATTTTTATAAAATCTTCCTTGTTTGCTCCAAATAAATATACTTCATTCAGTTTTACTATTTTAATATTTGTCACGTCATTCAAATAGTTTATACCAAACAAAATTTCTAATAGGAGTTTCAATAACAAGACAATACATAAGTATAACTCCAAATGCTACTTTGAGGTAAAATTTATTTGAAAGCATGGTATATATACTATGCTACTAAATTAGACAGCGTGGGTTGTGCAGTAAAGAATAGCAGAAAATGTGCGTCCACTATATTAGGTGGTCGATTTTCACTGCGACTAAGTGAATATTTTTTTCAATATTCTTCTTCCTATTTTATCTTCCTGTCATCTATATCAAAGCTCTAAAAACGTCCCCCACTTTAACAATTTCAAAATTCTCTATCATTCGTGCTTTTTTTTTTAGAATGGAATGCGGGCATGCTTAAAAATCTTTGAACTGGAGAGGATTGATGGGAAAACCTTTCTAGTAAGTCCCTCCTAAGACACATATTCTTCCATTACGATAACAGTTCTCTTCCAGAGCCTATCAAAAGATGACTTCCTACGTTGGAAGACGAAAATTCTAGATTCGGAAATCAAAGCTATCGAAAAATTCTTAAAAAACGTCAAAGAAAATCCGGCAAAATTCTCTAAATACCGGCATAGTCATATACCTTTGCCACCAAGTAAATCCATATTTTATTTCGATCTATCTCCAGACTGCAAAAGGGCACCATCTTCCGATGATACTCAATTATCAAGCTTAAACAATCCCCCAATTTTATACGATATAAAGTTTGGGTTCACGCCCAGTCAATCGCCGGATTTACCCAAGAACCAGCAACGTCCCCCTATAGCTACAAAACCTTCTCTATGTAGAGAAGCAGTTCTGTCGCAGAGAATTTCGAAACACACTCAGTCAATTTTGTTCGGAGAATTGGAAAGAAAATTAGAGTATCGGAAAAGTTTAGTAGACAAAAATAAAAACGGAACCATATTGAAACGCCAACACACTACTAGATATCATATACTAGAATCAGAAGATAATCAGAAGAGAACAAGATCACCAAACGATATTAACGGAAATCCAAGAGCGACACCGTTGAGAGGTGAAAACCCTGCATCCCCAGGAGAAACAAACTATTTCGATGCCAATAATAATAGGGAGAGAGTTGGAACAGAATCATATTACCTACAGGCGAAGAAACGAAGCAATCCACTAGCATATATCAGCGGTAAGTTTACATGCATCGATGTTTCACGACGTTTGAATTGAAACTTGTACTTTTTTAGAGTCAAAATATTATACTAAATTCAATAGAGATGAAGCTGAGGTATACCTGAAAATAAAGGGAATGGATGGAACTTACTTATTCAGGCCAAGCTCGCGTTACTTCTGCGCGCTGTCGATACTTTTCGCAAACGAAGTGCATCACTTCGCTGTGAAATCCATTAACGGAAGGAAGCTGGAATTGGCAATCAATGGAAACGGCATGCAGTTCGATACTTTGGACGATATTGTAGATTATTTCAATTCAAATCCGGTAGAAGCAGCTACCTTTCAAAAGATTGTAAGACTCAATAGCCATATTACGATTAATAAATGACAAGAAATGAAAAGAGAGGCCTTTTCTGTTACCCTTAGTTCTCTAGCATAATAGAATCTTAGGAAGACGTATGTTCATAGAATATAGAACATTAACAGTGAAATTAATGCGCAATTATTTATATATCGATTAGATAATTACTTAAGCAAGCTTATCTTTGATATGCCAATGGATACGAACAAATCTTTACGGTGCGACTATTAATCAAATATATATTTTAAAAATAGCTGTAAACCCGAAAACATTACTTGGTTTTGATAACATGAAATAACAGAGCAATTTCAAGTGCGACAAGGACAAGCGAACTGCAAAATAGAAGGATTGTGTATTTGACGTAAGATTCAGATGTACTGCATCGTTCTTCAGCAAGTCTGGCAGATTATACTTTATACACAGCAAAAAAGTGTTATGAATTCGTCGCGCGGGTTGCTCCCAATAACCAAACTCACAATCTCTGATGTACACTACCGTCCATAAGTTTGAAAGCAAGGTGAAATTCCTTTAAAATAGTATACAACTGCCATATCGTGAAATCGTTAATCCTTATTATAAATTATTGTGTGCGGATATACCCAAATACATGTTATTACTCTTTTCCAAGAATACAACTATTGTTTGACAAGGATAGGGTTGGATACTTGCAGTCAAACGATTTAGTGCTAGTTCGCTAATCGTTTAGTGCATTTGGTAAAGGTATTAATTCTTACAGTCTTATTGCTCTCCTGTGCGGAATTAGTTTTTTTGAAATCGGTGCGCAATTGTAACAATTTGGTAAAGTACTGAACGCAGACAGTTGACAGTTGAACAACGCAGTGCTATTTGTACTTTGCGCGGCGAAAGTTATACCGAGAGAAAAATTGCTTCACGGTTAGGGATTTCAACGAAAGTAGGACATTACACATTGGTCTGGAGAAGAGGGACGTGGACAAAGTTTTCATAAAAATGAAGTGGGCGGGAACAGGCGACTTCTGGAACTGAAGATAGATTTATAGCAACGATTTCGAAACGAGATCGACGTCTAACGGTATCGGATATCGCAAAACGCGTATATTTTTAGTTCGTACTAAGAATCAAGAGCAATTGTAAAAAGTTAAAACTTAAAACAAAAATCTGCATGTAAATCAGGTGAATGCATTTGCTCTCGAATATAACAATTACTAATTCTCATTATTCAATGTGACTAACCGTAACTTCCCTTGTAACGCACAATCTACATGCATACGCTAATTGTGGGAATGCTAAAACTTCTCAGCTTATGAACACAAATACTCTTAAATAAAATGATCGAACATCTCTAAACTACAGAATGCCTATAGAATATCAAACTTCTTTTATATATGTTCCACTTTGGTCGGTACAATGCGAAGACCGCATATTTTCGAAAACGATCTTGGAACAGCACTGGGGTATATTCGAAGAAGTGCAACAAAAGAAACAATATTGTAATGACGATTGCAAGGACTGTGTGGATGTACAATTCACAGGTATAGCAGTAAACTCCACTCACACAAATTAATTAATTATGCGGAACGCAGCGTTTCGAGCACGTGGGCTCCCATTGTCAACCGTGTTACCGACTGTCGGTAACACGGTTGACAATGGAGCCCACGTGCTCCCGAAACGCTGCGTTCCGCATAATTAATTAATTTGTGTGAGTGGAGTTTACTGCTATACCTGTGAAACAATATTGTGATCCGAGGAGGAACAGCTTAAGGGCATATGGCTAAAGAGGAGGCTAAATTAGCCCTAAAATTGTACGTTTTATTATAGTAACGTATGGAGTCGCGTATTTTCGTTTAGTATCCACCAAGAAATTACAGAAAATATGTTAGCGTCAATTGTGTTCACAAGAATTCACTAATTTTTATACACTTGTATTAGTACGGATTTTTTTGGGACGATTACGGAAGGATAATTCCGAGAAAATACTTGACCATTCCCAAGATATTAAGATATATATATTAAAGTGTTACATCCATTGCTCTTTTTTTTTTTAATATGCTAACTAAATTTTAATCCCTTATACGAGCCTCTTCCCATTTCAGGACTATTCAGACATACGCAAGTATTTAGCGAAAGTATAAGTAATACTAGATGAACTTAAAATAGTTTTGTTAATCTTTAGTATCTCTGCATTAAAATGAATATCTATTAAGTGATTAGAATCAAAAACAAACACAAATTGGGAACAAACAAGAAAAAATGTGAACAAATGAAAAATTTACAACGAAATAATATTTTATACACAACGATGAACAAATGTTTCTGTTACCACCGTCAAGAGGCTATTATTGGCAGCAGGTTTAAGGAGATGCATTGGCCGAAAAAAAAAAACATTTTTAAAAAGCATGCATAAAGAGAAACGATTAACATGGACAAGAGAGCGTGTAACCTGGTCACTGGATGATTGGAACGCAGTCTTATAGACCGACGAATACAAATTTCAGTTATTTGGTACGCAACGGAGAGTTTTTCTTCGTCGACGACCAGGGGAAAGAGCTAGCGTAACTATGGGCGATTTAGTGAAAATTAGTGGTATAATGCGGAAGATATTTTGCAAAATCATGCTATTCCGTATGGAAGCCGTCTTGTTGATGTGTTTGTGTTCCAGCAAGGTAATGACCCCAAACATACGGCTCGAATCTGTAAAAACAAGCCAGCAAGAAATGAACTAAAATCAATGATTTGGTCTCCCTAAAATCCGGACCTTTTATGAGATCGGTTTGATCGAAGGGCCTAGAGAGCAACAACCTCAAAACACCCAACACCTATGGGAATATTTACAAAACGCATGGCAACAAATTTATCCGGACTGTGTTGTGCAACGGTTATCAAAACCAAAGGTGGTCATATCGACGAAAATATATTTATAAGATAAATAATGCATAAATATTATCATGTTTGAATTAATTTGGATTTATTTGACGACGGTTACTCATGTTGTATAAAGTCATTAATAATCACAAGAAAATTTTACTGTGTCTGTGACTTTTTATAAAATCCGTTGCTACTTCCAAACTTTTAGACGGTAGTGTAAATCTACGTTTATGAAGCAATATTGCATATTAATGTTGTCAGCTTACAAATTACTTATCTTAGAAATATGTAGTATCCTTACATTAAATACAATAGAAATTTCATATATAGTTGTAGTTTTAGTCAGTATTCAATACATTTACTAGATACGCCTCCTCCGACTGTAATTTTCCACCGACTCTTTACAGTGTGTGATTAATATATGAGAAATAATTCAAAAGTTACATGTAACTACAAATAAGATCCAACTTAAATGGTTTAGATACTATCACAAAGGGCGCTTCTTGGAGAAAAATGAAGAACCAAAAGTAACAAGACAATTCATAATGAAAGGTACCCTACAAGGAAATTTATTATTTTTTTATATAATTAAATTAGTATAAAGCTTTCGTTGGCTTTTTATAGTGTTAAATTATACCTTTCTTGTAATTACCAACGTTAAAATTTTTCCGAAACAATGTCGGTCTGGTAGGATTTGAACCTACGTCCTCTTGCGTATCTGGTGAATGTGTTTACCAACTAGACCACAGGACTTAGACAGAAACAGATCGCTACGAGGCTCTGTGGTCTAGTTGGTTGAGCAATTCGCCCGGTAAGTGAAAGGGCATAGGTTCAAATCCCATCGAAACCGACATTTTTCGGAAACATTTTAAAGGTGGTAATTATAGGAAAATTACGATTTACCATCGACGGTAAATATTTGTTTTTGTGGCTACTATATTCAATTGGGAAGACGATTCGAAACGTATCTACATCTTTTTGTCTTAGCACCATGTATGTATTTCAACATGCAGTATACACCCACGTATACTTCTAATGTAAACAAGTCCATTAGCAGGAATATTTCTGATGCATTTGCTGGTAGTCGATAGGAAAATAATAAAATTGTATGATCCTGAATCATCAATTAATGTATATCTGTTACTACCACATGTTTAGATTATTTCATATGAATTAGCAATAATTGTTGGTAATTCGGTTGAGAATGAGAATCCATGTGTTCTTGAAACGACGCGTTACGAAGAAATTATTATTTTTTGTGGTGTGGAGTTCACCGCAATGCCTGCGAATAATTGTTTGTTTTCGAAAAAATTGCAACACAATATACATAAACCTGTAGAATATTACAAAATTATAACTGGTAACACGTGGTTATCTGAAAGAAGTGAGACATCCAAATAAGCAACAGCATGAACTTCACGACACAATATTAATGCATAAAGGACATATTCTCTTCAATTTGAAACAAGGTATAGATTACAATATTTAGAATATCGTCCAGTTGCACCAGAAATATTGGAAGAGGATGAAGAACCATTGGAGGAAGATATTAAACAAATGTGTCAAGAGGTATTGGAAAGATATTATACCAGAGATGCAGAACTATTAATGCGGAATATAAGCGGAAAACAGTTGAAGATCGCGTAGGAAAACAATCGGCATGATTCAACTTCTGGATGTGTATAGATCATATTCCAACCATGTAATATTTAAAAGTTATGATGACCTTCGCCAAGGAAGGAACCACGTTATTAAATTATTGATACATAACCAAAAATCTATTTACATGTGCTTGCATTGAAAGCGTCTACATATTTAGAAAATAGACCAAAACAAACCGAATTCGGTCGTAACAACGATACAGCTTTTCCATCACTATTTTATTTGTAGCGAGCTTGCTTTTATTAAATGTTCAAGAACCAGTGAATTCTTATGTTTTCAATAGTTTTATATAAACTATCACTACCCCGATAAATAAATTTATAGCACGTGGATGTGCACACCTCCGAATATTAAATAAGAAACATGCAATAAAAAAGTCAATATTGGTTTGTAGATTAATGTATATATGCATATGTGTAATAGTCATGCATGTTGAAATAATTGCATCAGGTCAGTGTATTTCGATACCCTTGCAAAGGTACTAAATGACTATATATGTATGAATAATTTTTATAAACATTTAAAAATTAAAACACCGATTTCACATCGGCCATATAGTGCTACAAGTTCTACGAACCAGATAAGCTCCCTTTTATTCTAAATTTTCGAATTGGAAACCATTCCATGTCAGTATGCGACAAAGCAATCAATAATAATGACTTCATTACGTTGGCAAATTTGCGATCACTTGAGAAAAAAAAACCATTGAAAATCTACAGTTGCACAGCTGCAGATTTGTTGCATTATAGCCAAACTGGATACTGGTGGATATAAGGTATTCATTTTTTAAATCTAGCTTTGTTCGATGTTCTTTTTTTTTTAATACAGATATCCTTACCTTTAAACGTCACCGGAAAAGGAAATCAAATATAAACAGAAAATATATTTGCACAGTAACAATCATCCATTTGCGTAAGGTAAGAGAACAACCTAGCTACTTGGTAAACAATCGATAAGATGTTTACATGAGAATTAAAATCGAAATATTAATGCTTTTAATCGATTTAGTTTTGGTTTGGTGTTCACCTAAGATGGCTGTCACTTCGGGTATTTACGATGAAATTATAGCAAAGAGTGATGACCTAAAAGATAGCCTAAAGGATGATCAGCTAAGGGAGTTTCTAATAAACGTAAGTAAAATTCATTAGACTGGTTTTGCAATTTTTTCTATTTAATCGATTTATATAGGAGCATTAATATTACCAGTGGGTGATAATAACTAGTTAAACGATATATTACTATAATATCTATATGTCACTTGCCGTAAGGTAGATAAAACTAAAATCTGTGAATGGAAAATAAATAGAACTAATACTAACCTCAGTATTAGTAGTTCAGTATTACTGCTGAATGTGATAGCTTAACAATCGAAACATGGGTCCAGTTTTTTACTGAAGAGTTGTGATTAGGGAGGTACCGAAATGTTTCGGTTCATCTTAAATGATTGATAATTTTTCTTTTTGTGAATAATTCGAATACCCTATAGTCATTTAATGTAATGAAAACATGTAAGGGTCAAGATGTGTAAAGGATTGTAGAGACTCATCAATTCATATCTTGGAAAAAGTTATGTACAAAAAACAAACAAATTTGGATCCACACTGCTTGTCTATACCATGCTGGAATACACATCACTATTGTTTTAATTGGTCTTACTATACAACCTAGAAGGTGGATCACTTTCTTTAGTGATTTCTTAAAAAATAATATGATACGCACAGCACAATTTTCTATCATATTTGATTGATACTAAACTACACAAAAAGGTGCATAAATTCTTCTTTACTGGAACGTTTCCTCAAATATACCATATTTTCACAACATTCTATACGTCTCTTATTGGATTTAGGTCTTAGTAACTTCCGAGCCAATGGAGCAATGATAATCTTTTTTGAGTTTAGGTAATTGTTAATAGATTACGCTCTATAACATGGAGGGTTCTAGTAGATAAATATGTGCGAACTACTGGTTTTATACAATCTTTCAATGTATAGTAATGAATTATCTTTTGAAATATTTCTGTATTGATTTTGGTTGCTCTTACAAAAGACACTGCTCCTTGGTCCTTGTGTTGTAGTTACTAAACTAAGACATAGCTCAATAGAAAGATGTTTATTCTAAGTTTTGAACGCACTGTATACGTTATCTTCACTGTACGGTATCGGGGATTTATTGATTTATACATTGTAATGATATGTATTATTAACTTTTAAATAAATAAATCGGTTTTTTTAATTTTTCTTATACTTCTGTATTCTATATCTATTTTCTGGTCAGTGTATGGTTCACCCCCTTATTTTCTTGTTGTTATTATTGGAGGGAAAGTACCGTTAGTACTCCCTTTTCTTTAATTTACTTATAATATTTATTCCCTACAGTTTTCTTCTTGTGTATTAAATTTTACAGATATTTACTTTAGTTGTTCATTACTAGCATATAATTTACAATTTAATAAATAAGTTAAAAAAAATAATGACTGTGTCCCAGTCATAGATGTGGGTGTGGTATCTCCAAAGAAAAATTCGCTATTTTTCAAATTAATTAAGGTTATTTGAAATTAAAAGTGTTCCAGCTGATATTTTCACAATAATTTTGGAGTTCCGGATACATTGGTGATAGCCGAAGACCAGGATATCTAGAGTACGATACAGTACGTGTCAGTACTATTACAAAATTAAACACTTCAAATTATAATAAATTATCAAAATTTGTTCTTTTGCTCTCATTTTGTAGTTCGTTTATAATTTACAAATGTAGCTAGACAGTAATTGATTTAGGTATCTGTTAAAAAGGAAATTTTGTTGAAAAGCTATATACACTACCGCTCAAAAGTGTTTAGGCACTCTCACTGACAGCAAAAATGTATAAAAACTCAGCAAAAATGTTAATAATATTTATTTCTTATGTACAGATACACGTACATGAATAAAAATATATTAAATAAATGTGAAAATTAAAACGTTTAATTTAAATTTTGCTTTCATCTATGTGACCTCCTCTTGATTTAATAATTGCAGCACACAATCGAGGCATTCTCGCAATAAGTTTTGCCAGAGTTTCTTGTGTTATTGAGGTCCAACTCGATTGCAATTTGTTCCACACGTCAGTAGCTGATGTCGGAGCCGATTTCCGTACTTCCCGATCTAGTTCTTCCCATAGTAAATCGATTGGATTCAAGTCGGGGCTCTGGGGAGGCCATTCCATAATTTTGAGAGTTTTCCTTCCTCCTCTAAATGGCCTAAATAGTCTTTACATAATTTAGAGGAATGTTTTGGGTCATTCTCTTGCTGGAAGATAAAATTTTGACCCAAAGGTCGAATTCCGGAAGGTATTGCGTGGTTCTCCAAAATTTCGCGGTAGCCTTCTTTTTTTAATATACCGTCAATTTTCACAAGTGTAGGGGACACTAGTGCCAGCAAAACAGCCCCAAATGATGATAGAACCTCCACCATGCTTCATGGTAGCAACAATACACTCTTCTCTGGCACGTTCACCCGCAGATCTCCTTACGAGTATGCGTCTTCGGGTTCCGAACAGCTCAAATTTGGACTCATCCGTCCATAGGACGTTGTTCCACTCATCTATGATCCAGTGTTGGTGTTCACGAGCCCATTTAAGTTGCTTTTGCTTATTTTGTTTGCGTAGTAATGGCTTTTTCATCACAATACGCCCATGGAGCCCGGCTTTCTGTAGGCGACGTTTGACTGTAGAAACATTGACTAGCTTTTGGCGAGCAACATTTAATTCTGCGGTGATTTCCGGGGCTGTTTTGCGTCTATTTAACTTGCTGGTAACCACTATTCTGCGATCATCTGCAGATGTTGTCGCTTTTGGCCCTCCACTCCGTCTTTTATTAAGAAAACTGCCAGTTTCCCGATATTGTTTTACGTTATAGTCAACCGTAGCGTGGTGTATTTTCATTTTTTTGGCAATTTGTCGATTACTTATGCCACTTTTTTGGTAAGCTATTATAAGCGCACGTGTTTCCGTACTAATTTCTCTTCGCGGAGGCATTTTAAAAAATTGTCACACGATATTTCGCTCACGACGTAAATACCACACTGCAACTGACCATAGGTTACAGATTTCACTATAATCTTCTAGGAAGGTAATTTAAGCATTATTACCTACAATCTAACAGATGACTAAATTTACCCAGTAAATTCAGAGGGATTATTATTGTAATTGCACCGCAATAAACAGTTTATGGTAATCGGACCAAGTGCAGGTGTTTATCTTACTGAACTACATTTTAAATACGTATTTCATTTTATTATAATGTTTTTTTTTTGTAAACATAATACTATATGAATAATCCATAAAAACAGGGGTGCCTAAACACTTTTGAGCGGTAGTGTTTATATATATATTTATTTTGTCAGTGTATATATATATTTAGAATCTTACATTTGGCTATTTTAATTATTTAATGTTATTTATATTTGAATTTAAAACGAACAAAAATTTAAATAAAACACCCATTTAGCAAATTCGGAGTCTGAGATTTTCTACCAGAAAATTGGCTCCACGTTGGGCGCCAATAATGAATAAAGTAGATATCTCTCTAAAATATCTCAGAAAGAAAACTATACGGAATAAATTTTCCTCCAACAATAACAGCACCAAAATAAGGGCGTGAACCATACGCTGACGAGAAAGTATCAAATATAGAAGTATAGGAAAAATTTAGGGAAACATTGATATTTTAAATGGTTTAAAAGTTAATAATGCATATAATTACAATATATTTATTTTTATTTTTTTTGTAACAAATCAGCTTAATTACGGTACAGCATATTAAAAGATAATTTATAAAATTTCTTCAAACCAAGTTTTCAAAATTACTTGAACTTCACCAAAAATCATATGGATAGCAATATTAGTTCTACCGTTTATCGAATAGAGACTCATTTACATACAATCTCTACTGGCTTAGTTTTAAATTAGAGCATTTGGAACTAATTGCAATTGTTTAAAAGAAAAAAGAAAGTAAATTATTATAAATAATGAAGTGCAAAGTAAGCGAATAAATCACAAATTGAAATTAAGAATTAATACCTTTTTATTCAATTCTACCATATGTTAGTCATGCCTTAAATTGCCTTAAATAAATATTTCACACCTTGAAATATCAAAATTTTTCGTTAATTTAAGAATAATGAACCAAATTCTCCGTTAGCCACAGAAAGTTACTAATGAAGTATATTCCAGCTCTAATTCCTTCTTTATAAACCTTTCTTCTTAAATAAATAGCAGTTCTTTACAAATTTACATCGCATTGCAGCTCATTGTAATATCAGATATTGTGCATTTAAATTATTTCTCGAAAAATTTGCATTGACAGTGTCCAAATTTTCAAAAAATGCAGCGCATTAAAGTTTAAAGTTATTCTAGCTTTGAACAACAACATTTGAACAAGTAACAAATCTTATCGCTTCCTGTTAGAGATTACCGCTCTTTACCTTATCAAATGCGTTGTTAAATTAATAAATACAACCTCATATATGACAATTGAAATTAAATGATAAATATAATAAACTATATCAAAATGTTTGAGCTGAGGTATTTCCGGATAATAAAAAGATTACAAGTCACACCACAACTGACATCTTAAGTACTTTTAATTAGTAAATCTTGAAATAACTTGTACTTTTTATTGTATTTCAGAGCGGCATGGGGGACTTTGTCGAAATATTCGACACGATAATAGCAACTAACTCGTCTAGAGCTGTAAGTAGAAATACAATAAATCAATTAATTATCTCAATATGCGGATAAATTGGATGAATCATTATCACTATCTGTCGGTTGTCTTTCTGAAGAGGTTTACGTCACACGTGCTTAAAATAAGAGTACAATTCGTTATACTAATTGTAAAAATTTTCAGATTTAATTGCTTTCCAAATATTAAAAAAGGCAGGTTTGATAAATGTTTAAAACTAAATCGCTCAAACCAACAACATCACAAAAGCGTCTACAAGGTGTGTCTCAGAATTAATGAGAACGAGTGTTTAATTGAATGTATCTATAATTTAATCTTGTCTCCTGCAAAGTATGCTCCTTTGGAGTACTCACAGTATCTAAGCTATCAATTCCTGGTATCAATTCTTGAAGTCTTAGTCTGGTAAATGACGATTGCAAGGACTGTGTGGATGTACAATTCACAGGTATAGCAGTAAACTCCACTCACACAAATTAATTAATTATGCGGAACGCAGCGTTTCGGGAGCACGTGGGCTCCCATTGTCAACCGTGTTACCGACAGTCGGTACTGCTATACCTGTGCTTAGTCTGGTACTTTAAAACTTGCGTTGTGACTCTTTGGATGTTGTTTATTGTTCTGTAATGGAAACCTTTGAATTTCTGCATAAGCATCGGAAAAAGAAAATAATTATCTGGATTGTAGAATGGGTAAGTATTGGAATGCTTTTCGCTATCAAAAAGAGGATCGCATAAGCAACTCAAGAATCAAGTCCATGCTTACTATCTTCTTGATTCTCGTGGAATTGTCTGGATAGAATTCGTACAGCGAGCCCAGACAGTGAATCAAACTTTTTATCGCGAGGTCCTTAAACGTTTGCGTCTGACTTAACATTGCCAACTTGTGGATTTTACGTAGCGATAATGCCCACAGCCACAACTAATTTTCGGTTAAAGAAGTTTTGACAGAGAAAAACATTTCGGCACTCCCGCACCCGGTTTATAGTCCTGACATGGCCCCATGTGATTATTTTCTTTTTCCGACTCTTAAGCAAAAATTGAAGTATTCCCAATTACAATAAACACTATCCAAAGACTCATGACGTAGGTTGTAAAGAGCCTAACGGAACAAGACTTCCAAAATTGTTACCTAGAATGGAGAACTCGCTGGAGACACTGTGCGGCTTCCAAAGTTGCCTTCAAATATTGTCCTAGTTCTTTAGTAATGCTGTAGATGAAATCTCGTGAATGCTTTGTCATAAAAGACTCGGCTGGCACGAACTCTAACTTGAGAAACATGTTTTCCCACATGAGTGCCTACTAAATATATGGCAAAGTCAAAATCCTTCGTGGCTAAGTGGGTTCAGCAATATAGGAAGATCGAAAATGTCGTTGACTTGCCAGAACGTGGTTCGATAGACAAAGTGACACCGAATATGGAAAAATATGAATTTGTTTAAGAAGAACTCGATCTTAACATTGCGACAAAGAGCAGCGAAATTAAAACAGAAGAGTATAGGAGTATCACAGACAACTATTCGATCCCATCTCCTTGCGTGTAACCTCAAATATCGAAGTACAATGAAGAAATCGTTGTTGCGCGAAAAGACTCGCTTGGGTGAAGGAGAATTTGGACCGAGATCGGAGCAACATAATCTTTACGGACGAAGTTCCTGCTTAAGAATATACTGCCATCCGAGGTTCCTAACTTAACTTAACTTTGGGGTTGCTTTTTGAAACAAGGTTTCGGAGCATTACATCTGTTTAATTCCAATTTGAGTGATCCAAAAATGCTTAATTTATGAGAAATTTTTGTTGCTAACTGCTGAATGATACTTCACAAAAAAGACACCAGCACTAGATCTTTCAGGAAGACAACGACCCAAAACACCGGAGCTAGCTTTGCACTAAGGGGAAAGTGCAGTCTGGCTCTGTCAGAATTGATTGGCCCTCACAGTCACCAGATGCAAATCATATTGAAGGTGCGTAAGCATATCTCAAGCACAAGCTTCGTGGAAAAAAGCGTGCATTTTGAAGCAGCTGAGACACGACAAATTCGTCTCATTTGGAGCTCTTCACCGAACGAATACGTAATTAACTTAGTGGAAAGTATACCTCGGAGTTGCCATGGAATTATCAATGCCGGTGGTGACTGGACTCATTATTAATGGTATAGCATTTTTCTTCTCATGGACTACAACAAATCCATGTAGTTAGAAATCATTAAAAATATTTTTTTCTGTACACAAAACTAATTACTCTTATTAATTCTGAGACGTACCTCGTATACCACTCTCTTCACGAAGATATTCGACTATACACTTCCGATCACAGGTATTTCGATCATGTTACTCATATATACTCTTCTAATCATCGTAGGGTAGAGCTGATGCCGCAACTCAAATCAACAACTCAATACCAATTGCAGTCTTACAAAAACTAAGGGGATTCATCAAGAATGTCGAGAAGCATCCTGAAAGGATTACGAAAGGCATCAAAACAATTCACTACAAAGCCCAGCTACCGCTTCTTAAAAATTTAGAAAGACGAATAACGAACATGACGACGACCATTGGCATCGAAAAAAGGAACAGAATCAGGCGAAAGATAAATAGAGCGCTTCCCCCTTTACCGAGTAGCGACAAAGAGATTGAAGAAGGAAGTAGTCTGAGCGAAGAGGAGCCGACTTCCGCGACGTTGCTAAAAAAATCGCCAAGATTGAATGGAAATATGGTAGACGAACGCAACCAGTTATTGACCAACCGTTTGGAAACCGATGATAAGTATTATAGTTTTAGTGAAGAAGAGAGTGCACCTGAAGCATCTGGTGATGAAAGTGCTTCGAAACAACCATCAACAAAGCCTAAAGTACTGCCTCGACCACCAGTGAATAAACAACGGCTCCCACGGCGTCTACTCAGATCAGATCAATCACACCAGTTAGCCGGTAATTTGCTTTCTGTCCAAAACATCCACTAAAGCGTTAAAATAAGATTCGCCCTCATTGTAGAATAATTCGAACCACTTTTTTCCAATTACTCATTGATTAGATGTTCTAATTCTGTCAAAAATAGTTTTATATTTGAAGAGAGTACGTGTTTTAGCCAATATGAATAAATTGGTAGTGGAGGAACTCAAAGAAACGATAGCCAAACGAGTAGAAGAACATCGTAATAGCGACCGTAACGATGACAATGAGAAATATCCAAGTGAAGTTTCCGACGAGGAAACGGCCACAAACCGAGCCCCAACACCGCCCAAGGTACCACCAAAACGACGAGTTCAAACACGTGAGTCAAGCAAACGTTGTTTTAATCAGTTGCTAACTGTCCATAGTTTTAGCGTAGTCGATAAAAATCAGAAGTCATGAATTTTTATTACAAAAATATGATTTTTTTGATTTACTTTACTAGTAGTGACAGTTTAAACTCTTTTGTTGTTAAAATAGGTTCAGGTCATTTGAATATAAAGAAGTTTTAAAAGCAAATCAAATGCTTAAGCCAGGATATAGTTCACCTTCTAAGTTTCACTTGTCACTGGTGATCGATTTAATAAATTAAATAGGTACAGAAAAACGTAATTAAACTTGCAAAATGTTTTCGCAAGTGCCAATTTTCCTACTGCTTGGTAAGTACTAGGAGAAAGGAGATAACAAACTGATGACCTGAAGATGTCAATGGAATACATTTGTTGTCAGTTCAAGAAAAAAATTCAACTTTAGAAATAACTTTTAAGAAATTTAATAGATAATGCAACTTAGCATTGATATTAAAATATCATGTACCATTTGAAATTTAGCAGCTTATATGACGACTTAAATAGCAATTTGTTTAGACGGTTCCCGTGATGTAAGCGGATACACAGCGGTCTAGCGAGCTGGAGCTGTAGGTTCAAATCTTACCGGGAAGCGTGAAATTTTTAATAATTAGAATTTAACAAAAACTAATCCAATTAAATTTAACATTGGTAATAACAGGGAAATTTAATTATCATTGAAAAACCAACGAAAGTTATTCTCAATAACTTAATTATGTAAATACACAATTCAAAAAATACAAAATATTACTAAAGAAAAAGTCATCATTTGTTTAAGTACTTTTTAGAAATCACATAGACTTAAATACTTTTCAAATGATTTAAATCACTTTAACTCTGCTTTGGAGAAAGAAACTTTCATTGAAGCACTGAAGTTGGATCCTTGGTCATTGCAGAATAATTAGAACATACTTTTTTTATTAGTAGATGTAACATTCTAATTATTTCAAACATAGTTTTAAGTTTGAAGACAATACATACTCTAGCTGTGGTCGTAATGGTTCCTGGGTTCCACCGTGTTACTATATTTTTAGTTCCTGACATGGTTCGCATTCCCAACGGTACTGCACTCTTAAGAACTGTCCTTCGCGGAACGTCAGGAACTAAATACACAGTGACACGGAGAAACCCGACAAAGACAAACGGACGTGAAAATCTCAGATATTATTTATGTTGTAGGTGATTTGAACTCAACCGGGGTGAAAAAGGTTAACCCAACGACAACCAAGCGACAAGAAAATGATAGCGAAGACTCTAATAGTGACGAAAAGGATCAAACTGAAATATCTGAAACAGCCACAAAGCAGGCACCACGAACGTCTAAGCTACCATCAAAGTTTTCAATGATGAATCGACTACTAACACGCCACTTATCTAAAAAGAAAGGTTATGCAAGTAAGTTGTTTCCGATACACAGGTGTACCAAGTAACACTTCTATCATAAGGATCCCTCCTTCCAATTATAATGGTACACATGCTCGGTTAAATTACATTAATTTTTCTTTGACATTCAGTTTTTATTATTTCCCAATTTTATTATTTATCGTGAACTATTTTGTTTAGTACTTATATTTGTTTAATAAGCTTTCTTTGCTATTTAATTGTTTACCTATGCTTCAATGTTTACTTCGATATTTCTTGAAGGAGATATTGAAATTCTGTAGTAATTCAATTTTTTCTGTCACTCCGGAATTCACGGGGTTTCGTAAATTCAAAAGCAACTGAGAGCATATTCAATGCTAAAGACCAATTCATCACCTATATTATCACAGGAGAGATCTCCATGCTGAAATGTTACATAGGACAACTTGAATATATTTATTATTCGTTTATAAAACCTTGGCATAGCATGATTGCATGTATTAATCGATATATGCAGGATAACCAAAACATATATTGGATGTTAACTAATTCCTGAATATTCAGAAGAACTGAGGATTATATATAATTATTTACTTATTAAATTTTTGCGATCCTTCACTACAAATCTTCAATATCTTAATGATATTGTGGATAAATTTATGAATTGATAACTCTTGTTATACTTTTTAGAATCGAAATATTTTCTCAACATGAATAGAAAGGAAGCTGAAACCGCCTTGAAACAATGCTCCAACGATGGTATTTACATGTTTCGAGCGAGCAACAGATATTATTGTACCTTATCCGTAGTGCATGCTAAGCAAGTATACCACATCGGCGTGAAAAGTACAGCCCGAGATCTTCGACTGCGTACGCAAGTAGCAGAATTACATTTTCAGTCTCTGAAAGAAATCGTCAAATACTTGAAAGAATATCCGGTGCAAAAAATTGCTGATACTGGAGATTTAATAGAATTTACCCACCATTATCGGTTTCTCGATGTGCAATAACAATTCTAGACTTCTGCTAGTCAGAATCTCCATCGTTTTTGGAAATAACAGCAGCTGCTATGTGACACGTTAGTACTACCGAAACCTTAGAAGGGAGAAGCGATATTATCTGTTAAGTACTGTGATATGACCTGCATAACAATGTAAGATGGGCCGTAGGAGCTTTCTACGATGAACAGTTTGAAAAATATTGGGTGAAACTAACCTTATACCGTAGATATAGAATTCAAACTGAAGTCTGGTTATATATAGCAAACCTTTTGAATGAGCTTGAAGATTAAATGGTTACACATTTCATTTAAAATTTATTTGACATGTTTTGAAATTTTAAATTAGTTAATATTTTTACTCTACTAACCCTCATTTAATTTATATGTTTTGTATGAAGTAGAATATGTTAATAAAAGACGGAATTCACTTGAATGTGTTTTGTTTCTAGTTTAATTCAATTAATTTAATTTAATTAATTTAATTTAATTAACTTGAGTTAAGTTTAATTTCATTATCTTCGTAGATCTGCTTTTCTAATGTAAACATTCATAATGATAGGTAGGGGGTTGGCACTCAGAAGTACGTGACGTTAATTCCAGGGACGAATCCAGGAAAAAACAATAAATCGGCCCACCAGAGTGCTTACGAACTAAAATACTATCGACGCGAAGGCCCGTCGTTTAACGTCACCTATATTCGCCGCAACTGATCCAACTACTTTCATACATAGCCATCGCAACTTGTAAACATCGTTATTGAAAGCGAGGAAGGCGAAACTAGTTGCGTTGCGATTTGGACAAATCCGTAAAATATATGCATTACATACATAATATGTATGTATTATTATATTACTGTCTCCAATTTCATCTAAGTCCGGTCCTGGAGTGCACTCCTAAATGCTCAACCAATTATTTTTTGCAATCATTTTTAGAAGTTGTCGCATAACTTCCAACTGGTAAACATATAGAGGGCTATTCCATATTTCCTTTTACAACACCTCTTCTTAAAGATTCATTCAAAGCACACGATTTAGAAATCATTTTATATAAAACCTCTTGATAGGAATTTGAGGTATAACAGAAAGTTATCTAAATTCTCAGACATTAATTGACATTTTTGAAACAGACTTTGATTGTAATCATACCAAATTCCAAACGACATTTTTTGAGTTTTTAGGTCTAAACCGGGATGATTGTTATATTTCAACTAAATATTGCTTAAACGTGTTAGTTTTTTATATGAGAGAATGAGAAAATTGCTGTGGCACTTGGACAACAAAGCTGGCAAAGTGATAAATAATGGTAAATCTAAAAAGGTTTAATTAGCTTCAGATACAATATATTTTTGTAATAATATCAAAAGGAAGCCTGGCGAAGTTCAGTAAATGCTGCTCTATTGAACCAGATCCTACAGAATAATACACGATAAAAGCTTTAGAAGGTCTACAAACGGCATCGATAAACACCAGCTGTATCATTATAACATAGCAATCGCAGAATAATAAAAAAAAGTAGCAGATATATTGTATAGGATTTTTGGAGCACCTCTGTTTTCCTCAAGAACATGTCCATATTCTATTTTATTGATTAATAACCTATATGATTAATATATTAGACTCTTTTAGATTACCTAATTGGTACATTGCTCAAAATAATGAATTGGGTAATAACAACAGATAAATTAAAATAAATAATTTCATATACGTACAGTTTAAGTGTTTTGGTTTCAGAGTTCATAAGCAATTCCTTATTTTTTGTCCAATCTATCTAAAACTAAATATAAATATCCTCGTTATAACTGATTCCATTAAGACCTGTAGTCCAACAAGGTATAACTTCCGTATTATTTTTACGTGCCTTATTAGATAAATGCGTGGTGTACTAGGGCAGCGATTCTCAAACATTTTTCATCCGCGACACAGCTGGGATTATGTTATTTTCTCACGACACCCCAATTATATTTTTTTCTATTTTTAACTATGAATGTTTTTGGACACCACTTTTGCAAGGTCCACAGAAGTACCAGGCCCACCTGAAATGTTTTCGGAATCGACAAGAAAACCACGGTATCGGTGTGAATATGAAGGATAAGAGACTAATTCGTAACGTAACTTTTTCAATTTGGACATGACGATGCAGGATGAATGAGCTGGTGCATTGCCATGGTGGAAAAGCACTTTTTTTTCCATGTCTCCTCCAATACTGCATCCAATCGGGTCAATGGAACGGCCTTTCCTTTCTCCGGAGCCGGTTCACCCGGAAAAGTCCATTGCTACGACTGTTCCTTGGTCTCTGCTATGAGGTGGCGGATCCAAGTCTCATCCACGGTTATGAAACGCATGAAGAAATCCCTTTGGATTGCGTTGGATCGTGGTCAGACACTCCTCCACGCTAAAAACTTTTTCATACTCAAAATTTCGTGTAGGATATGGCCAACGCGTTCTTCCGAGATGCCTGTTGGCTCTGCTATCTCTTTCAGCTTCAATCGGCAATCGACTAACGCGACATCATGAATCTTGTCGACCGTTTCATCGTTGGTAGCGGTTTTTGGCCGGCCAGGTTTGAACTCGCTCACCCAGAAGCTGATGGTCGAAAATGATGAAGTGCGTCCGCCATAAATCTCTAGCAAAATATTTCGAATTTCCGTGGCCCTTTTCCCAGCCATCTAGAAGTGTTTTATCACTGCACGAAATTCGATTTTATCCATTTTTGCGAAACCGCCTGACTTACTACACAAAACACACTCTTAAACAACAACTATTGACAGTAGACGTTTGAAATTTTGACAGTTACTATAAGAAAGGTTGCCCTTGCCTACCAATGAATCTACTTCAACCTTCGTACGCCATCTCTTGCTGATTCCGGAAACATTTCAGATCGTCCTCGTACATATCTAAATCATCTCTTCGAAAAACATGGGGAGAATATATGCATAGAAATCAATACTTTCAACGTAAATGCTGTTTAGAAAGAATGATAAAACTAAAAGTACCAATAACGGGCTACAAAAACACTAAGACCATTATGCAAGTTCCTTAATAATGATGGACAACCTAGGTACGTGCTTTCAAAAAAAGAAATCTTGGATTTACGAAATCTGATCGATGTATTTGTAAAATATGTAATTACAAACTTCGTTCTAAACCGGCATCAAATTAACATTTCCCATGGGCTGTATGTTGCCGCGTGGTCGGATACTAAATCCGCGATAGAGCGAAAGTTCCACCAATACGAGAAGAGAGAACCAGATTATACGACATTTAAAGTTGGGCAACTGAAACCTACGACCGTGGACTAGCCGCGCTGCTGTCGGGAATTGCTGAGCAAAAGACTCGAAGCAGGCGACGTTGATGGCGTTCCATTGTTTAAAAGTCGGAACCGTGTGACATTTGCGTTCGTCGTAATCTGCTCGCGTATAAAACGTCTTTTTAAAAACGCTCTAACTTTGCCACGCGATTGCGCTAGACCAGCGGAATGTCGAGCTAGCTTGCATGTACCTGCGCCAGGATTTGCGTGGATATCCCTTAAAAATGCCGAAAGCACGAAATCTAGTCAGTTACAGGAAGAATTATCGTCGCTCGAGGAATACGTGATGCGACGGCTACGACCGCGAAATTAATAAAAATATGAGCAGATTCGGGTTGGCAAGTAAAAGTTGGAAAAACTGCTTTTTCATGTAGAGACGAGATATTATCCGCATAATAAAGAATTTATGTTCCAACTTGTAAACGTACCTCTAATACATCTCTTTAAAGAATAATAAATTGCTCTCGTTAAGAATACAATGAAAAATAAAGTTTTCCAAGAGGTTTCTAAGTTTCCTTAAATAAATAAACTGTAATACATACGTAAATGCAATATTTGTAAATAATAGAATTATTGTTTGGGTTATTTCCATCGTTCATTGAACTTATATAGTCCAACGTTTCGGCAGTTTGTCTACTGTCGTCTCCAGAGTTCGATCCCCAGTCACGACTACTTTCACTAATAAAAAATAGGGGAGACAAATATGTCAGACAAAAAAAAACCATCGAACGCATGATTGATCTGGCAAGCGACAGCCCTTCTCAGGGGTACTCTGAAGACGGCAGTAGACGAACTACCGAAACGTCGGTCTATACAAGTTCAACGAACGATGGAAATAGCCCAAAGAACAACTCTAGTATTATGAGAATCCATCGTCAACAGTATCACGTCAAAAACTAGCTACCTTGTTGATAGTCATTTTTTCCGTTTTAGATTCTAACCAATGAATAAGCTACTCGTAAGTGTTTAGATATTCCGTTAAAAGGAGTCTTGTTGGCCTATTAAGTCTGATTATACTAATACGCATTCTTAGAGTGTTATATACTGTAGTAGTATATAGAGCTTCATATACTGCATTGCAGCAGAAACTAATCTATTTAACTACTGAACGTAATTGTAGGAACTAATCATACAAAATCTTAAGACATAATTTAACAGCAATAATTACTAAAGTATTTTTTTTCCGTATAGATATACTACATGGTCATATAAATTTGCCCTGTAGCAAGCCTTGAAATAATTTCTTCGAAATATCTTCTTAGTAGTAAGTAGTGAATTGAAAGTGATAAATAAAATACATTTGTCATGTGTACTGTATTGGTTTATCGATGCATGAATGTTTACAATAAATCACACAAAGTTCTCATTATCGAATCATACTTCAGAAATGGTATAAAATTAGAAAATGGAAAATGGTCATTCTCTTTGCAACCATGTATAGATGAATTTCGGGCAGGAAAGCGGAAGCATTATGGTTTGGGGGTGTATGTCTGGTCAAGGTGTAGGGGAAGTACATGTGTGCGAGGACCGCATGAATGGGGTACGCTAGATCGGGATGTTGGAAGAGGTTTCCGAACCATCAATTGTCAGATTTTATGATATGGACTCAGAGGAGTATTACTTTCAGCAATACTGATAACCAAGTGAATATTTTGGACTGGCCCCCACAATCGCCTGACCTCTGGCCTATTGAAAATCGATGGCATATATAGAAGGACAGGGTTTGTAAATACAACCATGCCTCTAAAGAAGCCCTAAAACAAACAGTGTTTATGGAATGGGCGCCTATTTCCCCAGAAACATGTTACAAACTAGTAGGTACTATGCCTAAAAGAATTGTGTAGGCTAATAAAGGCTAGAGGAGGCAGCATTAAATACTGATTTATTTAATAAAAGAACCTTATAAACTGAATTATGTGTTTTTTTTTAGTTTTGAATTTCTCGTCTTATCGTAACGCTAAAAAAGTTACCCTGCCTATAATATTTGCTCGCAGCTGTATATATATATATATATCCACGCCTAAAAAATAGAATATTTAAAGTCGTCTTTCTACAATTAACGAACTTACTGAAGCTACCCATAATGTCTACGAGGAAATTACACCAAATAATTTAAGCAATGCCTTCAATAACATGAAACGTAGAGTGTCGTTATTTATAGAAAATGAAGGAGCTCACTTCGAACTTTTTATGTAACCATCCTTTAATATTACTACTAACTTTATATTTTTCTATCTGAAACGTGTATGTGTAGGTATTTGTCGAAACGTCAAAACCTAATCTGAGAACCGCATGTCAACAGCGTGATATAAACTGGGTCACCTACACTTAAGCACTGTCACTAACGCCACAGAATAAGTTAATTTTCAGGTTTTTAAAATAACTCTACCAGTTTAAGTTCAAAGAAGAAAAAAAATTATTGCTTGCTAGAGTGTAAATTTAGTCGATCATATGGTATAAGATTAATAAAAAACGGACTAACCAAATTAACTTTTCTGAAAACGCGAAATAATATAAAGTATTCCAAACACCTTAGACGACGTCATCTAACGGTATTCGATTTTATCCCAGTTTAAATCGAGACAGAAATATGGATCTTGCCTTACTATCTTTCCATAAAGTACTAGTCTCTGACAACTCCGTAAACTACACAACTGACATCTATTCAGCGAAATTAGGTGGTGTTACGAAGTAGACCATGGAGAGATCAACACTTATGCGGTATGATAGATTTCAATTTACGAAATAATAGTTTACAGTTGGTGAGCAGATTGAGTTCGCGGCTTTATGAGGTACAATGCTGCTGAAGCTTTAGTATTTCCAAGCTCGATGAATTTATATATGTATTTTAAAAACGGTCTTCTGCTAACAGTGACTCATAGCATTTACTTTTAGTCAACTTATATAACGACTTTATTAACGAACATACATGAATAGCGTTTGGGATAGTAAATAATTTCGTACATAAGATTTTTCAGGAAGGACATAGGTTAAAATAAATTCAGTTTATCAAGTTAAAAAGCACTTACCATTCAATAGTGTTCTCAGGATTTATGGCGAAACTGAAACCCTGTAATCAAAGATAAAAGAAACTTTAATACAGATCGTAGTAATCAAAGCGGTGACTACGTGGACAAATCATGACTCTTAGACTCAACATCATTTTTATAGTTCCATATAATATTATAGTTCCCCTCCAAACATACGAGGATTGTCTTTCAAGTTTTACATATAGAACTAGAATAAAGCAATAGATAGCTTTTAAGGATATTAAATAGTATCTCAGACTTTCACGGCCATTTGACATAGTTGTAACGGTTGTCGGGTTCCGCCGTGACACTAGGGCTTTTGCCCCTGACGTTTCGCGAACAACTACGGTTCGCATTTTTAACTTTGAAAATGCGAACCCCAGTTTTTCTCGAAACGTCAGGGACAAAACCTAGTGACACGGCGGAACCCGATAACCGTTACAACTATATTTTAAGGATTTTATTAGTTTTCAAAGAATTCTCCACATTTTTGCATACGCTCGAACCTACTCTGGAAGCAGTTCCACACTCGTTTGTTAGTACAATCAAAATTGCGTTTTTGAAGACTCACAACTGGAATCTTTGATCACACAGTCCGTTGAAGAAGATAATTATCTATTATCTAGGACTGCGTTTCTATATGTAATGAAGTGAGAGAGGCATTATTTTGTCGATATCGCCATTGATAAACCAGTGAAGTAATTCACAGGTATAGCAGTAAACTCTACTCACACAAATTTATTAATTATGCGGAACGCAGCGTTTCGAGAGCACGTGGGCTCTCATTGTCAACCGTGTTACCGACTGAAAGTAAAAACTGTATCTGCATGTGTGATACAGTTTTATTATTATTTTCTACGCAGGCTCTAAAATTTCTAAAACATACTATTTACAATCTACTCGATGGTCTAATGCCTTTTTCGGGAAAGGATGGACCGAAAGCGAACCGTATCTTTAACAGGGCCTATGGTAATAAAGTGAAGTAAGTCACAGATATCGCAGTGGAGGGGAGTTTACTGCGGTACCTGTGAATTATACAACGATACAGTCCTTGCAACCGCAGTGAAATTACTGTAATATAAACGTACGGATTTAGTTAAAATGTAGTTAGTTGCAATCTGAATTTAATTTACCAGTAGAAATGATATATATAATAAATTTTATCTGGTAGTAAATGCTTTAGATGACTAAAACCATAATGGCAAAACAGGAAACCAGCGAGACTGAAATTGTGGCAAGCTCATATGGGAAGGCATCATTAATGGAAAAACGTCATATTTTTTTCTGATAAGAAGTTTATATATATATTATGTATATATAATAATTCTGGACATTTTTGGTAATCTATACAGGATAGAATAAAGAAAATCTAGACGCTTCTATGCAACTTTTATGGGTAACAATAGAATACCCACATATATGCTTCATTTTTACTCTAGTGAATTCTGATTCTTATATAGAACTTCTGGTAACATTCACAGGTACTCAGTCGGTAACACGATTGACGGGAGCCCACGTGCTCTCGAAACGCTGTGTTCCGCATAATTAATTAATTTGTGTGAGTGGAGTTTACTGCTATACCTGTGAATTGTACATCCACACAGTCCTTGCAATCGTCATTCTGGTAACAGTTCTAATAGATGAAGTTACAAAATTGAATATCCCTGACAACACCGCGGCCCATATTTCCATACGAACAAAGAGTTCGCTTATCCAAAAAGAAAATCGAGTTACTGCAATGATCAGCTCATTTACCCGATTTGAACTTCAATGGAAACCCTAGGAACTATTAGCAACACTGACATATTGCCAATAAAATGAAGAGATACTAGAATGAGGTGAAAGTAGACAGTTGAAAGAAGGAAGTTTCTGAAGTTATTTAGAGTAAAGGCTCCAAGACTTATTATTAAGTTTAGGTAGAATTATAAATTCCTTCACTTATTTGTGTTGTATTAACAAACACTGTAAATGTTTTATTGAAAATATTTCCTGCAGATAGTACAATACATTTTTTGAATGTTATTTTCTCTTTCATTGTAGTTTCGTTTAATTATTGATTAAAACTATTATCGCAAGATATATCAAAACATATATTGTCTACTTTCTCAATCCTTTCCCATATGTTATAGCTGTCAAGAAAACGTATAATTGACCCTGTCACATCACGCTGTCAATACCATTTTTATGACATTTTAGAGACCTTTAACCTATGAAGCTGTCGCTCCTGTGAGCATCAAAGACCATTTTAAAAATCCTTAATGAAACACCTGAATTGTTTTACATATAAATTAAATTTACAGTGACTTCTATGTGAATGTTAGAATTCGTTTGTTGTAAAATAATCCAAGACCTCTACCTTCACATTATCATCGAGTTTCTAAGAAATAAAACTAAGAACAGTCGGAGTGCAGCGGATCTCTCGTGGTGGACTCCCTACACAAACTAAATACGATACATCTATAGCGCGTCAAACTACGAGCCAAATAGCTCAGAAACTTGACTATTAGCGTGGCAGAGGCCTGGCCGCGCAACTACTAAAGGTCAAGTACAAAAAGACAACGTACAAATCGAGACATTCTATAAATAAAAAGCGGATAAAAGGCGATTATATATACAAAAGGTTACAAGAAACAATTAGCGATTGTACCATTATGGGTATATTAAAAATACACATACTTTATTAATAATCACATACACGTATACGCGTCAAACTCTTAACTTTTATGTAAACATGTCAACATCATATGTAAATATTTATTAAATTTTATTCATTAATTTCGAGTCTGGCAATTGATAAGTCAGGAAATAGATGATAATCTCCCTTAGAATGCAAGCTATTTTTAAATATGTTAATACCGTATTGTTCTTGGCAACCTACATATATGTACATACATTCGATTACGCTTTACGATAGTGATGGCGGGTATTGGTTGACTTATGCCATTATTAATCTGCGTATAGTGTCAATGAACAGTGGAAATAAGAAAACAAAGTAGTATGTTGTACGTAAGGCGGCTGTTAGAGATGCGTGCGGCTCGGTTACTACCAATATTAAAAATAATGAATGTAATTAGTTACTATTTTAATCTGATTATGTTGTTGATGCAGGCTTTATTGGCATAGAGTCTATAGCAATATATTATATTTAATATTGGTTTAATATTGATAGTAACCGAGGAATAGAAAAAAGGATACCAATTTTGTAAATGGCCAATAATGACTTTCGAGAGTTAAAATCTTAAAATGTTGTGATTAGAAGTAATCTAAATGGACGTAATTAAGCCAAAAGTATTTTCATAAAAAGCCAACTTCACCAGTTTGAATAGAATTAGACAATTTTACAGGCGTTGTAAGTTTTAAGGGCAGATAAAGGATGATAACCTAAAGTAATGCAGACGCAGAAAATATTTCTGAAATTATTTTGTCTTCACTTATACATTTCTGCGTGATGCGGTGGAATTTTGTTGGCGTGTTAAACAATGATAGCCTTAAATACTAATGTACAGCTGTGGCCATATGTATTCGCCACCCTTTTTTGTTTTTTATTCCGATGAATATATAAGAAATAAAAGAAAATTGATCGATGAAAATGTTTCATTGTGAGTGTATACAGATATATACAGATATTGCTTAATATTTGGTAGTTCATCCCTGGGCTTTTATCACCGCACGAATTCGTCGGGGTGTACTGCTCACTAAGTTGTAGCACTGTTCGGGGGTGTACAATAATATTCGTGAGCACGTTCAAAACAAGAGTGGCGAATACATATGGCCACAGTTGTAAGTTTGTTTTTTCGATGTTTGTGCTTCTTTGTTGCTACTATTTCAACATGGGACAATACACAGTACAACAACGTTTACAAAGTTGTTTTATCAAAACTCACATTTAGTCGCACCTACTTTACGTGGATTAACTTCAATCGTCAGTCTTTATAATCGTCCAAGTCGAAGAACAATTGAATGTCTTATGCAAATATTTGAAGTAAGAGCGAAGAAAATATCGTACCTGCACGTGGAAATCTGGACGTGTCAATTCTACGTGGAGTTTGTCTGGTGTGTGGCACAAAACATTAAGTACCTGGTTTTACCTAAGTATCCTATACCTGACATGCTAATGTGTTAATTTTACATCGTTCCATTCTGCAGTTTTTTAGAGATTGGTTCATTGTATAAGCGTTAGTTCATCATTCATAAGCGTTCAATATATATTTGCACGTTCTTGAAGCTTATTACAAACAATAAAACGCAATAATTCCATTAGCATACAAATTACCTGAACGTTTTGCATACTCCATGTTCTAACAATTTACTGACTCATCCAAATTACGTTTTTAATAATTTACGATCGCCGGCGTGCTCGTGGAACATCAGAAATATTGTATAAACGCTATTATTGCAGTTAATTACCTATTACCCAATGTTCTCCGAACACAATTAGATTCATAAACAATAATACGATTACCATACGTACCTTAATGATCTCATAATTTTTATTATGCTGCGGAAAGTTGTAAACGTGCTAATAAAAGAATAAATGCCTACACGCGGCATAAGAATTGCTTCGATTTTTTATCTTCGTATTGGACCATGATTTCTCGTGATTAAAGAATTATAATATTCTCTTGTCGAACTACTAATTAATGGGATATTTAAAAAATGGGACTGATTCTCCTTAAGATTTCCAAGACATTTTGCATAATTTGTGTTCTAGGCTTTACTGATTAATTTCGTTAAAACTAATTACATATTGTTTAAAAGGAATAGATAGTTTTTCTTATTACTTTTCTTGGTCCCTTGCAAAAAAAATAATCATGAAAGCCAAAAGAGCAAACCATGAATTCTAGAATACGTTCCTTTTATGATAGAGATGCTGAGATCGCTGTTTGCAGTAATAAGCGAAGAATTGCTGCAAATTAAACGTTAGAAAGTCATTTAATAAGGAAACTATGAAAATGTGGGCTTTTAAGTAAAAGACGGTGTTGAATGTACAATTAGCACTTGTGTATGAAACCCACTCATTAGATTTAATTAAAGAAATAATATCGGATGTATTTTTTTTTTCTGAAGGAGGAGACCTTTAAATTGGCAACGCCATTTTTTGTGATAGCCGATCTCACAATTCTACCAGTCTATAGGGCGCTACAAGCTATCACGCTTGACTCTGAAGTGGTGTTGGGGTGGCACAGAAGGTTACAACAACCGAGGCAGCATCGCAGCGTTACTCTGAAATAGATGCCAAGCTACTCGGGGATTAAACGAAATGAAATGGCTGACTTGTTATCAAAAGACGCCAGTGGACGACCCTTCTCATGTCCTGAACCGACGTGTGGGAGTACCTGTGGCAGTATTAAGACTTCTGTTAGATCTGAGCTCGTCGCCATTCTCCGGTCTTACTGAAACGGTCTAGTCGGTTTGAGACACTGCAAAATCCTCGGGATGTATCCAGGCGAGGAAAGACTGCGTAAGACAGCTCTTATGAGCAGGACCAAACTGAGAGCACTTACAGCGATCTTAACCGGACACTGCGCACTGTCTAGTTCAGTAAACTCTTCCTCATGTAGGAAGTGTGTGGAAGCCGAGGAAACACCTGTGCACCTCCTTGTCGACTGCCCGGCAGTGTGCGGGGAAAGACAGGTTCCCCTTCGGAATGCTCAATTCGACGAACCTAATTTAAGAAAATTACCTCACGAGCGGATTCTGGACGTTGTTGTTCAATAAATTAAAATCACATGGGTACCCAATAGGCGAGTTACTGCTCTTCGGGGTTAAAACCTCGGGTCATGAAAAAAAACTTATGAATATATTGCTCTGGGTCGTGTGCAAATGATTTAAAAATGGTTGTCAAAACAATTGAAGATGACCCTCGACCAGAAATGCCTTCAACAAACTGTTATTTGACTGCCATAGAATTTACTGAAAGGGCTGTCCTCTCAATATGGTTATACCATAATATTTTGACAGAAAGAACCACCTTGTATTTTGTTCTCATTTAATAACCGAGCAGCAGAAAGAAAATTACCGGGATGTTCGCCGCAAACAGTACAAGGGTGATAAATTATCCACGGAAAAGATCATAACAGGAACCGAAAGTTGGATTATTCTTAAGGTAACGACATTGAGGCCAACGTCCAATCCTCATAATAAATTTGTAAAAGATTTGAACTTCTGAAACAAGCACGGTAATCACGATCTTATGTCAAAGTGATGATTTTAATTAAATTGTGCATTTTGAATTGTTGCCTCAAGATCAAATAGTTAATCGTGAGTAGTATAAAAACGTTTTACAAGGGTTACGTGAGAAGAAATCACAAAATAAAAGGAGTATTTCAGCGAGACAACTCATAATACCTTCACCATGACAATGCGCCCGCTCACTCTACTTTGTCGATTCGTTAGTTTATTGCCAAAAATCAGATGACTGACTTTTTGTTATTGGCGACATCGAAGCCAGTGCTGAAATGATGCCGTTTTGAGACTATTGATGACACTAAAACAAATTCATCACAGACATTGATGTATATCTCAAAAAAAGCTTTTCAAGAATACTCTGCAAAGTTGGAAAGTGTGTGAATAGGAAAGCGGAGTAACTTGAATCGGTGAAGGATCAATAATCCGTAAAAATTGATAAGATTAAAAAAAGTGCAATTAGTTTTTGAACCGGCCTCGTATGTAGTAGGTTATAGTAATTTCCTTAATATATTTTCTTTTTTCTTCAAAGAGTTTGATTAATCTACTGCATATATTCAGGAAACAATAAAGTCTAAATTAGTGTACTAGACTTTACTTCTAGAAACCGGAACCCCTTGATAATGGAGAAAAATATTAACACTTATAAAGTAGTCGTAAAAAAGTTACGGAAATTTATTTCATTAATACTAACGATTTAGACATTTAAAAAGGTTCTTTGTTAGTAAAAAGCTAACTATATATAGTATATGATCGTATAATACCTTTTCAATTAAAATATTTCCTCCGACTACTATAGACGATATAAGGAAACGAACTACAATCTTCCACACAATTGAAATTGTTTTCTTATGATGTTATTAGATTGGTTGTAAAATTCCCACGCTATCGACATTTCTCACTAAATCAAAACTACATCCTTCATTGTGCCTGCCATAAAGCGTGAATCATATACTTGTTAATAGCTGTAATTCCTAAGACTAACAAAAGATTCTATACGAAATAAATAGAAGGAATATTTTCTCTCCTCCTTATTGACTCGAGAAATCCAACAAATTTCATTAGTTGCTCAAATCGATCGAAGAACATTCGCACACTAAGGCTTGTCCGCCACATGTACGCTAGTCAAATATACGGCGATTGAGTCAATATTTGACAAGCCCATAGCATAACGAAGTTCACGTAATAGAAATTAAATATGACTCATGATCTTGTCCTCGCGTATTGTGTAATATATTCATTCACCAAATTTCAGTTTCGGGCACAATGCCAAGTCAAAGCGTATTAAAGGAGTTGCCAAAGGACACGTGTTGCATTAACGTTCTTCGCATTACTATTCCAGCCGGCGTAATCAAAACACATGTCTAATACTCACACGGAATAATTTATTTTACTCTTCCATGTATGCTGGTACACGCATATAAAGCGACAAAAGAAGAACAGGTTTCGAAAAGATGTTTGGTGGGTAATGTTCTTCGGTGTTGAAAAGTGTGCTCGGACATACAATTACTGTCACATCTTGCAAACGAAAAAGGTCGCGTAACTTGGGTCGTTTATTGCAGAACTTTCCTCGGGAGACGTCAAAACAATTATAGAAATATTCGTGGAGAATAAAACAGGTAATTCACAAAGAAACGCTGTTTTATCGCCGCTCCTCTCCTCTTGAAAAGTGTAATCTTTAGAATTAAATCTGTGTAGTAATACACGTGAATCATTTATTGTAATAAGCAAACACTTAGTTATTCGCGTTTGTTTGCCGCTGTTATTGTTGCTAACGATATTATAACAAGTCACATAAAACGTGCTGAATCAATTTGTTCATTGTATTTTGTTTACGCATCCGTATGGATGTTTATTTTTGCGTTATCTTCTTTAACGTCACATTCCGTTCGTTTAACTGAATTCTGCGGAGATAGATACGAGGGCGACCTGAAATGTTTCCGGAATCGACAAGAAAAACACGGCATTGGTGTGGTTTTTTATTTTTCAATGTAGTCTCCTCGAAGATCAATACACTCTTTCAAACGGTGTTCCAGTTTCTTCGGGCCCCCGGAAAAGTAGCATGTTTCGTCTGCAAAATAACCTCCTCATTTGAGGCAAATCTTTTTCTTCTCAGTGATTTTTTCGGGTTTGGGAATAGGAAAAAGTTGCCGAGGGCCAGGACCGATGAATATGGAGGATGAGAGACTAATTCGTAGCGCAATTCATTCAATTTGCACAGGACGAAGCGAGATAAATGATCGGTGCATTGTCCTGGTGGAAGAGCCCTTTTTCCACTGCAAACGAGGACATTTTTTCTTCAATACTTCATCGAATCGGGTTAATAAATAGCTGTAGAATTGCTCCATGATCGTCCTCTTCTGCAGATAGTCGATGTGGATCACATCTTAGGAACCCCAAATGGTCGCAATGACTTTTCCGGCCTATGGAACGGTCTTTCTTTTCTTCGGAGCTGATTCGCCCGGAAAAGTCTACTGCTTCGACTGCTCCTTGGTCTCCGGTATGTAGTGGTCGATCTAACTCCCATCCACGATTACGAAACGCATGGAGAAATCCATTGGATTGCGTTGGATCCTAGTCAGACACTCCTTCGAAACGGTCACCCGATTTCGTTTTTGCTCTGGTATGAGCAAACGCAACCAAAAATTTCATATAGGATATAGCCAACGCGTTCTTCTGAGATGCCTGTTGACTCTGCTATCTCTTTCAGCTTCAATTAGCGATCGGCTAACACGACATCGTGAATCTTGTCGACCATTTCATCTGCGTGGTCGTTTCCTCTTAAAGAATTTGGGTTTCCGGGCTGGAGCCGTGTCGTAATTGCATTAGGTTCTTCTAGGCTGCTGCGTGAAGATAATTCTTTTCACAGTAACGCTCAGCTCCATGCAACTGATGGCGAAACGTCGGCAAGCTCATGCAATTATAATGCGGTTACAACCCGGAAACCCGAATTCTTTACGATATGTACGTGTAAAAGCAAGTACGCTTTAAGTTGTAAGTGCTCCGTGTAACCGGCCGATCTATTGTTTACTTCACGACGCGGTCCTGGAATTGACGTCATGTGTTCCTAAGTGTTGGGCCCTATTCATTAAATACAACATCTGCACGCTACGGTGGTGGTAATGTATTTCAGAAGAGAATCTATCGTGCAGAATCGATTGCCACCGCCATTGTCTTATCACTTTTTGCACTATGTGGTATAAATTGTTTACATTACAAGTTTCTGGCCACTGTTTCCCCGTTCAAAATTGTCTTAATGACGAGTTTGGTTTCGTAAATGGATGGTCAATATCATTAAATATAATTTCTATTTGGCAATAATGTGTTTTAAAATAGAGTCGAGCCTGTATCTTCTGTAGTTTTAAATATTTAATTCATCATATTGAGCGTAAATTAAAGAAATAGACACAAATTTTGTACCCCTTTCGAATTTTCTCTAACCAAGAGTTAAACTTTATAGATGAATAAGACTTATATATACATTTACATGTATATGCTATTTCTTGTCTTACCTCAATCTTTTTTTAATCTTAGTAGGCTTCGTAAGGATTTTACGTTCAACTAAAAAAGTTTAGTTTACCTTCTGAAGACTAAAATTAGTATCCAATGTACAAATTTATTCCATTTAGAAACGAGGTTAGACAATATTATTTACATGTTTGCGGTATCCACATTAGTATTTTCATAAACAAGATACAGAGCAAGCCAATTGCTTCATGTACCCGTAAAGTATAAAGCAATATTCCTTTTCTACGCTATGTACAAGATTGTAGAAACGAGTACTGTTGGAGATGCGCGCGGCTCTGTTACTTTCAGTTTTAAAAATAATCAATGTAATTACATACTATGTTAGTTTGATTGTGTTATTGATGTATACTTTACATCAACAAAGCCTGCATCAACAATACAGCCAAACTAAAGTAATAAGTAATTGCATAAACTATTTTTGATACTGATAGTAACTAAGCCGAAAGGCATCTCTAATAGCACCCGTTTCTGCAGCCTTAGTAGTCGGTAGTTGCTTATACTGTCTATATAAAACAAGTGCATGTTACGAAATATATAACGGCGAACAAATAAATACATAAACCAGAGAGCAAATTCAACATTAAGCAATACGAATCTCATTTGTAACTATGTAAATATAAACGATATACTGTTTCTATTGCATGCGTGTAGATGGGACAAATAAATATTTAATTTAATACTCTAGAAATCCTTGCTGGTTTATCTTATCATCCACTTAAGACTTATGTAAAGATCAAGTCAGCCACTTAGGAGATATATACTAAAATTATTTATTTAAGTAACAGTCTGTCATTCCTTGGAAGCAGAAAGAACTGCATAATTATACGATATAATAATATCGTATTCTTCAAATTCAACATTTACTAATGCAGACTACTTAACGTCGCATTTTTTTCAAAAGTAAATTAAAATTCTTTAAATCTCCTATTTTAGTTCGAAGCAAGAAAATAGAATAAATAAAATTCATATAACTGGAAGTAAAATCCTCAATTCTTCCACGTTTAATTATTTCACTAACCTTTTATAATTAATGAAATTGAGTGAACAGTGTACATTTACTGCTTAAAATGAATAAACGGTCCACTTAGTCGGGTATTTGGCTATTCAACATTATTCGTTGGAAAAGGGGTGACTCAGTTTTATAAAATTCTTATGCTGGCACAGCGCGCTACGACCTAGTAGCCTTGAAAATGTCAATTTTACGCTCGGATAGTTAATTAGTATCGATTTGACGTAAACCGAACTTATCGGTGACAACCGGCGAGGGAGATTAACCCTATACCTTTCACTCAAACGCGCTGTTCAAGTGTAAAAACCTACTATTCGCCAGTACGCCCACTACCTTTAGGTTTATATTAGAGATGGGTATTATTAGACAAACAGTATCACCGTAAATTTTACTTTTATTTCGTAGAAATAACAAGTCAAAATCAGGCAAAATATACATGTGCGCATACCTATTTTACTGATAGTCAACGTTTTACAAGAATATTTTTAAAGGCTCAATGTGGAGTTAGAGAAAATGGTACCGTATCAACCCAAAAGTTACCAGTAGGGGACACTCTAATGAAAAAACAAATAGATATATCCTGGTTTTGTTACTAATTCCAGAAAAGATGTTTGGATAATTACTCTACGAAAGTAACTCAAGCAATATTATATACAACGAACATAACATCCACATGAAGATTGTTACCATCCTTGGTTGCAGTTTTGTCACTTTACAATAATACAATCATAACTTTCGTACAGTACCGCTGTTTTTCTCTTTTTGTATAACCATAGGCGGGGCTTTTAACCCCGAATTGAAACTCGGGCAGTACCTCGCTACGCTTTAGTAAACAGTACTGTGGTTTACACTTCAAATAAAATACTGAAGAGATGTGTGCATCAGTAATCAGAGAGTAATCTATAGTAATTATGTCAACATAACGTTAATAACAGAAGATCTCTGAATGCTAGGTCAAGAGGAATAATAGATCTTCTGATTTACCCATTCTTTTCTATCACCAATTGTTTGTGTGGATAAATCTATCCACGTTTGTTTTTTTCTTTTTTGAGAGGGGGATCGCCATACCAACCGAGAAAAACAATATCAAGTTCGTAGTGCTCCTGTACACTTCAGTTTAACAGTTGAAGTATTTTCTGGGTAACCGTTATTTGGTCCACTCATACAAATGAGTAGACTCGCACTCCTTTCGATTATTTTCTCTATAGACATCTTAAGACTATAGTCTAGTATAATATGATTTCTAATGTACAATTACTGCGAAACATGTTCCACGAGGATTTCGGATATGTTAGGTTATTATTGATTGGTGTTCTGAAACATGCATTATTCAAGGAAGCAGATATTTTTAATTGCTTTAGTTTTATCAGTATTACACGATTAGTTCAGCACTTGTATCAAGTTAAGTAATCTTTAAAGTTCCAAAGTTATTACTAACATATCTATACCGTTTGAGCAGTGCCGCAGTAGACACCCTAGATAATCCCTAGAACAGAACACGCTAGCAAAACTAGAATTAAACCTACAAAAAATCATAGAGAGCAGTATTTATCAAAAGCAGCGTAAATAGATTAAGTTTGATCTTACCAGTACACAAGACAAAGATCAGCATCTATGTATATACGTATAGCCTATAATACTCATAATTAATCACTTAAGTCACATTAAGTTATGACTCCCAATATCAAATTGAGATGTGCCTAAGTCAGACTCATGGAAAGGAAAAGGAACGCTGCAGACAGAGAGCATTTTTCTACGGTTGGTTATTGATAGCCATCCGATCCAATTCAAAGTATGTAACATTCTCCCAAACTGCCGTATTCGTATAGTAAGCTTCTTGTGTCCTTTGTATTCGCTCATAGCCTGTTTCCGTCAAGCAAGGATCATAAACAGAATCACACTGGTTAAAAGCTGGCCCCGGAAAGCCAATGCAAGGCAATGTTAATCAATATGTGGCGCCCTCAAGAACTCAAGTGGTTCTCAAAGAGTTGCCCTTCTATAATAGTCTTTTTTCTATGGTTAAAACTAGACGATATCAAAGAATTGCACAACAGCAACTTGGATTTATTTAAGATTAATACCTGATTTTTGCAACAAGTTACCAACACAAGATATAAATCTTAAATCTTTATCAACTGTCAGCGATAATATCTTACCCTTATTTCTTAAACTGCACTGTTATCGTTCAAGGAAATGCTTCTACGACCATAAAACAACATTTCACGTGGTTATTAGGGAGCTTTTGGACAATTTACAATAAAATAGCGTACGCGGTAAGCTTACAAAAGATTATTTTGTACTGGCGTACAGATTACAGTCTAAGGCTTGAAAATATTCAATTGCATTTGTGCCTAACCACTGAGCCAATACGCGGTTAAGTCAGGCGGAATTCAGAAATTAAGAAAAAATGATCGAGTTCGATCCCCAATCACGACAACTCTCGCTAATAAAAATAGGAAAGACAAATACGTCACACGGAATTCATCGAAGCATGATTGCTCTGGCAAACAACAGCCCTTCTCGGGGCTACCCTGAAGACGGCAGTAGACAGACTGCCGAAACGTCGGACTATACAAGTTCAACGAACGGTGGAAACAGCCCAAGCAACAACTCTAGTTATTATGAGAATCTATCGTCAACAGTGTCACGTCAAGAGTTACCACTAAAGTTGGGATATTTTTCCAGCGTACCAGAATCGTAATAAGACGAGTGTATGACTGAAACGGGCGACTTTGCGATGCGTTTATCCCAGCGTGTTAACAGTTTATCGCAAACTTTACGGTATATCTTAGCACCATTATAATATAAATCGGGAAATTCATTAATAAACTTTCACACTGCGTCACCCAATAGTCTCGTTTTTTTTTCCTTCTGTCACGTCCCTTATACTTAATAATTATACGTTTACCTTATATAAACATCCGTTCGGTAACAACTTTATAGTTCACCCATTTTTCACTAGTGAAGGCTTTGTACTCAATACGAACCTGGCCCCCGGAAAGACATCAAAACTGTAGTTATCACGAACTCAATAGTTTTCCCGAAATAATAAACGGTGGAAGTAGTCCATTGAATACTAATAATAATTAGCAGATCATCGTAAAAAATATCATGAATACTTCACAATATTATTACCTTAAATATTGCACAGCACTTCTCTTTATAAAAAAAAACACAAATATGAGTATTAAACAAACTTGCCAAAGCCAACCGTTAGCTACGATAAACAATAAGAACCTTTCGCAATGCAACACAAAGAATTTCTAACATGCGTTTCAAGGTAAAAATCATGTAGTGCCGAGATCCTTAAATCACACATTTTCCGAGAATATCATTGTCACCCTCCTATTCCAGACACGATTCCCCTACAAGAATGCAAACCGACCGTGAGGTTGATGGTAGCCGACAGGTAAATATGTAAGTCGGTTGCTTTCTGCGGCTACGTTCGCTCGATCTCAACGCAGAAGTAGAAGATTAAATAGGCTCTCGGTTTCGGACGTGACAAACGAACGAGCAGACCAGGTAGGTAACTTTGATCGTGACGTAACGCAAAATACAGCGCGGATATAACGTTGGTAATGTTGGTATTTACCGCAGAAGACGATGGAGTCACTCACGGAGCCCGCATTATACAGCGCATTCCTTCAGGCGTTACGAGACTGAATCGGTCAGCGACCCAAAATGCCTGTTGAATATACATTTACGGGTATATCGGCGTATGTATGTATATTCAATAGGTACGTTCCTTTCTTTCGCATTTTTTTCTTATTTTTACTGTCGCGGGCTTTTCGAAATCATCACCTTCCAACAAGGGCCGTCATTATTCGTGAATACGTGAGAAGATAACCTATGGTATTCCGTTGACCGAGCGTGAAGGGTGTCAGTTAAAGTAATGGAACGGTATCCTTACTGTAATTGCCTAATTATAAAGTGCGGCCGTCTAGTTCTGCATTTAATAACATATCATTCGAAGAGGTTTTACTGAAATTCAGTAGAAACATGGATACTTTGTTAAAAAAAGCACATTTACATTGTATGTGAATAACAAAGCTCTAGTTCTCCACCATTTGATTGAAGACTTGAAACAATTATAATGAATGCTCAAGGTCTTTTAATCAATGGACAATAAAATCAACTTAAAGTCAATGTTCTAACTATATACATACATACATTTTAGTAGTCAAAATGTATCTACCCTCCGCAAAAAAGTAGTGCATAATTCTTTTTTGTATCACAAGAATGATTTTACACCTAAAGGAACTTTTAAATATATCCTAATATACTCCAAGATACAATTGTTACGATTATTTAAATAATGTAGGAAACAAATGAAAACAGAAACTTATACTTGAAATTTTCATTAAGCAGATATGGTAGAAGAAATTTTTGAAAGAAAAAATTACAGGATTGTAGCTTAGTACTCGATATAACTGCTCGCATTCGATGTGGCATGGATTCAATTAACCTCCGTATATAAGGTTGGTCTAAATTCTCTCACTTCTCACGGAGGATATCTTACAATCCCTGTAGTTCTACTGGGGCAGCATATTGTGTTCGTAACATTCTGTGGAGGTAGTCCCACACATTCTCGATAGGATTCATGTCTAGATTCAACGCATGCCATTCTAAAACTGGAATGATAACCATATCAAGGAATTCCTGCACGATTATCGCTACACGGGGTCTTGCATTATCGTGCATTAACAAGAATTCGTTGCCTATTACTGGTGCTTATGGCACTGCATGATTTCGTAAAATGTCTGTTATATACCTTTGGGCAGTCATTGTACCTCTGTTTACTGATTGTAAGTCTGTGCGGCCTGCTAAAGAGATGCCTCCCCAAACCATGATAGAGCCACCACCAAAATTAGGCGTAGATCTGATGTTGTACTAGGAATAGCGCTCACCGTCTCGTCTGTACAGTGTAAAGACTATATCTTGACTCACCAGTCAAGAGTATGTTGGCCCAGTCATTCAGTGATTCCTAATAAGAGGAGGAGCTGTAACGGGTATTCTGGCTCTGATGCCACTCTGATTCAACCTATTACGAACGATTTGGGTACTAATTCGAGTATTCCTAACTTTAGCCAAATCGATCTGTAATTTTCTTGAAATTATATACCTCCGACTTAATACATGCAGTCTTAAAAATCTGTCATCTGGGGGAGTAGTACAGCTTGGACAACCTGGCACCGGTCTTGGTATGTAACCTTCTGTTTCTTTATATCCGGCTACTGCCCTAGAAAGACTTTACTAATTAATACCCATCAAATTAGTCACCTATCTTTGAGATCGCCCATCTCCGATTAAAGCTACTATTGCAGCTACCTGTTCTGGAGATAAATTATTCGTATTACTTCTAATAACGTTCTTCTTAATTCTTTTATTCCACTTCACGTTTTAGGCACTTTCCCTGTTACGATACCCATCTTCTATTTGGTTTGCCTACAGTTCTTCTTCCTAAACAGCTATAAAATCTCGCTCTGGCTAGGAACCTCGCCATTTGCACTCGTTCGACGTCTTTTTTCCACTTACATTTGTTATCCTTTAGTCTCTCATTTATGTCGAAGATGTTTAGTTCTGTTATTATATCATTTCTCATTCCATCCGATCTTGTACAATCTTTCACTCTTCTTAAAAATGTCATCTCTTGTGCCTGTATCCTGCTTTCTTGGTTTCTCTTTGTTGTCCATGTTTCACTACCGTGTAAGAGCGTTGGCACTGTGTACCCTTTCCTGTTTTGTTTTTTAATGTTCCACTTTCTACTTGCTGATTGTTCCACAGACATGTGTGAATTTATTCAGTTCTTCTTCTGTCTTTATTTCGATCATAAGATAAATCACAGCCTAAATACTTAATAACGTTAACAAAGTACTTTAACGGCCCACTTTAGAATTTTTCGTGCATGAAAACTTTCAATAAATAACTACATAAATCATATGTGTATGCACTTTTCTAAAATGTTTCCGTAATAACAAGAAAGAGCTTATTCAAGAACTCGGCATAAATATGGAAAACATATTGTGGACAAATAAAAAATATCTCAGTCTATAAACGTCTTTTCGTAATCTATGCGATACTTTTTTGGCGGAGTGTAGAAATCCAAAAGATAATCTAATAGAACCTGTCACAAGACCTATATTATGTTTTTGCCAACACTTAAGTGTAATTTTCGAGAAGCTCAACTCCAACATATCCTTGAAATTACGAACTTCCATTAAGAATACGTAAATATGTTTTCCTTCTGTTTGCTAAGTAAGCCCATTACTAACATACTGTAATTTTGGCTTGCTGATTATGATTGGTTTCGTATATAAAAACTCAACAGTATTATACTTCATTCACGTTAAGAATGCAGTAGGTAGCGACCGGCGGCTGTATTATACTGGTGAAATTTAACCAATGAAACTGTCAAATGACAACATCGTAAACATGAAAGTTTGGTTATCAAAATCTTGTATAATAAATAGCAAAGTTTTCATATTTTATATGCAATACATTATGGTTGGTAAAATAATAACGCAATAATAAAGTAAAAGTAACATCAATTGCAATATAAATGTATCCTTGCGTTGTTTCATTTACCAAAATAGTTAGAGCTTCTTTAATTTTGTTAGAAAGTAAATGTGATTGTATTTGGGGTTAATTGAAGAGAACATAAATACTATAAGACAGGTTTAAGGTTTAAGGATAAACTTGAATCAAAAATATAACTTCGACATGAATAGTTATATACAGAGTGTCCACGTCCAAGTCATTCGTCATGAAGTAAATCTCTCCGTTGGTAATCTCCATCAATTTCAATAGTATAGTTGAAAGTAAGGAATTCAATATATACAAGAAAAAGCCAAACAAGGAAGAATGTTGCTGATTATGAACAATACATAATGGGCTCAACAGGACTGTATCTAAGTCCATCGAGTGGCTTCAGAGTACATGGCAACACACAATATCCTTAAATCTTGCATAGAATTCATCATAGATGAGCTGCTGGGTGAAAAAGAAAACAGCATTCCAAGTATACTTATCTACTGTACTCCAGCTGCAGTAAAACCAATGTACATTATCAATGATAGTACAGTCAATAAATAATTGCATGCATATCAATGAGTACAATAAAAAGCAAATATCCTAATGAATTATAACAATCTCTTAACTGCTCTTAACTTCTGTCTACTGCCAATATGCTTCCCCTAAGGGTTCTTTGTTGGTCCTGCAACTGCTATTGCTTCTTCAGCCATACCAAACCAAAGCTGTAATCGTAATAGTAAAGTAGACATTATTTTGTTTATATAATCGATTGTGTAGTACCCTGAATTATGAATTTATGAGATAAAAGAACTCTGAAACGAATTATTTTTGCCACAACTTGTTTATAGATAAAAAAGTACAATGAAAAACTGCAGGAAACAATGACACGAAAATTGTAAGCAAATTTGACAACTGACAGAATTTCATATGAAGAAATTACATCAATTTCTCCTGTGTGAAAATGCCTCGCCCATAAACCAATGGCAAACCCGTATTTTAAGGCCTATCTATTCCTGCATTCATAACGTGAATGGAGTACAGTCTTGAATGCTTTGTATGGGGATTCAGTTTTGATATTCGTGTATTTAAATATTGACGTGTTAGTGACTCAAGTTTTGATTAGAATTAAAGGATCTGTGTTAAGCAGTGACTTGAAATCGGGGTAACAGTGATATATAATACACTGGAATATACTACAAAACTCATAAGAAAAGGATAAAATTAATATTTATTTGGATGATTGATGGGGCTCGACTGCAATGTACTGGCTTACGCGGACGATCTTAAGATCTACAATACCATAACCTCCCCGGCAGATTGTTTGTTTCTCCAGAACAGTCTGGATACTATTGTTAGATGGTGTACACAGAATGGAATTCATTTGAATCTGGATAAGTGTGCTGTTGTAAGCTACTCTAGATGTCATAGACTCTACAATTTTCACTATGCTGTGAGTCAGGCTATTGTTCCTAGGCACTCGTCTGTGATGGACCTGGGCGTGCTGTTTGATGCAAATTTGTCGTTTGCAGACCACATATTATCCATACGAAATTCTGCGATGAAATCCTTAGGATTTCTCATACGATCCTGCAGATCATTCAATAATCCTGCCTCGCTAAAAGCACTATACTATTCGCTTGTCCGCACTGGGTTGGAGTATGCCTCCATAATTTGGTACCCTCATTATCTCCATCTGCAAGTACTACTTGAAAGAGTGCAAAAACGATTTTTGAAATACCTGCCCTTCAAAATTGATAGCACTTACCCTGGACGCGATGTTGATTATGCTGGTCTGCTGACGAGACACGGCTTTGTATCGTTATCGGATCGAAGGAAGGAATTTAGCAGCCAATTTCTACTTAAACTAATTAATCACGCTATTGACGCTCCATCCCTTCTCTCCAAAATTAATTTTGTGGTACCTCAGTACGATATCAGGTCCTTCCCTAATTTTAAGGTCCCGTCATGCAAAACTAATGTTCTGCTTAAAGCACCCTTTACGCATATGATTAGAAATGCCAATGAATTACTTCACGATCCTTTTTGTTGAAGTGTCTACATGGATTTACATTGTCGTCCTATTTTGTGTAATCGAGAATTACTCAAAGCACATAAACAAAGCAAATAAATGAATACCTTGTTGGTTCCCACAGAATATCAACAAATACAGTCAGCGATCAAAAAATCAAGGTCAAACACTCTTTATTTCTTCTAGCAAAAAAAAAATAAATCTGTTTGTACTAAGGTAATATGTACACTTACATTAAAGACAAATATAACGTGTTTAAATATGCATAATACCTACGTATCAGCTCTTGACCTAGCGTTGAGTTGATACAGTTAAGCTGGTTATCCAAATATGGTTTGTATATAAATATTCAAATTCATACGCGCATAGTTTTGTATTATGATACACCTGTTCCTTCAAAAATGATTTAGTAAGCACCTTGTCTTTCGCCTCTTTCTCAAGTTAGTTGAAAGAAGTCTTAGTCAAATAAAACAAAGCATAAGCTTTATATCAACCCAATAGCTTGATGAAACTGCTTAGCAATTGGAACCTGTAGTGAATCTTCATTAAAAAAAACAGCAAACAACATATTTTTAACGAGAAAAAGTATGTGGATTTGTTAGAAATTATAATACTGAAATGGAAGATATTATACTAAAAAAAATTACGTAAGTGTATGCACATTTGTGTTTTGTTATATAGTTCATCACAACTTTGGCATTCCATTTACTAGTTCCTCAAAAATTTTTGTGAATAAAGGCACGTACTCCCATAAATTCTTTGTTTAAATTCGAACGAGTTTTTCCCATAATTTCTCCATGAGATTGAGGTGTCGTGATTGTCGTAGCCAGAGCATATTTTTGATGATCTTCTCTTCTTCTTTCTGTTGAAGAAAGTCTATGCAATGAACTGACCCTGACCAGACGCTAAACTAGATTGAATCATGTACTGCTCCGAAATTTCTTTATACTGTCCTTTTTTCAATATTCCTTCAATTCCTATCAATTTTCTTACCAATCATTCAGCGAAAAATATCCTCATACCATTACTAAACCCCTTTGTGTTTTGCAGATGATACGACAGCTTCTGGTAAGATTTTTTAAAATCTCCTTCGAACAAAACATACTTCGTATTGCCAAGGACTTCAAATTTGAAATTGCCGCTCCAAAGCAGATGTGTCCAATCTTCTTGGGTTCAATTTATATATTCCATGTCGCTTCTAATTTATTTAATCCTCGACGCTGACACAATATTGTTACGGGTTCTATTAATATCTGCACGGATTTTGAATGCTTTAAGTCGATGATCTGGTTTTTTAATTAATTCGGCAGTAGTTGCTACTCCGCGAAGATCCAAAATTCCGTTCTCTTTTCAGACATCTTTTGGTTATCAAATAAACGACAAGTTTTAAAATTTACAGTTTATATGCCTTCATTATGGGAAGTAATTATCGCAGCACGTGCCTCAATGTTCAACTTCTTATTTTAACTTTTAATGTGCAAATAAGCTCAATACAACCGCAAAAGCATAACGGTTAAAAACGATCTTCCACCGAAAGATCACACAACTGAAAACAGTTTATAAAATTAGTTGAAAATCAGAAATGCTATTATGTAAGATTTCACAGCCGGTATTGCAGTTTGATGGAATTTTATAAGACTACGGCCTATCAGCCCCAAACCTTAGATTAGAACCAACCTCTTCTCTCCTCAACATTCAAGAATTTATGTTCTCGTTAGACGAGGCGCGCATTACGCAAAGGCTTCCAACATTCTTATTCAATAATAATTATAACAGTACTTACACTAATAACAATCATAACAATATCATCACCATAACACATTTTCTTTCTTAGAAAAGAATTACAATCGTTGTTAGGAAATTAAACATAAAGCGGATAAGTAATGACACCAATACTTTTATCTCCAGTTATTTGGAGCGTTTGCTAGTTATGCAATTTCAGGCAATAGACAGGTAATATTTGCAAACACAATCATGGATAACATGGTCGCATATGAGGTATATAGACGTAAAAAATACATCTAAATATAGCAAACTTGTCTTGAATTTATATAGAAAACATTGTTTCATTATTATTTGGGTCATATTTAACTTACCAAAGTAAAATTAAATAGCTTTTTACTGATAAATAATTATCAGAATGAAATCGGTAGATTAAAGGCTTCATAATGTTTACTTCGCTGAGAAAACATCCTTTATAATATTGAGGGTACCGAGGTATGAAAAATGTTACCTTATAAAATTTAATTTAGGTTAAAAAGCCTGACTAAGAATGAAATTTGACCTGGAGAATCTGTGCTATTATCTAGAATAGTGCTGGTCTTCATTAAATAGTTACATTTTCAAAATTCATTCATTTAGCTATAGTCTATTTTAAGTTACTTAAGTCATCTTCTTACGTAACCTAATTTATTCATATGCTATTCTTTCTTAAAATTCTGATCAAATTGCATAAATTGATCTAAATTATATACGTTTCCTTGTTTTGCGATTTTTAAAATTTTTTGCATAATTACTTTTGCGCTCATTCTTATCAAAAAGAACGCAGACAACTTGTTACCACAATAATTTGAATGTTTTATCAGGTGTACCCCGAACTTCTATTTTAGGGCCACTCCCTTTCATAAAATTTATACAAATGATATTTTAAACTCTATGCAAACCTGCAATGCTCAGTCCTATGTCGACGATACCCAGTTGTTTTCCTTATTTCCCATTGGTGATAACCGACAAGCAATGGATGCTATCAACCGAGATTTAAATACATTTTACTAATCATCATTTGATCATAAAACTAATGTCTTAGTGTTTGGTACCAAACCTAATACTGAATTTTTAAAACTTTAATTTGCAGATTTCTAGTAATTTTCTATCCCTTATTGATATTTCTAAATTTGATTTTCCAAACATGTTACATGCCTTCTTAAAAGCCTTACACTCTTTTGAATCTGTTGTACCCCAACAAATACATTTTTACTTCCAGCCTGAAATTGCGACTTTGCCAATCATTAGTTTTATCAATATTTAGTTATTGAGATTTTGGACCAGATTTGCTGTTTCATGATAAGTGTTGAATAGCCTTCAAAACGCGTGTTTTAACGTTGGTTTGTAACTCTCGTTGATATGATCATGTTTCTGTGAGTATTAAGAGCTTGAAGTGGCTAAATATGAATAACCGTGGTATGTTGCATTTAGTTAGTTGCCTACAAGGTTTTCTGATTCCACGTCATTTTATTCGTATTCTAAATACTTAGGCATCGATATCAACTGACGATACATTAACGCCCTACATTTCTGTTCAAAAGATTATCTAGTTATAATGCTGCTGTAACTTACAATTCATTGTCTAATATGTACAGGCAAATTACTCGTTTAAGAAGATTTAGTTGTTAAAACTTATCCGCTTTCTTTGTAGTGACACATGGCACCTTTTTTGTTTTCTCACACCTACCATTTTATGATTACTCTGAGTTTATAGTACGTATGTCATAAATATACTGTTTGTATTTGTGATTGCTGTCTGTCAATTTTGTAAAGCCTTGGTTCTGTATTATTCTGTGGGGTCTGGTTGAGAGGAGTAGCATTTGCTAGACTATGCCATCCCTTACTTTTGTTACCATCGGTGTAAATAAAGGCAATTTATTATTATTATTAACAGTCAATCTGATAGCGGTAATTTTGAAAAAAGTACGTCATTCTCTAAGAATTAGAAGTACCACTAATCCAAATCTTGCAGAATACAAATTGTTCTTATCTTGACTCTGTTTTGGTTCAATTGCACTTTATTTTCAATATAATTTAAATAATTTTTGACTTAAATAAGTTCCTGTTCTAATCGGCCAATAAGTTTCCTTAAATAATTAATTTCATTATTTATTTGTTGATTATAGTTCATAAAGTTTATCGCGTCGGTGCATTTACAGATTTTATTAGTTAGATCATATATTTTTTATTATTGTCTATTTCTTGTCTGACGCACTATTTGCATCGATAACATTGCACATTTTTTTATCTGTCCTTTTAATGAACTTTATTTTCCATATTTTACATGCTTATGATTGCTTTCGATCTTCCATGGTAAATATTTGCGGTTTAAAGTTTATATTGGATTATATGCACGTGTGATACATGCGCAACGTTATATGAACATACAGCTTGTTTAATACGTTATAAAATACATCTTTTCTGCGTATTAATGAATAATAATGTTTATATAAAAGTCTTAAGTACGTACTCTTTTGAAGTTTTTAAAATTATTAGTGTATACCTACATATTCTCCAATCCAGCAGCCTTTTCTATTAAGTAAACAAAATAAAAATGTATACAAAGGAGAACTCTACCTGTTCTGAGCAATTAGAATAAACGAATAAATGTATTTATGTATGTGGATGTTTAAATTCACCTTGGGACTGCACTGTAATAAATGGCAAATTTTAAAAATAGAATCTATTTCTTCCCTACGTTAATATATGGTACACCATAAAATTTTACGGCGTAGTCTGCAGAAATGCATCAAATTAAACGTATACATAGGTCTAATTTTTCTTGCTTTATTACATCATGCCACTATACACTACTTTGTAGGCGAGAGCGCAAGTTTTAAAGTAATGGATGAAACGTTTTTTCTAACGAATTATGTAGCATTACAGTATTTTTGTGTATTCGTGTCTGCATGAATATTACAATTCCAGTATTGTTACGTTCTCCTGGTTTGAAGAACAACGCCGCTGTAGCCTGCTCGTAATTTCCTAAATTACTTGACCAATACTTACTTGTAGAGTATGTTCGCTTATTTACTAAAGGAGAGGTTGTACAGTGAAACCCAATGCGCACGCGCAAAAAAATATATTTAAAAATGAAATGGTTACACGGTTTCCACTCTTGCCTATGTACATGTACGATGTACGTAAGATATATAGATTTGCAATAATTGCAGTTATTCGAGCTCTCTTATACATGTAATGTACATTAGCATTTGTATATGTATTTTCATTGGTAGCAACATAAAGTAATGCCTCAGCATGTACGTTGAAACGCTATGTCTTAATTCTGTTTAAAAGGTTAAACTCTTATATGCTTCCGCTGAAGCTTTGTTAGAGGCATGTACTAATGCCCCTATCTGTTTGCATGCACCACTACCTTTTATAGAGCCAACCCTATTTATTTCTTAAATTTATAAGCGCACCTCGGTGCTATGCTTATTTATATGTCCCTTTCCGGGAGCCTAATATACTTTCCTTGTTTTAAATTTGCCTAAGGGACTTGGCCTGTATTATTGGCACGTATTTGTACTTGACCAAATACGTTTATTATTTTCACATTTATAGGGGAACCCACCCTATCTCTTAGAGCTTGAACACCTGGTCGAGGGCGACAGTAGCGATAATAGCCGATCACAATACAAAAGTAATGTCACAGCTACCCAGGCGTTCTCGTTTGAAATATTACGCTATGTGCAATCTTTAGCTCTGTACTACTGCGCCCCAAAGAAGGAAAAATCCAGTAACCAGCAAATGTGCGAACTGTGCACCGACAAGTAAAACGGAGCGATGATGCCGACATTACATAAGAAAACTGGTCCGTGACACTCGTCCGCTGCGACGAGCAACTAAATGAAAAATTTCTAAGTCCCGATACGACAAGGACCGAACAAACGTACAAAAGACAACGGGCGCTGCATGCAACGACCGTCAGCAAGAAGCGGAGTGATCGTACTTGTAGAGGAGGTCTATACATGCGCGCCGACAATCTCACCAAAATAATTTCCGACACAAACTTAACTGAAGACTAAAAATATGTATAGACGACAATGGACACAGTAGCCTCGACGTACGATGATAGAAAATCGAGAATTTATACTTATTAAAAAAATCTATACATGTGGTCCGACGACGTTACCAAATGACTCCCGCCAAAAATAAATGTATAGACAACGTCCTCGACGATTCCCGCCAAAACTAGAAAAACTTAGAAATCTCTAATAATCTTACGATGACGTTACTGTACACGTTACGACGAGGCACGAAAGGTGACCGAGAGTGCACGATCGCTAATACCTCGACTGTCGCGCGGGAGACGACTGCCTATGCTTGTGTACCTTAAATTTCAAGAAAACTCCCATTACATATCCGACGACGTTGCAGTGAATGATTTCTAATTAGGCAGTTTTAGCTAGCGTAATGCGAATGGCTGACTTGCATACATATACAATGCGTAATGTACATACATATTAAAATAAAATTGGATATAAGAGAGCAAAATAAATAAATATAAGAATGAAAATAAATAAATATAAAAATGAAAATAAAATAATATTCTAAATGAAAATAATAATGCAAAGAAGATAAAATACATAATAGTAAAAAACTTACAAAACACAAAAAACAATGTTAAGTCCTTAACAAGTATCTTTTAATTATCTTCGTTTTATAGTATCTAGTTTTATATTAATTAGTTTTATAGTAATAATTCTTAGAAAAAATATAGACTGATAAGGCATGTACACTACCGTTCAAAAGTATTTGGTCACCCATAAATTTAGAAGAAAACATTAAAAGCATTGGTGAAAAAGTGAAGAAATATTTATTATTTACATATACATAGCTAATTACACATCTGACAGTAGTATTACACATTATATCTAAACTTGCGATTTGTCTATGCGGCGTTGTTAACAACAGCACCCAATCGTGACATTCTTGCAATTAGTTTTGTTAGGGTACCTGGTGTTATTCGGACTCAAGCTTCTTCCACGAATGAAATTCCTCTCACAATAACCCTATGTGGATTTGGGGAGGCCACTCCTTCATTTTCCGTTAAGCGAAAAACCCTCATGAAATTCGCTAAAATAAATACTGGTATACAGGATGTCCATGAAATAAAATAAAAAAGTGTGAAAAATGGACAGATTTAATTTTATTACACTTAAATCCAAAGTATTTTGCGAAAATTCCTTCGCAGACTCGGGAAAAAAATTATAAAGATATTTGAAATAAAAATTTCTTTATATTATTCACAGCCAAAATATTCGTACGTAAGCATGTTACTGAAACCTTAGCATGCTGTTTGAAAGGTAGACAGCGCTGTGTTGTAGTTTTTATATCAACAACTGTGTTACTGCAGTGTATACAGTGTGCGTGTTTGATTGGATATATGAACTATGTATGTATATATACGTTGTACATTAATGGCACACATTACAATTTCTTTAGGTTTGTCTTTAATTCTAACAATCGTGTAGTAATTACTTCAAATTTTTTATGGATTTAGGTTCTATATAAACACACCTTTTCGTTTTTCGTACTCTTTCTATTTCAAATACATCCTGTATAGCACTAAACCATGAAACACGGTCACTTAATACCAAACGATCGTTAAAATACAAGAACAAACTACCAGAAAACTATCAGAGCCTATGCAAGTCTTCAAACAAAGGTCTACAATGATATCATCTCCTTTCTTCAACGCTATACTTTGACCGCGGAGATAGACTATATTAGATAAATATATTCGATAGATGATTGTAGAATCTGCATAAGGCTCAATCCCAATGTCAGCGTGTGACATGCGCATCTTTGGTAATCTACACAAGTGTTTGAGAAAGGCCTTATCAAATTTATAGCAAGGCAAATATATATCTCGTACACAACAGTATCAATATAAATATACTTTAAACTCAAAATAGTGTGGAAAAACTGGTATCCAATAGATTTTACCACAAATTAGCGCAAATAAACAAATAGGTGCGAACGTAAAGATAAAATAATCTAGTTGTTATCGAGGCTCCCGATTTGAGTTTTATATCCTTCAGCAAATACCAACAAATAATCTAAGTAACGATGTTTGTCTTCTGGTTTATTTGCCATGAATTTGTTAGATTAGTTTGACAAATTTACGTCAAGCACATCTTTACGTTATGCTACGTATACTCTGGTTAAAATTTTCCGCTGCAATTCTACACCGCGCTTCGCACCAAAGTTATCCGCTTCGTGCAAACTTATACAAAGCGTTAGATTATGGAAGTTTGGCTAGAAACAAAATGCAGATACCTCAACGAGAATTATGCGTTTAACTTGCCGGGATTTTGTTGCATATTATTAGATTCACGAAGTTAAAACTTTTACTCGGTTTAAACTTGAGAACGATATTCCAAACATGCTTTGTTAGATTATGTAAGGTTATAAATGGAAAGCCCTTGGTTGAGCTGTGTCGTTGGGTAAAACGAAATATGTGTAATTTGTATACGAGGCTTGTTTATACACTATCGCTCATAAATTTAAGTACTTATCAAAAGCTGCATATTAAATAAACAGTATCATGGCGAGCGTGAAATTATGGTTTTAAGGTTTGTTGCAGCGCTGCTAGGTCTACCGATTATTCGGTTGATCTGCCGATTATATGAGATTTTTCGAAATTTCTACCAATCTACAGATTTATGTAAAAAATCTACCGATAATTCTGATACGCGATAAATTTAACAACTTAATATATGTAACTCCACATTTTGAAATTTGTTATGCACACATACAATATAACTATTATATTTTGAAGTGCAACGAATATATGTATGAATTATGATTTAATTATAGATCATTTTTGTATTAACAGTAGAAAAATAAAGAAAATTTTATCTTTTCAGTCACAGTATTTGTTATTCTTTTTTTAATTCAAGGAACAATCTATCTTTAAAACCAATTCAATTTAGAAAATTCCACAGAGAAAGATCCTGCACCCTGATGGTTCTTAGAAAATATTGGAACTGAACATTTGTACACTAGAGTGACAGAATAAAATATACACCTACTAATTAAAAAAAAAAGATTCTATTCTCGTTAATCTTAATACAAATTCCTGAAGATGACATTAAACTTATGAGCCATAGAGTATTCCTTGTTTATTTAATAAGGATTCGCAAATAATCATTTTGCAATAATTCCACAGCATGCTGTCAATTGAAAATGACTGATTCTGAGTTTCTTTTCTTTGTTTAGAAGATCATCTGACACCCTAATTTAAGTTAAAATTCATCAATCATTCCGTTCGTTATTTTGCGCTATAAACCTCTTATTGGACGAAATTAGGACGCCAAACATGTTGAAACCCTACCGGACGTTTTGAAAACCAGAGAACTAGTTAGTTAAAGGCGAAGATCAAACCGGAGCAAATCGATCGATTAATAAGCGTCAATTATTAGGTGGATATGGCGATACATACTTTCTTTCTACCGTGCCCACCGGTCATCAACTAAGTATGTACGCGTAGGGTAAGATAAACGGGGTCATCAAACCGGCACGAAGAAATTATATGCGTCTTATATTTTACGAAATAATTGCGAGCATGATTCTTGAATGTCGGATCGCGGTGGAAGGATGCCCGTGCAATAATTTTGCGGATAAAAATCGCGTTCGCGTTGAAGAGTAATATATTGCGAGTAAGCGGTGATTATTAACGCAATTATTCAACGTTTTCGTGAAATATAAACAGTAAAAAATTTTATGTTCATTACCGTTAATAAGAAAAAGAGTTTTCCGCGTTTGCTTTCGTGTTGATTGAGTAGCTTCTTTTCTGGACGTGAAATTACGTAGCGCAGATTCTTGTTATAAAAAAAAGATGTTTACCTGATAAATGCTGATGTGAGATCGTAACAAAAGAATTGATCCAGCTACCTGCAATAAATTTATTTTCTATTAGAAACCTTTCCAAACAACTTCTTTACTCAACCAAATTGTATTTTCAATTGTATTTATACAAGATGCTTAAGTTATATGCCTGCGGAGTTTTAACAATTGCTTAACGTGATACAAATACCAAACCAATACTACATACTCGCTACGGAATTTCTGTACTTCCACATACACTGTTGACTAGAATATCTATTTTCTTTTGCTATATCTATATCCTCTGCTACTTATTCATTATAGTTAATACTACGCTACAAAGAAAGACAAAACGAAATAAAAAATAACATTAATAATAAAAGTTATTGGGCCCTTTATAAATAATATTTAAAATAATGATAATTTGATAACAGATAAATAAGCTAGAGAGAAATCTACAGCTCTGACTAATTTTAATAATGGGCATTGGCTCCCTTATTTAAAATATAACATGAAAAATCCATTTCTTTACATTATCTACTAAATTGGTCGTTAAAATAGGAATGCCATTATCTGTATTTGTTTCCTGGTACATTTATAAATTGGTATGTATATTAACGTTATGTGTATCTGTCAATAAGTAAACCTTTTAATACATTTAGAACAGCAATGCAAAGCAATATCTGAACACTTTCTACAATGTCTACTAAACTCTGTGGAACTATAAAAACCATATTAATAATTGTAATTTTAGATAATTTCTAAAGTTGAAATTTTGCAAAGTATGCATAACACCAGCCAAACTAGAAGTGTGCCCTTTTCAAAATTAAAATAATGGTCAGTTTTAATGAATAAATGTTTATTCTTTTTGTTAAAATACGGGCTTTGGGAATTTTCTTCTTCAAAATTATGTCCTCCAAGTGTGTTCAGCTATTTTGTTGGCACTCTTCTTTTCGAGAACTCCTCGGTACATATGCATTCTCCATAGGAAAAAAGCGTATAAATTCGCATAAATGTTATTTTAGTATTATTTGATATCAACTGCTAATTTCGATTCTTTCTATTCTTGATCCAAATGTGTACCATGCTGGTTCCGTTTTGGTGTTGAGATCCACCAGATGCCCTCTGTATACAGTCCTCTCTATGTGCGATTGATCGAAGTTATATTGTGTTAGGATTACATCTCTAGCAGCATACGTTGTTTAAGTTTGATCCTTTGGGGCTTTAGACGAGTCTTCTAAGGTCTCCTGTGTAAAGTGTTAAGTATAAGAATACTTGTCATAGTCTCCTTCTGAGACGTGAGGTGATGTTAGCAGAACTTCTAAAACTGCTGTGGAGCAAATAAGGATCACACCTGTATTGTTGAAACATGCAAACCGTTTGATTTGTTGAAACTGCTATTACAGTTTTTTCAATGGCTTTTGGTCTAATTATTGCGATATAATTATTGCCGTATATGAGCAAAAGAACACTTATGGGTTAAGATACGAGTTTCTACCGAAGAATCTGTGTCATGTTTATAAAAGTGTAATGCATTTTTTCTACAAATCGATATTATAGCAGTTCTCTGTTAGCTTCTTGTCAAGTGTTATTCCCAAGCATTTACCTACGTTATTAAAGCAAACACATGGGCTGAAAAGTTCCGGGCCTAACACATAGATGACACTAGTTTTATTGCAGTCACCTTTCTCTCAGTTAGTACTAACCTTCAAAAGACACCTGCTAAAATTTCATGATATTCTATTCATTAGTTTGTGAGTTATTGCGCTAAGAGTCACGCTACTTTTGTTATTTTCAAAACAATCGATCAAAAACAATTTCGTGTTTTAATTTTACACTGCTTCTTGATGGGAAAAAATACCAATCAAGCGAAGCAATGGCTTGAAAAGTGTTATGGGGACTCCGCTCCATCAGAAACAACAATAAAACGTTGGTTTGCTGACTTCAAACGTGGTCGTAGAGACACAGATGATGCAGAACGCAGTGGACCTCCAAATGAGGCGGCAACACCAGAAAACATCAAAAAATCCATAAAATCGTTTTGAATGATCGAAAAGTGAAGTTGCGTGAGTTAGCTGACATAGTAAAGATATCAAAAGAACGTATTGGCTTTATATTGCATGAGCATTTGACTACGAGAAAGCTCTGTTCAAAGTGGGTGCCGCGTTTGCTCACTGTTGACCAAGAACAAGAACGTGTTGATGATTCTGAGCAGTGTTTGGCCATGTTTAAACGTAACAAACCGGAATTTTTGCGTCGATATGTTACAATGGATGAAACATGGATCCATCACTTCACTCCGGAATCAAAACGATCGTCATCTGAGTGGACAGCAACTGGTGAACCTCGTCCAAAGCGCCCGAAAGCACAACAATCGGCTGGAAAGGTTATGGCCTCGGTATTTTGGGATGTGCGTGGTGTAATATTCGTCGACTATCTTGAGAAAGGAAATACCATCAACAGTGAATATTATATAGCGTTATTGGAGCGTTTGAAGGCCGAAATTGCAAAGAAACGACCGCATATGGCAAAGAAAAAATTTTGTTTCATCAAGACAACGCACCGTGTCACAAGTCAATCAAAACAATGGCAAAACTACATGAATTGAACTTCGAATTGCTCCCACATCCACCGTATTCGTCAGATTTAGCTCCCAGCGACTACTGGCTGTTCGCAGACCTCAAAAAAATGCTCGTCGGTAAGAAATTTCGCGCGAATGAAGAGGTTATCGCTGAAACTGAGGCCTATTTTGAGGAAAAAGATAAATCGTTCTACAAAAGTGGTATTGAAATGTTAGAGCGGCGCTGGAATGATTACGTTGCTCTTGATGGAGATTACGTTGATGAATAAAGCTAATTTTGAACCAAAAAAAACGTGTTTTCTTTGTTAGGCCCGGGACTTTTCAGCCCATATGTTAATTACCTCAGATTTTCACTCTAGGGTTAGTATAAATAACACCTCTTGCGCTTGTTTTGGCGCCAAGGCAGTGTACTACAACGTGTTACTGAAGTATATTATATTATATATATGTATTATTTTTTGTGAGGCACGTAATTTGAGTTAATAATTGTTCAATATTAGAATAACTGCTAGCAGGGTCAGATAATATATGTTATGAAATTTCATTCTGTATTGTAATATACTATAAATTTTGTAATAAATACTTTAAACATTATAATATAAATAGAGTAGATAATACTTCTACCAATAAGATGAATAATTAATAAATAAAATTTATTAGGAAATTTGTATTGTACAAATATTATAACAGATGCAATATCTGTACATACATTCAGCAACGGTGTGACTTGGAAATTACCTAGAATTACATTTCTAAATGTAAAAAAAAATAGCCGAGACATTATTTTGTCGATACCACAACTGTTAGATATGCAGAAGAAGTACTTGCCGTATAAATGAATACGCACGAACAAAATTTCTGTAATTCCACAGAGTTAGATAAACATCCTATGAAATGACCCACTATTTCGATTCCGTCCTCTTATCAACAATTTGATAAAACTGAGCAATTCCTACGGCAAAAATCGCGCTAAGGGGAATAACCAAAAACTAACCTGAAGGCAGCGCCCATCGATAATCTTCTCTCTTCTGGTAATGTAACCGCGCATCAAATAAAATGTGATTTGAATTTATCAGTAATAAGAAGACGTGTACAAGTGTACAAGAAATTTTATCCGAGAGTGAACGTTTTTTGATGGCTAAAGAAGATTACAAAACCACCATTAAAAAAGATACCATAAACAGGCAAGAATGTAATTTGCGCAAGATCATATCAGATGAGTTCATGGGAAAAACAACGTCATATATTCTGACGAGAAGAAATTTAACTTCGACGAACCTGATGGCTTCAAATATTTTTGGCGCGCTTTGCGTAAAAACACTAAGGGTGTGAAATTTTGTTGGCGCTGTAATGGTTAGGGCGGCGTTTACCCGTAACAATGGAACTCCTATATTTTTTATTTCCACGCGAATAAATTCTAATTCTTATATACACCTTGGATCTGATAGAGTTTGGTGAACAATTGCCGGCGCAAGACTGGGTATTTCAGCAAGACAATGCAGCTATCCATAATTCCAGACAAATAATGGTGTGGTTTCATCAAAAGGTAATCAATTTATTACAATGGCCTGCCCGTTCGCCCGACCTGAACTCTATCGAAAATCTTTGGGCGGTGTGCTGTCGCCTTTGCTCTGATGCCTGTTGGTGGATGATCTGCTATCCGATCTTCGAAGAGCGGGCTTTTACGCGCAGGGTTACGCCGATGACATTACCATCATGGTCAGCGGGAGGTTTGAGGGCGTGGTATCCGAAAGGATGCAAGTCGCACTCAGGCTCGTAGAAACATGGTGCCGAAAAGAAGGGTTAAATGTTAACTCTAGTAAAACGACTATGGTACCGTTTATCTGGAGGAAGAAACTTCCCAAACTCCAGTGTCCGTCCATTTTCGGCTCCAAAGTACTGCTGTCAGCAGAGGCTAAATATCTAGGTGTGATTTTGGACTCCAAATTGACGTACAAGTCACATCTGGAACACACCACAAACAAAGCCACAGAGGAATGTTTGGTCGGACGTGGGGCCTAAAACCAGCAATGGTTCACTGGCTATACGCAAGAATTATAGTACCAATTATAACTTATTCATCGCTAGTCTGGTGGCACAAAGCCAATCAAGGCTACGCGGTCAAGATCCTTGGCAAAGTCCAAAGGATTGCTTGCTTGGGCATTACGGGGGCCATGGCCTCAACGCCGACGGCTGCGATGGAGACCATCCTTGGGCTTTCGCCACTGCAGTTGATGCTGAGGTCAGAAGCAACCCTAGCAGCCTACAGAGTCAAATATAGTGGGTGCAAGGTATTCTCTGGCAAGTTCGGAGACCACACCAGCATCTTCAACTGTTCGACAGTACCGCTGTCAATGAGGACCGACAAAATTCGGCCCGTGTATAGCTTTGCTGGAGGATACAACCTAATAATTCCCAACGGCGAAGCAATAAAGGCATGTGCAAGCAAATCGAGACGGGGGATTTCCCGCTGGTTTGCGGACGCCTCGAAAACCTCGAATGGCACAGGTATTGGAATTTGGAAAGAGGGAGAACCGGATGGCGAGACTATCAGTCTAGGGGTCTTCTGCTCCATCTTTCAAGCAGAAGTAATTGCCATCCAGACATGTGCAGAGAACTCTCTGAACTACGCACATGACCAGGAAGCGGTGGAAATCGTATCGGACAGCCAAGCCGCTTTTAGGGCGCTACAAGCTGTCAAGTTTTACTCCGAAGTGGTGTAGGGGTGCCATAGAAGGCTGCAACAACTGGCACCTTCTTGTCGACTGCTCCGCAGTCTGCAGGGAAAAACAGGTTCACCTTGGCGATGCTCAGCTTGACGGACCCAAGTTAGGAAAATTACCACTCGAGCGGACTATGGACTTTGTTGCTGAAGTACAACCCGGTCGAGTGAGCTAAAATCACATGGGTGCACAATAGGCGCTCTTTGGGGTTAAAGCTCCGTCCAGGAAAACAAAACAAAAGTCTTTGGGGAATACTGGCAAGAGAGGTGTATGCCAATAGTAAACAATACGATAGCGCCAAAGAAATAAAATCTGCGATAACGAGGTGTTGGAATGTTATTCCTATTCCAATATTGACCAAATTGATATACAGTATGAAGACCCGAATGTTTGAAGTTATTTTGAATAGAAGACTCACTACTAAGTTTAGAAAGAATTATAAATTTTTTATGTATTTATTTTATTTCTTAATTTTGTATTGATGGACCTATAGAAATTTTACTGTGTATATTAAAACCTGTTGCAGTTAGTTCAGTTATATAATATTATTCTTCACAACGTGGAGAAATAGTTGAAAAAGAAAATAAAAAGTTGACGTTTTCAAACAGCTCTTTGACAATTTAGTAAAAGGTAACAAAATTCATTTGAACCTAATACATATAGGAGCAATTATTAATTACGCCATGTTTCTATTACCACCATCAAACTTGCCGTACAAACATACAAATAAAACGTATAACCGCCAGCAATTTCGTATTTGGAATTAATCGATTCTTTCCAACTGAAGCTCTTCTAAATCAAAATTAATCTGCATAAGTCATTGTACGCGGCATCCGAGAGATCGGAGTCCGCGATGCTATAGAAATTGAAAGATCCTAATCAAAATTTCGCCAGTCATCTCGAATTTCACCGTGCATAATTGAACTGGATTTTGAGCTAGGGACAGCAGCGAGAGAGCGGGCAACCAAAATACGATCGCCCACTGTTCTCCGCCGGCGGCTGTAAAAATCGTTGCCACGGGGAAAAAAAATGGCCGATGCCATTAATTATGTGTTTTATCTTTGCCGATATTTCTGTTGTTGTTGTTGTTGTAGCTGTATCCTATCGGTGTTTTTATTTTTTAATTTCGCCTGGTACCGAGGATACGCTGAATACGATCACGATCTTTGCCGACTCGTAGATGCGACGCCAGAGATTTCGAATGGTCTGAAATAGAAGTAGGAGCCGAATAATTGTTTGATAGTAAACGTAGCCTGGCATCACAGTTACCTATTATTGTATCATCGCTTCTTATTTAATAATACGGGGCGTATTCTCTTTCTACAAGACTTTATTACTTCATTTATTTACAGTAATTTATAGATATACTTTACTATCAACTACTACTATACTACTTACAAACAGTACTAAAGTTTCGTCTGATTTTTGGAGTCCGGAGTTTATTCAACGTTTTGCAACCTGTACAGTATTAATTTTAAAATAAGAAAGTTGCATATAGTGAGAGAACATAGCATTCATACAGTGACCAATTTTAAACATGTAAATGATCAAGTTTTTTGTTAGCTATAAATTTCTAGGTTTATCATACAGTACAAGCTAGTAAATTTAAGAGACTGTAAGATAACACAATGTTTTATGAAAATAAATATAAATTTACAAAAGATAAGTAAAGTTCTAAAATGACACATACTTTTTTGGGAAAAAAGTGTCCACGCAGTTATATATGGATCTAGATTTTTTTTATTTTCTCTACAAATACACTAGGGTGACAGAATAAAATAGACACCTACTAATTAAAAAAAGATTCTATTCTCGTTATATATACAACATATTTTAAAATTTTTAAATTAGACTAATATTTTGTCGATCCAATTTTACTTGGGTGAAGTGCTGCGAGTCGTCGTGGCATAGAATCTATTAAATGATTAATGGTGTTTTCTGGAATATTTAACCACTCTTCTGTAACAGCTGCCACGAGTTCTTCCTTATTGCTGGATTTTCGGGGTCGTTTCGCCGTATTTGTTTGGATTATGTGCCAAACATTCTCTATCGGATTCATGTCTGGTGATTGGCCACGGTTCCTCTTTCCATGTGATTGTTGTTCTTGTTTTGTGGCAGGGTGCAAGATCCTGCATAAAAGTGGCGTCTTCTTTAGATAAAATGGCGTTGTCGAATATTGGTAGTAGTACTTCTGTTAATATTTGGATATATTTTGCCGCATTTATATTTCCGTCGCAGATTACTAATTGCGATCTTCCACCATACCATATCGCACCCCACACCATGATGTTCACACCGCCGTATTTCACCGCCTCATGCAAAAATTTGTCGTCCAGTTGCTGTGACGAACGTCTCCATACCCACGTACGGCCACTATCACTGAATTGGCAGTATCTGCTTTCGTCTGAAAAAGTGACCGCCAAAACTCTTCGGGCTTCGTTCGCATTTCGATTGCCCAAGCCATTCGGCGCCGTTTTTGAAACGCCGTAAGGAGAGGTTTTCTCTTTGCCACCCTTTTATACATCCCCACATTGTGGAGGTATCGCAGAACGATGCGCTGACTTTTCTGTGAAGTTGCCGCAAGCTCAGCTGTACTTTTTCGCGGTTCGCTTAACACTTCGCGCACAAGCACCCTTTTACTTCTTTCAGAAGGTCCGGCACGACCTGGTCTCGGCTCCACTGTTGTTTTTTCCTTGCGTTTAAATTGTGTAATCACACGGTTAACTGTGGACAACGGAATATTTAAAAATTTACTTATTTCACGTTGCGAAGCGCCGCGTTCACTCTGGCCAACGATGCGACCCCGGGTGAAGTCGCTAATATCACTCGAATCTTGTAAGCGAGGCATAGTTGTAACGATACTAAACTATGACGAATTCCTTCCGATACATCTACCCCTACCCTAATAACAAGAGAAAGTTCTTAATTCGTTCTTAGAATTTAGCTGTTTACATATTTATACCGCTTTACCTGGTGTCTATTTTATTCTGTCATCCTAGTGAATATATCGTTTAATATCTACCTGCTGTTAGCATACTTCATCTAAACTTATCATTCCGCTGTTCATTACCTGAACTATTGCAACAAGTTGTACAATGAAACAGTGAAAATAAAAACCATTTCGCATATTGCATGGCCGCTTGAAGGGGAAATATAATACATTGAACAATTCGCTACGGCTACGACTTCGTCTGCAAGTAATCTAGGAATAAATTAACTCGCACAAAAGGCAAGATTATTCATTGTTCGTGCCTAATATTTAGAAAGTACCAACGGAGTAATAAAACGGAAACTAATTACTTAAACAAGGGAGAACGTAGTTGCAGCAATGTTCCGTTATTCGTTGGAGGTGGATAGTTGCTTTATGGGCGCCCATTGTTATTTGTAATTGCTTATACAATTCGGCATGCAAATTCATAAACTTGCTTTCTTAGGAACCTGCAGTAAGAAAAAGTTTCCTTAGCTTACATTTCTATTGGTTTCCACCTGCACTTCTAGTACGGAGTTCAAATTCATATAGCTACAAGAAATGAAGTTCGACTTAGCTTTCTGTCTCATTTGCTTATCAGGAAAGTTATTACTCGAATGCTAAATGGTAATTGCTGGTGTTTTATATATCGTATATCATGCAATCTATAATTTACAGTACATCTATCTAATCTAGCCTTAAATACTGTTACGAAACTTTAATCCAAAATATCCGTTGGCTCCGCTAAAAGGTCAAATTGACAGTTTCTATTTTGTATATACTTCTGTATTCTTTGAATTGAATACACTGAATGTTCTGAAGAAGTGGGATGGCAAATAGAATCGAATTGTTGCCACTGCAGTTCATGAAATGGGAATACAACCTAGTGGAAAGTTTAATGTCCCAGAGCCACTTAGCATCAGCCAAATATTTGTTCATCGTGCCATAAATCAATTCACTGAAACTTCAAATGTTTGTGATTGTTAAAGATCTGATTATCTACTGGTTGTTCGTACTAAAGATGCTAGTTAAGAAGAAAATTTGAAGAAATTCTCTTAGAAAACACAAAATACACAAGATTTCTTGTATAATTAAAAGTGACTTAATAGTAGGAGCTTCCAAAAGATCAGTAGATTATTTCATAAATGATAAATTAAAGAAAAGTAGAACAGAAAAAGTAACACGCTTACTTCGATAGAAAGATATTCTTTGCGAGCTAGAAAACGCTCACAGTTCAATAAACAAAATGATACATCAAGTTCAAAAAAGCAAAAGAACTGATTGCGAGGGTTAGTTTAAATACGCAGATGGCATAGTGGTTTCCTTTGAGTTTTTGTGAGAAAGGCATTAGAGCATTCGCCAAAATGTACCAAGAAACTGATTTAAAAGCAATACGTTTCGAAACCAGTACTGAGGATTTGAACTGGGTTTAGTTTCCATCCATAAAGTAAAGTTTTCTCAGAAAATAACCGAAACAAAACGCCCCGACCTTCTTAATCCGTTAGACTATAAAATATCCTTTGTTTCAGAGGATATGGCTTGTTCTATAAGATAATCTTACACTGTTGATGAAAGCAGCAGCTAATTTGTCATTAGACAATATATGTGCAGTTATTGATGACTGGCCAAAGGGGTTGAATGTATATATTATAACCAAAGTCATGCATTTTCAGTAAAGTTCGATTTCTTAAAATTGATTATGTTCTTGTAATAATTGTTGAAAGAACTATATTTATTCTTTACTATGATGCAATCTTTACGGAATAGACGAAGCATATATTACATAATTTCGCTTCTGTTTGCATTATTTGCTTAATTGACCTCCACAAACTTACGCGAATTGGGTCAAATCAATTACAAATAAATCAGTAATTAATTTGAAAAGTGGGCAACAACGATAGCAGTTAATTAGGGACAAAGGTTAGATACAAAAATAGAGAATTAATCTTTATAAATGTATACATTCACAAGGCGATGAGCAAATATTTTGGTCTTTGTAGCAAACGTACATTATATTATGTACTTTGTCTCTTAAATATATTTATTCTGAGATTCTAAAATACCTGTTATCTTGCGAGGCTAGCTAAACTGTACATTCTCGGGTTTTCCAGAAAAAGTAAAAACAAGATTACTTATCCTAACCCAATGTCTGCTATTCATCAAGTATCTTATTTGGAAGCATTACGTATGCCAAGACGTATCGGTTCCAAGGAGGAACATAGTGCAATGGAAGCAACTTATTAGTTTCAGAGTTGTCGAACATCATTTTTTTTGAAAATATCAAAAATACCTTCTTATATAAAAAAGATTCTTTTGATTTATTTTAAACGTTGTTTTAAAATTTATGAAAGTGCCTTATTTTATTTTTTGTAAGCAAGCACTGATTAATTATTGCTACAAAGAGAATGGAGGTAAGAAACTAACACTACTACAAAATGTTCGATAGAATATACCTTCTGGCTGTTTAGGAACATATACTGGTAAATGGTCGAAGTCATTATACGTATGTGTAAGAACATGATGTTTTAAGATACCGGTGGTACAGAGTCTGAGTCATTTTTAATTCGGCAAGTTCTTAGTAATGATATCCATTTCAACGTTATTCTTCTTCATTCCTTCTAAATTTTTCAATGTTTTTGTTTCAAACTTTTCTTTATCTGACGTTTAAGTTTAATTAGGATTCTAATTTTTCTTAAAATATTTATTTCTACATTTCTGCAGATTTCTTTTTTACATTACTAGTTTTACAGATACAGTAAAATATCAATATTTTAAAATACTTTCTTGTTAAGAAAAATGAATCATATCAACTTAGTGCACAGTGGAGACAAACTCCACTATGGTAACCGTTATATAATAAGGGAAATATGTATTATGATCTAGATTCTAGCAAATACGGGGGGAATTGCACTACTGACAACATTGTAACATCATTTCATATTATCAAGTATGTTTGTAGTGGAACCCAATGACCAGACAAACAGGAGTTGGTTCGTGGCTTTGGTCGCGGTGTGACTTCTTTGTTGTGTCATGATTGGGGCTACGGATTAGCTCCTATATTTGTTCATATCATACTTATTTATGTGTTGTCATCGTGTCATTTCATTTCATACGATAGTTTGAATATAAGCCTTTTTATGCATGACTGGTTTTAGGTAAGTTCCAAGCAAGGAACATTTTTTTTCTTTTTTTTGGAGAAGAAAACAAGGCAAACAAATATAATAACATTGATTGCATAAACGTTGTGGTAATAACGGTTAATGGGATCACAATAACTTTAATATAAATTCGTCCCAATCATTAAATCTTAAAGAAATCTTTACACGAGAAGAAATAATCCTCAATCAAAGTACAGTCAATTTCCTAACATCAAAACACGACCCAGGAAGTATTTTTATATTCTTTCGGAACGTCATAGCTCCAAATTGTGTCTCTTATCGAAGATTCTGAAAGACTAAAGGGCCAAATGTTTATGTGAACAAACAATTTATATCAAATTAAAATAAATAAAACTCTCAAAATTTTCACTGTCACATATTATCTTCAATTTTCTTAACTAGTCTGGCATTGGGGCAGGAATATGTTTATTTGTTGTATGTAAAAAACGACAAATTTTACTCTTTAATTTTTCATTTCTTCAAAAAAAAAATATAATTTGAAAATGTTCTAAAATCCAAGAATCTACTCTTTAAATTACATATTTTACTACAGTTGATTGAAATAAAATTAAAAATCAATCGTTAATTGAATACCATTCAACTGTATCTACAAGACTACACAACTTCCCTTCTCTAATATAAACCGCGCTTACAAACTAATTATAGACCGCATGGCATAAGCTTCGTTACTACCATTCACCTCCCTATTCCCTTCTAAGAACGAGCTTAATACGCTTAATTCTAATAAGTAAATTGTTAGCCGCTACATGATGGAGCAACTTCGGCATATATGTATGAGCGCATACGCGCTGGTTAATCAATGGTATTTCATAGTTTACTTAGCGGTTTCATTACATTAATTGCGATTTCGACACGTTTCGTCTACAAGGAGAAAGTACGCTCGTACTCTGGATGGCAACGCTTCCTATAGTACTTCGAAATCGAAACAATTGACGTAATTGTTATAGGTGTGAGGTGATGATTGTTGTTATTGGGCGCTGAACCGCATTCTTGGCAGAGACTCTGTAATTAAATATTCGTAGAACTTTTAAATTCTATAAAGTTGAACACCTTTCGCATTTAAAATATGTACAGGATGTTCTATAAGTCATAGATAGAACGAGAAGCGGTCATAAAAAAGAATGAATCCTTAGTGAAGGATGTGGCAGCATATAATTCACAGGTATAGCAGTAAACTCCACTCACACAAATTAATTAATTATGCGGAACGCAGCGTTTCGAGACCACGTGGGCTCCCATTGTCAACTGTGTTACCCACTGAAAGTAAAAACTGTATCACACATGCAAATTATTTCCTACGCAGGCTCTAAAATTTCTAAACCATATGACTATTTACAATCTACTAGGTGGCCTCATGCCTTTTGCGGGAAAGGATCCTTTAAATAATTTGCATGTGTGATACAGTTTTTACTTTCAGTCGGTAACACGGTTGACAATGGGAGCCCACGTGCTCTCGAAACGCTGCGTTCCGCATAATTAATTAATTTGTATGAGTGGAGTTTACTGCTATACCTGTGAATTGTACATCCACACAGTCCTTGCAATCGTCATTTGGCAACATATAAATTATATTATCGAGTGTATTTAAAAGAAATGTTCAAATTAAGGTGACCAAAAATGTCCATCATCTAAGTTAACTAAAATCTTAAATAAATTCGCTATTTCAAATAAAACATTCCTTACGTTATACTAGGAGTTCTTTAAATTCTTTCAGAATTTTATGTAGGTTTTGCAAATTGACCGACGAGCTTATTTCAATTTTTGCTTAATAAAGAACAGCTGAAACAAATACTAATATTTTATTACCCCTACATTATTTTATATGGGGGTAAGTTACATGAAACACAGAATGTACGTTCAATATTTTGCAAAAACTAACAATTATTAATTGTATTTCATTTTATTGGTGCCTTTATATATAGCACACTGTAGAGGGCTCTCTAATACACACGTATTCAAAAATAATTAAAATAGACAGATATACAAATTGTTCTTATTGTTCCATTGCTCGCAATAAGAAATAGTAGTATCCATATACGGGTGATTTTCTGGAAATGACCCACCTCAAATTTTCAAAAACGCGTCTACTTTTAATTCAACGGGGAAATATGAATTACATTTTTTACGTTTACAACTGTGACCCTACGGATGCCCCCTCACAAATTTTAAACTACCTATCTTGGGGTACCCCAAATAAAAGCTCATTTTATTAGGATTATGATGATATATCACTTCTTCATCATTTTTTTTTAATTTATCATCGAAAACATTTGCTTTAGTAAGTCAGTAAGTCTGTGAATAACAATTAAAACAAGGAAAACAGAAACATTAGAAAAACAAACAAATAAGCATCTGGCTAATTCTATTGACGTTGAGGCACTGTCTTTCAACCACAACCGACTAATTACAGAGGACTACAGCTAATACGTTAGCTCAGAACCATAATCCATGCTCTCTGTTTTTTAAGGCAAGTATAATTATTTTTGATCCGCTTTCAGCCAACTGTAGTTTGCCAAATCTAGCACGATGTGCAGAACTTCTACCTAAGTACAACAAAATGATTTAAAGATATGATTTTGGTATATATACACTACCGTCCATAGAAGTATAGTCGAAGGAGAAGGCTTTACAATACTTTAATTCAATAAGCTTTATTACATCTACCTTAAATACATCTGTTAATAATGAACATATTAGGCAGAAAGGAAGTAATTAACCATTTTATGGCCAAGGACAATTATCCTGATTCACAGTGGATTATTCTAATCCATTTATTAGATAAGTTACATCGATGGGACCAAGCAGGTAGATTTTATTGCATCCCCTTTCTCCCTTAGGGCCGTCCCTCCCCGGCTGGAAGATTTACTGCGATTACCAAACTCACAACAGTTCAGATTGAATATTATTTTGATCAGCTGTACAGTAAGTGAACAACACTATTCGAAATGCCTAATAGTATGTACATCAATAAGTGTTGCTCAACAATCCAGTATAATTTTGCAAAAAGGAGGTTTCGCCAGCAGGCAAATCAGTGAGAAATTAAATTTAGTCACGTCGACAGTAAAATACACCATTCGCCGATATCAAGAAACAGGCGACTTAGGAGGACCGTGGCTGTCCAGCTGCCTCACGAATAACCGCCCCAGCAGGCGATTTCAGTTACCGCCGTCAAACGCCATCTAGCTGAAGGAAATTTGCACAGCTGCGTGGCAACTCGTAAACTCTTATTACGCCAGGGTAACCAATTGAAAAGGCTACACTGGGTCCGTGAAAATCGGGATAGGATGGGAGAACAGTGGCAAAATGTTTCATGAATAGACGAATCAATATTTGGTGAAAGCAGGAATGTGTTTGTTAGACGTTCCGCTAATGAAAGGATGCTTCCCGAATACATTGTAGGGACAATAAAACACGGTGGCAGTTCAGTTACAGTTGGGGTTGCTTTCCTTACTTAGGAACAGGAACGTTACATCGAATAGAAGGAATAATACTGAAAGAGCAGTACCACGAAATCTTGGAGAGTCATGTCATTCCTTCTGGGCTGGTTTTATGCAAGCTAACGATCTGAAACACATAGCCAGAATGTGCAAACAGAATCAAGCAGATCCTTCATAAATTATAACATGGCCACCATAGAGTCCAGATCTCATAGAATCTCTATAGAATTACTGTGGGATGAACTTAGAAGTATTCGAAGTGTCGATCCTACTTCCAAGGAACAGCTTTGGAATATCCTTCAACAAGAATGGAACAACATCCTTGGCGAAAACTTCAAAAAACTAGTCGTAGGATGCCACGAGTTGTTCGAGCGGTAATCAATGCAAAGGATGGTTTTTTCGACGAAAAAAGTGTTATTAACTATAAATAGAAAAAATAATAATAAGAGTAATACACTTATTTCTTTGGTATTAATTGCCTTTCATTTTTAACTTTTTATATTTTTGCTACTTCGCCAAACTGCATGAAACCAAGTATTGACACCTTTGTGCGTCATCACGGATCATTCTCTCAACACTGTATACGCGTGGAAATAAGTGTTTTATTATTTTATCTCCTAAGGTATTGAAACACGTTTTAGAAACTACTTCCAAAATCTTCTTCAACTATTAAAAATAAATGTAGAGAATGTTAAATAATGTTCGGATGTGCAAAAAATAATTTTTTGAGTTATTAACGTTATGTTATTGATGTTCTATAAAAATTCATACAAATCTGCTTATCTCAGATATGGCAAGAGATAGCAATGGTATAATGAATCCTTAACAAAGCTTATATAGAATAGTGTGGAAGGTCAGACAATGATAAAACACACTCTGAGCAAATAAATTTCTTTATATCGCACTAAATTTCACAATTATCTGTAGATATTAAAAAAGTAATTCCTTATCATTTCGAGACACCTAACATTCATAACAACACAATTTACTGCTAAGGACTAGAAACAGCTCACAGAAAAACTTGCACATTTCACTGTATTAGAACAATCTAATTTATTGCCAATTTTTTTCCCTTCTACGTTAACACCAATGCAGAAAAGCGACCATCATTTATCAAAACGCAAACAATCTGATAGCTTTAGGGTGGGGCGTCTAATTTTTTACGATCGTTTAGCGATCGTTTGCTGGTGAAACACGACCCCGTGGCCCCTCTCCAGCCGTACTCCACGTCAAGCCTAATGGGTGATGTCCGTCATCGAGAGTTGAAGATAAAAGGGGCCGATGTTTTTTTTGCCTTCCATACGACAGTGCAGCTCCCTTTATACCCAAGCAAGCCGTATGGTCGCTAAATTAATTTACATTATCGATTTGTTCGCTAATGGAGGGCATTGTAATTTGTTTGCGATGCGGTCTTGCTGCCGGCGAACGTCATAAAAATGAATTTAGATAATATAGCGAGGGTAGAATAGAAGCCGTTGATAATTTTATCTGGAGCGATAAAAATAGATGCGGAGGTAAAGGCTTAACCGTATCTACATGGCCTTTGCCGTATTCGAGCAAGGAAAGATAATCATCGAAGACAGGAGAAATAATCTTTAAACATATTTTACTTGCGTGAGTGCGATTTATTAATTACCCAATCGATCTCACTATTCAGAAGCGTTTATAAATTTACTCACTATATTGCATGTTGCTTTATATTTATCATAATTTTCAACCTATTTAGCATAGATTGATATCTACCCTAGCGTTGGATACTTTCCAGTTACTGTAATTAGTGGGTGGTTCCCCTTCTTTAATTCCAACTTCACCATTTTCACCCTTGTTAGTACATCTTTAACATTCAATACCTCGTTGTTCCTCCTTAATATATCTTTTGCTTCCTAATTCAGCTCACATTTATAATTGTTCCACGTAGGGGGTAATTATATATCCATCTCTCAAACTTCCTCTTTGAACTGCTGTGATCTTTGGAAAATGTAAAAAGAACAGTAACCGCATGAATTTGCAATGTGAAGTGCCTTATTTTTAATGTACTTTGTAACGTAAATGCTACCTTCAAATTAGAACTGCTTTGAGTCCTTAGAAAAACGAAAATATTTACCAGTGAATACACATCCAAATGGTAGAGAGTCAAGAAATCATATTTCGGTTATTCATTTTATATTTTAGCACACCAATAAACTACCTACATAGTCCTGCCATACGTTCTGCCCCTAATTTTAGTGCGCTGCTAGAATGTTTGCAGGTATTGACAGGTTGTTTTATGACGTAGTTATAAGTGAATATCCATATTATGAAAAGAAAATCAGTTCGTCTCGATATATTGAACAGTAAACATGGTGCGGGTAAAAAAGGAAACCATATTGCCCTTATGCTTTCCGCAAATGTAATAAATCTTTAACGGAGATTTTCAACTTACTAAAATAAACAGCACTTGGGTTTTGGTGCTTATCGGAGAACTATGGAACAGCGATTGACAACAGTTCTACGTAACATCAGGAAGACCAGATCAAAAGCGTTAGTTCAGTGATACGCAAACGAAATGAATCGGCAAATCCTTTTCACTCTCGACAAGTTTCCACTGTATATCAAAAATTTAATCAACAAAATGGCACGAGTGAGCGCTTGTAGTTCCAAGGAAACTGCAGAAAAAAATGGGAAAATAAGAGGACGTCATCATTCTGCTGTGGTGATGGTTTGGTGGGGATTGCAAATGACGATGTCACCCAACTAGATTTCTGCGAGCAAAATACGTGTAGCAAACTATCAAACTAATACTTTAGTAAAGGTTGTAAAGCCACTGAATGACTCCTTATTCGCTGGAAAGCGTTGGGTCTTTCAGCAAGATTCCGCACCGACCCACAAGCAAAGGTCCACGCAGCGTTGGTTAGGGACGAGTTTGCCCGATTTCATCGCTGCTGAAGATTCGCCCGTAAAAAGTACAGATCTCAATCTGTTAAACTACCCCCTGTGGAATGCTTTAGAGGAGAAGGCCTGCTCCCAACTCCGCCGGGATATCGAGGCACTAAAAGCAGATTTGGTAAAACCAGCGCCTTCAGTACCTCTAGAATGGGCGATTAATAAATGGCCGCACCTTTTGAAGCAGTGTATGATAGTAAAGGGCGGACATTTTAAATAATCTTTATAACTTTAACTTCTCTGTAAAGTAAGTAGTAACTACCAATAACAATGGTAGGATTACAATATCTGATGAAGCTATAGTGATAGCGAAACATGTCATATTAATACTGTGATGAATATATTGGAAATATTGTAAATTGAGTTTCACTTGTCCAATCATTGTTGAATATGGATTTCCAACAAGTATTGCCCGACTCAATAGAAATTATCAATAACTATATTTCCCTTTACTTTATTTTTCTTTAATTTACACACATTTACACAAGCGACAGAACTTATGGCAGGACTATGTGTGATATGCGTAAAGAATTCGCAAGATTTAGCAGCTGTAAATCCCAGTTTGAAAAGCAAACGTAAAATTCAATGTCTTACTAAAATTTCAACGATCTTTGAATCTTCAACGACATTCTGTATTGGAACGAGCTTAGCTCTTTCTGTCTTTGGAGCGAATAAATTGCTCCGTTTGTAAGTAATACCTTTTTCTAATCTTAGTGTGCAGCAAAAGGGATGAAATACACTAGGGTGACAGAATAAAATAGACACCAGATAAAACGGTATAAATATGTAAACAGCTAAATTCTAAGAACGAATTAAGAACTTTCTGTTGTCATTAGGGCAGGGGTAGATGTATCGGAAGAAATTCGTCATAGTTTAGTATCGTTACAACTATGCCTCGCTTACAAGGTTCAAGTGATATTGGCGACTTCACCCGGAGTGTCGCATCGTTGGCCAGAGTGAACGCGGCGCTTCGCAACGTGAAATAAGTAAACTTTTAAATAGTCCGTTGTCCCCACAGTTAACCGTGTGATTACACAATTTAAACGCAAGGAAAAAACAACAGTGGAGCCGAGACCAGGACGTGCCGGACCTTCCGAAAGAAGTAAAAGGGTGCTTGTGCGCGAAGTGTTAAGAGAACCGCGAAAAAGTATAGCCGAGCTTGCGGCAACTTCACAGAAAAGTCAGCGCAATGTTCTGCGATACCTCCACAGTGTGGGGATGTATAAAAGGGTGGCAAAGAAAAAACCTCTCCTTACGGCGTTTCAAAAACGGCGCCGAATGGCTTGGGCAATCGAAATGCGAACGAAGCCCGAAGAGTTTTGGCGGTCTGTCATTTTTTCAGACGAAAGCAGATACTGCCAATTCAGTGATAGCGGTCGTACGTGGGTATGGAGACGTTCGTCACAACAACTCGACGACAAATTTTTGCATCAGACGGTGAAATACGGCGGTGTGAACATCATGGTGTGGGGCGCGATATGGTATGGTGGAAGATCGCAATTAGTAATCTGCGACGGAAATATAAATGCGGCAAAATATATCCAAATATTAACAGAAGGACTACTACCGATATTCGACAACGCCATTTTATCTAAAGATGACGTCACTTTTATGGAGGATGGAGCACCCTGCCACAAAGCAAGAACAACAACCACACGGAAAGAGGAACAGGGGATTCGGATTTTACCATGGCCAGGCCAATCACCAGACATGAATCCGATAGAGAATGTTTGGCACATAATCCAGACAAATATGGCGAAACGATCCCGAATACCCAGCAATAAGGAAGAACTCGTGGCAGCTGTTACAAAGGTGTGGTTAAATATTCCAGAAGACACCATTAATCATTTAATAGATTCTATGCCACGACGACTCGCAGCACTTCACGCAAGTAAAGGTGGATCGACAAAATATTAATCTAATTTAAAAATTTTAAAATATTTTGTATATATAACGATAATAGAATCTTTTTTTAATTAGTAGGTGTCTATTTTATTCCGTCACCCTAGTGTATTTTCTCTTATTTTCAATATAATATTTCAATGGTTTACCTATGTAGTTAAAGGATCTGTTGTTACAACTGAATCCTGTCGGCACCAATTATTACTAAGGCGTTGAAAATTGTATATATAGGGGATAGAAAAGTATTTTAATTTGTTTATTTGTTGAAACAGATCTGAACAGTTTCAAGAACAGATCTGTGAATAGGTTGTGAACAAGATCCGACCCGCTCCAAATTCTAAACAGGGTCTGTTCCCGTGAGCAAGTCCTGTTTAGGAACACCTGTACACAGATCAGCTCCAGAGTTTGTGCCACTAAACAAACAAAAACTTTTCAATGACTCTAGGATATACTGCTTTTAAACGGACCTTTATCTCGAAAATAAGCTAAATCGTAGTCCAGTAATACTACTTGATAACTTTAGCGCAGTTATTTTTGAATTTTTGCTAACTTCCTTTAGGCTGAGGCTACATTGGCGAGAAATTTTCATGAGTCGTCTAGTTCTAGGCTTATTATCTACTATTTTGTAAGTTTTATATTTTCTTGTAATATTTTGCACGATTGCCAATGACAAATTCAAAATTTTCGGTAGGATTTGCCTTCTTGTAAATGCTTAATAATTAAATTTTTACTCTAGTTTCCATTTGCTTTCGTTTGCCCATTATTTTGTTTATAACACTACCGACAATAACGAAATTAGGATTAATATTGAATAAAAATGTGTTACTAAATCAGTAAATAGGACGGTAAATTTACAGTTATCTCTGCGACAAAATAAGTTTTTTAAATTTTATTGTTCAACTATAAATAAACTGCATACATACATTTGTATTAAAATGCTTAATTTTCATTTTAAGTGATGTTTGTATATTTTAACGTTAGTGTATTTGAACTTCAGTCCGTCAATGTAAATCCTATTTTATTGAATATTTACAATGATACTGATGAAGTATGCTTTTATAATACATAAATTCTCACCATAGAAACAGCTTATCATATCTTTAAGGTTCGTAGGCTTATCAATCCAATAGAAAAATCTAGTTTCTATTCACTTATTACTTATTAGTATTCTAAGGAGTAACCATGAGATAGGTAAAGAAGTTTGCAGGGTTTAGCAAATTCCTACCAGATATAAAATTCTAACCGTCAATTACACTATTAACTTCTAATTTCAGCGTTATTTAAACGTTTTTCTTCTTCTATTAAAAAAAAATTCGTTGATTACTTTACTCTTATCTAACTAATGTTTTCATGCTTATTCTATTGTGATGGAATTGTTACTTTATTAACCAAATAGGTTTATTATCATTGTTACGTTCTCCTGGTTTGAAGAACAACGCCGCTGTAGCCTGCTCGTAATTTCCTAAATTACTTGACCAATACTTACTTGTAGAGTATGTTCGCTTATTTACTAGAGGAGAGGTTGTACAGCGAAACTCAATGCGCATGCGCAAAAAAATATATTTAAAAATGAAATGGTTACACGGTTTCCACTCTTGCCTATGTACATGTACGATGTACGTAAGATATATAGATTTGCAATAATTGCAGTTATTCGAGCTCTCTTATACATGTAATGTACATTAGCATTTGTATATGTATTTTCATTGGTAGCAACATAAAGTAATGCCTCAGCATGTACGTTGCAAAGCTATGTCTTAATTCTGTTTAAAAGGTTAAACTCTTATATGCTTCCGCTGAAGCTTTGTTAGAGGCATGTACTAATGCCTCTATCTGTTTGCATGCACCACTACCTTTTATAGGAGCCAACCCTATTTATTTCTTAAATTTATAAGCGCACCTCGGTGCTATGCTTATTTATATGTCCCTTTCCGGAGCCTAATATACTTTCCTTGTTTTAAATTTGCCTAAGGGACTTGGCCCTGTATTATTGGCATGTATTTGTACTTGACCAAATACGTTTGTTATATTCACATTTATAGGGGAACCCACCCTATCTCTTAGAGCTTGAACGCCTGGTCGAGGGCGACAGTAGCGATAATAGCCGATCTCAATACAAAAGTAATGTCACAGCTACCCAGGCGTTCTCGTTTGAAATATTACGCTATGTGCAATCTTTAGCTCTATACTACTGCGCCCCAAAGAAGGAAAAATCCAGTAACCAGCAAATGTGCAAACTGCGCACCGACAAGTAAAACGGAGCGATGATGCCGACATTACATAAGAAAACTGGCCCGTGACACTCGTCCGCTACGACGAGCAACTAAATGAAAAATTTCTAAGTCCCGATACGACAAGGACCGAACAAACGTACAAAAGACAACGGGCGCTGCGGCCGCAACGACCGTCAGCAAGAAAGCGGAGTGATCGTACTTGTAGAGGAGGTCTATACATGCGCGCCGACAATCTCACCAAAATAATTTCCGACACAAACTTAACTGAAGACTAAAAATATGTATAGACGACAATGGACACAGTAGCCTCGACGTACGATGATAGAAAATCGAGAATTTATACTTATTAAAAAAAATCTATACATGTGGTCCGACGACGTTACCAAATGACTCCCGCCAGAAATAAATGTATAGACAACGTCCTCGACGATTCCCGCCAAAACTAGAAAAACTTAGAAATCTCTAATAATCTTACGACGACGTTACTGTACACGTTACGACGAGGCACGAAAGGTGACCGAGAGTGCACGATCGCTAATACCTAGACTGTCGCGCGGAAGACGACTGCCTATGCTTGTGTACCTTAAATTTCAAGAAAACTCCCATTACATTTCCGACGACGTTGCAGTGAATGATTTCTAATTAGGCAGTTTTAGCTAGCGTAATGCGAATGGCTGACTTGCATACATATACAATGCGTAGTGTACATACATATTAAAATAAAATTGGATATAAGAGAGCAAAATAAATAAATATAAAAATGAAAATAATAATGCAAAGAAGATAAAATACATAGTAGTATAAAAAAATATAAAATATAAAATATAAAATATAAAAAACAATGTTAAGTCCTTAACAATCATTGCTCGGTGTTGAACTGCGCACTATCTCGTCAGCGTTAAGGTTTTAGAGTGGCTTCGTGTGTTTTATTGGATGGTGATTCAGAAAATAAAACAAGTATTGTGGTAATTTCGAGATAAAAAGCAAAGAAAATATTGTGATTTGTGACACGCGATTATGTCACGTAGGCGTAAAGTAAATTTCATTGTTTAAGTCGTTAACGTCCTTCATTTCGTATTTCTAAGATCCTTAGTTACGATACACACAATAAATATCGCGAAAATTGCAGGCTCTAGACTGCACACCCTTATTCCTAGTAGTAAATGGGAAATCCCGTGACGCTATATCTTTATCAGATATTCATCGGAAAATGCATTTGGAAACGTCGCCGATTTTTGTTTTGTTTACTTTTGCTCTTGCTGATATTGAATGATTCATTTCCTATTCGACTGGATGCGTTGAGAAATTATATTTACACAGAACAGCTGTTGCCTATACTTACAAGGAAAAAATTAATATAGCGGCGACTGGCAAAATCAAATATCGATCTCATTCAACTCATTGTAGCTGAATTTCGTAGTTATGGACAGGTAATCCGGAAAATGTTTCTTTGTTAGACGGTTAGTCTTCCGTAATCCCCGTTCAAGTTCAATCACTTTACCGTAATGTGTAATGTTTGCTTACCGTCAGGTCATTCAGTCAACCAGTAACGGTCTCTTTCACTTCGTCATCGTTTGCTGTCTAAAATATCCTTCGTTTTGGGGAAGAGATGACAGCTATAGGCGTAAAGTCAACGCTATGCGGCGGGCATTCAAGCCTTCCCATACGAACCATTGAAGCACGACTTGCTTAAACGAAATTAAAAGGTATATACAGTCGCTTTCTAATTTATTAGGGCCACTTGCTAAAATAGCGCTTTTATTCAAATATACAATGAAAAACGTATTGTGCAAACATAAGTTTATTCAGAACTCTTTATCGACATCATCACAATTATATAACTAATATTTTGTAATGCCTCCTTCGGCTTTTGTAATTGCTCTTATTCTTTTTGGCATACCGTCTATGCAAGCGTTAATGGTATATCTAATTGTAATTGTCATTTTATCACACATCCTCAATAGTTCTTACTAGTTACCCTTTTATAGAGTTTCTTTTCGAATGCATTCGTGATTTTAGGACACCCCACACATTCTCAATTGCATTGAGGTCGGAAAATTTCCCGCGCATTTCCAAAAAACTTTGGACGAATTTGGCCTGCTACATGGCCAAATTCGTGCATGAATGTGTCAGGACCTTCACTCGAATCTAAATCATTGATATATGGCATCAAGGTATTCACCAATACACGTTTATATTGGTGTTGATTCAGGACCTTCGACTGATATACAGAACCATACCATAACTGACGGAGGGTGTTTCACTGTTTTTAGTACATTAGCTTCACTAAACCGTTCAGATGGATGTCGTCTAACAAATTAAACTCTTTCGGCTACGGCTTCTAATTTTGACGCATCGCTGAATACGATCTTTAACGAAAAAACACCGTTCAAACAAAACATTTTTGTTTAATTTACATATTCGTTTAAGTTATTATCTTACCTTTCGCCAATCTTCATTTGTGTAATGTTGATGACGCTTTGTCCATTCATAACGTGCTCGCTTCATCATCAGTGCTAATCTTGGCTTTTTCAGGAGCGTCTGCATTTTAATTCGGCTTCGTACAACAATCGTCTACGTACTGTATGCGTGGATATTTGCACTCCTTGTTGAGACATTACGTTTCCTATTTCTTTGGCGAATAAAACTCGGTTTTCAGTTCCTAGTTGCATGATCATCGTCGATCATTTCGATTAATAGTGATCCTTTTCTTGCCGCAAAACGCTCTTCTAGTATTTGTAGTGGGTATCCTTCCTTTAATTAAAACTGCGATTTGCTCTACTGTTTGTCGGGATATTTCGTCTTTCTTTGCAAACCCATCTAGCCACGTGAAAACGCAAAAACCTCAAAATTCAAACGACTTGTACGACCCCAGAAAAATTTAAAAAAGGACGAAAGAAACAATACAAGGACATACACTTTACGACACATAAGCGATAGTGTTGATTTAAACCAAAACACACATGTAGAACCACGAAATAGAAAGGATGTCAATGAAAGGAATTATAAAACAACGGAAATAAAACTAAGCTACAAAATTAAAGGCTAAAGAAACAACCAATCCCATTACAAATGCAACTATCTGCAAATTGAAAACCGTATATGTTATAGATATTTATGTTTTGTACAAAAAGGCGCTACAAACTGGAAGGTAAAAAATTTACATAAATCTTGAAAGAATTCATCTATGGAACATACAATGTTCAAATAAAATATGAGGTTTTCATATAAAATCTCATTGCAACAATAATAAAAGTAATAAGGGCTATCAAGATCAGCAATCTTATAGAGATTGTACTTTAAACGAGATATATCCGAACTAAAATATCTAATAACATTATATTTGCGGATGTATTTCAATGTGAGAGGATAAATAGTAACACATAATGCAAAAAGCCGCTGTTAGTGTATGTAGTTAGCGGTAATCTCAATCATCTGCTGAGAGTCATTGTTGGTTTAGAGTTCAACATCGTGTCTAATGGAAACAATACAACCGCGATGTACTGCCAATTTGTATGCATTGCACTCAACGGGTGCAATTTACTGTTTTTCGCAATTACCTAACTTCACTCCCTAGCACTAAAATAATTCGTAAATAACACAGACTGTCAATAAAACATTTGATGAGCTACAAAAACCAAATTGAACATTTCCTACAATACAAGTTGTAATAATTACAAACTATTACATTTCCCCTCGAAGATTTCCATCTATAACTTACTAAATTAGCTCGAACACCGATAAAAATATAGCAACCAACGTATTAAGAAAGATCGTTATCTTAATTTGCTTATATGCAACTGCCTACTCCCCATATTAGGTAAACAGATAATCTTACCTTAGGGAGGAGCACTTACGATTATTGCGAGAAATCATTATCGACAAAATTTATCTGAAGGAGTAATTCTGTTCGTGAGCTATTAGATTACATAACGTAATTGAATCGTATCACTATAATTAAGCAAGTCAGGAAGAAATTAATCTATTAATTGGCCGGTAAAATTGGAAACGTAACTAGAAACCGGTAGGTAAATGTGTTTTTAATGACGTTTCGGAGGAAATAGAGAACAGGAGACGGGTTATATAAAGAAATAATGTTAGACACGTATATTTCGAAAACGATTAAACATAGAGGAGGAAACATGGAATGGGGTTGCTTTGGAAGGATTGGAAAATTAGTTAAAACAGATGAAAGAATAACAAAGGTTATAAGTATATTTGAGAATGCTAGGAAACGGTGAGGTACCAAGTAGAGGTCGTTGACTTGTCAGCAGGATAAGAACCCCAAACACATCGCGAATGTGATTAAAGCTTCCTTTGAAGACAAATCTTCTCATGGAGATCTATCCTTGTTGGAGTGGGCGCCACAGAGCCCTGATTGCAGCCTCATTCACCTCTTATGGGATCACTAAAATGCGCTGCAGGAAGTGTGGAATGCTATAGACATCATTTTTGAAGCAGTTAGTTCTAAGGATGCCGCGTATCTCCCGTGCATTATTATAAAAGCAAAAGGGACTTACTTTGAAGAAACATTTTAACAGTATATATTCTATTAGAATGAATTATGTTTTCAATAGAATATTTTCGGGTAAGAAGTAAAGTTTGTTTCTTTTATAAATTTCTCACAAAGAGTTTCTGTCTTGTTTATTTTATTATTTATATTTATATAACATCCGTAATAATAAAATATGTATGCTGGATTAATAAAAGGTTTCGGATAACTTTATTCTTTTAGAAGTGTTTTTCCTTTTCTAATCTGATATATATATATATATACAGTTAAAGGTAACGCATTTTATACCAACAGTTTCATAAAAAATGCTTCCTGCTTATTTTGTTTTAAATGAGATGCCCAGAACATTGTCACGTTTTCGAATAAAGCACAATAAAAAAAACACGATGATCTACAAAACCATAAAATCTCTCGTATTCATAAATAAACTATAAATCACATCGACAAACTTGATTGGTTTTGCCATAGAAGAGTTATCAGGAATGATATTGACAAGGCAATAGTATGGCCAATGCTTTCCCAATCGCAGGCACCTCTACGGATACAATTACGTCCACACTTTTGGACGTAAGAAACCGCAAAGAATATTAAATATGGCAGAAGAAATTTTAAATGCTTCTTCATGATTAAGCACTAGAGCTCCTGCAAGAAAGATGGGTGTACCGCGTATAATGAATACAAGAATTGACAGAAAACGACCGTCGCCTACATTTTACAATTTGTACGTGGTTTCGTATAGAGCTCCCAAAACAATGCCGTTTTGTAAAATTCGGTTCATCTCCGATCGCTAGCTGAACGAGAGCGTTCAGAAGAATCAGAGTGAGGTCTCGTCGAAACGGGACCAACAACGCACGCGGTCAGATACACGGGAATATTATTCCATATATATGTATGTATGTATATATGTATATATGTACATATGTATATATGTATACATGTATACATGTATATATGTATATGTATATATGGATAAAACTTCGAAAAACAATATTCCTTCGGAACACGCAATTTCCGATTTAAAGGTAGTGACATGGGCAGCCAATTTGCGACCCAGAACCACAGAAAACTGCAGTAGCTGTGAATATGATTAACAAAATTAACGATTTTGTTTTGATCAAAAAGTTCACGTCAGTAATACATATGTCTTCATACCTGCAACGTTGGTGCTCTTAATCTAGACTTGTAACCAAAAACATGAAAAAATACGAACATCTAGCGATAATTTGGAACTTTTTAATAAGCACCAACACGATTTTCTGCGAAAATGTGTAACGGTTGATGAAATCTGGCTTTACCAGTACGTTTCTGAATCAACACAGCAATCTCAACAGAGGCAAGGTCCCACTTAAATAACGCCAAGACATACCCATCGATAAATGAGGTATTTTTTTAGGATCCGAAAGAAATACATCCCGTAGATCCTTTTGCAAAGAACCAACCCATTGCTAGACGAATTAAAAAAAGTGATTTCTGCAAAACGACCTGAAACGGCATAGGAAATAAGAGAGTTTTTTGATAGGCCATCTTCTTCCTTAGAAACTTGCGATTTTATTTACTGGAATCGATAAAAATACCAATTCAATACGAATTCGTATTTCGGCGTACTACTATATTGTCGATATCAATTTTAGTGCCTAATAGGAATTTCCAAAGATTGTGCATGTATTCTGTGTCAATTGATTCTTCCTAAATATGTTGTCATAAAACTTTCCCTGTGTTCCTTTTTAAATAATATTAATTTAAATCGTTACGTATTATAGTCTGCTTAATTGTATTATATTCTATTAATTAATCTGATCAATGAATCGGGTAAAACTTACAATAAAATATCATCGAATAACAGTCCATTAGATTCTATGTTCGATAATAATGTAGTAACACTACAAACACTAACAGCTTTTGAATGGTTTCTAATAAACTCTTGCATCAACAACTTTCGAACGGCTTTACTTAATAAAAGGAAACAGTTTATTGTATATGGTACCTGTTAATTAAATAGAACGGACTCCGCGTGATTTGATTACCGAGTTTGAACTGTTATAAGTAAAGACCGGATTATATGCAAAGTGCAAAAATTTAATTTAATTTATTTATTATATTTTACGTCTAGTTATAGATGTCTTACACTGATTAAAGTTAATAGACGTAAAGTATAATAAATAAATTAAATTAAATTTTTGCACTTTGCATATAACGCGGTCTCTAGTTATAAGTTTTCCGTGAATACATAAACTATGACCTATTTCAATTCTGATATTCTGTTTTCTCAGAACTACAGGTAAATGCCCATAAATCACAATATATTAGCGTCGAATATTGGTTTTATGATAAGTTGTACTTCCAACATGGTTATGAAAACAGGAAAGCACGCGATTAACAGAGAGGGAATACCCTCCCCTAGATGGATTTTGTTACCTTTATCATTTGTAGAAAAGATAAGATATTGAAAGTGCATACATATGTTTGTATGCGTGTTGGAGGAGGATATAATAATAATGCTTTATTCGTTATAAAAATATTTTAATTTCAATTTCTCGTTCATGTTTCAAGAATTTGAATTCGAACGATTTCCAACTCAATTACGTTTCGTATTTTCCGGGTAGCAACGTATATACACTCCTGCCCATGAAAAATTGGACACTTGTTATAATTTAGCAAAACATACTTATAACACTATTATGTAAATAGATTAAGAATCATATTACTTTACAATATACCGCAAGGTATTTATGGCCCAACAAAAGCGAATTTGTATTTATTATAACTGAAAATGACTTGTTTCTCCGGTGCTCAGTGGCATGGCCAACACGAGTATATCCAATATCGGATAGAATCATTTTCTTTATGACTACATTGTGTAATGGCGCATTAGTTCACTTGAGCTGCTTCTGGAACGTATGCCATGGTTTTAGGCAAGCGTAGATTACTCTTCTTTGCTGTGAATTAGTAAGAATTTTGTATAAAATTTCCAATACATTTGATAAAGTTTGTATCTACTACCCGTATATGTTTTCTAGATTGTTCAGTATAAACATTTACTGCATAGTTAATATGTTGAGGTTACGCGATTTCATTTATGAAATAGTTTGTTTTGTATTGGAAGGTAATACTGATTATATTGATCGATATCATCAAACGGTCATGGAAATTATTCATTTTTTTTGAAATTTTCTTTATTGAACGACATATTTTACTTTTGGCAATCAAATGTTTAGGAATGACGTACGTAAAACAAGACGTTCAACATAGACAGAAGAAATGCTGATTTGAGCTATAAAACAAAGTAAGGATTCAATAAGGACAGTTACAAAATTATATAAAGTGCCATGTTCTACACTACATGAACGTTTAAACAATCCTTGCCCTGTATAACAAATTAAATTAAAAAGAAGATCGTTATTTTCTTAGGGACAAAAAACAAAGCCACGAAAATAGATATTAAAGCCAGCTAATGTGCATTGTGGACTCATTGACAAGAAAGTAAGACAAATTGCTTATGACATTGCAGTGTCTAATAATATTACACATAATTTAAGCTGCGAAAAACATGTACGGAAAATAATAATTATGCGGTTTCGTAGAGAAGTCCAGAAATTGCTTTACGGCAATCGGAAACTAATAATTTAAACAGAGTGCTTATATTCAACCGCACCGATGTTAATCTAGTTTGCGCCAATCTGTAACAAGTTATTGACGAATATCGATTTTCTCCGCAAATAGTCTTGAATGTGGATGAAACCGATATCACCGGTGTTAATAAACCTTCTCGTATTCTTGCTGAAAAAAGTCGAAAACATTGTGGAGCAGTAACAAGTGAAGAGTGAAGACAAATTACTACTGTACTTGTTGCATTGATATATACCATATGTGGGCAACTACCGGCTCGCTGTAAGATTTGATCCGGCCCGTGAGACATTTTGAAAAACCCAATTAAAAAATATATTACACTACTTATTGATACTCACTCCAAATGAGGAAGATCGAATGATATGGGGTTTTTCGCGGTCCCCGAACGTATTTGCACACTAAAGTTTGGCCCACAACATGTCAAAGGTTGCCCATACTTGGTCTATACATACAGCCAATCTTTATTGATAAGCACGAAAAAATTAAGAAAGAACTTGAATTAGTTCCATATATCGATGCTCCAATTCAAGGTAGTAACATTTATGTTTCGGAGTGGTTGCGACATGTTGGTGGTTTCATTTAATCCTTAAAAGAAGACCTTGCTCCACGTATTTTGGCCAACCATTTTACGCATTCTGCTTTAAAATCTTCTGATATTTGTCAGGATAATGATGTAGTAACTTTATTCCCACCTCAGAGTCCTCTATTTTTTCTTGCGGATACAACCCCTTGACGCAATATATTTAATTCTTAGAAAGCTCCTTACAATAGTAGAGAGTTACTAATGCATGAAATTGGTCGTTTACAGGTAATGACTGACTATAAGATGTCTGTCTAACTCTAAGAGCCTACAGAAATTTCTCTGCTTTAGATTACCATTATTGTAAATATTCTCTGTATAAAATGTAATAATTTTTTAATGTTATTTTCTGTTGTATTTGTGTTTATTTGTAATTCGGCATTAACTTCGATGCATAATTTGCCCTAGATATTAAGAAAACCAAATATTCTGTTCAAAAGTTCACATGGAACTATAGAAATTTCGTTGGGTGTATGTATCTTATATTGTCCAAAAGTGGCTACTTTATAACTGCTCAAGTGTAAACACCAGCACAATCATTGATCTTAAACGTTATAGAGGAACTTAAGGATAACGTAAGGAAACATATAACATCTACTAAAGATGATTTAAAAATTCCATTACTAAATCATTCACCAGACTATAAGAAAAGTAGTAGAATCGATGCCAGCGGGGCTTGAAGGAGTTCCAAGCCCCCACAAAGTGTTGAGATGAAAATTTTGACTAAATATGTATCAAGTTTTTTTTTTCATATCATCATTTAAGGTGAAAGCAAACAAAAAGCGAATTATTTACTGTTTTGTTTATTTTTATTACTAAAGACAACAAACCTATTTGTAGGTTTTTGAATTTTAGTTCTAGAAATATCAATTTACAAAAATATTTTTTTGAAAACAAAAAATGTTTTAAATCATATTATTTGAATAATTTCATCTATTTCATTACCGCATCATTTAAGGTGAAGTAACTATACATGAAATCTGCATACTAATATATATATGTACGCCTTAGCTATGTTCCTTATAAATTGGATTTTCACCAAACACATTTTACAACATACACTACTATAAGAATGCATACGCAGCAAGGCGAATGAACTGATTTAGATATATCTATACATAACACTGCCGGTTGAACTTGTACCGGCCGTGCTACTGTTACTACCTTATGTTTCTATCTAGTCAGTTGCTCAAGACTGCATAAAACCACATATTCCGTCATACACCATGTTAATGAATAATTTTATGTAGAACATCAACCACATAACATCTCACAGACATCGGTTACTTCATATTTCTTCGTCAGCATAAAAGAAAAACCGTAATAATATCTTAAATTGCTTTTTTCACTCTGTTGTGCTCCCTTCATCGTCGACACAATTCTTCCAATTAAATTTTAATCCTAAAATACGCAACAAATATTTTCTAGCTGGCGGAACAAAGAAAACTTTAGTCGAGCAAAGCGAAAGACACAATAGAAATTCTTAAGAACGAGAAAGGTTTTTAATTTCGAAAATACTTCTTCATTTTCTTCGTCTTGCGGTGGACTCGCACCAGTTGGTAAATTAAGTTAGTTATTTTGTAATTACTTCCGTTGTCAAAAGTTATACGTCGGATTGGGGTCGACAGGATTAAATAACGATTCGTTTTTTTACGTAAGTAATAGACAGAATCATTGTAAGTTTTAGAATGGAATAATACAGTTTCTATATAGCATTTATCTTTTAACATTCTTTTATAAAACGAGTTACCAATTAGTAATTCGTAGAATATTTCTTTTTTATATTGTCATTATTATGAAATATATCGGGAACGTTTAATAATTAACGAAGCAAATTGCACTAACAGGAAAAATACTGAATATATTGAAGAGAGGAGAATTCAGTGTCAGGATTAATATTTCTAGAAGAGAGAATAGTGAGATAAGTATTTGCTCACCTAAATATTTGCTAGTGTAACTATTAAACTAGAAATAATTGAAATATTGATATACACAGGTTTATTCTACCTCAAATAGAGATGCTCCTATAAAAATAGGGAGACAAAAATTCTGAAACTAAAGTATTGATCCAAGAAAAATTGAATTTACACGCCAGTTAAGCATAGCTCATGGCATTACATACATATATTACAGCAGTAACAAAATATATGGTTATATTTGCAGGTAATAACTTGTTAGCATACCATGGACATCAGTCGCGCCTTGTACACGTCTGGTCTTGTTATTATACCTACGTGTAAAAATATACAATCCACTGCGTGTATGTATCTACGAGGGCTGCTTATTTAACATCCGTTAGTGGCTGTAAACAGTCACGCCAGCAGTGGGAGACCGGGATGCCCAGAAAATGACTGCGCATCTCCCCTACTAGAATATCTGCCACTTGCGACGTCATTATCCCATTTTCAGCTGAGTTGCACGCACGTAAATATGGCTGCTATAATTGACTCTCACTCCAAATGGCGGGGACTACGATCAATGCAGCTGTTTACTGTCAGACTTTACAACGATTGCAGAGAGCCATTCAAAACGAAAGAGGAGACATACTAATTTTGGAGTTCTTCTCATTCATTACAACACAGGACTCTCGCAGTACTACTGTAACTCAACGACTTCTTAAACAATTTCGAAGGGAAGAACCATCTCAACTCACTGGAAGGCTCGTCCATAGATATGACAAATACATCAGTCTTCGCTGTAATTATGCAGAAAAGTAACCATGTTTCTACATAACTTTTAGTAACATGTAAATTCATTTTGTTATTTCTTGTCTTGTTTTTATGAGCGATCGAAGGTTGAAAAAGAAAACCACCCTCATACATCTGTAAGATGTGTATTTTCGATTTTCAATGCTTTTCAATTATTGGGCAATGTTGACCCTGTTAAGATCATGGATAATCGAGCTTCTATTATAATTATAAAGAATATATAACGTAAAGGAGTCCAATATTTGTAAATAAAGTCACGAATTTTTAAATAAATACAATTTTCTGATCAAATAGACCTAAATGGAACAATAGCTCTAACGATGAAAGGCTTAGAATTTGGTTAAATTGATTGGAAAAAAATAATACAAGATAAGTTAATCTTTGAAAGCTAAGTAATCTAACCATTAAAAAAAAACGCAAGAATTCCAATTTAAAAACTAAGTATAAACAATGACATCAACAGATATATGCATAAAATGGAATTATTTACAATTTATATCATCGTTAACTTAACTATCACAACCGAAAGCAATAAATTATTAGAATAATATATAGCTCCCGTACTGGTTAACAATGGTCGATTGACCTTTACTCTTCGTTTGTCCGACTCTTGCAGACTGCTGTGGTCGACATTTTCAAAAATGATTTATGGACGATTTAGCTGTTAGTATAAAATTTATAGGTACAAACTTTACTGTAATGATGCGCTATTTATTATTTAAATCCACGATATCTTTCGGGCGATATAGTTTTATCAATCCAAAAGATTTATCTCTTGACGCCTTATCATCTCTTTTTACTTCTAAATATAATTTTCGATAGAATTTTATTGAACATTTCGGCTTAAGCATTTATTTGCTAACCTTCACACGCTATATTTGATCTTTCGAAACATTATATTGCCTTACATTCCACGATAACGTACCAATAAACAGTATCAAATGACAGGCAAGGTTTTTCAGAAGTATACTCGGAGGAATTTCTATAGTTTTTTTAACATCCTCGGCAACTTGTGCAGAAAGTTAATATTCAGCTGTAGAGAAACGTAAATTAAAGAGAAAATAATATTCAAAGCTTTTATTGTACTTTTTACGAAAAATATATTCGATAATTATAATTTAAATAAATAATAAAATATATTTAAAACAGCGAAATTTTCATATGTCTATTACGACAAAACAAATAAATAAATAAGAAATATATATACAATTGTAATCTTAATAAGCTGGATCCTTTATTCAGAATAGCTCAAAAAATTAGCGTCTTCGTCTCTACCAACTAGGTCAATGCTGAGATAGTAATTGGTTCGATGGGAATTCTTTATGTTTCCTATCTAATTATGAAAACAATTTCCTTATCTCATATTCCTGTGATCTTTTATATCCTTCTTCTTTGGTTCTAACCATTTATAGTTGCAATTTTATTTTGGTTTAAAGAAGAAAATGGTTTCAAACTTGAATACAGAAGAGTCACGAAATTTCTTTCGAATGAAGGCAGTAGTTTGAAGAATATGAAGGAATGGTAGCAGTGCATGAAGAAGATAGCCCATCCTGTTTCCAAGACAAATATTGATGTAAACAACTGAAAAATGGTAAGGAATTCATTCATGATGATCTGAAGCGTGAAACGCCCCTGAAAGTACAAACTGAGAAAATCCACACTGTTGGAGGTTTGGCGTTAACTAACTGCCAAGTAAAAGTTTCAGTTATCGCTAAAGAAATAAGAATATCAGAAACCTGTGTTTCTAAAATACTACAGGAAGATTTGGAAATAAGCCAAATGTCGGAACGATGAATAAGGTGTCTACTTTGTCCCAAGATGAAAGCTCCTTCTGTAGAACTATAACCCGGCATGAGACCTAGATAGACCACTGCCATCCTTCCACGTAACAAAAGTATATGCAACGGATTCATGGGAGGAGCCTTCCAGCATTGAAAAAGATACAATTTTCTGAGGAATAAGAGTTTATGGATTAAAATTTTGAAATACCACAAACGGTGAAAATAGCTCAAACAAAAACTAATTTTCATCCATTCTAAACCATTTCACGTCAAAAATCCACCTTAGAATCCCAACCTCAGCCCCTGTGACTATCATTTCTTTCTTAGAAAACGCTGTGGGGTCGAGTTTTGCAGAACTACCAAAATATTTTTTTCTAAAAGGTATAGCTTTCTTAGAAAAACATTGGAGTAGGATGTGGAAGCATTAATGCATTTCACGTTGAAAAACAAAATTTGACTAACATCAAACGCCCCTTGTTTCCAATATTCTTCAGGAAATATGCATTGAGTTTGGAGTTACGTGACCAAGCTGGAATGCCTTCCTTTTTACTTTGAAAGTATGAAGAGCAGCATTGTTTTGCTGGAATATCCAGTCCGGCATTTGTTCACCAAAGCTCTGTTTCCAGTGGCTTTATATAAGAATTAAAATTGAAGATTTAAATAGAATTAAAATATATCGGTATTTTACTATTATGAACAAAAGCCACCCAAACCACAACAGCAATGCCACCAAAACTGTGGCAGGTTACAGATTCAATGCGCGGGTTCGAATTGTGTCAATAATATCTGTAACCATTAAGACAGTCTAAATTACCTCCTTTCTAGTCAGCAAAAATATAGCCTTCCTCTATTAACGATTTTATTCCATATATATCGCATAAATGTCAATGTTGCTTTTTTATGTTTCTCTATTAAGGGTGATTTTTCCTATGGCTAATCTGTAGTCGTACAGTAGCTACAACTCGATTATTTTTGTTTTCTTCTTCTTCTCCAGTTAGCAATCTATTTCTCAGTGTATTTTTACTATTGATAAATATTTGTAGAAAAACTGCAAAATTATTATGAAGCTATGTAAATGTCGCTCAGTGTATATGAGTTGAAACCGAATATCTGTATCTACATTTTGTACGCAAAAATAATTGTAACACCACATGTAAGAATCGAAAGATATTACCAGTTTAAAGGATTGGCTTTTCTACGTTAATTAATATCTTGTACAGTACTCTCAGAAGTAGTTTACATTAATACACTTATCTATGGCACAGAGCATGAAAGTGCAAGGTTAGTAAGAAATTTTTTTAACAGCGGATATAGTAATTATTCTCATTTCGCAAGCCTTTGAAATGGTTTTTGTTACTATAGGAATAAATTAATCTTACGAGAAAGTCAACAATTCTTAACTTCATAGAATTATACATCAACAGTGCATATATTTATAACAATTTATGCATTTAAAATCTGATATTAGATAAAATTATCCTTCCAATACATTAAATGTTTTCGTTCATATCTCCTGTGAAATGAGCGGCGATATCATCTACACATAGTTGAAAAGACAAAGGATAATTCTTATTTATTTATTTATAACTTAATTTTATCTCTTTTCTGGGAAATGCACAACGCAAGAGGTCACGTACATTGTAACGCTTCAGCGTTTTTACGCTCTGAATGCGCGTACTTCCATACATGTATTTATACTTTAACTTTAAAACAACGAAATGAGCTGTGATTAGTTTACAATTTGCATTGACACGCCTCATTAATAACGATATTTCGAAACACGCAATGTCCTAGAATTATTTATTTATAAACATATTTCAATACACCATTACATGACATATTTATAAAATTCGATTTGCAGGATGTAGTAATGGTGCATGGGAATTTATTTCCATATAATAATATGTAATTTATTAGATACCTATTAAAATTTGTTGTGTATAGCGAGAAACAATAATATGAGAATTTCGAAACTCGGGATACAAGTCATTTCAAAATTGCAAGTAACGGCTCGGTAGTCTAGTGGTAAGAGGACCAGCACTTGAATTTGACAACTCAGGTGTCATGTGTTCGAAACGAGCGTCCAACAAGTAGAATCATGGCGAGTCCTTTATGGCGAAGGGGTGAAGTAATAAGGTCATGGAACACTTTACACGCACTTTTCTGCACCTTAAGGGGCCTGCGGTTATAACAAGCTAAAATAACTTATAACTGTTAGGGTGCTCGCCACCAAATAACTTGTATTTGTTTGGCCTCTGCTTTAAATGGGATTGCTGAGAAAGTTAGATTAGAGTTTCCAGATGTAAATAGTTTAATTACTAATATGAAGAAGGTATTTTTAAAGCGCCCTTACGAGTGCAAGTATACAACGAAATGCTTTCCGACATTCCCACTGGAACCTATCTTAACAAGATAGGAAACTATAACTTAAATGTGCTGTATTTCTTGCCGTTAATTAGAAAAGCATCAAAAATGTTGTAACTCAATTTGATTCAACATACAGTCTTGCCATGGAAAAGTGTCACATTATTTTCAATAATTCGACAATAAAAAAACAGCTAGTGTATATTATATCCAATTTTGAGATAATTAAGGCAATTACTAGATTGAAAGATAGAAAATTACGTTTAAATGATAGTGTTGGCATTGTAAATGACATTGAAGAGAATTTGGATTAACTGAAAAAGAAAATTAGCCAAAATTCTATACAAAAATAGAGGTTTTGCTACACTAAAATCAATGAATAAAATATAAACCCCTCATTAATGGCTAGTTTTAAGAACGCACCGATCACATCTTGCAATGTTGAAAGAACATTTTTTCCAACATAAACATGTCCTTACAAATCGTAGATAATTTAACTATGGAAAATTAAGAAAATATATGGTTATTTTATTGTAATAAATAAATAAATAATTTGTATATACGACAAATGTATGTTAATTTCATAAAAAATAAATAAATGCATAATATAAATGCGTATTGCAATTTAAGTGCATATTTAGGAAACTTTTTAGTGCATATTTTCCAGTCTTTAGTTATGACATAAAAAAAAAACGAAAAATATTCATAACAGTATTCCTAGAAATCACATGCGAGGAAGTTTCCGCAATATAGCGATAAATGAAATTACAAAATACCACTGTTTTGTTCACCTCCGCTATCTTGAATGTCTTGGGAATGCAACACCGTTCCCAACGTCTTTATCATGAAAAAAAAAACGCAACACATTCTAAATATTTTGTTTTGTTGATGTATTCAACATCGTTAGCAATTGATCAGGAAAAAACTGCTATATCATGAAACAGGTATATGACTTCGTGCCTTGCTGTTATCCTTCTCTTGTCAATTCTCTCAACAAAGTCCCCTTGACATGTATCATGCGATACTCCCACAATGTTACAGATGTTTGAGATGGTTTAGCTTCAATCATTCATAACTGTATACTGAAAAGCAATGATATGTTTTGATGTAATGACGGTTGATGGTCGACAAATTTGTCAGAAATATGACAAAAGTAATACTTTGTATAATTTTCGGGTAAACATGTTTGCCTGATACTGCAGCAATACTACCGGTTAACTTTGGCGCACTTATATTTGGGTTTTTGCTCACTTCCTTTAGGATAAGGCTAACATCTCGGCGAGAAAGTTTCTTGGGTCGTCGAGTTCTGGGACTATTTTCCACTATTTTGTAAATTTTATATTTTCTTCTAATGTTTTACACGCTTTCCAATGATAAGTCCGAAACTTTGCTTATATTTCGGTAGGACTTGCCCTCTTGAAAATGTTTAATAATTATTTTTTTTACACTGGCCTCTATTTACTTTCCTTTGCTCATTATTTTGTTTATAAGTCTACCGATAATAATGAAATCATGATCAATGACTAAACAGCAAAATGAAGAAGACCCTAAGGAAAGCTGCATCACAAACATTTTTCGGATTGTATATTTATTATTTCTACTATTGTTATTGATGTGACAAAATTAGTTTTCAGACTTTCGTCACTGCATATTATTCAACTGTATGTAAACTGCATACTTACGTTTGTGTTAAAATGCTTTATTTTTATTTTAAGTGATGTTTTTGTATTTAAAATTTAGCGTATTTAAACTTTAGTCCCTCACTGTGTATAACACATGGGCTGAAAAGTCTCGGGCCTAACAAAGAAAACACGATTTTTTTGGTTCAAAATTAGCTTTATTCGTCAACGTAATCTCCATCAAGAGCAACGCAATCATTCCAGCGCCGCTCTAACATTTCAATACCACTTTTGTAGAACGATTTATCTTTTGCCTCAAAATAGGCCTCAGTTTCAGCGATAACCTCTTCATTCGTGCGAAATTTCTTACCGGCGAGCATTGTTTTGAGGTCTGCGAACAGCCAGTAGTCGCTGGGAGCCAAATCTGGCGAATACGGTGGATGTGGGAGCAATTCGAAGTTCAATTCATGTAGTTTTGCCATTGTTTTGATTGACTTATGACACGGTGCGTTGTCTTGATGAAACAATTTTTTTTCTTTGCCATATGCGGTTGTTTTTTTTGCAATTTCGGCCTTCAAACGCTCCAATAACGCTATATAATATTCACTGTTGATGGTATTTCCTTTCTCAAGATAGTCGATAAATATTACACCACGCACATCCCAAAATACAGAGGCCATAACCTTTCCAGCCGATTGTTGTGCTTTCGGGCGCTTTGGACGAGGTTCACCAGTTGCTGTCCACTCAGATGACGATCGTTTTGATTCCGGAGTGAAGTGATGGATCCATGTTTCATCCATTGTCACATATCGACGCAAAAATTCAGGTTTGTTACTTTTAAACATGGCTCAGAATCATCAACACGTTCTTGTTTTTGGTCAACAGTGAGCAAACGCGGCACCCACTTTGAACAGAGCTTTCTCATAGTCAAATGCTCATGCAATATAAAGCCAATACGTTCTTTTGATATCTTTACGATGTCAGCTAACTCATGCAGCTTCACTTTTCGATCATTCAAAACGATTTTGTGGATTTTTTTATGTTTTCTGGTGTTACCGCCTCATTTGGACGTCCACTGCGTTCTGCATCGTCAGTGTCTCTACAACCACGTTTGAAGTCAGCAAATCAACGTTTTATTGTTGTTTCTGATGGAGCGGAGTCCCCATAACACTTTTCAAGCCATTCCTTCGCTTGAACGGTATTTTTTCCCATCAAAAAGCAGTGTAAAATTAAAACACGAAATTGTTTTTGATCCATTGTTTTGAAAATAACAAAAGTAGCGTGACTCTTAGCACAATAACTCACAAACTAATGAATAGAATATCATGAAATTTTAACAGCTGTCTTTTGAAGGTTAGTACTAACTGAGAGAAAGGTGACTGCAATAAAACTAGCGTCATCTATGTGTTAGGCCCGGGACTTTTCAGACCATGCGTTACATTGTTCTCTTCCTTTTCTGCTTTGCATTTTTTTTTATTTTTAGATGTATATGCTTTCATCAGATAGCTTCGAAAATGATATTCATATTGTCAAGCCACGAGTACTGTTGTAAATTTTAATATTCTAAATTAAATACGTCAAAGACTGCATCCATTAACCATGTTATTCTCTAATGGACATAAAATAAACACTACTAAGGCGCCAGTAAATCTAAATTACTTTTTACGTGACAAACACCCATAAACTCGTTTATTTAAAGCAGAAGTTCCATTCGTAGTATTAAACATCCAGCTAATTAATAGTTCATATAAACTCATTTATGAATTCATTAAGGAACTGTTCAGACCTTGCATGTTCCTACTTCTTAAGCCATATACTGATTTACACTAATTTAACTACAGAAGCCTTAAGTTTCAATTAAAACTTCTTAAATGACTTAATTGATGGCTATAGTGTATCTTCATAAGTTCACGTCAAAAAACGATGAGCTTTTAAATTCTTACGAGGCAAATGGGAAGGTTTCACATCTTGTATTAAGTTTATTTATTCGTTTTGATTGGGTACGGAGGCGCGCCGATATGGAATCACTTAACAAAAATAATCAAACTCAACGATGACGCGCTCAACAAATCTATCGAGCAAACCTTGACTTATAATTTGCGACGGCTAAACAATAACAATGGGTGCATTTAAACGAAGATGATATCATTAATAATATTGTGTCATGTCGGGAATTATTCGTAAATGAATAATGATTCTGCGGAATCGACAACGATATTTTGACGATGTGTCAAACGCGAGCCGTTAAATATCAGCGAAGTCGGAATGAGAAAATGCGTGCGCTATCGCAGGTAATACTGCGCGAATAACTGGAAATTGTTGATAAAACCGAAGTATAATTTAGTCTGTTCTTTCGCGATTCTTTTCCAGGAACGAAGTCCGAAAATGATTTACGAAAGGGTGAAAGTGAATTAGGTGATTATAATGCGTTGTAATAGTAGATAGTGGCAGTTGTAAATGGCGATAGAACGTAGGCGGATTGATTTATAAATCACGACGGTCTACGTTTAAGGAAACTCTCGATTATAGTAGTATGGATTTGTAATAGACGCATGAGAGTATAATTATAAAAAGGAGATATTGCAAAATACACACATGGAGTAGTGGACGAACGTTTGCGGTACGTTTCAATCAATTTTAAACACTCAAAAAATTTGAAAAAAATAAGGGAACAAGAACACATCTACATACCTTCAATTTATTTTTCCATGATCTTCCAAAAAAATTTTTTATTAAAAATATGAAAGGTGACTCGGTTGCATTACCTCATCACAACCACCTCAGAATTTCCAAAATTCAACTAATGTATAATTTTGTGTTGCAAATAAAAAGCTTTGTTCCTGGGTCTATCAGTAATTAGTGTTTCTTTGTGGTGACGGTGAGGACATGTCAGCACAACCACATCGGAATTTGCTAATTTGGCCATGGTAATGTGCTGGGTTTGTGCCGCCTTTTTAAACAAATTATAAAGCGTTCTTTGTAGTCGTTTTGAAGACATGTTTTTAACAAATCGTTGTTTTTAGTATGTTCAGAAAATTCCAAATATGGATGCTAATTTTGTGTTGCTGAATTTACTATGTTATACAGCTCTCTATATGTACGATCGGAGTGTGGCCATGCTTAACGCAAATCACTATTAGATGCATGTTTGAAGATTTTTAACCATATATATTCGAAAAGTACTCGCATTGTGCTACCTTATGCCGTAAATATTTTTTTATCCCCTTCTTTTTACAAAGTTATAAAGCTTTCTTTATGGCGAGGCTGAAGACACGTTTACAGAAAATCACTGTTATGCGCCTGTTCAAATAATTTCGAGCACGTCCTCTTTCCGAACTTTTTTTTTCAGATCTAGCCAAAATTTGTAAAAGAACTTAAGCCTGGAATCAAAATTGCAGCACTAGAACCTTATAACCTTCTACACTGAAGAAGAACAGCATATGAATCTATTCCATAAATGAGAAAAACTGTAGGTTGTGCACAATATTCCACCAAGAAGTTCAACTATAGATATCTCGAAATTTGAATGGGAAGAATCTGACAATTTGATGTACTCTAAGTCAGCTGAAATGCTTCTAGTTACAACTGAAGTAACTTCTGTGTAGTACTACATTTATCAATTCTGCGTAAGAGTTTTAAGTCGACGTTTTGGTAAAGTCATTAAATAAGTCACAAAATGGTGTGGGAAAGCTGAAAATAGCTATTTCCCTATCTGTCACTAGGTATGAGCACCATCCAGCTTTATGATATACTCAAGTGACAATTGCCGTATAAAAGCTGTGTTAAAATGGCCACTGGAGCAGTGTCCTGTTGTGCGTTTTTTTCTGGGCAACTCCCTGCAAAAGATATTCATAAGGAAATGTCTCCTATTTACGACGAAAAGTGTTTGTAGTGTGAAGCCGTGCATAACTGGGTCGAGAAATCCTCTCAAGAGCGCTCGAAAGTTGTTGACAATCAACGAAGTGGCCACTCCGTCCAGATTGCGACAAATGCAACACTTTTATGCAGCAGGCATTGGGCATTGATTAAACGATGGGATAAGTGTGTTAATGTAGATAGGAGACATTGTTGAAGAATAAAACTTGTTTTTGTCTATTTCTCTAATTATTTTCATAAAAGCCTTTTGTGACTTACTTATTGACTTTCCGTCGTATTATATTCTAAAGTCTTGTAACTACGCAGAGGATGGTATAATTGATAACGCTATAACATTGTTTCAAATCATCAAGTACGTCTGCCGTGTAGGCTAACAGCTAGGCAAACAAATACCGCACACATTGGATATGTTGACGCATTGGGAACGATTGGGGCTTGATAAATATCGTTCTTTTTCAATGTTTACGAAATATTTGCTAATTAGATTTGTTATAGTTTTACAATCCGATGTTTTATTTCTGGCTTTCTCCGAATTTTTTTTATTTCAATTCCTTTTCTCTCTCGTGTTTTCAGTATTTTTGTTATCAACTTCCAAATATTTGATGCGTCTTCTCTACACCCTTGAAATTGTTTGTTATAATATTTCTTTTTCGTTTCTTATCATGTCTTGATTACTTTGTTATCTAAAGGGACAACAACTGGTATTTTCTAGTCTTTTCGTATTGTTTATCAGTTTGTCATCTTTTAAATTCATCTTTACAGTACCCGTTGGACAATTTTCATATTAACTGAAATTTTCGATCAAAACGTAAAATTAATTAATTTAATTGGTAAAAGCTTGCCTTTAATAATATTGTGCCTGCTGAGCTATTACGATATATCTACAGACATTGTAATATCTAGGTATTAAAAGCGATTAGAACTCATATTCAGTCTCGTGGTGGAGTTGGTATCACATTGCGCAGGTAACGCGGAGGAAGTCGGTTCAAATCCCACCTTGACTGATACTTTTTCAGGAATTTAACACGTTGATGAAATATAAGGAAATTGTAATTCTACCACTACCAATACCAACGGTAGTTTGATATTCATATCAATTTAATCTGCCAATACTCACTCGTACTTCAAGATGATCTGTTTAGCGAAAGTGTTCGCTTGGCCCATTCGGTCGCGAACTGCATGCTTTGGCAAACACATTTACTCTGACATTCAATAATTTTAGAACATGAAACACTACAGTCTGCTTTTTAATATCTCTTATAGATATTCATCTTTTGGTAAATAGTCAAAAAGTTCACAAGACCATTTCACATGGATAAAATTAAAAAGCTTTCCTTATATTCGTAAAACTGAAGCGTGTATGTATATTAAATGTAGTCTTCCTCGTGTGTTATACTTTTTTCTGCGATACACACATGGAGAGTGGCATAAAGGTTCATATTACAAAATATCTTCTCACCGAGGCGCGACATTGCCACGGTATGTTAAAATGCTTTAAAAGAGAATATATATGACGTACTCGTCTTAAAATTTGATATGGGCGACTAGATATATTCGTATCTTCTTATTATCACATTTTGTACTGTCATATAAAAGCACTCCCGTGCAACGCTATCAAAAGCAACGAGCTTACAAATTGTTTCTCATGTATTTTAGCAACATATGTCACAATAGAAAATGAATATATTTGAACAATTGTAAATGTTTTTGATTAAATTATTTTCTTAATGCTGTATGGTTTAACTTCTTATTTTAAAAGTTAGCCTATTAATGTTTAAAAATTCTCTTGAATAATATTCACATTATTTTTTGCTGTAGATATTTTAATTAATCTTGATTACGAAGACGACCTAAAATGCATTAGGAATTGGGAAGAGATGGCACACGAAGGTTGAAGTAGGTTAATTGTCTACTGTCAATAGTTGTTGTTTAAGAGTGTGTTTTGTGTAACAAGTCAGGCGGTTTCGCAAAAATGAATAAAATCGTGCAGCGATAAAACACTTCTGAATGGCTGCGAAAATGGCCACGGAAATTCGAAATATTTTGCTAAAGGTTCATGGCGGATGTACTCCATCATTCTCGACCATCAGCTTCTGGACGAGCGAGTTCAAACGTGGCCGCACAAGCGCAAGTGACGAACCACACAGTGGACGCCCAAAAACCGCTACCAACGATGAAATGATCGACGAGATTCATAATTTCGTGTTAGCCGATCGCCAATTGAAGCTGAAGGAGATAGCAGAGACAACAGACACCTCAGAAGAATACGTTGGCCATATCATGCACGAAATCTTGGATATATATAAGGTTTCGGCGAGTTTGCTAACACCGGAGCAAAAACGAAATCAGGTGACCGTTTCGGAGGAGTGTCTGGCCAGGATCCAACGCAATCCAAGAGGTTTCTTCATGCGTTTGGGAACCGTGGATGAGATTTCGATCCAGCACTACGTACCGGACACCAAGGAACAGTAGAAGCAGTTGACTTTTCCGAGCGGATCGGCTCCGAAGAAATCAAAGACCATTCCGTTGGTCAAAAAGGTTATGTCGACCATTTTTTCGGATTCCCAAGGCGTGATCCTCATCAACTATGTCCAGAAGAAAAGCACGATCGCGGGGCAATACTCCAGCGATTTATTGACCCGATTCGATGCAGTATTGAAGAAGAATCGGCATCGGTTGCAGCGGGAAAAAGTGTCTTTCCACCACGACAATGCAGCGGCTGATTCATCCCGCATCGCCGTGTCCAAATTGAATGAGTTGCGCTACGAATTAGTATCTCCTCCTCTATATTGGAGAGATTTGTCTCAAATGAGGAGGCTGCTACAGGTGGCTATTTTGCAAACCTCGAAACATCCGACTTTTCCGACGGCTTGAAGAGTGTATTGATTTTCGAGGAGACTGCATCGAAAAATAGAACTATACCGTGTTTTTCTTGTCGCTTCCGGAAACATTTCAAGTCACCCTCGTACATACACTACCGAAATCCATCTATACATGGTTGTAAAGAATACGACCATTCTCCATTTTCTAATTTTATACCATTTCTAAAGTATAATTCGATAATGAAAACCTTGTGATTTATTGTAAACATTCTTGTGCCAATAAACCAATACAATACACATGACAAATGTATTTTATTCGTCACTTGTCAATTCACAGCTCACTTTGTGTGTGTGTAGACAAAGCTATTTTCTTGGAATTCGCCACAATCCTGAATAGTTTTGCAACTTTATTAACACCAGAAACATCATAGGCAGAATTTTTACGAACGTCTTTTTATTAAATTAGAGCTACGCTGACTAACAAGTATCGATTGAAAGTTATTGATAAAACTACAGTCATATTGCCATAATATTGACTTTTTAATATTTTGCTATTTTTCGATAGGTGCTCTTACACATACGAGCGATAGTGTATTATTGAAATTGCGTTCCAAAAGATCAATCTCATTATCTGCACGAATCTAACCTCCGCGAACTTTAGAACACAAAAAACGAAACATAAATAAACCAATTCTTACGTCAAGGAGTTAATTAGCATGCCCAATAATATTTACACTATTCATTTCTACCATATTTTTCCTATGACTAATTCGTATATAAATCAGACGGAAGAAATTACCAATTAGAGTTGATAGTATACAGATATTTCCATAAATTTGTATTTGAAAGAGAAATTCAGGTCTCAGAAACGCGAAATACCGGTTCTTCTTCATATTAAGTACAGTCTCTTCTTTTCCTTATTGGCCCGTACACAATGCTAAAGATGGTATCTCTATGTAATGGAACAAGCAGATACATTCCTTGATGAGGTAAGCAATCCGAGAATCTCGACATCGATGCTCAAATTGAATGCATAGTTGATTATTTTTTCATTGTATATACGGCTAATAATTGTTAGTAAAGCTTACGCAATACGATAAAAATAAAATTGAGGAAGCCAATTGTAGAAGTGTATTTTTATTCTAACAATTAAAGAATACATTTTCGCTGGTTAGGGAAAACGTCATTCACTGTGTGAAAGTCATACTAGTCATACTCATATAAGTTCGTGTATATTTCGAACAATAATATTATCGTTAAGCTCATTAACGTCTTGAAAGCATATTACCGCTTAAATATTAAAGACAATTAGATTTAGTATAAATTTAGCTCAATTCTCCGAAAGAAATGACATCACTGGAATAAATGAAATGTTAATTAAATGAATGAATTTTAACATAACTTAAGGACCCTCTAGAAAATTAATTGTACAATGCCATCACGCTAACCGGCACTGTGATCTACCACATTACAAGCCTGCAGTGTATTAGCCACACATGTGGGTAAAAATTTCTAGGAACAACCACGGACATTTTAACTTCCACAGCTGGTAATATTGATAACCGTTTATTTATCTTGTAAATTCGACCCCAATGGAAAGTCATGGTTTTGTTTTCAACCAATTATCATCTCTTTAATTGTATGAATGTTTTTACAGGAGTTTCATATTCTACGCTGTGGAAACGAATGGATAGTAGTATAATATTCTAGTTTAAATTCTCTCGTTAATTTGGTATCATACTAGAGAAATGCGAGAAGTTAATTGCTGAAGACCATGTGTTAAAGAAGATCCAGAACATTTGTCTCTCTTAATAGCGAACTGTACCTTTGACTTTACAAATTTAATTTTAAATCGGTCAAGACATACACCTTCAATTAGCTTCCTATATTCTTTACTACGAAACTAATGCCTTTTGAGGAATAGGGATAGTACAAGTTAAAGAACAATTTCGAATAACTTTGCATTGCTTAAAAAAGGAAAATGGCAATTTCGTAAGTGAATTAGTTTTTTGCTGTTGATATAATCAGAACAGTTTACGATTGCAAGCACTGTATGGTAGGATAATTCACAGATACCGCAGTAAACTCCATTCCACACAAATTAATAATTTATTCAGAATGCAGCATTTCAAGAGCACATGGATTCTTATTGTCAACAGAGTTACCTGCGATAACAATCCCTCTTCAAAACCTTCAGCATATTTATTTTAGCTATTTCAAAAATTGTATACCGCACGTATTGACTACGGTATTTTAAAGATCGTACTGCCGCTTTTGTAAAATTTGCTGTGAACGTGCACACACACAGAATGAGAAGTAAGAAGTGTTTCAATTCGGGGAAACTTTGTATACTAATTCTTCACGGCACCCCACAACAGAAATATAGGCCCTAATTTAGCTCAAAGGTTGTGTATCCCAAGTTGAATCATCATAGACATCATAGACTTTTGGATTCTTTGTTGGGGGTGCTGTAAAAATACCGGCACCCCTAGCGAAAAATTCTGGAGTTTACTCTACGTCGAGGATTTGTGGTGTAAAGAAAATGTGTTGTGCTTCATCGCTTTCCCATATACACTGCAACTTTGCTGGTGGTATCGTAAGCAGTAAAAGGATTAATTATAGAATATTGTGTTAAGTTTGTACTACTATCTAATAAAGAACTAATTTTGGGCTTCTACCCGTTTGCAGCAAAAACATATTTTTAAAGCAGTCTACAGCAGTTCAATATTAGCTGTGTTAAGGACGGTTAAGGGGTTTGTAGTATGGTGTTTTGTACCAGTTTTGTGCTGCAAAATAAGAGTTTTGTGATACATATCTAAGTCCAATAAATATGTCTTAGAAGTATGTCTACAGGATATTAATTGTATTAGGAGTAGTCTGTAATATGCTGATGTTTTGTACTGGTCTTGAGCTGTTTTGTGGCATCATTAGATTGTAGCTTCTACGATATTTTAGTTCAAAATAGCAGAATGAGGTTACGGAACGGGTACATATATTCAGAATAAGATATAACATAAAATAAATTATTCAAAAATATTATCCTGTCAAAGTCGTTGGGATTTCTCATATCATCGTGTGGTGCCTTTCCTTGCTCTATACATATTATGCACATGTTCGCACTAAGCTAGAATATGCATCTGACCACAACGTGGTGTGGATTACAATAGCCTACCTGATCGAATTGACGTTGGATCTCTAATTGATTGTATATCTGAAGCGAGTGGCAAGTTCCTGATTAAACAGATAAATAGTCACATTGATGCCCATAAGGTACTTGCTCGTATTGATTTTATTACCACAGTATGGCACAAGGATATGTGTTATTTTCCAAATTCCAAGAGTTAGATCTAATATGTTAGTAAAAGCCCCAATAAGCCAAATAAAGAATACGAACGCACGGTATCCTGATCCATTCAGTATGTGTCGTTGTCGATTAATTAACCTCACTTGGTATGAATGTAATATTTCAGTTGTATTGGTTTATTTACTTTGTTGGTCATTTTAATTATGTATATTGCATTTATTTTGTATTGATTCATGATATTTTGATGATTTCCCTAAACTGAGGTTACATTTAAATTCATTGCTGTTTTTCTTATTTTATTATTATTACTATCTAGTTACATAACCGTAATCCCAAACGTATAAATTCCGATATAATTTAAGATAACTTACTCTTATATGATATTTCGAAACGTCTTGTAATATAGAGAATCGTATAGAACACAAATTTCATTCAGCAATTCCTTCATTTCGGTTTGTATAACCATCAGAAAACAAATCAACTAGTGCTCAGTACTACATAGTATAGTATTGAGTAGGACTTAGGAAGCGAAGGTAAAATTTTAGACATATGTTGCATTTAACTTGCAGAGAATTTTACATTTTTTCGACACAAATATTACCACTCCTAAACAATAATATCTGTGCGTATGTGAAAAGCTGATACAGCGAAGACAAGAACATGCGAATGTTTGTCTGACGCTTACTCTTCAGTCAATTTGACTTTGTAAATCTTGAAATATCTTTATTCTTCACTGCACATTCTGTTCCGGTATCAGTTTCGGTCAAAGGCCATCTTCAGTCGAAAGAGTCTAGTGAGTTTAGATCTAGTGTAAAAGATTCTAGCAGATGTCAAAACAAGACTAGGAAGTATAGGAAAAGAAGTAAGGTAGTGAAGTTTGAATACTAATTTAATGATAAACAAAGACATTTTTTAAAGGAATTTGTCATCGGTGTAATTTTGTTTGCACTATGGACGTCGATATTTTATAAACTTTATTTAAAGATTGTCAGAGCTGCCATTTCTAATTAAATATTTATATATTCTTTTACAAGACTCATGATTTTTTAAAATGTTGCTACTTGAACATGAACAAGGAGTAAGAAACCAATTCCTTAACTTTACGCCTTTTAAAAAAGCTACAAAGTATTTCTGAAATATTAGGTAGTGACACGATCTGATGAAATACAATGAACATATTTTTCAAAATTATTTTACCGAATTGCAAATGCGTTAAGCTTTAAAAGAGAGCTTAGTGAATTTCGAGATAGCAGTTACACGTACAAAAATCGCGTGTTAGATGATACGAAGATCTTTTCATATTTAGCTGTACATAATGGCATTCCAGTCATCCAATCGTCAATATTTTAATTGATCAGATCATCCATTTTTGACTCAGAATAAGCATAGTTTGTATTATTAACATAGCTTTGTAACGATCGGTTTCGGCCTAAGCGATCATCTTCAACAGAAACATGATGTTAGAAGACCATTATATCCGGTCAAAGTCGTTGGTTCCTCAATAAGTTGGTTTCAATATGGACATACCTCATCTCGATTTTACACCTTGATTTATAGTCTGAAATGACCGTAAATCGAAATTCATCGTGGCTAATTTGTAAAATACGTGCTTGTCTCATTTCTTGCTAAGAGTATGGTAAACTTTTCCCTTTTTTTAATAAAATTTTCAATTTTTAATTTCGTATTCTTAAGCCCAATATGCCGCAATTACTAATCTGGCTATATACAATATATAAAGCTTATAAATTAGATAAATTATGATCTCTGCGGCTCTGGTCAAACTGGTAATAATAAGATATTCACAGTACAATGCAGATTGAGAATACGAAATCAAAAATTGAATATTTCATCTAAAAAAAAAAAGGATAATTTGGAAAACAAAAGTTCATCATATTTTTCTTATTTAGTGATGTGTGAGTGTTAAGCCTCGATTGCTACTTGCCCTATTAACAATGAAACTTTGATAAACAACAAATTTCGCTCTTCATTTACTTTTTACCATTGATATTAGTACGACATTAAATTACTTCATTAAATACTTTAGAACTTACGTTTGAAGATACTCGCTGACGAATTTTCTCCAAGAACGTCCTTTTAACGTTAAAATATCCCTGCTTAAATAAATAATAATCCTTTAAAACGAAACGCAAAAACAACAAAAGAAATCAACGCAGAACCAAACAATAGCAACAACTTAAAACAACCAAATGCACTTCAGAACAGTTCAGCGAGTTCGAAAAGTGTTCACTTCGAAGGCAGACGCGTTGATTCACTGTAGAGAAGCGCTTTTTTCGACGTTAGTTGCGACGATATACCGCAGCGCATCGTGGAGAACCTCGATAAGAAGGTTGAGTGTGCTACACGGAGAGGTCTCGGTGCAGCTAGTACGATGAATCATCCGACGAAGTATAGAGTATACCGAGCGCGCTAACTCAGACTAACAGGGAACGTAAAATGCACGCGACAGGTGAACCCCGTTTACCTAACCGTTTGGAAATGCTGTGCTCCGGTACGGCGAGTTTCACGCCGAACGCCCGCCGTTGTCTCTCTAGGATATGCGTGCGCAACTCTTCCTTCTAACCGCTTGTCCCTTCTCTTCATAATCGTAAAGTTTCATTTTATTGTTTACATTTTTCTTATCGATACGTCTACGTCGACATGCACACAAATGGTATATAAAATCTGCCATATGTAGACGTACAAACAAGGAGATAGAGATATTTACTGAAAACTTAAATATACACGTTCTAGAGAAGCGATTGGTGGACTGGTAGAACTCGCATATTAATTATTTTGTTTGTTATCGATACCAGCAGTGCTCCGGTTCGATTCGCTTTTGAAATAATAAAAAGACTAAGTAGAACAAATGATAAATCTAACATAAACAATGCCTTTCACACCTGCACGACACAGATACAAGAGATTGTTGAAATATAGAATATTATAACAACGACTACCAACTTATTAAGATCATCAGAATTTCCTACTAACAAGGAAAGGTTCCCGGGTGTCAAATACAGATATTAATGGAACTTGGTAGATAAGTAGAATATGCTGAGACTTTTTTTGTTTGGGCTGAAATTCACTCTGAGGGGGTGCAACACCCCTTAGAGAATTCACAAATTTTCAGTTTTCTTGATTTAATTCTTGAACAAGGTGTTGCATTCAAGCGCCACCCTCTTATGCTAAAGGTGATCATAGTAATATGGAAAAGAAATTAACGCAAGTTATTAATCTTTAATATCCTTTGATTATTTTAAAGCATTTTCAATTATACAACGCATTCCAAAGGTGTATAACAAGTCATACCTTATGCTATTTACTCCAAAACCATCTATTACTGCACACATATGTCTTCGATTAAGAAAAAAACCATCATTAATTAGTAAAATTGCATCAGTTATTATGCCCTAATGTTCATAATTCATATAAATGTAAACACGGGATTACACGCGATAACAAATCCTTAGCATTAATAATAATGAATAAAATATTTATATTAATGCGTATTTAAATTATGTATTTATGATTTGGTATGGTAATAACAGTCGTGAAAAAAATGCTTAAAGCATAAAATGTTTTCGCACCAACCGTTACTTTGAATGTAATGCTTTTGCACGAGAAGGAAACGAAAGATCTTGGTTTGAAAAGGCAAAATTCATAGGATATTCGAATTACCCAGATCGATTCTCTATATAATTGGGCCCATACCAGGCATATGCAAACAAGTTGATGCATTTGCACGACAATTAATTGTATATTAATGATTACAATTTTATGACAGTATTTTGCAAATGGAGATTATCATCATTTGCGATAAGAACCAGGTCAGAAATTCCTGGATTAAATTCCTTCCATATTCGAAATCCATAGACGTCCAGTGGTTACGATAATGTATTACATCTCATCAAGTCACCTCAGCTCTAGACAACAAGAAGTATCACTATCACCTGAGTTTAGGAGGGTAGGGCTGGCAGAGGTTCGAAATACCAGCGGGTTTTTCCCAGAGATCGATTCTGGGTCCCACGTTATTTTTAATATATGTTAGAGATCTTCCTGTCCCTATCAGCAGCAACCAGATGTATCAGCACCAAGCAGTTAGAAGGCATGTCAAAATTTGCTCTAAAAACAAATAATGACTCAATAGCAAACAAACTTGCACTATCTATATCGGCTTTAATGGTAAATCGGTTCCCGGTGTAGACAACGTTAAGTTTCTTGGGATAAATACAAACAATAACTCGAATTGGAGATATCATACTCAAGAAATTATTAAGAAATCGAGTTCGTACTGCTATACTGTTGCTGAGTGAATATGTTAATTTTTAGACAATCAGGACGTATTACCAATGTTTATTAAGGTATGACCTGTTATTTTGACTATTTACTCCGTCCTTACGTAAACGTGTTTAGAGTCAAAGAAAAGGACAATTAGAATCATGGTCACTGCACCCTATCTGTGCAAATACAAACCCCTATTTCAACAACCAAAAATACTGCCCCGTTTGTCTTTGTATTAATTTAATTGCTGAATCAGAACAAAGTATTATTTAGAAAGGAATGAGGGTATGTATGCAAATATGTCTATAAGATTAGCCAACGATTTCAGAATTCGTAGACGCAAATTTACTTTATCTGAACGAGATTCGAAATATAGAGTAATGTGTACTCTTAACAAAATTCCAAAGCATATAAGAGATGTGACGTCCTTACCACTCCTCGGGAGCAAATTAAAAACCTAGCTTCTAGGTAACTGCTTTTACTCATATGCTAAGTTGTTAGATTTATTTAGATTAATAATCTGTGTAGTATGCCTATTTTTTATTTTATATATAGGTATATATTTGTATTGGCAAAACCTATGTACAGTATTGGCCATTATTATAGTAACTTCTATTTATGATTGGGATGCTTGTATGCAACGTACATTGCTCATTACTTGATTATAGTATAAAACTCAATGTTTGCTATTGGTCCATGAATCATCTTGATGTTGGACAAAATTGCAAGCGTATTCGTATCTCACCGTGTTAGCTATGCGTAAGCGTCCAAAGCGACAACCTGTAACTGTAGCAGTTCCCCTAAGCATATAACACCGTTATAATTTATAATGAGGGGCAGTGGGAAAACTATTGCAAGTGAAGTTAGAAAACAAATAGTAAAGTTGTACAGCGAAGGCAAAACACAGATAGAGTTTAAAAAAAAATCTAAATAAGTCGATAATTCCACTGATTATTAAAGTCTACAGAAAAAAGGGACATGCAGATGCAATTTGAAATTCTAGAAGATCTGAATAAACTATCAATTATTTCGACAAACAAATTGTTAAAGTTGTTCGTGAGAACCCTTTTCTTTCTTCATCCCGAATTTCGGTTGTTTTGAAGCAATACGGTAAAGCTACTGTTAATACTCGCACAATACTCTTCTTATTGTGAGAGTACCTAATGCCGGGTTCATGGGTCGCCGCAACTGTTCAAGAAGAATGTCACAGCCCGACTAGACTTTGCAAAATCCCGTATTATATGGCTGAGGAATAGTAACGTTAGTGACTGATTTGAATTTAATATAATAAAAGGTGACGGTATTTCACATGTAAGGCGTCCGAAGAGTGACTAAACCCCATAAAATTGCCACAGTGAAGCATTGTGGCGGCTCTATAATGATCTGGGGTTGCTTTTCTTGGTTCAAAATGGATCTATTAAATAGAATTCATGGCATAATGGATAAATATACAAGGGCATTTGGAAACGAAAATGGAGCAGTATGCGTATGATGTTATTCCTCTAAAACACCAATTTCAAAACGATAATGACTCTAGGCACAAGTAAAAACTTTTGATTGATTGGCTTAGAACCAACAAAATTGATGTTATGGCGTGACCATCGCAGTTTCCAGACTGGACAGCAAAATTCGCGATGAAACATAAAAATTAACGACTGTAGTTCCGTATAAGGGGCATCGAGTTAGCAATTTTAATGAATTCTAACGCAAAGCTCACGTTTTGCTATGTTTAAAATTGCCCTTCTTTTTTTTTATGAGTTTACTTTAAGGTATCTAAAAATCGATTTGAAAAGGGCTATTTTTAGGTTATGTTTAGTGGTATATGAGTCATAGTTTACGAAAGATAAGGTGATACTAGTGTTTGGACTAGAAGTTACCACGATAGATAGAAAATACTGATAAGCTTAAACCTAAATAACTTTTTGCGTAATCTTGGAAGTAATAATTAGTTAATTGCGTACAAAACTGAACTAATTCATTTATTTATTGTAACTTTCATGTATTTCGGATGCTGTAATAAATAATAACATTCACTAGAAAATTACTGTCTTTAGTGCTTTTGTCTTTTTTCCCTGTTAATTGTTTTCTGTAATAAGAACTATAGAAAAAAGACAAAGAGAATTTCCCAATAATGTAATAGAGTTTCAAAACAATACTAATCTATTTACCTATATTGTACACAAAAATAAAAAATATGGCATAGTAAATATTATACAACTGTTTTGGCAACTTTTAGTCCAAACACAATAGGTACCAACTTAAATTCTGTAAACTGTGACTCATATACCGCTGAATATAACCTAGAAATAGCCCTTTTTAGATCGAATTTTAGGTACCTTAAACTAAACTCCTAAAAAGAGGCCGTTTTAAACACGGCAAAATGTGAGCTTTCAATTAGAATCAATTAAAATCCCAAACTTGATGCCCCTTATACGGAACTCTTACCAAATTAACAAAGAGCGAAGCACCGTTTGGAATCAAATTCACCGTACAATAATCGAAAGACTTATAGAGTCTATACCACGGATGTGTAGAGCCATTGTAACTATTAAAGATTATCACACAAAATATTAACTTTCCTATAAAGAATAAGGAGCGTTTCATTTGTTATTATTATAAGGAACAAGAAATTTGTCACCTGTTGCTATAATTTTGTCCATCCTTATTTTATATATGAATAGATAACTTACCTTCTGCTGCTTAAAGTTAGCTTAAAGTTTGATGCATGATTTACTTACGGCGTTTATGAAGCTCATAAGACTTAATACTCACATACATATAAATTATTTAAGACTATATTTTTGGCCAATACTGTACATGCAATTCGATCTCTTGGCTAATAAACTATTATTATTAATCCCAATGAACTTAACAAAACTTGGTTTTCTTCTAAACTCAAACATTTCATATTTCTACCATATATTCAGTAAATTAATAACTTCTCACTAGTACTCCAGCTTAAGTGATATAATTATAACTTTGATAATACACATTCTCTATAATATGAGCCGGGAAACATAATACCCGTCATATTTCTCACGGTACACGTCTAGAATATCGACGTGCATCTAATAATACACACACATCGATATGCATAAAGTGCTGGATTACCAACATATGAAACAACCCTCTTTGCCGGTAAGCTAACAATCGTTATAGACGGTTCAAGGTGATTTACTACGTAAGGATCTGCGCTAATATTTCATGACGGAGCTCCACGAACGCTGCTTTCTATTTTTAAAATCGAAGGAAATAATACTTGAACCTGTGGTAGACATATTGACAGTTCGGAAAATTCCACTTGCCTCGCCTGTACATAGCAATTTTCTTTCATTTAATATTGATGGGTAATTAAAAAGATAGCCATCTTTTCTAGCAGTAAAACGGTATACCTAGCATACTTCTCTGGAAAAAGTGCTGTTACACATTTAGGACGGACTTTCTCTTAATACCCAGCGGCTACAGTTTAGATCTTAACTAATCCGCGCTTGTATTTTTTTTTAGTTGTAAGTTAATTGAATACAAAGATAAGAAACTAGGAAGTCGAAGTGGATTATCTGTGATGTTGATCTTATTATTTGTAGTTAATACTCGATTATCACCAGTAAGATTAGCAGAATAACATGTTACCCTTTAGTTTAGGGATTCCCTCTATTTTTATAAAATGAGACTACATTTTTTTTTATTATATATCTAAATTGTTACATAAAAGTTTCGTAAAAGATGACTAGATCTATGTAAGTCACATATGCATTTTAATGTTCCCTCTATATAGAAATTTATATTGAAACACGTGGTGTTGCAGCACGCTTTCTCAAACTCATATAAATCAAGATGCATGTACGCAAATATTTAATTTGACTCACGTAGTTGTTACATAACGATCTCAACGACACAGAAATAAGTAAAATTTTCGCAACTGGGAATTTGTTTTCGACTTTTTTCTTTTAAAGAAAAAGGATTTACTCGTAATTGGGTAATCTCTGTTACAGCAGTTCTACCCGAACTGTACCTCATGCATAAATGCATGAAAATCATGATAAAGTACGACCACATCGCGAGGAAGGTTTTTTTCAGTCATAAAGTAGTTCAAGAATTTATACTTGAAATGTAAATAAGATGTCGCTTCGCATGTTTGCGACGGCCAGCGCTAATGCATCAGCGTTACGAACTAGATTATGCTGGATTTTGATTTTTTTTTACGAGTAAACACGTTTTAATTAATGGAAAAGATGTCAATGCTGCTAAAGTGGAGAAGGTTATTACTGTTGCTGGCGCTGCTATTTTTAGGACCGCTTCTTCCAATACTTTATAAATTGATACAGAAGGGAGACCAATTAGTATAGCATCATCTTTTAGCGGAGAAACACTTCATTATCTCTCCTAGCTATACCAATATTGTAGTGCATGTAAAATTAATTGCTGTTAATATGTATTCTTTAGTGGAAGTTTGAAACATTTTAACTTCACTAAGGTGACGGTATTCATTAAAATTGCTCTGACGCTGCAATCGGGGAAATCTGATGACTTTTCAGATCGTAAAGCATAGAATTATAAACACCTCGTTTGTATTTATGCGGTAGAATTAAACCTGTACGTAACAAGATTCTTATTATCATCGGGAAACGTATCGCCGATGACTTTTTACATTAAAACAAATCTATTTCTATACACCAAAATTATGTATTGGCATTTATTCTCGTGCTATAAAATATAAAATAAGAATTTTACACAAGTGGACATTGCGGTTGTTACTGTAGGTAGTTCATAAGTGTAATGCCTACTCTACCTTTTTATGAATGGCTAATTAATTTTGAAGTCATATATTAATGTATTCTCTTTTAAATAGGAATCATAACATTCTTTTCCGATGTATGTACGCACGTCGTATTCGGTAACTATTTTTTAATTCTTGTCTTGTTCCCTGATAATTTGTGATGTTTAAAGCGAGGTATTGCTATACACAGTTGCAAAATCTTTGGGCACGGTGCTATAGCATCCAAGAAACTCAATTCATGACTTTAAAACTTCGTGCAATAGAATTAGAATATTTTATAGCACGATTCAGTTTGATTTATGTCCTAATAATTCTAATAATCCTTTTACATTAATCATCGCTAAAATCATCAAATTTTTTTTGGAATCAAATCCAAATACGAATGAACGAAATGAATCTGCACAAACACATTCGCCCCAAAATCTTGGTAATTTTACGTCAAACGGCTGTTTATAGTATTCAGGTTTCTTAATTTCGAGAAAATTTGTTAGCGCAGTCTGGAAGGATTAACAAGCAACTCTTTCATTCAAGATATTGTCGAAACTGGCATCTTTTATTAGTTAACCCGATTTGGGGCCACGAAGGTAGCCCTTCTATTTTAACTTCGCTTATTGTGGGATATTCACTTTTTAAATAAAGAAAAGCTTCACCATCTTTGTTCATCGCCTTTATGTATCATAGTTTTTCATCAACCCCAATTTAAAGTGAAGATGTAGCAGTAGAATTCGACATTCCTAAAAGCAGGAATAAGGTTACTTCTCCTTGGTCATTGTTTCTATATATAATGGTTTTTTTCCGTTCTCACTATCCAACTGGCACAGAAAACAGCAAAATTTTGTTTGCTTCAACCGCAATCCCAGGGATAAGGCTACAACGTGCAAATCCGCGCAATTTGGAATATCTAGCTCTCTCTTTTATTCAGTAGTAGTGTCATACTTTCACAAGACTCCTTTAAGACAGTTTGAAGACTAATTTTCAAGGAGTCTATAAAGAGTCTACACTCTTCTGGACTATGATGCTGACCCATTGCCTCTAGTAAAATTATGACATTGAATACTAGGTCATCTGAGTTCTGCTTGATTTTTTGACAAATTCAGATCACAGACTAATCATTATGAGAAGTCATTTAATAGATCAGGACATCTTTGACATAAATTAGAGAAAAAGGAAAACAAAGATAAGTGGAGGGAATACGTAGAACGGATGCAAGTGACGAGATTGCCAGCCAAAGCGAGATTTTAGAAAAGACGTAGGCAGACCAAATAAAAGATGGGTATCGTAACAGGCAAAGTACCTAAAACCTGAAGTGAAGAAGAAGAAATATACTATTTATTATCTCCCTACTTATAGGGGACTCGGAAGCATTTTCTGGTGGTATGTCTTTCATCTATTCCGTGATAAGACTTTTTCTCAAAAATTCTGCAGGTAAAATTTAATATGGAGTACACATTTCTATACTAATTTGTATTCTTTTCAGAGAAGCAGCTGAAAACGTTTTACAGCGGTAAATGACAAGAGTACTGCCTACGCAGAAATTCAGAAAATTTGTGTGATGACAAACAATTGAGACCTGCCTTCTAGAAATTCCCTTCTTCCTCGTCCTCCTCGCTAACGTTTATTTCGTTAATTATTTCGGCCTACTAAATTATTATAATGCGCGATCCCGAACCATTCATAAACTTGTTTAACGTGGACGTAATTGTATCCATTTTAGCCTTAGGGCGTTTCGGGATAGCGTCGTAGAGAGAACGGGCGAGAGAAAAAAAAGACATGTCACATAATTAAAAGCAGCTGGCGAAGGTTCGTTGTTCGTAGTAGTAGCGCAGTTAGTGCCCCCGTTTTATGTTTGCTCGGGAGTTTCTAATGTCGAACGAAACAGCGCAGACATATTAGCGCAAGATTAACCTATAGAGCATAAACGGGCTCGGATAGGGTGTAATCTGCTAGAAGTAATTACGGTGCAACTAATTCACTTAGCAAGGAAATTGGGAAAAGATACACAGGACTGCCGGCGGAATGTTAATCCCGAATTTAGCGAAATAAACGGCGAAAAGATGGTATCTAGATAATATAGCGCCGGCTCAAAACTGATTAGATTGATTAATGTATTAAGTGGCTTTAGGATTTTGATTTTTTAAACATGAAATAGAGATACTTCTTCGTTTTCTCCTTCTGCACTTCAGATTTTAGGCACTTTGCCTGTTAAGGCAAAATCTCGCTTTGTCTGATAACCTCGTCGCTTGCATCGCTTCTACGTCATTCTTCTACTTATTTTTGTTTTCCCTTATTCTCTCGTTTATGTCGAAGATGTTTACAGTTTGTATAATAGGAAAAGAGATAGAAGGGCTTTAGTGTTATAGCAGGCAACAATGACCCCTCCGTTGATACGCCTAATACGTTGCAAGTTAGTTCTTGTTCGCTTGTGGAAGAGACGGCAGTGTCTTTCTGTAATCACCCAAAGGGCCCAAGAATGACTACTGCAGAGACTGGCAGGTACTAACATAAAACACCAGATTATATACGACGCTGGATAAAGGGATACCAACAGACAGGAACAATAAATGATGTTACAGGACACGATCAATCTCGTACGACGATAACCAGCCAAAATATGGTAATAATTAATTTATTCAGTAGAAAATCGCATGTAACATTCCGTCAAGGGTAATCTGTGTTGGCGAAGAGAAATATAGATATTAGTTTAATGACTCTTAGAAGCAAATTGCTTGAGCACGAGATTGCTTACCGTAGTACGCTACAGCAACTATTACACTCGGACAAACACCGACAGGCGCGCTTAACATTGGCACGGAAAAATATCGTCAGAGACTGGACGAATGTGGTGCTTACGGACAAATCTTCCTTTTGGGACCGGGTACCAAGAATCAAAGCGTGGTCTAGTCGTATAAATCGCATTGTCGAACGAACTGTAAAGGATGCAGCGAAGGTCTATGATAATTTAAACGCTCAGCAAATGGTACAATTATACAAAAAGGGATTAGTGACATCTGCAAAGGTCTGGTTTAAGAGTGGTACTAAGAACTGGATTTTACAAGAAGATAATGATCCAAAACATCGAAGCAGAGCCTGTGTACGGGTTGTAAGTTGAAAAATCACATTACAACATTGTGCCTTCCCAGTCCCCATAGGCTAGTCCGATCGAAAATGTGTGGGATATAATGAAGCACAAACTCCGAAGTGAGCGTACATAATGGAAGAATTATCTCGTAACATAAAAAAGATGTGACGTTCATTACTTACGTCTTACGGTGCAAATTTGGGAGCAAGCATGAAAGAATGTTGTCAAGCTATTCTGGATAGTAATCGTGATTGTATCCTTTCTTAATTTAGGGTGTATTAATTTTGAAGATGTCCACTTCAAAAATATAAATATCTCTTTTCATTAAAATTCGTTTGAATTTGGACCCTGTGTTTCTTGGTATATAGACTGTAGTTCTGTTCTTATACCTCCCTTATTATTTTATCAGATCTTGTGCAACCTTTCAATCTTCTCATGTATGTATCCCAATTTCTTGTTTATCCATTGTTGTCCCTGTTTCACTATCCCATACGACGGTTGGCACTGCTACTGTCTTGTAAAATTTTAATTGTGTACCCTTTCTTGTTTTGTTTATTGACGTTCTGCTGATTGTTCCACAGCTACATGTGAATTTAATCAGTATTTGCTCTATGCCTTTGTTTCGATGTTAAGATATATCGTAGCCTAAATGCTTAAAGAGTTTCGCCTGTTCCAGTACAATATCGTATATTTCTGTAATGTATATATTCTTTTCTGTAGAACATTTCCAAACCTTCACCGTTATCGAAGTGATGACCTCCCAGTTCTTCTTTGAGTGACCCAAACATGTGGTAGTCACACGGTGATAGATTGGGACTGTAGGGCGGATGTTTCAGTGTTTCCCAATGAATTTTGTCTAACTTATATTGGATCAACGCAGCTGTGTGTGGCCTAGCATTGTCATGGACCAGAATCGCACATCGAATAGACATATCTCGCCTTTTTCGTCGATAGGCGTTTCAATTCATCAAGCAGTTGGCACTAGCAGACAGCGTTATGTGTACAGCGTTCGTGAAGAATATAAATGAGCAGTATGCCTTTAGAATCCCATGCAAGGCTCTCATTTTCCAGCGACTCTCGGCCATCGGAAATTCTTTTGTGCCAGTCGAAGAGTTGGGTCATTGAAAGCGTTTTCTCAGTGAACTGCTCAGTTAGTTGACACCAAATCTCGACAGGTTTCAAGCTCTCCCGCGCCAAAAAATTAATAAAAATACGTTACTCAATAAACGTGTGCACCTCTTGCTTAAACATGATGCTACTAACAGCCTATCTGCTCTAGCGAATCGAACCGGTACTCTTCTCCACCTTACATCCCTCCCTCCCCCAACACATATCAAAACGACACGCCAGTTACTTCACGCAGAGAACGTTAAAAAGAAAAGTAATTTTGTATGATGTTAACTTTATGACAGAGTAGTTTCTTGTTCCGCTTTTCCTATTAAATAAGGGACTCTTTTTTTCCTAAAGAAAGGGAACTTGTAAATAATAAGCGCGAAAGTGAATTAAATGTAGAGTCAAATGAAAATTGTAATTGACGATTACATAAACAAATCTATCTATATTGGCTCAACGAAAGGTTGAGTACAGCGTACCTACAGTACATAAACAACACTATAGACAGGATAGGACGAATGCTTAAGCGTTTCAATATCCAGACGGTTTTCACTCCAACAAGAAAAGTGTCTAGCTTACTACGACAAGTCAAGGAAAAAAGGGACCTCTTACCATGCTCATGGAAGAAAGTGTAGATCGGCACAACAGGACGTTTGATCAACACCAGAAGGAAGGAACATGAGAAGAACGTGCGGTTAAAACAAATAGACAAGTCGGCCATAGATTCAAAGATACAAAAGTTCTAAAATCAACTAAGAACTACTATAGCCGATTAAACAGCGAAGCCATTGAAATATACAAAAATCCTAACAACATCAACAGAAACGATGGCTTGAAACTGAACCGAATATGGACAACGGCACCGCGCGCATCCGGTCTCGCTATTGGCGGTCGTAGCGCACGCATGCAGCGATTCAGCGCAGCTGAGGAGCATACTTGAAGCAACAACAACGTGCACGAAGCCAGTACCTTTGAAAATGAGAACCGCAGTTGGTCGCGAAACGTCAGGGACAAGAAATCTAGTGACATGGCGGAACCCGACAACCGTTACGACTATAACAAACGGCCATGAAAGTCTGCGATACTATTGAATGCTAACACCTTTCAGAGGGAGTCCAGTAATATATTTTCCTCACAATAAAATGAGTTCAAAGAAAACTGCTAACGAGAATATAAGCAAAATGGCAAGGGTAAGTAAACAGTAAAATAAAAACTGAACGTATTGGAGGATATCAGGGGTCCTACGAAATTCCTATTGCAATGTATTGAGGATTTTCACAATAAAACTGGCTCAATAAATCATTTGATCAATTGAAACTGGTTTTCAAAGTACGATTGGGAAATTTTCAAAAAGACAAGTGTGGATAGGAAGGAAGACAAAAATGAAACACTTGCATAATGAAGTTGATTATTTTCGACTTCCATCACATCTAACATGACATATATTGTGAATGAATACCTTGAAATATCCGATATCTTCTCTAATAGAACATGAGCTTCAAAGTTGACGTTAAGTATTTATTATTACATCCTTCAGAAATAATTTTCCAACTGCATTCCTACTTCCTTTGACATTTCAATTGGTATCGTTAAAATTTTATCGAGGTTGGATATTGATCCGCTGCTTGTAAAGACAGAAAGGTACTACAAAAACCAATAACTCCTATCTTATAAAATACTATAGCTGCTAAAAATACATCGAACTAACACGTTTATACATTAACGACAGCTGGGAACCTATTATTATATATTCATCACGTGATACATTATTATTATTATATAACCATTACTCTATCACCTTGACCACTTTTACGATCAAATCAGATTCAGCAAGATTCTGTAAGAAAAAAAGATACCATTTACTACCTCATCGTTTCTTCTTACGCCATTATTTCTATTTTCGTACTCCGCCGTGACTTTGATTTCTCTCTCGCTATTGCAGAAAATAGCTGACGCTTTAACCGGTTTGAAAAGTTACAGAGAAACAGCGAATAAATAAAAGCATCGCCGTCACCCGATGATGAGGCGTACCGAGGCACTCGTTTTACATAATTTTTCGTTGTGCTAGCCACTTACGCGAAATTGAATACGGGCAATTAACGCTTATCCAGAAATCTGTCGTCTTTTTTTCCGTTATTTCCACCGACAGCGCTTCACAAAGCTCTCGTTTTGCAAGTCGGCATTATGTTTTTGAATGGAGTCTGACGACCGGCTTTATTAAGGTAACCATTTGAGTGAGAGAACGACCGCGTTCTGTAAGTAGCAATACTTTGCTGTAGTGTGGTTTATTTTCAAGGTTTGACTATCAAAAGAAGTTATGTACGACAAGTATATCACAAAATTCTAATGATTTGTTACTATTTTCATTCTATGTACTTGTATTTTTTTATTCCTATGTGTTTTATATACACTACCATCCATAAATTTGTTCACGCTGTATAAAATATTGGCCTTGACAAATAGTCATTTAGCCACGAAAAATTCTGTAATACAAACGTCAAAAATAATAAGAATCGATACGAAAGGAACCGCAAACACTGTATAAAATAAAATAAACTATAGTTAAATTTATTAAAGAAATATTACTCAATAACTTAAAATGTTTTATTGCCAAAAACAAATATATTCTGTTATATTGTTTCTTCAAAGTAACCCCCTTCGCTTTAATATTTGACTGACAAATACGCGACATCCTTAGAAGTAATAATTCCAAATACGAGGACTGTTTTTTTTTCAACCTCCGATAGCTCATAAACAAAACAAGACAAGTGTAATTCACAAAATGAATTTGTTACCAAAAGTTAGGTAGAAGCATGATTATTTTCCTACATAATCATCGTGAAGATTGATGCATTTGTCATATCTATGGACTGGTCACCCAATCCCCTCTACAAAGAATGTTGCCGCTAGCGAGTTGCGATGGTTCGTGACTTTGTTTTGGAGTTCGCCCGCACTCTGGAAGCTCTATTCTTCTAGCTACTCTTTCAGTTCACGAAAGAGATGGAAGTCGTTTAGGGCTAAGTCGGGGCTACATGCCAAGTGCTCAAAAACTTTCCATCGAAATTGTTTAAGAAGTCGTTGAGCAGCAGCAGTATGAGTATGAGTATTGTCGTGACTGAGAAGAAATTGGATGTCAGCATGACTCTTCTTTTGTTTTGTATGGCTCTGCGGCTCATCTTTTGATGAATTTCAGCTGCACTATTTCCTTCTGTGTGAAGGAATTCAACTAAACTACGGAACTCCCACTTGGAGGGGGAATTAATTGTAACAACCATGTTTACGTACTTGCAACTCAGCAAAAATGGGATAATGACGTTACAAGTGGCAGATATTGTAGTGATATATTATAGAGATGCGCAGTTATCTTCTGGGCGATTCCTCTCTAGCATTCCACACTTCCTGCAAAGCATTCCAGAACGCTGCTTTGCCAGTCAGAAATGTTTTCTGGACCTCACGATCTAAATGATCTCACAAGATTTCAATGGGGTTGCAATTCGGTCCCTGTGACGGCCACTCCAGGGATACTACTCCTTCAGAAGATTTGTCTTGAAAATGAGTTTTAATCACCTTTCCGATGCGTTTAAAGTCTTTATCTCAGCAAGTAAATGCCACTTTAGGAAGACTAGTATGAATTTCCCAAATATTTTTAAAATAGTTCTGAAGGTAACACAATATATTAGGTGCAATCAAACTTATGAACGGTAGTGTATGTATATAAAGAATCCAAAATATGGTTTACATACAAGTAAACAGTTCAATAATACAATTGATTGGACAAAAGAGTGGCTAATTGGTATACTGCGGCCTAAGTGCTTATGTTGGGAATCGGTTTTTGGCACATCATCAACGTTGAGATCATACATTGACCAACTTTGTGAGCGTTTACGTAAAGCTTGCTCCGGTTTTATATTTATGTCAAATTACTCTAGCCAAAAGATTCTTCAAAATTTGTACATGCCACAACAGTATGCTGTGCGCTTTAATTGCTAACAATAAAGAAACATCCAAGTTCTGTCAGACAAAAAAATGGGTAAAAAAATATGACATTCAATTAGCACATAAAAAATCCATATAAACTAAGTATGGGCAAACTTTGACATGTTATGGCCCAAACTTTAGTGTGCAAATACGTTCGCGGCTCGCGTTTAAAAGTAGTGCATTTTAAAGTAGTGTTTGAAAGTAGTGTTCATATTTTTCAGCGATAGATATCAGACATGAAATAATACAATGTTATTAGAATGCAATGTATTAAAATAAGAAAATGAAATGCAAAAAACAGGTACATTATAATTAAATCGAGAATTTTTTTTTAATTGGGTTTTTCAAAATGTCTCGCGGACCGGATCAAATCTTACAGCGGGCCGGTTGTTGCCCACATATGATGTAAACAAACAACACTTCTAAAACATCAAACAGCTGGTCCCCACAGACAAACAAACACACATCATTTTCAGGGTTAATTACGTTGATTGCCATGGTACAGACGCAACAATATCTCAATAAGAGAATGTACGCACAATATAAGTCAAAATAAAAATTATGTTGCCGCTTTAACCAAACATGCTATTGCTATAGAACACGAATAAATGCATTTCTGGCTGATGTGAGTATGTTAAGAAATTTTTATATTCGTATAGAGAGAGTCGGATCAATTTGCTTCAAAATACATACAGCTGCAAGCGAATGTTATAGGCAGGGTAACTTTTTTAGCGTTACGATAAGACGAGAATCTCAAAACTAAAAAAAAACACATAATTCAGTTTATAAGGTTCTTTTATTAAATAAATCAGTATTCAATGCTGCCTCCTCTAGCTTTTATTACAGCTTTAATTCTTTTAAGCATAGTAGCTACCAGTTTATAACACGTTTCTGGGGAAATAGACGACCATTCTAAAAATACTGTTTGCTGCAGGGCTTCTTTAGAGGCATGGTTGTATTTACGAACACTGTCCTTTATTATATGCAATAGATTTTCTATAGGCGAGAGGTCAGGCGATTGTGGGGGGCAGTCCAAAATCTTCACTTGGTTATCAGTAAACCATTTCATTACAGGTCGAGCCTTGTGGCAAGGGGCACTGTTGCTGAAAGTAATACTCCTCTGAGCCCATATCATAAAATCTGACAATTGATGGTTCGAGAACCTCTTCTAACATCCCGATGTAGCGTGCCCCATTCATGCGGCCCTCGCACACATGGACTTCCCCTACACCTTGTGCAGACACGCACCCCCAAATCATAATGCTTCCACCGCCGTGTCTAACAGTAGGTAAAATACACTCTGCGGAAAATGCTTCGCCGGACCTCCTCCGAACATAACTTGCTCCGGAAACGCTGTGCACCTGCACAGAATAAACGAAGCACGTTAACTCTTTGAATATTTCTATTTTGGTGAGAAAAGTAAGGGCGCTGAGTTCAATTATGTATATTGCAAGGACTACGAAATATTTTTAAGCACTTACATCTATATTAGATTCATCGGACCAAAGTACTTTGGCCCAGTCATCTACAGTCCAATGTCGGTATTTCTTTGCCCACGTAAAGCGTTGCCTGCGGTGTAGCTCGGTCAGCAAAGGCTTGTGTCGCGGTTTCCGGGCACGTAAATTCGCTGCAGTTAATTTTTTTCTTACCGTATGCACGGAAATTGGTGCGTCTCGTTGAGCGCGGAGGTCTGCAGAAATCGCTATCGCGGATTTGTGCCTATCCCGGAGCGCGATACGCTCTATCAATCGTTCTTCTCGCACAGTCGTTACACGTTTTCTACCGCCCTTGGGTAGATTATGATACTCTCCAGTCCTTTGGTAGCGGCTAATTGCGTTTTGCACTATACAACGCGAATATTTTATTGTCTTAGCGATTTTTATTTGTGACAATCCTTGTTTGTGCAATAAAATTATCTGGCCTCGTAAAGTCTCAGATATTTGGGGCTTTTTTGGCATATTGCGTATACACAAACTTACAAAAGAAGGTACGCACTCTAAATGAACTTTCGAAACCGGCAAACGGCGTTTCTTTCTCTACGCACAATATATTACTGAACCTAAAAATTTTAATTTCTGTCTTATATAGCTTGGTAATTTATATTTTCTAGGAATTTCTACTTTAGATAACGACCAAGTATAGGTTCGCAGTACCCTTGTTCTAAGAAGCGCTATCTGCTGCGCGAAACACATTAGGGTGCCTATAACATTCGCTCGCAGCTGTATATAGTATTTTCGTTACTAAAATTAAGTATATCATATAAAGGTGGATCAATGGATATTGACGGTTTTGGAACAGCCATTGTTCGAATATGCATAAAGTGAGGGGTGCTTAAATGAATCTCTATATAATACAGTTTAGTAGTCATCGAAATATGGGTAGCTGATGCTTTAGCCTTTTTAGTAGAGGGAGCGACACTGTAAGTTGCTGTTTTCAACTCGTTGCTTTTTGTTCTGATTTTCACTTGTTAGTTTTTAAATTTATATTTCATATCCCAAAGTATCTCTGAGTTTCTATCCTTACTGTTATTATTATTTTAGTTTTTTCTTTATTCTCAGTACTCGTTTCTATTTTCATGGTCTTGTTTGTTCCTATTATTCCAAGATTTAGTTTTGCTAATTCCTTGAAGTAGATAATATTATTCTATTCTTGGACCTACTCCATCTCCAATCCACGCCCTCTATATTTATTGTATTATATTCTATCCTCGCTATTTTACGTACAATAGTTTACGTCAAAAACGGATACAACTTTCCTCATTTAAGATTCTCTATAAATAAGTATTCGTGTAACCAAATAAAGCAACGGGATCAGTAATGACTCGCTACTTTCTAATGTTATAATACACGTCCGCGATTAAGCCACATAAGGAACGCACATTTCCCCTAATTACGTCATTTCTTAATATATTCCTATGCCCTTAATTGTCATACGCTACTCTCTTCCTTTATTCTCGTTTCTGTTGTCCCAGCTACCGCTTGACTCCTTACTTATCATTCTTCGCGCTGCCACGCGCATTTTTTCTTTCCTACTTCGCTTGTTTTTGCTGCATGAATTAAATTGGAAACTTGAAGCTTGTTGGCTGTACATACCCGGGCACGTTCGTACGTATGCGCGTCCATGTATCGCAGTTTATACGAGCGAGTAGGTTTTATGTAACGCGCTACGCTCAGTACGTATGTATTGTACGGGGCGTTCTGAAAACCGTCGCAGCATCGGCTGAATAATTTATAACTTATTCGCTTATTATTCAGAGACGGAATGAGGTTTACGCATACATTAAACTTATTTAGTTCTGCGCGCTCATGTTCGTTTCCTTCTTTTTATTAAAAATTCTATTTAGTTCGCGTATAGTTTGTGGAAGCCGGCGACAAGCATATCTCACGAAAGCGCACAAAGGCTGCTGGCGTGTGTTTAAAATGAAAAATTAATGCTAATAAAGAGAGAAACTGCATTTTCGTACAAAATTTAGCAAGTGTGCAGGTCGTTGGAACGTAATTTTAATTGGAGTTGTATGTTTCTCAACTCATTTTTATTCTATCAACTAGTTCTGTTATTTTTTATAAATTAAATAACATGTTACGTGGATTAAATAGAATTTGTTGTTTCATTTAAATGCTAATTGGCCCAAATAAGTGGCTTGTTTTCATATGGGTAAAGGAATATTTTTTTAATAATAATGATAATAGTAATAATAACAATAATAATAATAATAAGATTTATTGCTGAATGAAATCGAAGTCGCAATAACAGGACAAAATTAAATGTTGTACATTCATGCATTGTGCATAAACAAACAAAATAAGGTACAGCAGGTGCATAAAGTAACCGTGGTGCTTGCGAGCAAAAAGAATCGAGGCTTATCGTAAATACTGGCTTTCTCCAACATAAAGTAAGAGGATGGTGGATGAATAAAAATAGCTAGGTAAATAGGCCTGGTAGGCGTAATAAAGCAGGAATAATTGGAAAAACTTATGCCTGCATTATATTCATCGATTTATTTTACTATTGAGTAGAGAATTTGCTTAAGAAAAGTGATAAATTTAGTAGGTAAGCGGACGGCATATTAATACATATAACTAGAAATTATTGAAAACAAATAAATAAACATATTTAATAAGTACACATTTAATTACTATTGAATGTATCCGAATAGTTCTACAGTCATCCAGAGATTGAGGTTCTTCGTTGGCCCTCACAATTGCCAGATTTAAACCCAATAGAAAATCTAGAGGGTTGTACGGCAATGGTGTGGAAACAGGGTGGTGCTTCAGTGCTACGGAACAGATATAACCTCCACGTTCACGTTATAAGGATTTGAGAGAGCTTTAGAGGGAGAACTTGAGAAAATCTTTTGGTTTCGATGCCTAATATGATTCAAGAAGTGATTGATGTTGGATGTCCTCTTAATTTTCTAGAATTTATATTGAGTTGAGTGATTGTACTTTATTTGTTTGAAAACGTTTTTAGTTCTATTGCATTTATATTGATATGCTTTTGTTTTTTGTAAATAGTATTTGAGATGTTTTATGTTACGTTTGAATTTTATTTATTTCTATTTTATGCATATTTGAATATACATATTTTCAGTTTTGTTGTATTTTGTTATTCCTGTATTCTTTTTATTTTCGGTAGACAGTACACTAGGGTGACAGAATAAAATAGACACCTACTAATTAAAAAAAGATTCTATTCTCGTTATATATATAAAGATATTTTAAAATTTTTAAATTAGACTAATATTTTGTCGATCCACCTTTACTTGCGTGAAGTGCTGCGAGTGGCATAGAATCTACTAAATGATGAATGGCGTCTTCTGTAACAGCCGCCACGAGTTCTTCCTTATTGCTGGGTTTTCGGGGTCGTTTCGCCATATTTGTCTGGATTATGTGCCAAACATTCTCTATCGGATTCATGTCTGGTGATTGGCCTGGCCATCGTAAAATCCGAATCCCCTGTTCCTCTTTCCATGTGGTTGTTGTTCTTGCTTTGTGCTCCATCCTCCATAAAAGTGGCGTCTTCTTTAGATAAAATGGCGTTGTCGAATATTGGTAGTAGTCCTTCTGTTAATATTTGGATATATTTTGCCGCATTTATATTTCTGTCGCAGATTACTAATTGCGATCTTCCACCATACCATATCGCGTCCCACACCATGACGTTCACACCGCCGTATTTCACCGTCTGATGCAAAAATTTGTCGTCCAGTTGCTGTGACGAACGTCCCCGTACCTACGTACGACCACTATCACTGAATTGGCAGTATCTGCTTTCCTCTGAAAAAATGACAGACCGCCAAAACTCTTCGGGCTTCGTTCGCATTTCGATTGCCCAAGCCATTCGGCGCCGTTTTTGAAACGCCGTAAGGAGAGGTTTTTTCTTTGTCATCCTTTTATACATCCCCACACTGTGAAGGTATCGCAGAACGGTGCGCTGACTTTTCTGTGAAGTTGCCGCAAGCTCAGCTGTACTTTTTCGCGGTTCTCTTAACACTTCGCGCACAAGCAGCCTTTTACTTCTTTCAGAAGGTCCGGCACGACCTGGTTTCGGCTCCACTGTTGTTTTTCCTTGCGTTTAAATTGTGTAATCACACGGTTAACTGTGGACAACGGACTATTTAAAAATGTACTTATTTCACGTTGCGAAGCGCCGCGTGCACTCTGGCCAAGGATGCGACCCCGGGTGAAGTCGCTAATATCACTCGAACCTTCTAAGCGAGGCATAGTTGAAACGATACTAAACTATGACCAATTCCTTCCGATACATCTACCCTTACCCTAATGACAAGAGAAAGTTCTTAATTCGTTCTTAGAATTTAGCTGTTTACATATTTATACCGCTTTACCTGGTGTCTATTTTATTCTGTCACCCTAGAGTATCTTACATATTTTATGTGACGTTTGCATTTATTTATTTCTAATTAATAAATTGTTTTCATTTGATATATATATATATATATATATATATATATATATATATTTATATGTTATATAGGTTATGTACTAGTAATAGATATATATATATCTATTACTGGTAAATAACCTCATGTCAGTATAGATACCTTTCTAAATTCAACTCTTTGCAAATAAAGAAAGGTTAAAAGACGCTTGAGAATGCGGCATTTCCATTTAACGATAAAATTAAAAAAAAAGTATTTAATATGTCACTGTTATTATCCATTGTTAAGAAAAATACAGTTTCAAAAAGCTTGTTATGTAATGAAACTATTCAATAGTTCAATCTGTGAATACCATCAAAAGTATTCTGTATTCAAATGCTGTTTATGTGTTTATAAGAGAAGTCATTATACGTTACATATTTTCACTGGATTAATTTGGAAATAGTACAAATATAAATGATCTATTACTGTTAAACATAACAAGATTAATTACGGTAATAATAATAGAAATTATTTCTACCAGATTAAAGTATATAGAAACACATAAATAATTATGTTACTGTTTTATTACACAGTTTATTTACCCGCCCTCTTCTATTTGTATTTATCGATTAAGAATAGACTCTTTTATTTTATGTTGGAAAGAGCAGGTATTTATAATATATCCCCCAAAGATTGATTACACGTTCTACGTTTTCGCATCTCTCTCTTTACATGCAAGAATCACGGTTATTTTATGCTTCTGGCGTATATAATATACTTCATATCCAACCAATTACAAGAGGCATAAATTACTGCCAATAAATTTTCCTTCTAACAAAAGTATCATTGTATATTATTAGCATTACTTAACATGCAGACTAATTGTGCCTTAAAAATTCGTTCTAGATGTTGTATATGTAAAAGAATAAGTTATACGAGAAGATAGAGGAGGAATATGGAAATCAAGTAAGAACAACAAACCAAGACAACCTATTTGGCTATTGACCAATTTGTGCAGAAAACGCGTACACTCTTGTGAAGTCTTGTAGAGTTTGAAAATTACACGTACTTTTACTAATATTTGGTAGCGAACATTTCAATCAGAATTGATCAATTTAAATGAAAGATATGTCAAGAAATGCTGCTGTATACTTTCATTTGTAATGTTTCTACTTCCAAAGAACGGACATGTTGTTTGGAAGTTTATTGATTATAAAAGCACGGTATCGGTGCTGTTAATGCATAGTTTAAAGTATGCCTTTTTTGTATTGTACAATGTTAGAGCGTTGTTCCTATATATTTTTTCGTTTTATGTTCATATCGTTTATTCTGTAAGTCAATTTATTTTACTTTTATTACATGTAACTGCTTTTTAGATACGATATAGTTTTGTTTGTTTTTATGTTTCGTTCGCACTTGTATGGTTTTATTTTCTCAACAGATGTTTTGCTGTAAACCGAAATTACTTGGTATTTATATTTTATACATTCGTCTGTGTTCCCATTCTATTAGGTTTTACCATGCAATTACAGTAATTTACGTTTTCTTTTGCGGTAAAATTTCAAACTCAGAAAGTAGTATTCCTCCGGCTTCAATTGCAGTAACATGTTTCCTTTAGTTTCAATAGCAATAAGAGTTTTTCTAGCTCCAATTTAGTTCTAAGTTGTTAAAAGGTGTTCTAGTAGAATAAATGACTAGAAATCGCAAACTACTTTTTTTCTTACCAACTACTACCAATCAAAAACACCAACATGCTCATGCAGAAGCTACTGCTCGTAAGAGGTGGGAAAGAACAATCGACAATGTAACAAGTTTATTAACATATTATGTCTGTTCCGATTCACTCATAAAATTATAAATTTATAGTCGAGTACATATACTACATACACTCCAGTAAAAATGAAAAATTATTAAAAAAATAATAAGTTCTAATTTTCTTTAAATGATAATTATCTTAACTCTGTCCACTCATTCTATTTTTGTTAGTTTTGTCAAAACCCTATAATTGACTGAATAATATACAAATTAAAATCTCTTTGCTAATAAGTAGATCTCTTTTAATGCTATAATGGTGGATGCTGAGAGGTCTGAATCAAAATTCAAATTATACGAGGGATGTCTTTTATGTTTGGCATACTGCGACATAGAGGGCGCTACTTGTCAAATGGCAATATTAATAATTAACTTCCGAATTTAACCTAAATCCAAAGTTTCTGTGCGATACGTGTATTGTTGTAGCTACAACGAACTGTCACTTAGTTGACAAATGGAATTAAACTAGCTTTCGCAGATAATTATCTCAACAAGAATACCTCGCCGAGTTGGTTTTTGTTTTCGACAATGAAGTACCACACCAACCAACAACTTCTCGTTGGTATGGAGAAATGAAACGTGAACATATTAGTCTAAGCGACGGTCCAAGAGCAGGTGCACCAAAATACGGCAGTCACTCCGGAAGACGTCGATGCTGTGGGCAAGTTCATCAATGAAGATCGACATGTGACATACCTCGAGATTGAGGGAATTATTGGGGATTTTGGAGACCAGAACTCAAAAAAGTGCATGGAGAATTGTGTGTAAAAAAGTTAGTTTCTCTTTGGATACCACATCTGTTGACCGAAGAACAGAAGGCAGCTAGTGTGGATTGGTGTCAAAAAACTCTAGACCACTTTATTAACCTCGGAAACTTTAAAAACGTGTGTAACTTTATTGGTGGTGACGATTCTTGTATTTATTTATACGAGCCAGAAAATAAACGCCAGTCAAAGTCATCTGTTCTCGAAGTGTCTCCAAAAAGATGATGGTCGTGACATCTGTATCGAAAGCAGGTTATGTAAGTATCCGCCTCTACAAGATCGAACAACTTTTATTGCCGATTGATATACAACCATTTGTTTGCTGCAAGTCATCGCTGAATTTCGAAAAACCAACCCCGAACGGCAAACCATCCTCCATTAAAACAATGTAATTGAATTTTTAACGCAACAAAGCGTTGAATTATTAATCCTCCATACAGTCCGTATCTAAATCTAAACGATTTCTTTACCTTTGCGAAAATCAAGAACGGACTGCACGGTCAGAGGTTCCAGTTTTCAGAAGGAGCAGACGATGCCTTCAAGAACGCAGTTTTGACTGTACCAACAAATGAGTGGAATAACTTCTTCCAGACTTGGTTGTGAGTGCATGCAAAAGGACATTATTCTTCGTGGAGAATATTTCGAAAACAATAAAGTCTTTAAAAGTTATCTACTATTTTATTTCAACTCTACAATACAAAACTTAAAAGGTAACCCACGTATTATTTTTACTATTATTTTTTTTATATTCCCTTAAATTTTTTTAATCTTGCGTCCTTTGCACCTTGCGGTGTCGCACTACCATTCTCTTATTTTTGTCTTCCATAATTTCCTGTTCCGAGTCAGTTGTTTGGCTTCAAATCATGCCATACTTCCTTTTTCGAATGTTTGTCCTTTCCAGGTGTTTCGGGTTCTGTTTTTACCTTCTGTTTTGGCTTCAAAAATCATCTTTGTTATTCGATCTTCTTCCATTCTGTGTAAATGTCCAAGCCATCCCAGTTGTCTCTCCTCTATGTTTTTTTCTATTGGATGGATATTTAGACTATTAGTGATTGTCATGTTTTTGACTTTGTCTCTCCTTGTTACTCCTTCTGTTCTCCTTAGGAATCTCATTTCTATGGCTGTGACTTTGTTTTTGATTCTATTCGTGGTTGTTCATGACTCGTTGCCACATGTTAGTGTTGGTCTGACCACTCTTTTATACACTTCTGTCTTTATTTATTTTGGTATTTCTTTTTTATCCAGAAACGAATTTTTATCTAAAAATGCATTTCTTAATGTATCCATATTGAAATATTTAATTATATAATTTAATTATACAAAGCGAAAAAGAAAAAAGGACTATTTCAAGGGATAAACATGTATTTCTTTAATTAAGGAGTTATAAGAAGAAATTAATTCTCATTTTCTTCAAATCACCTTAGCTCGGTCCATAGCAATCTATTTTTAGTTTTGTCATAACCTTGTAATCGAGTTAATAAATGGAAGTTAAAATCTGTTTGCAAATAAGTAAATCTTTTCTAATGCCATAATGGTGAATACTTGGAAGTACGAATCTAAATGCTAGAGTCCATCTGAGTTCCATCATTTATATATTTTATTCAAAGCAGGTTATTGCATAAAAAAATTACCTTGCAAAATCCATTTCAATTACCTCAATTCGTCAAGCAACTTATCGCATAAAACTATCCTAAACTCATTCGCGTAAATCTAGACTAAACATGAATTTAAAATCAACCCAATATCGCATTAAAATTCACCCGACGCGATAACCGGATCTTCCCACTTACTCCGATTTTGCCACATCGCAATAGTGCGATTTAATTAGCGTCGTGTCGCGTCCGCTCTTCTTTTTTTTTGCGCACCGTCCTATGTTTAATTGATACGGGACGAGCTCGACTTCAACGCGTGGCGATTTTTATTGCGCTCGCGTATCCTAATTTCGAGGCAATTTCGTACTTTAGAATTCAGATCGTGCCGAATATTTCGCGATGCAAGGTAAAGAGCGAGAGAGACTTGATGCAATGAACCGTACGCCGTGTCCAAACGCATATATGGGCGATATATGTCGATAACCCGCGTTTTTAGATGTAGTGCGAGCGATCCTTGAACCGAATGCATCGTCGTCTCTTCGGAAAAAGCGACCCCCAAAAATAGAAGCGTTTCGAGAAGTCGCTCGTTCGAGCAAACGAGTACATTCGTCTGATGGGACGCCCTAATGAAGTAACGTATGAGGGTTATGTGCAGTGACTGCTAATTGAATTAGCCCTGATATGTCCTTTTTTAATGTATACGCGTAATTACGCAATATTTTTTTATATATGTGCTTTTTAACAATGTCCTTTGAAACATGTACGAGGGCGACCTGAAATGTTTTCGGAATCGACAGCAAAATGGTACTGGTGCGATTTTTATTTTCATTTTTCGATGTAGTTTCCTCGAAGATCGATACACTTTTTCCAACGGTGCTCCAGTCTCTTGAAGCTGTCGAAAAAGTACAATGTTTCGAGGTTTGCAAAATAGTCATCTGTAACTGCGATGACCTCCTCATTTGAGGTAAATCTCTTTCCTCCCAGTGATTTTTTCACGTTTGGGAAGAGAAAAAACTCCTCCGAAACGGTCACCCGATTTCCCGATTCATGCTCCGGTCTAAGCAAACACGGTACCTATCGCGCCGAAAGCTTTTTCATAAGCAAAATTTCGTGTAGGATATGGCCAACGCGTTTTTCTGAGATGCCTGTTGTCTTAGCTATCTCTTTCAATTTCAATCGACAATAGGCTAACACATCATGGATCTTGTCGACCGTTTCATCAATGGTAGCAGCTTTTGGGCGTCGTTCGTCACTTGTACTTACGTGGTCACGTTTGAACTTGCTCATCCAGAAGCTGTTGGTCGCCACTGATGGAGTACATCCGCCATGAACCTGTAGCAAAATATTTCCAATTTCCGTGGCCGTTTTCCCAGCCACCCAGAAGTGTTTTATCACCGCACGAAATTCGAATTTATGCATTTTTGTGAAACCGCCCGACCTGTTACACAAAAGACTCTTAAACAACAACTATTTTCAGTAGACCTCTGAAATTTTTACAGTTACCATAAAAACCTTAACCTTCGCACGCTATCTATTGCCGATTCTGGAAACATCTCAGGTTGCCCTCGTACTATAGAAAATTTGACAAAATTGATCCTGTCCTAGATTCTATCGCAATTGGGATGTCTTTGTGGTTCTTTTTAGGTATTTTAATTCTTATGATTGGTATAAGGTAGTAAAATATCTATGATCCGTACAAGTTTCATATATATTTGCTCCGTTTCGAATATCAAACCTCTATTTTTGCAATATGTAGTCCCATAAAAGTACAACCTCCTCGATAAAACCATATACTATTAACAATATATTTTGATAATTATGCCTTAACATAATCATCCTTGATAGTAGTGGTGGCTCGTGTTTAAAAGTGTAGGCGTGGCAAATTTTGTGAGTACTAAGTCACAAAATCTGTCTCCAAATCGTGAGTGTTTGCGTTTTTAAAAACGATTACGGCGCATCCTCACAGCTCACTAATTTGGCTTTTACGGTATACATTTTAAGAACGTTAGACCGAAAGCAGTTTCTAGATTATAAAACTGGGCTTGGCCCTGCAGTTGTTTCACTACCGGTACACAGGTTTATTCTGTTCTAGTAATGCATTCAGATACATTCTTACAAGTATTAAACCTAATACAAAAAAAAATAAAGCTTCGAGGTATCAGGCCATTTCTTTTAATGCACTTTTATCATTTTTATCAAATATCCATTAATTATTTGGAGCAGTGAATACATACACGCGAACCTAGAAAAATATCGAAATATACAGTAATTGTTGTAGCGTATTAATGGTCAGAGATGCTTGACCATTGGCTCGCATAAATCTATCTTAAGTTTAGCTTGAGACCAATGAATTATTTCATGATGCTATTGGTCAACTCGAAATATAAGAAAATGATAATACATCACAATAGTGAAACTGGATATTGTGAATTTCTCGACCCATCTACACGAACTAACAGTAATTTATCCGGTAAAAATAGCGCAGATTTTAATTCTAAAATAATTTTTATAAAAGGTGTAAAAGTATGAGACGTAATGCAGCAAAACGTCCCGCTAAAATGTATTGAGAGACGAATCTGGTCTCACAAATTTAATGCACAGATTTCTTACTAGTGCAAGACACGTATTATAAAGGTAACACTCTTTATATCATTCAGTTTGTGTTAAACCCTTCTAGAATTTATTTTATAAATTACTAGAAGCGCTACATATTCGGTGTAACCTTGAAGATTCTCGTTAGACGGGTTAAATCGATTGCCAGAAGCTGTACGAAGACAAGCAAAAGGGAGAGAAGGCGAGAATCTTCTTTAATTGGTTACACATTTCGAGCTTTTCTAAACACATGTCGGCACTAAAAATCGGGTGCGTGATGTGTTTAGAACCGAATTGTGTTTGTTTCCATTCGCTTAAGTAAATAAAGAGTCAAGTTTTGGCCTTTATCCCCGCCATCAAAAGAAAAATTGTGTCCCGCCTTTATAAACACGTATAAAAGTTAACACTCGGTTTATTATCTTGCCAGACGCGATTTAATAAAAGATGTATAAAGTGGACATAATGGCGAACATGTTTATTATTGTCTCTTACACATACACACATCACCACCACTAGTTTAAGTATTCGTAGTGATAAACTATAAATTGCTTAAAATTACATCCGTTTTTACAAATATCTCTAATTTACGTATGTAAATATAGGATATAGTTTTCATTCATCGATAGCATCGGAAATGAAGGATATACGACACATTCCTACAAACATTCTACATTAAGTATTTGTGGTGACATATTTATCTAATCTTCTGGTAAATATTCTTATCTGGTGATGTATGTGGTTTGCTGCGCTTCCTTATAGTTATGTAGTTCTCATATTTCTGTTAAATGATACAGAAACTATAATATATCTATTTATACTCATGCTATGTATGAATATAAGATATTTTGTAATTGAGCTGATTCCCGTTAATATGAATAGTAAGCGGTAATAATATATGTAACATTTTTACTCATTCCTTTCTTGTACTATGGGTATTTTCATAGTAATAACATGCCTTTGCTGATAGTTCGCAACATGTTCTATCTAAATCAAGAGAAACATAATTCAACCACAGCCAGAAAATGTACTAACAGTAAAATTAAAACTTAGAAGGAGATCTCTTAGTAGCATTATAACTAAAGAACAAAGGTAACAATGGAGAGGAAATAGGCATCATTCAAAATTTTGTACTGTCTTCGTATCCCAAACTTTTAGAATTTTTGTAAGGGATGCTGTAAACATGTTGACACATCCTCCTTTAAATTTGTAAATTTCCTCGCCACATCTTGGTCACAACATCTTGCTTTCTATCGGTAGTTTGCGATCTGCTACGAATATGCTTAATTCATACGAAGGCGACATGAAATATTTCCGAAATCGACAAAAAAAAACACGGTATTGGTGTGGTTTCTTATTTTTAGTTTTCGATGTAATATCCTAGATCAATACACTTTTTCAAACGATGCTCCAATCTCCTCAAGCCGTCGAAAAAGTAGGATGTTTCGAGGTATGCAAAATAGCCATCTGTAGCGGCGATGACCTCCTCATTTCAGGCAAATCGCTTTCCTCCTAGTGATTTTTTCAGGTTCGAGAATAGGAAAAAGTCACTGGGGAGTAGGTCATCAGATTTCGTGTTAACTCCAGCGTGAGCAAACGCGGTATCCATCGTGCCAAAAGCTTCTTCATACCCAAAATTTCGTGTAGGATATGGCCAACAGACGCCTGTTGTCTTTTTCAGTTTTAACCAACGAATCATGAATCTTGTCCACCATTTCATCGTTGGTAGCGCTTTTTGGGCGTCCACTGCGTGGTTCGTCACTTGTGCTTGTGCGGCCACGTTTAAACTCGCTCACCCAGAAGCTGATGGTCGAGAATGATGGAGTACATCCGCCATGAACCTCTAGCAAAATATTTCGAACTTCTGTGGCCGTTTTCCCAGCCATCCACAAGTGCTTTATCACTGCACGAAATTCTATTTTATTTATTTTAAACAAAAACTATTGACATTAGACGTCTGAAATTTTGACAGTTGCCATAAAAGAGGTTGCCGTTGTCGACCAATGAATCCATTCTTGCGCCCTCTCTTGCTGATTGCGGATATATTTCAGGTTCTCCTTGTATTTGTTTGCACATTTTGTCCATCGACCTTCTGTCATTCTGTCGACGTGCTCTAAAACCATCGTCAAGATATGAGCAGAATATATATTCAAGCTTAAAAAAGCTTAATATTCTGAATTTTGGCGTACAAGGGCGCAACAAAGATATAATCTGAGTTAGTGTAAATGGCTTTTCAAGAAAACTAAAGTCTTTTTCCACCTAAATAGATGACAAAGGAGTGTAATGCGGCCTGGCTATTCTTCCCATGAAATACGTAAACAGTATCGTCGATAACAATGTATAGTTGTTAACAAAACCCATTAATACGATAACTTGTTTTCAAGATTTTCTTCAAGGTACAAACTTTGATGGTTTAACATAAAATGATGATTCGTCAAATCAAGCTTTTTAAAAGAAATTCTTCTCTAGTTAACTGGCGTGTCTTTAATGTGCGACATACAGCGCATAGGGCATCACTTTCTAAACGTTATTTTGCATATTAAATTTATATATACTCAATACAGGGACCAGTTGTCTAGTGCATAATGTGCTTAACTATTAGTTTCGAGATTCCGGACTCGAACCCCGGAGCTGTTGCTCCTCAGAATTGAATTTTTTGTAATTCTCCCTATCCCATTGTAAATCCTGAGGGCGAATATTTTAAGATGCACCGCGGTCACATGCCCCCTGTAATTGGCGAAACTTGTTACGGCATGTGAAAGCATAAATTATTATTGTTATTAGTACAATTGACTCCTGGGGTCTCATACCATTGACTGTTCGAACATTTCCATGTTCCTATCTTCGCAGTGGTTTATTAGTTATGGCTTGTTCATTAGTAGAATAGATACAAGTAATTTTGGTTGATTTGTTTTGCAGAATTTAGGTGCAAGCAAATCTTAGGCATGAAGATATTTATCCGAGTTTGCGTACTTAAGGGGTCAGTCGTAGAACAGGGAGCAACAGTAAACGCTGTTTTTCTGTGTCGCTTAGGATTTCGCCTATTAGATGAGACTGAAATTGGTATACTTGTGTTCCTTTTCTATGTTTATTGAATGATAAAATTGAATGGGAAATAAAGAAGAAATTTTTATTACTATTTTTATTATATTTAACAGCTCGGTGGTCCAGTGGTAGAGAATCTGTATCTGAATTTGTAACTCAGGTATCGTGCACTCAAACCTGCGTTTGTCAATGTAGTAGGTAGTGCATCTTCAAACTTGTTCAGAAAATAATTAACGGTACTTCATCTTTTACGGCAAGGGAATAAAATAATAAGGCCATGAAACACTTTACACACACAAATGTCCTATGACCTAAGACTCCTGCGATTATGACATGCTAAATAACTTATAACCCTCTTGAACCTGACCATACTCAAAAAATGAAAAAGATTATACCTGAATTGTTTTAAAGAAGAGTAATATACAGGGTACGTTTAGATACTTTCACACACGTTTGTACAACGAGGTTCGGATATTGAGAGCGTCGTGTGTGCATCGCAGTACTCGTGGGCTCATAACCTGTAACAACCAGGAACACGCAAGCATAAAAAACTTAACTCTAAGTAAAGAATAGAGCAGAGAAATCAACACCAGCATAAATCCACAAAATCTTGAGTCAAACATGAACGTCAGAATTAAAAAAAGTCTCTAGTAAATTGTATGTGTATACATGATACAGCTATTCAATCAAACTCGCATACATACACGCAGACTGCATACACTGCAATAACACAGCTGTTGATGTTATAGAAACTACAAAATAACACTGTCCACGCTTCAAAAGGCATGTCTAAGAGTTCAATCTACATGTACGAATATTTCGGTTGTAAATAATAAAGAGATTTTTATTTATGTTAAATATCCTTAACATTTTCTGTCTCGTATCTGCGAAAGGAACTTTTGCAAAATATTTTGGATTTAAGTCCAATAAAATTAAATCTTTCCATTTTTTATACTTTTTTATTTTATTTCATGGACACACTGTATAGTGGACTAAAAGGAATGTCCTTTTTTTTCTATAACTTTCTATTATTGCTGCATCTTTAAACATCAATTTACGATAAATGCCATCGCCCTATTTTCGAACAGAAACCTTAATAACAGAAGAAAGCCCGTTGAATCACAAAAAGGACACTATTATCGTTACTACTACAGTGCTTATCTCCCAAAAGAACAATACCACCTACGTTGCTGCGTAGAACTCCAATCTCTATCACATACCTTATTTTATCTTCCAATTATAGGTGCAATAAAAAATTATTACTATTACTACGGAATGCGACTCCAATTCTTCCCGTGAAAGAGGTTCCATAATATACGTATATAGACACATTTCACTTTAATATATCGCTCCGAATCGTTTTAAACTGTCAAGATATCTTTAAACGTTGGATTAACGTTATTAATTTTACAATCTTACGATGTATACATCTATTATAGATGAAAGATTAAAATTTCCTTTTCGACGGAAAGAATCGCGTGTATAATAGTCGAAACGAGGCTCACGTTCAAGAAGCGTACCGCGTTCTCGCATCTTCGTTGAAATAAACAACGTTTCATTGCCAATATGCAAATTGACTCTTTTCGAAACTCTGTTTAATTCAAGTAAGAGTAAATTTATGGACCGTTATCCGCTAGAAAAAGGCTCACTATCCGAGGCCGTTTAGGATTTTATTCCATTTGTTCGGATGGAACGAGAGAATTTGAGATGAGAGGTTCGCAACGGAAAGACTTTCCGGGGCCATCCACTTGATACTCCTGTATGAATATGATATCATGTTCGGTGAGGTGGATTTAACTGATTTGATTTTTGTTATCTTTAGTTTATACCATTTCATTTGTCGTAGCTATTTTTATTTAAAAAGGGCTAACTGTTTAAATATGCGGTCACCTTTCCCTACAACGCCTCTTCAATATGTTTGTAGATACATATGTGTACCTTGTCCCTTGTACGTACAAAATTATAAACACGTATCCCTTTGTACTTTAGCTTACAACTTCAGTGATTCATTTACGCTGTTACTTACTTTCTTTTAATGCTGACAGTATTTTGAACTAATGCTTTGTAAATATTTCTATTTACTACCATTTTTACCAGGCGTCAGTACAGAATTAATATTTAATTACCGCGAAGGAAGTAAATAATACCCTACTATCAACATTTAGCTTTTAATATTAATAATATATCTTTATTGCTCAATAGAAAAATCTAAGGCAAGAGCAACCTTTTTTGTGGCAGCTGTCAAAATTTCAGACGTCTACTGTAAATAGTTATTGTTTAAGAGTGTGTTTTATGTAGCAAGTCAGGCGGTTTCGCAAAAATGTATAAAATCGAATTTCGTGTAGTGATAAGACACTTCTGGATGTCGGGGAAAACGGCCACGGAAATTCAAAATATTTTGCTAGAGGTTCATGGCGAATGTACTCCATCATTTTCGACCATCAGCTTCTGGATGAGCGAGTTCAAACGTGGCCGAACAAGCACAAGTGACGAACTACACAGTGGACGCCCAAAATCCGCTACCAACGACAAAATGGTCGACAATATTCATGATGTCCTCTTAGCCGATCGCCGATTGAAGCTGAAAAAGATAAGAGAGACAACAGACATCTCAGATGAACGCGTTGACCATATCCCACACGAAATTTTTGGTATGAAAAAGCTTTCGGCGAGATTGGTACCGAATTTGCTCACACCAGAGCAAAAACGAAGTCGGATGACCGTTTGGGAGGAGTGTCTGGCCAGGATGCAATGCAATCCAAGGGACTTCTGCATGCGTTTCGTAACTGTGGATGAGACTTGGATCCATCACTACATAGACTATGGCGACCATTTTTTGGGATTGCCAAGGTGCCATCGACTATTTGCAGAAGGGAAGGACGATCACGGGGTAATACTACAGCGATTTATTGACCCGATTCTTTGCAGTATTGAAGGAGAAATTGCCTCGTTTGCAGCGGAGCAAATGCTTTCCTACTACGACAATTGACTGGCTCATTCATCCCGCATCGTAGTCTCCAAATTGAAGGAGTTGTGCTTCGAATTAGTCTCTCATCCTCCATATTCACAGACTTTTTTCTATTCCTAAACCCGAAAAAATAACTGGGAGGAAAGTGATTTGCCTCAAATGAGGAGGCCATGGCCGCTACAGATGGTTATTTGGCAGACCTCGGAACATCCTACTTTTCCGACAGCTGAAAGAGGCTGGAGCACCGCTTGGAAAAGTGTATTGGTCTACGAGGAGACTACGTCGAAAAATAAAAATAAAAAACCAGACCTATACCGTGTTTTTCTTGTCGAGAAATAATTCTAGTAATTTCAATAGAGGCGAAAAATGAATACCTATACAACTTTGGCCAATTGTATTAGACACCCTTCACTTTTATAGATATCGACCAAATAATAAGAATAAAACTACAAGAACGAAAATGTATATAACGATAATTTATTTATAAATTACGAGAATCGTCACACAAATTATTCAGTGTTTCGTGAACACATTGGACTGTCATTGTCAACCAAGTCATCGACTGAATTGTAAAGATAAGTATGTCAGCATGCATTTCGTACGCAGGCTTAACGAGTTCTTAGTTACCGGGTTTTACAACCTATTAGCAGCTGTGGATATATTGTATATTTTGGAAAAGGAGGAAACGAAAAGAAACTGTATGTTTAAGAAGATATTATGGTAGTAAAGCGGTCGGATATACCCGAAGTCAGGATATATCCGTATGGTTACTATGTGTATGAATGCGTGTTGATAGATTTTTTAATCGATTTCTGATTAGAATACGCTAAAATAGTAAGCTCATTATTTTTAATATTGATAGTAACCAAGCTGTACGCTACTGCGAAAGCACTTGTTTCTGCAGCTTTAATAGAGAATTACCCGCAGTTGCACACTCGGGTCTTGTAGATTTATTAATAATATGCCTTGTTAAATATACGGTATCTTTTCGTTTCCTCTTTGCCGAAAAGATACATTATACCCGGAATTCCTAAGAGGTTGTAAAAGCTGGTAATTACGAATTTATTAAGGCTGCATGGGAAATATTACATACTGATATATGTATATGTAGTTACAATTCAGTCGGTAACTCGGTTGACAATGAGAGTCGATGTGCTCTCGTAATGCTGCGTTCTGAATAAATTATTAATTTCTGTGATGTGGAGTTTACTACAATACATGTGAATTACAGAAACATACAGTCCTTGCAATAAATTCGCAATTTTATTGCCTTGCTTCATCCACTTTGCAATCTTAACGTGTTGGGTTAGTAGTTGTGGGTATTGTGTGTATCTGTTTCATGGTTCTTTCATGGAGTATCCTGGCGTGGTCTGAAGATGTGCAAAGCAGCTGCACGAAATGGGTAGCCGTTATTTGAATAAATTTTGAGATACTGGGAGATTGCTGCCTTTCTTCGTTTTCCTAGATATTAATATGAACTTACATCGAATCAATAACCTTTATATGTATTAAATTTATATAATTGTCTTGACAACGTCGATGTTAAATCCCAACCTTACCTCTAAGGTTCTTTGTTACCATTACAATTACAATTATTAAAACGTCAATATTAAATACTTCCTGAAGTATAATCGAGTGGATACTTTAAATGGTTACCATGATGAAATTATTGAGAACAATATGGGATAAAAGAAAAGAGGAAATATTTTTAATCTCGAAATAAGACACCTGCTGATCAAAAAAAAAATCACAACATTGTGTTATATAGTAATCAAATCGAAGAGATACACACATACGCGTTTATTTTAAGCGATCTACGAGTCATTCAACTTCTCGCTATTGTTGTTGCTTAAAACATTCGTCGTGAATGGATCTACCCACATTTGTTCATTCATATTTATGTCTTATGTATGTATAACTGCTGCTCTCTCTGTATGTGGAGTAACCCGGTGCGTTATGTGGGTCGATATTATAGGTCTACGATTTACGGAGCAGTTTTACTGCTTGCTCTTATATATGGAGCAGATTTTTCGATTTGACAGCCACTCTTCGGATACAGAAGGCGAATGGTGCAACGTCTGGAAGTGAAAAAGTTATTCGCGTTCGAAAGCTGTCAGGTTTTCTCGGAAAAGCTCTGCTTAAAATGTAAGACTAATGGAAGCATTGTAGACAAGCGTTATGTATGCCAGTGTACGCATGTAACTGTTGACGTCCTACGTAACGGATGCCCGGAGAAAATGTAGTATAAGTGCGATTCTAAATATAGCGCTTTATTGTGGAATGGACTAAGTAAATCAAATGGACAGCATACAACAAATTTCTGAAGCGTAAAATCAATTTAATTTTGATTTAATAAGGATAATAGACCAAACTGAAGGAAATCTGATTCTGTGTTGCTTTTATAACGCAATGCACGAGTTCTGCATGTTTGCAATTCTCCGTTAAGTTTCTTTACACGACATCTGATCATTGCCGCCATCACGACCAGGTACACTACCGCTCAAAAGTGTTTAGGCACTCTCAGTGACAGCAAAAATGTGTAAAAACACAGCAAAAATGTTAATAATATTTATTTTTTATGTACAGATACATGTACATGAATAAAAATATATTAATTAAATGTGAAAATTAAAACGTGTAATTTAAGTTCTGCTTTCATTTATGTGACCTCCTCTTGATTTAATAATTGCAGCATACAATCGATGGATTCTCGCAATAAGTTTTGCCAGAGTTTCTTGTGTTATTGAGGCCCAACTCGATTGCAATTTGTTCCACACGTCAGTAGCTGATGTCGGAGCCGATTTCCGTACTTCCCGATCTAGTTCTTCCCATAGTAACTCAAATGGATTCAAGTCGGGACTCTGGGGAGGCCACTCCATAATTTTGAGAGTTCCTTCCTCTTCTAAATGGCATAAATAGTCTTTACATAATTTGGAGGAATGTTTTGGGTCATTATCTTGATGGAGGATAAAATTTTGACCCAAAAGTCGAATTGAGTGGTTCTCCAAAATTTCGGTAGCCTTCTTTTTTTAATATACCGACAATTTTCACAATGTCCCCTGCACTAGTGCCAGCAAAACAGCCCCAAATGATGATAGAATCTCCACCATGCTTCACGGTAGCAGCAATACACTCTTCTCTGGCACGTTCACCCACAGATCTTTTTATGAATATGCGTCTTCGGGTTCCGAACAGCTCAAATTTGGACTCATCCGTCCATAGGACGTTGTTCCACTCTTCTATGGTCCAGTGTTGGTGTTCACGAGCCGATTTAAGTCGCTTTTGCTTGTTTTGTTTGCGTAGTAATGGCTTTTTCATCGCAATACGTCCATGGAAACCGGCTTTCTGTAGGCGAAGTTTGACTGTAGAAACACTGACTAGTTTTTGGCGACCAACATTTAATTCTGCGTTGATTTCCGGGGCTGTTTTGCATCTATTTAACTTGCTGGTAACCACTATTCTGCGATCATCTGCAGATGTTGTCGCTTTTGGCCTTCCACTCTGTCTTTTATTAAGAAAACTGCTTTTACGTTATAGTCAACCGTAGCGTGGTGTATTTTCATTTTTTTGGCAATTTGTCGATTACTTATACCACTTTTATGGTAAGCTGTTATAAGCACACGTGTTTCCGTACTAATTTCTCTTCGCAGAGGCATTTTAAAAAATTGTCACACGATATTTCGCTCACGACGTGAATAGAGTAAATACCACACTGCAACTGACCATAGGTTACAGATTTCACTATAATCTTCTAGGAAGGTAATTTAAACATCATTACCTACAATCTAACAGATGACTAAATTTACCCAGTAAATTCAGAGGGATTGTTATTGTAATTGCACCGCAATAAACAGTTTATGGTAATCCGACCAAGTGCAGGTAAATGATAGTAAACCTTATGCGATATAATGGGTTCTATCTTACTGAACTACATTTTAAATACGTATTTCATTTTATTACAATGTGTTTTTGTAAACATAATACTATATGAATAATCCATGGAAACAGGGGTGGCTAAATACTTTTGAGCGGTAGTGTATATACATACATATATACATTCTCACCTTTACATTACGCAACCTAACGACAAATTGTGACTTTCGATTGAGGATTATTATCTAAAATTTGTTGCGTAACAGCCAAAATTTGATGCATTGGCCTTTTAGATGGTAAATAACATACATAGTTACAGCAAGACACTTTATTTACATTGTTGTTATCTTTCAATAGCATGCAAGAAGTATATGCCTGTCATTATAAAAAAAATATAGAATTAGAATAATTCTTGTATGATGTGGTATACAAAATTAAAATATAGTTTAAACAATACTCTTTGGGGTGGGAGCAGGCCACCCGAAAGTATATTCTGTATTAATAAATGCTTTAGTTTCGAAATAATACAACAGCCAGAATTTGAAATTTTGAATTGGTCTCTTAGATGGTTAATACATAAAGACAGCATGACACTCTATTATGTATTACTGTTACCTTTCAGTAGTATACAAAAGGTATATGCCTGTCACTATAAACAAAAATGGTAAATTAGAATAATTATTGTATGATGCGGAATACGAAATTAAAAGATAGCTTAAACAAATACATTAAGAATGACATATAATACAAACTAGTGTTACTCTACTGTCCACATGAAGTACGCAACTTATACAGGGTGTATGACGACTAGTTTGAGTTAAAGAAATATAGAAACATAAGAGTTGCGTTTTGAAATTTGGAAGGTTAGGTTCTTTCGATTTAAAATGTTTTCAAAGAACAGAAAATTACTAACGCCATCCCTTGAAACAATATACAGTGTGAAAGCTGCATATCCCTTCGACAAAACGAGACCGCGAACATTAAAATCGATCCATCAAGTGGAAGTTATACCGCTTAAAGTGAGAGTACTTTTTATGGATTCGTTATAATCATATGGTCGAACAACGAGCTAATATTAAATTTTGTTTCAACTTCGGTAAAAGAAACATTTTGAATTAATTATTAATTAATAAATTAGAAATCAGTTTATGTTTAAGTTTTCGCAGGCGACCCAAGGACAGGCTGCCCAAGAAACAAAAAGCGGAAAGAGTTGGTCAAAATAGTGCTTGAAATTATCGCATACGATGCGAATTCGACTGTGAAATGGATAGCGGAGGAATTAAATTTTACCAAAGAGATGATTCATGAAATTTTGACGAAAGATTTGAACAGAAAAGTCTGTGCTCGATTTGTAACTTTCTGCTGATTGTTCTACAGATATGTGTGAATTTATTCTGTTTTTTTTGTCTTTGTTTCGATCATAAGGTATATCGCAGCCTAAATACTTAAAGTTTTTCACCTGTTCCAGTACATGACTATTTCTGTCCTAATTGGATATTTACCCAGGAAAGCCATAGTTTTGGCAAATTATTTGTAGTGTATATGTCCCTTTCTGTAGATCATCCTCTGTGTCTGTTAGAAGTACTAAGTCGTCAGCGTATAAGAAAGAATTTAGGGTGGTGTTCTCGTCTAAACGTATTCCTTTAGGCTATTTCTTTTCCCAATCCTTTATAAAAACGTCAATGTGACATAATGTTGGTCACACACAGGAGTCTTGCCTAACTTCCTTGCTTCATAGAAAACCTTCTCGAAGTCTATAAACCCTATGTGTGTTTCTCTGTTGTATTACCTGTGCTTTTCTATAATTTGTTGTAGAGTGAATATTCCATCTGTGGTTGATCTGCCTTTTCTAAAACCCATTTGTTCCTCTTCTATTAGTTCTTCTGCTATGATTTTCAATTTCAGGATTGTTTCATATCCTAGCGCAAAGTCTATTAGCGATGTCTAATAAGCTGATTCCTCGGTAATTTTGTGGGTTATTCTTATCGCCTTTTGTAAACAACGAGACTACTTTCGCTCTTTTCCAATCATGAGGGATAATAATATTTTTCCATACCGGTCGCTTTTCTGTTTTTAGTAGCCCTTAAGTCTTTTATCAGTTCAGTTAAATCTACGAGGGGAGACCCAGAAGTTCGTGGAAAGGGTTTTAAATAAAATAAAACAATAAATCTATTTTTTCTTTTCAATATAATCACCCCTAAGCACAATACATTTAAGTCCTTTTTTAAATTGCGAAACAAATAAAAATCACTACGTGCCAGGTCTGGACTGTAGGGTGGATGGACTATTGATTGAAAGCCATGCTTGCGCAGAGCAGCCATTGCAACTTTGCTCTTGTGCACCGGCGCATTGTCTTGCAAGACCAACACACCCTTGGTCAATTTTCCTCGACGTTCTTCCTTGATGGCCTCCTTTAATTTTTCTAATATCGCTGCGTAATATTCTCCAGTTATGCTCCTACCTTTTCCTTTGTAATCAATCAATATCCCCTCACAATCCCAAAAAACAGTAGCCATCAACTTTCCAGCCGATTATGACACTTTGAATTTCTTTGGCGGTGGTGTCCCCTGGTGAACCCAAGTTTCATCTCCGGTAACAATCCGCTCCAAAATCTATGCAGGTTTGTCTCCACGCAGCTCCAGCAGCGGCGTGAGCATTCTCGGTACCCATCTTGCACTGACTTTTGTCATACCCAGGTGGTCATGTAGGATACGCAAAATGGTGGTATCTGATACTCCAACTAATGCAGATAATTGTCTTTTCTTCAAACGGGCATCTTGCAGTAGAAATTTTTGCACTTTTTCGACGATGTCTGATGTGGTGGCCTCAACTGGCCGTCCTGAGGGGGGTCGTCTTCAATCGACTCCCGACCATGTTTAGAAAGACCATGCCACTTATAAATCATTGATTTACTAGGGCACTGTTCCCCATAAACGGTTTCCATTTCATTCAATATGGTTTGAGCGTTCTTCCCTTGCTTTGTAAGGAACTTTATCGCAGCACGGTGTTCAATTTCCTCCATAGTTTCAGTTTTCTTCCGGATTGACTTGTTTAGCAGGCAACTATTCGTAAACGACTGACGCTATGGGGCTGCAACTTAACTTATATACTAATGATGAGTCGCCAATCAGAATGACACCTAGCGAGCGCCCCTATCCCCACTCCATCCTCTCCATTCCACGAACTTCTGGACCTCCCCTCGTATTGTTTCGTTAATAGTTTCCTTGTACCAGAGCTGTTCATAATGTTTTATCCAGCTCTCCCCGTCTATGTTGCTTTATAAGACTGGCTTATAAAGTCACACCTTATAATGTTACAAAAATAGAGGGTCCTCTATCATCTCATTGATTATAATATTACAATTTTTTTTTTGTTATTTTATGATGGTAATGTGGCAGATGGGTTTTAACTCCTTAGTATCATAAAAAACAGCAATTGTTATTTGTCGTTTGTTATATTATTGGTTACTTAATCCAATCCAATAATATGAATGCTTTGTTTTACGCAATACTTAACCGCAGAAGTTTCTCAGCGCTTCCCAAGGAGATCTAGAACGTTTAGACCATTTCGAACAGCGTACATTGTTGAGAATAGAAGTAAAGTTAAACGGAACGCGTGGATATCGTAGGATAATCTGTGAGAATCAGCAAGATATAACAGTATTACGCAGAGTTCGCTTAGCGATTCATTCTTAATATAAGCGCATAATTCCATAATAAATTTTATTACGCGCTGATACTGTTAAGTGGCATACTTGGAATTAGTAACATGCAGTGGATTTTTTCGATTAGTGATTATTAATGATCCGCGTAAAGAGAAATGCATGAATAATTTGTTTACGACATATTTGATTCGATTTTTCAAAGCGAAACCAACGCTATGTATTGGAAAGGAGGAATTTTTGATATTTCTGCAATGTTACTTTTATATGCATTACATAAAAGTGCACCGAGTGCACCTCTAATTAATAATATATATCTTACCGGCAAGAATTGGTTTAAATATTTTAAGGTTTCTGTAAAGTACTTAATCTGTTCACTATGGTAGTGAAATCGCGTATGATTCCTGATGTTTTCGTAATGTATGGGGAACTAAATAAGACTGTAGTTGAGAAAAAAGTAAACTAAGTATTTATGCACTATTATAATCAAATATGACGCTCTTTTGATGCCAACTAGGATTTGTTTTTTAAATAAGAGAGTTGCTGTTTCTACCTCCACCATTGTAACAACTGTTTGGGTATCTACTATGAAATGATGACAAAATTTCGATTGTAGACTTTGTTTTTCACCTACAAATGGATGGTTTTACTAACCCTTTAACTGTTGAAAAACCAAATGGTACTTCCATATAGAGGTATACAAGGGATGTCTTTAAAGTTTTGCATACTGCGACATAGAGGGCGCCATCGATCAAACTTCAGTACTAAAAATTAACCTCCATCTTTAGTTAATCTAAATCCAAAATTTCAGTAGTAGTGTTATAGCTGAAGAACTGTCAAAGTTCACAAGTTAGTTGCAAGATGGAATTAAGCAGAGAACATTTTCGTGCAATAATTCTCTATAATTTTCTAAGACAATTATCTCAATCATTGAAGCTTACAAATACCTCAATCTTTGCGTGAAGAATTTTCTGTAAAAAAAATTAGTTTCCAGTTGGATGCCGCATCTGTTGATCGAAGAACAAGGAGCAGCTGGGGTGAATTGGTGTCAAAAATCTCTGGACCGCTACAACGGCAGAAACTCTAAAAAGTGTAGAACATAGTCATTGGCGTCAAATATTGCTGTCTATATGTTGTGATGGATGTTTTCGCGGTCACCGTCTGTGGAATGATATTCCAGGGTTTCTGACCAGAAAGGGAACGTTTCGACTAGATTGACGTTTCGACGAGATGTCACTCATCTTCTGGACGCTCTTCTTTCGGTTAGCCATCGCAGATGAATTCTATATACATATATAATCTATTAACCTACTACCATATAAATACTGACGGAAATTATGTTTCTTTTAGACCTTTACAAACTTCCTGCACTGTTTCCTATCCTTTGCCAACTTCGCTGCTTCAGTCCATGTTTTACCCTTCCTTTCCAGAATTTTTACTATGACATTGTCTTAAGTCTGCTTTGGTCTTCCTCTTCTCTTATTTTTTGCACTATTTGGTTTCCATATTCTTCTAGATTGTCTTCCATTATCCATTCTTTGCAGATGCCCCACAATTCCAGTTGTCTCTGCTCAATAAATTCCAGCTCTGGATTAATTTCTGAATCTTCCATATTATTTTAACCCACTTTCTGACCCCTCTAACTCTTCCCAGATACTTTATTTCCATGGCTTCTTTGTTTTTGGCTTAGTATCCATGATTCTCAGCCAAACGTTAATATCGGTCGATAAGTAACTTATACACTTTCATTTTAGTTTTCCAAAAGATTTCTTTGTTGTTTATAAATTTAGTATATATAGCGTAGTGTAATTTATTTTGTTTCTCAATTCTTTTATTGATGTCTGCTTCTTGCGTCCCACTCATGTCACTCCTAGGCATTGTAACCTTTTTACTTGTTCGACTTCCGTTCCTTCGATTCGAATTCTAATTTGTACTGGTTCTTCTCCCATTGTCATTACTTTAGTTTTATTTTTGTTCATCTTCATTCCAGTCTTTAAATTTTTTTGTAAATCTTTTTCAGTTTTTGTCATAACCACTACATCGTCTGCAAGCACTCCTTTAGATACTTCGACTCGTTGTAAGCTAATATACCCTACTAAAAATTTTTTACTATTGTTTGTACATTTCTTGATTACTTCGTCAATATATGTACGTGATGAACAATATTGGCCTTAGGCTTCTTCCTTGCCTCAATCCTTCTGTTATTCTAAACGTTTCTGGTACTGAGTTATTTGGGTTCACAGCGCTTATATTACGGTTATATATCATTTGTAACAGCTTATTACTTTATTATTCACACCCCTAATCCTTAGAATATTCCATTAAATTTTTTCTTGGTATTTTATAGAATGCTTTCTCTAAATCTATAAATCGCAGGAATATTTTCTTCTTTTCTTGCGAAGCTTTTTATATTATTTGCTTTATAGAGAAAACGTGGTCTTGTATGCTTTTCCCTATATGAATCCGTTCCAGGATTCGTCGTATGCGTCTTTAGTATTTTTATGGTTGAACTTAATATGAATATACCTCTATAACTATTGCTATCTCCCTTATTGCCCTTGTTCTTATATATTGACACAATTAATGCCTTTTTTCAGTCGTCTAGTACCTCTTCTTCTTTCCATATCTCTCTAAATATCTCTCTTCCACTCCAACCCATATTTTTGATCATTTCTATTGTTATTTTATCACATACTGGTGCCCTTTTTCTGTTTATCTATTGTTTTTACCAATTCTTCCATGCTGATTTCTTTTCCTTTCCTCTGATTTGCTGCTTGCTATTCGTTCGTATTTTCTTCTTCTATTTCCTCATTTAATAATTCCCGAAAGTAGTGCTTCCACCTGTCCTGTTTTATTTTCTCTTGTCGTATTGATTTCAGGAATCCATAAAACATCTTTTAATTTTCTTTATTATTGTGCTCCATCTTTTCTCCAAATTTCCTCCATGTTTTATTTTCTCCTCTATTACCAGTTTTCTTACTTTTATTCTTTCATCTTCGTACTTACTCATACGAGTCGAAAAATAAACGCCAGTCGTCTGTTTAAGTGCTAAAAAGTTAAGAAAAGTCGACAAAAGTCATCCGTTCTCGAAATCTCTCCAAAAAGATGGTTGTAACTCGAAAGCAGATCATGTAGCAACAATTTCTCTACAAAATCAAACCCTGAGCGACGAATCATCTTCCATTAAGACAATGTAAGTTCGCACACAGCACGCAAGACAAGTGAATTTTTAACGTAACAAAACGTCGAATTGGTAGACCATCCTTCGTACAGTACCAACGATTTCTTTGCCTTTCCGAAAATAAAGCGCGGACTGCGTGGTCAAAGATTCCAGTAGTAGGAGTAGTCAATTCTTTCAACAACGCAATTTTGACAGTACCAATAAACAAGTAGCATAGCTGCCTCCGGAGTTGTTTCGGGAGTATGCAAAGATGCATTAATCTTCATGGAGAATACTTCGAGAAACAATAAAGTATTTAAAAGCTATCTACTGTGTTATTCCAGCTCTACATACAAAACTTAAAAGACAGCTCTCGTATCATTCAATTTTTTTGTTTGTTTGGAAAAATAGCCTTTGATTGGAACCATCTCTTACAATTTACGATATTCTAACCGCAGGCACACTAACTGTAGTAACAAGACAGGTTGTGTAGTAATATACATATACTACTCTCGTTTGCTACAAACAGCACCTGACGACGACAGCAATTTTTTCGAAACGTCGGATAGATATAACATTATACCAGCAACTATACTACTAAAAATAGTCCTATCATTATATTAAAAGGAAAACTGAAAAGCAGTGTCCAAATTTGTAGAAACACTTTTATACGCGAATTTGGATATTTTTCAACCTCGACTTTCTCACGTCTTAAGCGCTATCTCACATTTCGCTTAGTAAACCATTTACGGTTTCTAATTATTGTTGTGTACTTAAATTTTAACACACATATTTGTTACATATATAAGCGTATTCGTACCTCTACGGTACGAAGGATTAATAACCTTGCGCTAGCAGTACTACGGCTCTTCGTCTTGCGCTAAGCTTTAATTAAAACAGAGCGCGAATTTTAGGTTAGTTAATAGAAGTGCACGATCCTCCGCGCCCGTTCTACGATCTTACGTAACGGGATCTTACGGCGAAAATAGTACTTCGCACGTTTTCTTAATTAAGAAATTTTTTTGTCGCAGGTGCGAATGCAAACCGTACGGAATATAAAGAAAGAATTCTTACGTCGTCATCGAGAAGACACGCTGTCGTGAAACGAAAGTAATTATACGTGTTGTACATGATGTATTTTATAGCTGTAATAACAGTAAAAGCAATAACGGCGTGAATTTTACGCGATTCTATCATCAACACAATTAATTAAGTTCTGTTTAAGAGGTACGTGGAAAGATTGTCGAATCATGTAAGTTGCGTACACTTCCAAAAAGAATTTAGGACTTCGTTTTACCAGTTAAAGATGAACTTTTAACATGGCTTTTATTTTCATAATTATTTTTATGCAGTTTCTTAAAGAAGGACTATTCCAAAGATCAAGATGTCCTAACTATGGATCAAAATCGAATTTTAGAGGACACAAATATATACAACATTGTGGGAATTAATATGAAGACAAGTGATAATTACAAAATAAACATGTTTCGACCTGAAGTTTGTATGTTTTTCATAGTTTTATGAAATTTGCGAATCTCGAAACCATATTTGAATTACAACCTCAATTCTACTTTTATTGAGCAGTCTATTCTACGAAGCCTAGCCTTTTCAATGGCCCACAAATTTTTAATACGATTTAAAGCCAGTAAGTTTTCCGGCCAGATGTTTACAATATTTCATCATGATTGCCATCAGCTTTTCTTAGTTCTGCTTTCAATTTTAGTTTCAATAAATCTCTATATTTTTGGGAGTTCAGTATGCGTTTGATTGGCAAAAGAGCTTCAGTAACAAGACATCGTCTTTAGCGAGTGTTTGTCGGTTTGATCAATATGAAATAAGTGTTTCATTGTCACTTGTCCTAGCAAAACGAGACTGTCGTCGTTGTGCCATAAAATAGCTTTGACATGCTCCAATCGTTAACAATCCAACTAACACATTTTTGATAGAAAAGTATCTTTTTTTATAATGGGTGGGGTTAGTACTTGTCTTTTTCTGAAGCCTGATAGTCTATCTTCCACCCTCTATAAGTTTGTTTCTTACGGTGGAGTCGTGAACAATAACACTAGCATGTTGTAAGTCTTGTTCAAGGTCTTGAAATGTTTTCCTAGGATTTAATTTAATTTCCCCTTATTAAAAAAGCTTCATCTCTCGCAGTTGTCTTCTTCTTTTTTCCACATTTCGCCTTCCTTTGTATCCTAGTGATTCATGACACAACATTTCAATATTAAGCTTGTTGTTAAGATTTAGAATAGAATGAAAAATATCGCTGCGTGTAGCTTCTGCGCCTATCATAGATTTTAAATTCTATGTATTTCAAATTAAGAAGATATAAACTGCCTATATTTAAAAAAATGAAATCCTAAGCATCAGTTTGTAGATTTCTTTCTGCATATCGATTTCTTCTCGAACCATTCCTTTTATAAAGATAAATTTTACAAGCCCGTAGGATAGGGTCTTTCCCACTTATCAATTTCACTAATTTTAGTAATACAAACGCAATAAAAAAAACAAAAACAAATTAATTTCTTCTTCATGAATACTATGACTCAAAACTCCATTTAAGTTTTTAACTTACAATTTTGTAGCATGTTAGCGATATAGATTTTGCCTCTGTATTATCTAACAATTCCTGTAAATCGGCTTCAACTACCACTTCATCACTAGTAATTTTTGATGAATTTTTAGATTGCTTCGACATACAAACCAGGAAAACAGTCCTTACATAATTAATTTAGATCATAAAATATAGCATTCCTTTCGGAAAGACTAGACTAGGACCAGACGTAGAAGTCGTAGCTTTATGAGTTGTGAGTTCCCGCTGATCAAAATTCAATTCCGTTGCAGATTTTGTAGCTAGTAATTCTGATACACGTCTCTTTTTAGTTTTTAAAGAGATTGCTTTAAAATATATACAATAATAACCGAGAGCTTCCCCGAAACTTCTAAAACCTTTACTTCATTTATTAGGTTTCCAAGCACTCCATGATATATAAAAGGTTAACTTCTCGTCTTCCTTAGGTGAAACCAGGGATTTTAATTAGTTTCAATTTTCAATGATTTTCCTTGTCCTGATATTAGCGGACAAAAAATTTACTAGCAATTAGTACCAACTACTTCAGGTGAAACCATAACCTATACTAATTAAGTTAGTTGTTCTTGGTTCAAAAGTTTTTCCGTTCGTGAAATACTGTTAAACAAGTTCCTCATAGAAGATGGTGGTTATATTGGAATGTAATGTAGTTCTCTCAAACGATTTTCGTTTGAAGTATACAATTTGGAAACCTTATTTTTCGCTTCCTCTTTGTATAGTTTAGCAATCCACTAGAAAATTAAACTATCTTCGACCATTATCAACAATGCGTGATAGCAAAAATAGTATGCCAAGAGTTATAAACGTATACATCGAGTAGTAATTACGTTCTTTTCGTCATAATAATTACTTCGCAAACATTATTTACAGAAGAAAAAACCCAACAGCATCCATATTACACAAAAAGAAGCTCCTTCTTCGTATCACAAGTGTGCAAAACTATGCACACATACGTTCTACCACTTTATGAACTTCGACAAAACGCAAGTTGTTTCGAACCGCAGCCTTCTCTATATAAGACTCTGTTGGAATTCTAGTAAATATATCGACCATAAAGAGAATAATAGCTAACGCTCGAATAAGGACTTTACACTGGATTAGTTACACCGCTAAATAAAAAAAGAAATGATCCTAAAACAGAACCTTGCCCCTTATGACGAATCAAGGTTAGCTAGCGATGCTATTGTTAGAAGTGTTGTACAATGGTTGAAGGCAAAGTATAAATCGCGGTTTGAGATATACAAGCACATTTGCTTCTTCTTGATATTACCTAAGAGACCGCAATTAATATATTATATATATATATATATATATATATATATATATATATATCTGGACATTTGATGTAATATCCTTAAAAAATTTGACGATCTGCTTCTGATACATCTAGGTTCTTAATAAAATAGATTAGAAACAGAAGAGCTAGTATTTTACGGCGAAAAAATCCATGAGAAGTTCATAAAGTAGTAGTACACTCGTGAGTCAGTTCAACACAGTCTGTTAAATATATTATATTGACAAAAAAATGTTGCACTTTTTAACACAAAACACAGATAAACGTATTCAAAATAATATCAAAAATCCGTCTCTACCAACTTAGTCAATTTTTTAATCAGAATCTCGTTTCAACATCTCTTTACCACAGATGTCAATTCAAATGACGGTATTGAATTGCCTAATAGTGGAATATATTTATGTATATTGCTAACATTACACAAAGATTTTCAATAAAGTTCAGGTTAAGTGATGATGGACATATGGTCTCGTGTTCTCATGGCAGCACAATGCGCCTATAACGCAGAGGCCGTGGGTTCAAATCCTACCGGAACTGATATTTTTCCAGGACTTTAAAAACGTTGGTTGATTGCAAGGAAATTGTAATTTTATCATATGGACAAAAGCTTTAAAGCTTAAGGACTTTTTAAACTGTAATTTAATGGTCTTTTGATTTGTAATCGCCAGTTATCTATAATGGTGATATTCTTGAATGATGAGTGGCAATTTGTTGACACAGAGTTAAAATTAAATTCGAAAGCTCTGACCACTTTAAACGAGAGTTTTATTAACTCCTTCCAGTTCAACTTTGGCAGCAATCCCCAATATAGCCAATATAGATCGTTCTGTGTGTGACGGATAAAACTCACTTTGGTTTGGTAGATCCAATTTTTACTGATGATTTTATATAAGGCTACATGCGTTTGAAATGCCCAATATACTGTTAACTAAGGCACATCGTCTTAGTTTTAAGAACACAAAATTCATTTTAAAAGTCTGGTCTTCAAATGTTTATCTAAGAACTACAAAATTATATGCAATTGTATGTCGGAAATGAATTACAAAGTGTTAATAACTATGGGCCGGATGATTTAATTTCATTAAAAAGTTTAAAACAAAAACATTCGTCTAAGATAGACGATCCAATACTGATTTCTAGTGTGTTAAAAATGGTACTGAAAGCGAAGTGTTAAACTGCGTATAGGGCGATGAGAATTTGCTAGCTACCGAAGCACCTGATAAACACGAAAATGCCTCAGAGAAAAAGGAAACAGTGATAAATAACAATATTGTAAAACATCAAGCAACAATAGGAACATTTGATACATGCTTACATTGGACAAAGAAAACAGTTAATAATATTCCAATGGTGGATATTCTCACATTATAAAGATTAAAGAGATATAGAAATGAATGTTTTACGTTTACTGGTATTAATAAAATGTTAAGTAAGTGCTTTAACAATTTGCTCTTTATTTAGAAATTAAATTTTTTCATAGTTTGAATCACCGCAGTTATAATTACTGCAGATTCTCGAGGTATTACTGTGCTCTACTGTGCTACTGTGCTATACTGTTCTATACTGTGCTATACTGTGCTATACTGTGCTATACTGTGCTATACTGTGCTATACTGTGCTATACTGTGCTATACTGTGCTATACTGTGCTATACTGTGCTATACTGTGCTATACTGTGCTATACTGTGCTATACTGTGCTATACTGTGCTATACTGTGCTATACTGTGCTATACTGTGCTATACTGTGCTATACTGTGCTATACTGTGCTATACTGTGCTATACTGTGCTATACTGTGCTATACTGTGCTATACTGTGCTATACTGTGCTATACTGTGCTCCAGCAAAATGATCCATTTCTATGTTTTGGTACCTCTAGAAGCACCTGTAAGCGTTGTAAAGTTAACAAAGAATTTTCTTAGGCATATGGACGTATATTACCACAAGACATTTTCGATTGCTACATTAAGACCATCGTACACAATTTTTATATGAAGTACTTCCTTCACATTAGAAGAAAAAACGATACTCCTTACCTAATAGTCTACAAAACTACCATAAAAATGTCCAACTTTCTAAGTATTAAGATTCGTATTGCTTACTTTTTTTTTGCTTCCATTAATCTTTATAATTGCCTTTGCGGCAATTTACCGTTATTTAGGGAAAGGAGATATTCTCCATATCTTTAGAGAGGTGTTTTTAGATAAGGAAAGTTTCGTTTCGAAGAAAAAAATAAATTCACAAAAAATACGCATTACACATCTGTGTTTCGCGATTAATTTATTTCCATATCGACGGAATACGTTCAATCAAAATCCGCAACGATCAATTACCTCCAACACGATTAAAGAGACGATAATCGCCGATGTATTTTTATGGCTTGCGTCCTCTTCGAGATCGGTGACTCGAGTACTTTCTCAACTCAAGACGAGGCATTCTTCCTGCTACAGGAATAACAGTTCATCTCGTTAAATTTTACTTAATTGCAGAAACTTAATGATTGTTTCCTTTTGGGAGTGTGCATTCATGTCTTACCTTTTCGCGTTTACATATGGATGAACTCTCGAACGAACATATGGAAATGCACCTAATTATTTAATTTGTTTTTATTTTGCGTTTTTACTTTTAAATACCGGACGATGTTAATTAATACGAAAGATTTATTTTAATTAAGATTATTGCAAAAGGTTCTAGAACCGTGCAGTATTTACATTAAATTGTATCCAATAAAGAAATAAAAAAAAAATCACATATCTACATACGTACATATATTAGGCATATATTAGCAAATAAGGCGTTCTTCTTAGTAAAAAATAACATTTAATATAAGAAACTCGTCTTTCATGCAAAACAATTGTACACTTTTCCTATTTAATTGTAGTAATTCAATTAAAACACACAGAATATCATTATTTGCTTGTTCATGGCATTGTGACTAGGAATTAGCAAGGCATACTCTATCCAACACAGTCTCCGCAGATAAATTGTGAAACTAGTAGTTTCAAAAATTTTGAAATAAAAATAGACAGAAGTCTTAACAAAAAAATGAGGTACCTTTATATTAATTCTTTTTGAAGTATAATAACTTTACAGAAGCTTTTGCAATGGTAGCTACATTATACAATTCCACCTACAAACTAATATTGTATGTAACTTCCAGGAAATTGAACACGATGGCGGGCATGCTGATTTTTGCGGTGGGATCTGTGGTACCACGGATTTTTAGCTAGGGCAATGTTAATAATATTATTTAGAAATATATACAAGATTGCAGAATTTATATTTTTTTATGTTTCGCGTGTTTTACTTTTCGTGTGCGTAAATGATATACGATTTACAATATACGGCTTTATGCAGGTTTCAACTTGCAACTTTCGAAAAATATTATGTTTAACGTTAGCTGCATTGGCGAATTTCTACTGTTAAGGTATGTGTTGTGTCTACTATTATTTGATTTTTGAGTTTGAGGACTGTGGAAATATTATGTATTCGTATGAATAAGAACATTTAAGACCACAATCAATTATGGATGAGATTATGATTATGAGCGATCACGATCCGTACTGTAATGATTCAGATGGTGATCCAGACTATGAAGAAGCGGCTGATAAGGATAACGAGTCTGATGAAGATGATGAATCTATTGAATCTGCAAGAAAAAAATTGCAAAGTACGTGTCTATAAAAAATGATATGGTATTTTTTATATACAGATTATATAATTTTAAAATGTTCTGTTTCAATGCAACCCGAACCTGATGGTGAATCTTATGAATCTAATGATCTTACAGCGATAGAAGTTGAAACTGAGCCAGAACAAGAATGGAAAGTATGGAAATATTAAAAGAAATATTATTGAACTTCTCCTCAAAGAGGTTCAGTTAATTTTCAAAGAAAATTTTCCTGATAGACCGTGATTTATCCTCTGGTGGTTCCCTAAAGAGGTCACTTCTTAGTTGAGTTTTTGGTGCACTGAAAGAAAGGAATATCCTGTTTTGTCAGAGAAAGCCGTTCAAGTGTTATTACCCTCTTGTAGAACATACCTATGCGAGAAAGGACTTTCAAGATCACTTGCTTAAAAGATAAATACAAAACCAGGTTAAATGCAGGACTTGATCTAAGATCCAAACTTTCAGCCGAATTTTTAATGTCTTTGGTCTGCTTCAGGATTTTTTCCAGTTTCGAATATTTACGAACATTTTTCTTGAAGTCCACCGATTTAAGGCGTATCTCTACTGAATCGTGTGGCACCAATATTATATAATGTCCATGTACACTGAAGAATTCGGCCAGGTGCAACTTTTTAATTACGTACAAGAAAAGACTTTTAGTAGTTGAAGATGTCACAAAAAACCATCCTCTATATGAGGACACTTAAAATGTTCCCTTGGTAATCTATAATGCGTATTACAGTGTGAATACAGCGTATTTTGAAAAATGTTACCTCATTGGCACATTGTTTTCGCATCAGTTCTTTCGAAAGCTGAAGCCATCTTGATTAAGTTAGTTCAGGTGAAACACTTTTACTCTGATATATGCGGATTAACCTCTGGAAATGATTTTTCCAACAGTTTACTAAAATTACGCTCCTTAATTCAAGGCAGAGGGTGGGAGCAGTTTGTCTCATGCAAATATTGTTTCATAACAAAAGCATCCATATTGTTACACTTATTACATGTTTAATAAATTATTATCGCTTTATTTACTGGATCGTCTCTTCAGATAAAAGTGTGAAAAATCATACTTTCGGTAGGCAATGTCATCAAGTACACTCTAATGGTTGATCTACCTACATTCAGAGTGCAATAATCACAAGTTTTTAGTTGTGGTGGAGTGGATTATTTTGGTCCTATTAATATTATTCTATAATATATTCCAAAAAGCGAGAGATAAATTTCTGAACAGACCAAAGTAACATTTATTTTTTATTGGTTGATAGAAAGGCGAAATCACACCGTACAACATTCCCTTTTTACTATAAATCCTCAAAAATTTTGATATCCTTAACATTGTTTATATCACGTTTCTGTTTCAGCAATTTCGTTCATAATTATTACAATAGCTTAGCTATTTCGCGCTATAGATTAATTCTTCTCTGAGCTTTGATTTGAAAATTAATAGATTATGTAACTAAATTGCAAATACAGAGGACTTTAGTTGTACTAAAATTATAATTCTGCAGCTGTTGCTTTCTATTATGGATGCAGAACCCAACATCCTTCCAAAGAAACAAAAAAGAGCAAGTCACAATTTTGAATGTTTACAAAAAAATTGTAACGGATACACCCAACACAAGAAAAGGTGACATGATTAAGCAGATTTCCAAAATATTAGGTAATTTTATTGAGTGCAATATATACAACATATCAACACCTTACAAAATATTGCGATTGTAGAAATTTCAAAACCGACAGTACATCGAGTTATCAGCGAGTATTAAAAAACAGGGAAAACTTCAGAGCCAAAAAAGATACTTGGTAGACCATTTTTACTCGAATACTTTGATGAAGTGGTCAAAACTACTATTCGCCTAACAGTTCACAATATGTTTTGTATAGATTGTTTCGTCGAAAAAGAACATCTGACTACTACGAGGAAATGAATGCCATAGTTATCGAGGTGTGGTTTACTAAAATATTATAATATTTACCAGAGAATGCTATAGGAGTGACGGATAATGCACCATATCATAGCCGGAAGGTAGAAAAAACACCAACAACAATGTGGAGACAAGCGGACATACAAAATTGGTAACAAAATAAGGCGATAGAGTATGAAGAGGATATAGTTGGAACAGAATTGTTGAATTTGGTGAACATGGTCAAAAGTAAATATAATTCATATGTAATCGATGAAATTCCAAAGTTAAAGAATACGACTGTACTTCGTTTACCTCCATACCATTGTGAACTGAATCCAATTGAACTCACATGGGTACAAATAAAAAATGAGGTTGCTACACATAACAGAATTTTCAAATTAAACGAAGTTAGGGCACATTTACAAAAACCATCAATAAAGTAACTGCAACAACTTGACAGAACTGCATAAATCATCTTGATGGAGTTATTGATGAAGTTACAGAACCATTTACAATTTCTAATGGCGACGACAATGATAGTGATGGCTCGATTTTCTCACAAGCACCACATTAAATTAAAAAATCTTCAAATAGTTAAAATAAAATTAAATTAAATGTCGTTATTAACTTGGTCAGTTCTAATTTTAAATAATTGTCATGCATTGTTATGGTTGTAAAATTTAAGCTATAACACATGGGCTGAAAAGTCCCGGGCCTAACAAAGAAAACACGTTTTTTTTTGGTTCAAAATTAGCTTTATTCATCAACGTAATCTCCATCAAGAGCAACGCAATCATTCCAGCGCCGCTCTAACATTTCAATATCACTTTTGTCGAACGATTTATCTTTTGCCTCAAAATAGGCCTCAGTTTCAGCGATAACCTCTTCATTCGTGCGAAATTTCTTACCGGCGAGCATTTTTTTGAGGGCGAACAGCCAGTAGTCGCTGGGAGCCGAATCTGGCGAATATGGTGGATGTGGGAGCAATTCGAAGTTCAATTCATGTAGTTTTGCCATTGTTTTGGTTGACTTGTGACACGGTGCGTTGTCTTGATGAAACAACATTTTTTTCTTTGCCATATGCGGTCGTTTCTTTGCAATTTCGGCCTTCAAACGCTCCAATAACGCTATATAATATTCACTGTTGTTGGTATTTCCTTTCTCAAGATAGTCGATGAATATTACACCACGCACATCCCAAAATACCGAGGCCATAACCTTTCCAGCCGATTGTTGTGCTTTCGGGCGCTTTGGACGAGGTTCACCAGTTGCTGTCCACTCAAATGAATATCGTTTTGATTCCGGAGTGAAGTGATAGATCCATGTTTCATCCATTGTCACATATCGATGCAAAAATTCTGGTTTGTTACGTTCAAACATGGCCAAACACTGCTCAGAATCATCAATACGTTCTTGTTTTTGGTCAACAGCGAGCAAACGCGGCACCCACTTTGAACAGAGCTTTCTCATAGTCAAATGCTCATGCAATATAAAGCCAATACGTTCTTTTGATATCTCTACGATGTCAGCTAACTCACGCAACTTCACTTTTCGATCATTCAATACGATTTTGTGGATGTTTTTTATGTTTTCTGGTGTTACCACCTCAATTGGACGTCCACTGCGTTCTGCATCATCGGTGTCTCTACGACCACGTTTAAAGTCAGCAAACCGACGTTTTATTGTTGTTTCTGATGGAGGGAAGTCCCCATAACACTTTTCAAACCATTGCTTCGCTTGAACGGTATTTTTTCCCATCAAGAAGCAGTGTAAAATTAAAACACGAAATTGTTTTTGATCCATTGTTTTGAAAATAACAAAAGTAGCGTGACTCTTAGCACAATAACTCACAAACTAATGAATAGAATATCATGAAATTTAAACGGCTGTCTTTTGAAGGTTAGTACTAACTGAGAGAAAGGTGACTGCAATAAAACTAGCGTCATCTATGTGTTAGGCCCGGGACTTTTCAGCCCATGTGTTATTTTCAACTCCATTGCTTATTATGTTTTACTATATATACATTGTTATCTATCTAATGACATATACTTTTGAACTTTTTTCAACAAATAAATGAAATATATCTTCTAGAAAAATGTATTTACTTTCATGTATTATAACTACTACATTTACCATTCTATTGTTTTAATTGCAGAATTATTTCTGAGGAATCCATATACAATTTTATTTGGTACAGATTTAATATTTCAGAGAGATCCCCAGATTTAAGTATACCACGTAAAATTGATTCCACAAATTTATCGGTTGTAATTTGGGCTGGGGATCTGTTCAGAATTTTGTAATTTCTCTTTTTGGAATGTACTATAGCGAGGAAAGGAGATGTACTTTTCATTTGATTGCATGTAAATTAATGTCAAAGCTATTGAAACACACTTGTGCCTTACCATTCACAGGTATAGCAGTAAGACTTGGAGACTTTAGAAATACTGCCTTCGTATGAGCTATTGAAGCATTTAGGAATCAGCTACGCCACAAGGTTTAAAGCATGGATTTTACATGTTACATGTAACAGATTGCCACTCTCTTCTTCAAGAGATCGGCGTAGGGAAAGCATGTTAGCGGCACCGCCACTCACCACATTCAAAATTTCATCGCTAGTACATTTTGCAACTCTTTTGGGAGCAAGTAAAATAGGGTATGACGGTTTAAACTCTTCTATTGTACGTATCATCCACCACAGAATGTTCTGCCAAAATAGTTATGAACAGATGGCATAAAGTTTCTTAACGATACCCGACTTGGTAATGTATAATCCTAATACTTACTTCAGAAGGAGACAAATGCTTGTTGGTGTAGTAAAGTGAACGGTATATTACATGAAATAAAACAAACATACATATACACATGAAATAGTTGTTGTATTTTACACATTTAATTCTATCTCCTTCGTATTCTAAATCCGGTACACTCGCTATTACGTTTATATTGCCTAGTTTATTGGAAATACGCCGTTTCGGAAATGGACCTAAATGCGGCATTTTCTAAGTATGTGTGTACTGACAAGCACCGACAGTCGGTAACACGGTTGACAATGGGAGCCCACGTGCTCCCGAAACGCTGCGTTCCGCATAATTAATTAATTTGTGTGAGTGGAGTTTACTGCTATACCTGTGAATTGTACATCCACACAGTCCTTGCAATCGTCATGTGCCTTACCAAATTGAAATTCTAAACTTTACCAAGGCCTTAGTACGGACACGCCTACTAAAGCTTATCTAAACCAAAATAAATAACGGCGCGAATATTAGTTAAGAATCAATTGGGATTCGTTATTATATACATTTTGTATTCATTCTTTATAGTCTAAGCTATCATATTTTATTATTTGATTTACTATTGCCACTATTGTTGTTAGCCAATTTTCCTGTCTACAGAAGATGTTCGCGAAAAGCAAAATGTTGGGAACCGCTGGTTTACAGGATCCACCAAAATGTCGGGGACCGCTGCTTTATAAGATCCACCTAAAAACGAACCTTTTCGTACATCCGTACGAAGAATTATTGGAGAAACTTGCCGGATGCTATCGCGTCCGTGGCAATTTTCAGTTCCACACCGTAAATATACGCATCCGAGTTACCGGTTCACTGGTTCATCTCCCGCCGATAAGAATCGACGTTGACCTCACACAAACAAGATGCCCGGCTCTTTATTTACGTCGCCGCATAAGAAGAAGAGGTTTATTCGAAATTCCATCGACGTTCCGATGACCTTAAGCGTATCGCAACGATGATGGAAGCTGGACCAGTCGTGCGTTGCATTGTTAATCCTCGCTTATGGTAGAGAACGTGAATCTAAAAAGCATCCGTATTGTTGTACTTATATGAAGATGATCAGTTGTTGTATTAAAGCCAGTAGACAATACGAAGAAGCAGTGGGAAAGTTATGAAGGGAAAAGATTACTTTTTATGTCTATAAAGGTATATATTGTTTCTTATAATTAATTGCATGGGAAGCTTGTATTTCCCGATTTTAACGCACCAATTTTAGACATTATACTTTGCTAGCCTAACCTGCCTTTAAGTAAGTAAAGTCTGTTTTACCACAAGATGTAAAGAGGAATGGTTTTAGTGAATAGCAAAGTAATACGAGATATACGGAAGTATATCGTAGAATGATTCTTCTTGAAAGGACAAAGGAAAGCCCAAAGTTAACATGACTCCCAGAGAAAATAGACGATACTAGAAGCAAGAAGTGCTTCATAGAGAACTCCTAACTTTTTTATTCTTACTATGTCATAATCTAAACATGAAACACGTTTAATATGCGTTAAAATTTTACGAAAACGAGCATTTCTTTTAATCAATTTTAATCCAATCTACTTCATAGGTTAGAAATAATTTAAACCAGCTACACTAAAATTTTACATTTAAATGTATATACTTGTAGTAGTTAAACAACACTTATTATTGAGCCTTCCACCGTCACAATTTGTTACAAAATAAAAGAAATCTCAACCTTACTGAAAATAAAAGGCTCTTGCTGAGGATTTTGTGCCGCCTTTTTTCAACTGTTTGGGATGTAAGAGTACTCCATGCATACGATAACAAGGAAACAGCACCTTTCAAGCTAAATTCTTTAAGGCACTTTGTGGAGTTTGTTTCATCTGAAGATAAAACTTTACTCAAACGTGATTTTCGATCAGCTGCCTTAGTTAAATTGATTAGATCCTTGTCCAGTGGGTGGATCAGAATGCTTGTGTTCGGCAGTAAAAATACTATGGTAAACTGACCGTCTTCACTAGCGAGTTCTTCACCTGTCCAATACAATTGTCTAGTAAAAGTGAAGCTTTCGCTTTTTCTTACAGTATTTTTAAAAAACTCTTTTTTCGCAAAATATCATCGATTCGCTTAAAGTCTCTTGTACCGGCGCAGCAAAAACAACCCCAAACAAGTACAGAACTTCTTCCTTACTTGACCGTTGGCGCCACAAAATCCTGCAACATTCTTTGGCCTTTCGCTCTTCTCACAAAAACTGTGACTCATCAGTCCATAGCACTCTTTTCCAATCATCCACTGTCCAATTTCTATGTGTTTCTAACTACTGTAACCGTTTTTGCCTGTTTCCCCGTCGAAGTACGGCTTCTTTTTTGTTACAATGCGGCCGTAAAGATTTGCAGCTTTTAATTTTCTTTTCACTGTAGTAACAGAAATTTTTCTTACGCGGTAGCAATTCATTTCAGCGGCGATTTCTGATGCTGTTAACCTCCTGTTTTGCTTGCTCAGCAATTTTATTGGCTCATCGTCGCCGTGAGTTGTTATTCTCTTAAGACCTGAACGTGCCCGATCTCTTAAACTGCCTGTGCGTTGATGTCTCCGAATGATATCACTAACTGTCGATTTATTAACATGTATTTTTTCGGAAATTTGACGCACTGAATAACTTTCTTCATGAAAAGCAACAATTACATAGCGCCTTTCTTTAATCAGGTTCACACAAAAAGATGCGCTCTTAACACTAACTCATGCACACCAGGTTTATTTAGAAACTAAAGCATTTATCAATATACAATACACTTTCGAGTGGCCTGCTCCTACCCCAAAGAGTATTGTAAATTTATTACTTGCCATATTGTCCCAAAAATAATCCTATTTGTGGCGATGAGGATTATTCTGAAAATTACTACTACCGGAAGTTTGCCCGTATAATTAATAAACAATAAACTTCATAAAGGACCTAACACATACGTTATTTACATAGAACAGCAATTATATTATCTTTTAGCAGCGTTTACAACATTTTACTGGGTGTCCTAACTAATATGGACGCTGGTGTACGTATGTATATATAAAGACGTATCTAACTTATCATAATTTGACAAACGATGGTTTTACGTTCCTGCGGAATAATAGCCAGTTTAGCAGGTTTTTATGAAGATCTTCTTCACATTCTGATTCCGTTGCTCTTATAATGCCAGTACTCAAAAAAAAAACTAAAAGAATCAGATCAAATCAAAATACATTTTAAGGACATGTTTACTATCGTGACTTTAATCTAAATATAATACTCAAATCCGAAATTCCTCTGCTTCTTACACCTGTTCGAGCCTAATTTGCATTCAACGGATCGCTTTTTTTACGAGGATTTCCGTCATTCCGAAAAGGCAGGAAATGCTTTTCTCGGCAACGATATTAGGCGAAGAGATTATCGTCCAGATCCCTCGCATTACGTCTCGTGCAAACGAAAGTTTAATAACGGAAAAGAATCGAGTTCGCCGCCTACGCGGACCTATCGAGCTGAGAGAATTTTAAAATGGGTAAGGCGGCGTCGGTGTGACTTTCGAAACAGGTTCCCTCGATTCGCTTCAAGTTCATGGTCAGGTTCAAGCAGCGACTCCTAAAGCGGGCGGTCTCGAGATCTCGCGTCGACCATAAACAACGTCGTGCGCTCTCTCGGGCCATTTTAGCGAATTTTAAAGCGTTCTACACACGGCGTACGCTAACTCGTTAAGGACGAATTGGCTATTCCGCAACGCTAATATAAATCTATCCTCTAACTAAGGCGAACGTTGGTGTTATTTGGCATTGAAACGAATCGTGGAGGTTAAGATTTTAAGTTAATTAACGAAAACAATAGTGATGACTTGTATACGTGACGTAAGATGTGGAAGAGGTCTTTGTTTGGAGAAGTAAACAAACTCGTAAATTAGTATGGGATCACGAACACGTCATATATTGATTGTATACATCGCATAGCTACACCAAGGTTAGTTTCTCATGATTTCCAACATTATTGCTGTTTGGCTAGGAACCACGTAGAATTAGGAATGACTTCATATTCTTCTTAAGAATGGTACAGGGAAATGCAATAATGACTAGTCTCGGCAAAGAGGGGCAAGTTTCAGTGCCGTGCGAGAAAAACGTGGAGAGGTGAAGCGCGCGGCACGGAAAATCGAATAGTTGTATCAAAGCACGCTTATTCAGTATTATTCGACTAGTCATTGGGAGTGCTTGTCAGTACACATATACTTAGAAAATGCCGCATTTAGGTCCGTTTCCGAAACGGCGTATTTCCAATAAACCAGACAATACAAACGTAATAGCGAGTGTACCGGATTTAGAATATGAAGGAGATAGAATTAAATCTGTAAAATACAACAACTATTTGACGTGTATATGTATGTTTGTTTTATTTCATGTAATATACCGTTCACTTTGCTAGACCGACAAGCATTTGTCTCCTTCTGAAATAAGTATTAGGATTATACATTACCAAGTCGGATATCGTTAAGAAACTTTATGCCATCTGTTCATAACTATTTTGACAGAACATTCTGTGGTGGATGATACGTACAATAGAAGAGTTTAAACCATCATCCCCTATCTTACTTGCTCTCAAAAGAGTTGCAAAATGTACTAGCGATGAAATTTTAAATGTGGTGAGTGGCGGTGCCGCTAACATGCTTTCCCTACGCCGATCTCTTGAAGAAGAGAGTGGTAATCTGTTACATGTAAAATCCATGCTTTAAACCTTGTGGCGCAGCTGATCCCTAAATGCTTCAATAGCTCAAGGCAGTATTTCTAAAGTCTCCAAAACGTACAAAAACAATTCACGAAATGTCTACCAAAGTGTCTGAACCACCACAGTCGATTACTACTCGCTGGGGAACATGATTAAAGGCTGCGTTTTACTACTGCGAACATTTTGACGATGTAAAGAAGGTAGTTTCACAATTTGATCCGAGGCACGCCAAAGCTATCGAGAAAACCCATAAAATGTTTCAAGATAATCAGATAAAATATGATTTAGAACGTATTCGCAAGAATTTCTATAGGCTATCGGAGGGAATTGAAAAATTATAAGATGATTCGATGTCGTGTGTGTATTCTGTTCAATTCTGGTGGATGATGTTCACTCACACCTATGTACGGCGCTAGGCGAAAAAAATTAAAGTGTAATACAAAAATTTGAAAGTGTTATCGACAGAGATTCAGATTTTCTTATACTAGGACAAATTTGTGAAGGTGCAAATGGTAAATCTGCAAATATAACATCACTTGATATGGAACGGTCGTTTTCATTAATATATTTCTTAAAATTATTCTCCAGCTGACGCCATCACAGCCGTATTATCTTGTGTTTACATTTGTTCGTAGCTAGTGGTCTTTCAAGCGGAGATCAATGCGATTGGAAAACGTACTCAACTGAATCTCGACAGGAACTATCGAAGGTAAAGCATTACAATTTTCTTCGATAATGGCGTTGAACTCTAACACCATCAGCTCGAAATTAGTCTGGTAATGCCTAGAAAAATTAAATAACCTTGGTATTGGAATCAGCGGCAACGAGAAAGCTAATCTACTAGCAAAAAAGGCCGCCACAACTTCGTTTGTGGGGCCGGAGCCGTTCTGTGGTATAGCGATGAGCACTTATAAAAAGGAACTCAAAGACAGAGGGGAGAAGTTCAGGGCACTTCTTTGGGAGAATCTTCCTGGTCTAAGACATTCCAGTGTATTCCTTGGAAACTTCAATAAGCAAAGAGCGACTATGCTAGATCTAAGTAGAAACAGACTTTCTTCACAGGTTTTCTTACAGGCCATTGTCACCTTGCGAAACACATTACAAGGATAGGTCTGAAACAGAATAGCGACTGCAGGTTTTACGGGGCGCAGCCTGAAAGTCCGGAACACCTAACATCTAATTGCACTGCCATTATAGAGATCCGTACCAACTTTCTTGGCAAAGGGTAGAAATACCTTCTCTAAAACCATCACAGCTATTGCAGTTTATTAAAGCTCTTAGACTGGATGAGGAGCTATAAGTGCAGGCACACCCTAACAGTTTGCAGCTCTAGGGAGGCACAATATGTAGGTCACAGTGCAACATCAGCTATAATTAATCTAATCTAATCTACCACTTATTTTCGAACTTGAAGTGTCATTTTGGAGGAAAGCGCTTTAACATTGATAACGACGTAAAAACGGATCACTAGCGGCATCTTTCTATGAAGAGGGTATAGAAAAAATGGTTTTCCGCTATGACAAATGTCTGAACAATGGTGACAATAATTTAAGAAATGGTCTTTCATGTAGAAATGAATTTTGTTTTGAATAAAGTGTTTTTATGAGATTTTTATAAAACGGTACTTATTTTCCGAACAAGCCGCGTATTAGTAGAAAAATGTTCTTCACAGGCTAGGTATTTAAAATATATCTACCGAGTCTGTTTAACTATTTATGTGTGGACACACAAGAAATAAACAAATCATGGTATATGTTTGTAATGTTTTTATTAAAAACTGATGGATACATTAATATTATTTGAACACAATTGGTGATGTTTCGGAATAAATTATGAACATTAATGCGACAATATACATAGAGAGATGATATCTTAATGGAAAGTGTATGATTATTGGGTAATGAGCAAAGTGAAATTTACATAGATATATGTATGTATATAGGAGTATAAGTCATTAAGCAAGTCACAAACAGCTATGGGAAGGCTGAGAATAGCAGCGAACTATTTCCCTATCAATCGCTAGATGTCAGTATAATCCGGCTTTATGATGCTCAAGTGATAGTAAAAAAAGGGGCAATATTGCTGCATCACGATAATGCCAGGCCGAATTCGGTCCACTTGACCCAGAGGAGATTTGCAGAATTAGGGTGGGAACTCCTTGAACGTCCAGTTTACAGTCCTGGCCTAGTCTCAAGCGACTATTATCTGTTTGGTCCACTCAAAAGGCATCTTGACGGCAAACATTCCGAAGGAGATAACGATGTTCAATGAGAGGTACGCACGTGGTTCAGACCCCAACCCAAACACTTTTATGCAGCAGGTATTGGGGCATCGATAAAGCGATGGGAAAAGTGTATTAATGTAGATGAAGACTTTGTTAAAAAAAAAACTTTTTTTTGACTAATTATTTCTCTAATTATTTGTATAATAGCTCTTTGCGACCTACTTACTGACTTTCCGTCGCAGTAACAATAGACAATAATATCATAGAGCTAGTACAAAAGCAGCTACACTAAGAAGGATGATATAAACGTTACAAAGTTATAATGTTTCTTAAGTCCTTAAACGCAAACATTAAAAACATTCTCATCTTTGAATTCCCGGACTTTTTAAATATACGGAGATTTTGTAAAATCAATACCAAAAGGCCCCTCGAAGTGGATTCACGAATGAAAGTTAAATGAATGACAAGGATAAAGAGACTTTCCTCGAAAAGCTTGAATAAGCAATAAATTTAAGTTTAAAATGATGATAGCTAGTGTTAGTACTTCGTTGCTCACGTGTATAGAAAGAGGAAGGTCGTCATAGTTGCCATCGAAATGCGTAAAAGAAGGATATGAAGATCGATTAGTACGATTTCCGATTTGCAGATCTTTCGGTACTAGGAAAGCCTGACGTCGCACCAATAGTATTTGAAATTGTTACTAACAATTGAAAATCGTCATCAACTACTATAATAGTGAATGAAGTAACTGACAAGGTGATTGGGTGTCAAATTTAGATCTTAATGAAACTTGGTAGGTAAGTGGAGTATATGAGGCTTGAAAATAAAAAATTTTTGTTTGTGCCGACATTCACTCCGAGAGGGTGAAAGGCCCCTTCGAAAATTCACAGATTTTCAGTTTGCCTGATTTAATTCCCGAACGGAAATAGACAGAACAAAAATTTAAATGCAAACGTTGTACCTTATCGAAACGTCTTTCAGGACGCGTGAATCTAGTATATAAAGGATGTTGCATTTAAGTCCTATCCTCTTATGCTAGAGCTGATTATAATAATGTGGAAAAGCAATTAACGCAAATTGTTCATCTTTAACATCCTTTATTGATTTTAAAACGTTTTCGATTATGCAGGGTGTTCAAAAGGTGATATTAACATAAGAACTTATATCCTATGTTATTCGCGTACTATATGTATGTATATACATACATCAGAAAAGGGAAACAGTTACTCTATATAATCCCACTTCATACAGTTTAGGTAGTTGAATTTGCTTCGCATTAATTAAATCAAATTAATTGTGAAATTTTATTGAAATACGAGGGGAGATCCAGAAGTTCGTGGAATGGAGGGGATGGAGTGGGAATAGGGGCACTCGCTAGGTGTCATTATGATTGGCGACTCATCATTAGTATACAAGTTAAGTTGAAGCCCTATAGCGTCAGTTGTTTACGAATAGTTACCTGCTAAACAAGTCAATCTGGAAGAAAACTGAAACTGTTGAGGAAATTGAACACCGTGCTGTGATAAAGCTCCTTACAAAGCAAGGAAAGAACGCTCAAACCATATTGAATGGAATAGAAACCGTTTATGGGGAACAGTACCCTAGTAAATCAATGATTTATAAGTGGCATGGACTTTTTAAACATGGTCGGGACTCGATTGAAGACGACCCCCGCTCAGGACGGCCAGTTGAGGCCACCACATCAGACATCGTCGAAAAAGTGCAAAAATTTCTATTGCAAGATGCCCGTTTGAAGAAAACACAATTATCTGCATTAGTTGGAGCATCAGATACCAGCATTTTGCGTATCCTACATGACCACCTGGGTATGACAAAAGTCAGTGCAAGATGGGTACCGAGAATGGTCACGCCGCTGCAGAAACAGCAACGCGTCTGTGCGTCCAAACAATTTTTGGAGCTGTGTGGAGACAAACCTGCACAGATTTTGGAGCGGATTGTTACCAGAGATGAAACATGGGTTCATCACTTTGAGCCTGAGTCCAAACAGGAGTCCATGCAATGGCATAAAGAGGGGACATCATCGCCAAAGAAATTCAAAGTGTCAGAATCGGCTGGAAAGTTGATGGCTACTGTTTTTTGGGATTATGAGGGGATATTATTGATTGACTACAAAGAAAAAGGTAGGAGCATAACCGGAGAATATTACGCAGCGATATTAGAAAAATTAAAGGAGGCCATCAAGGAAAAACGTCGAGGAAAATTGACCAAGGGTGTGTTGCTCTTGCAAGACAATGCGCCGGTTCACAAGAGCAAAGTTGCAATGGCTGCTCTGCACAAGCATGGCTTTCAATCAATAGTCCGTCCACCCTACAGTCCAGATCTGGCACCTAGTGATTTTTATTTTTTCCCCAATTTAAAGAAAGACGACAATGATCATTTTGAGGCGAAAGATAAAACATATTTTTATGATGGTTTAGAAAAATTAATTCATAGATCTAATAAATGTGTTGTGCTTAAGGGTGATTACATTGAAAAGGAAAAATAGATTTATTGTTTTATTTTATTTAAAACCCTTTCATTCCATGAACTTCTGGATCTCCCCTCGTAATATCTGTATCTGATAAACTTATGTCTCCAGTACTAATAGTACTAACAGAGCTTGGTAGCAAGTTTAGGTTCCAAGTACAACTGACCGTATTTCAACCTGGAAACATTGCTATTCAAGCCTCGTCTTCAGGTAAATTAACCACTGATTTAATTAACAATTGGTTTCTTAATATTTACTTATCAGGCATTGGGCCTGACTCACAGACAGGTCACTACTTTATTGATTATTATTAATACTAAGAGTTTGTTGTCACATGTAATTCCGTGTTTCCATTTGTATAAATTATGAACATTAGGGCATAATAACTGATGCAATTTTACTAATTGCTTTTACGAATTAATGATAGAAGGAAATGCATTAATTGAGAAAAAAGAGACAATGAAAAGATGGAAATAGTACTTCGAAGAGTTCACAAACATATAACAAGATAGATATATAAGAGAAAAAGACCAAACAGCCAGAAACACACAATAAGCGATACAGAAGTCAGAGAAGCAGTTAGCAAACCAAAACTAGGAAAGGCGGCCGTGGAGGATGGAATCACGGCTAAAATGATAAAATATATGGGAGACAAAGGAAACAAGGAACTACTTGACCTCTTAAACAACATAATAAAATACCTAAGGAAAGGAATATGGGAATAATTATGCCCATATACATAAAAGGAGACACAAAAGAATGCTCAAATTACAGTGGAATAACGTTAACAAGCATCCCAGGAAGAGTACTTACAAGAATACTAGAAAAAAGACTCCGAGAAAAACTGGAAATAACATTAGAAGATACTCAACATGGATTCAGAAAAGGTAGAAGCACTCAAGGCTTAATATAATACAAATAATAGACATGATTAAGGCATACTTTAAAACTTATAGGAATAAATTCAGAACTTCCAACGCGGAATTAGCTGAATTCGAAACACAAATTGGATTAAAGCAGGGATGCGTATTAAGCCCATTGATATTCTCTATATTAACAGATGATGCTATTAAAAAAGCCAAACAAAAAGGAAAGATAGGAAACTGGAAAATGAATGTAATTAAAATACAGGAACTAGTGTTTGCAGATGATATGGTATTGATAGCAGACTCAGAAAAGACATTACAGCAAAACTTGAAGATATACCAAGAAGAACTAACAAAGATAAACATGGAGATAAACACGATGAAAACAAAAACAATGATAGCGGTAGAAGAAAAAAACATAACACCAAAAACGAAGGAACAGGTTTGGAACAAGTTCAGTTACAATTACTTAGGCACAACCATTGAAGACAGCGAGAGAATAGAGAAAGCAATAAACGAGAGGATAGGGAAATCAGCAAAAATACATAATACATTAAGAAATACATTTTTAGGTAAAAAAGAAATACCAAAATATATAAAGATAGAAGTGTATAAGAGAGTGGTCACACCAAGAACAACATATGGCAGCGAGTCATGGATAACCACGAATAGAATTGAAATCAAAGTCACGGTAACGGAAATGAGATTCCTAAGAATATTAGAAGGAATAACAAGTAGAGACAAAATCAGAACCACGAACAGTCTAAATATCAAGCCAATAGAAATAATCATAGAGGAGAGACAACAGGGATGGCTTGGACATATACACAGAATGGAAGAAGATCGAATAAATAAGAAGATTTGCGAATCCAAAACAGAGTAGGTATGTGTAGAACATTAGAAAAAAGAAGCATGGAATGGATTGAAACCAAACAACTGGCTCAGAACAGAAATTATGGAAAAGACAACTAAGAGAATGGTAGTCCGACACCGCAAGATACAAAGGACATAGGATTAAAAAAAGTAATGGTTTTCCTTAATAGAAGACATATGTATGTACGCAATATATAGATGGTTTTGGTGTAAGGTATTTAGAGTCGAGTAATTTAAAAGCCTTTAAAATCGGTAAGGGATGTTAAAGATTAACAACTTGCGTTAATTTATTTTCTATATTACTATGATCAGCTCTAGCATAAGAGGGTGACGCTTAAATACAATACCCCGCATACACAACATTCATGCGCCCCGAAAGATCTTTCCAGGTACAATATTTACATTTAAATTTTTGTTCCATCTATTTCTGTTCAGGAATTAAATCAAGGAAACTGAAAATCTATGAATTTTCGAAGGGGTGTTTCACCCCCTTAGAGTGAATTTCAGTACAAACAAAAAAAAATTGTTTTCAAGTCTCGACATACTCTACTTACCTACCAAGTTTCATTAACATCTGAATTTGACACCCTGGAACCTTTTTTATCAGTTCGTCAGTTGTATATTTTTTTACTATCGCTTATACAAAAGTTAAAACAATTGAAACTGGTAATCCAATACGGAAGGTATTTACTTCAAAATAATGAAAACAATGTACGCGACAGCATCATCTCCACTCTTTCTGCTAATCCTTGTATACATACCAATGTTCATTATGATCTTATTACTTTCAATGATAAGCGATAAAATTCTCAAAATTGGAGCAACTAATCTTCCTCTTTACAAATAAACAAACCAATTAAGATTATATATTAAAATGCGTATGTCATAAGTTCGACCGTCTCTTGAACAGATCGTCCTCGATATCGTCGATATCCACCGCGTCCGTGTACCCGGAATCGTCGTAGCGCGACCTATCCGGCGTACACCGCGTCGTACAGCGACTCCCGCCGGTCGGACTGCGCGACGTCATCCGCAGCACGGGATCGTCGTATCGTCGCGAGACGATCGTAAAATCGTGATGGGCGTCCACCAGCTTCTGCAGGCGCGATATCAGCTCGTAATCGGGCATCGGCAGCACGCAACCCAAGATCTTCGCTATCGAACCGCGGAAGCTCTGTAGCTGCGCCTCCCGGCGGTTCGTCTCCGCCAGAGACTCCTTGACGCGCGCCAATTCGTCGCGTAGCAGCTGTATCGAATGCTCGCTCATGTTACGCTCCTGCTCGATCGTGTCCCCGGTCGTCCGGACCTGATCCTTGAGCATCGTAACCTTTCGGTTGTATTTCGTGCGCAACGTTTCGGATTCTATGAGTCGTTTCTGGAGCTCCTCTATCTTCCTCGCTCGTTCTAAAGCGGTTATCTGCAAATGAAATTTTTTATTAGGCACGCGGAGCGCTGCTAAAAGAAAACGAAAGGAAATGGAGATGATAAAATCAAAGTCCGCTTGTGTAACACACAACAGAAGGACGAGGGAATAGGCAGAAGATATCACCAATCAGCTCTTTTCTTTCCATCTTGAAAGAGATTGATGTATATACATGGTGTTCAACGTTATCCTAATTTACCTTGTTAATGGTATACTTATATGTTTAGTAAAAATAATGATAATAACCTTCTAAAGTATTTCCCTTTCCTTCCAAAAATAACATTCGGTATAATGTCTATAAAGCAAATTATTACAACCTGTACTTTGATTTACCCACAACCAACTGGTTAAATGACGATTGCAAGGACTGTGTGGATGTACAATTCACAGGTATAGCAGTAAACTCCACTCACACAAATTAATTAATTATGCGGAACGCAGCGTTTCGAGAGTACGTGGGCTCCCATTGTCAACCGTGTTACCGACTGGCGTTCCGCATAATTAATTAATTTGTGTGAGTGGAGTTTACTGCTATACCTGTGAACCAACTGGTTATTTCTTAACAGTCACCAAAATATTAACCTGGCTGTACAGAATTTTTATAACGAACTATATACTATCTTGGATCGATCTGTTCCTACGCTTGGTTCAAATTACAAGACTCGATACCCTCCTTGGTTCTCCCCTGCAATAAAGAAAAACTTAAGACTGAAGGCCTATTATCATAGAAAATGGAAATCGACACACAACAATTATTACAGAATGGAGTTTCAGAGATTACGTAAGCTAGTTAAGATGGACATTAGTGTAGCCATAATACATACGTTCGCAATAGCGAACTCAGCCTTTCTAAGAATCCACGTTCTGTTTGGCAATTCGTTCGTTCTAGACAGGGCGCTACCAAAATTCCTGGTAAAGTTTTTGGTGCCACTAACGAATACAGTGATCCCACATTGACAGTTAATGCTTTTGCCAAATTATTCTCTGATGTTTTTCTACCTGAGTCTTTGGACTCTCATCTTCCAGATATTGATTCCAGCTTACCACCATTGTGTTTGCAGTCTGTTTCGGTAGAGGAAGTAATTCAATGCATCAAAAGTTTAAAGAACAAATTTACAGCTGGTGACGATAACATTCCTTGCTTTTTTGTGAAGGATTGTGCTACTGTTAATAGCCAGAATTTCGCCAATCTTGAAAAATATCGTCCAATTTCCATTCTGTCTAATGCATCAAAAATTTTTGAAATAGCGTTATACAAACATCTGTATTTTGCGGTAGCAAATTATATCTCTGTTGCCCAGCATGGTTTTATTGAACAGAGGTCTACCACAACTAACTTGGAGAATTGTATGGAGTTCCCCACAGAAATATTAGATGCTCAGGGACAGGTCGATATCATCTACAGCGACATGTCGCAAGCATGTGACAGTATGGGCCATGGTATTTTATTGAAGAAGTTACATACCTTTGGTTTTTCTGAGTCGTTTGTTGATTTATTTGACTCTTATCTTACCCACCGCAGATTTTATCTGTCTTACAAAGGCTTCCCTTCTGTTACCAGAGTTATTGCATCGGGAGTACCACAAGATTCGAATCTGGGTCCCTTACTGTTTCTGTTATTTGACAACGACATTTCGGAGCTGATTGATTGCGAGATCTTGATGTTTGCTGACGACATTAAAATTTACGTAAATATTACTTCGATTGATGATTGTCCGAAACTTCAGTATAATATAGAAATCGTATCTCAGTGGTGTACATCAAATAAATTACAACGAAATCTGGATAAATGTAAAGTACGTTCCTTTTCTAGAAAAAAATGTCCAATTCTGTTTGATTACTCCGTCGATACTGAGGTATTGTTACGTTGCACTAAAATTGGACACCCTGGAGTTGTATTGAATGAACACTTTGCCTTTACTGATCATGTAATGGAAATTGTTTCTTCCGCATCAAGAACTATGGGATTTTTTTGCGAAACACAAAAATGTTTACTAACATTTCCTCAGTTCAAGTATTATTCTGTTCCTTTGCGCGTGCTAACCTCGAATTTGCAGCGATAATATGGTGTCCGTACTATAATATACACAAAATAGCAATGGAAGATATACAAAGGTGTTTTCTTAGATACCTATGGTTTAAAATAAACACCTACCCATACCGAGATTTTCCTTATGGTACACTATTAGATACCTTCACTTTGGCCACCTTGAAATCGAGATGTAGCAATGTTTATCTTGTATTTCTGCACAAGTTACTGTATAACAACATCGATTCCATCTATCTACTGAATAGATTATCTTAGTCCCATGAGTGACCGCACAAAACGTCGCAACTTTTTATACAGCATTGGCACATACTAATTTAAGATTTAGATCCCTCGTCACACGTATGAGTGAAGAATACAATAGGATTTCCTCAAAGTGTGATGTATTTCACTGTTCGCTTGGGCAATTGCTACGTGCACGTGCCAATGCAGTTTAGTTTTATTTACTTTAAGCACCATTATTTTTTCTATGTTGCCCTGTTTAATTTTTTGTGAATTCATTACTTTTATTTTATTATATTTTTATGTTGTTTATATTGTCCTTTATATGATTTATGTGACTGTTAGGCAATAAACGCTATTATTATTAAAGAAAAGTGGTTTCGCCTGCAGTGTGGTTTACACGCCGAGTTACCGTGCCACTTTGGTTTTCCTGTTTTCTCCCGAAGAAGCCCCCTACGACGGAGTCGAAACGTCGAGATCCCACCTCTCTTTTTTCTTCTCTTTCTTTTTCTCTTCTTTTCTTTCTTTTTTCTGTCTCTCTTTCCTTCTCTTACTATTTTCACTTTTTTTTCTTTTGTACTTACCGCCCCTTTTTCATTTTTCTTTTTCTTCTTTTTATATCTTTTTCTTTTCATTTCTTTCTCCTTTTACTCATATGTCATGACACGATCCAGTTCCGGAAGTAGTTCGTTTATTACTGACTCAGGCCGTGAAAGCCTACGTATTCATTTTTTAACTAAACAATCACACGCTGTTTTGCTACAGACTGTAGTTAAATATCAAAAAAACGCAAAATTACCGGCCTTTAATCATCTAAAATTTGTCAAAATGTTAATATACGCAATAAAGTATTTAAAGAGTAACTTTTATTTGAATGCGGTCCCTATAGACGAATCTAAGGCCGTACTTCAAATCACTTCAAGGGTGTCTTTATCGATCCCAATATATCTCCTCTAGAAGGAAACAGTTCGACAACGTGAGCTAAGTAATTCAATGTTTCCCCAATACGTACCTTGAAGTCCGCCGCTTCCGCTAGTTGAGCGTTCAAGTCCCTGATCTGAGACTTGGCGTCGGAAAGCTGCAGCTGAAGCCTGTCCACCTGCTTCATTAACTTCTTGACGCGCATAGTCGCCTCGTCTCGTTCGCTCTGCAATAGACATTTCGTCTTCGTATTGTCGTCCTGCAGCGCCAATTTTCTGCGCAATAGATCCAAATGTAGGTCCTTCCGTTGGAGTTGTTCGCGTAACGTCCGCACGCGGCGCTGGAGTTGATAAACCGTAGCGGTCTGAACAAATAATTCTCATTTCAAAGGGTCGTCGTCGTCGACAATCGCAGTCGTGCTTGGTTATGTAAGCGTTTGGATTAGGTGGGCGCTGACTCGGAAATCCTACGACTTCCGAGGAGGAGAAAGGAGATGGTGATTTTGGACGGAAAATTTTGCAATAACGCGTAATGAAGTTTGATTGTGCGAAATGTAATCTAAAACGCCGACAAAAAGCTAATTAGGGAAAATATTATAGTCTAAGGGGATTTTATCTAATGAATCTAAATGGGAAACATCTTTTACATGATTTAGTTCATTACCATTTTCCCTTGCTGTAATTTTTTTCTTTTGAACAAACTCTAGTACGAGATCAAAAAGCTGAATTATTTATTTCCGAATACATCAAAATGCTGTATAAATTATACGATCAAATTTTATATAATTCATTATCGATTTACATAGAGAAATTACCACAGGTTAATTATTACTCGTGAAAGCTTAGTAAAGAAATAACATGTATATGAATATCTACAAATGAACATGAATAAGAAGCAAATAATGCATACGGTTACGTGAAGAAGCAAAATGTGTTGTTTGAATCAATTTGTACAGAAATCGTAGTTTCAACACTATTTAAATCTAGCTGATTTTTATTTATAGCGACACATGAAATATGTCCCTCAAAAATTGCAGCAACGCATGGAAACAGTAGCCGCAACAATATGATGGATAAAACAGCAACCTATTTTAAACTTGTCCGTTGTATATACAGTATCGATTCCGATATTAATTTTTCGAGTTATTTGTATATTGTTTAAACATACAGCACTAGACAAGTTAAAAAGTTTATATGTCTATCAAAATCTTTCATAATAAGATCGTTAGAAAACTCAACTATCGGCTAGATACACAATCAATTTAAATATTGAATAGGTTATGCGGTACATATGTTCACATTTTTATCTGAAAACACGACGACATTATAAGAGAATACCACCAAGCGGAAATGGACTTCACCGTATATTACACAAGTAGGTACAGGGTATAAAACAGCATTTCCGAACGTTTAGTTTTAAACGTAAACTAGAACACCATCCATACAGAATATTTAAATTACTTTGCAGATGCAGAACATCATTCTAGGTTCTGCTGGAAGACTAAATTTTTAAATAGTCAGCAAATACAAGCATAAGACATGCCAATAATCACTAAAGTATAAAATAAATAATAGTGGTTCCAAATTTGAACCTTGTGGCATCCCAGCTCAGCAAAATCAATGCTGAACTACAAAAGAACACAATTGTAACAGAAAATAACATTAGAACAATTTATTACATTTTATACAGAGAATATTTACAATAATAGTAACTCAAAACTTCGAAATTTCTATAGTTTCATTAACATAAAATTAATAAATAAAATAAATACATAAAAAATATATAATTCTTTCTAAACTTAGTAGTAAGTGTTAGATCCTCTATTCAAAATAACTTCAAACATGCATACTGTCTATCTATATGGTCTAGTACCTCAGACTTTCACGGCAGTTTGTGTTAGTCGTAACGGTTGTCGGGTTCCGCCGCGTAACTGGGTTTTTTGTTCCTGACGTTTCGCTAACAACTGCGGTTCGCATTTTCAAAGGTACTTTGAACTTTATTACTCATATCGCCCGTAGTTACCTCAATGGTATGATCTAGACGCTCCTGATCAAAGAGCTGTATTTGCTGGGAGTCATCAAAGTTGCCGATGGTGCTTATAAACTGGATCCAATTTCTCTGTAATTTCTGCACACGTTTTCCCATTCAAGCAAAAACATCGAATTTGTATTGTTCTCTTACCCATTCTTATGTTGTAATACCTTTAATGTTTGGCTGCGTAAATTTGTTATACGGCATCGTGTTATAAAAGTGAGTTTATAAACTCACTTTTAAATATATGTATATATAAAACTATCACAAAAATGTAAGGTATAGCGAACCCGGAACCTCGTCATATACTTCTTTTCGAAAATAATTTCATCTATGAGACTGTAATATACTTTCTGTGATGTTTCTGAATTATATTGATACTTTGTATTCATTCATTTCGACACTATACGACAACTGCTAAATGGACACTGTAGCTGGCACGTGGTTCGGGACAACATTCCCTCTCCAAGTGCCTTTAGTAATAAATATGCACATACACTATCGTCCAAAATTTTGGAAGCAGTAACGAATTTTACAAAAATTCACCGATACAGTAAAATTTTATTGTGATTAATACTGAATTTATATAACATAAGTGACTGTCGTTAAATAAAAGTAAATTAATTCAAACAACAATATTTATACCTTATTTAGCTCGTAAGTTAATTTTCGTCGATATGACTCATTTGGCTTTGGTAATCGCTGCACAAATTTTAGGCATTCTTCAAAACACTTTTTTGAGACAGTCCGCGGCATTTTGCTGTCATGCGTTCAATAAATATTCTCATAGGTGTTGGGTGTTTTGAGGTTGCCATTGCCCCCTTCGATCAAGCTCTATGGAGCTTGGAGGAGGCCAAACCATCAACTTTAGTTCATTTCTTACTGCTTTCTCTTCTAAAAAGTTTTCACGGATTCAAGCCGTACGTTTGGGGTTATTATCTTACTGGAAGACAAACAGCTCACCAATAAGAGGGCTTCCACACGGAATAGTACGATTTTGCAAACTATTAAAATACTCTTCCTTCAGCATTGTACCACTAATTTTCATTAAATCACCCGCAGTTGTTCCAACAAAACAACCCTAAACCATAACTCTACCACCTCCGTTTTTAACGGATGGTATTAAGCAGGCCTCACTAGTTCTTCCCCCTGGTCGTCAACGAAAAGAAACTCTTCGTTGCGTACCAAACAACTGAAATTTTGATTTTGCGTTCCAATCGTCAGTTTGCATGCTGTCTTGCCAATGTTAGTCATTTCTCTTTATGCACGCGTTTTAAAAACGTTTGTTTTTAGCGGCGAATAGATCCTCTTAAACCTGCTGCCAATAATCGCTTCTTGTGGTAAGAGAAACACTTGTCCATCGTCGAATATTAACGTGCGTTGCGATATCCGGTGCCATTAGACGTTTATCTCGTATCGAAGTTAATACTATAAATCTTCAGCTCCAGAAGCCACTGGTGGCCGCCCACTTCGTCTTCTATCAAGATTTTGGTCCTGTTTCTTTTCTCCGGGACAATGTGTAATGCACAACTTTTGGGTAAAATCTCTAACCGCAGAGCAATTTTTCTCTCGGTATATCCTTCGTATTACTACGTTATTCCATAGTCAACTGTCTGCGTTTTGGTATTTTTATGCTCACTGCTTTACCAAATTGTTACAATTGCCCACTGATTTCAAAATACCAATTCCGCATAGAAAAGTGATAAGACACTAAAGATTAATACCTTTACCACATGCACTAAACGATAACCGAAGTAACACCAAACCGTATGACCGAAAGTAATTACTGCAGGTATTCTACCCCATCCCAGTGAAACACCAATCGTATTCTCGGAAAAGGGTAATAAAAAATATTAGGATGAGATTTGTGCTTAAATGTTTGAATTGTATGGATTATGTATAACAATTTTATATTTGCATACAATAATTTATAATAGAGATTAACGATTTCACGATATGGCTATGAGTTGTATTATTTTAAAGGAATTTCACTTTGCTTCCAAATTTAAGGACGGTATTTTATTTTAGTATATTATTCTTCCGAATTTACAAATTACGTTCCAAAAAGAAATTTATACCCGTTATAGTTTCCTTGATATTTATAAAAATTAAAAAATCGTGCAAATTTTTGGAGGAGGCTGCATCCTGAAATCGATTGATTTAGTCGCTAAAAAATTGTGTTGTTCTTATATGAAGGTGCCCTTTCAGTTCTAAGAGCTTCATCGAATTTGTTGAATTTTGTCTATTCCCTTGTTGGTATACGAATATTCCCAAAATTCGGCATCAAAATCGAGCTTGTAAGGTACGAAATTACCTATACACTCGTTATAATAGATTCACCTCATCTGATTGTTATTTAGCAAAACATTATCACGTATTTAGTATGCTGAAATTAACTCCTATCCAAGGCTCACTTACTTTATAATTGGAAAACTTTGATTACACTGTTTGAGCTCTATTCGCATCGTATAGATTTATCGCCGATAGCGTATTTTCCTATCTTCCATCTCTATTCCTTCATTTCCCCATCCCTCCGACCTCTTTTAGTCCAACATTATTATTCGTTAAATGTAGATACGAGATACAACCGAAACATGCTGCTCCCGTAAGACCCATTATCTCGAAGTTTATTGAGAGCTGAAAGTTTTCAGTAAAATACAAGTACCTAACGAATCTTCTTATTATGGGTTATAATACGTCCTTGATGCGTTAACGCGGAGTTATTCCTCACATGTTACCGCGAGTACTTAGAAAGTTTTTATCGGCGCATAAACCGATCGTTGTTTTATGGACTACTTTGTAGAAGTACATATTTAAGGATCTGTCTTTCATCGTTAAAAACTTGTCGGATTTGTCGAAGTATTCTGGATGAAAGTTATAAAGCGTGTTACGAGCAATCGTTAAAAATGTATCCAAGTAAAAGTTTCTTCTTAGTTGTTCGCTTAGATGTGTTACGAACTAATGGAAACGTGAGATATTTGTAGAATTTGTATTTAGGCAAGTTAAATTAAACGATTAAAGAAAGCGTAGAAAGAGGAGTTTTCGCAATTTTTTAAACATGTTTTCTACAGTTTGCGCTCTTATCTTCATATCGGAATGAAATATTTCACCTCTAAACTTAATTTTCTAATTCGAACAGAACGTAAAACTGGTTTCGTTGACGTAGAATATTGTTAATTATAACTTGCATTATTTACAGCTATAAATAGCAACGTATACATAGTGTGAATATATTAATAACCGCCAATAATTGCTTTGGATATGCTACTGTATATTAAAGAAATAAAAAGTACCGATAAAAAATAGAAATATATTATGATATAAATAGATACAATTTAATATTTACTATGACCGCTTTTTGCCTGACATTTGCATTGGTAATGAATCGCTTGTTCGATTATATTTAAGTAAGGATTGTGAAGTGGCCACTACGTACGAGGGCAATTCACAAAGTAAAGAAAGTTTTATTTCCACAGATGACTGCGTCCCCCTACCACGACCGCTGACCCACCACGGACCTTAATCACAGTATAGTAGAGGTAGTAGTTTCACTTGCAGGATTTTCTTTCTGCGAATGTGCTGTGCTCAGTGGAACAAATTTAAGAATTTCTACGCACCACGGTTCTCAGTCGCTCACCCTCGTAAGAAAAGAGTGAATGTGTTTTGCAAATGCAACAACTTTCCAATAGCTTCTATACAAAATGGTATACAAAAAGTTATTGAAACAATTGCGCTGTGGAAGTGGAGCACTATTGATGCATCCAAGTCCCAATTTCCCATGGAAAGAGAAAGTTAATCCGCAAAAATGATTAAATGTACAACATTTATGAATGAATTGTATATTTCCTGTTTTTCCCACTCCTCTCCCCAAAATATACCGTTACACAAAAATTACTTGACAGACGGTGTAAAAATATCTACACCCTTTGACATTTATATTTTGTTGCTCATAAAAGATATTCAAAATAACAAGTTACATTGAAAAGTATATATTACACATAAGATATATATGAAGCACTGCAGTACTTCATATATCTAAAGCAACTATTGTTATCTTCGTCGATCTGATATAGCCAGCTTTCATAGTGTGGGGCAAAAATATACATAGACTGGCTTAACACATGGGCTGAAAAGACCCGCGCCTAACACATAGATGACGCTAGTTTCATTGCAGTCACCTTTCTCTCAGTTAGTACTAACTTTCAAAAGACAGCTGTTAAAATTTCATCATATTCTATTCATTAGTTTGTGAGTTATTGTGCTAAGAGTCACGCTACTTTTGTTATTTTCAAAACAATGGATCAAAAATAATTTCGCGTTTTAATTTTACACTGCTTCTAGATGGGAAAAAATACCGTTCAAGCGAAGCAATGGCTTGAAAAGTGTTATGGGGACTCCGCTCCATCAGAAACAACAATAAAACGTTGGTTTGCTGACTTCAAACGTGGTCGTAGAGACACCGATGATGCAGAACGCAGTGGACATCCAAATGAGGCGGTAACACCAGAAAACATCAAAAAATCCACAAAATCGTTTTGAATGATCGAAAAGTGAAGTTGCGTGAGTTAGCTGACATCGTAAAGATATCAAAAGAACGTATTGGCTTTATATTGCATGAGCATTTGACTATGAAAAAGCTCTGTTCAAAGTGGGTGCCGCGTTTGCTCACTGTTGACCAAAAACAAGAACGTGTTGATGATTCTGAGCAGTGTTTGACCATGTTTAAACGTAACAAACCGGAATTTTTGCGTCGATATGTGACAATGGATGAAACATGGATCCATCACTTCACTCCGGAATCAAAACGATCGTCATCTGAGTGGACAGCGACTGGTGAACCTCGTCGAAAGCACAGCAATCGGCTGGAAAGGTTATGGCCTCGGTATTTTGGGATGTGCGTGATGTAATATTCATCGACTATCTTGAGAAAGGAAATACCATCAACTGTGAATATTATATAGCGTTATTGGAGCGTTTGAAGGCCGAAATTGCAAGGAAACAACCGCATATGGCAAAGAAAAAAATGTTGTTTCATCAAGACAACTCACCGTGTCACAAGTCAATCAAAACAATGGCAAAACTACATGAATTGAACTTCGAATTGCTCCCACATCCACCGTATCCGCCAGATTTTGCTACCAGCGACTACTGGCTGTTCGCAGACCTCAAAAAAATGCTCGCCGATAAGAAATTTCGCACGAATGAAGAGGTTATCGCTGAAACTGAGGCCTATTTTGAGGCAAAAGATAAATCGTTCTACAAAAGTGGTATTGAAATGTTAGAGCGGCGCTGGAATAATTGCGTTGCTCTTGATGGAGATTACGTTCATGAATAAAGCTAATTTTGAACCAAAAAACCGTGTTTTCTTTGTTAGGCCCGGGACTTTTCAGCCCATGTGTTATTTCTGCGTTTATGATATTCTGTTTGAAATTACTTCCTAAAAAAGAGACATCCATTATATTTATTGTTTATTACCAATGTTTTCTATTTCATATAGAAATTAATAAAACCATAGAGACTGTATTCTCGGGTGTAATTCTTTTATCTCATTACATAAGTAGATGACACGTGTAAAGGTATGAAGACGTGAATGAGGTGTAAGGTAAATTTTGCCATATTTTATTAGATTTAAATTGCATCCTTAAATATATTTTCCAGGTAAATATACGATAAATATAAGGTTTCAAAATTATTTTTCTCCTTTTCCAAATTCTTTCTTACTATTGTTATACTTTATGCTCTTCTTTTTAATCAGTTTTAATTTTTTCATTGCAAATGAAATAAATCTTGACACTATTTGATTATTTTTGTATTTATAAAAATGTTTCCAATTGCCACCGCTATCATATACCCTGCGCAAGGTGCAATGAGCGAGGAAAACTGAAACACGAACATCGAAGGTACCGCCAGTGAGTGGAACTATTGCCTCTACTATACTGTCCCTTGGTAATCATCCATCTCAGTTTGATGCCAGCTACGATTCAGTACGATTGAATACGGCTTAGCTGTACGACTTTAAAATTTGTGACAAAGTTGACTATGCCGCCAAATGTGAGGTAGACAGTATTATCCCCTTTTTAAAAGTACAAAAAGTCCAGCCGATCCAAATTTATAGACAGATAGCTGCGGCTTACGCTAATGTGATGAATGAAGCGTCAGTTCGGAAGTGGTGTATCATGGCGGACGGAAGAATGTTCACGATGAAAATCGCTCGGGCCGACCCTCAGTGATCAATGACGGACTTAGAGCTAGGATTCAAAGAAAAATGCACGAAAATAGGTGTTTCTTTTATTAAATAGTGAATAATTAGTGAACTGCACTTATTCTTTCCAGAAATTTCAAGAACTGTGTCGTACGGAATAGTTAGAGCAGATCAGAACTATAATAAAATGTATGCCAGGTAGGTTCCTCGAATTTTGTCAAACGAAGTGATGAAGTTTTGAATCACATTGTCACTGGTGATGAGACTACAAACAAAGCGCCAATCAATCTAATGACATCACCCACAATCCTCAAGGAAACCGAAAAAAACAAAACAAATTATGAACAGCAGTAGGATTATAGTTACGATGTTTTCAGATGGTAAGGATGTCGTGCTCTTCGACTAGATGACTAGAGGTGAGGCCACTGCCACACGCTTCAACGACTTCGCCGCGCTATTCAATACAAGCGGCGCGAAGTACTAAGCAATGTAGTCATTCTCCTTCACAATAATGCACGTCTGCATGCAGCGGGAGTGATACATGGCTTCAACAGTTTCGGTGGGAAATTTGCCTACATCCACTATATAGTTCGAAATTGATTTTCACTTATTCCCCAAATTGAAAGATTTTTTGAATGGACAGCGCTGCGGAAGTGATGATGAACTTAAAGAAGACGCTAATCAGTGGTTCAACAACCTGGCGACAGTTAAGTATGCAGAAAACATAGAAAATTTGATAAAACGGTACGACAAGTATCTAAATTTGAATGGTGACTATGGAGGAAAGTAGATTGGGTATCTAATTTTATGTAAAATACAGTTTCATTTAATTATACCCAATAAAAATTTCTATAAAAAAAACGTTCTTTACTTTCCAAATGACCCTCGTATTTGGGAAAAGGTACCGCATACTTTCAACCACAGAAATATTTTTATAAGCCAATGCATTGAGTGAGTTTTGAATTAAGTAAGTACTTTAAGTAAGTTAAAATTAAATAAACGGTGCATATTTCCTTCAAATTGGCCGCGTCCTTTAAAACAAAGAACTATATTGTTAAATAATGAAGCTCTTTATTGTAAAAAGTTATATATTTGAATCAAATAAATCATGTCAAAAAAACTACATCTTTAGCTTAAAAACATATCTTTGCCGCCACTAACATTATAAATTTGAAACAATAAAATAAATAATAAAATTATAATTTGATGGACTTATTGCATATTTGTTCGATCCAAGAAGATTTTTTCTCAATGTGTGTACATTGAAATACGCCACGATTTTATCTTTCATAGAGATATGTTTTCAAACCAGAGCATATGAGTATACACCTCACATATCCCACGAGAATATATCAAATGGACATCATTTTTCATACTTTTTCCAGACTCAAGGGTTTATGTTTAATGCATACAAAAATTAATTAAACGCAGAATATTTTTTAGTGTATTAAAAGCCTTTTTCAACTTACAGTACGATTATCGAATGTCAAAACTTAAGTGCAAGATCTTGTATGCGGTGCTATACGTCTACCAGTGCCCTACGCAACGAAAACGAAATCAAAAAATAAAACAAAAAAGCGTCCTTACTTCACGGCATGGCGTATCGTGAAATGATTTTTCGCGACGTAGACGCGGCAAAGTCCCGTATCCGCAACACAGCAGCTACGATGCGAATGGTGATGGGTAGCACAATCGAAGGAACACACAAACAAAGACATTTAACGTTCACGAACGGCAAATACAAATACGTAATCGAAGCAATGATTTATGGACGATTTGCGCGAGAACAAACTTTACCTTATCCACCAATTTATCGCTCTCGAGTCTGGCCAGCTGTTCGGCGCGTAGTAATAACGATTCCGTATGCAGATCGACGCCGACATCGTGCGATATTTCTTCCATATTCAGGGCTCTCGCCAGACGTTCTAAGAAGTTCATGAACTGCAAATATTACGAAGGATCGGTTTTGCTATACGTAAATTTATGCGAACAAATTGTATGCTAATAGACGTCGTTTCATAAGCTTAAGAATAACTCCTGCATAACATATTGAAACAAAGAAACTTATCAACCTCTGCAATTTGCCAGAAGCGACAACAATGTTACATATGAACAAAATAACTAAAATATAATTACAACTTGACATTTTCATCTTTTTCCATTAAGTAATATTTGAAAAGGTGTCTTTGCCTAAATTGGCAAACAGAAAGTACACCAAATTTGCGTAAAAACGGAAAAACACATTACTATATCCTTTACAACAAGTGTGAGAAATTAGATCCTCCTTCCGAGCAGTTCATGGACTGCTAAACCAGAGAGAGCGCACACCACCAGTGCATAGGATAGTTGCACATGTGCCTCTTTTGAAACACATCTAGAAGAATGCCTAGAAAATAACACCAAGATAAGAAAACGCTGTAATACAGTTTTCTCGTGCTATTAGTGAAATCAATTCACGAGAAAGACATGTAAAGAGACGTAAAACGCTAATACACGGACATGTTTCTACCTACCCGGCGTCATCAGCGTGATTCCGACCAGTTTATGCCAACATAAACAGCATACTAGCACCTAGTGATTTTCATTTGTTCCCCAATTTAAAAAAAAGACTTACGTGGAAGAAAGTTTTCCGACGACAATGAGGTAAAAGAGGCAACTTTGGCCCATTTTGAGGCGAAAGATAAAAAATACTTTTATGATGGTTTAGAAAAATTAATTCATAGATCTAATAAATGTATTGTGCTTAAGGGTGATTATATTGAAAAGGAAAAATAGATTTATTGTTTTATTTTATTTAAAACACATTTCATTCCACGAACTTCTGGATCTTCCCTCGTATAAAATATCAGGATTTTTGTTCATCCTTCTTCTCTAGTTTTTGTCGCATTCAAGCTTTAATACGAAATCGAACACCCATTTTACATTTTGCCCATTTCCTTGTAATAAATCAGATAACAAACCAAAAGAAAAACTAATATCGGAAAACAATACGATGCCCCTAGAAGAGAAACTAATACCTACCGTGCTCTTATCGCGCTTTAAACCTTCCCTGGACATCTCGCAGGAATTAATCTCCGCATCGGCTTTGCGTAATCTCGACTCGAGGTGGCATTTTTCTTCTTCGAGCGCCCGAATTCGAGCGTTCGCCTGTTCGCACATCGAAACGTGCCGATCCAGTTGCGCCGAGTCGTGAGCCAATTTCTCCCGCATCGCCTCCATTTGCTGCGGGAAAGGAGCCGCATTAATTTACGATTAATAGGCTATCGATGAGAGATAAGTCGCGTTCGGACCATAGGAAAGTTACGGCTTATGATATTTTTTCGAAAGACAGGATTAATAGTTCGATCTGCATAGATCTTTCGGACGTAATGGTCGAGCATGGCGACAGATAAATGTGGAACAGTAATATTTTATTCGAGATCGTTCACTTACGGCGCATTTGTCCTTATTTTCAGTTATTAGTTCCCTGATCCTATCTTTAATTGCGCCTTCGCATGTTTCGATGAAATGCCCGGGAGTGCTCAGCATGGCGGATATGGTTTCTAAATACTTGTGGTGTTCGTGTTGAAGCTTCTGGCATCTTTCTTCTCTGATTTTTACTTCATCTGAAATGAAACTAGTGTTTTTGAATATCTCGGAGAGTTGTTATTTACAGTCTGTATAACAAGAAACGCAAAGCTCAAACAAATTTTAATGAAAAAAAATGTATATTTTCAAAATGAATATCTCCAAAGTTAATACGTGCCAAATTAAAAAAAAAAGATCAAATCTCCATTACTATCCAGAATAGCTTGACAACGTTTTTCCATGCTTTCGACCAAATTTTCAGCGCAAGACGTAGGTAATGAACGCCATGTCGATACGCTCTTAGTACCACTCCTCAACCAGATCCTTGTAAATGTCAGTAGTCCTTTTTTGTATAATCGCACCATCCGCTGAAAGACGCATAGCGTCCCAAAACGACGAACATTAAACATCCCCAAACATGGACCTACACTGCATGTTTCACAGTTTGATTCGACAATGCGATTTCTACGGCCATATCAAGCCTTGCTTCTTGGTAGCCATGCCCAAAGAGAAGATTCGTCAGTAAACAACCACATTCGTCCAGTCTCTGATGATATTTTCCCGTACCCATGTTAAGTACGCCTGTCGGTGTTTGCCCGAGAGCAATGGTTTCTGTAGCGTGCTGCGCTAAGCAATCTCGTACTCAAGTAGTCGGCTTCTAAGACTCATTAAACTAATATTTTTATTTCTCCTCGTCAACATAGATTGCCCTTAATGCAATGTTAAATGCGGTTTACTACTGAATAAATTAATTATTGCCTTATCTTGCCTGGTTGTCGTCGAAGGAGATTGACCGCGTCCTGCAACATCATCTACTGCTTCCGTCTGCTGGTATCGGCTTGCTCAGCGTCGTATGTAATCTGGTATTTTATGTAAGTATCTGGCAACTGCTGTAATACCTATGCTTGTGCCCTTTGGGTAAGTACACAAAAACACTGCTTTAAAACGCTTTGCATACACTGCGCCCATATTTGCCTATGCCACCGTCTCTACCAGGAGCGAACAAGAACTAACTTGCAACTTACTACTAGTAATAAGGGAAAAATGTCATTGTTATCTGATATATAGCATTACCACCCCTCTATCTCTTTTCCTAGAAAAGATATTAGCCTGCGTTTCTTATTATACAAACTGTATCCTAGGATGCACCAAATTAATTCAAATTTAGATCAAAGTAGTGGCAATGATCTAAACTTTATCTTACGTTCTACTCTAAGAAAAACGCTAATTTGTTAATTTAGTTCCTATTTAAGGATAAGTATTTTATTAAAAACAGAAGGATATTTTCGCGTATACGAGGTCGAACTGAAATGTTTCCGGAATCGGCAAGAGATGGCGCACGAAGGTTGTAGTGGATTCATTGGTCGGCAAGACCTTTTCTATGGCAACTTTCAAAATTCTACTGTCAATAGTTGTTATTTCAGAGTGTGTTTTGTCTAGCAAGTCAGGCGGTTTCGCAAAAATGAATAAAATTTAATTTCGTGCAGTGATAAAACACTTCTGGGTGGCTAGGAAAACGGCCACGAAAATTCGAAATATTTTGCTAGAGGTTCATGGCGAATGTACTTCATCATTTTCGACCATCAGCGTCTGGGCGAGCGAGTTCAAACGTAGCTGCAGAGGCACAAGTGACGAACCACGCACTTGGCGCCTAAAAACCGCTACCAACGATGAAATGGTCGACAAGATTCATGATGTAATGTTAGCCGATCGCTGATTGAACCTGAAAGAGATAGCAGAGACAACAGGCATCTCCGAAGAACGCGTTGGCCATATCCTACACGAAATTTTGGGTATGAGAAAGCTTTCGGCGCGATGGTTACCGCTTTTGCTGACACCGGAGTAAAAACAAAATCGGCAGCATCCAACGCAATCCAAGGGATTTCTTCATGAAAAAGTATATTGATCTTTGAGGAGACTATATCGAAAAATAGAAATAAAAAGATACCACACCAATACCGTGGTTTCCTGTCGATTCCGGAAATATAATAATTAACAGGGCAATGTAAGTTGGCACAAAAGTAAACTACATACTAATAAAGCTAAATTATAATTTAAAAACTAAGCACATAGTGATAAATCAAAGTTCTCTTGTAATTATATAAACTTTTTTAACAAAATATTAATCGTAAGTGCAATGGTAAGAAGTATAAGAACGGAGTGCACTTAGTTATTGGGTAGCCCGTGGAGAGAAATGAATGACTGAATAATGAATTGTAGCTGTTCCATATTCTATGTAATGGAGATTTTAATATAATGTTAGTTCGCGATTTTGGGATGTAAATTCCTGACGTACATAGAGGTGGTCGATCTTAAATTTTTAACGCAATGAAACGTCAAATTGCAGATCATCCACCAACAATTTCTTTACCTTTCTGAAAATCAAGAACAGACTGCGTGGTGAAAGATTCCAGCCATCAAAAGGAGCAATCAATGCCTTCAAAAACACAATTTTAATTATACCAACAAGAGCGGAATAACTGCTTCCAGAGTTGGTTCAAGCGCATGCAAAAGTTAATCTTCGAGAATACTTCGAGGAACAATAAAGTCTTCTCTTTTAAAAGATATTTATTGTTTTATTCTAGCCCTATATACAAAACTTACAGGCCAACCTTCATAATTCCAATTACGTATAATCGTAAGCCAAACATGTATTAGTGTTATATTGTGTTAGGAAAGGTAAAAGATGATGGAGGGAAAGGAATTGCTTAATTAATGTCATAACACGAAGTAGAAAGAAATCCAACGTAACGTCTAACTTGCTACTAAAAATAAGAAGCCTGTAAATTGGATTACATCCATTTCGCTTCTTTCAAAAGCTATATACTTACCTCTAAGTTGACAGATAGTGGACTCTTGTTGCGCAATATTCGTACCGGCCGACCCCAAACTTCTCGTCGACGCGGCCAGTTTGTCCTTCATTTCCAACAGCTCGCGTTCGGTGACCCTTTGATGCAGCTCGATCGCGTCCTTCTCCTGCTTGAGGCGGTCGAGATCGAGTAGCTGAGTGGCGGATTGCCTCTGCAGACACTCCTTATCGGCGATCGCGCGCTCCAAGTTCTCCCTGCACGTTCGCAGTTCTATTTCGAGGGTCGCCAGGGTGTCGTTGCACGTCAGGTTGCGACTTCTTAAGCGGCTTAGCTCCTGCACGCCGCGACAAGTTGTTCTTAAGATTCTCGGTACTTTAAATTTATCGCTTTACGACCGTCGGTTCCGATAAAAACCGAATTAATTCGGTCGTAAAGGTTTATGCGCTACCGGGCGTCCGGAGCTTAAAACGTAAAACGTTTATTCTCGTGTTTTTGCGTAATACAGACTTTACAAATTGTCGTGCTCGTCGATAACGCGGAGGCAATCACAAAGAAGGCCGTAAAACTAAATTAAGCTATTGTCGAAGCAGGCAACGCTAATATTAAAGTCTACTAACAGATGTTTAGAAAAGAAAAACTTAAAAGAAAATATATGCAGTAAAACGAAGTCTTCTGTAAACTTTTCTGCATTACTGCATAGGATGTCTATTGAATTGTTATTGAAAAAACTTAAGAACTTCATTGTTTTTTTATCAAAAAAACTTTACGGTATCTATGTACGGTTTCAAAAGTAACTGGAATTTCTTCCTAGCAGCTATAGTTTAAAACAGTAGTAGAACAGATGCTTTCTAACTTTCACACGCTGGGGTGTAACAAGAAATGTTTTAAAACCAAAGCCCGGTTCATATTTGATTCGCCCTCGTATATTTCGCGCTTTTTATTGCCTTTCAGAACTTATTTTCTGAACATACCTCGCATGAAAGTGTAGCAAGTCTGCGAAGCATTGAAAATAGTAATCCAAAAACGAAACCCAGTAACACTGTTTTGATCGCAGTATAACACATGGGCTGAAAAGTCCGGGGCCTAACACATAGATGACGCTAGTTTTATTGCAGTCACCTTTCTCCCAGTTAGTACTAACCTTTAAAAGACAGCTGTTAAAATTTCATGATATTCTATTCATTAGTTTGTGAGTTATTGTGCTAGGAGTCACGCTACTTTTGTTATTTTCAAAACAATGGATCAAAAACAATTTCGTGTTTTAATTTTACACTGCTTTTTGATGGGAAAAAAATACCGTTCAAGCCAAGCGATGGCTTGAAAAGTGTTATGGGGACTCCGCTCCATCAGAAACAACAATAAAACGTTGGTTTGCTGTTTCAAAGTGGGTGCCGCGTTTATTCATTGTTGACCAAAAACAAGAACGTGTTGATGATTCTGAGCAGTGTTTGACCATGTTTAAACGTAACAAACCGGAATTTTTGCGTCGATATGTGACAATGGATGAAACATGGATCCATCACTTCACTCCGGAATCAAAACGATCGTCATCTGAGTGGACAGCAACTGGTGAACCTCGTCCAAAGCGCCCGAAAGCACAACAATCGGCTGGAAAGGTTATGGCCTCGGTATTTTGGGATCTGCGTGGTATAATATTCATCGACTATCTTGAGAAAGGAAATACCATCAACAGTGAATATTATGTAGCGTTATTGGAGCGTTTAAAGGCCGAAATTGCAAAGAAACGACCGCATATGGCAAAGAAAAAAATTTTGTTTCATCAAGACAACGCACCGTGTCACAAGTCAATCAAAACTACATGAATTGAACTTCGAATTGCTCCCACATCCACCGTATTCGCCAGATTTGACTCCCAGCGACTACTGGCTGTTCGCAGACCTCAAATAAATGCTCGCCGGTAAAAAATTACGCACGAATGAAGAAGTTATCGTTGAAACTGAGGCCTATTTTGTGGCAGAAGATAAATCGTTCTACAAAAGTGGTATTGAAATGCTAGAGCGGCGCTGGAATGATTGCGTTGCTCTTGATGGAGATTACGTTGATGAATAAAGCTAATTTTGAACCAAAAAAAACCGTGTTTTCTTTGTTAGGCTCGGGACTTTTCAGTCCATGTGTTATGTGAAGCAGATAACGGTTTTGGTTTCAACTTTTCTATTGCATACCATAATTATGCTTATATATTTTGTCTAAAATCTAACTTGAGATATAACTTTATATAATAGCATGCTCTCAAATGTAACTCCAAACACATTTACTTCTATAATGCACGTGTGTGTATAAAATTATCTTATTAACCGGTTGGTGGTTACTTTGGACAGAATTTCCAATATACATATATTTTTTATTTCCACAAAACAAATGACTAACACGTCATTTCCAGTTTTCCTTTTAAAACCTAGATCAATTAAAGCTCATATAGAAGTTTTAAGAGCTGCTGTTGATAATGTCAGGCAGTGCAAGATCAAATAAAAAAGTACTACACTGCCGCAGTTAACATGTAATTAAAAAATTCCACATATGAAAAAACAAAAAAAAACTTGAGGACCAAATTAGTGCAGTCCATGAAGCTGGAAATAATTTTAAAATTAATTTAATTAAAAATGCTATAGCTAAATAATTGTACTTTTTATTATTAAACTGCATCCAGCAAATATCTGTTTTTTAACCTGAAAGAGCGTGGCAATATTCTGTTGTCCAACAATTAAAATTTATTTTATTTAAAATGTTATTCAAACCAAAAAAGTTTATTTCTTGTACAAAAAAAGATATTGAAATTTTAAACTTCTTTGATTTAAAAAATTTTCATTAAATACTAACTTACCTGCACCAATTCTGATGCTTTGTGGATCAGTGATTCAGTTGACATATGCGCACTTTCGCACGGTTCAGTTCCTAGAGCTACGCTCAACCGTCTCACTAAATCCTGAAACGCATTCCTGGCAGTTTCCTTCTTCTGCTCTTCAGTGTTTAAATCCAGTTCCAAATTCCGTACTTTCTTTTCTAACTCTTTACCCCTATCATCTTGGTACTTATTATCCCTTTGCAAGGTTTGAATCGCGATTTCATTCCTTCCTTGAGCTGCGTATAGAGATCTTTCACGCTCTTCTAATTCATTCAATCTCTTCTTTAAGGAGATGATGACAGCATTTTGCCTTGCGTTTTGTTCCCGTAGCTGATCCGCTTCTACTTGTAGCTCCATACATCTTTGCTCTCTACTTCTAAGTTGGCAATGCATATCTTTCAATTCTTCCGCTAAACGCTCCTTCTTAAACTGTAGAGCAGCTAGGTCGCTTCGCAACGACGTTGCGACATCTACATCTTCTGCTTCCATCTGGAAATCAAATAAGATTCTTTGGAGTATTAAATATGTACTCGAGAAATGTAGATAAATGCTTACAAATCCATGATTGTGTTCAAAACAACTCGCGTGGATATGAATGAGGAAGAGTACGGAGTTTCAATCTCCGTAGTAAACGTAAAAACGTACAATCGGGGGCATCGGTTGCGGCAAGGGTGGCACGCGATCTCGCGGGCAGAGAACCCACAGTTTGAAGTTCGTTGATCAATCAACTAAATGTAGGAATTCTCCGGTGACGGTACCGTTACGAGCGGGTGGGTGAATTCTCCAGGTAAATTGCAAATCACGATATTCTCCGGTTTTACGGTCTACGCACGTTATTTGATCAATTTAGCGTCTTCGTGTCGTAATTTACTGATATGGACGCTTCTCGAATGCCATTGATTGTTTTGGTACGTTGTCAAATGGTAAAATCAAGTGGGAATTAAAACAAAAACTATTTACAAATAAAAACGTAAAAACGTCTGACCATTATTAGAATCTCCGTTTTTTTTATATTTTTATTGTTTTATTCAGCTGAAATAATTACGCAAAGCAATTGTTATTTCATGTTTATTCTTGTTTAATGTCATTGTAAAAAAAAAACAATAAACGAAAAACATTTCAAATACATTATGACGGTCGTAATATAAAATAGCAGAGAATTGCGGTTTAATACGATTTTGGTATATTAAGTGGGGATTATGAATTTAATCATTAATGTAAAAGAATAATATGGCGAAGGTTGCTATTTATATATAGCGATGGTCGATACACTTTTGCTTACGTTTGAACCAATTTTCATAGCATTTTTTCCATTCCAATTGGGGTATCTCCAGAACATGAATGTTGAACGCATCAACTGATTCTTCTGGCGTTGAAAATCTCGTTGATTCCGTAGTTTATTCTTTACGGACGGAAATAAAAAGAAATCATTGAGTACCAAATCAGGGCTGTGTGGCGGATGACCCATCAATTCAATGTTTTGACCAGTTAAATATTAAGTTGTTTGGGTCGATGTGGGAAAGCTCGCGTTGTCGTGGTAAACAATGATCCTACCTCGCTAGTTGTTTTTTTTTATTTCTTCAAACACTTCTGGCAAACAAATGACTGTATACCATTCAGCATTGACCGTTCCATGACTCTCTAGTGGCACTATAGTCACATGCCCGTTTATCCAAAAAAAAACAGGCGACCATTTGCTTCGAGGTATATCCGGTACGAACAACTTTTGTTGGGTTTGACTCATCTTCGAAGATCCATACAGTCGATTGCTGTTTACTTTCGGGTTCATACGCATAGATCCAAGAGTCACCTGTGTAAATACACGGCTTATGACGCACCACAATTGTATTTTTTGACCATTTTTTTGCACCAATCGACACGAGACTTTTATTAAGCGACTGTCAAATTATGCGGAATCCAATGAGCACAAATTCTTTCACAGCTAAATGTTCATGTGAAATCTTGAGTATGTTTATCATGCTAATTCCCAGGGATACCTCAATTTCACGGTACGTCACATGACGATCTTGATTTATCACTTCGCGCGTAGCATCGATGTTTCCTGACACAAAAATCGATTTTGGATGGCTTCCTTTAAATTCGTCCCTGAGTGAACAACGGCCACCATTGAATTCACTAAACCGGTTTTAGATGGTGTTTCATCCTCAAAAGCTGAAGTGATTTGATCAATTCACTGTTGTTGAGATAATCTACGCCTCAATTCTCTCAGTTAATTCCATTTGTTATTGACATAATATTTTCAAATGATTATCCGGCCATATCAAAAATAGCATCCGTATGACAAAACGTTCTTATACGGTCAAATAATGTGAAACTTTACAATGTATATGTCAGATATCTCTGTAATCACCCCTTATTTCCTGACGAACTTTCGGTACTATCCAAAGGTCCTAATTTCGTTCCATCCATATCCCCACAAAAGGTATTATCACCGGAGTTGAGGGCGCGCTTGTCAAAATCCCTCAAACCATAATTCATCAGATACAGCACCGCTTCCATATTACAGTAACCTAAACCACCTAAGCCAAATTTATCCACGTCAGAACTTTCTGCCCAGATATTAACCTTAAATCCAACCTAAATATCGTCACAATAAAAGCTGATTCTTCTCACAATAATGATGCGACAGGGAGCAGCTTAGAAAAAGCTCTATACAACTGAGGGCGAAACGTCGGCAAACTGATGCGGTTTCAACCCGAAAACCTAATTTCTTTAAAAGAAAATAACGACCCCGGAAGTCTACAACAACATGCACATTCGGATTATTCTTAATTTAAGATTTAATGTTAAATTGAATTAAATGAATGGAATGAACCCACCAATGGAGTTAATAAATGTGTGGTGAAATACAGACCGAATTTCGTTGTCTTAAATTTGAATTAATTTCACGAGTGCTCAGCTTAGTTATTAATTAATAAACTAGTGAAAGCACATTATTAATTAATTTTAGTAATTTTCCTCTGATACTTTTTGTTAGTTCTTTAAACCACGTACATTACTAAATTAGAATGGTTTCTTTTTTCGAAACTGTTGATACAATGAAGGTTTTGTATACAACGTACGATAGCCAGCAAAATATCGATATCTACCCATAGTCGAAATTAAAACGAGAATTTGTAAAAGGTTTTTTAATTACGTTCATTCTGTAACGAAAAGCAAAAACGTGCAGTGTTAACGACGTGTCAGTGAATTGCTCGTTTTATTGCGTGATTAACTATGCAATTTGTAATACAATTCCTATAAAGTCGTTTCCAAATGATAATGTCCTCATATATATATACATTCGCATATAAATACCCGGAATTAATATTTTTTGGTAACCAAATAAAACTTCTCTTTCCAACCCACAAAAACATTATAGCCATAATACAAATATTTTTCTTATATAGGGATAGTTTTGACTGGTGTACTGTGACTTAATATTGGAAGAGAAATGGCGGCTATCATGGAGAATATGTACCGAGCAGTTCTGGAAAATATTTTATTAAAAAAAATAACCATTTATTCATTAAATCTGATTATTAAAAGGACTCTTAGGATATCTTATATTAATAAATCTTGTTTATTACAATTTTATAATGATTTATCGTTTTTAACGCGTAATACGAAGGTCAATCCCTATGCTGTACCTTTCACCCCTTACAGTAAAAGTACAGTGGCATTATTTCGTCTCCTTCTACACTAATGCACTTGGTCCATCAGTGCTCTAACATCTCAACAGTCTCCTGGATTAATTTTTATTCGACCTCTGGAAACCACCTCTGTACAGCTTGCATCACTTCACAATTACTGGAAAATTTTGCTCCACGTAAGATTTCTTTTAATTTGGGGAACAGCCTGCAATCATTAGCGGCCAAACCCGCCGAATATGGTGGGTACTCCACCAATTCAAAGCCTGCTTGGTGTATAGCACCCATACCAGATGGATGGTTGGGAGCATTATCTCGATGGAACAGCGCACCGTGCCTTAACTTTCCTCGGCGTTTCTCTTTAACAGCGTCTCGGAATTTAGAATTCAATTGTTCGTAGTAGGTCCCTTGAATGCTTTGTCCCTTTTGCTAATAGTCAATCAGGATGATTCCTTGAGCATTCCAGAACATAGATAGCAAAGCCTTTCCAGCGGACGGGAAGACCTTAAATTTGCGTGGAGAAGGAGAACCGTATTATTTCCACTCTCTACTTTGCACTTTGATCTCGGAATCATGGTGATCAAAGTGCAAAGTGTGATGACCCATCCATGGTCACATACCGACTAAGAAAGTGCTCTTTGTTTGCTTGGAACCTTTCCAAAAGACGCTTACAAATCAACACCAGATTTCTTTTTTGATCAATGGTTAACATTCGAGGCACCCATCTCTATCATATCTAATTCTTTAGTCAGTATGTTGTGCACCACATGATATACTAAGCCGGTATCTTCCATAATGTCTCTGATCCGTACTCATCGGTCTTCCAGTACGATATTGTGTACCTTCTTAATGTTTTTGTCTGTTGTTACCATTATGGGAGGACCACCGGCATGTTGGTTTTCACATGATGTTCTTCCGCATTTAAAATCTCTACACCAGTCTTTAACTATATCATAAGAAACTTGCCATCAAGTCTTTATGAATTTCAGCTGGCGTCATGACTTTTTTCTGGAGGTATCTTATTGCGACTTTTTATTCCACAGGATCCATTTTGATGAACAATTATGAAACACAATTCAGGAATTAGCTACAGCACAACAATACTTTGAGATACAAGCTTGATATTATGTAGATATGATCTACAAAATTCAGTTAACTAAATGTGAAAAACAACCAACTAGAAGTAGGTCGGGCATGAGGATCCACCCTCGTGCATTAGATATCTTAAGATATACGTATATTTTGCTTAACAAACTATTAATGTCTTCATAGTTCTAAATTATTCACATTAACCTTTTGGTAAAAGGGAACATTTGCTACATTGGCCATAGCAGTGCAGTGGGGCACCGTAATTTTTTAGTTTTTGCGCCAAATCTTGAGATATTTGATAAAGAGTGTGATAAGAAAGAATAGGTGAAGTTTTGTAGTGCTTGCATTGCCGATAGCAGAACATACATATGTATCGGCTAGTATAAGCTTCTGATGAAAAAAGAAAACACTCAACGGTGACAGGAGCTTCCTTTTTTCTAATACTTTAAATTAAAATCTGAAACATTTTTCGAACGTTTTAACAGTATATATTAAAAAAGTCTATTTTCAACGTCTATACTTTATTTAAATTCGTAATCGACAATACAATTCAACTCAAAAATGTTGGCTCGGTCTAACATCCAATTCAATTCGAAGCAACAACACCGGATGAATAAATGGAATAAATGAGGCCTTGCTGCTACATTTACCTGTTATTCTTAATTTTCTACAAATATTTATACAGCTGTACCCGCATAAAATTTTCATGAAACCAGACATGTCTTCGTTCATAGTAAAAAAAGATCAATATTACGCTCACTTTCATCCTGGTACCACTTACAGCGTTTTCCGCTGTCGTGTAACGTTGCCGCGATAATTGAAACGGCAAATAGGCCAGTAGACCATCGGTCTTTACTCAGACACCTACATAAAGTGAATAAACATACTTTATTACTTAGCCTGCACTTAACGAATAGACCTCATTCACGAGAGAAACAATTGAAGTAAGTGACTTTGAAGGAGTCTGAATTTACACCTATTAATGTTACTAACACTGGAAATAATCAAAGAATGCGTTGAGAAGAAATAATTAGAACTTCTCGTGGAATCTCGTTAGAATCTGATTATCAAGTAGATGTAATAATTCCAAAAATTCGGTTTTAGAAAGAAGAAATGAAAAGGAGGTAACAAAACTTTAACGGTTTCTCTCGGTTAAATAGCCAAGAATTGATTATAATAACAATTTACTAACACTGGAATAAAAAGTAATGTATTTAAATGGATAAAAAGGTTACTCAAGACGAAAAGTTTTAGTTTTAAAATTAGGAAGTTTTACTGAAAATTCAACAGAACTGAATATTAGAACCGTTACTATTTATCATTGTCACATATCGAATTGTCAGTTATCTCCTACATATCTCACTTACTCAATAGGCGCTGTTGCAGTACAAAACTGATTGACTGTAATGAATTGGATGCATATGCATTTTATGATATTATAGAAGCAAAAATGTATAATTTGGTTCCTTTAATATCCAAAAACAAGGAGCTGAGAATGGTCTTTCAAACTATTAGAATTTTTGGAGAAGTATCTAAACGCATACGACTAAAATTTGAAAACAAAAGCTAAAAGCAAGATATCTCTTTAGCGATATACCTAAAAGATATTCTATAATATATGTGGGCAACAACAAGCCCACTGTAAGATTTGAACCGGCCGCGAGACATTTTGAAAAATCCAACTAAAAAAAATATTACACTTCTTACTCATACTCACTCCAAATGGGGAAGGATTTAATTATAACATTGTACCTATTTTTTTCATTTCATTTTCTTATTTTAATAAATTGTGTTATAATAACACTGTCGTATTATTTCATGTCTGACATCTACACTACTTTTAAACGCGGCCCGCGAACGTATTTGCACACTAAAGTTTGGCCCACAACATGTCGAAGGTTGTCCATACTTGTTCTATAATATAAAATAAAGGAATAAGGAACTAAGGAAATACGTTTAATTAATAAAATTTAAAAAATTGTATAAAACGTGGTTACGTAACGGCAAGAAAAAGAATTGAATAAGAGAACTATAAAAATATCAGTCATTGCTATTCCTATTAGGTATTTTTGATTTATGAGATCGATTACCACAAGGCGTCTGATTAAATTTAGTAAATTCGGTGTAGAAATGTTTAGAAAAGGTTATGGATTTTGAATATTTTATTTTAATATTTTTATTTTATTATTTTAAAAATAATAACTTGGCCTCCCCACATTCCAATTCTTAATCCGATAGAGCTTCTTTGGGACGAACTGAGGAGACGAATTAGAAAAGAATGTTCTACGCCCAAAACTCATGTATGGTGAAATTAGTAGAAAGAATGCCACGAATTGCTCTAGCAGTTATTGAATCAAGAGGTGAATTTTTCGATTGGGAGAAAGTATAACATAATTCTAATGTTTATTATTATTTTTTCTTTGGTGTACGCATGTGCAGTAATATTTTTCTCATAATTCTTTTTATTTAAAGTTCTGAAGCAAGGGTCAAATTTACATGAAATAGGAAATGCCCATACTATTAATAGCGGCAGTGTACATGTCATATGTGTTTAGAAGTAAGTAAACTTTTGAATAAGTTAGAAGGTTTAATAGAACAACTATCTTTTTTGTAAAGGATCGCAATAGTTGGTGAAACCAAATCAGCTACTAATTTAAGTATTTTTAGGAAGGATAAATACACCAAGAAAAATTATTTTCTAATTTAAGTAATAACCGATTGTCGTAACTAACTTTCATATTTAAGTATTCTCAAACCACTCAAGTGTTTAAATTGCTCAAACTACAATAGCAGTTCATCTAATAGTCCTTTAAATGATGCCTGAATAGTTTAACAATTTTGAGATAAACTTGAAAACATATTTATTAAATAGCAATAGTACGTTGCACGAACTTAAACAGGCACTATACCAAAAAGAGAGACAAAATTCTGAACAGACCCCCAGCCCAAATCACAACCTACAAATATGTAAATTCAATTTTCTGCGATAAATCTAAATTTTAAGATTTGTCTGAAACATAAAATCTGTACCAAATAAAATTGCCTATGCATTCTTCAGAGATTATTTTACAATTAAGACAACAGAATTGTAAATGCAGTAGTTATAACACATGAAAGTAAATACATTTTTCTCAAAAACACATTATATTTATTTATGGAAAGAAATTCAAATAGTACATGTCATTATACAATTGTCTACTTTTCAGCATTACTCAAGTGATTTACTTTCTCTCGTCCCTTTAGAGGAGAATACATCCCTGTACGTTCAGCAGTAGTGGTGCTAGGCATCCATAATTGGAAGGAACAGCTGCAGAATTGTGATTTCAGTACAACTAAAGTTCTCTCTCTATTTGCAGTTTACTTGCATATTAATATTCAAATAAAAGCTATGAAAAGAACTAATCTATACCGCAAAATAGCTAAAGTAATATAATAATTATGAACAAAACTGCCAAAATGCAACTATAAACAATGTTAAGGGTGTCAAAATCTTTGACAATTTATAGCAAAAAAGTGAATGTTGTATGGTGTGATTTCGCTTTGCCATCAATCAATAAGAAATAACTGTTACTTGGGTTTGTGCAGAAATTTGTCTCTCTCCTTTTAAAATACATTATAGGCTAAAAAAAGGCGAACTCCAAGCCCGTGCCTTTCTTTTCTAGTTTTTAGTTTTGTGTGAAACTGCTCCTTTCATTAAAATACAAATACATCAAATTTTGTACAACTGTTGTCACTCAAAGCGAGGATTGTTTGAGTGAACAAATAAAATTCAATAAAAATATACCTTTTCCTTCAATAAGCTTATTGTTTTCGGATAGATTATAAATGTATTGATTTAAACTAAAGCTACTTGAATGAATGGAAAATGATAATTTTTGTTGTCTCAGCATTTTTAATTTTCTTTGTGTACAAGCATGCATACGTACTCACCCCGGTTTCCTTACACAGCACCTCGTAAACGCGCCAATCCTCCTCAGTATTCCCAGCAGCTTCTTCCTCAGCCATGCTGCTTTTCAAACGGCTTCATTAGTATTAGGCATTGACGTCCGTTGGAAGAAGTTGGGAGTCGCGGCGGAAGTTTTAGAATTTAAAAAGGAAAAATCGTCAATTCGCCCCCATCGTCGTCAAACTTTCCCGGTTCGTAATAAAGATTGATAAAGGAAGAAATGCAAAACGCCATCGCGCCATCTGCATTCGTATAATCGATATAACCAAGGTGCTTTCCACGGGGAAAACCGCCAATTCGTACGGACGGATGCCCCCCAAACACAAATATCTTCCCTCCTTTTTCGCCGTGATGTTAGTAGATAGGTGTATAACGTATATTCCTTATAATATTGAAGTTATGTACGTCGTAAAAGGGGCTAAGGAATTTACTCTTCTTCGTTTAGCGTGCGTAAACTATGGAATAATTTAGGGAGCGAGCTTTATAGCTTAAAGCTGAAATGTGGGAGGTATTCGAGAATTAACTGCATAGAAACTGGGTACCTATAAAAGGGATTACGAGGCACTGTCATGAAAATTCTATGTACTATATTTGCGCTCATCGCATTATTTTCAGCAATCCTGGCGATGTGTCGATTCTGGAAAAGAGTTACGACCTTTGTTAATTTATTTTTAAAGGCAGATTGATGTAATACAATCTTTTTCTTTTGTCGTGAACAGTATAAAAGCGTTGGGTTGTTAAATTTGGCGGGATCTTAATTTGATAAAACTTTTGAGTATAAAATGAATGTCTTAAATTCTTTCAATACATTATGTTTAATATTGTTATAATTTTAGAAATATATGTAGTGAATAACCCTGTCCATTCGATATATCTGATAAAGTTGTTATCGGTACAATATTGAGAACTGTTTTTGTCTTTTTGTTCTTACCCATCCTTTACATAAATAACCTAAATCTTATAACACATTTAAAGTTACACATAAACCGTATTCCTTTTGAAGTAATATTGAGTGGGAGGGAGAGAGATTTAATAACAACCCAAGATTTTAAGGTTCAAACAGGGTTTTCTGTAGCAAAGTACTGAAATATTTATTGATTTATAATGTGTACATTTGGGCAACAAAATATCTTGTAAATGACCGCTATAGCTTTGCTGGTATATGCATACTCGTTAGACAAAATTTGCAATAATACTATTGTATATATGTGGCGGTATTTCATTAATACAGCAATTTCGGCCTTCAATGCTTCGGTGGTTACAGCGTTGTTGGCATAAACCTGTGGCTTCAGATAACTCCACAGCCAGAAGTCCAAAGATGTTAAATCGCAAGCATGTTACGGCCAATTTTGGTCACCAAACCGAGAAATGACACGATCAAGAGCAAACTTGCACAAGACAGTCGGAATGACATGTGGCACCATCCTGATGAAATCACATGTCGTCAAGACCAATATTTTCCAATGGAGACACCAAAAATTGCGTTATCATAGCACGATAACGTTCGGTATTCCCCGTCACCGCATTACCTTCCTCATCTTCAAAGAAATACGGTCCAATTATTCATCCAGACCACAATGCACACCAGGCAGTGACACGTTTTGGATGCATTGTTTTCTGATGTAATCATTCCTGGATTTTCTGAGCCCCAAGTGCGGCAATTTTGCCGATTAAGGAAGCTATCGAGGTGAAAATGGGCCTCATTACTGAAAATGATTTTGTTCGCAAAATCGGTATTCACTTCTGTTTGTCCGAGGATTCCACTGGTGAATTCCCTTCGCTGTGTGAGGTCTCTCGGCAAAAGTTGTTGAGGCAATTGGACTTTGGAGGCAAGGAAATGCAAATCTTTAGTTAAAATATCCTTGTGCGCGATGGCGATTTGACGTCTCTGGATTTTCGGCCACACTCTTGCGAACTGCAGTGATGTTTTGTTCTGAACGACTCCTACGAGCTCAAGTCGTGTGTAACACATCATTAGCCGAACCAGTACTTTGAATTTTTTGATTATTCTTTTCAGTGTAGATGGATTGGGAACATTCTGTCGACCGAATATTGCAGGCATTTTACGAATGGTAGCAATCAAACTTACACCGTTTCGATGATAATGGTTAACATCTGACAACAAGAGAAACCATTGTAGATGTAGCGAGGTACAATGGTTTCTCTTCTATGGATGTCGACCGTATTTTAAGGAAGGTCCAATACAAACAATTCATTAGAAATTCCACGACCTTGACATCAACAAACACCAGTAATAAGAAATTTATAACTCTTCCTTTTCACCCAACAGTAAAAGGGTTAAGTAAAATTTTCCGACAACTGAATATGAACGTGTCTTTTGTGTCAAAAAACAACTTAAAGAATCTCTTAGGGAATCCCAAAGATAAACCGGAGATGATAAAAAGGACTGGAATATACCAAATCGCATGCAATGATTGTGAGAAAGTTTATATTGGACAAACAAAAAGGAGTATCGAAACGAGGTTCAAAGAACATATTAGACACTATCGTTTCGACAAACCTGAACTATCAAGCGTAGCAGAGCATATGGTAAAATCCGGACATAAGATTGATTTAAAAAATCTGACACTACTTAAAAACATGAACTCGTATAGAGAATTAGACGCATACGAAACGGTATATATGAAAAAGAACGGAAACTTATTGAACAGAGAACCACCCCCAATTGCACACTCGAGTTTTATGGATTTATTACCATAGGCCCTGTTAAAGATACGGTTCGCTTTCGATCCATCCTTTCCCGTAAACGGCATTAGACCACCGAGTAGATTGTAAATAGTCATATGTTTTAGAAATTTTAGAGCCCGCGTAGAAAATAATTTGCATGTGTGATACATTTTTTACTTTCAGTCGGTAACACGGTTGACAATGAGAGCCCACGTGCTCTCGAAACGCTGCGTTCCGCATAATTAATTAATTTGCGTGAGTGGAGTTTACTGCTATACCTGTGAATTTGAGAAATTAGTTTAATGATAATAGACTCGTTTTAAATATTGATAAATCTTTTCCAACACAGACGAGCTTTTCTATCTATATATTCACAATATGAAAGTAATGACAATTTGAACTTTCAAATGTTTAAGAAAATAGGATATTATTAACTATCCTTCCTAAATTGATAACGATCTTACTTAATCATTTGAAATTATTAGCATGGCAGGAATTTGCATCCAATTTTAAATAGATTATCTCACAAAAATGGTTTATATTTTCTATTTTTGTTTTAATTCAGTAGCACTGACGAAGACATGCAACATTTAGATAAAGCAACATTATCTGGAAGTATTCTTTTACAGAACGCAGTAATCTCATACGAAGAGAATTATTGAAAAACCACAAAGGTGGAAATTTATTGTACTAACATTTGGAGAGATAAGAATAACTTGAAAAAGAAATCTTGCACTCTATACACTAGTCAAGCATCACTTAATTACGTAATCTCCCTGGCATTTTGGTATTGTACATTAATGAGAACTCTGTTATTAGCAAATAAAACTTTCCATTAATAAAATAATCTTGTTTAATATGTCTGACCCACTTATACATGAATTGACAATAAATCTAACAAGCATGTATGCAACATATGTACATCCCGGCAAATGACCCCATTTTTTCCTTTATTGAACTAGAAATCCATTATTCATTTCCTATTAAAATTAATGAATATATGCAGCATGCATAGCACCTTAATATTTTTCCCCGAAGAGATTTCATACTATTTGTGAAATATGCTTACTATGCGTTTCCAGGTTGTTATTGTCCGCGTTATCACCAGCGATCTCTATCAATGTTACGTCAGCTTCCATAAGAAGAAAACAAACTGGCAATTGCGGAATCTGTTTCACATGCTTTACGCTAATTACGGAACTGTTTCCTAGAAGAAGGAATTGTTTCCCATATTATGACACCGCTAGTGAGTGTACGCATGGGACATTCTATACGTGTGAAAGAACTTGTGCGAGAGTACAATAGTAAGCTCAAAGTTATCTGTATTGAATTAGCTACGATAATTGGTGTTGTTCATCTAAATCAATTTTGAGACTACAATTTTTGAAACTGTTGATTATGGATTGGATACAAACAAATAAATACCATTTTCTATTTTTTATTAAATTGTTCCCTTCTAAATAGCGAATTTAAAAATATCTGAACATAAATTAAAAGCTGTCATTATATTTTGAAAAATTCATTACAGAAAATCATACATATACACAATTTTTTATACAATGTGTTCATTATCTGTTTTTTTAAAATAAACATATGGTAAATAATGACAACAATAAATATAATTGACAAACAACGGATAGGAAATAAAGTTCTTGAATAATCTTTACAGTGGAATAGTTTACATGGCGCTCAAGCTTTTTTATATTTTAACCTACATAATTGAGATATATCTTACACTGTAGCAGCTCTCTAACAAATTCATCTATATATTTATAACGCAACTGTACTTCTGCTATCTAACAGGGTTTTAGCCTTTTGCACGAAATATGCACTGAAACACGCTTGTATAATTCCTCCAGTTCTCCAGTTCCTTCTCTAAAGTCACAATCCTCTGTGTTAATTTTTTCGTTTCTTGTGGAACAATGTCTTTTTCGCACTCCACGAGGAAGCTGCTTTTGAACCTTAGACTTTGAACTTTCACCGATATCCACCAAAATTAAGGGGTCATCCATTATATACATTGAAAAGCACGAAACTTTGTAGTTACATCAGTTAGTTTGACTTATGCTTAAGTATATAGCTGTGATTTATGTTATATACCTCTATCTCGCTTGTGTATATGCATGATTCTGATTTTATATATAGCGCTTGTCTTCATTTTATCGATGAAACAATAATGTAACTACAAATTTTCGTGATTTTATCTATATCTTTTTATATTTTATTATATAAATAAGGACTACCTACCAGCTAATTAATAAGTTGCGAAGTAGGAGGGTCACAAATTTCTATCCCTACGTTCCCTTATCGTTATAATTGAAAAAGAATCGATAGAAAACAATAACATTTTTGAATAATAAAGGAACATTGTTGACTCGGTGTGAGTTCATATCAAAATGTAGGAAAAAATGGAAGAAGAAAATTCCCTCCTTTCTACTCGTGGTAAGTAGGCTACTGCCTGTTTTCTTACTATGCTTCTTCGGATGTAGATGTACAGCATTCCTTCCAACATTTTGATGTCCTGTGCCGATTTCTTTTTCCGATAGGGTTATTTATTTTTGGCACTTTTTACGAGCCTATCATCGCTCATTCTGCTTATGAGTTTATTCCAGCATTTTCTTCGTTTTTTTTATACATTTTTGCACGTCTTGTATTTTACTTTGTTGTCGTAGGTCTTCGCTTCTGATTCTGTGAAGTAGTGTTTTTCCATGAATGCTTCTTATTATTTTCATTTCGACTGCTCACATGATTTGCTGCGTCCTGGAGGGACCAATTATTTGAGATACTGCGAGATTGGCCAAGTTTTTTCTTTTCCTACATTTCTTAAATAATCTTTTCAGTAAAATGGGAAATATCTCATATTACAATAATTCTCAGTAAATTCACAGTACAAAGAAATTCGTGAATGTTTTTCTCCATATGTAACGCAACTGTATTTCTTTCATCTTAAATAATATTTATGCAAAATTTTGAAAAATATGTTTATCAACGTGTCGTGCACATGTTTACCTTATTCATTTTGATGTTTCTATTACCCTACTTGTGTTGATATTGATTTTGAAACGTTATGTTAATTTCCAAACACTGTATAGAGTATTGGATACTTACATATTTTCAAGTATAGTAGACTTTCTAAGTTCAGTTGTTCGTCATTAAAAATTCATGACGAAATTATGACTCACAACACTAACTAGCAACTATTAAAGGACAAAATACTAGACATTTTTCTTAGTTATTGTATAACAGAAAGATGTAATTTTTCTTTATGTTTAATGTAAATACATCTTGAATATAATTAAAAGAATAAATGATATATGTTTTGCACAATAGCCTACTATTTATTGGAAACTATATAAAATAGCAACAGATTTAAATGCTTAAGACGTTAGTAGTGATGCGTAACGGAATGAAAATCTATACTATAAATAATTTCTAAATAGGTAGTGCTTTTCTTTGTTACCATTATAATGCTTTCATTTTTGACATCAATAATTTTAATCATTAAATATCACCAGCTTTATATTTATGAAATCTATAATAAATTAAGGGTTAACTAAGTACCCAAGTAGCAAACTAAAGTTAATATAACGTCATTTTGAAGATTAGAAACGCCATTACCTACATTTATCCATAAGTAGTGTGTTTTAGAAGCAATATGCGCCGCAAGTGGCAACAATTGGGACTCGTTTGCCTTTGTCTCTTCCGTTTACACTTAGAATCATTTTAGAATCCCTTTTGCCTGCATCTTGAAAGTGTTGATCAACAAACGATCGCTTTTTCTAAATACACTAGGGTGAGAGAATAAAATAGACACCTACTAATTAAAAAAAAAAAGATGCTATTGTCGTTATATATACAAAATATTTAAAAATTTTTAAATTAGACTAATATTTTGTCGATCCACCTTTACTTGCGTGAAGTGCTGCGAGTCGTCGTGGCATAGAATTTATTAAATGATTAATGGTGTCTTCTGGAATATTTAACCACTCTTCTGTAACAGCTGCCACGTGTTCTTCCTTATTGCTGGGTTTTCGGGGTCGTTTCGCCATATTTGTCTGGATTATGTGCCAAATATTGTCTATCGGATTCATGTTTGGTGATAGGCCACTGTTTCTCTTTCCATGTGGTTGTTGTTCTTTGTTTTGTAGCAGGGTGCAAGATCCTGCATAAAAGTGGCGTCTTCTTTAGATAAAATGGCGTTGTCGAATATCGGTAGTAGTCCTTCTGGTAATATTTGGATATATTTTGCCGCATTTATATTTCCGTCGCAGATTACTAATTGCGATCTTCCACCATACCATATCGCACCCCACACCATGATGTTCACACCGCCGTATTTCACCGCCTGATGCAAAAATTTGTCGTCCAGTTGCTGTGACGAACGTCTCCATACCCACGTACGACCACTATCACTCAATTGGCAGTATCTGCTTTCGTCTGAAAAGGTGACAGACCGCCAAAACTCTTCGGGCTTCACTCGCTATCACTTGAACCTTGTAAGCGAGGCATAGTTGTAACGATACTAAACTATGACGAATTGCCCTAATGACAAGAGAAAGTTCTTAATTCGTTCTTAGAATTTAGCTGTTTACATACGGCTTTACCTGGTGTCTATTTTATTCTGTCACCCTAGTGTATTATGTCAGTCAATAAGTCCTGATTTACATCGGCCCTTCGGCAATTACTTCTAATTGTATAGTCTACAATCAGCTGCGAGATTGGAACTAGGATCCCTCGATGGCTTCACTATTTCCAACTTTCTTTTTTTTCGATGAGCATGTGTCGTTTATTTTCTTCTTTTTATAGATGTTTACAGAGAGCTTCCTATATCAATAACGGTATTCGTTGTGTTGACATTTGTATAATTTCGATTTTCTTTTCGTATGTTCCAGGACTATGGCCCGCGGGCCAACACCAGCGTGACAATTCAATCCGTAGCTACCTACAAGATGGTGCGACATCACTGTATCGCGATAGAAATGTGCACGTAATTCAAAATTACATGTTGGTATGGTGAGCTTGGCCTTTGGAACTTGGAGTCAGCGTGGCTCTTAAGGTGAAAGTCATAATTCTTTGTGTTAACTTTTCCGTTTCGTGTCCTTTTCACACTCCACGGGAAAAGTGCTTTTGAGACTTACACTTACTAAGGGGTCCTGCATTAAGTATTTATTTTTTATTATATACAGCTGCGAGCAAATGTTATAGGCACCCTAATCAAACATGTGTTTCGCGCAGCAGATAGCGCTTCTTAGAACAAGGGTACTGCGAACCTATACGTGGTCGTTATCTAAAGTAGAAATTCCTAGAAAATATAAATTACGAAACTATATGACAGAAATTAAAATTTTTAGGTTGAGTAATATATTGTGCGTAGAGAAAGAAACGCCGTTTGTCGGTTTCAAAAATTCATTTAGAGTGCGGACCTTCTTTTGTCTTTTGTCCCAAATATCTGAGGTTTTACGAGGCCAGATAATTTTATTGCACAAACAAGGATTGTCACAAATAAAAATTGCTAAGACAATAAAATATTCTCGTTGTGCAGTGCAAAACACAATTAGCCGCTACCAAAGGACTGCAGAGTATCATAATCTACCCAAGAACGGTAGAAAACGTGTAACGACTGTGCGAGAAGAACGATTGATACAGCGTATCGCGCTCCGGGACAAGCACAAATCCGCGATAGCGATTTCTGCAGAGCTCCGCGCTCAACGAGTCGCACCAATCTCCGTGCATACGGTAAAAAGAAGGTTAACTGCGGCGAATTTATATACGTGCCCGGAAACCGCGACACAAGCCTTTGCTGACCGAGCTACACCGCAAGCGACGTTTGACGTGGGCAAAGAAGTACCGACATTGGATTGTAGATGACTGGGCCAAAGTACTTTGGTCCGATGAACCTAATATAGACGTAAGTGCTTAAAAATATTTCATAATCCTTCCAATATACATAATTGAACTCAGCGCCCCTACTTTTCTCACCAAAATAGCAATATTCAAGAAGTTAACGTCCTTCGTTTATTCTGTGCAGGTGCACAGCGTTTTCGGAGCAAATTATGTTCGGAGGAGGTCCGGCGAAACATTTTCCGCAGAGTGTATTTTACCTATTGTTAAACACGGCGGCGGAAGCATTATGATTTGGGGGTGTATGTCTGCACAAGGTGTAGGGGAAGTCCATGTGTACGAGGGTCGCATGAATGGGGTACGCTACATCGGGATGTTGGAAGAGGTTCTCGCGAACCATCAATTCTCAGATTTTATGATATGGATTCAGAGGAGTATTACTTTCAGCAAGACAATGCCCCTTGCCACAAGGCTCGACCTGTAATGAAATGGTTTACTGATAACCAAGTGAAGATTTTGGACTGGCTCCCACAATCGCCGGACCTCTTGCCTATTGAAAATCTACGGCATATATTGAAGGACAGGGTTCATAAATATAACCATGCCTCTAAAGAAGCCCTAAAGCAAACAGTGTTTATGGAATGGGCGTCTATTTCCCCAGAAACATGTTACAAACTGGTAGCTACTATGCCTAAAAGAATTAAAGCTATAATAAAGGCTAGGGGAGGCAGTACTAAATACCGATTTATTTAATAAAAGAACCTTATAAACTAAATTATACATCTTTTTTTTTTAGTTTTGAGATTCTCGTGTTATCGTAACGCTAAAAAAGTTACCCTGCCTATAACATTTGCTCACAGCTGTATATAAGGACTACCCATCAACTAATTTAAGTTGCTAACGAGTAATTTGCTTTAGGAGGAGGTCACAATTTTTTGTCCAGCATCCTATAAAAAATATATTTCCCTTCTTAAAATACAAACATAGAAAAGAAACTCAACTTCTTTTCGGACTGCCTTACCTATTTTGACGAGAAGCGATAGAAACTGTGGTTTATTTTTCCATTGGGGCGGGTTTCTATTAAATGAAACACAATACTCTTAGACATGAATTTATTTAGTTTAGACACATCAAATTCATAATAAATACACGCAATACATAACTGGGTGGTAATTAGAATAGTATGAATAAAATTATCAATGAGGCAAAGGCACAGTTGGAAAAAACGAGATTCCTCACTAACTATTCAATTATAATCAATAGTAATCGTTATAGTAATTCAATAAATATATACGTAATGTGTCGATACTATTCGTACAAATCCAGAAAAAAAAGGAGGAAAATAATAACGAACACTCCGAGACACAAGATCACGTCGCACAGACCTGGAATGTTTTCTCTTTACATCCGAAAAATATACATATAATTCTTATAAAGTCAACAAAATAAACCTTTCGCATAATGGTAATGATTAATATAAAAATTTCCTATGAAAATAACTAAAATGAAGTCAACAAATATATATATTTAATCTATAATATTAATAAAACGCATCTAAGTAGGTAATCGAAATAGGATAAAAAAAAATAAAAAGTAACCTTGTTTACAAGATATTACTTAATCAGTAAATACTTGAAGACAATCGTTATAGTAGTTTGATATCACATGGTGTTGTTAACTGTATGTTTTATGCAACCTTACCCGTGAGTATACAGCGATAGCAAAAATGATTGGTATGTGTTCATTGGTGTAAATGTAGCATAGAAAGATATTTTTGATTTTGACGTATTTATTTAAAATGTTGCTTATTTATCAAGATGACGATGTGTCTTTAGAAAGGTAGATTTTTATAAGATGTTAGATGCAAAAGTAATAAGTAAAAGCACAATTCACATTTAACCATTTATTTCACAATGAAAGGAATTATTGGCAGTATTGGTATGTGAAATATATTTTTTTACACAATCTTAGACTGCAATCATTTTTGCTCACAACAGAAAGGTAATAAATCTAATAAAAATATAATGGTAATGAAACTAGTCAGCTCCAGTTAACGGAATTTAATATAACAATACAACAATGTCTATTTCTGACATTAAACCATGTGGTATTAACTTGTAAAAGATATTTCAATAAGGCATCGTAACATCGTATAATCTATTGAATGTATTTGCTCTTAATCAAAGAAAAATACTCTGAAAATTCTTAGTACGCAACAATAGAATTCCAGTTGATGTTTGAGTTAATTTTCTGGTCAATACTATGTTTCAGCAGTTATCCTGTTACTATTTTGAGGGTAGGACTGGAGAAAGCAATTTCTTATCAGGAAACAACGAATTTATCAAGTTTCTATTTCAATAAGAGGACTTTTTGTTTTAAAGAATGTAGTAGAGTAATTGCCGAAAGATTATATTACGCAGATTCTACAAAATCATGTCTGCCTTATTAAAATATAAAAAATCACAATGAATAACCAAGGAAAATAAAAACATTAATGAGTATTATTGATTGAAACAATCTAGGAAAGATTTCCGTTCTTTTCGGAAAACTGCGAACTTGAATATCGGTCATCAATGTTAGCAAGGACTATGGAATAGTGTAAGGTGAGACATAAAGATTCCCCACGTTTTGAAAAGGTATAAAAATGAATTTAGCTAGCTTGATGTAAGAGTCGTTGCTTCAATTTCTAAGTAATAACTCTGGAATTTTTCTCAACAAGAATGGAAACAACACATCTCAAGCAACAGATTCAGAAAATTAATTAATTAAATTTTCATTAAATTTTAATAATTATTATCCTTGGCCAAACTTCAATGGATGGTAATGTACATAGCAGCAAATGTAAAGTGCATCTTCGTACACTAGCTAGCTATATAAATGTCTACCGTAAAACTGCCATTCCTGCAATTTCTTTCCAGTGTCCATTAGTACTTTGTATCTCCCTTCTCCGGGACATTAGGTTGCAAAGGGTATAAGTAAAAATATAATGTTGTAATATTATATATAAATTCATCATTATGAAAAGTGGGTGTTAACGTAAAAAAACAAAATTTTTCAATAGCTCTTATTTGGGTCGAGAGTGAAAGGGTTAGTTACTTATTTAAATTAATTAATCTGTTTTTGTCCAACAAGAAACACTTTCCTATTTTTTAGTATTAACTTGATGACGTTATTTAGGAAACTCATTTTATAAATCCTGCACTATTAAAGCGTATCAGCGAAGCAGTTCAGAAGTTTCCGAAAAGAACTATAAATATACGAATAAGAATGTACGTTTCCATGCGATGTTTCTTTGTTTTTCTTTTTTTTTGTATTCCAAAGGCATCCAATATTCCCACAAACAAAATATGTAGGCCGTCAAAATTCAAGTAACAAAAATCAATAATATATTATGTATATGTATATATAATATCCTAAAACTTCTCATCTAGCTTTCATTTTTTCATGTTTATATTGCGGTAGAGGCCAAAACAAACCTCATCGCTACACTAACGAGTGATTACTATTAAATCCTAAGTAACAACCATTGAGTAATAACAAATAGCAACAACACTACACTAGCACACGGAATCACACGCATTACCAAGCATTCATTTTTTTGTTTTGTTTTTATTTGCCGGGATGATGGAAAATATCAAGTATTCAGATCATTTCGGTAAATAGGTTAAATCTGGAAGAAGCGTCGTCATTTTGGGACAAACGAATCATCAGAATTAAAGTATCAAATTTCTATTTTTACCTCTGACACGGATTGCGTCTTTGCTGAAATAGCCGTTTAAGTCAATCCTATTTAGTTGTCCAAGTTTCTTTGTGAAGTCATGACATATATGTTTACTCGAGTATTCAATACAGATATTATGGTTAGACACTTATTTTGGTTGAAGACATTTTACTTACTAAAACAATGCATGAGGAATTTATTAAAAATTACTACTTCACATTGGCACCCCAAAATAAAAATGCCTTACTAGTGTCTCAAGCTGGCAACCTGGGCAAATGCCCAGGGCGACAAAAAGGGTATCTAACTAACTGTAAAGGACGGCAAATAATATTTTTGCCCGGAGCTGATAAATAGCTAGTTCGGACCCTGCAGATACTTCACTTCGTTTTCTTCTTAGCTATACAACAGGCTCTAGTTTATAACTTACGATATATACGAGTCAGTGTCGCCTTTAGGCTAAAAAGTTTGGAGATCACTGTCTTAATCCTAGTTGTTTGACAGTACTCAAAAACACGGCATGTTTTAAACAGCACTGGAATCGTTCATTCGTGTCCTAGATTATCGTCTGGTAATTTAATTAAAATATTCATAGATATGCGAAATAGGGAATTTATCTAGCTGTGATAGACAAGTGGTAAAAGTGCGCAAATTGTATAATTGAAAAAGTTAGCTTACGTCTTGGTTATTTAGTCATAAAAATTGTTGTATTATTTGCAAGCATACATATTCCTAAACAAGTATAAATAACTTATTTATAATAACAGAAACACTATTTGAGACATATTAGTGTTGACCGGTTATAAGATCGCAATATACGAGATATGTCTCAGAATTAATAAGAATGGTTATAAAATGTTTAATTCAATGTATCTACAATTTAATATATTGTTCCCTTCAAAGTGCTCCTTTGGAATGCACACAGCGTGTTTCCAGCAAGTTTCCCATTCTTAGTAACAATTCTGAGTCTTGTTCTGTTAGGCCGTTTAGAACCTGCGTCGTGATTATTTGTTGCATTCTCGTGGAATTGCCCACAAAGAATTCGTACCGTCAATCAAACCTTTTATCGTGGGGTCTTGGAATGTTTGCGGAAAAGAGTTTTGCGTGAGTGACGACATTGCCGGCTCGTCGATATTGAATTACGATAATGCTTCTAGTTACAGCTCATTAGCGGTTAGAGAATTTTTGGTACAGAAAAACATTCCAGTACTCCCACTCCCGCCCTACAATATAGACATAGCTCCATGTGATTATTTCCTTTTTCCAACGCTTAAGCAGAAATTGAAAGGATCCTATTACGGAACAATAAAACCATTCAAAGAGTCACAATGCAGGTTCTAAACGATTATTTTGCAATCAAACCAGTTCAAAAGCACAATTTCAATCACTATTCATTAGGTTAAATTTGTTAATATTTTTCCCATTATATAAAGCATTGTATCATTGGCAAGAATAAAAATTTGCAATTATTATATTTATTTATTTAAATTAGACAATTGGTTTAGTGTGATCTTTACAAATCAATAGGCTCAGACTAGGATACAACTGTCTTAGTAAGTTTTTATTGTATAAAGAGTGGCGCAAAAGTACCTTCATGCTTTGAATCCTTTATAAGTTTTTCATTTCAAAATTAATTTTGATGTTCCTTGCAGATTGTTGGAGAGAACACTGAATTAATACATGCAGAAATACACAATAGAGTAACGTACAAATTATTGAATAGTCGATACTTTCATGTTGTTGCGGCACCCACAGCGACAAAAACAAATCAGTTGGTTGAAGTACTTTGGCGAGGAGGATCAGTAAGACCTCAGTAGGCACACTCAAATGAAACTTCAACAAAGAGACGCTCGGCTTTACGGAGGTCCATTCAAAGAATTTTAGTTATTAAAATATCTTCATATAAGATCCAGCTTGTGCAATTTCGTTGCTTGAGAAAGACGAAAATCCTGATTTCATCCACAATTACAACATAAATGGTTTTGTTAATAAGGGCTACTGAGAATCCGAGGGCAGTTCATCAGCGATAACTGCACCTACTCAAGTGTACTGTTTGGTACGGTATATTACCCAAAAGAATCATTGGTCCATATTTTTTAGAAACCGAAGCCTATGATACAGTTACCATCGATGCTATCCAATATCGAGCAATGCTGGAAAACTCCTTGAAACCAGCGGTACGGAACCATCCATAATTGCGGTTCCAACAAGATAGAGCATACTATATACATACACGGCTACACACTACATACACCGCGCATAGTACAAGAGAAACAATAGTTTTCTTACGATGTATCTTTGGTGAACGCATTATTTCGCGTAATAGTCATTTCAACTGGACAGCGCGCCTACCGGATTTAACCGCTCCCGACAATTTCCTGTGGGCGTATTTGAAAGAACGAATATAAGTCAATAAGCCAATGACCATCATCCAACTGAAAACCAACATTCGCAACGAAATTCGGGCCATAACATCCGAAGTATTGCGAAAAGTCATGAAAAATGTGTTATGTCCAGTCAAAAATGGCGGCCATTGATGTGATCTTCCATATAAATAGATCAATAAATTTCTATATGTCTATACTTTATTTTCCCTTACGATTTTATTCCATTTTCAAATATAAAAAAAGTTATGACGCATTCTAACCATAAAGGTGCTTTTGCGCCACCCTGTATTCATACGGAAATATTCCTGATACAATTTTATTGCTATTCTGTATTTCACGATTTCCTATGATCACGAAGCTTGCTTATAGTATAGTCTAGAATAGTAAATATAAAGACATCGACTTTAATTATTTATTACAATTGACAAAACTTTCAATTACATCATTAAAAGGTTTGTCTATTCTAGTCTGGACCTAATGATATATGGAGGTCACACGAAACCCATTGCTTAACTTTAATGAAGGTATTTGTGAGATATATATTTGCAATTTTTATCTCCCTTTTTTACCATGAATTTGCACCGAGTCAACAAGTTTATTATACACTTATTAGATAAAGTTTAACGTTATTAAGACAATAAAAACAAAAATGGGTCAAATACAGTTCCTTGAGGTATTCCATGGTAATCCTTTAAGGATATATATCCTGCGTCAAAATAGAAAGAGTGTTTTATATTTATTTTTAAGAAAAATTTTAGTTTCTATGTGTTAGCAACTTTAAATAAGAAAATCATGAACAAATATCTTTTCTTTTTACATATTACCAGTTGTATTGTTGCTGGCATGTTATAATTGGAATCTATTGAATCAACATTTTAACCGATGAATATAGCAGCGAAATAAAAATCATTAGATTAGAAATTTAATTTGCTTTATAAATTTGCAAAAAAGAAGAGCTGTGCTTTTTATAGCTTCATAACGTGTGAAATCGTTGATCTGAATACTTGACTGCACCAAATAGCGAAGATGTACAAGGATGTATAAAATATAGACCATATTGGTTTGGATTAACCTCTGCAGTTAAACCAATTCCAATGCGAATAGGACAGTGCTACACTTTTTTTATGTTAAAGTATATCTTTTATTCTCAGAAAGATTGATATACGGACAAGAAGAAATGAAAATTTAATGTTTCATTAAGTTAAACAAAAATAGTTGAAAGTAACAAATTAAAGACTAGAATGAAAGGTGAATTGCTTAGTAGAATTTGAAGGAGATTTGGTGTTAATTACCATGCTTGCACGCAAATCCTAAAACATTTTCCTTAATTAATTTAATTGCTAACTCGTAAACACATTTAATTTAATTTAATTATTGGATTATCGATTTGTTTGAGATCACTTATCTTATTGTTGTAACGTTTCTCAGTTAATTTCTTTCATCTGTTTCATTATTATAATCTATCGATTATACATCCTACGACGTGAAACGAATTATAATAATTTCCACGTATTTATTTATTTCTGTGTAAGTAATTTGGCAACATGGCACATTATTTTGTCTAGTGTTTTCGTTTTTATTCTAATTTGCCCTTACGGCATATTCTGTGGTATTTCATCGTTTTACTTGAGTACTACATTAGAGGGATTTGCTGATTAACTACACACACAAGTAGATATATACTGGAGGGTGAGAGGGTCAAAGGAAATAAGGGCGAGGAGAACACATTTATCGTGATCAATAAATAACAGTATCCTTTCTTTTACTATGTACATCAGCTGTTAATACACAGCATTATTAGTGTTCTTAGAATTATAATTACTATTTTATAGGTATTCTTATTTAATTCCCTATTATGGTTCTCTGCCATTTTATTATTTTTTTCTTTTTCCTAAATACATTTATGTAACTATATACAAACTAGCTCAGTTCTCGAATATGAAGCGGCTACTAGTAAGCCTTTGAGGTAACTTAAATAAAACTTACATAAGAAATGAGAGGAATAATAACCTAAATAATGAACGCGTATGAACGAAACTGGCCATATTTCCTTTGTTCCGTGACATTATTAAACTACTATCACAAATAAGACAACAGCGACTATTACTCAGTTTTTTTTTCTTGTTTCTGATAGAGCGACTAATTAAAAACCGATACTATCGCGCTTCCGTTGAATTGATTGTCGTGGTTACCACACATCCCGTCGATAAGAATATAATGCATAATATATGTTTATTTATATGGTACTCTTGTGTTTATCTACGATGGGTAGGAGTTTAGTTTACCGACTGTCGTCCGGGTTCGTTTCGATAGTCTTCGTCGTAAGAACAATAACAACGTCTTCGGCACCAACATCATCGTCGGCTGTCTGGCTTCGGCGAGTACCTAAAACGTATATTGACGATGCGATCGTATAAAAATGCTTTGCGATCAACGCGATTGCGTCTCATTGTTGCACGCTCGCTTCGGCGTCAACGCGTGCAAGGCGGGTCTCGAATTCCTTGGATAGTGCCATTTTTGCCTGCGAAGGAGAAACATTGTTATTCATTAATTGGAAACTATGACATTTCTTCACAGATCACAGTAGATGACCGAGTCAATGCAAAAAGAAATATCCCTGAATTAGCTAGATGTAGTATCTCTCTCACATAACCGTTCCCAGGTGGCGTTGAGTACCCGTAGCCGAGATTGGCGGGAAATTTAAATTCTTTATTTCAATGTATTGGCGGGAAATGTAAATTATTGTTTTATATTTGAACGTATATAGGCAAAAGTCGGCAATTCATAAATAAAGAATATACTTTCAAGGAAATATTTTCATGTGAAATATAGTTTCTGGTCGATTCAATTCAAAAAAATGAAGAATTGTGTGTTGGATACCGCATCTGCTGTCCGAAGGATAAAAAGCAGCCAGGGTGAATTGGTGTCAAAAAAATTTAGACCGCTTTAATGCTGGAAACTCTAAAATAATGTAAAACATTGTCAGTGGTGATGAATTTTAGATTCAGAAAATAAACACCAATCGTCTGTTTGGGTGATGCAAGGTAAAGAAGACCTAACAAAAGTCATCCGTTCGCGAAGTGCCTCCAAAAAGATAGCTGCGACATTCGTTTTGAAAGCAGGTCATGTAGCAACAATTCCTCTACAAGATTAAAGAACTGCTACTGCTGAAAAACGAACGCCAGATGACGAATTGTCCTCCACCAAGACAATGAAATTCACACACAACACGCATGACAACTGAATTTTTAACGCAACAAAATATCGAATTGTTAGACCCGGACTTACGTCCCAATGGTCAAAGAATCCAGCCGTCAGAGGAAGCAGTCTTCGAAAAACGCAATTTTGACTGTACCAACAAACTAGGGGAATAACTGCAAAGTTGGCGCGAGCACATGCAAAAGTGCATTAATCTCTGTGGAGAATACCTCGAAAAACAAAGCTGTCTTCTGTTTTAGTCCAGCTTTATATTGCAAAACTTAAAGGGCAACCCTCCTATATATAAGTTATGTACGATTTTCACTTACCTTCGCTCGTTGATCTGCTAGAGCATTCCGAACAGCTTCGTGCTGCTTTTCTAAATCACCTATTCGATGTTGGAACGCCTGATTCAGCTTCTCCCTCTCCAACACCCCCCTATCCACAACGTTACTCGCGACCTCCCTCTTCACCCTCACCAACTCGTCCCTGTCCCTATGTTTTTTCGCTAACGCTTTCACTTGGTCTCTTCGATCAGCCTGAAGTCGTCTCATCAGTTCCATGATCTCCATATCGAACTGCGCCTTCAGCGCTTTAATCTGGTTCCCCTGCGACGTCTGCATGATCTTCTCGGCGGTCGAAAAGATCGCTTCGTGGTACTTTTCTCGAAGTTCCCGTTCTTGCGTGACGAAATCGCGATTGACCGCCAATAATCGTTCGCTTTCGCTTCGTTTGATGACCGGTTGTTGGTCCATTGCTGTTCCGGTCGCCGCCGTCGTCGTCATCGTCGTGCTAGCGTCTTGAGATTCGCCCATACCCGATATCGGTTCTGTACTGGGTGATTCAATAGGTCTAAAATAAATGAGGAAGCGTCTGATTTTCGTGTACAGGTAACACATACAAAACACTTGCGAAATCTTTTAGAGTGCGTACATTCATGGAAAAGATATTTTGATTGTGCTTTCTGTACATTTGATACTCTAAGAAACTAAGCAAACTGCTACTCTAATTCATGCACTATACTATGGCTTCGTTTGCTATTTTTGTAATTATTAAGCTTTTAATACCTTCAAGAATCTATTGATATAAATAGATATTTGGTTCAAAATATCAAGAGAACTATAAACTTGATAATCTAAATAGTATACGAAAGATACCATCCTTTAGAATTGCTTAGATGTACAAATATCTACTGATGGGTGGAAAGAGCGCTGTTTACACACAAAAAACTTCATCAAAACCAAAACCAAGTAATCAAAATTCTAACAAAGACAACAATTATAAAAAGGTGTGTATCGTGGATTATAATTTATTGTATATTTTTTTAAACAATAAGAAGATATGAAATTCCGAGCCAAAAATATTATATTAATAAAAAATAAATAACTTGCAACTTTTAACCAAAAAAAAAACGCAATCCCTACAGCTACCTCATTTTGAAACTTGTAGAATAAAGGTGTTCTTACTACTCTACCGCTATACCTGTGAATTGTACATCCACACAGTCCTTGCAATCGTCAAAGGTGTTCTTAGTTCCAGTGTACTTTGTTAAACTCTACTTTTTACTTGCAAATTAAAAAATTTAGAAGCTCACAAACTCCGTTATGGCTTTTACCCACAATCCAAGGTAACATTTTCCAATAATATTTCTAGACATGAAGATGCTGATTTCGGATTTGTGTTTAGCTAATTGCCGTTTATGTCCGCGTACATGCTAAATATTTTTGTAACAAATTTTTAAATTGATTATTAAATTTACGCGATATAAGCTTTACATCAGAGAATTAAACAAATAAAGAAATTATTCCTCTCTTCTTGTCATTTTAATGAAGGGGAATTTTGAGATAATAGCAGTCAGTGAGAGTACTTTTCCTACATTATAACCAATTTAAAAGAAAAAGATTGCAAAGGAGACAGTAGGCAAGAATCTAAACGGTAGGTAGCAAATAAAATAACAAATTAGGACATGTTCTTGGGGAGAACAGAGGTGCTATTAAAAATCTCATTATATATGGTAAAAAAGTTAGAATTAATACTAAATTTCTATAACTAAAAATTTATTATTACATAGTTAATTCCTATATAAAAAAAGTACACCTTTCTACCTTGTGCTTTGCTTACACACCAAACATTACACACAAAATCAAAAAAAAAATTCAAAAAGCCGTCTCACATTACCGCTGTAGAAGAATCATGTTTGTAAGTGTTGAGCAAGAAATGTAAGTTACCGGACACAACGCCGGTATAGAACACCTAGAGTTCATTAAAAAAATTAGTTTTCGATCTAGTTCAGATTATCTGCTTATAATAGATGATAAATATTTATTGTTATATCAATGAATACTAAGATATACGCTGTACATATGGTTTAACAAATATTATTCATCGCGAGAACAACTACACCCGATATTTTCATCTGTTTACTAGAAGAAAAGGCACACCAATCAACACTTTTGAAATTGTTTATAAGATAAACGTTTCTCAGTTATTTAGAAACCTTTCTTTAAAATCAGTTTTCCTTTAGCAGATAGTGTCAAGTACTAAAGTATTTTTATCAAGTTTAGGGACATCCAGTATAGTAACATAATTGTTGCTACCATTTAATATTATAATGGATTATTTTTCTTAAAGAAATATTATAAAAATGTAATCCATCTGATGGTATTGATGCTTATTAATATTCAAACTGTTTATAATTTTGATAAAAGTACAATGTCCTTGCAATTATGCAACGTAATTAAATTACCGAGAAAATATCAGTCTAGGCAGGATTTGAACCTACGTGCTCCGCGTTACAGGCACATTTGTGCTACCATTACACTAAGATACCGCCTGTGAGTTCAAATCGCAAAGCGATTTGATAATTTTATCAGTACTAATACCAACGGTAGTTTGATATTAATATCAGTTTAATTGTTAAGAACTTGCCTTCAATAATAATATAGTATCTGTGAGATATTACGATATATCTATAGACATCGTAATATCTAGGTATTAAAAGTGATTTGAACTCATAAGCTTTCTCGTGGTGTCAGGGTAGCACCATGCGCCGGTAATGTAGACGGCGTAGGTTCAAATCCTGCCGAGACTGATATTTTTTCATTTTTAACTTAATTACGTTGTTTAATTGTAAGGAAATAATAATTTTATCATTACAAATACCAACGGTGGCTTAATATTAACATTAGTTTAATTGTTTATAATTTTGTTCGTTTTTAAATAAATTTATTTTGATCAAATGCTATACACTTTATTGCATTAGATTATTATAAAAAAGGTTTCTATCATTAGCCGTCTCTCCCAGAACAGAAGATGTTTTGTGACATTGTTTTTAAGAACATCGTAACATCTTAACGACACTTGGTCCCACTAAAACTTGAAGGTAAAGCAAAATGAGTTATTAGCTTGTTCTTTCGCTTTAAAATATTTCGCATAGACTGCAAAGATTAAAAAAATGATTTTTTTATTTGGTTGTCCCTATAAACAATGAATGTTTCTTGTGTTAAAAGTATTGTAAAGTATTTATTTTCTTATGAACATGGTTTAATATTTATAATTAATTAGTTTTATTTGTGTAGCTATCAAAGAAAATAGACCAGTTATATCCTTGTCCTGCATTCATGAATATTTTTAGATATTACTGGCATACATTACACTAGCCAATAATTTACGAACATATTTAAGGTAAAATTTATATGTATTCAGTATCTCTGATGACTGTACTTATAAGTTGAGAGTCCTACGTGCCTTAGATAGTGCACTAAGGATTCATGGATGATTAAAAAATATTGACACAATTTTTAATGACCTACACTAACTACCGTCCATAGAAGTTTGGCCAAGGGAAAAAGTTTTACAATATTTTAATTCAATAAGCCTTATTGAATTCAACGATGACAACTTTAATAAACATCTATCTTAAATACATCTGCAACTCAAATAATGAAAGCATTGCGAATAAAAGAAGTAAGCACTTTATGACCCGGAACAATCATTCTCATTTACAGCGGATTATTCTAATGTACTTATTAGATAAGCTGTATCGATGGGAGAGTAAATATTTTATTGTATCCCCTCGCTCTTTTAGGGCGCATTCCTGCTCTACTTAAACATTTACTCCGATTACCAAATTCTAATAACAAGCATACGCGGAACAATCCCGCAGAATGGAGGAGGATCAGCGGAATACATAACCGTCCATGCGCAAAAAAATCGACCTACTGCGCACCACCCCCGCGCAGATCCAATGCGCATCCTCTTCTGCGCCGGTATACTGCACATTCCCTTCTGCGAAGAAAATTGTAGCTTAAATATAAGTTTAACACAGTAATTTCTTTTGTGGTTAAGTCAGGTAGAATTCGGAAATCGAGAAAAAATAATCGAGTTCGATCCCCAGTCACGACAACTTTCAGTAATGAAAATAGGGAAGACAAATGCGTCAGACAAAAGAATCATCGAAGCATGATTGCTCTGGCAAGCAACAGTCCTTTTCAGGACTCCCTTGAAGACGATAGTCGACAGACTGCCGAAACGTCGGACTATACAAGTTCAACGAACGATGGAAATAGCCCAAACAACAACTTTAGGAATTATGAGAATCCATCGTCAACAATATCAAGTCAAAAATTACCAACCTCACACCAGTTCACTTTGAATATTATTCAGCGGTACAGTAAGTGAACAACACTGTTCGAAATGTCTCGTGGTAAGTCAGTAGGTGTTGCTAAACGATCCAGTATAATAACTTTTCATCACGAAGGTTTTGCCAGCAGGCAAATGGGTGAGAAATTAAATCTAGCCGCGTCGACAGTAAAATATATCATTCGCCAATATCAAGAAACAGGCGAATTAGAGGACCGTGACCGTCCAAACAGCACCAGAAATAGCGAGTAAATTCAATCGTGAACGTCAGCGCCCGATTTCGGTTACCTTCGCCAAACGCAGCAAACCAAGCAAACTTATGCGGTCACGTAGCAGCTCATAAACTATTGCTATGCCCGGATAACCGACTGAAAAGGCTACAGTGGACCCATGAACAGAGGGGTTGGACAATATAACAGGGGCAAAATGTTTTATGGACTGACGAATCAATATTTAAAATGTTGTCAAAGGAGTGTGTTTGTCAGACGTTCCGCTAATGAAAGGTTGGGGTTGCTTTTTTTATTCAGGAACAGGAAGTAGTACCGCGAAATATTGGAGACTCATGCTATTCTTTCTGGGCTGCAACTAATCGGCGACAATTTTACTTTTATGTAAGATAATGATCCGAAACACACAGCCAGGATATGATATGAGCAAAATCAAACAGATATTTTACAAGTTATGAAATGGCCACCACAGAGTCCAGATCTCAACCCTATTGCATTACTGTGGAATGAACTTGATAAACGAGTTCCAACCATCGGTCCTAGTTCCAAGAAACAGCTTTGGAATATCCTTCGACAATAATGGAGCAACATCCCACGCGAAAACCTCAAAAAATTAATCAAAGGGATGCTGCGAGTTGTTGGAACGGTAATTAATGCGAAAGTTGGATTTTTAGACGAAAAGAATGTTAATTTTGTTGACGAATGATGAATGAATAGGAAATAATAAAATTTTTCGTTAGATTTTGATAGTTATTTTTAAGGGAAATATATTTATTTTTTTTTTAGTCTTAATTGACTTTTATTTTTTGATTTTTAAACTTTTGTTACTTGGCCAAACTTCTATAGACGGTAGTGTATATGTTTCAATTTCCTTTACAATATTAACACAAACAAATGCAGCAGAACCATGCAATAACTTTGAATTTAAGTACTAAGATTCTGACGACTGTAGAGAAGTAGCCATGCGGATATTATTGAATAGAAGAAATCATGCCGATGATGCACGAGTAACTACACTAACCTATCATCGCTATTACGACCTATACTTACAGATTCGATTTTGAGAACCGTTTCTTGAACTTGATGTTAATAAAGCTCTTCTCCCCCGATTTCTGCGTTTGCAACGTCATCTTTTTCTTTTCGTGCTTCTTCCTCAAACTCTCCAACTTCTTATCCAATTCTAATTTTTTCTCCTTCACCAACTTATTCTCCATGATCTTATCTAACGGTTCGGCGACGAATTCTTCTACCTTCTCCTCCTTAATTTCCGTCTTATTGACGATGACGTGATCGCCGGTAGGCGGTAACGTCGGAACCGAACTATCGTTTTCAGGCACTATATCGACCGAATCGATGCCGGCCACCAGAGGCGGTTTATGCGTTGGACTGCCGTTCGGCGCGTTCTCTTTGGATTTCTTCGGATTTTCGTCGCAAACGCCATCGGTTGCCGGCTCCATGTCGTCCGTTAGCACGGAGAGTTGCTGGGCGCGTTTCTCTAGATCGCTCTGGTACTTGATCGGATTCGCTAAGGCCTCCGCGAAGTCGGCGAATCCGTCTGGAACGTAATCTTTAACTACGATATGTAAGAAGAGGGTAGCGGTTGGATGCGGTTGGCCGACTTCGTTTCGCAGATTCACGTGTCGAAAACCTGGGCAGAGGCCAACGACGGGTAATATTCGATGTCCGATTAGTTTGCTAGATTCTTCATATGCTGCTATACGTATCGATGCCAGTTCGGGTAACACAACCTGAAGAAGAACCATTCATTTATTGATTTAACAAGCATTGTATAATTAAAATATATAATAGTAAATAAACCTTTTATTTCAATAGCGTACGGTATCGAAACAAATATGGAATAAACAATATATAAAACAGTAAGCTGTTAAAATCATCACTAAGCTTACAATCTTAACTCGAACACAGAAGTAAATATGTCTTTGAAAGATATGAAAAGACCGAACATAAAAGACAGAAGAAGATGAAACGTCCCCAAAGTACAACATAGTACAATATATAAACCTTTGGTCACTATTATTAACCATTGTATATTTATATATGTATTCGGTATCCCAAGTCTTTTTCAATTTATTTTGTTCACTGCACGAACAAAATCGTTAAGTGGGCAGTGGGAGATGTGCCAATCGCTAGCTCCGTCCGTAGGAATTCAGTCGCCATCGGAAGGAAGAAACTATGTTTTAGTTTTCTGCAGATTCCCTTCACGGCACACTAAATACTCCTATTCTAGCATTTTTAATTCTAATTGTGGACACGAAAAGTATATATATGTATGTATATTCCAAGATTTCTCGCCGCACGCGTTCGACCAGGTCAACGTTTCGACGGGATCTCCCTCATCTTCTACTCGACGCTCTCGTTGTTCGGCTAGCGATCGGAGATGAACTAACTCTGTTGGGATATACTTTGAAACGGTTCTCCAACCGGTATTGATTTTTTCGAGTCGATTGTGTGTCCAGTCATCAATACGTGTAGCGCTAAAGCTGAGGTGGTCTGTTTTGCTCGTACCTCTAGTTTGTGTTCATTTCTTCTGACGCTCATTTTCCTGTTTGTTTGGCCTATACAAGAGAAGTTGCAGTTCCTGCAGGGTATCTCATATACTCCTTGAGCTTCCAATGGTATCTTGTCCTTCGGTTGACTCAAAATTTGCCCATTTTTTCTGTCGATGGAAAATATGGTTTGAATTTGGTGTTTCCGTAATATTCTACCTATTTTGTCCGTTGTAGCTTTTATGTAAGGGAGATACGCTTTGGTTGCATAGGTGGTAGTGTCCATTGGCGGCTTTGTTCTCGTATGGAGGGCTCTGCTTACGGTGTTGGTGGTGAAACCGTTGGTTCGCAGTATATGTTTGATCTCGCTGCTCTCAGTTCGAATGCGATCAGCGCCGGCTAACCGTTGAGATCTTGACACTAGGGTTTTCGCCACTCCTTGTAGCTGTGTGATGACACAGGGAACATCTTCCAACAAGGGGTTATTCGCGAAGCCATAGTGATAAAGAAGTGCCTAAACAACCTCAACAAGCGGGGCGACGCGCCTACCACCTGCTCTGAGAATCGTTTTAAAGTATATCCCAACAGATAAGCTACAAGAAGCAACACAGGACACTGACAGTGATGCCCGACCGTCGCGCGCAGCGGGTAACCCCTTTCATTTCCTTTCGATCGCTAGCCGAACGAGACCGTCCAGAGAAGTAGGGAATATTATTTGGCATATATAAATATCACTACCGGCGCAATTGTATTCAAAATTTTTACATTAGTTTTCCTTCCTATTTTAGTTGTCTTTCGAGGAAGGAGTGTGTGCACTCTTTGTGCAAGTTTTACAAAAACTTCTTAAATGAGGTGCATTTTTTACCTTAACGGTCATATAAACAAACAAATTCAAAATAGAAGCACAAGAGGCCGCATCACTCGCCAAAACGTACTTTTTAGATTGCAACGTCGAGCAAGGAACTATCGGCCCCTACTTTTTGAAAATGACAGACAACTTTTCTTATACCACCTTTGTAAGATTTGGTTCTAACAAGATGGAGTGACATCTCACACGTCTACCGTGTCTTTTTCAGAAAAATGTCCTCTGGAAAATTGACATCCAGACGCGGTAACATAATCTGGCCGCTACCACGCACCAATGGATTTTTTAACGTTTAACGTTTAGGGGAGTGCTAGCAAAATAATGGAATAAATTTAAAAGACATAATTTTGACGAAATAAATTGCCAAAGCCTATATTTTAATAAAAAAATATAATAAACATTTATTCGTTAAACATGGCAATTATTTCAAAATATTCTTTTTACTTTGAAAAAGGTTTTTGGGACACTTTGTATTAGAAAAGATTATATGAGGACGATGACAATGATTTTACAACTGGATGGGATTTAAGACTTCTAAAAATTCGTATCGCTTGGGTAGTAATAAAGGCACATTCCATTTTAATATATTACATAAATTATTTGCTTACACTGTATTTCTTACAGATTAGTAGTCAAGATTGCATCGCAGTGTTTCACACAGTTATTCTCGTAATGTATTGTTTCCTGACGTTTGTGTTTCTGCATCCGTGTATGTGATTTGAAATTATGCTAAAAGGTCGGGAATTAAGCGAAACAGATAGGGCGAGAATAGTGACTCTCCGTGAAGAGTTTCGTGTTCAGAAATTGTGTAAGGGGAAAGGTTCTCGCGGTGTGGTTTACAATTGCAAAATTCTAGAAATTAGCAACTTACAAAACGAGTATAAGAACGAACAGAACGCACGTTTATAATGACAGAACTCGCAGAAAGTTCGACAAAATCTCCGAAATTGGAGAAAGACATTGTAACAGCTGGTTGCAACCTTAACAGAATTCACCAGAAATGATAATTTCACTCAAACAATTCGCAGATATCCTCTATAAGTGGGAATAAAGAATTCAATGCAAGAGAGAGGCCGCTTTTAACAGAAAAGCTCAAAGAACCTGGCTAAAGTAGTCAAGATAGGAAAATTTTACTAAGTACCTGTAAAAAGTTATTATTAAAAAATACCCATTAGAATAGCTAAATTTTGTGTCACTCTAGACGAGCAGATGATTTTTAAACATTTATGGTACATCTTTACATTTTCGTTTGATAATATGCAAAAAGCTAAACATTTAAATATTAATAACCTTTTTAAAAACGAAAGGGTCTTCATCGAACAGCGGATTAATCCCGTTATTCGGTACGACTTTTGTCCGATACTTCTTCCTCACCGTATCGGCCGGCAGACCGTACATATCCACCTCAACGTACGTTCCCACCCTCTTGTCGGTGAGAAATTGTCCCGAAATAACCGTTATTTTAACGGTGCCGGCGATGATCCCGTCCACCGTCGATTCGGCGAACGGATCCATCCGTCTATCCATCCTTCGCATGAACTCCGGCTTGAGAAGGTAGCCGCATCGCATATTATATTCGAATATGCCGAGATTCAGTTGCATTGCCACATCCAGCGTCTGAAAATTCAAGGCGACAAGCTGACAGCCGGCATTCCAGAATACCTGCGGCATGAAATTCGACGAATCGAATCGCGTGCCTTGAGGATAAACCCGGCTCAGTTGGAATTTATTGTAGTTGACGAACTCGATCGGCTTCTCTTTCAGTAGAGTGGTCGCCTGTTTCTCGTCGAACGACGACATCTCGTAGCTGCGATTCTTTTCTGGAAATGAAAAAGAATATTGAAAATGCGACGTACGATATGATTTGGGAAATTTCTCTAGAGATGCGGTGACAATTTTGGTGTTACATGACAGAAACTGACAATCTCTTTTGAAAATTTTGAAATAGATATTCATGGAAGTTTAGTTTGGTGGTAAAAGTTTCCGCAGTTATAAAATTTACTATCTGATCTTTAAATAATAATTATTGAATATATAGTTATGCAAAAGAAAAAATATCAATTTTATTTCCTAATACGTTTTAAAAGTGTATCTACTAATTGTGGGTCACAATGCATATTAAATGGAGATCGAAATGAAAACAAATTTATTGCAGGCACATATTACACTGCAAAAAAATCAATTTCTTCTTTTTCTTCAAAAAAGGTAAAAAAATGTTCCTTGCTTGGAAGCATTGCTGACGTAAGACCAGTCACATATAAATAAATATAATATTCTGTCAATTATATGAAATGAAATGTTACCATGAAACCACATAAATAATGTAATATATAAGTAACAGATGATCAAGCTCAAGAGCTCAGCTGCAGCCCCACCCATGACACAACACCACAGGTCACACCGCAACCAAAGCCAAGAACTAACTCCAAAAAATTTTACTCAAATAGTTAACAATAAACATTGAACTTTCAGTTTTTCAGGTCTTCTTTATTACAATGGTTCACATTATAATAATGTAGTTTGAGAAACCTTTAAAAACCTCCAACATTAAGCTTCAAAACTAGGGCGCTTTAAAAAAAGTTTGGAGATAATTTTTTGGTAATTGGTATAGTACCAGGTACTATTAGGTCACCTTTTTATTTAGTCACAAGATGACATAGCTTTTGTTACAAAATTAAACAGTGAATCAGATCTCGGGCATTCATAAAAATTTAATCAAGCAATATATACACTCAAGGCACATCTTACTAAAAACACAATAATGCTTTATTATGGTAGGTATTGTTTTCTAGGCATTGTAGATGTTTTTAATACGTCATGGTAAGTCTGAGAAGTCATTCACATGTGCAATTATTACCCTATGCACTGCTGGTGCGCGCCCTCTTTGGTTTAGCAATTCATGTGTTGCTCTGGCGAAGGATTGGGAAACTGCACCTGCCTGTTTTCGCTGTGTTTGATGAATGTTTCATTCTTTTGGCACTAGTTAGCGCCAAGAGTAGTCAGTTGAGCTATAACTATAGATATGGTGATAGTAGCAGAGAAGGAATTATCGCTCAAAACTACGCTGATGACGCCGGGCAGGCAGAAACATGTGCGTGTGTTAACGTTTTTTACGTAACAAGCAAATTACATAAAACAGAACTAGCAAACAAATTCATTAAAGACTAAATGTCACGTCACAGGAGTAAGAAAAACAACGTGAATGCAACAAAGTGTCTGAGTGCGGAAAGTTAACGATTTCTTTATCTTGTAGTCTCTAAACCTTTTAGGCAAAAAGCCGTACTGTCTCTTCCACTCGGATCCAAGGACCAACCTTTCCTAGTTCAGCTTTGTTCAAGCTACAACTAAACGCAATTGGAAATTTACCACATTTCTGCAGATATTTCTACAAATAGTCTAGTGTTTGAGCACATCCGACTAATAGCACAAAACTAGTTTATGAACGATTTAAGTAGTTGGTTGTGCTTTGCATTTACTAACGATCAAAGGCATGCGCATCACCCAATGTATAGCAATATCCCAGCGATTGAATTTAATGGACCCAGCTGATTCAGTCGTTTATAGTAGCAAGTCGCTTGCCTCGTGAATTGATTGTTATCGTGTTCTTGATGGATTTATAGGTGTGATTTAGTAATAATTAAGGTTCTGTTAAAAGTTTTAATTACGAACATCATTCGCTAGATGTCCAGTATAGTTTTTATTATTCAATGCTGTTCGAGCAAACAAATATTTATTATTATTATTATATTGGCGAATCTGATCACATCGTTTACAATCCAAATAAAACTCGATATGCACAATGTTTGGTGACTGTTAGTACACGAACCGTATCCAACCATTACGAAATTTGCTTGAACAAACCTCTTATCAACATACTGTAGTTTTCAATTACGCGCAAATTTCAAAACATCCTATAGCAGTATAGCACCATAGAGTGAGTAGTCGCAAAAATACGTAAAAGCGTCTATGCTCGGTTAGTCGAAGTGCACAGCGCCATCTGGTAGCGCATAGCAGAGCTAGAGCGTGTTCTGCCGCGCGATCGCTCGTTCGAAAGATTCGAGTATTTTCGGATCATTGAATAGTTTTAAATTATGAATTCGCACTTGCCGATCTGAAAAACGAAATATAGTGCAAGTATAGTGTAAATGCAGATGTTCCATTGTTTAAATGTAATTATTCTATTCTATGTATCCAGAACAGCAGCTCGTAATAATGTTAATTAGTATTATTTTTACTTGGAGTTACGTGCATTTCGTGTGGATTTGTATTAATATGGAAAAGAAACGAAAGGTAGACAATGAGTGCAAAATAGAGTAGTGGGGAAATGAATACGTAGGCTTTCATGGCCAGAGTCAGTAATAATCGAACTGTTTCCGTAATTGGACCGTATCATCATAAGGTATAAGAGAAAATAAAATAAAAGTAAGAGGGGAAAACAAAGAAGTAAAAAGGAAAGAAAAAGTGAGAAGAAAGTGAAAGGTGAAAAAAAGAAGAAAGTGAAAGGTGAAAAAAAGAAGAAAGTGAAAGGTGAAAAAAAGAAGAAAAAGGTGAAAAAAGAGAAGGGAGACAAAAAAGAGAAAAGAGAAAAGCATGCACCTTTTGGATTACACAGTGCATCAAATTCTTTGTGCAATAAAACCAGTGAAGGGCATAAATAGAAATATTATAGCTGATAATTTAACAAGAAATAAATCACAAATGTTGGCACCATGTTTCAGAAAACTAACATTATATACAAATTCTGCCATCTTTTTCATGGTGATAGAAAAAGTTTGGTTAATTTTCGAGATTTACGCAATTTAAGTGTAATGATATCACCATCGAAACTGATGTGCCACATTAATGATATTGTTTTGACCGATCGAAGAATTGACAACGAGGAGATTGGCACTACATGTACCTTATTTCAAACTTCAGCAACATCAGTATCACTAAGTAGTTTCGGTTACCCGGATCTACTTTCATCAATAACATAACCAATTATTTCAAATTTATCGATTAATTTGCTGAAAGGATAAATTGAATGGGTTCACTTGTTGGATTCGTCTTTGTTCTAAATTTTCATTTACCATCAAACAAATAAATAAATAGAAACACAAGAAGACGTTAAAAGAGGCGTTTAAAATGTTCACTGTTGTTAATTAAGACAAATCTTTTATTAAAAAAGGGCGATAAGAACTTACTTTGTGCATTTTCAAAGCTGGAAAAGTGTACCGGTTGAACGTAATTAACTAAAGCTGATATTTCTGCACCCGCTTCTGTTTCTTTTGCCTGCTGTTTATGTTCTACACCGTCCGTTTGGTCCTGTTGCACAACGCCAGGTTCTACGTCACCCGTCTCGCCGTCTTCTTCGCTGCTGGTATCCTCATCTTCGGTACCTGTTGAATCTTTGGAACCCTATTACAAGAAAGCAATAAGAACTGAGTGCCTTGTCTGAAAATTAATCTAGATGGATAGGTTGTTGGAAAGTTAGAAAGGATGATTTAAACAAATTTGCTTGGTTTACAAAAATAATCTAGATGCGTAGATAGACAATTATAATGTCGTATAATGGTTGTTTCCTGTGTGTTAGCTTTTCTCATTTCATTCCCTGTAAAAGTTCTATGCCGAGTAATTCAAATCATACGTTACTGTAGGCAACTTTTAAAACGGCAAACTATAAAATGGGTCCCACAGAAATACAGGTATTAAATTTAGGTTTGCTCGATATAAATTTTATATTGTTTTCCGTTTGAATAAAACAATAAAATCCTCGCTTTTATTGTGTACCTTTCCAATAAAAAAAAGAGATAAATCAATGCGCTGTGTACTATGGAAAAAAACAAAGTAAAAAATACGATTTCGGAAACACATATTATAAATACTTTATCGAAATTTTACGGTTCGAAACCTCCAACTAGTAGTAAAACTAATAAAAAAAAAGATTTTTCGATAAGAGCCGAGAATGATATAATGTTACCGCATATATTTTATAGATGTCGCTATGTATTGTTCGTGTGTAATATTTCTTGATATCATGGCAAAAATACGTCTCAAAATCAAATGAAATGGTTCAAAAAAAACTGAAGCCACCACTATCCAAAGCGTGATGTATTTACTTCAGCTAAAGACCAACTTAAAATTGATACTAATTGTGTTGAAAAATAACTTTTCTTTAAATTTTTGGCTTTTATTTTTTAAGGTTGTTGGTCTATATATTAGGATAATGTCCTATAGATACGTAAATATATAGTTCCTGTCCATTTTATTAGGACTATCTTATAAATTTAAGCTTTTGTGTGTTTCCAACGCGATAATTTACAAATACAAGTATAAAATTCACGAATAGGTTTTACAATACCTATCTAAATGCGATCCCTGAATATATTCCTAAAAAATTGAGAAAGTTCCACTTAATGACCTTTTGCCTGTTATTATTCCCCTCATGAATCATTCTACAGTATAGAATGATTGAATGATGGTAGAAGATAGATAGAAACAAGATTGAAAGCCACTAATTCATAGAATATTATTTGGATCGGTTACTGTTGTAGAATCTGTTTATGCAACAACGTTTTTCCGTGTTAATGTGTTAGCGTTGCATTTTATATTACTGCTTGTATGCGCTTTATATATTTTAATTATGGGTAAGAAAAAAAGGACATACCAAATAAGAAAAAAAACCGCGTACTGAGGCATTGTCGGGTACAGAGGAACTATCCCGACAAACAGTGCAGCGAATCGCCACTTTAACGAAAGGAAAGATACCGATTTCAAGTACCGGAAGAGCGTTTTGCAATAAGAAAAGGATCACTACTCATCGAGATGATCGACGTATCCCGCAACAAGCAACTGAAAACCGAGGTTTATCTGCCAAGAAAAAAATAGGAAATGTAATGTCTAAACAATGCAGTACGTAGACGATTGTACAAAGCCGCATTGAAATGCAGATGACGCCTCCTGAAAAAGCCAAGATTAACACCCCTAATGAAGCCCCTTACACATTCGTGCAGGATAAGACACCATGCCAAATCTATCCAAAGTTTTCTGAAAACGCACGCTCTGCCAGTGGTACCTTGGCCGGGAAATTATCCTGACCTCAATGCAATTGAGAAGGTGTAGAGTGTATTCAACAAGATACACTGCAAAAGGGCACTTAGTAAGAAATATTGAGGATATGCAGCAAAATGACGCAACAATTAGACATACCATTAAAGCTTGCATAGACAGTATGCCAGAAAAAATAAGAACAATTATAAAAGCCAAAGGAAGCACAAAATATTAGTTATATAGTTGTGACGATGTCTATAAACAGTTCTGGATAAACTTATGCTTGTACAATATGTTTTCCATTACATATTTTAACAAAAATCGCTATTTTAGCAAGTGGCCCTACTAATTCACAGGTATAGCAGTAAACTCCACTCACACAAATGTTACCGACTGGTCGGTAACACGGTTGACAATGGGAGCCCACGTGCTCTCGAAACGCTGCGTCCCGCATAATTAATGTGTGTGAGTGGAGTTTACTGCTATACCTGTGAATTGTACATCCACACAGTCCTTGCGATCGTCATTTGGCCCTACTAAATTGGGAAGGGACTGTATTCCCTTTTTAAATTTTTGTATATACCATATAGTCGATCTTAATAAACCGTTATTATTGTTTTTATAATTATTATCTATAACTCCTCTTACCTGCCTTGTTTGTAGTGCTGGCGCATGGTGTGGTACATCTCCATTCCCAGTTGGTTGATCGGGTGTCTCCGCAGGTTTTTTATGATGATGGTGATGATGATGTTTCTTCTTATTTTTTATGATAATCTTCCGTTTTAGTAAAGAAGGCGGGGGTAACGAAAGACCTGCGCACAAACGCTATTATGAAAAAACCCATCAAACAAAAGCGTTAGGAGATCGCGTCACTATCAATAATACAACCTGGTTCTAGCTTGTGCGATTCTATTGGCGCATCTAAGAGCATCTCGCCGAATATATCTCGGCAATAGTGGGCTATCTTAGCTTGCTGTCTAGGATTACAGTGGTTCTCGAACGAAAGCACTACCGGGTAATCGGATGTTTTGAAAGCGCTTTCCGCTATGGCTTCTAATACCTCTTTGGCCGATATTTCCTGAACGAAGGTGTATCCGTGGACTATGACCGGCTCCTCCGTGCGGCCGTTCCAAAAGTCCAACTCGACGCATCTGAAAATTGTTCATCGATATGAGTGTCTAAATAGTTTCTTCGTTGGTCTTGATATTTAAGAAGTCCTTAAAGACGAAGAAGAATATTTAGGAATGTCGTCAAAAATTAAGGAAATAATAAAGACTTCAAATTGAAGAACTTGCGTTGTTCAGTAAGTTTGATGTATCATCCAAACTCCGTCAAAATCTCGGAAACGTAAAAAATATTCGGAATTGCTAGTTTCTAAAACGAAAGTCGAAATGTCAGAAGCCCTCTTTGGAAATCAACTTATTGACGAATTTGCAAATAAATAAAGTACAAAATAATACGTAAATTATTCAAGTATCTATCATCCTCCAGAAAAGGTTTATCCCAACAAGACTCATTTAATCCTAAAGCATGCACCTTTTGGACTGTGTTGTGCATCAAATTCTCTGTTTATAGTTAATGAAGAAATCGAAATTAACGTTGTGGCATATTTTGAAATATTTTGGAGAAAATCAATAACGAATTGCGTACATAACCTTGGACTGTGTTTAGGAATAACTTATAATATTTTAAAAAAGGACAAACATATGATTTATAAGTTTAGACCAACTTTATTGTTGTTTATTGTAATAAGCTTATTACAATAACCGAGATCCCTATTTTGAAAATATCTAGAAACGGTGTAAACATCGTAAAATAAAATTGTTTGAAAGTCCCAATTGTTTCCTTCTATAATTCTGAAACTTTTTATTTAAAACCAGTTTTAAATAATATACTATAGTCCGTCCCAACCTCCGTATTCAGTATACGTCTTATGGGAATTTGTTTCATGGTTGCCAAATCATCCGATCGGCTGTACATTACTATTTCCGGTTAATTATTTGCAATTTCACCCGATCAATTCATAACCTTTATTAACGTTTATTGACGTTGAAGGTGCAAAATTATTGACATTCATATGACATTTTGCTTATTATTTTATTAAAGTAACTAACTTTTAACAGAGTGCATAGCGACTTCGCTGCACGTAAAATTATAGGAAAAAATACTACAGATAAAATAGTTATATCTCAATATTTATTAACAATACTATACACACATCTATAAACAAATATACATATGAACGATATCTATGCAATGTACAGTGAATATTTGCTTCGATATTGGGATTAGCTATGCAATTTATTAAATTAAAAAGAAGATGATCCTTATATACATACAAATAATAGTTTCCACTTTTGTAACAAAAGAACTGGAGTCATAGAAATACGTATATGTATAATACAATAATATCTAAGAAAGGAATAGCAATTACACACATATATCTATGTCTTACGTTAATTTTCTAGTCAGTCGAAGAATCACTTTGATCTTCAGATGATGACGAATATCTTACGTGAATAATAAATTCTTCGATGTCGTCTTGCAAATTATCCACTATCCACATTTCCTTTTCAATATTGTTTACATGTTTGATGTAGTTTTGCCAATTATTAGTTGTTACAGTGCTATACGCTCGTCGAATTAATTGCTCCATATCTTTTACCTTAAATGTGGTATTTATTCATTCTTATGTAGTTTTTAAGTTGTGCCCATACCATTTCAATGGGATTTAACTCGCAATGGTAAGGTGGTAATCGAAGAACTTCATGACCTTTTTCTTTTGCAAATTCGTCAATCCTACTTTTATCATATTGCGGTTTAATTTGTGACACGCAATACAGTAAGTCCCCTTTTTAGCATATCGGTACTGATTTGTATTTGTTTTTTCATTGAGCCAATCAATGATCTCGTTTTTCCTCCATGCTGTTGTTGGAATTTTCTCCAATTTTCTGCAGTGGTAGGAAGCATTATCAAGAACAATGACTGACTTCTGTGGTATATTTGGAAGTAATTTATTTATAAACCAATCCTCATACGTTTCTGAATCCATCTCATGATGAACATCGGCAGTGTTTTTCTTGCAAAGAAATGTATATTCAGCACCAGGAACAAACCCATTATCACTGCCTGCATGAACTAATGCAAAACGAGGTCCTAGCCCGGTTGGTGATTTCAAACCAGTGCTTAGTCCTTGAATAAGAGCTTGTCGACTACTTTGAATAGCAGTATCTGTCCAAGTTTTATTTACCGTATGTCCTGTATTCACCCATGACTCATCAGTGTATATAATAGTTCGACCTGAAATATAAAATTACAGCCATGTCAAATAGCAAGAGGTAAATTTTACCTTCTTCTCTAAATTTCTTGATCTCTCGCAAGTATTTGTGCCTCCATCTAATAATCTCATCTCGTTCAATGAGTATACTTTTTCGTCCTACTTTTTAAATTCGAAGCCCATATCGTGTAACAATCTATGAAAAGTTGTTCGACTGGAAGTTAGGGAGATCATCGTCAGCATTGACAGTAGTAAGAATTGTATTTAAAGTAGGTGGCATATTCTGTATAAAAATCCATGCACTTTACGTCGAATAGCTGCTTGCGTGTTCTCACCATATGTATGCAGTCGATCATTTACTTGTATGCCCTTCCTTTTTTAGGTTTTTTGGACTTGATAATAAACCATTTTGTTGCTCCTGTTTTACATGATATATTGCACAGTCTGAGATGCCCAAAGCTTTACTTGCTTCTCGAACGGCAGCACTCCACATTCATTGATTTATTGAAATAATTGAAAACATTTGCAATCATACACTTCTCCTTACAGTTAAATTTGTCTCCTCTGCGCCGTTTTCTTCCTATAGGCTCCATTAATGTAGTAGAAAACTGTAATTACATTTATATTCTGTTATAACATTTATAAAAATAAATAAAAATACCCATATTACCCTGTGCACGCTTGAAAAGATAGAAGTGTTCTGAAAAAGAACAATTTGTACAACTATATAAGCAAATTAACAATTTAACGAAATATTTCAAAACAAGGACGATGACGATTGACAGTTGATGCTAATAGACAGATAGTATACAACTGTTGTCGACGCCGACAGCATATGTAAATAAGTTGCAACATAGCAACCGGTTGTAGAGATAGCGCTAATGACAGCAACCAAGGATAGTAAGAGATAAAAGTTGCTATTCTATCCCATACTGAATACGGAGGTTGGGACGATCTATAGTAATTTTGCTACTTTACCTGCATCCAGACAACAAGCATTGCCTATACATCTCCACACTCGATCTACCAGTTAGCTGATGTCCGGTTAGGTACGTGTTATGCGACGAATTAATGAAATAATGTGCTAGCGGATGGTCCATGTCATTGGATAAGTCGAAGGTGTTCTGCGAAATTATGTTGTTATCCTCGGACATCAGGTATTTTAGGAAACCGTCGAACGATAGTTGTTCCTTCTGCACGTTGTACTTGTTCGGTTCGTACTGCGCTAGGATGTCTTTTGCTCTCGCCGTGTTCGCGTACGGGTAAAGGATTTCGTTGAGTCGCGGGTCCCTCTGAGTCTTGTTCAGGAAGTCGACGAGCTGCCTGATGTTCATGCAATGGCGTTTTGGTGTTCCGACTCTGAACGGAGAAAAGATAGAAGGTAGCGCTAAGAGAATGTTACATGTCGAAGGAGCGACTTGCAAAAAAAAAGAATAGGAAGTAATTCGATAACCGCGCCCGTCTTCAGCTTTGTTCCGGTTATTCCTTGTACCTTAAAGCGTTAAGTAGATCTGCGGAGAAACAAACACCTTTCGTGCTAATGATACTTTTGAAACAATTGCTACAAAGAAGATGTGAAAATAAAATTAACGTTTGTGAGAGCGTAGTGTCCCGGATTGTCTGAAATCAATTATTTTATTTGACGTTTCACGTAAATGTATTTAGTTATATACATACGAACCCAAAGACGAACATGATATTATACTATAAATTAAGCAAAAATAAAATATACATTTATATAAAACAAACTACGTCCTGCTGAAATAGAACGAAGTGTATGCAAAAAGATTCCAAATATTCAGTGTTCTTGAAGTAAAAATTAATTAATGGTTTTTAATACAACTTAGAACTTGATTATTCTTTAATTAATCTCCACCAGAAACACCGAATATAAATAATAAATAGAATTGATCCTTCTAACGATGGATAAGCTAACGGTTAAAAATGGATGGAATGAAGATCATTAAAGCTCCCTCCAGAAGAAGTTCCTACATCCGCTTTAAGTTGGAGATTACACAGTACCTTATAATGCGAGGTAGACGTCTTCTTTTATATCGTTTTGGTTTGCTGCTAGCGCTACACCTACAAACACGTAATAGCTACTCACTACTAAAAATGGCTTATAAGTGGATTATATTTCGTTATATTAAAACTGTTTTCGTCATGGATGTAATTTAGATTGAATCAAAATCTCTGAGTTTAAACTTTGTAATTTTTGATTTTTTTTTGCTATTTTGACAAAGTTATAAGAAAGGAGGGAGCATGCAGTTTCAAGAGAATCCAAAATGATCTCTAGAGATGTCTGTCAGGCGTTTTCTGTTTATCGATAGCTAGCAAGCGACAAATTTCTGTTAAAACTTCTTCCATTTGTGACATACAATTAAGTTTATTACGTTTGTCGATGTAAAACACTTTCCAGTTGACACATACCTACTAGCACGTATCATAGTGGCAAGCAAACGAAAGCCAAAATTTGTTTTCCAAATATCCAATATCCTGGTTGCTTATTGATGGAAAGAGATTCCTACTTCACTTCTTTTATTAGTTTTTGAATTGCTACAGGTTGTACAAACTAATCTCTGACCAGATTTGCTTAAAACATTAAGGAGACTTAAAAATTCAAACTTATGCAATTAGAGCATAGTTCTTTTAATTGAGTTAATAATGTTTATTATGTTAATTCTGATTAGTACGGTTAATTTTAGAATGTTTTGAGGTGTTTCTAAAAATCCCAGTTTATTGGTGACGTCACTTCTCATACTTGCTCTCTGTCATATAAACTCATACAAATAACCTTTTCTTTTTGTTATTCGCTGTGACTTCCGAAGATTTTGTTAAAGTATTGTAGACAATTTACTTAACATTCACAACTTTATTGTAACTGAATTTATTAAAATTAATGCAAATTGAGCCAAATCAATTAAGGATCGCTTATGATCTAGAAAAGAAACGTATCCACTGTTTCATTGCCGACTATTTCTATATGTCCCTTAACCCACAGAAGTTCGACTTTATGAATAAGACTATGGATCTCCTGATACGTCTGGATCATCAAGGGGTCTATTTTAGATGAAATATTAACCTAGTCTCTCTACAAGATTTCTGCAGTACAAAATGATTAACACGTTTTGTTGCAGATCTAACGTTTTTACATATTTCAATGCCTCGTAATCTGTTATTAGCTCTAATGTGTATACTGACATAATTGAATTGAGAAGATTTGTGATGTAGTTATGGGTCATAAAAAACGCAACCAAAATATTGATTCTTGCAAGAGCCATCCGTGTAAATTATGTAAAAATTACTCAGTTTCTGTGACAATAATTCTTCAAGTTCATGGTTAATAAACTGATAAGTTTGACTTTTGATGAGTTCGTCATAATACCAACACTGCATAGAGGAAGCAAGGTGCTTATATCGAACATCGCAGACGCTGGAACTGGAGACAGTCGACTGAATTTTTAACGAATTTATAACATAATAACACGACACCAATACAGGAGATTTTCTTTTTATCCAAAATTTGGATGTTAGATCCAATATAAATAGATTATGAATTTTCTTTAAAATGTCGTCTTTTCCTAAAAGAATACTTTACTATGTATTTAGTAACGAGATCTTTTTTCTGAAACCTAAAGGCGTTTCACAAGTGAGTTTACTATGTTTCCTTTAGCATTTTATTTCCTGTTGTGTTGTTCAGTTGTTTTATTTATTTATCTTTACAATTAATAGCAGACAGCAAAATTCAAAATAAGAAATATTGTTTGTTTCGAAACCTTATAAAATTTAGTAATATATTAGATACGATTTAAATAATTTGAAGAAATTTTACATTTAAGTATATCTTAATCACAAATCCTATTTTTTAATTTACACTGGCAATATATATATATCTGTACGTCAACGTTGTGTATATGTACACAATATTATACAACGCTAATTTCAGATTACATATTATTCATACTGGTTTAACTATTTCTATTATATTTCAAGAAACATCATCGTAAGGCTTACTTTACATGAAAAACAATAATTGTTAGATAGAGTTTTGTGCTGTAGGTATGTACGTTAGAGTGGTCCTTACAACAAAACAAATGTTGGTTTCGTTTTGGAAACATCTTCCTTACCTGGTATAAACCACTTACTTTCTTGTTTGGTACATTTCAGAAGCACTTTTACATTCCGATACAAAACACTACTTATCTTAAACGTCAAACGACACAACGCTCCTTACAAAAACAATAGAATAACACCAATAAAATGAATTCACCACGAAAATACTGGGAATATCTAACAAGTGGTTACTGTGGTTGTTATTAACATAAATGATAGATATGAGAAACTACGTCACAATAAGCTTGTCGTGACGCAATCTTTTCTGACGTCAAATTCACTTGAGTTTGTAAATTATTTTACATACTTATATAAATTATTTCAAGTTAAACAAAATGTGACATCTGCTATCGTTTATAATCTTTGCAGAAGTAGCTTCTATTATGTTTAAAGTGTATACAGACACAGTACTTATGCTCCCTCCTTTTCTCATATTAACTCGTGGTACTAGGTATATAAGGGAGTGAATAAGAGTCAAGCTATAACCCCGCGAATATCTTTAAAATATACTTCTGAAGCATGTAATGATGCGCTTAAAAATTATGAATATCTTATCTCAAATGTATCAACATTTAATCAAATTTACACTAATAACGTAATTCAACAATAGTAACACAATACGACCTTAACTGTTTGAAAATGTTTAGATATTAGTTTTACGTTTCATTGAATTATAGGCTAATTAGAACAAATTTAAATAAACCTGAGTATAGTGGATGAAACAATTATAGTCAATGAACATGAGGATGTTGTTGAATTAATAGGTTTTAGATTTTGCGAAATTAATTACTTGAACTAATAACCGATTTCCTGTTAACCAAATGTAAAGAATTAATATAACTTAAGGATGAAATCTGATGAAATGAAAATGATTAAAGCTGAAATCAAAAGTTTCTAGAGTGTCTTAAGTCCTAGATAAAACAATACCTGATAATGCAGGGCAGACGTCTCTTTCTATTATGTTTTGATCTTCTGTTAGTGTACCTATAAATTTGTAATAGCTACTCACTAATAACGGTGTCTTGTAAAGATAATGGGTTATATTTTGGTATTATGCCCTCAGGAAGTCAAAAATTTTAAGGTGGGGTTGGAAAAGTTTTAAAATTCTTGTTAAGTGCAGAGAATTCAAGATATAACCCACGGAAAATATGTAAGAAATACTTTTTTAGGAGTGGCGAATTAAGCAGAGAAGAAATTGTACAAAAATGTGTTACCTTTATTTATAAAGCATTCCAAATTCATTTGATATATATCTGCACTACCGCTCACAAAGTTAAGACCATGACAGAATACACCCGACTAAATGGAGTTTTCGTTAAAAAAATATGATTTGGCACAATTTCTTATTGGTTTATTTTAAATATCAGAGTAAAGATACTCTCATAAATAACTTCCTTTTCATTCCATTGGAAAAAGTTTTTTGCAGAACAAAAATAGACTCACAGATATTACTGTAAAATTCCTTTAAACTATTCAAATTCCTTCAATTCCTACCAAATTTCAACTCCATTCACAGCAAAAAAACTCTCCGTACTATTACCGGATATTCAGCTTGTTTTACTGATGCTACCACAGCCTATAGCAACTTTTTCTTTAGTTGTCTTTCGAACAAAAACTCACTGTTTACCACCAAACTCTTGGAATTTAGATTTGTCACTTCAAAGAACATTTGCTCAATGTCTTTCGACCCAATTTCTACATTTTAAAGTACAATTTAAGGGTTTCCTTCTACCTGATTTATATGATTTTTCTATTATTGTAGCACGATTTTCGATGTTCAACTCTCTATTTTTACCCATATTACGCAAATAAACTCAATACAACTACAAGTGGTAACAGCCAAGATCATCGAAGTACAATCTAAGAGCACGTTACTAGAATGATCCTATAAAATTCATTCAAAAGTATTTAGAATCACATACATGCAGATGTGCAAGTACAATTAACGGAAACGCAAAAAAATTATGTTTGCATTAAAAGAAAATAGTTTCTATTAGTTAGAGATGTGTTTATAGTTGGTGTAAAAATATTATCACATCATATTATTATAGTTATATTTTGTTATTTTTCGATCGGTGGTCTTAAAACTCATGAGCAATAGTGTATATTACGAAACTCAACTTTAAATAACAAATTTAATTAAAATTTATCATGACTAAACTAAAAGTATGACACGTGTAAAATCTGCAAAGATAATTCAACTAGCTGTATCCAATTATTACATCGCAGTCTAGATGAATATGTATTGTATGCAGTCACTAATGAGACACCTAGTTTTAAATCATATATATATATGTTAATTAAGCAATATAAATGCAAGAACTTTACTTTCCTCAGTTATTATTGATTTAAAATCTATAACAAAAGATACTATCAACTGTAACAAATTATTCTGATCTATCGATAGGTATTATTGAATATTAATACAAGGTAACACACTTATGTAAATGTTAATTCAATTTACTTCGTTAAGATTTACAACGCAACCCAATATTATTCATTACACTATTTATGATAATACTAGAACTAAAAACGAGAATAGAATTAGAATATTAAAAAGTTACCAAATGTCACTTCGATCCGCTAAAATCTATGGGAGTTAATATAGATTTAATATAACTTTAAGTCGGTAACATTAATCTCGGTTAACTATACTACTAGAGGCCGTTTTTAAATATCCAGAATAGGTATGAAAACAAGGGACCAAGGTAGGAAGAATTTACTGATATTATACTTTTCAATAACATCATTAATCGAATGTAAAAATATTCTTTTTGTTCATCCATAATTTTGTTCCTCTAACTATTTTGTTTAAAATAAGCAGCAACAAGTAGTCAGAGAGTGTCGAATTATATTGTGAAGTTAATGTTAAATTTCTTCTAAGTCACAATTACTGACACTAATTTTCGCAGGCTTCGATTTACGTACTAGCTCATTGTCAATTTCCGACTCGTTTTATTCCAATAGAAACTCTTAGGCAACACACTAAATTTGCATAATACTCTTCCTCTTTATGATGGCAAGATTCTTGTTAGCAAGAAATGATAAGGATTATTTGTCTTCCAGAAATAATGAGTTTGAACTTCTTGAAAGGCCTGGGATCCTGGATACACTGGGTGTACCAGAAATCTTTTTCAATTTATTTTGTTTACTGCGCGAAAACAATTGTTGAATGGGGATTTCAGAGTATACCAATCACTAACCGTCCTTGGGAAGTCGCTATAGAGCGTTTTATGGGAGCGGAGCCATACGTGCTGTGTACGCAAGTTTTTGCAAAAATTTCTGAGATGAGGCGCATTTTCACCTTAATAGCCACGTAAATAAATAGAACTGCCGTGATATGAGTTCAACAAATTCAATACAGAAGCATAAGAGGCCACTTCACTCGCTAAAAGTTACAGTTTAGGCTCCAATATCGGTACAAGAAATTATCCGCCCATACTTTTTTGAAGATGACAGTGGTGGTACAGTAACCGTAAATTCAGGGTGATATGTGCAGATGATTAACAACTTCTTTACGTCAGCCTTGTAAGATTTTAGTGGTTTTAATCAAAGCATTTGGTTCCAACGATACTGAATAACATCTCACACGTTTAACGTGTTTTTACCAGTTGTTCGTGAAATTTTATATCCAGATGCGGTGATATAAACTAGATGGCACGTTGCTCCGACTTGGCACCAGAGGATTTTTTCTTATGGAGCTACCTTAAATCAAAGGTATACAGCAACACTCCTCACTGTCTGAATGAGTTGAAAGAGAATATTCGAAGAGAAATGGCGGCTATCACGGAGAATATGTATCGAGAAGTTCTCGAAAATTTTGCCTTCCGTTTAAAGGAATGTCAGCAAAATAACGGTGCACATTTAGCAGACATAATTTTTAAGAAATAAATTCCTAAAGCCTATATTTTAATAAAAAAAGAAACATTTATTCTTTAAACCTGGCCATTATTTTATTACATACTTCTATTTTGAAAATAACTTTTGGGACACCTTGTATTGTGAGGCTAATGTTAAATTTCTTCCAAGTCACAATCAGTGTTTCAGCAGTTCATAGCAATTTCCGCAAGTCTCGATTTATACGTTGCTTCATTGTTATGTAGCAACCAAACATACTGTATCAGTTTTCCGAATCGTTTTATTTCAACAGAAGCTCTTAGACTGCACATTAAATTTGCACAATACTCCCCTTCTTCATGTTAGAAAGATTCCCCGTCAGACTAAAAGATGATAGGCGTTTTTTTGTCTTCCAGAAATGATGATCTTAACTTCTTGAGAAACTTGGAAAGTTTGCTATATCATCGTGTCGTCTTCTATTTTGATTAAAGATTCTAGTAATGAACTCATTTGTTACCTCCAATAACAAATTAAATGTTACTTAGCTTTGGCTCAGAAGGATGATCCTTTTTTACGCTCAAACAACTTTGACTACTCTGAAGTAGTTGATTTAGAAGGGCAATCATTTAGAACATATCTTCAAGAATAGTTTTAGAAGTTTTGTAAAGAAATTTGTAACTGTCCATTCTATTTGATTTATTTTATTAATGCTGTAACATATATAAATATGTACTGAGGACTAAGCAAAATGAGCAATTGAATACCACCCAGTCTGGACATATATTAATAAAAATGATCTCTGACACACGACATTTTAATCTTAAAAATAATTTATGGAGTATGGAAGACAATATCTCGTTACAAAATGCTATAATGTCTAACTATTGCTGTGTAATAGGGTTGGATTAATTATCTTCGAATAATTGTAACAGGTGAATCTATACGTAAATATGTTGCTTATATTTCTTTTGTTGATTTTCTGTCAACTACGAAGTTGGAGTCAGTATAAGTGCTTTTTGTTAGTGAACAGTTTTTCATTGTTTAATATTCAAAGATCTGCAAATCTTCCAACCCCACTATACAACAACTGGTGCTATTTGTATGCCTATTTTGCCGGCTTAATAGTTTCCAAAAGCAAATAAAGACTCCCCGAAGAAGTTAGGGAAGATATTCTAACTTAAGTAGGAGAAGAAAGGTTACAAGTATTTATAAGAATCGACATGTTGTTCTTTTTTGGTTATTGTTTGTATCATAATAAAATAGAGAATATAAAATTTCAAAGTATATAGCTACACTTTACCTTTGCCGCTGTGAATCCATTCTGAAACCTTTGACACTCGTCCTGTGAATTCAGTATATCATTACATCTACACTAAACAGTTTGCATAGTAAAATTCCGCTGTAAACGTAACAATTATAATACGAGAAAAAGTTGATGTACCTAGAAGCGATATTTAATCGACGTTCCTATAGAATAGATATCTTGCACATGTAGAAGCAGGTTTAGACACATATGAAATCGGTGTTTTATACGATTTTATTTTATTATTTATAACTAAATACAGTTATAACGGTTCAAGTAGGTAGTTTCACATCATTGCTAGGTTGATATTTCGTTGCAGGCCAAGTATTAACATAGATTGTACGTCAGGTGGCATATAGGATAAGATTCGAATTGATTGCTCAAATAATAAAATACGGGTCCTCGGGTTAATGTAATGTACAACATTTACGTTTTTGTATTATTTTTTATTTATTGCGGATTTTATAGTGCTCTCTTTCACTCAAAGTTTTATTTCAGTTTAAACCTCCTTTGGGAGGCTATAAAGATAAACGTAATTTATTTGGTGAATGTGATGCACTGTATTATATCCATTTCGACGTCATATTTCACCAAGAAGTTTACTTTAACCGCAGGATATAAAAGACGTTAAAATAATTTAAATTTTGCTCATTCAGTAGTTGAATATTAGCTTCTGTCCATTTGAATTAATGCTAATAATAATAGTACAATAATAAGTCCTCAACAAGAAGAATCTCATTTTAATAAACTTGAACGTATGAGATGCGACAGTTTAGTTCCCGGAATAGCCGCATAGTTGTCGTTGTTATCATTGGCGTTGACTTAGGCCATTAGCCGATGACGAAGTCTAGCATCTCGAATGAGAATAAGCTAAATACAAAAGAGAGAGGGTTCAATACATAAGGTCTCTAAATTACGATACTAGCCTCCACATATGAACGTGGTGCTTCAACATCTTTCAACTGACACGTGCATAAATTTCAAGTTAATAAAGATAGCTGCTAGTTAGCTACTAAGAAGGTAAAATCCATTACGATTCAACAGGCAATGATCTGAATATGAGAAAAAGTGTTGGGAACTTTATGCCTCGGATGAATAGAAGCAGTGTAGGTTTGATATTGTCACTGATTTTTCACCAAATTTGTACCTCTTTCTAAAAGTTATTACAGGTGTAGTACTTTCAGTATGATTCAGAAACTATATGTCAGAACATGCTGGGTTCATTGTGTCCTAAAGAGCCACGTATATGACGGTCCCAATTTAAGACCATGCTGATGTCATGATGCTGTTTGATCACAAAAGAATACTTCACCAAAAATGTATTAGCAATTAATCAACAATGCTATGTAGATGTACTCATGGGATTACGAGAATGTGTTCGAAAAAATGGCATGACAAATGGGTAACAATAATACACGGTAGTAACAATTATTCGAGTTGGCTTCCTGTAAATTTTGGCTATTTCCCAAATTAAAAATTGAGCTGGAAGACAAAGAGTTTTAATTGTAATTGATAGCCAACAGAATTTAAGATGGTTGCTGAATAGTACTCCAGGAAATGTGTTCCAGATCTGCTTCCAAAGATAGAAATGCTGTATTGAGTTAGTGTATAGACTGTTGGGCAATAAAAGGTATTATTACTATTATAAAAACTGTTCAAATAAATTTTACCTCTAGTAGTCCATTTCAATAAAAACTTTTGCTATAACTTGTACTAATTTCGGTTGTATTAGTTGTCAGTTTGACAGAGTATTCGCTCAGATTCATAGTTAACAGGAACTTGTTAAAATTGTATTGTAATTTAAAATAGTTTTTACTATACAGCAAAAAAACAACAAAGTTGAGGCCACTTTTAACAGTTATTATAAAATCTTACTTGTTTATTGCAAAATATTCATATATCATTCAAAAATTTTCGTTTTATGATTTCGATATTTATTCTGTCTTTCAAATAGTTCATAGGTACCGCAGTAGGCTCCACTCCACACATATTAATAATCATTCGGAACGCAGCGTTTCAAGAGCATGTGGACTCCTATTGTCAACCGTGTCTGGAGAATGGGACTCCCCATGCTCCTGAAACGCTGCGTTTCGAATAATTATTAGTTTGATATACAACCACACAGCCATTGCAATCGTTGTCGTTCAAATAGATTATACCAAACAAACTTCGTATTAGCAGTTTCAGTAACAAGACATGATTATAACTTCAAAGGCTACTTTGAGGTAAAATTTATTTGGACGCATGTTATTATAATGGCTTCGTATCCATAACTTGTAAATTTTTGACTACTTCTTGCTACTTTTACCATGTAATGAAAAATAGTTTTTGTCCCAACTTCAGTGTGTATCATTGCTGGCTTTATGATTAAAGAAAGCTATCTTTGAGCTTAATTTTTGGAATTTAACATCCACGTTACATATAACACATGGGCTGAAAAGTCCCGGGCCTAACACATAGATGACGCTAGTTTAATTGCAGTCACCTTTCTCTCAGTTAGTACTAACCTTCAAAAGACAGCTGTTAAAATTCCGTGATATTACATTCATTAGTTTGTGAGTTATTGCGCTAAGAGTCACGCTACTTTTGTTATTTTCAAAACAATGGATCAAAAACAATTTCGTGTTTTAATTTTACACTGCTTCTTGATGGGAAAAATACCGTTCAAGCGAAGCAATGGCTTGAAAACTATTATGGGGACTCCGCTCCATCAGAAACAACAATAAAACGTTGGTTTGCTGACTTCAAACGTGGTCGTAGAGACATCGATGATGCAGAACGCAGTGGACGTCCAAATGAGACGGTAACACCAGAAAACATCAAAAAAATCCACAAAATCGTTTAGAATGATCGAAAAGTGAAGTTGCGTGAGTTAGTTGACATCGTAAAGATATCAAAAGAACGTATTGGCTTTATATTGCATGAGCATTTGACTATGAGAAAGCTCTGTTCAAAGTAGGTGCCGCGTTTGCTCACTGTTGACCAAAAACAAGAACGTGTTGATAATTCTGAGCAGTGTTTGACCATGTTTAAACGTAACAAACCGGAATTTTTGCGTCGATATGTGACAATGGATGAAACATGGATCCATCACTTCACTCCGGAATCAAAACGATCATCATCTGAGTGGACAGCAACTGGTGAACCTCGTCCAAAGCGCCCGAAAGCACAACAATCTGTTCAGGCTGGAAAGGTTATGGCCTCGGTATTTTGGGATGTGCGTGGTGTAATATTCATCAACTATCTTGAGAAAGGAAATACCATCAACAGTGAATATTATATAGCGTTATAGGAGCGTTTGAAGGCCGAAATTGCAAAGAAATGACCGCATATGGCAAAGAAAAAAATCTTGTTTCATCAAGACAATGTGTCACAAGTCAATCAAAACAATGGCAAAATTACATGAATTGAACTTCGAATTGCTCCCACATCCACCGTATTCGCCAGATTTGGCTCCCAGCGACTAGTGGCTGTTCGCAGACCTCAAAAAACTGCTCGCCGGTGTAAGAAATTTCGCACGAATGAAGAGGTTATCGCTGAAACTGAGGCCTATTTTGAGGCAAAAGATAAATCATTCTACAAAACTGGTATTGAAATGTTAGAGCGGCGCTGGAATGATTGCGTTGCTTTTGATGGAGATTACGTTGATGAATAAAGCTAATTTTGAACCAAAAAAACCGTGTTTTCTTTGTTAGGCCCGGGACTTTTCAGCCCATGTGTTACTACCACGATATTCAAAAGCATTTTATCTTGAACTACTTTGCTGGGGTACCGATTTCTGGAATAAAACTAACGCCAGAGCGAAAAATCAAGAACTAATACATCGATATTACGGTTTTTTTTTTGGCAATGTAATGTGAAAAAAAAAGGTTGGCTTCAATTATCTTTATTGTAAATATTTCCTATGAAAAATGCAAATAAAGTTTTCAACGTGATTTTCTCTTTTATTTGCCTTCATTCGTAGTTTAGCATTAACTTGAAAGCATAAGTTGATGAAGATATTAAAAAAGATGCAAATATTCTATTCAATCGCTTATGGAGAATTATAGAAATTTTGCTGAATGTACTAATTACCAGGTAGAAACTAGTTGAACTAACCGATCTAGAACGTGGACATTTTGTGGTAATAAGCAATTTCCCACTCGTTAAGCATGCGGTTTAAGGCGTCGTCCTATTCCCGGACGAAATGTTTTTTTTGTAATAACTTCATTGATTAACTAATTTCCATGCAATGCGAGGTTTGGAATCGAAAGCAAACATATTTAATATCTAGAGTAACCGCTTTTATTGAATTGGATTACCGTATTTTAACAAACGGCAAATCATTTAATATTGACATAAAGGCTAAGTAAACGCTACGATATTTTTCTCGTATATTATAACGTCAATTACCGGACTATAACATTCGGTACGACTAGATTACCTTACCTGATTCTGACAAGTTAGAATTTCAATACCTGCATGAAATAAATATACTTTAGTCGGCGGTTTTCCAAACATCGCTTAACTGTAAATGGCAGAATTTGCGGCAAGTAGACGGCAAACTTATGCTCTACTCCTTTATTGATTGATATGGAAGTAGTGACGTTCGAGGTTTTGATTGACATGGTACATACAAGAACCGTACAAGGTAAATATTAGACAAGTTTAAAAAATCGACTGCGACAGGCGGATTTGTCGTACAGTGTTTGATTTATTCGTAATGATTCTGATTTCTGTGGGGATTTTCTTTTAACCTGTCAATCGTATAGGTAAAACTGAGTAGAAGTTATAAATCTGGCTAACATGATTTTTACATACACTGCACTAAATTCCAACTACACTACCGTTCAAAAGTAAAATTTTATTATGATTATTAATGAATTTAAACAACATAAGTGTCATCAAATAAAAGTAAATTAATTCAAATATAATAATATTTATGCATTATTTAGCTCGTAAGTTTATTTTAGTCATTATGACCTCCTTTAGCTTTGATAATTGATGCACAAATTTTAAACATTCTTCGGGGCAAGTTTTCGAGATAGTCCGCTTCAATTTGTTGCCATGCGTTTTGTAAATATTCCTATACATTTTGGGTGTTCTGTGGTTGTCGGTGTCTAGCCCTTCGATCAGGCTCACCCCATAAGAGCTCTATGGGGGATAAATCCGGACTTTGAGGAGGCCAAACCCCAAACTTTAGTTCATTTCGTGCTGCTTTCTCCTCTAAAAAGATTTTGCAGATTTGAGCCATATGATTGGAGTCATTGTCTTTCTAGAACACAAACAACTCACCAATAAGACGGCTTCCATATGGAATAGCATGATTTTGCAAGATATCAAGATACCCCTCTTTCCTCATTGTGCCACAAATTTTCCCTAAATCCCCCGTAATTGTTCCACCAAAACAACCACAAACCATAACACTACCACCTCCGTGTTTGATTGACGGCACTAAGTAGGCATCACTAGCTCTTTACACTGGTGGTCGACGAATAAAAACTCTGCGTTGTGTACCAAATAACTAAAGTATGAACTTGCCCAGTGACCAATTTGCACGCTCTCTTGCCCATGTTAATCATTTTTCTTTATGCACGCGTTTAAAAAGAAAGGTAGATAAATATTTTGGAAAATAATGTTGTGTCATCGGGATTGCGATTAGTCGATGAAAACTTTACATTTCAACGTCGAAATGACTCCAAACATATAGCGAAGATATGGTGGGATTACTTGCAAGAAAAAGAAGAGGAGGTCAGTCTTATAGGTATGGACCGCCTTTCTCAATCACCCGACACCAATCCCACTGAATTATTATTGGATGAATTGGATCGAAAGGTAGAATAAGCCACTCCAATATTTGCTACCGTCGTGTGGACTCTTCTCTAGGAACACGATATCAGAAGAAACTCTGACAAAATTAATTGGTAAAATATAGAAAATAAAGCAGGCTATACTGACGAAAGCAAAATTAATAATTAATATAGTGTGTAATAGCGTTATGTAGATGTAACTGCTAACTAAGTACAGTTAAATAATAATATCCATGACTCAAATGCGATTTTATTCCAAAATTAGAAAAAATATGCGTGGCCAAATGCTTATGGACAGTAGTGTACATCATCATTAACAATTATCGGTTAGATGTAATTGTTAAAGCTAAAATTTTACTTGCAGGCGTTTAAATTAAATCCAAGATCTGTCACCATTTCTAGCAACCAGGGGTAAGGTATACCATGTCCTTCAAAAGAAATAATGAAAAATATCTCAGTTGTATCATATGCATATTTTTTTAATCTGCTAGTTCTTACACGCGAAATTATATATCGCAAATCATTCGATTCGTTTCATGTCAACACCTGTTATATCTACAGTTATGTATGGAATCTGAATGAATCTTTTAGGTGCACTCTCATCGTTACTAGTATCAGTACCTTGCCTTACAAAATCGACTTTGAATTCTAATTTCAAATTTATCCTGTACCTTCTTTCTGCCATTTCAAGTTTCACAGACTCTTCTGATGTAAATTTATGATCGATGCAAGGAAAATTCTTTATCTCTCTAGGTGTAGTCTTGTACCTAAAATGTCGACGGCAGAGCTGCATTTATAGCTGTGTGAATTATCGTCGTATCACGCATTATAAAACGTAAATCATAGGTCATTAGACACTGTTACTTCTATTAGATTTCGATTAAAATATATTATAAATCTAAAATTTAACATAACTGTATCTAAAACGTATACTGCCGAAAATATAAAAGTAACAATACCAAAGTAACATAAAACGACTAGAAAGCTTGAACTAGACTTACTGTAAAATTCATGTCTAGCTCAATTATTATTTTTTAATATCTTCCACGCTTAACTGTCTAAATTTCTAAACAGCTTTATCCTTGAGATAATGTGATATACTTCAAGCTGTGTGCTAAAAAAGTATTTACATCCTTTATATACGGTTAGTAACAAAAAAAAATGATTTTCCTATACAAATGAAATATAATTTCTTATATAATTATTAAACTCGATATATTTTCCATTTTTGATCAATGACCAGTTGCCATCTATCTGTTATCTTCATTATCCACGCTCATACAACTCCTGGTCTTTAATTGCAGACTTTAATTTATCTAATTAGCGACAATACACATCTGAATTAATTATTTGGTTCTTAGGTAGCAGATCAAAATATACAATATCTTTGTAATGCCACTAAACTGACAGGCCATGACCACTTTAGTTCGATGTTATGATGAACTATTCATTCTTTATCACCAGTGATTACTCGTTTAAAAAAAAAAACTTCGATTTGATTTTGTTTGGAATATATATTGCAGATGTTAATCCGTTGGGTTAAATGAATTTCTCTTAACTTATGAGGAATACAAATACCAAGTTCTTTAATAAATCCCATGTTCTCATATCCCCATTCGAATCAATTATGACTTTCATTTAATCAGCTTCGTTTGGCCTATCAGATCGTGGCTCATCTTTGGGTGAAGAATCGCCAGAGCGAAATTTATCTAACCAATTTCCACCATTGCTTAATTTCTTAGCAGCTAGTGTTGCGTTCTTTTCTTTTAGGAAACAATAAAGTAAAGTATGATGAAAATTAACGCGTTTGTTATCCACGTTAAAACTGAACCCACACAAATGAATTTGGGTTTTAAGAAAGCTAAAGCTCATAGACAGCTGACACATGCCAAATCTCTATAATTGTAACATTGACAGAAGCCATTCAAAAAAAACACCACTCCCGTCTACATTTAAAATCGTCAATTACTTTGTTGCCCAAGTTTCCGAGATATTTGAAAAAATTAAAAATCATATACAGTTTTGGAAGGTGCTGTACCCTGAAACTGGACGATTCAGCCGCTAAGAAAACTTATACTAAAGTCCTCGTAGAACCACTAGAGTTTTAGCTTGCTTAGTGTTCCTTTGCGAATTTGAACGGTAATTTATATTTAAGCAACGAAATACTATTGTTTGTAAAAGTTGTTCTTTTAATTAACTATTTAGCATAAACAGGTAGTGAAATTCGACATTTTTCCCAACTGATTTTTTGTCGGTTCTAAACCACTGTGCGACGTGCCACCTTGAATGTAAAATCAAAAACTGAATCATAAATGCATCGGTGCTTTGTTTTATAGTCTCAACATTGTTAGCAAGCACAGACATCCGCGCGGTCTTTTGCGTGTATATCAGCATATTGCAGTGAATCATACGCCTAGTTTGGATTACATAGACCTGAACGCTACATGAGTAACCATTCGGAATATAATCAGAAATATAAAGATATAATCTGAGCAAAGTCAACGACGATGAGACATCTACAATCGTACGTTCCCCCACTACAGCTATAACCATGATATAATAGGTGAATAGCGAAGTACTGCTAGCGTTGACTTTGCTCAGACTATGTCTGTATATAATTAAAAAAGTGATGATAATTATGAAGTAGAAAATCCCAACATTGACAAATACAGACACAATACCCGATAAAACAAACAGTTGATGACAAACAAACAATTTCAATTTAGAGTTTCTTTCGGGTCAAATACGCTTCAATGGAACAGCAGGGTTAAAATTTACAGACATTATGTTTAGATCACCTTAGTGACTTAGAATGCAATTCCTTTTTTTCTAATAAGCCTACTCTGAAACCATTAAGCAATAATATGAGATTCTAAGATTTAACTTTGTGATCTATATGATACTTTTATTTCGCTTGTTTATTAAACAGATTTATTGGGGAGAAAATTATATCTTTTATTGCGTACCTTCGTACAACTACCCATCATTTACCCGAAACCGACAAAGAAAAAAAACGTATAAAACACCGCGTAACATCCATATATACCATACGCACACAGGCTAGATGATCGTACTCAAGAGAGAATTGGTCCTCCCTTTTACGACGAGTAGAATAACCAAAAAAAAAAAAAGAAAGAGAAAAACCGAAGGGTAATTTTTATTTTTATTCCCCCTCAGATCTCTTTCTTTTTTTTAATACCATCATAGGCGCAATAATGGCGAACGAATCGATACTTACAGATCATTGAATACTTTCTCCACTTCGAGTCTTTGCGTGAGGTTCTTGTAGAGGTTAAAAAAATCTTCGAACTGAAACTTATCCGGATGAATGGTGTCGTTTTTCCCCGAAGGCAGACCGGAAGCGTCCAGAGCTTTTTCGACGCGCTTCTTGTCGTCTCTGTTCTGCGCGAAGAGCTTAATGATGCTGGAAATATGAGAGAAACGATCGAAATTGGTAAAAAGAGGAGATTGAGACATTCATCTTTTATGGTCTTATATTCAAAATTTGAATGAATATTTTGGTGCGTAATGTTATTATGTAAATTCCAATTGATATAAATAAAATTTAAAAGGTGATGTAGATATTAAATCGCAGTGGTTACAATGAGCGACTGATAGCCTTTTAAAATTAGTTAATGATAGTAAATTAAGTGAAACAGGATACAAAGGTGCAGTTATACTATTTACTGATTAAAATACTTCTAAGACTATTCTAATTTTACAACAGTAGGTTTTTTTTAAATTTTTTGCTTTTTCTGGAAAATGTGAGTTTCTTTTCTCAATCCTTATACAGGGTTATTCACCTTATATGGCGCCAAGTATTAAGGCTAAATTATTATTGTTGGTATGTATATCTTGAAAATATTTATGTGTATATTTAGTGTACAGGTACTCCAAAGAAACAAAACATGTCAAAATTGCATTTTTTTAATAGGAACACCCCCTTTCTAGGATCGAAATAATTAAATAAATAAATAGATTTGCCTCATCTAAACCTTACGGTTCCCCGAATATTTTGCATTTTATGAAAATATATTACCAATTTTAAAATGCAAATTCTTAACATCTATTTCCTTTATAAAGCCCAAATAGACGCTAAAGTCTACCGATCAACTAAGCTATATGTTGCACTTGTGAAAAATTTACCAATGTTCGAAAGTTGGGACTAAATAATTGTAAGCTTTGAACATGAACAACTTGGTTTGAGTTAAATTTTCAACTGCTTGAACTTCCTCTGCGATAAAAACATCTCCAAAATCTTCACGAAGTTCCATATTTATTCTGAATATTTCTTTATGAAAACAAACGCACGAAATAAAATGAGGTTTTAATATCCGATACATTTATCGGGAGGATTTAACAACAGGTAAATTTATCCCGCTGATAAGCAATTTACCAATTGCTTTTTATCTGTCAGAAGGTGAATAAACACGTGTTTGTGTTTATCCGTTAGATTGCGCTACCTGCAACTTTATCAGAATGTGAATAAACTGGCCCTAAATTGATGAAGATATTTTTCTATTTATATTCTTACTTATTGTGTTTAATTCGAATCTATCTAATGGAATAGAGAGGGCACGGGTTAAAGGTAATAAGAAACAGCAAGAATACTACAGTCCAATATCACACTACATAAACCACAAGACATTCTTTCCAATAACTTAATACCATCATTATGTACCGTTTCGTGCATTTTAGGAGGCTATAAATTCGACGAAGAACTGCAGATGTACAGAACCGGAGTAATTCGGTAAATGCGGTTTAACCGTTGAGCGTATTAAGTGCAGGATAATGTAGACGTAAGTCATAAAATATTTTACTACCGTTTGTATGGTAAGAACTGTCAGTCGGGCATAAAACACGAGTATCAAGCGCTTTCTCTGAATGATGTATTAAGTGTGCGTATGCGGGCATAAAACTCGAGATGTTCAATGCACCGCGTAATACTATTCCTCCGTAAATCTATAAAACATTTTTTCCTAAGTATAAAGTGAGTATAGTAATGAAGAAAATGAAATGTGAAGAGTTTATCTTTCAAATTTAGATGAACCTAGGTTTAAAAGCTACAGTAAAAATCTTTTCTATTATTATTATTATTCTATTAAATTTTGTCTAAGAGCAAATATTTTCCGCTATTTGTTGGTATACTGCTTTGTTTGTAACATGCTCTAAATTTAGTTAGATTTTGCAACATAGCGTTTTGGCTTGCGATCTTGGATTGCTATAAGAATCGTTTACAGATTTAGTTTTGACTCTGGTATGGACATTGTTTTTAAAATTCCTATTAAACTAATGGTGTAAATATCTCTTGAGAATCTTTGCTAGTTCAAAGACATTGTTGGCTCATATAGAATCTAACGGAAATACTACGACTGTTCAATGTGGTATATCCAATCATTTCAATTTGAAACTACTAAACGCCAAGTAGTGTTAATCCATAACATTTTATTTAAAATCAGTATAAAGAATAGATTTTGGGGATAAATTTATTTTATTGTAGGCAAATGGTTATTCCAAGGGCAACTAGAACTGTTACTTACGTTGTGTAAGCAGATTTTCTCATATGCAAGCAAATAAGATGTTCTTTTGAGCAACTTGCCGTTTGAAGCAAATATATTTGATACTTTATTCTTGTCAAATCTATAGGTATGTACACTGTCGATTAAGACTGGGAACGTGCCTGCCATACCTAGTGAGGATTCACAGTAGATCGGCCTCTCGGACCCTTGTGATAGATAACTACGTCATAATTATAGTCGTAACGGTTGTCGGGTACCGCCGTGTCACTAGGTCTTTTGTCCCTGACGTTTGTACTGTACAGTAGCTTTGAAAATGCGGACCACAGTTCGCGAAAAGACAGGGACAAAAAACCTAGTAACACGGCGGAACCTGACAACCGTTACGACTATGACAAATGGTCGTGAAAGTCTGAGTTACTAATTACGTCATAATTGTTGATATCCTGTTTAATGGAAACGTATTCCTACTTATAAAAAGGGAAACTTTTCCTTAAACAGGGGAGGAAACAAGATAGAAAATATTTATACAGGGGATGTTAAAGAGAATGCTATGCACAATGTCGTCCCAATTTTATTGGATCTTACTGCAACTTTATATCTCCATTAATCTCCAGGTGAAGATGTAAGAAGTGTAGAAGTATTGTTTCATTATTCATTTCGTAAATTCCTTTCCAAAAAGGTTAACAAATAAACAATAAGCACTATTAAAGATGGTGTAGAAAGTCTATAGTCAATTTAGAAATTACAGCATTAGACGCCAATGGGAAATTATGTAAAATAAAATGTACCTCATTCGCTGCAAAGAAAATTCAATTCACATGTGCTCGTTAAGCATTGCAATGAAAATTTTATAAAAAATACCAAGAGAAGAGTTTATAGCTGTTAGCGTATTAACTATTCCAAAGACAAGTTTTGCAGATCTTTTACTACCTCAGGTTGGTACTTAAAGCTTTGATAAGCGCCAATTGAAGAGGTTATTGTCTGTGATTGAAAATAATAATCAAAAGTAAAAGCATAGGGAAATTAAAACCAACCTCAAGGAAGGCTGTAATTGCGTCGAAAATGGCGTAGGCGGCCGTATCTCAATTTAGAATTAATTAAATTTGAAAAAGAATATTTTCTAAATTATTGTGTGTTATTAATTTACGTTTGCTATAATAAACCCAGCCGTTATTGCAAGACGATTCTTATACCTAACGTAAAACGATCAATATATACAAGATTTCTTCTTAAGTCTAGAATATCTAGAATGTATGTACAAGGGCGACCTGAAATGTTTCCGGAATTCACAAGAGATGGCGCACGAAGGTTGAAATGGATCCATTAGTTGGCAAGAGCAATCTTTTTTATGGCAACTGTCAAAATTTCAGACGTCTACCGTCAATAGTTGTTGTTTCAGAGGGTGTTATGTGCAGCAAGTCAGGCGGTTTCGAAAAAATTTATAAAATCGAATTTCGTGCAGTGATAAAACACTTCTGGATAGCTGGGAAAACGGCCACGGAAATTTGAAATATTTTGCTAGAGGTTCATGGCGGATGTACTCCATCATTTTCGACCATCAGCTTCTGGGTGAGCGAGTTCAAGCGTGGCCACACAAGCACAAGTGACGAACAACGCAGTAGACGCCCGAAAACCGCTCCCAACAATGAAATAGTCGACAAGATTCATGATGTCGTGTTAGCCGATCGCCGATTGAAACTGAAAGAGACAACAGGCATCTCAGAAGAACGCGTTGGCCATATTCTGCATGAAATTTTGGGTGTGAAGAAACTTTCGGGGCGATGGGTACCGCGTTTGCCCACACCAGAGCAATAACGAAATCGGGTGACCAGAGGAGCGTCTGGCAGGATCTAACGCAATCCAAGGGATTTCTTCATGCGTTTCGTAACCATGGATGAGACTTGGATGCACCATTACATACCGGAGACTAAGGAACAGTCGAAGCCACTGTTTTTTCCGGGCGAAACGGTTTCGAAGAAAGCAAAAACCGTTCCATCGGCCGGAAAGGTCATTGCGACCATTTTTTTAAATTCCCAATGTGTGATTCTCATCGACTATCTACAGAAGGGAAGAACAATCACGGGACAATACTACAGCGGTTTATTGACGCGATTCGATGCAGTATTGAAGGAGAAACGACCGAAAGAAGTGTTTTCCACCACGACAATGCATCGGATCATTCATCCCGCATCGTCGTGTCCAAATTGAATGACTTGCGTTACGAATTAGTCTCTCATCCCCCATATTCACCGGACCTAGACCCTAGCAACTGTTTCTTATTCCCAAAGCTGAAAAAATCACTAGAAGGAAAGAGATTTCCCTCAAATCAGGAAATCGTCGCCGCTACAGATGGCTATTTTGCAGACCTCGAAACATTCTACTTTTCCGACGGTTTGAAAAGACGGGAGCACCGTTTGAAAAAGTGTATTGATCTTCGAGGAGACTAGATCGAAAAATAAAAATAAAAACCACACCAATACCGTGTTTTTCTCTTGTCGATTCCGGAAACATTTCAGGTCGCCCTCGTATATCCATATCTAATATTTCAAAAGTCTTATATAGAACCAAAATCTCAATTACCAGCTGCTGTCAGACCCATCCCATCTCATTTCGGTCTCAATGAATAGAGCCGTACACAAATTACCAACGTCCAAACAACTATGCGATAAATTAACACGCCTAAAACTTACTTCTTGACGGGTATCTTGCCGGCCTTGTCCGTGACGAGCGTTAGTTTGGTGTGAGCCTTCAGTAAAAACCTACTCGTCGAGCCGTTGATCTGATTCAAATTGTAGGCCAGATTCATGAGGGCGTCGGTCCACAGCTGCGCTATCTCCTTTCTAGTGCAGCAGAAGTTTATGAAGTTGATGGTGACAAAGTCGTTGGCGCAGCACACGGTCACCGTCTTCTCTTCGAGCGTATCCTGCGATCCCATCGTTACGATCTGTCTTAACTTCGGGTCCTGAAACAACAACCATAAATTATATTAATATTGTTGTACTATATTGTATTGTATATACTTTGTACAGTGCCGTTAACTCTTGAACTGGATGTTCGTGATAACTTTATAAACGTTTAACGTTGGACAGACAAGTATGACAAGACTTACATAAATCACAAGAAACTCTGCTATATTGACTATATTTTATTACATTTTTGTTTACCAAGTTTAATAGATATCGTAAAGTAATAAACGATAGTAAATCTAAAAGCGTTTAGTTTTCAAAATGTAATAAATCCATGAAAACTGCTTTTTGCAAGAAGTTTGACAACAAGCACTAAAAGCGAATCAATACCATCATTTAAGTTATTTGGAATAACTTCAATTGGTTTTTTAATGAAAACTGAATTTCGTTGTTGCTACCAACGTTGAATTTAATTCAATTCGTTTCTTGTTGAAATTTGTAATTAATCAAAAATTTTACGGTTCCCGTAAGATTTGAACCGACGGCTCCTGTACGCCACCACGGAACCATCCAACAAATCACTATTTACGTCGCTAAATTTTAATTGGCAAATTTAATACCTGGATGTAACATTAAAGACTAATTTAATTAAATTTAACGTTGGTAATAACAAGGAAATTCAATTATCAATATTATCATGTTTGCCATGTTTGGTGTTTTATAAGCCTTTTGTGGGGTGTCTGCAATTCACTGCGTCATAAACCGCCAACAGCTAAAGGCTAAACAATCTCAGTGCCAGATTGCATGAATCTCATGTCAGATATTTGCGCAGTTGTGTGAAGAAAATGAGCAGAACTGTCACTTTGTACTGAAGTGTGCTGGCTTCCGAAAGGTTTTCAGATTTCTTTCTCTTTTTGAGACTGCTTTAGAGTTTTTGAATGCTAGAGCTCCCATTTCGAAAAGGAGTTTAATCAAACGAAGATCAGATATTGCCGACTTAACAGATTTCTTTACTAAATTTAATAACGTTAACTTGCAATTACAAGATGACCTGAATTTAATGAAAACATTACAGCTTTTCCTATCAGAGCTAGTTTAATGGAATAAAACATTGGAAAACGCGAATTTCCCAGTTTCCCAATATTAGATAGAAGTGACTCCCAAATGTCTAGAATGATGATATTAATTGCTGCAATGCATTCCGAGAAAACTATTGAGGAATCTAATAAGAAGCCTCAAATAATAGTTTTACAACGGCACTAAAACTGGAGTCAATATCTTTGATGACATGGAACATGCTTACATTGTTTACCACAAAAACTCGGAAATGGCATGCTTAATTAAGCAGGCGTCAACTCAATGTTCCTTTTTTGTGAAAAAGAACCAAGAGATGCGTGATTAATTAGGCCAAGAAATAAATTCTTTCATAAGATTTCAAATGGCGAGGAAAGAGAATATCCAAATAATATACCTCAGGGCACACCCACTTGCATAACCAGAAATAAACTCGCTGTGCCCTATTGTGAACTATCTTCAGATCGAAAAACGAAAGTATGTACAACACATGGTTGCGCATAACGCCACTTAGTATTAATAAGTAGACCATTTGCGTTCCTAGTCCAGGGTTAGTAATAAGTTACTCGCTGCACTTAAACAAATACATTGGGCTATTTGCCTGGACATACTTCTACTAACACAATCTTCTATCGACTCATGTAGAAGCTCATTTCAAGCACTTTGTAGGGCGTCATACAGCTGCTGGACGTTTATTGCAGGGTTCGGAAACATACCAACCCTTCGACCTATCATATTCCAAACATAGGCGAATACCAAAAGTAGCTCTCAAGAAGGTAAGCAACATCTATATGACCTAGAAGAATCACCGAACGGAAACATAGGAGATTAAGAGATCCTTAGGGATCGGCATGGTACCTCAAGGTATGTAAGAAATGTTTCTTTAACAGAGATAGAATATAAAATAACAATGTACTTCATATATCGCCATATTCAAATATGTCTGGAATATGACTGGTCAAAGGGTTGGTACTAGGGATGGCTTTTAAGTTTTGCATAGTGGGACATAGAGTCAGTACTAAAAATTAAACTCCATCATTAGTTAACCTATAAACGTCAGTCGTTTGGGTGTTCCAAAAGCCCACGATTTCATCCGTTCTAGAAGTGTTACTGCTAATTGATATACAACCGTTTGTTTGCCGCAAGTATTGCAGAGCTTCAAACAATCAATCCCGAATGACGAATCATCCTCCAGTAAGACAATGCAAGTTTGTACACAGCTCTCAAGACAATTGAATTTTTAACGCAATAAAACGTCGAATTATTAGACCATCCATCGTACAGTTCCGTTCTAAATCCCAGCGATTTCTTTATCTGTCCGAAAATCAAGAGCGGATTGTATTATCAAGGATTCCAATCATCAAAAGAAGCAATCCTGCCTGCAATGCCTTCAAAAATACAATTTTCACTGTACCAACAAACGAGTGGAATAATTGATTCCAAAGTTGGTTCAAGCGTTCGAACCAGCATGCACTAATTTTCATGTAGAAAAACAATTTTCAAAGCTATCTACTGTTTTATTCCAGCTCTGTAAGCAAAACTTAAAAGACAACCGCCATATGTCCCCTGATCTCCCAATTAACTTGTACACAGTAAACATTTATATAAAATTTGAATTAAAAAAGTGTCCTCTTCTTGGGAGATTCGTTTTTGTTTATGGCATAGTATATTTAAAACTGATGATATCATACATCGACGTAACTGCATAAAAACACCTAATATATGAATACCTCAATTCTTCATTTTCGAAAATGCTCAAACAATATTAACAGAATCACACACGTTATTAACAAAAGAAATTTTTACTGAGAATATAATCTCCAATCTAAACAACTATTGAAACTGCTTTCAAAAATTTCATATAAGATGAGTAAAATGACGATTTAATCGTTATAACATGCTGTTTAACTACGTAATACACGTAAAATAGCGCTCCAAAAATAATTCCAATCCTCTGACGTAAAATTTTCATTCACAACCGTTCAATTACTTCTCCTTTGTTTACCAGACGTCGCCGTCCGATCGTAGTTACCGTAAGAAATGATCGTTTTAAAATAAACTCCGACTACCTACTAAAACGTAAGAATTGGTGGAGGCGGCGGATAAACAGAACACAAACAGACGTCTAATCTTATTAGAAATACGAGAATATCCGTCGTGAGGGTTAATAACACCTCGTAAGCGAATATTCTAGGTTGCAGCTGTATCGAGATGTACATACAACGACGCCGTTTATTCCGGTTCTAAACGCGTCTAACCTTTAAAATAAACATCTATTTCTGATTAGGCACGTCCGATATCTACAGATCCGATCCGCGTACGAAAACCGGAGACCTTTTGGTACGTGTTCGTATCCCGTCGCGGTCTCTCTTGTACACCGCGGTAATACGATCCGTAATTCTATTCATAACCGCGCATTAAAGCGCAAAAATAACCGTGTCAGACCGCCCACGCCGTATTACGAAACAATAACCGTACGAATGGCGTGCATAAAAACGTATAATTACGGTATTTCTGTTTTACAAGCGTTATCATCTCACGGCTCGGTAAATCTGCTTTCTCTGGGATAGAACGTAATTTGCGACGCAATGAGCTGTAAAAATTCGTTCTTGTCGTAATTAAAAGAAGGCTAATAAGGATAATTTTGAGAAAATGCAAAAGGTAATATAGATACGATTATCCTTTTTTTTATATAAATGCCCTTTGAGTGTCTCTCGTTGTTTCTATGATGATACAATTAGCTAGAATATCATCGATGAATAGCTGTACAACCAAATAGTCGTATTTCATTAATTTATACGAATATGTATATATAACCATCCCTTTTGCAGCTATCGGCTTTGTCAATCTTTTGGAGAGATACATTTTTAGTGAAATACATGTCAAATAACGATATTTCGATGAAATGTGTTTTATTTTTCGACATAATCTCCCTCAAGATCAATACATTTATTTAGTCGATGTTCAAGTTTCTTTATGCCTTCACAATACTCATTTTCCTCGAGCTGCTCAAAATAATAGTCCACAGCAGGTTCCCATCCGAAGTAAACCTCATAGCACTGAGGTGTTTCTTAAGCCTGGGGAAGAGATGAATCCGGTGAATAAGGGGAACGCTCAAGCCCTTCGAACTTTAATTTGGCCAATTTTGCTTCGACAATTCCGCTCTCGTGAACTGGTGCATTGTCTTGATGGAAAAGAACACTTTTTTTACTTTCTTCCAGGCTCGTTTTCGACGATAGCTGCCTTCACGCGATCCAAAAGTTTAGAATAGTATTGTTCAGTAATTTTTGTCCCTTTGGAAGGTAATTGATACGCAAAGATTCCCTTCGCTTCCCAGAAAACACCTTTCCTGCCGATAGAATGACTTTGGTCTTCTTTGGAGCCGTTTCACCACGTTTAATCCACTGTTTTAATTGCTGTTCACTTTCCGGTATGTAGTAGTGGATCCACGTTTCATCGCAAGTCGCAAATTGGGGCAAAAAATCTGTTGGATTTTGCCGAAATCGCTAGAAAATGGTTATAGAACATTCCACGCGTTTGAGTTTTTGAGGTGGTATGAGCAAACGCAGCACCCCTCTTGCACACCACCTAAACATGTCTAGTTTAACATTTAAAATATACGTCACCCGTTTTCTGGAGATGCCTGTAGCCTTAGCAGTATCTTTCAATGTTGAACGGCAATCAGATTCCACAGGCGTCCAATGATTTGCATATTTTCTGCAGAAGTGAATGGTTTTAGATGTCCAGAACGGGTCATTTACGCTCGTACGATCTTTTCTAAACTCATTCACCCATTTGCAAACAGAAGGAGCATCCTCGCCTAACACATTTACCATATCGTGAATTTCTTTGAGCGAAAAATATTTTTCGACAGTTATTTAATCACTGTGCAAATTTCAACATTGTCCATTTTTAAAAGGTGCCAAAAGTACTTTGCTTTGAACGAGTGTACGGAACAAACTACTTCATAGATCAACATGAAGTTTAACATGTATGTCATTAAAACATCAATCTATACTATTGTATAGCGTCAAAGAATGCTTTCACACAGTGCCATATCATAGTTAGTTACCGAATTTTTTAGCTTACCCTCGTCCCCTATGTCTTCAGGTTCGGTATGTCTTCAGCTTCTCTACCATAATACCTTTCTTTTTCTTCTGTAGCTTACGTGTCATGAATTTCGTCAGCTACCCTGCAACTTTTGCAACTTATCTGTGACGATTTTCGTCATTTCCCCTGCAATTCTTGCAGCTTATCTGTGACGACTTTAGAAAATTTTCCAGCAACTTTTGCAGCGTATTTGTGACGACACGTTTCACGGTAAATAGGAGATCTTTATGGATATCTTCCGTAGGAAGTCTTTTTGCCCGGAAAAAAAGGCACAACAACACGCTGGTCTTCCGTAGTACACTCTACGAGCTAACATCTAGTGACAAACAGGACAGCTCACTGCATTTTCAGCTTTCCCACAGCAGTTTGCGACTTATTTAATAACCTTCGCTCGCACATACATGTATAAGAGAGCTCAAATAACTGCAATTGCACACATTATATTTGTTATTATACATAGACTAAGAGTGGAAACAGCAAGTATATTTTTATTTTCTTTTTAGTATATTTTTTGCTCATGCGCATTTGAGTTTTATCATAACTCCATAGGGAGTAAACGAATATTTCATAGGAAAACACAAGTATTGGTCCGAAAGTTTACGAGGGAACCATGGCATTGTTCTTCAAAACAGGAAATGTAATACTGCCCGAACACTCTCTAATACCTCTACTATTTGATACTTACAGTAGCGGCCAAAAGTTAAGCAACTCTATGAAATATGGCAGCTTGTTATGAATAGCAAAATAAGGAAGGTGCATTCGAGACTTATGATTTAATTTTCCATAATTTATAGTCTTGCAAAGAAAAAAAGAACATTTGATATTCGATACCTTAATTTAAATAACATCACTTTACAGTGTAGTAAAAAAACAAGCAATTTTCTAGTGACATACTAGGCAACTTAATTTTTTTTTTTATAACAAAAATAATATTCTAACTTTATTTACATAAGCAATAATATTTTGTGGCATACCCTTTCTATTTAATGACGGCTGCACACGGTTTAGGCATTGACTCTATTAAATTGTGTAGAATCCCCAAATCAATTTGTTGCCACTGTGTTGATAACGGATCAAACAGTTCAACTGCGTTTTTATATTTTTATTATGCATTATATTTCTATTTGCAATTTCCTACAAGTTCTTAAAAGGATTGAAATCGAGAGATTGGCTTGGCCAAGAAATAACACTAACTCCTTGCTCAGTTAACCACTCCTTAGGACCATAGCAGTATGTTTAGGGTCATTATTATCCTGAAAATACCAACGAAGTGGCATATTCCATTCAGCAAATGGCAGCATTACGCCTTGCAATATATAACACATGGGCTGAAAAGTCCCGGGCCGAACAAAGAAAACACGATCTTTTTGGTTCAAAATTAGCTATATTCATCACCGTAATCTCCATCAAGAGCAACGCAATCAATCCAGCGCCGCTCTAACATTTTAATACCACTTTTGTAGAACGATTTATATTTTGCCTCAAAATAGCCCTCAGTTTCAGCGATAACCTCTTCATTCGTGCGAAATTTCTTACCGGCGAGCATTTTTTTGAGGTCTGCGAACAGCCAGTAGTCGCTGGGAGCCAAATTTGGCAAATACGGTGGATGTGGGAGCAATTCGAAGTTCAATTCATGTAGTTTTGCCATTGTTTTGATTGACTTGTGACACGGTGCGTTGTCTTGATGAAACAAATTTTTTTTCTTTGGCATATGCGGTCGTTTCTTTGCAATTTCGGCCTTCAAATGCTCCAATAACGCTATATAATATTCACTGTCGATGGTATTTCCTTTCTCAAGATAGTCGATGAATATTACACCACGCTCATCCCAAAATACCGAGGCCATAACCTTTCCAGCCGATTGTTGTCCTTTGGGCGCTTTGGACGAGGTTCACCAGGTTGCTGTCCACTCAGCTGACGATCGTTTTGATTCCGGAGTGAAGTGATGGATCCATGTTTCATCCATTGTCACATATCGACGCAAAAATTCCGGTTTGTTACGTTTAAACATGGCCAAACACTGCTCAGAATCATCAACACGTTCTTGTTTTTGGTCAACAGTGAGCGAACGCGGCACCCACTTTGAACAGAGCTTTCTCATAGTCAAATGCTCATGCAATATAAAGCCAATACGTTCTTTTGATATCTTTACGATGTCAGCTAACTCACGCAACTTCACTTTTCGATCATTCAAAACGATTTTGTGGATTTCTTTGATGTTTTCTGGTGTTACCGCCCCATTTGGACGTCCACTGGGTTCTGCATCATCGGTGTCTCTACGACCACGTTTGAAGTCAGTAAGCCAACGTTTTATTGTTGTTTCTGATGGAGCCGAGTCCCCATAACACTTTTCAAGCCATTGCTTCGCTTGAACGGTATTTTTTCCCGTCAAGAAGCAGTGTAAAATTAAAGCACGAAATTGTTTTTGATCCATTGTTTTGAAAATAACAAAAGTAGCGTGACTCTTAGCACAATAACTCACAAACTAATGAATAGAATATAATGAAATTTCAACAGCTATCTTTTGAAGGTTAGTACTAACTGAGAGAAAGGTGACTGCAATAAAACTAGCGTTATCTACGTGTTAGGCCCGGGACTTTTCAGCCCATGTGTTAATTTGCCATAATACATAATACGGTTTACGCTATGTAGAGGGCCCACACCATTACCAAAAAATACCCCCACACCATCACACCATCACCTCCGTGCTTTACAGTTTTCTGGCAATATCTAGGATACATCATTCTCCTGTGGGACGCCGTACATAATAAATTCCATTCGTCACTAAATAATACGGTTTTTCACTGTTACACAGACCATGACACGTGCTTCTTCGCAAAACGTATTCTCGCTAACTTTAGCTAATCTGATAACAAAGGTTTTCGCGCTGATCTTCGACTATAAAGTCCGCTCAGATTGCTATCTAGCGAAGATTTTATTCCTCGAGCTGTTATCTGGGGATTTATTTTACATTGACGAAGAATTGATTTATCTTCTCTGTAACTCGTTCTTCGATTGTCCAGAACAAAATTTAGTGACCACCATGCCCGTAGCTTTATATCTTTGTAACATTATCGATACTATGAACTTGTTTACATCAAAATTTTTGCTTATAGTCGCTTGTGACACACCTTTTTGATATTGCGCAATGATTTTCATTTTGACATCCACTTTTCGCGGCATGATTGGTAGAAATGTTTACAAACTCGTCAACTAGGTCTTCAACCTTATCGCATACTAGTAAATGAGTCAGCATACAAGCATAAAATTTACAAATAAGGGGTTATGTATATTTTGGACTTTTGGCAAGATAATCACTTTGTAATTATAAAAAGTAAGTCTTCATATGACAATAATACTGTTTGAAATGCAAAGAATGATATTTCTCAATTTTATTTTGATATCTTTTGTTAATTCCCTAAAAATTTAGATTTTTCGTAGAGTTGCTTAATTTTTGTACACTATTGTATATGATCAGAAATTCAATTCAATTCCCAATTTTTACTACTGCAAAATCTTTACAGGGGAACTATAGCATTATTTAGAACTATATAAGCTTCGAAATCAAATGAAAAAGAAAAATAATTTAGACAGAATTGATTGTAGCTAGTTCTAGAAGCGTCAAGTACCACCTTTTGATCTTTTATCTGCAAATAAGCGTATAAGGAAACCGCGACGGCAGAACGAGCATATCGAATGAGCCGCGAAGAGGTTATACCTAGTCATTGCGCGGCTTGTGATTGCTCCGAATACGGCCGTTTATGTAAGTAGCGCGAGTTACATGTCGAACCGCGAACGTGGGTTGAATGAAATTCCACTGTAACAGTGAAATTGAGTTATTCTTTTTGTTTGTTTAAAAGATATAGTCGAAACAGTTCGCCTTTCGTAACAAAGGAGCAACGAGCGGTTCCTCGTAATGTTCGAATAATATTTACATATTTTACAATGGCTTTACGAGCAATGCTTGAACGTTGACTTACAAATACGCGATAAAGGCGTAATTATTCGGAATGGTAACGTCGAACTGTGTTTTCTTTTCTGTTTCCGATCTTGCAGTTGACCAAACCGTATGCCGAAGAAAGTGAAACCATAGAGGGCGTATTCGAAATGAACAAATATGAAAGGTGCAGATTCTTGTTTATGCAAAGTTATACTGAGGCTTAAGCAGGAGAAACTAAAAAAATAACTTTGGAAGAATTCGATAACATTACTTACATATCGTGATAAATGTCTGGATGCAATATTTTGGATATATTTATTTTTTATTTTAGTATTGCCAAAGGGCTATCAAATTTTAACGTATAGCTGTTGCCATACGTTATAGGCTATATGTTGCCTGTTATAGGCAACTCCCATAAAACTGAGGTTTAACAATAATATAGGTGTTTCCAATCATTGGGATTTTTTCGCATTTAACGGTACCTCGATGTTGTACAACCCGCGACTATAGTATAGGTCACCCATAAATTTTAAGGAACATAAGAATTATATTGCAAAATTCGAGTAGGCAACCCGTGTTGCAAACATATAAGGTTGATTGTAGTAGTTTCTGGTACTTGCACAGCAAAAGTTGATGAGAAAAAATATTCGGGGAAAACCACACATCCAAGTGCGACATCAATTGCTATCAATTTTAGTTTTGTCTTCAACACGTACAGTGCAAATAACGAAAAGGTTATATAATAAGTCTTTACATGGTGTATTAAATCCTAGTGCATTAATCTGCTTTCTACATATTGAGATGCCATGTGGACAACAATTGACTAACACTGAAATAGGTTTAATTCGTAATTGGCCCGACAAAAATTGGTCAGTTGCAAAGATAGCAGCAAATTTGAGCAAGACCCATCTTGTAATTCACAATTTCTTAAATAATGGGGAAAATTAAGGAAAAGCACGCAAATCTAAAAGACCCGAAGCGATAATAGAACGTGAACGTTGTACAATTTTAAGATTTGCATCGAATTCAGCGATGACTGCTAGACAAATAGTACAAGCATCAGGTGCCAACACCAATCTGCGAAATGTTCAACGTCTGTTGAAAGCAACAGCTCACTCAAAACGGAAACGACTGCAAAGAAAACCTCCTTTAACGCGTCATCACAAAGCAGCCACATTAGCATTTGCAACCGCGCGTTTACATTGGTGTAAACGCTGGTGAAGAATCACTTTCACTGATGAGAAAAAGTTTAATTTAGGTAGTCCTGATGGCTATGAGTGTTATTACAATGATATAAGAAAGGAGAAAGTAGTTCTGAGTCGTAGGCAGATGGGTGTTGGTAGTGTAATGATATGGGCAGGTATAGGGTATAAAGAAAAAACTGACAACAAGTTCTATAATGGCAAAATGAATAGCGCTAATCATATAAATCTTGTGGTCGACCAAATATCATGACATGCTGAACAAATTACATACCGGGGGCCTGTGTTCCAGCAAGATAACCCTGATCTCCACCGTATTCAAATTGTAAAACATTATTTTCGAAGAAAGAGAATACCAGCTCTTGAGTGGCCGGCCCGTTCGCTTGACGTGAATATGATCGAAAATGCCTGGAGTATCGTAGTACATCGTATATACAGCGGCGGAAGACAATTCAATTCAATTCAGGAATTAACAACCAGTACTTTAATGGAATGGGAGCGAATAGAGCAAAAACTTATATAAGATATTTGACACTTTGTCAAAGAGAATACTTGAAGTAGTAGAGAAGCGAAGTGGTCCAACGCACTATTCGAAATTATTTATAAATAAGTTTATATAGCTTTATAAGCTTAATCAAATCATGTCCTATACTTTTGACGCCCCTTTATTTCGTCAATAACCCCAAATTATCCACATATCGCCTACTTTTGTCCTAAGTGGTGATAGAGATAGTAAAATTTGTTTATCATATACAGAAAAAATATCCAAACTTAATATGCTTAACAACACAATTAAATTTCTTTAATACATGTAGTGTCCTACCTATACTTTTGTCGCAGACTGTAGGTAGAAATTGTATATTTTCGCACCAGTTGCGTACTAGCATATGAGACATAAAATGTTCTTGGGCGTGTTTATTTTTGATCGGTTGTGTTAGGTTTGCGTATGTGCTTGCCGTTTTGAAAGATCCCGAAACAGCGGCAATTGTCTGAGGTACTATGGGAACAGATTATCTTGGTGCATAAACAAGGCGTTTGCCAGATAAAAATTGCGAAAAGTATTAAGTGTCCGTTGTGCGGTACCGAACACGATTAAGTGGTTGCAGGAGACTGGTTCTTACGCAAACCGACTGAAAAGTGATAGAAAACGCATGACCACTGATCCCTAAGATCGATTAATTGAAAGGCTATCTCTCCGAGACAGGTGTAAATCTGCGAAAGAAATTTGTGCAGAATTCCGGAGTGAACTTGAAGTTTGAAATCTAGGTGAGAAATGTTCGAAGACGGTTAGCAGATCGCCACTTAGTAGCGCAAAAACCGCAATACAAGCCACTCCTGACTGACACACATCGCGTGGCCAAAATTGGACCGTAATAGATTGGGCAAAAGTTATTTGATCTGACGAAACAAATGTTGATGACATATACCATAGTACCTAAGCTGCGCTTAAAAGAACGTACCATTCCAATTCTTTCTATTTTACGGCTACTTCTAAAATTTGCATCAGTTTTCATTAATATTTACAAGTAGTGAGTCATGGATAACCACGAATAGAATCGAAAGCAGAGTTACGGCAATGGAAATGAGACTCCTAAGAAGAATAGAAGGAGTAACTAGAATAGACAAAATCAGAAACATGACAATCACTAGTAATCTAAATGTTAGACCAGTAGAAATAATCATAGAGGGGAGACAACTGGAATGGGTTGGACATTACACAGAATGGAAGAAGATCGAATAACAAAGAGCATATTTGAAGCCAAAACAGAGAGCAAAAACAGAATAGGTAGACCCCGAAACACCTGGAAAGAACAAATGTATAGAACATTAGAAAAAAGAAGTATGGGATGGATTGAAGCCAAAGAACTGGCTCAGAACAGGAACCTGTGGATGACAAAAATAAGAGAATGAATAGTCCGACACCGCAAGGTACAGAGGACGTAGGATTAAAAAAAAAATACCAGATACGCAGTCCTTATGGGTCTAACTACTTGCGTCGTAGGACAGGAAAAACCTTCCTACCTCAATGTATTATCTCTACAGTCAAGCATGGTGAAGGTAGTATTATGACATGGGAATGCATTACGGCGATAGGTGTTGAAAGAACAGATGAACAATACACGCTGCATTGAAATGTTGCAATACGTGCTGAAACCATCTATTGTCAAGTTTTTCGAGCGTACACATGACCATTATTATTTCCAGCAGGATAACGCCCCTTGCCACAAAGCTCGTCCGGTAATTAAATGCTTTGAGGAAAATGGGGTGCGAGCACTGGACTAGCAACCCCAATCACCAGACCTGTGTTCCATTGAAAATTTGTGGCACATTTTCAAGGAAAATGCTCGGAAACATACTACTACATCTAAAAACTCCAGGCCGCGATACTTCAAGAATGGAATTCACTATCTCCGGATACCTACTACAAACTTGTACCAAGCATGTCAAAAGGGTTAAGGCGGTTATTAAATCTAAAGGAGGATAGCAGCACTAATACCATCAGAAAGCTGTATTTACAGCGTTTTCTTATCTTGGTGTTATTTTCTAGACATTCTTTTAGAGGATAGCATTAAGTATAATATTTCATGAAATGCTATGTGTAAACAACGAATACATATATTATTTTTACTTTTATTTGTTTGTTTTACTAAAAGCTCGCCCTGCCTATAACATATGGCCGCAGTTGTAACTTTAGCAGCTAATCCCTGTCATCAGCAACTTATAAAAACCACTTGTTTTCTCACTAAAGATGCCTAAATTGGAAGTATTATTTATGTGTCTGTCCACATGTGAAATTCAGACATACATTACCGTTACGCTTGAATTTGTTGAAAATATAAACATTAGTCTTATTTTAAACTAAATTATTTAAACACATAACACAACCCATCAATATTTCTTGCGAGGTATAAAAAAATACATATTGAAAGCAGGGAAACGTAATGGTTTTTTTCGTATTGTTGCTACAATTTCCATTGAATAGACAACAGCGCTAGAATGCAACGTCATGACCATTAGCAACTAAAGTCATTTGTTAAACTGAACGAAGGATTTATAAACCAAGAGTAAATCGGCAGTCTATTGTTCCTGCATTTATCCAAATTATCGCTGATTAATTACTGCACTTTAGCCTTCGACAAGCATAGTTAATGGGACGTGGGATGCAACACAAAAATATTATGATTCGATTCGGTAAGAATTATGAGACGACTGATTACGAAGGCTATTTTTCAAGCGACAACGCTTCAACCAATATTGCTTTTTAATCCATTATCGACTGTTTACGACCGTTGTCGTCCGTGTTATGGCAACAAACGCGTCAATTGGTAATTATTTGAATTACTTGATAAATAGCTCGGAATGCTATTCCGAATGCGACATTCTCAAACAATGTGATTGCTGGAAATATAAATAGATTTTTGTTTGCATTGAACACGAAATAGATAAATAAGTACAGATTGTAGCGTAATAAGATATAGTCCATTAATTGAGATGCGGACGTTATACGTGTTTTATATTTGTATTGTAGCGAGATCGTAGTAGTGCGTTTGTTACAGTAATTATCGAATAAATTGATTTGGATTTCTATTAAACACACGAAATTAATTTAAATGAACAAACACAGCACTATTTCTTGTTGACATTGACAGATGACACAAATAATTTTTATTTAAGATAGCTTCCAATCGTTCAATGTCATTGCACACGTTCACAGCTGATAATTTACTATGTGTTTAAAATGGTAAAATTCAGAGTGAACGAAATATATTCACATGAACTGGTTTGGTAATCGAAATAAAACTTGACGAAAAATCAACCTTAAATAGTTAGAGGCTACATGCTGGAAATCTAGTCAGCTAGACGGAGGAATAACAATAACAATTAAATAAGAATAATGGGATCGAAGGACAATATTGGAGATTGTAGTCAAAGCTGAACTGAGACGAGTTAATTTTTTTAAGGCGGACTAACTTTACGAATTTTATTTTAATTGCTCGTAAGAAAGTGTTAATATGTAGATTACCACAAAATCTCATTCGTGAGGCTAGAATGTTTTAGCAACTTCCATCCATCCAATCAATTTACTGTGGAATATGAGAAAGACAACTTTTCACAACACCATTCTTGGATATTAGAGTGTTAAAGTTACCCAAGTAAAACATTATTTTTGACTGGTACGAGGGTTGTCCTTTAAGTTTTGGATATAGAGCTGGAATAAATCAGTACATGACCTTTAAAGACTTTATTGTTTTTCGAAATATTCTTTACGAAAATTAATGCACTTCTGCATGCGTTCGAACCAACCCTGGAAACTGGTCATTCCACTTGCTTGATGAAGAACGAAGAAATCGAGACTTAGGTCTGGAGTGTACAAACCATGGTCTAACAATTCAACGTTTTTTTTTACGTTTACAATAAACTTGTCAATTTTGACAGTTCCTTGTAGCTACAACACTAGATGCATCACTCTGAAACTTTGAATTTACATTAACTAAAGATGGAAGTTAATTTTTTGATTAGTAGCGCCATCTATGTCCCAGTAAGACAAAACTTAAAAGACATCCTTTGTATACTAAACCCACATATTCTCTAAAAAAAATAGGATCTTACAGTTTGGATTAAGATACGAACACGTTTCAATACTTTCCTGATCAATGGGTATCACTCGATTCATTAATAGCAGTGAACCCTATTACACAAGTTTAAACCCACTCTCTACTACTTCTTTATATGTGCAGATTGTTGGAATGAATGATGGCATCGTGCATTACTATAGGTTCCTTTCTATAAACTTTCCAACTAAAAGGATTCGTAAAATTGTAACTTAACTTTTTTCTAAATTAAGGATAAAAATTCTAGCGATTTCTGAACTTCTAAGGCGCTTTCAATTTTTAACCTTCCTTAAAACGTTTAGCTGCAAACCAGTTTTTGAGAAGTTACAAGCGATGCTAGTCAGTCGGCGCGAAATCGGAACTACAAGGAGGTTAATCAAAACTCTTCCGTCCAACATTTGAACGATTCTCCTTAAATTAAAGACAGTTACGTTCATTTCGGTAGGCCCATTACGTTTCATACAATTGGCGGTGAATATTGCAGCATCATGCTGGAGATCGTGCTACTGGTACATCTAATTGCTAATACTACTATGTATACGTGAACCAATCAGTATTCCCAACAGGTTTTTATACTGAGCTTTCATTTCAAAATTAGTCAACCGGAATAACTTTTAAAATACCTTGAATTGAATTTAACAAGAAAACAGATAAATTTAGGGGGGAACAAATTTTGTATGAATTTGCGTCGTCGTGATTTCAACCCCTAATGGAGTGTGAAAATCATATCGAAAAGTTCAAGTTGTGTTGAGTAATACGTCTTTAAAAAGGTCTTGTTATTAGCAATCTGTTGGCGTTTTATTTTTTAAAATCGGATAATTTCTTCCAGGTTATGCTCTTAGTAATAGTAACAAAACCTTGCATCCTATTTTTAAATATTTAAAATGTTCATCTGTTACAGCTATTTCTAGACAAACACACTCAGCGGGATTTTTAGTTTCATATAATTTTGTAATTGCATATCTGAACATGAAATAGTATAGGTATTATTTTGTCAATATCGCCACTTTAATAATCCTTCTTGGCGTAATGTAAATATGTACAATTGTTTACAATTTATTACTTTATTGATTTTGCCTGACCATTTCCCAATTTTTGTCTCTAAATTTTACGTATATGTTAATAAAAGCAAGCAATCTAGCAGAAGGTTTTTTTAACTTTCTTAGATTGCCATTTATATAGACTTGTGTTCTTTACTGCATATACACTAGGGTGACAGAATAAAATAGACACCTACTAATTAAAAACAAAATTCTATTCTCGTTATATATAAAAAATATTTTAAAATTTTTAAATTAGACTAATATTTTGTCGATCCACCTTTACTTGCGTGAAGTGCTGCGAGTCGTCGTGGCATAGAATCTATTAAATGATTAATGGTATCTTCTGGAATATTTAACCACTCTTCTATAACAGCTGCCACGAGTTCTTCCTTATTGCTGGGTTTTCGGGGTCGTTTCGCCATATTTGTCTGGATTATGTGCCAAACATTCTCTATCGGATTCATGTCTGGTGATTGGCCTGGCCTTGGTAAATTCCGAATCCCCTGTTCCTCTTTCCATGTGGTTATTGTTCTTGCTTTGTGGCAGGGTGCTCCATCCTCCATAAAAATGGCGTCTTCTTTAGATAAAATGGCGTTGCCGAATATCGGTAGTAGTCCTTCTGTTAATATTTGGATATATTTTGCCGCGTTTATATTTCCGTCGCAGATTACTAATTGCGATCTTCCACCATACCATATCGCGCCCCACACCATGATGTTCACACCGCCGTATTTCACCGTCTGATGCGAAAATTTGTCGTCCAGTTGCTGTGACGAACCTCTCCATACCCACGTACGACCACTATCACTGAATTGGCAGTATCTGCTTTCGTCTGAAAAAATGACAGACCGCCAAAACTCTTCGGGCTTCGTTCGCATTTCGATTGCCCAAGCCATTCGGCGCCGTTTTTGAAACGCCGTAAGGAGAGGTTTTTTCTTTGCCACCCTTTTATACATCCCCACACTGTGGAGGTATTGCAGAACGGTGCGCAGACTTTTCTGTGAAGTTTCCGCGAGCTCAGCTGTACCTTTTCTCGGTTTTCTTAACACTTCACGCACAAGCACCCTTTTACTTCTTTCAGAAGGTCCGGCACGACCTGGTCTCGGCTCCACTGTTGTTTTTTCCTTGCGTTTAAATTGTGTAATCACACGGTTAACTGTGATCACGTTGGTAAGCGCCGCGTTCACTCTGACCAACGATGCGGCCCCAGGTGAAGTCGCTAATATCACTCGAACCTTGTAAGCGAGGCATAGTTGTAACGATACTAAACTATGACGAATTCCTTCCGATACATCTACCCCTACCCTAACGACAAGAGAAAGTTCTTAATTCGTTCTTAGAATTTAGCTGTTTGCGTATTTATACCGCTTTACCTGGTATGTACCAGTTGATGACTAGAATCTAAGAGGCTAATTGTGTTTTCTATCTTGCCAAAGTATAAGAAGGAAGAAGAAAAGAATGTAAAATTTTGTAAATATTCTTTTACAAAATTTTGGAATTTAAAAACTATCGGACCAACACTGTTTTAATCATACTGTCTTGTACATTTGAATTCTTTGAATATGCTACTTCACTTCATTTGAATAACAATTTCTAAAATATGTTTAAATTATAAAAAAGCTTATTTCTTCTTAAAATTAAAGCAATTTTCAATTGCTTCTGATTTCAAGAATCCCTGATGTCCATTTGAAAATTCATTATTTTATAAACATAGTAAGGTGAAGTCCAGAAAGTAATTAACTTCCAAAAATCTTCCTTAGCAGAATGGTAACTTCTCAATACCGTATCAAGTTTATAAATCAAACAAATTTATACTAAGACGAGGATACGCAAAGATGATAGGAATACCCAATTTTCGGTTGAATATTTGCTTTCTATCTTCCTGTAATTCACTCGCAGAAAGTGTTTCGGCTCCCAACCTTATATGGAGGTTATCGATTTAGTGCTATTACTTCCTGTTTCGATTGAAGTAGGGTCTCACTAGGCAGTCAATTTAGTTCCAGTCAATCGCATATCACTTCGTGGAGCGTTTCAATTAGACCGCAATGCAATTATTCTGACGCGCTTACCGGTACTAGTGTAGGTAAAGTTCCTAACTGTAAGCGGCTGTCAGAACAGTTGCGTGCCCTAGTATATTAGTACCACGTCAGTAGGTTTTACTGCTTCGTGTCTGGGGGAGGCTGTTACTAAGAGTAAAATATTGCTTGTGTATATTGTACAGTATGTTGCTTATGTTCGTTGTGCCTTTCATTGCTTTAGTTTCAGCTACATCCTTTGTAAAACATACCATAGTAAATAATCTTTAACACATGTACATCTACCATGGTTTTCATTATTCTAATAATAATAATAATATCAAATATAATCCATTTCATTTATACCACAGCTTTTCTATTAGAACACCTCACACAACACCTCATTTATGTAAAGGCTGAGGCATTTAGTGACCAAGATATTAGGGACATTACTTACACTTATGCATTTTCTAGTTCAAATGTTGCTTCTTTTTCGAGCAAAGACTTTGGTGTTCATAAGATTTCTTTATTGTTCCTGATATTATTATTATTATTTTCGATAAGTCTCAACACTGGTAAGTCTGCGTCACTTATCAGATAAGTGAGGTTATTTCTCATTCGTTTGTTAAAAAGTGCCGGTGTACTGCTGAATCTTATAAACGAATTTCATTCTCGTCAACAGCATGCGGGTGATAACCTCAAAATTGAATCTTTTTAGTATAGCCAATGCTTTAGAAACACAAACACTAACAAAACACTCTATATATCCCTAGAAAGATATAGTAACTATTGCAGGTTGTATTAAAATAAAACTGGATCAAAATAAGCCGCTAGTAGGTACATACAATCTAATAACCCATTTCCCATATAAATGGCGTCGGGAGTTATGTTTCTTTTAGAGCTTTACAAACTTCCTGCACTGCTTCCTATAGTTAACCAACTTCGTTGCTTCAGTCCATATTTTACCTCATCTTTCTAAAACTTTCGCTATGACATTGTCCCAAGTCTACCCTGGCCTTTCTCTTCTCTTATTTTTCGCAATATTTGCTTTCCATATTCATTTAGGTTGTCCCTCATTATCCATTCTTTGCAGATGTCCCCATCATTCCAGTTTTCTCTGCTCAATAAATTCCAGTGCTGAATTAATTTGTACATCTTTATGGCGATGTTTTTTATTCTATCGAATTTTGAAACCCCTCTAACTCTTTTCAGATACTTTATTTCCATGGCTTGTGCCTTATTTCTGTGTTTAGTATCTATGATTCGCAGGCAAAAAGTCCCGGGCCTAACACATAGATGACGCTAGTTTTATTGCAGTCACCTTTCTCTCAGTTAGTACTAACCTTCAAAAGCCAGCTGTTAAAATTTCATGATATTCTATTCTTTAGTTTGTGAGTTATTGTGCTAAGACTCACGCTACTTTTGTTATTTTCAAAACAATGGATCAAAAACAATTTCGTGTTTTAATTTTACACTGCTTCTTGATGGGAAAAAATACCGTTCAAGCGAAGCAATGGCTTGAAAAGTGTTATGGGGACTTCGCTGCATCAGAAACAACAATAAAACGTTGGTTTGCTGACTTAAAACGCGGTCGTAGCGACACCGATATGCAGAACGCAGTGGACGTCCAAGTGAGGCGGTAACACCAGAAAACATCCACAAAATCGTTTTGAATGATCGAAAAGTGAAGTTGGGTGAGTTTGCTGACATCGTAAAGATATCAAAAGAACGTATTGGCTTTATATTGCATGAGCATTTGACTATGAGAAAACTCTGTTCAAAGTGGGTGCCGCGCTTGCTCACTGTTGACCAAAAACAAGAACGTGTTGATGATTCTGAGCAGTGTTTAGCCATGTTTAAACGTAACAAACCGGAATTTTTGCGTCGATATGTGACAATGGATGAAACATGGATCCATCACTTCACTCCGGAATCAAGACGATCGTCATCTGAGTGGACAGCAACTGGTGAACCTCGTCCAAAGCGCCCGAAAGCACAACAATCAGTTGGAAAGGTTATGGCCTCAGTATTTTGGGATGTGCGTGGTGTAATATTCATCGACTATCTTGAAAAAGGAAATACCATCAACAGTGAATATTATATAGCGTTATTGTAGCGTTTGAAGGCCGAAATTGCAAAGAATCGACCGCATATGGCAAAGAAAAAAAATTTGTTTGTTGAATTGCTCCCACATCCACCGTATTCGCCAGATTTGGCTCCCAGCGACTACTGGCTGTTCGCAGACCTCAAAAAAATGCTCGCCGGTAAGAAATTTCGCACGAATGAAGAGGTTATCGCTGAAACTGAGGCCTATTTTGAGGCAAAAGATAAATCGTTCTTCAAAAGTGGTATTCAAATGTTAGAGCGGCGCTGGAATGATTGCGTTGCTCTTGATGGAGATTACGTTGGTGAATAAAGCTAATTTTGAACCAAAAAAACCGTGTTTTCTTTGTTAGGCCCGGGACTTTTCAGCCCATGTGTTATATACTTCCATTTTCGTTTTCCAAGAGATTTCTTTCTTGTTTATAAATTTAATATTCATAGCGTAGTATAATTTCGTTGTTTTCTCAATTTTTTTATTGACGTCTGTTCCTTGCGTCCCACTCTCATCGAATAGCACCCCTAGGTAATGGAACGTTTTTACTTGTCCGATTTCTGTCCGTTCATTCCACTCGCTCTTAATATTGAATTTCATATTTCAACATTTTTCTGTAAATCTTTTTCACTTTTTTCACAACCATTACAGCGTCTGCAAACACTTCTTCAGATACCTAGACTCGTTGTAAGTTAATACTCCCTACTAATATTTTTTTTACTTTTCTTTGTACATTTCTTGATCATTTCGTCTATATACATAATGAGCCAATTGATCTATAATTGTCTAATTTACTGTAATAACTTTTCTTAGAGGTTTATGTGACAACTATATTTATTATGTATAACGTTTTAATATGTACACACCTACAAAGATTGAAGTGAAAAAGTCATAGCTACGAAACATATATGTATGTATAGGATTCGCGAATAAGTTTTACCTGCAAAACCTTCTAAAACCCAGTTGGACGGAAAGTCGGTTTTATCCGAGGGTCAGTAACTTGCGGTAACTCCGCTAGAAGATATTTCGTTAGGGAGGGTTACATTTATTGGCAACCCGAAACGTATATTTTTCCGAACTATCAGAGGTATTCGTAAATTTTAGAAAACGAATCCGTTATATTTATATTAAGGATAGGTTATATACCAAGATGTAAAAAGGGAAGGTTCTTCTATATCCTTTGGGAATTTGTATTACAATTTTGTTGAGGATTATAAACTAAAATTAAGAAGATATTAGCGTAGGAATTTTTACACATATCTAGAACTAAAGCAGTGGTTTCCAAATCTATTTCGTTTATCATCCACTTACTTGTCTGTAGAAAGAAATTGTACAGCGCCTTTTTTAAGGCTACACTCACTATACGAAAAACGTGCGTTTCCTATATCTATATTTTTACTTACGTCCTGAAGACTGGAAATTATATGCGTTACGGATTACGTTGAGAAAAGTGAAGTCATGATGATGACAAATTATAATTTTCTTTGTAAATTCTGACGTTAAAAATTAACGAAATTGTTTTATGATTTCCGGTAGGATTCGAACCCACAGCTTTTACTTCCAAACAAGCGCATTACCAATTACGCTACGGAGACCGTAGAAATGAGTAACTTTAAAACAATACCTTTTAAATAATCAATGAGAAAATAAAATTCGGGCAGTTGGTCATTTCCTTCTTCTTCTTCTTCTTCTCGTTGATGAAATGGCGGTGTTTCCAGTTCAGCTTGAAAATATACTCCTTTGGTTTCTGTTTTACATCCCTTCCGGGGAAGAATCAGAATTATGTCGGGTTGCTTCCCTGATTACCGAAATAACATTTCAATGCAAAATATCGTACTTTAGCTGCCCACTCTGGTACAGTTTCATTCTTATGGTGAAATATTAAAAAAATTAAATGTACATTATAAAATTGTTATCATTCTATTCGCTGGTCCCGTTGAATAATGTTTATCCAAAATTTCTGCTAAAGCATTGCATGATTTATTTGATATTGAGTCAACGCGAACATAAAGACTGCATAAACCTCGGTAGCCTTCTTTCGTAAAAGAATTTAATAGTAATGCCCATTCTCTGTCAGCTACTTCGATACTGTTTATTAGCAAAAATTGTTTCAATTACGCTAAGTACGTAGACGATTCACATTCTCTAGAATGAAACTGGTTGCGGCAGCTATTTAGCACGTGGTTCCGTGAAATAATTTTTTTCTGTGTTATTATATCTTTCATTTGCATTTCTTTGTAATTTAATATTAACTTTAATGCATAACTATCCAAGGATATTAAAGAAACAGCCAATGTGCAGTTATAGAAATTTCGAGAAAATATACCATGAGCGCACTTTCGACGTGTCGATGGAAGTAATTGTGAGTAAGAGTAGGATGAAATAAAATTTCTATAAGTTAACAAAGTCGAGAAATATGCACGCTATTCTGCAGGGCGATTGTGTATCAATATGCTATCACTGTCTAACGGTATTCTGTACTCCTGTCTAATTACTACTACAAAATCCTATCCTCACATCGATCTTTTCAATTTGAATCGATTCAATGAAGCCCTCGTTCCGTATTACTGCGAGGTGAGGAGGACAAATCGCTAGGATACGCAATTCATTTCAAGTGAAGATGTGCTGATAAAATTATTATTATTAATTACGTATTAATTTATAGTGTCCGTGAGATATTACGATATATCTACTGGCATCGTGACATCTAGGGGGATTTAAAGCGATTTCAACTCAATGGTCTTGTGGTGCAAGGGTTAGCACATTATGCCGGAGACGTAAAGATGTTGCGTTCGAGTTCCCTCCAAGACCGATATTTTTTCAGTAATTTAATTACGTTGGCAATTGCAAGGAAATTGTAACTTTATCATTACTAATGCCAACAGTAGTTTAGTATTGATATTCATATTAATATTAGTATTAATATGGATGTTAGTTTGAAGATGTGTTGTTCGATTCATTTCGTTCCTTTCTTAATAAGGCGTCGCTGAATATTATAATAGTTGTTAAGTTTTGATTGCGGTCAGTAATTTTATAAAAAATTGGGTGTTATATGCCCGAAGAAAAACTATTTATAGTAAAACAATATTCCGGTAACCATTCATCAGAAGTTACACGCGATGCATTTGCAGTAAATTATTCCGAAAGATCAATTCCTATTATTTTTGAAGGTTGTTATATTTACTAATTCTTTATTTATTCTAATAAGAATTTCTTAAGTTTCAGAATTTTATCTATGTTTATCGCCTTTATTTGATAAGAATTTTTATTCAGTTTAGAAAGTTTAACATTATTTTATTTTTCATGAGGCTGTGATGAATTCTATCACTGACATCCGTTATCTGATGCTTCGATATACATATCTGAATATGAATAAAAACAAGTCAATGCAACACATCGCAGTTTATGGCGTTTTTTAGTTATCAATGAGTATTGTCTTTTGATTTGCCTTTTCACCAATACAAATGCAGCATTGAATTTAATATTAGTTTTAGAAACTGTAAATCATGTGTACAATAACTCGTTTAGCCGATTGGTTGTAAATCTGTTATTCATATCATTAATAGCGATATAAGAATGAGCTTTAACGAGAAAGCGAACATCACGCTCATTTTATTTCGGCTGAGCTGTGGCGTGTCGCCGAATGTAAACAAATCTGAACTGCGGCTTCGTGCTTATGTAAGCCTACAACTGAAATCTTTCCCATTTCCAGTCGTCCAAAATGCAATGAAAAGCTTCCAACTTTTCACCCACTATACATAGCTTGAGCTCATAATGAGTTTAATAAAACATCAAGTTGTATTCATATATATTATAAAGTAAACTTAGCTAGTATCCACACAATAACAATAGATCAACTTTTAACACAGATATTACTTCTTAGATTCGTTTCTTACACTTCCTAAAACCATATCTATAAAACACATGTACATACATCATTAGTAGTAAACAGCTGACTGCAAAGCTTTATCAAAAGCTATTTATAAAACCACTGACTGATAAATGCTACAGATATTTTAACATAAGAATGTATAATGCATCTCCGTAGGAGCACTACAGCCTTAGAGAAACGCATACATACATACATACATATGTACATATTTTGTCCAGATTTGCGGTTGAAATCTGAATAATACCGGACCGAATCAAATCGTCGCGAATAAATGGCTGACAAACAATCTGTGTGCACGCAGTATAAACAATTTGTCGGCCGCAAGATGTCTTTTATTATTAACACCTCCTCATAGACCTTGCCACTATTACGCGTTTAAAAACATGAAGCCTTGCATAATCCCCGGCCGTCTATTAATATTCATCTGTTAATAGTCTTAATATTCAACGAATCAGTGAGACTAATCTTGTCACGTATTTCGTTTTTGTTTAACTTACAGGGACACTGACTTAAGATACACTACCGCTCAAAAGTGTTTAGGCACCCCTGTTTGCATGGATTATTCATATAGTATTATGTTTACCAAAAAAACATTATAATAAAATGAAATACGTATTTAAAATGTACTTCAGTAAGATAAACACCCATTATATCGCATAAGGTTTACTATCATTTACTTGCACTTGGTCGGATTACCATAAACTGTTTATTGCGGTGTAATTACAATAACAATCCCTCTGAATTTACTGGGTAAATTTAGTCATCTGTTAGATTGTAGGTAATAATGTTTAAATTACCTTCCAGAAGATTATAGTGAAATCTGTAACCTATGGTCAGTTGCAGTGTGGTATTTACTCTATTCACGTCGTGAGCGAAATATCGTGTGACAATTTTTTAAAATGCCTCCGCGACGAGAAATTAGTACGGAAACACTTCGCTTATAATAGCTTACCATAAAAGTGGCATAAGTAATCGACAAATAGCCAAAAAAATAAAAATACACCACGCTACGGTTGACTATAACGTAAGAAAATATCGGGAAACTGGCAGTTTTCTTAATAAAAGACGGAGTGGAAGGCCAAAAGCGACAACATCTGCAGATGATCGCAGAATAGTGGTTACCAGCAAGTTAAATAGACGCAAAACAGCCCCGGAAATCACCGCAGAATTAAATGTTGGTTGCCAAAAACTAGTCAGTGTTTCTACAGTCAAACGTCACTTACAGAAAGCCGGGCGCCATGGACGTATTGAGATGAAAAAGCCATTACTACGCAAACAAAACAAGCAAAAGCCATTGCTACGCAAACAAAACAAGCAAAAGCCACTTAAATGGGCTCGTGAACACCAACACTGAACCATAGAAGAGTGGAACAACGTCCAATGGAAGGATGAGTCCAAATTTGAGCTGTCCGGAACCCGAAGACGCATATTCGTAAGAAGATCTGTGGGTGAACGTGCCAGAGAAGAGTGTATTGCTACTACCGCGAAGCATGGTGGGGGTTCTATCATCATTTGGGGCTGTTTTGCTGGCACTAGTGTAGGGGACATTGTGAAAATTGACAGTATATTAAAAAAAGAAGACTACCGCGAAATTTTGGAAAACCACGCAATACCTTCCGAAATTCGACTTTTGGGTCAAAATTTTATCTTCCAGCAAGATGTCCCAAAACATTCCTCTAAATTATGTAAAGACTATTTAGGCCATTTAGAAGAGGAATGAACTCTCAAAATTATAGAATGGCCTCCCCAGAGCCCCGACTTGAATCCAATCGAGTTACTATGGGAAGAACTAGATCGGGAACTACGGAAATCGGCTCCGACATCAGCTACTGACGTGTGGAACAAATTGCAATCGAGTTGGACCTCAATAACACAAGAAACTCTGGCAAAACTTATTGCGAGAATGCCTCGATTGTTCGCTGCAATTATTAAACCAAGAGGAGGTCACATAGATGAAAGCAAAATTTAAATTAAACGTTTTAATTTTCACATTTATTTAATATATTTTTATTCATGTACGTGTATCTGTACATAAAAAATAAATATTATTAATATTTTTGCTGAGTTTTTACACATCTTTGCTGTCAGTGAGAGTGCCTAAACACTTTTAAGCGGTAGTGTATGTCGCGTTGGAAATATATAAATAAATATAATAATTAGCTGATAGTAAGGCCCTAATAGGATTTAATTGTCAGAATATATATACATTTTTCTGCTTCCACACAGAAAAGTGACTTTGTAGTAAGCTGCTTGATTTACTATTAATATTGATGGCATACTCGATATAGTGGAAGATATAAACTCTCTCGTTCCTGAGAATTCACACTTGACATTTTCCTAGGAATTACTATTTCATTTGAAGCTGCAAACATTTCTTCAAATGATAGCATAACATAGAACTTTTGAAAGGTCTATGCGTTACTACTTCGGGACTGATTGGTTGTGTCCTCTGGCTTATGTGGAAGTTAATGCCTTTTGCAGCATATTACATTCCGTTTTGGTTTAATTTAGATAAAACATTCTCGCCGTTATTATTCAGTTTGGTTTGAATATTCCGCACAAAGAAAATATATTACAAAAAATGGAAGTACAGGGATTCCCTGTATTACTACAATGAATTTAAAAGATGAAATACCTGCATGGACTTGAATCTGGAATAGTGAAGGATCCCTGAACTTCTTGGTTGCACGTTAATAATTAGAAGTAGATTACCCGGATATGCTACGTGCGTATTGGTGACGAAAAACTTCCTCAATCTTCGGCGTTTACCAGGGTGTTTTCCAGAATGTTCACTTCTAACAGTACCACAATTTCTGCACGAAGTTCTGCGTTTGAAGAAGGATACGACTTCAGGAAAGGATTTTAATCCGAGTTTGTTAGTAGACAATTGATCTAATCTCTCTGCTTATTTTGTTTTCCTCTTCTATTTAATTTAATTAGAAAAACTTCTTCATTTCCACATAATTGGAAGCGAAAAAATTTTAATAAATAAAATAAATACACAAAAAATTTATAATTCCTTCTAAACTTAGTGGTGAGTGTTAGATCCTCTAATCGAAATAACTTCAAACATACGGATCTTCATATTGTCTGTGAATTTGGTCAATGTTGAAACAGGAATATCATTCCAACTCCTCATTATCGCAGATTTTAGTTCTTTGACGCTGTCGTATTATTTATTATTGGCATACACCTCTCTTGCCAATATTACCTAAAGATTTTCAATCGGATTCAGACCCTTTGATCCTTTGATTTCCTTTTGATGAAACCACACCTTTGTTTGTCTGGAATTATGGATAGCTGCATTGTCTTGCTGAAATATCTAGAATTGCGTTTGGAATTGTGTATCAAAGTTATCAGATCAGGGCTTTACTATTATAGGTAGAAGTCGTCCAACTTATTACACTACCGCCACAAAAATTTCAGCTCATCGCAACTTCAGTGTTCTTGCGCAAATCGTGCCAATAATATTTGAAACCATCAGGCCTGCGCAACTAGAATTTCTTCTCGTCAGAAGATATGACGTTGTTCCACCCAAGATCTCATCTCCTATGATCTTACGTAAATTTCAGTCTTGCTTGTTTGTGTCTCTCTTTTAATGGTGGTTTCGAAACGTCCTTTAGCCACCGAAAACGTTTACTGCTGGATAAAATTTGTTGTGTTCCGTTTGTTGCTGTTAAATTTAAATTACGTTTTATTTGTTGCACGGTTACATTACCAGAAGAGGTTAACCGAAATATCGATAAAGGCTGAGAGTTAGTTTTTAATTACTCCTCTTAGCGCGATTTTTGCCGTAGAAATTATCCAACTTTATAAAAAAGTTGACGAGATGATGGGATAGTCCTATTTGGTTAGCTACGGCTTCGAAACCCTACCTCTTTATAACAATTTAGTTTTGATTTTTCCTCCTCGGATAGCAATTCACCTTTCGGCATTTTTATTAACTCATATGTATACTTCCATAATATATATATATGTAGTTGACAATAAATGAACTTTTAAAGACTGAAAGGTAATGCCTGATTTCGTGGGATGTCTGTCTAATTCTGTGGAATTACAGAAATTTCGCCAGTATTTACACGTTTATACGGACACTCGTATATATCTAATAGTTGTGATATTGACAAAATAATGTCCGTTGTATACTATTGCTAAATGTTTATAGAGGAACAATAGAAATTCCGTTGAATGTAGCTTGATTTCAGCAACCCCAGCTTTATGAGCAATGCAAGTGAATTGTGATACATGTAGTGACGTAACTTTTAAAGTTTCGAGAACAAGGTCTAATGTACTATTTGCGTCAACTGTGTCATGTATGACCAAGCACTTTAATAATTTGCTCTTATTTTATGTACAAGGAAAGAATTTGCATGTCCTTATATTTACTTTTAAAGGTATTGCTTCCTTAATTTGCAAAATAAATATATTTTTGGATAATTGTTGACAATAGTATGTGCTCGGTATAACCGATCGAATTTCTCTTTTAAACTTGTATTAACGTGCAAATTGCTTAGTTTTATCTTACTATTATTCTTACATTTCTTTCATTTGTACAGGTGCATTTCAGAACATATATCGTTTGCTATTGCAACCAAATCTGTATGTAATCTCAAGGTAATTAATATTACATAAGTTTAGGTAGAGAATTTTGAAATAATGGAAATTTCGCCAATTTCGTCTCTACTAAATAAGATGCCATTGAACTTCAATTCATTGTGTTAATTATTCTATTTCATTCTCATTTAGAATAGCATCATAGAGTTTACTAACTATATAAGAATAATCAGATAGTTTTAGCGTTGTTTAATAATGGACACCGGGACTATTTACATATAATCAGTTTAACAATTTTACAGTCAGTTCTATTGCAACATAAGCCATGTGCAGTCCCCAGTTCAAACTCGTATCACATATTGTTAGTTACATTCTTTAATATATACACGTTATAGAAACATACAGTCTATTCGAACCAGCTGTAGCGGTGTTTCCTCATAAAGAAACAGTATGTATATATACGTGTAATACTTGTATGTTCTGATAAACCTCGGTGAACAGATGCCATCATAAGACTGGATATTCTAGCAAGACAACGTTGCTGCCCATACTTCCAGACGAACGGATCTTGAAAAAGAAATTCCACCGAGGTATTATAATTCTCATCAGTATCAAGAGCAGCAAGGGATCGCTCAGACGCTTGCCGTTTTCCTACCGGCCGCTACAAGCGAAACAGAAGGTAAAGCTTCTTTAAGTAATACCCTAAACTCCTTATTGTTGACTCGTCCGCTTTCAGGAAATGGAGCAAGCGTAGCTGTTCTCGAATAACGTTGTTCACCTTTCGAGATAACACCGTGCATCTTAAATGAGCGCTAAACAACTAAACGGCAGGATTTTTCGAGTAAATATCTTATTTTCTCGAATAATTCATCAGCTGCTTTTCGTTTCTTAGCAAAGGCAACAATGGAAATGAGACGTTACGATTCCAGAACATTTGGAATCTCTACCGTTAAGATTCCAATACACCTTAAGCTATATTATAACGGGAAATTGAGGGAAAAAAGGAAAAAAAAACCATTTCAATAAAAGTTAATACTTTACGGTGAAAACATGCTTTGCTGAAGAAGAATCTAAACAGATTTCCTTTTCCTGCTTTGTCGAGAGAATAAAATGATACAATTTACAACCTTAGCATTTGTAAATTTTTATTTGTACTTATGAAGTATTTTTGAACATGTTAACTATTATTAGTGTTAGTAAAGGACAAAATATAGGAGGTATGTCCTAGAACTAATGAGAATGATTAGTTTTAAAATGTTTAATCGAATGTATCTACAATTTAAGGTTGCGCTTTTCAAAGCATGCTCTTTTGCAATGTTTACAGCGTTTCCAGCGAGTTGTCCATTCTAGAAATCTTGCTCCCGCGGAATGACTCTTTGAATGTTGTTTACTGTTCCATAATGGGAACCTTTCAATTTCCACTTAAGCGTTGGTAAAAGAAAATAATCACATGGGGCCATGTCAGGACTGTAGGGCGGATGTGGGAGTACCGGAATGTTTTTCTCCGCCAAAAATTCGATAACCGACAATGAGCTGTGACTGACAGCATTATCGTGATGCAAGAATCAGGAGTTGCCAATGTCAGGTCGCACACCCAAAACTCTTTTCCACAAACTTTCAAGGACATCGCGATAAAAAGTTTAATTCGCTGCCTAGTCATGCGGTACGAATTCTTTCTGAACAATTCCACGAAAATCAAAAAAGAGTATAATGTCCCCACGCTTAGGAGGTGAAAGCTACCCCTAATATTTTGCGATTTTCGAATTTTTGCAACAATCGTTATTATGAATAAAGAGAATAAAATTATGTTTCTCTATATATTGGATGGATCAAAAGATCTCATTTCGTGTCTATATAACCATTTTTATATCATATTTATATATATAATATGTGTAGCTTTATCGGCAAGTACCAGGTGTATGCATAAGTTTTTTCCCGGTTTAACTAGATGGCGCCAGCAAAAAAATACGCAGCGTATTAATTTGACACAGACGTCATTTTGTTCGCCTGACATTTAACTACAAACACACACAAACTGAGCCCGCCAAAAACTAGCGTATGTGCTTTATCGGCCAGTAATCATGTCGAGTTTTGTGCCTGAAAAAGAACATTTCGAAAAATGTCGTTTGCTGGCAGATGGATATGATGAACATTCTCCATTGGTTAGAAGATGCAAGACATAGTTTCGACAATTTAAAAGTGGTGATTTCAATGTGAAAGACAGTGAGCGTTTTGGTAGACCACAAAAATGCGAAGACGACCAATTGCAGGTGTTATTGGATGATAACCCAACTCAAACTCAATGGCAATTAGTAGAAGCATTCCATGTGTCACAATCAGGAGACGTTTATGAACAATGGTCCCATACGATTTGTCACATGTGAAATACTGCTTCAACGCCACGAAAGGAAATCATTTTTGTATCGAATTGTGACGGGTGACGAAAAATGGATTTATTTTGAAAACCTGAAGCGGAAAAATCGTAGCTTTCACTTGGTGAAGCCGGTCCTTCAACACCAGGGCCAAATCGCTTCGGTACGAAGACCATGCTCTATGTCTGATGGGACCAGAGCGGTATTGTGTATTATGAACTCTTGAAGCCCAACGAGACCATTAATATACAACGCTATCGGCAACAAATGATTAATTTAAATCACACATTAATCGAAAGAAAACCGGAATGGGCCAGAAGACAACTGAGTTTGTTACACGACAATGCGCCATCTCACATAGCAAGTGAAAGACATCTTGAAATCGTTTGGATGAGACATCCTTCCACACCTGCTGTACTCCCCAGACCTGGGTCCATCTGACTATAACCTCTTCACGTCAATGTCAAGTTGGAAAATGGCTCGAGGAATGGTTTGCCACAAAAGGCAAGACGTTTTTCTGGTATGACATCTATTAATTGTCCGAAAGGTGGGTGAAATGTGTAGAAGCTGCTGGTCAATATTTTGAATAAAAAAATGATTTCCCTTGAAAATTACGTGTTTCTTTTGAGCAAAAAGCTGGAAAAAACTTGTATACACCTGACACATGACCTGGTATGTATGCCTGGAATTTGGTGAGAAAGTGGCCACTCAAAGAATCGAGTAGCAGAGCTGTCTCTGTCGCAGTCGTTACTCGGTAAAAAAACACATCCATCAGCCATCTTTGAATAAAGGAACGTCGTTGACTCGCGTGAGTTTATTATAACAAGTGTTGGAAAAAGAAAATAATCACATGCAGCCATGTCTGGACTGTAGGGAGGATGTGGAAGTACTATAGTCCGTCCCAACCTCCGTATTCAGTATACGTCTTATGGGAATTTGTTTCATGGTTGCCAAATCATCCGATCGGCTGTACATTACTATTTCCGGTTAATTATTTGCAATTTCACCCGATCAATTCATAACCTTTATTAACGTTTATTGACGTTGAAGGTGCAAAATTATTGACATTCATATGACATTTTGCTTATTATTTTATTAAAGTAACTAACTTTTAACAGAGTGCATAGCGACTTCGCTGCACGTAAAATTATAGGAAAAATACTACAGATAAAATAGTTATATCTCAATATTTATTAACAATACTATACACATCTATAAACAAATATACATATGAACGATATCTATGCAATGTACAGTGAATATTTGCTTTGATATTGGGAAGAAGTGCAATTTATTAAATTAAAAAGAAGATGATCCTTATATATATACAAATAATAGTTTCACTTTTGTAACAAAAAGAACTGGAGTCATAGAAATACGTATATGTATAATACAATAATATTTAAGAAAGGAATAGCAATTACACACATATATCTATGTCTTACGTTAATTTTTCTAGTCAGTCGAAGAATCACTTTGATCTTCAGATGATGACGAATATCTTACGTGAATAATAAATTTTCGATGTCGTCTTGCAAATTATCCACTATCCACATTTCCTTTCAATATTGTTTACATGTTTGATGTAGTTTTGCCAATTATTAGTTGTTACAGTGCTATACGCTCGTCGAATTAATTGCTCCATATCTTTTACCTTAAATGTGGTATTATTCATTTCTTACGTAGTTTTTAAGTTGTGCCCATACCATTTCAATGGGATTTAACTCGCAATGGTAAGGTGGTAATCGAAGAACTTCATGACCTTTTCTTTTGCAAATTCGTCAATCCTACTTTATCATATTGCGGTTTAATTTGTGACACGCAATACAGTAAGTCCTTTAGCATATCGGTACTGATTTGTATTTGTTTTTCATTGAGCCAATCAATGATCTCGTTTTTCCTCCATGCTGTTGTTGGAATTTTCTCCAATTTTCTGCAGTGGTAGGAAGCATTATCAAGAACAATGACTGACTTCTGTGGTATATTTGAAGTAATTTATTTATAAACCAATCCTCATACGTTTCTGAATCCATCTCATGATGAACATCGGCAGTGTTTTTCTTGCAAAGAAATGTATATTCAGCACCAGGAACAAACCCATTATCACTGCCTGCATGAACTAATGCAAAACGAGGTCCTAGCCCGGTTGGTGATTTCAAACCAGTGCTTAGTCCTTGAATAAGAGCTTGTCGACTACTTTGAATAGCAGTATCTGTCCAAGTTTTATTTACCGTATGTCCTGTATTCACCCATGACTCATCAGTGTATATAATAGTTCGACCTGAAATATAAAATTACAGCCATGTCAAATAGCAAGAGGTAAATTTTACCTTCTTCTCTAAATTTCTTGATCTCTCGCAAGTATTTGTGCCTCCATCTAATAATCTCATCTCGTTCAATGAGTATACTTTTTTCGTCCTACTTTTTTAAATTCTGAAGCCCATATCGTGTAACAATCTATGAAAAGTTGTTCGACTGAAGTTAGGGAGATCATCGTCAGCATTGACAGTAGTAAGAATTGTATTTAAAGTAGGTGGCATATTCTGTATAAAAATCCATGCACTTTACGTCGAATAGCTGCTTGCGTGTTCTCACCATATGTATGCAGTCGATCATTTACTTGTATGCCCTTCCTTTTTTAGGTTTTTTGGACTTGATAATAAACCATTTTGTTGTTCCTGTTTTACATGATATATTGCACGGTCTGAGATGCCCAAAGCTTTACTTGCTTCTCGAACGGCAGCACTCACATTCATTGATTTATTGAAATAATTGAAAACATTTGCAATCATACACTTCTCCTTACGGTTAAATTTGTTCTCTGCGCCGTTTTCTTCCTATAGGCTCCATTAATGTAGTGAAAACTGTAATTACATTTATATTCTGTTATAACATTTATAAAAATAAATAAAAATACCCATATTACCCTGTGCACGCTTGAAAAAGATAGAAGTGTTCTGAAAAGAACAATTTGTACAACTATATAAGCAAATTAACAATTTAACGAAATATTTCAAAACAAGGACGATGACGATTGACAGTTGATGCTAATAGACAGATAGTATACAACTGTTGTCGACGCCGACAGCATATGTAAATAAGTTGCAACATAGCAACCGGTTGTAGAGATAGCGCTAATGACAGCAACCAAGGATAGTAAGAGATAAAAGTTGCTATTCTATCCCATACTGAATACGGAGGTTGGGACGATCTATAGAATACTTTTCTCAGCCAAAAATTTTCTAATCGACAATGAGCTGTTACTGGGGGGATAATCCATGAGCTGTCAATGTCAGGTCGTACACGCAAAATTGTTTTCCACGCACGTTTAAGGATATCGCTGTCTGATTATGCAGTACGAATTCTTTGTGAACAATTCCACGAGAATCAAAAAAGAGGACAAGTATCAAAATAATGCCTCCACGCTTTGGAGGTGAAAGTATCCCTGAAATTTTGACGATTTTCGACTTTTTGTCTTTCTAGAAATTTAGATATTGTAATATATAGTAATAATAATAATAATAGTAATAAATTAAATTTAATCCAAAAAGATACAACTGAATCATAAACATAATAATGGCTCGGTGACACCAGAATGCAAGAACAACAAAATAGGGCGACAATGTAAATCCATGTAGACACTTCAACAAAAAGGATCGTGAAGTAATTCATTGGCATTTCTAATCATATGCGTAAAGGATGCTTTAAGCAGAACATTAGTTTTGCATGACGGGACCTTAAAATTAGGGAAGGACCTGGTATCGTACTGAGGTACCACAAAATTAATTTTGGAGAGAAGGGATCGAGCGTCAATAGCGTGATTAATTAGTTTAAGTAGAAATTGGCTGCTAAATTCCTTCCTTCGATCCGATAACGATACAAAGCCGTGTCTCCTCAGCAGACCAGCATAATCAACATCGCGTCCAGGGTAAGTGCCATCAATTTTGAAGGACAGGTATTTCAAAAATCGTTTTTGCACTCTTTCATGTAGTACTTGCAGATGGAGATAGTGAGGATATCAAATTATGGAGGCATACTCCAACCCAGTGTGGACAAGCGAATAGTATAATGCTTTTAGCGAGGCAGGATTATTGAATGATCTGCAGGATCGTATGAGAAATCCTAAGGATATCATCGCAGAATTTCGTATGGATAATATGTGGTCTGCAAACGACAAATTTGCATCAAACTGCACGCCCAGGTCCATCACAGACGAGGAACAATAGCCTGACTCACAGCATAGTGAAAATTGTAGAGTCTATGACATCTAGAGTAGCTTACAACAGCACACTTATCCAGATTCAAATGAATTCCATTCTGTGTACAAGTCTCTTAAATATAAGTACCAACCTGGAATAAGTTTTCGTGAACTCGTTAGTTAAATGTGCCTCTATTCTCCTTGAATATGCATGTATAAGTTAGGTCTACAGGCCAGTAAGGCCTAAAACCTGCTTTGTTAGTCACGTGAGCGTTTTGTTTCATTATTCTTTAAAAACTAATTCATAACATTCAGTACAACTTCTGATTAACAATATTTTGCTAATAGGATGTTGAAGAGGAAGTTGACACGTGGTGTTAAAATATTAACATGTAAAATCTTTGCGCAATCGTCAACCATCTATATGATACATGCAAACTGATTATAAAGAAAAAAAGTGCATTCATCATTTGAATTTAAGGAATATTTAATTCAGGTTGGTCTTATTTGTTAAATTTAGTTCCTTGTAGGTTAAAGCATTCGATTTAGTTTAAAACTTTTAATAAGCAGTAACTATTATACAACTAACGACCAAACCCGGGAACTTTCCTAAATACAAGTCATTAACATTTAGTATTCCCAAAGCGACTACCTAACAAAGTAATTTCTTACATTTTACTTGAAAGATGGAAAGGACAAGAAGGACAACTGCGGCTAATAGCAGCAGGGTGAAAACTCGATTAAAATTTAATATGATGAACGTACATTGTTTACATAAGTTCAACTTCGCCATATTGTTGCAGCTGAAAGGGTACTTTGCAAGTTCCAATCCCACGAGGTTTCCTTCTCCAAGTTTACCTGACGATGAACTTCCGCCAAGAATAAGGCGTTAAATTTAGACTTCCGAGGCGTGGGGGGGAGGATCGTACGCCTTAATGGCATAGCGATAGAAATGGTATAAATCTAAACAAGGTGAATATTTAAAGAGGCTGAAACCGGCGCGATTCCCTTCCACTTTAGGGCTTACGCTCTGAATACACATCGATTTTCTTATTTTATCTAGGAGATGGGATGGCATACTTCGAGCGTAGACAAATTGCCGGTGTATTTTCTCCTATTTTGCCGATACCGTTTCCTTCTTTTTTTTCTTCGCGCGTTCCGGAGGAAAATGTTCCGTTTCGTTTTGCGAGAATTGATCAAATATACGAACACATACAGAATTCTTGTCTATTACTTTCCGACACTGCTTCGCTGTAATTTTGGGTAGGTACGGGTTTGTATTTGATTTTGGAGATGGAAACGTTACAAGCGATATCTATATACGCTTTGCAATTGATCTCAAGCATATACAGGGTGATCAAGAATCGCATGTTAGCAACAAGAAACATATAATTTTCTATATCGTGGTAATTTTAATTCGATTTTTTTTATTGTACCAATAGTGTTTGTATTATAATACAATGTTGATAGTATACATTTATAAGCAATAAGATTTATTTACATTGTATTAAACTTTATGATGGCAATAAAGCAATAATGCGTTATGAAATACAATCTGGGAGAGGTACTCAATTATTCACCTGTCTTACACTAATTGGAGTGCAAATAATTGGATAAATGTGTTATGGACGAACGAATCGAATTATTCGGAAGTAAATGTCACGTTTGTTCATAGCCGCCCTGGAGAAAGAGCTTACTTTACAGACAAATCTTCTGAAGGAGTCTTATCCTTAACGTAGTGGCCGCCACAGAGCCCTGATTGTAATCTCATTGAGCTCTTGTGGGATCACTTGGATCGTGAGGTCCGGAAAAAGTCCCCGAATAGCAAAGGGAGCATTCTGCTCTGCAGGAAGTGTGGAATGCTATAGACGAGTTGTATTTAGAGTGATTAGTTCTAAGGATGCGGCGTATCTGTCAGGCAATTATTAAAGCAAAAGGAAGTTACTTTGAAGAAACATTATAACAGTATGTATTTTATTAGAATCTACTACTTTGTCAATGAAACATTTTAAGATGAGTAAAATTTATTTCGTTGATAAACTACCTGTCTAGTTGATTTTGCTATCAAACTTGTGAAATGTAGTGCATGAACTAAGAGGATAGGTGTGTCTATTCATGGAAGAAAATCACTAAAAAAAAATAAAACAATGGAAAATTACCTAGGTGAAGGTAGCAATAGGTTTCAGCAATACAAAAACAAATATGCATTCGCCATCTTTAATTCCAGATTTTTATTAATTGTATTATTCTACATGCCGCAGGGAACTCGTAGGGCGACCTTTGAAATATCTTTTAACAATTTTTTATAAACAATTAAAGGTGCGCAGCTCATTGGCTAGTACTAGTGATAAAGAATCACTTATTTCTGGAGTGTTTGTCACCTTCCGTTTGCAATTTAATCGTATTTCTGCAAATGTCAGAGGAAATCTGCTGAGAAAGTTTTGAAATGTAAACATTTTTATAAGAAATTTGTATAAACAGTTGAATTTGGATATTTCAATCATTTTCGCAACGAGATTAGATTCATGAAAGTAGAATTATTTCAGAAACTACGCTGCATCAAATGTCGCATGCTAAACTTGATGAAGCAATACAGACTGTTCAGAAAAAAATGTTAAACTTCTTATGCGGAAAATATCATTTTCTCTACATTTTCAAATAACAACCTAATCTTATTTCGGTTTCATTGAAGAAAACTATCCAAACCATCCAAAGCCCACTACAAGTTTTTCAAACGCTTTACTAAAAAATTCCACATGTAAGCGTAGTTAGCTGCATTTTTTCATTAATTACAACTGGTTTTTGTTGTTTCGATAAGAATCATTCAAACCAAATGCAATCTCTAAAAATAAGTGTTTAATATATTTCCGGTAGGTTCTGAGCGATTTTGATGTTGTTTTAGGTTTTTAGATTTTCAATAAAACAATGTAAACAAAATACGAAATAATAAACATTTTCTAATGACAAGTAAGTTGATATTCCTTTGTTTTTGTTTGTTTATGTTATCATTTATGACTTCATCAATTTCAAAAAGTAAAATTTTCAGATAGTATCCAAGTGAGATTGATATTTACACAAATTGGCATTTTTTTTCTGATCAGTCCGCATTATTTGATAAAGTTTATCATACACCATTTAATCTAGCATTCCGAAATAATTATCTAAATAATTACGGAAAAAAATTAATTTGCACCTAAGTGCATATTTTAGATATGCAGAACTTGTAATCTGCACCTATATTTTCTTTAAAGAGAAAATTAAATAAATCAATCTAAAACTACTACCTGCCGCATTTCAAAACGCAGCTCTTATTCACAGGTATAGCAGTAAACTCCACTCACACAAATTAATTAATTATGCGGAACGCAGCGTTTCGAGAGCACGTGGGCTCTCATTGTCAACCGTGTTACCGACTGACAATGAGACCCCACGTGCTCTCGAAACGCTGCGTTCCGCATAATTAATTAATTTGTGTGAGTGGAGTTTACTGCTATACCTGTGAATTGTACATCCGCACAGTCCTTGCAATCGTCATTTGCAACTCTAATTTTTTTTATATTTTTCTAATCCAGACTCGTAGTGGTACATCCTGTAGATAAAGAATAATTTATTTTTGTGGTATCAGCCATGCTTTATTTGTGATTTTTACACATTATTCTAATCCCTATGTTAGAGGGAATCGTTTGGAAAATTCTGAAGCCTAAGCTTAAAACAATTTTCATAGACGATTAAAAATGGGTACTTTAGTCTCTAATGTAATAGTTGAAGAATTATTTATTTCTGTAGTGGTCGCGACCTTTTATTTGAGATTTTTGTACACTATGCTATTATAAGTATCAGAGGAAACGCGTTGGAAAAGTTTAAGAACGTAAACGTTGTAACAATTAAAGTTATGTAGCGAATAAAGATTATTAACATTTTGTTCCTTTTCGATAGGTAGTCTTAAATTTATGGGCGATAGTGTACATTTGCCGGAATACTCCTAAAAGTATTTCTGGGAAATATAACATTCTATGCTGTCGCGATTTAGTTTAACATTTGTTGCAGCTAAGAATATGAATTTCATGCTAATTAACCTATATTCAGACCTGGACTGTGGTGACAAATTTATGTGTCTAAACAGAACAGTGATAGAATTGAACTTATTAAATAACCCTTTTAAGATTTGGAATGAGTGTAATCGAGATGTACATGCATCTGAATGTTGGTTGACATTCTACAGCAATACATATAGTGTACCAATCTAACAGTTTTTTTTTCAAACACACAATTCCTATTCTGAAGCATATGTAAAGATAATTCCAACGAATTACTATTGGTCGTGAATCTCGCATACTACAGATTGCTAGTGGCGATCAGTAGCGTGGATACAATGATTCTCGCTACAAACAAAAGAGTGTCAAACAGTGAACGTCGATCTTCAACAACTATAGGCTGAATATCTCGATATTATTCGCAACATCTGTTCGGACATCATAATAACTACTACGTAGACCATAAAACTATTAATAAATCAATTGTTTCTGGGAAATTCTCAGTCGATTCTGTTCGTGGCGAACAACCGAATCGATATTTCCGCTATTTTAAGTTAACGCGACCGCATTCTTCGATGCTGGAGGCCGTCGTGATGGTTGTCGAATCGTCGGCAGCGATTAATTACAGGAACGCGTTCGTGAAAATCAAATCTTAATTGTTCGCCGAGCCTCTGGCCCGAGTGCTCTTTCCGTACAGAAAAACAGCTCGATTTATATTTAAATGGTCATTATCCGGAGGACATGGAGTTTATAGCCTTGCACCATCGCATAATGTAAAGATAATCGTTGGTAGTTCTCGTTTTTTTGTTGTTTTTGATTTAATGATAGCTTTCAATGTATTTAGATAAAATATTTAGGTGATTTTACGCGTTGTCTATGTTTAAATATTTAATTTGTATACATAAGCCAATGAATATAATTGCAGATATAATGGTTGTTTGACAATTACCAATTTTGATACAATTTTCTACTATATTTTACAGCATGTCCTTAAAACGAAATGCTTCAACCCGGAAATTGGAAAAAAAAACGAAACTAGGGTGCATAGTCCACTCTAGAGTATGTCTAGAACTATTTTTTTTATCAGCGACAACAAGCAGAGCAAATTACTGAAGGAAGAGAAAAATCAAAATTTCGACGTACAAATGGGAGGTTTCGTAGATGGAAAAACTGAAACCATACAAGAAAATTCAAAATAAGGAAAAAGGCGCTGATATAATTAGAGGAAATGAGTAGGTTAAAGAACTACGTCCAGATTTATTAGAAAATTTCAATTCTGCTCCTATCTATAAATGATGGAACTGCTCTATATTATCGGACAATACCAGATCCAACGTTATGTTTTCGAGGAGACAAAGCTGTCGGAGGAAAAATTCGGAGAAATAGGCCAACACTCCTTTACTGTTCAAATTCTGACAGCAGTCACAAGTTACCATCATATCGTATTGATGAATTGAAGAATTCCAGATGTTGGAAATATGTAAACACTGCACTAGTGAAGTACACTTCAAACAGAAATGGTTAAATGATATTTTTTTATCCGAAGAGCAGTTTATGGATTTTAACAAGCAGATGGTGAAAATGAAAATAAATGCTATTTAGTTTGTGGATAATTGCACAGTCCAAAAATCGGCGGTCTGATTGAAGAACATCTCACTACTATTAATCAGATATTACCGAAAAGAACTGTTAACAAAATTTATTGTGAGTATCGATGATAACTCGTCATCTTCAGTAATCGTCGGTCAAATGTCGATCAGGATACCCGTTGTTTCAACAATACTTACGTTGAGTAAGCTAATGTATCTGAGCACTTTAAAAGAAGTTGTTTCCTTAAATTCAAGTTTAGTGCCTGCGTGACCAGCAAAAAAGTGCTTCGATTAGAAAGAGATATGAAGAAGGAAGACTTCTGCAGATATGCTGAATTAGATAATTATGTGGTGGTTTTTGGGGATATCGACGATGAAGAGTAAATCAGCACTGGCGAAGTTAATGCAGATGAAGATGAAAATGCTAAACAGACCCCAACATCCCTCAAGATATGGTCAGCATGTAATGTCGTCCAACGGCTGCTTGAGAATAAATCGGAAAGCGATTGCACTCCTTTTTATAAGTTGAAACCTGAAGTAGTAACTGAATCACTATGTATATATATAGATTTATTATACAGTATTGAATAAAAGTTTTTACTTTTTATTGTATTTATTATTACAATACAAATGTAGGGGGAAGAATTAAATACAAACGCACTCAGAAAGATACACGGTCTAAACGTCAATCAGTTCTTGTAATAATATGGCAGCCGGCAATATACCTAATATTGCTAGCGTAATTTATGCCAAAAACTGACCAACAGCTAGCCTACTTTTTGGCGCTTTAATTTAATAACACGAGGTGTGTTGTTAAATTAAAAAATCAGGTATAATAGTTAATAAAATTCTTATTAAGTATTTGTGGTGTTTTCTTCTGAGTGCTAAAAGTGTTTCAAAATCCATTATACATAATTTAATTTCCGATTTTAATTAAATGATTTAAATTCTTTCAACCCTGCATAGAGGGTATTTTCTATACACACCTCCACTAACCTAATCCTTCATACAGAATCCTATCCAGTGCGAATAAGAATTTCGCGATATAATTAATCAATGGTTTTGTTATGACCAACGTAAATGCCAACAGGCTTTTTTACTTTCTATTAAGTTTGCTACAACAGAAATCAATTAATTATACCATTGTTGTCTTCATACTTTTCACTGCCGAAAGCATGGATAAATATTGGCCATAAATGTTTTAGAAAATGTGCGGTGGTAGCGCAGTTTTCATAGACATATGTATATAAAATCTTCCTTATGAATTACATTCGCATAACAAACTGATACCATCGGTTCTCTTTTTTTATTATCGCACAGATAATACATAAAATTGTGGGTGTATATTTAATGCATGATATCGGGAACCTTGCGGCGTTGGCGCCTGACGTGGCGGTTTCGTGTCGATATCTCATAAATAAGCAAACATCGTGAGACACAGCCTACCCTACTCCGGCCCGTAATGCGGTAGAATTCGAGGCAACAAAGGATACGGGACCGTGTTCGCTTTCAGGAAGCTCTATTCTTCCCACCCCGTTAATGTTTCATAAGCTCGTTTAGCTCCGCGGACTCGGTAATCGCGCGCGCGCCTTAAAATAGTCTTTTTCTCGCTGAAATTTACACAAATATATACGACAAGCGCGTGCCGTAATGTCACCACGCAACGAGATCAAAATAAAACACGTTCGCCTAATGTATTCTAAATCGGAAAGTCAAAGGAAGCTTTATATATAACTGGAGGTTCTAGAGCAAATAAATCGTTATATGCAGGAACGCGTAGTTGGTCTAATTAATTAACAAATTTGAATAAAAAGAACATTTCTTCCTGGAGTCTGGCGTCAATTTTATTGGTTAATTTCTCTTTATATCACGTGAGCAAGTTTAACCCTTTCACATACAAAGATATGGGAAGAGAAAAAATAACCATTGTAAACAACCGTAGAGTACTATTAAAATCGGAAGAAACTTGCGCTGTTTTCATATACATTTGGTATTACTACACGCAAATAAAAAAGTATTTAATATTTGCATTATTTCTTCCATATTAAGTACACTAAGGTGACAGAATAGAATAGACACCAGGTAAAGCGGTATAAATATGTAAACAGCTAAATTCTAAGAACGAATTAAGAACTTTCTCTTGTCATTAAGATAGGGGTAGATGTATCGGAAGGAATTCGTCATAGTTTAGTATCGTTACAACTATGCCCCGCTTACAAGGTTCGCGTGATATTAGCACCTTCACCCGCAACCTGAAATAAGTAAATTTTTAAATATTCCGTTGTCCACAGTTAACCGTGTGATTACACAATTTAAACGCAAGGAAAAAACAACAGTGGAGCCGAAACCAGGTCGTGACGGACCTTCTCAAAGAAGTAAAAGGGTGCTTGTACGCGAAGTGTTAAGAGAACCGCGAAAAAGTAAAGCTGAGTTTGAGGCAACTTCACAGAAAAGTCAGCGCATCGTTCTGCGATACCTCCACAGTGTGGGGATATATAAAAGGGTGGCAAAGAAAAAACCTCTCCTTACGGCGTTTCAAAAACGACGCCGAATGGCTTGGCCAATCGAAATGCAAACGAAGCCCGAAGGGTTTTGGCGGCCTGTCATTTTTTCAGACGAAAGCAGATAGTACCAATTCAGTGATAGTGGTCGTACGTGGGTATGGAGAGGTTAGTCACAGTAACTGGACGACAAATTTTTGCATCAGACGGTGAAATACGGCGGTGTGAACATTATGGTGTGGGGCGCGATATGGTATGGTGGAAGATCGCAATTAGTAATCTGCGACGGAAATATAAATGCGGCAAAATATATTCAAATATTAACAGAAGGACTACTACCGATATTCGACAACGCCATTTTATCTAAAGAAGACACCACTTTTATGGAGGATGGAGCACCCTGCCACAAAGCAAACAACAACCACATGGAAAGAGGAACAGGGGATTCGGATTTTACCATGGCCAGGCCAATCACCAGACATGAATCCGATAGCGAATGTTGGCACATAATCCAGACAAATATGGCGAAACGACCCCGAAAACCCAGCAATAAGGAAGAATTCGTGGCAGCTGTTACAGAAGAGTGGTTAAATATTCCAGAAGATACCATTAATCATTTAATAGATTCTATGCCACGACGACTCGCAGCACTTCACGCAAGTAAACGTGGATCGACAAAATATTAGTCTAATTTAAAAATTTTAAAATATTTTGTATATATAACGAGAATAGAATCTTTTTTTTAATTAGTAGGTGTCTATTTTATTCTGTCACCCTAGTGTAGATATGATTTTGCTGCAGAGAACGTAAAACGATTTGCGTGATTAACATTCTTATATTTTTGTTATTGTAGTAAAAGTTCTTATTTTATTTCTATAAAGACTGTCAGCAAAGGGGGCTTAATACAATCTATATTTTCTACTTCCAAAATATTCAGTCAATATAAAACAAAATAACCTTTGGTAGCATTGCCCCTTTCCAATTTTTTAGGATTTTTATGTTATGACAAGTTAAATGCATAACAGTTTTAAGATGATACACATAAAATCGTTGCACATTACAATTATAGAATAGATATGAATGTAAATTATAAAATAAAACTAGTGTGCAAAGTATCAAGGTTAAGTATATATATGTATTTCACATTAACTTGTCTCTGTGTTTAATATTTTTAGAACGGTCTTTATATTTTCATCTCAAGTGGTTCGCGCAGACTGCGACTTCGATCGTACTCTATATACAATGGGGACTTGCGAATCCGAATTAATTAAAGCATGAATGATTTGGATCATCGAAAAATTCGGATTGCTGAGTCATTATTAAAATAATATAATATATATATATATATATATATATATAAATTACGTTTTAGACTGTTAAATATTTATTGCATCTGTCAAAATAAAAAATAAATACATATATAAATTTTCAAGAAAAAAAGTACGTTACTACATAATGCATAAGTTGTAATTCAGTATCATAACATCTTAAAGCAACACTAATAAGAAAAAAGTTTGTAAAACATATATGTGTATATGTACACAGGTAAATAATTTAGTTAAAAAAGTCTGCAATTTTTGCTTGCCGACATTTCAATTGCTTAGCTTCCATTGCTCGTTCTCACATCAGCCTAAGTATGTGCAGTGTTCCTAATTCGGTTTCATTTTCTTCAGCCTATTTTATATAAATGTTAAAACTGCTGATTGCTTCTACATGTTTCATTTTCGGTTCTATAACTGTTTCATCATTTGAAACACTATCATCGCTATGTAGAAGCAAAAGGTCGTCATCTCCATCAGTTCATTCGTCGAATTTCGTTATGCTGATGATTATCAGACGAAATTTGTTGGAACAGGTTTCTGATTTCAGTAAGTTTTTGCTGATTCTCTTCAAAAAGTAGGTTTTCCTTCACAACAGTTAATGGAAGATCATCATCTGAGTCATCTTCAGATGATGTTGCCGCGGAAGCATTATCAGTCGAATAAGAGAATGTCTTTTTCCAGCACTTCAATTATTCATTATCAATTATTGCATTAATTGACACGTTCCCCAAGAGTGAAAGAGATGAAAGATTGCATCCTTCAAATTAATATTTGTAAGGGCGTTTGAAATATCATCCTCGAAAGCCAGATTGTGGACAAAAATACTTGTAGAAACCAACTCCATTGGTTGAAGTAACGGGGTGCAATTAGGCGGCGAAAACATTGTTACAATTTCACCATCACCGCTTCTCAATTGCGCCTCTGAAGCGCGACTGGGAGCATTGTCGATTAATAACAGCACCTTTCCATTAAGATTGTTCTTTTTTAATATTTATACTTATTTCACAAAACATGTATGAAACCATTCACCAAATAATGCGGATATCATGCATGCATTCTTTGTTGAATGGTACTCAACTGGAATATTAGCGTTTTTAAAAGCTCTAGGATTTTTAGCTTTGCCAATAACCGTCTATGAGTACCATCGCCATTGGCACAAGCGAGAAAAGTTAATCTCTCTCTTTGGAGTTTTTTCGCACTGGTGTTGAGGTTTCTTTGACATGTACTAATGTATGATCTGGTAGTAGTTTCCAAAATAGTGCTGATTCGTCAGCATTGTATATCTGGTTAGGTAATAGCTTAAGCTCGTTCATTTTTTCCATCACTTTTTTTAGAAAAAGCTGAACCACTGTGGGATCGCTTAGTCTGAGAATTCCGTGCCTTTCTTTAAATCGGTTAAGGCATACCTTACTTGCAATAAACTTGTTATTATTGTAATGTTTGGTATAGATCTGTGTAGCCTTTTCCGTTAGAACAGCGGTGATCACGTTCAACGTGTCTTTCTCTTTGTGACAAGAACCATTTATAAAGTTCTGTTTTCATTAGGGGGTAATCTGAATTACTCAAGAGTTTTTTCACATTTTGGTGTCGAAATACAATGCTCAATGTACCCATGCGAAGTTTAATCGCAATAATAACTTGAATCTGTTAATTAACAAATAAACTACACACCCCATCATTTTATTCTTATTGCTTTTCATGTTCGAAATTGTTGCCGCACCAACGCGATACTTTAGAGCCAACGACTTTTCACGTACGCCACTGTTTAATTACTTTAAAATTACCTGTTTTTCGCTAAGCGTTAACGTTTTATGCGCTTGTTTAGCCGTCATAATACATGGGTTAAACTATTCCAGTGATCTGTCGACGTATGCAGCTTCTGTAAGAACAAACCAACGAATATACGACACCGACTGCGACCAATTGTATGGTTGAGATTCGGATTACCGGACCCTTAAGCGATTTGGAACAAGGTACCCAATGTTAAAGGGCAATTTTTCAATTTTATTCGAATTACAAGGCAATTCGGATTTCTAAGGATTCGGATTAGCGAGTCCTCTGTATACATATATATACAAAAACAAAACAAAGAAGACAGACACGAAGTGGTGAGAAGAATTACGAAGCAGCTGAATATCAAAATAGATCATATGAAAAGCCCGCCGCCAGAAAAAAAAAATGGAAAATTGAAACTAGTCCAATTATAATTGAATTGAACACAAAAAGATATAAAGGCAGAGATACCTAAGGCTAGAAAATCCATGGAAAAAAAGAAAAATCGCGAACCACCCGACACGGCAGGAAAATATCGGAGGAGATGAAAAATTACGACAATTTAGGACGTTTGAAATTAAAAATTCTCACGATGCACCGGCGGTCTGTAGGAAATTTGATTTATTAATCTTTCCGCGATTCGGTTTCACGTGCGAGAGGCGCTGCGGCGGCCGTCATTTTCACGCGTTGCTCAACCGCGACGAGCCGGTTTGCGAAGGCAGTGGGAACGGAGGACAAAAATTTAGAGCGTCCTCTATACTGGCAGGCATAAATTATGAAAAACGAGATAAATTTCTTAACGCTCGGTTGTATCCTTGACACTGTACTAGCGACGTGTCATCGTCAATGTAGTGGTGGTGATCGTATATAGATGAAGGATGCCTTTTAGGATGCTCCAAATTTTTTAACTTTTTAAATGTCGAGGTTCTATTCCTCCCAATTTTATTACTATTTGTATATAAATAGTTTTAATGTTATATTTAAGACGAAGTTGTATAATAAATAATATATTGTAATTACACTGTATTTGTATTATCATTAGTAAACAATAGCTTTCAGAGTTCTTCATTCACTGTATTTGTTTATTTGCTTTACAAACCTAACCAACAAATTTAAATACGTGTGTATCTGTCAATTTTCTCACCGTTACATTTCAATTTTTGTAATTATATCTAGAAATTGACTCTGTAATTTGCTTAGAAAAGTACCAACCAATATATACCAGCCAGTGCTTGCAGTTTTATTGTTGCCGTTTGTTAGCAAAACTAAGTCATTAGTAATAATATTCTCTGTTGAGTTATTAAATCTCTGGTTGATTCCATTACAGTTGAGTTGTTAGCTATTAAAATACAGAAACAATTGCTTTTTCCATAAAATAGATTCAGCACCGACGTTAAAACCTGCGTATTACTGGATAACTAAATTCGAAGGTGACTAAACAGAATTGGACCGTGTCATAATGAGAGGCAGAAGATTTTCGTCTCTAGTGCGGTCAAGACGCCGAGTCACCGTAACCTTCTCCCAAAGTGGTTTGGCCTCTAGCGTGGTTTACACGTCGAGTTACTACACTTTGGTTTTCCCTATTTCTCCCGAAGAAGTCTCCTACGACGGAGGCGAAACATCGAGATCCCACCTTTCTCTTTAGTTATTTCTCTTTCTTTTTTCTCTCGTTCTTCCCCCCTCCTTTTTTCTGTCTCTCTTTCCTTCTCTTACTCTTTTCACCTTTCTTTATATTTCACGCCCCCCTTTTTCATTCTTCTTTCTTTTTATCTCTTTTTCTTCTTTCTCCTCTTACTCTTATTTCTTTTTATATATATCATGACACAGTCCAATTCCGGAAGTACTTCGTTTATTACTAAATCTGGCCGTGGAAGCCTACGTATTCATTTCAAATGTGACTGTTTAAACACTAATCTAGACCCTAATTTATCATTCGATTAGGCTCTAGATTGGGCATACGGGCACAAATACAGAAGTAATCGACAAAAATGCATTGTCCTATCTTGGAAAATCATAAAGTGAAAATACATAATATTGCCGAGTGGATATCTCATAATATTTTATATAAATGTTTTCGCATAAAAAAATTATTTACTGACAGTTGATTAAAAGTACACTACGGTATTGTTCTTAGTAATGTTTCAGCGTCAATTCTGTGCGTACAATGTATAAATGCGTAAATGTAGATACGAACACATTAGTTGGACAACATGAGAACTGGAGCAAATGGGTGAAAGTGTTAAATATCAAATTCCTCTTGTATTACAGAAAGGAATGTACTTCGCTACGATTCGGATATGATGTTTTTTACTCAGTACTGATCAGAATATTTTTTTACTAAGCGAGAACCAAAATTGTACAAAGAGGCAATGAAATCAATAAAAATGCAAGCGGGCGTTGGAAAAGTATGTTTATACCACCAATTTTTTACAAATCAACGAAAATCTCGTAGAACTGATTATTAGGATGTACACAGATTGTTGAGAGAAAATATTAAAAGCCTAAGGGTTACGAGTACTCACTTAAAATCCGTCTAGGATTCCTCAAGCAAAAATCTACGTCTAAATGCATATATAAATCAAAAGATATCTAAGATATATCGACCCGACGTGGAGGTCTGGGAAATAAGATGTATATATTGCTCATTATTTTAGAAACCTATTACAACAACTAAAGCAAGAAATTAAGGTTAACAAGTCTACAATTAATACTCACATACAAAAGGAACGTTGTTATAACAGATAAGTCAACCATTATTGCTACAAACACTAGCGCTATTTGCGGAACTAATAATATATATTTACGTTTTTTTTATTAGATTATTTGTACCCCTTTGATATACTATTGATCAAAAATATTTGTTTTGCATGCGCTTAAGAAGCACTAAATTAGTATACTGCGGTATTTATTAATGATACTTAATTCAGCTGAAATTCTTTTCAGGAATAGAAGAGGCCAACAGCAACACTAATAAAGACTGTAACAAAAATATTTTAATTTTATATTTGCTTAATAAATAGGATATCGATTGAGGGAAATGGGAGTGACCCCCCTGGAATTTTTAATATTGTTTTCTGCTTAAATATAACGATGTATTGAAAACCATTCCTTCCATGGCTATAACCCTACTGCCAATAGCACATTTATTGCTTTATTGGCTTCATAGAATTATTAAGTACAAAGCGTTACTGGTCATACGAATTTATATGGAGGCATCTTTCATTCAACACCTTTATAAGGATACCATTTGAATCTCTATTTAGTCGTTTTTTAACATAAGCAAGTGCTTTATCGTTTCTAGGTATATGTTACATTGTCGATTTTCAAGAGTCTCTTTGGTATTTGATGTATGCACCAGCTTCATAGACTATATTTAGTAGTTTCATTTAGAGCGAGGGAAGCTCTTGGTTTCTTACACAAAGTAACGAAATACATATGTCACGAGTACAGAGATAATTGAAATATTATACAATATGAGGAAGAATACGCATAAATTCGATATATCACAAATTATTGGGTTTTTGGATCAACCCCAGAAATCAATCAATTTTTGTATTTATTTTCAAACATTTCGACGTGACATTAACAAATACCATAAATAAACAAAACTTAAAACAAAAGAGCAAAGATGTCAATACAAAAATATAAAGTTTTCAATTTTATTACACTGAAATAAGAATTACATTTTTGTACGAAAAGAAGAAAAATGTCTTCAACACTACGAGGCACCGTACCTCGTCCATTTATTTAAAATTGTCTCTTTCTTTTGAATATATTTGAAATAAAATAAGGGAAGCTTTGTTCAAGCAATTGGGAATGTATAGACCATTTGGACCATCGTAACTTTCAAGATAGGCTAACGATAATGTGCATAATATACATACATACATATATTAATAAGAGATGTTGGGGCATTTTAATAAATCGTTTAACATAGGTATATGATGGCACGTCTTGCAGTAAGAGACTAAGATATATTTCAATCATGGCAGAGACATAGAATCAGAATTTCTTTTTTAACCACTACACCGGTCATTAAAACTTTCCTTGTTAATCATTGAGAGTTAAATAAAGACAATAAATGAAACGCACACATAATTAATTGCTCCCATTTTCAGGAAAGTAAGATTATTTTTTTCAGATCTGGCGACAATTGTAACTAGAAAGAACAAAATTGAGACAGTTGCCATAAACCTTCCGTGAGGTCGAATAGCAGCAAACATGTAGAGATAGGGATGTTTCTGCAACTAGCTATCATCACACAGGCATTACGTTGGTTGCGATGACTTCAGTAGGTTTCTAGGCTCAGATATATACGAATCTTTGCGTTCAGAATGATCAGTATTGCGGAATAATTGCATGTTCAGTGCGGAATAGCAACAGTTTGCTGTTTGTAGATCGTGTAAATAAATTTATCGGGCAATACCTAGGTCTAAGATGGTGCAAAGATAATTGGTTTAATGGGTAATATGCCGTTTGTTGGCCGGAATAAAATGGGTTCTTTTGCATGTGTAAACAGTCTTTTAGATACGTAAACAGTGAAAAACAGATAAACAAAATAGCGTCACTGGTGTAAAGAATCCAGGTTTTGCCAAAGTGAGATGAATTAACAGTTACAGTCCAGTTAACTCAATTAAACGACCATTCTAACAGCGTAAATATTACATCGCTATATGTTGAATAGATCATTTTTTTTAAATAAAAATAATTTCTGCAAATAATGTATTGGCTTACGCAATGTTGCAGAGGTTTAGTCTAACTGAGTCAGATTACTAATATTTGTTTCATGAGTAATTGTTTAGTAGAACTGTAACAAAATATATTGTTTATTACCAATTATTTATTGCGGAATTTATTGTACGTCTACGGTATTTGTCGCAGTTTGTGCGATCTATTTATAACTAAATGTTACATATTTCTGGTTAATTCTAATTTTTTCCTAATTCCTTTGCAACATTGTAAATGTACATTATAAATATGCTAACAAAAGTTTACGTTTTTACACTATTTTTATTAGTAAATTGGTGGCTATTAAAATTTATAATTGCATACGATATCTCATAGCTAATTGAAGTAGATCAGTCTTTAACATCACCGTGCATATCTACTACCAATTATTCCTAAAGAACGCCCTTGGTAATTTAAGATAATCGGTCGTAGTGTCGACAAAGGCACATTTTCTTGGGCTCCTTCTCGCCAGGAAGTAGACAAGCGAAATCAGATAATTTGCAATACGGCGAAGGCGGCTTCGGTACGGAAACTTTAAAAATAGACGCGACAAACGATGAAGTGCCTCTCCTACCCGTGAACTTTGACATAAAAAACTTAACGTCCTTCATTCTTCAGCGATTAAAGCGTTATCTACACGGGACTCATTAACTTCCTCTCTGTCCGCTATCAAGAGTTGAGTGTGTGCGGATCGAGATCAGCGATTAAATTTATAGGTTAGGCTACGTTAGGCGATACGAACGGATAACGTGTCGAGAACATGCAACCCTTAAATCTTGCGCGCAATAAATAGATCAAATACTTCGACATTTAGGTCAAGCGAAGTTGAAAGGTAATTGAAAAACCTGTCTAGATACACGATCCAAACACATTACGTGAATTATAGATTCATGGCAGTGACCTAATTTTTATTACTAACATAAGGTATCAGAAATCCATTTTACACCCAGAGGGACTAGCTTAGACTTATACTTTATAAGCAAATATTGTACTTGCAGTAATTCTAACAATTATGCAAATAACTACCAACCAAACAAATTTAAGTAAATGGCTATTAAATAAGTGATACTTCAAACACCTCGCGTCATGGGAATATACACTACTGCTCATAAGTTTAAGAACATCTCTCGAAAAAAAAGGAAAATGTTAAAAGATAATATTCTAGCAAGATAGCTGTGGTTTTAAAATATAGTGTAGTAATATTTCTAAAAATTATCATATTTTTTTGGAATGTGAATTCTAAGAAATTTTAATTAAAGCGTCCACTTGTCTGAATTAATTTAGTATATGTATTTCTGTAAATAGCACGTAAACATATGCTTACATGTAGTTCTACGAAGCATTTCTTACATCTCTTGACAATATAAATTGTACATTTTCATAATACTACACGCGAGTGTAAGTGTTTATTGGATTTCTATTGTGTTCGAGGTTGGCCGTACTTTGATCAATATTATCATTATTTTTCGATTTGTATGATTCAAACCAACGGATATTAACGAATAAGGTATTCGTGCAAATGATGATAAAAGACATCTTGTAAGCTTTACATAAGTTTGACGATGAATAATGACAAAGATGTTCATGAGCAAATGATGACAATGGATGATAACACTAGTGCATACAGATTTTGCTACAGGGGCAATTCTCACTGATTATTATACAATTTTGCTGAACTGATTTGTTACCCACCGTTTTTTATAGTTGCATGTTTTTGGAAAATTAGTATATTCCATGCATTTTTACTTATCCAATAGCATATTAGCCAAGATCAGGGGTCTGCAAACTTTCCAGAATTAGGGCCAAGCTTTACTAAAAATTGGACGCACGTTTCGAGTGCTAAGCTATCATCTTCGGCAGTAATACTGACTTTACTGCTGAAGACGATAGCTTAGCTTGTTGAAACCTGCGTCCAGCTTTTAGCAAAATGTTGCGTTTAGGGAGATAGTGAAGTGTTTTAGATATATCCGATTTAGGGGAATAACCGGACAACTTGGGGTTTCGGGTGCTTTATGATGTGCGTATTAAAACTCTAAACTAATTTAGTTTTTGATAACGATTTTGAAATTATTATCTGCATCAAACTTTGACTAACCAAATTTATGTACCATTCAAACTTTGCGCAATTTATTTCTAAAGGTTACAATGTCGCACAACTGCGATAATAGTAGTGACAACCTTTGTTACGTATGTAGTGAAGTGACTTTCAAGCATCAAAAGAAGAAATATAGCCTCACTCACCAAAAAAGTTACGAACTATGCTTTGGGTGTAAACCTGGACACCATTAACATGTTTCACATGTGTTTTCTGGCTTACTGCCCGGCTGAATGTAGAATCTCGTCACATACGGTTTGCAATCCCAATAATGTGAATAGAGCTAAGATACTACTCTTCAAACTAGCACATTTATACGACAAAAATCTATGGCATATCAAGTAAGTCAAGAGCTGGTGTGAAATATCCAAAGTTTCCTTCACCTAGAAGGCTTGTGCTACAAAATATTTCCATACTATCCTCACCAGATTCGTAGACTCTGAATCCTAAGGAGAATCATTAGATGACTTCGAGTACAAGAAAACAAATAGAAGCTTCATGAAAAACTTCATAAAGGCGATAAACAAAGATAGTGAGGGTTCATTTTACTTAAAACACAAATTTCTGAAAATAAACGAAACTAAAATAAATCAGGGAACTAATGAATGATACCATTTCCGACAATACCCTAGATGAACGAGAGCCACCTGCTTAGCAGTTCTTCAACGTTGCGGTAACAAACTCTATGATTAAAAAAAAACTGAAAACTATAAATAGCTCGTTGATGAACTATTGTCAAATTACAAAAATTTGAGCGCAAATATTTCATATCATCATTAATTTCCTTCTGAATGGAGGAACTGATTAAAATGAAATTTCGCGGTTCCTTTTAAGGAACTCAACCAAAAGTTCTTCTAAACAACGATGAACAAACTGGATGTCGTTTGATCCGTCGGAGAAATTTACATTATTCAATCATTCAGTAGTCCAAATTAGATGTTCACGAGTATCTTATTCTTTTTTTATCAACAGGGGTTTTTACGTGATTGTAGTGTTTACAGTTACTTCTATTGGTTCCCTCAGGTCTCTAGATAAATTTGTCGAAGTTGGGGAATGATGATTCAAATACCTTTGTTCGATCTGCTTTAATGTATATATATTAAATTATATATATTAAATTACACGCAGGTAGACCCTCTCATGAATTTATTAGAAATCTTGGGGTTCATTCTGTCGGTACTGTATTTCTATTTTTAATAGTGCTTTTTAAATTCTTCTAATATAAAGTGCAAAATCCAAAACAATTCTTAATATTACCCAATTTGTGTTTTGTTAAGTAAATTAACAATTTTATTTAAAATCTTAGTTATTTTTAAAGTATTGATGAATACAAGAGAGACACATTGCCCTGCTATCTATGACATGCATAACGCCACTTGGATTTTCCCCTGCACATTCATATTAAGCTGTCCTTCACTTGGTTGGGAAAATCTTTAAACGTAGATTCTCAAATTTTGTACAGCTTTTACCTTAAGTACTTGCATGGTTATGCAAGGTTAATGCCATACCGAGATTTTATTTGAAAGTTTATCATAACAAAGCTGATTGGAGATAATTGCACGATTAAAAATACTCAAAGGAATGGTAATTTGCAATAACTTTGTAATAGTTTGCTCGACAAACAAACATAAAGTATTTGCTTCCCATTTTACACGGAACACATTATTAGAAGATGGAATGGCAAACCTTTTTAAATTCCAACGAAAACTACACGCTTATCGCGTGCGTTATTAAATGGAAGCATTGCAACAATCTCTCTTTCTCAGATAAGTAAAATAGTCCGATAAGAATTTATAGTTGCATTGCTCGAAAATCTGACATTCCCGTTCGAGTAATGGAGAATTCTTGAACTGTAACATTACCAAACGCGAGAATTCGAACCATGCCGTCGATAGTGAGCTAAATGAACGATGTTAACTTTCGTGTTGCGATTAATCAAGTGGAAATGGCTGCAGGGCATAAATAGCAAGAGACATCTAGCTTGTAGTGCTACCAAATTTTCTGTTTGAGTTGACAGCGGTCCAGTGGAATAATGCAGAGACGTGTATGCAATACAATACAGATCTATGTTTAAAATAGATTAAAGTTTATTGTTTAGAGGTATTTAATTTCTCTAATAAATTGAAATGGAACTAGAGATTACATATATGAATTTATTTTCAAATTAGAAAAAGCACGAATATATTTTATATTTAGTATTGGTATATATACATATACGAGGGTCATCTGGAAAGTAAATAACGTTTTAGTTTCACACGAGATCTACAAAAACAAAAGAGAAAGATAGTGTCTTGAAACATAGTGAAATGATCGACAACTGTCCAGCCCATCCAGCTTTTGAAAACCTACCTGCCTTTTTCCTCATTCAGAATTTGAGGTCGACAATGAGGTTCCTTTAACTCAGGGGATATTAAAACACAAAGACTGAGAAGCGGTGGATGAGGAAGACACCCTCAGTTTACATGATTGGGCTATCACAAATGATCTTATGAAAGGGCATTTAAATACTGACACACTTAATGAATTTCAAAAAGTCGAGGATTGTTTGTTAACTTGCGAGTATCCATCGGAAATTAAAATTGGGGCAGCAGTTACAAAAACACCATTTAATGTAAAGTCGGAATCAGAAGCATCTTTGAAACACCAACAGAATTTTATGATTTCCAAAGCATTTTAAGGTAAAATATGGTTTTGTTCAAAAGCAAATTGAAGATTCTTTGTTAAAGAAAAGTGTAACTCAAAAAGGATCACCGACTACTTTAAATGAACATTACATATGTACGAGGTAGGCGCCATAAATTCTCGGTCTGACAGGCTCATACAGGTTCAAGCGTATTCAAACTCCGTCACAGTATGCATGCACGTACGCGCATGCATAGTGCAAGATGGATACCGCGACTTCTTTATGCTTTCCAACGTGAACGTCGAGTCGAATGCGCGCGGTCGTTTTTAAACATGCGTGGAGACGACCCAAAACCGATTTTAGAATGCATTATCACAGGGGATGAAACAGTGATTCTGTTTTACAATCCTCTATCGAAAAGAGAGTCCATGGAATCGCAGCGATCTGATGAACCTCGTTCCAGAAAGGCAAAAGTCGTTCGATCAACGAACAAGGTGATGGCCACAATATTCTGGGATTGTGAGGGCATTTTGCTAATTGACTTTAAAAAGCGCAATACAACTGTGAACAGTACATATTATGCGTCTTTATTACGTAAATTAAGGGACAGTATTCGTGTAAAACGTGAAAAATTGACAAAGGGCGTGCAATTATTGTACAATGCTCCTGTCCATACTGCCGCCATTTCACAAGCTGTCATCCGCGAATGTGGCTTTCAAGAATTGGAACATCCACCATGTAGTCCGGATATGACTCCATGTAATTTTTATTTGTTTTATAGTTAAAAAAAAAACTTAGGGGATGTCATTTTAAAGACGACAGTGAGTGGCAAGCAGCTGTTACAGAACATTTTGACAGAAAAACTGGAGGTTATTTTTACAAGGGTATCGAATTATTAATTAATCACTGTAATAAATATAGAGATTACATTGAAAGATATATATTGTTCAAAGTTTCTTTTTTCTATATCGGGCCGAGAATTTATGGTTCCTACCTCGTATGTGTGAAGTTTATTAGTATATATGTATTCCGTATTAAGAAAATGTATGTTGTTTATACATATTACTTTAAATAAATATACTATTCATGTACATACTATGTTTCATAAAAATATAGCCATAGCACTGATCAAAATCACTTATACCGAGTGTTCGCGTATAACGGACAATGATTTTTTGACACCGCCGTCATCGTTGTAAGCGGATCCGACTGTACTTGTCAAGCAATAAAATTATTCTACCATTTCGGTACTTTTTACCAACCCTATATACATATAGGATTATTTACTCTTTTCACTGTAGATGCTATTGTTAGAACATATAATTAAAAAGAAAAACAAGCTATCTAATGAAATAAAAATAAAAGCTGACCCAATAGGTACCGTACCATAGATATAAAGCTTCTGTGTAGAGATTTGTTTTTAAATTAGCCACGTATTCCTTGGTAATTCGATTGATTTCGCATTAACAGCGAAACTTTTGAATAGCGTAAATGTCAGTGATTCGTCTGGCCTTAATAATTATACTTCAACTCTTCAGTTTAATGTTAACGTAGTTCAATATCGGAGATAGATAATAGTTTACGGCCATAATTTTTCGTTTTATTGTGTCGTAACAATGCAAACTTAACGAAACGAAATTACTAATAAACTAGAAACATAGGCTTTTACGATAGGCGTTCATTTCGGAATAATAAAATATATTTCTTCTCCGCCAATAACGCGTTCCAACCAATATTATCTTTATAGTTTTATGTTTTCGCGAAACCGTAGAGATTTTTTACAGTAACAATCGTTAATAGGGTGATTAAGCAACGCGAACATAAAAGAAAGAAATAGAAGTGACCTTTTATTTCTTTCTTTCTCGCTAGCGACGCCGTTACATTGAAATACGAAAATAAAGTTGTGTTCTAGGAGGTCTATACTCTTCCTGTCGTTATTTTAAGATCACTTATTAACTTGAATGCCTCGTACTTGACATAAATTACTTTTAGATACAAGCTGCTGAATCCAGATATGTATTAGTAAAAGTGGCCCATAGTTTTAGGTTTTTAAGTTCCCCGACATCCCCGTATATACGTTACAATTGCTCTCGGTATAAACTAATTTACCCCGCGTTAGTATAGATTAATGAAGTCTAATCAAATCTATCTACTGTTATTGAACAAAAAGATACAAAACCTCATATTATTAAACTGTAAAAGAAAAACTCCCAAGGCAGGTTTGAGGTGATTAAATCTGTGACTTTTATTAAAAAGAAAAACAACATAAAATTTACAAGTTTCAACACGATAATTCAATTTCCTTTTGTTATTATCAACGTTAAATTTAATTAAATTAGTTTTTGTGATATATTTAATTCATTAAAAATTTCACGGTTCTCGGTAGGATTTGACCCTACAGCTCCTGTTCGCTAGGGCGGTGTGTTGAACCAATTACACCACGCAGAACGTCTGAACAAATCATTATTCAAATATGCTTGCTAAATTTCAAATTTTATATCTAGATGTAATAGCGGCTTCAGATATATCCCTACATTTTTTTTAATTAAAATTAATTAAAAAGTTCGCAAAAAACTAAATTAATTAAATTAAATTGTTTTGTGTGTGGGAAGCTAAAATCAATGATGTATGGACTATATTAAATCGGTTGCCCCAGCATTAGTTTCTTTTAATAATTAGATCTCGAAGGACCAGACAAATACACAAATAAATCAATTGTCACGTTTTAACACCTTTTATTTCTTAATTACTAAATTACACAAACACTTACTTTATATATTTCCTAATGAATGTATCCGCGAAGACTACACGAGTTACGTATTAAACCCAGCTCTAACTATTTTTTTAAAATTCGATGGCTTCTTTTATACGGCCGTAGATAATAAGAAATGATATATTAATTACATTGACGAATTTCCCTTTAAGGTAATTAAGTGGTATGCAATAACACTTAAGCTTCAGAATATTCTTAATCTGCACAGAAACGTTGAAGGTTTGTGTTTATTATCAAGGGTTGATGAGAAAATTATCGCAGTAAAGCAGTAACGGGTATGTTTATAATTGCGCACTATAAATTGAAAAGAAAAAAGAAAAATAAAAAGAAAATAGAAAAAGAAAAAAGACAAAGAAAAAAGAAAGAAAAAAAGGAAAAGTAAAGAGGGAATATGAAAAAGGGGGTGAAAGAAGGAAATGTGAAATAAAGTATAAGAAGGAAGACAGAAAAAGAAAAAGAAAGATGAAAGGAAAGGAAAAGAAAAGAGAAAGGTGGGATTTCGACGGTTCACCTCCGGTCGTAGAAGGCTTTCTCATCCTAATTGTTGAAAAGCACAGGTAAACTAATAACTTTAAATGACAAGACTTTCAGATTTAAAATAAATTACTTGAATACAATTCGTGAAAGTATTGACAAAGGGGGTCACAATACGAGAGCGATCTGTCAACTGTCAACATTTCAGACGTCTATTGCCACTAGTTCTTGTTTAGAGTGTTTTTGTGTAGCAAGTGAGGCGGTTTCGCAAAAATAGATGAAATCAAATTTCATGCAGTGATAAAACACTTTGGGATGGCAGGGAAAACGGCCACGGAAATTCGAAATATTTTGCTAGACGTTCATGGAGGATGTACTCCATCATTTTCGACCATCAGCTTCTGGGTATGCGAGTTCAAATATCGCCGCACGCGCACAAGTGACGAACCACACAGTGGATGCCCAAATACCTAAACCAACGATGAAATAGTCGACAAGATTCATGATGTCGTGTTCGCCGATCGCCGACTAAAGCTGAAAGAGATAGCAGAGACAACAGGCATCTCAGAAGGACGCGTTGGCTATATCCTACATGAAATTTTGAGTATGAAAAAGTTTTCGGTGCGATGGGTACCGCGTTTGCTCACATCGAAGCAAAAACGAAATCGGGTAACCGTTTCGGAGGAGTGTCTGGCCAGGATCCAACGCAATCCAAGGGATGTCTTCGCGCGTTACGTAACTGTGGATGAGACTTGGATCCACCATTACATACCGGAGACCAAGCAACAGTCGAAGCAGTAAACTTTTCCGGGCGAATCGGCTCCGAAGAAAGCAAAGACCGTTCCATCGATCGGAAAGATCACGGCGAGCATTTTTTAGGATTCCTCATCGACTCTCTGCAGAAGGAAAGGACGATCACGGGGCAACACTACAGCGATCTATTGCCGCGATTCCAGCGCTATTGAAGGAGAAACGGCCTCGTTTGCAGCGGGAAAATGTTTTTCCATCACGACAATGCACCGGCTCATTCGTACCACAGCGTCGTGTCCAAATTGAATGAGTTAATACGAATTAGTCTCTCATCCTCCATATTCACCGCACCTGGTCCCAAGCGACTTTTTCATAGTCCCAAACCTGAAAAAATCACTGGGAGGAAAGAGATTTGCCCCAAATGAGGAGGTTATCGCCTCTACAGATGGCTATTTTGCAGACCACGAAACATCCTACTTTTCTGACGGTTTGAAGAGACTGGAGTACCATTTGAAAATGTGTATTAATCTTCGAGGAGACTCCATCGAAAAATAAAAAAGCACACCAATACCGTGTTTTTCTTGTCGATTCCGGAAATATTTCAGGTCGCCCTCGTATCTTTTGGAGATGTTAAATGCGAGCATCATAAGTTTTCATCGTTACATATTTCTATTACACTTACGCAGAATGTCCTCGGAAATAATATTTAAGACAAATTTCACTCTTCTTCTTTCGTGTTTTATACGATCTAAGAAGAGTAAATTTATAATGATAATGGAATGATGGAACGAAGCGATCCATCAAAGTAAACTGTCCAATTACTACAACTCTTATGCATCGAGGATACTACATACAAAGATAAATAACCCTACTCTATCGGTAATCCCATCGGTACCAATCCTCGAACTGACAATATAAGCATTTCTTCTGTGTACTAAGTAAGGATCTGTTCGAGAAGAGACAAGTAGGAATAGTAAGTATATCTACTTTTAAACTATTTAAATGAATGAGAGAGCATTGTGCTGTCTCTTTTTTCTTTTCACCTTTAAAGATTCTCGAACAGTACATATGCTCTAAACCAACAGTAAACCTTTGAGGAAAGTACCAACTATCTGAAATAAATTAAAAAGAAAACATTATATTTATAGTACAGCGGCTTCACTTCAATCCGCTTACAATTTAATTTAATTTTCCGTTCATTAAGTTTCGCTTCGTATTCAGTTCATCAGCTTCAAATTCACTAATCTGAAATCTTTCACTTCTAATTTGTTCAATATTAGCATCTCAACATTCATTTTAATTTCCAATATAAATTTAAACGCTTTAGTTACTAGTTTGTGATCATTTTTGTGTTACATTCCATTAATAAGACAAGCCTTGTAAAGTCTTTAATTAATAAAATAGACGAAAGCAGAAAACTATAAATATCCAACCCGTGATATAGTAGTGTTCATTACAGAATTGAAAGTCATACATGGGAGCCAGTTGGTCTTTTGAATAATTATTACGTAATTCAAGGTATTAAATATTCACATGAATACATAAATTATAAAATCACCGCAACGCATCTCAGAGCAAGTATTAATAATGTGTTAATCATGTCGTGTTAAATTATAGGTTACAATTTTAAAGGGTTCTACATGAATAATGTAACAATTTCACCTGTAGCGGAACGCCTATTTGTAATAATTTCACGAAAATAAATATTTATACAGGTATTCGATGGCATACAAAACAATGTAGGCATCAATTAACTTACAGTGTGCGAGGGAGACATATTACAATAGAAATTTCGACGTCTCATACAATAGGATTAACAAATCATGAAGTTCTTTAGTTTACATTTGGTTTGTGATTAAAATTTTCTAACCAATCAGGTCATTGAGACTGAAGATTATCTGCAGAATATTTTTGTACAACTTGAAAATTAGAAGAATTAATACGTGAAATAAGCACAAATAAAATCAGAATCAATATGTATCCGGTCAAATCGCAATCAAATTCCACAGAACATGACCCAAGAGCCAATACCAACATGATAATGTCAGGCTTTCGCACACGGTATTAAGTTACGAAGCTTAGCGGGATTTATGCACGTGTTATCATAAATTTATTAAAATACACTACGCCTATGCAGTTGCTCAACGGCAGCTACTAGAATGAAAACACGTACTACCTGTTTCAAGATACAGTGCGGAATGCTAGACTTCGGAGTAGCACGAGCACAGCAGGTGGTATGCAATAACACTTAAGCTTCAGAATATTCTTAATCTGCACAGAAACTTTGAAGGTTTGTGTTTATTATCAAGGGTTAATGAGAAAATTATCGCAGTAAATCAGTAACGTGTTTGTTTATAATTGCGCACTATAAATTGAAAAGAAAAAAGAAAAAGAAAAGAAAAAGAAAAAGAAAAGAGAAAAGAGAAAAGAGAAGAGAAAAGAGAAAAGAGAAAAGAGAAAAGAGAAAAGAGAAAAGAGAAAAGAGAAAAGAAAGAAAGAGAAAGAGAAAAGAGAAAGAGAAAAGAGAAAAGAGAAAAGAGAAAAGAGAAAAGAGAAAAGAGAAAAGAGAAAGAGACAATAGAAAAGATAAAAGAGAAAAGAGAAAAGAGAAAAGAGAAAAGAGAAAAGAGAAAAGAGAAAAGAGAAAAGAGAAAAGAGAAAAAAGAAAAAAGAAAAAAGAAAAAAGAAAAAACGGAAAAGAAAAGAGGGAATATGAAAAAGGAGGTGAAAGAAGGAAAGGCGAAATAAAGTATGAGAAGGAAAACAGAAAAATAAAAAGAAAGTTGAAAGGAAAGGAAAAGAAAAAAGAAAGGTGGGATTTCGACGGTTCACCTCCGGTCGTAGAAGGCTTCTTCGGGAGAAAAAATGGAAACCAAAGTGGTACGGTAACTCGTGACCTTCTTCCAAAGTGATTTCGCCTATTAAAAATGTAATTCTGTTCCATGACAATGCCCGGCTACGCGCAGCTGCACTGACCCAAAATAAGTTGGACAACATTAATTGGGAACCACATGTTTGGACCACTCAAAGAAGAACTGAAGGGTCACCGCTTTGACGACGACGAAGGTGTGGAAATGCTCGTGTGCAATTGGTTACAGACGCTACTACATTCATTCTTTGACGTCGGAATTAAAAAACTTCTGATACGGTGGGAAAAATGTGTGAATAAGAAAGGAGATTATATGAAAAAGTAAAATATATCTAATTTTTTTTGCTGTACCAATAAATGTTTTAAAACCAAAGTCCGGTTCATATTTGATTACCCCTCGTAAAATAAGTTACTTAAACTATTCTGTCTTAATCGTTGTGATTTGTTTTCGGCATGCACTGTCATTGCGAAATTTATTTTTTTTTTTACAAACATAAAACCCAATCAAAACTAAATTCCTTTCTTATTCGGTTAGCGTATAAATAATTAGTTATGATTATAAATACGTATCAAGGACATTATATGTAGTTCAGGTATGGATGTAAAAGACTGCATATATCACATTAAAAATTTCAACAATTGTAAGCTACCAAGGGTACGCAAAAAAGTTTCCCGGAACGCTTTCATCTTCGGTTGAGAAATTAATTTTCATCACGTAAAACCGGCAATTAACAAATAAAAGAGAGCGAAACGGAACTTTTCGACTTTTAGTTACGCTCTAATATGTGTCGGTGTGGGTGGCGCTTCGGCCAGCTCGTTCGTGAAAGCGAGAAACTGTTGCGCTTTCCTCAATATTAAATTTAGCGTTAAGCGTGAGGAATAATTCTATAAAAGTTTCATTAAGATGGTATGCGGTTGGTAATGAGTAATAAGCTTTCGCCCCGTTACGCGACGCATTTCGTTAGAGGTATGAAGATCATAATACTTTAGGACAGTCGATGCTGTACAGAGTTAATAAGTTGGGTAGCGATGAGGGTTTACAACATGTTCGTAAGGTAAACGAATTTTTTCTCTTGAAAACTTCATGAAATATGAATGATACAAGTAACCTTAAAGTTCTGAAAAAAATTGAAACTTTGTGGGTTTGTAGGCTGATGCAATATAAGAGCAAAGATAATTATTTTTAGGTGTGCCATTGCTTTTAAGGACTTGACTCCCCTAAATGCAATACCACTCTTAACAATTTACGTCAATATTACCGAAACCACGAGGAATATTAAAAGAAAAATACATCACGCAATTTTTTTATCCGTTTGAAGGGGATAATATGACAGCATCTATAGTTTTAGCCCCCATATTCCTTTCAAAATTACCTGTCACTATAAATTCAACTTGCCCTATTTCCTTTTAATTCAGAGAAAAGAAAACACAACTGTAGGAAGTCCAATATAAAGCCACGACAATCTAAGATAAATTGAAAAATATTCACTAAATTTTTGAAATTTAAAAATTTTGGGTCACGTGGTTTTCAGTTCAAATTAATGGCTTTGCAGGTTATCTAATCTGTGTTCTTTAATAGCAGTAGTACGAGTTATATTTTGGTATGATTATTAATGGTTAATAGCTATGGTAAAACTTCGTTTACAATTGTAAAGGGTGACGCAATGGATGTTGACGGTTCTTGAAACCCCACTGTTCGAATAGAAATAAGGTAAATCCCTATGTAATGCAGTTTAGTAGCAATGGAAACCAGAATCTTTATCAATTTACTTAACCCAAATGTTTTAAATAATTTAATAATGTGTGACGAGGAACATTTCTATATACGAGGTAGGCGCCATCAATTCTCGGCCTGATAAGACTTATACAGATTCAAACTCTATCACGACACGCATGCTCATACGCGAGGTCTACGCTATAAATATGACAGTTCAAAGAGTAGTAGTTTTTAGTAACCAGCGAACCAACATGACTAGCGCATGAAAATGTCTGAAGTAATGAAAATTGAGTACCGCGCGGTCATCAATTTTTTAACAAAAGAAGGGCATATACCTAATCACATAAATCAACGTTTAGACGGCATTTACGGTGATTCTTCTCCTTCGTATTCCACTGTAAAACAGTGGGCAAAATGTTTCTATTTGGGGCATTCTATCTGTTGAATTGTAACGATTTGAGGTATAACACAACGACTTATGGTTTGAGCAAGATGGAGAAACAAGCCATAATGCGCGGATTTGCATGGCCGCTGCATGTTTCCTGAACGATTTACATATCGACATGGCGATTTCAATTGACGGAAGGTTACCGAATTTGACCAGCCACATTTTTTTCTGTATGATTTCTATAGGATTCTATAGGATTTAAAGGCTGGGGCTTTGCCAAATATTCCTCTAACGCAACAAGCTTTAAAAGCCAATATTACTCAAGGAATTAGATCGACAAACCAGGAAATGCTGCAATGAATTGCAGCGAGTTTTCAGTCACAACTTCATGAATGTTAAGAACAGCGTGGTGCTCATTTAGCAGGTGTTATTTTGAAAAAATAATTTGCAATAAAGATGTATTTTGTCACCTACCTCGTTTCCTTTGTATAAACACATTGTTTACAAACATTTTGCGATCATACACAATTTGACTGTAACAACAAAGCAACAAGGTATTTGTTTATCCTGGAAAATATAATATATTTACTTACTTTCCATACAACTACAAGAAAACATTAAGCGTATTTTATTAATAAAGCTATTCTGCAATAACAACCTGCTTGGTATTTTTAATTACTGTTTTTCTTTAATATGTTGAATTGCTTCGAGGAAGATTTAATTTATAACACATTTTTAAAAAGCAACAGAAGGATATGCATGACTTTCCTAAAAAATATATATACAGTAGACGCTCGATTATGTGAACGATATCAGCCACGCACTGTTCACATTACTGAAAGTTTACATTAGCGAGCCTTATTTTATTTATAAAGAAATTACATAAAGGAAAATGTGTATATTATTAAAAAATAAATTATGAACAATGAATGACATAATACATATAATATTAAAAAATAAAAAAAATAATTTTACATTAACACATGGGCTGAAAAGTCCCGGGCCTAACACATAGATACCGCTAGTTTTATTGCAGTCACCTTTCTCTTAGTTAGTACTAACCTTCAAAAGACAGCTGTTAAAATTTCATGATATTCTATTCATTAGTTTATGAGTTATTGTGCTAAGAGTCACGCTACTTTTGTTATTTTCAAAACAATGGATCAAAAACAATTTCGTGTTTTAATTTTACACTGCTTCTTGATGGGAAAAAATACCGTTCAAGCGAAGCAATGGCTTGAAAAGTGTTATGGGGACTCCGCTCCATCAGAAACAACAATAAAACGTTGGTTTGCCAACTTCAAACGTGGTCGTAGAGACACCGATGATGCAGAACGCAGTGGACATCCAAATGGGGCGGTAACACCAGAAAATATCAAAAGAATCCACAAAATCGTTTTGAATGATCGAAAAGTGAAGTTGCGTGAGTGAGCTGATATCGTAAAGATATCAAAAGAACGTATTGGCTTTATATTGCATGAGCATTTGACTATGAGAAACATGATCATCCCTTTGTTTTAAAAACCATTTATACAGACGATTTTCCATTCTAGGTGCTTGGGCATTCTTTCAAGTTCTGCGATTTCTCGGGCCTCGAGGTATCTGACACACGTTGCAAAAATTTGTGACTTGAATCCACTAAATTTTACAGATTGTGGCTTTAGATACTCCATATTTCTTTGCCAATTGAGTCACCGCGCACCTTTTTTAATCTCATCGATGATTTTCACTTTATTTAATTTTAAAAATGTTGTTTTATTGGACGAGGATGCCATGTCTGTTCTGGCGTGATTTTGGCTGCACACTACTTTATCCCACGAGAGGCAAAAGAGCCAACGCTTACAGGAATCCCATACATGAATCGGGAAGGAACAGGTGCCGGCGCTGAAAACGGTTAGGTCTTTTCATCGATTCAATTACGCACGTAAATCGGGAAATAACCAGTACCGTAAACTGTTTACATTATCGAATTGTACATGGTGCAAGCTTGTTTACATTACCGCGACGTTTCCACTACCGGGTATTTAGATTAACGAGTGTTTACTGTACTTCGTTTCTCCAGAACATATGAAATTTGGATGTAATGTACTTAGGTTTGTCTCTATTACTACTATCCCATTTAACTTCAAATGACACTGCGACGGTACGATTCAAGTATTGAATTTGCTAGTTATGATTTCCTTTTCTAAAAAAGAAGAGTGGGGGTCGCCTCCCCAAAAGGAGTAGTGACTACAAAAAAACCACTAATGCTACTATTTCCTTCTCCTCTCCAAACAAATAAAAAGTTCTTCAAAGAGTTTTCTAGTATTTCCCATACTTTCGGTGATATTCATGCAAATTGGAAACAGAGGTATTTTGGTTAGTCTTCCCCAAACACTGGAACCTGGATACTTAAGAAAAATATCCGTTATTCTTATACTACGTTCGTCTAAAAACGCACAAAGTTATAAAGTTTCATTTTTTTCTGAATAATTTTCAGGTTACCTATTATCCCCTGTTAAAAACATTTTCAATCAGCACAAATTTATACTAGTTACACAGTTGGGCTATCGTTCGATGATCATAAAACCTACTCCTTTATGATTTCACTTATAGAATCAGCTCTAAGTGGTACATTTCGGCAATTAAATTCCTTAACACCGTAATAAATTTTTCAGAAGTATAACGAGGTATTGGCAATGTTTGAAAGTATAAAACAAGGAAATACGAAATAAAACTGTCAGTAGTTAGAAAAGTACTCAGCGCTACTTATTACCAACGCCTACTTGCTTATAAAAACGGCAATATACAGCTAGTTCGTTCCCAGGAAATAGGCAGCAGTAAATCGAATTCATACGTTCTTTCTCGAATACGATTCAGCAACGGTGAGACGAACAAACAATAATGCGGCAGTTACATTTATAAATTATTCCGCATCATGTGGAATCGACGGCTACGATTCCCTACAAATAAACTATACGTCGTTTTCTTGATCGATCGTGGAATGCACTTCAAAGGTCCTAACTTCGAGCCAACGTTTCCGACGAAGGTTAAATTGCCATCGAAAGCAATAAGCTTTTACGAGTATATCCGAGAATCCGAAACGGTGATTAATCCGACTTTAGGTGCAAACATACAACATATACACAGCTTGTGACGTATGTATATCCACATATACACCCCTTCCTCTTATGTAATCTACCGTCCATACTACTTCGGACACTCAAATAAATTTAAAAAGAACGAGAAAATATTCAAACTCAGTCCTCCAAATCTTAAAACTTTTATTGCATCTTATTAATAGCGATTAAAATTACAGTATAAAAGGAAAATATATAATTCTAACGAAAAATAAACAAGAACATCGCAAACATTCAGTTCATCAAAGAAACTCCCATTTGCGCGGAGAATGGCTTTCACAATTCGAGGTATCCGCTCCCTTCAAGGACTTTTTTTTACATATAAGTCAATTCCTCTTGTAAAATGTTCCACGGGTTGTCTACGGACGTAGAGCATACTTTTCGGACCCTCCTGTCCAATTTATCTCACAACAGCTCGATGGGGTTTAGAACGAGTCTTTGCGGTTCCCATGTCACAATTTGTAAAGTGCAAACGCATAACTGGATACGAATTTTCGATCGCGAAATTTCGGTGGAATATCGAAGTCCGAAAATTACCGTTTTTACCATTCTATCGGGTAGATTTTGACGCGCTGAACAAGAATCTTTTTAGCAAATTTCGATATCTCTAACCGCTAACGAGATATGGGCGATTGAAGTTTCGGGACTTTCGAAAAAAAGCGAAAAAAATCGATCCTGAAAACGACATCTTTCGACGTTTGCTCGTGTCTCGCGTTAACAACGCCATTCGGACGGGCGAAATAGACGAATTCCGATAGAAAAATGTCCGCGGAATCGATTGCGACCGCTTCGAACGCCCTATCTCTAACCGTTTAGCAGCTGCGGCCCGTCAAAGTTGAAAAAGGAAGAAAAAAAATCCCAACTTTGACGCGCTGCAGCGTCGGAACGCGTTGAGCTAGGGCGTGGTGCTCTCCTCTGTTTAGAACGCGCATAGGGGTCCTTACAACGCACTGAAAAGCGAACGTCTAACTCTTCCCGTTAATGCGCAGCAGAAACGTCGCATTTTTTCTTTACCAAAAGATGAAATTTTTTCGACCGGAAAAATCGAGGATGGAATTTCGGGTTTTGACACCACCGGAACGTGGCCATATATGGGTGTATTACGCTTGAGAAATTTCAGCCCCCTAGCCCTAACCGTTTAAGAGATATGGACGTTTGAAGGTTGAGGGGGTGCAAAACTCAACTTCTTAAAGGAGCTCCGAATGGGGTCGAATGACATATCAAAAGACGCGTAATTTCGCGTAGATTACGATGAAAAAAAGTTTACCTCGCTATCTCCAACCGTTAAGGAGAAAATCGCGTTTGAAATTTCGAAATTTCCAAAAATGCTTAACTCCGAAACATTGAAGCGCCGTAGCTCCTAAACGGTTAGAGATAGAGGATCCTGAATTGAGCCGTTCGAAAGTACGCATCGAAATCTTTCAAATGAGCACCGCGCTGCGACCACGCATAACCGAGATACGGAGATTTGGTCGAGAAATTTCGGTGAAATAACGAAGTCCGAAAATGACCGTTTTTATCATCCTATCGGGTAGATTTTGACCTGCCGAACAAGAAATTTTTAGCACGCTTCGATATTTCTAATCGTTCAGGAGATATCGGCGATTGAAGTTTCGGCACTTTCGAAAAAACGCGAAAAAAATCGAGCCCGAAAACGACATCTTTCGACGTTTGCTCGTGTCTGGCGTTAACGTTATTAATTTTCGGCATCTTCCTTAATTTGACAAAGCAACACCATCACTAGTAATCAGGCTTCGCCAGTTTTCCATACGAATCAAAGCAAAACGAGGGAGAAAAAAAATAAATCCCGCAGTAAAAGCAACGAAAAAAAAATGAGACGGCGTGCAATTTGTTTACCTCGCGGAACTTAATTGAAACAAGCGAGTGCAGTTCAGGGATTTCACTTCTGGTTTTCGTTTTCCCATGTCGCTTCGGTCGCCAATTTGTTCGTCGTTCGGTCTCCATTTCCCTCTTCCCGGTATCCCGATGCAAATGAAAAAAACACAAACGTCGTTTTGCACGTCATCATTATAGTCGCTAGTAATTTAATTTCGTATTATTGGTACTACGGTACGTTGCTTGACAACTCTTCTAATTATTAGGGGGTATCGAATGCAATAATATGTCGTTTGTTAAATTGTAAGAGTGGGACTATCATAAAATTACAAATCCATTACGAACAGAATATGATCAGTTAACGATTGAAAATTGATACCTACATTAATTAACCAAAACTAAACACATTTGAGTAAATTATTTTCAATTCTTTCCGCTGACTTTCGGCCATCGGAATATTTTTTGGGCCAGTCATAGACTTGGATCATTGAAAACGGTTTTTTTCAGCGAACTGTGCAGTTAGCCGACGTAAAATTTAGGCAGGTTTTATGTGCTTCCGCGCCAAAAGTGTAATAATACATTGTTCAGACGTGTGCACTTGTTCCTTAGATATGGGGCGTTAAAAAAGGTAAGTCCGCTTCATACATGATTCGCTCTCGTATTTTCCGGTGTTATTGTTACTTTACATTTGCAAATTAATTTTTAAACGAATGGTGGTGGTATTAAACAATCAACGTTGATTTACAGAATATTTTTCTTTGTCTAAATAATTCTTTTAGAAACCTAGATTATGTACTGATTGTGTACGTCCGTGTATATTATCTCCGCCTCCTTTGTTTTTGCATTAAAATATTGCATGGGATTATATAATAAAGAAAGCAATTATCATTTCTTTCAATCCTGCCCCTAATATTGTAAATAATACACTTGGTTTCACACTATTTCCGTAGTTATAAAAATTTGTCAAGTTATTAAGAAATCTACTAGCCGGTGGATTGAATATTAAATAACAACAATATTGCTTTCTGGTATTATCTAACACACCTTATATCTATAGAAAGTATCGGAGAAAAATCACTATTTTTCGTGGATATGGTGATGAGTTATAAATCGCGATATACGTCCATTTCAGCTAAATCCTTTGTTATGTTACGTATTGCACTTGGCAAGTAATACTACAAGCTGCAATAATAATACGCTCCAAAATGTACGTATGGCAACTGAAACATTACAGACACCAGATAAGATGCATGGTAATTTGTTTTCTATGTAATATTCCTATCTAAAAATTTCAACGCTATAATAAATATACTCAGCATCAGTTTCACATTTTGGAAGTACGAGGGCGAATCAAATATGAGCCAGATTTTGATTTTAAAACATTTATTGTTGCGGTAAAAAAAATTGAATACACTTATTTTTCTATATAATCTCCTCTTTTATTTATACATTTTTCCCATCGCATCGGCAGTTTCTTAATTCCGTCATCAAAGAATGAATGTGGTCGCGTCTGTAACCTATTGCGCACGAACATCTCCACACCTTCATCGTCGTTAAAGTGGCGACCTGCTAGTTCTTCTTTGAGTGGTCCAAATATGAGGGAGCCACACGGGGCAGATCGAGACTGTAGGGCGAATGTCTCAGTGTTTCTCAATGAATTTTGTCCAACTTATTTTGGGTCAATGCAGCTGTGTGTGGCCGAGCATTGTCATGGAGCAGAATCGTAAAATTTCCGTAATTATAAACATTTATCAAGCTATTAGAAAATCTGCTAGCCGGTGGATTGAATATTTTTTAGAAAAAAGAAACTTGGAACAATATAAGAAATGTTCCTCTTCAATGTAATCTCTCCTAACTTCTATACATTTATTAGACCCATCTTGCAGTAATGTTATTCATACCCAAATGGTCATGGAGAATTCGGCGGATACTTGTTACGGATATGTTTGTTATCACTGCTAATTCCTTCACTTTCAAACGGCGATCTTCTAACACTAAATCTTCAATAATTGAAATTCGTTGAGGCGTTATCACTTGAAACGGTCGATCTGACCGTTCAGTACCCAGCCCCAAACGGAAACATTTTGCCCATATTTTCAGAGTGGAATACGAAGGAGATGAATTTCCGTGAAATGCCGTCTAAATGCTGTTTTATGTGATTAGGCGTATGCCGTTCTTTTGTTAAAAATTTGATGACCGCGCGGTACTCAATTTTCATTACTTCAGACATTGTCATGCGCTAGTCACGTTGGTTAGCTGGCTACTAAAAATTTCTACGCTTCGAATCGTCATACTTATAGCGTAGACCCCGCGTGTATGCATGCATGCCGTGATGGAGTTTGAACACGTTTGAGCCTATATAAGCCTGTCAGGCCGAGAATTTATGGCGACTACCTCGTAAAAGTTCTAAACAGTTAGATTTACTAAATGGGCAAGAATATTAGTTTCTGGTATTGTCTAACACATTCCAACTTGTCCTAGAATAAATAATACATTCCCTATGTTGTAAACGTATTTATTATCGACAAAATATCTTACTTTAATGGACAAAAATAATTCGTCGAAAATGTTTGAATGTATATTTTTGTTTTCATCGGTTAATATGCGTTAAAACATATGAAAAGCTTTGAAATAACAGTTATCGAGAAACGTGTCATTTATCAAGCTACAAATTATGACTAAAACTTTTTATCATTGAAATTCTTGTAACATATTCGTAGATTAACTAAATTTACGTTTCATTCAATTATAACTTATTCAATTGCTAACAAACCTAATCGTCAGCTTACCTAATTAATTCATTCGTCAGAATCGGAGATTCGGTTTTCGCATTTAAAACTTTAAAAGATTTACAATTCAATCCGATTTTATAAAATTAAAATATTCACCCCCAGTTTCGTTTCCCCGCCTTTTCACTCCACTGCCGCTTGTTCACCGAATCTCAGCCGCCTCCGCCTCTCTTGTCGCCGGATCGAAATTGAAAAGAGCAGTCAATCGTCGCAAAATCAGGACCGTCAGGTTTTCGTCGATTGTGCACGCTTAGGGATAGAAATCCCAAACCTAATCTCTATACAATTCCCTCATCAATTGCGGCTGAGATATCTTCTGCTACCCGCAAAGTTTAAATTAAACTCAAAGAGTGTTCCCTGAGATTTTCTTCGAACGCCGCCGCGCTGTGCGATTTCTAGAAATGGAGCGGTTGTTTGTCAATAGGGAACGTACAACATAATTTACTTTAAACTAGTTCAATTCTTACATTCTTGAAATTATCCGAACAATATTTGAAGTTAGAAATAGTGTAGGGTGTAATAAATTCAAATTTTTACCTTAGAATTCTTAGTTATATATATATATATATATATATATATATATATATATATATATATATATATATATATATATATAATAACGTGGCGAAGAAGTAAAACACAATTTCACAAATATTTCCAACACATTTAACACTGTAAAATTGTGTTTTACTTCCTCGCCCATGTTTAATTTGGATTTTCAACAAATATCGGCCGATTCAATCGAAAACAATAATAACGTTTATGGCAACTTGTACACCTATACAAAGAGCAAATGGCCAGAGCTTATTACAGATGAAACAAAAAAAAAGAGTAACAGGTCAACAAAATACTGCGTTTAAAAGATCAGTAAGGCTCAAGATTACACAGCATATGTACCACATAAAGAAAGTATAGTGTTACGTTCTCCTGGTTTGAAGAACAACGCCGCTGTAGCCTGCTCGTAATTTCCTAAATTACTTGACCAATACTTACTTGTGGAGTATGTTCGCTTATTTACTAGAGGAGAGGTTGTACAGTGAAACTCAATGCGCATGCGCAAAAAAATATATTTAAAAATGAAATGGTTACACGGTTTCCACTCTTGCCTATGTACATGTACGATGTACGTAAGATGTATATATTTGCAATAATTGCAGTTATTCGAGCTCTCTTATACATGTAATGTACATTAGCATTTGTATATGTATTTTCATTGGTAGCAACATAAAGTAATGCCTCAGCATGTACGTTGCAACGCTATGTCTTAATTCTGTTTAAAAGGTTAAACTCTTATATGCTTCCGCTGAAGCTTTGTCAGAGGCATGTACTAATGCCTCTATCTGTTTGCATGCACCACTACCTTTTTATAGGGGAGCCAACCCTATTTATTTCTTAAATTTATAAGCGCACCTCGGTGCTATGCTTATTTATATGTCCCTTTCCGGGAGCCTAATATACTTTCCTTGTTTGAAATTTGCCTAAGGGACTTGGCCCTGTATTATTGGCATGTATTTGTACTTGACCAAATACGTTTGTTATATTCACATTTATAGGGGAACCCACCCTATCTCTTAGAGCTTGAACGCCTGGTCGAGGGCGACAGTAGCGATAATAGCCGATCACAATACAAAAGTAATGTCACAGCTACCCAGGCGTTCTCGTTTGAAATATTACGCTATGTGCAATCTTTAGCTCTCTACTCTACTGCGCCCCAAAGAAGGGAAAAATCCAGTAACCAGCAAATGTGCGAACTGTGCACCGACAAGTAAAACGGAGCGATGATGCTGACATTACATAAGAAAACTGGTCCGTGACACTCGTCCGCTACGACAAGGACCGAACAAACGTACAAAAGACAACGGGCGCTGCGGCCGCAACGACCGTCAGCAAGAAGCGGAGTGATCGTACTTGTAGAGGAGGTCTATACATGCGCGCCGACAATCTCACCAAAATAATTTCCGACACAAACTTAACTGAAGACTAAAAATATGTATAGACGACAATGGACACAGTAGCCTCGACGTACGATGATAGAAAATCGAGAATTTATACTTATTAAAAACATCTATACATGTGGTCCGACGACGTTACCAAATGACTCCCGCCAGAAATAAATGTATAGACAACGTCCTCGACGATTCCCGCCAAAACTAGAAAAACTTAGAAATCTCTAATAATCTTACGACGACGTTACTGTACACGTTACGACGAGGCACGAAAGGTGACCGAGAGTGCACGATCGCTAATACCTCGATTGTCGCGCGGGAGACGACTGCCTATGCTTGTGTACCTTAAATTTCAAGAAAACTCCCATTACATATCCGACGACGTTGCAGTGAATGATTTCTAATTATGCAGTTTTAGCTAGCGTAATGCGAATGGCTGACTTGCATACATATACAATGCGTAATGTACATACATATTAAAATAAAATTGGATATAAGAGAGCAAAATAAATAAATATAAGAATGAAAATAAATAAATATAAAAATGAAAATAAAATAATATTCTAAATGAAAATAATAATGCAAAGAAGATAAAATACATAATAGTAAAAAATTTATAAAATACAAAAAACAATGTTAAGTCCTTAACATATAGTTTATTGAGGTACTTTAAAATTTGTAGCTCGGATTATTTATTGTCTAATAGAGTTACACGACATCTAGGATAGCAACAATAACTTTTTGAGTTGTGTATAGGACAAGAAATTTCCTTTGATTAAATATTTGTGTTTACAATGAAAGATCAATAATTCATAAAGTAGATTGCATAAATTGTAAGTTGTACGTTTTGAAAACTTGTCTTTAGGATTGATTGAATATGAGACCAAAAATGGCTGTACAAAGTCTTTTTTGAATGATAAAAAATTTCGTAATTTAATTACTACCATCCCAAAGAATAATGGCTCATTTAAAACTAGATTAACAACAGAAGTCGTACGGAATTCGTAGTATACAAGAATAAGCTTGCAGAAACAAGCGCGCACTCATTCATATGTTTCAAAATCGGTCGGACATACCCGAAGCCGGGATTCATACGCGTATGGTTAATATGTGTACGCATATTGGATTAGATTGATGATGGCGAATTGACGGTGTTCTTTGTTGTGTTCGACGAGTGTTAATAGATTTCTTAACCGATCTCCGAGATTAGAATACATATACACCGATTTTGCTAAAGCTTTCGATCGTCTCGATCATTCTTTGATTCCTTACAAACTGATGTCGTTTGGATTTAGTGATTCTCTGATGCAATTGTTTTAAATCGTATCTGTTTAATAAGCGTATAAAAGATTTAGGTCTCGCGAATCTATTCCTTCTTCGGGAGTTCCCCAGGGGTCTAACCTTGGACCTTTAACATTCATTCTATTTATAAATGATGTAACAACCGATATTTGATCTCACGCGTGAAGTGTCTAGTCTTGAGGATTGTAACTTATTGCAGGTAGATCTTGTAAACATATCTAGATGGCGCAAACTGAATAATCTAACACTTAATATCAACAAGTGCGAAGTGGTTTCTTCCACCCGTCAATATGCGATCATTATCTTCCACTATGAGCTCCATCAAGTGATTGTGGAACTGGCTAAGAACCTGGGACTTTCTTTAGATACGCAACTTACCTCTGCGCAACATATTTTTAACATATCACACACCGGTAGAAAATCTCTTGGCTTTCTTGTACGTAACTGCAGGGAGTTTTCCAATGAAAGCGCATTGAAAGCTATGTATTATCCCCTCATCAGATCCTGTTTGGAATATGCGTGTGTGATCTGATCCCCTTACTATATGTTTCACAAACGTCTATTAGAGATGGTACAGCGCAGATTTGCAAAATTTCTTTGGTTTTGGCTAAACGAAATTTACCCACTGGAAGGAAGTGTCGATCATGTTCTGTTATTGTCGCGGCTTAATTTACCTTCCCTTAACATTTGACGCACATCTGCCGGCATACCTTTCCTCTGGAAGTTGTGTAACGGTCACATCGGCAGCGCAGGAATACTTTGGCGTTCGTAATATTAATAGGTTTTATCTACCCTTTCCTCGAACGAATGTTTTGCTAAGGTCACCTATCTAGGCTATTTGCACCAACTTCAATCTCCTCACAGTATGATTGATATCTTTCACGATTCCAGAGACACAATAAAAAAGGTAACTGCTCTTCACTATAATGAATTTTTGTAACCACTTTTTTTTTGATATTTTCTGTACTCGTTTTGTATTTGTTGGGGTTGATTTCCCTGCTCTATTCTTCACGTAGGCTTAGGTTTTTGTATGCTTGCGTGTTGTTTTTTAGTATTTCCTCCCGTTGGCACAACCAATCGGTGAAATAAATTATAAAACGAATAATCAAAGATAATTTTGATTCAATCACAGTGATACAATTTGTTTATATTTATGTTTGATAAGGCTTGCTGCTTGTCCTTGATTATTGTAGGTTATGTGCCCACGTGCTTACTTGTTCGATATACACAGAACACTGTTAATATCCGAACAGTATATTACGTACGAGTGTGAAAGTATCTGAACAGTATTGTCTATTTTCTATCCATATATTTGTTCTATAATTGGATGTAAATCTGTTGAGCAATAAAGCTTATTATTATTATTAAATGTACTGTCTATAATATCAACATTTTACCGTACAGTATTTTTATGTGTAAAAGACGTATTAATGGCAAATAACACCGGTTAAATGCGCAATGTGATGTACCATATCACAAATATGTATAGTCAAGGCCCTTTAAGTTCACGTGCACGTCATTAACGCGACGTCATAGATATAATAAAACGACGTCATAAATATGCAATGCGACCACACAGAACAATTAAAAGTATTTTATGTTAGTACATAATAGTTAATAATTAAAGTAAATTTCAATGGATAACGCAACACACTGTTTTTTAATGCAAACGCTCGTTTTATCAAAAATGTAAAAGAAATAGTGATTTACTTAATTATTATATTTTCCATATCGCAGTACCTTTACGTTGCTGTTATTGGCTATATTTGATGAAATACAATGTTGTCGGTTGTCTTTGGTAAACATCAAACGCTTTCCTTCTTTCTTCCTTTACGTTAGTTTGTTTAGTTTTCGTGGAATTATTTAATTGCTTTGCATATCCAAAAGTTCATTTTAGAACTAGTCGACGGATATTTACGAAAATGCCACGTGCATTATGTCAACAGGCAAAAGAAACAATCAGTTCGCTGATTATATATTTTGAGCAAGAACGCAACAACAACGGTCCCTTGTTACCATTGACTGCTGTCAGAGAGGTAAATTATTTATTTAAATGTAACAAACCGGAATTTTTGCGTTGATATGTGACAATGGATGAAACATGGATCCATCACTTCACTCCTGAATCAAAACGATCGTCATCTGAGTGGACAGCAACTGGTGAACCTCGTCGAAAGCGCCCGAAAGCACAACAATCGACTGGAAAGGTTATGGCCTCGGTATTTTGGGATGTGCGTGGTGTAATATTCATCGACTATCTTGAGAAAGGAAATACCATCAACAGTGAATATTATATAGCGTTATTGGAGCGTTTGAAGGCCGAAATTGCAAAGAAACGACCGCATATGGCAAAGAAAAAATTTTGTTTCATCAAGACAACGCACCGTGTCACAAGTCAATCAAAACAATGGCAAAACTACATGAATTGAACTTCGAATTGTTCCCACATCCACCGTATTCGCCAGATTTGACTCCCAGCGACTACTGGCTGTTCGCAGACCTCAAAAAAATGCTCGCCGGTAAGAAATTTCGCACGAATGAAGAGGTTATCGCTGAAACTGAGGCCTATTTTGAGTTCTACAAAAGTGGTATTGAAGTGTTAGAGCGGCGCTGGAATGATTGCGTTGCTCTTGATGTAGATTACGTTGATGAATAAAGCTAATTTTGAACCAGAAAAACCGTGTTTTCTTTGTTAGGCCCGGGACTTTTCAGCCCATGCGTTAAATATAAAGTCTCGTTAGGAAATCTAACAGATAGTATAGGAAGATTAACAACCGATAAATTATGTCCGGTTATGAAAACCAAGAGTGCGAATATGATGCGAACGACATTTTTAAATTTGCGAACACCACATCATTAGACGCAAAACGCTTCTTTTTCAAATACAGCAACATATTTTCACTTCACCGTAGGAGCACAACTGAGTCAGCAGTGGAAGGCATGTTAATGACACAAGATTTCAGCAAATTTTTGCGTCACTCTACATCGACAACACAATCATACTAAAATAATAAACAATTACATTCATTATTTTTAATATTGATAATAACCGAGCCGTACGCTACTTCGAAATCAGTCGATTCAGCAGCCCTAATTTGAATTCAATAGACCAGAGTCTACGGAAGCTGATCCTTTTTCAACGACCAATTTAAACGATTTTACCCAGTATCGCATCGAATATTATCTACCGTATGTCCAAACGGCAATAAAACACTGAACTAAAAAGTGTTTTAAACCGTCCATACGTTCCGCGGATTGGAAAAAACGGAGCAACAGCAAAAAATGCGCTGTTTCTCTCTACAAAGATGCACATCAATGTAAAACATTCGATAAATCACGGTCCGTATTTGCCCTGCGGGACGTGCCATAAAATTTTATCTACAAATGCAATTTATAACGCTCTTGTTCTAAATATAGCCGTTTTAAATTATTCACGTTGCATATACAGAGATACGATTTACATTTCTATCTGCGAAAATAAATGTCAAACGAATTTCTCTCGTTCGATTAATTAAATTCGGCGTACAACTTCGAAAATGTTGCATTAAGCCGTGTTCCATGTGGAATACTCACATGTTAACTCGGTATTTATCAATTGATGAAAAAGTAATTATTACAGTAGCAGGTTATTAAAGTTAATTAAATTTATTAGAGCTAAAGTTTTGATTAATATCTGTTCGGATACAACCGAACAAGTTTATATTTTCCATTTTGCGTTGCTAATATCTTTCTAATGTTACATACAATTCATTTATTTGTACTTTGCATAGGCATTGCATTTCTGCCTTCCATTCATTTTGTACAGGTATATTTTAGTATATCATTCGCTATTCTAACTAAATCTAGTCTCGGCAAAGAGGAGCAAATTTCAGTGCCGTGCGGAAAACAACGTGGAGGGTGAAGCGCGCGGCATGGAGAATCGAGTACCCGTATCAAACCACGCTTGTTCAGTATTATTCGACTGATCGTTGTGAGTACTTGTCAATACCCACATATTTAGAAAATGTCGTATTTAGGTACGTTTCGGAAACGGCGTATTTCGAATAAACTAGAAAACGTAATAGCGAGAATGCCGGATTTAGAATACGAAGGCGATAGAATCAAAAGTTTAAGTGTGAGAACTATTTAACGTGTACCAGCAAGTGAAAGTATGAACGCTACCTAAAAACTGTTCTGCAATCCGTGGCAAATGATACAGCGAACAATTAATATTTGATATACGTCTTTGTGTTATTCTATATAATGTACCGGTCACTTTACTAGACCAACAAGCATTTGCCTCCTTTTGAAGCAAGTATTCGGATTACAACACATGGGCTAAAAAGTCCCGGGCCTAACACATAGATGACGCTAGTTTTATTGCAGTCACTTTTCTCTCAGTTAGTACTAACCTTCAAAAGACAGCTGTTGAAATTTTATTATATTCTATTCATTAGTTTGTGAGTTATTGTGCTAAGAGTCACGCTACTTTTGTTATTTTCAAAACAATGGATCAAGAACAATTTCGTGTTTTAATTTTACACTGCTTCTTGATGGGAAAAAATACCGTTCAAGCGAAGCAATGGCTTGAAAAGTGTTATGGGGACTCCGCTCCATCAGAAACAACAATAAAACGTTGATTTGCTGACTTCAAACGTGGTCGTAGAGACACGGATGATGCAGAACGCAGTGGACGTCCAAATGAGGTGGTAACACCAGAAAACATCAAAAAAATCCACAAAATCGTTTTGAATGATCGAAAAGTGAAGTTGCGTGAGTTAGCTGGCATCGAAAAGATATCAAAAGAACGTATTGGCTTTATATTGCATGAGCATTTGACTATGAGAAAGCTCTGTTCAAAGTGGATGCCGCGTTTGCTCACTGTTGACCAAAAACAAGAACGTGTTAATGATTCTGAGGAGTGTTTGGCCATGTTTAAACGTAACAAACCGGAATTTTTGCGTCGATATGTGACAATGGATAAAACATGGATCCATTACTTCACTCCGGAATCAACACGATCGCCATCTGAGTGGACAGCAACTGGTGAACCTCGTCCAAAGCGTCTGAAAGCACAACAATCGGCTGGAAAGGTTATGGCCTCGGTATTTTGGGATGTGCGTGGTGTAATATTCATCGACTATCTTGAGATAGGAAATTCCATCAACAGTGAATATTATATAGCGTTATTGGAGCGTTTGAAGGCCGAAATTGCAAAGAAACGATCGCATATGGCAAAGAAAAAAATGTTGTTTCATCAAGACAACGCACCGTGTCACAAGTCAATCAAAACAATGGCAAAACTACATGAATTGAACTTCGAATTCCCACATCCACCGCATTCGTCAGATTTGGCTCCCAGCGACTACTGGCTGTTCGCAGACCTCAAGAAAATGCTCGCCGGTAAGAAATTTCGCACGAATGAAGAGGTTATCGCTGAAACTGAGGCCTATTTCGAGGCAAAAGATAAATCATTCTACAAAAGTGGTATTGAAATGTTAGGGCGGCGCTGGAATGATTGCGTTGCTCTTGATAGAGATTACGTTGATGAATAAAGCTAATTTTGAATCAAAAAAACCGTATTTTCTTTGTTAGGCCCGGGACTTTTCAGCCCATGTCACATTACCAAATCGGACATTGTTAAGAAACTTTATGCCATTTGTTCGTGACTATGTTGAAAGAAGAATTAAAGTAGAATTGAAAGATAACAAATTGTGGCTGTGTGGACGAAACAACCGATCGCCAAAAACATTTTGTGATGAATGTGATGGAAGAGTTTGAACTGTCATCCCCCATCTTACTTGCTTCCAAAAGTGTTGCAAAATGTACTAGTGATGGAATCTTAAAAGTAGTGTCGAGGGCATTAAACAAATTTCGAGTTTCAACAACCCAACTTTTAATATTAGTAGGTGACGGGTGCCGCTAATATGCTTTCCTTACGCCGATCTCTTAAAGAAGAGAATGGCAATCTGTTACGTGCAATATGTAAAATCTATACTTTAAGCCTTGTGGCGCAATTGATCCCTAAATGTTATCTGCGAATAAATGCTTTAATAGTTCATACGAAGGCTAAAGTCTCCAAAAACGTACAAAAAAAATGTTCCAAAGTATCTGAACCACCATAGCTATTACTGCCTGTTGGGGAATATGGTTAAAGGATGCGTTTTACTACTGCGACCATTTTCATCATGTAAAGAATGTAGTTTTACAATTCGATCCGAGACATGCCAAAGCTATCAAGCAAAGCCAGAAAATGTTGTTGTCAAGATAGTCAACTAAAATGTGATTTAGAAAGTATTCGCAAAAACTACTACGGACTAGCGGAGAAAATTGAAAAATTACAAAATGATTCGATGTCGTTTGTGGATTCTGTTCAAATTGTGTATGATGTTCACTCACACCTATGTATGGCGGAAGGCGAAAAAAAGGAAGATGTCATACGAAAATTTGACAGTGTTATTGACAAGGATTTAGATTTTCTCATACTAAGACAAATTTGTGAAGGTGCGTCGAATTTTTATTAAGTTGTCATAAGGATTACATCATCATTAAAAAATATTTATTCCGCACGTCGTACTCATTTGACTGAAACAAGTGTGTAAACATATTTAATGATTCTAATATTTAACAGATGCCACCCATAGTAGAAATGTCTTTCGGGTTTTGTCGTGTATTTACAGTTTCACTTGACGTTTCGCTGATCATGTTGTCAGCCTCTTCAGAAGGTTTCTAAAGACTGGTGTTGTTGTCTCTTGCTTCTCGTTATATATCCCATTCCTGTTCCGCTTTACTGATCCATAACCGTTCCGCTTTGCTTATCCGTAACCGTTCCGTTCCGTTGAATCGCGTCGTTTGTTGTATGATGATGCCGCAGTGCTAACTTCCACGTGTTGCTCATTTTGTATCCCTCTTCGCGATTGAAGTTGTTGGTATTCTTCATTATTTCTGTTGATTTGTGTATTATCCTCGGGTAGTAGTGGCTGATCCTGGCTAATATCTTAGCGTCGCTGTACATTATCCGGTGGTCTCCTTGTTGGTGCAGGTGTTCTGCTACTGGGGATTTCGCAATATGCCTGAAGCGTGCACCTCTCTCGTGTTCTTTCACCCTGCACTGAATACTTTGTCCTGAATCCTGTTTGACCGATGTAGCTTTTACCACATTGGCATTTTAGTTTGTATATGCCCTTTGTTCGTAGTTTTGGTAACACGTCCTTGTTGGGAGAGAGTAGCTGTTCGATTTTGGTCACCGTATTGTATTGTGTGGTAATATTGTTTTCTCCTAGAGTGTTTTCTAGCCTATCGGTGACTCGGGTTAAGTATGGAAGATATGCGTAACCCGCTGGTTGTTGTTGGTCTTCCACCTTTTTCTGTTTCCATGGTTTCCTTATATCTTTTGTGCTGTAGCCGTTCTTCTGCAAGGCGTTTTTGACGTGATACATTTCACTATTCCTGTGATGTTCATCACTGATTTTCTCCGCTCTTCTTAACAATGTATTGATGAGGGATCTCTTCTGTTGAGGATGGTGGTGGGATGTTCCATACAGGTATCGGTCTGTGTGAGTCTTCTTCCGGTACACACTGTGGCCCAGTTTGTTGCTATCGGTACGCTCCACTAGGACATCTAGGAATGGTAAGTTGCCGTCCTCTTCGATCTCTATGGTGAAGTTAACGTTAGCATGTTGCCTATTGATGTGTTGCATGAATTCCCCTAAAGTCCTTGGTCCGTGCGGCCATATGACAAAGGTGTCGCCTACATATCTGTACCAGCATTTAAGTTTCATCCTGCTAGATTCGATGGGTTCATGTTTGAATGCGTCCATAAAGATATTGGCGATTACAGGTGATAGAGGAGATTCCATTGCCCCCTCGCTTGTTCGTAGAATTCTCCGTTCCATAAGAAGTAGGTCGAAGTAAGGCAAAGTCTCGCCAAATTAATCAGATCCGGCTGTAGTCCTTTTGGTATTAGTTGTTGCTTGATGATCCCTAGTGTTTCTTCCAGCCTACACTCAACTATTAGATGCCACCCAATTTGTGATTTCGTGGAAATTTCTTAAAACAGTAAGTGTTTATCACTATTTTATGTGTAAACATTCACTCATCCTCTCACTCATGAGGGTCACGATCATAAATGATGCGAATACGTAAACGTTACTGAGCACTTGCCTTGGCACGGCTGCTCGGAGTTCTCCGCACTGCACTGTAACTTGTCCCACTTTGCCGAGACTAGTAATGTATATGTAACTAGTATTGCTAAGTTTAGGAAGAAAATGTTGACGTAAGGAAATCCCAGCAATGACTAGAGCTGTTCATAATATTTTATCCAGTTCTCTTCGTCTATATTGTTTATTTGTATTAAGTAATTTTTAGAAAATATATAAAAATTTCAAAAACATATGCAGTTTTTTTTCTAGTTAAATTTGTTCATTCTTTTATACCTCTTCAAAATGTGGAAGATCTTTATGTCCACTCTGTACTACATTCCAGGTGTCCTCACCATCTTTTGGATAGCCTAGATCCAAAGTATACTCCAATAGAGTTTTAAATTTCACCATTTCTGAAATAGTTTTAACTAAGACTGTATGTGCGATCTGTATTCCATCAAACGAAGCTTTTATGGGATCAATGTTATCCAAGAAATTTCCAGAGTTATAGTTTTAATATGTATGAGAGTATCATTGTGGGTAGATTATAAAGGATGAGCACAATAAACTTCGCTTATATATCCCAATTCAAATAACCATTACGGCTTTTATTGGCTACATAAAACGGGCTTCCACGTTATTACTTAGTTATAAAGTGGATTTAAAAATCCTGGCTCACGTTTGTTGTATATCCCTTAGACACCTATATAATAAATAGAGCTACCGCCTTCATTATTATTATATCGATAAATATGTACTACACAAACAGCAAGAATAGATGAACGTATATTGTATGAACTACTATGAAGCTCTCGTAGAGAATTAGTCGCTTTTAATAACCAAATTAAATACTTCGCAGATATTGCTGAAGCGTAAAATACGAACATCTCGTTGAAGCATTTTGCGAAACGAGCGGGTTAATATTCTGTCGAGGACATTCATGGTGCAGCACAATTTACAATGCACGTTCGCTGTCCCAAGTGCATCTGTGCAAAGCAAGAGTTCTGAATATGCATTGTTTGTTGAAATTAAGCATTTCCCCACGAACATATTTAGATCGAGAGTTAAAGCAGGTTCGGATCTCTTGTTAATGCTGAACCAAGCACGTATTTGCGCTTCACAACTATACTATTGGTAATAAAATAAAGTGAATGAAGCGAATAATGCAGCTTCATTCACTTTAGCTTCAGCTTCTCATGCACTTTACTGAATCTATTGCCTGTTAGTTACAACGAAACCTTTCCGAGTTTATTTACTTTTTCAAATTAGTTTTCTAATGTCTGAAAATGATTCTACACTGAGAAATAAGAAAATTCTGTTTCAAATTATGTATCAATAAAAATATAGAAAAAAATTAATGTATGTTTTTATGTTTGTTTTTCGTATATTTTATTTGAACGTAATTTATACAAAAACATTTCATCGTAAGTAATAACAACAATTGCGACAAAAAATCTCATAACGATAAAATAATCGTACGGTGTACTAACCTATTATTTAAAATAACCTTTGCATCCAAAATCTGGCGTGCAATGCCACTTGCTCAACAGCAACACTTCGAAGCTTGAGTGATAAAGTTTGTAGTTAAGAAATGCGAGAACTTAGACACGTGGAAAGCAATTTACATTGAGAAAACTCAAACATTAGCACCCATTAAATATCAATTTGTACCCTTTTAATGACATTCTTTTGGAATTTATTCGATATGTATGCACTTACTTTTTCTTTCTAGTTATGTGAGTTTTAAAGGGACACTACTGCGCAAAAGAAAGAGGCACTTTGAAAAATTTTATAGAAGGGTTATTTAAGACAAAATATGTAACTGTAATGTAGATAACTATGCCGATAAATGTTTACAACTAATGCAATATTCATATCAATAAATAGTACACTGAATATCTTCAGAATTTTTAGTTTTTTTTTTGTTTTTTGTATGGCTATTCTTTTTGATAATGTCTCTTAGATGAACCTGGGACCTTCATGCAGTGTTCTGATGTAACACGATGTCAATCTTGTTGCAATATGGTCTACAACTCATTTAAATTCTTTGGGGCACTTTCAATCTTTTTACAGTCAAGGTAATCCCTAGCATGTTCGAGGTAATATTTGAATCAGGGCTTTGTGTCAGGCAGACTATAGTGTGAACTACTCAGTCCTCTCACAGCAAAGTTAAATAGTTCTTGACCAATGAAGAAATGGGTTTGGAATCGTTATGTTGCTTCGGGAGAAAATTATTATCAATTAGACGATGGCCAGAAGATACGCCTGTTCGATCCAAGTAATTGAAATTTAGATTCGTCAGTCCATAATACTTGGTTCCTCCCATCACCTATACAATTTTGATGGTCTTTAGCATATTTGAGCTTTTCTACTTCATTCACGCGGGTAATCCCTTACCATCGAGGCATATACTGACATATCTATAACTTCTTCTAACTCTCGCGTCCGTTCTGCGCTTACTTCTTTTCTGTTTCTTAGAGCTGTTACTTTCAAGAAATGTGTATCCGCTCTGCTAAGCTATTCCGATTATCCAGGCTTCACATTGCACATCGTTATATTTTTGAAAAATCTTTTGTACACTGGACTGAGAGCACTTCACGCGCTTGGCTGTAACCTTCTTGATGTAAAACAAGAACTTTATTTCTATTTTATGACGATATTTTAGACATTTTTCCAAATGTAACGATTGTATCACAATTTGCAGCCCCAGCTTTCACAGTATACTCGCATTTTTTTTTATTGATAGGTTTATGTACTTAAACATCCTTAAAGAGAATTTAGCGTCTAGTGTCAGGAAATTTGACACAGAAGATGATTTTAAATTTTGCTAGGACAACGACCCGAAACATTTTTCGAGTGTGGTCCTGGAACATTATATAACTGTCGCAGTACCGTAAAAACTCCAGCACAGTCACCTGACACAAACATTATCAAAAATTTGTGGCTTATTCTTGAAGCAAAAGTGCGTAGTCATCGAATGTCCAACAGAAATGATCTAAAAATGCTTTGTTACAAGAATAGACAGAATTTCCCCAGATTATACGCATAAGTTAGTAGAACCTATTCCAAATAGATTATAATTAATTATAAAATATAAAGGAAACCCAACAAAATATTAATTGCTTCTTTTTTAACTTTCTAAAATAATTAATTCATTATTATTATAGGTGCATCATTTTCATTGTGATGTTAAATATGTAACCTCTGTAATCTTATTTGATTAGAACTCGTAATATCTGTTCGAATTAGTTTTGTTTTATTTTTGTAATTTATTTCAAAAATAGCAGATACTTTTCCCAAATAACTATTTTACCTAACATTTTCAGCTTCTTACCAAATTAGATACCACTGCATCATTTTCATTATGAATCACTGTATATTTGCATAAGTTGTATACATCCAAGAATACCCGGAAGTACACAGTCCAGTATAAAGAAAGCGATATTAATATTCGCAGATTTAAGAGATAATATAACTCTTTAGGCCAATTATACGTATTACCAACATTGATATTGACTACCTCCACTATTTCATTATGTTCAGAAACCATCCCCGGTAATTCTCAATTTTAACCGTTTAAACATTGAACCCTGAATTTGTAGGGGTACAAAAAATCAACAAAATAGTTATATACACTTGCGTCATTGTTTTGTCATATAAGTTCAGATAATCTATTGATTTGGCGATCTTTCTCAAGTACTGAAAAAGGAAACAAGGTTTGCGCTTGTCTCACATACAAAGATCTACTTGGTTTGATTTCGTTACAGTGACAGACAAGGGTAGTGGTATATACCACTGCATAATTCAAGTTAAGTGAACTTTTTATCTTCTAGCGTTTGTTGTCGGTTGTCAAATGTAGGTCAGCATCGTTTTTGTAAATAGTTGCTGTCAAATATGAATAAACATAATTAATTTTGATAAAATAAAATAATGTGCGCTACAAAATATTTAATTTATTTTCAAATTAACTGTTTATACGGTATTTAATTTGACCCAGATGTATCTATTTGTTTCATACGGAATAGGTAAAAAGTGAAAATAGACAAAGTATATATTTCATGGCTCTTTCCTGTTAGTTCCCGATAATAACGGTTTGTTCCTTGCTTTAACTTGTTATAAGTTAAATGGTTCACTCTGTACACTCATACCATATCCATTTCTAACGTATGTACTTAATAATACAAAACACTACGCCCGCGTTATTCGCAAATTAAAACTTAAAAGGAAAAATGCATGCAGTGAATTTTTAAAAGGCTTAATGTCTAACTCTCGGACGTCGTTGTCGTCTTCGTACGTATGTGTGTCTGTGTCCGCGTGTATTTCATTTATGTGCTAATTTTAAATCGCGCCGTACTGATTTACATAACGTATGTACACCGTACGTACACATAAATAACAGCCGACGTCCAAGTAATAATAAACTCCCGCGAAAGCGTTGTATACATTTGTCACTGGCAACTTCCTAGCATGCGTGCATATTGTATAATATGTAAGTATATGCATATTCAAAGATAGTACACGTAAACGGACGTGCTAAATTGGAAACGTACGCTACAAGGTGGATATTACGGTTAACGTAATTAAATCTTTTCCAACACTATCTTAATTAAAAACGTGACTGGTCATGTGAGATTGTTTCTTTCTTTTTTTTTTCATTTTCAACGAAGCAGCAGCATTCTTTTAAAAAGTTTCTGACAGTAACGTTGCAATAATAACAGACGAGTACGTTCCGAGCACCATATACGGCCCCAATTAATGGTAAGGATTTAATCAACACCAACATGACTAAAAAACAACAACCAACGCAGGAAATGTCAAGCAACTTATATGTGCCACTTTTGTAACTTCTTTGTTCATCCTAATCATTGTATCACTTGTTATAATTTGGAAACAATTACTTGTTCGAAAATGAACGACATTAAATTGAAGCATCGGGAAGTGATAGAGGTTCTAGGGAAAAAGGCAACGGCTCTAAATTATCGATGAACGAATATGGTGGTCGTGTATAGATAAGGTATGTCCCGCTAGTTCAAAGTTAAATTCTGATGTAAGCAACTTCAGTTTGATAATAATAATTCATGCCGCATCCTCCAACAGCCAATTACAGGGGGCGTCGTTCGGTTATTACGCGTGCGTCTGTGGTAAATCTTAAGATACTTGTTACCAGCATTCGTCATACAGTGAGGAAAACCACCCTCATAAACAGCCTCGTTGTTCGAACTCGGAATCTCGAGACTGATAGCCAAGCGCGCAAGGCACTGAAGCGTCAGCCCAAAAAATTGCAGAAAATGTCGAAGTGAAAAAATTGGTACTCACGAATCAATTATTGAAAGCCCTCGCTACTGCTAAAGATCTAACCGCAGCTGAAGCGAGTGTTTAAAAAACTTTAATGCGCGTTTCAAATTATAGTGCGAACTCTAAAAGAATTTACTCTGATGGTTCGCTCTTAAACTAAGAATGATACCAGGATAAATTTTGCTATTGCTTACGAGTATTTACCATGTGCGCAAAAGAATCGTAAGAAAGCGTTATTTGTCCATTTTATTGTAACAGTTACTGCTATACACTCCGAATTATTACAATACACCCATATAATAATAGATAATTTTAGTTTATCATAACCCCAGGAACCTTAATCTAGAAATTGGGATAAAACGACAAATGCTTGAGTGAAAGCTGTTTATTCTACCCTCATGTGTATAAATCCTCCTTTCGATGAAACTTTCGTCTTTTCCAATGTTACAATATTTAGACATGCTGAATTAAAATTAAATCATTAAAAATTACAATATAAACCGACTTCAACATGCTTTCATAGGTAAAGATTGACATTCCTTGCAGAATTTAAACTGTTAATCATTATCATTATCAGGCATATAAAATAAACTGACTAATATTCCTTGTAAAATTAAAATGCAAAGTTTTAAACTTGAAATTCGCAAACTTTTTTAACTTTAACTTCCTATTTGGAAACTGTAAGGAGAATGAATTCAGATATACATACATGATGCATGTATGAACAAGGTTTTAAGAAACTTCTTGTATCTAGTACGTTTGAAATTTCTTAATCTGTATTTTTATCACATCACTGTATTCTGTTAGGTCAAAGATGGCACAGTGTTTCTATTACATTTCTATGATGAATATCTAAATGAGGAACGGTACATTTACATTTTAAGGAATGTCGTAAATATACAAGTATGAATAGATTCTCAGAACAGAAAGTTCATGGGGGCGATTCCAGATGGATGGAGCAACACCGCACGTAATACAGGTGGTATTACAGAGGTATTACGGGAATTATTTGATGACTGGTGGATCGTGAATAATGGACTCTACAAACTTCCACCGGGGTCACCCGATTTAAACACTATTAGATTATTTTATTTGTGGATCTGTTAAAGGAAAAGTGCACCTGTTACCGCCAATGCGATAATAGCCAAGGTGCGAGACGTGTTCAATCAACTGGATATTGAAACGATTCAAGAGCGATGATTCAACATTTAATTTAGGGTGAAGGCACCATTTATTGTTTGTATTTTAATTTTTCATTGTTTTTTTGGTTTTTCTTTACAACGTGCTATGTCATTATAAATCAAGTACTTATATTGCTTTTGTTTACTTAAGAGATTGTTCATAATATGTTCGATTTCGAGAAGTAAAACAACTCTAAAACTATGAGGTTGAGCTACGGGGAAGTGAATATTTACTAGCCTTTACTAACGATGGTATTTTCTGCACTTTAGCTTGCAGAAGTTTTCTAAAATTGTTAGTCTGTACATGAATACATTTTTTATGCAACACACACTGTGTTTAACAATGATTGAAAGGTGTTTGAATCACCCACGCTTTTTTTTCTGTCGGAAAGTTGGCGCTTCTATAAGACATAGCGATAATAATCAGTAGTGTACTTTGGCGGAGTCTATCCTATTGTAGTTTTTATTTTTTGTATTTTCTACTTGTTTATTATTTTCCTTATGTATTACTAGAAAGGTTTTTCCTATTGTCACTTTCTTACAGCGCTTTTAGGTTAATAAATGTTTTCACGGACTAGTACAACAAATTTGTTGAGGAATATGGGATTATTCCTATCAAAATTGACACCAGCAATTTCAAGCAGAATTCTGCAACATACAATCTACGTATGATAGTTTTGCTCAGCATGTTCATTGTATAACAGATTTCGCAGAACAGGGAGTGTTGTGAAAGGAAAATTTTCAGAGCCTCCTACGGTTCTTACTGAAAAAGTTATTGCGGATATTAATCAAAAAATGGATGGTCCAAAAAATCTTTACGTAGTTTTCAAGAAAATTTTTTATTTATATTCTTACACAATAACTGGATTTTCCCTGTCGTATCCAGTATTTCAACAAAGCCTTAAACATTGACGATATCTTGGACAATACGTTTTCCAGTGGCAGAAGCATGTTTTCGTAGAATCCACTACATTCTCAGAAGATTGGTGTATGGTTAACGATGTCAAGAAGAAGGATCATTGGTTCTATTACATTGACGCCAATACGTATCAAAAACTGATTGTAGATCCTTTTATCGAACAACTTCATAATGATGAGTTGCAACTTGGTTACTTCCAACAGAATGGTGCACCAGGCCAAACTGCGCAAAGAACATTAGACTATCTAGGACAATTTTTCGGAGACCGATTGATAAGTAGAGCCGGCTGGCCTCCTCGATCACCATTATTTGACCCCCTTTCATGTTTGGTTATATAAAAATAAACTTCATTGTAACCGTATCCATACCTTGGGGGAATTGTGGAAGCTATAAGCGACATTAGACCACACCGCAATGTGTTCAGCAGTATGAAACGAAGCGTCAATTTCTGTTTAAATTTAGAGCAAAACCTTTTGGAATCAATTTTGAAATTTTTAAGTATTTAAATGGTGAATAGTGTTATAGTTCTGTAATAATTTTCATTGACTAGTGTAATCTAGAATTAAGCTAGAGTGCAATTATAAAATATCAAAATACAAACAATTTCATTATAATTATCTTTCAATAATTAGGTATATATCATTAAAATTGGTCCCTTTGTCATAGTTTTATGTTACGCCTATGATATGATGGTGTTTACAGATTCAGAGGCGTTGACTACTACCTAGCACTAATGCAAAAAATAGAAAGCCGGAAATTCACACGCCACATATATACATTCTGCAATATTATATGAATATCTGTTTCTAATGCTTACGCACAATGTACAAAAGCGTCAATATTGCACAATCTTAATTTCAAAAGAAGAATGGTTGCAGGTAAATTAGACTTATACAGATTTCTGTTTTACCATTTCTTTTTCTCGTATCAAATATTGCGATCATGTTATGTTAGTTATTTGAGAGCAATACAATTTGCTATCTTGAGGAGAGTAACCTTAATAATTAACTACATGCAGAAGAAGAACCACGTGAATACCCTAACAGTTCCGAACGGTGGTTGGGCTTGAACTAAGCATGGGTCTTATAGCAGCAATAATATATTGATTCAATAAATGTTATATACTCTTTCAGAAACGTCTTTTGAAGTTTATCGAATTCACAACTTTATGGATTCATTACCTATACTATTAGAAACCAGGCCTAAGAAACACAGGTATCCCCCACTTGCCCACACCAAATTCAAATCTTTATCTCTTCCTTTTGTTGTTTTCTATAGACATCTATGTAGTTTCGATATTCTTAGCGACGAAAGTTTAACATATACAAAGCTAATACTTTTCTAAACGAGTACTTCTCATTTTCTTTGTTTCAAAGTACCCCGTCATTCTGTTTTCTGGACTGGATCTTGTAAAGTATGATCGTATAATTAGTTAAAGTTCTCGTTTCGGTTGCCCCTATTATTAGGCTAATTAATTACTTCGAATTCTCCTTCGCTTGTTTATATTTTGGATAATGAAAAAGTGCTTCAGTTGCCGTAGCGGAAATTCGCGGAAAGTACGATTGTGCCATCTCAAGTTCTCATTGTTTTCTATTCAAACACGGTATATAATTAAACTTTGCTTTCGCTGTATTAAACTGGCACATTTAAGATGATGATAATGATGATGGACAACAATAGACTGAAATTTGAATACATAGATTACTTATTCTGTGCCGTTGTTCTACCTTCTCTTTATTTTATTTAGTCCGATGTATCGAAAATAATCCAGATAGTTTTACTATTAAATTTTAAATTAGAATAAAAAACAGAAGTATCTAATAGTATTAGTCTAGACTGAATTATACGTAAGAAAGTAAAATTCTACGAATAAGATACCCGCAAAACGCAACCACTATAATTCCAGAAATACTTACAGTCCTCGTAGGGTTACATTAAGTGAAATATTCTATCTCAAAAATGCACTAAAATCATAAAACTGAGCTGGTGCCATTTACACAAAAACAATAAATATAAACCAGCAAGGCACGATTTCAGTGGAAACACTTTTACTCTAACAGGAAACTACTCGTATCTTTGCCACTGGAAACCAATCCAAATCCAAATTCCTGCAAATACTCACTTTCTCAAATTAATACAATCTTTTATGAGCCAAGAAAAATCAGTTTCTTGGTGCAAGATATACTGATTTGAGTCAAAAGCTTTTTTTTGCAATATGTATGAAATTCTATTAAAGGCCGGTTTATTCACATTCTGATAAAGTGACAAATAGCCGTTAATAAGACAGGTTTATCATATTTTATTCAACAAACTTCATTGGAGAGGTAGTAAATCAGTACATTCTAATGTTTTAGACGGCTAGTGTAGTAACGAATAAAAGTAAAAGATAAACTAATGTTCCTAAGTTCTAATAAGTAAGGCAAACACATATTTGCGTTTTGAATTGAGCATAATAAAGGAAAAAGATCGACTAATTTTATAAATTCTGAAATAGAATTAGTAGTGGATTTCGTAGTAAATAAACATGGAAAAATAATTGAAAGTGACTCGTATCAAAGAAATAGCTTGGGCGAATTTGTGTGTGGATTTCAACGCACAGTCAAATAATAATAGGAATGAAAAGACGTTGAAAATGATATAAAAAGGTTTAAGGATAAGTTTAAAGAAACAATTTGCAGCTCACAATTTTGAAACACATGAAACTGGAGGAGGAAATTAAATCAATGTCAAGCTTCCGTTAGTGTTTATGAAGATAAATTACAATTTTCTTGCATTTACCAACGTTTTAAAATTTTGCGAAAAAATTTCTGAACCGGTAAGATTTGAACCTAAGCCCTGGGTGAGTGGCATACCGCTAGACCATGCGACCTCTTGTAATTTCAAATCACTTCCAAAACCTATACTACAGCTCGGATGTTACAGGCAGAGATTCATACATAATAAGATGTCACTATTGGGAAAAGATCACTGTATTCTGTACCGAAATTTGAACTGCCAGATAACATTGCATCTTTCCCGAAAAGGTATAGATATGCGGGACTATCCAATAGATCGTAAAAAGTTATGTATTTCAAGAACATTTACAGTTTGCGTAGGAAATAGCGCATATGCGAAACAACTTCTCATTCACTCGGTAACACGGTTCACAATGGGAGTCCACATGCTCCTGAAACGATGCGTTCCGAATAATTATTAATTTGTGTGGAGTAGAATTCACTGCGATACCTGTGAATCGTATTTTTCAAGTTCGTGTATATAAATTATGCACGCCTATGGAATTTTTTCCAACACCGTTACTTCCCCGCAACGGCCATATCTTGAAGTATGAATCACTACCTAACATATATAATAAGAACTGAGGAATATATGTCGTAATACTTGTAGATATATTGGAATATCTGAATAATAATATTCTGAGGTTAGTTCTCATTAGTTAAATTAATATGAATATAGTCTAGCGGTATGACACTCGCCCGAACAGCGAGGACGTAGGTTCAAATCCTGCCGGGTCCGACATTTTTTCGAAGAAATTTGAACACGTTGGTAATTGTAAGAAAATTGGAAGAGGAAATGCTGCTAAAGCTAAATTTTAACGATTAGTAGGTTTAAGTTATAATGTGATATATTGTTTACAAATATTGAAGCCACAAAAGAAATTTTCTTCTAACATAATTGCTTTTTATACTATTTTACGTCTATGTTCACTTTGTAAAGATATAGTAAGTGGGTCGTTAATGGAAATGCAATATTCTCTTCTGAAGTGCTTATACCAGCGAGTTAATTTTTTTTATTCTATTTTGTAGATACAATGTACGAGGTAAATAATAACAGTATAGTACGTTCTGGAGCTTTTACTTTACTTGGTAGATTATTAGAGCATCACTTTAATAAAAATTTCTGTGCAACTTATGGTATGACACTCGCCCGGACGGCGAGGACGTAAGTTCAAATCCTGCCGGGTCCGAAAAAATTTGAAAACGTTGGTAATTGTAAGAAAATTGGAAGAGGAGATGCTGCTAAAGCTAAATTTTAACGATTAGTATATAAGTTATAATGTGATATATTGTTCAAAATATTGAAGCCACAAAAGAAATTTTCTTCTAACATAATTGCCTTTTATACTATTTTACGTATATGTTCACATTCCAAAAACATAGTAAGTTGGTCGTTAGTAGAAATGCAATTTTGTAGATACAATGTATGAGGTAAATAATAACAGTATAGTACGTTCTGGAGCTTTTACTTTACTTGGTAGATTATTAGAGCATCACTTTAATAATAATTTCTGTGCAACTTATGGTATGACACTCGTCCGGACGGCGAGGACGTAGGTTCAAATCCTGCCGGGTCCGACATTTTTCCGAAAAAATTTGAAAACGTTGGTAATTGTAAGAAAATTGGAAGAGGAAATGCTGCTTAAGCTAAATTTTAACGGTTAGTATTGAAGGTTTAAGTTATAATGTGATATATTGTTCAAAATATTGAAGCCACAAAAGAAATTTTCTTCAAACATAATTGCCCTTTATACTATTTTGCGTACATGTTCACATTCTAAAAACATAGTAAGTTGGTCGTTAATAGAAATGCAATTTTGTAGATACAATGTATGAGGTAAATAATAACAGTATAGTACGTTCTGGAGCTTTTACTTTACTTGGTAAATTATTAGAGCATCATTTTAATAAAAATTTCTGTGCAACTTAAAGAGAAAATATTTGTCCGTGTCTAACTTAAAAATTTTAGCTTAAAATAAATTTACTTGCGACAAAATAATTTTCTGTCCGCGTCTAAATGCGTTTTTCTTCGATTCATTAAAAAGGTTATAGTAGCTCCAAAACGTAACTTCCTTTTGAATAACCTTATATGTCATTTCCTAAAATAATTCTTCCGATTTAAGCTCTTCCTGCAGCAATTTATTAAATTTTCCTTTTAGTACATTTAATAGTTCGGCCAATAATATTGACGCGTATATGGCGTAATGTTGCAATGAATTTCAATTTATCTATTTTATTACATTCGATGGCTAATAGACGGAAGTCTTTATGGGCAAAAAGTGCAGACAGCAACGCAATAAATCGAGAAACTCGTATCGTCCTTACGTCGGCGAAATAGCCGCCTCGTCCACGTTACAAATTAACAATGTGTCATCGTCTATAAAATATATTTTTCCCATTATATCCCGGGACAACGGCGGCGAATTCCGTTTCACCTTCTTCCCGAAGATAATTGTTTTTCGAGCGCTCGAAAGGACGGCAATTTCGGAAAACTGCGTACGTAAGCTTCGCGTTAGTAATTGCTCGACATGATTTATGACCGTGCGTCGCCCGTTTACTTAACACTGAAAGCGTATTGTTGAGTAGCTAGCGATCGGGTGGCCCTTGATCGAAGTCAAGCGGATTGTCAATATCGTTTCCCCGAGTCGCTCATCGTCTGCACCATGCCACCGCTGTCGATAGAATATGTAACTAGTAGATATGTAAAATATCCGATAATTTTCTATACTTGCACCTAATCGTTACTTTGGCCGTTTATACCCGTTTCAGGTGCAATTCAAAGGAATGTCGCATGCATAATCTCGGCAAAGGATGGCAAGTTTCAGTGCCGTGCCGGAAATGTGGAACTTCTTCAGTATTATTCGACTGGTCGTTGTGAGTGCACATACTTAGAAAATGTCGCATTTGGGTACGTTTCGGAAACGGTATTTTTCGAATAAACTAAAGAACGTAATAACGAGTATGCCGGATTTAGAATACGAAGACGATAGAATTAAATGTGTAAAGTGCGGCAACCCTTTCACGTGTACCAGCAGGTGAAAATGTGAACGCCATCTAAAAAGTATAAAACACTGTTTTACAATCCTTGGTAAACGATACAGCGAACAATTAATACTTGATATTGGTGTTTGTATGTAATGTACCATTCACTTTACTAAACCAACAAGCATTTGTTTCCTTCTGGAGCAAGTATTCGGATTATGCATTACCAAGTCGGACATCGTTAAGAAACTTTATGCCATCTGTTCGTGACTATGTTGAAAGAAGAATTAAAGCAGAATAGAAAAATAAAAAATTGTGGTTATGTATGGACGAAATAACCGATCGGCAAAAACATTCTGTGGTGAATGTGATGGTAAGTACAATGGAAGAGTTTGAACTGTCATCCTCTACCTTACTTACTTCCAAATGAGTTACAAAATGTACTAGCGATGAAATTTTAAAAGTGGTTTTGAGGGCATTGAACAAATTTGAAGTTTCAACCACCGAAATTTGAATGTTTGTGAACACACAACGATTTCACGAACCGTGTCCCAAAGTGCCTCAATCACCACAGCCAATCAGTAATCTCTACGCGTTGGGCAACATGGTTAAAGGCTGCGTTCTACTACTGCGAACATTTTGATGATGTAAAGAAAGTAGTTTTACAATTCGATCCGAGACACGTCAAAGCTATCAAGAAAAGCCAGAAAATGTTTCAAGGTAGTCAGGTGAAATGTGATTTAGAAAGTATTCGTAAGAACTACTATGGACTAGCGGAGGGAATTGAAAAATTACAAAATAATTAGATGTTGTTTTGTGGATTCTGTTTAAATCGTGGATGATGTTTACTCGTACTTCTGTACGTCGGAAGGCGAGAAAGAGATTTAGATGAATTGCAACCAAAAATTTAAGTCGAAATTGTAAATAGGCTACTACTTGTTTCCAGATGGAGGTCCTTATTGAATTTTTTGCGTTACTGGGTACAACTTAGTTTGGTTCTTCATAACAAAAGATACTCTTCAGGTTATCACGGCCATTTTTTGACTGTTCTTCGGTTCTCTGGTCCTCTGCCGCATAGAAACTTTTGATTTCATTTGGGAATGGGTTCACGACAAGAGATTATAACGTTAAATATTATAAAGTTTGGTTCTCCGTACTTCAGAATGCTATTTATAGTTGTGGATTGATGGTCTTCTAATATTATTAGAATTTATCTTTGCCAACGATCGCTATTATGTTTGCACTGTTTCCTTTTTGTTTATAGCTTTCAAGACTTTTAATTCTTAAAGCATCTACTTAGGCAAAGTGACATGAAACTTCATCTTGTACTTGCTTAGAGAGAGTTGCTATTTTACTTGTTTCGGCATTTAATTATTATGATTATTTACCTAGCAAAAAGGTATGCAAGCATCAACCTCAAGTAGTGGAAAAACACATTGAACCAAATACTATCGAAGCTTCTAGTATACACATTTAAATAATGATGTAAATTATTGTTAGAAAAATTGTGCACTGTAGACTGTAGAGAAGTACGTTTAGTTGTTTCGCCAATATTACATAATGTATGTATCTTGTCGGGCGTACTGATCTGTATAATACTTGTTTAAATCCGGCAGAACGCTAGGAAGATAGTATCATGTTTCCATCACATAACAGGGCGGTGAGTTTCGGGGAAGGGGAATAGATAATCACACGTTAATTAATTGCGTAATGGGTGTTTGCGATCAAAACACCTCCGCATAACGCGTAAATAGGTAACAGAGAAGATTAACGGAAGCAATTGGTCCCACTAAATTAAACACGTTTGTGGTTTGTGGTGGCGGCGCCGGTTATAGAGTACAAGTTCAACGAGTTCTCCGGGGAGATAAATATTATTCTTCACAATAAGATCGAAGTGTGTTACTAGTGAATTATTTGTTCAATTTTCCAGACAGAAAGGATTCGAAAACGTTTCATATAAACAAAAACGGTTATTATTATTAGTATTAACCATTATTACTGCTATCTCGCTGAAAAAAATCTGATAACAAATTGTTTTAAGACATTAGAATTATTACCATCTCTCTACAAATGGATTGTGAGGCTGGATTTATTATTTCATCTGCTACATTCCGGAATACCTCAAGCATGTGGAATTCGATGGTTTCCCTTCGCAAACTAATTACCTGCTAGGCCTTTTCTCGCTTTCCGCTAACCTACTTATTGTACGCAGTAAATATCTGCGTCCAAAAGAGCAAAACATCACCTGATACTGCTTTAAATAATCGGCATCGTATTTCACAAACGCAAATCACCGCCCATTGCTATTGTTGGTCCGTTATCTCACAAATTCGTGCGTTTTCGAACAATTAACGTTCCACATTCATAGCGCACGCAATGATACTTAGACGTGTTAGCGTTCTCTGTTTCCCTGGACGGAATTCGAGTTACGAATTACGAAAGGAGATGGCCAACAGAAATACGAATAGGTAGGTGCTCCATTATTCCTTGGGAGTCCTCTTACAGCCAGCACAACAAAGCAGTTAGTGATAAGGAGTGGCGCTGTTTTCAGAGGCGAAGGCAAGGCGGGAATAAGTGAAAGGTCAAATGCAATTCGCGTGCTCACATCTGAAAGGCATCGCGGTTATCCTTTAGTCACAGCAAGATTAAAAGAAAAAGAATTGTATAAATTAGAAGAAACACTACTTTCTTACTTCTACATGTAATAAGAGGATAGGAAAGTAGTTTTATTTTCTGTACAACATACTGAAAGAATGGTATGGGCAGAACATATATAATAATAAAAATAATCTTTACTGCAAACAGATGTCAATATATCCAATTACAGGACAATATGTAACGTAAAGAAATAATATGCAGTGCAACCAATAATTAGAATAGCAATCTGCAGAAAAAAAAGTGTTTTCAACAAGCACAAAAAAAATGCACTTCTTCATAGCTGCATCTAAAACCTAGGAAACGGATCCGTGTGTATTGTATTTGCATTTCTACAAATATGTTTTAACTGTGCTTTATATAAACTGGTGGTACGTGCAGTAGGTATATGAAACGAGTTATAAGATCTATCCTGGTATTGAGATACTAAAAACAGAATACAAGAAAGTAGAACAAGAGAATCAACAAGATGGTGTATAAGTTTAAACAGAAATTTCCCACTAGCTACATCTCTACGGGAAGATGACAATTCCAATTTGTGCCTATTAAGTAAATTCGTATAATCAGTTCCACGTGCAGGATATGTACCAGCTGATATGAAAGATAAATATTTAGAAACTTTTTCTGAACACGTTCGATTAACAATTGTTGATAATGATAATATGGGTACCAAACGGATGATGCACATTCTAATTTAGTACGTACAAGCGAGATATACACAACTTTAACGTATCCACACTGAAAATATCCTCCCAAGTTCTAAATAAAAAACCAAGCGACGAAGAAATTAAAAAGGAGATGGTATCGATGTGTTGAGAAAAAAATAACTATGCACCAAACACCCCAAGACCCTTGTACACACTCACCGTAGGTAGTATTGGAGATGTTCTAATCGAATATTAGCACTACTGACAGGGCGGAATACGACAACCGTTACAACAATGTCAAACGGCCGTGAAAGTCTGAGATACTATTTGATTTTTGTTTATAGTATACCACTCATTAATGATTGATATTTTTTTTTTCTGTAAACTTAAATAATCTAATTCCGAATCTACTGTGGTATAAATTTTTAGATCGTCCGCATAAATGAGAATACTGCAGTCCAGAGAAAGTAAAAGATCGTTTACATATATTTTGAATAGAAGAGGCCCTAGATTAGCGCCCTGTGGTATACCGGTAGATGCGATAAAAGATTGAGACTGAAATTCGTTCTAATGGACGTTACATGAACGGTTGTTAAGACATGGATTAGAGAAACAACAGCAGCACAGAATCCAATGGCAGATAGCTTCGATGTCAATATTACATGATCAATTGTGTCAAAGGTTTTACCAAAATCATTGTAGATTACATCCACTTGCAGACGTTTATCATGACTTGCGCTAATATATTGTGTAAGTTAAACTAAACGAGGGGCAGTTAAACAACGATTGATAAAGCTACGTTGATGAACAGAGAGATATGATTGAAGACTACTATATAATCTATCATAAAAAAGCTGTTCAAAAAATACTTATAACAATTAGATAGTATATTTATAAGTCGATTGTTATAAATATCATGTTGATCTGTTTTGAAGACGGGTGCAATTGTACCGACTTTCCAGTAAGATGAGTAAAAGTAGACATACGAACTGCCAAATTGAAAATAACAGAAAAGGGATGATGGCATAGAGTAATGGAGTACAATCATGAATGAAAAAGGTTGACAAACCATCATGCCCACATAATGGATACATGAGCGTTAGGTTGGCAACAAAGTAATTGCTGATTTTAAATTTTGATGGAGGTAGTGTTTCTTTTGAATGACTTTTGTCAATGTTGCAATTATATAGTTTTGGTATTTGTTAGCTGTGAACATTCTCTTTCTTAAAAACCAAATCAAATGCATTTCTTGCGGGATTTGCTTGTGTGGGTTCAATTTTAATTTGGAGAACAACATGTAGAAGGCTCTACTTAGACCCATTAAACACAACGTCGTCGAAGCGCATCTAGCGGAGGTTATCACAAGTATGCGCCCCGGTCTCCCGTTAGACGATCATCGAGCTGTTAACGATTCTCTTTACAAGCGCACGCCTGATCTTTCGTGAGGTAGTTGCCAAAAAATAGCGGTTGTTGTCACGAGCGCGCGGGCTCGGTTTGTCGTAACTTCGTCGGAGCACTGCGACTCTTCCGAATAGTCGTTGAAGCTAGCTAGCGACTCTCCTCGAATTTACACACGCATTTAAGCTTTCAATGCAAGGGGACTTGTACATTTTTTACAGCAATTGTCCTGCAATGTGTACAAGCTTCACGGGCCTATTTAATGCGAACGCTGACGGTCGTAAACCCTATTCTTTACTTGCGGTGCGCACTTTGGTTGATGGCCTTTTCCTTTCTTGAAGGATATTTTCCATATTTCGTTAATATGTTACGTCTACGTTAAAATTATACATAAGCACACCTTTAGGCGGTAACAGTCAAAGTTACTACAATTAAATACAAATAAATAAAAGCCTCGTTTTGGATTTCAGAACAGTGCTCAATTATAATAAATCCTTCCTCGATTGAAAATCGCTATCCTAAACGAATAAGTTAGATCGAAAAACCTAAGATAGCTGGGTATTCAATAAATCTACTTTAAAACAAGAGAAATCGTTTTAGATATATTACGAACTAGAGATATGTAATGGACGCAACCTTTCCACAAATTTTCACCTTAAAACCTCACTCAAGCTAAGTACGGTTCTGGCGATTCCAAAGGAAGAGCTTCAACCGTACACATAAATGGAATCTATTCAGTCGCGTGAAGGCAACCCTTATCCGTCACTATTCCGCGCTGGAATATATAGAACGGAAAGCGAGGCGAAAGGTGAAGGAAATCGAAACGGAAGTAACCCTTTCTAAGTGGCGCGTGGTCTTCGTAGGAATCGAAAGGCGCCATCTCATACACTTCCACGAAGGCGACTTAATTTCATCATCATCCGCGCGGAAGAGAGAGGCGAGGCGAGATTCTCTACAGCGCGCGAAGACGATAAAAGCAAAAAGGAATACCGCGTTTCTGCTGTCGCTGCTGCTGCGCTTTCGTTATGATGACGCCAGCGACGTTCTCATCAGTGTCATACGCTACGCGGCCACTTTACAACTGATTAAAGTAATTATTGGGAGAAGAATAGGAAGAGAAAATCGTCCCCCGTTCCGAACGCTATTCTAGGCGTACCTTAATCCCCATCATCCAGTCCTCATCAGCGACCCATTCACTGTAACCGTAATTGCGATCGTGTGTAGAGTATTATTAACCGTTATTAAATCGTTCTTATTTAATTTCTTCTTATATAGTACGTATACCACTTTTTATAGAAGATACATACATACAGTATATGTTACTTATTTAACAATGTTAAGTGCTTGATATATCGTAAAAAATATTAAGTAACTTTTGTATAAATATTGTACAAAACTAGATGGTACATCTTGTAAAATTATCTTCAAGTATATAAAATGTTTGATAATCAATTGATATACTAAAGACGCATTTTCAATGGCAACTGATAAATAATGCTTTTTTATTAACGAAATCTTTCTTTTTATAAATATACAGGGAGTTTCAATGCGCTATGTTTGACAGTCATAATGACAAGTGATTACGACGTGACAGATCGAAAGTTCACAGATGGAAATTAGTAAGCATGGAGTATTACACGTTATTATTATTATAGAACAACGCGTCCTGATTGTTAAACATTATTATCAAAATGGTGAAAGTTTGATTACCACCATTCGTAAAGTGCGTCCAATATTCGGTCGCCAGAATGTTTCTATCTACTGTGAACAGAATTATCGAAAAAATCGAAAGTACTGGTTCGATTAGTGATGTGAAACACACGACACAAGCTCATAGAGGTCGTTCAGAACAAAACACAATAACAATTCGTGAGAGTGTGACGGAAAGTCAAGAGACGTCGATTACTCATCTTGCACAAGAATTGGAGATTACAACCGCCAGTCTTCAGCGTATTCTAACTAAAGATTTGCATCTCTACGCCTACAAATTCGAACTAAATCAACAACTTCTGCCACAGCGAAGAGAGTTCACCAATCGGATCCTTCACAAATAGAAGTGAAAGTTGAGATTTTGCGGATAAAATCATTTTCAGTGACACCATTTTCACCTCGATAAGTTCGTTAATCGGCAAAGCTGCGCCATTTCGAATGATTCATCAGGAAGCAATGCATCCAAAACGTGTCACTGTCTGATGTGTATTGTGGTGTCTCGTATGGTTGAATCGTACTTCTTTGAAGATGAGGAAGGAAGTGCAGTAACTATGAATTCCGAACGTAATCGTGCTATGATAACGCGGTTGCTTGTGCCTCAATTGGAGAATATTGCTCTTAAATATATGTGGTTTTAGCAGGTGCCATATGTCATATCGTCCGTCAAATATTGACTGTCTTGCAAGAGTTTGGTCATGTCAATAAGATAGCAATAAGAAAACTATTCTATACACAAACGGAAAAGACTAAATTGGGCAAAAGCTCACACGAAATAGAGCGTAAATGATTGGAACTATGTGTTGTAGACGGACGAATCAAAATTCGAACTATTCAGAAGTTAAAGATGCACGTTTATTCGCAGCAATGTTATATTTGCATACAATAATGTATAATAGGGATTAACGATTTCATGATTTGCCTATCATCTGTATTATTTTAAAGGAATTTCACCTTGCTTCCAAACTTATGGACGGTAGTGTGCATACATCTTCCATATTCGCTAGTTTGTTAAGAAAACTATATGTTTTTTGCGGTGATTTATGCTGTAGTTGATGTTTACGTCAATATTCATTCTATTGTACTAACCCCGAAGGAGCATATACGACACAGAAAAGTGTAAAAGCAACAAGTCCCTTGAAAAAGAGGCAGAAGTAACAACGATGTAGCGAGAACTATGCGTCAGCGTCACGATCATTTTAATTTAAAGTGTTTTAGTTCTGAAAGACTGAGCGTTATTTATTTTCATCATTCATTTTTTTTCTTGATTAATACGTGCAAAATTTTATAATTTCGACCGCTGGAATAGATTATAATAATAAAGTATGGCTTTACAGAATAGAATGGTTTCATATTTCGGGAGAAGGCTGTCCATTAATCAAGTAATAATTATTTTCGGGAACGACGAGGCGCAAAATATAATAAAAAGGATGAAGGGAGAAAAGCCAGCGTTTCAAATTACGTTGTCTTCAATATTACGTAAGCGGATTATAAAGTTTGGGCAAGAAGTCGAATAACAGCGAACATTTTTCGTTACATCAGTGAGTTAAATTGTTATCGTCGCCTTTGTTCGGGACTTTTTGTCTTTGAAAGTGGTCGCTTTGGTCGGACATAGTCCGTTCGTGATTGATCTTTTTACGACCGCGTTGGTTCTGTTGTAGTCTTTGAGAAAAGTTTGCGGTTCTTTTTCGCTAACTGTAAACCGATCGGTCTTATTACATCCTTCAATAGAATAAATTGACTTCAAAGGGAATTTGCGAATTAGTGAAGACAAAACGGGTAATCACATCAAAAACACGACACTAAATGCTGTGTGTATTTTCATAGCTTTCGATATTTTGGAGTCTATTTGAAGGGCGTACATTTGAAAGCACACCTTTCTAAAAGCATCCACTTTGACCTCCTATTTTTCTATTCAAAATTCTATGTTTTTCCTAGAATGGAAAACCTCCCATATAATTCCAATTTTGAAGGGTGGTGATAGACTTGATATCATTAATTAACAACCGGTGTCCTTACCACCTGTGACGCACACCTTATTCGGACGCAACTGAACGATTATTGTATTTCCAGTTAATCGTATTCCACATTCATGTATATATAATGCGTCTAGTATTGTTGTAAGCAAATATTCTATTGTAATCAAATATACGTACAATTAGTATTTCATGAATTATGTACAAACTTCAGACTTAGCAGAAATCCCTATTTCGGTAACTTCCTAGTAATAACCAGCAAATTATTTCCTCATTCTCATTAAGGATACTGTTAGTGCACTTTCTAACTATGACCGTCATATCATCGATAATTATCTAGAATGTTCGTTACTAGAAGGGTACTGAGGTAGTTGTGTAGTTATCGATAAGACAAACCGAGGTTTCCTTTGACCAAATACAACAATCTTAGTTGAGTACAACGCGTAGCTTCAAGAGTACAACGTGTAGCTCCAAGAGAACAATGCAAAGCTTCATACATACAGCATCATAAATAATAATATAGAATTTCATCTTGTCCAGAGCAAATTAACTTGTATTCGCTTGTGAACAGCAACTAGTGAGTTTCAATTCGTCATTAAGCGGGTTAACTCGTTATTCAGTGTACTTTTGTAACTAACTGAAATGTACGAGGGCAACCTGAAATGTTTCCGAAATCGGCAAGAGATGATGCACGAAGATTGAAATGGATTCATTGGTCGGCAAGAGCAACCTTATTTACGGCGACTGTCAAAATTTCAGATGCCTACATCAATAGTTGTTGTTTCAGAGTGTCTTTCGTGTAGTAAGTAAGACGGTTTCGCAAAAATGGATAAAATCGGATTTCGTGCAACGATAAAACACTTCTCTTCTGGCTCGCTGGGAAAAGGGCTACGGAAATTCGAAATATTTTGCTAGAAGTTCATGGCGGATGTATTCCATCATTTTCGATCAGCTTCCGGGTGCGCGAGTCCAAACGCAGTGGACCCCCAAAAACCGCTACCAACGATGAAGTGGACGACAAGATTCATGATGTCGTGTTAGCCGATCGTTGATCGAAGCTGAAAGAGATAGCAAAGACAACAGACATCTCAGAGGAATGCGTTGGCCATATCCTACACGTAATTTTGGGTATGAAAAAGCTTTCGGCGCGATGGGTACCACGTTTGCTCACACCAGAGCAAAAACGAAATCGGGTGAGGATCTCGGAAGAATGCAATACCGGCGCTTTTCTGGTCGATTCTGGATACGTTTCAGGTCACTCTCGTATGGACGTCGATCGTTTTAAAAAAGTGGTTTTCAGAAATTGTTTCCAAAATTGAATCTGGGTCTGTGATAGTAATGTTATTTTTTTCTTTTTGACTACCTTGCTTCAATTGATGCTTACAAATTCTACTAGTAAACTGTTTAACGTAGATTTGTGGTTAAGAGCTTTTTCATTGTAATTGTTTTTGTTATTGACTTATGCGAAAATGATGTAATTGTGCAATGTAATAATATAATAATAAAGAAATACACTAGGATATTTTATTTTCATTTAGTCCTCACTTATGCCGCTAACTCAAGGAAATAAGTGAAGAGGTAAATTCTGTAATATTAAATTTGGAACGGCCATATCTCGAGGTATGATTTAGTGCCTCAATTATACGAACTGAGGTATAGTTTCTAACACACTGGACGAAATATTTTAGATGCGTATTGATGGCAGTCCCCCAAAATATGCAGATTTTCCTAATTCATACTTTTCTAGTTACCGTTAGTTAGGGTTTGCAATGGGAAGTCCTGTATTGGTTAATATCACTGTCTTCTAATTCTCATCACATCTAAGACACAAGTCGGGGTTTTATTTGATCCTAAAACTACACGATGAACTTTTAAGCTACCGCACCGAAAAGCATTTACTCCGCATGACGCTAAAAATTGTAAGGCGTGGCCGTAATGAAATCGAAACGCCGATAGTTCGAAATATGACTGCGTTGAAAGGATAAATGTTTATTAAACAAAGAAATACGTATCATGTTTATAATCTGTATCTGTACGCGATAGCCGCAATAAATTAGACTCTGCATTTAATTTTCGCTTCTCTTTCAATATTCCAACTTACTTAGTTTACTCGACACGTGACAGACAACATTTTATTTTGAGCGTTCCGTATAAATATTTAAAAAAATCTATACTTGATCTTTTCGTATATCAAAGAATAATCATTTCTCTCGATCTAAATATTGCTACAAGGAAGATAAAAGGGGACTTTTCAAAAGATATGGCGTGCATTGAAGTTTGTTAAGTTTTATTTTATTCAAAGCATCTATTTCTCGGTCTATTTTATGAGGTATGTGCGGATCATTTTAGTCAATAGGGTTGAATAAAGACTCGTCAATGTGCATTCAGATAAAAATTAAAGTATCTTTACATGAGAAGTAAAGTACTAACTCGAGAAAACAGCTATAGAACCGTTTAAAATGTTAAGAATCATGGCATCAGATTTCTTTTCAATCGTATAAATTCGTTTTCAAAGATGATGTCAAGAATGAAGACCGTTCTTACGAACCAACCACACGTATACTCTGTATTAGACAAAATCTAGGCAGTTTTAATCGATATATCAAAGACTATATTGATAGATAAGAGAAAAATCCATGACATAATATCGTGCCCAATCTTATTCGATAGATAAAAGGAAAGCAGCTTGCTGATTATTCAGGAATTGCTGAATCGGGTGTCAAATTCACATCTTAATGAAATTTGGTAGGTAAGTAGAGTATGTTGAGACCTGAAAATAATTTGTTTCTGCTGAAATTCAGGGTGAAACATTCCTTCGAAAAATCACAAATTTTTAGTTTCCTTGATTTAATTTTTGAACGGAAATAGAACAGAAAATTTAATTGCAAATGTTGTACCTTATCGAAAGAATTTAAGCGCTACCCTATGATGCTAGAGCTGATTACAGTACTATGGAAAAGAAATTAATGCAAGTTTTTCATCCTTAACATCTTTTATTAATTTTAAAGCATTTTAAATTATACAGGATGTTCTAAAGATGTTATTAACATATACTACATATACATATATCAGAAAAGGGATACAGTTACTCTATATACTCCCACTTCATATAGTTTACGCAGGTCAATTTGCATCGCATTACCAATTTTAATTAAATTTGACTGAAGTGCATAGCTGCAATCGGCAATTGAAATAGTATCGGATGCAGTTATTGGTAGTGTAAATGGATATAAATAAAACCCGTCAAAATTGACATATTGTACTGTGTGGTTATTTGTTATTATAAATATTAAAGAATATCACATTTGTGTAAAACGAAATATTTACGAACCACACCCTATTACTTGAAAACTCACATTTAGGGAATTATTGTCGTTTAATACCAATTTTGTTTGCATATACTTGGTACAAGCCTGGTTATATAGAGAATCCGCCTGGAGCATTCGAGCATCTCACGAATTTTGTCATTTCAAACCAAGGCCTTACGTTTTACATTCATTCGTTGTTCTTGGTGGGAAAACTTTTTATGCTTTAAGCATTTTTTTGACGAGTTTCATTACCATACCAAATTATAAATACATAATTTAAAATAAATACTTTATTCATTACTATTAATACTAAGGATTTGGTATCACGTGTAATCACGCGTTTATATTTGTATGAATTATGAACATTAGGGCATAAGAACTGATGCAATTTTACTAATTAATAATACTCCTTTCCTAATTGAAGACACATGTATGCAATATGTAGATGGTTTTGGTGTAAGTAACATAAGGTATGACTTGTTCTACACCTTTGGAATACACTGTATGTTTGAAAATGCTTTGAAATCAATAAAGGATATTAAAGAAGAACAACTTGCGTTAATTGCTTTTCCACATTACTATAATCAGCTCTAACATAAGAAGGTGGCGCTTAAATGCAAAACATCCTGTATATACCACATTAAAATTTAAATTTTTATTGTATCCATTTTCCTCGAAGAATTAAATCAAGAAAACTGAAAATCTGAACTTTCGAAGGGGTGTTTCGCCCTCTGATTGAATTTGAGCAGACAAAAAAAATATTTTCAAGTCTCAACCTATTCTACTTATCTACCAATGAATTTGAAACCTGGAAACCTTTCCTTGTGAGTTAAACCCAACGTGGGGCTCACCCTAACAATGTTCATAAGATGTTCCGAAACTACATATGTAACCAAAAAGTTTTGTTAGTTCTTAACGAGCAATTACAATCTCGATCGCTTCTGTATATTCTACTCCAAAAGAAACAGAGAGAAAACATATTTTGCTTCCTATACCTACATCTGTCCATTTCTAAATTATTTTGAAGAATTTATGAAAAGAGTCATTTTCTAATAAAGTCTCTTTAGTTGCTGTTTAGATGTAGATCACACTATCTTTACTTTTAATTACTCAGTTCCATAAATTAGAATATGCGGAGCACTTCATTAAAAAAAAGACTATAATTTAAATCTTCGTTGTAGTGTGTTTTGGTTAACTGCGTCTTAACCAAGAATAAAAATAATACTCCTTTGTTATTTTAATATAGGTTGAAACACTGATAATAATAGAGACGGCAAACTCGCAAAAATTTATATTCTTCTAGACAAAGATACTTCAGCGTGTTATTAAAGAGAAGTTATTCCAACCAAGCCCCTTATTATCAAGACAACCGAATACAAAAACATTCAGCGAGTATCTTTTCGAAAGACTTCTCGACAGAAATAGCAGCGCTAACGGAAGAACTCGGAAAGCGAAATATGGTAGATCATACCTTACGAAAATACACAAATACTTTGGCAGTCACCCGAAACTTTTTAAGAGAGGAAACATCAAGACAAGCGGCGGCAACGTTAAGTAGTAAGAAAGTTTATTCTCCGACGTTTATGACAACGCTTTCCGGTTATTTATTATCGAGGCGAATGCGATTCGTTAAAACCGCTACTATTCCGCCGTTCGTACCGACTGCAACGCACGATCGTAAAATATGAGTACCTTCCACCTACCCGAAACAACCGTATAGTCGGTTAATGACGCGGAACGTCAGATATATAAAACTATAAGCGTATAAAAATCGGTACACAATAGCACCGGGACAGCGTCGGGCCGTAAATAGGAGGCAAGGTGTCGAAGAATCGACGCAATATGGAATTTGGCGTAATAATAACGCGAAAAACGCGTAAAAAATTAATGGGGAGGAAGATATTGTTGCGTTAGGCTCTAACGGCATGCAATATTGGCCGTATAGTTCGTGAGAAATTTATAAAATAGAGTGTGTCGTATACGACAGACAATGTGTTACATTTCTCCACATTAATTACAAGCTGCTAATCTACTGCACGTCCAGTTAGTGCGTGGGTGAACAGTAACGTATTCCTTTAGCAATTTAGAGAAAAACTTCTCAGATAAAATTATAGACAAGACTTACATAACAATTTCGACTTTTTTTTGTAAAACACCACACACCCTATAATCCATCTAGCAGTTTTTGAAATGATTGCGATTATTTAAGACCTTTGGGAAATGTCGATAATTCAATTTTTTCGATCAAGTACTTTATTTTCTAGAGTTTTCACCAGTATATCCAAAGCTTTTTTTTATCAAGTAGTTTCTAGAGGATGGTCTTGCAAATCATTGCAACATTCAATCCATATTATTTAAGAATAATAATAATAATAATAATAATAATAATAATAATAATAATAATAATAATAATAATTTCTTCATTGCCACCTACAGGAATAGACAAGTACAATGAATGAAATTAGTAAATTATCTGACTTAAAACGGGAGGTAAGCAATAAGCTAGCGAGACTAACTTATGTTGTTCTTCCTTACAAACCTTTAGAAAATAAACTGAGTAAAAATAAGTAAATTGAATAAAACAAATTTCAAACTTTGGTAAAGATTAAACGTCTAACAACGTTGAATGTTCAGAGTGAATTAAGTGACTTAAAAACTTAAGCCTAAACATAAACAATTAATTATCCTGAATGTGTAAACAAGGGAGAACTGTGAAATGAGAAGTTAAATACCGTTAACTCAATTTGAAGTAGATTGGCACGAAAAATATACCACCTGAGCTATATAGAGTTTAAGTTAAAATAAATAAGTGTGATACCTAAAACTCTCAAATAAGGTTAATCGATGTCGAGATGAATGGAGAGTCCCACCTCTGCCAGTATCTTGACCATGAATTTGATACTTTTGATTCTTTACTGAAAGGATGAAAATCGTAACTTTATCATCACTAATACCAACGGTAGTTTCATATTAATATTAATTTAACTAGGTAAAAACTTGTTTCTAATAACATTGTCTGTTGAGATATTAATGTGCAGAGATTGTAACATCTAGCTATTAACAGCGATGTGAACTCCCATTCAGTCTCGTTGGTAGCACAATGCGCCTGTGTAAGGCAGAGGAGGTGGGTTGAAATCCTGCCGTGGCTGGTATTTTTTAAGGAATTAAAAAACGTTGGTTAAATGCAAGCAAATCGTAATTTTATCACGACCTTACTATATAAGTATTCCGCTTTCCGAGATGTAAACATTTTGTGAGAGAAATTCCCTACGATGACACGTTGATAGTCATCAAACGTCAATCAATTTATAAGAAATTCTATCTCACTTTCTAATACCATACACTAACCTCAAACTGGAATTTTATATTTTTTGTATCCTTCGAGATCCAGCCAAATCAATCCCACGCAGGAAAGTAAAAATTAGATCGGGGTAAAACAAATGCCTCGTATAATTGTTTTTTAAGCTTTAGAGATAAATCCTCTTTTTCGGTTGTATGTAAGAGTTTTTAATGTAACTATTTAACACATGGGCTGAAAAGTCCCGGGCCTAACACATAGATGACGCTAGTTTTATTGCACTCCCCTTTTTCTCAGTTAGTACTAACCTTCAAAAGACAGCTGTTAAAATTTCATGATATTCTACTCATTAGTTTGTGAGTTATTGTGCTAAAAGTCCCGCTACTTTTGTTATTTTCAAAACAATGGATCAAAAACAATTTCGTGTTTTAATTTTACACTGCTTCTTGGTGGGAAAAAATACCGTTCAAGCGAAGCAATGGCTTGAAAAGTGTTATGGGGACTCCGCTCCATCAGAAACAACAATAAAACGTTGGTTTGCTGACTTCAAACGTGGTCGTAGAGACACCGATGATGCAGAACGCAGTGGGCGTCCAAATGAGGCGGTAACACCAGAAAACATCCAAAAAATCCACAAAATCGTTTTGAATGATCGAAAAGTGAAGTTGCGTGAGTTAGCTGACATCGTAAGGATATCAAAAGAACGTATTGGCTTTATATTGCATGAGCATTTGAGTATGAGAAAGCTCTGTTCAAAGTGGGTGCCGCGTTTGCTCACTGTTGACCAAAAACAAGAACGTGTTGATGATTCTGAGCAGTGTTTTGCCATGTTTAAACGTAACAAACCGGAATTTTTACGTCGATATGTGACAATGGATGAAACATGGATCCATCAGTTCACTCCGAAATCAAAACGATCGTCATCTGAGTGAACAGCAACTGGCGAACCTCGTCCAAAGCGCCCGAAAGCACAATAATCGGCTGGAAAGGTTATGGCCTCGGTATTTTGGGATGTGCGTGGTGTAATATTCATCGACTATCTTGAGAAAGGAAATACCATCAACAGTGAATATTATATAGCGTTATTGTAGCGTTTGAAGGCCGAAATTGCAAAGAAATGACCGCATATGGCAAAGAAAAAAATTTTGTTTCATCACGACAACGCACCGTGTCACAAGTCAATCAAAACAATGGCAAAACTACATGAATTGAACCTCGAATTGCTCCCACATCCACCGTATTCGCCAGATTTGGCTTCCAGCGACTACTGGCTGTTCGCAGACCTCAAAAAAATGCTCGCCGGTAAGAAATTTCGCACGAATGAAGAGGTTATCGCTGAAACTGAGACCTATTTTGAGGCAAAAGATAAATCGTTCTACAAAAGTGATATTGAAATGTTACAGCGGCGCTGGAATGATTGCGTTGCTATTGATTGAGATTACGTTGATGAATAAAGCTAATTTTGGACCAAAAAAACTGTGTTTTCTTTGTTAGGCCCGGGACTTTTCAGCCCATGTGTTATTTGATTTTTGTACCTAACCAAGTTATCAAGAATGAAGCCCAAGTTTTTGGACTCAAGGGAAATGGGAATATTATTGTTGTTAATTGATATTTTTATTCGATTACGAAGTGAATCACATGTATTCTTTTCATCAAATAATAGAACACGTGATTTAAGAGGGTTGAGTTTAAGAGAATACATTTTAGAGCATGCAATATGATTGAATATATATCCTTTATACATATATTACATAATAGAGGACTTTTGTGGAATTCCAGCGTCTAAGACAAATCAGGCAATATATTACATAATTTCACTCGTTGGCTACACTGGGAAAAATAGATCTCAAGAAGAGTTAGTACGTTAACACCCATACCAATCGGTCTTAAGATGGGAGTAATAGTGAGTAGTTAACAGTATCAAACGCGTCACTGCTCGAGCAGCACAAGAACTGTCAATTTACCCTTATTACTAGCAGTAAATATTTTAGCAAACACAATACCATGTTAAAAACGTTGGTAATTACAAGGAAAATTATAATTTATTTAACGAAAGCCCCCATATTAATTTAATCAGCACAGCTGTCTCACGTTGATAAAATCGCCTCAATATTCCTCGCGAAAACTTCCTATAATTTTCGTCTAACAAGGCAACTAAAGCGTATAAATCTAAAACAATACACACCGGAGAAATTACAGGAGAGATAGGGTTTTAATTAATTAGTAACTCTATATCGATTCGAACAGGTCAAAGGTACTATCTTCCCTAGTTCTTTCCTCCTGAATGGCGAGGAAGTCGTTACCTAAGCAACGCTTCGTTACCGGCATAAAAAATAGAGAGAAATGAGTAGTTACGAAAGTGTAATATTTCCGATCTGTCGAATAGTATGGCACGTTCTGCTAAGAAATTGCGAAATACGATGATTACGTCTTATTTATTCTTTAAAATTAATTGGATGCTCCTATACAAGAGATTTATTCGTTACAGTTGAATTTGTAGATATATCGCTGCTTTTAAATGGTGATAAATTTCGAAATGCATGAAAGTTACTTCACTTACTCAATTACAGTGCGTTGATCTAATTTCCTATTTATGAAACATATAAACTCCATTGAGGCAGTGCAGAGAAGATTCCTGAAATTCCTCTATTCTTTGTCAGAGGGATGTTATCCATACTAGCGAGGCTTACGATGACACAAGTGACATGAACATAAGAGTAAAAATTTAACAAATGACAATAAAATTTTGCTGGAATCTTTCATATGTTTCGATAAACAATATTATCCTGATTTTTTACGGTTCGTACCATTTATTCAAAAAGAAAAAAATGCTTGTCATATCTGATATGGAATTATTTATTTTTCAGATAAACTGATAGCATAGGGTAAGTCCGGGATAGATGGCCATGCGGTAGAAATGGCCATGCGGTAGAAATGGCCATATCTATCTGGTATTATTGGTAACTCGTGTTGATGCGGCAGTTGATTGACTGAGTTCATGTTGTTATTCATGTTTGTCATTTACATTGTAAAAAATCGGTTATGAGGTGAGTAAACTAATTTTATTCTAAGTTACATCGCTGAATATTTTACAGCAAGCATGTTTGGACGTTAACTACAAAATTTGCAATGAGGTTTTTACAATTTTTCGTATGAAATTAGTCACTACGACGTTGTAAGATCCAACATAACCTCACAACGAGATTCCAATCGAAAAGTGGATTTAGAATATTACTATGGTCATCTCTCCCATCCAATCGGTAGAGATTGCCATTTTTTTTCGGGAGTGATGGCCATGTTATCTTTGTGATATTGTCAATACATAACTAAGCATATTATTTTATTCACAAATGCCAAAAAAATATATAAGAAAAGTTGTACAAATGCATGGTGGGTAGTCACAAGAAACTTTATTGGAGACGATCAGAAATGTTGTTAATGGAGCTTCTATTGAATTTAAAATACCATGTAAAACCCCTAGAAAGGATAATGAAAGTCGTCTGTCACGGCATATTTCAATCATGCAAAGACGCGGTTTTCCACTAACCAGAGACGATTTAAAGACTATTGTTTATCATTTCGCTCTACAGTTAAAAATCAAACACAAATTCAACAACGAAAGGAAAAAGCTAGCTACGACTGGCTTAACTTGTTGTTAAACCGACATCCGGAGATATTCGTAAATCGGAAGGTGCCTCCATAGCTAGAGCAAAAGCAAGGAACCGAAGAAAAATAGAAAACTATTCTACTTTATTGGAAACAACGCTCGAAGAAAACTTTTAATATTGATGAAACTACTCTTCAATTAAACAGCAGACCAAGCAAGATACTTGCAAACGAAGGCTAGAATACTGCTTCTACTATAACGTCCACAGAAAGAGGAGAAACTATAACATTTGTTGTTTATTATAATGTCGAAGACAATTGTAACATCATACCAAATTACACATTTTCTATTGAAGAAGCTTCCTTGCCTACAGCAGGACACTCTTCACATTGAAAGCAAACAGAGACTGCAAAAAATGCAACTAATGGTTTAGAAGCACAACGTCAACATCTAAACACACATCTAACACAAAAATTACTCCGTCGAAAATCCTGTCCCCTCTTATTCCAGAAAAAGTAACTGCTGTCAAACAAGTTGCAGCTATTTTAACATTAAGCCCGCATTTAGAAAAGAAAAACAACATAAGATTCAAAATAAAAAAGTTATGATAAACACAGAACCACAGTCAAGAACAACAAGAAAAGAGAATTGGAATCTTCAAGCAGCCACAAAAGTGAAAAAACATATCTAGAAAGTGTCGAAGATGGAAGTGAAGATTTTAATGGAAACTTATGTTTAGGATGTGGATGGGAGTATAAACATATTAAAAAGCTGTTGATTGGATCCAGTCTATCAACTGTATGTTCTAGTTACATGAAAGTTGTACTTCTTACAGCGACTTCTGTCAGAAGTGTGGAAAACTTGACCATAAGTCAAAAAAACTTAGAAGTAGTTATTATTTTTAGTATTTTTTGTGGCCGTCTCTTCCTGATGACACGGAAGAGATGACAGTACGTATAGTATTAGGTATATGTTTCATTTTTCTTCTCAAAATTGATCATTTTATGTTCTATTGCTTTTGTTATGGCTTTACACCACAAATAAATATTTTTGAAAAACTGTCGTTATAGATGACATTTTTACCATTGCAAAAACTATAGCCATCCCTTCTGGACTTACCTTAATCATATTTAAAAAAAAAGCGGAAATAAGTATCCATTTAGTACGAACCTGGCGGGTACTGTATAATGTGGAGTGGTATTATTCACCTAACGAAACCAACACACGTTTTCTCTTTCTTTTCAAAATTCCTGATTGAAGTCAACTAGAGCACAACACTGCATTCAAGTCTCTAGTACAATGACATCTTCAATTTCAATTCTGATACACGCATTTTCGTCTCATATCCTTGTTTTTGTCGCTAGAATAATTATTTCATATGGTAAGGTGAAAAAAATGTATATAGGTGTCTACAGTGGCAGAATGGCATGATAAGAGTGACAGAATAGTGACCAATAGCTCACGCTATCTGGCAAACTAGTACTGCTTGCATGAAATGCATCCAACACTAATATACTTAAGCGTTGTTGTGCATTTCATCAACCGACTCGTTTAAAATATCACCCTCAACTTCTCCAACAAAAAAAGCTTGGCAGTTGCAGGCGTGTCCTATAATTACTATGCATAGCTTATACATCGCAGTAATCCTTTTCATTTGCAGCGAACTCTACGAACGCTAAAGATAAATATATAAATTACATCAGCTCGCCGCGTTTTCGTGAAATACGCGATGTGATTAATATAGAAAGATAATATTGACACTAAGTTATGGCCGAGGTCGAATATACACGAACGAATGTATAGCTCGTCCGCAACTTCTAATTGAAGATTATCACGAAAGATATCAGGGGGACGTTCAGGGCAAGGGCATCTAAACGAGAGGCTACACAACGGATATGATCGAAAACCTTCATTGATAAACGATCGAAGATAACAGAAAAATTTGCTATAATATGAAGCCCTTCTTTTTGTGTGTTTAAGGGAAATCGACAAAACATCGTCTTCGGACGGCCGTAGCGTTTGCGATTAGATAATTTGTACAGCGGCAGATGTCTACATCGCTAACACAATGTTAGGGGCCTCCGCCATGATTAATTAATTTCGTAAAGCACCGTAATTAATATTCGCGGAGATTTTGGAATTATATATCTAGGTCGGATGGTCAGGTGGTATCGTTTATTTGGGAATTTCCGCCACATATTTCACGTTGTGGTTATTAATTGTTCGCAAATATCAACGTGAATAAATGACCTCTACTGTTTTGCGCAAGTGTGGTGTGATGCTGATTCGAAATTTCGAGAAATGGAAACGATAAATTATAGGAGACTTAGAACTTGAAGACTATATAGAGATCAGTACACTAAAACGTATGCATAGATTTTAGTATGCATATTTTAGTAATATAGCTAGTATCTGCAACCATGTTCAGATAGTTGCTTACTAAACTCTTTCTACCGCGAGATGTAGGATTGGTGAAATTAAGTTCCTTGGGCTTTTCTTCTGTACTTCTCTCCACTCTATTATATCCTTACACATCCTTCTTGCGTCCTCCCATTTCTCACCCCTCGCTTTAAATGTTCACCTTACCTTTTCAGTCCACGCCCTCCTTGATTCATGTATTTTCCTTGCCATCTTGCTATGTGTCCAAACCACCGTTGATTCCGATGCATAGTCACTTTTATTGTTTCTAGTTCGAGATCCTATCTGTACACTTCACTTCGGATTTTGTGCAACTTTGTGTTGTCTTTTAGTCGTCTTACAAACTTCACTCCCATACTATTTTTTGTACTTGCATGCCTTCGTGGTGCATAATATGCGTTAGTATTGGTTTCATTGCCGTTTTCACTACTTTTTTTTTGTTTCAAAAATATACTCCTGTTGTCTCTATAGCCCTCTTTTTTTTGTAAAATCTCTCACTGATCTCGAATTCTAAGTTACCTTCGCCTATTTATTATCCCTTCCAAATATATATATATACTTGAAGTGCTGACCTAGCCTATACCTTTTCTTTCAATCATGTTACAAACGCAAGAAACATAACATATTCTTCTGCTCCTTTCGTATTATACTCAGAGAAGTTTCTTGCATTAGGAAATTAGATTTTCTCGCAAAAATCTGTCTCTATTCAAGTAAATAGTTTTTCTTCAAGATTAAAAAAATATTTAATATCAGAAAATAATATTTTTGGAATTATACTTGCACGAAATAAATATTCTTTTGGAGTTAGAGAAACAAATAAATGCAACACAGAAAAATGTTTCTTCGAAGTAAATCATTTAGCCTTAAGTTTAAGTTAGAGTTAAGAAAATGTTCAATGACATTGCAATCAAGAAAAGTCATTCAATTTATAAATTAATTTCTGGATAGACATTTAGCAATATTACTTTTATGAGGACAGCTCTAAAACTAAAAGTAAAATAAAATACACTTTTATTTAACGCAAATATAACCAGTTGCTTGCACTATAGATTTAGTGTTTTTTTTTGTAAAAAGTTATTGAAGTATAATAAATGGTGCTAAAATAATGTCAAACGTGTAATGTGTTTCTTCTTTTGTTAATAACATTGTCTAATTTTTTTCTATTGCTTTATTGTTCTAATTTTTTACTTTTGTCTTATATTGCTGCAGGTAAGTTATCTAAGAAAAACAGTATTCATATTTCCACGTATCCACATGAAGCGCAATCGCAGTAGATGTTGTTTATTAATGATTTTAAATCAATAAATCTACTCACAAACCTTTTTCTTAAATGGTGGATACGAAAATCAAGGAACAAGAATTAATCGAGTTCGATCCCTCGTACACGACAGTTTCACTAAAATAAAAAATAGGGAAGCCAACTACATCAGACACAAATCATCGAACGTATGATTAATCCGGCAAATATAACACAGCCCATCTCAGAGCTGCCGTGAAGACTGATAACAAGCGATGGAGAAAATAAGAGCGCAATTCGCTCTAATTATTATAAATATACTAGCAATAAAAAAATATTTATTACCTTCGAGAGCATATTTTCTTCTATAACAAAGTCGATTTTCTTATATTAAGAAAACAAAATTTTTATATTTCAATATAAGGAAAGTATTTACTATCTTTAAGAAAATATTGTTTTGTGTTGTAACGGCGATTTACCTATACTAAGAATCCGTATTTTCTACAAGATTTTCTTGAATCAAGTTAACGAATTTCTTAAGCAAGGCAATACTATTGTTTCATTACAAATATATAATTCCCTTTAGGGGACAAAAAAATGCTGAGAAAATATTTTTATTGATTTGAAACAGTAATTCTATTGTGGACAATTGAAACAATTATTGTTTTAAATAAAGTCTTGATAAAAGAAAACATGACTCTGAGACTACCATTATTAATATATTGATTTTTTTGTAGTTCTTCGTGCGTGCTCCCAAATACCATCATCTTATTTGCGTAACTCAGTTCTGCTATATGTACGCTACCAGTCATGTCTACCGTACAGAGGACGTTAAGAAAGGGTGGCCTACTTGGCTGAATTGCAACGCGCAAATCTCTTTCGCGGAAATAAAATAAAAGAATGCGGCGGTAATGGGCTATAAAGCATCGGCTTTTGACAATAGAACAATGGCAAAATGTTTTGTGGAGCGATGAGTCCAAACTCGAGCTCCTCGATTCCAGACGGAGAGCATTTGTTGGAAGGGCGAAAGGGGAACGAGCTGCAGTACCATGTATAGTGCCTACAGTATAGAACAGTGGAGGATCGGTAATGGTCTGGGGATGTTTTGGCGGGACATCTATGGGAAACTTGGTGAAAATAGAAAGTATCTTACAAAAAGAGACTTGCCGAGAAATTTTAAAAGAGAATGCAATACAATCTGGATTAGATTGAGGTGGTGTTGCAACAATACAACAATCCATAGCACACATCTAAACTCTGTCGCGAATATTTGAAAAAATATGACATGGCCACCGCAAAGCCCGGATCTAAATTCAATCGAGCTTCTGTAGGAAGAACTCGATCGAAAAGTGAAACAAAATCCATCAACTTCCAATGCTCTGGGTTATGGAAGCAAATGCAAGATACCTGTGAAAATTTAAAACCTGCTACACTCTCCAAATTAATAGAGAAAATGCCGTGATTATGTGCTGTAGTTATTAAGCGTAAAGGTGGACATATCGGCGAAAGTCAAATCTAACTTCTTATTTGTGAAATACATTGTTTGCAGTATACTGGTACCCAGTTGGTAACACAGTTGACAATGAGAGTCCACGTGCACTAGAACCGCTACGTTCAAGTCCTTGCAATCAATGTGTAGCAAGAACAGTTTTCACATTTTTGTACTAAGTATTTTTAGGGGTTTGAACTCCCCCCTGAAAACATCTTCCTGGAAGAAGAACGTGCTCTTTAACAGTGACGCCCAACAAACTCCATCCTATTTTCAAATAATTCTAAAGCTAAACATGGATATTTTCCTCTGCAAAACTGTCATATTCAAACCAATGTGAAATTGACATGAACTATTTGCCTTCAATCTTAAATGCCGACTTTATTTAAATTTCAAAATTACGCTTGCTTGGAAATCAAGGATGTTATCTGTGTAATTACGTACACATGTATATCGCAATTACTTCCTGATAATACAATGAAAAAGTAAAAGAAATGACTTCCAACCAAAGCACTAAAACATTGCAATAATTAAATCATAAACCTAACATATAAAGTCCGTAATCTATGTTAATAGCATTACACCTATATCTTACAAGTAATTTTATTGCACCTATAACTGGCTGAGAGAACAAAACAAGGCCATTAGGTTTTACCATTTAACAAATTAGATTTTTCGCATGCCATTCTTTCAAAGCACACAAAACTGTAATTTATCATTGACACGCTAATATAGAAGTTCTATATTTAGCAAATAGTACATTTCCTCAGAAGAATAATAATAATAGAGAAGATCATTGCTTAAAATAAAGCGCGTATGTAAATTAAAGCGAATAATAAACAAGAACAATGTTTAAGACGATCTTGGGATGTTTTCTCAAAGTCCACAACACCATCACATACGTATATTTTTCCAACACAAACGTGTTTATCGAATAAAATAATGTTTCTCAGATGAACAATTAAAGAGTGTTAGCTTTAATTTTAAATACAGTATCCGTTCCCTAAGCTAAATATTTTTGACAATTTCAAGTTTAAAAAAATACACACAGAGAAGAAAATATAATCAAACAACAATGACTTCTTTGAATCCGTATGGGTAATCATTTAAATCTGAAAATATAAAACAAGCGAAAATTATGAATTATAAATAATACGAGGGTGACCTGAAATGTTTCCAGAATCGGCTAGAGTTGGCGCACGAAGGTTAAAGTGGATTCATTGGTTGGCAAAGGCAACCTTTTTTATGGCAACTGTCAAAATTTCAGACGTCTACTGTCAATAATTGTTGTTTAAGAGTGTGTTTTGTGTAGCAAGTCAGGCGGTTTCGGAAAAATGGATAAAATCGAACTTCGTGCATTTCTGAATGGCTGGGAAAAGTTGTCAGAGGTTCATGGTTGATGTACTCTATCAGTTTCGACCGTCAGCTTCTGGATGAGTGAGTTCAAACGTCCCCGCACTAGCACAAGTGACGAAAGCTCAAAAACCGCTGCCAACGATGAAATGGTCGACATGATTCATGATGTCGTGTTAGCCGATCGCCGATTGAAGCTGAAAGATATAGCAGAGACATGAAATTTTGGGTATGAAAAAGCTTTTGGCGCGATGGGTACCGAGTTTGCTCGCACCGGCGCAAAGGCGAAATCGGGTGATCGTTTCAGGAGAGCGTCTGGCCAGGATCCAACGCAATTTGAGGCATTCCTTCATGCGTTTCATAATCGAGGAAGAGACTTGGATCCACCACTACATACCAGAGACTAAGGCACAATCGAAACAGTGGACTTTTCCGGGCGAATCGATTCCGAAGAAGAAAAAAAAACCGTTCCATTTTTGGGATTCGACAATATGTAGAAGGGAAGGTCGACCACGGGCAATACTACAACGATTTATTGACCAGATTAGATGCGGTATTGAAGAAGAAAGTGCTTTTCCAGCACGACAATATACCAGCTCATTCATCCCGGATCGTCGTGATCAAATTGAATGAGTTGAGCTACGAATTAGTCTCTCATCCTCCATATTCACCGGACCCAGCCCTTAGCGACTCTTTCCTATTCCCAAACCGGAGAAAATCACTGGGAGAAAAGAGATTTGCCTCAAATGAGGAGGTCATCGCTGCTACAGATGACTATGTTACAGACCTCGAAACATCCTACTTTTCTGACAGCTTGAAGAAACTGGAGCACCGTTTGAAAAAGTGTATTGATCTACGAGGAGACTACATCAAAAAATAAAAATAAAAAGACCACATCACTACCGTGTTTTTTTGTCGATTCCGGAAACATTTCAGGTCGCCCTCGTACAAACTTGAAAAATTTTAACATCTAACACTAATTTAACATGAAAATTCCAGTTGAGGAGCTGCCGTAAAAAACTGAAATACGCATTGCAAACATTAACAGGATTAAGAAAATATCGTCTGGTTCTCTCTCCAACATTCCTCGGCATCAAAGAAAATAAAAATCGGATTAAAGTATGCACGAACGCACAGCGCCGCATGCATACACACACAATCGTTATAACGTTATCCGAATAAAAGTTAATTTAAAAAAGCACCCATAAGCTTAGAACGGAGAAGCTCCCACGTAAAAGCTCGTTCGTACATGCATACAGATACTATATTTACAAGTTTTATAGTCGACATTTCGGAATAGTTTTACGAGCGCCCGTAAAGACAAAAGAACAGCGGATAAATGCGAAGAAAAAAGAAGCGACTGGAAAAGAAATTATCGCTTCGGATATTATCACGAACATATTCGCAGTTTTACCTCTTTATGCGTCGCGTATGAGCGCATTAATGTAATGGAAGTTTCGGATTTAATTGTACTTTATGCGAGGAAGATAATCACATTTCGATTTTCAAAATGGCGAAACGGCGAAGTACCTCGCCAGCGACGTAGAATTCGCGCAATTTGTTAAAAGCCAAATGGTGCCATAAATATAGCTTCCATATATTACGCATATGGCATACACGTACATACAGACCTAAAGGTCGGATATTCCCTCAAGAACATCGTCTCCCTTGCGGATGTACCCACAAAATATTAACAAATATATATGTGCTTCCCTTGTAGGTATATTTATGTATGATATAGTGCTTGCGTTAATATTTAATTCAATTAGGGTCTTGGATACCACACCAAAAGAGATTTTATCTGATATGAAAACATTACCTCTTCTTTATCTCATGTATTGGCTCAAAAATGAATAAGTAAATATGTCTCCTAGGCTTTACGAATAGATTCTAGAATCACTGAAATGGTAAAAATAATGAATTCTTTTACAAAGCGTGTTATTTATAATTTATAACTAGTAGTTTTATAATTAATATATAATTATCCTTTTGTATAATCCTTCCCATTATAGGGTTCGGTCATTTTTAGGACATTTTATACTAAATTTTTACTTCTTTTACATTAATTATTGCTTAGTATTCTGGATTATAATTAAATTGATTTAAAATGATGCCTACAGTGTTTTCATTTCAAAACTCCTCACTTAAAATTTCTGGAAATCTGAAAATTTATGAAAAATTTCCTGAAACACGTGAGAAGTATTATCGTAGAGGACAACTTTTCATGCAAACGTTGACTCACCCACTGCCACCGGGAGCAACTCCTTTTAATTGTTTTTTTTATTGAAACAGTATATTTTGGCGTTGATTGATTCGTTTTCAAGACTTTTAGGAAAACCTTTTGGTGTGGTTTGTTTTGTACTTCTAGCAGGTCAATCTATTTTAGGAACATTGGAAGAAAAACCAATATTAAAAACTTTCATTTATACATTTTCAACAAAATAGAGCTCCTCCTCACTATATTCTTTCGGAACGGCAGTGGTTACACAATGCATTTCCAAATAAATGGATAGAATGAAGAGAACCTACATAATGACTAGCCAGATCAAAATAAAAAAAAACCGAAATGAATCGATCAATTTCAAAAAACCAAGCGTGTTGTTTCAAAACACCATCAAAATGAGGTATTTATTATTCGATACCCCTTTTCATTTAAGAGTTTTAAAGGAGTAGCTCACCGAAGTAGAGGGGCTAAAGTGGGTGAGTCAACTTTTGCATCAAAAGTTGTCCCCCTCAATAATACTAATGTGTCCAGGAAATTTTTCATAAATTTCCAAATTTCCAGAAATTCAAGGTGGAAAGTTTTGAAATAAAAACACTGTACGTCCGGAATCTATTTTAGTTTGTAGTGTAGTGTCGTAAGGATACTCAGGAACAAACGGGTCTTTGGCATTGACACGACTTCGGTACGTATTATACCATTGCATATTTCAATAACTTCAGATCCCTTATGTAATATAACAAATAGCTCCTTTCAAAATTCGGTAAATTTCCTGAGAAGTTAAAAGCACCCACCTTTAAAAAAAAGATAATCCTAACCGGAGATTAGCCGGCTGAGTATTTTTGGATTTGCCCAAAGCTTTTGGTACTCTTGCGCAAGCTATGAGACCTGAGGTGTAGCAAAGAATCTAATAAGACTTTATGTTTGCGATTGGAAATAATTAGTAAGCTTAAGTGATCGTTTCAAAACAATTTATTCACATGTTGAACATCTGTCAAATAGTATTCCCCAAGGGACTTTATTGGGTCCGTCATTATTTAATATTTTTATTAATGATAATAACACCGCGCGTGGTTCTAGACATCTATTATTTAATTACGTTGATAATATAAAGTTGTTTAGTGGTGTTAGTAACAATAGAGAACTTAGTGAGTAGTGTAACTTGCAACATTCTTAAAAACTGGTTTTCCAATCACAATGATTTTTTTATGGCCTTGACAAATAGTCATTTAGCCACGTAACAAATTCTAAAATATTAACGTCAAAAACAAGAATCGATTCGAAAAGGACAGCACAAGAATGCCTACTTTGCATTCCAATGATTGCAAGAACTGTGTAGTTGTATAATTCACAGGTATCGCAGTAAGCTCTGCATCAAACAAATTAATAATTTGTACGGAACACAGCGTTTCCAACAGCACATGGACTCTCATTGTCAATCGGGTTACAGACAGTTGGTAACTTGGTTGACAATGAGAGTCCACGAATATCCAATAAATTATTAATTTGTGTGGTGTGAAGTTTATTGCGATACTTGTGGTTTTCTAATAACAAACTCTTCTTAAATCAAGCTAAGACAGGGGCCTTCGAGTATTCTACCTATACCAAGAGAAATTTATCTAAATATTACTAAATTAAATGTAACTAGTTCCAGTCGCATTTTGGGAGTTTACACTAATGAACACACAAATTGTGTGATCAATCGAATTGTCACTGACAACATAGACAAGCATAAACGATGTGTGCCAAAAAGTGAAAAGCGAAACAAAATGGCAATGCTTCTTTTGCGAAAACATCTACGAAAAACAATCAAAAGTCATTTATTAACAAGAATGTGGAGTTCTTATTAAAAGAGGGATACCGTAACATTCAATTAGTTTATGAGTTTAATCGTTCCTAATAATTATTCCTACACCGGCGAAATGTGTTTGCATAAAACTTTATTCTTGTTTGAATATCAAATATTTGCGTATTTGGGAGATACATACACAACTCATCACAGTTCATCTCCGATACGGTGACCGCGAAAACATCCACCTCAACATCGTACAGGCAGATATCACTGTCTATTTGTTTTATGTGCACATGTGGTTACCATAATTTCCTAGTAGTCCTAATTTAAAGGATCAACGATTCTACGTACTCATTAAACTAATAAACGATAAAAAAAAAATAGGAAAATTCTTGTGTCTTACCTTAGGTATCTTAGCATATCTTCCAGTCCGCGTATCTCTAATCGTAGCGATGTCAAGAAGATCACTCTCGTTGTTCTGATCGACCCAGTGCAGATAGAAACCGTGCTCGTCTACCCTTAACGTAACCGGGGTGCCCACGCCAGAGTCCTGCAAAGGAATTAACCGATTATTTCGTAAAACGAGCAAACGCCTACACACATATAGCAGTAGCAAATAGAATCGGCAATAATTTTCACACTCGAATGCGTTTAAAGGTAACGCACAGGTCGAATTAGTAAGACTGTGCGGCCGACATTTACAGTTTAATCCATTCAATAGGATGAAAATTACCTTGACGGGCGAAACAAATTTTAACTAGGCTGCGATTATATCCGATTCGCGGCCAACGAGCACGCCCCAATAATCCTGCATTTCATTATACTAATGCAAATAACCGAATTTTAATCGATATTTATTAGTGCAATAGCGTTCGAATGACATTATGTTGCCTTTATTGAAATATTACTGGGAAACATAGTAGCAGTGGTCGGATTTATACGAAAATAAGGAAATGCTAGAAGAATATTATTGATATTTCGAAAGTCACGTACAGAGAAACAGGATTTGCTGATTCGATTGATAACTTTTATACTTGGATACGCTCAAATGTTTTAATTAATTACGTAAAAGCGATTGCATTAATATTGTTGAAGCAAATTATAGTGGTCTTTCAAGTATTGCATGAAAAATTTAACTATTATGAGACAAAGTTTGGAACATATTTAATTTTCTGTAAACAAGGTGTCATGCACGGAAGATGAGAAGGTGTATATACATATATATAATCAATTCTCTGAGCTTCATCTCAAGCTTTTCCTTTCTTATCCAAAATTATGCCTATTTCTTTACACCAGCTCTTAATCATTTTATTAGTTCTTCCAGTTGTTCTTCAGCGATTTTCCCTTCTTCGTATATTCTGCTTGCACTATCTCGACTGTCACTTAGGTTATGTATTTCTTGTATTGTTATTTCGTTTGCACTATTCAACAAATCTTGGAAATATTCTTCCCGTCTGCGAGTATTTGCCTTCTTTGTCTTTTAACGCTACTGAATCCACTTTTCCCATATTTTTGAGTACTTTAGAAAACAGGTTTTTGTTTCCTTTGCTTTTTTTCTAATTTTAATCCAAATTCTTTCCAGGATATTTGTTTCGCTTCCATTACTGCAATCTCGAGTTTCTTTCATTGTTCTTTGTTCTTATAGATTATTTACTACATAGAAATAGGGGGAATAATACTATAACTGATTTTCTTACAATACAACAGCCATACATATACGTATTTTAACATAATAATTTACAAGTATTTCAAAAGATTTACGACATATTCATATTTCGCCTCGTGTCTTCTATGTCTGTGGAAACCAAAGTTTGTAGTTACTCTTTTTTGCTGTGTATGGTTCTTAATAATAACGACAAGGTTATTGGATCTTTTTATAACAACAAAAATGAAAAACAGCACGAAAATATAAATATTAACACAGGGCAAAGATAACGTTTGGATAGGATTCGGAGCACACAAGCGCCTCTCATATGCATCCTTCCACGTGTACAAGATTCCCCCAATGTGAAGTTATAATTACTCTGGTATGTTATTTGTAATTAGAGTTGAATTTAATATTTCCACAAGGGTAATGTTGTCCTAGTTCATATTCCAACTGTAACTTTACCTATGGACTATTACCAACTTGCCGGTATTATTAACACAATTAATGGAAGTTTGCTGTTTGCCATAGAATTAGGAAATAGTCAGCATTGAATACCAGTAATATTATCTATTAAAGGATGTAAAGTTCGATGATTTGTTTATAGAGCAAATAACTTTACTGTTTATATTCATAAAACTCTAAAGACTCCTACAGTTGACGACTATACATCTCCGCATATTAATTTGATATTTAATACGTCCATTTTATACCCTAATACGTCTTGACTAAAACAAATTTTGGCGCAGTATTATCCGTATCAGTGTATATCTTACAGACGGCCTTGTAACATGAGGAAGCATCAAAAGGCGCGACGCGACGTAAGCCCACGCCCGAAACCCGCTTGTTGCCTTCGTCGCCTCGCATTGTCTTTTATTAAAAGCGTCTCGCACCCTCCAAATCGACCGAATAAACAACAATAAAACGTCCGACGGAGCGCGAAATATCGGAAGATTATCCGAAGAAGTTTCGGGAGACGACGCGACGCGATTTTGATATTTAACGCGATACGATCGAAGCGGATTTCATCTGGATGCGAAAACAGCGTGTTTTTCGCCGCCTTCGCGTTTCAATCATAATATCGTAAAATTATTTATCTTGCTGCAATAAAACACCGGCTGTCGTAAAGTTCTAAACGCATAGAGGTGGTGCCGTAGTAAACAAATATTTCTGGGTATACAGTCCCTGTTAATTTTATTAGGACCACGTTACCAATTTAAGCTTCAAGAAGTATAACATTCATGAATAGGGTTTACAATACCTGTCTAAATACGTTCCCTAAATATCCAAACAATATTTTACGAATTACTGTGTCTTTCAATGTTGTTTTTACTCATCTTCTATACAGTATTACAAAGTGATTCATGACAGAGATAATAATAGGTAAGAGGACATTAAGCGGCACTTCCCTAATTTCTTAGAAAGATATTTAGGAAATGTATTTAGATAGGTATTGTAAACCCTATTCGTGAACTTTATGCTTGTATTTGTAAATTATCGCGATAGAAACACATAAAAGCTTAAATTTATATGGTGACCCTAATAAAATGGACAGGGACTGTAAATGCAAGACCGCAAAGTATTAAAAATTGCAGAGTTGGTTTACTCCCCATAAATTTGAAAACATAATTTTAAAATTTAATCGATATCAATGCAGAAATAACCCTCCTACATAGCCATGCAGCTCTAACGAAAACTCGAATGAAATCGTAAATATCCCTATTTACTGAAAATATCCACATCGTACTTTCGTGGTTCATATCTTTCATCGTTTCATGTATGTAGGGCATTCTCATAATGATGTTGGCAGTAATAATAATAATAACAACGATATCGACGTAAGAGCTTAAACTGTTCGTTCCCACATATGTTTTCTTGTAAGCTCCGGTGACAGGCTCATGTAGACGGTACGTATGGAAGCGCTGTTTTATTAATAACAACTTGGATTGAGTGTAGACGAACTTTTGCAGTGTAACAGCATAAGCAAGCAGTCGTAAAACACACATGTAACTATTCACAAACTATTTGTAGTGCTAACGGTTAAGCAAACGTCTTATATAAACTTGTGTCGACCGTAAAAGGCCACGTTATATGATGATTTAGTTTTGTATGCTTTAGAATTATATACCTGCATATTGCAATAGGATTTTGTAATTCATTTTCACTGTTATATAAATTTAATTTAATTTTATTGCCTTTAAAACATAATTTCTTATTATTTATTTTTCTTGAATAAAAATTCCTTTCAAACATTCGGTCTGATTGGTATGGAGCAGTTCAATAGATTCTAGACCAAAAAGTTGATATGGTCGCAAATGATCGCTTTGGCCTTTCCAATAAAATTTGTTTATATCTAGTTATACGCTTATTAAAAATGTCTATAGCTCCTGCTACTTCAGAATAATTAGTCGCCTTGATCAATTATCCTGCTTGCTTAAAATATCAATAAAATGTTTGGTAGTATACTGGGTATCCAAAAAGCCTTTTTCAATTTGTTTCGTTCACGGCACTAACACAATCGAGGTGGAGGTATGCTAATCGCTAGCTTCGTGGGGTGCAATCTCGGCGCAAGAAATTATCGGCCCATACCTTTTTGAAGAAGACTGTTGGCGTAAATTCCGAGCGATATGCGGAGATGATTAGCAACCCTCTTTACGCCAGTTTTGCAATGTTTTAATGGTTCCAACAAAATGGAACGACATCTTGCCTGTCTTATGTATGCTAACCGGTTGTTCGTGAAATTTTCCCTCGAAAATAGATATCCAGGATGTTTTCCTATAGAGCTACCTTAAATCAAAGTTACACAGCATTGCTCATTTTTCGAATGAATTAAAAGAGTATATTCGAAGAGAAATTGCATGGGAGTGTCCTGAGCAATTCTCGAAAATGTTTTCTCACGTTTCGAAGAGTGCCATCGAAATAACGGAACAGATTCAGGGATAACCTTTAAGAAATAAATTCAGAAGGATTGTATTTTAATAAAAAAATATATAAACATTTATTCATTAAAGCTGCCAATTCCTTTATTATATCCTTTTTATTTTGAAAGGCACTTTTAGGACGCCTTGTATAATCATGTCCTGACTTTAAAATTAAAATCAAACGCCTCCAAAATTTGGTATACAAGCAAGTACAACTACAACTACTACCATAATGCAGAATGTCTACGCTTGCCACAAATTAAAACTGAAAGACAGTGGTCATGATGTCGTTGCACGTTCGTAATAATAGACACGGCCCGCCTAAGTCGACGTTTACAGTTATGTTTGAGTATGTGGTGACGAATAATTAAACCAACGGTACGTTATTGTAAACAATTAGCAAGATAAAATCTAAAATGAGTTCTTCGATGTTTGATAATATTGCCTATATGTTGTACAGTAGAGTGTCTAGGAGGCAAATCGCAAGCATTGTGTGTGGCTTTATGATTTCTTCCAAATTTACTATATAAAATTAGTAAATTTCATAGCTACATCCAAGTACATTCGGAATATGTGAGCCTCGTGGTTTTGCAGTCCTGAGATTAGAAGACACCATGGTTGAAAATATAGATGAAAACACAATTACATTTTCTTTTCTTTACTATCCCAGGTGGACTTTAGCATATCCCATTACAGTCATAGATCTGTTAACACTTTTTTTATCCCCACGGCACGAACCAACATACTATTAAAAGCACCACTAACACATATGTCTAAAAACGCTAACGTCTTATACAGTGGCCCTTTTTTTCTTTCGTGAGGATTTTTTTTTCATTTCTTTCATTCCATTATAGTTCTCTTTTCTACGTTATTCTTTTATTTGCTGTTAGTCATTAGAAGTATTAACAATGTAACTTTTATTTTTCTTCACTACACATCTATATATAAATATAATATATAATAATATTGTATACTGTACTTAATTTTGTTTTATATTTTTTCCTGTCATTAGATTTTCCTAATCTGTTGGGCAATAAAGTTTATTATTATTATTACAGGTGACGAAAACCCACGGACACGAAGCTCTCCAAATTTTCAAAAATTTAGTCAAAGAAGAAACTAAATTAGTCACACTGAAGAAGCGTAACATGTTTCTATTAAAAAGTGTAAAAGTTGTAATTTTTTAAATTTCATATCTTCACATATAAAATTAGATAACAAACACTTAAATTCAAAACAATATCACAAATTACGAAAGGAAGTTGGAGAATACGGTTGAACCAGTTGCTTACAACATTATGATCCGTCAAAAAAAAACTAAACATGCATAAAGAAAGACGTTGAATGTAATTAAAAATGGACGGATTAAAAGACAATTAAACAATTCAAAAAAAAAAAACCAACAGATAACAATAAACGTACTTGGTGGTAACGGTTGCCGGGTTCCGCTGTGTCACTAGGTTCTTGTCCCTGACTGCGGTTCGGATTTTCAAAGGTACTGAGTCAGTCAGGGACAAAAAACCTAATGACACGGCAGAACCCGACAACCGTTACGACTATGACAAACGGCCGTGAAAGTCTGAGATACTATTTAATAAACGTACTGGTACTAATATTTTCTAATAATTTCTCTCTGTACACAACAATTGAAAATCATTTGAAACATAAGGAATTCATTAAAAAAAACTCGATATTTGAATTCCTCATGAGTTGCATTGACATCTGCGATTTGTATTTCAAACGAAATGAAATCGAACGCTTTTTTAAAACGGATAATCACTGATAATTAAAAATGGATAGTTTATCATAACATCGATCGAAAGCATTGGTAGATGAAATGCATGAAGAGAAAATTATGCAGTCAATTTGGTGGAATTACAAAGGTATTATGTATTTTAGCTGCTTCCTGTTGTCACCAATTGGACAAATTAAACTCTGCAATGCAAGAAAAACGATGGGTGAATCAGAAAGATGTTGTATCCGATCATGGCCTACTCTAGGCCACGCACATCAATGGTTACTCGCCAGAAATTATTGAGGTTTGGTTGGGAAGTGATGCCATATCCGCCATATAGTGCCGACTTAGTGTCATCGGATTACCATTTGCTCAGACCCTCACAAAATTCCTTGATTGGTAAAACCTTCAATGATGATAACGCTGTAAAATTAGTTCGATTGTTTGCTGAAAAAGACCAGAAGCTCTATGAGCGTGGGATAATGAAGTTGACGAAAACATAGCAAAAGGTCGTTGATCAAAATGGAAACCATACTATTGAATAAAGTTTAATAATTATACAAAAAAAAAAGCATGTTTCATTTGTTTTGTTGCCAACTCAACAGCAGCAAAGCGGACGAGTTTTCACTATAATAGGTGAAAGGGAAGTGGCATGATTGGTATCAGACTGCGTACACGTGATCAAAAGCGTACTCCATGTATACTGTCCCCAAAACTATTACTAATTTACTGCAATAATTTTCTCATCAATCCTTGATGGTAAATACAAACCTTCAAAGTTTCTGTACAGATTAAGAATATTCTGAAGTTTAACTGTTATTGCATACCACCTGTTGTGCTTGTGCTACTGTACCATACACCCTCCGCACTATATCTTCAAATAGAATCTTGAGACAAAAGGCAATATGACAAGCTCAAGTGTAAATAATTTTTAACTCTCGCTGGTATAATATTTCAACTAAAAATAGGTATAATTCACTTACGTTTACACATGACAGGGTAATATTAACTTTTAGAAATATATCGCCGATTTACAATCGAAAATCTCAAATATACTGAAGCGTTTTTATTACAAATTTATTTAAACGCAAATGTGGTTCTAACTCAATTACCAGTCACTGTATATCATTCGAGTTTGTGTTAAAAATTACAGAATGTATTTTTAAACTTTCGAATAGCGTCAAAGGCTTCTATCTCAGAAAATCAGAATTAGATGAGTTCTCAGAAGATTTGGCCAAAAATTAAAGTTATTGTTCTCGACTTCGCGGTAAAATCGATGTAAAAATAGTGCAACATTCACCAACACAACGCCAGATTCACGAGTTGTACGAATACGTAGTATTTTCCGGAAAATTACGTAATGTAATTCGATAGCATTGACAAGAATTTCATCTACGGGAAATACTAACTAGAAAATAGTTCCGTTACGATAAAATATGGACAAGTTTTTTTAATTTACGGAGTTGAAAATGATTAACAAAAAGTCACGGTTACCCTCTTAGTGCTAGAAGTGAAAGAAATAATATTTTTTATACATCTCACAATCTTTCCAAAGTATACTTTTACTAAAATATGTGTATGTATTTAAACAAATTGTATCCAGCTAACGTGATCGTTATTTAAAAATATTCCATCACTATCGAAAAAAGAAGAACAATCAATCACATAGACTTGTTTACGTAACGTTTTGCATGTTTTTCAACAGCACCTTCGCTCAAGTTGTAAAGCGTCCGAAAAATTTCGCGAATTTGCTAGAAGTCAGTAAAAATGAAAATTTACATTTCGTTGTACGTAAGGTAATGCCGCTGTGTTTGCGCATAATTTGCATAAATTAGAAAATTAAATTTTGGATCAATGTAAGCCAACACACAGCGGTTATAATAAATAACGTTGACTGGCATAAACGGGACGGCCGAATATAGATCCGCACAAATGTAATTTAGACAGAATGCTACGATGTAAACCGTAAAACTGTAGCTACTACTACACTTTGATATGATTAATTTCTGTACTTACGTTGCAACCTACCCAAATATATCAATCAAACGATTAACACTTTTGGAAATTTTCTGCCATCAAAGACACACTTTACATGAATATAATTTCATATACAACGTAATTTATATTATATCAAATTGGGTACTTGGTTAAGTCCAATGATAAATTATTTTCTGATTTCATGAATCAAACTGACTATAGGAAATCTAATTTAATATCATCAATATCTTAACATCGCATCAACAATTTGACCAAGTAAATCAAAAAAATGTTAAAATTGTGTAAATTATCCTTTACTAATTCAAAAAAAAGAGAGCAGATATTCTTATACGAGGCTTATCCAGAAACTAAGTAGCGTTTCGTTTTACCGCCACCGCAGCGCTATTGTCGTAGTTCCATGCACACGTATCCCTTTGGTTAATGTTTAGATTTGTTAGCGATTGTTCAAAACGTTTAAGACAATTTCTGAGCCCGCCGACTGTGACGTGAATTTTGTAATACGGTTTTTGAACGCAAGGAAAATTAAGCCACCCGAAACTCATCGTCAACTTAAGATTTATGGTGAAAATGTAATGACAGCTCTAATGGTAAGAAGGTAGGTTGGACAATTCAACGATCTTCTTCTAATAGTTCCTATCCGTTTCGGATGTTGGCTACCATGCCATGCTATTTTAACTTTGCTTGCTGCTGCTCGGAATAATTCAGTCATACCGAACCAGGTTCTGAGATTTTTCAAACAAGAAATTCCTCTTCTACCAATACCCCCCCTTTTTTTTAATTTTCCCCGTAGAATATTCTGTAATAGATCAAACCTGTTCTTACTTCTCATTGTGTGTCTTAAGTATTGTACTTTCCAAATCTCCACAATATATATTAACCACTTCCTTTTCTGTTACGATCCTTCTCATAACTTCGACGTTTATTATGTGTTCTGTCCACGGTTAGTGCAATATAGCCACATCTCAAATGCTTCCAATTTCCTTGTTGTGGCTTCAGTTAGTTAAAACGGAGAACACATAACAACGCAGGAATCTTATCTTGGTGTTTAATGTTATGTCATGACCTATGGACAGATTTTTCATTTTATTATAAATAGACCCGGCCTTTTTGATTCTGGTACGTCTTTTTTGGGAGTCGTCCCAATGTTCATTTACAGTAGTTCCGGGATAGGTGAAACTGCTTAATTGTTCTATCTGTTTTTGATTTATTGTGAGATGACAGTTTTCAATGTTTTATTTGCTAATAGCCATTAATTTTGACTTTTTAGTGTTTATGTTCAGACTATATAATTGGCTGTGATATGTTACTCTATCCGTAACTTGTAATTCTTCCAAGCTGTCAGCGAAAATAACCGTATCGTCTGCATAGCAGACATTATTCAATCTTTCTCCACTCAGAAGAATTCCAGATTCTGACTATGTACCCTGAGTATATATTAAACAGTAATGGAGAGAGAATGTGGTTGTGGCAGCCCTGTGGAATTGATAGAAAGTTGCAAGTAGTAGCCGGCTATGCACAACTACCTGCCATTTAGTAACCAATGGGTAGGTACACAACGTCCATTTGCCGCGAAGACATTTTACAAAAATGGTGCAACTGCTCAACCGGCATTCCGACACTATGGTCTGGTTTTATCTTGTCGACACAATCAATATATGGCTTCGGAATTTCAAAGAAACTGGTTCAGCCTTAAACAGGAAACCATCAGGAGCTCAACGAACTCAACGAATTCCAGAAACCATTGAAGCTGTTCGAGCGTCAGTTACAAGGAGTCCGACACAATCGACAAGAAAATATGCAGCAGCATTCGATCTAAACTAAACATCCATCCGTTGAATACTCCACAGTGATTTGAACTTTAACCCTTACAAAACTCAAGTTGTGCAGGAGCTGCACCTATTAGACTACAAGTCGTGACAACAATTCTATAAGTTAATGATTGAAAGAATTAATAACGACCCCAGTTTCATTAACAACTTTAGCATGCCGAATGAAGCTCACTTCCATCTGAAAGTCGCTGAGTTGATAGCGGGGATTCGAGAAAAATTATTGCAGTACTCAAAGAAGAAGTGTTTCAGCGGCTTATAGAAAATCTCAACATTCACTTTCAGAAATGCATATGTACGTTCGACGAGCTATTACCTTATAGACATTGTTTTTTTAAAATTGAAACTTTCCTTGGTGAGACATTTAATGGCAAACAATTTACTATTTTTATATAGCAATAAAATAATAAATTCGTTCGACTTATGTTTGTGTAGGTTCATTTAGAATAGAAAAAGGAAAATGTGTAAGAAAAATTTAGGGCAATAGTGTTAAGCACGATAAAGATCTCACTCTTTGAAAGTATACAATTTTCTTTCAACAGAAAAAAAATGGGGAATTATCATAAATATGGTCTAGGCACCACATGGAATCAATCCCATAGAAAAGCTATAGGATTAACTGAATATTTAAAACTACGCCAGCGATGCCAACAGAATTATTGTTGTAAATTAGTGAAAGGTATGTAAAAGTTATGCCAAGCTGAAAGAAATAGATATTTTAACGAAACCACTATTTAGTTGTCCTCCATTTTAGTATTACAATTTCTAACAAATATACATATCTTTTCCCATAACAACAATAACCGTTCTTATCAATTAAATCTTAATATAGACTTCTTTAGGTCGTCTGTAGTAATTTCCAAACTAATTACAATTCAATACTTATTTCAATTTACTATCGATATTTATACTACTCTATAACAAGCATAAATTATTAACGATAAAACAAGATCCTTTTTCGTCCAAACCAGTCTATCATGCCCACGATTGACATACTGATTTACAGCAAACAATAATACGTGACACGCCCCACACAAACAAAGCTCGTAAACCAAACATATTTGAGGAAAAAAATAATAATCGATGTCTTTATACGTATCGATCACGAGTGAAACGTTACCGCTCACCCCATCAAATCCCTATTGGCGCAAGGTTCATCAGCAAGGATATCCTGTAATTACCATGTTTACAGAAGCTTGTTATACAAGTCATCAGCGGCGGTACAAAACCCAAGCGGTGAAGCATGACGACAAACCAAACAAACACCATTTACCTAATTAACCGACTTAGAAAAACAAAAACAAATCTTGTTTACCCTTTGTGGAACAAGAAGAAAAAACGTTTATGACTCCATAAAAAAGCAGCAGATATTATACGAGAATCGTTTTCGCTTATACAGAAGAGTTATCGTTTCCAAATTGACAATAAATTCTAGTTAACAACTGATGATTCTCTAATTCCACATAAATTGCTGCATAGAATATTTGTTTTCCTTTTAATACATCCGCCAATTTATGCATTGAAGTTCATACTATAAAGAAAAGCAAATGAAAGAGAAAACAATATTGAGAATATCTATTATACTTTCTACTGAAAAAAAACATGAAAAATCCATTTCTTCATACGTTCTTCCAGTTAGTCAATGGTAAAATAGAAATCTTAACTCAGCACCTCTTCTCAGTTCATTGGCGCCATAGTATTATCTACTACTGGTATACACCTTTGTTGCAAATATACAAAATTAATGGATTTATTAGTGTACTAGGGTAATCTAATACACTAGTTGAGGACAGTAGAATAATTTGACCCGAAGGTTTAAGGTGACCAATATCTCTAAACACAGAAACTAGAGGAAAATTTTAAATTTTCCAAAATATGATTTAAGTTCTCAGGTTTTACAATATATTTTCTAGCTGGAAATTCTCCAGCTACCACATCTTTCATAGAATTAATATGAACTGAGTTAGTCGACATGAAATTTACAATAAAGTTAATTTAGTAACCTTCGGCAAATTGCTCAGCATAGGACACGTAATATTGTCTAAAACGTGCAACATATTATTAGTGCTCCTCAGTGACCAATTAATTTTCAGCAGTAAGGAAAAAGTCTATATCAACAAGCTCAAAGTATTAATTTAGACCTTCCGATGTTAATATGCATAAAATCAACTGTAATGACTGAATTTACTTTTAAGAAATCATCATATTGTTAGTCTGGAAGTTATTAGAACTATTTCCAGACGTCCTATGTAAGAATCGAAATTTATTCGGATGCAAATAAGACACATATTGTTTTACAGCTATACGTATAAGTCGTTCAAACCATAATGATAACACCACCAAAATGTTGACCAACTCTATCATTATTATACAAATCGTGCCAATATCTGAAGCCATAAGGACCATTTATATTAAATATCTTGCCGCCAGAAAATATGTTCATCTATTGATGATCTTGTTTTAATCCTGCTTGTTTGTATTTATCCATAACGTATAGTTTCAAACGCCCCTTATCCACCAAAAAATGTTTAGTAGTGGATAAAATTTGTTGCACACGTTTCTTAGTTACTAGTAAATGTAAACGAGATTTTATTTATTATGCGGTTACATTACCAGAAGAGGTTAACCGTGACATAGATGTCCGCTGTCTTCCTGTCAATTTTTGATTGTTCCCTTTAGCGCGATATTTACTGTAGGAATGGCCCAATTTTTAAACTTGTTAATAAAATGATAAAAATAATTTACTTCACATCACAGTTGGAAACTGGTATCTATATATTAATGTTGTATGTACGTAGTAATAAGTAAATTTCTTCCCATTTAAAAGGTATCCTGTACTGGACGCTAATACCTGTCTTCATGCAATGTCGACTTAACTCTGTGGAACTGAGGAATAAAAACAAGGAAAGAATGATGAATATTTAGGATCATGGGAAAAATTAAGAGAAGGAATCTGGATTCCAAACTGATATCAATTAGAATATTTAAAACTGAATACAAAGCCATTAAGTTCGTCCATAATTAATGTATATGCTCATACGAAAACGTCGGGGCATAAAATAAAAGATAAATTCCATGAGGAATAGAAAAACCATTTAAAGAGGTACCCCAATAATTGTAGAAAAAGATTTTAATGTCCAAGTAGGAAAAGAAGAATTCTTAAAGTCAGTATCATAATAATACGATGATGATTGTGCAACTTTGAATCAATGAGCAAAATTTAAACACAGAAATGAACATAAAATTGCCTGGATGGCACCACGTCTGAATTATGGTAACCAAAAAACACATACCTAACATAACGCTGCTAAAAACAGCTACTCCACCAATACCACGGTGGAATCATTTACGGGAAAATTACAGGCATATCCACTTGAGTTGTTAGTTTAGATATGGCGATAGTGGCAGAGAGGGAATTGCAATGTGTTGAGCAAAAAATCCCCTGAAACCACGCCGATGACGCCGGGTAGACATAAATATGGCCGTGTGTTAGCATTTATTGTCTCTTCACGTTGTCTTTCTTGTGAATGATTCCACCAAGTCCATGAGTATTTAACAGTATTATTATGTTAGGTATGATAACAAAATTGATCATATATTAATAGAGGAAACGGAAGTTAGTAAACCTAGGACGGAAGTATACATTGCACAAGTGTAATATCAGCAGAATTTGCGTGTCAATATTTGCATTTCTTGCAAGTTTATCCACTAATTGATTATTTCCTATATTCACAGACCACATAAATTTGACGTCAAGATAAGAAAGACCGAAGATATTGTCGATTAATACCTTAGAAATGATTGCGCGTCAGAAGTAACTACATTTTCGTTAATATTGAAAGCGATAAAATACTGTAGGCTCTTTTAAGTACCGAACACTTTGGTGGTAAAAATAGAAGCTAAACCATTCATTTAACGAACTCTTGATAGTTTGAGCTGGGAATAAAAAGTACGGATTTAACCATTTCAGTTATTTTGAATTCATCAATTGTAGGTTTCAATGTTGTCCTGACAATTATTCTAAAAATAGTCGTTGCGCATGTATTGATTTCTTCACTCCAGACTATCAAATTTAGGAGTACCCCGCAGAATTTAATTCAAAAACTCGATTATCCACATTTGAACTGAAGAGGGGAACATTATCAAGCTGGAAGATATCTCCTAATATTTTCCTCTGCAAGGAAGCCTTTAACTAATGAAAATAGAATACATGAGAATAGGAGAAGACCTACAATCAGATATGGACTTACAAATTAATAACATTATTTCGAACTGTTGGGAATATAAATATCTGGGTTTCATGATATCACAAGAGGGAAATACAATGGAAGTTATACAACATACATTGCAGCAAGGTAGAACAGCCAATTGACTCTTGATCTCAGTACTGTGGTCAAATAACATAAAGTTAAAAACTATTTACAAGGCTATAGTAGAATCTCAAGGCTCCGAATCTTGGCAACTGACGATGAAAGAGAAGAGAATCATAGAATTTACTCAAATGGACTATCTTCGAAGAGCATGCCAAATATCAAGAGTGGAGTATGTATCGAAACAGGAAATAAGGAGAAAAACGGAGAGAGTTTGAACGTGTTTGTACGAGATAGAAACTACACAGCTGATTTGGTACGGTCATGTAATGAGACTGGGAAAGCACCGATTGCCAAAGAGAGCTCTTCGATATGTACCCTCAAATCTAAGGAAGAAAGGACGACCTCATAGAACATGGAAGAAGGACTTCGATCAATGTATGAAGCAACAGAAGATGACTGGAGGCTCAGAGAAGGATGAAAGTCGAAATGCGGGAAGCGGTAAAAACTGTAGGCTATTAAAAAAAAGGAAACCTTTAGTAAAAGGCAAAAGGTTTGTTTGCACTGAAAAGAAACCAGAGTGATCTAACAAACGTTGCTCAAGAATTTGTTCTCAAACATGCACATTGTCTGGAAATGAATCTTGTCCATTACATATTTTTTTTCTTTACTTTTTTGCCATTAAAAGCACACTTATTGTTCCGTTTGGAATACGAAAATTAACATTATTTCCGTTTAAACCACTGAAGAAGGCAATAGAATCGATAACGGAAATGGATACAAACGAAAAAACTTAAGAATTTTATCAATAAAGCTGCAGAAATACAGATAAGAGCACACCATGGAAAAAAGTCTAAAAACGACTGGTAGAACGAAGCCAATTGTAACAACGTAAAAATGACAATGAGGGGCAAAAATAAAATGACTACAAACAAAAAGGCAAGAAGACAAGACAGTACATGAAACGTACGAAGCAAATACGGCTATATACGACATCGGAAGAAATAGAAAAAGAAACCAATAACCGCAGCGGACTCATAAATAAATCATCAAAACCATTAATAGTCAGCCAACACTTTCTACAAACATTACATTTTCAATTCTCACTCTACGTGTCGTAATATTTCTTATCAAAACGGGGGAATAGTCACTAGCGTGTATGCAATTCACGTCGTTTATTCGTTATCTTGTCATATTTAGAAAGTTAGATGCATGCATATTGTACCATGTCATACATATATACATACATGTGTAGTGTATATGTTCAATATAACTGGATGGCGTGCTAGTTAGTAAACAAAAGCAAGTTAATCCGCAGCCCGAGCAATATCGTGCTTGTCACGTAGAGAGAATACAGAAACATCCTCATAGTTACCATATGAATATTTATACACGTAAACAACTAGGCGGAACATCATAACATAGATGAACCATTCGCGTATAATCATCGGCAATTGATTTAACTAAGCGGAGCATAAATGAGCGTTTTACTTGTGTATAGGATTTGCACTAATTAATGATATTTAAGTCAAGAAGAATAGAGAAAAAAACGATGGTATTTTGATGTAAAAATGTCTATTGAACTTATTGAAAGATTGTTACACAAGTATTTCATGATTATTTAGCTCACAAATCGAAATTTAGGCTTTTCAATAGTATAGCATTTGAATCACAAACGTTTTTTTTTGGTTTTGCTTGCTGGTTTATTGCTATTAATTACTAATCCTCAACAGCTTATGCTTTAACCGTTATGTAGACGCGTGAAGGAAACAAAATAACTAATAATAAATAAATAACAATTACTGGGGGTAAACACGACTCTTGTAAATTTTGGAAGTATTAATATGAAACAGAACACCTACTTATCACTTATCACGTTTTTCAAGTGAAACACTACTATGTTTACACGGAAAGAATATTCATAACAGAAATGTTTAGTTTGTTACAGAAACTTATTATAAGGCACGTATTAATTACATTTGGGAACAAAATTGAACATCGTGAAGATTTTGCAGAGGTATGAGGGGAGGTCTAGAAGTTCGTGGAATGAAAGTGTTTTAAATAAAATAAAACGATAAATCTATTTTTTTCTTTTCAATATAATCAACCTTAAGCACAATACATTTTATTAGATCTATGAATTAATTTTTCTAAACCATCATAAAAATATTTTTTATCTTTCGCCTCAAAATGGGTCAAAATTGCCTCCTTTACCTCATTGTCGTCGGAAAACTTTCTTCCACGTAAGTCTTTTTTTTAAATTGGAGAACAAATAAAAGTCACTAGGTGCCAGGTCTGGACTGTAGGGTGGATGGACTATTGATTGGAAGCCATGCTTGTGCAGAGCAGCCATTGCAACTTTGCTCTTGTGAACCGGCGCATTGTCTTGCAAGAGCAACACACCCTTGGTCAATTTTCCTCGATGTTTTTCCTTGATGGCCTCCTTTAATTTTTCTAATATCGCTGCGTAATATGCTCCGGTAATGGTCCTACCTTTTTCTTTGTAATCAATCAATAATATCCCCTCACAATCCCAACAAACAGTAGCCATTAACTTTCCAGCCGATTCTGTCATTTTGACTTTCTTTGTCGGTGGTGTCCCCTTTTATGCCATTGCATGGACTCCTGTTTGGACTCAGGTTCAAAGTGATGAACCCATGTTTCATCTCCGGTAACAATTCGCTTCAAAATCTGTGCAGGTTTGTCTCCACACAACTCCAAAAATTGTTTGGACGCACAGACGCGTTGCTGTTTCTGCAGCGGCGTGAGCATTCTCGGTACCCATCTTGCACTGACTTTTGTCATACCCAGGTGATCATGTAGGATACGCAAAATGGCGGTCTCTGATACACCAACTAATGCAGATAATTGTTTTTTCTTCAAACGGGTATCTTGCAGTAGAAATTTTTGCACTTTTTCGACGATGTCTGATGTGGTGGCCTCAACTGGCCGTCCTGAGCGGGGGTCGTCTTCAATCGACTCCCGACCATGTTTAAAAAGACCATGCCACTTATGAATCATTGGTTTACTAGGGCACTGTTCCCCATAAACGGTTTCCATTTCATTCAATATGGTTTGAGCGTTCTTTCCTTGCTTTGTAAGGAACTTTATCACAGCATGGTGTTCAATTTCCTCCATAGTTTCAGTTTCCTTCCGGATTGACTTGTTTAGTAGGCAACTATTCGTAAACGACTGACGCTAAAGGGCTACAACTTAACTTATACACTATAAGTCGCCAACCAGAATGACACCTAGCGAGCGCCCCTCTCCCCACTCCATCCCCTCCATTCCACGAACTTCTGGACCTCCCCTCGTAATTGCTACGATCAATACATGAAACTGAATGTTTGTCATTTTTTTCTTGGGTACTTTAAACACCATTCCCGAGATGCTCCAAAGTACTATTGGATGTAATAGTACTAAATTTGCCAATTGAAATTTGGCGACATAAATGGCGATTTAAACAGGGATTTGTTCAGACGATTCGGTGATGTAATCGGTTAACACACCAGCCAAGTGAACAAAAGTTATAGGTTCCAATCCCATCGGAGTCGGAGAAAAACTAATTTAATTAAATTTATCGTTGGTAATAACAAAGAAATTCAATTATGATTGAAAAACCAACGAAATTTATCCTAAATGATTTAATTGATAATACAACTTAGCATTGATATTAAAATATCGTATTTGTCCAGATATCAGGGGTGTATCTGGAGCCACTATTGCATCCAGATATTAAATTTGACAAATGAAATTAAGCGATATAAATGGCGACTTAATAGCGATTTGTTCAGACGGTTCCATGGTGTAATGACCTAAGACACAAGTATACTTTTATTTAATTAAGAATTTCACGAAAAACTACTTTAATTAAATTTAGCGTTGATAATAACACGCAAATTTAATTATCAAGTAATTGAATTGTTAATATTATACACATGTGTTTTACAATGTTGCATTAGAATGTTTCTCTTGTCTTCGTCTGTAAAGCGTGTAAAGTTTTCCATAACATCCTGCGTATAGTCATCTGAGTCCATCTGCTTGTCCACCCTACCACATTATACATACTGACTAAGATAAAAGAGGCCTGGTATAAATACAATAGCACAAATGCTTACAGAAAAATGAATTCCTAATTTATTAGAGGAGACCGAGGATGGTTGACGCACTTTTTACGTTTAAATTTTAACATTATTGGAACATGTATAAACATCTTCAGTACATATCTAAATTTTTATTTTGTAATATCTTTTCAAATTTTTGTGATATTCATATTAACTTTACAATTTTTATTTAAAAGTAGTAAATAAAGAATATTATGAAGAATAACATAATGAACATTAAATAGTATACAGGAGCTGATGAAAGTGAATGAACCTCGCAATCATTTTCTGCACAACACTTTTGGAAAGTGCAGACGGTTGTGGATATTTGATAGTGAACCTTTCATTTAATAACAACATACGATTTACATTCCAAATAATTTTCGAGAATAAATACTCTTTGTTCGATTAAAAGCGGTATAATGGAGAAACCTATTCACAACCACCATTAACAACTGAGAACGCAACACTGGTAAACGCAATACGACAATTAACATGAAATAGCCACTGAACATCACGTTCCTCTTCTCGAATGCTCGATTCAAATATAATGTACAGTATGATTCCCGGTAATGCCTGTTATTTTAATACAGATGACTGATTCCATTAGAAATAGTAGGTGAAAATCTCTAGAAAGGGCGCAAATAAGCAAATTGATGTTGGTAACACGATATTATCGACTGTTTCTACCTATTAATATTGTTCCATTATTATTCATCATTTGTCCGATATCTTGGTTGTCAAATAGTCTGTTGATTACTTTATGAACAAGTTAAATTTGAAAGTGTATTGGTTTTTGCTATATCCTATGGTTCAATACCAATTATAGACTTGTGTATTAAATTTTTTCACTAGTTTAGCGATTATCCTAGATATAGTGATTTAGAGTGCTAGGTGACTGTACTTTATTTTTCTATAAATTAAGAATAAGAGAGATTTACGAAGAAGGTAAGATTAGAACTACGTTAACGTAGTAAGTTTTAAAAATAAATAACATATAGTCGTGAAGTGACGCATTTAATGCAATTGTTATTTTAGTGTAAATGGATGTGGGAATAAAGACGCAAACAAACAGTTTCGCAAATCCCACGAAGGACAAAGAAGCGGCAGAAGTGGATGGGCTTCGGAAGGAGTGTCATTCATTTTAGTCCTGAAACTAAAGCTTCAGATATGTACTTAAAGAAAGATGCAGTACCAAGTCTATATCTTCCGGGACATACCGATTCAGGTAATGTTTCATTTTACACATTTGATATTGTAAAAGAAGTACATAATTTAAAGGCAATACTTTAACTGTATATATTGAAAAAGCAAATTACATATATGCATTCCGAATAACTTAATAATAATTTGTCTTAGGTACAGTTTACTGCAATACCTGTGAAAAAAAACGATTTAGTTACATTCTAAAATATGATTTAATTTGGTGTAGTATATTGAATTTTTTGTAGTAATATTTAATTTCTCACATTTGCACACAATTTAGTAATAATAATTATTTACTTTCAATTCGTTTTTATTTATATTCCTGGAGTTGGACATATCGCATTCTACTTCACAGAATCCTTAAGTGAAGGTGTTCATAGGGGAAACATGTTCCAAGAAGAAACATAATCCCTTCTCAAACAATAGATTACTCGAAAGGAGAAGAGCTAACAATTTTAATATCTTTATTTTAGACTAGGCTGTGTCATATCAAACCTTTTGTAATAAACCACTCTGTGAGGTATTAATTTTTATTTGTATTCTAACCAATCAATTGTTTCCCGCTGGTTTGCGGACGCCTCGAAAACCTTGAATGGCACAGAAATTGGAATTTGGAAAGTGGGAGAACCGGATGGCGAGAATATCAGTCTAGTGGCCTCCTGCCCCATCTTTCAAGCAAAAGTAATTGCCATCCAGACATGTGCAGAGAACTCTCTGTACTACGCACATGACTTGGAAGGGGTGGAAATCGTATTGGACAGCCAAGCCGCTCTTAGGGCGCTACAAGCTGTCAGGTTTGACTCCGAAGTGGTGTTGGGGTGCCATAGAAGGCTGCAACAACTGGCGAAACATTGCAGCGTTACGCTGAGATGGGTGCCAAGCCACTCGGGGAACAAACGGAACGAAATAGCTGATTTGCTAGCAAAAGATTCCAGTGGACGACCATTCTCAGGTCCTGAACCGACGTGAGGGAGTACCTATGGCAGTATTAAGAACTACGTTAGACCCGAGCTGGCCGCCAATCACCGGTCCTATTGGAACGGTGTAGACAGTTTAAGACATTGTAAATTTCTCGGGATTTATCCAGGTGAGGGAAGACTGTGTAAGGCAGTTCTGATGAGCAGGACCAAACTGAGAGCACTCACAGCGATCTCAACTGGATACTGCGCACTGAATGAACACATGCATCGCATGGGTCTAGTGAACTCTCCTTCATGAAGAAAGTGCGGGAGAGCAGAGGAAACTCCTGTGCACCTTCTTGTCGACTGCCCTGCAGTTTGCAGGGAAAGGCAGGTTCACGTTGGGGATGCTCAGCTTGACGGACCCAAGTTAGGAAAATTACCACTCAAGCGGATTATGGACTTTGTTGCTGAAGTACAACCCGGTCGAGTGAGCTAAAATTACATGGGTGCACAATAGGCGAGGTACTGGCCGAGTTTGCTCTTTGGGGTTAAAGCCCATGAAAAAAAAAGACAATTGTTTGGATTGTTATATTTTTTTGGTATAATCTATTATACAATTTGCACAATACTATGTGTTTTATTTAGAAAGTAGTAAAAGTTGATAATATTTCTTTTAATTTATCACTCAATCTTATAAATTAACAAAGTTGTGTTGCTTGTTCTTCTTAGGCTAACAATATTGCCATCAATTAAATTCAAGCAATCCGCCCTTTTCATGTCAGTTGAGGAAAATCTCTTTAGATGGCGCTTTTAAATAATCGAAAACTTGTTTGAAGATAGCCTTCTCTAGGTATTACCTTTTCGATGATTCCGGGCCTCTTTTATCTTGACCACTCTGTATGTCAAACATCTACTCCTACTTTCAATATTATCATGTTGGTGCATGTTTAATGCCAATATGACGATTTTCAGGGTTCCAGAAACATAACCTTTGTGAGACCAAAAAGAGTAATTTTTCCTATCCTCGTTCTGTGTATCCTGTTATCAGACATCGCCAATTTATTATCGGTAAGTAATGACCTCGTCGGAAGTATACTGATACAGACACATTCAAAATGTTCAACTTGTAACATAACACATGGGCTGAAAAGTCCCGGGCCTAACACATAGATGACGCTAGTTTTATTGCAGTCACCTTCCTCTCAGTTAGTACTAACCTTCAAAAGACAGCTGTTAAAATTTCATGATATTCTATTCATTAATTTGTGAGTTATTGTGCTATGAGTCACGCTACTTTTGCTATTTTCAAAACAATGGATCAAAAACAATTTCGCGTTTTAATTTTACACTGCTTCTTGATGGGAAAAAATACCGTTCAAGCGAAGCAATGGCTTGAAAAGTGTTATGATGACTCCGCTCCATCAGAAACAACAATAAAACGTTGGTTTTCTGACTTCAAACGTGGTCGTAGAGACACCGATGATGCAGAACGCAGTGGACGCCCAAATGAGGCCGTAACACCAGAAAACATAAAAAAAATCCACAAAATCGTTTTGAATGATCGAAAAGTGAAGTTGCGTGAGTTAGCTGACATCGTAAAGATATCAAAAGAACGTATTGGCTTTATATTGCATGAGCATTTGACTATGAGAAAACTCTGTTCAAAGTGGGTGCCGCGTTTGCTCACCGTTGACCAAAAACAAGAACGTGTTGATGATTCTGAGCACCGTTTGGCCATGTTTAAACGTAACAAACCGGAATTTTTCGTCGATATGTGACAATGGATGAAACATGGATCCATCACTTCACTCCGGAATCAAAACGATCGTCATCTGAGTGGACAGCAACTGGTGAACCTCGTCCAAAGCGCCCGAAAGCACAACAATCGGCTGGAGAGGTTATGGCCTTGGTATTTTGGGATGTGCGTGGTGTAATATTCATCGACTATCTTGAGAAAGGAAATACCATCAACAGTGAATATTATTATTATAATTTATTGGAGCGTTTGAAGGCCGAAATTGCAAAGAAACGACCGCATATGGCAAAGAAAAAAAATTTGTTGAATCAAGACAACGCACCGTGTCACAAGTCAATCAAAACAATGGCAAAACTACTTGAATTGAACTTCGAATTGCTCCCACATCCACTGTATTCGCCAGATTTGGCTCCCAGCAACTACTGGCTGTTCGCAGACCTCAAAAAAAATGCTTGCCGGTAAGAAATTTCGCACGAATGAACAGGTTATCGCTGAAACTGAGGCCTATTTTGAGGCAAAAGATAAATCGTTCTACAAAAGTGGTATTGAAATGTTAGAGCGGCGCTGGAATGATTGCGTTGCTCTTGATGGAGATTACGTTGATGAATAAAGCTAATTTTGAACAAAAAAAAACGTGTTTTCTTTGTTAGGCCCGGGACTTTTCAGCCTATGTGTTATTCCTGTGTTGTAATAAAAACAAACATACCCAATTTCATGAAATAAATGTTTCAAATATTGTCTAAAAGTATAATTATTAACTATAAGTGTTCAAAAATTAATGTACTTCTACGTACCACTTCCAGAGAAACACAAAAAAAAGAAGATAAAATAAAAAACATTTAGCTTAATTGACACACGAATAGGTGAGTACAAGTAAAATGTTATTTAAGAGAACATTATTTTCCTTTAACAGCAACAAAGGGTTAATACGACTCCCATTAAAACATTCACTTCGCATTGACAGCCTTCGAGTTCTTTACCAAATAATTTCAAACATTTTCAGTTTCCCAGACTGTAGTATAATTTGCAAAACATTAATTTTATAAAAAAAAATATTTCCATTAAAAATACCATTGACGTCAAATCGCAGATGTAAGTCGTTTAAACATGGCACGACGCGTGTGGTGCACGCAGTTTTCCAAAATAATAAATCACGGGTCTGTAAATGGTGCATAATTCCAAATCGCGGTTATTTTTTGTTACAGCCAGCGGAGCGGAATATTTTTAATGAAACACAAAAAAAATGATTTTGCTTCGATTCTTTACGATCCGTAAAACATGCTTTGGAGATTATATTATTCTCGCACAAACTTATTTATGTAACAAACCGATTTTCAGGCTATGAAATTCAAAGTAGATCCCTTTAAATATCTTAATCGTATTGCCACTTACGCAGTACGAAAATATTTTTACATTTTTCCTACGAACCGGACCGACCCTCTTACGAAAAATAATCTCGAGTTTTATTGCGGCCCATTAGCACATCAAAGCATCGCGTAGAGAACGTATCTTACGATGCGAATATCAAAGATATGAATTCTCTTTAATAAGCTTCGAGCATCTCTCGAGAAATTTTAAATTATCGATACGGAACTTCTCGAAAAAAAGAGAACCTAGAGATACCTACATAAGCGAACGTTCCCAATTTGCACTACTTAACATCCGATATCAAAGTCGGAATTCTACTTAACCGCTGAACGAAATTGATTAGATTATTGCTACCGCTCATGCAGCTTATGAGAGTTAAGAACTTCGCGTTAAATAGCACGATTCTCCCGACCCTAACGGTGGCGATGGCTGTGCGATCGCCGCTTAAATGAAATCGTTGTTACGGTGAATTTTCGCAAACATGAAAAGGGTGGATAAGCGAACGAAATTTTGAGTCGTTTGCACTAATTTGACAATCAATTTTCCGCACAAGTCGCTACTAACTCGAGTTGTTACGACGTGAATTCCGTTTAATGCTGAATCGTATGGAAGGTTGTTCAAAAGAATATTACATTTTGCTATAACTTTTTAATGACACTGAAAATACAGGAAAAAAATATTTGTACTAATAAAGGACGATTTAGAACTGAATTGAATTTATTGGCAATAGTAAAAAAGCAGGCACAATAGGTTACAGTAATTACATAAATTTACATGTTCCAAAAAGACTAGATCGCCTATCTCAATATATGGAGATATACAGGCATTCTACCTTTAGCCTTAATTAACAAAATATCGAAAAAATAAAAGAAGATAAATTTAAAACAAAAAAACAATAGCAACGAATATACCTGCTTGTGTAGAAGATGCGGTATGGAGAAAAGTACAAAATTGTTGATGTTATACTGCTAGTAACTATTGTTGTAAGTGGTTCTTTATTTTCTTTATTATTTTTGTCTTTTAGTAATACTAAGTATTTATTTATGTAAAGCACAATGCGTATATAAATGTCAAAATAAAAACTATATGTATGTAACAAAAGGATAAACATGTAACAAAAACGTGTTACTAAGCAAGGGAAAAAATGAAAGAAACTCCCAACATAATGTAGATATATGATAACAAATTAGAAGAAAAGAAAGAAAGTATAAGAAAAATGCGCCTTACAAGTTGAAGCTGACGAACCGCCCTTAGTGCTACGTAGACGCATCCTGTCAATTAAATATGTACTAAAAACAAGGTCGTTGTATACATCCCCTATCTTGTTGAAGATCAAACAGTTGTGTCTTCTAGATTTAATTGCACGTTATTGGCAGAAAAGAGGATCCCCTGTATTATGTGATGCTTTTCGATATACCGCTAACTTAGATCGTCGCCTTTATAGGGGTTCCAGTCATGCTTTCAGTACATTACAACCCCTAAATATTGTCTTTCCTTCTTACATTGGGCAACAGGACCACGACTTGCAGCTTTGCATATCCATTCTAAAACTCCGCCAGCAAAGTCTGATTATATTTACACAGGGGAAAGTAACAATGGATACGGACGCGCTTTTTACTGTTATAACACGTTTACTGCGGAAGTCATAGCCATCTTAGAAGCAATCCGTTATAATGCCTTTACTAACTTTAAGCACATTGTTATAGTGTGCGACTCTGCTAGTGTGTTACAGGGCATCTCTTCCTTCAAATCTATCAGTAAAATAAATCATATATTATTCGATATTATGAAAGTTGTATCATACTTGAAGTCCAGAGATACGTATACAAAATTTACTGGGTTCGAAGTCATGTTGGAATTTTTGGTAATGAAACTGTTCACAGTCTCGCTAAAGTCAGTTGTACTAATGGAATAATTTACAATCCTATCCTTTGTTGTGGAGAGTGTTTTGCAATTTGCAAAAAGGAAGGTATTTAACAGAGAGTGGAAAGATTTGTGGCAAACAATATATACCAATAGGATGACTCAGTACGCTTATATTCGTCCATGTATCAATATTAAACCGTGGTATTATACGGACGATAACATATCTCGGTATTATCACATCATTAAATCATTAAATTTGGACATGGTCTTTACCCAGTCCTTTTGTTTAGATTGGGATTGGTGGAATCGGCTGCATGTCACTGTGGCTATGAAACGGCCTATTTGAATCACATTTTCCTTAGTTGCAGTTCGCATAGAAGCACTATTGACTCACCTATTAATCTTTTAATCCCACCTAAGTTCCCCCTGCGTACTTCTATTATTGCACTTTTGCATTCTAACAATCGAGATGTTTACAATTTGCTTATAGAAATGCTGAAACGGATGAAAATTAGGATCTGAGCTCCAGTGGAAGTAACAACCATCACCTGTGTGGCTTAACCCGTTTTCCGATGGCCATTTTCTTGGTGAGTGCACACTGTCAGTCATCCCGATAGGCTCCGGGATGTGAAATGTGTATCCCTGTTTTACATCAACATGCTTGCTTTCATTTGAGGTCAATAACATTACTTATTCCTAATTTAATTTAAGATTTATTTTTTTATTATTATTTCATCCGAGGTTATGGGCTAATTAAAGAATTCTCTAACAGAGTAAAAATAATATTGGTGGAGGAAGCTATTCAATTTCACTCTAAATGATCGTAACGTTTTACTTTTTGATGGAAACTGGGATTTTACTGAAATTTCTACCACTGAAAGCAGTGTCACTAATGCAGGTGCTGTGCAAGGTGAACATTGGTATTCAAAGAAGTTCTTTCGCATGAGTCTGCGTTAGTTGTATAATAAAAAATATTACAATTCGCATAACAATCTGCCTCCAAGATATATAAATCGGACAAAGGGAAAATCAGAACGTGTCGAAATATCGGCCTACATGGTTCACGAAAGTGAGGTCCTACAATTACTCGCACAACAGCTATCTGAGCTAAAAGGATGCGCACTGAACTCGTAAAACTTTCCCACAGCAGGATGCCATATTGCAATCTTGACCGGATTTCGGAGTTAATACAAGGACATAAGTGTTTGCCTGGCTACCTGGAGACGCTGAGAGCGAAACAAATACGTTTTTACGGATATTATCTTTGCTAAATCATTGACTATTTAGACTTTATTAGAATTCTAAATTTTAGGAAGGATAAATTAATTTTTGTCCTTAATTTCATAACGAAATAATATAAAATCGATTTTACTGAATATAAAAGATGTTCAACCTGTGGTGTCATCTACAAGATAAAAGAAAGCTTAAGCGGTCATGCAGACAGCGTGTACACATCGCTTTCTGTATTAACGTCATCTCCAAAAGAAGAACCGTTGACAAACACCTACACGATAGTATTTTAACGAATATTACATGAGTTCAAATAAATTTTACCTCAAAGTAGCCATTGAAAATATAATTATATCTTAGCTTGTTACTGAAACTCTTAATACGAATTTTATTTGGTATAAGCTATTTCAATGATATGACAAATACTCTGTCAAATTGACAACTGATCCACCTGAAAATAGTACAAGTTACGACAAAAGTTTTTATTGAAATGGAGTACTAGAGGTAAAATTTATATGAACGCCTTTTATATGAAAATACTAAGTTAATAATAATGCTGGTACTACATATACTTGCTTTTGTTTGATAAAAGATGCATAGGCACACTACCGTTCGTAACTTTGATTTAAAATGCCTATAATATAACACCAAAGATAAAAATACTGCCAACCAATACCATGAAAAGGCGATATTTAGCAGCATTTTTATCTTTGGTATACATTCAGTATGCATCCAGTATATCGCCAAGATACTGGAGGCGAGGTGCTTGCATTAGGAAGATCCTGCTTCACATTATTAGATTTGATCGAAGATATGCCAAAAACAGGGCAATTAGATACTGAAACCCCACCCAGAATATGCATTTTACACGAAACAAATGTTTTAAATAGAGAAATTGCTCGACAATTAAATATTTCTGAGTGTCGTGTGCGTAGGACAATTTCAAAAAAGGAAGTGGGCGGTCGGCTTCAGGGCAAAAAGCAAAGTGGAAGGTCCATATCAACGACGGAACGAGATGACCAATACATCCGAGTGATTTTCCTAAGAAATAGCCACCTTACCGCCTGCAAATTACAGCAGAGTCAAATTTACAACGCCGTCAACCAGCAAGTGTGTCGATAATAGAACGGAAGCTAATAAAAGGCGGTCTGAGGAGTCGTATGGCAATGAGAAAACCGCTGTTAAATACTATACACAAACGGAAAAGACTAAATTGGGTAAAAATTCACGCAAATTAGAGTCTAATTTCAATTTAGTCTTTTCCGTCCAGCTAAGACGGACGAATCGAAATTCGAATTATTTGGAAGTAAAGATCGCAAGTTTTATTCGTAGACGCCCTGTAGAAAGAATGTTAGACGAGTGTATTTCAAAAACAGTGAAGAAGGAGAAGACATCATGGCATGGGGTTGCTTTGGAGGCAGAACGATTCAAGAAGTAGTCAAAGTAGATGAAAGAATGACTAAAGATGGGTATTTGAGAATCTCTGAAAACGATGCAGCACCAACTGGATGTGTATTCATTGAGGAAGGGTTCATTAATCAGCAAGATGACGGCCCCAAAAACGCCGCAAAGAAAAATCTCCGAATGGCAAAGCGGCATTCTGGAATACTCTGCAAAAAGTGTGGAATGCTCTGTAGGAAGTATGGAATGCTATAAACGACTCGTTTGAAGCGATTAGTTCTAAGGACGCCACGTATTTGTCAGGCAAAAATTAAAGCAAAAGTGGGTTACTTTGAAGAAACATTTTGACGCTATATATTTTATTAGAATGTACTATTTTGTTAATAAAAGATTTTAAGTTAATAAGTAAAGTTTATTTCTTTAATAAATTCCTCGCACACATTATCTGTCTAGTTTATTTGCTTGTATATAAATTTAGTATATGAACACAAATTGTGAATATTTTGTAAAATTGTAATAGAATTTTATTAAAGTAGTAAAATATATTTATAGCTGATTATGTGTCATGTGAATATAATAACACCATCTTATTTTAATTTTAGGTACAGTTTCTACATGACGTTTAATACATAGCTACATCTTGTTGGTCCACAAATAAGACGACCACAACTTTTGAATTATTTAGTAGGCTAGTTTGGTTGAATATTACAAGTCGGTTTGCAAATCGTTAATCGAACACCACCTAGTTGAAAAACAGTATCACTCTGCACATTAAAAAAAAAATTAACCACATCTAGAACATTGAAATGATGTCACAATTATTGAGATGACAAAATATTTGTTGCCAACAAACATTTCAAAGTCAAGTCAATAAGGCAGCCAAGCCAAATCTTGCGGTCATTATTTTTAATCCTAACGGCCCGTATTTCTCGGTCGTCTTGTCAAAACATAAAAAATCTTAACTGGATACTACACTAGATAATGGCGAAGCGTACACCTACGCTTGGAACGGCTTCAAATTTATTGAATGTTAAACGCGAAAAAATCATTACATCGCTAAGTAAATGGCTTGTTTAGTGGATCTCAAAGGCGTGACATTAAAATAACAAGGCTTCGTACCGACAATACGTCGTTTGTCTAACGCATTAATTTACGTTATTCGCATTCTTTGTTTACGGCCGCATCAATGTATGTTCGCGTGCCAATTCGACTGGCTGTGAGATATTCCGCTATAAAATTTAATTTAATCAAAGCCAAGACTTCAATCATTTGTGGAAAAATAACTACACTTCATGCTCGTTTTAATTAATTTTATATATTCTCAGTGTGTCCTTCAATGGTGCAAAATTAGAGGTAAGAGAAATGTAAATTATACAACGTTGGCCAGGAATATTAAGCACATTAAAATTTTTCGAAATTTAAAACTTTATTAAGGCATATTAACAATGAATTCCACGTACAAATCAATATCTGATATGATCACAACGGACTTTAATGAAATGGCGTGGAAGCGCTTTCTATACATTTTATTTGGGTATTTTAGGAGCTCTTGTGGCCGTTTGCTTGATTATGTTTATAAAGTCTTAGAAACGTAATTACCGTTTAAAGATTCGCCAGACTATTCCAGTAGATAGAATTTTTTGTTTTACGAGTATTGTGGTGTAAAAAGTGTTGTCTTGTGGAAGAAAAATATTTTCTGAAAGCCTTTTTGAATTGTTCTTGAATACGATGGCTTTGATGAAGCGCAATATAATTCACAAGTATCGCAGTAAACTCTACAAAGTAATAATTTATTCGGAACGCAGCGTTTCACGAGCATATGGACTCTAATTGTCAACCGAGTTACCGACGATGAGAATCCATGCGATTTTCAAACGCTGCGTTCCGAATAATTATTGATCTGTGTGGTGTGGAGTTTACTATGATACCTGCGAATTATACAATCACCCAGTCCTTACAATCGCTGTGCAATACGATTATAAAAAAATGTAATCGAGAGGGCCATGTTTTTTTTTGGAAATGTTCCGCTTCAACATTTACAAGGCACGTATATCAAATTAGTAAGTCATAATAATTGCGATTTCAGATAGTCGATTAATTTTCCTTAAGGATATGCCAAGAAATTAAGGTGATTCTTTCTAAGAAATTTTCAATTCTTGGTTAAACTTTTCGCCGAAAATATTGCAAAGAAAAATTCTGTATCCTCTTCATCACTTGAGCTAAACTTGAGCTTACATCGTACAAATTCATGGTTTTTTACTTTTTGGCGTAATAACAAACCAAATAATTAGGGTTGGCACTCAATGACTTTAACCGTTAATAATAAGTATTGCTAACCAGATATTCGGGCAATTTTTATCCGAGCAATCAGTTGACAATTCAGCTCAAATCTGAATACTGCGCAAAATTTAAACCTCAAATTGCGTTTAAACTTTGTAGATAAGTAATAAATAACGTTCACGGGCTTTCACGGGCGGAGTCTAAGTTAGTACTGGCAGTACGTATTTCGGGGCTTGCAGGCCGTGATATTGAGCAGGTGTATGTCGACGTTTCGCCAAACACTGCAACTGACATTTTCTGGACGAAGTTGAGTCTGAGTAATGGTGCTTCGGTCAGGACCGTTCCGCAATAAATAATCGTGCCGCGCTGGCTGTCCAAGTATTTGACCACTGACTCAGAAGTTTGACAATCAAAATTATATTTCACGCTTATTGATGTATAAATTTTAAAGCGAATTTACCAAAAATCACCGAACATTTATCAATGAAAGTTATTTTCGTAATGGACAAAAGTAACAGAATGGAGAATTATCTTATCTATGGATGGATTTCATCTTTAGTTCCGACATTTTGCTGTATCATATCTTGATTTACATCAGCATCAACTAATTTCGAGAGGCTGTTGCAGTAGATGGAACGGTACACACAGAAGGATATCGTAATAGCTTATTGTAACTTTCTCTAAACCAATTGGAAGATAATATGATATATGACAATAAACAATACACTGTCACAGCTCAAAATACATAAGGAACTATTAATCTTTTACATTACCATTTTCGATAATCGTTCTAACTATTTTAGCTTATTTTATTTTCTCCGCCCCAAAAAAATACAATTCTTAAAATACATCACACGCGGTACGAAAACCTACTACAGCAATTCAAAATGTTCGCAACACGATAACACCTAAACACCTCGCCAATGCACTTAGCATGAAACAACGAAGAAGGATTTGCATTAAACCGAAGGAAATTACTTTGAGGATTTACTACAACTCTTCTTTTACTTTAACTAGAATATGGTTTTTATTCTGTTAGCGTTATTAGTATCGATTTAGAAATTTGTTTGCATTATTACTGTCAAATAGGTCAAACGTAATATAGTGGAAAATCTCGAGTTGTCATTCTACGGAGTGAGTTCTTCGGTTTGATTTTGTTTTTAACGGTACTCTACCTACAACAGCAGCAGCAGCAAAATATACTAAATCACGAACCAAACAATATCAGGGAGAATATTTAAAAAGTAATCAAAATTTTAGTCATTAAATTCCAGGTGAGGTAGATTTAACTATGAGATGTGAATGCAACCAACATAAAAAAATAATTCACTCAAAACAAGATCTTCTCAATAACATCTTTTAACACTCATTTTGCATTTAAAGTCTTTATCGGGGGTAAGTTCGTTTTAGTGCAGAGGCCCTGAAAACTATAAGAGACACAGAATTTAAATTTAAAACATACAAAGTAAAGTAGCTTCAATTTCTCTGAACGAAATTATGACATGTACTAAAATTTTTCTTCTGACCTTACAGATCTTTTAGTCAAAGTAGTAGCGAGAACTATTAAACGACGCCAAGAATGGCACCCATCCAAAACATATAGTGGTTTATGTATGTAGATTTATTGGTAAACAGAAACATAAAGTTGTAATTCAAGAAATTACGTCTAAAAGACTATTTCAATAGAAACTCGTCTTTTCGAGGATCTTGGAAACTGTCTCTTATTACTAAGGGCTTTTATTGACAGATCAAATATTTAGACTAAATTTAGGGGGAAGTTTTAAGTTCTTAGCTGAAATCTACTTTTGCCAAAAAAGGTTTTTTCATATTTGGACCACTTCCACTGATTTAAATTTTGCAGTACTCCGAAATAGTATTACTTAAATTATTTTAGCTTAACTAACACTGTCCTATACTTACTGTGTGGTTCATATCTTCGTACTAGTTAGTGGTAATCACGTACTACGAATTTCCTATTGTTATTGTTAATAACATATAACATAAAGGTATTAAAAATTCTTTTCGAAATATTCGGGGATGTAATAAACTTTAAAACTTTAAAGTAAGTCTTTTATGGAAGCTTACATTATTTGACGTACGAAAGTCGTTCAGAAAGTAAGTTTCCCTGCGTCGCCAACAGAAATAAAATACAATTCTATGGATAAGATTATAGCGTGGATGATCAAACATCACCTGGCGAGGCTTCCATACAAGAGCTGTTGTGATGCACCATCTGCTCAATTATGATTTACAGCTCAAACACTTCATTCACTTGATGATGAATTTCGATAGGTGTCATGTTCTGTGCGTTAAAAACTTTGCTATAGGGGTGCCATTATGGGAAACCAGACGGCGTCCCCTGACGCATGCGATGGCTATGTTATTACTTTGCCATGCAGCGTGTGCATGACCTGCATGTTATAAAAACGTACTTTTTGAACGGCCCCCCTATAATGATAATTATTGAAAATACGTTGAACATCGCTGGACTCAAAGAAAATACAGTAGAAGGAGTGTTTTTAATGATCTCGGCCAAATATTGTTATTAATTTCACTAAAAATTGGAGGAAAAGTCGCGGTAACATAATGATTCCAAAAAATGTTTGTCAATGGTGTAGATTAAACATGAGTGGATGTAACCATGGTACTGGATGTCTCAAAAGTATTTTTCTATTTCTTTTGTTCATTGCGCTAACACAGTCGGTGAGCCAATCGCTGCCCCCGTCCTAGCATTATGGAGAGTTACAGCGTGCGTAACTTTCACAAAAACTCTTCAAATGAAGTGCATTTTCACCTGTAACCATTAAACAGGCAGAACTGCCGTTCTTGGAGATCAACAAATCCAAAATAGAAGCATGAAAAGCCACTTCACTAACCAAACCTTACTGTTGGGAATGTAATGTCGACGCGGGGAATTATCGTCCGATATGCCTATAAAGAGAATAGAGGTCATACCAGTAACAGTAAACTCCGAGGTATATGTGAAGATAATCAACAACTTTCTTTACGCTAGCCTTCCAAGGTTCTAATAGTTTTAATCGGAACAATTAGTTCCAACAAAATGGAGCAACATCTTACACGTCTAACCAAATTTTCGTTTTGGAGGCTATCACGAAGCTATCACATTTAGAAGAGTGCGAGCAAAATAACGAAACATATTTAGAAGACATAATTTTTAAGAGATAAATTCTCAAAGCCTGTATTTTAATAAAATGTTCATTCATTAAACTTGACCATTATTTATATTCCTTTCAGAAAGATCATGTAGATCGAGTATGGGCAACCTTTGACATGTTGTAGGCCAAACTTTAGTTTGCAAATACGTTCGCGCGCCGCGTTTAAAAGTAGTGCACTTTAAATAGTGTTTTAATGTAATTTTTAGCGATAGATATCAGACATGAAATAATACGACAATGTTATTGTAATGCAATTTATTAAAATAAGAAAATGAAATGAAAGAAATAGGTACAACATTATAATTAAATCGTGAAATTTTTATTTTTAATTGGGTTCTTCAAAATGTCCCTCAAATCTTACAGCGGGCCGGTTGTTGCCCACATATGATGTAGATACACAGATCTAACAACCTTGTCACCAAGAGACCATCAAACTAGCTTAACATCTCGGGTGATATCTAAGAATTGGCCTATGTTTCCATCAAAATGTTTTGGCTCGTAGAATGTAGATTTCTGCCAATATACCAGTTGAAAATACTAGACCGTGAATCCTTCTCCAGAAAGATAAAAAAAAAAATGCAATAAATATACCTTTTGGTCAGCAAACGGAAAGAATAAAAATACAGGTGTAGCAAAACTAGCCTTAATATAAATTAAAAATGTTCTCAAATTTGGAAATCTCATTTTGAACATGCTTCAAGAAGTTGGTTACCGCACCAACGAAACGTTGCACTTTAAAATGGAATAAATAAATATTTTATCGTTTTTCTTTAATACAACAGCCTAATGTACTCAAACAAAAAACTCTTAAGTTAAGAATAAAATTGTAAGATGAAATGAAACAAAAAAACTAATATTAAAACTTTAAGGAATGGAGATAGGAATGTAGCAGACAATTTGCACGTATTTTCGCGCTAAAACACGCAAACTGCTGAACTAGAAAATAGGTTTCGCTTAATTGGTGAATTGAAAATAAGGATGTAAACTATGCGATATCGCGAATTGGACCTCAATAACCAAACAATACGAACGCGGAAAAAGTTTTAATTGAAATTAAATTTGCGGAAAATTATTGCCCCCGCCTCTCCAAAAACACATTAACCGAGCGCATTGGTAATTTAAACAATTGGCAATTAACATTCTAGAAAAATAGGAGGCGAACACAGACGCGAAATTTTCGGGGAATTTCCGTGATCAAGTACGGTTTTCACGTATAGTTTCTGCTAGCATTATTAATTTATTATTCCTGTTAACACGTATTCGATCATCGGCATAGAAAAATTAAATAGGTCAGTTTACATACGTTCTGACTAGATAAAAATGACTTGCTAACATCTTGCACGACTCTTACACATTACCGCATTTATTACGATACGTATGTTCAAACGTGGCATGTGTAAGCCATTACGAGCTTGAATGGCAAAGATATCTTCGCGTTATCAGCGCAGAGTTAATTTAAATGGAAATAGTAATTAACGCCGTGGAAGTGGCAGTTCATTACGAAGTGATTTATGATCTTCTATGCTTACGTATATATTATAGCTGGGGAATCTTGTTGACGCTTCGGATGATTTAACGTTTTCGAAGGTAAAAATACGGAAAACTTAGATATGATCAAGTCAGGCTAGAAAAGTAAAAAAAGTTACTTTAAAAATTCCGATTTTAATTCAGATATGCCACTTCTTATCCTACGTGTCACGGATATTATGCGAATGAATCAATATGAATCTATTCCTTTTCTTTGTTGCTTTATCGTGAAGAATGCATACAAAAAAGTAGTCGCACATATTACAACCAAACAAACAGGTTACTGTACCCTTGCTTAATAGAAAATAGTTTTATATTGCAAAAGATAAAAAGTTAGTTTTCAAATTTACAGTAATTCTACATATCGCTACAACTTACAACTGAAATGTAAAAAATATTGGAGCACCAGATTTTTCGAAAATCAATCAATATCAACCTCTATACCATTACGCAAATTTGCACGCAGAACAAAAATGAGGAATCCTAAACACTTTGGTGCACAGAGCTAAGAAGATATCAGATGATTAACACCTTAAAGCTGAACTCCTATACCTCAAGAACACATTGCAAAACGACGGCATACTCAAAGACATTACAGATACCATCAACAGACAGCACAAACAGCAGGAAGAACCAACAACTATAATTGGAATAACCTGCCTGCCATACATCAAAGGATATGCAGAAAAAATCGGAAGAAGACTGCGCAAGCACAATATCAAATCTTCCCGAAAATCTGTCCACCACATTACTATCACCGAAAGATCGTACCTTACCGTTGTATAATGCAGGAGTGTACGAGATACTTTTGCACTTGTGTAAAGGTACAAACTGTACAAACGAGCAGAGGCATCAACATCAGGCTAAAAGAACATATACAAGATACAAAGTACGAATACGCAGATAAATCAGCAGCAACATAACACTAAAAATACATGAAGTACGGAATCAACTTTAACAAATGCAGAAAATTGGCAACAGAACCATATTACTGGAGAGAAACTATTAAACAAAAGAATCTGAAGAATATCAATAGGGAAGGCGCACTACAATTGCATTCGGGAAAGCATTTTTCACACCCCCAATGCAAAGCAGCAAACACGCCCTAATAGAGCGGAACGCCTATGCACCAAAGGGCATACAACCACATATAAACCCCAAATCACAACCAATCAAGGACTTGAGCTCTGAAGAGAAAAAGACGACAAGATGATCAAAACCTCAAGTGTTACAAGGTTTCCACAAGACAAAGAACCTGAGAACCGAAGAACATCCAGCGACATCCATAAAAGCCTAAACACTACTTTTTAATTGCATTCTTATGAAAAATGTCACTAATACAATCTTAGAATTATATTAGCAGGACATTTTTGGCTAGTATTGTTATCTGCATGGTGTGGCTTCCAAGATTTTCAGACTGCCTTCGTATTGTTTTCACATTACATTTTATTATTTTTGCCTTCAAGTAGATTTGACTTTCTTTTCGAAAATAATGTAATTGTTCCAATTTGTGCGGGTGGCAGTATATATATATATATATATCTGTCTGTGTATGTGTGTGTGTGTGTATGATATTCACTACATGATGATGTAATTGTTATCTACTTTGAAGCCTTGCACAAAACTAGAGTTATCAGTTCTATACCAAAACACAGCAAATATACAAAGAATATGATCTCTTTATTTTACTGTAAAAATATGCTCATCAATTTGAAAGTAGGGATTAATATAGAAACAATTCGGAAACCGGTTACAATTTTATAATGTAATAATACGTACAGCCATCATAATACCCGTTTTTAAATGAAAATTCTCCCAGCCCTGGACGAAATTATAAACTTCTATTAAGACACGTTTTCCAAAATTTTAAATATATAAAAGGTAAAGTTTGTAAAAGCTTGAAACAGAACAGCAGATGTTTGATTCTATTTCTGACCAAGCAACTTTTTACAGAACACCTGAGTGTGAGCAAAGTTATAAAGGTACAAAAGTACAGATAGAATTTCAATTTATGATCGTTTTAAATAAATAAATAAAAAAATAACAACACAGTTTGACATATTCGAAATATGTGAACCGCAACTAAAACGATTTATCAATCAATCTTTACACATTGTCAGGCAACACTACTTTACTAAATTTTATACTGTATACCTATCAATTTTGTCAATAAACTGTTCTCCACGCACCTATACATTATACTCATTAAATAATCCTAATTAAGCCAGGTAAACCACTTACCTGTTGATACCGTATGTAGATAACACAGAGGTGTAATAATGGGCAAATATTGACAGTACTTAATCGTATACATCCGTATCACATTTATTGGTACTTCAGTTCTTTTTGTAGACTACGTGTTTGCATAAAAAAAATAGCATTCACCGTTATTTATTTAGGCCTGAAATATGTCCAATAACAACACATATAAAAAGATAGTCTACATAAGTGCCACATAATTCATGATCTGAACGATGAAAAGCTGTAACATCGCATATTATAAATTATCTCTGACTCACCCTATATATTTATGCGTGTATGTATATGTATCTTAACCCACTCAGTTTTCATTTGATAAAATTCCCGTTTAAGTCTTCGCATCTGTAAACATCTTTGACGTGTATTCTTAACCTATTTATAATGTCCAATAGTAACGCTAAGTGCTTTATTGGGATAATTAATTAAAAGAAGAAAGAAACCTTCAGACCGTTCATTATCCGCTACCCTTTATCACGGTGAATTTAATTACATGGTAATGTAATTTACTTGGAATAAAGGAATAAAACGACATTTAATTGATGGCATAATTAATTAAAATTAAAATGTTATCGCTGGTGCCGCTGGTAATTAAATTAATTTGGATATTTTAGCGTCTTTAATAATGTACACTTATCTACTTTTACAATTCGGATCTTGTGGAATGAGATATTTTTTCTAATGCTTGACTGATTGGATGTTGAATGTCAATTCTCTGCTGAAGATTGTTTATGTATGCATATCAAGTAGAAAGTCAAGATCTTCCAAAACTTCAAGTCAAAGTCAACAACTGAACAAACTGTGACTCTCAACCAGAACAGTTGACTTGAAAAGTGTAGATTACCACTTTGAGGAATCTGATGTGATAAGCTTTAATCAAAAAGCAAAAAACATATTTGTTCTAAGCTATGTTACCCAGGCTTCGAAGTATTAGGTCGCATGCTGTATAACCCTCTTCCTCTGCCTCGTATGGATTTGCATGTAATCATACTTTTTTGGTATTACGAACATTGCGAAGTTATTTGATGCGCTTTATATCTAGGGTAATACATTTGTCTTGCTTATCCTTTCTGTCATGTCAAATTTTAGATTATAAAAAGTTTTTGTAATGAACGGAATAAAATTATGCTTTAAATTATTATTAATAAAAATTAAAAAAAAAATTATATGCGTATTTTCGTTCTTCCGATTTATTTCTCATAAATCTTATGCAAATGTAATTTATACAAAACCATTCATCATAATTATCAATAAGTCATACGAAACTGTCTCAACTAAAATTTGTCAAAATGGCATAAGAACAATACGAAGTACCAACATATTAGTTGAACTATACCTTCAATTACAAATCCGACAAGGTCTATAGAAATTATAGTAATAAAGCAGACGAAATTATATTATAAAGATACTCTCAATTCAATATAATGGCCATATACACTTAACGAAAAAGATACCTAAATACCATAAGAAGGTATTATAACAATTTTTTATCAAAACTAGTCCAACGCACAAGTGTATCATTTTAGTTGCTTACTATAATTTATCATAACTTTAATATGTCTACCGAAACTTTTAAATTTTATATTGAAATAATTGAAGGAGAATTGGAATTTTGAAAGAACCAACTGAATATAAAATACGATATGCTAATTCGGTCTAAAATCACCAATACTAAATAATGTTGACTCACGATAAATACAACTTGCGATATGTGCAGTGGTCGTGTTAATCAATGTCTTCCCCTGTGACGCAAAGAACATGAAAACTATTTTATTTGTGATACCACAGACATTTCTACTTCTATCGGTTATTGCAGGTATAAAGCTTATTTATCTATCTCTATTGTAATTTTCGAAACCAATTTTCCAATGTATTACTTCAACATTAAACATTTTATGGGTGATTAGAGATTTATTATAAGTAGAGACCGGATTATATGCAAAGTCCATATATTTTATTTTATTTATTTATAATATTTCACGTCTATATTAATGTTAATTAGCGTTAATTAGCGTTAATTAACTTTAAAAAGTGTAAGACATTTACAAATAGACGTAAAATATAATAAATAAATACAATACAATATATGCATTTTCCATATAATCCGGTCACTAATTATAAGTATTTATAGTGTATTATTTCTTGTTTATACCGTGCATAAATATAATTGCTGAAACATTTGTAAACGCAAATGTAGTGATCTCATGGAATGAATAAATAAAAATTGAAATTCGAACGGATAGTTCTTTCATTAATTAGGAAGAGCTGTTAGTTTGCATTTGTAAATGAAGTCAGTTTATAGTTAAAGAATTCCACGAACGACTCTTTTGATACGTAGCTATTAATTTAATCTGCGTAACTCGACAATTATGGAGTCCAGTACGGTAAAAAGCCCTAAGTGTAATACAATTGTCCTACTGTAATAAATGAATAATGTATTGCAAATAAAGATTCTAGAATTTAGATTTAGTAGCTATTGTTCTTGTAAACAGTGAATATCGTTTATAGAATTATCTAAAATTCGAAATTCACAGAATGACTGTTGCTTTACATAATCTTGACCGAAATAACAATTATTGGAAGAGAATTTAAAATAACGACTCATTATTAAATTGCAACTATTAGTTGCAAGGAACTAACGCTATTAGCAGAGGAACGTCGAAAAACTATGACGAGTGACAGAATAAACGAGAAACAGAACCTGAAATTGAGGGCCGAGAATGGCATTTCTACGAAACAAAGATGTAATGTTTTTGTCTCGAGTAAATTATATTATTAAATAAATATTAATTTCATTGTTTTAAGAGTATTTTACTAAATGTGACACTACAGTTTCTTCTTCAGAAAGCACTTGCTTTCCTCTTAGACTATTTCTTAGGGCGAGCAAACAATTTTTTGCCGGTAGTGTCCCTAGATAATATTTATACCTACACTAGTCGATAGAAGCCGAACTGTCTACGGCATCACAAGGAAAGTAGTGTTGATATTCTCTCCGTCATAGAGGGGTAGACATTAATTAAGACCACCATTGTACATTCATAGCCATATATACATACATAAGTGGGTTAATAAATGGGTTTTTATTATATTAATAAACTCAGTTCATTGTTGTAATAAATTTATTAATTAATATATTTTTTCATTACCTTAACAAAACGAAGTCAACGAACACGATTTTTGAATTCATTTTTCTAGAGTATCTATAGGCAATAAAATATAGTGCAAATAAAGCTGGCTAAGCAAATTCCCATAAAATATTCTCGATATTTGGAAACGGTTCCAGGCAGTAAAATGTCTCGTTTTGAATAAAGTTACTCTCTTAGCAAAAAGTGGAAAACGATTATCCATAGAACTACATAAATTCACTAAATTGCACGGAAATATGAATTTATATACACAAAAAAATAGGCACTTTTTGTTTTACCCTGAATGCACCTTTTACCGCTCCAACAAAACAAGCAAGCCATTGCTGCTTTTTGAACCGAATCACGTAACTTTATTGTCAATCGCGCTAAATGGCTTGTCCATTAGAGCATTATCCAAAGTCCTGAACGCGAAATTGTAGCAGTTAAAAATGAAATCCATTGTTTCGAAGCGATAGTGCCGTGCCGCGTCGTCGCCGCAAAAAAACGAGTTCGCATTGCTCCCCTCTTGCGAGTAATTAACCAATGACAAAATGTTTAAAAGAGCGTCCTCATTCTCTGACAAAACCAGCGATCCAACGGGGTAAAAAGTCCAGCGGCATCAACACATACGCTGTGCATTAATGGCGATCCAGAGAAAGAATTCGTGTTGAGAGAACATGAGATTTTGTTTTCAAATTATGTTAGGCTGGCACTTGTGACATTTCAAAATAAAAAGTGGTAATTGCTATAAAAGCGATTTACGTCAGATATGCCTGATTAATATCGAAAAAGCAAAAAAATGAAAGGATAAATTGGTTTTAGCAGAATAATGAAACGCTTTAGAAACGAAAACGAAAACTTTCAAATGTAAAGCCAAGCGAAAAAATTCTAAAATGAGTATAAATTGTCTATTCTTTGAAATTTCATAATTACTAACAAAGCAGTTTGTAGATTAACCAAAAGTAAAAAATAATAAATGTTTACGCTTGAAATAGGTAGCATTCAAACCACAAAGCTAAAAACTAAAAGGTGAGACGTCAATTGCCAAACCTAAAAAAGCTTAACGAACCAAATAAAACTATACAGCATAACATGGAAATTACAACCCTCAGAAGGGCTGCGAATATTTTGGCAAAAACTTGGCAGAAACGCGTAACCATTCAAACATACGGATAATTAATTGGAGGGGCGAAGCGCGCGGCACGAAGAATCGAGTACCCGTATCAAAGCACGCTTATTCTGTATTACCCGACTGGTCGTTGTGAGTAATTGTCAGCATACACATACTTAGAAGATGTCGTATTTAGGTACGTTTCAAAGGCAATAGAATTAAATGTGTAAAGTGCGACAACTATTTGACGTGTATCGGCAGGTGGAAGTGTGAATGCCACCTAAAAAGTATAAAGCACTGTTCTGCAATCCGTCATTCCCTATCTTGCTTACTGCCGAAAGAGTTGCAAATTTGTACTAGAGATGAAATTTTAAAAGTAGTGTTGAGGGCATTGAGCAAATTTCAACTTTATACAACCCAATTTTTAATGTTTGTGAGTGACGGTGCCGCTAACATTCGCTTTCATTAAGCCGATTTCTTGAAGAAGAGAGTGGCAATCTGTTACATGTATCATGCAAAATCCATGCTTTAAACCTTGTGACGCAATTGATCCCTAAATGTTATACACGAGTTGAGCCTTAATAGCTCATACGAAGGCAGTATTTCTAAAGTCCCCAAAACGTACAAAAAGATTTAACGAACTGTGTCCCCAAAGTGCCTAAACCACCACAGCATCACGGCCTGTCATTACGCGTTAGGGAACATGGTTAAAATCTGCATTTTACTACTGCGAACATTGTGATGATGTAAAGAAGGTAGTTTTACAGTGTGATCTGAGACACGCCAAAGTTATCAAGAAAAGCCAGAAGATGTTTCAAGATAGTCAGGTAAAATGTGTGAGTACGTAAACATTACTAAACACTCGCCTTGATACGGCCACTTGTTTCCCGTTGTTCTCCGCACTGCACTGTACTGACCACCAGGACTGATAGTAGAGCACTCAGCCTGCTAATCATCATCCAAAAATGAAATCCTCATACTTCGTCGAAGACGCAATTCACTCGAGTCGAAGGTGAATTGAGTAGTTGAAAGCTCGAATAATTGACGCCAAGACGAAGAAGAGAGAACATTCGCACCCCGTCGAAGACGCAATTCATTCGAGCCGAAGGTGAATCCAGTAGCTGGAAGCTCGAGTGAATTATGTCAAGACAAGGAAGAAAATGACCACCTAACTCTTTTAAAGAAGAATTCGCTCGAGCCGAACCTGGGCGCTCGAGCGAATTTTATCAAGATAAAGAAGATAAAGAGAGAAATTTCTGGTTCTTGGAATACACCAATCGTCCATCATCCACGGTGATTATGTAGAAAAATAACCATATTTGAACATAATTTTTGGTAATAATTTCATTTTGTTATTTACACTTAGCCTTGTTTTTATGAGCTGTCGAAGGACGAAAAAAAAACAGCCCTCGTACTTGGTGGTAACATTCAAATACTTATGCAAAAGACTTTATTCGATTTTCCTACGTTATCAATGTTCAGTATGACAGCGAATTCTGCAGATAAAATTTTTAACCTAGCCTAGAATTTGCATTCTAATAGCTTGAAGAATTGAATGAAAGATGAAAATCAAGTACATCTTTCTATTTTGCGAAGAGAATTAATTTATTTCAATCAATACCAATTCAATGACAAGCTAAGTATTAACAGTATAATACGTATTGAGAAATAACAATTTCTCAGCATATTTCAATGATTAATTTTAGGATTTATAAAAGCAGCTTCCGTGATTTTTCATAACCGCTCTCCGTATTTCTCGTCTATGATGTCTCTAAGCGTAAAATTCAGGGTACAGAGCATATACCAGCAGCTTCCTTCGCAGACCGGAAATCGATATATCGCCGGCAAGACCAGTGAGATGTGCTGCGAAAATATGCTCATTCAATTTCACGGAGAATGGTCATCAACTATACCGTTCTTTTCTACTTTTTTCGACCGATTTCTGCACGAACCCGGTTTTACACTACTGCTTACATTCTTTTCTACGTAACGCAATTATTTAATCATGACATTGGAAACCATTGTTTTAAGGAGAAATATAGAGGCATATACGGAAATTATCATGGTGAATGCGAAAAACACGCTTCACTTTTTCAACCGCAATGATAACTATAAATCTAGACGGCGAGAGTTGTTCAAGACATATCAATACACTCGTTCTTCTATTAAAGAATTTTGGCTTTATACACCAGCGATCTCAAAATGATGTCTGACACTGACTCTCATGTTTAAAAGCTAAAAACGATTATAAAGAAGTAATCACTTTCCAGATAATGCAACGGTTTGCAATGTAGTTGAGATGATTTAGATCATTTGAATGTAATCCTAATTTTCTGTTTTGCAGTATAAAATTAGATGTAACATGGCAAAAACTGCTCTCATAATAATCACCTATTTAGTGCTACATGATATTACAAAACATATAAAGGACGGAGAGTAAGCAACTGTACTGCATATTTGATTCGACAGTTAAACTAGGACAAATGAGAATATTTTGCTGAATATTTACTTCATAACAGAAAGGTTACTAATGTACATTCACGCATTCATACTTAGTTTATTCGGAATATTAAATGTAAAATATCAGACTTAAAATTAATAATAGGTTTCTGAAATAAACGTTGTTACATTTCCCGTTGTTATAAATAAACGCTTTTACAATAAAGTACGAGGCCTATCCTGTAACTAACTACTGTTTCGTTCTACCGCCACTGCAGCGCTATTGTCGTAGTTTCGCGCATTCACGCGTGTCCTTCTGGTTAGTGATCGTTCAAAATGTTTAAGACAATTCGTAAGCTCTCAGACTGTGAATTGCGTTCTGTAATACTGTTTTTAAATGCAAGCAATATTAAGCCAGCCAAGATTGATTGTAAACTTGTAGAAATTTATGATGAAAATGTAATGATAAATGGAATGGTGAGAAAGTAGGTTAGACAATTCAATGATGAACGAACCAATGCTCATAACGAAGCACGGGGTGGGCGGCCTTTACTTGTCAATGGTTTGGTTGAAAAAATTAATGAGAAAATTCGTGAAATCAAACGGTTCACAATGAGAATGCTTAGTTTCCACCAATTTCAAAAGCTATTTTGCATGAAGTCACAAATCGCTTAAATTATCAGAAAATGCGTTTCCGTTGGGTACCAAAAATGCATACTGATGTTCACAAAACGAAACGACTTGGCAGTGTTTTAACATTGCTTACTAAGGGGAGCGATGAATTCTTAAACAATATTGTGACCAGTCATAGAACTTGAGTTGGTCACCTCAGAATCAAAAGAACAGTCGATGGAGTGGAAGCACGCACAATCTCCCAAAAGACAAAAATTCAAGACAAGGTTGCCAGCACGAAAAATCATGTGCACTCTGTTCTAGAACAGACATGGCGTTCTGCTTGTTGAGTTTCTTTTCAGAGGTGAAACCATTAATGCGGAACGGTAATGTGAAACATTGAGAAATTTTCGGTACGCAATTCAAAACAAAAGACCATTTTGCTAGAGTCACAACTCAATTGAGAACAGTTCGATCATAGCCCCGATCTCACCCCTTCTGACTGCCACTTATTCTTGAACTTGAAGCGTCATTTTGGAGGAAGATGCTTTAACAGCGACAACGACGTAAAAAATGGTGTTCTACACTGGCTGTTTTCACTGGCGGCATCTTTCTACGAAGAGGGTATAGATACATTAGTTTTCCGCTATGACAAATGTCTGAATAATGGTGACAACTGTTTAGAAAAATAATTTAAAGAATGCTCTTTAATGCAGAGATAAATTTTGTTTTAAATAAAATGTTTTCATAAGTTCTTTTCTAAAGCGGTACTTACGGCACTCTACAAACAAGCCTCGTATAAACGCACATTCTTATATCGTTTTTTTTTTATTTATTCTAATAGAATAGTTCTTTCGAAAATAGCTTCCAATCATTTTAGTCCACGAAATTTTTATCAATAACGTTAAAATAAACAAATACCACTTCAATTTTGTTACCTATACCAATTGATTCCTAACGTTTTAGCTGCAAAATCACGAATCATACTAACTCAAATAGAATGTCATTTCATACAAAGCAATTTAAATATTATTCCCCTGCTTTAACAGTATACAAGTATCACCGACAGCAAAAGGACTCCCGGTGAACGAGCTCTACTATTAATTAGGCACTACAAAAAAGCAACTAGAAGAAAGAAAACTTCCAGCCAGTAATTGCATTTCTTTTTCAACAGGGAGTGGCTCTCAGTGTACATAATGGATGTGACAATATGCTTGTTTTTCTTTCTATCCTCGGTTAAACGGTGAAGCGAAGACATTAAGAAAGGTATATGACGTGGGGGTGTTACCACTATTCGGGTTGGCAATTTATACGTTTTCACCTACTATTATTATTCGCACCTAGTTCTGACGTTACTTCTAAGGTTTGTTTCACATCCGTTTCATAAATCATACGGCAAGAACGGGTTCAGTTCGACTAATGAGCGCTGTCTGGCTGCAATTTTAAATTAGACTAATTGTATGCTATAACTCACCTCGTAAAAACGGAATAGAACTAGCGTAAGCGGAAATAATAAAAGTTCGGCTAAAATTAGAAATTACCGTAATTTTCTAATAGTAATGTTTAGTTAACATTCTGAGCTTTTTTTCTCTATATATTTCCAAGACTTGGTCGAGGATTAAAAATACTGAAATGCATCGTGTTTAATTTATATCTTTTAATTTACAGAAAACAAAAATTAACTAACTAAATAATAAAAAATCTTTTTGTACGCAAGTAATATACCAGGTTCTTTTTTTATTATTACACATACATTTTTCCTATGTGTAACGTTAAAAAGATGATTGTCAATGAGTTAGCAGGATAGTAGGTAGCCAGTAATACACTCATACTGAACAAGCGAGCACCCTGAGTTCCTAGCAAAACCGGCTACTAGTGCTACCAGACATTTCTCAATGCAAATAAAACATAATAAAACTGAAATCTAATTTTGTAGTAAGTTTTCGAAGTATTCTTCTTGTCTTTCAAGGCAATAAGCAACGCGATGTTGCACCACATGCAGTACGTATACGGTCTTTTAGTTAATCCAAGTTACGTATTTGCACGGTATAAATTTTACTTTTCAGGTAATCCTAAAGAAAGAAATCATGTGACGGTAAATCGTCTGATCTTGGGCCCCTTCATACGAGACCAAACCTGCTAATCCACGGTCTTTGAAATTCGTCATTGAAAATATTCCTGACGACGTTTGTAAAATGTGGAACAGTCCCATCCATTTGGAACCAAGGTTTGTCAATATCCAGTATCTCAATTGATGGAATGATGTGGGTATACTAAATCCATTTATTGAACTTTGGGATTCTATTATTTGTGCAACATTTTCGGAGCTTACAAATGAACACAGGCGACATATAAAATGAAATAGTAAATTACAATTTCCTTGTAAATACCAATGTTTTTAAAATTTCTTTTCTAAAAATATCACTCTCGCTAGGATTTGAACCCATGTCTTCTCTATTGCCGGGGGAACGTCTTACCGCTAGACCACGGGATCCTGTGAGTTCAAATTACTTTTTTCAGCACACAGTATTATTCAAAGCCAAGTTATTATTACTTAACTTAATATAAAACTTTCCTTGGCAATTCGTAGTGATGAATTACTCGCAGGGTTCCGTGGTCTAGCGGTAAGTCGCTTCGACGGTAAGAGAGAGGACGTGGATTCAAATCCTACCAGGACCGACTTTTTCATAAAAAATGTTAAAAGCGTTGGTAATTACATGGAATTACATGAAATTGTACTTTATCATTACGAATTGCCAACAGAAGCTTCATATTAATTTAAAATGAAATAGATTAACTTTCCACGCTTAGAGTCTATTTGACGACAGAATAGCGCGAAATAAATTTTGCGGTGTAACTCATGCCTTTACCTCCTCTCTTTTTTCTAAATAGATCTGCAACGTTTTCACTGAAATTAATCCATAATGCACTTTTATTTCATGAAATACATTTTGGATCCGTTTATTAGTGGAGGAACATTTTCTAACGAGAAGTTTAATTTAGGCGGTACGATATTTTCAAATGTTATCAGAACGATTTCAACAAGAACAGTGAAGTTGCAACGAGTAGAAATTTTGGTGGCAGTACTAGTTTAAGCGACTCTTGCACATAACAATGAAACGCCAATGTTCTATATCTACTGGAGTAGTTCAGTAAGAGGTGCAATCGATTTCCTGATGATGACATTAAGAAAAAAATAAATGTTCTGTTCTACTATTTACCTAGAACTACATAAATTTCGCCGAGTACATCCAAACTCCTAACCGTAAACATGAAAAAGTATTTAATCTATTTCCATACATCAGAATCAGGTCTCGCTTCAAGCTTTGACGTATACAAATTACGGTTTCGCACACTACTTCATCCAGAAGAATCCTGAACTCGAACCGCTAGCGACCGGAAATGCAGCCGGGAACGTCCCCGACAAATCAATAGCCGGACATGGTCCCGGCTATTGGTTTCAGTGTATCTTGCCTAGATTGTGTACACAGATTTCCGTTTTGCGGTGGCCTGCAAGCGCTTTGTTACTTTTATTTGGCTTTCTTTCAACTTTGTAGGGTAAATATTCCGAGAGTTTAAAATAACTTCACTAACTGCATTTACCAGAAGTAGAACTTCTTAAAAAGGTAAACAGACGTATTATTATTAAATTTTAACGAAAGTAACCTAATTATTCATCTAAAACCTTTTTTTATCAGGAGCAAAGAAATCACAGAAATAACGTTGGTAAATTAGATAATAAAATGTTGTTAGACAATTAATAACTTTCTGTATAAATAGCTAACACAAAACTGTTGATTCATTTTAATTTGCCTTCATTGCTTCATAAATCCCTGGATACTCCGTAATAAAGCCAACTTCCACCTTTTATAAATTATTTAATATTATCCATAAATAACTGATGAAATCTCATAAACGTTTGTTTCATAGATAATCTTATCTACCAAAAATGTTACTAATTATTTTCAGCGTATTTGTGAGGGATAATTTTATAAATCCCTTTACCCGAAAGCTCAATCGGAATTAAGGTCAGGAAATCCCTAATGTACTGTCTTATATAGAACTTCAAATCAGGACACGATCGACATCCGCAGAAGAGAAAGCACTATAAATTAATGCCTTGTCAATGTCCCTTAATTCCTTTCCGTGTCCTTTCTTGGGCGTAAAAGGAAGTTTCGCTAATGCATTGTCGAAGAAATCAATTACGGGGGTCGTCCAGAAGGTAAATACCGTTCCCTCTTTAAACATATATTGGCTAAGAAGTGAAACACAAAATTTATTATGCATTTACCTAAAATAATTCGCGACGTAATCTCACTTCAATTTTTATCGTTCAGAGCTTTTTCTATGTCCGCTTCATGTTGGTTTATTGCCAGGTTATTGAATGAATCAACAGAGACTTCTTGCAATCCATGATCATTTTGAAGGAGAGATGATAGCAAAGTTAAATCAGGACTATCCACAAGATACTGAAAAATTTCTCATCTGAACCGTTGAAGTACGCCATTTATTTATTCATTTCGTGTCCGAAATACACACATTAAATAGACATACAAGTCTAGATATAAAAGTAAGATGTAAATATACAAGTAAGTCAGCAAGTAGGTAAAAGGAAAACTAACAACAAATAAGTTTCTAGTCATTTATGATTATTATATATCGATTCAATACCTGGCGCAAGCAATCGCCACATCATTGCCCACAATGAAATCCTGTGCGCCGCACTTGGTCGGGAGTGCAGGGTAATCTAACAGATGCTCCATGGTCTGGATACCTCTGCAAAAGCAAGATCTGCTGAGTATCTTTGCTTGTCCCACTCGCGTTTGGAGTCGACTAAGGGTTTTTCATGTTTTTCAGTCAAGTTCAGACACTGGGGCAAGGCATCCGGTATCATTCAATATAGTAATATTAGCAGCAAAACGTCTTCATCTCCAGTATTCTTCTTAGCTTGTTCGAATCGATGCCGTAAGTGGCTCTACTACATGGTTGAAACTCATAGAATTAGCCTATTGTCATTTGTTTAGATCTTTCAGCCATGTGTAAATATAACCGAATGTGGACTTATAGCAAGAATATCACGCCTTCAACCTACAGTATGGACATTTTTATGTGTAAAGTGCATTTTAGTGCACGTGAAAACATTTCACGTGTATTATTTTCAGTAAGTAGAAAACTATAGCGCAGGAACTGCAAAATAGTTATCTTACAAATAGTAATAATACCATGATGGGGATCCAAATGACACTTGTAACACTGCAAAGTGTAAATTTAATGACGATTGCAAGGACTGTGTGGATGTACAATTCACAGGTATAGCAGTAAACTCCACTCACACAAATTAATTAATTTATGTCGGTAACACAGTTGACAATGGGAGCCCACGTGTTCTCGAAACGCTGCGTTCCGCATAATTAATTAATTTGTGTGAGTGGAGTTTACTGCTATACCTGTGAATTGTAAATTTAATGAAATTATTAGTCTCATTATTACAGTTATAAGTAGACACCGGATTATATGCAAAGTGCAAATATTTTAAGTTATTTATTTATTATATTTTACGTCCATTTGTAGATGTCTTGCACTGATTAAACATAATTTACGCTAATTAACTTGAATCAGTGTAATACATCTACATATGGACGTAAAATATAATAAATAAATAAAATAAAATATATGCACTTTGCATATAATCCGGTCTCTAGGTATAAGTGTTAGCATATTAACACATCACAATTAGCAACTTTTACATAGATTAAATAGCTTATCTGACACAGTACTAAGGAGGAACATTATGATACAGACATATAGTGGACCCATATAGACACTTGAAGGTGTCAAAAATTTCATATAATGTAGCGACAACCGATTATGTAACAGATATAGAAAAAATTATAAAACATTATCGTAAATGTTTGGACTTGAACGAATGCTACATGAAGAGTAGTGTAGAAATTATAGTGTGTACAACAAAATTTGTGACGTAGTACAAGTACGAGATACGCGCCATAAATTCTCCGCCTGATATAGAAAAAATAAACTTGGAACAATATAAGAAATTTTATTTTTCAATGTAATTTCAAGTTTATACGTCAAAATGTTCTATAATAGCTGCATATAACTCATTGCCGTCCTTAAAACGACGCCCCTAAGGTCCTTCTTTAATTAGAAAACAAATAAAAATCACAAGGTGCCATATCCGGACTATACGGTGGCTGTTCCAATTCTTGAAAGCTAGATGCGCGGATAGCAGCTTGTGAAACGGCGGCAGTATAGGCGGGAGCATTGTCCTGCTATAATCACACACCTTTTGTCAATTTTCCACGACGTTTTGCACAAATACTATCCCTTAATTTATACAAAAGCACTAAATCTTCAATAATTGAAGTTTGTTGAGACGTTATCACTTCAATTGGTCGACCCGACCATTCAGCATCTTCCAGGGATTCTTGCCCCAAACGAAAACATTTGACCCACTTTTTTACAGTGGAATACGAAGGAGATGAATCACCGTAAACGTCTTCTAAACTTTAGTTTATGTGATTAGGCGTACGTCCCCCTTTGTTAAAAATTTGATGACCGCGCGGTACTCAATTTTCATTAGTTCGGACATTTTCATGCGCTAGTCACGTTGGTTGGCTGGTTACTAAAAAGTACTACTCTCCAAACCGTCATATTTAGCGTAGACCTCGCGTATGTGCATGCATGCCGTGACGGAGTTCGAACACGCTTGAACCTGTATAAGGCAGTCGAGAATTTATGGTGCCTACCTCGTATATATGTCAGTTAAATTTTGTTGCCAAAAAATTGAGTAATTCTCCTTTCACACACTTCGAACCATTAAAATATCCAAATTAACAATCTTCACGCACATACAAATCCATGTTTCAACACTTCTTAAATCACGCACCTAATAAACATTTTAACGCCCATATCCTATTCAAACGTGATGGCTCAAGAATGTCCGAATTCCTAACGATCGACAGCATTGAAAATCACTTTTTACCTCGAAATAAATGGATTCCCAATGGTCGTTTGTCAATTTTCCGTGTTCTCTTTGGCCTTGGATACTTTCGGAATAATTGGCCCGAGAAACAAACCATATTTTACATGCGTACACACATACATAACTTACACACGAATCCCAGGCGTTTCCTTGACATATCCGCGTACAAATCTCCGAACGCCGTCAAGTCAACAACGGACGCGGTTAAATATTCTCGCAATATATCGTCGACCTTTGCTGGTTTTAACAAACGATGCTACAACATATACGATATCCAAACATACATACATACATTACGAAGTCCTATTACGGATAACATCTGTCAAACTTCGAGGGATAATTAGAGGAACAAGAGCTGATTATATAACACGCTGCATTATTTCACACACATACTTTAGATCTTGTTCGGAATATTCTCGAGTTATTCATCAAAATGGATTATATGTGTATTGGAGTTTTAGCTCCCCTGGATCAGTCTGTTTCCAACTTTAGACCGTGAATTTTCCGATATTAAATCTTATAATCCGTTTGGGATAAGCTTCTTAAAGTTTCAATTTTCGAAATTTTCTACTTATTCCCGAATACATTTTTTAATTCAATAAATAAGGTGCATCATTTTATTCACAAACTTGCACTATTTTGCTGTTGGTAATTCTGGTGAATTTCATTAAATAATACAAGGGCGAATCAAATATGAACCGGACGATTTAAAACATTTATTGTGCAGTAATACACCTTATTTTTCTACATAATCTCCTCTTTTATTCACACATTTTTTTGATGCCGTCATCAAAGAATGAATGTGGCCGCGTTTGTAACCAATTGCGCACGAACATTTCCAGATCTTCGTCGTCGCAAAGTGGTGACCTCCCAGTTGTTCTTTGAATGGCTCAAACATATGTATGGTAGTCACACGGTGACAGATCGGGACTGTAGGGCGGATGTTCCAGCGTTTCTCGATGAATTTTAGGTCAATGAAGCTGTGTTGCCGAGCATTGTCATGGAGCAGAATTGCACTTCGAATAAGCACGTCTCGCCGTTTTCGTCGATAGGACAGTTGCGAGAACCTTTCCAGCAGAAAGACGGGTCTTGGCTTTCCGCAGTGCTGTTTCTCCAAGTTTTCACTACTTCATGCTTGCCTGCTTAGACTCGGGGAGGTACTGGTGCACCCACGTCTCATCACAGGTGACAATATGTCTCAACAAATCATTCTTCTCTGTTCGATATCGCGCCAAAAGTCTTTCACACTCTACAAGACGATTTGCTTTCTGATCTTCCATCAAGAATCGAAGAACCCAACTTGCCAACATTTTTCGTTAATTCAAATCATCTGAAATGATTGATTGAGTACTTCCATATGATGTTCCGACGTGTGCAGCAATGTCACATATTGTAAGGCGGCGGTCACCTTCAATCAGCTCACGGATCGCCCGAATATTCGCCCCATCGGTGCTTATGCGCAGTCGGCGTGCATGGCTCTCGATTTCCACTGGCCCTCGACCATCAGAAAATTTCTTATGCCAGTCGTAGACTTGGGTTCTTGAAAGCGTTTGTTCAGCGAGCTGTGCAGTTAGTCAATGTAAAATTTCGACAGGTCTTACGTCCACCTGCAGCTAACATTTAATAATAATACATTACTCAGATGTGTACCTCCAGCTCAGACATGATATTACTAACAGCCCATCTGCTCTGACGAACCGAACTGATTTACTCCCATCCACCTTACACCCCCGTCCCTCCTCAATACATGTCAAAACGCCTTGCTACCCACTTCACCTAAAGGGCGATAAAAGATAAGTCCGGTTCATATTTGATTCGCCCTCGTATTTTGAACTCACATAACAACTTTTGCCAATTGTACAAGGGATTGATGACAGTGAACACATAACAGTGGCTCCCCCCAAAAGAAAATCCAGATATTTCTTCGACGGGCGAGCTAACTGCCACAACTTTTCGAGAACAACTTTCACAGACTATCTTGTAAAAGACTAAAACATTAAGGGACTGTATTATGCAATTGTACTGGAGAATATCACAAAAGCATATGGATCGTTCCACATTAATCAAGTTGTTAGTGAAAAACTGGATAAATTGAGATTTCAAATTATGCTTCACCAATCTCAGAAAATATTTTACTACAGCGAGGTTCTGGTCAGATAGAGAACTTACTCCATGAACTTGGAGGCATTCTGGGGATGTTGACATTATCACAGCAATGATATAGTGACACTTCAGCACTATTGGTCCACGAAAGTTGAGCTTGCGGTTCCAATTTTTATGCTTCACTTCTGGCATAATTTTTCGTCAAACCTAGTAAATGTCAATAATCTAGCTAAGTTGTATTTAATAAGACACTTTCCAATAGCTTCCACTACTATTTCTACTTAATAATTTCCTTTCTGATTATATTATACCATCGAGAAACAAATCTTCATCACACATTCATATCTTACGGACAGGAGAAGGTTTTTAGGAACTGTACCAACCATACCCAGACCAAAAAATTGACGACAGTTTTATTAAATATAACAATCTTAAGTTGATAGTTGAAGATGTTTCAGTCCAATTTTGTTCTATTTCTTTCATTTATGCATCTATTTTTCTTCTAATAATTCCTATCCGTTTCGGATATTGTCTACCGTATTTTAACTTTACGTTGCTGCTGTTCGGCATAATTCTTGTTAGGTTCTGAAATTTTTCAACCAAGAAATTCGTCTTCTACCAATACCCCTCTTTCCCATTACATATTCTGCAAAAGATGAAATCTGTTCTCATTTCTCATTATGTGTCCTAAGTATTGCGGTTTCAGAATTTTCACGGTATCAACCAATTCTTTTTCCTTCTCCATCCTTCTCATAACTTCGATGTTTGTTATGTGTTCCTTCCACGGTATTTTTAGTATCCTGCGATATAACCACATCTCAAATGCTTCCAATTTCCTTGTTGTAGCTCCAGTAAGCTTCCGTGCTTCTACCCCGTAGGATAAAACGGAGAACACGTAACAGCGCAGAAGTCTTATGTTGGCGTTCAATCTTATTATAGCTTATAAACAGATTTTCATTGTTTTTATAAGTATTGCTGGGATACTCATTTTTGAATGAATAAATTTGAATAAAAAAAATCATTTTAAACGATGAAACCTTGATACTCTAAGAGACTCTGAGGTTGTAAAGAAGGTTAATTACTTATTTCATTCTTCCTACTTCCTAATAATAACACATGTTTATTTCTAAATAATTACGATGTTTGTATTACCACGTTTAAACGAAATATACTCACAACGTAGCACATCTTTAACCTTGTAATCTATCTACCGATGCATGCAACGGAACCTGTCTGTTCACGGATTCTATTCTCCCAAGATATTTTGCGGAAGAGATGAATTTATGAACTCTACAGTATTGCAGGTGTGGGTATCTCACGTCCAGATTATACAATAAGCAACGTTCCGCACAAGCACGAATCGCGCATAATTCAATAAATTAAAGTCGTAATGAAAACAGATATTCTCTACCCCCTAGGCATGAAACATTATAATGAGAAAACTTTGTGTTTGTATTTTTCTTTATAGTTGCCGCTACAGCCGCTTTTCCGGCAGGCCGTAACGCAACTCAAAATACAACATGCGCGGGGACAGCAGCAGATCAAGGGGGGTAGTCCCGAAGGTTTGTAGATTGCCTTGGGTGAATGCGGAAGTAGTCGGTAGCAGATACGATATACAGTCCCTGACAATTGAATTAGAACCACTTTACGATTTGTCGCATGAGGTATGACTACGAATTAATCCGTATAACCTCTCTGCTTGATTCGGGTGTAACGGAACAGGGAATTAAGACGCGGAAGGGATGTTGATCTTGAAGTTACAGGAATGCATTGCAGGTGGTTTTACCTCGCTGTTTTTATTAGTTTACTTTTGTATTCAGATTAAAATGAACGTTGTCTCGTTAGATATATGGTACATACATAATATCGGGCAGTGGATGAATTTGAAATGTTTACGGCCATTCTTTTGTCACGTACTGAATGGCACAAAAGATTCAAATAGGCTCAAGAGAAGGTAAAAAAAATGACGATAATCTGGGTCGTTCAGTCGTATTAAACACCAATGAAAGCATTTAAGACATATTTTGCACGTAAAATTGCATAAGAGAAAGATATGTTCGAAGATGGTCTCGAAATCTCATCCTGAAACAAAAGGACAACAGGAAACCACCAATTTGCTCTGACATCTTGCAGCACGTTCGTGGGCAACCATAAGGGAAGGTTTTCGTCTCTAGCGCGTTATATCGAATTATCGTGCCATTTTGTTTCTTCCTGCTTTTCTCCTGAAGAAGCCTCCTACGACGAAGGCGAAACATGGTGATCAGACCTTCTTTCTTTTTCTTTTCTTTGTCTCTGTTCCCTTTCTCTTTTACTCTTTTCCTTTCCTTTACTTTCGCCTTCCTCCTTATTTTTTCTCTGATTTTCTCCTATTTTGTTTTCTTCTCTTCTTATACCTTGTCATTACACGATCGAATTCCGGAAGCAGTTCGTTTATTTAACCAGATTTTCTATAAAATGTCGTAACATAGGATGATCTTTCAATATGATCCTGAAATAACAAGGCAACCAATGCACTGGCAGGGTTTCGGTTCTCCAAGAGTGCAAACAACAAGAATGATCAAGTCAAAATCCAAGGTACTGTTCTTTTTTTCGATATTTAGAGTATTGTTATGATCGAATGGGCATGTGGGGAGAAATATTGTATTGAGGTTTAAAAGCGATGAAAGTATGATGTTGTACCGAGTCTGTAAGAAGTAGTATTTGAAATACGCTACCGTTTGTACAGGCTTGATCAAGGGGGTAAGTTTTCAAATACGTTAATCTAATAAGTTTTATTGTATTCAACGATAATAGTCTTAATAGACATCTACCTTAAATACATCTGCAACTCAAATAATAAAAGTATTACGAAGAAAAGAAGTAATTAAGCACTTTATGGCCTGAAACAATCATCCTCATTTATTACCTAAGTTGTATCGATGGTACCAAGCAAGCAAAAATTTTATTGTATTCTCTCGGTTTCTTAGGGTTCGTTCCTGTCCAGCTCGGACGCTTACTGCGATTATCAAACTTACAACAGTTCAGTTTGAATATTATTGTGATCAGTGGTACAGTAAGTGAACAACGCTGTTAGGTATTGCTAAACCATCGACTATAACAACTTTGCCTAAAGAAGGTTTCGCCAGCAGGCAAGTCACTGAGAAATTAAATCTAGCCGCGTCGGCAGTAAAGTACACCATTCGCTGATATCAAGAAACAGGCGACTTAGAAGACGGTGACCGTCCAGATGCCTTACGAATAACAACCCCAACAGACGATCGTCTAGTGCAACTGTCAAATAAGCGAAATCGTAGAAAAACAGCACTAGAAATAGAAAGGACGTCACCATCCCAATACAGTTACCACCGTCAATCGCCGTCAAACAACGGACTGAAAGGGCTACAGTGGGCATGTGAACATCGGGATTGGACGGTAGAACAGTGGTAAAATGTATTATGGACTGACGAATCAACATTTAAGGTGTTTGGCCAAAGCAGGAGAGTGTTTGGCAAACGTTCCGCTAATGAAAGGATGCTTTCCGAATGCATTGTGACAACAATAAAACACAGTGGTGGTTCAATTACAGTATGAGATTGCATTTCTTACTCAGGAACAGGAACGTTACGGAAAGAGTAGTACCGCGAAATATTGGAGACTCATGCCATTCTTTCTGGGCTGCGAGTAACTGGCGAAAATATTACTTTTATGCAAGATAACGATCCCAAGTACGGAGTAAAGATATGCAATAGTATCTGAATGAGCAAAATCAAATAGATATTTAGACATGGCCAGCACAGAGTCCAAATCTCAATCTATTGCATTACTGTGAACTTGATAAAAGAGTTCGAAGTGTCGGCGCCGCTTCCAAGAAACAGCTTTGGAATATCCTTCAACGAGAATGGAACATCCCACGCGAAAACCCCAAAAAATTGATCGAAAGTATGCCGCGTGTACTTAGAACTGTAATAAATGCAAAAGGTGAATTTTTTGACAAAAGAAATGTTTAAGAATTAAGCTAACAATGAGTAGTAAAAATAAAATTGTTCGTTAGATTTTGATACTTGTTATTTATTTTTTGATTTTTAAAATTTTTGTGACTTGGCCAAAATGTTATGGACGGTAGCGTACTTAGATATTAAGATGCCAATTTGTTTTATTTAATCAGGCAAATATCCAAGATTTATTCTTGTAGCATATGGAAATTGTTGACAAATTGTAACATACAATATCTATTTGATATATTTCCACTATGATAAATATTGTGTAAAACTTGCTATAATCAAACAAAGTATATGATAAATTATTCACCTTCAATTGGCAAAATTCTAACCTATAACTTTCTGTGTATTATAAGAACTGTCAGATTATTTTAATGTATTATGTATATGGTTCTTAACTTGAATTAGAAGTATCAATTTTATTCGTACGGTTAAAAATTGATGCCGTGCGTCTAAATATCCATCTGATGAATACGTACGTACATATTATGCATTCATAAAAAAATATTATTTTATTACTATAATAATAATTTCTTTCTTTCTTTCCATATTAACCATTTTGTTAGTTTTTAGCATACCGTAAACTCTCTTTGCCCAATGTGTAGTAAGGAAATAAGTTTGGTAAACACTGTTTTACGGCTAGTATGTAAAGTTAGTAACAATGCTGTTGCGCTTATAACGAGCTTAGCTTGTAACTCTAATGGGCCACTACGTACATAAATAAAAAGAATGAATTTACAACAGTATTCATGGCATAACATTACTAAACTATTGCAATTTATTGCTCGAATTCTAAAACTAAATATCGTTTGATCTTTTCATTACCAACTTAATACATTACCATTAATTTTGGAGAACACACAAGAAACTTCAAATTATACAAGCAATTCAAAGAGAAGTGGTCATTTTGAAGAACGCCGGTTAACCATTCGATCCAAAATCCATACGCTAGCCAACAAAAGGTAGTTTCCGCAAACGACCGGTAATAAATTGCAAACATATTGATGCTAAACGTAGCGAAAACTCTTTGGAAAAACGGTAGCAAACCGTTTAGCACACAGCAAGATTCGAAGCAACTTTCCCCCACTAACCTGGCAGATAAGAACCATTCTATTGCGAGTTTCTAATTCATTGAGCATCGACCGTATGCACGTCGTATAAAAGCCATTATCTCGACGTGCATTTCATGCTATGGCATGCTTTAAATCCCTCCCTGCTTAACGGTTCCGTGACGTTTTCTGTGTGCTATACGCGGCGGAACACCGGCAATAATACTGTAACGTACATGACGGTTCTTTTGTGCTTTTCCGCCGTACCTGTCACAGATATATGCGTCCCGTATATAAGCGCATATCTACACATATACCTGTATACGTATATCCTTTACATATGAACGTAAACAGAATTCCGTTTCGCTTATCTCGTTCTTCCGACTTGCTTCTTTCCGGCCAACTACTTTCAAACATACATATTCTATCTTCGGGATTTGTTTCGCAATAGTCGCTCGAATCGCGGTAATACGACGGATGTCGCGACGAACTTTGTCGGTTTGCGAAGAGAAAAAGAAATGAACAACACGCTACGCAATCTGGGTGAATGAGTTTCGTTTCGATTCTCGTTGATGGGAAGGAAACGTATTTGTGACGCTGTCATGCAGGATGATTCCTTATTCATGTTTCACGCTATTTTTCATTTTGACAGTGACATTGAATGGAACATTGTGGAGATCAAAAAAAAAGGGAAAAATTCGTATAGAAAGCGGAAACACTTAAAGATAAATGTTTTGATATTGGAATTATGATTAATGTGAAATGAAACCAAGTATATGCATTCGTAAGCTTAAGACCGTCTCAAGAAATTTGAGTTTGGATTTAATTAAAACGAAAACACCTTTTGAATAATTAATAGAGAACATTTACATTTGTTGGAATTATAGTACTAAAACTGAGGAAATTATATTACAAAATACACGTAATTACCATAACTGTACACATGCAAATAAATGATGGTTTCGTCAAAAAATGTAAACCTATGTTTTGTTACAATTTGATACAACTTTCATTTTTTTAGTTAATTTTAGTCAATTCAGAATGAAGAAACTTCCATAAATCCTTTGCTGGACTTGAACTGCACTAGTGTGCTAGCTGATGTCCGGTGATTATGGTGACTAGGCCATACTTTTGGTGACGTCAAGTTCTTCTTTCAGGAAAGATAAAAAGGATCTGGACCTGGCAAGAGATAAGGTAAATGAGTGGGAAGATAGGGAAGGGCAATAGAACGTGAAGAACAAAAGAAATGTAATATGGAAAGTAGGGACATGGAACATAATGGCCCTGAGAGGAAAAGAAAGGGAACCACAAAATTAGTTTGAAGAAATGAGAGTAAACATATTAGCCATAACGGAAACGAAAGAGAAAGGAAGAGGAATGGTCAAGACAGATAATAATCATGCGATGATATAACACATGGGCTGAAAAGTCCCGGGCCTAACAAAGAAAACACGGTTTTTTTGGTTCAAAATTAGTTTTATTCGTCAAAGTAATCTCCATCAAGAGCAACGCAATCATTCCAACGCCGCTCTAACATTTCAATACCACTTTTGTAGAACAATTTATCTTTTGCCTCAAAATAGGCCTCAGTATCAGCGATAACCTCTTCATTCGTTCGAAATTTCTTACCGGCGAGCATTTTTTTGAGGTCTGCGAACAGCCAGTAGTCGCTGGGAGCCAAATCTGGCGAATACGGTGGATGTGGGAGCAATTCGAAGTTCAATTCATGTAGTTTTGCCATTGTTTTGATTGACTTGTAACACGGTGCGTTGTCTTGATGAAACAACATTTTTTTCTTTGCCATATGCGGTCGTTTCTTTGCAATTTCGGCCTTCAAACGCTCCAATAACGCTATATAATATTCTCTGTTGATGGTATTTCCTTTCTCAAGATAGTCGATGAATATTACACCGCGCACATCCAAAAATACCGAGGCCATAACCTTTCCAACCGATTATTGTGTTTTCGGGCGCTTTGGACGAGGTTCGCCAGTTGCTGACCACTCAGATGGCGATCGTTTTGATTCCGGAGTGAAGTGATGGATCCATGTTTCATCCATTGTCACATATCGATGCAAAAATTCCGGTTTGTGACGTTTAAACATGGCCAAACACTGCTCAGAATCATCAACACGTTCTTGTTTTTGGTCAACAGCGAGCAAACGCGGCACCCACTTTGAACAGAGCTTTCTCATAGTCAAATGCTCATGCAATATAAAGCCAATACGTTCTTTTGATATCTTTACGATGTCAGCTAACTCACGCAACTTCACTTTTCGATCATTCAAAACGATTTTGTGGATTTTTTGGATGTTTTCTGGTGTTACCACCTCATTTGGACGTCCACTGCATTCTGCATCATCGGTGTCTCTACGACCACGTTTGAAGTCAGCAAACCAACGTTTTATTGTTGTTTCTGATGGAGCGGAGTCCCCATAACACTTTTCAAGCCATTGTTTCGCTTGAACGGTATATTTTCCCATCAAGAAGCAGTGTAAAATTAAAACACGAAATTGTTTTTGATCCATTGTTTTGAAAATAACAAAAGTAGCGTGACTCTTAGCACAATAACTCACAAACTAATGAATAGAATATCATGAAATTTTAACAGCTGTCTTTTGAAGGTTAGTACTAACTGAGAGAAGGGTGACTGCAATGAAACTAGCGTCATCTATGTGTTAGGCCCGAGACTTTTCAGCCCATGTGTTACAGTGGGGTAAAGTAAGATCAAAGAGCAGCTGCAGGGGTATGGTGTATTACACACACAAAATTGGTCAACGAGATAAACTGTTGAAAAGCATGGTCAGAGAGAATACTATCGGTAGAAATAAAAAAGAAGAAAGAGAAGACAACATTAATAATAATATACGGGTCAAACGAAGATGACAAAACAGAAAACAAAGACAAATTCTGGGAAGATCTTACAGCAGCAAGAGAAAAAGCGAAAGGATACTGGGAGCATACGGAGAGAGTGCGAGAAATAACACTGAAAGAAGAATGCTAGATCTCAGCGTTTTAAACAACATGAGCATAACCAACACCTTTAAACATAAAGACATTCACAAATGTACTAGAGAAAGAAAAAGCAGAGATGAAATATCCATTATCGATTACATATTGGTGGAGAAAACCAATTAGAAAAGGGTGTTAGACGCAATACTACGAAGAGGACCAGAAATAGGGAGTGATCACTTTTGTGGTCATAACTAAAGTAAGAGAGAAGATAAATGGAAAGGTGAACGGTGATGCAAGCAAACAAACGACACCCCAACCACAAGTAATACGAGCTTATAAATTATAAAATCCAAATATTGCGAAAGAATATAGGGAAAAAAATAGAAAACATAAATACAACACAGGAGACGGAAACTATAGAAGAGAATGGAACACTTTCAAGAACATATTACTAACAGCAGAAAAAGAAACATGCGGAGTAACGAGGAAAAGAACAAGGAAACAGCCAGCGTGGTGGACAGAGCACTTGACCACCGATCGTAACACATTCAAGAAGGTACCTGTGATACCATCGAAACATCAACAAGGTCCTATCCAGGACAGTCAACAAACAGGGAGAATCCGAGAAAAAGGAAACAACATATGTATATGTATAGCCCAGCCCTAACAAGAAAGTTAACGAGTTGAAGTACATCGTAGGCGTGTGTACCATCTGTACACGAATAAATTAAAAAGATTAAATCGGAGTTATCCGTAGATGTGCAACAGATATAAAAGAAATTCTAGTGTTAACGTTGTAGTGCACGCACACGACTTTTAAATCAATTTCATAATTTTTTATCAATCAATAAAATACCAGAAAATTATACTGGCAATTGCAAAGGTGATGCTAGATGCTTATGTAGGCTGTTCTCCTAAAACAAACGCGATAATTTATTGCATGCGACATGTTAAATCCATGCATTATATCTCACAAAGATTATTATACTATACGTTAAAACAGCAATTATATTGTCACGACATTGATTTTTTAACATTCTGCTATTTTTCTGTAGATGACCTTAAACTTATGAACGATAATGTATGTATATATGTTTACGCTGGACTCGAAGCAGAAGGCAACGTACTACTCATATTTCTATAAACCTTTTGAAAAAATGATAATTAATGTTTAAATTGATTCTATCAGCTGTTAAAGGAAGCGGCATGCCTTTATTATATTTTGTTATTATATCATTTAAAATAATATACCATCTTAAAACTATTGTGCTGCTTAAAGAACTATAAATAACACTATACAAGTCCGGCTACTGACACGAAATAAAATCTAAGCGATAAGAGCCTCACATGATGTCGCATAATCGTGTGTTTATATAAACTAACGTTGCATATGGAGAGAAAAATACGGTATGTCTATACTGCACGTCCATAGGCAAACTTCCTTATCTATTTTCAGTGAACGAGAGACTCGTTTGACATATATACGAGCGTTTCCGTCAACAGAATTAAATAACACTTGTTTTCGAGAGGCATTGACATCAAAAACACGGACAGACAGCTACAAGGGTCAAATTAAATTTACGGTGAACGAATTGCGGTTGGGAGTGGATGACTGAACAGGCAGGTAGTGTTAGATATTTTTTCACATCTTGGATAGGTGTTTACGAAGATGTATTTCCCTTGTTATAGGCGACACGCAATTACTTACGATACGAAAATGTTGTAGCATGTTGAATTGAAATACGTGCATCGAAAAACAAAACGCTTTCTATTTCGGGTGAAGATGGAGTTTTCCCTGTTTAATAAATGAATATTTCTTATTTAAGGCAGTAATATTTTAGGGTTAATCAAATTTAAGAGGATCTGAACTAATTTTTTGTGTAGATTTTTGCCATCAGGTAGCATAACCAAACTTATTTTTAAACAAGTTGCAAAACCCATTGATATAAAACATATTATATTCAAGACAAATACTTATACGAGGTATATCTCGGAAGTAATAAGAGTGATTAGCTTTAAAGCGTTTAATTGGATGTATGTATCTACAAATTAGTATTGTCCCCATTAAAATATGCACACAGCGTCTCTAGCGAATTTTCCATTCCTGGTAACAGCTCTGGAAGTCTTATTCCGTTAGGCTGTTAGAACCCGCGACGTGACTCTCTGGATGCTGTTTATCGTTTCGCAATGGGAACTTTCTAATTTCCGCTTAAGAGTTGGAAAAGAAAACAGTCACATGGACTGTAGGGCGCGAGTAGGAGTACTGGAATGTCTTCTCTGTCAAAAATTCTGTAAACAATCAGCCGTGATTGGGGGCAGACGCTTATGGAATAACCAAAATCCAAAGGATCACGACGCAGGTTATAGACAGCGTAAGAGAACAAGACTTCCAGAATTGTTACCAGGGATGGAAAACTCAATAAAGACGCTGCACGCATTCCAAAGGAGCATACTTTGAAGGAGACAATATTAAATTGTATATACATTCAATTAAACACTTTAAAACTAACCACTCTTACTAATTCAGAGACACCTCGTATAATGTACTTGGAAATAATAATGGTTAATCAAATGTAGATGTTCTTTAAAATAGTAATTTCCTTCCAACGAGATTTTGTTCCACAATGCGACTTTATTAACGAATATTATTTGCAAGCAACAGCACAGTTCAATGCGCTTTTAAATGACGAACTTTAACAGCCTCTATCTCTAAATTAAGGTATTTTTGCAAAGAATATATTTTATACGAGCACAATCGAAATACACTGTTTAAACTTCTATGAAATAAGATGTTAGTATACGCAGCCATGGCCAAAAAAATCATAGAGCACCATGCGATTTTGGAATTTTACTTTCTTAAAACAAAGTAGAATGTTAAAATGCCAGAACTTAGAAAATAAATGTATTAAACTTGTTGCTGTGAATGAAGAAATTACACCAGATAAACTAGAATCAAGTATTTATGAAAAAAATGCAGTTTTACAATATGGGAAGCTACAGACAAAAGCCAGCATTTTTAAGAAAATTCAAATAAAATCAATTGTTCTTGTAGAAGCTGGTTGCGATACACACCGAAAAATTTAAGAGAAGCAGATTAAGTATCGGATGTTCTTTATCGAGAGTATTCGATTACATCTAGGTATTTATATATGTAGGTGTTTAAATGTGGTATATTGGAACGCAGAGCTGTCGAATGTGCTCGACCATCACAGCGTTTTGAACGCGCTACTGGGCCACAATTGCGATTCATGTGACAGTGTAGTTGCTCACTTGTCTAAATTGTGCAGAGACAAATAACAATCTGAAACTTAATTTAGCCACTGACCATACTATATTTAGTGTTGATTGTTCTTGTTATGTAGGAAAAATTATTCTGGATGATAATAACAAACAGCAATTATCGCGCCAAAATCCGATTTCTAGTTTTTAATATAACATACATTCAAATAAATTTTATGTTTAAGTAGCTTTTGAAATTATAATTATGTCTTAGCTTGTTACTGAAGCAATTTTAACAAGTTCTTGTCAACTATGTATCTGACGAATACTCTGTCAAATTAACAAATAATACAATTGAGAATAACACAAGTTACGACACAACTTTTTGTTGGAAAGGACTCCTAGAGATAAAATTTATTTGAACGCTTTTTTACTATACAAGGACATACAATGTATCAGAAACAAACATGCACACCTGGTCTAGCGAGCAGGAGCTGTAGGTTCAAATCCCACCGGGAACCGTGAATCTTTATCCACAAACTAACTAAAAACTAAAATTTAATGTTGGTAAATCCAAGCAAATTTAATTATTTCGTACTATTATTGTTAGTATTTAATAAGAACGGTTTATTTTTGCCTTTTAATTCCACGAAAAGTTTGCGAACTGTTCCAGCCGAAATTTTTGAACACTCTCTTGCACCAATTAGTGCAAATGAATTCAAACAAATTTGTTTCTCTTCGGAAAATAAATTCATTTTAATAGACAATCCTCCCTTGCTTGCGTACTTATGACTAACCGTACAACATGACACGAACAGTTCAGTTTTTTGACAATTTTTGCTTACGACTTTGCCTTTAAAGGTGTAGGTTAGTACCTAAATCAGCAGCATCTACGTGCAGATTTAGAATCGGATAAAATACAGTCCTGCACAATAACTGCTTCAAGTTTTTATCAACATCGATAGGCAATATCACAATCGTGGTGCATGTTTACAATTTAATGTAAAACAGTAGCTAATCTGTGGATTATTCACTGCATTAAGACGCACCACACACTATCTACTGACCTTGAGACGATGAATATTGAAAAGAAAATCGTGATTACCATTATTATCACAACTTTCTCACACCGTAGAGCTCATCTTGAATTAAAAATCTGTGACATTTTTTTTCGTGAAATTTTTAGTTCCTATACGATATCTCCTCCGAAACCGTTCACTCGTTAACACTGCAACTATAAACGCAACAAATTTACTTTCTTATCATTTGTGCGTATTTGAAACTGTTCCTTTATCACTAAAGAGGAAGCAAGTTTATCGTGATTCTAAAAACAACTATTACGAATGTTTGAATCAAATTCCCTCAAATTGCATTTAAAATAGGAGGAATTTAGTGCTATATTTATATTATTATTTCAGCAATAGTTTATAATTCGATCTAATGTGAGATTTAGTCACGTTTTTAGAATGAGTGGGTCTAAGTATAGTCGGTGTTGATTAATACAAATGAAATATAAAAATAAGTTTAAAATTTAAAACCAAGAGGGCAAACCTGTATATCCACTTCTTCCCTACTTTTCTTTTACTAAAAATGTTACTTCAATCATACCCGAGATGTTTTCAAGCGTTTTGACGTCATCTATATTGTTTCGAAAATATTCAAGAACAGTTCGCAATTTTTTTATAGTGAAACACCCAAATTATTATTTCACTGATATCACATCTACGGCTGATTGCTTCACGCTGCAAAAAAATCTTGAGATGATCAACGACTGATGCAGTAACAATGGTGTTCACTTAAATACAGACAAATCTGCAGTGCTTTCCTTCTGCAAGTGGTATGACCTTATTACTTTTCAATATACAGTATAGTACTGGTAACGCCATTCCGAGAGTAGTGCAATTTAAAGAACTTGGTGTGGGTTTTGATCCTTTTCTATCATTTAATTCGCACATTTCGGATATATCCTCTTCCGTTTATAAATCATTGGTTTCTTAATAAGATCACGCAAATGCTCTCACAGTTTGAGTGCGTTGTCGACATTGTTTCATACCCTTAGTAGACCTATGTTGGAATTTGCGCCTTTGGTATGGGTACCCACACTATATCTACCAACAGCTGCTTCTTGAGCGTGTTCAAAACCGATTTTTAAAGTTTTTATCTTTTAAAATGGATAGTGCTTCTCCTCCACGTAGCACTGATTACAATGGATTACTTCATAGGCATAACTTTATCTCATTAAACCAAAGAAGAGAAGAAGCTAACTGGCAATTTCTAATAAACTTAATTACTAACCGTATAAATTCACCCTCACTACGAGGGCGACCTGAAATATTTCCGGAATCGACAATAAAAACAAGGTACTGGTGTGGTTTTTTATTTTTATTTTTCGATGTAGTTTCCTCGAAGATTAAATACACTTTTTCAGACGATGCCCAGTCTCTTCAAGCCGTCGAAAAAGTAGGATGTTTCGAGGTTTGCAAAATAGCCATCTGTAGCGGCGATGACCTCCTCATTTGAGGCAAATCTCTTTCCTCCGAGTAATGTTATCAGGTTTGGGAACGGGGGCTAGGTTCCGTGAATATGGAGGATGAGAGACTAATTCGTAGTGCAACTCATTCAATTTGCAGACAACGATGCGGGATGAATAAGCCGGTGCATTGTCGTGGTAGAAAAGCACTTTTTTCCGCTGCAAACGACGCCGTTTCTCCTTCAATACTGCATCGAATCGGGTCAATAAATCGCTGTAGTATTGCCCCGTGAATATCTTTCCCTACCGCAGCTGGTCGATGGGGATCACACCTTGAGAATGCTAAAAAATGATTGCCGTAACCTTGCCGACCGATGGAACGGTCTTTGCTTTCTTCGGAACCGATTCGCCCGAAAAAGTCCACTGCCTCGACTGTTCTTTGGTCTCCGGTATGCAGTGATGGATCCAGGTCTCATCCACGATTACGAAACGCATGAATAAATCCCTTGGATTGGATTGGATCCTGGCCAGACGCTCCTCCGAAACGGTAACCCGATTTCGTTTTTGCTCTGGTGTGAGCAAACGCGGTACTTATCGCGCCGAAAGCTTTTTCATACACAAAATTTCGTGTAGAATATGGCCAACTCGTTTTTCATGTCCCTACTATCTCCTTCAGTTTCAATCGGCGATCGGCTAACACGACATCATGAATCTGCGCACATTCCGACACATTCTATGTGCCTAGAGGACGCTCTTATATACTACGCAAGGCGCCTTTGTCACATATGTGTACTAATGCGAATAGATTCCACTCTGATCCATTCTGGAAATAATTTCTTCAACGTTGCTTCTTTACAATATGTTTTAATTTAATGACGATTGCAAGGACTGTGTGGATGTACAATTCACAGGTATATGAGAGCCCACGTGCTCTCGAAACGCTGCGTTCCGCATAATTAATTAATTTGTGTGAGTGGAGTTTACTGCTATACCTGTGGAATGTTTTAATTTGTTTACTTAGTTATTTGTGCTCTTCATTTGTATTTTTTGCTTACATGTTTACTTATTTCGTTCACTGTACTGTACATGTATTTATGTTATTTTTGCCCCGTAATTAGATTTTATCTGCTGGGTAACAAATATTATTATTATTAATAAAATTTAACAGTAAATATTTCTTTTTCAATTGCTAACATAAAAAAAAGTAATTAAAAATAATATGTTATTGCTGCACGGTAAGCCTGTATTCTCATCAAAATTTTCAGTAACATTCTGGACTCAATTTGAAAAATACCATTCGTAACAATGCTACCCATAAGATCATTAATTGTTAGATCGTCATCTGTGAAGTACCAAATAGTATTTTAGCAAGGAAAGTAATCTCAATTAAACACCTTTTATAATCGATCAAATTCTATTACAATATTGACTACCAAATATTTTAGATACACATACGTGCACAACCAGACTTTATTATGCTGGAATTACTTTAATAAGAAACCGGATTCTTTTTTGTATCCTTCCAGCGTTATCCCGTTCCGTCTCAGGATATTTCCATCGTAGCTTTAGAAGCCAAGTTTCATTTTAAATCCCGCAAGAGATGAAATTTAAAGGCGTACGAATTTAGAGCGTATTTCCGGAAATTAGTGCTCTACGACAAAGGCGCAATATTTGTAATCCTGTTGTATGTCTCCGCATACTCAGCCCTCTGTGATTTATGCAGGATATGAAGCACGGCTTTTATAATCCCACGAACGATGTACATGTTCCCAAGCCGGCCGCAAAACAATAAAGCTGACCGAATCTATTCCTAATATGCGCTAAGCCATGAAGAGTTAAACCTGTTTAAGTCCTGAACGAATATTTATTAACGGAACGTAGCGGAAACATGCAAATCCATACTACGTAACGGATACGATAACCAATATTTGTTATATGTTCATATAAAATGTCACTTTAACAAGCTAAAAGCTTTTGTAGCTAAAAAACATGTTAAATTCTCATGAAAATGTCATTCAATTTGTTGTTTTAAAATTATATTATATTAAATTTTCGATATTCCACGTAATAAATTAAAATTTTTATATCCTTTTGAAAAATTTAGGTTGGACGTTACTATATAAGTTCGACAACAAAAGTTATGGAAGCGGCCCAAACAACAACTCTAATCCTTCTGTATGTAAAGAACCGTTAAAACTCGTCACGGATAATCAATAGGACTACACATTATGAAAGTAATTGTAAATCTTCTGTATAACAAGAACTAACTGACAACTTAGTTTAATGAAATTTTTGGGGCATCAGTGATTATTTGTCTAACATTATCAATTGTTTCTTCCATCCGTAATTTTGGTCGCCGACTATCCTCTAGTCATTCCGTACTACCGGTTTTGTAAAGCGTGTTCCAATAAAAGCGCAAGATTTTAAGGTTCAATAAAACATGATTTTTTTGTAGCAATCTATTGAAATATTTTTTGATTTATAATGTATACATTTGAATTATATGAAACAAAATATCTTGTAAATGACTGCGATGGCTTTGCTACACGCGTACTCTTTGACAACATTTGCAATAACACCATTGTATACATGTGGCGGTATTTCATTGATGAAGCGTTTAATTTCGGCCTTCAATGCTTCGGTGGTCGCAGGTTTGCTGGTATAAACCTGTGACTTCGGATTACCCCACAGCCAGAAGTCGAAAGGTGTTACTTCTCGAGATTGTGGCGACCAATTCCGGTCACTAAACTGGGAAATGACACGACCAGCCACAAACCGATTGAAGTCAATTTTTCAGAGACGGTATGACATCTGGCACCATCCTGCTGAAAATTGGATTTTGTAGGCGTGAAGATGCAAGTCCTAAGTTAGAATACGCTGAAAAGTGGCTGTTGTAATGTACAATTCTTGTACACGATAAGATGTCCGTATGCATGTTTTAATTGTTAGTTACCCTAGAATGGCTAAAACTAATCGATAAATTGCACGCGAATTGTAGTTAGTGAGCCAACAGTGGACTACAATGTGAACAAAGTTGCAAGTAGTAGCAGTTCTTCCAACAAAAACAGAAGTGGGCAGTCGAAAGAACGACGCCAGTAGAAAATGGTCGCGTGCTTGTTGGCATAAACCTGTGACTTCAGATAACCTCGTGCAAGACCACCAAATATTGAATTACTGAATTACCTTCCTCATCTTCAAAGAAATACGGTCCAATTATTTCTCCAGACTACACCCGACAGTGACACGTTTTGTATGCATTGCTTTCCCATGAATCATTCGTGGATTTTCTGAGCCCAAAATGCAGCAGTTTTGGCGATTAACAAACGCTTAAGGGGAAAATGAGTCTCATCACTGAAAGTGATTTTGTCTTCAAAGTCAACATTCACTTCTGTTTGCTCAAGGATCCAATTGGGGAACCCTCTTTACTGTGCATGGTCTGTTGACAAAAGTTGTTGAGGCAGTTAGACTTTGCAGGCGTGGACATGCAAATCTTTGTTCAGCATATTCTCAACTGAACAGTGGCTGTTGGAACATCCAATTCTTTTGTACGATGACGAATCGACGTTTCTGAACTTTCGCCCACACTCTCGCGAACTGCAGTGATGTTTTGTTCTAAATGACCCCTACGAACTCATGTTGTGTGTTTCACATCACTAAGCGAGCCAGTACTTTCGAATTTGTAATTATTCTTTCCACAGTAGATTAATTACGAACATTCTGTCGACCGAATATTGGACGCACTATACGAATGGCAATCAATTTTCACCGTTGTGATAATAATGTCTAAATACCAGGACGCATTGTTCTATCGTGTAATAGGTGGTGTATTACACGTTTACTAACTCCCATTTGTCAACTTTCCACTCTGCCACGTCATAGTCACGTGTTATTTTGACTGTCAAGCATGGCGGGCACCTCAAATCTTGCGCTCTTACTGAACCCCCCTTTAGAAAAACTAAGAGGAAAGAGATTTGCCTCAAATGAGGAGGTCATCGCCGCTACAGATGGCTATTTTGCAGACCTCGAAACATCCTACTTTTCCGACTGCTTGGAAAGACGGGAGCACCGTTTGTAAGAGTGTATTTGATCTTCGAGGAAACTACATCGAAAAATAAAAATAAAAAACCACACCAATACCGTGTTTTCCTTGTCGATTCCGAAAACATTTCAGGTCGCCCTCGTACACATTTGCACTGCAATGTTTCTAAAAGGAACTTAAAATGTAGTTGAATATAGAGTTAAAAGACATTTGCTATGAAATCGTCATAAATAATTCTACTTTTTTTAAGAATGTTTATAATTCAAAACAATTCGAAACGATAGACAAGATGAAAATCGCAAAACGTCTCATCTCCTAATAAAGAAAAAAACTTAAATAACTATGTTCACAGGAACTTCGTAACAATGACAACAGAACAAGTGCCTCTATGTATCGACGTTAGTTTATTCCACGTTGAAGTTGTTTATAAAACATCTCAGCACTATCCACACGTACCCTACATTATTTCCGAGCAACCCTCATGTTTACGACCACCTAATACTTTCGTCGAACTAGAAAAGCTACTTCGGAACGTCCATCATCCGCGATTTCCTCCAAAATCGCCCTCCCGACTCTCGTCCACGTCTCCCTTCTCCCCATCGTACAAAGTAATACGCGCTCAGCACCGTCAACATGTTGCATATAACGCGAGCCACTCGTAATACTCATTTTCCCGGGCACCAACCGACCATCTAACCAACCAACCAAGCTCAGACCGAAAGCAACAGGCGAACCGTGACGGTCTGATGCTGTTCTTACTTTTTATGTCTTCCGATTCAATTTGCCTTGCATGTGGGGCGTCCTCGGCGAAACTACAGTTTGTGAGTACGTAACTACACCTACAGTTTGCTGCATGTGAGTTCACGAGGAAATTGCGACAGAACCCAATCGTTTCGCCTCTGTTCTACCAGCGTAGTAAAGTCGAGATATGAAAGGTATTCGGGTATTTTTAGGAGCGAACGTAAAAGTGGAAAAAGGAAGTCAAATGATCGTATAAAAAGACATTATTACTGGATTGCATGAGATAATCGAGCATGTCAAGCAAGAAATAGAACTGTAATAGAAAACTTTTTATTAACTCTGTTCGAAAATTGATTTGGAGTTTAATTATCTATTCAGTTGTGGAATCTAGTTAAGTTAGGTTTCTTGCGCCTCTTTTTCTGTGCAACGTCAATAACATTGTAGATTAAAAAAGTGGTAAAGTAATTTTTATCTCATGAATTTAATATAGGAGAAACTTGCATACTGTGTACCGCAAAATTATGTAATAAATTCATTAAAATTAACGCAATTGGTTTTTCGAAGAAATATTCGGCCAGATTACTTTTATTTTTTAAGAATATACACTTTTGAAACAATTTTAAGTTTCTGCCAACAATTTTTTAAATTATAACTCGGATTTTTCTTGCTCTGATAGATTACTTCAATGTCTAAATGGTATCATTAAATTTTTAATACCTCATATGATAAAATTTTGAATAAAAGTCGCTTAAATACTAGAAAACATATATTTTGTTAACAACAAAGATAAATATTGTTATTCAAGAAATGATACGGATCGGTACGCGAGGATGAATAAGGTACCTCCCCGGTCCTCTGATCTTACATCCCTTGATTTAAAATATCTAAAATTAAAAATCTGATAGAACAAAAAATTTGATAGAGAAAATTTGAAAAATTAAATTAGGTGTGAAATGAATCGGATTAGTCCTGACGTCATTGGCAATGTATAAAATGAATTTGCCTGTAGATTTGCTTATTGCCAAGGGGCTGGTAGGTGGCATTCCTACTAACATTTAATTTAAAGGAAACAATCATTTCATTTCATGAATAACAGTATTTTTGAAACAGGGCAATAAAAGAGTGAAAATGTCAAAAGGACAAGTCTCAATAGGAACTAATAAAATTTGTATTACTTCCTATTGACTCCTCCTTTTGACATTTTAATTGTTTCATTGTATTATTTCGTTCTGTTACAATTTTATCATGTTATCATTTAATGTAACTTTGCTCCAGTGGGGCTTATTATTATGGATGTTGTATGCAACTATCTTGTGGTCCCTTTCTGGAATATCATGGCCTAAGGATTTACAGACTTGCACGAAACCGGTAACCACTATGAATAAACTTTGAAATACTGTGAGATTGGCCTTCCTATTCCCTACATATTAATATAAACTCGCACCAAGTCAACAAGGTCCCTCTAATAAATTTTGTATTTTACACCCGTTGAATGATTTTAATTCGAATTATATGCAACGTACTGAAATTTTGGTGGTAGGATTTAGACCACATGTGGGCCACCTACCCGCGGGCCGGATCCGGCCTGCTATAAGATTTGATCCGGGCCGCGGGACATTTTGAAAAACCCAATTAAAAAAAAATATTACACTACTTACACATAATCACTTTAAATGAGGAAGATCGAGTGATATGGGGTTTAAACGCGGCCCGTGACCGTATTTGCACCCTAATGTTTGGCCCGCAACATGTCAAAGGTTGCCCATACTTGATTTAGACAATTAAATGATGTAACAAAATATTAAAGCATCAGAAGGTGTCATATAAAAAATTTTCGATAACGTCATTAGTTAGAAGAGCAAAAATTGAGAAAATTTAAAAATAATACAAAATTGTATATTTTTAAAAGCAAAATTGACCTGGCCCAGTATTCCTTAAAGCAAATTGCTTTGAATTTAATGAACTTAAGGGAACGTTGTTGACTTGGACCGAGTTCATCATAAGTTCACAATATCTGAATCAGTAGCAAATAAACTGCTTATCACTATAATGCACTGTGTGGTTATTATAAACATTCATTTTACTTAAATATCTGGGCGTGACAATGTGTACATCTGTTACGCAAAACCGTTAGCTGCGTTATTAATTAAAGAAATTCAGATATTGTGAGTTTTTGGTCATTTTTATTTGACCCACTTCTTTTAATACATTTATTCCATAATTTTGCCACCTATAGTATATGAAAGTTAAAGCATAAACTCCACTGTTCAATTGTATAGATAGTCGTTGCTTGCAATTGTATCTACAAGTTCTGTAAAAAGAATCAAGGTGGATATTGAAATTTCACCGTGAATACTTTCCCTGTTGGCGCTAGATGGCACGTAACATACCCGTTTATTTTTTCACATGGCATTTTACTTAATAGGTGTTCTAAGGGCTGGATGACGTGCCGAAGATTTGGCCAATCCTAAACATCATCTCCTCACCGTCCTTTGCAACTGAGCATTCCGCAACTGCCTTGCTCAGAATTTTGCGCAAAGATCTTCATTTAAAGACTTATACGATTCAGATAACTCACACCCATGATGTAATTTCTTTTAACAATATCTAGGGTGAAACAAATCTACAAGATATACGGAAGAAACCCTTACATGCACAAAATGTTATTGTCTTGGGAGGCTTCTGAACTGATGGAGTAATACGGTAATATTTTTTTTGAAAAAGATAAGACTTGGACGTTTACTGTTACTTACGCTGCGTATCAAAGCATGGTGGCAAACTTCTATCGAAAAAAATCATTTGACCGACTAGGCCAAACAATTTAACATCTCGAGATCTTTTTGGTTGGAGTCATTTAAAGCAAAACGTTTATATTAACAATCCAGAAACAATTTACAATTTTAAAGAGCATGCTGTTCAGGGTATTGGTGCAATAAAGCTACAGTTACGCCAAAATGTTGCTGGAAGATAAGATGTCTGCCGTACAACACTAGAAAATAACTTCCAAGATACCATATTTCATTATTAAACCGCAATTTTACACTAATATTTGAAACAGATTGGAAAACCCTTTATTAAATTTGCCTAAATAAATTGTACTGGAACAGTGTAATCTATCTGAAAACGATCTAGAAAAATTAAAAGCGTGTCAAATTTTACGCTCCAACTTAAACAAATGTATACCGTCAATGACCAGACAGAATTCTAAGTTTTGCTGCATTACTAACAAATATGAGAAATTTTCCATAAAACCAAAGATCATGCATCAGTAATTCAACAAAATGCAATAACTTTCGATTGGGGTTGTCCTGGAAATATATTGCTCTCATGTGGAACGTCGTCTCTTTGGTCTTCCCTGATGTACCTAATGTTTCCTGCGCGATAAGAGTGATAAAATTTTCTATGTAAATAAGTTCTGTATGCAGTATGGATATACCTCCGTATTCTTGGTCGTCGTGCAGCCAATTTTAACTAGTCCCGTGTTACATGAATATTACGAATTCTCTCCGGTATTTGTTTTTAAATTTCGCAGACTTTCGACGAAATTAGAATTTTCAATTTGAAATAGTCCACGTATATATAAATAAATATTGACATAGTATTGCTTAAGATGCAAAAACTTGAAGATATACATTCGTAAACGTATTTTAATTTTTAATAGCATTCGGTAGCATCCCGAGCAACAATTCAATTAAGCACAAGCGGTACTTTTAATTAATTCTAGTTTTTTTAATGGGGGAGTGACTTCAGTGAAATAAAAACTTGATGTTTATTTTAACCCGGTATAGCGAGGACGCTGTACATGAAGAAGTTTGTCGCTATTAAACCAGATCTGCCTGCTTAAGTGGTGTAAAATCCGAAAACTTTTCGCAATTAGAGAGCTTGAAAAAGTTCTTGGATCAACCATTTAAATTCATTAATTTAGGATTAATGCGACTTTTAAATGGGACTCGGTTGGATTTTAATCCGAGGAAAATATCTACCGCAGCGAGATCTACGGTGTTAAGAAAAATAACTGCTCGTTTCTCCATAGCAAAAACTACTTTCTTCAGCCTATGTTATGCAGCCTTCGAAGTATTAGATCTTACGGAATACGAGGAATATACCTTAAGTTATGTATACTGCATCAAAGAGGGCGCCACTAATCAAATTTCAGTCATCATTTCATCTTTAGTTAACCTAAATACAAAGTTTCACTGCGATAGTATTGTAGCTACAACGAACTGTCAAACTTGACAAGTTAGTTGAAATACGGAATTAAACCAAGAACATTCTCGCACAATAACTTTTTATTTTCGAAGAATTGTATATAAAAAAAAACAGTTTCCCGTTGGATACAGCATCTGTTGACCGAAGAAGAGAAAGCATCTAGGGTGAATTGGTGTCAAAAAATTATAGACCACTTCAAAGCCGGAAACTTTAAAGACGTGTACATTGTCAGGGGTAATGAATCTTGTTAGTGCTGTTAGTGCTTTGTAACGATATAAGACGAAAAATGAAGAAAATGGGATTAACTGAAGACGAGCCAGGTGAATAGCGTCTTTTTATACAGTTCGTCTCGAAGTTTAAAATGTGTACTTTTACCCAAGGGTAACAAACATGGTTCTATACCTATTGGACATTCCACCACTATGAAAGAGGAATACAAGACAATATCATTGGTCCTGAAAATATCAAGTATGAAGAGCATCACTGGGTGATATGTGTCGATCTAAAAATGGTAAACTTTCTTCTCCGGCAACAAAGTGGTTACACAAAATATCCTTATTTCTTATGCCTTTGGGACAGCATAGCCTTAGCCCAGCACCGTATTACCAGAAACTGGCCTTTAAGAAATGTTTTAGTTCAAGGAGAACACAACGTTCTTAACGAACCGTTGGTTGACTGAAACAAAATCATCTTTCCACCGTTGCGTATCAAGCTGGGATTTATGAAGCAATTTGTCAAAGCTTTACCTTGACATCGACCGCGTTTTGAGTATTTGAAACAAAACTTACGGAAGGCTGGAATTTTTTATGGTCCTCAGATAAGGCAACTTTTAGATAACCCGCAGTTCATGGAATCAATTAACGAGCGTGAGTCTAATGCCTGGCGCTCTTTTGTTGAAGTGGTTAAATATTTTCTTGGAAATCATAAAGCAGCAAATTACGTCGAATTAGTAGAACAGATGCTTCACTACCTTCACAGTCACTTAGATTGTTTTCCAGAAAACTTAAGTGATGTTTGTGAGAAACAGGGGGAAAGATTTCACAAAGACATCAATATTATGGAGGAGAGGCACCAAGGAAGATGGGATACAGATGTGATGGCCGATTACTGCTGGAATCTTCAGCGAGACTGTTTCGGTAAACCTCATGCAAAGAAATTTTTAACTAATGATTGAACGTTGTATATGCATATTTTTCTGTTAAGTGAATACATCCTACCCATTTCTTTGTATTTCGGGTAACAGTTATCAAACAGTAATATTTAAAAAGTTACATACATAACAAGACATTATATCTAATTTCGGCGAATTTTTCCTAAATAGGGTCGAATGAGTGAATTTCGAAGAGTAGATCTGATAAAACAAATTTGACGGCATTTTTGGATTTGGCACCCCAAAATTGCTTAATTACACTTAAAACATCCGAGGCACCAAAATGTGTGTTGGCCAATGTTATAGTACGTAAGTATTCTCAATCCCAACTCCATGTAATTGATTTTTCCTTCTTATTCTTCTTTAGATCTCTTTTAAAAATGTATGGGGGAATATTCATAACTTAACTTCAGCTTCCCGGTTTAAATGTTAATATACAAAAATAAAAACTAACAAGGTTCCGTCGATAATTATATATATATATATACACATATATAGATTATATTCACGCTCTAGCTATTACGTATTGATTTCCCTTCATTCTTCTCAAACGAAGACCGTTTAACATTTTCCATTGAAGACTAGCTTTGAATAGCTGCTCCCTGCTCGTTAAATATATAAAGACGCGTTAACTTAACTTAAAGCCTTCCATCAATGAAAGGTATTCAAAGAGAAAACGCGTAATTTAATAAATTCGCGACAGTGACGAAGATGGTATTTACTCCGTACTAGCAACCATCTGACGCTTTTGACCTACCCTCACCTACTTGCGCCTAAATGAATGAAAGCCCCATCACGAGCAGCAGCAGCAGCAATACCCTTTTGTAGGCGGCGGCGCGAGACGCGGTCAAAGGTGGTGACGCGAGTTTTCGAAAGCGACGTCGCTATAGGATTTATTTTTAGAAAAACGCTAAAAAACAAAGTGCCCGGGGCGCGCCGCGCGGTTTGAAGTTTTAATTGATTTTAATTAACTTTCAAAAGGCTTATCGATTCGCCTCCCGCTCTCTCAGCATAATCATTACGACGTTGGAACCGGTTGCGGCGACAAAACCCCTATTTTCCAATTAAATAAGTAAGAAAAAAGCTAATCGTGATATCCAACGCACAGATTCAAAAACAAACAAAGAAAATTACACAAAGAGGGTTAATCAGATTTGTGGGAACAAATGCACCAAGCGGACTGGTTTGAATCGATGTTGGACAAAAAAAAAGGTCAAAAATTATTCTAAATGATTTAATTAATAATGCAACTTAGGACTGATATTAAATTTCGTGTCTGTCTAGATATCAGGGCTATATCTGCAGTCACTATTACATACAGTTATGAAAATTTGCCACTTGAAATTTAACATAAATGGCGATTTAAATAACGATTTGATCAGACGGTTCCGTGGTGTAATGACTCAACACATCGGTATAGCGAACGGGAGCTGTAAGTTCAAATCCTACCGGGGACGTGAAATTTTTAATTATCGGAAATTTCAGGAAGAACTAACTAATTAAATTTAACGTTGAAGAAACAAGGAAATTTCAATTATCAAAAGGGTGGAGTTGGGATTTTTAACATTTAAAATATTAATAGTTATAAACATCGGTGGTTGATGGAAAGTGTTGTATTATAAGGTAATATAATTGTTAATCTATTTGCATTCTAGTGTTGGATATTTAAAAAATTTTCTCAAATGCCCAGTTTTCCACGAGCGAGAGTGTATATTCCATTATAATTAATTCTCGATAATTGTATTCCAAATACAAATGCTTACGTAATAATATTAATATATGCACAGGTAAATTCTGTTGTTAAAGTATAGCCCTTCACAACAGAAAGAAATATAAAATATATTTTTCAATGTACGATCCATTCTGGGGTCAGATACGACTTCCTATTTGCCCCCGTTTCCCATAAAATCATTTCCGAAAGAGTATCTGATATAAAAAGAATCTGTAACCTTTCCAGTACGTATTTTACTAAAAGCTGTTACGAAACACGAGATAATTGTGCGGCAAATTCCAATAATGTAAGTCTGCTCACATGTTTTTAACATTAACACGCTGGGACGGATGGTGTCTTATTCTGCATTATTTTAAAAGTTCAACGTAAAGTTTATAGGTCATCATGACGAGCTCGATGTTCGATAAGCTCGCTAGTATTAACTCTGTGATGGTAACAATAGAAAACGCAAACTTAATGCTTTTTTACCGTGAAGTAACGTAACTTTTAATATGCAGATGATGTATGGAAAAGATTTAAGTCGATATTAAGAAAGGCACCAGCTCTTTCAAGAAATATGAAGAAATGAAGTATGCAAGAAAACTTTGCCAACATTTTATCATTAGTTCAAAACTGATCGGACCTCTTGTATTATAATCAGAGCGACAGCTGTTATATATAATAACAGCAGAGTTAAACTATGAAGGATGTTTCCAAAGTTCAGGGAATTGTGCTCTAATTAAATCACGCAGAACTTACAAGCAATGCTATTAGTGATAGTCAAGTTTTAACATGTTTATGCAGCTATCCAGTGTAATATCGTTCTATCTGATTCAAATGCTTGACCGATATAGACGGGTTTTGGTAGCAATGTTTATGTGCCCATGGAAGATCTGGCTAAATCTCAAAGAACAATAATTTTCTTTTTGTGGAAGAAAGGTATGGTAACATCAGAAATTATGCAGCCTCTGCAAGGAATGTTTGGTCTGGAGTCTGCAGAATCTACAAGTACTGTATATCGGTGGATCGAGAATTTTAAAAGTTTTAAATAGGCGAATGACTATTTCTCAAATCAATTTAAGCTTAGGAGTAGATACACAAGCTCATGGCATCTTACATGATTATTTCCATCTATTGAAAAGGTAATGCTTACTGAATTCTGGGATTGCGAAGAGATTATTTTTATGGATTATCCGCCGAAAGCTACCACAATTAACACATCATATTATTCGAATTTACTATCGGAACCACTGCGGCAAGAACTTGTCAGAATGCGGCTTGGAAGGTTACATTATTGCAACAGGATAATACAAGACCGCACATCGCAAGAAAAACAAAGGATGCTTTGAACGATTTACGCTGCTTCCACATCCAGCTTACTCACCGCATCGCAGACCTAGTGATTATCATCTTCCCAGATTTGAAAACTTTTTTGAGGAATTGGATTTGAGAGCTTCAGTTACGTAAAACGTGCCACAAATAAGTGGATTGAGTTTCAAATATGTATTCTTCGCAGCCCAACCATCCCACCTTTTAGCCATATGTCTGCTAATCGGTGTTTTACAACACCAATTATGGTTTGGTGTTGAATATTAAATTCTCTCGCCATTGCTGAGGCGCTTGGTCAACAATCCCGAAACGGTACCATCTTTAAGTGTTGATCAGTACGTTTTGTTATCACTCTAGATCTTCCTTTGTACTTATGGTCTTGCAAATGTTCTGGTTCTTCCTTTTTCTTAATAGATTGACGAACAAAATATTTCGATACACCAAGTTGTGGTGCTTCCAATAGCTCCAATTTGGCCAATGTTTTCACTATCGCAACAAATTTTCAGTTTAAAATATTATTACAATTTTCTGTGTCCTTCCTTAAGTAGGAATAAATCCACTGCCACTACTAAAATATATATAGTATTGATTTTCCATTTCTTATTACTTATCGCACTCGTAAATTTTATTAGCTCATTTTCGTATTTTTAGTGTCGGAAGTTTTCTTAATAATACCTTACGTGTGTAATATTATACTCTCCCCTAATTTTAAGTATTTTTACGATTTATAACAGAATAAACATTTCCTGGGTAGTTACTTTTAATTTCACCACATTATTGTGGGCACGACTAGGCTTACGATAGGTAGTGCACGTGTTTGAAGTATGTATTTCGTTTATGTTATCAAATTATACATCTTGCCAAGATCATTAATTCGAAGTATTACAAGCAAGTGTATATAAAATAATGTAAATAAAATGCTTATCTTAACCCTACTATACTAGTTTAAACGTAAACGAAAACGTGTACTTTGATTTCAGTAGTAGTGTTATGACGATGATTGGAAAAATAAACCAAAATAACGAATCATTTAGTTACAAAAAAACAAGCAATTAAAATAAATAGAATTTAAACTAATGCAAGAAAAAATGGGAATTTTACACAAAGTATATGCAAAGAAGAAGTCTCATCAATAATATTTTACGCATTTGTAATAATATGTAAACAAATACATACACCACCGCTCACGAAAGTTTGACGAAATTTTTACAATACCCGAGTTGAAAGGCGTTTTCAACAGTCATGACATGCGCTTAATGTATATTTGCATCATACGCTTTTAATGCCGGAATATAGACAATATTTCGAACAATACACCTAAATGCCAAAACATCCGCAAAGCAAAAATCTGGAAATTTGTTAAATGGGGGCGTTGTATCATTAGAAGAAAGCAATGAAGGGGTTTGTTGCGCTCACCTCCTGTCTATTGTATTTCAAAGCGTGTTTAGTTTCTTTAGTATTTCCGTAAGCTTTACAATTAACCAATAATAGTGAGTAAAATGCCTCATGGTAAGTCGGCAGATGTTAATAAACAGACTACCACTCATCAAGAAGGTTGCTCTAATAAACAAATCGAAGAAAGATCCAATCTCGCTCCATATACGGTAAAATACATCATTCACCAGCACCAATAAATGATGATTTGGAGGACCATATGCGTTCAAGACCATCAAAAACAACCACGCCAGCAAATGATCGTTTGCTACATTTAATAAGGAAGTAGAACTGAAAAAACATAGGACCAGAAATAAGCGAATTGAGTCGCGAAAAACAACATTCGATTTCTATTAGCATAGCTAAATATCGAGATTAAAAAGGCATCAAGACTGGACCGGGAAATAAAAAAGTGTTCTGTACACTACTGAATCCATATTTTAAGTGTCTCACCGAAGATGAAGTATGTTTGTGAGACTATTAGTGAACGAAAGGATGATTACACCAACAGTAAAGCATCGGAGTGTTCAGGAGCACGAACTTTTCATGTTTCAATTTTAAATTGACCTTTTTTAGTTCCTAACTTATCCAGGTTGATTAAACTTATTGATTAACTACTTTATTTCAACAAGAGATAACTCTAAAGTTTTCTGCTGATAATCTTCAAGTTGTATACAATGATATACAGTCTCAGTATGGAACAGTTTAACATAACATCTTTTTAAAATTTAAGCCAGTATCCATACTTTCATGAACGGTAGTGTACAACGCCGAAAAAAGCTTAATTACATAAGCACCCATCTAAAAACCTGTTTTGGTACATAGTCATGGCTAATAAAAGTTTGACATTGCATAACGTTAGGAAATAGTAAATTCCCGCGAACATATGAAAACAACGACAAATATGCATATTTAATTATACTAAATTGTTATGTAATTATGTAATTCATAGATTGCATACTTGAGTACAAAATCAAATTGTTTTAGATACGTGATGTAATATCGAGAATATACTCACGCAATAATTGACAAAAACAATGTTCGAGAATGTAAATAAACAAGTACCTACAAACTCCCCCACAAATTTTGACCAAGACGAAAATAGCGCAAACGTTTCGAGAATGCATAAATAGTATAATAAATGGTTCTGACGTATAATGATGTGAAAATCTTAACGTCCACTAACAGTTTAATTCAAATTGTTAGTCCCATTACGGGCTTTTTGATTTGTGCCACCTATATACACTGTCGCTCATACATTTAAGATCACCTATCGAAAAATAGAAGAACGTCAAAGAAAAATACCACAACAATAAAACTAAAATTTTAACAAAAACTAAAAATGAAGAAATGTATTCACTCAAATTTAACAAATTTTCTACTTGCGTAGCAATACATTTATCGCTTGGCATTGTGCTAAGCTGATTTGCATAGTACATATTTGTAAGAATAAAAGTTTGGATATTAAACAATGAAGGCTGTAGTATGCCTTGCATTTCAAATAAACTAAAAGTTTCAAAAACTGCTGCTCATTCGACAATTGAAAGGTATCGGGGAAGAAGGAGAAATTTTGATCACCTGCACCTGAGGAAACCTAAAGCAACAACCATTGTCCACCATATTCCCAGTACTTTGTAAAAAAAAACACAGGTCAAATGGGCTTTGGAACATTTAAACCACAATTGGAGTGAAGAAGATTGAATAAATGTTCTTTCTGTCGACCAACACAAAGTCTAAATTTTTGGTAATAAACAGCGAATTTTTGTTCGAATACTATCTAAAGAAAAACTGTTGTGTCATCTGTAGCGAGCGGAGGAAGTTCGGGACCTTTCTCTGTGAATCAAGTGAAAAAAATGATGGATGCGAAATATTTGTATTAATGCACAACCACACGCAGTTGGCTTAGTCATAAGTTACCTCAATACGGTCCACATTCAAAAATTAGATTGGCCACCATATATACCCCAGACATGAACCCTATCGAGCACGTGATGGATGAGTTAGAACGCCGCATACGGCGAAGACGTCCCATTTTCAAAACAACAGGTTCGAATGGCAGCACAAGAGGAACAGAATGCAATTTCTCATGTGTTTTCAATACTTGTATACTATCTACCATTATTCCAATAATAATATAGCATAATTGCCATAAACCATAAAGTATATTAGATCTTATGCAGTATGGTTCTTTTTTTATACTTTACATAGATTCGCATGTAGCTTTCTTTTTTCGTGTCTAGGAGTGTTGTCAAGTTCCTTGGTGCGCTCTGTATCTAACAGTTGTTTTATATATCGTTTCTGCCCCCTGTCAAATGTTAAACCATGAATGACCTATAAATACTTACATTTATTTTTTTTTTGCAATAAACAAATGAATTTACATTTCAAATTATGTATGAACGAAAATTAATAATAAAAAAAACATAAACTGATATATTTTGGTTCTTTTCATTTGTTTTTAGTGCATTTTTTCAAAAGTAAATTATACAAAGTCACAGGTATAGCAGTAAACTCCACTTACACAAACTTATTAATTATGCGGAACGCAGCGTTTCGAGAGCACGTGGACTCTCATTGTCAACCGTGTTACCGACTGGAAACGCTGCGTTCCGCATAATTAATAAATTTGTGTGAGTGGAGTTTACTGCTATACCTGTGAATTGCACAACCACACAGTCCTTGCAATCGTTAATTTATACAAAGACAGTTGAAAATAAGTATCAATTACCTGGATGGAAACTTTTCCTAATAGAATGTGTCAACATAACATAATAATCATATGGAGTATCAACTTATTATTTGAAATAAGGCTTGTATTAGAAATGTGGCAAGATTAATGGTCCATAAAAGCAATACTTCGAAGTCTGAGTGACACAGTCTATATATGTATGTATAATAGTATTATTCCTAATTATAATAGTGATAATCACATTCTAATATGTAGTGTACTAAATGTTTCATAAGCATTATACTTTCCTTCTAATTCTGCTCCACTCTTTCCCGGATTATTGTTGTAAATATGTTAGCTATACTAATACTGATCTACAGAATGGTTCCGTGAAAACTTGAATGTTTAAGTTGACAGTTTTCCCTTGTTAGTAGCACCCTGAGAAGGAGACAAGCAATAACTAGAGCGCAATATTAAGTATTAGTCTAAAGACAAATCGCTTTAACGGAATTTGCGTTTAAAGTAAGTATATCTTAATTTTATATTAAGGATATTAATATTTCCCATTTAAGTTTGTAAAACGGATTTTAAAATCCCAATCAATGTACAATCAGTCCCGTTTCAGTATTATAATTTTTAGCAAATAGATATTTTTCCCCGTTGAAAATATACGTTTTTCCTTTTAATTAAATCTTAATACAATGTTATGGTGGTTTTTAATATGAGCAGTAATGCATACGACATTAATAGTGTTTAAAATTGCAACCCTTAAAAATAAACATTCAATAAAACGTTCAAACTCTATCAAAGGCTAGTGTAGGTACAGCAGCCCTAACACGCTAATATCGACAACATTCTGTTTAGATTTTCCACGCAAAGATAAAATAAACTACTAAAACTCTATTGCGTAAATATTTATAATAATTTAAAAGTTTGTTACATTCAATATACAGCGATAAACTGACTGAAATGCTTCCATAAAACAAGTGCTACTAAACACCCAACAAAGAGACGAAGCCTTCTAAAAATATTATAGTTGGAAGGATTATGTAGCATATAATTACTATAGGCTTTACATCCTCTCTAATGTAGTCATCAAAAAAAAAGCGTTAGATGTTTTCAATAGTCTCATATAAAAGCTCTGATATGCACTGAAAATACAATCTTCGTCTGAATTCTTATATATCCTAGTGAGAATTACCTATTTGCTGTTGCAACATTTCCAAACGTATGTAAACGACTTGTCAGAATATGCAAGAAGAAAATGGTGCTAATTTCAGACAGACAATAGAACGTTTACGAAGAATGTGTCAATGTTCGCAATCCAAACTGTTTAGTATTTCCGTAGCGTAGAAAACCCATTAGCACCTCTAGAATACATAAATACTAGCGGAGACTGGATTCGTTGTGAAGAGACGACACGAGCTAGACATTTAAATTGAGTGGGACAGATCTGTCCGCTAACCTAAAATCGAAGCTTTGACCTACTTCATTTCCGAAGTTTGTTAATTCTGGAATTTAAAAATAAACTGGTTACTGACAAATTACGTAACTTTGGACGCTTCTAAATCAAAAGGACGAGTTGCAAGTTATTCTATTTTCTTTTCTTTACTAACAACACAGCGTTTAAAGTAAATATTATATTATACTTTTTTTTTAATTTTATACAGATTACGTATATAGTAAACATTTGAAAGGACAGATTGTAATAAAATATTTTAATTTATGCTTTATACTAAATCATTTAGAACGTGATGCTTTATCGTCGATAAAAGTGTTCCTTAAATTCTAGTAGTAACCTTAACGAAGTTTATAGTTCGAGTTAGCACATAAAAAACCAACTGGCCTTTATTGTTATCGAGTTACACGTATGTACACTCGTGGACAAAATTAACGAACACCTTTCTAACAAAGGAATTAAACAATGTCAACGATATAATAGAGTTGTTGTTTAAGCTATTTACACTACCGCTCATAATAGTATGGACACTTCCTATTTCATACAAAATTTGACGCTTGCTTCGAAACTTTAAACAAAACAATTATAAGAAAAATATTTGTTAATCTACAACTTCTTGCACATGTGTACACAAAAGAAAAAGTAATAACAAACATTAGAAAACATAAAGTAAGTTATACTTTCTTTTCTTAGTGCTTGGTTATTTTCAGCAAAGAAAGGCCTTCAAATATGAAAAGGAACTAAAAATTAGAGACCAAGCTTAGGAAAGTTGTTGTACTATTATTTATTTAATTTTACTCCGTGAATAACTTCTGTTTCCTGTCTACTTCGCGTCACTTCTCAGTAGGTTATAGGTCTGGTAATTGCGGTGATCAAACGGAAATCTTGATGACTTAGAACATAATTTATTCTCTATTGGAGATGTAAAATTATCCCCAAATGTTTTTACATAACAGTACTGCTACAGCAAATGAAAGAAATTAATAAAAGGACCCTATTTCGTAAACCAAAGAAGGAGACATGGAACAGATCACGTAATACAATGTATGCATATACATATCTCTAAGTGTTGATGTATGTAGGTCAAGAACAATAGACACATGTGGATATGATAACTAAAAGAGTGAAAGTACCGATAAAACTAGATAACAAAACTAACTAGAGAAATAAATATATCAGAATAATACCATTTTGATTGAAGCCCATTTTCTTAAATATATGCAAGCGTAGTGCTTTATAAGTTTCTGAAAGATTATTGTATATTTTAATAGAATGAGTGTTCACACAATATAGTTATTCAGTTTCAAAGAATGTCTTCCCAAATATGCAATTGTACTCTTTATTATAATTATGTTGTGTATTGTTTTGCGATATTAGTGGGGTTTTCATTTTATGCATATAACAGCTTGCTTCCAAAAAAATTCATTCTGGAAAATTAAAAAAAAAAGGACTGCGCCATGTCAACTAATATTAGTTTTGCATCGAATTGCGACTTTTCGCTTGAGAAAAACCTCGTTAGCTGAAAGACTCGATGTCTAAAACAGCAAATCGCACAACAGTTTCCACAAAGCACATAGTTTTTAGAGAGTTTACACTTACAAAGCGTTATAACTGCTTAGTTTAAAACCCATTGTATTGAATTTTAAGATGAATTGACAGTGTTTGTCCCACATCAAGGGCATCAAAAGCAACGTAACTAAAACGTTTGCGCTATTGGTATTGGAAATGGTGCTATTATTTATAAGCAAATTGGAAACAAAAATAAACCTTAATAAAAATGTCCTATGAAACATTTTACTGCATTAGCTACTAAATGTATTGGGTTTCCAATGCCAGATAACTAATATCTCTGTCTAGCTTAGTGTTGTAGACAATTTTTTGACAAAATCGTGTTGCAATGACAATGATAAATAAGTAAATATATAAAAACTTCTTAAAGTACTTCTGAGAGGGTCGTGCTTTGTCACTTTTTGAAAGATATAAGAACATCGAGCAAGCGAACAACTTCTTCAGGTCACATTAGAAGATCAAACGATTTTAGACTGGCAAGTGTTTTAAACGCCACAAGCTCCTTTAAATAAAGTTAAATCCGTAGGCTGCACTTGAATAGAATCAAGAAGTTGATTAATGCATAGAAAAAGATCCTATATTAAAAAAATTACTACCTCTTGATAAAAATCAGCTTGACCCAAGTAACTTCTCATTTATACTGACTCCAAGTTAATGATGTATTTTGCAATTAGTAAATGGCATTGTTGAAGTTCGAATTGCTTTAAGACAAAATTCTTATAGATAAGAATTTACATACTTGACACAAATACCTAATAAGTCCTACAGGTGGCGCGTCTAGCAGTTGTTCTTGTATATGCATCATTTACTGTTAGTAGGTTGGACATTAGTTATCGCAGTAGTTTGTATAAATTCGTTTCATTTAAAGTGATTGAGAGGAGTCTCTTATTCTGCGTGCATTCTGTAAACGCACTTATTAATACAATGTGATCAAAGAAGACTGATTAAGTGGCAATTTGGAGGCAAATATTTTTAGCTTATTAAGGTTATAAACACTTTTTATTGACAACATATTTCTATGACTTTGGCGTACTGGTATGTTGTAATAAAAATATGAGCTGTGTATTATTACTTCCATGGTTGTCTATATACACATATATAAATAATATTACTTCTCGATACTACGGGTATATAAAAATGGCACTTTCTGTGAAGCAAAATTATTTGATAGTCACGGCGCACTTTCGTAATAGAATTCAAAATAAAATGAGTTATTGTATGCCTTAAAAGGAATTTTGCTATAAACAATATTCTGGCATGTATCATGTATTGTATTGTATGACAATGGTGTGCCATTTAACATTTTCCGGCAACATGAAGAGGGTGTGGTTCAATGTTTGCTTGGTTCTGGAAGTGTTTGCCATCATGGCCTTGACGCCCTAGATTAAGGAATACTTACGCCAGCCAACAGAGACCCAACAAGTCTCTTCGTAGACTTTCTTAATAGATCTCTGTTCTTATCGTTCATATAGCAGAATAAGATTCCTAGATTCGTAGATTTATCATACGAAAATTATCATACCGCAACAATTACATCGACAAAATTGTAACTGACAAATGCAATACTGCCAATGGTTTTTGAATAACAATGACATTATACATCAGATTATGCCATAAGGATTATTGTTGGAATGAGATTTACCTCTACTGTTGCAACATGTTTTACTGATGTACGGATTGATTGGTGAAATGGGAATTTATAAAGATTGTTTCAGGTTTCTTTAATATGCGGTCTCCCAATGTTCTATAAAGGCTTTCTTCACACTCAAATAAGTTTTTAAGAAACTGCATTACTTTGATTCAACAACCATTGGCATTGAGACAATATGTCCCAATTGTTTTCCAATTATAACCAATAAACAACATGATTTCATTACTTTTTCTTGTAGTACTCAACTAACGATAAATCTTATGTGAATAAAATTTTTAATGAACTATAAGATTGAACAAATCCTATTGAAAAGGTTAAATGTAGCAATTTATTTCTTATATGAATCTTCAGAAATTGCCCAAATTTCAACTTTTATCAGTTTTTGAATTATAATACGGACAAACATTTTGTTTTAATGAAAAAAATCTCTTACTGAACGGGGCTGAGCCCCAAAACTTGATGTTTTGGAGTCCATATATTATGACAAAAAGTGCACAGCACATTAATGTACGCTTAATTTTTTAAGTACCTTATCTATGTCTCTCAGTTCAAGGTGTTTTCGGTAAATAAACCAAAGCACTTTGTATTTTGAATTTCAATAAATATTTTGTTGACCTATAATAAACATGTTTTTGTATAGCAGGAGTAATTATTAATGTAAAACTTATTGCTTTGAAACCAGCCACAAAAGTGATTCAGATTTAATTGCAAGTCACCAATTAGTTACATTTTACTTGTACTAGAACAAATGTACGCTCTGTTAACTGGATAAGTAATCAAGTTAGAAAGTATAAATACTGTAGCTAAATTATTTAAGAATATAAGAAAAAGAAGTGGTCCGAATACGGAGCCCTGTGTAACACCCTTTCTTATTCTAATAAATGTTCTGTATAGCGATAAAAGTGGAAATTAATCAATATTTATTAGGAAGCACTATTTTTTTTTGTAGTAGTTATTGTCTCAGAAATAAACTACATCATATGCAACTTAACTGAGCTGATATTTACTCTCAAGACAAATATGGGCACAATAAATTATCGCTTCCGTTAAATTAATCATGACCTATTTTTTGGTGATTTAATTTATTAACTGCGAGCTGTTAAAAAAGTCTTGTTTACAAAAAACAGATTTATGTTTCCAAACGTGCAAGATAGCGTTTTTTTTTTTATTAAGTCCAAACAGCAACAAGACAAAGTGAAACCGCCAACATAAAATTACTAAATATTTATTTTCCAACTTTACTGCTGCATACAAAGAGAATATAAGATTAATAGTAAACTTTAAAATGTTAAAACGTTTATTTTAACAGGATTATCGCAAAAAAGAAACAGTAGAAAACCGTAAACCTGACAACTCTTCAAGTTAAAGCAAGCAAAAAGACACACATACACGTAAAAATGTGTACAATATTATATTTCGGGCTTGACTTTATTTACTTAAATACACATGTCCGATATTCGCAACACCGCACCATACAGAATCTTCGAAGTTCAGGGTCCCCCTTTTTTTTAAGATAACATCCGGTTCTTATACTCCTAACAAAAAATTTCAAAAGAATGTCAGGCGAACCTTTCGATTGCGATATCTAAAAACCCGCCGAAGGTATACACGCTGCAACGGCATTTAAATGCCCAACTCAAAAAACATTTAAATCGTGATATTCTATGGTAATTTAGCAATAAATTACAACGTGTATCATTAAGAATTACATCGATACGATTGTCATTGGAAACGTTCTTATTATTCACGATAAATACGCTGCATTAATTGAAATTGATAGTGATTGGCACGTTTTGTTTTGATTTTATTTTGATTTCGAGCTGAACGAAAAAACTCACCTCGTCCCATTTGATGAATTTCTCGCCTTTCTGGAGGGGCTCCGGAACCTCGACCGGCCTCAGTGAAACCGCGTTCTTGACGGCCCCAATTTGTGAGCTGCCCCGGCCAGCCATGGTGGTAAAAAATCACCCCCTTTTTTTTACACTACACTCATCGCACCCTGTTTACTTTAACCCTCTTGTTCGTCTACTCTAACATCGTCAGTAATACTGAATGTATCTAGCGCGCCTTTCGTTACCCGTGTCACCAGTTGCGTGCTTATTTATCGACTTATCAGTTATACCCTCCGCTCGCAACCGTATTTAATTCACCACAAGCGAAGAGACCAACAACAACACTACCGGCAGACGATACCATTTTGCGAACTTGTACCGACCGAGTAGGCACCAGTCTTTCTAAGGTCGCGTGAGTGGGCGCTCTATTGTCTAGATGACGCCACCTGTTATGTTTTCTATCTTAAGTTACGCACGTAAAGTAAACTGTTTTAGAATAACCCCGCGTACAATAAATATTTGAATAGTGATAAAATTATTAAATCAATAGTAAAGTGGTTTTGTATGATGATCAAAGATAACTTTTCTTTGTAATTTAATTTCGGTTCTAATTCGCGTAACGATTTTCATCAAGCTTTTAATTACTAGCCATTTTGAATAATAATTTAATTAAATATAACTGTTTCAACATTTAGATTAGACTTATAAACTTTGCATAGCGCACCAAGATAAACTGAGACTATTACAGCAATATAATGGCCTTTAACAATTATTTAAATCCTAAAAATTGCCTGGATTCCGGAATTTCAATTGTCTGAAACTTGCAATTGCCAAAATTGTGCTTCAACCCTCAACAATTTGTTTGTTAAAGATAAATGCGAAAATAAAACTTCCATGATTGAATTTGATCTTTATTTTCTTAGAAAACAATCAACAATCAATGTATATAACAAAGTTTCTACACACATACGTTGGACGTAATACATCCATTATCCATTTTTTCCACTTCGTTTTCCACCGACCTAGTAAACACAAATCTATTCAATACACTACAGTACATATCCATATACAGTGGTAGATCAGAATAATATTTAAGAAGCAATATTTCCAAATGACTAATGTGTTCTTTCGCTCAAAGGAAAACATATTACATGAACCGCAGGAACCGTTTGCTTAATTAATGCCGAAATAAAGATATAAGTACTATTTTCAGCCACACAAAATGATATGATGTAAATGAACCATAGAAAAATTACTTTGAAAACTCTGATATCTGAAGCTAAATCCAAGTGTACTTCTTTGTCTATTCTTTATTTTGAATCACAATTTCTCATCTATGTTTACCTATTTAATTATTTATTTACTTATCTATTTATTTACAATCATTTGGAAAATTAACAGGATAAGATCTCAAAGGCAATTTCCCAAAAATAAATTGCATACATACAATACTGGAAAATAATCACAGAACTATTACGTCTGGTTAGTTATAAAATTATTACATGGATATATTTTCTAAATTTCACAGACAATTTAAGTTCGCTAGTTTTGGAAATAAAGGTTTTATTTGCTATTTTTTTAACCTAGTTCATATAAATATGGTCTTTACTGCCAACTTAAATCTCCCACAAAATTTTAGGAATGTTTAAAAGGTCCTATACCACTTTGAAGGTAGTTATATCACAAATGAAGGATGAGATTAAATTCTGCTGTGTTTTGCCCTTTTCTTTTAGTTACAATATTACAACAACCCCTACTCTGAGCTTCACATTCAAACACTCAATGACATAAAAAGATGGCCCAATGATAACCAGATTTGGAGTATTCATTTTTGGTTGATTATGGATACTATACTTATTTGCCACAACTTTTAGTTTACATAATTATTATCAACTCGGTCTATTCTACTCCGTATTCATATATATATATATATATCATATCATATCCTATAGTTTTAAATATCGATATTTTCACAGATTGTTGAGAACCGCTGTTTTATGGAATCAATAAAAAAACTTATAGATGAATGAAAAATATTTTCCAGGATATATTGAACAATGTAACCATTTCTATTGACAAAAATAAGTTGGAATTAACTGAAAGTTTTTGGTACAATAATTGAATTAAAATATCTTAAGGTAGTAGTTTATATTTTACCCCCTTTCGAAGTTATTACAACTACTATTTTCTTCGCTTAAAAATTAATATTTCTATTTTTATTCCTACATTAACTTGGATAAGCAAATACCTTTTGTAGTTCATACTTTTACGTTTTTCTTACAGCAAAACACACTAGCACTTCAATTTGAAAAATCTTCTCCGAATTCAAAAATAGAGTAAAATGTATATAAAAGACAACATATGGTTCATCACATAACGTCTCTATATCATTATTGCCACTATTAAAGGTCTAACCCTCGTTTGTTCTTACCACGTATGCCTATTATTTTGTTCACCGCTGTATATTCATAGGGATGTATGACGTTGTTGGACACTCTTCGGAGTATTTCCATGTTGAATTTACTCTTCAAGGGTTATATTTTATACAAGAAAAAGTATTTTGTTGTGTTTATTCTTGTACCCTCAGTAGAAAATCAACTCCCGAGAAAATATCGCTGATTTTTGTTAAAATTAACAATAGATTTTTACAGCCTATTGTTACATCAATTGAAATTTAACACAATGAACCATGTTTAGTGGTTATAATAGTTTATGTATTTATACGAAAGATTGTAGTATATATATAGCGCAATGCTAATTTTTAAATACATAAATTACAATCTATCAGAGTCTTTAATATCTATTTTCCAGTGTATCTGAGCCTATATTTGACATATGCATGTAATCTCTATAGTCTCTATGATCTGTAAAAATTTAAGTTGCTTCTTCTTGTTACTTTGCGAGATAATGGGGGTTAAAGAGGGATATACATAATTATCATGAACAACACTAAATACTTGATCGTTAAAAAAAATGTTTAAAACATGAATACGAGGGCGGCCTGAAATGTTTCCGGAAACGACAAGAGATGGCGCTCGAATATTAAAGTGGATTCATTGGTCGGCAAAGTCAATCTTGGCAACTGTCAAAATTTTAAGCGTCTACTGTCAATAGTTGTTGTTTAAGAGTGTGCTTTGCGTAACAACTCAGGCGGTTTCGCGAAAATGGATAAAATCGAATTTCGTGTAGTGATAAAACACTTCTGGATGTCCGAGAAAACGGCCACGGAAATTCGAAATATTTTGCCGGAGGTTCATGGCGAATATACTCCATCATTTTCGACCATCAGCTTCTGAGTGAGCGAGTTCAAACGTGGCCCTACAAGCACAAGTGACGAACCACGCAGCGGATGCCCAAAAACCGCTACCAATGTTGAAGTGGTCGACAAGATTCATGATGTCGAGTTAGCCGATCGTCGATTGAAGCTAAAAGAGATAGGGGAGACAACAAGCATCTTAGAAGAGCGTGTTGGTCATATCCTACACGAAATTTTGGGTATGAAGAAGCTTTCGGCGCGATGGGTACCGCGTTTGCTCACACCGGAGCAAAAACGAAATCGAGTGATCGTTTCGGAGGAGTGTCTGGCCAGAATCTAACGCAATCCAACAGATTTCTTCATGCGTTTCGTAAACGTGGATGAGACTTGGATCCACCACTAGATACCGGAGACCAAGAAATAGTAGACTTTTCCGGGCGAATCGGCTCCGAAGAAAGTAAAGACCGTTCCATCGGCTGGAAAGGACATTTTTTGGGATTACCAGGGTGTGATCCTGATCGACTATCTGCAGAAGGGAAGAATGATCACGAGGCAATACTACAGCGATCTATTGACCCGATTCGATGCAGTATTGAAGAAGAAACGGCGCACCACCACGACAATGCACAGGCTCATTCATCCCGCATCCTCGTGTCCAAATCAAATGAGTTACGCTACGAATTTTCCTATTCCCAAACCCGAAAAATCACTGGGAGGAAAGAGATTTGCCTCAAATGAGAAGGTCATCGCCGCTACAGATGGCTAGTTTGCAGACCTCGAAACATCCTACTTTTCCGACGGCTTGAAGAGACTGGAGCATCATTTGAAACAGTGTATTGATCTTCGAGGAGACTACATCGAAAAATAAAAATAGGAAACCACACCAATACGGTGTTTTTCTTGTCGATTGATTCCGGAAATATTTCAGGTTGCCCTCGTAGAATATTTTTCCATGAACTCATAATTTGTTATTTGATTTGGACACATATCATGGCATAGAGAGCGATTTCCAATACTTTGGCAAAGTTGTATAATAAGGTAATGGGTCAGTAATTTATTGGGATAGGAAATCCACAGCTCCAGAAAAACAGACATTTTTAGCGAAGAATCGAAAATTAAACTCAGGGAGTACAGGAATAGTATGCGATAGTCCCTTACTAAGAAGTTATAACCAGAAATAAATTTATTTTTTAATTGCACCGTTAACATCGTTTTGCTCCAAACAGAAATCCCGAATAAACGAAGTGTTCGAACGAAGCATCCATTTCAGTAAAAACATTAGTGAAATACTGACGAAAGCGATCAACAATGGCCAGTGGAACTCTCAAGAGAGTATAATCACATTTCAAGAACCCTACAATTCTAGAGCAACCGAGCTTAACCTGTATAAATTTCGAAAAGCATTTCTGTCAGATTATATTTTTGATTCAATAAAGCTAAGGTATTCGCTATAGGCTTTTCTTCCATATTTGTTCCTAAGTTATATGTTATAACCAAGATGTATAATATTTAAGCCTATGCGGATATTTTATACGTTAATTTATGTTGGAAACCAAACCCAAATATGTATAAATACACTTTAGTTATCGTTTCAACATTTGTATTTATATACTTTATTTATCTCTGTATACACCTCTAATAACAAAGTCTAGCATACATACTTTTTTAATTACTCAAATGTAAGATACTTGAACATATCACAGCGCAAAAAACACTCAAAAATACCTTTTCTACGTGCGACGTTTTGCCGAAAACATGCAATTCTGAATCACTATGCGCCATGGAAACACCCGAAGGATTATTCTGCATTTAACAACGTCCGTGAAAGCCTACAATCAACCATCACAAAGTTTCTATTGTAATTTTGACTCCACAAACATTAGTAAACATACTCAATAGTTTCTTTGAATGAGTTATAAACATATCACAATCGGAATTGCATTATAATATACAAACTATTAGATCTACGTATAACAATTAATACATCCTAATAAAAATAAAACAGATTTAAACTAGCAGAAAATCACTAGACCCCAATTGTTTGGCCCAGATCATCTTCCAACAATTTTTTATCACGGACTCTAATTTGCAACAGTATAGCTTGCAACACTCCAATTCTCACGTCCATCTCTACTATTTCCGATTTAATTTTTGATATCGCCCTCTTAATGTTAACCAGAGGAGCTAAAATACAAAATAGTAGAGAAATGCAACAAAAATAACAGAAAGCTTACTTCCATCAGTCATCGAGCTTCCCCTTTCTTCCATCTCTTGCTTAACACTCTCTAGTCTATCGGTTAACTTAGCCAATTCCCTCGTCTTTTCTGTAACTCCACTGCTCAAATTCTGATACACATCTTTAATTTTCGATAACTGATCTTGTAAGATTCTATACTCTGACAGCACAGGTTCCAATTCCCTATTGAGATATTTTTCACGATTATTTACCTTTTCCAAGGTGTACGAGATGTCCTTTTGTAATTTCTCAAGCTGATTTCTTGCACCACCAAAACTTTGACTTATTACAGATTGGTACTGTTTCATCTGTTCCAAATTGCTCCGCCAATCCCTAGTGTCATTCCTTATTGTTACTTTCAATTTTGGCAAAACCCTTTCCAATTCTAGATGCCAATTTTCTTGATCAATATTTGTCAGATCGTTTTTGTTTTGAGGTAGCACCTTGTTCATTCGTGTTTCGTTCAAATTAAATATATTATCATCGTCGGACTCACCAGAGTAATATGCGATCATCTCTTCTTCTACTCTATCTAAAACTATTTCAGATTCATCTTCTATCATTTCGCTTTCCTCTTCTTTCTCAGCTTCGATGAAAGGTCTGAAATAATATTGAATTAACCACACGGCAGTTAAATAACAAGTGCATCATACTTTTTCATCAAGAAACCACCTTTATCCAGCGCTTTATCTGCTAAACTATTCAATACATACGTTACATGTTCACCAACACCCTGTTTTAATTTATTAGGTGGAAAATCAACAGCAATCCCCTAAAATTACAATTAAAAATTGAATAGACTACTGATTTGTATACTTTTCATTGGCATACATTTTCTCTCACAGCATCTAATATATTTGATACAGACATATTTGGATCATCCGATTCTTGTGGTGTTTCAAAATTCATGCCACACTTTCGTATGAGCCATGCTGCTAAACAAGTAAAAAGATAAAATTGTTCCCCAGGATTCTTAGGCACAATGAAATAGTATCTACGATGGAAATAAATGTTATCCATTAAATGCATTGGCTTAAGGAAGAGATTGTGTGTTACCTATGTATTGGCTTCATTTTAAGTGCACTTGTAAATTCCGAATCAAAATTCAGTATCTTAAGCTTCTCAATTAGATTCTCCATTGTTACAAAACCACTGTAAAAGTTATTATCATCATTTTCACTAATTATTTTTGGTTCTGAATACATTTTATATAGTATGAATGCAAAATATAAGTATTTTCTTTAAAAAACTAGATTTGTTTGTATTCTGTCAGAATTTTAAAATTCAAATGATGGGAGTACAGAAGCAATCACTTCTACTTTTGTGTAATAGATGACGGTGTGCGGCGTCTAAACAGTTATCTGTAATTGAATTATTTAATTATAGTACTTCTTTGTAAGGAAATTTATTTTATTTTTAAGTTTAAATGCAATATTGTTATAATTTAGGTACATGGTGTATAATGCACACTGTTATAATTCTGGTAATATTAAATAAGAGAATTTTAGTTTTTCTACGAAGTAGGGATCTGTAATTTCATGGAAAGTATTCACTTTTAAAATGATATTTCCCAGAGGTCTCTTCACTCAATCGAGATTGTCGCCCCTGACTTAAACTTAAATATTTGATCTGTCAAAATTTCGAGCATCGAGTAAAAAAAAGCCAAAATGTGAATACATTGTAATTTATTCATTATTATGACGCGCTGTGCCAAATTATTCCTAATATGTTCGTTAATCGTAGCTAGTGTTGTATGTGTGATAAAATTATGTTCTTGTGTATGGGCGGAACTCATACAGGTTAGCGATGAGGTTGACGTTTGGCTGGAGCTCAATGAATTGTCAAAATATAAACAATTATTCAAGGATAAAGGTAGGGTAGTGTTTTAAAAATTGAAATGATTAATTTTTTATTGTATATAGTGTCTTTCATTGTTTTTTAATTAAGAAGGCAAAAATTCGGATGCGTTTGTCATTTTCCCTCCTTGAATATCGATTTTCATTTATGGTCATTTTCGTTAGATTCTTGTAGAATAGGTAAAATCGACCAGGTAGCCCGTGTCTCGTTTAGATAATGTAAAAGATTCTGGCGCGAAGCATCGCATGCGCTTTTCCATTTTCCTTGTTTGCCAGCGACCGGCCTGGGGTAATGGGCTTTTTTGCCCGGATTTTAATCCGGCGCATATTTTTTTCGCCGTTAGGCGGCGGAGCGTAATATCCGACCAGGATATGGGAACGGGGGGCATACTTTGGAGAAATGCGAGGATCGCAGGTTCGAAGCGCGACTGCATACCGGCGAACATAAAACGGAGACCGACCGCATGATGAATGCCGAGTTCGTCATATGGTGGGGTGTTTGTTATTGGTCTCCCAGGGTAACGAAAGTTTGCAGTTGCTCGTTGGCCTACGTTGGGCACGGTTGTTCCCCGTCCTAAAGAGCCTACTATGGACGCGATGTCCGGCTCGTCACGACCCTCCTAGAACCCGTTGCTCACCTATCGGTACCATGTGGACCGATGATATAGAAATTTGCTCAATCGGCATGACCATGCAGCCGTCCTCCAGTGCCTCTTCGGGTAAGATTTCAAAATTTAATGTGGAGTTTTTGCGACTTTTCCGGCTTTATGACTTCAATAGTTTTCAACGTAGTCAAAGGTTGGAAGTTTGATGATTTTTTGCCGCTTATTTAAGTTGATTCGATCACCAGAAAGACTTTTTGACTCACTTTTTTATATCATAATCCTCTGCGTAATTTTTGATGGAACTCCTAAATACATGGCCGAATTAATGTTACTCAGAGCTGGACCAAGTTAAATAAAAACGTATTTATATTCCGCGGAAAGTTGTTCCTCCTATTTACCATGCAACATTTTAAATTGCAAAAGAACTTTTCTGAATGTAATGGAGGAAGTCATAAAAGTGTCCTTATGAATAGAGAAATTTATTAAAAGCCAAAAAAATTAACAATACGAAGATTGTGAAGAGAAAACTCTGATGGATTTTCCTTCAATGCAAAATCTGAATTTTCCTTTAAGGAAATTTAAACAATTCTTTAAATAAATTCGAACTAGTAGCAAAATTGCCAAATTTCCTTTTTTAAGTGGGTGCTATTTCTTTTATATTACTATTAGATCGCTTATTTTTTGCTGAACACAACGATGTAATCACGTTTAGCCTGTTAAGTAGCTGTTTTTTTTATTATAATGCCAAATAGACCTAATAGACTAATAATATCTTACAATACCGATCCAGCTATTTGTTATAATAGACATCATTCTCGGCATTTCACCCCAGCGTCAAGTATTCCCCAGGATTGCAATCTGGGCCTACTCAAATGGTCTAAAATTTTCTTACCAGAATTGTGTACTAAATGACTGATGTATGGAGGTGACGAGAAGTCTGACAGGAATATATGTAGTCATCATCTATTCAAGAGCTTCAAGCATTATTAGGTTCTGATGCGTCATGGATCATGCATCTAGTGCCTAGATTGAATCAATTTAATTGCCTAGAAGTATTATTTAACTCATCTTTGATTTTCACAAACTATGTAGTTGCTACTTATACATCTTTCATGAAGTCGTTTGATTTGGCCCTGAAATCTTTTCACTATACTTTGGTTCGAAGCAAGCTTGGGTATGCTCGTATTATTTGGATCCTTATTAGTTATACCAATTAATTGCTTTTTCTAAAATATCTCTCCTTCAAACGTGATGGTTTCTACCCTGAAAAGGATGCAACTTATGACACTCTTCAAAGCAGATATTAAAATAAATCATTAAATGATGGGCGAAAAAGAAGTTGTGCAAAATTCTTGATAGATATTCGGAACAATATTGACTGCCTTTCTTTGTTACCTTAACTCTCTAACTTATTCTTTGGTTTCTGCACAACCCACTCAGTCTGCACATTCTTCATTCCTATAGCCTATAGGTTTTAAAAAGGAACCCTTGTAGACCCTAATAAACTATATCCTCTCCCCTTTTAATAAATGCATCTGTTCTTTTTTTCTCATGTAAAGTCGTTCTTTACACATGTAGCATTGCTTATTTATTTATTTTATTTTTAATTATTTCTTTGTTCATTGTACTTGTACCACTCATATATTATCTATTATATCTGTAAATGTACTGCATTAATCTATAAGAATTGTCTTGTAATTGAAATGTTTCTGTTGAATATTAAAGAGAATTATTATTGCCACTATTATAATTATTATTAAAAAGTTCTGATGACTTAAAATCGGTCGTTTCTTTTATTAACGTCATTAATTAACTTTATGCATTCACTAAAAACTTTTTTACCAATATCAAGAAGATGATACAAAAACAACAAAAAATCAAAATCTACTTAGAAGTTTTGAAACAGAAATATATCTTTTATTAATAACACTCTTTCCTTTCCTCTCCAACTAATTTTTAATTGCTCATGCTTGTAATCACAAAAGAAATGTTATAGTGAAACGAAAGAAATAAGCATCTATTTAAAAAATGAACTTGATAATGCTATGTCATTTCTGAGACGTTGGAACAGAAATAAACATTTCCAACATATTGTGCGCCAAGAATTGCCAAATTCTTCCAAGTTTGCAAAACGTATAAGCTAAAATCGTAATCATGAAATTTCGATTTTTAGAATATAACTCGGTAGGCTTTGGAAATAATCAAAGTATTTTGTTTGATAATTTGTCAGCATTGCCAAATTTAGATTTATACTCTATCTCTTCTAATTAAGGTTTCAGAAACGGATGTGTCAAAGATGCGTGCAGCTCAGTTACTGTCAATATTAAAAGTAATGAATGTAATTACTTACTGTTTTAAATTGATTGTTGATGCATACACTATATCAACAAAGCCTGCATCAACAACACAATTAAAGTAAAATTACATTAATTGATTGACAGTAACTGGGCCGCACGCATCTCTAACAGCATCCGTTTCTACAGCCTTACTTATACTAAATGAGGCCCCCAGAGTAATTGAATTTGGAACATCTTTCATTTATTTTTGGAATAATTCAATTGAATGTGTTTTGAAAAGTATTTTAATGAAAAACGGCGTTCGAAAATTCATCCCGAAATTCTTCTAAATTTTTTTGAGAAATTTTGTTAGATCACTAAACGATATTAAATCAGCAAATTTTAAGTCACACTGTTCATATTTAGTTATATTTCATTTAATATAGTAACATAACAACTTTTTAAATAAGTTGAAGGAAATATAAGCGTTTCTATCAGAATACAATAAATATTTTTACATGACTGTAATACTCGTTTGTGGCTGACATCTGGTTTCGATCAAGGAGATTAGTTAGGTTTCTAAAAGATTTCTAAATCGTTTTATATATTGTACAAGATTGGCAGTGCTTATAAACAACAAACGCTAAATTTGATTGAGCTAAGACTTAACGAAGAGACAGAAAAAATAAATTTCTTACATTTTGTACTTCGGTGTGTATACAGAAAGTAGATAAACATCATCAAAACGTTTTCAATAAAGAACAGTGTTTATTTAAGATACAAATTCGAAAGGAAAATACGTTTTGACTTGTACACTTAGCGAAATTTCGAATTCTGCCATAATGCCTTCGGCAACTTATGCGTTACAGTTGATAGTAAACTACGATGAAAAGCAGATTAACGGGAAAATAACATTCAAAACATTTATGAACTATAACATTATACAACTGTATAAATTTTATCGAGTATTTGTCTATTTCATAATACTTGGAAACTTTCATGGGTTTCCGAACACCTTAAATAGTTATCAATCTAAATTACTACTTTAAAGCTAATTATACTACACTTCGCAAAAACAACTATCGCATAATTTATTTTTGTAGCACAGGAATGATTGTATGACTGAAGGAAGTTTTAAATATATCCTAATACTATAAAAATATAGGATAGTAGCTTAATACTCGATATTGGCAACCCTGGTTCTTATGACTGCTCGCATTAAAATGGATTCAATTAACCTTCGTATATAAACTTGCTCTAAATTCTCCCACTCCTCACGAAGAGCATCTTCTAATCCTTGTAGCTCTACGAGGACAACATATTGGGTCCGCACCATTCTGTGATGGTCCCACACATTCTCGACGGGATTCATATCTGAACTTACCGCAGACCAATCTAAAATAGGAATGCCAACCTTATCAAGATATTCTCGGACGATTATTGCTACATGGGGTCTTCCATTAACAAGAACTCGTTGCCTATTACTGGTGCGTATGGTACTATATGATCTTGTACTGATACCAACTCTCTACGGCCTGCTAAAGAGATGTCTCCCCAAGCCATGATAGAGCCATCACCAAAATTAGGCATAGATCTAATGTTACACTGAGAATAGCGCTCACCGTCTGGTCTGTACACTGGTACACGTCTATTTGAGGTGTAAAGACTAAATCTTGACTCATATATGGAGAGTATGTTGGCCCAGTCATTCATTTCCTAATTGACATGTTACCTAGCAAAACCTTAAGCGGGCCACTCAGTGATTCCTAGTAAGACGAGGGAGCTGTAACGACTCTGGCTTTTATTCCACTCTAACTCAACCTATTACGACCCGTTTGGATACTTATTCGAATATTTGTGACTGTAGCCAAGTCGATCTGTAATTGGCTCGCAGTTAAATGCCTCCGACGTAATGCTTATACTCTTAAAAACCGGTCATCTTTGGGAGTAGTACAGCTTGAATGACCTGGCTCCGGTCCTCCTATGTAACCTCCTGTTCCGGTATATCCGGTTACTCCCCTAGAAACATTTGACTGATTGGTATTCATCAAATTAGCCACGTATGTTTGAAATCGCCCATTTTCGATTAAAGCAACTATTCCAGCCACTTGTTCTGGAGTTAAATTACTCATTTTGCTTCTAACAACGCTAGTAAAGTACTCTAACACTGCACCAATTTGTCAGTATAGGAATGCCTTTAGCAAACAATTATATAAACCGTGTACATATACACTTTTCTAAAATGTTTTTATAATAACAAAAAATAAGTTATTCAATAGCTAAGTTGTCTGATTTTATGGCAAGATATTGTGGACGTATACAAAGTATTTAGAAACGCCATTTCGTGGTACATGCAACACTTTTTTGGCGGAGTGTTGTAGTAAAAATTATCATGTCTAAGAAGAGTGACAATTTTCGTTGAGTACAGAAAAGATTGTCACCATGTCTCATTTATTTTTGTCAGCAGAATCGTCAGAAATTATCACATTCATTTTAAAAGCTTAAACACTCCATAGCAATTCCTAACAAATTAATGTTTCATAAAATGTTACTGCAGCTACAAAACTTAAAATTATGTATAAATAAACGCAAGGACTTTTTTTCACAGTATTACTTATTATTTGAAGAGGCTGGTTACATTTGATCATGCAGGGTTAGCAGGAGATCCATCTTCTATAGTTTATCGAATGCGTAATGCAAAACCTACACTGCATTTATTAAAGCATTCTACTAATTTACTTCGAAGCAATCGACAAATATTTTAATTCTACTATAGGAAATCTTAAAACTGTTAATTGAATCTCTTGCATGCTATACCATTGTCTCTAAACATTCTGCCAAGCCTGTATATACTCTACTAGTTAACATTTTGCAACACGTTCACGTCAAACGAATAACGATTCTCAGAATCATGCAATATTACATGGTATTTCCTCGTGCAGTACTTGAAGGACACCACATTCGTTATCCTATGTAAACAAACTTCGGTTACTCCTGTTTGCGGATGTCAAACAAAATTAGCAGTAAATAATAGCCACTATCTCGAATGTATATAATTTTTCTTATATTTCAGTATAATTGCGTTTATAGTAGCAGCAACAATTATATTTCATTTTATTTGCGTAACTTGTTTAAAATGTTTCAACTTTTAGCACTCTAACGTCTTAAAAGTTTACAACGCTCTCCCGAGTACAGTTTATGCCATATTTTTTTTAATAGCGAAGTTTTATTATTAGTAAAAAAGTGCAGATGCTATATCAGAGTTTACAAGCATGTGCCTTAAGATAAAAATTTAATTGTTTCCTAGAGTGATGCTGTAAACACATTAATGGATTATCCTAGTTTTTTAACCCAATGGCAATACACAAATGCTTAAAAAAAATAAGACCTATAAAACGTATACGAAAGAAACAAGCATGAAGATTATTTGACAGGAAATAAGACTTTAAACTAAACAAACGAATTAAGCCATTACATTTTTTTATTGTTTTTTTAACCTATTCACCTTCAGTTTCAACGCACGTAGACCAACAATCCTGAAGTTTCCTGAAGATCTTTCTCGAGGTCGTCAAAATCCTGTTCTGTTGCTACAATAAGTTCTTCTTCCGACCGAAACAATTTTTTCCAGCAAAGAGGTGTTTGAGTTTGGGGAATAAGTGGAATTTGTAACAACATGGTTCAAATCATCCTACATGGATATATTGTCCAATAACTGACATATCAATTATGGGTGTGGAATTCGTCTTGTCAATTCTATATACGTTTCTTTGGTGTTCTCTTTATAACGTTTTTGAGAAAATGGGTTTGGGAAAACATGAATTCAGAAAAACTATCCATGTGCTAACAACTTCCTATCATGTTCCTTGTCTTTTATTCAACTAGTAATTCGGTTGCTTTGTATCGCACTGAAACCCATATACTTTTAAACAAAAAAACTTGGGTTTTCTTTTAATAAATGGTAAAGTTCATCATATAATATTGAAGCTAGACGATTAGATTTTTAATTGTAAAAAATATATAAAAATAGGACTGGGTTCAAGGTGTCGGGCGTTTTCTGCAAAGTAAGAGAAGGATGTTAATGATAAATTAGAACTTAATTAAGAATCCATTTTATGATGAAGGAATGGAAAAAGTTTCTTCATTAATTATTTATTTAAATTGTTGGCAATCGTTTTCGGCGGTTTGTCATATTCGGGCCAAACTAAAGAAATAAATGATAAAGGTACACTACATAATAAAAACTCAGCAAAAACATGAAAATATTTATGTTTTATGTACATCTACACATAAATTTATGGAAATATACTAAATAAATGGGAAAATTACGACGCTTAATTTAAATTTGAACTTCATCTATGTGGAGGTTACATTGATTGCAACAAGTTTTGGTAGAGATTCAGGGGTTATTAAAGTCCAGTTGATTCAAGTTTGTTCCACACGTCAGTAGCCGATGTTGGAGCTGATTGCCGTACTTCTCACAGTCATTCGAGTTCGTGTCAGGACTCTGGGAAGACCAGTCCATTATTTTAATAGTTTTTCCCAAAATTTCTTGGTATCTTTGCTTTCTCAATATTCCGTCAATTTTCACAATATCCTCTAGTGCCAGCAAAACAACATCAAATCATCGTTGAACCACCTCCATTCTTCACGCTATTGGCAATACACTCTTTTCCGGCATGTTCACCCATAGATCTTCACGAATATCCGTCCATAAAATGTTGTTCCAATCTTCCATCGTCCTGTATTGGTTGTCGCGGGCCCATTTAACTTGGTTTTATGATTTTTTTTGCGTGGTAATGGTTTTTTCATAGCAGTACGTCTATGGAGCCCAACTTTATGTGGGCGAGGTTTAACCGCAGAAACGCTAACTGGTTTTGAGTGACCAACATTTAGCTTTGCGGTGATTTCCGGGGCTGATTTGCGCTTATTCCTTTTACTGGTAACCACTATTGTACGGTCATCTACAGATGTCGCTCTTTAAATAATCGCCGTTTTCCGGATATTCTTTAACGTTATAGTCGACCATGTTTGTGGTTTAATTTTTATTTTGCAATTTATCGATTACTTGTGCCTGTGTGGTAAGCTATTATAACTGCTCGTATTTCAGCAGCTAAAGGTACTTTAAATAATTATCGCTCGATATTTCGCATACGACATTAATAGCATAAATATCACATTACAACTTATTGTGGTTTACTTATTTTACTGTAATCTTTTTACAAGGCACTTTAGACGTCATTACCCGACTAATAAATTTTCCTGGAGATTCATACAGATTATTATTGCAACTGCACCGCAATAAACAGTTTATAGCAACCCATTCAAGCGCAAGTAGAGCGTGCACTGAAAACCGTGAATGTAGTTACGTCGTAGTTGGTTATGACGTATGCAGCGTCTGAAACAAATTCAGATACACCAACCGTATTTACAATGAATTGTATGAAAACAACAATTGTCAAATTTTGAGGTTATCATCTTTAATACATTTTCTTGGTTATATAACATTTTAATCAACGATGCATTTAAAAATCAAATCGTGGGTGATTGCAAGCAATAGCATTATAATTAGTGAACTCTTCTATTGACAATGCTTTCATAATAATATATCAATACGTGTGTTCTTACGAAAAGGAGCTGAATGGGCTAAAGTAATTATTAAGTTTTTTCTTAAAAGTCTTTATCACCCTAAGAATATAGATCCCATATGAAAAAACCTATTTTAATGTCAAAATGTGGAAAAACAAGAAACATGAAAGTGTTTAGCCTAATGTTCATTAAACGAAATATATCTTTATTTTATTTATATAACCAACATATTTCTATACCATTCAAAACATAACATTAATTAAATTTAGTTAAATTATGTGAATATCGAAACAAATAATCATATAGGACAATTAAAAGTATATTCAATCTGTGTCTTCACTCTCGTCTTCTGATCCACAATTAACCGTTAGAATAAAATCTTCAACGTTTGCAACTCTCTACAATTTACCATTGTAAATTTTGATTTAATACTAACCAACCATAATTTACATCCTGGACCGCATCAACAGATATTAGAGAACTTGAACTATAACCTTCAAAAGAAGTCGTTTAAGTCCTTTGTATGCTTCTTTTACCCCTGTAAACTTACCACAAACTAAACGGTTTACTTCACTATACCCCTGAAAAGAACTTTCAGCAAAAGAAATAGTGGAATTAATGAAAATAAACGTTGAAAAACTAAACTCGAATAAACAATACAAAGCAGATGTCAAATGTCAACGGACTGGTATTCTCTGTTATAATTATTAAGGTTGCATGCCCTGTAGTAAACATGTTAAAAGGTCTTATCCACGCATTACTCGGCCGTATTCTATCTCACTTCAACTAATTCATTTATCCTTCGTGAAATGTGGACATATATCTTAAGAAGCTACGACTTATGCTTTAATCTAGCTTGTGTGTAGGTATGACTCTAACTTTTGTCTTTACTTTATCGATGAAACAATGATGTAACTACAAACATTCACGGTTTCATCTATAGTTAAACTAATCCGATATAATGGATGTCTATATAATTGAACTGCGTTTCAAATAAGTATCTCATTTTATTCTAATGTTTTTTGGTAAACATAATACTGTACCAACTATACATGAAAAGTGTCCAAATACTTATGAGCGGTAGTGTATATAAAAATAATCAAAGTGTGCACTAGTTAAAATGGCTAGGTGATATTATATTATTATATACGATATAAAATTTATAAAAGATATTGTTTTATATTTGCGTGAAAAATTAAAATGTGTAGAATGGAAACCGTGGAGTCACTGTATGTATTTTTTTCTCAACTATAATTGAAGAAATTTGTTTTTTGTGTATTAAAAAATGTAATGTTTATGTACTTGATTCGAGTACCGGGAAATAATTTAACTTTTAATTTCATTAAAACAAACGTAACTTAATATCAGTTCAATGTCAATGTGGTTCTAAAATTCTTTTATCATTAGCGAAACGTTTCATATAACTTACGCTTGTCTGCTGACCATAAAACGTATCATAACTTTTTTAATAAAACCTTGAAGTTTACGTGCTCAATAATTTTTTTACTAGACGTTTTATATTTTGGTGGTGTTTTGTCTAAGTATTTATCCAGAATTGTTACAGGAAATATAAATAAATAGTGCAAATAAATTGGAAGCAATGAAATGTGCATCTAAAATTAATTAAATCAAGAATGTAGTGCATAGTAAGATTCAGGGGATCTTACTTCAATCCTACTCGATCTCAAAACTTATTCTAACGGTGTGTCTTTTCAGACAATTTACTAGCTTCCAAAATGTATTCGATAGTGTTCTTTAACGGGTACAAGTTTTTGCTATTTCTACCGATATGAGCTTTATTTCCAAATCAAGTCTTTCTAGAGCCAATTTGTATTCCAAAAAGAGCACTACTTGATGCTCAGACTTTTGTTCATATTATTTACAAACTATTTTGACTACAAAAATCATTCCCAAAGATTATATTCTAACTTTTACGCTTGGTTTGAGACTATCCGTAATCAAAGATAAACTTCTCCAAATGATAAGTGTATATTTCCTTTAAAGATTGAAGTTGATTTCAATTGTTTAAAAGCTACTTGATAAAATATATAAACTCTTAAACATTGTCAAGAAAATAGATTCAAGTTTGTTAAATTCTACATGGACGCAAATTCAAATTAAAAACGGACAATTTTCCGCAAAATATGAAAAAATTACACCATTTTAGATTACCTTAGCGTCTGATATTCAGGGTATCTGCATGCACCGGCAATAATTTTGGCGAGGCACAAGGCGAAATGAAACTATGAATTATTTAGTTCGCTAGAGGATGTGGTGTTTCATTCGGAAATAAAATCTACTCTAAATTTAAGAGCTATCTTATTACTTACCTTCTTTTTTCTTTTTTGGGGAATAAGAGAAGATTAAATAACTAAAAGGATATACGAAGCAGAATCCTTTTTACACTTGTATATCATCTGATGGTGTTAGATGGAGTAAATATATTTTTCTTATTTAAGGTCTGTACAGGTTCTAAATTTTGAACGTGAAAATTTTTTTTCAAAAAGTAGTTATACTACTGATTGATGTAAGTCACTTTCTAGTTAGTTAATGACAATGGCCTGTATTAAGTTTTGGTAGGAAATAAATTCAATTCACATACTTGCTTCTAGTATGTCACAAATCCATAAAAAATGGATATTTAAGAAACTTCTTTTTCATTAGTTTTTAGACAATATTCTTGAACAAAGAATACCAAATTTTAGAAGAGGGTGGGTTAAAATCCAGTGTCGAAAAATGAAAACTAACGATTTTGCTAAACTTTATAATTAGCATCAATTGTAAGTGCTTGATTTTTTTTGTGTAAGTAGTATGCGAATTCTCTCAACTACTTGATAGTTATAAACTGTAGTGTTCTTTTCTCGGTTTGTTGAAAATATCAATTTTATACTGAAGAAGGATTTCTTACAATAAAATGAACAAAATACATGTACACTACCGTCTATATATATATATGGAGACGACAATAAAATTAACGTTTCCTTTGATTTGAATTGAATTGAAATATAAATAATATAAATTGTAGCAATATTTTTTTACAAAATCTTAATATCAAGTAATTTCTCGTTAATATGCCCACGCATAGACTGAATTACGGCGACTCGTATTCTTGGTGTTCTTATAATCAGAGATTCCAGATAATCGCCTATAATTTCAGTCCCTGCTACCTGGAGCTTCCACCAAAGACTTCATGCGCTGCAAACTCCTCTTCTTCGAATTCTTCGGTCCAATGCATCCCACACTAGTTCTACTAACGACAGATCTAAAGATTGGAGTGGTCAAGTCATCCATATTAACTTGCATTCTTCCTCGAGTGACATCAAATAAGTTCTACATAAACGAGACGAATGTTTGGAATCTTCATCTTCTCGGAGGGGTATTTTCTTCCATAAATTTCTCCACCCGCAGTAATTCCTTGGAAGCGTATTTACTGGCAAAGTCCTCAGAGAGGTGCAAAAGAAAAGACGACCTCCATGTAGCCGTGATTGACTTTTTTTGTACTGATATATGTACAGTGAAATCTCCCTTGAACGGACACCAAAGGAATCAACTGAAGATGTCCGTTCAGGAGGGGTGTCCGCATAAAAGAAATATGTAGTAGATACAACAAAAATCGTGATTTAACGAAAAATAAATATATTAAAGAAACTGGGACATTTAAATCGTATATGTATATAAATGTTTTTAAAATAAATAAGAAACTTTAAACTTACGAGAAAAAATTTATTTCCTTTAGATATATACATACAAAGTATAATATATGTACATAGATACATAGATGTAGTATGTAGTGAATAGTCACTTTAAGGACGCAAAAATTCATATATTGTTGTTTGTCTTATCTTTTTCTTTAAAATGGCGTCTTGAAATCGTATTTCTAATTTAGAAAGAAGCTCCAAAAACTCTGTATCTCGGTGATTTTCGACAAAACTTTTGAGCTGCTTGGTCAGGGTAGCTTTACCATAATTTGGGATAGCTTCTGTTGGCACTGGAACCTCATCGACATCAGAAACTTCCGAAAGTTCTTGTATTTCAACTGGATTTGCAATATCTTGTTCTGAATCTGAATCTTCAACATACAAATCTTCATCTACGTTCAAAAAATCATTAAGGTTTTCATTATCCGTCAATTTCAATAAATTCTTATTTTTGAGGATATCTGAAAGTACACTAAGAGGCAAATCATCTTCTGGTCTAAAAAAAATAAGTTTTTTGCGTTTTTGTCAGGACAAACCTATTGGTAATCTCACTTTTTTATCTATTTTAGAATTTAATATGAAAAGAAAATCAACGCATTAATACATGAAAACCTTATCTAAAAAAATCATATGCATACCTGTTAAAGGAATCTCCGAGCTGCTGTAAACCAGTCATAACACAATTTGTCAATTTTAGTACCATCACCCGTCAAAAAGCTTCTTTCTTCATTCAAATTGCTGTTCGACATCCATTTGTTTAGAAGGATTTCTTTATGTTTAATTATATCTGCAGCTTGCGTTTTACCAATATTAAAACGCTTGGACAAGTTCCTTACACTTAATATCTCTTTATTGTAAACTTCAAGAATCTCAACTTTTTGTTTAAGTGTGAGAATTTTTCTATTTGGAGCAATTTCTATAATTAATGTGTCTTTTCCGCATAGACATCAGACTAATATTGAAAGGAGATTCAATCGAAAGCGTACACCCAAAGAATAAGAACGGTAGGCCAGGCAGAAATGCACGACATAGGCTGCGTTTGTACCGAAAGATTAAAGTCGGTAAATCTCCTCGAGGAAGACCCAGCGAAATTGGCGCCCGGCGCGATTGAGAAATGCAATAGCAATACTCTCGATATAAAAATAAGATAAGGCGTTTCTTTTTATTTTATTTTTTGTCCGGTTAAGAGAACATTTTCTCGTGTCAGCGTCCGTTCAAGAGAATGTCCGTCCAAGAAAGAGTTAATACAATAGAAATTATATGAGAGCAGGTCGGGGCCATGAGAAACTGTCCGTTTACGGGAGGTGTCCGTGTAAGGGGGGTGTCCGCGAAGGGGAATTTCACTGTATTTCGTTTGTCCCATTTCAATACTTTCTTGCTACAATTTTTTCATAGATTTTAATAAACTAATTCTACGATTAGAGTTTACCAATAACATTACGAGCAAACATGGAAAACCAAGTATATTGCAGCCGTCTCGTAATTAGCAGCAACAATACGCACTAGATACTAGAGCTCATGCGATATTGTTTGCATTTGCTCAGGTATTAGTTTGTGTTCGAGGTCAACCGATCTTATGGACAAAGTTCATGTATTAAAACGACTTGCCTTTTAGTTTTACATCTAATGTATTCAACCGATTTGATATTTACCTTAAGTACTGTCGTAATGAAGCTATTTATTTTTCCCAAACCAAAATCGTGCCTTGCTTTTGTTTCTAGACCGTTTCTTTTCCTTTTCCCTGACAAGAGTAATTTTTTTTTGGTTGGTTCTTGTGCGGTACATTTACTTGAGATATAAAAATTACTGGGAAATCTAGCTGCAAAGTGGAGGCGTTGATAAATTGACTGTAAAGACAAGTCGCTCCGGACGACGCAAACAAACATTTATTTCGTCGAATGCAGCACTGACATTAACTGCTACGTGACAAGCTGTTAAATGTGTTGACGCTAACGTTCAATTATCCACGTATACCTATTTAAAAGCATTAATTGCCGCTAGAGCACTTAGCTACAATGAATTATGCATTCAATACGTTGAGTATACATGCACAGTTGTTCAGGTAAATTTTGTTATTTGGTAAGAATGCATATAGATTTATATACACATACACTACTGTTCATATGTTATAAGATCAACTTGGGAAATCTGTGTAAGATTATTAAAAACCAACAAGACTTATCAGTGAGAAAAAACATCTATACTTGATAGAAACTATAATATTAACTCGGAGGAAATTAATTATAAAAAATACCTAAACAAATCACCATAATTTTAACGTTTTTCTTACTTGCAATAAGAACAAATAAACACATATGTTATACCATATGATCGATTAAATTTACCTTCTAGCAGGGCAAGAAATTTTTCTTCTTTAAACTTAAGTTGGCAGAATAACTTTAAAAACATGTAAATTGACTTATTCTGTGGCGTTAGTGACAGCGCTTAAGTGTAGGTGGTTCAGTTTATGTTACGCAATTGATATGCGATTGTCAAATTAGGTTTTGACGTTTTGACAAATAACTGCACACAAACCTTCCAGTTGGAAAAATAAAAAAATTAATAGTGATGAGGAATGGTTACCAAAAACATATTTTGAAGAAATAATTTCATGGATTCCTAGAAGGTAAATTTATACGATCATATAGTATTTATCTAAAGTACATGTGGGTAACAACCGGCCTGCGGGCAGGATCCCTCTCGCTGTAAGATTTGATTCGGCCTGTTAAGGACTTAACATTGTTTTTTGTATTTTATAATTTTTTTTTACTATTATGTATTTTAGAATATTATTTCATTTTCATTCTTATATTTATTTATTTTGCTCTCTTATATCCAATTTTATTTTAATATGTATGTACATTACGCATTGTATATGTATGCAAGTCAGCCATTCGCATTACGCTAGCTAAAACTGCCTAAATAGAAATCATTCACTGCAACGTCGTCGGATATGTAATGGGAGTTTTCTTGAAATTTAAGGTACACAAGCATAGGCAGTCGTCTCCCGCGCGACAGTCGAGGTATTAGCGATCGTGCACTCTCGGTCACCTTTCGTGCCTCGTCGTAACGTGTACAGTAACGTCGTCGTAAGATTATTAGAGATTTCTAAGTTTTTTCTAGTTTTGGCGGGAATCGTCGAGGACGTTGTCTATACATTTATTTCTGGCGGGAGTCATTTGGTAACGTCGTCGGACCACATGTATAGATTTTTTTAATAAGTATAAATTCTCGATTTTCTATCATCGTACGTCGAGGCTACTGTGTCCATTGTGGTCTATACATATTTTTAGTCTTCAGTTAAGTTTGTGTCGGAAATTATTTTGGTGAGATTGTCGGCGCGCATGTATAGACCTCCTCTATAAGTACGATCACTCCGCTTCTTGCTGACGGTCGTTGCGGCCGCAGCGCCCGTTGTCTTTTGTACGTTTGTTCGGTCCTTGTCGTATCGGGACTTAGACATTTTTCATTTAGTTGCTCGTCGTAGCGGAGGAGTGTCACGGACCGACCAGTTTTCTTATGTAATGTCGGCATCATCGCTCCGTTTTACTTGTCGGTGCGCAGTTCGCACATTTGCTGGTTACTGGATTTTTCCTTCTTTGGGGCGCAGTAGTATAGAGCTAAAGATTGCACATAGCGTAATATTTCAAACGAGAACGCCTGGGTAGCTGTGACATTACTTTTGTATTGAGATCGGCTATTATCGCTACTGTCGCCCTCGACCAGGCGTTCAAGCTCTAAGAGATAGGGTGGGTTCCCCTATAAATGTGAATATAACAAACGTATTTGGTCAAGTACAAATACATGCCAATAATACAGGGCCAAGTCTCTTAGGCAAATTTAAAACAAGGAAAGTATATTAGGCTCCCGGAAAGGGACATATAAATAAGCATAGCACCGAGGTGCGCTTATAAATTTAAGAAATAAATAGGGTTGGCTCCTCTATAAAAAGGTAGTGGTGCATGCAAACAGATAGAGGCATTAGTACATGCCTCTAACAAAGCTTCAGCGGAAGCATATAAGAGTTTAACCTTTTAAACAGAATTAAGACATAGCGTTGCAACGTACATGCTGAGGCATTACTTTATGTTGCTACCAATGAAAATACATATACAAATGCTAATGTACATTACATGTATAAGAGAGCTCGAATAACTGCAATTATTGCAAATCTATATATCTTACATACATCATACATGTACATAGGCAAGAGTGGAAACCGTGTAACCATTTCATTTTTAAATATATTTTTTTTGCGCATGCGCATTGAGTTTCACTGTACAACCTCTCCTCTAGTAAATAAGCGAACATACTCTACAAGTAAGTATTGGTCAAGTAATTTAGGAAATTACGAGCAGGCTACAGCGGCGTTGTTCTTCAAACCAGGAGAACGTAACATTGGTCCTTCGAGCCGGATATTAGCCTTGTCTCGATAGAAATTAAATTTCCCGTCTAATAAAATGGAGGAAGATCTATCTTCGTTGAAAGCGCACAGAAGGCAAATTAAGAGCTCGCTTACAAGAGCAGGCAAGTTTTTAGACAAACACGATGCTACTACACAACTTGACCAATTACAAGTTCGCTATGAAAAGTTTACTTACTTGTACGATGAATTCGACAGAATTCAAGGCAGAATAGAAATACTAGATGAAAATGAGATAGACGCAGACGAACGCGAAGAATTTGAAGAGAAATACTTCGACTTTGAAACTCGCTTTAGAAAAGCTCTAACTGTAAGCGGCAATTTGAATCAACAGAAAACTGAGGTTTCCACTCCCGATATAATAAAGTTGCCGAGAATAGACTTGCCAAAATTTTCGGGTAATTACGAAGATTGGCTACCGTTTTACGATATATTCAGCTCCCTTATACACAGCAACAGTAATGTACCAGCGGTACAGAAGCTGCACTATTTAAAAGCATGTTTAAAAGGAGAAGCAGCGAATATCCTGCATTCGCTAGAGACGTCTGCAGATAACTACGAAAACGCCTGGCAAATGTTACAAGACAGATATTGCAATAAACGAGTTATTATGCAGAAGCACATAACCGCTATCCTTGATCTCCCTTCTGCGACAAAAGAGAATGTGAGCATGCTACGTCGAATCTTGGATGGCATTTTAAAGCATACTAGGGCTTTAACTGCTTTGAAACGACCCACAGAACATTGGGATGATCTACTTATCGTTATCGTCGCCAAAAAACTAGATGCACAAACGCTAAAAGACTGGGAAACAAGGATACAGACAACAGAAATACCGACATTTAAGGAGATGGTCAGTTTTCTAACGCAGAAATGTCAAACACTAGAGGCTATCGCTAAATCAGCCGGCACGAATTCTCAGAAAGCAACCATCAATGTGGCAACGAAAAGGCCACCGTCGAATACACATAAAACATATGTCGCTACATGTTTATTTTGCAAAGGCAAACACATGATACACCAATGCGAGAAGTTCCTCGCACTAGTGCCAAAGAAACGTTTCGAAGAGGCCAAATCGAAAAAGCTATGTTTTAATTGCTTGAAAGCCAGGCACAAAGATAACAAGTGTCCGTCAAACTATAATTGTAGAATATGTCGCAGGAGGCATCATTCCGTCTTACACATTAGCGGAAGAAACGATGAAGCTCAACGCAGCCGACCTGGCTCTCCACAGCCGGAATGCTCCACTTCTGTTACAAGTCATAGTTGTAATACTAAGTGCCACGTATTGCTATCAACAGCCGTTGTGAATATTCTGGATCGCAGAGGACACTCTCGAAGATGTCGAGTATTATTGGATTGCGGATCCCAATCCAATCTAATAACTAAACGAATGGCTGATGGTCTTGGCTTTAGGCAAACACCCGCTAATGTAGCATTAGCAGGCATCACACCTACGAAAACACAGATTACACGAGCAGTAGACGTATCCATTAAATCAAGATGTACTGGATTCCAAACAAAGCTAAATTGCCTCGTATTAAATAAGATTACCGATCGTTTGCCTCTTGTTTCCGTATCACGAAGAAACGTTAAGATACCGAATAATATTAAACTTGCGGACCCGCAGTTTAATACTTCCGCCGATATAGACATGCTAATTGGCGTAGAATTATTTTACAAACTACTTTGTGTTGGCCAAATAAATCCTACTCCAAATGGGCCTTGTTTGCAGAAAACTTTATTGGGCTGGATTGTTTCTGGTAAAATACCGACGCCACGATCGTCAAATTTAACAACCTGCCATATTAGTACAATGTCGGAGCTGAATCGCAATATCAGTAAGTTTTGGGAAATAGAAACGATACCAGAGCGACATATATTCTCCGCGGAAGAGAACCGCTGCGAACAACACTTTCATGCCACAGCGCAAAGAGATACTAGTGGACGGTTTGTGGTATCATTACCTTTCAAAGAGAATGTAAATTCTCTCGGTGCTTCTTACGACCAAGCTTTGAAGCGATTTTATTCTCTAGAGAAAAGGTTAAACAAAAATCCTCCGCTTAAACAAGAATATGGAGAATTTATAAAAGAATATTTGGAGCTGGGACATATGCGGAAGGCAAAACCATACAATTATTCTACCGAACCACACTTTTACTTGCCCCATCATGCGGTAGTTAAAGAGAATAGTATAACTACAAGACTAAGGGTTGTTTTCGATGGGTCTGCGAAAACATCATCTGGCGTTTCTCTGAACGATACTCTAATGGTCGGGCCTAAATTACAGCAAGATTTATTCGATATAGTCTGCAGATTCAGACTATATGCATACGTTATAACGGCTGATGTAGCCAAAATGTACAGGCAGGTTAACATAAATGAGCAGTGCATGCCTTTTCAGCGCATACTATGGCGAATGTCTGATAAGAGTGACGTTGAAATCTTCGAGTTAACTACCGTAACATACGGCACAGCCTCTGCTTCCTATTTGGCTACGAAAGTATTACAGCAATTGGCAATGGCAAAACAAGATGCGCAACCATTTGGCGCTGAAATTATATTAAGAGATTTTTATGTCGACGATCTATTAACCGGAGCTCAAACAATTGATCAAGCCAACAAAATCATAGCCGAAGTTACAGAAATCCTGTCTCAAGGAAAATTGGAATTGCGAAAATGGGCCTCAAACAAGCCGGAATTACTACAAAATATACCGGAAACATGTTGTGGAAATACAATATTAGATCTCGACAAAAGCGATAACATTAGTACTCTTGGCCTTCAATGGAATGCTACCATGGACACGTTACAATATGCCTTGTCGGATGTTCCCGAATGTAAAAACATTACAAAGAGACAAATATTATCCCATATATCCAAAGTCTTCGACCCGTTAGGCCTGTTATCTCCATTCACTGTCAGAGCCAAGATCTTAATGCAGGATATATGGAAATTGGAGATAAACTGGGATGAATCTCTACCTCTCAGTATTGAGACTACATGGCTGTCGTACGTGGAAGAAATGAAAGATCTAAATAATATAACCATTCCTAGACACGTATTTCCAATGCAGCAACCAGAGTATTTTGAACTTCACGGTTTCAGCGATGCAAGTGAAAAGGCTTACGGCGCTTGTGTCTACGTAAGAGCACTAAACAAATTTGGCGATATCTCTTGCAATCTGTTATGTGCAAAATCCAGAATTGCTCCAATTAAGACAATGACTCTTCCCGCTTGGAATTATCCGGAGCATTGCTGTTGGCACGATTGATGCAACGATTAACACGATACTTATCTTTACAATTCCGCAAAACTTGCTATTGGACTGATTCGTCAATAGTATTGTCTTGGCTGAAATCGCCTAAAACTTTCAAGACCTTCGTGGCAAATAGAATAGCTGAAATACAGGAGCTCACAAACATTGCGGATTGGCATCATATCGGTACCAAAGAGAATCCTGCCGACTTACTATCAAGGGAACTACTTCCTCAACACTGATGCACACGAAGTTGTGGTGGCATGGCCCTAAGTTTTTGCAGTGTTCGACGAGCAACTGGCCTGACTCTGAATTTACGTTGACAGAAAACTTGCCAGAATGTAAGCTTGTTGTACTTACGAATTTAGTTCAAACCAACAGCCTAATGAGTATATTTGAAAGATATTCCGATTTAAACAAATTGATAAGAGTGGTAGCGTACTGTTTGAGGTTCACAAACAATATAAGAGCCCGTATTCGAAAAAATACTACTGATTGTGAGTTACAGTATTTAACATCCCAAGAATTAAATCAAGCAATGATGGTCCTTACAAGGAGAGTGCAGGTGCAAACATTCCGTAAAGAATACAAGCAACTTCAAAATAGCCAGAAAATAGATTCTAAAAGCAATCTGCTGTGTTTAAATCCTTTTATGGATAACCACGGAATAATGAGGGTTGGCGGTCGCCTCAAGCATTCCAATATTCCGTATGACCAAAAACATCAAATACTTCTTCCGGCTAAACATCACTTCACTAAGTTAATTATTCAGCACGAACATATCAAGCAATTGCACGCAGGTACTCAGTCTACGATAGCTGCTGTACGGATGAAATATTGGCCATTATCTTTGAAAAACTCTGTAAAATCAGTAATTAGATCTTGCGTAACGTGCATTAAAGCAAAACCTATATGCACAGACTATTTGATGGGCGATCTACCTCAGCATAGATTAACACCAGGCAAGGCTTTCGAGAATATTGGAGTAGATTACTTTGGTCCTGTACATATTCGTGATAGCATGAAGCGGAAGCACAATCTTATAAAAGCCTACGGTGCAGTTTTTGTATGCTTTGCTACTAAAGCAGTACACGTAGAACTAGTGGGTAACTTATCCACAGAAGCTTTCCTAGCTGCCCTAAAACGTTTTGTGGCTAGAAGAGGAAGTATCTCAAATATTTACTCTGATAACGGCACTCAATTCATTGGGGCCAACACAGAACTAAAGAAATTGCTCAAGCAATTGCAAACACAAACTCAGACCGAACAAGTGAAGGCTTATATGGCCCACAATGGCATAAGATGGCACTTCATACCCCCTAGATCTCCCCATTTTGGGGGTCTCTGGGAAGCAGCCGTAAAATCTGTTAAGACACACCTGACTAAAATAATCGGAAACGCATCATTAAATTACGAAGAAATGAGTACCCTTCTTGTACAAATAGAAGGTATTTTAAACTCTCGACCTATTACGCCAATTTCTAATGATCCAAACGATTTATCATTCTTAACTCCCTCGCATTTCCTAACTGGAGGTCCTACTGCAACTATCCCTGAACCAAATCTGTCACATCTAAAGCCAAACACCCTATCCAGATGGCAATATGTCCAATCCCTACGTGAACATTTTTGGAAACGATGGCAGAACGAGTACCTAAGCCAACTTCAACGAAGGAATAAATGGCAAGCAAATCAGGGATTGGGTATCGCTCCCGGCACCTTAGTCCTTGTACGTGAGGACTCTAGCATCCCGTGCAGTTGGTTAATAGGACGAGTACTGGAAGTGTTTCCAGGCAAAGATGGTATTGTACGCGCTGCCAGCGTGCAAACTCCCCGTGGGATAATGCAGCGACCCGCTGCAAAGCTGTGTGTGCTGCCTCTCTCCAGCAGCGAAAGAAGACAGCCTTCTCCAAATCACCACACCGAAGAAGAGACTGAAATGTGTAGTGTTGTGCTAGTGCGCGATTGTAGTTCTCACCCAGTGCACCAACTTCCTCCAAAATAGACTAAAGACATTAAAAACACTTTTCGTAGTGCATGTTGAAGATGGTCCTTCAAGGGGGCCGGTATGTTAAGGACTTAACATTGTTTTTTGTATTTTATAAATTTTTTTTACTATTATGTATTTTAGAATATTATTTCATTTTCATTCTTATATTTATTTATTTTGCTCTCTTATATCCAATTTTATTTTAATATGTATGTACATTACGCATTGTATATGTATGCAAGTCAGCCATTCGCATTACGCTAGCTAAAACTGCCTAAATAGAAATCATTCACTGCAACGTCGTCGGATATGTAATGGGAGTTTACTTGAAATTTAAGGTACACAAGCATAGGCAGTCGTCTCCCGCGCGACAGTCGAGGTATTAGCGATCGTGCACTCTCGGTCACCTTTCGTGCCTCGTCGTAACGTGTACAGTAACGTCGTCGTAAGATTATTAGAGATTTCTAAGTTTTTCTAGTTTTGGCGGGAATCGTCGAGGACGTTGTCTATACATTTATTTCTGGCGGAGTCATTTGGTAACGTCGTCGGACCACATGTATAGATTTTTAATAAGTATAAATTCTCGATTTTCTATCATCGTACGTCGAGGCTACTGTGTCCATTGTGGTCTATACATATTTTTAGTCTTCAGTTAAGTTTGTGTCGGAAATTATTTTGGTGAGATTGTCGGCGCGCATGTATAGACCTCCTCTATAAGTACGATCACTCCGCTTCTTGCTGACGGTCGTTGCGGCCGCAGCGCCCGTTGTCTTTTGTACGTTTGTTCGGTCCTTGTCGTATCGGGACTTAGACATTTTTCATTTAGTTGCTCGTCGTAGCGGAGGAGTGTCACGGACCGACCAGTTTTCTTATGTAATGTCGGCATCATCGCTCCGTTTTACTTGTCGGTGCGCAGTTCGCACATTTGCTGGTTACTGGATTTTTCCCTTCTTTGGGGCGCAGTAGTATAGAGCTAAAGATTGCACATAGCGTAATATTTCAAACGAGAACGCCTGGGTAGCTGTGACATTACTTTTGTATTGAGATCGGCTATTATCGCTACTGTCGCCCTCGACCAGGCGTTCAAGCTCTAAGAGATAGGGTGGGTTCCCCTATAAATGTGAATATAACAAACGTATTTGGTCAAGTACAAATACATGCCAATAATACAGGGCCAAGTCTCTTAGGCAAATTTAAAACAAGGAAAGTATATTAGGCTCCCGGAAAGGGACATATAAATAAGCATAGCACCGAGGTGCGCTTATAAATTTAAGAAATAAATAGGGTTGGCTCCCCTATAAAAGGTAGTGGTGCATGCAAACAGATAGAGGCATTAGTACATGCCTCTAACAAAGCTTCAGCGGAAGCATATAAGAGTTTAACCTTTTAAACAGAATTAAGACATAGCGTTGCAACGTACATGCTGAGGCATTACTTTATGTTGCTACCAATGAAAATACATATACAAATGCTAATGTACATTACATGTATAAGAGAGCTCGAATAACTGCAATTATTGCAAATCTATATATCTTACATACATCATACATGTACATAGGCAAGAGTGGAAACCGTGTAACCATTTCATTTTTAAATATATTTTTTTTTGCGCATGCGCATTGAGTTTCACTGTACAACCTCTCCTTTAGTAAATAAGCGAACATACTCTACAAGTAAGTATTGGTCAAGTAATTTAGGAAATTACGAGCAGGCTACAGCGGCGTTGTTCTTCAAACCAGGAGAACGTAACACGGCCCGCGAGACATTTTGAAAAACCCAATTAAATTAAACGTAACATATTATTGTGAAGTCAGATGGCTAAGCAAAGGAAAAATGCTGAAACGGTTTTACGAGCTTAGAAATGAGATAGCGGATTTTATACTTCAAAAACAAGGACAGTTTGTAAATAATTTGTACAGCAAGTTTGAAAGCGTTTCAGAACAAAATCCGTTTGTGCGAGGCACAGATGCTGTCTGGTAACAATTGCCATTTCACCACGGTCTCTGCGTATGAAAGTACTGCTTATGCTCAATATGCTGAAGAACTCAAGTTTCTGTCTGTTCGAATAGATTTCGCTATTTTAAAAACATGGAATTTCAATTTATTTGCTACTCCAACAAAAAGTAATGAACAAAATGCTCCAATACACATGCAAATGGAGTTGATCGAGCTTCAAGATAACTCACTCCTAAGATCTAAATTTGAAGACGTGGTGTTGTGCGATTTCTGCAAAAAATACCTCGAAGAAGACCATTTTCCGAAAAATTCGCAAGAAGATTGATTTGTGCGTTTGGCAATACTTATAAATGCGAACAGTTCTTTTCAATGATAAAAGTCAATAAACCAAACATCGTACAAGGGTGACTGACAATAATTTGGAAAATTCTTTACGTCTTTGCATTAGTGGCATTAATCCAAACATCGATGGATTAGTTTCTCAAGTTCAAGCTTAAGTGTCTCACTGATTTCGTTGTCGCTATTTAACTTTCGTAGTTCGTAATAATTCCAAATTTCACGATTTAATTATAATGTTGTACCTATTTTGTTCATTTCATTTTCTTATTTTAATAAATTGCATTATAATAACATTGTCGTATTATTTCATGTTTGATAGCTATCGCTAAAAATTATGAACACTACTTTAAAATGCGCTACATTTAAGCGCGGCCCGCGAACGTATTTGCACACTAAGGTTTTGCCCACGATATGTCAAAGATTGCCCATACTTGATCTAAAATCTCCGTTTTAATTTTAATTCACTCAAACTGAAGGCGCTTCCATGAATGTTATGCTGAACTTAGACTTTTACTGTCTGATTTCATATTTCTGATGACTATTTCTACATTCTGTTGCAAAAAAAATTGTAGAGTTTGGAAGAGTGTTTGAGATCTTTGTTGTGCTGGAAAATAAACTGATCCCAAACCAATACAAAACAAATAATATCTTACAGGAAAGACCACACACTTTCTTAAAGATTATACATACTTAAAACCGAATTTCGCAATAATAACACATGGGCTGAAAAGTCCCGGGCCTAATACATAGATGACGCTAGTTTTATTGCAGTCACCTTTCTCTCAGTTAGTACTAACCTTCAAAAGACAGCTGTTAAAATTTCATGATATTCTATTCATTAGTTTGTGAGTTATTGTGCTAAGAGTCACGCTACTTTTGGTATTTGCGAAACAATGGATCAAAAATAATTTCGTGTTTTAATTTTACACTGCCTCTTGATGGGAAAAAATACCGTTCAAGCGAAGCGATGGCTTGAAAAGTGTTATGGGGACTCCGCTCCATCAAACAATAATAAAACGTTGGCTTGCTGACTTCAAACGTGGTCGTGGAGACACCGATGATGCAGAACGCAGTGGACGTCCAAATGAGGCGGTAACACCAAAAAACGTCAAAAAATCCACAAAATCGTTTTGAGTGATCGAAAAGTGAAGTTGCACAACAATCGGCTGGAAAGGTTATGGCCTCGGTATTTTAGGTATTGGCGTGGTGTAATATTCATCGACTATCTTGAGAAAGGAAATACCATCAACAGTGAATATTATATAGCGTTATTGGAGCATTTGAAGGCTGAAAGAAACGACCGCATATTGCAAACAAAAAAATTTTGTTTCATCAAGACAACGCACCGTGTCACAGGTCAATCAAAACAATGGCAAAACTACATGAATTGAACTTCGAATTGCTCCCACATCCACTGTATTCGCCAGATTTGGCTCCCAGCGACTACTGGCTGTTCGCAGACCTCAAAAAAATGCTCGCCGGTAAGAAATTTCGCACGACTGAAGAGGTTATCGCTGAAACTGAGGCTTATTTTGAGGCAAAAGATGAATCGTTCTACAAAAGTGGTATTGAAATGTTAGAGCGGCGCTGGAATGATTGCGTTGCTCTGTGCTCATGTGTTACTTTATTACTTCCACCCTTATAATAACTACTTACTTCATTTTCAATTACGCAGTACCGAGCAAAAAGAAATGATCATACTACGGTTTTCTCGTCGCAACTTCTTTTTATAAAAAAAGTTTCGGAATTCGGACCTAGTCATAACTTTTTTTATAATTTTAACAAATTTATGAAAATCACTGCACGGTAACAATTCAAACACAACGCAAAAACAACAATGAATAATCGCAAAACATTCGACATTTGATAGCAAATCAGCACATGTTGAGCGACTTGTTGAGATGATCGATGATTGACTGCAGGATCTTACTCAAGGCCTTGAATGGAATTTTTTTCTCTTTTGTGCTTGAGACTTCTCCCCTATGGAATACTTAATTATTTTGGTAACTAGCTGCGTCCTCTGCTATCATAATACCTTACGTATGCACTTGAGTTGATAGCTACCTTTAACAAGATTTCAAAACCAACAATTTTTGCCTATTACCCAACGAAACGGATTCCTAATTCAATATTAGTGGATTGAGATATTTTCTTGCGAAAATTGAACCCTCCTAAAATAATCCTCTAATAGTTATTTTGAACGTATACAACATTCATACAAGAAATATTGAGTTTTTAAAGCAAAATAAAATTACATTGTAATCGACTCTTTGCCAATACATAGTTCTCATACGATGCAACCGCTCGACAAATCTGTTATAGGATTCCTGGAAGTATGCCACAATGAAGAAATTCAAATAATTATGCATAATATGCTACCTTCGCTACAGTTGGTTAGAAGTAGAGTTATTCAAAACTTCTTCTCTGAATTCGTTAAATCAATATGTCTCCGTTTCCCTGTTGTGCATGCACGTATTGTACATCGTATTATGCGTTACGATATATTTATACTTGATTATATATTGTATGTATGCCAGAAGTGTAGAAACTGATGTTTATCGAGCAAGTTAAGGGACAAATCACAAGTAATAAACATCAAAAGTAAATCTAACATATTTTTTTCTTTCATTTGTGTGAGTTGTATTACACCATATTTTACAACCATCGAACTTTAAATCACGACACTCGGTTATAAGCTTGTTTATTTCAGCAGTCAGTGGTCACTTCTTTCCCTTACGTATATTTGACATGCTTGATTGAATTATTATTATGCGTAGTACGACGCACGACTTCTATCGTTGTCAAACAGATTGCGTGACGGTCGAGTCACGCGGGGAGCGTGGTAGGTTTCCGGATCGACCTGGGTGGGGATCTGCCGCGCCGAAGATTTAGCTAACTTTGCATAATAGTATTCTTCAGAAAATATCAGCAGATAAACTGTAAAATATTCTTCCACATAATGAAGTGTAAATACATTATAACACGTAATACAATGTACCATACGCGTATGGTATACAGCAGGGAAACTGAGACAGATTGGTTCAAAGAACTCGGCCAATTTTCGTGTCGGTCGTGCGTGCGGGGGAATGCAGACCTGGCGCGCCGAAGATTTGGCCAACCCTAATTATAAGTTTTGTAACTTCAACAGTACGAGCTCTGTAATGTCATACAATAATTATTAATTCTTTAAGCAATGTACCATGTGAATATTTTCCAACTTTAATAAATACATATTTTACGGTTGAAGATTGAAACGGTATTTCATATTTGGTCACTTGTCCAAGAAAAAGACACAGTTTTGGAAATAATTTCCAAACATTCTGATACAGAATTATTACCAGTAGCCCTTGAATTCCAAGCTAAATTATATTCATTCTAATAAATGCTACAAAATGTAAGTGCAGTATGATAGAAGAGATCTTAGAGGAAAATTCCGGAAATTAATTAAGCATTGCCTACCATTATTGCAATTTTGTGTGGAAATGCTTTTTTTGTGAATGTTGAAAGGGGTTTTCTATAATATGAGTTTGTCCAGGGAATGGCTTATCAAATAACTACGCAAATATACATTTTTAATTTCTCGCAAACGTCATTTCTACGCAAATGCATCCAACTTGTACGTTACTGTATCGTGATATATGTTCTGCAATTTCCTGTGAAATGACCGTAAATAATAAATCAAGAAGAGAATGGTTAAGATTCGAAAAGCTTTTCGCTAAAGATGTAGGAAAGATTTTATTGCTTGGCCTGAAATGGTACTTTTATCAATGGTTTTACGATCCGACTTCATCTAAAATTTAATAGCGCGTAAAGTAAATCCTCCGCTAAATGCTCTGCATTAACATAAAAATCAAATATTTAATTTCCTTTTATTCAGTTACTTCTAAGCGGTACGATTCTTAAGTTGTGTTTGAAGCGCTGGATGAATTTAAACATGTGGGCGGCGTAGTGCATGTTACAGCTGAAATTGCGTGTTAAATTTTGTTTACGCAGATCTTAATATCTTGTACGAACTAATTATCCTTTGATCTTGTAATATAGAATTAATATTACTTTTTACTGGCATAACCACATTTCATTTGTCATTACAATATATTATACGCCTTCAAAAGATATTTGGGAATTTATGTATCATAAAACTGTTTATGAACATAGTAATATGTTTGAAAATTGTGAATAAGTTAGATCCGTTTCTTAGCTAAACAACAAGTTTTAAACATCCAGTTGCAGGAATTACAATAAAAGAGATAATATTACATAAACGAAGCTAAGTAGGAATACATACACTACCGTCCAAAAGTTTGGAAGCAGCAATGGATTTTACAAAAAAGTCACAGATACAGTAAAATTTTATTGTGATTATTAATGATAATTATACAACATAAGTGACCGTTGTTAAATAAAAGTAAATTAATTCAAACATAATAATATTTATGCATTATTTAGCTGGTAAGTTTATTTTCGTCGATATGACCTCATTTTGCTTTGATTGCCGCTGCACAAATTTTAGGCATTTTTCGAAGTAATTTTTCGAGACCGTTCGCGTCAATTTGCTGCCGTCCGTTCTGTAAATATTCCCATAGGTGTTGGGGTTTTGAGGTTGTCGCTATCTTGCCCTTCGATCAAGCCCTAAGGGGAATAAACCTGGAGATTGAGGAGGCCAAACCATTAATTTTAGTTCATTTCTCGCTGCTTTCTGCTTTAAAAGGTTTTTACAGATTCAATCCGTGTGTTTGGGGTTACACAGACGACTCACCAACAGAAATGTTTCCACACGCAATAGGATGAGTTTGCTAAATATCAAAGTACCTTACTCATTCCACTAATTTTGCCTTTCCAAATCAACACCTTCCGCTTCCTCCCCGTTGCTTTCAATGTGATACCTTTGCGTTCATTCACTGTTCTGATACGAAAAATTTTTAAGCTTTAAGCATGTTTTTGACGACTTTCATTACCACACCAAATTATAAATACATAATTTTAATACGGATTATAATAAATACTTACTTTATTCATTACTATTAATGAATGATAAACATTAGGACATATTAACTGATCTAATTTTACTAATTAAGGATGGTGTTTCTTAATAGAAGTGGTTTTGCTGCAAATAGCAGAAGGTGGAATCGTTTTATTACCTCGTGAGACTGGTACAGAAACCAATTTGGGTTTTAAAAACGAGAGGTAAAAATTGTAATAAAAAGACAAGTATACAATTGGGCCGTTCTAAAAATATGTTTGTTAAACACGCGATCTTTTGTAGATCAATATTCGATCCATAAATATTCAAACTTAACCTCAAATATGTATTGATTTGTTCTGAAATGTCATTCCACTGCTAGACACCAGCACCGCACACATAATAGAATAGTATATTAGTCTGAAAATTGGGAATGTGTGTAATGCTTTCTATTTCTGTTAGAATAGACGTGTTTTCAAAATTGTTACGCATGTTTTTCGAAATCCGTAACTTTCTCAATACTTATTCTCTTATTCCATGTTATTTCTATTACTAACCACTATGCTACAGTCTATTAGTTGATGTTTTTAACCCGATGTCTCCGATCTCACGAGATAATAAACGGACTCTATGACTTGTTCTACACCTTTGGAACATCCTGTTCAATTGAAATGCTTTAAAATCAATAAACGGTGTTAAAGATGAATAACTTGTCTTAATATCTTTTCCATATTGCTATAATCAGCTGTAACGTAAGAGCTTAAATACAATACGCTGTATATACCAAATTCACGTGTCCTAAAAGACCTTTCGATAAGCTACAGGGTTTCTATTCAAGAATTAAATCAAGAAAACTGTATTTTGGAAGGAGTGTTTCACCCTCTCAGAGTGAATTTCAGTACAAACAAAGGAAAAATATTATCAAGTCTTATACTCTTACTTACCTACCAAGTGTCATTAAGATCTGAATTTAAGGCCCGGGAACGTTTCCTTGTTAGTAAATTTCGTGGTAGTGCATTTCTTTTTGTTCAAAAACAATGTGCTTGTTCTATATTGTCCAGAAATGTGACTTAATAGTTTCGGTAAACAGCAGAACGAAGAGAACTCTCAGATTAGATCTTTGTGCCTATCCAGAAGTAACAATACGTTTGGATGAAATGAAATTTTTGTAGCATACTTGGAATTCCCGACTAAAGAGGTAACCTCACTAGACAAACCAACGCCTTCCACGTTCATATGATTTTAACTTCCGAACAAAAACGTAGTGATCAGTATGGTCAAAGGCTTTCTGAAGGTCCTAATAAATAACATTAACTTGATCTCCTTTATCTATTCCTTTAGAAACATACTGCTAAAACAGGCCACATTTCTTAATTGTCGAGTGTTGTAGATAAAGGTGCATGAAAATGATATGTCCAAAAGCTTTAGAGTAGTTGTAGAAGAGGATAATTTGGTGGTGGGAATGACGTAGACCTGTTCAGACAAAGTTCAAAATAATGTATAAGGGTTTTGCAAATACATGCATGCAATGTCTAGCACTAAACTCAGTAATAGCATCCGAACCTGATCGAAAGCAATTTTTAGAACACAACACAGATAATAAATATAGTAAGCGTAACAATAGGTGTTCCTCTGAACATACAAAAACTTACGACAAATAAAACAAAAATGTGGTTTCATGCATTCTGATCTAGGATTGCCAACATTCTTAACGCAAGTAAGGTAACACAAAAGTATACAATGAATTGGGCTTTATCGAAAATATTGCTTTTGTTTATTTTAACCCCGCTGGTTTGTTCATGAATCGTTCGAAAAGTCGTACTCCAGAATACAGCATTATTTTAATTAAACCGTCAGCTGCAATACTCTTAATTAGTATTCACAGTGCATTCTTTAATCAGTAGCTTCATTTAAATTCGTTAATTACTAGCACCCTAGAAAGTCTGTTCAACCAGATACCCCCTGTCCAATGACATTTCTACATTCAAAATAATTTGTCATTTAATTAAGATAATTAACGACATTGCGCAAGATAGCTTATCAAAATTAAACGAGATCGCTTAATAGGCTTCGGGAACAGTTCCGCGATAGCGCGAATTACGGGCATAGGGATTAGTCCGTCTGTCCGGATGCTCGTTGGTTCCAGCGATGTATGTAATTCGCCTTCGGGTAGAGAAAACGAAGATGTATATATAGAAGTCCTCCACTTTTACTACGTTATGGCGGGATTCGATTAATTAAACATTTGGTATTCGTTAGATGCCGACGTGTATACTTGCATACGCAAGATAGCCATGAATTTTGGCAAGTTCCAGGTGGCCTTTAAATGAAAACGTAATATTAATATTAGCTAATCTAATGAGACCGTTTTATATAATAGGAATTCTTGAAATCAATGTAATTTACTAGAAACGATTTAGTAATAATAATAACAATAAGCTTTATTATTAAGCATCATCATATAACCGGCAGAGTAGACTGCTCCTCCACTCAACCTACATAACAATAACCTGAAGTGATTATAGAAGATTACAGACGAAAGGAAATTACAAAATTCACATTTAACTAAACATAATATGCATTGCATTTATAGTATAATAGTAATAACATTTAGCAATTTGTCTAATAAAAGTTAAAGGTATAAGTATTTGTAAAAGATAAAGATACCTTCATCTCGATAAAAACTAAAAAAAAAGGTAAAAAAGGAGGAGCCAAGAAAGAGTAAATGCGAAGGCAGCCCGCTAATTACCTTCATTACAGATAAGTTAAATTAGTTTGGTACTAACTATATTAAAACTGAAATTGGTTGATTTATATCCATACTTTATTGTAGTATCACAACGATTGCAAGAACTGTGCCGTTGTACAATTCACAGCTATTGCAGTAAACTCCACCACGAGTCGATAACTCGGCTAACAATGGGAGTCCACGTACTCTCGAAACGCTACGTTCCGTATAAATTCTTAATTTGTGTGGGGTGGAGTTTAATATGTTAGAACTGCTGAAAGCAAGTTTGAACATCGACTTTGAATAAGTTCAAATATGGTTTACAATACAATGTAAAAAATGTACATGATTTTCGAACTGGAGCGCGAATTGACAGAATTTGGGTATACCAGCTGGGTGCATGTTTGGATGATTTTAGAGAGCACTATCCAGAGTTAGGCGTAATTCCTGAAAATCGTTATAATTGCTTTTCCATTGTGTTGGTGTATTTGAAACTGGTTCGGTGGTTTATTTATGGTTCTGTGGGCCATAAATAAGGTACTGATAGATCAACTGTTTGTTCGGAGGAAGGTTATAAATGTTGTTCGTCAACGGATGGGAAATGAATTCACAAAGCCTTTGAAAAGACTTTCTTTAGAGATTTGCAGAAAATTGTAAAACAAAACTTAGACATGCCGATAGATTATCCTAGACGTCACGTTTACTGCCAGTAGTTTGCAAATAATTTAATGCAAGATAATGACCTTTTAAATGTGACATTTTTCTGTGACCAAGCGTGGTTTCGGTGTACGTCAATTCCTAAAATATTCGGATGTGGAGTAGTCAAAATCCTTATATTTTTGTTAATCGTCTTTGTATACTGCGAAATTTGGTGTTTGACTAGCAGTTTCTTGGCACAGACTTATTGAATCTATTTTTGTAATTTTTACAATTAATGCTAAGGTATAGAAACATTTTGAATTAATGTATTGAGCAGCTAGACGAAGATTATGGTTACTTCTAGCTAGATGGTGCAACGGCATTTTGCTTTTCTTCCACCACGATCACCTTGTATAACAGTGATGGACTTTTTTGTGTCCTAAAGAATGGAAACTCCTGTTGCTAATTTGCAAGTTCCGCGGCAAAAAAATTATTGAGGAATATGCATTGATAACGCCCGCAATGCTGCAAAATACCAACATGAGAAGCGTATAAACTTGGGGATTGAAAATAATGGAGAACAATTTCGACACTAACTTTAATTTCGCCTTTTTTTATTAGAGAAATCTTGTATACTATCTGTGCTTGTTGTTTTATTGCATCTTTAAATCGAATGACATATTTGTTGATGCCATGATGACACTGTATTCTTGGAAAAGAGTAATAAAATGTATTTGTACCTAAATGTTTGGACTCTACGGATTATGTGCAACAATTTTATATTTTCATATATTGATTTATAATAGGGATTAACGATTGCCTATGAGTTGTACTATTTCAAAGTAATTACACCTTGTTTTCAAACTTATGGACGGTAGTGTATATCACAAAAGCAACTAATTAAACTGTTTATATTAAAATATTTGTTTTCCATGCCACAAACTTTTTATTTGCTCGTCAAGGTTATAAGCAATTTGTTGGAATATTTATTAAGAGTATATTGTTTTCTTGTCTCGTATGATAATCATAAAATCTGTCATGTGATTTTTATCAGCACTTGAACATGTTTGTTCTGATATCTATCCTGTAATCTCAATTACTTATATTACGATAGCATAGTAATCTTTGTTGATATTATTGTCATAACTGCTACTAAATTTTTTTAACCTTTGGCGTTGATAAATAGACATTTAGCTACGTAAAATTACTCCTACTACTTTTTAAAAGATTTTAAAAGTTTTTATTTTCAAAATTGGTTTTGAAACAGTAATTTATTTGCATAAAGAGATACCAATTTTTTAAATTGATTTTTAGTTGGTATCCTATTTAGGAATAACTTATACATTTCGGTGGAACATTACTCAATTCTTCCTACAGAACACTAAACATTTATTCATGTTTTTTGGTGATCTTTTAATTTCGCTCTATCCAAGAGTAGCTCACAAGCAGTCAAAAGCTCTTCATGTTTTCTAATAACGGAGAAACATGATTTGTAAATTTTAATAATAATAATAACAATGATCCATGCCTCCGCATGCCCCAACAATTCGCCAATTACAGGGGGCATCTATGAATTACATTTGCGCCTGTTGTGCGTCTTAAGACATTCGCTTTTAGCATTCGCCATATAGTGAGGAAAACCACAGAAAAACTCAATCCTAAGAAACAACCTGGAGGTTCGAACCTGAGGCACCGAGACTAATAACCAAGCGCATAAGGCAGTGAGTCACCAGCCTCGGTTAAATTTTAAAATAATTCATATGTTGTTTTCTCGTGGGGCAAAAATGTATAAGAGAAATAAAAAAGCGGCATTTTTAGAAATCGAATTAAGTAACCACTTTTTATGATAAACTTCGCCATTTTTCAAGCTCCTTTCATAATAACTAGAAGGAGATCTTCATTCAGATGAATCACGAAGAAAATTAAAATGTCTAATTTGTTTCGGATTATTTACAATTAATATTTATCTAAAATAGGTATTTAGAGTATTTGACCAAAGACCTGGATCATCACAAGTAATGCATATTGACTTTACCTCGGTTGAATCCTCATCGGTTTAAGTATCATTACTTGTTAATTCTTTGCACTCTCTCCATTTGGGAGATGCACACAACACTAGAATAATGGTAGGCTTTCCTGATTTTTCAATGCCAGACTGTGTTTCCGAACTGCAAGACGTGCTGGAAGCTGATCTGGATGAAACAGGAAGAGACTGCTTCATTTTCATAGGGTTTTTGCCACATTCTTCTTTCTGTTTTCTCTTATTAACTAGATCTAGTAGATTTTCTTTATGTTTTATACTTCCGATACGAATCGGTCGTACGTGGGGGCGAGTTCGGACCTAGCGCGCCAAAGATTTGTCCAACCCTCCTTATAAGTGTTGAGGCACTCTCAATAATAGCATAAATCGAATAGAAACTAAGCGAAAAAGTAAAAACAATATCTTTTTTATTTACATCCACACATACTTGTATGGACATACAGCTGTGGCCATATGTATTCGCTACTCTCGTTTTGAACGTGTTACACGAATATTATTGCATTTCTAAGAAGCAGGGTCGATGACGAACTTAACTAGGTACCTGGTAATGAGGGTTTAATGGTTTATTGTAGGCCATTCTGAGTAAATTAGAAAATAGACGTAAAATTGTAATTTCTGAATATTTCTTCAGTCTTTCTTAAAAGTTGTAAGAGTAAGGTTGAGCTAGTTAAAGTGAAGATATTGTGTCTGTGATTTTGTCTGTGTAATACGATAGTATACAGTAAAAAGTAATGCCGAAAACACGCGAATTGACGGAGGTAGAGCGAGTATAAATTGTGGTGTTAGAAAAGCAAGGGTTGTCGGTGTCTGCTATTGCCCGACAAGTGAAATGTGCGCGATCGACAGTTAGAATGACGATAAAACGATACAAAGAGAGTGGATCTTTGACAAACAAACCGAAAACTGGTCGAAAAAGGAAGACAACTAGCAAAGATGAGCGTGTCTTAGAGCGGATGTCTTTGTGAGACCGGAAAAAAGGGTCTAAACAGCTTTCCAGTGAGCTTTTCCGGCTACATAATGTTGCTATTTCACCTCGCACGGTTAGAAGACGCCTTTGTGAATTAAATTTAGGTGGATACAAAGCTCGACATAAACCACGGTTGTCTCCGCAACAAAAGAAAAAGAGACTGCTGTGGGCTAAAAGTCACCGCGACTGGACCATTGACAGTTGGGCCAATGTTATGTGGACGGATGAGTCAAATATTGAGGTAAGTAATACATAATTATTGTATTTGCGGTATTCTGTATTCAATTCCTGGTATCTACAGTGTTTTTATTCTTTTTAATGGGTTCCAAAATATAACAGTATTCAACAGTTTTTGTTGGTAGCTTTGTGGTAAACCTGGGCCTCAATACGTGCGACACAGGCGAGGAGAGGCCTTCCATCCAGACTGTCAAGTTTGGGGGTGGTAGCATAATGGTTTGGGGTTCCATCATTGCAACAGGCGTCAGAGAACTGTTCGTCTGCGAGGGCCGAATGAACAGTCGGACGTACATCGGCATGTTGGAAGAAGTTCTGGAACCGTGTGCGTTAAAATTATTCAATAATGATGAGCCAGAGTATTACTTCCAACAAGATAATGCACCGTGCCATAAATCTCGCGAAGTAATGCGCTGGTTCGAGGAAAATAACGTGCGGGTCCTGGAATGGCCGGCACAATCCCCGGACTTATCGCCAATTGAGCATTTATGGTACATTTTAAGGCGAAATGTAGCTAAATACTCATCTACCACAAAGCAATGCTTAAAAACAAAAACATTCGAATGGTGGAATAAAATCACCCCCGAACAGTGCTACAATCTAGTGAGCAGTATGCCCCGACGAATTCGTGCGGTGATAAAAGCCCAGGAAGGAGCTACCAAATATTAAGCAATATCTGTATATATATGTATACACTCACAATGAAACATTTTCATCGATCAATTTTCTTTTATTTCTTATATATTCGTCGGAATAAAAAACAAAAAAGGATGGCGAATACATATGGCCACAGCTGTATACTAAATAAGTGGCGTAGTTAAAGCGGTTAATTTAAATTTTAATTTCATCTGTTTGACCTTCTCTTGATTGAATAGTCGTAGTACGCAATCGAGGTATTCCTGCAATAAGTTTTGCTAGAGATTATGGCGTTATCGAGGTCCAAGTTGTCGCAAGTTTGTCTCACCTATCGGCAGCTGATGCTGGTGCGATTGCCATACTACCTGGCGTAGTTCTTCCCACAGTAACTTAATTATGTCCAAGTCAAAACTCTGGGAAGACCATTCCATAATTATAATAATTCCTTCCAAAATGTATGGGACTCTTAGTATTCCGCGAAACAGAACCAAGTAATCACTAAACCACCTCCATGCTTCACGGTAGCGGCAATACACTCTTTTCTGGCACGTTCTTCTCATGAATATTCGCCTTTAGCCACCGAACACTTCAAATTTTAACCCATCCGTTCATAAATGTTCGTTTATCGTCCGACGTTGGTTATCATGAGCCCATTTAAATCGCTTTTGCTTATTTTGTTTGCGTAGTAGCTGTTTTTCATAGCAATACATGGATGCTGTCCAGCGATCCATTCTGCAATAAATTGCAATGCCCATGTTCTGATCACCAGTAAATGCAAAATACACCCAACTGCGTTGACGGTTCACAATGTAGTTTCGTAGCATTAATCGAATGTGCTTCAACAGTGGACTAACTGTGAAATATACGTAGAAACCTGGTAAATTTTACTTCAACACTCGAATACATCTACACAAGCATCGTGCGATTTTCAATCGCATTTAGTTCTTGTTTGAACAAAACTAATATCACTCTACAACTGACCGCAGTTTACTCATTTTACTATAATCTTTCTACAAGACAATTTAAACGTCAACTACCTACAACTTATCCGATTGATAAATTTTCCCGGAGATCCCTACAGATTATTATTGTAACTGCACTGCAATAAATAGTTTGTCACGACTCAGCCAACCGTAAGTAGAAGGTAGCAAAACTAATCAAATATATTGGGTGCTATAACATTTTTGTAAGTTAACAGAGTCCAGAGATACGCATGTTATTCTGCGGAACGATTGTATGTCAATATGCTAGCTCTGTCTAACGGTATTCTCTAACCTTTAAGTAGTACTACAAAATCCTATCCTATCTTTTCGATTTGACTCGATTCAATGAAGCCCTCATTCCGTATTACCGCGATGTGAGGAGGTATATCGCTAGACATGGGTTATTCGTTTCAAGTGAAACGGCTGTTGGATTCATTTTCCAGCCGCTCGGAATGCAGTCAACAGCTCGCAGTTTTTCACCTGGTATAATTGAACTGCGTGTTAGATATGTATTTCATTTTAGTTTAATATTTTTAGTAAATGTAATACTGTATCAATAATATGTGAGAAGAGGAGTGTCTAAACACTTATGAGGGGTAGTGTGTATATGTTTTCGTTTAAAATGTGTTTAAGATTTTATAGCAAAGAAAGGAAATGACAAAGAAATTTCCTATGATTCAAAAGGTTCTCTAGCGTTTTGGCTCCGTTTCAGAACTGGTTGTCTAAATCCAAGGGATTACTGGCTTTAAACCGTTCCGCTTGCCTTTATCCCACAACTAAACTTCTTTTTGTTTCTATAAATCTTGTGGGGATTATCCACGTTTTATCCCGTACATTTCACGTTTATGATTTATTTTTATTTAATTAATGATATTTAAAGTCCGTAAAATCAAGGAAAGCATACGTATGTTTAATAAAATTGTTCTTTTATATGAATCTATTTCACGCCAACTATCCGTAAAAGAACAACACGCATAATACGTCTGTGTATTATTGTCACGGATAACGGTTTTTCGTGTATAAATTATTAGGGGGAAACGGTGTTCGTGTATCAGCTAAATAAATTCAACTCGCCAAGCTATTCATGTCATCTGCACGCGCAAACTGGTGCTTAGTTCCATTTTTATACGCCGATGTCCCGGGTAGTTTGCAAACAAAGAACGATTCATCACAATCAACAATCAACTCGCGTGATGTGGACAATAGCGACGGTGGTTTTGCCTTTTTCTAACGAATTTGAATTGCTAACTATATAATTTAATTCTAGATATGCATAAGAACTTTATACAATTTGATAATTTTTATGATACTGTCTTTTGCACTGCAGCGTCTGCTTTATGCTTGCTTGCTGCGATTCGTTTAGAATACAAGCGGATCTTAAAATTGCCACGTTACGACTTGTATATGTTTTGCCAAATACATAATTTGTTCTTAGTTCACGTGATGTTTGTTTAAATATGTAAACAGCAAATTGGATAACCAGTCATCTTGATGTTTTTAGGTGTTTTAGTGCTTGGAATCTTCTCCTTCTTCCTTTCTACACGTGCTAGGTAGGCTACTCCCTGTTTTCTTCCTATGCCTCTTCGGGTGTAGATGTCCAGAATTCTTTCCAGCTCTTTGATGGCCTCCCTTAATTTCTTTTTCCAACAGGGTTATTTATTGTGGCACTTTTTACCAGTCTATCATCGCTCATTCTACTTACGTGCTTTTCCAGCATTTTCTTCGTTTTCTCATTCATTTCCCACGTCTTGTATTTCGATTTGTTATCATAGGTCTTCACTTCTAATTCTGCCAAATGGTGTTTTTCCGCGTATGCTTCTTATTATTTTCATTTCGACTATTCGCATCATTTGCTGTGTCTTGGAGGTGTTTGATCTTGTTTCAGCAGCGTATGCCATTACGGGTTTTACTGCTTATTTGTAAAATTAAAATTGTGAGGTCTTTTCATTGTTTGTTTCCGGACCTCACTATCTAGATTTCCGGAGCTTGCTATATCAGCTGCCAAGTATTTAAACCGATTCACATGTTCGATCATCCTTTCGTCAACCTCCAGTTTGCATCTTACAGATTCTTTGGATGTGCTTGGAATGATTCGTACAATTTTTTTCTGGTACTGGGCATGATAGTCGAAAAAGAAGTCATCGACTTCTGAATCCGAGAAAAAAGAAAAGGGGAAGCGATTGTTGCGAATTTATGTGACTACTATCTGAATAGTTTGAAGTAAGGTGACATTACGGGTGACCTTGAATACAATGAAAATAAATCCATTACGAAATTAAGTTAATTTATTTAGGATCTGAATTGCTCAGATTGTTTCATCATTGCATATTAGTTATTTTAGTATTGCTGTAGACATTGTGTCATTAGAGAAGTTAACGTCATAAATCAGCACTGTTGAGATTAAAGTCCAAGGTTTCTTTATAATTTTAGCGTATGTAGTCTATTGGTATATGTAAGACTCTTCTTTTCTAGTCAAATATTCTTATTCTCTGCAAATCATTCTTAACTACTTCACTCCACTTCCCTTTTAACTGATTCTTTAGTTTTATTGCATCTTCGTTTTTAGAACATGCCTTAGCTATTTTCTTCGTTGGGTTCTAATTTTTTGGCTAATTACGAATCTGTTGTATTTTTCCTTTGTATCTTTATTTGTTGTTCCTCTCCATATTCTCTTCTCATCCTCTACTTTCCCAAGGATTTTCTTTAATAACCTGCCATATCCTTACCTATCCTACCATAGGTACCAAAAATTTATTGCTTGAATGAGAACATAAATGTGTAATTTTAAAATAACAAAATGTATAGATTAGAGCTAAGGACTATAAATAAAACCAAAGGATAACTGAAGATAGTTTAAAAGGTTAAAGAGACATGTATGGCACAATGTTTCAAAATATGGTACAAACTCACGCATTCAATAATTTTCAGTGTCCTTATATGTTGTTGTGCACTTAGACTTTTTATTTTAAATTCACAGAAGTAGGATGTCTCAAATTGATGTAAAACATCTAAGTCTCTATTTGTAATGGAACGGTAATTCCTAAGTCTCGAGATATCCAAAACGAAATCGCAACCGCTTCAGTGAATCTCGCTTTTAAAGATGTATTGGATTAAATATCGATGAATTCCTCTTCTTCCTTAATTGTTGTAATCAGATAGTAGTTTGGAGCTGTACAAAAGAAGACGTTCCCCTATAGATGATGAGCTGTTGAGTTGTTGAATAATCCGTCTTTAAGATTTCCCAAGTGGTCTTTACTTTTCTTAGATGGTTTTCTCGCTCTTCAAATTAGCCAGAATCCTCAATCTTTAAAATTGATAAAATCTCCAGCTTCTATTGCGAACGTCCAAAGCTCCAGTTTTCTTGAAAAACCATTGATTTTATCAGTAAGCGGAATGACATTTTGGTTGCGGCCTTGTGTGTTAGAACTTAAAACATTAAGCTTTTGATATGCCAGAAAATTCACAATTTTTTCTTTTGAAAAATAAGTTACGAAGTCCCAGAAATCTCCGTTTAGGATTTTACCTCTTGATAGCCAACGAGTGTCAGAGTGCAACACTAAGCTGTAGTGATCCGAGCTGATTTCCTGGCGGGGTTTCTCCATTATATGTGACATGTTTTTGTATAATCAATCATAGAGATAATATTTCTGAGTACTTCACCTAATGGGATGCGATCAACAGTACTTCTCACCATAAGTGCCTCCTTGTGAATCGAAGTAATTGACGGATTTTGATTGTTTGCCACATTGATAAAGCCGCTGATGAGACCTACTACAGCTGCTGCTCCATCTGTATATATTGAGGAACAATATTCTCATCTCTATTTTTCTTGGAAATGTGTATTAACTAATGTTATTTGCAAAACGGAAACTGCTCGGATAGCTTCAGTTTCATCCACAAAACAATATATCGCTAATTTTTCGGCTCACTATATCCTTTGATAACGATATCTTCTCAATTTACTCTACGGTTTCGACACTAAAAATAACTTTACAAATTTCCTTGCATACAGGTAAAATAAGTTTTCCCCAATGTTGTACGGCTTTAGATTAATCGAGATTAACTCTGTCACTATGTAGAGAGCAATAAGGTCTCTGTCGAGTATTCTTGGTTCCTTCTCTGGATGAAAGGCGCTCAAATATTCCATTCATTTCTGTGCAATACTTTGGTGATTTTGTTCCAAACTCCTTTTAAGTTTACTTGGTACTATTGACTGATTTGGCAAAGTTGAAACACATACCGTTCGGTTGCGGATAATTTTTTCTCCAATCTAAATAGAACGAATGTTTAAATATTCGTGATTGTATATATATACATATATATATATATATATATATATATGTATTATATATATATATATATATATAAATGTATATATATATATATATGTATTATATATATACAGCTGTGGCCATATGTATTCGCCAGTCTTTTTTTGTTTTGTATTCCGACGAATATATAAGAAATAAAAGAAAATTGATCGATGAAAATGTTTCATTGTGAGTGTATACAGATATATACTGATATTGCTTAATATTTGGTAGCTCCTCCCTGGGCTTTTATCACCGCACGAATTTGTCGGGGCATACTGCTCACTAAGTTGTAGCACTGTTCGGAGGTGATTTTATTCCACTCTTCGAATGTTTTTGTTTTTAAGCATTGGTTTGTGGTAGATGAGTATTTAGCTACATTTCGCTTTAAAATGTACCATAAATGCTCAATTGGCGATAGGTCCGGGGATTGTGCCGGTCATTCCAGGACCGGCACGTTATTTTCCTCGAACCAGCGCATTACTTCGCGAGATTTATGGCACGGTGCATTATCTTGTTGGAAGTAATACTCTGGCTCATCATTATCGAATAATTTTAACGCACACGGTTCCAGAACTTCTTCCAACATGTCGATGTACGTCCGACTGTTCATTCGGCCCTCGCAGACGAACAGTTCTCCGACGCCTGTTGCACTCATGCAACCCCAAACCATTATGCTACCACCCCCAAACTTGACAGTCGGTATGATACAGTCTGGATGGAAGAACTCTCCTCGCCTGCGTCGCACGTATTGAGGCCCAGGTTTACCACAAAGCTACCAACAAAAACATGAATACTGTTACATTTTGGAACCCATTAAAAAGAATAAAAGCACTGTAGATACCAGGAATTGAATACAGAATACCGCAAATACAATAATTATGTGTTACTTACCTCAATATTTGACTCATCAGTCCACATAACATTGGCCCAATTGTCAATGGTCCAGTCGCGGTGACTTTTAGACCACAGCAGTCTCTTTTTCTTTTGTTGCGGAGGCAATCGTGGTTTATGTCGAGCTTTGTATCCATCTAAATTCAATTCACAAACGCGTCTTCTAACCGTGCTAGGAGAAATAGCAACATTATGTAGCCGGAAAAGCTCACTGGAAAGCTGTTTAGACCCTTTTTTCCGGTCTCGCAAAGACATCTGCTCTAAGACACGCTCATCTCTGCTAGTTGTCTTCCTTTTTCGACCAGTTTTCGGTTTGTTTGTCAAAGATCCACTCTCTTTGTATCGTTTTATCGTCATTCTAACTGTCGATCGCGCACATTTCACTTGTTGGGCAATAGTAGATACCGACAACCCTCGCTTTTCTAACACCACAATTTGTCCTCGCTCTATCTCCGTCAATTCGCGTGTTTTCGGCATTACTTTATACTGTATACTATCGTATTACACAGACAAAATCACAGGCACAATATCTTCACTCTAACTAGCTCAACCTTACTCTTACAACTTTTATGAAAGACTGAAGAAGTATTCAGAAATTACAATTTTACGTCTATTTTCTAATTTACTCAGAATGGCCTACAATAAACCATTAAATCCTCATTACCAGGTACCTAGTTAAGTCCGTCATCGACCCTGCTTCTTAGAAATACAATAATATTCGTGTAACACGTTCAAAACGAGAGTGGCGAATACATATGGCCACAGCTGTATATATATATATATATATACATATAATATATATACAAATACATTTCAACCAAAAGACTTTCCGTCAATAAACTTACTGTATTTGTATAAAATATTTGTTGGTTTGAACTGCAACTTCTTGAGTGAATGCAAAAAGTTAAAAAAATATTTTTATTGTGCTGGCATTTTCAATTTTCTTTGTATAGTAACACTTCAGACAATGGCGCCCTTTATTATTTGTTATTAAATCCAGTATCAAGTTTTGTTTAGAGGAATCTGTTGAAGATCACTTTCCACTGACCAATAATAGATTACTATAAAGGCAAATTTTAGAACGTGTATAGTACAAATTTATTAATGGTTTTATAGACCGCCTAAAAATGCGATAGCAAAATGGGTTGATCGAGATTTATAAGATTTCATTTGAAATTGCATGTATCTGAGCATTTACGAAATTTTCATTAGCAAAAAAAGCAAATGGGTAAATTACATAAAAATCAAATCAAACGGAAAGCCATTTGTTACCTTTTTCTATGTAAATACTAGGCATCGGCACTGACGGATGCATTCCAGGATCGGACTTAAACGTAATTAGTTATAACTTATTGCATATACACATATATAGAAGTAATTAACAAATGATTATTATTAATATTATTATAAAATGTTCAAGGATAGGGTTAGTTATAATATAATTGATTGAAGCCTACGGCAATCGATTCTATAGATTCGTTTTACCAAGAAAAATGAAACGCACGCTTATGTAAACCATATATGTAGATGCTATTAAATGATCCTAAGGCGAATAATGGCGATTTAATTTATTTTGAGTTAGCGTAAAGCTTTCTCGGTCTATAATTTCAGATTCAAAATTATCTGGGAGTGTCCTAGGAAGTCTGAAATATACGTAGCAACCTACTTAAAAAGTGAAGGAGATAATTAGATAAAACAATCGATTCTATTGATTCGCTCCTAATAAGAAAAATGCAAACAGCATTATCAAATGGTAAAACTTTAAATTATTAGCTGTGAAAGGAAGAATTTAAGGATTCGTATGCAGAGGTACATTCCAGGACCGGACTTATACAAGTAATATAATTCTGAATTGGACACAATAATACGCAGCAGCGTAATGTACATATTACACAAATTTGCCCAGCTCGGGAACGTCAACGGAACATAGGTGGTTTCCCCCTCCTCTCTTTCAATAACTATGTTTACAACTTACGATATCCATGTATAAAAGCAGTTACATCTGCGGCAGTGAATATGGGTGACAATCAAGGACCAGTTTTCGCGCCGGTTGTAATTTAGTTAAATCGTAAGCGCACTGTCTAGCGGGTCGATTTATTGTTTACTTCTCAATCAGTCCCTGGAATTACCGTCATGTATGCCTGAGTACCGATCTCTAATTATACCAAATAGAATTTATTGCAGTAAATCTCTTCGTTTATAGCTTTTATTCCTCTACTATCATTACATAACTGCAAACATAACCCACCAATTTATCTAGAATTTGGAGCCATATATCTACAATCAAGAAGCACTTCAAGTTTCCTCTACTCCTTGAGCGATGTTCTCTTTCGACAACCGCAAGTGTGACGCTAATAAATGCGGCCGTTCCCAACCGTTATTAGTAAAGTATAACTTACTGCGGAAGTTTAACGAGCAGCGAATTGGAACCCCAACGTTTCTGGCCGATAACGTAATATTTCGCCGCGCCCGTAAACGCGTTTAACATCGGATACGCGCTATAAGTTTCGCCGATACGAATTTTCATCGCGCTTTTTCTCGTTTTCGTTCTGTTGTTTCGGCCCGAAACGGTTCTTTCGATTTTATTAGCATAAATATTTTGTAAGAGAGCGCGATAGCGTATGCACCACTTGTGGATGTTATTTCTACTCGGGAGACGCTCGTAAATAAAGGCGGAGAATTGCTCATCTCGTCCGTGCTCGATTTTCTTTAAAAAGAGGAGACGGATGTATTAGTTCGACGAAAAGTTGCGTTATTACGTTGTTTCGGTAGATTTAAAAATTGAGGAGCGGTAATTGCCTAAAAAGGTTAAAGTTCTTTTTCGAATTACTAATGTATTAACGAACAAATTTGAGACATGGAGTATATTAAGATTAGTCTTCATTTTTTTCATGTACGTACACTATCGCTCATAAGACTTCACCCACCTGCACAATTGGAGATTATTCAAAGAAAGTATTTTTATCTCTATCAAAATATTTGTATTACTAAACTTTTTTGTGGCGTTACGGACATTATCTATGCAGCTAAACCCTAACTAATTTAGGAAAGCGTTCGAAGTTGCAACGTAATTGTACAATTACAGTTTTCACACCTAAAGACCTTTCAAGGCGACCCTTCATCACACTTACACTAGGCCATGGGCATTACACCGCGGAGGAATGAAGATACAAAGATTTCAAGATTAAATTAGATTTTCACTTGAATTTCACAAAAATAAAATTAAAAGGTCCTTTACATTTAGGGCTAATGTATTGTGGGGATTTTTTGAGGTTCCTGTTCTCCTCAAGAACATGCTCATTTTTTTTATTGCATTTACTAAAGTTACTTTTCATTATCCTCATTTACCGTAAATGTAGTTACCTTTAATTTAATGGTATTGTTAGGAAGAATCCAGAAGGTTGGGCTCCCTCTAAGAGCGGATAGGATTTTAATATTTAATCACGAAATATCTTGACGTATTTGCAATTTACTGTTTGCATGCGATGTATTTTGCATTTTTTTACAATTTCCCCAAATTCCCTTTCGTCCTTACTATGTAGAAAATTCCCTTTCTTTAAAAAAACAGGGTCTCTTAAACAACAGGAAACGAGAATAATGAAATTATCCTATCAAAAGTCTATATCACAAAAATCAATATAATTAATGTAAAATTTTATAGAAATATATTTAAGACGCGCATATCCACACCATTAGCAAAGATCCCATCCAAGGCCTATATCTCCATCTCTGGAAATATATAGAAGATGTTTTCGTTGCCATGATGATCCTACTGTAATCATTTGTCGCCTAACATCCGGATCTAGTAGCGGTTTACGAGCATGATCGGAAATCGACACGGGGAATTCACGAATAGCGTCGGTATTAGATTCTGAGCATCGACAGTGTTTGTAAGCTCCATATTTACGCGAATTTCACATAGTATTGTGATGAAATTACTTCAAAAAAGTTATATATAGTTGTAGTGGACTTGTTACCACATTTATAATACCCGAATATCGGGTGAATCACCGCTGATCCAGCAGAGCAACTACGGCGTAACTTTGGGCCTTCCGTCGTCAGAGCGAAGATAAGGAGAGACACCATCCTACAATAGCAAAGTGAGTGTGTGAGTAAAGAAAATAAAAGACTTCATCCTTAATAACGTCATTTATTATTAAAAATGTTAAAATACAGATTTTATTAGCTAGCTCTCGATTGCGTTGGGTATTTTGTCGAACACATTTTCGATGTAATTGATAGATTCTAAATTTGTTAATATATTGTTAATTTTTTTTTATCTCAATCTAATCTACTTTTCATTTATTACATTTAATTTCATTAATGTCTTCCAAATTTATTTCAAATAAAGCAAAATCCCTTATCAAAGAACTCACTAGTTAACTTTTCCGAACCCTGAGAGAAAAATTTATTACAATATATTGAATATTGAAAAGCGTTTCAACATTTAATGCAGCTATATTATGATAGACATTACAACAAGCTTGATAATGTTTCTCATAATCTCCAAACGAGGAAGATCGAGTGATATGGGGTTCGTCGCTTGCTCCTGCGGAATCAAGTAAGGGAGCAAGCCGACCTATTTCTTTCATTTCATTTTCTTATTTTAATACATTGCATTATAATAACGTTGTCCTATTATTTCATGTCTGATATCTATCGCTAAAAATTATGAACACTACTTTAAAATGCACTACTTTTAAACTCGACCCGCGAACGTATTTACCACCAACTAAAGTTTGGCTCACAACATGTCAAAGGTTGCCCATACTTGATTTAAATGAACCGAAATTTTCGAAGGAGGCTTAAACACTATTTTGGTGTTTGTTTTTGAAAAATTCTGCCGAACCACTTGATTTCGGTATGTGCCCGATTACTTCATCATCTGGCCTCACGGTAGAGATTACTTTAGATAGTTTCCTTGCTCATTTTAACAGCCAGTATGCCGACATAAAATTCACCATCGAAGTTGAAAAGAACGGTGAAATTTTTGTCCTCGATGTCCTCGTAAGATGTACACCCAATGGTCGTCTAGATCATTCAGTCTACCGAAAACCGACGCACACTGATCGATATCTACATGCCGATTCCCACCATTATCCGGTGCAAAAGTTAAGTGTTATGAATTCCCTGCCACGTCGTGCTGTTTCTATTTCTGAACCAGACAACCTGTCGCAAGAACTACAGCACGTTTAGTCATCGCCCCAAAACAATGGTTTCCAATATTGACATATGCAAAAAGTCATAAATTAACACATACGTCCCTTCCATGCAGACACGCCCCAAGGATCCAAAAACTGAAGCTCTTCAAAAACAAAACATCAAAGTAGTGTTTAAGCTTCCTTCAAAAGTTGCCAACATTCTTCCTTCTCATACGGATCAAATTCAGACCCAATCATCTGTCTTTCTACAAAATCCAAAAAAAGGAAGAATTTTTATGGAATTTACGGAATGATTGGACGATTTCTTACATAGTGTTTCAGTAAATGCACAAAGCGTTTTAAGAAACTTATTGAAAAGGAAGATACACGTTGCATATAAAGATCTATTGAAAATCTTTATATGCAATCTATATAATGTCTTAACTCTTGAAAAACTCATACATATTTCTCAAATTCCTGAAAGGTAGTGAATAGATTTACAATACTTCAGTAGTTGCACGTAACAACCTAGTTCGTTAAAGTGACGTTGAAGCGTTCATATTTCTAAACACGTTACTGCCGCAGACCACGATGCCGTAATGTAAATATTGATTACGAGCGAGGATTTTTAAGTTTAAAAAGAGAGAAACAGCGGACAGAAATCGCGTACAATTGCGCTGCGTGCCAAATTTTATCCTCGCGGACGGGACTTGAACGTTATAGTTGGTAGCGATGTGGATATATTTCACGTCCGAAAGCTCTCAATAAAATAGCCTCATCCCATCTGGCGAAATAAAAGGATCTAGGACGAGCGAAGGCGACGCAGCCGATTTTGTGAGATTCAAACGGTGGATACGAAGATTTATTCTTTTTGGTGGGCGGTTAAGATATCGAAAACGGTATCTACCGTATTTCGTGTAATTTAGAGGGGAAATCGCTGTAGGGTAAAGGTTAAACGGCGACGCACCGTTTGTTGTAAACTAATTTGCTCGAAATCGCTAGCAATCATCAGTCGGTGCGAATGTGATTAATTAGCTTGTTACCGGCGAATATCGAAGCAGTTCCTTCGGAATATAATTTGGTGATTAATTAACGTTTGAAGGAATAGTTACTTGATATGTTATCGAGCTTTAACTAGATTATTCTATAGTAAATAATGAACCACACTGAAATGACGAGGGAACTTCTTTTTGTTTGTAAACGAAGTATTAACTGCACCTTGTCTACTTTGTACAATAGGTTTGTAAACCTGCTTCAAAATATACGATAACACTGCCCCATCAATAACTTTTCTTTCTACTGACTAAGATCTGACACATGTGTTTAACTGATGCCAAATGTGAAACCCATTTGTCCCTATTACGTCATGTTTTTTTCTACGGTATTTTTGCCGAAATTGGGTTTTATGAAGCAATATGTTAAAGCTCTGGATTTGCAAGGGGACTGTTTCAAATACATTTGTCGAAAGTTTAGCGGTTTCTGTTGCTGTTCTATGTATTCCAAAGCCTTTCTAAAACTCGTCTGCCTCCATCGTACGATATTTTACGTAGTTCAACAACCTCATCATTGGCGCTGTCATTTTCTTCCATGATGTCTACTATGGCTAAATTCAACATATTCGAATCCCTTAGTGCCTCCTTTTCGTTCGCATTCAACCATCCGATGAAGTCTTCACAATCGGGTAATTTCTGGAGCAATTCACACATGATTTCGTGATCGTCGCTCACATTTTCTTAGGTTACATTGACATTGCTTTTGAATCGTGGACTCTTACTTTGTTCCAAAGATCTGCTGCCCAATACACTACGTCCTGACACTGACATAGCTTTTGTTATAATGTTTTTAAATACCCTTGGTTTGGCAGATTTTCCAGCTCACATCAATGGCAGTTTGTGTCTATCAGATTCATTACTGCAAGCAAGATGGTTACACGCTCTTTGGACTCCTTATAGTCAGGCGCGACAAACTCAGTTCTTAACACTAATGCTTTAGATGGCATTATTTTGTAATTGGGATCCGTTTCGTTGAAACGTTTCCTTTGTAATTAGCTCTTTCAATATGTACAGATAGAATATTGCCTTTAAGTTATGTACTTATTTTCTATGTCAAATGTGTAATAATGAAACATCGCTTGAATTAGTATGGCCCTGAAGATATAGACTTGGTACCGCAACTTTCTTTAAGTACATACTCGAAACTCGAAAGAAAAATGAATGACACACCTTCCAAATCCTATTACTTCTGCTGGACTTATATTCTGCAAATTCTTACTTTGACATGTTTTAACCCATAAATTAAAGCATTCTTTGTCGTTTGTGGGATTTGGGAAACTGTGTTTGGTTGCTTCTTTATTTTCACACCTCCTTACACTATAAGTTTTGTACCGCACCATTATGATTATTCTAAAATGATAATTGCATCTACTTCAACACTTTTCAACTACACTAGGGTGACAGAATAAAATAGACACCTACTAATTAAAAAAAAAGATGCTATTGTCGTTATATATACAAAATATTTTAAAATTTTTAAATTAGACTAATATTTTGTCGATCCACCTTTACTTGCGTGAAGTGCTGCGAGTCGTCGTTACATAGAATCTATTAAATGATTAATGGTGTCTTCTGAAATATTTAACCACTCTTCTGTAACAGCTGCCACGAGTTCTTCCTTATTGCTTGGTTTTCGGGGTCGTTTCGCCATATTTGTCTGGATTATGTGTCAAACATTCTCTATCGGATTCATGTCTGATGATTGGCCTGGCCATGGTAAAATCCGAATCTCCTGTTCCTCTTTCCATGTGGTTGTTGTTCTTGCTTTGTGGCAGGGTGCTCCATCCTCCATAAAAGTGACGTCTTCTTTAGATAAAATGGCGTTGTCGGATATCAGTAGTAGTCCTTCTGTTAATATTTGGATATATTTTGCCGCATTTATATTTCCGTCGCAGATTACTAATTGCGATCTTCCACCATATCGCGCCTTACACCATGATGTTCACACCACCGTATTTCACCGTCTGATGCAAAAATTTGTCGTCCAGTTGCTGTGACGAACGTCTCTATACCCACATACGGCCACTATCACTGAATTGGCAGTATCTGCTTTCGTCTGAAAAAATGACACTCCGCCAAAACTCTTCGGGCTTCGTTCGCATTTCGATTGCTCAAGCCATCGGCGCCGTTTTTGAAACGCCGTAAGGAGAGGTGTTTTCTTTGCCACCCTTTTATACATACCCACACTGTGGAGGTATCGCAGAACGGTGCGCCGACTTTTCTGTGAAGTTGCCGCAAGCTCAGCTGTACTTTTTCGCGGTTCTCTTAACACTTCGCGCACAAGCACTCTTTTACTTCTTTCAGAAGGTCCGGCACGACCTGGTCTCGGCCCCACTGTTATTTTTTCCTTGCGTTTAAATTGTGTAATCACACGGTTAACTGTGGGGACAACGGAATATTTAAAAATTTACTTATTTCACGTTGCGAAGCGCCGCGTTCACTCTGGCCAACGAAGTCGCTAATATCACTCGAACCTTGTAAGTGAGGCATATCGTTGTAACACGATACTAAACTATGACGAATTTCTTCCGATACATCTACCCCTACCCTAATGACAAGACAGAGTTCTTAATTCGTTCTTAGAATTTAGCTGTGTACATATTTATACCGCTTTATCTGGTGTCTATTTTATTCTGTCACCCTACTATATATGTTACTTATTATTACTACATTAACATATTTCTAAACTTACCTTCGAGGTAAATCTCTCTTTAATTTATAGAAAAATAAAACTTCTAAATACAGTAACCTAGCACTCTAAATCACTATATCTAGGATAACCGCTAAACTAGTAAACAAATGTAATACCTAAGTCTATAATATGTATTGTACCATAGTATATAGCAAAAATGAATACACTTTCAAAATTAACTTGTTCATAAAGTAATCAACAGACTAGTTGACAAGAAAAATGTCGGACAAACGATGAATAATAATGGGATAATATTAATAAGTAGAAAAGGCGGTGACGCATTTGATAATATGCTACCAACATATAAATTTGTTTATTTGCGCTCTCTGTTGAGATTTAGCCTACTATTTTTAATGGAATCAGTTACTTGTATTAAGAAAACAGGCCTTGGTATGAATTTACGACATTTTTCTTTCAGTTCTAGATTAAAAACTTCAACATCAAACGTTGCACCATGCCTCATAAATTTTCCCCAGGTTGTCAATGTTTGGATCTCCTGTAAACAAATAAGCGTTATTTTACGCTATCTGTTGATAGAGATAACTGAAATTTAGAATGAAAAAGAATTTTTAATGCAGTACTACAAATTACATCAGAAAGGCTCGAACTAATGATCATACAGAAGATACCCGTAGATTGCTACTATATTTAGACACAGACCGATTTCATTTCGAAAGATTGCTTAAGTGTGGTTTTTTTATGTTTATACTGTGCGTTCCTAATGTGCTTTTTACAGTCAAATGTGTCCTGGCACAACAGCAGTTTATCGCACACTGAATATTATTATTTTTGTATACACCCTGGGCCATCTGATGTTTTCTACGAGGACGACCTGAAATGTTTCCGGAATCTTCAAGAAAAACACGATATTGGTGTGGTTTTTTATTTTTATTTGTCTATGTAGTCTCCTCGAAAATCAATACACTTTTTCAAACGGTGCTCAAGTCTTCAAACCGTCGTAAGAGTAGGATGTTTCGAGGTCTGCAAAGTAGCCATCTGTAGCGGCGATGACCCCCTTATTCGAGGCAAATCTGTTCCCTCTCAGTGATTTTTTTCACATTTGGGAATAGGAAAAAGTCGCTGGGGACTAGGTCCGGTGAATATGGAGGATGAGAGACTAATTCGTAGCGCAACTCATTCAATTTGGACACAACGATGCGGGATGAATGAGCCGGTGCATTGTCGTGGTGGAAAAGCGCTTTTTCCGCTGCAAACGAGACCGTTTCTCTTTCGAATTGGGTTAATAAATCGCTGTAGTATTGCCCCGTGATCGTCCTTCCCTTCTGCAGATAGTCGATGAGGATCACACATTGGGAATCCCAAAAAATGATCGCCATGACCTTTCCGGCCGATGGAACGGTCTTTGCTTTCTTCGTACTCTATTCGCCCGGAAAAGTCCACTGCTTCTACTGTTCCTTGCTCTCCGGTATGTAGTGGTGGATCCAAGTCTCATCCACGCTTACGAAACGCATGAACAAATCCCCTGAATTGCTTTGGATCCTGACTAGGCACTACGAAGCGGTCACCCGATTTCGTTTTAGCTCCGATGTGAGCAAACGCGGTACCCATCGCGCCCAAAGTTTTTTCATACCCAAAATTTGGTCTGGGATGTGGTCAACGCGTTCTTCTGAGATGCCTGCTGTCTTTGCTATCTCTGTCAGCTTCAATTGGCAATCGGCTAACGCGACATCATGAATCTTGTCGACCATTTCATCGTTGGTAGCAGGTTTTGGGCGTCCGCTTCGTGATTCGTCTGTTTTGCTTGTGCGGCCGCGTTTGAACTCGCTCATCTAGAAGCTGGCGATCGGAAATGATGGAGTGCATCCACCATGAACCTCTAACAAAATATTTCAAATTTCCGTGGCCGTTTTCCCATCCATCCAGAAGAATTTTATCATTGCACGAAATTCGATTTTATCCATTTTTGCGAAACTGCCTGACTTGCTACACAAAACACACGTTTAAACAACAACTATTGACCATAGACGTCTGAAATTTTGACAGTTGCCGTAAAAAAGGTTTGTGTCCCATCTTTTGCCGATTCCGGAAACATTTGCGGTCGCCCTTGTAGTAACTCTAGCATTACCATAACAAATTAGTTACCGAAACGCCGACTTAATTTTTATTTTATTGTAATATTATATTCCCCTCGTCATTTGTTTATTTTTATATCTTGTTAAACAAATAAATAGTATGTTAGGTTTTATTTTTTGTATGCATTATCCTCAAGTTAGTTTGTCCAAACTTCCGTGAAAGACACTGTATATAATTAATTTTACATATTAAAAAAGGCTCTTGTTTCAGAGTCAACAGATAATTTTGTTAACAAACAGCTGCTCCACATTTACTACCTTCAACGGCAACCAAATTAAGCTTCCCTTCCATACGTTATTACTTTACTCGCTTCTAATGTCACAGAGAATACATTTACTGTCTCGCATCTGTTACCAAGTAATTTAATTCGCTCCTAATTGTCTGCTATATACATCTATTTTATTACAGCACTTAACGTTATTAGCTTGTCAGTTCCGCCGTAATCACTAAATCTCCGCGTTGTTATTTGATCCGATTTTTCTCTTGTATACGCCTTCGACTACCCCAACTAATTACATTAAAAATTAAAACTGCTTACATCTTAATTATCTCCTACATAATTCACGGTGTTGTTAGGCGGTCGTAAAAAAAATTAACAGTGTTAATCTCCCTAGGCCGTGCTGTTATCCTTCTCCGTTCCAGCTAACAAAAATTAAAATTGTTCTGCCGAGTGTTAGCGCAATATTTTTTTATCATCGCTCAGGTCGAGAAGTTTTAGGCGAAACGTGAAAAGTTACGTGGCGAATTGCATGTATCGCGAGAGGGTACATGAGAGGTGAAATTATTAATTTAAAATTCCATGACGATACCTAGACTATGATAACCGGAAAATTCGTGACTGGGGGACGGAATCTCGTTCAGATGGAAAAGACGAAAACCACGAAATTGGAATATTTTCAATAAGTCGCTTTTGTTTTTCTCCTCCTTACGCGCATCCGCCTTGTGAAGTTTTAGAATACCTATCTCGGGAATATGTCGCGACAGATTTTGTCGGATAAAAAGCTCGTGTTTCAAAAACTCCTGTTATATACAATAGAGTCGCTAGGATTGAGTTACAAATATGCTACCGTAGTTCCTTTTCGAATTCGTAAATATCCTGATTTAGTTAGTTTTACTATGTAATGGTATTAGAAGCACTTCTGCTTGATTAATAATTATTAAAATAAATAAAACGGTAATGTGTCTCAGACCTCGGTCTTTAGTTTCCAAGCAATTTCAGGCGAGGACACGTATGGTTTTTGACGTGATATTGTTGACGATGGATTATAATTAGAAACATTATTGGGACTATTTCCATCGTTTGTGGAACTTACATAGTCCGATGTTTCGGTAGTGTGTCTACGCCGTCTTCAGGGTAGCCCTGAGAAGGGCTATTACTTACCACATTCATCATTCGTCTAATGCTTTTATCTGACGTGTGATATCGTTGGTGTCTTCTCTTTTAGTTCACTTAGGTGTGATAACTTAATTCCAGGTATGATCAAGCTATGTTGTCCGAATATTTTGCTTTTTCTATTTCATATAATTAACTGCTCATTGACTCCTGAAATTATTCCTGGTGCTTGGAAGCATGCGCTAGTAACACCAATTCCGAAAATCAAGTAACACGTGTAACTAAGTGAGCTGAATCCTGTAAGCCTCCTCCCAGGGTTACCGAAGGTCTTGTTAAAGTTCATTCCTGTTCAAATTATTGAATATCTAATGTTAATATCTCATAGGAAGAGGTGTACCATTTATTAATGACTGGTATTCTTACTTTTTGGTGAGATTAAATATTGGAATATCACTGAACGAAATGTATCGAGCAACAAGATGATTGTGTTGAGAAATAAATGAAAAATTTATCAAAGAAAAATTCTTTTGTGAAATCAGTTTTCAGAGAAATGTTGAACGTATTAACGCCCGTACTTACCTAGCTACCAAGATCCAGAATAGTATCTCACAAAAAAGATATGTAGAATATGTCTTTCTTGGTATTGGTTGTCCAGAGCGCATATCCAAAAATATGGTGGAGTTACTTAGAGATCCTGAAACCTAGTCAAGGAGTTCTAAATACGAACTGGTTGGTCCTCATCGATGTAGGTTTAGTTTACCGCAAGGATCTTCATTTAATCCTGCCTTATTTAATCTCTACACCTTGAATTGTTATAGCTTATTTGCAAATCAAGTTGCTATAATTCAATACGCAGATGATTTTTGTTTCTTAGCAGAACATAAAGGTCCAGAATATCATTAAAGACGCGGATTCACAACTAAATGGTTGATAACCTGGATGATAGCCTAGAGTTATCTTCCGATAAATCTGCAATCGTGTATTTTTCCTGTTATAGAAATGTTTCGATATATGGTATAAGAATAGGCAATAATTCAGGACTGGTAAGGGGTTGTATAAAGTACCTTACCATTATATAATGGTACATATATAGACTGTAAGATGTCATGGAACCAACACATCAATTGTTTCGTTGCAAGATGTAAGAGATATATAAAAATTCTACTTTTTATAATGTCAAATGGGGAGCAGAATCTCGTAGTGCTATAAACATCTATCGTGCATGTATAGGAGCCAATATAGATGAGCGGTGCACTTGTTATGGATCAGCCGCTAATAGATTTAGAAACGTGTTGAAATAGTTCAAAATAAAACGTTGTATGTACATTACCGCTCAAAAATGTTTAGGCATTCTCACCGACAGCAAAAATGTTAATAATATTTTTTTTTTATGTACAGATACAGTACATAAATAAAAATATATTAAATAAATGTCAAAATTAAAACGTTTAATTTAAACTTTGCTTTCATCTATGTGACCTCCTCTTGATTTAATAATTGCAGCACACAATCGAGGCATTCTCGCAATAAGTTTTGCCAGAGTTTCTTGTGTTATTGAGGTCCAACTCGATTGTAATTTGTTCCGCACGTCAGTAGCTGATGTCGGAGCCGATTTCCATACTTCCCGATCTAGTTCTTCCCATAGTAACTCGATTGGATTCAAGTCGGGGCTCTGGGGAGGCCATTCCATAATTTTGAGAGTTCCTTCCTTTTCTAAATGGCGTAAATAGTCTTCACATAATTTAGAGGAATGTTTTGGGTCATTATCTTGCTGGAAGATAAAATTTTGACCCAAAAGTCGAATTTCGGAAGGTATTGCGTGGTTCTCCAAAATTTCACGGTAGCCTTCTTTTTTTAATATACCGTCAATTTTCACAATGTCCCCTACACTAGTGCCAGCAAAACAGCCCCCATGCTTCACGGTAGCAGCAATACACTCTTCTCTGGCACGTTCACCCACAGATCTTCTTACGAATATGCGTCTTCGGGTTCCGAACAGCTCAAATTTGGACTCATCCGTCCATAGGACGTTGTTCCACTCTTCTATGGTCCAGTGTTGGTGTTCACGAGTCCATTTAAGTCGCTTTTGCTTGTTTTGTTTGCGTAGTAATGGCTTGTTCATACGTCCATGGAGCCCGGCTTTCTGTAGGCGACGTTTGACTGTAGAAACACTGACTAGTTTTTGGCGACCAACATTTAATTCTGCGGTGATTTCCGGGCCTGTTTTGCGTCTATTTAACTTGCTGGTAACCGCTATTCTGCGATCATCTGCAGATGTTGTCGCTTTTGGCCTTCCACTCCGCCTTTAATTAAGAAAACTGCCAGTTTCCCGATATTTTTTTTACGGTATAGTCAACCGTAGCGTGGTGTATTTTCATTTTTTTAGCAATTTGTCGACTACTTATGCCACTTTTATGGTAAGCTATTATAAGCGCAGATGTTTCCGTACTAATTTCTCTTCACGGAGGCATTTTAAAAATTGTCACACGATATTTCGCTCACGACGTGAATAGAGTAAATACCACACCGCAACTGACCATAGGGGTTACAGATTTCACTATAATCTTCTAGGAAGGTAATTTAAACATTATTACCTACAATCTAACAGATGACTAAATTTACCCAGTAAATTCAGAGGGATTGTTATTGTAATTGCACCGCAATAAACGGTTTATGGTAATCCGACCAAGTGCAGGTAAATGATAGTAAACCTTATGCGATATAATGGGTGTTCTTACTGAACTACATTTTAAATACGTATTTCATTTTATTATAATGTTTTTTTGGTAAACATAATACTATATGAATAATCCATGAAAACAGGGGTACACTAAACACTTTTGAGCGGTAGTGTATCTGTATTTGTGTATGTGCATTGGAGCTTAGGCAACAATACATGGCAAGAAAATAGATCATTAAAATGGAAACATCATAAGTTAGCAGTTGAGAAATTAACTAAAAAGTGTTGGAAGTTTAAGAAAATCTCTACTATTAGTTGATTTTTACAGAAATCTAGCTCTTGTGTTAAATACTTACACGACAACAATTACACGATCCTAACATACCAAACTAGTTCGATTAGTATCAACCAATCGATCTTGTATATGTACCTACAATGTAATGACGTCTATCGATATGAAAATCAACTATTTCGATGGCGTTTTTGGAGTGTTTGTTCCCCAATACAATCATACAGTAACGACGAGACTAATATTCCATCCGTATTTACGATTAAAGCTGCAGCAATTAGGCATGCGCTTGTGTATGCAAAGAGCAGGAATTTTAAAAACGTGACAGATTCTAGAAACGTGCTAGAGTATTTACGAAATAAGAAGGACTCTTCTAAGATGCACTCAATAGTCTTCAAGATAATTGCCAAAATATGTAGTCAGCAGAAAGTTGAGAGATAAGTTATTTTTTGTGTTTTCTAAAAGAAACGGTTACTTCAAATCTAATTAATTAGATAGATCTACGAAACCCACATCTTATTTCCTGGGCAAACACTAGGATTTTAAAATAGAAATGGCCGAAATATTGGGAGCAGCCATACACAGAAAGAATGACGCTCAATGTGAATATACACTCCATGTTAACTACAGTCTATGACATATCGCGGTTTTGTTATAGAATAACTGCAAAACTTTAAGTTTCATCATGGTCACTTTTCAGCATACTCACATAAGATTAGAATTTCAAGTTAAAATAAAACTTTATTTTAAAATCATATAACATATGTAAATGTACTTAATATCTGTATTAAATCTATAACTTATTAAATAAATTACACATGATTATTTTATTTAACTATAAATCAATGTAAATGCAATAAACCAAAAAATAAAATCCCCATCCTAAACTTTAAGCTTAATAAAAAAATGAATACAGCATATCATAAAAATTATAAGATTAACCCCTGTCCTAAGCTTTAAATTTGATGAAGAAACTAATATATCATGCTCATTTAGAGATCTTAAACACATCTTTCTTGGATACCTCCTTCAAACAATGTAAAAAGATCCTAATACAGAGACTAATCCATTCGGATGTTAACACGTCCATTAACATAACCTGTTTAATGTATTGCTATATGGATCTTACAATCAATACTGGAGTTAGAATTGGTTAGGTTAGGTACTCCCTATTTATATGTGTGAAAATGTTTGTTCACCATTAGTTGGTACTTATTTTGACCCCAGGATGTGAAGTTTATCTGATCATTAACCTTACTTATCCATTAAATGTTTTATTCAAATTGCAGAGACTATTGTTAAAGGTATTATTAACAACAGACTGTGTACTGCGACGAAATGAACCGAATGCCAAAAGAAATATCTGAATTTGCACTCAACTCTCGTACCTGTACGTGAATGATTTTTATAGTTAATTTTAGTAGGTCACGTTTACCACTTGATCAATACAATAAAACTCTGTGGATTTATAGTCTACCTTAAAGATGGAAATGCAAAGAAAACAAGCAATAAAAATGAAAAAGTAAAGTAAACAAATAAGGACGCAGCTAATTGACTAAGTACTTTCGTTCCTACGCACTGGTGTACTATTTTTACACCGTATTCGCCGTAAATATCAATCAAAATGTGTTTGACGTAAAATTAACCAGCATAAGGTGACTCTACTTTCATGGCTACTGATTACCACTAACTTTATGGTTATCCAGGGTCAACTCGACTTCATTATTCGTTGATGTGCATCTGTAATTTAAACAACGGAGCATAAAATTTGCGAACGTATGGTGAAATACCTACGCAATACTCCAATAATAACTAACTACTAGTTCATTAGCAACCGCTGGATATATCAAAATCCATTAGTATCGTCGCTATAAACAATAGAAGAGATTCTTTTCCTGTCATTATTCTACCATTAGTTTTGCCATCGTTCAGAACGATCGTTTATAATCGCCGCTTGAGGTACTTTTCACGAGCACTAAATGCATATTACATGTGCGGTGGGCCGAAGCAAGGGGATGTATCGAATGCAATCAATCACGTATCAATAAATGATGATATTTGCCGTAAATGACATCTGATACGCTACATTGATTCGATAATTTTTTCCGTGAGGGTTTTTCGGTAATGGATCTATGCCCTAGGAAATAACGTTGCCATCAGTCTATTGAGATGGTTCGGCTATGATATAAGGCTCCATTTTTCGACGGAAAATCTCCGCCTTTTTTGCTGCGATGATGTCGAATATGTTATCACGTTCGAGAGTTGATGGTTTGTACATACTAAGCTGGTGAAGAAGTAATTCGTATTTTATTTCTACGCGTATTTGTAGTTTTTGTCGTAATTTTGCGTGTTTTTTAAATAGTGCGAGAAGTATTTTTGGTGCAGAAGAGAGTAGAGACAGTTTTGATTGAACTTGGCATTGTGTTATTTTGAGAGTTTGTCTAATTCTTATGTTTAATAAACTTTTTTAACACAAGTAAATATTCTCGCCAAACACAATTCATGAAAGTCAGTCATGAAAGAAGTAATTATGTGACACAAAGGAACCATAAATTATTTAAGCCTTACAATTCAAAACTAATTAATTCAAGGACTTGTTACGTGGTATCGAAAATTGATGAAAGCATATTTTTTACTTTAGTTACAGACACAACGCAACAGGATTTTCCTAAACTTAATTAAACGAGTTTAGTAATTAGATATGTGGAGGTAGAAAGGCATGAATGCAGAAAGATGAATATTTAAAAAAAATTCTTAGGATTTTTAAAAATTGAAGGTCATGGTATATCTGTAATGGGGAGCAAAGTATTGGGATCTATAGAGTATTCATATCAGAAAATGAAAAGCTGAGTTATTTGACGGTGCTAGCTTTATAAGCGGTTGTTATTTAAGCATGCAAAAGAGAATATGTTATACTGAAGCAAATGCCATTTATATTCATTGTGCAATACTTAACTAGGATTTAGCAATTGCTTCAATTATACGCATCAAAGAAATTGAAGTACTTTTTGTGGTAATTGGGGTTTCGTACAAATTTTTTGGTTAAACTATCAAACGCTGAGGTTTATTGAGTTGCATTACGAGTGCATTGATAGTTACTTTAAAACAGCTAAATCCTACTCGGGACGGTCAAGCAAACTCCATGATAACCGTTAAACTATGTTATGTATTGACATTATCAAGTCGATTGACTATTAATAAGAAGAAGGTGCGAAATGAAGTTAACAAACTTCAAAAAATTTGGGAAATTTTGAATTCGTCTTGGTTCTTACAATTTGCTCGATTGTTTTCGCAGAATTGGAAATGTCCTCCGACTTGAAGCTCTGCCTATATAAGGCATTATGGTACACTTAGGAAGAAAAATCATTTTCTAGGAAATTTACTGACCTAGCAGTATGAAAAATAGCATTTACAATGGTTGCATGCCTTGAGAAATCATTCACATGTGCAGTTTCCCCGTGCACTGCCCTTTGGTGCAAAAACGCCCTCTCGGAACTAGCAATCTTAAGTGTTGCTAGAGAGAAGAGTGGGAAACTGTACACGCGTCGTTTCTCTATCTGACTTTGCGGACAAGTGTTTCTTTCTTTTGGCACTAGTTAGCGCCAAGAATAATCACTTGTATCGCAGGGTTAAGACACGGCGATAGAAACAGCGAGAGAATTACATGGGTTGAGCATAAAACTGCTCGAAATCACGCTGATGACGCCGGGTAGGCAGAAACATGTCCGTGTGTTACCGTTTTATGTCTCTTCACATGTCATTCTCGTGAATTGATTTCAATAATACCATGAGAAAGCTGTATTTACAGCGTTTTCTTATCTCGGTGTTACTTAAAAAGCTATTCGAAAAATAATGCTAAGTCCGTTGTATAGCATCGATGAGTTTTTTCATTTCTTTCGACTTATTTTGAACTACCGTCTTGTCCTATTTTCTTTTTTTTTCTTTTGCCGCGGCATATGATTTTACAATACAGTCATTCTTGACAATACCACTGGGTTTTGATCACTTGCTATGTTTCTCATGGTTGTGGGCAATGTCTTACTTTCGAGAAATGATTACCTAACCCTTTTAATTAAATTTTCATTTAGAGTAACCTACGATTTTTATTTCAATTTGGGAACACTGTGGAACAGTGTTTTTCGAAAATCAAACTTTGACAACTATCATCTTATTTATTGCGACTGTGTTTTTTTTTGTAACGTGGTAATAAATCATAATTGATAAATTGACTTTGATGTGACAGTTGTCAAGGGTTGATTTTCGAACAGCGCTACTGTTCTACAGGGCTGAAATTTATAGGCATGGTATATTTGAGTAGTATGATCGAATAACACTTCTTGTGTTAGTACATCTGAAAAATTGGCAGTGGCATATGCTATGTCTTTAATTCAATTTTCATTTAAAGTAGTCTATGATTTTTATTTATTTAAATTTGGGAACACTGTGGAACAGTAATATTTTTCGAAAATCAATCATCAATCATCTCGCTGATTAAAATTTAGTTGTGAGGTTAATCTTATTTATTGTGAAATGTTTTAAATATCCGCTTATTGCAAAAGCGAGTCTTCGATGGTCCAATTCTTATGTGTTTGTGCCTACTCAGGCGGCTTCCCCATGTTTCGGTTCCTTAATAATGGTTTTATTGCCGGTACTCGTCCGCGAAGTCCAGCTTTACCTAGGCGCCGTTTCATTGTAGTCACACTGCTCGGTTTTCTGCGTCGCCCGTTCACTTCAGCTGCGATTTCTGACGTGTTTTCTCGTTGATTTCCATTGTTAGTCCTTACAATTACATTATCTTCTGCTGCCGTCGTTTTCTTCGGTCACCCGCTTCTCATTTTGTTGGAAAAACTACCACTACTTCCTAATTGTTCACGTTGTAGTCCACCGTACGCTCACTAATGTTTAATTTGTGTGCAATTTGTCGATTGTTCTTACCCGTTCTATTGCAACTAACAATTAAAGCATGCATCTGTACGGACAACTTTAGTTTTCGCCATAATAACACAAGTAACTAAGAAATATCAAAATTCGCAGGTAACAATTCGCTTGTGTGTGTTCTCAACAACAGTAAATTTCGAACTAACACAAACTACGATGATGTGGTAGAAAGAGGCCTCGGATTATAAAATGCAATTAACTACATTGCATCAAAATTCCAGGAAAAGTTCATTAACAGGATCTGTACCCTTACAGCTCAGGGATAGCTAAAATATTTTTTTATTTCTAAAAACTCACTAATGATACGTAGACTAGTGAAACTTGCTGATTATGTGTATACATATGAGAGTTGTTTGTATCTTCTTTCGTTATTTATACATACACTAAGGTGACAGAATAAAATAGAGACCAGGTAAAGCGGTATAAATATGTAAACAGCTAAATTCTAAGAACGAATTAAGAACTTTCTCTTGTCATTAGGGTAGGGGTAGATGTATTCGTCATAGTTTAGTATCGTTACAACTATGCCTCGCTTACAAGGTTCGAGTGATATTAGCGACTTCACCCCGGTTCGCATCGTTGGCCAGAGTGAACGTGGCGCTTCACAACGTGAAATGAGTAAATTTTTAAATATTCCGTTGTCCACAGTTAACCGTGTGATTACACAATTTAAACGCAAGGACAAAACAACAGTGGAGTCGAGACCAGGTCGTGCCGGACCTTCTGAAAGAAGTAAAAGGGTGCTTGTACGCGAAATGTTAAGAGAACCGCGAAAAAGTGCACCTGAGCTTGCGGCAATTTCACAGAAAAGTCGGCGCACCGCACCGTTCCGCGATACCTCTACAGTGTGGGGATGTATAAAAGGGTGGCAAAGAAAAAACCTCTCCTTACGGCGTTTCAAAAACGGCGCCGAATGGCTGGGGCAATCGAAATGCGAACGAAGCCTGAAGAGTTTTGGCGGTGTGTCATTTTTTCAGACGAAAGCAGATACTGCCAATTCAGTGATAGAGGTCATACGTGGGTATGGAGACGTTCATCACAGCAACTGGACGACAAATTTTTGCATCAGACGGTGAAATACGGCGGTGTGAACATCATGGTGTGGGGCGCGATATGGTATGGTGGAAGATCGCAATTAGTAATCTGCGACGGAAATATAAATGCGGCAAAATATATCCAAATATTAACGGAAGGACTACTACCGATATTCGACAACGCCATTTTATCTAAAGAAGACGCTACTTTTATGGAGGATGGAGCACCATGCCACAAAGCAAGAACAACAACCACATGGAAAGAGGAACAGGGGATTCGGATTTTACCATGGCCAGGCCAATCACCAGATATGAATCCGATAGAGAATGTTTGGCACATAATCCAGACAAATATGGCGAAACGATCCCGAAAACCCAGCAATAAGGAAGAACTCGTGGCAGCTGTTACAGAAGAGTGGTTAAATATTCCAGAAGACACCATAAATCATTTAATAGATTCTATGCCACGACGACTCGCATTACTTCACGCAAGTAAAGGTGGATCGACAAAATATTTGTCTAATTTAAAAATTGTAAAATATTTTGTATATATAACGGGAATAGAATCTTTTTTTTAATTAGTAGGTGTCTATTTTATTCTGTTACCCTAGTGTATATGTATAATACATAATGAAAAATTAAGAAATACTTAGGTTCCCCAATTCTTTTGGACCCTAGTGTATATCTTGCTCAAGGTCTTAACTTAAGGAGTTAAGACCTTAGATCTAGCAGGGTGCGTTTGTAGACAAACACTTCCAGAACCAAGAAAATGTTGAACGACAAGCTCCTGATTGATATCCGGTATATTGTGCAAAACTCTTTTGACTATTCTGCTAAATGAAAACAATAACCCCACAAAATCTGTACCACAAAATATCAATGCACTAATGGCAACAATATATTCACAAATTTTTATTATGTTCAGAAATCCAATTATAGGTAATTCTCAATTGTTACCGTTCATAAATCTTTAATGAGAAGTGTATATCCGGATGTTTTCTATTCCTTTTTTAGAACTTAACTTCTAATAAATACAATTTGCAACTGATCATGGTATAAACTAATAAATATCAATCAAGTGTATCATGAATATTTGTTGTTACTTTGCTTTTAATGGTGCCATTTTAATTCATTGTCATGTGATGATTGCCTTTTAACCAACTTCTATCATTTAAATTAACTAGATCATTTCACTACACAAACATCAGATACATAATTCGTACGTCACGAGATTTTTTATTGTTCTATAAGTTAAATCATTAAATAGAACAACATAACTGCACATTTCTGCGCGGTATATTTCAAGTTTGTGCATAATAAAATGTTATGAGCGCGAAGAAAGTTTTGTAAACAGAAAGTATATACTTGTAGCTCAAAAAAAGGACGCATCTAGCGCAACAGAAACTTCGAGTACAAAACAAACTGTTTATTTAAGCGTTCCGAACGGTTTCAGAAACTCATCCTGTTATTCTTGTTTCAAACTTTCGAATGAATCGCATCAAGTTGCCAAGAACAATTTACAAGTAGTTCCTTTGTTATGCCGTGCATGGCTGTAATAACCTCCATGAAAAATATGGCAGGAAATCGATCGAGCTGCATGTTGCAGGAAAGTTTATTACGTGTATTTACTGCGAAATAATGTTATTAAATATTCCAATAAAAATTCATTACTACAGAAAGGAATTATATATTATCAACACGTCGTCGATTACATTACCAAATATGTAAATGATTTACTTTTTAATGAGATTTCCTACATATTTAAACATCAATCAATAGAAAACAAGATTTTGCGTAGAATATTTGTATTATAGTATGTTTCTAAACAGGGCCGGGTTTAGGAGATTTAAGATTTTTTTTAAGAGACAAGGAGCTTTTATGCGCCCATGTAACAAAGATTAATCTCTTACAGGTAGTAAATTTTGGTTATGTTTGTATGTTTTCCGATGAGAATTCATTTAGATTCTAAGATTCGTAGAACTAAACCTAGAGATATATTAATAAATAGTCGGACTACGAGAAAAGTAGGCTAAAACTAAATTGTAAGTAGGTGTATACTACATATTACAGGGCGTAAAAGTTCGTTTGGTTTATGTATTTTAGGGAGACAACATAATTTAGGTGCTATGGAATTATACCTGGATTATTATACCTAAGATCATCGACCAACCAATTTTGCGAATTATGAAATAGAATAATTGGATACCGAAAAGTTTAAGTTTCCTAAAAGTTACCGATAGAAGAACCTAAAGAACAAATTAATATTAAATTTGTGATGCTTGCTGATGCATCTATCAGATCTTTTAAAAAAGCAATTAATAATTGCTGAAGAATCTCGAGTCAAAAATTTAGAAATAAAAATTAACGGGCGACAGTTGGAATATTTGGTCAAAGGACATGAACTAAAAATAAAAATCTTGAAAAAGGAGTACAAGAAATTATAATTTTGTTTTAATGCATATTTGTTTTATATATAACACATGGGCTGAAAAGTCCCGGGCCTAACACATAGATGACGCTAGTTTTATTGCAGTCTCCTTTCTCTCAGTTAGTACTAACCTTCAAAAGACAGCTGTTAAAATTTCATGATATTCTATTCATTAGTTTGTGAGTTATTGTGCTAAGAGTCACGCTACTTTTGTTATTTTGAAAACAATGGATCAAAAACAATTTCGTGTTTTAATTTTATACTGCTTCTTGATGGGAAAAAATACCGTTCAAGCGAAGTAATGGCTTGAAAAGTATTATGGGGACTCCGCTCCATCAGAAACAACAATAAAACGTTGGTTTGCTGACTTCAAACGTGGTCGTAGAGACACCAATAATGCAGAACGCAGTGGACGTCCAAATGAGGCGGTAACACCAGAAAACATCAAAAAAAATCCACAAAATCGTTTTGAATGATCGAAAAGTGAAGTTGCGTGAGTTAGCTGAGATCGTAAAGATATCAAAAGAACGTATTGGCTTTATATTGCATGAGCATTTGACTATGAGAAAGCTCTGTTCAAAGTGGGTGCTGCGTTTGCTCACTGTTGACCAAAAACAAGAACGTGTTGATGATTCTGAGCAGTGTTTGACCATGTTTAAACGTAACAAACCGGAATTTTTGCGTCGATATGTGACAATGAATGAAACGTGGATCCATCACTTCACTCCGGAATCAAAACGATCGTCATCTGAGTGGACAGCAACTGGTGAACCTCGTCCAAAGCGCCCGAAAGCACAACAATCTGCTGAGGCTGGAATGATTATGGCCTCGGTATTTTGGGATGTGCGTGGTGTAATATTCATCGACTATCTTGAGAAAGGAAATACCATCAACAGTGAATATTATATAGCATTACTGGAGCGTTTGAAGGCCGAAATTGCAAAGAAACGACTGCATATGGCAAAGAAAAAATTTTGTTTCATCAAGACAACGCACCGTGTCACAAGGCAATCAAAACAATGGCAAAACTACATGAATTGAACTTCGAAGTGCTCCCACATCCACCGTATTCGCCAGATTTGGCTCCCAGCAACTACTGGCTGTTCGCAGACCTCAAAAAAATGCTCGCCGGTAAGAAATTTCGCACGAATGAAGAGGTTATCGCTGAAACTGAGGCCTATTTTGAGGCAAAAGATAAATCGTTCTACAAAAGTGGTAATGAAATGTTAGAGCGGCGCTGGAATGATTGCGTTGCTCTTGATGGAGATTACGTTGATGAATAAACCTAATTTTGAACCAAAAAAAAAGGTGTTTTCTTTGTTAGGCCCGGGACTTTTCAGCCCATGTGTTACATCTAATGCGAATCTCATTTTGAGCTGAGAATAAAATGATTAATTAAGTATTAATTAATAAAATAAAATTTAGCAAATTTAAAATAAAACTAACAAAATAGTTAACAGTAAGTCAAGAACAAAACTAAATTAACAGCGATTATCGATGTTTTCAATTGCTTGACCTTCCTCTGCGATAAAGACATCTCCAAAATCTTTAAAAAGTTCCATATTCATTCAGAATATTTCTATATGGAAACAAATACACGAAACAAAGTGAAGTTATAATATCCAATAGATATACATTTATCGGGAGGATTTAACAACGGATAAATTTATCCCTTTGATAAGCAATTTACCAACTGCTTTTTATCTGTCAGAAAAAACACATGTTTGTGTTTATCCGTTAGATTGCGCTACCTGCAACTTTATCACAATGTGAATATAAAACGACCCTTAAGGTGCTAATTTATTTTTGTGCTGTTCTTCAATTTTAAACACATTCTCAGCTCTATCCATTGCAATGGTGATGACTTCTTTATTTGCTTTAGTAAGAACAACTAGTTTGTGTTTCTTTAAGAAGTCTTTACAACATTTGATGGAATTAGATAATGAATTGAAAGTATTTAATAATAACAATAATAATAATAATCCATTCCTTGGCATCCACCAAAAACTTTCGTCAATTACAAGCGGCATCGGTCGACCATCAGTTATTATTACGCCTCAGCATTCGCGACAGAGTGAGGTACACCACAGATGACCTCAGCCCTGAGAAACAGCCCCGAGGTTCGAACCCGGTACCCAGAGGCTGGTAGTCAAAGGCGAAAGGCACCGAGCCACCAGTTTCCCAAAATTAACATTATTTAAAAGGTATTTGGTTCGAATCATATCCCTGCAAATCTCGACCCCCTCTTTTGGTAAGTAACTTGAAACAGCCTCACATTTAGCAAGGATATCGCCAACATCTAGTTCATGTTTTTAAAATTTAGTCCAAATTCAGGGCCCAACGATAACAAATTTCTTGTATTGTCCCATGCCCGGGACCTATCTTAGTGCGATCAACAAACCAACCCCCCTCATCAATGAAACTTTTTCCTGTTTAGTTTCATTAATCCTTTTAAAAACTTGCTCAAGTTTTTCATTTTTTTTAAATCTGAAAAAACATTAATAAGAATTAAAAAAGACTCTAGTAATAGTCCTTTTTTAATTTGAAAAGTTCTTTTTGAAGGGTATCTTAAATCAGACACGGATATAGAAGTTTCTAAAGTCAAGGTTCGTCCCAACCTTTCATCTTCAACTTTCTCCATTGAATTCTTGTCTTGTGTTGAAAGGAAGTTTGTTAAGTCATTGGATTCTTGTAAGCTCCTTCCTATAAAGAAAACTTTTTCGGTTCTTCAACTTTTCAAAAAGTCACTTTTTAAATAAAGTACAAGTTTGTGATGTCTGAAAAAGGACCCATGTCTGTAAGAGAAACTAACCAAAAGTTTTTACCGTTGAAAGAAACTACTCGGGCAAATCTTGGGTTTCGGCAAACAAAAAAAACAATTTATAGATTAAGTTGTAAAAAGGTGGCTAATTTTTTTTTAACTGCACTCAACGAACAAAGAGAGTGAGTCGTTCAAAGGTTGTACATTTGTTTATTAAACTGCTAATATTTCGCTAAAATTTGATAGCATCATCAGAATAGAAATAATAGTACACGTACTAAGTTAATTGCTATGCTGAATATTTGCAAGGAACAACTGCATGTATTACAAACAGGAGAAGGAAAAACTTCGAAATTTTTCATTTTATTTCTTTTAATTTACTTTAAGCAAACTACTGTCAACTTGTAAAATATTGTTAATTAATAAAGTATGAACAATTTAAGTGTACAAAATGAAAGACGAAAATAAAAAAAATTCAATGGTGGCACGTACAAGTAACGAGTATTTGGTTGACCAAGGAACAATTCATATTGAGCGCCTTTTTACAACCTTCTTTTATTCTAACTCCGTTACTTTTCCTATTCGAACCAAATTTACTTTCTCTCTTCTTACACCAATATTTCGCACTTAACTGGGTGCTTCCTGAAGGTCACGACAAGATATAGTAATTTGTAAATGTTTCTTTAAAGTTAACTCAATATACTTACAGAAATAAAAATAATGTGTTGAAAAGACCTAACCAAGTAATCGAAATACATGTACTATTATACCATTATCATTATTATGTCATCGGATAAAACAAGTTTGCAATAAATAATTAGAACATTTTAAAACTATAAAAGACATGTTAAACTCCAGTTATCAGCTAAACCTGCTCATCCTAATCATCTGCAGCTTAAACTAAGTAAATATACTGAATACTGTAATAACATTCTGCGATCTGGTCTTGTTGATTATATATTGTAAATTGTATATAATGTTTTTTATATTATTTACTATTCTTATATTACATATGCCAAGAGAGAAATATTAAGCTAAGAAAATTAAAACGAAATCTCTTTTTAAACTATCTCTTTGAGATTGATATATCGTGAAGGCTAGATATTGCTATTATTAAAGTTAAAGACAGAGTAACAAGCCATTAATTTCTATAGGTAAGTGGCCTAAAAAGATTATTTTTTAGCAATATAAACTTACTTTATTTCCTTCTATGTACTGCACATAAAACGGACAAATTGAGTACTGACACACATGAGCAAAGCAAAGTTGTAGCATTCTTCGTCTTGGATTCTGGCAATCCATTTTCAACTTACTACTTGGCGTCTTTCCGATGCTTGTAGCAGCTAGTACTTCCAATAAAAAAGATAATTGATAATCCACTATACATATTTTATTATCTTAACGTGCACTACCTAACGAATTTATTAATGCAATCTCCCTTAGATTAAATATACAAAATTTAATCTGGAGTAGATGAGCAACCCCGAATTCAAGGCACGTACCGTATTAGTCGAAGCTTGCGGTAGTAGCGCAAACATAAATTTCCACCTTATTTAACATTTTAACGTCCTCACACATACATGTACAGTATAAGACTTAAATTGGGGAGTTTCTGGGATATTTGTCTAATAAAGCTATTAAAACAGCAAACGATACTAAAGCTAGGCAACTTAAAATAAATGCAACTTTTATGTTAGATGATTAGAATTTTATGTTTAGTAAATTCTATACCTTCATAACAATGATTTGTTACCGTGTTATTTTAATTGCGCATAGTTTTTTTTTTCCTTTTCGTGGAAGTAATTACTTTCGTTCTTTAGAATGTGACCTTACGTCAGCTGAATGGGATTGAGCTTAGTAATCAATGTACAGGATGCTCTACAATTTTCACTAAAGTTTCAAGTAACAATGGTACCCAGTGCTTTATGAATAAATACAACTTAAGAAGAAGATTCATCTTCGTAACTTACTTTCTTCATGCGGAAGTCTTAAAAATAACGTCTTTAATACGATGTGTACATTCAGACAATTTCTGTAAATATTTTAATGAATGAATTTTGCAGTACCATAATCAAGTCTGTTAAGACATTGAAACACCGTTAAATGCAATTTAAATCCTTAATACCGTTTTGAAAGGATCGATAGAACTAAGTAACCAGCAAAATATTAAATCTAACAACAATGTTAATGTAAGTATTTGGAGCAGGGCATCATGTTTACGAGTAGAATATTATTATGTTATTATGGATGTTAGTAAATTAATTATATTTTTAATATTTAAGCAGCTCTAAGCACTGGAGCTACTGAAGTACTATTGTAACAATGTTCTTAGTGTAAAGACAATCTGACGTGATTTTGATGTTTCAGTTGCCTAGGGTTTTGCACGCAAATGTGCATCACGTTTGGTTCAAATGTATACACCTGCAGAACCTTCAATGCCACCTAGTTATGACTAAAACCTTTGCTTATTACACCTCGAAATCCCTTCACGAGAATATTTTTAGTTTATTGGTGCAAGACCTGGTTTTCTGCCTGATATGTTATTTTTGGGCGCCACCGGCAGTTTTGCGAGAAAATTTGTGCCAATAAACTTCTTCCATTCTTCCTCTGCCATGTGTATCTTGCTAGGACTCCTCCTTCAGCGCCGAGGTCTATCAAAACGCCATTTAATACGTTCTTTTATAATCACCTTGTCTAGTTGACCGCCGGTATATTGCGTTCCTAACAGCATACATACAGTATATGGTTTATATTAGGTTCTTTGAAGATTTTGAGAGGTCCCTTAAACTCCACTGGCTTCAGAAACATACGAGTCGCTGGATTTGTTATAACTGCTCTTGCACGGTCTGTCGAGTAGTTTTAACCACCGTACCAAAGAGGGGCGGCTGATTCTGGGTATTATTATTGTCGTATATGACCAAAAGATCTTTTGTGGCTTAAGACCCCAATTTCTACCGAAGAGAAGTTTCATATTAGCTTTTTATAAAAATGGAGATTGTAGCATAGTGTCTTACACGTTTGGCTACCTGAGGCCGCTCTCAGTTTTCTTTGTGTTTTTTCCTCAGTTCTTGACGATCGCTAAGTACGAATACCTTAAGTGCATGCGTAGCAATAACTTATTATCGGGCAATACCCTCTGTAATTGGTAGATGCCAGGGCATAGGTTATTATTATTACTATCAAGCGTTACTCTCAAATATTTATCTCCATCGTTGAAGGTAATTGTCTTGTTTATAAGAAAGTATAGAATCAGGTCTAAAACAAATTTTCTAAAAGGAGCGCTCAATATTTTTTTTGTATTTATCCGCAGGCTGATTTTAACACTATATGTAAGTGGCGCCAAAGGCTCTTTGTGAAAGTTGTAATGTGATTTAATTGTGTTTTTAATGATCATAGTTACTAGATTGCGCCTTGTATCCACTATTTGATAGCCTGTTTAGAAAATCATCTACGACAAAACTTCGGGAATAGAGACAAGTCTGGTCGTTGTTATTTCAGCAGTTATTCACCGATTTTTGACCATAGCTTTAATCCATTTTGGTGTAAATCTTTGGCAAATCCCGCTCTTACTATGCTGTATACAAGAATGCGCAAAGAGCTACAGCGAAGTGGTAGTAATTAAATACTTCAAATTTCGCTTTACATGGGCAATTTCGTGCTTAGTTGCTTATCGGTTTATTGCTGCAAGTGAATATGCTAATTCTGGTCTTTGGCGAGTCTTATGGAAACTTTATTGTAGCTACGGGAATATATGCCGACTCCTTGGAAATCTGGAGGAAGTAATAATTCATGGAATTCAAAAAGTAGCAGTAAATGGGGCTGTTAGAGTGGTGAAACAGATAGCAGATGCTACATTAAAACCATCATTTGGAGATTCACAGGTATAGCAGTAAACTCCACTCACACAAATTCATTAATTATGCGGAACGCAGCGTTTCGAGAGCACGTGGGCTCCCAATGTCAACCGTGTTACCGACTGTCGGTTGACATTGGGAGAAACGCTGCGTTCCGCATAATTAATGAATTTGTGTGACTGGAATTTACTGCTATACCTGTGAATTGTACATCCACACAGTCCTTGCAATCGTCATTTGATCATTTGGAGATCTTTCTTCAGAAAGCGAAATAAAAGAAGCTTCAGCAAACATTTCTCCAACATATTGTTTGGTTGCTGGGATCCTCAAATATATTCGAGAAGTCATTAAAGTTGGAGGAAATCGCAGTTTTCATTGCAAATATGTATATTTCAGTAAAATTTTAAATTTTGAGACATTTAAAGTACAAAATCTTCTTTGACCGGAGCAACTCTATATATATATATATATATATATATATATTGGGTATAGAATGGGCGAACGGAGGTACCGATCGCAAGCGTTTCATAAAATACGGTCTCGAATGATTTTAATCTGACCCGGGATTTCGAAAAACAAATACGTTCGCTTCCCGCTGACAAATGTGGAATTGTGACCGGCCGCTTAACTTAATCCCGTACAATTGTAAACCCTCATTAACTTTACATGGAGTGTACGCCGTTTCCAACGGTGTACGCTTCCCGAAGACAAAGCACACACTAAATTTAACTCTTCGCGTCTCCTATAGAAGCGAGTGCTTTATGTGGCTGTACTCTACTTTCCTCTAATTTAATCCCATTTGATACGATTACTTGTATAGATAACGTTGGACAACGCGCATTGTCGGCCAACCGTTACTTTAATAAAATAACTTGTAAAACATTCGCCGCGTCTAAACCTAATGCCGGCGCGTTTAATTAATTTACGGTTAAACGGTTACCGTTTTACGGGATCGGCCGGTGGCTACTTATGTAACGGCACTCGATAATGGAATTTCCGAAGAGGGTAGCCGGCGTGAAATTAGCTCGTCGATATTTTTGATCGGAAATAGCGTAGCACTGCGGAGACAATATCGTTTTATTGAGATTTTCCTATTACTTTCGATGCCATATCGTAAAAAGCGAATTTGGTTGTAATATTTTTTTTTAAAGGATACTTTATTTTTCTCAACAATTATTCAACTCGAACTGAGAGGACTTTTGCCTAATCTAATATTTCCATTAAACGAATATTATACTTACACTACCGGCCATAAGGGTTTACTCACCTGAATAACTGAAAATTATTCAAAGAAACTATTTTTTAATAAACGAACTACTTCCGGAATTGAACCGTGTCATGATGAGGTATATAGACATGAAATAAGAGTAAGAGGCGAAAGAAATACAAAGAAAAACAGATGAAAATACGAAGAATGAAAAAAAATGTGAAAAAAGAAAGAAAGGTGAAAAGAGTAAGACAAGGAAAGAGGGACAGAAAGAAAGGGAGGGAAAGAAAGAAAGGAAAAGAGAAAAGAACAAAATAAAAAGGTGGGATCTCGATGTTTCGCCTCCGTCGTAGGAGGCTTCTTCAGGAGAAGCAGGGGAAACCAAAGTGGCACCGTAGCTCCACGCTAGAGGAGAAATCACTTTGGCAGATGGTTTTTTATCCCTATCAAAATCTATGTATTATTAAACTGCAAGTACGAAATAATGCAATGTTCTCAGTGTACGTAGTAAGTCGACTGGTATTAAGATATCGAAAATGGCCCTCTTTGCGGATCAGGCATATTTATGTAAACAAATTAAATAAAGAGTAGTTTTTCAGGAACGTTTATCACGACCGTCATAAAATATGACAGTAGACGATAGGAGCAATTTAATATAATGAAGAATTTAGTTTGGATTTAGCTTTCGTATTGCAAACAGTGAATAATGAAGAATTTGTGCAGTGTTTTAAAACCGCGTGTAATACTAAAATAATATCGGCAAAAAAAAATTATCTATAGAAATGCGTGCCCAAAAAGTGGCATATCACAGTATCGGTGAAAGTAACTGAAAAATTGCTAAATTTCTGAAGGTTAGACACAATATATTTATTACTATATACAAATTACCATACAAATCTCCTTATTCATATACAATAATACAACATTCACAGTACACCGTATAGCAATGGTTTTCCACGTTTTGCGATTTCAAGTACCATACAAAAGCTGGCACGAGTTGCAACGTCTTGTTCAGTGTTGACGTTTCGTAAACAAAGATTGCTGCAATTTCGATCTACGCTTCAAAGCTTCAAATTTTTCTGCCAGCAAACTTCCTGTATACTTTGAGTAATTTTGAAAATGTTTCGTTTCATGATGACGTTTAATCAAATCAAAATACTGTTACGTATGAGCGTTGATCGGTCGGTTTGAAGATGTGTTTTACACGCTGTACACTATTGTTTCACCATATACAGCTTTATTTGCCTCGCCTTCTCTAGGTAGACTAATTCGCGGTCGCGCCGCTAACCTTTTTATACTGTAATTACTGCCATTTGGATGAATGGAATACACCAGAACTTTCTCGGACCAACAAGGTTATACAACACGATATAGAGATGTTGGGTTCAAGTCCCCTCCGAGCCCGATATTTTTTCGGAAATTTAGTTACGTTGGAAATTGCAAGAAAATTGTAATTTTACCAAGGTTGTACAATGGAATGCTTAATGGTTACTGCGCTTTTGAAAGTACTACTAGCGCCATCTATTAGCGTTAGCCTACCTCTTTCCACTTTTGACCACCAGATGTCGTCAAGTGTCAGAACACGCAATAATAATTGAACTAGCGAATTTAGCAAGCGTATGCTCGCTCAGGGGGCATACTCGGCGAGTAGTCTACTCTATAGAATCCATAATTTTAATTTTCCTGTTATTATCTATAATATAGATACTATCAGGAAAATTAAAACGGTTTTGGCCTTTGGAACTTATTGGAGTTGTCAATATGGCCTTGAGGCTTGAAAGTTTGGAGACCCCTGCTTTGAATGATTTTATGTTTATTATTAAGAAGTATACAACACCAGTCCCATCGAAACATTTACTCGTTCACTTCTCTCATTCTCTAATACATGTTCCTCATATCTCAGTCACTTCCAACTGTTATTTCAGTACGTCGTTGTAATTCTTGCGGGTTATTAATTTCATTTGTATAATACTAATTGAATTTAACTTTCTACTCATATTCTCCGTATTTTTATCTTCCACATCAAATTGTAGCAAATAAATTCTTTCTGACGTGGAGTGGGGAAAGACTAGTACTAATTCCGCTAATGCGGTAATATTCCTAAAGACAAGGGTATGTAACTAAGTGCGTGTAGAAAGGAACCAAACTACGTATACGCGTGACTCACAGTGAAAATGATGCAGTGGTATATAATCTGGTATAATCTGGCGAAATACTGTTCCATTCTTGTAACAAAGCATTTTTAGATCATTCTTATTGAATATTCGATGACTACGGACTTTTGTTTCAAGAATGAGCCACCAATTTTCGATAATGTTCATGTCAGATGACTGGGCTGGAGAATTCACAGGACTGCGTCGGTTATATAACAAACATTCCTGTCCTACGCACGAAGAATGTTTTGGATCGTTGTCCTGGTAAAATCTAAAATCATCTTCTGTGTCAAGTTTCCTGGCACTAGACACTAAATTTTGTTTAAGGATGTTTAAGTACATAAACCTATCAATAGTGCCTCAAATAAATTTAAGGTTTTCTGCACCAGCAGTAGAAACACAACTCTAGACCGTTACATGCCTACCTCCATATTTAACTGTTGGTTTTAAATGTTGCGGTTTTAATTCTTTATTTTTTTACCTCCACACATTACCCTTCCCGTCTGGGCCAAAAAGATTAAATTTACTCTCATAGGAAAATAAGACAGTTTTCTAGAAGTCGAAATCTTTATTTTGGTCCTGCGACTTCTTTTATCCTTCTTGCTTATAAACGGCCCTCAAGCGGTTGTTTCTCCATTTACGGCATTTCCCAGAATACGTTTCACCTCCAGGGTTAGCTTAGGAGCACTAAGCAATGGATTATATCTAGATTGTCTAATAAACCGCCACTCCTCAAGTTCGTTTTTTGGACTTACTTTACATTTATTCTTCACTCTGTTTTCGCGAGTATATCATTCAATAATATGCTGTATCGTGGATGCACTTCTATTTAATATTCAACGTTGTCTGTCGACCAATGCTGAACTACCCGAAATTATAAACTACTTGTAATAAAATCGCACTTCATAGTTGTAACAGATGGAGGGGTAAAGTATATGTGCATCTAAGGACTTTCCCTATTTATATAAAAATTGTCTACTGGGTTGCATGATTTTCACTGTGAAGTTGTACATATAACCGTTTTCCCAAATAATTACTTTTCCTAACATTTTCAGCTTCTTACCAAATTATATACCACTGCATCATTTTCACTGTCAGTCTCTGTATAGAAAATCACATCTGTACATCTACTATCGCTACTTGTTTCACTTACTTTTTCTCGATACGTTTCTCTCTTATTTGAATCGCAGTCACTTCAAATTTTCAGACTTTTGGGTGGAAAACGAAAATTGCACTGCGTTAAAGTAACAAATGAAACAAACTCATACCATAAAAACGTTACTTTAAGCTTTCCTTTTCAAAAAAGAAGATTAGTAAATAATAACAATATAAATGACTTTCTCGTAAATAAATACGTGGAAGCTTTAAAAGTTATGCATATATACAACCTTATTCGTGTTTCAACGTACGTAGACCCCATGTTTCTTGAAATAAAGTATCCGATGACCCCGTAATTTATAACGAGACCCAGCGCTACCGACTCGAACCATCAAGGCCGTCCAGAATCCGAAACATCTGGCCGACAATCTGTCCTTCCCCCTTAATATTCTCCCGCGATCGAATCAGAAAGTGGAAGAAACGTGTTCGTTTTCATAAAGCATCATGAGGTACGGAAATATCGTCCATTATGAATAAGCGAATCCCGTACCCAGCGTGCGACTAAACACCCTCCGATGCGCTCCTTTCGATCTCGCTGATGAATTTCTTATTGAAAACGTCGTTACTTTGCCATTGTATTCGTCTGGATACGATCCGAACGAAATCCTTTCCGTTATTATTGAATTAGTATTGGGACTACGACACGGAGAGATACGGGAGATGGTTATTGAATTTTTTATGCTGCTAAAACGACGATTTGTAGTACAGTATTGGCTATGTACTTGTGGAAAGATGGTAGTGTAATCAGGTAGAGCTACATTATGTATCGATTTTGGTAAAATTGATAAGCATCGAAAACAAGTATATACACTGCTGCTCAAGGAAGTTAGAACACTTCGATTATTTTCAAAAATAAAGTCAAGTTAACTTGAAATCAAAAATTTAACATAATATTTACTTGCTTAGCAGAACGCAAAAACAACCAAAAAATGAGTCCAGCTGGTTTAGAAAGAGATGTACAATTTCATGTTTCAATTTACATTTAGACTAGTTTTACATTAGCTGCAGTTGTTCTTTTCTTTCCCTGATTAAAAGGTGTATCTTGTATTTTCTTTGTCTTTCTTATTTCTTCCTTTTTTCCTGGTAATTTTGTTTTGGTTTTACCCTTATTTGTTTTGTGAAACTTTGTTGTTAGACTTAGAAAATCTGTTTTGTCAAATCTATGCTTAAAACTAGATCAAAATACTTGTAAAGAAGTAAATAACAAACAAGTGTATGATAAGACGAACGGAAATTAAACGCTAAAATACATGCACTACATTTTGAATATGAGTTTACAGTTTTTTTTCATCCATTATATGTTGGTGGAAAGCGTTTATTTCACTATTTTTCTAATCATCAAAGCAGAAAAACACGATATAATCTATGGTTATGTTACCAAGGAGTATTATTTCTATCCTCACAGGTTTTCTTACAGGGCATTGTCACCTTTAGGAACACACAAGGCTAGGTCTGAAACAGAATAACAACTGCGGGTTTTGTGGAGCAGAGACTGAAAGTCCGGAGCACCTACCACAACACATCTAACTATACTGCCATTTTAGAAACCCGTGCCAACCATCTTGCCAAAGACGTCAAATCGTCGAGATTTTGAATTCTTTCAAACATGCAAACTGTCGCTGCTTATCGAAACTAAGATAAAATAAAAATGCTAAATGTGCTGCTACTACTTTGCTATACGTCTGCCATGAATGCTCTTCTTACACCTACTACTTTCCTATTTACACACGTAATGCACATGCGCAAAGAGCGCCAAATTTTGAAACTATAATCTTAACAGATGTCATAGACGAGGTGGAAATACCTTTTCTGAAACCATCGCAGCTATTACAATTAAAGCTCTTAGACTGGATGGGGAGCTATAAGTGCGAGCAAACCCTAGCAGGTTGCAGCTCATATAAGAGGGCACACTGGATCAATAGGTCGCAGTGCAACATCACCCTTAATCTAATCTAATCTAAACTAATAGTTTCTATACAATTATTCAAAATACTTGCATATGCTCTCTTCAAAACATTGCATCACAAGTTCTCTTGAAATATTAGTTTAAGGTGAAATTAGGTCTAAACTAATTAGTTGATATGTTTTCTAAATGGGTTCAATAAATTCCCGATAATCTTTGCATAATATTCCTTTTTTTCCCTGAAATTCTTACTGTGGCGAAACAAATAAAAGCTAAACCAAAACAATAACTGACCAGGCAAAAAAGGAATACGAAAGAAAAGGTAAATACAAGAATGAGACCTTTTGGTGAATTAATGGAAAGAACAATATAATGCAGGCAATGGGGAAGCTAGCCTAAATATATAGACTTGTTTGAAAATACAAAATAGTCACAATAAATAAGAAAAAAAAATAACGTTTTTCTTTAACTCAAGGCCCTAATTTTCAAACAACAAATAGAAGTTAAGTATTCAGATTTAGAACCTTTAAGTTGCAGCATTTACTTTTTATTAAATCAAGCAAGACCATGATTAGTTCACCGTAAGGGTAAATGCCTTACTTATATTTGTCAATCCAGTTTTACTGCTAAAGATGATGGTTCAACTTAAGCATGACAGTGAAGTATTTTAGAAAATGGTCAGTAAACTCCAAGATCACGCAACAGCGATAATGAATTCTTTAAATTCAAATAAACCTATTTGCGAAGTTGTATAGTGCGAAAATTTGTTTTATTTAACCTAGTTCGCTCAATGCAATTTCACTAATTGCAAAAATAACTCTACTCCCACTTAATTCTCAACGCCTACTTTTACTATAAAGAGCCATACACGCTTCTCAGAACTGAGAAATATTACTTTTAGGTCATGAAACAGAAGACAACAATAATAATAAACACTCATGTGAATTCTATTGCAATAAATTTGTGAGAGTGGAATACCTAAGCGGATTGTCTGCTGCTTTGAGTACATTGTATTCTTTCCTTGTATTTTGTTCCACTACTAACTAAATAACCTAATATCAAAGTGCATTCTGTGTATTTCATAGTGTACAGAACGTTAGCATAAATAGGATTTTTTTTGTATATTACTTCGCAAAGAATTCATTTTTATCGCACAAGAATGATGATTTTGTGAGGAACTTCTAAGTATGTCTACACTTCGTCTATTGTATGTTTTTACCTACGTCATTGTTTTGTCGTATAAGTTAAGACAATGTATTCATTTGACGATCTTTCTCTAGTACTGTTGCTGAAAAAGAAAGCAAGATTTTGTGAATGAATAGATTGCCTTAACTTATACGACAAAACAATGACGTAGGTAAAAACAGAAAATAGACGAAGTGTAATATACCATATCCAAGAAACAATTATTATTTAAAGAATGTAGGGACCGAATGAAAACAGAAACTCGTATTTGGAATTTTTATTAAACAGATACGATAACAATAGTAGCTTAATACTCGATATTGCCATCTCTAGTTCTTATGACCGTTCGCATTCGATCTTCTACATGTTGAGTTCGTACCATTCTGTGCTCCACATATTCTTAGTAGGATTCATGTCTGGAATGTCAACCTCATCAGGTATTCCCCACCGATTATTGCTGCATGTGGTCGTGCATTAACAAGAATTCGTTGCCTATTACTGGTGCGTATGCTACTACATGAGCTTGTAAAACGTCGGATATATACCTGTGGGCAGTCATTGTACCTCTCTTTACTGATACTAACACTGTGCGGCCTGCTAAAAAGAGATGCTCCACCATCAAAATTGGGCCTAAATCTGATCTTGTACTGGGAATAGCGCCCACCGTCTCGTTTGTGCACTGGTATGTATACCTCTATCTGTTGCTTATTCATTTCCCATTTGACATATTCCCTAGCAAATCTTACGCGGGCCACTTGGTGATTCCTAGTAAGACGAGGAGCTATGGTGGTTACTCTGGCTATTCTTCTTCTCAACCTATTACGAACGATTTGGGTACTTATTTGAGTATTTTTAACTCTAGCCAAGTCGATCTGTGATTGCCTTGTAGTTACGTACCTCCGACGTAATGCTTGTAGTCTTAAAAACCGGTCATCTTGGGGAGTAGTACAGCTTGGACTACCTGACACCGGTCTTCATATGTAACCTCCTGTTTCTCTGTCTGGCTGCGGCCGTAGAAACACTTGACTAATTAATATTCATCAAATTAATCACGTGTGTTTGATATCGCCCTTCTTCGATTAATGTAACTATTCCAGCCACTTGTTCTGGAGTTAAATTGCTCATTTTGCTTCTAATAACGTTAATAAAATACACAGAGCACTTTAAAACTTCTCCGTATACGAACACTTTCAATAGACAACTAAATAAACTTATCCAAAAGCTAGATGATGTTCTTTGTATACGTGTATTCGGCGCACGTATTGTAAACATATTGTGGACGTATACAAAATGTCTAGAAACGCCTTTTCGTAGACTGTGCGATACTTTTTTGACGGAGTGTATTTTTTTAAAGCTAGACGTTGTTCTCTATACTCCATGTTCAATTTCTTTCAAATCAACAGATTTCAATAAAATTGTTTTTCGAAATCAAAGAAGGAAGAAACAGCATGACTCACCGCTCGCTTGACCGTAAATAATCGCTTCGAATCAGCTAATCTACACAAATTACATAAGCAACAGTAAATCAAGTCTCCTCAACAAACTAAATCGTGAAATGATACTACTGATTTGTCTTTCTATTACTCGCTGACTTGTTTATATTATTTCCAATATACAATCGTTCCATCACAATTTGTAAACGTCGATTGCTCGCATTTTTACTGCTGCGATTATTTTCTTAGCAATGTTACTACTATGAATGTTTTTCGGCATTCTTTTTCTTACCAAAATGACGGAATGGAAACGAAGAAGAATGCAGGTATGAATTGATTCGTATATTAAATCGAAGCGCTTTATCGATTTCATGTCAGAAGGATATAAAATGAGAGACGCGAATGATCTTAAGCCACGTTTAGTTAGTTAAGATTAATTGCACGTCGCGAAACTGTAATCTCAAATGCGACTTCAAATGTATACCCAGATATAATGGAAAAAGAATGGAAAATATACGACTAAATCTGACAAGTGAATTTATCAAGAGCAAGATAAGTTGCAAGGTTACTTGGCGAGGAGAAAATCATAAAATATACAACAGTACATAACGTACATTGTACATTGAGTATGCTTGGTGAAAAGTTGCAGGCTGTGGAATGATATAGAATTTTTATTCTGTACTTCATTCAATCGAAAATACCAAGTAGATGGCATTACAATCTGTGCAGATACAATGTAGGAAAAGTTTTGTAATTTAAATTTGAACATGTGCTGATAGCACATATAAAGCACCAAAATTCTGATGATGAGCCAAAACTTAAAGTATAGACATTATACATTTTGTTTTTGGCGATGACATAAGGAATGCCTGTTTCCACCTATTAGCATCAACTCAATTTAATTCTTCGAAAAGCAAGCTTTTCAGTTTATCTAGGCTAGGTGACTTCTCTGTTTTAGTTGTACGATCTAGTATTATAACACAGCCAGGCTGAAGAGAATGTAGTATTTCCGTGGTGCTTGTGAGGAAACAGAATGGGGTGACATGTATTTTTTCTTTGTTGGGATTTATTGTAAATAACTTTAATGATACCAAAGATAAAGTCGTTGTTAAATACAGCTTTTCTCATGGCACTGGTGAAATCATTCACGAGAAAGGCAAAGTGAAGAAACGTGAAACGTTAATACACGGACATGTTTCTGCCTACCCGGCGGCATCAGCGCGGTTTCGAGCGGTTTTTATGCTCGACACATTGTCATCACCATATCTAACGCTACAATTCAAGTGATTATTCTTGGCGCTAACTTGTGTCAAAAGAATGAAATACTTGTCTGCAAAGTCTCTTCACATTGTCTTTCTCGTGAACGATTTCACCAATACCATGAGAAAATCCTTTAGATTACCTTTAATGATTTCTCTTTTAAATACATAAACTGCTCAATACAGAATACTTTTTATGGTATTCACACATTGAACTATTGAAGAGTTTCATTCCATATCAAGCTTTTTGACACTATTTTTCTTAGCAATGGATAATGACAGTCGGATATTCATTTAAAAAAATTCTATTGTAAATATTTAAATTAAATGAAATAATATAGACGATCGTTTCAAATTAATGATGCAATTATTTAATAACGAATACTTTTGATAATTAGCAATAAATGGATGATAATTTTTCTTAAACATTAGACCTTTTTTTTCATTTTCATCGTTAAATAGAAATGCAGTATTCTCAAGTATCTTTAGAATTTCCTTTCTTTATTTGCAAAGAGTTAAATCTAGAGAGGTATCTCTACTGATACGAAGTGATGTAACAGTAATAGATATATATCAAACTAAAGCAATCTATTCTTGAGAATTAAATAGATTCAAACATAACATAAAATATATAAAATACTATCTACAGAAAATAAAAAGAATGCGGCAAGAACAAAATGCAATAGAACTAAAAATACATCCAAATATGCGTAAACAAAGAATAAATTAAATTCAAACTTATAATACAAATAACAAAATACAGTAGAACTAAAAAACATATTGAAGTAAATGAACGACAATCACTTAAGTAGATACATGAATAGAGTAAATACCACACTGCAACTGACCAGAGGTTACCGATTTCACTATAATCTTTTAGGAAGGTAATTTAAACATTATTACCTACAATCTAACAGATGACTAAATTTACGCAGTACATTCAGAGGGATTGTTATTGTAATTGCACCCCAATAAGCAGTTTATGGTAATCCGACCAAGTGCAGGTAAATGATAGTAAACCTTATGCGATATAATGGGTGTTTATCTTACTGAACTACATTTTAAATACGTATTATATTTTATTATAATGTTTTTTTGGTAAACATAATACTATATGAATAATCCATGAAAACAGGGGTGCCTAAACACTTTTGAGCGGTAGTGTACCTTACTACTTACCTGCATTTATCGCATTTCTTAAGCGAATTCCCTACTTCTTAATAGTAAAATAAATTGATGAATATTAAATGCAGAAGTAATGTTTGCCAATAATATCTGCTTTTTTATGCCTAGCAGCTCTACTTACCTGTCTATTTCTATTTATCCACCATACACATCGCGGTCAGCACCACGGTTACGTTATTCTCTTGCTGCACATTCAATAAATATCTCGTTATTCACATCTGCGTAGTAGTCTCCCACTTTATTAGTTTCAAATAATAATAAGCCATCATCCGTTTCGCTCCATTGTGAAGGATCGCTGCATAAGGTTCTTTGCTCTAGCGTCAATTAAAACAGGTGCGAAGTAAAAATTAAATAAGTCACAGATTAATCATTCGTCGGTAACGACCACATAATTACAACCCACCCGGTTGATGTGCAAGATTCTCCTCAACTGATTTGATAAGACTTTAAAGTCTTGATCAAGTATAAACTTAGAACGAGCTCTTAAAGTAGAACACTCTAAGTAATCTAATTGGTTTCAATAAATTTTTCATTTTTGTCACGTATCATCCTAAATTGAAAACTTCAAACAATTGATGCCAAATAATGCCAGTCATCTCACCATACCAGTCCACCACCGCCAGCAAACATTTCAATTTGAAATTATTGGTCCTCTATTATCATAAATCGAATGCTCACCCATCCTTATAAAATGCTTCACCGACAAGCTATAAAATTATAATTTGTTCGAGAAGGAGCTCAGTATATGGGATGGCGGTATAATAGCATTGACCGGGATAAGCACTGGATCGAATACAGACCTTTAATTCCTAGGAAATGAAGATCTCTCTGACCAGAAATTCTGCGATTCATTCTTCTTCCGTATGCAGCAGTTGTGGGGAACAATTCAATCTTATGGACGATAATACTCGTCCACGTTGAGAAAACATTGTGAATAATTGATTTTGTGAAGTTAAAGTAGAAAGAATGAAGTAAGCAACCAACTCTACACATGGTACTCCAACGGAACGTGCTTGAGATATTTTGGGAAAACATTAGGGCAAAAAGTACTCCATCGAGAATGTTTTTTAATAACATTGTTATCAGGATGGAATGGTATTGATTCCCCAAGAACTATTCAACACTTTAACCCAGTGCATGCCATTAACATATATGTTACCAAGCGATTTTAACTGTTCTAGGGGATCGTACGCTTCATGTTGTCATCAGGATGGAATGGGGTATGATTCCCCAAGAATTATTCAACACTTTAAAACCTAAGGAATGCCATTAAGATATACCAAGCGGTGTTCTGGGGGATCATACGCTCTATTTTATCTAAGAATTTAAAATGCGTTAATAACGCAATATTTTATACTGTTCTAACAAGTTCACATTAATGTTTATCCAAAGAAGTTTAAAACACAATAATGTGTTCAGATATTTGCATATAAATATTGAAACTAAAAAGCGTTGACTATTTTTAATACTCTTAACACAGTTACAAAGGCATCCGAATTTTTTGCTGTTTATTATTATGCATTCCAAACTTACAAAACTCATTTCGATCTTGGAATTCTGTTAAACGTTGCTTCAAATGGCAAGACAGATAGTCATTAATATTAAGCATCAGATACTATTTAGTTTTACATACCGAACAAATATGCAACAATAAAGGTTTCATCTATAAACGGTTGTCGTAGTCTTTAACTGAAAGCTCCCCCATCGATTGCGAAAACACTAGATAACTGATAGCTTTCAAATCCAGAACTAAACTATCAATAACGTAGCATCCGTTTGACGTCAATCGATATCGGTATTTATTTGCATTGCAATATTAATAGGACACCTGCCTTAAGCGTAGAACCGAACCAATCGGGAACAAAGCGTCACAAGGAGATAACGCGATTCTCTTACGTAAATTTTAAGTCTGAAAACTTGTTCGCAGGCATCTCCCAGCTAGCGCAGTGCGGCCAGTTGGGAGATCTTCCCGAACTGCCCGCTCCTGACGAGCAACGACTCCAGAAGGCTGCGGCCCTCCTCCAACAACGACTCGTATTTCGACAGTGGCTTACCAAATACAACCTCCAGAATCATTATCCTAGGTAAGTTGATTGTATATCGTTCCTTCTTTAACGTCTTAAGGATATAGGAATTTAAACAATGTGGTGATGTAATAGAAAGAAATTGTCTGAAGTAAGTGCTGTCCGTTAGGCAAATTCCGGCACATGCCGATGTCTACTTCGATCACGTTCAGGTTATACAAACAACAAAGTAAACATGGGGATATTAATATCATGCAGTAAAAATAAATTCAAACACTGATAAATACTGTTATTTAACTTAAACATTCACAGTTGTAGAACAAACTGTTAACAATTAATTATTAACTATTTATATTTGTAAAAAAAATGTCAAAAGAACGCCGATGTGTAGTATTGCGTGATGAGATATTGACATATGTATGTCAATGTAAAAGAAGTAAATAATACGAAAAATCGAACATAGTGCAATTGTAATCACCAACAAACGAAATAGGCGAAAAATAGCGTCAGAAATTGCTGCCGAAGTGAATATTTCGCACCCAAAGTTAGCGTCGCCAACGTAAAAAGGCGTTTGTTCCAAACTAACTCGTGATTTGTTGTTTGATAGAATTGCTGTGCGAAAACCGTTATTACAAGTGTCGGGAAAGTGAGGCAAGCAACAGTGCAGTGCGGGGAACAACGTAAAAATATGTTATCTAACGTGTTGCAGCACTTACTGTTTCAAGAAACTTCCACGAAATCACAAACTGGGTAGCATCTATTAAATATGTTTTACTTAAATATTATTTAGTCATGGAAACGACCGTTTCACATCGAGTGATGTTATATTTACAAATTTAAAGTAATCTTTGTGACAACTTAATGGATCTTTTAACGCTCCTTCACAAATTTTGCTTAGTATGAAAAAATTTGAATGTTTGTCAATAACACTTTCAAATTTTCGTATACCACTTTCATTTTTTTTTTCGCCTTCCGTCCTACATAGGTATGAGTGAACATCATCCACAACTTGAACAGAATCTACAAACGACATCGAATCATTTTGTAATTTTTCAATTCCCTTCGCTAGGCCATAGTAGTTCTTTCCAATACTTTCTACATCACATTTTACGTGAGAATCTTGAAACATTTTCTGGTATTTCTTGATAGCTTTGGCGTACCTCAGATCGAATTGTAGAACTACCTCCTTTACATCATCAAAATGTTCGCGGTAGTAAAATGCAACAGCCTTTAACCATGTTCCCCAACGCGTAGTAATCGGCAGTGGTGGTTCAGGCACTTTCGGACACAGTTCGTGAAATTTTTTGTGCATTCTAGTGACTTTAGAAATACTGCCTTCGTCTGAGCTATTAAGGCATTTACTCGTGGATAACATTTAGGAATCAACAGCGCCACAAGATTTAAATGTATGGATTTTACATGTTACATGTAACAGATGGCCACTTTCTTCTTGAAGAGATCGGCTTAAAGAAAGTATGTTAGTAGCACCATCACCCACAAATATTAACAATTGGGTTGTTGAAACTTCAAATTTGTTCAATGCCCTCAACACCATTTTTCAAATTTCATCGGTAGTATATTTTGCAACTCTTTTGGAAGCAAGTAAGATACGGAATGACAGATTAATTGCCCACTCTTCCATTGTACATACCATCACATTCACCACAGAATGTTTTTGCCGGCCGCTTGTTTCGTCCACACGTAACCACAATTGTTTGTCTTTTAATTCTGCTTTAATTCTTCTTTCAACATAGTCACGAGCAGATGGCATAAAATTTCTTAACGATGTTCGACTTGGTAATATATAATCCGGAATACCTGCTCCAGAAGGAAACAAATGCTTGTTCATCTAGTAAAGTGAACGGTGCATAGAATAGAACAAACATCTATGTATATCAAATATTAATTGTTCGCTGTATCGTTTACTACGGATTACAGAACAGTGTTTCATACTTTTCAAGTGGCGTTCACATTTCCATCTGCACTTTACACATTTAATTCTATCACCTTCGTATTCTTAATCCGGCGTACTTGCTATTACGTTTTCTAGTGTACTCGAAATACGCGATTTCCGAAACGTACCTAAATGCTATACTTTCTAACTATGTGTGCACTGAGCAGCACTCACAACGACCAGTCGAATAATACTGAACAAGCGTACTTTGATACGGGTACTCGTTCTTCGTACCGCTCGCTTCACCCTTCTACGTTGTTCCCCGCACGGCACTGAAAGTTGTACCTCTTTGCCGAGACTAGTTATTACATAAAGCAAACACAGCTAAGCGGTCAGCATGCGCGGGAGAACCCAAAGACTGAACGTTGGAAAACTAGAAAAAAGTGCTCTGGAACGACGAAGCTAAATATCTCACCCTAGTTCAAACAGAAGGACATTTGTCCGTAGATAGAATAAATATGGAAGAGGATCAATCATGATTGGGAGTTGTTTTGGCGGTACCTCTGTGGGCGATTTGGTCAAAATAGAAGGTGTAATTAGAAAATAAGGTTATAGGGAGATTTTGGAAATGAAGGCCATCTGGAACAGGATTAGTCGGTGAAAACTTCGTGTTCTAGCACAATAATGATCCACAAAATATACCGTGAGTATTTGGAATAACTGGAGCCTCATGGAGTGGCCACCTCAAAGTCCATAGGCTCGAAAATCTGCTCCAAATTCGACAACAGTGCTTTGGACGCAGCCACAGGGTACGTGGAGGAAAATAGAACCGCTAGTGAGAATACCAAGATTGTGTACAGCAGTAATAAAAGCGAATGGTAAACACATTGACGAATCGCAAATATAAAGATTACCTTTACTAGCAAGTTGATAAGCACATTATTTTTATAAAACTGTTACAGTTGTTTGTATAAGTAGAGAATAAAGGCTTATTTTTATAATCAGTTTTTGACTGTTTTTGTAATATTTTAAGAATGGGTAAACATTTACGGCCGTTGATGTGTGTTTCATTCAAATAAATGAGTCTATTTACTTCACAGAAAAAAATATTTTTTTGTAAATACTGAATTTGCGATTGTCTAATATCATTTCTTTTGATTAATACGTTGTATACCGAAAGCGGAATCTAAATCTAATAGTCAAAGAAGTTTTTTTGCCACTCTAAGTATTCGTGAATTGCTACGGATATTTTTGCAGAATCTAAAGATTTTCAAAACTTTCCAGCGAATCTCTTATGTATCAAAAATTCCACAAATTTATGTTATCTTGAAATGTTAAACACGTACACATTTCCCACCCTACGGAAACAGCAATTTGTTACCCCCATCCTGACACTAACTAAAGTAACATATCGCTGAAAGTTATTCCCCGCATGTGACTAATGTTCATGTTCAAATTTCGCTCGCGTATAACCGACTGTGCCAACTTCCGAACAAAACGAATGCATACAAAACAACTACACGTAGTTTTCGCGGAGAGTTTTACACAAATTAGGTCAATTTGTTTAGCCGCAATTAAGGTGTGACATAATTACTGTTTGACATTAACAGTCACTCCGTTGTATGTACTATTGTACAGGTTATACGTACATACATTTTGTAATGATATGAAATTTTGTCTATTAAATTTTTCTAGATTTTACTAGTTTACCTATTCCAGAAATTTTCTCGTCACTGTTTGGTGCATGCCGTTATTTTTTTATTATGGTTGATGTTATAAGTTGGAGGCGAAGTACCGTTAGTACTCCCTCTTTATGAATTTTAAGCACAGATATTCAATCTGCACAAGTTTCTAAAGTTTTACAGATATCTACTTTGAGTATTCTTTAGTAACTTATTATTCACAATTTTCTTGTTTAAAAAAAAGAGTCCCTTCAACACTTGCAGAGGATACGTAACCTTTACTATCGTTTATCATATATATCGCTTTTCGTAAGCATATTTTTTTCATATAAAATAAATATTTCAAAATTTCATTCTTAAAAGACGTTTAATATACTGTACTCACACATTTAAATCACATTGTATAAATATGCATTATTCCGAAATTATACTTATAATCTTCAAAATTTCTCGTACGACGAAAGGATGGCACGACTGGCAGTATTTTCCTTTATAATCCCACATATATCAAGTATGTGTGTACTATGTGGCCTACCATATAGGCGAACAAATGCGTTGCTATGGATATGAATGAAACAATAAAGAAATATCGTGTCAAAGTCAGACATGTTGGCTTCGTTTCTCCTGAGAATATTTAGTTATTTTCTCATATAACTCTATAATTTTACAAAGATCTTCGTTTATATCCATTAATAAAGTGTATCAACTGATACTACAAATAATATCTGGAAGTTCCGGACACATACTTTGGAATCCATCTTAAAGACGTGAAATCATGTGCGAGTGAATACGAATTCAAAGATTAAAGACGGCGAATCTTCTAAAATTCTTCAAAATTATTTGTATCCACTGCTCTCATTTTCTTGTTTAGGTTTTCTGTAAGAAACATATTTTTTATTGTAAAAAAGTGGTATATATTTATTAATTCGTCAATATATTTATCTTTTCAACTTTACATTTGGTATTTTAATTAGAAAACATCGTCTCTTAATTTAAAAACAAATTGATCAAAATTTTAAATCAAAGAACCCATTTAAAATATTTAACGAGCCTGAGGTTTTCCACCACAGAATATATGTTTATTATCAAAGTTTTCCTTGATGAAAATCGCTGTTAATAAACCTAGTATTCTCACTCACAGGTACAGCAGTAAACTCCACTCACACAAGTTAATTAATTATGCGGAACGCAGCGTTTCGAGAGCACGTGGGCTCCCATTGTCAACCGTGTTACCGACGGACGTTTACTGCTATACCTGTGAATTGTACATCCACACAGTCCTTGCAATCGTCATTTAGTATTCTCATAACATTTAGGTATTAATTAATTATTGATTCAATTGCGTATGGCCTGATTTTTGTGGGAATTCTGATTTCATGTTCGTCTTCCAAATAAAACGATCGATTGAGACACACGTGTTACAATGCTAAATTACAATTACATCGGTAAATAAAGTAAAATAGGAAACTGGAGACGCTCATACAGAGAAAGAAATGTTCTTAACACAAACAAATATGCATTGTGCTAAAGAAATCATTTGTTTAAATGGTTAAATGGTTCAAACATTTAATTCAACAATATATATATATATATAGATTGTTTGACTTTAATAAGTATGTATTTGACTCAAAACTGTATATGCATTAGCTTAACAAAATATGTCTTTGATTCAGAGTATGTAGTACTTTGTTTCAAATCTACTATCCTGTTGGTACTACTACTCCACCGGTGGTTGTTGGGGTGGGCACTTTCTTTCTTTTGTAAATAATTATTGCTACCACAGTAATTTTTTGTACTCATATGCTGAATTTTGGTAATATCCTTATTCCCTTTCCTTTTCTCTCTAACAATAAATTTATTAGGATTTCTCATGTCCTTTACAATTCCAAACTTCCGTTGCTTTAACCTTGTCTTCTACTTCGACGCCCTTTGGCACAAGCATAGCACCTAGGACTATTACAATCATATCTAAATCTACGTTAATTAGCTACACAACCACTGCATACACAAATCCTATATGCGCTTCCGTACCTTTTCTAGTGACACGATTCTCTCAGCTAGAGCTTGAGAACGATGACACTGCTCACATATGTAACGAACATCCAAGAGAAGATTGCTATTTACCTTGATCACATCTCTTATGTACTATTTCGAAGATATATGAAAAAATTAACCAAAACTCAAAGTTTCGTCCTAATTCTTTCATGTATTTTAATATTTTTCATACATCCGCACTTCCATCCAGCACCTCCACCATATACTATGTTGTGTGCTTCTGCTACTGATGGTTTTTAAATGGCAAAACTTACTATAATTATAATACTATAATTTACCTAAAACCCATCTCTTAACGGTATGGCAGAGGGAGTGAATCAATATTCCTCAAGATTCACTGAGGAAAATGTTAGAAAAGATGTCACGAATTGTGCGAGCAGTTATTTAATCAATAGGTGGATTCTTCGCTTAGAAGAAAGTAAGACTTGCTTTATGTGTTCTAATTTTTATTATTACTTTTTCTTTTGGGTGCATATATACAAGAAGTCGTAGATGAATAAATATTTTTCTTATAGTTGTTTTGTTTAAAGTTTTGAAGCAAGCGTCAAATTTGGCATGAAATAGAAAGTGTCTATATTATTTATGCGGTAGTGTATATGTAAACGTATACATTATTTATTTCTTCATACTAAATGGTAAGAATTGTTTGGCCTGTGTTTGTGCAAGAGAATCGTATCGAAGACAAATATATCTGCTTGAAAAGTTGTTTATTTTGCAGACAATTTGACCCATAATCGAAAGCATTAAGTTTTGTTGTTTCTATGGAAAAGAAAACTCTAATAATAAAATTATAGAAAATATTAACCCTGTTAATTAAGGATTAATGCATAGCTCTGCCGTCGTAATAAAGAGATCAAATTTAATTACTAAATTAAAAATAAAGTCTCTAAATGATGAGGATCTATACATTACGTACAATAAAATGCACAAACATCTCTTAAATAAGATGCCCAGCGTGGTGCCAGCACTTCTAAAAACTGGTATTCACTAAAAGTTTTCCTTATTTAAATTGAAACGTTACAGTTGTAATCTTATTTCTCAAAGGCTCGCCTTGACCTATAAGTGCTAACAACTAAAGACGCGGACGTTCCGCATGAAGGTTGGGAATAAACCTTTTCCAGGAAGTAAATTCTACAGCTCTACAATTACGTAAACAGTGACTAAGATTGAATTAACTCGAAATATCGTTTTGTTTACGAGAATTACATTTAAAGCCATGCCCCTATTATTATTGCTTTCAATTATGGTACTACTTGCGTATCCTAGGTTAACGTCAACAAGTATACAAGTAAATTTTTTATGCAAATAAGTAGAAAGTAATCAATCGGCTTATTAGATTTTATAGACGCGATGGATACATTAATTAAATTCTGCTCGCACTGGAAACTGCATTTCACCTCACCCAGTTTAATTAAAGTGAAAACATAAATAGTGGTATGAAATTAATTAAAACGTAATTTCCTTCGTTTTTCAATGACACATCAGCGATACTCCAACATCAATACGCATCGTTGAAGGTAATTTAATTTACTGGCGATATGAGAGGCTTTATATCATCGGTCATATATGTATGTGCATGTAATACGTCAGCACCAGCAGAAGAACGGGATATGCATTACGCATCCGTCATGGGATGGGAAAGCCTGTCATCGCGGCGATGAGATTCAATTTCGAAACTGTAATACCGTACTAATGAAATACTAGGGTAGCACTTTGATTTAAAAATATTGCCGAGTTAAAATCATTGCGTATTTCATTCGAAAATCAGCTTATAGCACGGATGAACCGTAAGTTATTGGCAATGTGGGATATCGGTTAGAAACCTTATTTTTCATTTCATACTTTCCACTCTACAATCTAATAACAGTAGATTTTATTGAAATATTGGTGGTGGAAAAGCACTTTTTTCCGCTGCAAGCGAGGTCGCTTCTTCTTCAATACTACATCGTATCAGGTCAATAAATCGCTATAGTATTGGTCCGCGATTGTCTTTCCCATCTGCAAATAGTCGATGAGGATCACACCTTGGGAATCCCAAAAAATGGTCGCCATGACCTTTCGGGCCGATGGAATGGTCTTTGCTTTTTTCGCCTGCAAAAGTTCACTGCCTCGATTGTTCCTTGGTAGGTGTAGTGGTGGATCCAACTCTCATCCACGGTTACGAAACGCATGAAGAAATCACTTGGATTGCGTTGGATCCTGGCCAGACACTCCTCCGAAACAGTCACGCGATTTCGTTTCTGCTCCGTTGTGAGTAAGCTTGGTACCCATCGCGCAAAATGCTTTTTCATACCAAAAATTTCGTGCCAACGCGTTCTTCTGAAATGCTTGTTGTCTCTGCTATCTCTTTCAGCTTCAATCGGCGATCGACTAACACGTCATCATGAATCTTGTCGACCATTTCATCGTTGGTGGCGTCGTTGTGTGGCGATGTTTGAACTCGAGATCCAGAAGCTGATGGTCGAAAATGATGGAGTATATCCGCCAAGAACCTCTAACAAACTATTTCGAATTTCCGTAGCCGTTTTCCCAGCCATCCAGAAATGGTTTACCACTGCACGAAATTCGATTTTATCCATTTTTTCGAAACCATCTGACTTGCTACACAAAACACACTCTTGAACAACAACTATTGACAGTAGACGCCTGAAACTTTGACGTCATAAAAAGGTTGCCCTTGCCGACCAACGAATCTATTTCAACCTTCGTGCCCCATCTTTTGCCGATTCCGGAAACATTTCAAGTCGCCCTCGTGATATATCATGGAACCTGTAAATTGTGTTGCAAAGATCTTTATAACACTCAAAGCTGCCTGCCGATCTGAATGATGTCCTTTTTTTTCCTGGTTAGGTGATAAACGTAGCTTATATCTGGCCATGTAATGCAATAGAAAAATATCGATACACTTAAATTCTAGTCTTGCAGGTATCAGTATTTCGTGCTCTGTACGGTTTCGAGATTTCCTGTTTCCTTGATTTCAAGGATGAAGTTTGGTCAGAAAATAACCGACCTTTCTAACTCATCGCAGCGGTTCACAAAGGAGTTCTGGAAAGATCCTTTTGACATCTCTCTCAATATCCACGGCATTTCTTTTAATATGATCAATGGTCTTAAAACGGCACTCTTCCTGTTTTGATTGCAATTTCGGTAATAAGAAAAATCGCGCAAATCTGTCGAATAAGAGGAGAGATATCTGATTTTTATCGCAAAACTGATGAACTGTTAAAGCAAAATAAGCGGACACAATGTCATGGTAAAGGAACTGATCTCCTTTTGCGAATTTTTCCACGTAACCGTTGTAAGACGTCTTATAGTACTCACGGTTGACTCTTTGACCCTAATGCAAAAATTGAAAATGTATAAAGCATTTTGGTGTGGGATCAAGTCTGACGTGCATTTTTTTTTTGGGCGTGGAGATCCTTTGCCAATCCATTGCAATGATTGGACTTTTGTGTCAAGGTCGTAACCGCAAACCCCGCTTTCGTCTCCCGTTATGATCCTTTACATGAAGGATTCGCCATCATTTGCTGATTCGAAAAGTTGCCGGCAAACGTCTATTCAATCTTCTTTCTGCTGCTTAAGCATCAAACGAGGAACAAATTTTGCTCCAATACAGTTTTCGGGTCGAAATGTTATCGCACGATTCTATTGAGGTGCTAACCCCTTTTGTATCTTCTTTGACAATCATATAACGGTTTGAACGCACCTTGCTGGTCATCAACTGATAACCAGTTCTGAATTATATAAACGGTTTGTAACATTACGTACGAACTCAGAGCATCATCTCCGCACGCTTGTCTTAAAAACTGAAACGTTTCAGTGGAAGTTTTCTCCAGTTTCACCCAAAATTGTACATTACGTTGTTGCTTCAGAGTACAATAATCGCTACGTACACTAAAACACTTTGTATTCAAGCAACAGTAACACGAGAAATTAGACACCAAAGAAGACACCAAAAACCCGAAACATGTAGTTATATGGGAGGATTTTCTGAACAGAGTATGATTCGTCATTCACAGTATTTAGAAGAAAAGAAGTAATTAAGTACTTTATGATCTGGGACAATCATTCTCATTTAGAACGGATTATCCTAATCTATTTATTAGATAAGTTGTATCGATGGAACCAAGCAGATAAATATTTTATTGTATCCCTTCTCTCTCTTAGGACTCGTTCCTTCCCGATTCGAACATTTACTGCGATTACCAAACTCACAACAGTTCAGTTTGATTATTGTGACAGCGGTGTTGTAAGCAAACAATTCTGTTTACAATGCCTTGTGGTAAATCAATAGGTGTTGCTAAAGATCCAGTATAATAACTTTGCATAAGAAAGGTTTTGCTAGCAGGCAATTCGGTGAGAAATGACATGGCTACCACAGAGTCCAGATCTCAACCCTATTAAATTACTGTGGGATGAACTTATAGAGGAGTTTCGAAGTGTTAGTCGTACTTCCAAGTAACAGCTTTGGAATATCCTACAACAAGAATAGAACAACATCCCACGCGAATACCTCAAAACATTAATCTAAAGGATGCCTCGAGTTGTTAGAATGGTAATTAATGCAAAAAGTGGATTTTTGGCGAAAGAATTTTGTTAACAATGAATAACAAAAATTGAATTTTTCATTAGATTTTGATAGTTTTTAATTTTAAGAGTAACACATTTATTTCTTTAGTATTAATTGCCTTTTATTTTTTTGATTTTTTAAATTTTTGTTACTTTAACAATGGGACGAGAGTGTATATACAGACGACACTATTACTTTGAAATTTAATCCATTTTACTGTATTTGAAAACTTTCTATGCTGCTTTTTATTTTGCCAAAATATATAATCCTCTTTCATTGAGTTAAAGGTATGGAAGGTTTTGTAAAGTGGAAATAGCATTTTGTTATACATCTTATAATTAACAAAAGAAAAAACGTAAATCGCTTCTAAAACCAACGTAAATATGCAAACGCAAAATCATGCATTATTCAAATTTTATACTGATTGAATTTTATTAAGCTAAGGCACCGAATAGTATACAATAAATGAGGAAGTCATTATGGTTTTCTTAAATTTATTATGATATTCGTGAATTTGATATTTTTTACAAAGTATGAAGTATGTGTGTTCTGCTAGAAGATACGGATGCTTTCGTTTTCTCCTTTTTAAAGACGTACAATATGCCTGGGACTACCCAATAGCTTATAAAATGTTGATAATTTAATAACTTTTAGAGCCTGTATAGGAAGTATTGGTAATTCGATTGACAATAAGAGTCTACTTGCTCTTGAAATGCTGCGTTAATAATATGAATAAATAATTAAACGCTCTAAAAGTTCATACCAATTTCGTTTTTAAGAGATGTGCATAAATACTAATAAAAACTTTTATTGCCACCATCTAATAATTCGTATCTTTGCGTATTAATGAAAATCCTTACCCAATTGCTATTTCTATTCCAGACTACTAAGTTTAGAAGTCGCAAGTCTAGAGGATGTCTACTGGTTCGAAGATTCTAAAGCCCGTCAGGCCCTTCAGAAAGATTTCCCTCAATGGTCAGCCGCCCGCCAAGCCCTACCCATATCAAAACAACGCTTAGAATCCCTAAAAGCTGATCTATGGAGCGAAGTCGTTAAGTCCAGTAATCATCAGGACGCTTGGACATGGGGTATGTTACGCATTTAGTACTTTAGGAAACGGGATAATTTTGGCTTGTTCTCGTACAGGTGGAATGCTGGTCGTTTCGGTCTCCGTGGCCGGGCTGGTCACACTGGCGGCCATGACTCAGCCGTCTCTCGCTCCAGAAGCTAAACATTCCTTACTCCAATACGTCACCGGCAAGTACCTGCTCCCTTCCAATTGTAAGGTCGTCTTTCACTGGATCGATCCGCATCCTGTCGGACATACCGTATCATTTACTGTGCATTTTTATCAACGTAACGGCCAACCGTACCCTATCTGTGATACTGATCAACTGTTGGTGGATGTTTCTGAAGGAAATCGAAAGGTAAGTTAGAATGCACTCATTTAATTTGATAAAACATAGAAGAACAACCCAAAATTTGTTATATTTCTTGGATCAAAAGAACACGCGAGGCTTGTGCGGAAATTAAGTACCGTTTCGTTCTACCGCCACCACAGCAGTATTCAAGAAATGCTCCTTCGAGTAAAAAATAGATTTTGTATTGAATAAAATGTTTTTCAGGTATTTTTCTAAAACGGTACTTTTAACCTAAGGGATTTTAATCCTAAGAGTATTGAAGAAGAATTGGTTTTATGCGACAACCACACTATAGTAGTCTCAAATAGAGGAACACACACTACGTTATATGTATATGCAGATGGTTCGCTCTAGTGCGGCATCGCATTTCAGTAGAAGCGGTTACAGCTGTTTAAGACGATTACATTGAAATAACAAATTACACTTTTTGTATATTACATGAACCAAATAACAAAATAAAATACATCTAAAAGAATGCCTACAAAATAACACCAAAGATAAGAACGTTGTAAGTACAGCTTTTGTGAAGAGACAAAAACGCTAACTCTTGCCGAAAAGCCGCTCGAAACTACACTGATGACGCCGCGTAGGCAGAAACATGTCCGTGTGTTAGCGTTTTTTGTTGCTTCTTCTCGTGACTGATTTCACCAATACCATGACAAAAGCTGTACTTACAGCCTTCTTATCTTTGGAATAAAATAAAATAATTCAATATAATCACCCTTAAGCACAATACATTTATTCGATCTATGAATTCCTTTTTCTAAACCATCATAAAAATATTTTTTATCTTTCGCCTCAAAATGGGCCAAAATTGCCTCCTTTACCTCATTGTCGTCGGAAAACTTTCTTCCACGTAAGTCTTTTTTTTAAATTGGGGAACAAATAAAAATCACTAGGTGCCAGGTCTGGGCTGTAGGGTGGATGGACTATTGATTGAAAGCCATGCTTGTGCAGAGCAGCCATTGCAATTTTGCTGTTGTGAAACGCATTGTCTTGCAAGAGCAACACACTTCAATTTTCCTCGACGTTTTCCCTTGATGGCCTCCTTTAATATTTCTAACATCGCTGCGTAATATTCTCCGGTTATGCTCCTAGCTTTTTCTTTGTAATCAATCAATAATATCCCCTCACAATCCCAAGAAACAGTAGCCATCAACTTTCCAGCCGATTCTGACACTTTGAATTTCTTTGGCGGTGGTGTCCCCTTTTTATGCCATTGCATGGACTCCTGCTTGGACACAGGCTCAAAGTGGTGAATCCATGTTTCATCTTCGGTAACAATCCGCTCCAAAATCTGTGCAGGTTTGTCTCCACACAGCTCCAAAAATTGTTTGGACGCACAGACGCGCTGCTGTTTCTGCAGCGGCGTGAGCATTCTCGGTACCCATCTTGCACTGGCTTTAGTCAAACCCAGGTGGTCATGTAGGATACGCAAAATGGTGCCACTTATAAATCATTGATTTACTAGGGCACTGTTCCCCATAAACGGTTTCCATTTCATTCAATATGGTTTGAGCGTTCTTTCCTTGCTTTGTAAGGAACTTAACAGCACGGTGTTCAATTTCCTACATAGTTTCAGTTTTCTGCCGGATTGACTTGTTTAGCAGGCAACTATTCGTAAACGACTGACGCTATAGGGTTGCAACTTAACTTATATACTAATGATGAGTCGCCAATCAGAAGGACACCTAGCGAGCGCTCCTATCCCCACTCCATCCCCTCCATTCCACGAACTTCTTGACCTCCCCTCGTATTTCAGACTCTCATCGCCACAAAAAATTTTCCGATGAAAACAATAAACAAAGTCAGCGAGACTTCAAAGTGTGTGATTTTCCATTTGTGTAACTTTTGAAATGCTTAATACACCAATTTTTGGGTTTTGTCAACGTTTTCAATCGTTGTTAATGTAAGATGTAATATTTGAAGTGTGACATTGAAGGAGGTTGATATTGTATTTCAACTTTAAAGGTTTGAAGTGAACTTTTAGAAAGTGTAAGGAAGGAAAGGTGTCGTAGTTTGTAGGTATTCTTGACGTGATATTGTTAACGATGGATTCTCATAATAACTAGAGTTGTTGTTGACTATACAAGTTCAACGAACGATGGAAGTAGCCGAAACAACAAATCTAGTTATTAGTAGGCATTGTAATCGAGAATTTTATTACGGTGTTATCTGGTAAGTCATCATTTCAAACACTTGCACCGTGTAATTTATTTATTTATTTTATTTACAAAAGCTAATTACATCGCACGTGCATAATTGTATATGCGCACACGAGTGCGTATTGGCTTCTGTATGTTGCACGTCAACCCTCTTTTTTCGACTCGGGATGTTTGGGCCGATGGTCCGTCCTGGGCTGCTGGTGTCGAGGGCTCCAATTGTTACTTGTCTAAGTATGTCTTGCCGTTATTCTTTCATACTATGTTGTGTCCAATCATATATTTAATTTTCTTTTTGTATGTCTTATATTTGAGTTGTTTTACATCATCAGGTACTTTATTGTATATGTTTATTATTTTTGTTGTAAACGTTTGTCAGAACTTGTCATGCGTAAATCTTTCTGTTCGTAAATGAGATTTTCTTCTGATCTAGTGGCTGTGTACATCTTTATTTTTTGTTAGTTTTATGTTGGTTTTAACAAGGCGTTTTTCAATTTTATAGAGCATCAGTAGGTTGTTTAGTGTTAGTAATTGATTAATATTCAGTTCCTGGGTTTTCTTATATAAAGTCTGTGTTCGTGTTCGTATGTCTAGCGAGTACAGCATTTTAAGAATTTTGCTTTGTTGCTTTTCTAACTTATTTAGGTTTGATTTAGAGGTTTAGAAATTTCCTAATTTCTTCATAATATTTTCTCACCTTGTTTCAATCGTTTGTCTTAGAGGGATATTTCTTGTAAAACTCTCTCGCTATTTCAAGGAAGAAAATCAAGTATATATTTGCATTTTCTTCTTTTCATCATCTTCTTGTTTTATTCATTAGGTCTTGCAGGACGTAGATAATAGTAGAGAACGGTGGTTAGCGATAACGAGTCGCTAAAAGAAAATCAACTCACCGTGAATATTTTAAAACTTTCCAACTGCTATTAATGCAAATTTACATAACCCGACTTGCGTGTTTGGATAATTTATTGAGTTAGCTCGCACTTTTTCAGTTTTTGGGGAATGTGGTGTTAGTTAAAAAGAGTAAGTTGATGTTATTTAAATTATTTTTATATCAGCGAGCTTTTTGTGTACATTTCGTGTGTTCTGTATCATCGGGAAAACGGGAAAAATTTGCATTTGAATTTGCTTAAAAGTCTACATTTGCTGTACGTTACCAAAGCACTTTTTGCATCGTGTTTAAACTGTTGGTCTATTGTGTGAGTATTAGCCGTGTTGCATTAACGCTATTTGGAGATTAATAGGATGAAATGGATCCACAATTATAGAGTGTACTTGATGTTTGCATGTTATCGCACATATAATTACACGTTAGATTCCCTCGTAACCTGACGTCCTATTTCAGAAATTAGGGGATCCTAAAAATGGAAATTGAAATAAATGAATAGGATGGTATAGACCACAAAGCCATAATTTGGTTTCGCCTTTTTCAGATGTGGGAAAGGTGCAAAATAGATTTAACAAACTGCTTCTAGTCTTCAAAGTTTTAAAAGAAGAAATAATTTCAGCTGTTTATTTCTCTAAAAAGATGGAAGGTGGGTCGACAAAATATTTTAAAATTTTTAAATTAGACTAATATTTTGTCGATTCGTGTCTGGTGATTGGCCTGGCCATGGTAAAATCCGAATCCCCTGTTCCTTCTCCTCGATCTTCCACCATACCATATCGCGCCCCAGACCATGATGTTCACACCGCCGTATTTCACCTTCTGATGCAACAATTTGTCGTCCAGTTGCTGTGACGAACGTCTGCATACCCACGTACAACCACTATCACTGAATTGACAGTATCTGCTTTCGGCTGAAAAAATGACAGACCGCCAAAACTCTTCGGACTTCGTTCGCATTTCGATTGCCCAAGCCATTCGGCGCCGTTCTTGAAACGCCGTAAGGAGAGGTTTTTTCTTTGCCACCCTTTTATACATCCCCACACTGTGGAGGTATCGCTCAATGGTGCGCTGACTTTTCTGTGAAGTTGCCGCAAGCTCAGCTGTAGTTTTTCGCGGTTCTCTTAACACTTCGCGCACAAGCACCCCTTTACTTCTTTCAGAAGGTTCAGTACGACCTGGTCTCGGCTCCGCTGTTGTTTTTCCCTTGCGTTTAAATTGTGTAATCACACGGTTAACTGTGGATAACGGAATATTTAAAGATTTACTTATTTCACGTTGCGAAGCGCCGCGTTCACTCTGGCCAACGAAGTCGCTAATATCACTCGAACCTTGTAAGTGAGGCATAGTTGTAACGATACTAAACTATGACGAATTCCTTCCGATACATCTACCCCTACCCTAATGACAAGAGAAAGTTCTTAATTCGATCTTAGAATTTAGCTGTTTACATATTTATACCGCTTTACCTTTTACTGGCAGAATAAAATAGACACATTTTATTCTGCCACCCTAATGTACATGATGAAAATTGAAAATTAAGTGATTGTAGGGCTGTGGTACATACATAATATTTTGGAAATATTTATTTTCCCAAAATTTACTACTGCAGTTTCGAGAATAATCATGGAACACCTCATAGATTCACTCATAAAGGTTTTAGCGCCTAGAAATCCATTTTAATTACTTTATCTTTACTTCGGGTATATAGAGATTTCAAAACTTGATGCACGCACAAGTATTAGTAGGGGATTCTGTTTCACACAAAAGATTCCTTTAAGGAGGTAACTCGTTTATAGTTATCACCAAAATATTACAATTTGTTCATAATATGACATTAGCGTGACATACGTTCCAAAATAGTGACCTAAGCCTTTAAATCTGGGTATGTATCAAATGAAATAACTGCAGAACTACTAACTTTAAAGACAACGTTTCTTAGAAAAACTTGCTTCTTAAAATGATTTGGAAAAATTTGCGTATTATCAGCAAAAAGTTGGCATTTACAGTATTTCAAGAATACACTAGCCCAAGAATACTACCCTGAGGAATACCAGATACAACAGGGGGAAACAATAACCCATTATATGAAACTGAGTTCTATTTAACAAATATGAAGTGAAGAATAATAGGAAATTAGCACTAGAACCGGCATGCTTCAAAGTAGTGAGTAAAAAAGATTAATGATATCAAAAGCCTTTGAATAACCTAATAAAGTCAAAGCGGACAGTGTGAACTAATACAGACTTGCAATTACAGCCTGAGCGAGGTGAAATACTATGAGTATTAATAAAATCTAAAATTTGCAAACTAATTGGTTTTTCTAGTAGCTATAACAATACAGGAAGGTTATAAATTGGGCGTAAATCAGAGAAATCTGTAGATATACATTTCGAAATAGGTGTGGTAATGCTCCTTTTCATCATCATTATCATAAACGCAAGCATTTTTTTTGTGGTGTACGGCCCAACGGGGTTATAAGCTATTTCTAGCTTATCATAACCTCAGGAACCCTTAAGATGGAAGAAAGCATGTCTAAAGTGTTCCATAGCTGTGTTACTACACCCCCTTTGCCGTAAAGTATAAAGCGCCGTTAATTATTTCCCAACAGTGAATTGTGACTCAGAAGCATACTAAACAGGTCCGAAATAGTACTGCCACTATGCTTAACTAACGTTGTATTGGAACACATAACACCTGAGTTGTTAAATTCAAATGCAGGCCTTCTTACCTCTGAACCACCGAACCGTTTATTAATTATATGTATTGTAATGATATAAATTGTTGTATTTTTTATTTTGGTTGATGTTAGAAGTTGGAGGCGAGGTACCATCAGTACTCCCTCTTTATGAAATTTTAAACACAGATATTCAATATGTACAGGTTTCTTTTAAAAGTTTTACAGATATCTACTTTGGGTATCCTTTAATAACTAATAATAAGCTATCGACTACGATTTCAAAGGTTATAGACGTCGAATCTTCTTAAGTTCTTTAAAATTAATATTAATATAAAATAATTTTGTTTAACGAGAAAAAATGTGAATAATTAGTTATTAGTGGATACCCAAAGTAGATATCTGTAAAACTTTTAAAAGAAACCTGTACATATTGAATATCTGTGTTTAAAATTTCATAAAGAGGGTGTACTGACGGTACTTCGCCTCCAGCTTCTAACATCAACCAAAATAAAAAATACAACAATTTATATTATTACAGTATAATTGTCGGCAGCAAGTGTGGGCAGCACAAAGTTAACATTTTAACTAAGATGCTATCTATCAATTGATGCCATTTATTGAGATTTAATAGCATAGAGTCAAAACACTACTATCATCTTACTGATAATAACATGAAATTAAACGTAGTATTAATACGTTGTAATAATTTAATTTGTGCTAAATTAAAGTTGCAATGAGCTGAAATTTTGATGACGTTAGTGTAATGCTTTGGACAGTTTTTACCTACAATAATAAAAGCACTATATGTTTTATTACTACGCAAATGAATTCTAATTCTTATATATAACTTCTGGAGATAGTTCTGATAGGCATTGGTGAACTATTGCCGACGCAAGACCGGATATTTCAGCAAAACAATGCAGCTATCCATAATCCGAGACAAACGATGGAATGGTTTCATCAAAAGGAAATCAATATACTGCAATTGCCTGTTCGCTCGCCCGATCTGAACCTAATCGAAAATCTTTAGGGAATATTCCCAAGAAAGGTGTATGCCAATAACAAACAATACGATAGCGTCAAAGAACTAAAATCTGCGTTAACAAGGTGTAGGAAAGATACTCCTGTTTCAACATTGACCAAATTGATAGACAATATCCGGATGTTTAAAGTTATTTTGAATAGAAGATCTAACGCTCAGTACTAAGTTTAGAAAGAATTATAATTATGCATTTATTGTATTTATTAATTTTATGTGAATGGACCTATAGAAATTTCGCCGTTTTGAGTTATCATCATTGTAAATATTCTCTGTGTAAGATGTAATATTTTTTTTTTAATATTATTTTCTCTTGTATTTGTGTTTCTTTGTAGTTTAGCATTAATTTCGATGCATAATTTGTTGAAGGAATTAATAAAACAAAATATTCTGTTCAAAAATTCATATAGAACTAGAGAAATTTCGCTGAGTGTATGTACGTTTATTACAAGTCATACTTTAAACATTCTGTATGATTTGGTCTGCATCTAATTTTGATTGAATTTGTATTCTAACGTACTTCAAACGCAATAATTGTAATGAATCGTCGTTTCTACACAAGCTTTTCCAATTTAAACGAATAACCCCTTTTTTATTTCTATTGTTTCCAATTTACGTTGATCTTGCAAGTCATCACAGCACTTCACCGATCGAAACAGTTTCTTTTTTTTGTTGCATCTTTGCTACGACGTTTTTTTTTTTGCCATCGCGAATGAATCGAGAGCACGAAAGCAATTTAGAAACAAGCCGCAGACCAAATTCGTTCAAAATATCCATCATTTCAAATCACCGCCGTACTGCGTCCGATAGCTATGATTAATGTGAACCGTAAACATTTTGCTTTCAGCCGTGACTGATATTAAGTGGGAGGAAAGTACGTTGTTATCACGAACAAGAAATTCCTTATGATTGCTGATATCCCCTTTTTCACGTACACCCTTTAATTTGTTCGAAACAATGATTGATTATTTTTCTTTGTATCAATCCATTTTTTTTTATTTTTGTACTTACTGCAAGTTTCTAAAATGATCTGCGTATTGGTTCATGAATGGTAAAGAAAATGATACATACCGATATACCATCGGTTCAATGGATCTTTACCCACACGTCATTGATTTGCGTTACAATAATACTACAACGGCATGCTACATTAGATGCGGGCATGAAGTTAGCAACGGTTTTTCCAGCGATGGTTTTGCGGTGCGGCAATCTCGTCCAAGTTGTATAGTACACGTATGGTAAAGGTTACAAAAAGATTATCCGGCATCCACAAGGTAAAAAATAATTATCCCTAATACCTCCATCGCCTATTACAACGTGAACCGACAACTACGCTAGTTCATTGTCGGGTCGTCGAAGAGGTGAAAAAAATAAATAAATACAAAATATTTTTTTCTCCATCTTATAAAGCGATGTCAATGATTTCTAAATAGCTAGAATTGTAGTAGGCGGGATACTTTACATCACCAAATAACAAAAGTTCATTGTGGGGTCGTCAAAGGGATGCAAAGAAATAAAATAAATACAAAATATTTTTTTCTCCATCTTATAAAGCGATGTCAATTTCTAAATAGCGCATTTTAAAGAAAAAGTGGATCTAGGCTGACAGTCTCCCTGCACTTGTCTTACAGAAATGTTAAACATGTCCAATTCTATTTATAAAGCATGATGTATGCATTTATTCCTTCATGTTTTTGATAACAATTCGAGTCTCGCGGCGCAAACTTTATAGATAGTTTAAACAAGTTCAATTCTACATATATAGTAGTAGTATTCAGTCAATGTGGTCATCTCCTTAATGCCAATTTGATTGTTTAAAACAATATCAGTAACTTCCTTGATCATTTCCGGAGTTGTTGCAATATTTTTATGGTTGTAACTGTAACTTTCAAATAAAATGTCAGAAATCATCCGAATTACGCCTATCATCATAAAAAATGTGACTAAAAAGAATGTGGCGCAAATTTTTCCTGAAATATGGTGCTGGTGGTCTCATTTCCCATCAAATCATCCTTGGAACGAAACAGTTAATATTATTTAAGTAAAAATATGTACATAATTAATATGAATGTGTGTTTGCGTGTTTAGTCATTTAAGAATGTGCGTGAATAATTTTTAATTTGAATAATTACAATTTTACGAAGCATAATTCACACATTTTCATAAAAAATGCTTCATTGCTTCTAATTACATGCTAATGTGATTATTTATATGGCCTGCGGTGTGCCCTGTATCAAACCTTTGGTACTTTAATACGATAAGCGCTAATGTGACGTTATCAGATCGGCAGATCTGGTTGTGTTGTGACCGGTCTGATTGCTATCTTACAGAGTACGTTGCGTTAGAAACAGTAATAAACGAAATAAAAGGAATACTTAATTTTGTAGGTTTGTTTAGTAAATTGTATTATCCGGTTTCGTGCTGTTTTCTTTGCTGATAAGTAATTCCATTACTCCAACAAATTGCATTAGTTTTCAACATAATCTCTACTTAAATTAATAATGCTTCTCAAGTGCCTGTACAGTAATGATCTCGCCCCTACGTACATTTGGAGAAATAAAAGTATAAGTGAGGAATGTGTATACGGACCGTGACAATTTTCCTTACTTTTTAAGGTGAAAAAAATTAAAGTGTGCCATAAATTCCCATTATATGTCTAAAATACTGCGTCTACAATAAAATGACCTTGATGATAAATTTCACCAAAAAATATCGTTTACCTTCAAATTATGGCAACTCTATTTCTTTTGACAAAATAATACTCGTTACGTTAAATTTACTGATTTTTTTGGGTATCGCAGTAAACCCCAATCCACACGTAAATTAATTAATTATTCGAAACGTAGAGTTTTAAAAGCACCTGAGTTCCCACTGTCAATCGAGTTACCAAGAATGGGATCCTATGTACTTGAAAGACTGCGACTGTGATGTAGAGTTTACTGCAATATCTTACGTTACACAACCACAGTCTTTGCAATAATGGTAATTATGGTTCTCTAGGTCAAAGAATTAAACCTATTTACTAGTGGAAGTAGTAAGGTTAAGTTAATTCGGACTAATATATTATTTCTAAACGGTGTAAAAAGAACAACGTTTTCTCTAAATTCATGAAAGTTAAGATTTCAAATAATTACAAAGATCAATCACACATGTTACTACACGAGGTAAAAGATAATGGTTACAGAACAAAGTAAGATATCACTATGCTAGACACACTAAATTGAAGATACCCTGAAAACCACGAAACTTTATAGTTACGTCATGATTGTTTATGACGTATCCTTAAGTAGCTGCGACTAATGCTTTGTACTTTTATCTCGTTTGTGTATATGTATGCTTCTGACTTTTATATATAGTACTTGTCTTCACTTTATCGATGGAGCAATGATGTAACTGCAAACTTTCGTGTTTTAATCTATAGACTTGTGTAATTTAGATGTAAGATTTATATATATGTTGTAGCGTATGTTTTCGCGGGTAAAGGATGTCTTGTTATCCTCTCGGGTTTAGTCCCGCGTTCGGCGTTGGTACTTAGAAGAACCATGTACATACGTCCAGACGTTTCGATGTAATCGCATACATCTTCTTGAGGTCGCGATTTCGACTGAAATCATTCATTTATATTGAGCATATAGCGTAAACAGATGTGAATGTTTCACAATACACCCTGCAGGGGTCCTTGGAGAACGATTCAAACTTGCAAAATAAAGGAGATGTCACCTTTCAAGAGAAATACCTGTTTTAAAGTAAAAAGAAGATGCTACCTTTTAAAAGCGCTACATCGCAATTTCTAGTCTATACTGATTGTCGCAGATATTCTTTTTAAAATTTTATTTCGATCTCTTTCAACTGACAATTCAAAGGAAACATACTGTCAATTTATATTTTGATTTTGTTGGGAATTGTCCTACATTTTTTTTGTGTAAATGGCATACGCTACTTCTTTCTCTTTTTATTTTATATCCTCTTGTAATATACATATACTGATGTACATAGGACAATATTTCATGAATACTTAATATATACTGGGTGATTTATTCAACCTAGAATTTATGATATCTCGAAAAATACTCATCGTACAAAATAATTTGCCTTTGAGGGGTTTGATTAACGTAAATCCCCTTGCCTGTCACTGTTCAAATAAATGCTCGAAATTGTGACATTAAATGGCAGTACATCCGTCGATTCGCGTTTCAAATGCTCGTACATAACTGAGAAGTACGTCTCTAGTAATATGGGCACATGCATTCCGGATTCGTTCAATCATATTCTCAGGAGTTCTTGGTACTTCTTGGACCGCTTTGTCTTTCATGTATCCCCAAAAAAATCTGGTGATTTGGCAGGCCAATTTATCGGACCAGCTCTTCCGCTCCAGTGACCATAGGAATTACGGTCAAATACTTCGTGTGCTACTACCGAATAATAAGCCGAGCAATAGTCATGTTGAAGCCACATATTCTATCGCACTTCTAACCTTACAGCTTCGTGTAACTGTGGTAGTTCATTGTCCACGAAGTCTTGGTACATTTCACCGTTTAAATTACCTTCAAAGATGTGGGGGCCGATTATTTTGTCACTAATTATTTCGCACCACATGCTAATAGATCGAGGACGCTGATGCTCAAGCTGACGCATCCAGTGTTTCCAATACTCCAATAGTACATGCTATGTCGATTAAGAGTTCCATGGTTTGTAAAAGTTGTTTAGTCAGAAACAATACCCAACAAAAAAAATTACGATTCATTTGTATTTGTTCCCGCGCCCGCTGGCAAATTGTTAAGTGATTTTCGAAATCAACACCTTGAAGATCTTGGGGCAAAGATACGTGGTAAGAATTATATTTATGGTGCTTTAAAATTCTTCAAATACTGCTCTAGGACAATCCAGAATCGCGAGCTAGTTCTCGTGTAAGGGAGGAATTGTAAGCCACTGTAACTAATACAGCAATTGCATTAGCTTGTCCAGTTACTGTTTCTCGACGGATCCTTTTTTTTAGGTTGAATACCTCCTTTGACAGTAAACTGTTTGACAGTATGTGATCGCGCCCTGTTCAGAAAATGCTGAACATAAGGCTTGACAGCGTTATCAAGATTCCTGCCAGATTCTCCATAAATAAGAACTATTTCAATTTTCTCTTCTAAGTTTAACACGTGCATTTTCATGGGCGTAATTTAGTACTATTGGATGCTCACCTCCCAAATATTAAAATTCCGATTCGACAAATTTTCCTGGACGATGCGTATTTTTCGAGATATTAGAAATTCCAGGTTAAATGAATCACCCGGTATATATACGATATTCATTAATACAAAAAGCTTTCTATATTCATTTGCCAGTATATGAAAAGATAAAAGAAGACAAATTCATTTGAAACTCAAATATCTGACATAATTCAAATAAACTATTGCAAGAAAAAAAAGCATTGCACCTTCATCATAGTTATAACTTATGAAAGATGTCCTATCGAATAGCACACCTCCGATAACAAATGTGATACCCGACAGGAACATATTCGTTAGGATCAGCGAGAACATTTAACACACTCGAAGTAGCGGCCTCCTGTCGCCCGACCCCTACTGTTCGAATAGCTTTTGTGCATCGGGGTATCGAAACCGTGCCAAACTTGGAGACCGGGACACATAATATTTTACCGTACACACTCTATCATCATCAATCACGGTCCTAATGTAGTTTTTCTTCCGCGCGTTGTTTGTTTTTTTAATTCAATCTTTTGATTAGCATCATCGCAGTATGCTCGCTGTTTATCGATACGAGAAGTTATTTTTAGATTTGAGCTTGAAATTCGCTTTGAGATATTGGTATAGATTTGTATATACATTTTCCCTGTTAAGTTTCAAAAAGTTGTTTAATTTCTAAGCTTGTAGAAGTCAAAAATTCGCGACCTAATGAGTAGGTTGATGTTTGCTCTATCTTAAAAATCTTTTAAATTAAACAAAGGGTGTAATCACTTAACTGTTACAATGATTTGTAGCTTAAACAAAACACCAAATCCTTCTAAAGCATATACAGTAAACGCTTGTTAATGTAAATACCTGGTAGTGGAGAAACGTCGCGGTCATGTAAACAGAAAATTGTTACTATGGGATCAAATGGAACGCCCGGTAATGTAAATAAGCTTGCACCACGTACAATTCGATAATGTAAACAGTTTATGGTACCGGTTATTTCCCGATTTACGTGCGTAATTGAATCGATCAAAAGAATGTTTACGTACAGTAAAGTAGTGTGCAGCTAAAATCACGCCAGAACAGACATGGTATCCACGTCCAGTGAAAGAACATTTTTAAAATTAAGTGACAAAGTGAAAATCAACGTCGAGATTAAAAAAGATGCGGGGGTGATTCAATTGGCAAAAGAATATGGAGTATCCAAAGCCACAATCTGTAAAATTAAGCGATTCACGTCACAAATTTTACAATGTGTGTCAAATACATACGGAGGTCTGGGAAATCGCAGAACTTTAAAAAAATGCCCAAGCACCTAGAATGGAACATCGTCTGTATAAATGGTTTTTAAAACAAAGCGATAATCATGTTCCAATTAGCGGTGAATTAATTAAAGAGATAGTAAAATTATTGAATGAAAACCTAAAAGAGGCCGAAAATTTTGTAGTCAATGATGGCTGGCTAGAAATATTTCAAAGGAGATATGGATTTCGTCTACTGTCGGTATCTGGTGAAAAATTATTGGCACCATCACAACTAGTGCTACCGTTTAAAGAAAAGTTAATGAACAATGTCAAAGAGCTACATTTAAATGAGGAGCAAATATGCAATGCAGATGAAACCAGTCTCTATTGGAAATTATTCCCTACGAATACCTATGTTGCATCACATAAAAAATCTGCTCTGGGTAAAAAGGCGGAAAGACAACGCATAACTTTGCTAGCGTGCACTAATACTATAGATCGTCCCAACCTCCGTATTCAGTATGGGATAGAATAGCAACTTTTATCTCTTACTATCCTTGGTTGCTGTCATTAGCGCTATCTCTACAACCGGTTGCTATGTTGCAACTTATTTACATATGCTGTCGGCGTCGACAACAGTTGTATACTATCTGTCTATTAGCATCAACTGTCAATCGTCATCGTCCTTGTTTTGAAATATTTCGTTAAATTGTTAATTTGCTTATATAGTTGTACAAATTGTTCTTTTCAGAACACTTCTATCTTTTTCAAGCGTACAGGGTAATATGGGTATTTTTATTTATTTTTTATAAATGTTATAACAGAATATAAATGTAATTACAGTTTTCACTACATTAATGGAGCCTATAGGAAGAAAACGGCGCAGAGGAGACAAATTTAACCGTAAGGAGAAGTGTATGATTGCAAATGTTTTCAATTATTTCAATAAATCAATGAATGTGAGTGCTGCCGTTCGAGAAGCAAGTAAAGCTTTGGGCATCTCAGACCGTGCAATATATCATGTAAAACAGGAGCAACAAAATGGTTTTATTATCAAGTCCAAAAAAACCTAAAAAAGGAAGGGCATACAAGTAAATGATCGACTGCATACATATGGTGAGAACACGCAAGCAGCTATTCGACGTAAAGTGCATGGATTTTTATACAGAATATGCCACCTACTTTAAATACAATTCTTACTACTGTCAATGCTGACGATGATCTCCCTAACTTCAGTCGAACAACTTTTCATAGATTGTTACACGATATGGGCTTCGAATTTAAAAAAGTAGGACGAAAAAGTATACTCATTGAACGAGATGAGATTATTAGATGGAGGCACAAATACTTGCGAGAGATCAAGAAATTTAGAGAAGAAGGTAAAATTTACACTCTTGCTATTTGACATGGCTGTAATTTTATATTTCAGGTCGAACTATTATATACACTGATGAGTCATGGGTGAATACAGGACATACGGTAAATAAAACTTGGACAGATACTGCTATTCAAAGTAGTCGACAAGCTCTTATTCAAGGACTAAGCACTGGTTTGAAATCACCAACCGGGCTAGGACCTCGTTTTGCATTAGTTCATGCAGGCAGTGATAATGGGTTTGTTCCTGGTGCTGAATATACATTTCTTTGCAAGAAAAACACTGCCGATGTTCATCATGAGATGGATTCAGAAACGTATGAGGATTGGTTTATAAATAAATTACTTCAAATATACCACAGAAGTCAGTCATTGTTCTTGATAATGCTTCCTACCACTGCAGAAAATTGGAGAAAATTCCAACAACAGCATGGAGGAAAAAACGAGATCATTGATTGGCTCAATGAAAAACAAATACAAATCAGTACCGATATGCTAAAAAGGGACTTACTGTATTGCGTGTCACAAATTAAACCGCAATATGATAAAAGTAGGATTGACGAATTTGCAAAAGAAAAAGGTCATGAAGTTCTTCGATTACCACCTTACCATTGCGAGTTAAATCCCATTGAAATGGTATGGGCACAACTTAAAAACTACGTAAGAATGAATAATACCACATTTAAGGTAAAAGATATGGAGCAATTAATTCGACGAGCGTATAGCACTGTAACAACTAATAATTGGCAAAACTACATCAAACATGTAAAACAATATTGAAAGGAAATGTGGATAGTGGATAATTTGCAAGACGACATCGAAGAATTTATTATTCACGTAAGATATTCGTCATCATCTGAAGATCAAAGTGATTCTTCGACTGACTAGAAAATTAACGTAAGACATAGATATATGTGTGTAATTGCTATTCCTTTCTTAAATATTATTGTATTATACATATACGTATTTCTATGACTCCAGTTCTTTTTGTTACAAAAGTGGAAACTATTATTTGTATATATATAAGGATCATCTTCTTTTTAATTTAATAAATTGCATAGCACCCAATATCGAAGCAAATATTCACTGTACATTGCATAGATATCGTTCATATGTATATTTGTTTATAGATGTGTGTATAGTATTGTTAATAAATATTGAGATATAACTATTTTATCTGTAGTATTTTTTCCTATAATTTTACGTGCAGCGAAGTCGCTATGCACTCTGTTAAAAGTTAGTTACTTTAATAAAATAATAAGCAAAATGTCATATGAATGTCAATAATTTTGCACCTTCAACGTCAATAAACGTTAATAAAGGTTATGAATTGATCGGGTGAAATTGCAAATAATTAACCGGAAATAGTAATGTACAGCCGATCGGATGATTTGGCAACCATGAAACAAATTCCCATAAGACGTATACTGAATACGGAGGTTGGGACGGACTATAGTGGCACACGCAAAATAAGGCCACTAGCAATAGGAGAGGCAAAAAATCCACGTTCATTTTGAAATTTTAAGAGCCCCATTGATTATATAACTGTTCAAAATCCTCTTGGATGACCAAAGGCATATTTCTAGAATGGTTACAGAAGCACTTTGTCCCTCAGGTATGGCATAATGTAATTTAATGATACCTATTCAATTTGTAGGTGAAAGATTTCTTAAGAAAGCAAAAAATGCGTTATCAAAATAACCTAAAAGCATTTCTGAATTCTTAAAGCAAGTAACGTTAGGTGAAGCAATTTTAAATTTGGATATGGCGTGTAATCCCCTTAACCAGCAAACAATCAGAAAGTGTTGGATAAATTTGCTTTACTCCAGTGATGATTATGACGATGAAGGCAATGTGCCGCTAACCATCATTAGAATACGGTTAATATCTGATGCTGAAGTTATTGACAGTGCAACATCGGCCGTTTTCAATTTATTAAAAGCAATAAATCCCGATATTGTTTGCACAATTACTGATGCTAGTTTATGGAATGACGATAAAGGGATGGATGATGCACATAAAGAGGAAGATGGGGTGAGTGAAGATGACGACCCTCCGATTGAAATAAAAAATACAGTCAGTGACGTGCAAACTGTAGGAATTTTTAATCAAGCGTTAGATTGGGCTGAAGAGAAAGACATATTATTTTCCGATATTTTAGTGCTCCGTAAACTACAGGCAATGGCATTAGAAAATACCAAGCGTAGATTTATGCAAACAAAATAATATAAAATTTATTTTTTAATAAACATACATATTTTCTTTTATACAATTTCTTTATAAATAAAATAACGCTCGCTAATGTAAACCTTCAGTAATGTGAAGTTCACATAATCGAGCGTCTACTGTATATGCTTCTCACTACAAGCGTACTCAACTAACAACTAAGATCAATTACAGTAAACATTTACTAAAGAAATGCAAGTTCGTCCTTTTTAAGTAGGATACATAATTTTTCGGATAAACGGTTTTTGCAGTATACAAGCACTTCCGTGGTTCACCGAAGTGAAGTACTCGTTCGCTCATAAATTTGCGGCTTTTTCCCGAATTTTCACCTTTTCTGTAATCCTCTTACTATGTGGAATTAGGGATTTTTCAGTAATTCAGTACATAGAGACTTGAATAATGTGCCAGTGTTTTCCGATTCGGAGTAGTGACAAGTTCTCTCGTTATTTGTAAGTTACAGAAAAAGAATTTCTAAGTTATGGAAAAAACGAAATCCTTTAACAGCAATAGCCAGACGCGAAACTAGAAGAAATGAGCGAGATTGAGTATAATAATGAGTACGCATCTTCTCATGATGAGAAATAGACGCCACCGCTACTAAGTCATGTCATTTTCTGTTCCGAATTGTGGATTGATTCACCAGACAGAGGTTTATTGCCGCCAATATTTCTCTAGAACCTTTGCTACCTTTTGCCGTACCTTATGCAGCATCGTATAGATTTCTTCTTCTTCATTGTCAACAATCCCTGCGACTAAGCTTTTTCTATAAAACAACTTCGTCAAACACACACTACCGGTCATAAGTGTTTAGCCACCCTTAAAATATTACAAAAGCAAGTCCAAAACTAATTATAAAATAAACCTTTATTCTGTACTTACACAAAGAACTGTAACAGTTGTAAAAATACTTAAATTTGCGATTCGTCAATGTGTTTCGCTTTTTTTTTACTACCGCACACAATCTTAGAATTCTCTCTAGTAGCTTTGCCAATGTTAGCGGCTCTATTTTCTGTAGAATTTGGAGCAGATTTTCCAACTTGTCGGTCGAGTTCCTCCCACAATAGCTCGATTGAATTGTGATCTGGACTTCGAAGCGGCTACTTCATAACAACAATTTTCTCTTTGTAGTCCAGTTGTTCCAAGTACTCATGGCACATCTTTGAAGTGTGTTTTGGTTCATTATCGTCATGTAAAACGAAGTTTTTACCAATTAATCATGTTACAGATGAGATGGTTTTAAAATCCCCCTATAACGTTCTTTTCTAAGGATATCCTCTATTTTGACCAAATCAGCCACAGAGATTTCGTCAAGACAACCCTAAATTCAACATGGACGAAGAAGTCAAACACAGTTTTACAAATATTTCCAATATATTTAACATAGCTTAATATGACATGTTTCGCTATCACTGTAGCTTCATCAGATGTTGTCTTACTACTAAACAACATGTTATTTATACTCAAACCCGTCTCTCACAGTAATTAAGGATAACGTGTACATATTGTATTTACATAATGGTCTCATTGGTCTCTAAATTCCTGGTACTATATTTCACAAACAACTTCAGCAATGGTGAATTATTAAGGTCTATTTGACCATTTAGTAATACATCTGAATATTTAGTGTACTTATCTCTAGAGATTCGAGTAAGTTTAATTTTAAACCTTTAGTTTCGGAATGTTGTTGAAATTATCGTTATTGTCATAGTGCATGTGTCTCATTTGTCGAGTATCGGTTGCAATACCTAAGCGTGGAAACATAGAGAGGCGTCATAAGACCATCCATAAAACTTTGAAAACGATTTCGCACTAAAGTATGAATTAAGAAAAGTACGAGAGTTGATAACGTTTGTGAAAAAAGAATAAAGCATGTTCACAAGACTAGCCAAGCAATGAAAAGCTGCAACGATCGCGTTATTTAAAATTTCTCATATATTGGCGAAAACAAGAAATGGTTGTGAAGAAAGCATTTCTTTTATGAAGCGGGTGAGGTTTTATTTGGAGATTTTGAAAATAAAACAGGGATCATGCCTGCTATTAAAGAACTTCAGTTACCTCCTCTAACAGTCACAAGACGTGTTGAAGTCATGAGCCAAAACATGGCAGATAAACTAAAATATGATATCATGGAACGTAGATACTTTTCTTTGCAGTTCGATGAATGCTGTATATTTTTATTCGAATATTATTTAATGACATAGGCTAAAGAAGAACCTTTACAATGATTCCTCTGAAAAGAAAATCCCGTGGCGAAGATATATATGATGCTTTCTTAAGTTTTATGACAAGCTACAAGCTATCAATCTATAAACTGGTGTGCATTACAATAGATGGAGCACTAGCCACGATTAGAAACAAAAATGGTTTTGTTGTATTGTGTCGAGCTAATGACAATTTCCCTACGTTTTTTTTTCATTCCGTTGCATTATCCATCAACAAGTTTTGTGTTCAACAGTTCTAAACATGGAGCATCGCAATAAAAATTGTGAATTCCATCCGTGCTCGAAGCTTGCAACGACAACTCTTTAAATTATAGTTGGAAGATAGTGAATCTGCCGAACATGCTTTAGTTTTTCACACAGACGTAAGAATTATTACCCGAAATAATTGCTTTTCTATACGAAAGAGGTGATAACACTCAGACGTCACAATGCATTTAAACACTATTAATTTGGAGCTGCAAGGTTAAGAAAAATCTATTACCGGGATGATTAGCGCAATAAAAACATTCCAAAGTAAATTGCAACTAGCAATAGATCAACAGAAAAGAAAGGATCTGAAACATTTTTCGTTTTTGAAAGCAAGAATTCTTCAGTTGAATTTTGATATTTATGAGAAAGAATTAACAAATATTTTGAATGAATTTGAAAGACGTTTTTATGATTTTAGTAAATTGACAAATATATCAACTTTTATGAGTTATCCTTTTTTCCCGTAAAAACATTGAGAAATCTGCTTCTGAGATAGCAAGTCAGTTTAATATGGACTCATCTTCTGTTGAAAATGAGGATATACATCTCAAAGCGACACCAAAATTCTCATCTCTTATATCTGAAGATAAATATCCTAACCTAAGGCAAATTGTCCTTCAGTTGACAGCAAATTTGGAGGTCAACTCATTTATACGAATCTGCATTTTCTGAAATAAAACTAATTAAGTCAAAATATCGCAATCGACTAACTGACGAATATGTCATCATGCTTGCGATTAGCACTTAGTAATTACGTACCATCTTACGAAAAGTACGTTAAAGACATGCACTGCCATGCACCGACATCTATGTAAAAACCAATAAAGACGTATTTTTGGATATCGGTTTTTTCATTAACTTTTTTAGAGCAGTGACCCACATCTATGACCTACCTACGCCATGATACACCCTACCATCACTACAATCCTGTTCTCTAATAATTTTGAGATAGATCGTCAGCAGTTCAAATCTGAACGCCCCTAATCTAATCCTATTCATGTTCATACAAGCGCATTTTTAAATCGCATACATCGTAAATACATAAATATACCATAGCCATTATCTGCCCCGCTATGTATTCAGTGATAACATTCTTTAATGTATGTACTCCTATCTTTATATCGACCGCACTTTATTACATTTGGATAGTATATGTTTGCTTTATTATTGTTTTAGTATACACGAACGTAATCAAATATTGATCACCCGTAAAAGGTGAAGGAATTCACAGGCCGCGCATTTTTTGTATTCAGTACCTGATCGGACCTTGAGCCGCATAAAAAATATCAAGTACGTTACGTACGTTTCCGCGATACCAATAATGATGATTACACGAACGGTTGAGCGCTCGTCCGTTTGGCTACTGCTAGCTTCATAATAATGTTTATTATTTAATCAAGTACGTGTTTCTAAGTAGGAATTTTCGCTGCGCAGGTGTTCGTTATTGTTTGGGATAAAAATATCGGCGAGACCAAGAATGGACTCTACAGTATTTATGATTGTACATAAACAATAATCAGTGATTCAAAATGTGTGATTTCCTTGTGTTATTTTAAGGTAAGTGCGGAGAAAAGAATTCCTAAATAATTATCTTTGAAAAATGTGGATTGTTTTTAAAAAGAAACTGAAACTAACATGAAGACAAACGAAACGTATTATTTATTCGTTTAATAAAATACAAAACAAAACCAAAAATGTTTGGGTGTGGGCATGTCGACGTATACAGTCCCAATTTATTAGGGCCACTTGCTAAAATAGCTATTTTGTTAAAATATATAGTTAAATATATATAGTGAGGAACGTATTGTACAAGCATAAGTTTAATCAGAACTTTTTATAGACATCGTAATAACTAATATTTTGTAATGCCTTCTTTAGCTTTTATAATTGCTCTTATTCCTTTCGGCATACTATCTGTACAGGCATTAATCGTATATCTACTTGTACGAGGGGAGCTCCAGAAGTTCATGGAATGAAAGGGTTTTAAATAAAATAAAACAATAAATCTATTTTTCCTTTTCAATATAATCACCCTTAAGCACAATACATTTATTAGATCTATGAATTAATTTTTCTAAACCATCATAAAAATATTTTTTATCTTTCGCCTCAAAATGGGCCAAAGTTGCCTCCTTTACCTCATTGTCGTCGGAAAACTTTCTTCCACGTAAGTCTTTTTTTAAATTGGGGAACAAATAAAAATCACTAGGTGCCAGGTCTGGACTGTAGGGTGGATGGACTATTGATTGAAAGCCATGCTTGTGCAGAGCAGCCATTGCAACTTTGCTCTTGTGAACCGGCGCATTGTCTTGCAAGAGCAACACACCCTTGCTCAATTTTCCTCGACGTTTTTCCTTGATGGCCTCCTTTAATTTTTCTAATATCGCTGCGTAATATTCTCCGGTTATGCTCCTACCTTTTTCTTTGTAATCAATCAATAATATCCCCTCACAATCCCAAAAAACAGTAGCCATCAACTTTATGCCATTGCATGGACTCCTGTTTGGAGTCAGGCTCAAAGTGATGAATCCATGTTTCATCTCCGCTCCAAAATCTGTGCAGCTCCAAAAATTGTTTGGACGCACAGACGCGCTGCGGTTTCTACAGCGGTCTGAGCATTCTCGGTACCCATCTTGCACTGACCTTTGTCATACCCACGTGGTCATGTAGGATACGCAAAATGGCGGTATCTGATACTCCAACTAATGCAGATAATTGTTTTTTCTTCAAACGGGCATCTTGCAGTAGAAATTTTTGCACTTTTTCAACGATGTCTGATGTGGTGGCCTCAACTGGCCGTCCTGAGCGGGGGTCGTCTTCAATCGACTCCCGACCATGTTTAAAAAGACCATGCCACTTATAAATCATTGATTTACTAGGGCACTGTTCACCATAAACGGTTTCCATGTCATTCAATATGGTTAGAGCGTTCTTTCCTTGCTTTGTAAGGAACTTTATCGCAGCACGGTGTTCAATTTCCTCCATAGTTTCAGTTTTCTTCCGGATTGACTTGTTTAGCAGGCAACTATTCGTAAACGACTGGCGCTATAGGGCTGCAACTTAACTAATATACTAATGATGAGTCGCCAATCTGAATGACACCTAGCGAGCGCCCCTATCCCCACTTCATCCTCTCCATTCCACGAACTTTTGGACCTGCCCTCGTAATATCATTTTGCCACACATCCTCAATATTTCTTACTAATTGCTTTTTTGTAGTGTTTCTTCTCGAATACACGCGTGATTTTAGAATAATCCACACGTTCTCAATTGCATTATGGTGAGGAGAATCTCCCAGTTAAGGTAGCACTGGAAGAGCGTGCGTTCCCAAAAAGCCTTGGATGAATTTGACCATGTGGCATGGTGCCTTATCATGCATGAATGTGTAGGAGCATCAAAACATCCTCCAATACACGCTTATATTGGTATTGATTCATTGCGTCTTAAGTCTTATTACTTTCTTGTTCCTCTTCACCTTCGCTTATCTCGAACATATCTATGGGAATAAATAATTAGATTCGTCGTTCTCAATCGAAACATTTATTTCGGGTGCCGTAATGTTCTCATCGCACAAGAAATTATGTATATCTGGGGCGGCCATTATGTCTTCCCTCTCTGATAAAATGTTATTCCAAATTGTAACATATCTTCTGTCTTCGCATTGTCGATTGATTCACGGGGCAGGAGTTTATGCTGCCAATATCTCTTTAGAACCTTTCCTGCCTTTTGTCACACCTTGCGCAATAAACATACAGCATCTTTAAGATTGAATTTTTTGAGCATTATACAGACTTACCTTTCTTCATTGGCAATAATCCCTGCGAGCAAGCTTTCTCTATAAAATAGCGTCCAACGTATACTGTTGTGGTCTAACAGTTGGATCAATGCAGAACAGTTTGTCAAAATAAGACAATTACCTTTCCTTACAAGTTCTTTTGGTTTTCTGTGGCAAATAGCGTCACCTATGACTGAAAGACTTCGAAAATATAGATTTTTGATTTTCATAAAACTTTTAACCTGCTTCAACGTGAATAAATCACTCTTGGAACACAGCCGTGGTCATCCATGCATTAACCAGTAACTTGCGTTCAACTGGAAATGCCGTTGGGTGTTACACAATTCGTATAACTAATAAATTCAATTTATGTGACACCTCGCCATTTACGCAGGCTAGAAACATTACTCTTTGGTTACAACGTCTTCATGCAGTTTTCTCTTGGATGTAGACCAATATGTTCACCGATAACAGCTGCTGTTAAGGACTTAACATTGTTTTTTCTGTTTTATCAATTTTTTACTACTATGTATTTTATATTATTTTATCTTGTTTGCAACCGTATGGGTTACCCTTATTACCTTATTTTCATTTAGAATATTACTTTATTTTCATTTTTATATTTATTTATTTTGCTCTCTTATACCCAATTTTATTTTAATATGTATGTACATTACGCATTGTATATGTATGCAAGCCGGCCATTCACATTACGCTAGGTAAAACTGCCTAATTTAAAAATCATTCAGTGCAACGTCGTCGAATAAGTAATAGGAGTTTTCTTAAAATTTAATGTACACAAGCATAGGCAGTCGTCTCCCGCGCGACGGTCGAAGTATTAGCGATCATGTACTCTCGGTCACCTTTCATACCTCGTCGTAACGTGTACAGTAACGTCGTCGTATGATTATTAGAGATTTCTAAGATTTTCTAGTTTTGGCGGGAATCGTCGAGGACGTTGTCTATACATTTATTTCTGGCGGGAGTCATTTGGTAACGTCGTCGAATTGCATGTATAGATTTCTTTAATAAGTACAAATTCTTGATTTTCTATCATCGTACGTCGAGGCTACTGTGTCCATTGTCGTCTATACATATTTTTAGTCTTCGGTTAAGTTTGTGTCGGAAATTATTTTGGTGAGATTGTCGGCGCGCATGTATAGACATCTTCTATAAGTACGGTCACTCCGCTTCTTGCTGACGGTCGTTGCGGCCGCAGCGCCCGTTGTCTTTCTTTGTACGTTTGTTCGGTCCTTGTCGTATCGGGACTTAGAAATTTTTCATTTAGTTGCTCGTCGTAGCGGACGAGTGTCACGGGCCAGTTTTCTTATGTAATGTCGGCATCATCGCTCCGTTTTACTTGTCGGTGCGCAGTTCGCACATTTGCTGGTTACTGTCTTTTTCCCTTCTTTGGGGCGCAATAGTATAGAGCTAAAGATTGCACATAGCGTAATATTTCAAACGAGAACGCCTGGGTAGCTGTGACATTATTTTTGTATTGAGATCGGCTATTATCGCTACTGTCGCCCTCGACCAGGCGTTCAAGCTCTAAGAGATAGGGTGGGTTCCCCTATAAATGTGAAAATAACAAACGTATTTGGTCAAGTACAAATACATGCCAATAATACAGGGCCAAGTCCCTTAGGCAAATTTAAAACAAGGAAAGTATATTAGGCTCCCGGAAAGGACATATAAATAAGCATAGCACCGAGGTGCGCTTATAAATTTAAGAAATAAATAGGGTTGGCTCCTATAAAAGGTAGTGGTGCATGCAAACAGATAGAGGCATTAGTACATGCCTCTAACAAAGCTTTAGCGGAAGCATATAAGAGTTTAACCTTTTAAACAGAATTAAGACATAGCTTTGCAACATACATGCTGAGGCATTACTTTATGTTGCTACCAATGAAAATACATATACACATGCTAGTGTACATTACATGTATAAGAGAGCTCGAATAACTGCAATTATTGCAAATATATATATCTTACGTACATCGTACATGTACATAGGCAAGAGTGGAAACCGTGTAACCATTTTATTTTTAAATATATTTTTTGCGCATGCGCATTGAGTTTCACTGTACAACCTTTCCTTTAAGCGAACATACTCTATAAGTAAGTATTGGTCAAGTAATTCAGGAATTTACGAGCAGGCTACAGCGGCGCTGTTCTTCAAACCAGGAGAATGTAACAGCTGCCATTATAATGTTGACCCATCAATATTGTATATTTGTGAATGTAACAAATTTGAACTCCAAATTTTCTTTAACAAAACCGCTATGAAAGGATGAATTGCATTACAGGATAGTTCTTTACCCGCATAGTTTTGTGATCGTTACCCATAGCTGCCTCTGAATTTGGCCAGTCAGCCATATATTTGAACGTAAAGTTGTTTCGCTGTTGATGCCAAAATCTCGTATAAAATTGGAATGTGCCACGAACGTTGTGTGCGAAACCAATCGTAGAGTAACTTTTCCATTTCTGGGTGTATGTGTATGTTTATTAAAAAATAAATTACGAACAATGAATAAGATAACAATGTCCTATTTTTGTTTGCGTAAATTTGCACTTGGTATTTTCTAATGCCATTGCCCGTAATTTACGGAGCACTAAAATATTGGAATACAATATCTCTTTTTCTTCAGCCCAATCTTACGCTTCATTAAAAATTCCTACAGCTTGCGCGTCACTCACTGTATTTTTTATTTCAATCGGAGGATATTTTCCTCTTCATGTACATCATCCATCTTTTTATCGTCATTCCATAAACTAACATCAGTAATTGTGCAAACATTATTGGGATTTATTGCTTTTAATAAATTGAAAACGGCCGGTGTTGCACTGTCAATAACTTCAGCATCAGATATTAACTGTATTCTAATGATGGTTAGCGGCACATTGCCTTCATCGTCATAATCATCACTGGAGTAAAGCAAATTTATCCAATACTTTCTGATTGTTTGCTGGTTAAGGGCATTCCACGTCATATCTAAATTTAAAATTGCTTCACGTAAAGTTACTTGCTTTAACAACTCAGGATTTTTTGATAACGCATTTTTTGCTTTCTTAAGAAACCTTTCACCTACAAATTGAATATGTATCATTAAATTACATTATGCCATACCTGAGGGACAAAGTGCTTTTGTAACCATTCTAGAAATATGCCTTTGGTCATCCAAGCGGATTTTGAACAGTTGTATAATCAACGGCACTCTTAAAATTTCTAAATGAACGTGGATTTTTTGCCTTTCCTATTACTAGTGGCCTTATTCTACCACTACTGTTAGTGCACGTAGAAGAGTTATGCATTGACTTTCCATCTTTCTACCCGGAACAGATTTTTCATGTAATGCGACATAGATTTTTGTAGGCAATAATTTCCAATAAAGACTGGTTTCATCTGCGTTGCATATTTGCTCCTCATTAAAATGTAGCTCTTTGATTTTGTTCGTTAGCTTTTCTTTAAACGGTTGCACTAGTTGAGATGGTGCCGATAATTTTTCACCAGATATCGACAGCAGTCGATTTCCATACCTCCTTTTAAATCTTTTTAGCCAGACATCACTGACTACAAAATTTTCGGTCTCTTTTAGGTTCATTCAATAATATGTGTTATGCTCTCTCTTTAATTAATTCACCGCTAATTGGAACATGATTATCCTTTTAGTATATAGTAACAATTTTCTGTTTACATGACCTCGACGTTTCCACTACCAGGTATTTAAATTACGGAGCGTTTACTGTATTTCATTTTATATATCGCCTGCGTTCGTTTGTCGCCTGTGTTCATTTTTGAACCCCAAAATCGTAGTACAAGTAATGGAGTATCTCAGCTTAACAAGTGAAGGGACACAAATAAGATATAAGCGCCAGTTAGAACAAGAACAATTGAAGCTATCCAAAATAAATTTCTTGTTCAAATCTAATTCAAATCCAGGTAGAGATTAAACCTAATCTAATAAGAAAAAAACTTTACATGATAATCCGGAATATTTTGTCTGTAATTTAGAATCCTCTACAAACTGACGTTATAGGATTTAGAATTACGTGATTTTCTTATTGAAATTTTGCTGTTGACGAAAGTATGCAAACTTCTGTTTTATCTGTAAAATGAAGTTCCAACGCGTGTAATACATATGCATACAAGTACGTACAAACCAGGAAGAACGATATTCTCGATCCAATTTCGTCGCAGCTCGTTCTATCACGTTCGGACGGAAGCGAGGAGAGATTCTCCAGCTTGCAAATATCTTCTACCGGCACTGAATAATGTATTCGTCGCGAGTTGATGGAAAATTCTGAACGAGAATGCGTCGGAATGTAATTGCGGATTTCAAATTAAAGCGTTACCACGAACAATCGAACGAATCAAAAAAATAAATGTGTATATTATAAGATCCTGGGGTTCTATTGTCCTCGTCATGCATTTTATTCTTGTCGCCAGTATCTCATATTTCTTGTGTGTTGTCTTGAAGCTAATCTATGATCATCAATGAATCGGTTGGGTTTCTTAGAAATATTTAATTTCCTAACCTTTTTTAGGTACATTGGTTGAGTTTCTCATCTTGCGATGGTTAAAATTCGTACTGTGTAAATATGGTTTTAAATACCTGTCAGTATAATTTTAAATATGGAAGGTCTGAGATTTCTGCTGTACGTGCTGCAAATGTTTCGGGAATCGACAAGAGATTGCGCACGAAGGTTGAACTGGATTCTTTGGTCAGCACGAGCAACGTTTTTTTATGCCAACTGTAAAAATTTCAGACGTCTACTGTCAATAGTTGTTGTTTAACAGTATGTTTTGTGTAACAAGTCAGACAGTTTCGTAAAAATGAATAAAATCAAATTTCGTGCAGTGATAAAACACTTCTGGATGGTTGGGAAAATGGCCACGGAAATTCGAAATATTTTGCTAGAGGTTCATGGCGAATGTACTCCATAATTTTCGACCATCAGCTTCTGGGTCAGCGAGTTCAAACGTGGCCACACAAGCACAAGTTACAAACCATGCAGTGGACGCCCAAAAACCGCTACCAACGATTAAATGGTCGACAAGATTCATGTGTTAGCCGATCGCCGATTGAAGCTAAAAGAGATAACAGAGACAACAGGCATTTCAGAAGAATGCATTGGCCATATCCTACACGAAATTTTGGGCATGAAAAACTTTCGACGCCATGGGTACCGCGCAATTTACCGCGAAATTGGGTGACCGTTGCGGAGGAGTGTCTGGCCAGGATCCAACGCAATCCAAACGGTCTCTTCATGCGGTTTGTAACCGTAGATGAGACTTGGATCCACCACTACATACTGGAGACCAAGGAATAGTCGAAGCAGTGCATTTTTCCGCGTGAGTCGGTTCCGAAGAAATCAAAGACCGTTTCATCGGCCGGAAAGGTCATGGCGACCATTTTTTGAGATTCCCAAGGTGTAATCCTCATCGACTATTTGTAGAAGGGAAGGACGATCGCGGAGCTATACTGCAGCGATTTATTGACTAGATTCGATGCAGTATTGAAAGAGAAACGGCCTCGTTTGCAGCGGAAAAAAGTGATTTTCCTCCACGACAATGCACCAGTTCATTCACACCACATCGTTGTGTCCAAATTGAATGAGTTGCGCTACGAATTAGTCTCTCATCCTCCATATTCACCGGACCTAATCCCCAGCGATTTTCCTATTCCCAAACCTGAAAAAATCATTGGGAGGAAAGAGATTTGCCTCGATCGCCGCCGCAGATGGCTATTTTGCAAACCTCGAAACATCCTACTTTCCCGACGGCTTGAAGAGACTGGAGCACCTTTTGAAAAAGTGTATTGATCTTCGAGGTGACTACACCGAAAAATAATAAAAAAAAAAAAACCACACCAGTACCACATTTTCCTTATCGATTCCGGAAACATCTCAGGTCGGCTTCGTATAGTCTTTTCCTTAGTCTTATTATTTGTCCTAGTTGCTTTCTTAACATCTATATCACAGTTTTTACTACACATTTTCTTACTAGTATTATTATCAGCACAGAAGCATTCAGGTTAATGGTATCAATTAACTTACTTAACTTACTAATCATTTTTTTTTCGTTCTATGGCAATATTTATAGCTTTTGATAAAAGGCGAATATAATTTCATTAATTTTACAGCATTTTCTGCATTTGAACAGGTATTACTTTCCTACATTTTTTAAAATTATTTAGTATTTTTTATGTATTATCTTTGTATTGCTTAAAAGGTACAACATTTTAATAAGGCAGTCACGTAAATTATCCAACTTCTTAGTAAAGTACAAAGAAAATCTTGTATTTTATCGGTAGCACTTCTTACTTTTCTCTCTTAATAAATTTGCGAATTTAATTAAAAGTTAGAACTTGCCCTTTCTACTAAACCGTATTACAAAGTCTCGTCTCGACTTCAGGACTAGGCGCTACCGCTTTACAATCGCATACGAACGAATCTAAGAATGCATCTCACGATCTAACTGCAGCGAATTACAGAATATCTGATAGTGACAACGGTCTATGAGCATTACTGCGACTACCAGTAAACAAGTTGAAAATTATGAAGCATATAACACGGGTTGAGCTGTCCGCCCAGAGAGACAATACATTGAAATCATTTGTTAAAAAATATTATTGGTTATAGAAAGGTTTTTTTTTTGAGGATTTTGACTGAACCTAATTGAACCAGGGCCACCTCGATGAAAGTGTTTTCAGGATGGTTGCTCTTCCAGTTGTACCGAATGCCGAACTAAATGCGAACCACAGTTGTTCATGAAACGTCAGGGACAGAAAACCTAGTCGTTGACGCGGGAGCCTAGCTTATTGGCGCCTCATCATTAGTATATTAGTTAAGTTGCCACCCTATAGCGTTAGTCGTTTACGAATAGTTGCCTGCTAAACAAGTCAATCCGGAAGAAAACTGAAACAATGGAGGAAATTGAACACCGTTCCTTACAAAGCAAGGAAAGAACGCTCAAACCCTATTGAATTAAATGGAAACCGTTTATGGGGAACAGTGCCCTAGTAAATCAATGATTTATAAGTGGCATGGTCTTTTTAAAGATGATCGGGAGTCGATTGAGGACGACCCCCGCTCAGAATGGCCAGTTGAGGCCACCACATCAGACATCGTCGAAAAAGTGCAAAAATGTCTACTGCAAGATGCCCGTTTGAAGAAAAAACAATTATCTGCATTACTTGGAGTATCAGATACCACCATTTTGCGTATCCTACATGGCCACCTGGGTATGACAAAAGTCAGTGCAGGATGGGTACCGAGAATGCTCACGCCAGTGCAGAAACAGCAGCACGTCCGTGCGTCCAAACAATTTTTGGAGCTGTGTCGAGACAAACCTGCATAGATTTTGGAGCGGATTGTTACCGGAGATGAAACATGGGTTCATCACTTTGAGCCTGAGTCCAAACAGGAGTCCATGCAATGGCATAAAAAGGGGACACCACCGCCAAAGAAAGTCAAAGTGTCAGAATGGGCTAGAAAGTTGATGGCTACTGGTTTTTGGGATTGTGAGGGGATATTATTGATTGATTACAAAGAAAAAGGTAAAAGCATAACCGGAGAATATTACGCAGCGATATTAGAAAAATTAAAGGAGGCCATCAAGGAAAAACGTCGAGGAAAATTGACCAAGGGTGTGTTGCTCTTGCAAGACAATGCGCCGATTCACAAGAACAAAGTTGCAGTGGCTGCTCTGCACAAGCATGGCTTTCAATCCATAGTCCATCTACCCTACAGTCCAAACCTGGCACCTAGTGATTTTTATTTATTCCCCAATTTAAAAAAAGACACGTGGAAGAAAGTTTTCCGACGACAATGAGGTAAAGAAGGCAACTTTGGCCCATTTTGAGGCAAAAGATAAAAAATGTTTTTGTGATGGTTTAGAAAAATTAATTCATAGATCTAATAAATGTATTGTGCTTAAGGGTGATTATATTGAAAAGGAAAAATAGATTTATTGTTTTATTTTATTTAAAACCCTTTCATTCCACGAACTTCTGGACCTCCCCTCGTATAATAAATTACTGTCAGGGGAGTAGTCCTTGGTAGAAGCTACGAAGAATACTGATTGTAACCTTGTTCATAATTTGACCAATATATACCATTGCATAACAACCATATCGGAGATTATACAAAACATAAAAGTTTATTACCTCAAGCAATATAAACAAATTAAACATGCCGAAAAATTGGTGCAAGACAAATATTTACGAATCTTAATACACAAAAAACAAGTAAATGTTATTGTTGTGGCAGAGTTTTCTATCAAGGTCTGAAAAAACACGGAGTATTTCATTAAAATAGAAGGATGCAATACGAAGTAAACTTTACAGCAAAGATATACTAAAGTTTTCGGTACGTTACTGTATACTTTCCCAACAAAGAAGGTAACAATAAGCCTATAAATAGGAGCGTCTTTATTGTTAAGAATTAACATTGTTGGAGCTGAAACGTTTTCATTTCTTACCGGTTTACAATCAACTTTCTCATTCTTCAATTGTCGTTTTCGATTTCTATTACTATCATTTTTAACGATTATAATAATGTTGTAGCCTTAATTATTATTCTCTAATACTCTTCTTTTCGATTTACAGATGGCTATAATAACAGAATTAGGTTCCCCGACTGATCCGAACAGTGCCAATCAAGCCAGAGTCAAGTTCACAGTTCGTCAGGCGGGGCAGTACTGTATAACTGTGATGGTAGGTAGCCAGCATGTTGCCGGTAGCCCTTTCACGAGGGGTTTCACGGCTGGACCGGCCGATGCACAACGAACGGTAGTCCTGCGCCACTGCAGCACGGTCGTCTGTACGGCCAGCGTTGGGCATTTGCTTTACGTCGAACCTAGGGACGAATACAGTAACCTGTGTACATACGGGCCTAGTGACGAACCAACCCAGGTAAGCTGGGAACTATTAACTATTTTATTATCGTACAGAATTTCCTTAATGGGTGTCCCTAAAAAGTTACTAACAAATGTTTGTTATATTAACAAACAAATAATGTATAGATGAATCCGGCATCGGCTGTGTGTTTAAACGATGTATATGGAAACAAAATAAAATCATCCAAATGTTCTACTATGCATATTGATACTCTGTCTATCATCACGCTTATTATCGCTTGACTAATACAATCTGAAAATTACAAGCGGTATAGAAATATAAGCAAATTTATAATTCTAAGATTGGAAGTACTTGTAAACCAGGGCTATCCGGCTTTCGAAATCTGTCCATAATTAGCGTCAAAAGAATATTTGCTACTGTTCCTTTTCAAGATCAATAACGCATACGCAATTCTAAATCGGATTTTCTACATCATGTACACTACCGCTCAAAAGTGTTTAGGCACCCCTGTTTTCATGGATTATTCATATAGTATCATGTTTACCAAAAAACATTATAATAAAATGAAATACGTATTTAAAATGTAGTTCAGTAAGATAAACACCCATTATATCGCATAAGGTTTACTATCATTTACCTGCACTTGGTCGGATTACCATAAACTGTTTATTGCCGTGCAATTACAATAACAACCCCTCTGAATTTACTGGGTAAATTTAGTCATCTGTTAGATTCTAGGTAATAATGTTTAAATTACCTTTCTAGAAGATTATTCACGTCGTGAGCTAAATATCGTGTGACAATTTTTTAAAATGCCTCCGCGAAGAGAAATTAGTACGGAAACACGTGCGCTTATAATAGCTTACCATAAAAGTGGCATAAGTAATCGACAAATTGCCAAAAAAATGAAAATACACCACGCTACGGTTGACTATAACGTAAAAAAATATCGGGAAACTGGCAGTTTTCTTAATAAAAGACCAAAAGCGACAACATCTGCAGATGATCGCAGAATTGTGGTTACCAGCAAGTTCAATAGACGCAAAACAGCTCCGGAAATCACCGCAGAATTAAATGTTGGTTGCCAAAAGCTAGTCAGTGTTTCTACAGTCAAACGTCGCCTACAGAAAGCCGGGCTCCATGGACGTATTGCGATGAAAAAGCCATTACTACGCAAACAAAATAAGCAAAAGCGACTTAAATGGTCTCGTGAACACCAACACTGGACCATAGAAGAGTGGAACAACGTCCTATGGACGGATGAGTCCAAATTTGAGCTGCTCGGAACCCGAAGACGCATATTCGTAAGAAGATATGTAGGTGAACGTGCCAGAGAAGAGTGTATTGCTGCTACCGTGAAGCATGGTGGAGGTTCTATCATCATTTGGGGCTGTTTTGCTGGCACTGGTGTAGAGGACATTGTGAAAATTGACGGTATATGAGAAAAGGAAGGCTACCGCGAAATTTTGGAGAACCACGCAATACCTTCGGGAATTCGACTTTTGGGTCAAAGTTTTATCTTCCAGCAAGATAATGACCCCAAACATTCCTCTAAATTATGTAAAGACTATTTACCCCATTTAGAAGAAGAAGGAACTCTCAAAATTATGGAATGGCCTCTCCAGAACCCCGACTTGAATCCAATCGAGTTACTACGCGAAGAACTAGATCGGGAAGTACGGAAATCGGCTCCGACATCAGCTACTGACGTGTGGAACAAATTGCAATCGAGTTGGACCTCAATAACACAAGAAACTCTGGCAAAACTTATTGCGAGAATGCCTCGATTGTGTGCTGCAATTATTAAATCAAGAGGAGGTCACATAGATGAAAGCAAAATTTGAATTAAACGTTTTAATTTTCACATTTATTTAATATATTTTTATTTATGTACGTGTATCTGTACATAAAAAATAAATATAATTAACATTTTTGCTGAGTTTTTATACATTTTTGCTGTCAGTGAGAGTGCCTAAACACTTTTGAGCGGTAGTGTATATATTTTTTCGCCCACATTCTTCCTCTCTTACGTACCAAAATTTCTCCAAACTCTTCTAGTATTTCATATATTTTCTTATTATTTTACGAAGAGAAAGGTTAACTTTACGTATACACAGCTTGGCCTATGCCAAACAGCTACTCAAGCTTACCCTAACACAACTTTGTTCCTATTTTTGCAGCCTTGACTACAGACGCGTGTCAAAGACAATAATCCTGCTACATGGTATTTGTGAATGGACACAGCTTCGCATTTATTCGGCCATAATACTTCGTAGTGCATTGTAGAACAGTGGTTCTCAACTTCTTTTAATCTGCAACACAGCTGAGAATATGTTATTTTTTCACGGCCGCTCCAACCAAATTCCTTCTATTTAATTTAATTAAATTATTTGCTTGAAGCCATATTTGACATATTTATACTTGGAATATAAATAAATGAAAAAGATAAGTATCAATAAAGAAAAAAATCAATAATAACGTAAGTATCGTATGAGTAGAAGAAATTCGCCGATTCTGGATCCCATGTGTTACAGAGGGGGGAGGGGAGGGGGGTCCCACCTTATAGGGGCTTCAATGTGTAAGAGATAGACAGAGATAATGAAAGACATCCCACGAAGAAAGTATATACTGAGTGTGTCGCAACATGGAGTTCAAAATGGCGGTTGAGAGATGGCGTCCCAAATTACTTAGACGCCCGCTTTTCATTTTTAAACAGCATAAAATGGGAATTTAGACCTATCAATCTTCTACCCGCTATTCAAATTTACCACAATGTATATTCAAACTTATAACCCTGTATAGACAGTGGCGGCGGCGGTTAACAGCTTTCGGGTGACCTGTATACTACTTTTGAATGGACTTGTACACTGCTTTTGAACGGATCTACACAGCTTTTAAACGGACCTGTATACTACTTTTTATACCGAAACAGTACTTCCTGTTACTTGATATTATATTAATGGGGAGTGTGAATGTGTTACCGCGTCGTCTATCATATTTGCGTATGCCTAGCTACCCTCTCACGGACGCCATCTTCATCCACCATCTTGAACACTATGTTGTGACACACCCGGTATATACTTTTTATGACGCACTCTGCATAAATTTTTTAGTTACGTCGTCAACGCTCGTGGGATGCCTTTTACATATTGAAACTTGAATAAGGAGGGACCTCTCTCTCTCTAACACATGGAACTCCCATAAGAAATTGGGGAATTTCTTCTACTCGTGTGTTGAATACAGCTTCAAAATATTTGTTAGCACTCCTACACATAGCAAAAACTGGTACCTATAGTCGCTGATTTGTGCGAGGTGTAGGAAATAGAAAATTTGTAGCATATCTAGATCCAAAACGTGGTACATTAACTGACTTTCGAGATAGTATTCACAATCTATTTTGTTGTGAAAGATGTACGGTAATTTGGCATTATGTTCTTCACGTCGTTGAGATACAGATTGTAATCCATGCCGTGATAATAATGCACTCTGGCAGATACTCCTCGGCAGATACACTCCATCCAGTTTGAATGGTATAAATTTTAGAAATGTTCGGTATACACGATCCAGGCATGAGTCATATAAATGGGATTCCATATAACAGCCATATTCCAAACCATAAAGGTATAACTTTGAAACAATAGAAACGTATTTCGATGAAATAGATAAGATTAGAACTACAAATGCAACCAAACGATAACAGAAAATAATTAATAATGTTTTATATACAGCTTTTGGTATTGTAGTCTACTTACGCTGTCTGATGTTCTAACACTCTTTGCCCTAAAATTTAATGTAAATTCCATTTTCTAAAACTTTTTAAGTCAGTAATTAATCGTATAAACAGACTGTACCGACCTATGACTCAGAATATTGGACTGATTGTGAAATAACCTTCGTAGAAACCAAAATATGCATCTGACCATTGTTCCATATTGGCTAAATAGCATTAATTAATCATACAAAACTTCATCAAATCAACCACCCCCACCAATACGTTAAAGAAATAACAAAGCTTTAATATTTTCCCGCTTACTGTACTTACTTTTTTTACAATTTTTGTTTCAGGGATATGAAATAGATATATGTCAATTCGGAAGCAGATCTCAGGAATCGAATCTAGATATCATCGAAGAAAATTACAGTATTGCCTTAGATTACGACTGGCAAATGCGAAGAATAACTGTCCAGTTAAAATTTCTATACGAAGGCTGTTATCACGCGAAGATGAGGTACCAAGGAACAGAACTGAACAACGGCGATTTCGATATTATAGTTTTAAATAGTAGGCACTAATTCTTATTGCTACATTTCTTTCGTGTTTCAACGAATGTCTTAATTGAATCTTTTCTACAGGTGCAGATTCAACGTTAGTCCATAAAAATGTAGCTTCAAAAAATCACAACGTCTGTTACGAAGCAAAGCTAGTTGGTATCAACAGTGAACGCATACTAAAGCCAAAGAAAGTACTGTGTTACGTTTCACCGAAGCAGCTGATCATAAAGGAATTGATTCTTAAATTTATACCAAAGAGAATTTATACGTTTAGGTTATGCCCTTCCACTAAGGTATCACGTACTATCAACCAGGGAAACCGGTATTCATCTCGTTTTATTTCCTTCAGATTAATTTTCTCGCAGAGTCCATAGCCAAACAAAATGAAAATTTGGACGGTTCGTTTGTTATTGATGACGGTTGCCAAGCTAAAATAGAATTAACGTCGAAAGAACGCAACGTCATCGCGGCAACCTTCGCCCAATTCCTTCTGAAAAATATGGGTGGTTCGGAAACCTTCAAAGACAAGCAGGATTTCTTTTACCACGAAGTTCGGAAATACCATCAGAAACATTACCACGAAAAGTTATCCATGAAGGTGAACAGGGAAAAATTGCTTGAATCCAGTATGAAAGCTACGAAGAACTTTTCGGTCTCGGATTGGTGCCGGAATTTTGAGATAACATTCCAGGGAGAGCAAGGTAAGCTCTTTTATTATAGCGAGGGTTCTACGGCCTTTGCCACACCTCACATTTCAATCTCGTCTCCATTCTTCCAAACTACTTCTCTCATTAGACCAGTAAGAGAAGAAACAGACCGTTTCTCATGGTTTTCTCGATCTCATCCCTCCATAATGTCGCTGGTCTTCCTCTTCTCCTTTTATTTTGTGGTATATAAATTAGTGCCTTCTTTGGCCATTTGTCTTCACTAATTCTTTGTACATGTCCATACCATATCAGCTGTCTTGTTTCGATTCGATCTGCAATAGTAATAGTAATAGTCCATTTCGATCGTGTCTACATTCTTTTTATTACTGTTTGTCATCTGTCAGCTCTCTGCACCGTATATTAAAATGGCCTCCACAATGGCTATATATATTTTTATCTTTGTCTCCAGTCTTAATCCTTTAGACCACAGGAAGTAATTTAAGACCTGGGTTGCTTTTTCCCCTATTGTATTTTATTTCGTATGTTCATTCTCGATAGACGTTCCACACTAAGTATGTTTCCTAGGTATTTCTATTGGTTTGTTCTTCTTATTTCTCTAATTTGCAAGTCCTGGTGGTCATCTTCGTCTTTACATCCCACTTTCATAGGATCTTCCATCTCAATTCCCATTCTTTCTGCTTTTTTTTTCAATTACTTAAAGCTTCCTCAATGTAAATTTTAAATAATGCAGGGGAAAGACTGCATCTCAGTTTCAATCCCTTACTTATGGGGAATGGGTTTGATCTGTTTACACTTATTTTGATTATGCTCTGTGCATCTTCATGTTAGTTCCATATTGCATTGATATACCTGGTATTGAGTCCCACTTTGTTTAAAACATCAAACATTTTTTAAGGATACCGTATCAAAAGCTTTTCTCTATGTCTATAAATTCTTCTCTTTTTTCTATTTTTTGTAAGCCACCTTCTATTCTTTTCTTTAATATACGACCGTACAGCCTTCCCATTGCTCTGATTACACTTATTCCTCTGTAATTCTGGCATTTGGTTTTGTCTCCCTTCTTCTATATTGAACTGGTATTGCACAGGTTCCAGTCTTCGGGAACTTCTTCTCCTTGTAGACATCTATTTAAGCAGTACCGCTATGTATTCATGTTAAGTAATTGCCATAATAACGTCTTGGTGTACCAGTTATCTGAATTTTGTGACTGTAATCGAAATTTGGAGATCCATGCATAGATGTTGTCGATTATAACCTAGCGAATAAAAATACTTACATCATTTTATCATTTTCCTACAACCTACATCACTCTGCCCAAGATTGTTTAAGTTTCGATGTATCTTTTTTTGCCATTTTCAATGAAATTTTATCAATATCCTAAGTCGAAAAAGAACTAAAGCTAGAATGAGATACAATTAAAATAATTTTTATTAAGTTACGTTCTTGTTTTAGGAATTGATTGGGGTGGTGTGAGACGCGAATGGTTCGAATTGATTTGTGCAGAACTTTTTGACGCAAGAAACGACCTGTTTACCAGTTTCCACGACGGACAGCAATCACTCGTCCATCCAAACTCCAAGAGACCGCCTCATCTAAAGCTGAGGCATTACGAGTTCGCGGGAAAAATCGTCGGGAAGTGTTTGTACGAAAGCGCGTTAGGTGGTTCTTACAGACAACTGGTCCGCGCAAGATTCACTAGATCTTTTCTAGCTCAAGTCATCGGTTTAAGAGTACATTACAAAGTAAATATATACCCCATTCGTAATCTTATTCGGTAACTATTAAATGTTTCTCGTGATAGTACTTTGAACAAGACGATCCGGATCTCTACCTTTCCAAAGTTAAGTATCTTCTGGACAATGACGTGGATCAAATTGATACTGAATTGTATTTCGTCGAAGAAATGTACGACACTAACGGGCAGCTATTGAAGACTGTAGAATTAATCCCTAATGGCTCTAAGACTAGGGTTCGTGACGCTACCAAGCACCAATACTTGGATCTTTTGGCACAGTTTAGACTTGCTACGTCTATCAAAGAGGAAGTCGATGCATTTTTGAAGGGTCTCAACGAACTAATACCCGATAATTTATTGAGTATATTTGACGAGAATGAGCTAGAAGTAAGTATCTTATTGTCCGAAACGGAGGTTTTATATTTGATGACATAGCGTACATTTGAGTTAATCTATAGACTTCCGCGGTATTTGTTTTCTTTTAAAGAATTTCGGTTTCCGGGTTGAAACAGCGTCGTAATTGCATGAGTCTGCCAACGTTTCGCTCTGAATTGCATGGAGCTTCTTCTACACTGCTCCATGTCGTATCGCTGCTGTGAGAAGCGATACGACATGCAGCAACCAAATTTGACGAGATAACGGTTGAATTGTGTGATTATTTCTCGGCATCATTGTTAACTGAACATTGAAAAACGCGGGCATCACTTGAACTACTAGATTTCAGTATTTATAGCAGTGCTCATATGTGATCTATCGGTCCCTAATCGGGATAAAGCCGTTTTAATAATAAAAATGTATATAGTCACTGCCCTATTAGAAGCTAGTACGGTATCAATGAAATTAATAATATTTGTTTTTATTGGCGTTTCAGCTACTGTTATGCGGTACCGGACAATACTCAATCGCGGATTTCAAAGCTCATCACGTCGTCAATGGAAATTCTGCTGAATTCCGGCGAATCGTTGGCTGGTTTTGGACGGCTATCAGTAACTTCACTCAGGAAGAAATGGCTAGACTACTGCAGTTCACAACGGGTTGTTCTCAATTGCCACCTGGTGGCTTTAAGGAACTTAGTCCTAGATTTCAGATCACGGCAGCGCCTACGTTTGGAAATTTACCAACAGCACATACTTGGTAATTGATTCGAAACGTCAAACTTAAGTTTCATTAGGGCTTGTTCAAACAATGGTATTAAAACGTTGTATTAAATGCTACGACATTACATGTTCTAATGCTGTAGTCCTTTAAAATATCTATACAATATCTTATAGGACCAAAACGTTGAAATATATTTAAATGCCAAGTAATGTCCTGGTATTCGGTGCTATGGCTAGAGCTGCTTAATTTTGTCAGCGAGGCAGCGGCTAAGATATGTGCAAGTATGTAAGTACGGTAAGTAAGTCTGTATTTCCACTCGATTGATTAATTTTCTCAGTAGTTTTTGAGCTGTTAGTGTAACGACCACTTGTTAACCAAACAAAGAAATTTATAGGGGAATTTACAAACTTAAAATACAACAGTCCAACAATAATACGGTTGTTAGGTTGGAACAAAACAAACGGACTGTAACATAAAGCAACTAGGCTCACATCGAAAACTGAATTTTTATTTAATTTAATGATTTTTATGTTGATACCGTGCAACTTACCAATTTATTTAATCAACTACCTTTTCGACGCTTTTGGGATGAATATAGACCCATCATGATGTTACCAGGTCGAAAGAAATTTCAGACGTATACAGATATAATCTGAGCAAAGTCAATAATGGGGAGGTATCTACGATCCTACGTTCCCCCACCATAGCTATAACTATGATGTAGTAGGGTAACAACGATGTACTGCTTATGGCGAATTACTGATAGACGAATTGCAGCGAGAAAAAATACCGATGGACGCACATACGTATTATAACCATTGACTGTAGTCAGATTATATCTGTCTAACATCTGTACGAAAAGAAATGATAATAGTATGAAGTCTAAATTACGCAATAAAAATTGTGATTATGTGTGGAGAAGACGACAGATTGTAAAAGGAAACGATTACAAACACGTGCTGCAATGCAATTACGTTATATTTTTGATTGATATGTTTTGTAGGCCGTCGTCTTAAACAAGAGTGCGATAACTTCTTAGATACTAAGCGTAAACAACATGTGTTACATCTGAAATATACTGCAGAGTTTTACAGAAAGTGTTCTCGCATCCCTAAACCACCACAGCCGGTCTATTCACTGGGAAATGTATTATTTTGTGCTTTTACACGGAATAAGATCTATTGTATTACAATTTAATCCTAAGGAAGCAGCTTCTATCAAGAAAAGTGAATAATAATAATATCTTTATTGCCCAACAGAAAAGAATTCCATTTACAGGACAAATAGTAATAATATACAGCGCAGTAATAAATTAAAGTTAATTGAAAAAGATACAACTGAATCATAAACATAAAAATAGCTCGGTGACACCAGAATGCAAGAACAAAATAGGACGACAATGTAAATCCATGTAGACACTTCAACAAAAAGGATCGTCAAGTAATTCATTGGCATTTCTAATCATATGCGTAATGGGTGCTTTAAGCAGAACATTAGTTTTGTATGACGGGACCTTAAAATTAGGGAAGGACCTGGTATCGTACTGAGGTACCACAAAATTAATTTTGGAGAGAAGGGATAGAGCGTCAATAGCGTGATTAATCAGTTTAAGTAGAAATTGGCTGCTAAATTCCTTCCTTCGATCCGATAACGATACAAAGCCGTGTCTCCTCAGCAGACCAGCATAATCAACATCGCGACCAAGATAAGTGCCATCAATTTTGAAGGACAGGTATTTCAAAAATCGTTTTTGCACTCTTTCAACTAGTACTTGCAGATGGAGATAGTGAGGATACCAAATTATGGGTGAAACGATATTTAAAGATCCTCAAGTTGGTACATATGATAGATAGTTGTGTAAGGTTGTCCGAGATTATAGCTTCCATTTGGCATTGTATTTATTTCGCAAGTGTCGAAACGTTTCTTTATCAAGTAAATGAAAGTGCACTACAAGCAAGAAGTATGAACATAAATTGGACTCTTTACTTTGTCTATTTACATGCTTTCTACAATCGTTCTTGCCCAAGCACGTCACATCATCGCAAACTTTACACATAATTTTAGTATGATTATCAAATAAATCAAAACATTTACGAATATACATTTTCATTGTGTTAATGCTTGGTTAATTACGTATTTACGAAGCGGAAAAAAAATAACGGTAAGACGATCAACTACCTCACACCTAAAGAAGAAAGGAACTAATGCAAATACACTTACCACGGACACCGTAAATATTCCCTTCATCCCACTTTTTGCATTGTAGATGACGGTATGTAGTTACTACGACTGGTGAGCTGGTAGGTGCAACCGGTGTATTACGAGATTAGTATTTATGTATCCGGAATTGGCAACAATGGTGTTCCTAGGCGCCATCTGACATACATCGTGAATAGTATCTCAGACTTTCACGGCCGTTTGTCATAGTCGTAACGGTTGTCGGGTTCCGCCGTGTCACTAGGTTTTTTTGTCCCTGATGTTTCACGAACAACTACGACTCGCATTTTCAAAGGTACCTTTGAAAATCCGAACCGCAGCACCTCGAAGGAAATGGTCACCTGTTTTTTGGGATAAACGGGAATGTCGCTACAGCGCCACTAGAAAATCGTAGAATGGTCAATCCTGAATGGTACACAACACAATATTTAACCGGTCAAAACATCGAATTGATAGGTCATCCGCTATACGGTCCTGATTTGGCACCCAATGGTTTCTTTTTATATTCGTCCGTGAAGAATAAACTACGCGGTCAACGATTTTCGAGGCCAGAAGAAGCGATTCATGCGTTGAAAATGCATATTTTGGAGATACCTTCATCGGGATGGTTGAAGTGTTATGAAAATCGGTTCAAACGTATGCAAAGCTGTATAGATGACCGCGGAAAATATTTTGAAACACATCTTCAATTACAAATATTTATTTTTATTTATTCACGATACATAAATAGTAACCCTTAGTAAGAGTCGAAAACAAAATAATATGTCTTCTATATTACGGGTACTTCGAACGCTATGTCCAAAGTATTCCTGAGGGTTAGAATATCATAAACAAGACAGAAAAAAATAGTTTAGAAAAATAATTTATTTGAGCTTTTATAAATAGTTGAAATTGATCTGAGTGCAATGCTGAATGATAATTGTATAACTTACCAGACAAGGACAGTCTTTTACATTCAGGTTACTAAAAGTTGACTACCTTATAACACTTTCACATAAACAGTAAAAGTAAATATATAAACATCTGAGGTGACTGAGGCCCAAGCATGCAAATTTTGTATCACACTATCCGAGATATCCCTCCCTGATACTGCAGAAGCTTAACTGAACTAAACCAGCTACTAGCGCTGTTTAGGAGGGTAAGTGTCTTACAATTTCGTAGTTGACATTTTGTTTTATTTTATTTGAATTCTGTGCCGACAGAAGAAGCAGCTCTAGCCGTGACATTAATGTCACTGTATAAACCAGCCTTTACTTTATGCTCTACTTATACTCCAAATAAAATTATATTTTCAGCTTCAATCAGCTGTGCCTGCCTGACTACGACTGCTATGAGAAGTTCGAAAAGAGTCTCGTTTTGGCAATCAGCGAAGGTACCGAAGGCTTCGGAATGGTTTGACCTCGACGTTTCGTCCCGATAGGTGGCGCTTTAGAATCGTGTTTTTTACCAGTTAGAATCATTGAAACAACATATCTACTGCGCAACCGTATAGCGACTCGCTGGAAATTAGCAAGTTCATACATGAGTACAAACAAAATGAGAGAAGGACGTTTCAGTTTCGCTGTCACCGTCATCAAACTATTTAGCTAGTTACGTGATCGAAATAAATGTTCACGATTTTCAGTTTAATTTAGAGACATCAATCAGACAGCAGCCATCGCGACTAACTTAGTAAAATGTGCCATCCGTTGTTCGTCATGAAAAAGATGTAATTGTAAATTATTACTGTGTAAATATTTGACAATAGACGCAAAAAATAGGTTTCGTTAAAAATAGCAGATATCATAAAAAAAATACCGTTTAAAAGAAAACAAAAACTTGATAAAGCATGTTGATTTTATTTGCTACGTAATATTAAGTAATCTTAGTGATTCTTAAATTTCGTTTTTACATTTACAAGTAATCTTTTACATACGATATAAATAAATATAATTTATTTACATCTTTCAAATATTTATCAAACGTATACAACGAATTCAAACGTTCACAATTACACGGTTATCGTTTTAGTTTCTGTAGGTAGTTATTTTGTATTTCTATAACGTAAAGTTTCATCGGTTGTTATAGAGGGACTTTTTCGTTTGCAAATGCTAGGTGAAATGGTACATGCAAACGCATTTACTTTGTTGCGAGCATTTTTATTTGGTGTTTATAATTAGACTGCGGATTAATACACATTTATTTTTAAAAATAAGCGATTATAAACAGCACCCATACAATTAAAAGTAAGCAGTACACAACCAAATGTAAGGCATTAGTTCATGTTAAAATTTCGCGTTCGTAACGAACTCGTTTTTTTATCAAAACATTTGGTAGATTTCGAACAACAAGGTATCTAGAGTATTTACAATTCATGCAACGTCAAGTAAAACAGTTCAACAATATAAATCACTCAGTCGTGTATGTGTCACGTTGATTCTGTTTTACCGAGCGGTTTCTTATACATCAAGTAAGCATGTGTTTTTCAGAAAAAGTATGTATCGTAATATATAAAACTCAGACATCATAACGGTCAAGATACATACATTAAACATCCCTTTCTCAAACAGAAATAAAAATAAAATATATAAACATTATCATTAACTAATGGATCTTCTACAACTTTACTGCTTCTAGTTCTTGTTAACATTGGCTATATCTCCTCTCCCTTAGCACTTGGCTTTGTTTAGAGAGTCATTTGTCTTTTTGGCCATGAATGTATTGAAATGCCGATATTTTTAATGGTAGTTGGACAGCGCTCTATAGATTCCTTAATAGAAGATGAACTTGGTTTAAGGAATTTCCTCTTTTGTGTGATATAACGCATTGTGTTTCTTAGCATGATAGTCATTAGGTCCTGATTTTTGTAATACAGGGTCCGGCAAAACGACCTCCCGTATTTCAAAAGGCAACACTTTTACTTGTGATAACAAATACTATACTATTTTACAGCACTTTGTTTTAACAATTATGTTCGGCAAATAGCGTCCTCCATTGTTAACATATCGACAAAGCTTTGGAAATTGTCTATAGTTCTTCATGTCATTTGCGGTGGAATGGTAGCCACTGCCTGGGTGATTGTCTTCCTAAGTACTTGCAGGGTTGTGAGGCGATATTTGTACACAGTCCCCAAAAATAAAGTCACAAGATGATCGGGTGACTTTGGGGGTCAGGTGATGGCCCCTCGCAAGAGAGAAGAAAATTGTTAGAGAACCCCATCATAACTTACACAGAGCCTTCCAAATGTGGGAGGTCTTTTTTGCGGGACTCTACATAATAGCAGGTTTATAATCTCATGTTTACAATTACATCTTTTCCAGGATTTAAAAGACCAGCTATTTAGTTAGTCTAGCATATTTTTCGTCTCTCTTGTTTATCAATTACTCTTGATCTATAGACCATATCACTTATGGACCCGTATGGGTTTCGGCTATCTTTTTTTATTTAATATGACGCTTCTGTTAGCTTTTTAATGATAAGTTATAATTTTATATGTTATGTTAAAATTTAATGAAAAACTTTAGTTTCTGGAAGGAATTGAACCTGCGTCTCTTGTTTTCCAGACAAGCGCCCTAACCACTAGACCGTGGACCGTGGGAATATTAAAAGCGATTTGTTCCTATGATCTCCGTGGACTAATGATTACGGCGCTTGTCCGAAAAAACAATAGACTGAATTGATGCAAGGTTGTTCGTCATTTCATCCTTATATCTTATTCTGCTCTCTTCCAGTTTTTCTTTTCTTGTATTACGTATTTTACAAGTGAACTCCCTCAAGCATAGCAATCAGTATGTTAACTATTTCATCACGAATATTGTCTTTAATGCTTGCAGAATTGCAGAACGGTTGTTATAGACTTTCGATTTGAGGTAACCCCATAAAAAAATACACGGGGCTAAATGTTGCGCAGGTGCTGTCCACGAAATGTCACCTCTGCTGGAGGTAAGTCGCCCTAGAAAGTTAGAATGTCCTCCTCGAAAAAATATGGCCCAATGATCTATATTCTATATCGCAGCCCAAGCTGTGACCCGATCCGAATAAAGAGGTATCTCATGAACTTTCCTGGGATTGATACCGCTCCAATAACGCGTGTTTTGTTTGTTAACACAATCTGGGATGTAGAAATGTGCCTCATCACTGAACCACACAACTGCGTCAGGAGGCAAATTTTCAAAAGGCATTTCCCATGCAGTAAAAAGTTGAATTTTGAAAGTGTGTTATTAAGGGGGTACACTTGGAAAAATCGAATATATAGAACACTTAAAAATAAATAAACAAATAAATTTGTAGACAAGGGAAAGCTTTTAGAAAAAAAAGGATGAATCAGCTGAACAAGATATTTATGTTATAACATACAATTGATAATAGAAACAAAGGGGATCATGCTATACATCTATTACTTTTCAAAATCTGTACTGGTGTTGTGGAAACTGTATACAATATTCACAAAAAGTTTCCTTTCATTTTAAAATAATGATTAACAAGAAAGAAATGCAATATCTTAAAAATCATCCTTTTCTATAAAAAAAGAAGACAGCGTTTTTCGGAAATTATAAGTTAAATAAATTTGGTCAGAAAAAAAAAACTCAAAATTAGCAAATTGTACTTTCGGTTAAATTATCTCATTTCTCTTAAAATATCGAAGTGCTTACTACTTACTTATTTGTTTTTGGGAATAAATTAGAAACACAAGTGGAATACGTATAATTCGCAGTCTATTTATAACTCTGATGACTATAATCAGCTATTTTAAATAATTAGGTAAGTTACTCATTTTCAACTTTGAATTAGTCAAAAATACGCCCAGAAGAATTTTATTTGCATTTATTCATTTATGTTTGGGAAGCAATTTGTCATTTCTAAACATTTTAATTTGTCTTACCAAAGAAATAATATTGGCAACTTTTTTTTACATTTTCCGTATTTGCTGAACTGATATATTCTTCCTTTGAAAATAATCTTTTACAATTTGAATACGGTGGACAGCAGCGAATTTTGTGTTCCATCATGTAATCTGTTCAGCATGTCACGATATTTGATCGACGATAAGATTTATATGATTAGTGCTATTCATTTTGCCATTACAGAACTTGATGTCAGTTTTTCCGGTATACCCTATACTTACCCGTACCATTACAGTACCACCACCCTTCGATCTACGAATCAGAACCATTTCCTCCTTTCCTAGATCATGCCAATAACACTGACAGCCATTAGGACGATCTAAATTAAACTCTTTCTCATCAGTAAAAATAATTTTTAGCCAGGGTTTACGCGGTTGCAAATGCTAATCTGGCTTCTTTATGCTGACCCATTAAGGGAGGTTTTCTTTGTCGTCGTTTTCGTTTTGAGTGAGCTGTTGCTTTCGGCAGACGTTCAACATTTCGTGGATTGGGATTTGCACCTGCTGCTTGTGCTATTTGTCTAGCAGTCATTGTTTGTTGACAGCCTTAAAATTGTGCGATGTTCGCGTTCTGTTATCGCTTTGGGTCTTTTAGATTTGCATGCTTTTCCGTAGTTTTCGCCTTTATTTAAGAAACTGTGTATTACCAGACGGGTTCTGCTCATATTTGCTGCTATCTTTGCAACTGAGTAATTTTTGCCGCGCCAAATACGAATTAAACCTATTTCAGTCATAGTCATTTGTTGTCCACATTGCATCTTGATATGTAGAAAGTAAATTAATACACTAACATTTAATACAGCATGTAAAGACTTTATTATCAAATATTTTCCTTATTTGCACTGTACCCGTTGAGAACAAAACTAAAACTGATGATATGGCCTATACTTTTGTTGCACTTGGATGTGTGGTTTTCCCCGAATATTTTTGCTTATCACCGCTTTAGTAGTGCAAGAAACCAGAAACTACTACAATCAGCTTTATTTGTTTGCAAAACGGGTTGCTTATTCGAATTTTTGGGTGCCCTATACTATTGTCGCAAGCTGTATACTCTTCTTTTTTCATATTCGCGTAGAGACGTGAGCACTACGGTATATTGTCATACAACAGTCTTAAGAAAAATTGTTTTCAAATATTATGTCACGTAAGACAAATTTTCAAAAAAGAAAACAAAACAAATTGCTCTCTCAATATACACAGACTGATTATTTGTACTTAATTTTATTTTTTTTTACAGTATATGCTTTAGATGTTTATTACTAGTCAGTACATTATGCATTCATACATAATTTACATATCACACGTAAGAAATAAACTTATATCTTTATTATTCATTGTGATAACAGCACTGGGTACGTGAAAGAGAAAGAAAACGCTTCGATTAGACGCCGAAAATTTGTTTAACTATATCTTCCCTATACGTACTATATGTAATAAACTACAACGAGCCTGTTGTTCGATCATCAAAACGAGTATCAAAAAACAATATTAAATAATTAGGAGAATGTGTGTTGCGGGACCAGATTATGTATATGTATGTTTGAGCAGCTAGTTGTTAGTTTTTTTTAAGACAATATCCGAGAGAAGCCTTTAAAAAAATAGCATATAAGCGAAGCTCGTCACTCGTGTGATTTCTCATCGTCGTTCCCATCAATCTATTCCATATTATAATTCTTGTTAACGTTAGCAATTGCTAAATAATCTTTACTCGTTACTATTAGGCACCTTTTTTAAGTAGATTTACTCCAGAGGACCTCAGATAACTTTTAATCTAGAAAATAGGATATTTTAAAAAGTAAATGGCTGTTTAAAATACTTTCGGTGAAGTTTTCCGGGTCCTTATCAAGCTTTCTAAATTACTGCGCTTATTACGAAATAGCCCTGGTCAAATTTCTTGGATAAATCGGTAAAAGAATAAACAATATACGTTTTAAGATCTTACATGATACTCCAGTTAGATTTCTCACAATAGAAAGTGTCGAGTTGGTTAAATGAAACAAAAAAAAATTAAATGCTAGAAAGGTATATACGAGGGTAGATCTCTATGCTGTACTTCTGATCCTTTTACAGTAAAACTACAGTGGCATTATATTTTTTATTTTTCGGCATAGTCTCCCTTTACACTAATGCACTTGGTCTATCGGTGCTCTATCATTTCAAGAGCCTCCCGGAAAAAAATTTTGTCTGACCTCTGCAGATCACTTTTCTACAGCTCGCACCCCTTCATAATTACTGGAAAATTTTGCCCCACGTAAGATTTATTTTAATTTGGGGAACAGCCTGTAATCAGTAGGGACCTGATCCGGCGAATAGAGATAGCAATACAGTATGTATGGCTGGGAGCATTATCCTGATGGAACAGCATACCGTGCCTTAACTTTCCCCGGTGTTTCTCTTTAATAGCGTTTCGCAATTTAGAAATCAATTGTGAATGGTAGGGCCTTGTAATGATCTACTACTTTTGCAAATCCTCAGTAAGGATGATTCCTTGAGCATCCCAGAACACAGATACCAAAACGTTTCCAGCAGACAGCACGACCTTTAATTCGCACGGAAGAGGAGAATCATAATGTTTCCACTCTCTCCTTTGCACTTTGGTCTCGGGATTACTGTGGTGCTCCTATGACTCATCCATGGTCACATACCGACTAAGAAAGTTCTCTTTGTATGCTTGGTGCCTTTCCAAAACACGCTTACAAATCAACACCCGATTTCTTTTTTGATTAATGTTTAACATTCGGGGCACCCATCTTGCACTCATCTTTTTCATATCTAATTCTTTAGTCAATATATTGTACACCACATCGTATGATAAGCCAGTACCTTCCACAATGTCCCTGATACGTACCTGCCAGTCTTGCAGTTCGGTATCGTGTACCTTTTTAATATTTTTGTCTGTTGTTACCGTTATGGGACAAGCACCCATGGTTTTCACGGGATGTTCTTCCGCGTTTAAAATCTCTACACCAGCGTTTGACTATATCGTAAGGAATTGCAGACTCACCAACAGTCATGCTCTTTATTTGGAAGTATTTTATTACGACTCTTTGTTCTATAGGATCCATTTTTATGAACAATCATGACACACAATTTAAGAATCTGCCACAGCACAACTACCCTTTGAGATACAAGCTTGATATTATCTATATATAATCTACAAATGTCGGTTAACTAAACGTCAAAAACATTAACTAAATAACCATTTAGATGATTAGGGGTGGGGCATGAGAATCCGCCCTCGTAAGTGTGTACCTTTGTCTCTCTTAACCAAGCCTCTATTCCTTATCGTTCACAATATCATAATAGTAAATATACACGAAATAGAACAGCTTCAACGATTGCACTGTATGCGTTAATAAAGACGACACACGATACAATATGGCTAATATCATCGCGCATCTACAGACGTTGCGTACAGCATGTAATAGATGTTGAAAACGAATATTTATCATAGAGAAACTCCATACCAAAATTCATAGTGCAATTAGATATAAAGTGATTTTGATAATCTTGATAATTTCTAAGATATTTAACTTTGAAAATGTATGTGATATTATTAGTATTGTTTTAGTTTTAACATTAAACATATACTGTGTTTTCAAATGAATACTCTAATACTTTCCTCTCTTTTAGTGCAATCGTCGTTAGTAATCTGATTAACACTGAATACAGACATATTTACGCAATGTCTTTAAGCCAAGCAATATCTCCAAGATCAAAAAAAATTATATATCATCTCAATGTACTTTTATTATTTTTTTTAGTGTATCCCTATAAACCATCGGGGATTATGAGGGTTCTGCTCACATTTCTCATAATTGATATGTATCCACATATCTAAAAAGTCAATTCGTTATATCTATGGATACATTATACAATGTATAACAGTTACCACAATTAACTATAACCAACAGTATACACTTCGAAAATTGCAATAAGTTCGAAGAAACGGTAGCTCCAAATTTTTGACATATTTCAATTAGCTGCATCAACTTTCATCAAAAACCAGTTAGATATAATTAATAACGATGCATGGCTTACGTTAAGTTTAACGGAAATCTGTTGTGTTCCGTAACAACGGGCTTTAAAATCGTAATATATCTTTTACATAAAGTTTTCCACAGTGGCCTTTCTTAAAAGGGGAAAGATAATTTGTTTCTGACGTTCTGAAACGGTCAAGTTGCGATTGTACGAGTGTAAAGTACACAGTTCAATGATATAGGTTATATGAGACTATGATAAATGCGGTCAAGCGATCTGGAAACTCATGTTGGGATTAAAAAAGTTAAAATTATTTAAATTATTTTCTCTACCAGGAGTACTTATTGCACGAGTGCAAACCTCCCCCTTAATACCAGCAACTTTTAAAGGATGTATGGGTATAGATGTCCAAATTCTATATCTGGCCCGATTTTTCATGAAGATCCAATTTATCTAAAACTTGATTGTAATATATCAAAATACAAGCCGTCCCAAAAGTCCAAAAAAAAAAATTAAAAAGAATATAATAAAGTAATGGCCAGGTTCAATGAATAATTTTGTTTATTATTATTATTATTAAAATACAGCTTTTGGGAATTAATTTCTTAAAAGTCATGTCTTCTAAATGTGCTCCGTTATTTTGGAGACACTAAACGTAAGAAAAGATTTTCGATAATTCCTTACGGCATGGCAGCCCAAACAGTAACTTTTGGCGAGCGGAGTGGCCTGCTGCTTCTGGTTTGGATTTGTTGAAGTCCAAGGTAAGAATGCACCTCATCTAAGAACAAAATGTTATTGAAGGACTGAATCCGTCGAATCATTTCATTAGCGAAGTTGGGCCTCTCAGCAGCATCAGCTGGCTTTAGTTCTTGCACTAACTACAACTTGTAAACGCAGAGACGTACATTTTTACGTAATATGCAATGTATAGAACTTTTAGAAATATCTAAGGCACGTTCTGCACATATTCTGCAATTAGTGGAAATGTTTTTAAAAGGAGCTGAAGGCAAGCTGAAGGAGCTGACAACATGATCAGTGAAACGTCAAGTAAAACAGTGAATACACGACAAGACCCGAAAAATATTTCTACTACGGTCGTGAAAGCCTACACTCAACTATATTCTATAATTTTTGACGCGGTAGTCGCTCCGTCCGAGGTTTATCTATTGTCGAACCTGTTTTCTCGAAGTTCTGTGCCCATTTTTTGATGAGTTGCGTGCATGGTGCTTGCCTAATTTGGTGGAAATGATGACAGAATTATTGTTGTTGTAAAACTCCGCGCATAGCAACTAAATTTCCAAGGTTAACTCAACGACTGTGTCATCGCACTGAACAAAATGAATTGAAAAGGACTTTTGGGACACTCAGTATTTGTAAATTATAAATATGATATCAATTACAGCCACCATTTCAAATATTCGTTTGATATTTGCTACTTTCGAAATGTTGCAATTTAACAAATGTTTTATACTTCCGTTATTGAATATTGTCAACAAATTAATGTCAGTAAGATCCTCATTGCAGGAATTAGGTCTAACCTAAACCGATAACATCAAAAAAATTGACCTCGGCAGTATGAATAATAGGCGGGGTCGTTTTTAAAATTCCCTAGCAAAACAAAGGTTATTAGTACTTAAAAAGCCTTTAGCATGCTCTGAATTTCGTACAATCTAAAAGGATAGATTGTATTTTTCTCAAAAACAAAATAATAAAAATCGGATCGATTTAGGTAAATTCTAAAGATGAGATTTATCGATCTTAATAAAATCATAAATGACGTAGTTATATCAAAGCACTTTTATAGGATATTATACAATTTACGAGTTTTTAGCTTGTAAATATAAATTTGATATGTTTATTTCTCGAGATATTTATTATTTACAAATAGTTTGTACATTACTATATATAGCTTAGTGTTAATAAAAAATTATATGAACTACAAGTGTGTTTGTTTTAAACGAAATACTCTCTACTAGATGATGCGACTGTTGTCTTAAGTTTTGCGTATATACCCGTTATAAAACAGCACACAGCTTTTAAAGACTTAATTGTTATTCCACTCGTTTGTTGGTATAGTCAAAACTGCGTTTTTCAAGACATCGACTGTTCCTTCCGACGACTGGAACCTTTGACCTGGCAGTCCATCCTTGATTTCAAGAAAGGTAAAGAAATCGTTGGGACATAGGTCCGGACTGTGAGGAAGATAATCTTTGATCTTATAGAGGAATTGTTGTTGAATGACCTGCTTTCGAAATAAATTTACAGCTGGTAATAACATTCCTTGCTTTTTTGTGAAGGATTATGCTATGTATAATCTTTAATTTAGCCCTACACACATGTACGTTTCCTGATATGTGGTAAGTTGCCAGAATTTCGCCAATCTTGAGAAAGGATGATAGTTCTAATATTGGCAATTACAGACCCGTGGCTGTAATTTCTTCTTTCGCGAAGTTTCTTGAAGTCTTAATTTATAAAGGTATTTCTTATCGTATTAAATCATATCTCTCTGAATCTCGGCATGGTTTTATGTCAAATAGATCTACTCCAACTAATTTAGTACAGATTTCCCAAACGATAGCAGAGACTGTAGATGGGGGTGGTCAACTGGATGTTATTTATACTGTTTTTTCTCGTGCGTTCGACCTAATCATCGTAAATTATTGGATAAGCTGAGTTGTTTCGGTGAAATTTTCTAGGCTTCATTCGATCGTATCTTCTTGATAGAATTAATTATGTTTATTTCAATGGATTTAAATCTCGAGCCTTTTACTCCACTTCTGGAGTACCTCAGGGGTTGAAACTAGGCCCATCGCTCTTTAAGATATACATTGATGATTTGGTGAAACCTGTTAACTGCGTTTTTTTTTAGCTTATGCCGACGATATAAAAATCAATCACGCTGTTAACACCTTCAGTGATGTTGACCTTCTACAACGTAATCTAGACAAGATTCAAATCTGGTGCTTACATAATAATCTCTTTTACAAGAAGAGTATATAGAATCGATTCTCAGTATTACATTACCATATATGGACTATTTTTGTATATTTCTGATGCATTACATGTATTATCTTGTATTATTTTATCCACTCTGGATAGTTGTCTGTTGGGCATTTAATAAATTATTATTATTATTGACAAAATAAAAGCAGGTTATGAATAAAATAGCAATGCTTGAGTCTCTTTTCTGTAGTGTACACTTTCTTCGCTGAAGAGCTTCTGCTTAATCAGAGATAAAGTATAGAGATAATAAGCTGTGATCACTGATTGCTATAATATATTATTATGATATTCCCAAGATCTAATAGTCAAGAATATCCTAAAGTGTATCTCACAAATATACTAATTTTGGCAACAGTTCATAACTTACCCTAGTGTCAGTACTCACTTGAAGGAGGGCACGAATATAAAGTGTTCCGCTCCATGTAATGTCACTTGAAAATGTCAAAAGTGTCTATAATTTTGCTCGTGTCTACAATCATTGTATCATCACCTCATTATGCACGTCCGAATATTGTAGCGAAAGATAATCCCTATCTAGTGCAATTTTGTATGCAGCCAGATGCTTTCGTGGCATGTTACGGAGTTTACATTCATGTCCTGTACGTTTTGGAGATGGATCCTTGCATTTGGCGATTGAACTTCGCTCTGTTTCCCGAGAACGACATGGTAATGGGATCGACGTCGTCACCATGCAAAGACGGTGAGCACAGAAAGCCCGAAAGGACCTACATCGACTCACAATCTCTCAAATACAGTCAAATAGGAATCGCTGTCGTTAAACTTAAGACACAGTTTACATTAGGCAAAAATATCAAAGTAATAGACGTCAACTACTTTGATACAGGGGAGACGGAGTGTCACATATACGAAATTACGTATGATGAACCGGAATATAAAGAACATGAATACGAAGAACCAGCAGGAACAGAAGAAGCCGCAATACTAGAAGAACCAGCAGGAACAGAAGAAGCCGCATTGCTAGAAGAACCTATCAGTATCAAACAAGATATGCGTAAGATCGATATAATGATTGGAAGTAACACTGACTGCTACGAGCGCAACAATGACACAGACAAGGATGTAATCATAAAATGTGCACCTATAGCGGAAGATGCAGTGTTAAACAACTCACCTGTTATATGCCAAAATAAGCTTTATGGTTTCGTTTTTGAGGCTTATGAAGGCCAGGCAAAAGTTTATCTTATAGCATCACAAGCTAATTGGATAAGTATCACCGTCACTGGTAAAACTTTAAAAGCGGCAACCACTAGTCAAACTTCCGTAGTAAAAGTGCCATTTTCTTTAATCGTCGTTAATATTATTGTGCTTGACCTCCTTTGTATGTTTAATACAATGCTCTGACTAATTTGTATTATTTTTTATTATTTATTATTAAAAAGAATAGTTATTATAAGCAAAACTAAATAACCTCACTGAAACTTGGCTATGTGATGATGTACCGAGTAGCGAACTTTTTCCCACAGATTTCTTTTGTATTTCGCAAGAACTGATCTAGAGGCAACCAATTCAGCAAGAGGAGGTGGAGTTTTGTTAGGGATCAATACTTGGATTTTTCAGCTGTGACGGATGCTAATTCCTCCATTGATTTACTTGGGATAAAATTATTTGGCTGTATTTATTATTCATGCTCTTGTTTGTGAATGTAATGATACATACTCTGCTATACTCAACATTTCAAGAATTTTAATAAGTTGCACCAACTGAATACAATTTTCAATCTTAACCAGTCATTACCTTCTTACTAAGCGAGGATGTTACTTTAGATACTTTTAATTTTAAAAAAGCTAATTTTCCATTGTTATACAACAGCTTATAATCAAATGATTGGTCTGTTTTGAAAGGGATTTGTCATGTAGATGAGACATAATGCATCTTCACAAATATTTTATATGAAGTATTGAGCAAATCAGTTTCCAAATTTAAACCAACTGCAAGCCATCGCCGACTTTATCCTCCTCGAATTTATATAGTACAACTAGTACCTCTAATGTACTGTTGGTGCATGCCTCTGCTTTAACAGCTCGTGAACTGCTCGGGGGAGGGTTGGAAAACTGTATCCTCTTGTCCCGCTGTGTTTGAAAGCGGCAGGGAGTGTGTTATTATTTTGACACTATATAGCGGTAAGAATACTCACTGAGACTGTTAGTCTAGATACGGTGATATTAGCCGAGAGGGAATTGCAATGTGTTGGACAAACAAATGGCTCAAAACTGCGCTGATAACGCCGGGTAGGCAGGACTATGTTTGTGTGTTAACGTTTTTTTTCCTCACATTGTCTTCGCCGATAACGATTCCACCAATACCATGAGTTGCTGCTACTCAGCAGAATTATGTTAGATATTGCTGGTGATCTTAAATGTTAATAGGCCGATAATATTAAGCCATATTTAAGCATTGATTCTGTTGCAGACTGCATATTGCATCAGAGAGATATCGATTGTGCTTTTAGTTGATATAGATTTAATAGATTGTCACTAAATATATCTAAATGGTATACTGTGACATCATCTATCATAACGTTGAAGAAACAACATCACTAAAGGAATCAACTTCTATCAAGGACTTGAGGGTGCTTTTTGGTACCACTCTATCTTTTCCTGATCATTTAACCCAGATATCATCATGGATTTAACGTAATTGCAAGGACTTCCATAATATACATGCCCTATCTTCATTACTTTTTCACTAATTCGATTGCGATTAGGATGGACTGGTTTCCTATTTATGAAACACACCTAAATTCCATTGAGGCAGTGCAGAGAAGATACTTGAAGTTCCTTCATTTTCTGTCGAAAGGATCTTATCTATGTAGAGGCTATGGACATAGTGTTCTACCACAAAAATTTAACATTGTAGCACTTCTCAATTTTCCATTAGCCATGTTAGTGTTAGTTGAACAATATTTTCTTTATATTCGTTGAACAATCTATACGGTAGTTATATGTTTTCTATTTGTAAAAACATTGCTTCCCTGTGTGATTGCTATATATATTGGCAGAAGAAGGCACTAAACAACGTAGATTATAAATAAGAGGTTTACCGCAAAGAACCGACAATTATTATTACATAAACTTTAATAAATTCTTTAGAACCGATTAAAGACATTTCAAAAGATCCACATTACTTCCATTTCAGCAGCCATCTTAAACGTTACGTAGTAAGCAAATATTTGCTACTCTTGAAATACTAGAATTCGACAAACACTGTATACGTCACTGAGCATTGCCACTACATACATATGCAAATGTTAATAGAATCGTCCTTGCAAGATACGAATAATAGTAATAATAATATTCTTTATTGCCTAACAGAAAATAATTCCGCTTACAGGTCAATATGACAATAATATAACATAATATAATATAGCATAATATAGTATATACAGTGCCGTAATAAATTAACAAACTGAACAAAATAGTAGCTCGATGATACCAAACAGCAAGAACAAATTGAAACGATGAAACGACAATGTGAATCCTATAGACACATCAACAAAAAGGATCCTCAATTAATAACAAAACATTTGTTTTGTATGACGGGACCTCAAAAGTAGGCAAGGATCTGCTAATGTACTGAGGTACCACAAAATTCATTCTGGAGAGAAGGGGTTGAGCATCAAGAGTGTGGTTAATCAATTTAAATAGAAAATGATACAAAGCTGTGTCTCGTCATCAGACTCGCATAATCAACATCGCGTCTAGTATAAGTGCCATCAATTTTGAAGAAGGGGTATTTTAAAAATTGTTTTTGCACTCTTTCAAGTAGTACACACAGATGACGATAGCGAGGATACCAGATTAAGGGGGCGTACCCCAGCTTAGTACGGATAAGAGAATAATATAATGATTTTAGTAACGGAGGGTTCTTAAATAATCTACAGGATCGTATGAGAAATTCTAACGATTTCGTGGCAGAATTTCGCACAGATACTATGTGGTCTGCAAATGATAAATTTGCGTCAAAACAGCACGCCCAAGTCCATCATAGATGGGTGTCTGGGAATAATTGTGACTCAAAGCGTATTGATAACTGTAGAGTCTATAACATATAGAGTAGCTTACAACATCACACCATGCGTACACCATCTGACAGTAGTACTGCTCTGGAGAAATAGACAATCTCTCGGAGAGGTTATGATATTGCAGATCTTAAGATCGTCTGCGTATGCAAGTACATTGCAATGCGGCTCCTGTAGGAGGTCATCCAAATAAATATTAAACAAAAGAGGTCCCAAATTGGATTCTTGGCTTACACCAGAGGAAGCAGAAAATACTAGGGATGTGTAGCCATTGCGGTGAACTTAGCATGAACGATCAGTTAGACATGAGTGGATCAATTTTGTTAGACTTGAAAGAAAACCAAAATTCGGCAATATACTGCGTTAACTCTGCAAGATTAATAATAGTAGATCTCCCAGGAATGAACCATATGATCGCGTACATAAATAAGGTTTGACACTAACGTAAATTCTATGAGACATAAAATGTTCAAAAATTTTTGCAAAGTTTGATAAAATAGTTATTGGTCTATAATTTCGAAACTCTGAACGGCTACTTTTCTTAAACACGGGCGTAATTCTACTAATCTTCCAAGCGTTGGGAAAGGTAGAGGAACTTACGGCTAAGTTAATTATTTCAGCTAGAGGTTCACATAGTACTACACAAAATCACGTGCAAAAAATACGGGGAAGCCGTCATGACCAGCAGAAAAATTAGATTTTAACTTTTTAGAATCAAACAAAAATCGGTATAGTGTTTCTTAAGATCTAAAGATCATTAGTGCTTAAAATGCTTTTTATGTATGTATATCGTCAACATACTTTGAATTAGTACAGTCTGAAAAGATAGATCAAAATGTTCTTCAAACAAAGAAAGAATTAAGTCAGACCGATTTAATAATATGTTGCCATGAAGTTTAGTAGTCTCCTTAAAATCATAAATAATACGAGGTTTGTCCCAAAATTAATGAGAATGATTAGTTTTAGTTTGTTTTTTGTAAGTTTTTTACTACTATGTATTTTATCTTCTTTGCAACCGTATGGGTTACCATTATTATTTTCATTTACAATATTATTTTATTTTCATTTTTATATTTATTTATTTTCATTCTTATATTTATTTATTTTGCTCTCTTATATCCAATTTTATTTTAATATGTATGTACATTACGCATTGTATATGTATGCAAGTCAGCCATTCGCATTACGCTAGCTAAAACTGCCTAATTAGAAATCATTCACTGCAACGTCGTCGGATATGTAATGGGAGTTTTCTTGAAATTTAAGGTACACAAGCATAGGCAGTCGTCTTCCGCGCGACAGTCGAAGTATTAGCGATCGTGCACTCTCGGTCACCTTTCGTGCCTCGTCGTAACGTGTACAGTAACGTCGTCGTAAGATTATTAGAGATTTCTAAGTTTTTCTAGTTTTGGCGGGAATCGTCGAGGACGTTGTCTATACATTTATTTCTGGCGGGAGTCATTTGGTAACGTCGTCGGACCACATGTATAGATTTTTTTTAATAAGTATAAATTCTCGATTTTCTATCATCGTACGTCGAGGCTACTGTGTCCATTGTCGTCTATACATATTTTTATTCTTCAGTTAAGTTTGTGTCGGAAATTATTTTGGTGAGATTGTCGGCGCGCATGTATAGACCTCCTCTACAAGTACGATCACTCCGCTTCTTGCTGACGGTCGTTGCGGCCGCAGCGCCCGTTGTCTTTTGTACGTTTGTTCGGTCCTTGTCGTATCGGGACTTAGAAATTTTTCATTTAGTTGCTCGTCATGGCGGACGAGTGTCACGGGCCAGTTTTCTTATGTAATGTCGGCATCATCGCTCCGTTTTACTTGTCGGTGCGCAGTTCGCACATTTGCTGGTTACTGTCTTTTTCCCTTCTTTGGGGCGCAGTAGTATAGAGCTAAAGATTGCACATAGCGTAATATTTCAAACGAGAACGCCTGGGTAGCTGTGACATTATTTTTGTATTGAGATCGGCTATTATCGCTACTGTCGCCCTCGACCAGGCGTTCAAGCTCTAAGAGATAGGGTGGGTTCCCCTATAAATGTGAAAATAACAAACGTATTTGGTCAAGTACAAATACATGCCAATAATACAGGGCCAAGTCCCTTAGGCAAATTTAAAACAAGGAAAGTATATTAGGCTCCCGGAAAGGGACATATAAATAAGCATAGCACCGAGGTGCGCTTATAAATTTAAGAAATAAATAGGGTTGGCTCCCCTATAAATAGGTAGTGGTGCATGCAAACAGATAGAGGCATTAGTACATGCCTCTGACAAAGCTTCAGCGGAAGCATATAAGAGTTTAACCTTTTAAACAGAATTAAGACATAGCGTTGCAACGTACATGCTGAGGCATTACTTTATGTTGCTACCAATGAAAATACATATACAAATGCTAATGTACATTACATGTATAAGATAGCTCGAATAACTGCAATTATTGCAAATCTATATATCTTACGTACATCGTACATGTACATAGGCAAGAGTGGAAACCGTGTAACCATTTCATTTTTAAATATATTTTTTTTGCCCATGCGCATTGAGTTTCACTGTACAACCTCTCCTCTAGTAAATAAGCGAACATACTCTACAAGTAAGTATTGGTCAAGTAATTTAGGAAATTACGAGCAGGCTACAGCGGCGTTGTTCTTCAAACCAGGAGAACGTAACAGTGTTTAATTAAATGTATTTACAATTTAATATCGTCTCGTTTAAAGTATGCTGCTTTAGAATGCATACAGCATCTCCAGAAAGTTTTCCATTCATTAGGTTGTTTAGAACCTGCGTTGTGACTCGTTGGAAGTTGTTTATTGTTCCGCAATGAGAACCTTTCAGTTTCCACTTAAGCTTTTTTATTCTGTAAATACAAATTGGACACGTTTATTTTTCAACATATTTATTGTTCAGAAAATAGTTTGTACATTAAATAGCTTAGAATTAATAATAAAATATTATATAAGGTACAAATATGTCTCTTAAATAAAATACTTCTTACTATATAATATAATAAGACAATTAATTTCTCTAAAAGTTTCTATGCAGCATTACCTTCATCTGCTAGATCTGCTAAGGAATATGTATCGATTTTCTTTGGGTAAGCAGGTAACATTGCGTAAGCAGCATTGTGTAAGGTGCTCAGCATAACCTTAGCAGCGCTTCTCCACCACGTTTTACTCCTCTCTTCGCTTAACGTATTCTCTAGTTCTTCTAACGTCCTTTTCAAGGCGTAATTATCCAACAACATTTGCTTCTTGGCTTCGCTCAATAAATTGACGGTCTTCTTTAAATCGTACACCTTCTTTTCCAATTTGTCCTCTCTTACGCGAGATTTAATAAAGTGCCGTTCTAAGTCGTCTTTTATATCCTTCTCTTTTTCCAGTTTGCTGTTTATACGAGAAAGTAGAAAGAGACGACTAAAATTAATAAACGTTTGGAACTTTTGATCAAAAATGTTCGATTCTTCCTAAAGATAACGCAAAATAAAATTAAATTGAAACGAAGGACGATCAGTCTTCTTTAGAGTTTTTAATTTGGAGTTGTCATACGTTAAGGTATGAGTGAAAATAGAAGGAGCAAAGGAAGCAGTCAAATATATGCAGAAAAAACTGATTTATAGAACTCAATTAATAAGGAATTTCGGTGATTGATATCTTGGTTAAATTACTGCCTGCTTCTGGATTTGCGAGAAACATGGTCAAAGTAGACTTGACACCAAATTATCTACAAAGACACCTGAAGCAGCCTATGCTAAATTATAATTAATAAGGGAAAACTAAGGCAAATTATTATTATTGTTATTTAGTGGATGTGGTTATCTACTAGGCCTTGCAACACAATTTAAGATTCATCCTAGCTTCTCCACCAGGGGTTGATCAAGGCATTCAAATCACAGAAGAAAAAAAGGAATTTAACCCTCAAAATATTCATAAACTTCTAAAATCTACGAATCTAATAACGACTAAGAATTAAAAGGATTCTTTATAATCTCCGCAGTTACTTTATCGAAAAGCTCTCGCCCATAGTTATTGTAATCTTCATACAGTAAGATTCCAGGCTCTCCACATTCACATAAATTGTTGTCTTTCAGATTTATTCGAAACAGGTAGCGATTGGACAACTCGTGATTACGACGAAATCTACAGATTGAAACCATGGCTTAGATAGAAGGTATCGTTGGATTTGCTTGAAGAAGCTACCAGTGTCGCTGTCATGAAACTGGTTTTGGAATTCTGTATGAATGAATGTATGTCTAACAGTGTCGTTAAAAACTAAACACAGACCCAATTCTTCTTTTAATTCGCATCCTCTCATCAGCTGCTTTTATTTCTGAATGTTCTTTGATCCATTGAATTTCAATCGAAAAACTGAGTTAACTTGATTCTATGTAAATTTCAGTAATTGGTGGATTCACGTTAAATGACAAATTAACCCGATTCGATTTTCCAAAGGTAAGTTAATAAGATAATGAAACATGTTATACTTGGGTTTGAATATGTTGGATGATATCAAAATTATTCAAAGAATTGGTCTACTTAAACCTCTAATGTTTATGCTTTAAATGTTACAGAAGCAATAGTAATACTAATAATTCTCCTGAAAATGTTTCGGAATATGGAAACCGTTCCACTTATACAGAGTCTTATGGTACTGTAACTTTACTATCTTCATGGATGCAAATTAACTTGGGTGGCGCACAATGATAATGTTGCAAACCAATTATCCCCAGCTGTTTACGCGTTTGGTGAACTAGGTGACATTGTTTCGAAAGATGTTCTTAAGATGGCATACTGTGGCACGATGGGTTCTGTATTAATGTATGGTATCTTCCTGTAGGATCATTGTGTTTATGCTAAGAGATTGTTCGGTATACAGCGGAATATCGTAAGAACTCTCAGTGGGCTCTCATTCAGAGAAAATTGCAAAGTAGAATATAAAGAGTTCAGTATCCCAACCTTGCCGTTGGAGTACATTGTGCGGTACACAGTTTATGTAAAAAGTAATCCCAATAAATGTAGTTGAATATGCGACACTCACCATTACGATGTTAGAAATTCTAAAGATTTGTTGGATTATACCAAATAAAATAAAACTAGGGTAGGGGTTAATACTATTATGGATCATTATTACATATACAACTAACTTCCAGAACAACTTGGGCTTAATTCTGTGAATTGGAATAATAAATAATAAATAAAAGACAATTTTAACCTCGAAAGGTTATTAGTGGATGCTGGAGTTCAATGAGGATAAGCTATGACAAATCCAATGTTTATTTTTCATTTTTTTTTGTGGCATTTCGGACATTATCCATCCAGCCAGGCCCTAACTAATATTAGAGGACATTCGAAAATGTAATGCGAGGTTGTACAATTACACTTTTTACGCCTAGAGGCCCATCAAGGCGACTTATTTTTTTTTCTTTTGATTATTTTAATATGTTGTGACGAACATTAGTTTAGATCGGAAATGTTATTTTTCTGTGATTTTTATATTATATTCTAATAGTTTGCATTTCGATGTGGCGCGTGAATAAGTAATGTAAAGTATTTTCTATATCATGCTATGTGGATGAGTAGTGTAAACATTTAATGTAATAGCATAATAAACTCTATGAACTTCGAACTAAAATACAAAGCTTATTTTAGATCCTTAAGTAAATACTTTAGATCTTACATTACACTCTAGGTTTTGTTAACTAAAAAGTATTTTCTTTTAAATTTTGCGATTTATGCAGATGAACGACCCTTTAATTGGTTTACTTCTTGCAATATTAATACACGCTGCTAGCTTTAGAGAGATAAAGTTACGACATTTAGAAAATTTTGAATAAGACATCTATAGCTCTTGAAACTATAGGAAACACACTTGAATTCTTTTCTTAGCCTCATTTTGGTGTTCTAAATTCGTATTAAGAAAAGTGCTTCTAAAAGCAACTTCTTTCGTAAGCTTGCGGATTTGTAAACCATTTAAAACTCTTTCTTTAATTTTTATTCCAGATAATAATTGAAATTTGTGACTAAATTACAGGGTTAGCAAGAGACAATACTAACCAGACTTGAAAGAAACTGTTTCGTAAAACTTAATTTAATGTGTGAAGGTGTATTCTTTTCATCCCGTACTAATGATTTTTTCTTGAGCCAATTTGTAGCTGTCCAACTTGCATAAAAAGCATGGAAATTTAATGTACCCTCTCTGTTGTTGTAGCAAAATTCAGGAATCTCTTAAGTCGCAACATATGTACGTACCATTTGTACAAACAATATTTATTTTATTCTAAAATATTGCGCTAACAATTGTAAATTTATTTAAGGGACGTTGAATAAACAAAGAACACCGAAGCAATTCTCTTTTCATTATACAGAAAAAAACCGTTTTAAACTTCGTTTATTTGGGTTATATTCGCTAGGTTTATGAATTGTTTCTACACGATTAATTAAGCCAAAGATATTACTGGAATATACTAGTATGTCTTCGCTTGTAAAATATATTCGGATGATGATAGTACCAGGAAAGTGCTGATCCAAAATGTAGGAGATTTGTCTCCTCCAAGCCTGATTCTAAACAACTCACTTCTATCTTTAGTGAAACCCAAATCACGTGCCAAATTATTGATTAAATAGAGTTGGGTCATTATTTTCTGTGCCAGAAGAAAATATAGGTTCATCCTCTTTTACACTTACGGTGAAGAAAGTTTCACTTTCTGGTAATGTTACTGATGGTGTATGAATTAGGATGTCTGATCCGTGTGGCCCAGGTAATATAGTTAATAGATATTTTGCAGATATAAAAGTAGTAATTATTGTGGTCGACATAAGTTTTACACACAAAATAAGGCGGGTAAACATTTTAGCCTGATAACCCAATTTTAAAACACGCGGTACACAAAATTTTCATCTATTAAATAATATTCCGCTTTTGATTTTTTAGTGTATATTAACCACATATAATAAATAAGTTTGTTTAAGCGCCCTGTCTTAGATACACACAGAAATTGTCTTTCGATTTCTAAAAATTAGAAATGTCTGTGCTTTATGTTCGTTTTGTACTTGAGTCGTAAACATTTTATTTTCCGTTCATCCCATTTTTCATTCGGTATGTCGTATACACTTTATTTTGTGCTCACTCTGTCGTATATACTTATTCCGTGCTTGCCCCTTTTATAAAGGTAAGTGACTTTGAAAATCGCAGGCCAAGATTGGCCTCCGTATACTCGACATTTGAAGATTTGTGCCCGTTTTGTCCTGACTATACCACATAGATTTTATGTTGCATTCATTTTTATCTCGAAAGTATGCAAAGTGGGAGCTAAATTCGCGTTGCCGATGTTCTCTTACATTTTTAAAATATTAATAAACCGATTTTGAGCTAATTTACTTTGCGCACTCCTTAAACTTGCCGTTTCAGAAATAAAAATTACAGTATACGTACTACTTATACCGTGGCAACAACAGAACTAACAAATGTGTGTACATATTGAAAGCAAAAATAAGCCCTGGCAAATAATTGTAGACGGATAAATTATCAAGGTTTGACATTGCACCTAATAGTTCTAATATATAAAACAAATACCAAAATGTTGACTTCTACAGAACCTATACGTAATGATATTCAAGGTCACGACTTTTTAACAAATTGAAATAAGAAAGTGCTTTATATCGCAATATCTTCCTAGGCCCGTCGAATCGCTATATTAAGAAACAAGACGGATGAACTGAAAAATATACAAAATCTTTAAAATATCTGCCGTTTTGGTTGAAATAAAAACAGATTGTACGTCTTTTCATTATTATAAGACCATTAATCTCCCCCAATTTTAAATAACATTAGGCAATAAAATTTGAAAAGTTCATGCTTCCGAGATGAAAATAATGGTTTCGTAATGAATTTAATGTGCTGAATACAAATACGACTAAAAAAAAGCGAAATTGGTTAGTGTCTTTGTAATGTATACGCATTTTTTTTAAATGCATATACCCAAATATTTAAATAAATATTAAGACTAGCTTAATCTGCTTCGGACTTTCGCTTCCTTTTGGCCTGTCGTTTGTAATCGACGATGGAAGTACCTCGGATGAGCGCCTAACAATCGTAAGCCAGCGTTAAGGTGGACAAATTGCCGTGAAGCCGTTGCCTCATCTTGACAATGTCTAGATAAAACGTTCATCGTATTCATTACTGATCTCCCGGCGATTATCAGAAAATAAATTTATGTGGGAGTTATTAAAGGGAATCTTTGACATGGTGACCAAATTCATGAAACGAAACCAATACATCTTCAACTAGTTCCTTGTAGTTGTCAGCTTTGTCATTCTCCAGGAGGTTTATTATCACTTGATGGAATGTATACCAAACCCGTTTTCCTTGACTTTGAAGAAGTTTGCCCAACATGGAATCTCTGGAGTGCTGTTTAATCTGTAGGCCCAGAAAGATGCTTCATTTAATATTGGTTTCACGCAGACGAGTAAATTTTGACTATCTGTAACTTTTGCCAAGTTTTTCATAATATCGCACTTGATATGTAAAAACTTGCAGGCAGTATGATGCAAACTTGTAACCATGTATTTATCCTACTAAATTGCATTATATTACGCAATAGAGGACAAAATGTTAATATCTCTGCAACGACAGCCAATCAACTTTTTGTTAGGTAATATTTGGGTGCCTTTACCTAAGAAGCAAATTCATTGTTATGCAGTGTAATAGGTATTCAACACAAGTGGTTCTTCAATGCGTGCGCAGACACTTTAAAGCCTTACATCCAGTAATGCAATATGCTCTATTAAAAAAAGGTATTCACAAGTTTCCGAATACAGATTTCAATAACTATCAGTCTGTAAAACTAGCAGCATGTGTTAATATAATATATAGGGGATCAATGATACGTGATTATGACGTGACAAATCTAATGTTGATAGAACAACGTGTCCTGGTTGTTGAGCATTGTTCTCAAAATGGTCAAAGTTTCATTGCTACCAATCGTAAAAAGCCTCTAATATTCGGTCGACAAAATGTTCCTAATTCTGCTACTGTGAAAAGAATAATCGAAAAATGCGAAGGTAGTAGGTAACACGGTTGACAATGAGAGCCCACGTGCTCTCGAAACGCTGCGTTCCGCATAATTGATAAATTTATGTGAGTGGAGTTTACGGCTATACCTGTGTACTGGTTCGGTTAGTCATGTGAAGCACAAGACACGAGCTCGCAGAGGTCGTTCAGAACAAAGCATCACCCCGCCTACAACATCCAATTGACTCAACAAGTTCTGCCAATAATCCATGCAGAGCGAAGAGAGTTCACCAATTGGATCCTTGAGCAAACAGAAGAGAATGCAGATTTTGCGGACAAAATCATTTTCAGTGATGAGACATATTTTCACCTCGATGGCTTCATTAAGCGGCAAAACTGCTTCATTTGGGGCTCAGAAGATCGACGAATGATTCATCAGAAAGCAATGCATCCAAAACGTATCATTGTCTAGTGTGGATTGTGGTCTCGAGGCATAATTGTATCGTATTTCTTTAAAGATGAGGCAGGTAATGCAGTAACGGTAAATGGCAAACGTTATCGTGCTATGATAACACAGTTTTTTATGCCTCAATTGCTAAATATTCTCTCTTGACGACGGTTTCAACAGAACGGTGCCATATACCATACCACCCGAGAAACATTGACTGTCTTGCACGACAGTATCTCAAACTTTCACGGCCGTTTGTCACAGTCGTAACGGTTGTCGGGTTCTGCCGTGTCACTAGGATTTATAAATCAATAAATATTTCAATACTTTGCAACAGAAAAGTTTGATGTTGAAGCTTAAAATCTTGCTCTCTTATTGAAACACCATTTAAAAGCAGTTTAAAGCACAGTCACTTGCACAAATCACAACTCTCCAGTCGCTTTACCACCGTAATCGCAAAATTTAATAGAAAATATTTTTTCCCGAAAACAAAGGGACTATTTTAAGCGATAAAGTTGCGTATGACTCTCTATAAGCAGAGCAGACATACTCTTTCTATTTTCTAGTTATACGTTATCTAAATAGAGACTACTTTTGTTTAGAACTTTTATAAAATGAATGAGACCGATGAAATCGAGGAAACCGTTCCGGTTGGCTCACCCGGTGTATGTTTGAAAAACAAAATCAGAATTAATAACCTTTTTAGCTAATCTTTGAGAAAGCCACGCGTTTTATTATAGAATTAAATAGCTGATCTTTGAAAACAAATTACTTACATTTCTAATTCCATTTTAGACTCCTCAAGGCTGCTATTATTTAAATTCACTGTGTCTAAATTTCTTTCTACGGATTCTAAATCTTTCCCAAGGCGAGTAATAGTCTCCAGTTGCTCAATGGAAGCATTTCTATATTCCTCAATCTGAAATATACATACAAATCAATCAGAAATCTCGTGAACGAACTTGGTTTCATTCAAAAATATCATCAGAATCATAAACAGAATCTAAGCACATAGTCTTAGGTGGATATTTGGGTGCCCGATTGTAGATAAAAGGGTTCAACGTCAAATATCTGGTGCTAAACCAACCTAGAATCCGAGTAGTTATTCACATTGTACGACGGGAGCTTCTGGACCTCCCGTCGTACAATGTGGAATGGAGGGGATGGAGTGGGGATAGGGGCGCTCGCTAGGTGTCATTCTGATTGGCGACTCATCATTAGTTGCAGCCCCATAACGTCAGTCGTTTACGAATAGTTGCCTGCTGAACAAGTCAATCCGGAAGAAAATTATGAAAGAAAATGAACACAGTGCCGTGATAAAGTTCCTTACAAAGTAAGGAAAGAACACTCAAACCATATTGAATGAAATGGAAACCGTTTATGGGGACCAGTGCCTTAGTAAATCAATGATTTCTAAGTGGCATGGTCTTTTTAAACATGGTCGGGAGTCGATTGAAGACGACCCCCGCTCAGAACGGCCAGTTGAGGCCACCACATCAGACATCGTCGAAAAAGTGCAAAAATTTCTACTGCAAGATGCCCGTTTGAAGAAAAAACAATTATCTGCATTAGTTGGAGTATCAGATACCACCATCTTGCGTATCCTACATGACCATCTAGGTATGACAAAAGTCAGTGCAAGATGGGTACCGAGAATGCTCAGGCCGCTGCAGAAACAGCAGCGCGTCTGTGCGTCCAAACAATTTTTGGAGTTGTGTGGACACAAACCTGCACAGATTTTGCAGCGGATTGTTACCGGAGATGAAACATGGGTTCATCACTTTGAGCCTGAGTCAAAACAGGAGTCCATGCAATTGCATAAAAAGGGGACACCACCGACAAAGAAATTCAAAGTGTCAGAATCGGCTGGAAAATTGATGGCTACTGTTTTTTTTTGGATTTTGAGGGGATATCATTGATTGATTACAAAGAAAAAGGTAGGAGCATAACCGGAGAATATTACGCAGCGATATTAGAAAAATTAAAGGAGACCATCAAGGAAATACGTCGAGAAAAATTGACCAAGGGTGTGTCGCTCTTGCAAGACAATGCGCCGGTTCACAAGAGCAAAGTTGTAATGGCTGCTCTGCACAAGCATGGCTTTCAATCAATAGTCCATCCACCCTACAGTCCAGACCTGGCACCTAGTTATTTTTATTTGTTCCCCAATTTAAAAAAAGACTTACGTGGAAGAAAGTTTTCCGACGACAATGAGGAGGCAATTTTAGCCCATTCTGAGGCGAAAGATAAAAAATATTTTTATGATGGTTTAGAAAAATTAATTCATAGATCTAATAAATGTATTGTGCTTAAGGGTGATTATATTGAAAAGGAAAAATAGATTTATTGTTTTATTTTATTTAAAACCCATTCATTCCACTAACTTCTGGACCTCCCCTCGTATATGTAAAGTATACAATTCTATTTATCTTTCTAGGATATCTTACGTATACAGTCGTTGGCTGTCAAATTAAAGGTACTACGAAATTATGGTGATTCCGTATATAAATCAAATAGAAAACGACTTTTTGTACTACTTTAAAATTAGTGCACACCAAGTGTAAGTCAATGTAAGCTGAACCGTGGTATTTCCTTTAACTAATTTCTGTACAGTTTGTAAAAATGGTTTCTTTTTCCAATATAGTTCACCTAGGGATTCCTCTGTTTCCGTAAATTTATCTTACATAGAATTACGTGACTTTACGTAAGAAGGTAAAATTCCCTAGCTTGCTTTTAAAACTGACATCGTTCTTGGAACCATTTTGAATAGAACGTCATCAATTCATAAGGGCCGTTCGTTTTACCCTGTGGTTGCAAACACTGAAAGGAGCTTTAGGATATAATTATTTTTATTACTGTTGTTTTGCAAGTAGTATAACTAGCTTTAGGATATCACAAAAAGAATGGTTAACAAAAATTTCATTTATTTGCGGACAAATTGAGATAACGCACGCCAGTGATAGAATTTGAATTTCTTTCCGCCCAACTTTACACATCAACACCTCTCACTCTCAGAATGAATTAAAAGAGAATAATCGAAGAGAAATGGTGGTTAATACAGAAAATATGTGCTGAGCAGTTGTACAAAATTTTGCCTCACGTTTAGAAAAATGCCACCAAAACAATGGAACACATTTAAAAGACATAATTTTTCTATAAGCCTATATTTTAATAAAAAAAAAAAAACATTTATTCGTTAAACCTAACCATTATTTTATTATATTCTTTTTATTTATTTAGAGGACTTTTGGCGCACTTTGAAAAAGGCTGATTAAATATCTTGATGTCACGGAATGTTTTTAATGTACCTTTTGTATTAAAACTTTTTCAAGAATTAACGTGTCGCATGTACGAAAAGGAGGCCCAAATCGAAATTATCATCGACTTTACGTATTTTTTATAAAATGATCTTTTTCGTTCCAGTATTATAACTTCAAACATATGTATATACAATACCGTCCAAAAGTTTGGAAGCAGCAACGGATTTTACAGAAAGGCACAGATGTAGCATAATTTTATTGTGATTATTAATAAATTTGTACAACGTAAATGACTGTCGTCAAATAAATGTAAATTAATTCAAACATAATATTTATGTATTATTTAGCTGAAAAATTTATTTTCATCGATATGACCTTCTTTGGTTTTATCGAGCTTATCGAGGCAGTCGAAGTCAATTTGTTGCGGCGTTCTTTAAATATTCTCGTAGGTGTTGGGTGTTCTGACCTTGTAGATCAAGCTCATTCTGTAAGAGCTCTGAGAGCAGCCATCCATAAGGACATAAATCCGGACTTCACCATTAATTTTAGTTAATTTCTTGCTTCTTTCTCCTCTAAGAAGTTTTTACGGATTCAAACCGTATGTTTGGCGCCATTGTCCTGCTGGAACACAAACGGCTCACCAACAAGAGGGCTTCCACCTTGGAACGACCCTAAACCATAGCACTACTAACACATGGGCTGAAAAGTCCCGGGCCTAACAAAGAAAACACGGTTTTTGTGGTTCAAAATTAGCTTTATTCATCAACGTAATCTCCATCAAGAGCAACGCAACCATTCCAGCGCCGCTCTAATATTTCAATACCACTTTTGTAGAACGATTTATCTTTTGCCTCAAAATAGGCCTCAGATTCAGCGATAACCTCTTCATTCGTGCGAAATTTCTTACCGGCGAGCATTTTTTTGAGGTCTGCGAACAGCCAGTAGTCGCTGGGAGTCAAATCTGGCGAATACTGTGGATGTGGGAGCAATTCGAAGTTCAATTCATGTAGTTTTGCCATTGTTTTGATTGACTTGTGACACGGTGCGTTGTCTTGATGAAACAAAATTTTTTCTTTGCCATATGCGGTCGTTTCTTTGCAATTTCGGCCTTCAAACGCTCCAGTAACGCTATATAATATTCACTGTTGATGGTATTTCCTTTCTCAAGATAGTCGATGAATATTACACCACGCACATCCCAAAATATCTAGGCCATAACCTAGCCGATTGTTGTGCTTTCCGGCGCTTTGGACGAGGTTCACCAGTTGCTGTCCAGTCAGATGACGATCGTTTTGATTCCGGAGTGAAGTGATGGATCCATGTTTCACCCATTGTCACATATCGACGCAAAAATTCCGGTTTGTTACGTTTAAACATGGCCAAACACTGCTCAGAATCATCAACACGTTCTTGTTTTTGGTCAACAGTGAGCAAACGCGGTACCCACTTTGAACAGAGCTTTCTCATAGTCAAATGCTCATGCAATATAAAGCCAATACGTTCTTTTGATATCTCTACGATATCAGCTAACTCACGCAACTTCACTTTTCGATCATTCAAAACGATTTTGTGGATTTTTTTGATGTTTTCTGGTGTTACCGCCTCATTTGGACGTCCACCGCGTTCTGCATCATCGGTGTCTCTACGACCACGTTTGAAGTGAGCAAACCAACGTTTTATTGTTGTTTCTGATGGAGCAGAGTCCCCATAACACTTTTCAAGACATTGCTTCGCTTGAACGGTATTTTTTCCCATCAAGAAGCAGTGTGAAATTAAAACACGAAATTGGTTTTGATCCATTGTTTTGAAAATAACAAAAGTAGCGTGACTCTTAGCACAATAACCCACAAACTAATGAATAGAATATCATGAAATTTTAACAGCTGTCTTTTGAAGGTTAGTACTAACTGAGAGAAAGGTGACTGCAATAAAACTAGCGTCATCTATGTGTTAGGCCCGGGACTTTTCAGCCCATGTGTTACCTCTTCTACCATATACACTAAACGATTACCGAAATAGTACTACACCGTTTGACCGAAAGTAATTACTGCAGATATCTTACCCTATCTCGATCAAACAATAGTCCGTATTCTTGGAAAAGAGCAGGAAAATGTATTCCGGGGAAATTTGTACCTAAACGTTTGGACTTTACGCATTATGTGTAACAATTTTATATTTACAAATAATAATTTACAATAGAGATTAACGATTTCACGATATCATATATTTTAAAGGAATTTCAGCTTGCTTACAAACGTATTGACGATACGTACATACTTTTTTCTCAGTAAAAATCTTTTTTCCTTTTGATTTTTTCTTAATATAGATATCTTTAGGTATTTTTAAACTTATAAGAAGTAGCATAAATGTGCATAATTATCGAACGATTTATTAATCTTTCGTGCAGAACAAACCAACTAACGTCATATAGGTAATTTGTTGCATTTTTCCGATTTTACCGTTATTCTATTCTGACGTTATTAAATAGAACCAAATTTACAATCTCCGCTTAATAATATTCAATACGTCATCGAAGCCATTATTTATTACGTCATTTACGCAAAAACGACAATTTAAAATTCTGTGTTCGCACGTAATGAATAAAATTCTTCGTCCCGCGTAAAAATAGACATTTACCTAGACTACATACATTAAATTATACGAAACTAAGACGTGTTATATAAGAAAATACGTATAAATTTCAAGCTTTCCAAATACGTGCGTCATTGGTAATGCAACAGGTATCCTATTTTCCTCCTTCACCTCCTTCTATATTTTTCTTATTCTTCGCTTTTAAACTACGATACTTGCGAAGGTCGTGTATTCGCTAATATTCGTTAATACAGCTAGAAGCGAAATTATTTGCCCGAACTTAGTATAACATTTAATTTTAGGAAGAATATTAATGTCAGCTATTGTGTTTATTTTTTCTGTTTTCAAGTTGTCCATTTCGCTTAGGTTTCTTCCTTGTTTGTGAAAATAGAAAATGTAAGTTACATCTTTTACATAGAAAGGGCCATACAAAGGCTAGTGAACGTTGTGCTGCTACCCTTTACGGCAACGATCGTACGAGGGTGTCCTGAAATGTTTCCGGAATCAACAAGAAAAACCCGATATTTGTGTGGTTTTTTACTTTTATTTTTCGATGTACTCTCCTAGAAAATCAATATACTTTTTCAAACGGTGTCGGAAAAGTAGGCTGTTTCGAGGTCTACAAAATAGCCATCTGTAGCGGCGATGACCTTCCTATTTGAGCCAAATCTCTTTCTTCCCAGTGATTTTCTCAGGTTTGGGAATAGGAAAAAGTCGGTGGGATCTAGATCCGGTGAATATGGACGCAACCCATTCAATTTGAACACAACGATGCGGGATGAACGAGCAGGTGCGTTGTCGTGGTGGAAAAAACCCTTCTTTTCCGCTGCAAACGACGTTTCTTCTTCAATATTGCATCGAATCGGGTCAATAAATCGCTGCAGTATTGCCCCGTGATCCTCCTTTCCTTCTGCGGATAGTCGATGAGGATCACACCTTGGGAATCCCAAAAAATGGTCGCCATGACCTTTTCGGCCGATGGAACGGTCTTTGCTTTCTTCGGAGCCGATTCACTCGGAAAATTCCACCGCTTCGACTGTTCCTTGGTTTTCGGTCAAAGTCTTATTCACCGTTACGAAATGCATGAAGAAATCCCTTGGATTGTGTTAGATCCTGGCCAGAACGGTCACCCAATTTCGTTTTTGCTCCGGTGTGAGCAAACGGGGGAGCCATCGCGCCGAAAGCTTTTTCATACAAAATTTCGTGTAGCATAATAACGTGTTCTTCTGAGATGCCTGTTGCCTCTGCTATCTCTTTCAGCTTCAATCGGCGATCGGCTAACACGACTTCATTATTCTTACCGACCATTTCATAGTTTGGTAGCGGTTTTTGGGCGTCCACTGCGTGGTTCGTCACTTGTGCTTTTGCGGCGACGTCTGAACTCGCTCGTCCACAAGCTGATGTGGTATATCCGCCACGAACCTCTAGCAAAATATTTCGAATTTCTATGGCCGTTTTCCCAGCCATGTAAAAGTGTTTTATCACTGCATAAAATTCGATTTTATCCACTTTTACGAAACCGCCTGGCTAGCTACACGAAACCCGCTCTTAAACAACAACTATTGACAGTAGACGTCTGAAATGTTGACAGTTGCCATAAAAAGGGTTGTGCTTACGGATCAATGAATCCACTTCAACCTTCATGTGCCATCCCTTGCCAATTCCGGAAACATTTCAGGTCGCCCTCATATTTACGTCACTGCTGGATATAGTTTCTGCATTTTTGAAGGAATATTATTATGAATGAGCAAACAGAGACGACTGCGTTGGCTTATTTTGAAGCACATCGTGGTGATTCATTAGAGGTGCTGCAAGAAAATCAAACTTAAGTTATGGGATAATGCAAAGAATGTTAAAAGAGCCATACGAGTACCATGCTTGCCAAACACCGCGTGAGACGTCGCTAGAGGCCTACCGTTTTGGTAGTGGTACACACATTTTTGTCAGCAATATGTAAATTGGTCACGTTACACTTTGTGGAGTAACGAAGCATATTTTTTCTAATTTGAATCTATGCATGCAATTATTTATTAACTATACTGTCATTGCGGTCGAAGTACAGTAGATACGTATACTTGCAGTTTTGTTTCCTTTTCCACCAAACAGCTCATCCAATTCCATCATTAACAACAACCAGATTTTATGTAAGATTCGAGGATCTTGTTGTGTACTGATATATACTCTGAAGCCATTCGATGTACATGGATACAGCCCCGTTGAGCCCATTATGTATTATTTATAATCAGGAACATTGTTCCCTGTTTGGTTTTGTCTCGTATATATTAAATTCCTCACCTTCAACCATACCATTGAAACTTTCTCCTTTGATGGATTACCAACGGGGAGATTTACTTCATGATAAATGATTAGATATAACACTACGTATATAAACATTCTTGTCGAAGTTATACTTTCAAATCTTCAATTAAAGTTTTTCCATTACAATATTGTGATTTAAAGCTTGTCGTATGACATTTATGTTCTCTTCGATTAACCCGAAATGCAATCTCATTTACTTTCACAACATAATTAAATTAGCTCCAACTATTTCTGTAAATGAAACAACGGAATATAACATTCATATTGTAATTGATGTCACTTTTACTTTATTATTGAGGTATTATTTTAACAGGTCATATGACCATAATGTATCGCACCTAAAATATGAAATTATCTTTCGAAGACATTCAGGATATTAAAAAAATCTACCACTTTAACAATAATTTCTTTCGTTGGCGTCAGTAATAATAGAAGTATCAATTGTAGCTACTTTTTCGATCAGGCCATGTATGAGAAGAAAATAAGAAAACGGCAGTCTATAACAAATATCCAAAGAACATAACGGTACAGGTATTTTTACATATTTCTATCATAAACTTTTGTACTTCTTTTTTTCATAATAACCATACAGGCAAAAATTTTTACCTGGAACTGTACATATTATGTAGTAGCTTGAACATATACGCGAAAAGCTACTTCGAGACGCTTACATCGCAAAATCAATTCGATCTGGTTGGCAATACCAGCAAAATATCTGCCTCGTCCCAGCCAATATTCCTGTTGAGACTACTCGAGAAAGTAGCCTTGAACCGTCCGCGATACGAACTAATTATACGGGTATCACAATTCAAAGAAGTGAAGCTTGCCCGTCTTTACATATGTACAGTAGTTACCTTTAATCTTAAGACAACAACATGAAATGTAGCTTGTCGAAGCTGATACTGTCCGTTTCATATTCCTTCCTCCAAATTCTTATTTGATCAATGTCTTTTTGTTAAATATCGTATTCAGCGATGAGTCAAAACTAGAAGTCAACACCGAAAGAGCTAAATTTGTTAGACGACGTCCATCTGAACGGCTTAGTGAAGCTAGTGTATTAAAGACGGCGAAACACCCTCCGTCAGCTTTGGTATGGTCCTGTATATCAGTCGTAGGTCCTGGACTACTGTATTTTGGCCAAGGCATCAGGGATCAACGCTCATATACGCGTCTTGATTTCATATATCGATGATTTAGCTCCGAATGAAGGCCCTTACACATTCATGCGCGATAAGGTACCATGCCAGATGGCCAAATCTATTCAAAGTTTTTGGGAAACGCACGCTCTGCCAGTGTGTCCTTGGCCGTGAAAATCCCCCAACCTAAATGCAATTGATAACATGTGGAGTGTTCTAAAATCACGCGTGTATTCGAGAAGAAACACTACAAAAGAGTAATTAGTAAGAAATATTGAGGATATGTGGCAAAATGACGCTACAATTAGATATACCATTAACGCTTGCATAGACAGTATGCAAAAAAGAATAAGAACAATTATAAAAGCCAAAGGAGGCATTACAAAACATTAGTTATATAGTTTTGACGATGCCTATAAACAGTTCTGAATACACTTATGCTTGTACAATACGTTTTACGTTATATGTTTGAACAAAATCGCTATTTTAGCGAGTGCTCCTAGCAAATTGGGGAGGGACTGTAGTAGGCATAATACAGTACAATTTGGGGAGAAACGAGACGCAAGAGACAGAGATTGCTTCGGCAAGGTTCACCGTAATTCTGCGTCCTAAGATTAAAAGCTTCAATCGTACATACGCCATGCAATAATATTCAACGTTCGTTGAAAGTTGACGTAAAGGTAAGATTTGGAAATTCCCACATTTTCCCATTCATGAATGAATCGTAATCTCGTACTCGTGACACGCGCCATCGTATCCCACCACTCTGCCTAGCGAATGATTCACGCGCTGTCAGCCGGTCCATTTCGTATCTAATTCGTGTGCGTATCGATCGGAACAATTGTCGACCTGCGGCCGTCTTCTTTCCCGGAACCAAAAGGGCGAATAGGACGGCTAAACGCTGTGAGTCACGCCAACTCGCTAGACTCCGGGGACCCGGAGCGATGATGACTCATAATCCGGGCGCCGATATAGTTTGCCTTTTATGATCAAATGTTTTGTAACGTTTCGTAATATGGTTATTACTACCGTTACTTTAGCTTTCGATGAAGGTTTATATATCATTATCAATGTGTTGCGAAGATTTCGTCTTTGTTATGGTTTTATCGAATTAATATAAACTTTATAAGGATTTTTACTATAAATTCGAAACGCCTGTAATTTTCTTAAATTAAGCTAAATTTTATCGGCTTGTTTAATTGATGAAGAAGTTATAAACGCCATTTTTAATGAACTTCTCGATACATGTTAGGACTGAATTACATTGCACTATACTTTCTTTATCTTAGAAACTTTAACACCTCTTTGTACTGAACCACCATCTAAAGACTAAGCTATTCAAAAGATTTTATAAAAGAATTCTTAGAACTGCGTGTAAATAGAACCGCAGGTGCAATTCACAGAAATGGTGCATTTACAGATTTTGCAATTGCATAAATATCATTACACCATATGATAAAACCATGGTTCTATTCCTAGGATATTCATCTTTTTTTAACATTTTGCAATTTTTCTCTCGTCTTATGGACAATAGTGCGCACCTTCGTAAAATACAGGTAAACCCTTGTAAATAAAATTACGTCTGATCTGATAATACAAGGGCGACCTGAAATGTTTCCGGAATCGACAAGAAAAGTATTTTTTTTAATTTTTATTTTTCGATATAGTCTCCTCGAAGATCAATACACTGTTTTAAACGGTGCTCCAGTCTTTTTAAGTCGTCGAAATAGTAAAATGTTTCGAGGTCTGCAAAGTAGCCATCTGTAGCGGCGATGACCTCCTCATTTGAGCCAAATCCCTTTCCTCCCAGTGATTTTTTCAGGTTTGGGAGTAGGAAAAAGTCGTTCGGGGCTAGGTCCCGTGAATATGGAGGATGAGAGACTAATTCGTAGTGCAACTCATTCAATTTGGACACGACGATGCGGGATGAATGAGCCGGTGCATTGTTGTGGCATAAAAGCACTTCTTCCGATGCAAACGACGCCGTTTCTCCTTCAATACTGCATCTAGTCGGGTCAATAAATCGCTGTAGTATTGCCCAGTGGTCATCCTTCCCTTCTGCAGATGGTCGATGAAGATCACACGTGAGGAATCTGAAAAAATAATCGCCATGACCTTGCCGGCCGATGGAATGATTTTTGCTTTCTTCGGAGCCTGCTTCGACTGTTTCTTGGTTTCTAGTATGTAGTGGTGAATCCAGGTTTCATCCACGGTTACGAAACGCATGAAGAAATCTCTTGGATTGCGTTGGATCCTGGCTAGACACACCTCTTAAACGGTCACCCGATTTTGCTCCGGTATGAGCAAACGTGTCACCCATCGCGTCGAAACCTTTTGATACCCAAAATTTCATGTAGGATACGACCAACGCGTTCTTCTAAGATGCCTGTTGTCTCTGCTATTTCTTTCAACTTCAATCCGCGAACGGCTAACACGACATCATGAATCTTGTCGACCATTTCATCGTCGGTAGCGGATTTTGTGCATCCACAGCGTGGTTCGTCACTTGTGCTTGTGCGGCTGCGTTTAATCTCGCTCACCCAGAAGCTGATGGTCGAAAATGAAGTACATCCGCAATGAACCGGTAGCAAAATATTTCGAATTTCCATGGCCGTTTTCCCAGCCATCCAGAAGTGTTTATTTATCAATGCACGAAATTCGATTTTATCTATTTTTGCCTGACTTGCTATATAAAACACACTATTAAACAAAAACTATTGATACTAGACGTTTGAAATTCTGACAGTTGCCATAGAAGAGGTTCCCCTTGCCGACCAATGAATCCACTTCAGAAATACCTAAGATTTAAGTCAAGTTTAAAGGAATTTGGTTGGAGTATTGTGAAAAAAGAACGACATGTTTCTAGCTATATTGAAGATGAAAATAGTTGAGAGCCGATACTCTACACAATCTGATATTTCGCAAACGATTAGTAGAGATTGAAATACTAGGAATATCATAAAGATAAGACGAAATTTCAACCATGAAGTTGGTAGTTGCTTTTGGGTGAAAGAAAGCTAAAGTTATGCTAACTAAATAAACATCACTCTAATGACTACTTGGTTATTATTATAATGACCTTGATATACAGAAATGTATTAGTGATGTCGTTTGTTAAGATAAGTATAATTATGCTTGTCATTAATATAGAAGTTTGTTTACATTTACTTTAAGATAAAATATCAATATAAATACCTACCCATTAAAACTGAGGGCAGTTCATTGCCGAATTGCTATTCAGTAGTACTTGCTCTGTTCTCATATTGTACAAACCGTGTAATTTCTAAATAAAGTACTTTTAAAAAGCCTTCGTATTTCAAAGTAATCTTTAATTCTAAGCATGTTTCAGATATGCTTACTAAGAATGAAAAATATTTATTGAAAATTTCAAGATAAGTTTGTAGTTATAAAATAATTTTCACATAGTTATATAGCCTCATTAATGACTTAAGTTCAAAAAGAAATCTTAATTTAAATGATAGAATAGAAAGAAGCTACTGTTGAGGGATTAAGATTTCCAAGTTATGAGAAATAATTTATCATAAAAAACATCAATTCTTTCAGTATCCATTCTAAGTAACTTACTAATTATAAGAATCTAATTTCTAGTAAAAAATGGAGGCTAATAACTTGCAGCTACATCAAAGCTTAAAAGTAATTAAAAATGATTTACATGGACAAATTATAAAATCTATAATGTAATGAATTAGTAAAACATAATGCAGGATAGAATACACGTCGTACTTTTAAAAATTTCCTGTGAATCGCATCTAACGGCACGCACGTTCAACCTGAAAGCTTGTATTTAACGTTAACGATATTTTTCGGCACGTCTACGTCGTATGAAATGATGAGAATGTCAAGGCCATAACGAGGAAGACTACATTACTTAGCCGACGTACATATGCAATTAGATGAAATCAGTTTGCTAAAAAGTAGATACGTGACTAATTCCATCGCTTACATTTTCGGATTATACAAATATTTAGACAAAACTACACAATAGGCACACTTCATGAATGTAATAGAAAACATAAAAAGTTTAGTCTATATAGAAGTTACCCTTTTTATAAGAAATGCTAACATTTACTTTTTGAAATAACAGTAATGATACTCTTTATTGCCCAGTGGAATAAATTTACCATATTTGCCATAGAATAACATGATAAATCTGTGTATATACGGTGAATGATAACATTACTTATCGTATACCGCCAAAATTTAGTAGTTTAGAGTCGCGGGATAGGCAACATTTGTAAATAAAGAAAGACACGCAGCAGATATTTGATTTTGTAATACTTAAAACTATTTTTAGCAAGCCTAGAAACACCAACAACAACACGCAAATTATAGCGGTAAAAACAATAAATATACATAATGCAACTTTTTATAACGGGAATTTAAAAGAAAAAATTGTTATTAAGCAAATTGACATGTCAAAATAAGGTTAATGTTTCAAGGAGGCATTGAATATATAAAATTTAAGAACGCCCTTGCCAGGCAGGGTTTCTTGATAATGAGATATGCATACTTGCGAAAAGTAATCCTGGACAATCTTGACCAGACTACAGTGTGAAAAGAAAAAGGTTTATAGTGCTTTACTTATGATCAACAGTTACAGTCCCTTCCCATTCAATTAGGGGCGCCTTATAAGTATAACACATGGGCTGAAAAGTCGCGGGCCTAACACATAGATGACGCTAGTTTTATTGCAGTCACCTTTCTCTCAGTTAGTACTAACCTTCAAAAGACAGCTGTTAAAATTTCATGATATTCTATTCATTAGACTGTGAGTTATTGTGCTAAGAGTCACGCTACTTTTGTTATTTTCAAAACAATGGATCAAAAACAATTTCGTGTTTTAATTTTACACTGCTTCTTGATGGGAAAAAATACCGTTCAAGCGAAGCAATGGCTTGAAAAGTGTTATGGGGACTCCGCTCCATCAAAAACAACAATAAAACGTTGGTTTGCTGACTTCAAACGTGGTCGTAGAGACACCGATGATGCAGAACGCGGTGCACGTCCAAATGAGGCGGTAACACCAGAAAACATCAAAAAAAATCCACAAAATCGTTCTGAATGATAGAAAAGTGAAGTTGCGTGAGTTAGCTGACATCGTAAATATATCAAAAGAACGTATTGGCTTTATATTGCATGAGCATTTGACTATGAGAAAGCTCTGTTCAAAGTGGGTGCCGCGTTTGCTCACTGTTGACCAAAAACAAGAACGTGTTGATGATTTTGATTCTGAGCAGTGTTTGGCCATGTTTAAACGTAACAAACCGGAATTTTTGCGTCGATATGTGACAATGGATGAAACATGGATCCATCACTTCACTCCGGAATCAAAACGATCGTTATCTGAGTGGACAGCAACTGGTGAACCTCGTCCAAAGCGCCCGAAAGCACAACAATCGGCTGGAAAGGTTATGGCCTCGGTATTTTGGGATGTGCGCGGTGTAATATTCATCGACTATCTTGAGAAAGGAAATACCATCAACAGTGAATATTACATAGCGTTATTGGAGCGTTTGGAGGCCGAAATTGCAAAGAAACGACCGCATATGGCAAAGAAAAAATTTTGTTTCATCAAGCCAACGCACCGTGTCACAATTCAATCAAAACAATGGCAAAACTACATGAATTGAACTTCGAATTGCTCCCACATCCATCGTATTCGCCAGATTTGACTCCCAGCAACTACTGGCTGTTCGCAGACCTCAAAAAATGCTCGCCGGTAAGAAATTTCGCACGAATGAAGAGGTTATCGCTGAAACTGAGGCCTATTTTGAAGCAAAAGATAAATCGTTCTACAAAAGTGGTATTGAAATGTTAGAGCGGCGCTGGAATGATTGCGTTGCTCTTGATGGAGATTACGTTGATGAATAAAGCTAATTTTGAACCAAAAAAAAACGTGTTTTCTTTGTTAGGCCCGGGACTTTTCAGCCCATGTGTTACAAGTATAAAATTCATGAATAGGGTTTACAATAGCTATCTAAATACGTTCCCTAAATATCTTTCTAGGAAATTCAGAAAGTGCCACTTAATGACCTCTTGCCTATTATTATCCCCCTCAGGAATCATTCTGTACTGTATGGAAGATGGGTAGAAATAAGGTTTAAAGACACAGTAATTCGCAGAATATTATTTGGATCGGTTACTGTTGTAGAAGGAATATTTACCTGTCTGTGCAACAACGTCTTTTTCAGTGTTTACGTGTTAGTGTTGCACTTTAAGTTATTGCTTGTTATTAGCTATGTTTGCTTGTTATTGGTTGCGCTGTATATTGTTTCGTTGTGGGTAAAAAAGGGACACACCAAATACGGTACAGGAGTGCATCCTCAATGCACAATTGCAAAGAAAGAAGAATATCCTGACAAACAATGCAGCGAATCGCCGTTTTGATGAAAGATTTTTGATGATGCGACAAGAAAAAGATCAATTCTAATCGAGATGATCGACGTATCCTGCAACTAGCAACTGAAAACTGAAGTTTATTCGCTAAAGAAATAGGAAATGTAATGTCTCAACAAGAAGTGCAAATATCCACGCGTACAGTACGTAGACGATAGTACGAAATCGGATTAAAATGCAGACGCCCCCTGAAAAAGCCAAGATTTACCTCGATAATGAAGCGAGGACGTGAGGAATGGGCAAAACGTCGTCAGCAGTACACAATTGAGGATTGGCGAAAAGTAAGATAAAATAACTTAAATGAATATGTAAATCAGGCAAAATTTGTTTATTTGAACAATGTCTTTTCATTAAAGATCGTATTCAGCGATGAGTCAAAACTAGAAGCCATGACCAAAAGAGCTTTGCTTGTTACGCGGCATCCATCTGAACGGTTTGGTGAAACTAGTGTGCTAAAAGCGGTGAAACACTCCGTCAGTTACGATATGGTCCTGAATATCAGTCGAAGATCCTGGACCACTGTATTTTTGCCAAGACACCATGAATCAACATCAATATAAGCGTGTATTGGAGGATGTATTAATGCCACATAGAAAAGATTTAGATCCCAATGAAGGTCCTTACACAATAATGCCCGATAAGACGCTATGCCACATGGCCAAATCCATCCAAAGTTTTTTCGAAACGCATGCTCTGCCAGTGTTACCTTGGCTGGGAAATTCTCCCGACCTCAATGCAAATGAGAACGTGTGAAATGTTCTAAAATCACGCATGTATTCGAGAAGAAACACTACAAAAAAACAGTTAATAAGAAATATTCAGGATGTGTGGCAAAATGACAATTACAATTAAACATACCATTAACGCTTGCATAGACAGTATGCCAGAAAAAATAAGACCAATTATAAAAGCTAAAGGAGGCATTACAAAATATGAGTTTTATAGTTGTGACAATATCTATAAAACAGTTCTGAATATACTCATGTTTGTACAATACGTTTTTCATTATATATTTTTACAAAATTGCTATATTAGCAAGTGGCCCTAATAAATTGGACAGGGACTGTAGTTTGGTGTCAAGCCCTTCGTTAACCAATTTCCGATATTAGAATACACTAGCACTATTATTAAATGTATTGTTTGCAATATTAACATTTTACCGTACTTTTGTGTGTAAAGGACATGTTAATAGCAAACAACACCGGTTAAATGCGCAACATGATGTACCATATTATAAATTTCTATATGACTTTATTTATATGTTAAGTATATGCAGCATTCCACAAAATATTGTAGACAATGAAGTTTTGGGGGAAATAAACACGCAGCTAAAAGATCAAAAAATATGCCAGACGGTAGATGAAACAACGGATGCAAGAAAGAATTGTGTTTTAAATATTTTAGTGTGTACTTTAAAAAGCGGTGAGGCATCCTTGCACATTCTTTACATAGTAGAATACTACCGAAGACAAACGCGGAAAAGATGGTAGAAACTACAGAAAATACCTTTGGGAAATTTGTAATGATGGTTACAGATGCGGGTTCGTACATAGTTAAAGTTTATAAAGTTACTAAAACAATCTTATCCTCAATTGCCTCACGTAACCTATTTGCTCCATGCATGTCATCTTGTATCTGAATTAAGAAGAAAAAAGAGAAAAGAAAGAATTAAGAAACAGTTATCCAAAGGTAACCGATCAATTTATAGTTTCTGGCAAAAAAGCTCTTTTTAAATCTTCAAAATAACAATTATTTTACGTGTTTATTGCAAATTAATAAAACAAAATAGGAATATGGTAAATATTGACAGTGGCTCGAAATCCTGAATATACTCGTACTACTTTATATTCACTTTGAAAGAAGCATACACCCTCAAGAATTTATGAAAACAATAGAATGCTTCGTCTACATCTGTTTCGAATAGTGTATGATTCATTAGCATGTGAGGTCGCGGAAGATCAAAACAATACAGAAAATAAATTAATCAATATTCTGGGATTGAGTCATTTTCATGTTCACCTGAATATAAGGATTTCGAAAATATATTATTATTAACATACAACACGCATTAGTAACAAGTAGATAGTTATATAAGATGTTTACCAACCTTATCGAGCAAATCGCATCGTTCGACCTCCAGTGACTCATTGTTACGGCGTTCCTTCTGAAGTTTAGACTCGTAAGTAGAAAGTTCGGTCTTGGCCGCTAAGAGTTCGTTCTTCAAATTGACACATTTGACGTTAATTTCGTCAATCTTCTGTTGAAGGTCGGTGATGTTCTTCTCCATCGATTTTTTATTCTGTAAACAATAGAACGTGCTCAGATTCACGTATGGCCAATATTTTGCTGATATTAGATCTTTGTAAAGCGCAAAGCACGCGTAAAATTTGTAAATCGCATGAAAGAAGCCAATCGTGTTGTACAAGATCATAGTTGCCAAGGAATCAATTTGCACTTAAGTAGCGTTATTAGTGCATGAAGATATCCCGTACAACAAAAATTAAATACTGAGCGGTCACTAAATTCTTAATAAAGAAAGGGGATACGCCTAACTAAATTAGTTAATACTGGGACAGCGTTTATGGTAATTTATCTCTATATTGTACTGTAAAAAAAAAGGCAAAATGTTTCAGTTTGGGACACGAAACTCTTGTAGATGAAGAGCTTCTCAATCGTCCAATTGAAGTGATAACGCCACAAAAGGTCTCATTTATTAAAGAATTTCTATTACAAGATCACCGCTTAAAGGTGAAGGAGTTATGAGCAAGACCTGATATCTCTAAAACAGCTGTTCGCCGAAATCATCTTTATAACCATTTGGGTATGTGCAAAGTTAGTGCAAGAGAGGTAAGGAGACTTCTTTCTACCCTTCAAGGTCAATATCGTGTTGAATATTCGTGCTCGTCTTTAAATATCTGTGAAGACGACTCAAAACGAATTTTGAAGACTATTCTCGCAGCGGACGAAACAATGGTTCTACATTTATGAGCTTCTATCCTAAGAGGAACCGATGGAATAAGAGCGACCAAATGAACCTTGTCCCATAAGTATAGAAGTCGTTCATTTAACAAAAAAGTTTATGACCATAATATCTTGACATCGTAAGAGCATTTCACTTATTGTCTTCACAATATTTCAGGCGGAAATATTACGATATATCTACAAATATTCAGGTATCCAGGTATTAAAAGTCGTTTGAACTCACAAATAGTCCCATGGTTTCAAATCCTACCGAGACTAATATTTTTTCAGAAATTTAAAAACTTTGGTAGAATACAAGAAAATCCTAATTGTATCACACATGAATATACATATTTTGAGACGAATGTTTTCGCTGTCACCGTACGTGAAATTATATTCCCGGGCTTCTGAGGACGTATGTTGTTGGTCCCGATTGGCGAAAGGAACCATTTCGACGAGATCTCGCTCATCTTCTTCTGGTCGCTCCGGTTCCGCTAGCAATTAATTTGATTCCTTTTGCCTTGTTTACATAAGCTACCAATGTTTTAGAGAGTAAATACGTTTGTCAAAATATATAACTCTAACACTATGAGCTGAAACACTTCATTGCACTAATACCACAGTGTTCAAGTTTGTGATTTAAAACTATGAAATTTAACTAGTAATAGCGAGTACTTACCGGCCACAATTCTTAACGCAGAATTCAATAAAATTGAAAAAGAGATTAGAATTGCTGTTTAGAGATGCGCGTAAATATTCTTGTGATAAACAGATTTTTTTGAACACCCTATATTGTATCATCAAGTTTAATACGGCATCTCCAAACAATTATTTAAAAATTAAAATTTCTACAAGAGAAAACAAATTTATTATAGAAACTACTTTCAAGATTCTTTCAAAAATTTATTATTACAGAAATTAGGGATCCCGCTTGAAATGAAAAAGTTGATTACTTTTGATATAATCAGAAGTAGAAAAATAATTTAAAAAATATTTTAAATGAAAAAAACTACTACCTACTAAATTTCTATATGCAACACTTATTTTTCAGTATTCTCCTACTCAAAACTATTCATGACGGTACTGAGTCGCAAATATAGCCAGCGAATTTTCTATAGTTCCCTATGAACTTTTGAACACAATACTTGGTTTTCTTAATATTCTCCACAAATTATACCATCCAAGTTAATGCTGAACTACAAAGAAACACAAATCCAAAAGAAAATAACAATAATAGTACTGGTAACTCGAAACAGCGAAATTTTTTGAGGTTCATTATCACAAAAATAATAAATAAAATAAATACATAAAAAATTTATGATTCTTTTTAAACTTATTAGTGAGTGTTAGATCCTCTACTCAAAATAACTTCAAACATCCGGGTCTTCATACCGTCTATCAATTTGTTCAATGTCGAAATATGAATATCATTCCAACACTTCATTATCGCAAATTTTAGTTCTTTGACGCTATAGTAATGTTTCTTATAGTATTGGCATGCACCTCTTTTACCAATATTCCTCAAAGATTTTTGATAGAGTTCAGATCTGGCGAGCGAGCAAGCCATTGTAATAAATTGATTTCCTTTTGACGAAACCACCCTTTGTCTGTCTGGAATTGTGGATAGCTGCATTGTCTTGGTGAATTATCTAGTCTTGCGTCGGCAATTGTTCATCAAAGTCTATCAGAACCATCTCCAGAAGTTGTATATAAGAATTGGAATTCATTCGCATAGAAATAATTCTTACGGGTAAAAGTCGTCCGAACCTATTACTCCACCGCCACCAAAATTTCGACTCATCGCAACTTGCGCAAATCGTGCCAATAAATTTCTTCTCATCAGAAAATATGACGCTCATGATCACATCTCATATGATCTTGCGCAAATTTCAGTCTTGTCTGTTTATGTGTTTCTTTTAAGCGTTGTCGATAATCGCCTGGCAACGACGCCCCATGCTCCCAACCACGCTTTCGGCACAAGAAGCTGATAATAAGCTCCTGTTAGAGGTTCCTCGATAATTGCTTTAGTGTGTAGGCACGTTTACGTTGAAGTTTGTGCTTCATTATTGTCCACACATTTTCAATTGGATTTGCATCCGGGCTCTGGGAGGACCATTCCAACGAAATATGATTTTCTAACTTCCACTCCGTACAACGTGTACTTCGATGCTTTGGATCATTGTCCTCTTGCAGAATCCACTGATTATTATTCTGTCCAAACCATTTCCTCACAGATGTACAGTTTCACCATTCTTTCTGCATTCAAGTTCTCTGTGAATACGTGCAATGATCCAAAGCCGCGCATATTAAAGCATCTCCACATACGGACCTTAACTGGGTGCTTTACTGTGCGTTGTACAACTCGGTGGTGTTGCGTAGACCAAGCTCTTTTTGTCTGTGGCCATGTATAAAAAGAAGCCTCATCTGTGAAAGCAACATCAGACCAATCTCGATGTCGGTCCGATGGCAGCGGTTTCATTATCGTACTGCGGTATGCTATGCTGTCTTCACGTAGGCGATTTCTAATCGTCATTATGCTTCCTTTAATTTGTTTTTTTTGTAACTGATACTGTCCCTGTCGCAACGTGTATTCCGGGTTTCTTTTAAACAAATTAATTATCGCTTTGCTCTGCTTTGTTGTAGTTTTTCGTTTTTTACCGCGGCCAGGGAGATCATCTACTGTTTTGTTCGCTTTATATCGGTCCACCCACATTGTTGCAAATCCCTCCGACTTTCGCATATCTCTTGATGTGGCCGCTATCGACATTTTAGGTCCGTTGGGGTGAATACAAAGAAACACAGCTTCGTACCGTTTTAAATACACAGCGCTCATAACTACACTAACTCTGTTTTCTTCGGCTGACAAAGTGAAACCGCTATTAAATGAGTAATGCGTATTAGGCCTAAGTACGCCTTATCCCAAGGTCACATTAATCACCTCCGCTATCTTACCATAAGCAGGTAGTGACCCCTTTTCTCTTGTTTTGCAGACTGTATTAAGAAAACCACATATTCTGTTCGAAATTTCGCTGAGTGTAGCTGTAATGTAACATTATGAAAGGGTAACGTCAGATTATTTTCACAAGGATAATAATTGCTGTAATAAATGCATTGAAATTAAAGAAAATTATACTGAAAAATAAAAATTATAAAATTCTCAACTTTTTTTCTATTCCAGGTAGCTATTTACGAGGGCTACGGTAATACCCAATAAATGAATGGTAAAAAGTCAGGTACTGAAAGATATATTTTGCAACAAAGTGCAATACCACAACTAAAGAAATAACCAAACTGTAGGATTGCTCAATATTATTCGAAGCATTTAGTGTAAAGGTATAAGTAGCAGATACAGCATTTGATGCAGTTTGAATTCGTTTCTTTTGTTACATCAAAACAAAATTGACGGATTTTGCACGTATTAAAAATACACCCAGTATGAATGAAATAAATTTAGAAGAATGTTTAACCTCACTGGAATAATGATGATTTTAACGAGAAGAGTTTGCTTAATTAATTTTGTTTTGAAAACTATCCGGACCTACCCAAATAAATCCAAAACCATTTAGTTAGTGGCGTAAATATATTGTTGACGCAATGAATTTACAATACAGTACATTAACTATGTTTATCAATTGTCGACTTGTTCACCTTCTCTAGTCTACATAAAGAAGACGTCGCTTCAAATGGTATTCAAATCACGAATAACAATAAAAGAAAAAGGCCGGTGCTTCTAAAAATATTCACTAACGTTGCAGATTCCGATTTCTTTTTTATTATGGAATAATTACATGTCTTACATCTCGAGACTTTTACTATCTGTGCGCGTCATTAAAGAAACTATATGACGTCAATGGTTGCGTTATTGGTCTCATTATATTGTACACCTGATACCATGTCTGCGGCTCTACAACAGGTTTTCGTATTATTACATCACTGCAAAAGCTGATCGGTCAATTTATTGTCAAAAACGGAGTGATAATTTAAAACTAAATATAAGCATTTACAAGAGAAAGCCTCTTATGCAATCTATAATCCATTCACGTTAAGAGTGTTTTGTTTTCCTTCTATTTATTTAAACACATAATATACTGGCATAACCTCTCTTATCCATATTCAATTCTATACGACTATTAACGACCGCAATTATTATAATTGCGTTCCTAAGTTTCTTATATCAGTTATCCTATAATTGCGATATAACACCTTAATTTTTTGAGAAGCCTTAAAACTAAATGTGTACTAACCAAACAAGATATAATACGAAACCCTATATTGCTACTGCACTACTTCACTAATCAAGCACATAATCTTAAGATTCAGATAGTTTTGGCTTACGCTGACTAACACATGGGCTAAAAAGTCCCGGGCCTAACAGATAGATGACGCTAGTTTTATTGCAGTCACGTTTCCCTCAGTTAGTACTAACCTTCAAAAGACAGCTGTTAAAATTTCATGATATACTATTCATTAGTTTGTGAGTTATTGTGCTAAGAGTGTATTTTTGTTATTTTCAAAACAATGGACCAAAAACAATTTCGTATTTTAATTTTACACTTCTTCTTGATGGGAAAAAATACCGTTCAAGCGAAGCAATGGCTTGAAAAGTGTTATGGGGACTCCGCTCCATCAGAAACAACAATAAAACGTTGGTTTGCTGACTTCAAACGTGGTCGTAGAGACACCGATGATGCAGAACGCGGTGGACGTCCAAATGAGGCGGTAACACCAGAAAACATCAAAAAAATCCACAAAATCGTTTTGAATGATCGAAAAGTGAAGTTGCGTGAGTTAGCTGACATCGTAAAGATATCAAAAGAACGTATTGGCTTTATATTGCATGAACATTTGACTATGAGAAAGCTCTGTTCAAAGTGGGTGCCGCGTTTGCTCACTGTTGACCAAAAACAAGAACGTGTTGATGATTCTGAGCAGTGTTTGGCCATGTTTAAACGTAACAAACCGGAATTTTTGCGTCGATATGTGTCAATGGATGAAACATGGATCCATCACTTCACTCCGGAATCAAAACGATGGGTTGCTCTACATTTGAATCATTTTGTTTGCAGATTTGTACATAGCTTGCTGAAATAGAAAGGCATGGATGAAAACCAAATTTGATAGTGAAATAGTAACAATGGGATACTTACGTATATTCGCGTTTTTATTTTGGACAATGCTATAATGAAGTGTCGCTATTGCCAAAACGCTAACAAGACGAATTGTTTGAATGTCGATCAAGAAATAGGCGAAAGGTTTACTTACGTATGTACCTGCATTTACAAGGGAAGTGATTAAAATACGAAAATTAGTATTCGATTTCACTGCCAAAGGGGTCGAAGATTGTTTAAGTGTTATTACATTTTATATCTTTGTACCTTATGCCATAATTCTATAGTGTATCATCTCCGAGCGAAGATTGTAAGCTGATAACCTTGAAGTTGGTTTTGTCAAATAAAAATACGTATCTGGATACTTATCTTACGTATAAAACGTTCGCCTAATTGAAACGGTATGATCGTGTTTTCCGAAAAATGTCATCATGTAATGCGATCTATCTTTAAACTCGACGCATTTAGGCTCAGCGCTGGTATTCTCCTGACCAGATTATGAGTAGTTTTTTCGTTAATAAAGTGTAATTTAGTTATTGATTCTATTTATTGTTGCGATTATATCGAATAACTTATTTATTATTATTATAAGCAATGCAAATTACGAGGTTTTTTAATGTTTCTCAAATTCTTTCCACCCCTTCGAGAGCCTGGCATATATTGAGACCCATACAGGGCTATTAGCGCAATAACTCCTGCTAACCGAAATTATTGCGTACGAGCTGGTTTCAATATAAATTTCGATTTATTTCTATAACAACGCAATTTTTGAACGTTTTGTTAAGCTTAGGGGAAAATACCTTTGTGCACGAAAATAGCAGTCGTTCTAATTTGACTGAAATATAAATTTATGCGTTAAATAAAAGGTTCAAGTTTATGAACTCTTTATTCCTACATATTACACAACTACAATAATAAGTAAATGGATTCCTTAATACCAAAGAGTTGTAGAACATAGAAAATAGTTGATCATCAAAATAGCATTTTTACTTAGGTAATTGGTTTGAAAAACTTTTAAGTCCGGGGATTGGGACGGCCAACCCACAACGCGAACTTTATTATCTCGAAACCATGTTTTCTCTTTACGAAGAACATATTTCGGATGCTTAGTGGCATTTCTTGCTTTGTATGTGGCCGAAGCACAGTTTGTAATATGTTTACCTACACATCAGCATTCATTATGCGTTCAATCTTCTGCCATATACAGATCATAAGATAGATGTTTATTAAGATTATTATCGTTGAATGTAATAAAGCTTATTAAATTAGAGTATTGTAAAACCTTCTTCGGAAAAACTTCTATGGATGGTACTGTCGCGCACTCTTTCCGCAAACTAACAAGGGTATCAATATTTTCCACTAAGCTTAACAAATTGTTAAAAAACTTCGTTGCTATGGAAATGAATCGAAATTTGCAATGGAAGTAGCTCGTGTGCAATAATTTCGATTAGCTGGGGTTATATCAAAACGTATGGGCCTTAATATTTGCCAGGCTATTGAAGGGGTCGAAAAAATTCGAGAAACGTTATAAACCTCGAAATTTGCGTTGCTTATAAAAGTAATAATTTTAGTAGATTCAAATGTGATCTGTTTAGTTCCTGTGGTAGTTAGTTAACCTGTAAGTTACTCGACAAGTGAAATCGCCGTAGCAATAAACAGAATCTACAATTAAATTACACTTTATTAACGAAAATATTACTCATAACCTGGTAGGAGAATACCGCAGGCAAATATCTAATAGTTTATAATTATTTTAACAATACTATACTAAATACGTCGAATTTAATAATTAAATATCACGCTGCATGATGACAATTTTTGGAAAACACGATCATGTCTTTTCAATTAGGCGAACGCTTTATCGTTGTCCCCTCCTCGCCTCTCCAAAAAGTTTTGTACGTATGGTAAGTATGCAGACGCGTATTTTTTATTTGACAAAATTAACTTCAAGGTTATGAACCTAATATTCACTCAGAAATGATATAATACATAATTATAGAAATATGCAATAACTAGAAAATTTTCACCCGATACACTATTATACATAGGCTTACTACACCCATTAAAATGTCATAACAGTTTAACAATTACTATCACCAATATATTCGGTAGTGAAACAGGTTTCATTTTATCCCTTTGAATATTAATTTTCAATTAAGATAAATCGTATTTTAATAAATTTTCTTGCCATTGCAAGTGCGTAAGTAAACCGTTCGTCTATTTCTTTGCAGGCATTCAGTCAGTGAAAATGCGCCTTGTTATCGTTTTGGCAATATTGACCTTTCATTTTAGCGTTGTCCAAAATAAGAAAGTAAATATACGTAAGTATACTACTGCTACAATTTTACTATCAAATTTAACTTCCATGTACGCTTTTCTATTTCAGCAAGCTACGTAGAAATTTGCAAACAAAATGATCCGAATCTAGACCAATGCATCGTAAACTGCATAAATAACTTAAAACCCTATTTAGCGCTTGGCATACCGGAAATGAGGATATATCCGTTCGATCCTCTTATTATCGCCCGGACGCAGTTTACGACCCAACATCTGCAAGCGGTTTTCACGGAAAACGAGTTCCAGAAGTGCCAAAATTTTGATCTAAAATTCTTGCACTTCGATGTAAGCAAAAATGTCCTCATGATGAATATTAGTTACTCAGAACTAGTACAAACCGGAAATTATAATCTGACCGGGAGATTGTTAGCGTTTCAGTTAAATGGAAGTGGAAAATTCAAAGTGAACTACAGTAAGTACAATATTTATTTATTATATTATTTTTTTTGTTTCGTATCACTTCTGCATTCAAATTGCACTGGTCATTATTGCTAACTTCATTGCAAAGGGTTGGTTAAATTGGCAAAGTGGTGAAATCGGAAAAACGGTTAAACATCGAGCTGGGATATGCACTTCGTCTATTTTATGTTTTCACCTACGTCATTGTTTTGTCGTATAAGTTAAGAAAATCTATTCATTTGACGATCTTTCTCTAGCACTGTTACTGAAAAAGGAAGCAAGATTTTGCGAATGAATAGACTGTCTTAACTTATACGACGAAACAATGACGTAGGTAAAAATATAAAATATACGAAGTGTAGATAAATACTTTCTTTTAATAGGTATAGTTTTGCATATTTTGAAAGAAGATAAGATCCTAAATATAGCCAAATAAAGCAATAGTAAGGCGAAAACGTATGCGTATTGTTAACTGTCAATAAACTAATATTATCGAAATTTAGCGTTGTAATTCAGGCAGAAATAATATTCATGTGCTGAGAAAAATGTAACATGTTAGAGAATTACGTATATTCAAATAACAATTGTCAACGTGCACTCAAAATCTCAATCTTTCCCAACGTAAACTTTCCTAACAGAAGATATTTATTAATCATTTATCGAAGGAAGTTTATAGCTCATGAAGAAACTGAAACCAACGTTGTACACTCAGCGAAATTTCTATAATTCCATATAAACTTTTGGTTTCCTTAATATCCTCGGCAAATTATGCCTCGACGGTAATGTTGGACTACATAGAAACACAAATGTATATCTACAATAATCATAACCTAAAACAGTGAAATTTCTATAGATCCATTAACACAAAATTAATAAATAAAATAAATAGATAAATTCTTTCTAAACTTAGTAGTGAGGGTTAGATCCTATTCAAAATTACTTTAAACATCTGGGTCTTCATACTGTATATCAATTTGGTCAATGTTAAAATAGGAATCTCATTTCAGCACCTCGTTATAGCGGAGCTCAGTCGTTTGACGCTGTCGTATTGTTTATTATTGGCATTCATCTGTCTGGCCAATATTCCCCAAAGACTATCGGGCCATTATAATAAAGTGATTTCTTTTTGATGGAACCACTCCTTTGCTTGTCTGGAATTATGGATAACTGCATTTCCGGAAGAATTAGAATTCATTCACGTAGAAATAAAACACACAGAGGTTTTATTGTTTTGGGTAAAAGCCGTCCAAACCATATACATACCGTCATATGTACCTAGCGCCAATTTTAAATCCTCTAATTTATTCTACCGCACCCTGTATATTCAAAATATTAATTGTTTTTTCAAGCTCAACCGATATGCTAACGAATTAAACCTTTTAAGCAATGTTTAGCAATATGCAATGAATTTAAATGAAGACCCAGAAAGATCTTGAGCACTTCAGTAAGGCGCTGTCGACACGTACACTACCGCTCATTGTAGTATGGGCACTTCCTATTCTCGCTTACTTCAAAACTTTAAACAAAACAATTATAAGAAACATATTTATTCATCTGCGACTTATTGCACATGTGTACACAAAAGAAAAACCAATAATAAACATTAGAAAACATAAGGTAAGCATACTTTCTTCTCATAAAAAATCTACCTCTTGATTTAATAATTGCTCGCACAATTCGTGGTATTCTTTCTACCAATTTCCTTAGAGTATCTTGAGGGATGTTGTTCCACTCCCTCTGCAATACCGTCCAAAGATGGGTTTTGGACGTTGGACACTCTCTTCTGATTCGTCTATCCAGTTCATTCTACATAAATTATATCGGATTAAGATCCGGACTCTGAGAAGGCCAAGTCATTATTTTTAATATTCCTTCATTCTCTGCATCAGCAAGGTAGTTTTTGCATAATAACAACATGTGCTTCGGATCGTCTAACGATAAACTAAGCTCACTGTTAATGTAATTTATGCATACTTTATGGGGTAAATACCATCTTTGCAAGGACTCAGTCAATTCTTAGGAATCGGGTTTCATTTATAGTGTTATAAAATGTTTACCTGTATATTACTTAAAATATGTATACCACCTGGTATTGTTTGTACTGCACCTAATTATTTCACGATTTTGAAAAGTAATATTTCAATTATTATATGAATGAAAGTACCTCTTTTTAAAATATTTTGTTAAAATTTAAAGTGTCTATTCATATTGCGTTTCGACCTTATACGTATACACATCAGTGCACTAAATCTACTACTTTGGAATCCGTGCACTAATGCCAGGTCTACCAGGTGTATACAATAAAATAAAATAAAATTCGGTATGGTGGCATTAGTAAGGTTTGCAAAGCCGTTGCGAGATCACAGACGTGTAGAGAGGTAATACCAGGCACCATACAAATAAATGCATTTATTACGTGCACACCTAAGAGCGGAGATTAATAACTCCTTAAAAAATGTAGATATCATTTCAGTCCCTTCGGCGTTAGCGTGTTCACCCGTCTCCCTACACATTCGTAAATATGGCACCGGTTTTACGAACCTTGGTCATTAGCGGAGAGGGAAAACATAGAAGGGTTTCTAAGGTATATCCAAGGCAAAATGACTGCAATGGAATGGATTTAGTAAATATATTTAGTCTGTAGTTTTGATTTAAGGTTAAATCTTTTTTAAGCATTACCAGAACTGCTAATACTTTAAACAGTTGATACAAGGGATCCTATTCATTAAGTAAGTGATAAGTTCCATAATTACATCTTTAAATCCCTGTAAACTGTCGATAGCTTTAAGCAAAACAATTTTGGGAGCGTCACAATTATGTAAAAAGGTAATGTAGTTAAACCTCAACTTGGCTATTCGCACTTCTATCTTTCCATCTTACTGGAAGGTTAGTAGGGTAACACCAGTTTACAAGAAGGGCGATAAAGTTGATAATCTTAATTACAGACCAATTCTCCCTAATTGTGCTAAAGTTTTTGAGCAACTTCTGTATACTAGGTTGTACAATTGTGTTAAACCATACCTCTCTATTAATCAGCATGGCTTTGTTAGTGGACGGTCAACTGTTACCAATTTAGTTGAACTCACTCAGTATGTCAGCGAAGCACTTGACAATCATCGACAACTAGATGTTATCTACACGGATTTTACCTAAGCATTCGACACAATTGACCATTACATCCTAACACAAACTATCTGCTATCGGTTTTTCTCCTAGCGTTATCATTCTAATTCAATCCTACCTTCACAACCGATCATGTTATGTCCATTACAATGGGTTTGTGTGACACATATTCATTGCTTCTGTCGGCGTAGCTCAGAGCCCCAATTTGGGACCACTCCTCTTCAATATCTATATCAACGATCTACTATCATTGTATTGTAATGCTCTTGCATACGCTGACGATCTTAAAGTTTGTAGCACAATTAGCTCTTCCTCGGATTCTTTAAGGTTACAGAGAAACGTTGGTGTCATTAATGATTGGTGATATATAAACAAAATTCAACTAAACATTAATAAATGTGCAGTACTTACCTTTACTCGATCATCCAACCCGCAAATATTTCACTATAACATCTCTAGCGCTTTCATCCCAAGAGTTGACGTGTTTAGGAGTCTTGGAGTCTTATTTGATTCCCAATTCTCATTCTCCCTACATATAGACGCAATGACTTCTGCTGCATCTAGGTAGCTCGGATTCTTGTTCAGATCCTGCAAGAATTTTTATAACACCTGCGCCTTGAAGTCTGTCTACTACTCGCTTGTCCGCTCGAAACTTGAATATGCTTCTATTGTTTGGTACCCATGTTATCACTACCACCAATTATCAATTGAACGAGTCCAGAAGAGATTTCTTAAATATCTTTCGCATAAATCTGATGGCATTTATCCTCCTCGTGGTACTGTTTATATCAATTTACTCTGTAGGCATAATTTCGAGTCGCTGTCGCGTCGCAGAGACGCAGCTAGCGCGAAATTTCTTATTAAATTGATACACCAGCATATTGATTCCCCGTCTTTACTATCCCAGGTCGACTTTAGCATACCCCATTACAATCATATATCTGTTGACTCTTTTTTTATCCCCACGGCACGAACCAACATACTATTAAAAGCACCACCAACACATATGCTTAAAAACGCCAACGTCTTATATAGTGACCCCTTTTTTCTTTCGTGAGGATTTTTTTTACATACTTTTATACCATAGGGTAATAGTAATATTTAGTATTTTTGAGACATTAAATATATGTAACTTAGTAATTATTTTATATACATATATATTCGTTTTTTCTTTTTGTATTTTGCTATCATGCATATTAATTTTAGTGTTTCCTGTAACTGGGTAGTGTACCTGTTGGAAATAAATTACCCCACTAAAATTACTCTTCAAAGAAATATGCGAAGCTGTATACAATGTATTCTTAAAATTCCATGTAAAAGTTAAATACTTGACTAATTTTTCTAAAATATTTAAATTAAAATTTCACTTTCTACACCTAAACTTACTTGTCATTAAGTCATATTGTAAATTTAATGTAATTAATCCAATTATCAATAACTACGTTAGAATATACAAATATTCGTTTTTTTTTTCTAATTATATTTTATGTTCATTCTAATTTTTCTATTACTTTTAGTGCAAATTGAAGTCTACACCAAGTTAAGCGGCGAAAGGATATCGAAGAACGGCAAGAAATATCTTGATTTCCAAAATATTGAGTTTGAATTGAAGCTTGGCGATTTTAAAATGCAACTAGACGATTTGTTCGTTGGCAATCCCGAACTGACGGTCACTACCAATAGGATATTGAACGAAAATAGTCAGAGCCTACTTCCAGATTTTGAACAAATTTGCCGAAATATCTTGAGTGACTTCACGTTAAGTTCACTACGGCGAATCTTTAGAACCTTTCCTTTAGACGTGTTATTACCAACAAAATAATGTAGTTGTGTAAAGTAGTTTGTAATAATAAATTATTTTCACATCGTAACCATTATGACTTCGAACAACTTTTTAATCACTTTGCACTGTCTCTCCGATCTTATTAATTATCAGCAAGTTACCAGCAAACGTTGACCAAACAATGATGGCATAGGAATTAATGTTATTTCTTTTCTTCATTAGTGAAATTAATATTATTTCTTTTCTTCATTAGTGATTTACTCAGTTACATTTCAGCTAATATCAGTCTATACGTATGCAGATAACCTAAATGTTTTAAACCCCAGCTGACACTTCTATAGAGTACACGTCATCAAATTATCCATAATTTATATAGTCTCATATGTCTGAAAATCACCGTTTGTAACTCATTATTAATGTTGCTCCAAATTGATAACAACACTTAAACGACATAGTGAAAAAATAAGCAAAGGTATCTGTTTTACTTAGCCCGAAAAAAAGTAATTTGCTGCACGCGTTTCAAATCGCTTTCACAATATGATGCAAGACAATGTTAACTTAGATTCAACATAATTGATGTAGAAAATTCTATTCGTGTAACGCAAAAACTGAAAACGTATTCTTATAGATGTTCTTTTCTGCAAGTAAAAAACTCACGAGCTATAAGTACATATACATATGTGCACAGTTACATTTTACAAAAAAAAGTTTCGAAATGCATCGCTACAATATTCGCAGTTCACATTGAATTAGGGGTGGGGTTTGAAACAATATCATATTACGGTGAATATATTCAGAGTATCAAATATTTTATTTGCAAGTTAAAACCACAAGATTTTCGAGTCATCAACTTGATGCAAATAGAGTGGACTTGCAAAACATACTGGATGCAAACAATATTAAAGCTGCAATTCTATCTCAATTCTTTACGGTACGAGACATCTTCGTCAGCGACCATACATCAATAGAAAAGGTGAGCACATATAAATAACTTTTGTTTCTTACTACCTTCTCTGTCATTAACGGCGGCAATTGAAATCAAATCAACCACTAAATATATTATCGTCCATAAGTAATGTCGCCACCAATGTCGCCTATTAATATTCAATTCACGTGCAATATGTCGATTGCTCCTTACTTTTCGCCATCATGACACAAACAACTAAGAAATATCAAAACTCACAGGTAACAATTAGCTTATGTGCATCCTTAACAGCAGTTAATTTCGAACTAGCCCAAAGTGTAATCATATCGTATGATCGCATATACATATGATACAAGGAGACCGGGGATCATAGAACGCAATAAAGTAATTACCAATATTGCGTCCCAATTCCAAAAAAACTCATTAACTGGGTTAGTACCCTTATACCTCAGATGTAGCTAAAATGAAGAACTCACTAAAGGAGCGTAAACTAATGAAACTCACTGAAAATATGGGTCCCTTGTATTTACGAGATTGACCACGTCACACCATCTACTGCTCCCATCTGTTAGTATCGCCTTGTCCAGCGTATATGACGGCGACCTGAAATGTTTCCGGAATCGACCAACAAAACATGGCATTGATGTGGTTTTTTATTTTTATTTTTCGATGTAGTTTCTTCGAAGATCAATATACTTTCCCAAACGGTGCTCCAATCTCTTCAAGCCGTCGGAAAAGCAGGATGTTTCTAGGTTTGCAGAAAAGGCATCTGCAGCGGCGATGACCTCCTCAATTGACGCAAATCTTTTTCCTTCTAGCGATTTTTTCAGGTTTGGGAATAGGAAAAAGTTGCTGGGGGCTAGGTCCGATGAATATGGAGAATGAGAGGCTAATTCGTAGCGCAACTCATTCAATTTGGTCTCGACGATACGGGATGAATGGATCGATGCATTATCCTGGTGGAAAAGCACTTTTCTCCGTTGTAAACGAGGCCATTTCTCCTTCAATACCGCATCGAATCGGATCACACCTTGGGAATCCCAAAAAATGGCCGCCATGACCTTTCCGGCTGATGGATGGGTCTTTGCCTTCTTCGGAGCCGATTCGCTCGGAAACGTCCACTGCTTCGACTGTTCTTTGGTCTCCGGTATGTAGTGATGAATCGAGGTCTCATCCACGGTTACGAAACGCATGAAGAAATCCGGAAACATTCCAGGTTGCCCTCGACTCTCATTATTTTTATCTCGATTTATAATGAAAAGTTAAAAAAACATAGGTGTCGAAATAATTATGGACGATAGTCTACATATGTAAGCATCAATTCTGTACACTAATGTATGCATATACAGATAAGACAAGTTTTTAACACATTGTAAGTAGTAAAAGTGTTTCAAAAAAATTATTGACTGGTTTTTTCTTAAAGCTTTTAAAGAATTTATCGTGAATGAATATGATGGTATATTTCTTGCAGCACAAGTTGTAACAACCGGAACCTTCAATTGCAACCTATTTCCTGCGTCTTTGTCTATTTCTTTATCTAATAAGACCGATGACGTATAATTCGAGTTTCCCTCCAAAAAACTACGTACTCAAAATCTCACGATGCACTACCTTTTTGTAAATTTAGCCGAGCAAAACGCATATTATAAAGTAATACACTAAAACAATATTTTTTCAGTAGTAATTTATTAGCAATAGTGCGTTTTCCAAGTCATCAATTACCCAAAAAATTTTACGTCACATTTTGAAAATACTATAACTATGCAAACACAGAAAACACCTATGAACGCATGTACAAATAAACAATGAAATATTTATTACACAAGTTTCAGGAACAGATTATTAAAATTGACTGGTTTGATTTGTTGATCAAAAACACCGATTGTGTGTGTATCTAACATTTTCAATATCTACGCTATTGCTTATTTAAATTTGATATTTTAGAGAGAAAAAATTAAAATTTATTTTCAAAACTTATATCAATAAAACTCACTTAGTTATTAATTAATTGCAAGACAGAAATTTTAACTATAGTTCAGACCTTTGATTTTATTTTAGTGTCATACCGATATACTTCTCAATTCGTTGTCGATTCTACCTTAATTTATGCTGTTGCGTTTGATTCGATAGCTTTTAGTGTGTTGCTGAGGTTGAATGGTTGATATCAATTACATCAATTAAAGCTTAAATTCTATACAATTTCAGGACGAAGTTGTAGATAATATAATCGAAATTTGCATATTCGTACGGCGATATACTTGACGGAAAAAACAGTAATTCGGTACACAAGATGTTAGCTACATAATTTCGAAAGTTACAGTAAATTTACGGTTGTTACTGTAAATGAGTAACTATTCATGAAAAGAAATTGTGCAATAAATTTCTTGTGAAATTTCTATCAATAAAGAAAAGATTATCTAACAGAAATTAAATATTAATGAAGTAGGTATAAAAAAATATATTTTACATAAAGAGCTCCATACATTGAACATGTGAACCACCGTTGATACGTACTGAATCACTAAAAGAATATTCTCGAATCAAACGTTTCTAGAATTATGCTGCTTCTTCCAGAGCTTCTATAAAATATTGAGTTTCTAGGAAATGTCTTGCTATTTTAACAATATTACTACTTACTCATATTCAAGTTTAATTACAGTTTCAATCACTTATATTGTAGTACACATGATGGGAACTTCCAAATCGTTATTCATACTAAAAGCATTTTATGCAAATATAACTACGAAATTTACTACTTCATTTGATTTCTTTTGGTAGATTTACGTTAGCAGACATTTGATATTAAAATTTAAGAACAATTGTTGTAGAAAGAGTATCAATCTAGTCGAGAACGACAAAAACATTATAGAAATATCCAAAGGCTGGTTCAAAAATTTGCTGGGAAAAGGAAGCGAAACGAAAAAAGCCCGACCATTAAGGTTGCAATCCAATAGTTTTATATTGAATGAAGAAAGGAATACAAAAATTGTGCTTCATAATGCGGTGTTAGAAGTGTTTGTCAAGTCAATTATAAATTGTTTAATAGTGCAAAAATCACCTCTTCGTGGAATTCATTAGAACCATTTACCTAATTAAAATAAATAGCATTAGTATCATCAAACAAAAAGTTAATCTTGCGGTGAATGCAACTATTGGGAAATACAATGTATTCAGAAGTTGATATGATGAGTGCATTCGATTAGATTTTTGAATTGTATTAAATGCGTTGTCATTTCTTAAGTTTAATTTTGTATCTACAAATTTATGTTTGAAAAAATTCTTTTTCTTTAACGACGGTAATTTTCGCGTTTTGTTAAGTTATTGAAAACGCTATAAAATATCTCTAAGAAGAATCTCATATTTCATGGCCTGATGAAATAATTCAATTGCATTTTAACTGGAAATCGACTCTGGAACTCATATTGTTCCCTATTTTTCCAAGAACGATCTAACGATTTTGATTTAGCCTCAAATTGCTGATGAGTTACTAATAAAAGTTATCTATTGATTATAACTTATACAGCATCGTTTTAAAGAGCGAGTATAGGTTTTTACTTGGTATCTCAACTGCATGTTAATATTTTTTCGACATTCTATTGAAGAGTTAATATTAATCAGAATTTAGAAGTTAAATTTCTACAGTAATTCAGTCTTGACCAACAGATCAGGACGGAACATATATGGACATAATTTAATACGTAATCTCTAATAACATAAAAATAAATGTAGCATATTAACAATAAACTGTTTAGAGAACATAAAGTAAATAAATAATAACCGTAATAAGCATTAAATAAGTTTAAAAATAAAATGAGAACAAATTTTGAAGGCTAAGTGAACATCAAGCTGATACGGCCTAACAGCGGTAAAATATATTAATTTGACTAGCAGAGTATTGTGTTACCGTGTTACCGACTGGACCACCGTCGGTAACACGGTTGACAATGGGAGCCCACGTGCTCTCGAAACGCTGCGTTCCGCATAATTAATTAATTTGTGTGAGTGGAGTTTACTGCTATACCTGTGAATTGTACATCCACACAGTCCTTGCAATCGTCATTTGAATACTATCATTCACTAGATTATACAGAAATTTCATATCAGTGATTGGTGAAATTTGAAGAAATTTAATAAAGTGATATAATCAAAACCTCATTGTGGATATACAAAACGTTTTCGAACTTTTTCAAGTGAATGGTAGAGCACATATAGCAAAAATAAAAATGTTTAGTGTTACATATGATGAAACATAATTCCCTAATGTGTTCGTTGAAGGTAAGTTTGTAATCGAACGTCGCACCCAAATCTTTTATAGCAACACAACGACTCAATGCAATATTATTAATTCGATGTTTACGGTTTACTAAAATAAAAAATTTTACACTTTGATATATTAAGATTGGGACCGTTGTCAATACATGGCAGGTTAAGAATATCTAGCTGATTTTGAACGTATTGACAGTCTACGGGAGTATTTACTCTTAGAAATAGTTTTAAATCATTAACGAATAAGAACTTGTCTCAATTTAATACCGGAAAAAGATCGTTTATAAAAGTTGGGGAGAGAAATGAATTCGAACTGCTACCCTGCGGTACTCCAGATGTAGGTGAGAAATTACTTTAGCAATGACCTCTATGCCGTTTTCTATAAGAGGGGTAAGATGTGAAAAGTGATTGTAATACTGGAGAGATAGTATATCTAGAGTTGACTATTGTATGTTTAAAAAGCAACGTCCGCAAATTGTTCCATCTAATCTACTAATTATCATTATCATAGAATGCTTGATTCAGTGCTCGTTCTTTTTATCAGATCAACGAAACGATGATCAAAATGTATAATCGAATTGTGTCAGAGATTGGATTTGGGAGAAAACAATATGTACAGAACGTCTTTGAAATAAAATAATACTTTTTATTTTATTGAAATTGGAAAATGAAAAGGTTTAATTATGTAGAACATAAATCCAAACAATTACGACACGAATGTTAGAATTGAGAAACCATAAGAAATTGTAATATGAATGCAGAATGTTTTACTTGAATCCAAAAGAGTTGCAAAATGTACTAGCCATGAAATTTTAAAAGTGGTATTGAGGGTATTGAACAAATTTCAAGCTTCAACAACCCATGTTTTCCTTCATGGAAACTTCTTAAAGCAGTAAGTGTTTCAGCGCCTTATATAATATATCTTTTATCATTATTTTATGTGTACACATTCTTGCATCCGCATCGCTTATGCTCACTCATGAAGGTCACGATCATAAATGATGCACCACTTTGGCGAGACTAATTATTAATTTGTGTGGTGTGGAATTTACTGCGGTAACTGTGTATTGTTATATTAATTAACAATCGAAACATTTGAGTTTTACCGAAACGAAATAAAAGCATGGTGTGTTAGATTTACATCAACTTTTATGAAATTATATTAATAATTACTGCGTAAGAAGAATAGATACTTTAAGTTTCCAAACGTTATATTTACATGCAGTCACAGCTATACAGTTTCTTTGTTGATACTAAACATTTGACATTGCCAACAAATTACGCTCTCACAGCTCAAAATCTACGCAAGAGGAAGTTCAAATCTGCATTCGCCAGAAACAAACGCGTATTCTGTGTGAAATAGAAATCGTATTGTAATATTTGTAAACAAGCGATTGACGTACGAAAATATAAAAAAAGAACAAGAAGCTCATCAGTCTACACAATTACACAGTAATTGTTGTTACATATTTATAAGCAACTGATTTTTCAGAATTATAATGCGAAAATAACTTATTATGTCCGCTAAAAATAACTTACTTGCAGTAATTTTTCAACCGTATTGAACAGTTCTTTTTTCTCATGTCTTAATCGTTCGGTTTCGCTGGCCGATTCCAATCTTCTTTTGCTTTCGGACTCTCGTAATTTCTGTAGTACGTCTATTTGCATTTGTAATTGATCCACCTATAAAATGAACTTATGTATCAAAATACATAAATAAATTAATATGCAGTAAAACTAAGGATATAATAAGCATTGCTGTCTTTGAAATTGTATACCTATTCAATCAGTATTTTATACAAACTGTATAAACGTATAAAATGACAACCAAAATGAACGAAATAGTTAGAGCACCATGATTCCCCAAATAGTAAATATAATTAATATTTCGCGAAGCCCCTCTGTTGGCGCCATATGTTCAAATCAAATTTCCCGCACTAATTACCATTGGAGGGGCGAGCTCATTAGGGCTTATGTATATATATATATAGATATTGTATTGACGACAACACAATGTTCAATGTACAATTAACAGCAGTGGCTGCTTATAGTTAACTTATTTAACGTCGAATACAACAAATTAAACTAATTACAGTAGTTTATTTTTTACTACAAGAACCAGTGACATTCACAACGTACACTTTTTGGTCCTTCGAGCCGGATCGTTTGTGCAAACAGAAAATATCAAGATTTCACTCAACGTAACACCACGTGGTCGTCAACGCCATTGTTTCAAGTAAGTTCATCCATTTTACCTATTCCAATTACCATTTTTCACGATTCTATTTGCGTGAGTACTTCATAATACAATTACTATTTATCAATTGTCAATTTACTTTCGATTTACTAATGGCGGAAGAAATTAAATTATTTCGTCGTAAGCATGGTGCGCTAGAACATAAACTAACCTCTTTTACAAAATATATCGATTTAATTAGTCAACAGCCGATTGTTGAAATTAATAAAAATGAATTACAATTACGTATTCAAACCATTCAACCTATATTGCAAGAATACTACGACTTACAAATTGAAATTGAATATTCATTAGATGAGAACGAGATCACCGAGTTTCGCTCTGAACAAACAATTTTTGAAACAGCATATTTTCAGATATTGGCAAAAGCAAAAGATTTAGTCGATCTAGGTGTTAGCAATAGAACAAATCAGCTGCAGAATCTAGGTCCAACGCACTCAATTTCCGACAATAGTTTCAGTAGTTTAAAATTGCCGACAATTCATTTGCCTAAATTTAAAGGTTCTTATGAAAACTGGCTTGAATTCAAAGATTTATTTCAGTCTCTCATACATTCTAACTCGGCCATAAACAACATTCAAAAATTCCATTATTTGAAGGCGTCATTAGAGGACCGTGCAGCGGAAGTCATTAAATGCATTGACTTTAGTAATGAAAACTATGAAATAGCGTGGACTCACTTTGCGATCGCTTTGATAATTTACGGCTTCTTACTCAAAATCACGTCAAGGCACTGTTTGAGTACCTTCTATCAAACATGAATCTGCAGTCAATATACGTAACTTAATTGATAATGTATCGAAACATTTGCGTTCTTTAAAACAGCTAGGAGAACGAACTGAGTATTGGGACACTTTAATAATCTATATTGTATCTACAAAAATTAGACAAATTAACTATGCGGGAAATGGGAAGAACAAAAGTCTGGTAAAACGGCTGCAACATTTGACGAGTTTAGAAAATTTCTTATGTCAAAGGCTGATATTTTAGAAACATTAGAAGCAAATCATGATGATCACTTCAAAAATAAATCTTCTTTAGGAAAGAAGCAATCAACGTCATTGTTTTCTAATAGCGTTAGTTGCAATTATTGCAAAAATTCACATTTAATTTACAATTGTAAGGAGTTTCTAAAATTGCCAATTTCAGACAGGATTCAGCAGACTAAAAAATTAAAATTGTGTCTTAATTGTTTGAGAACCGGCCATTTATCGAAAGATTGTCGATCCGGTTCTTGCAAAAATTGCAATGAAAAACATAATAGCCTTCTACATATAGACAAGGCTAGATCAGATGTAGCCAAGCATTGTGACGTTATTCATGTAGTATCTAATCACAATGCGTTAACATATCCAGAACATGTCTTACTGTCAACAGCTTTAGTAGAGATTTCAGATAATGAAGGAAACAGACATATTTGTCGTGTTCTTCTTGACAGCGGTTCACAGTCAAACTTTATCACTGCCGCATTCTTCAAGAAATTAAAATTACCTGCTTTCAGTGCTGATCTATTAGTTAAAGGCATCGGTAACATAACGTCGAATATTGAATCAAAATGTTCTATTACAATTCGTTCTCTTAGAAACTCATTTACGTCAGATCTTTCATGTCTCGTTATAGAAAATATTAGTGGAACCCTACCCTCACAATTTATTGATACTTCAGCTTGGAATATCCCAAAACAGATACCTCTTGCAGATCCAAATTTTAATGTACCGGAAAAAGATTGATTTACTTTTAGGCTCTGGCATCTTTGAAATTACTAACTCAAGAGGCAAATTAATTTGGGAAAAAACTTGCCTAAATTACAAAATACCCAGTTAGGATGGATTGTATCAGGATCAATTGTTCACACATATCAAAATATTTTATTGTAATTTTAGTAAAGCGTGTAGCGAGGACTTTGAAATAAAAGATCAGTTGAAACAAGTTTGGGAAATCGAAGAAGTTTATCCTAACCATATCCCGTCGCTTGATGATTGTGAACAAATCTTCCAGAACACATTTTGTCGAAATCTTGAAGGTCGTTTTGTTGTTTCCCTTCCGCTCAAGCAAGATTTAACAATTTTAGGTGATTCATACGAACAAGCACGGAAACGATTTTCACTTGAACGTAAATTATCAATGAATTCACAGCTAAAAGAGATGTATACAAATTTCATGGAGGAATACGAAAACACTAGGACATATGACAAAACTCGAAAGTGTAGATAATACCAAACCGTGCTATTATCTGCCGCATCATGGTGTTTTCAAAGAGTCTAGTCTAACAACCAAATTAAGTGTTGTATTTGATGCTTCTGCTCCTTCTTCTTCTGGATTCTCCTCAATGATATTCAAGCATTCAGGGTCCTACAATTCAGGACGATTTATTCTCAATTTTGATTCGATTTTCGTCAACATACTTACGTAGTGTCTGCTGACATCGCTAAAATGTATAGGCAAGTGTTGATCGATCCTAAATACAGATGTTTACAGAGAATTTTATGGCGTTCAGATCCAAGCAAACCACTCCACATATATCAATTAAACACAGTAACATATGGTACCGCTTCGGCACCTTACCTAGCGGTAAAATGTCTCAAACAATTAGCTATAGAACATATGGACAATTTTTCCTAGAGCAGCAAATGCCATTGTTCACGATTTTTACGTGGATGACTTCTTATCAGGTTCTGATACTGTAGAAGAAGCACAACTTTTATGCAATCAAGTCTCCCAGATTTTACAAGGCGGATGTTTTGAACTACGAAAATGGGTATCTAATAACCCTCAAATCCTAACCGTATTAAATTCGTCGAAGGTTTCATCCCCGCAAGTGATGCTTTTCAAACAGTCAGAGGTCAAAGACAAAACTTTAGGTATTCAATGGAATTGGAGTACAGATAATTTGACGTATTCCATCCCCAACTACAACAAAACTCGTCCTTTTACTAAACGCAATTTATTATCAGACATATCTAAAATTTTTTGATCCGCTTGGTTTGCTGAGCCCTTCGTTGTGGTAAACGCGAAATTACTGATTCAAAAAATTTGGCAATTGAATTTATCGTGGGATGACGTTGTCCCAGAATCAATAAAGGATTCCTGGTTAAAATTTACGGACGATTTACTGCATCTTAACAACATTATGATTAAGCGACATGCTCTCTGCACGAATCTTGCTGCTGTTGAGCTACATGGCTTTAGTGATGCCTCGCAGCAAGCGTATGGTGCTTGTGTTACTTAAGAAGCTTTGATACGAATGGTTCTGTGTACGTTAATCTTCTTTGTTCAAAGTCCAAAATCTGTCCTATCAAAAGGGTAACCATCCCAAGGTTAGAGTTATGTAGTGCTCTAATCTTAGCACAATTAGTTAACAAGATAAAACAAGCTCTTACAATTTCGTGCAAGGTCTATTATTGGAGTGATTCACAAGTTGCTCTAGCTTGGATCCAAACAGAGCCATCCCATCTTCAAACCTTTGTTTCTCATAGAGTCGCCCAAATACAACAATTAAGTAAGCAAAATGAATGGCATTACGTTGCATCAAAGAATAATCCTGCAGACTTGCATGTCAAGAGGCACGACTGCATTCAAATTGTGTTCAAGTGGTTTGTGGTGGAAAGGTCCTTCTTGGCTTCTCGATACATCAATTGAACTGCCATTGTCAAAACAACATAACGGACTGGCAAAGATCCCTGAACTTAAAGCTCAGTTTCAAACATTTTCAGTTTCCGTTGAGCAAACATTTCCGTTTCATAGATTTTCAAGCCTAATTCGCATGCAGCGTGTTGTGTCGTACTGTATCCGTTTCAAACACAATGCGTTGCAAGTAACAAATAAAAGAATTGGCCCGATAACCTATCCTGAATTGCATGACTCTTTGATGAGGCTGGTTCGATTGTCTCAGTCGGACTCGTTTTCTGACGAATTAAAATCATTAAGAAAAAATAGAATTCTCAGAAATAAACATTTACAAGCATTAACACCATTCATCGATCAAGATGGATTATTAAGAGTAGGCGGGCGCCTAGCCAATTCTGAGTTCAATTTTAATCAAAGGTGTCCTTTACTACTGGATGGCAATCATATATTAACAAAATTACTTTTTCGTCATGAGCATATACGACTTTTGCACGCCGGTCCTCAATTACTTTTGTCATCAATTAGAAACGAATTTTGGCCTACTAAGGGTAGAAATCTAGCACGAGAAATTGTTCGAGACTGCATCAAATGTTTCAGGTTTAAGGCCGAATCAGTAGTAAATGTTTTAATTACTTTTGAAGAGCTTCTTACCGTACTCACGCAAGTAGAAGGGATTTTGAATTCACGACCCATTTTTCCTATGTCTTCCGATCCCAATGACCTAAACACCCTGACACCTGGACACTTCCTCATTGGAAGACCCATCACTTTTCTTCCACAACCCAACTTACTTGAAGTCAAAGAAAACACCCTGTCAAGATATCAGCGACTCCAACAAATGACTCAACATTTCTGGACAAGATGGTCTCGTGAATACATCAGCGAATTGCAACAGAAAACCAAATGGAAGTCCAATCTAGGATCCATCAATGTTGGCGATTTAGTTGTAATTAAGGACGATCATCTGCCTCCTTCTCATTGGAAGTTGGGACGTATCACGGAAGTTCAGCCGGGAAAGGACAATGTTGTTCGAGTAGTCACCATACGAACTTCTAGTGGACAAATGAAGCGGAGTGTGACAAGGGTATGTCCATTGCCAGTGTTGAACGAAGACTAAATTATCCTTCAATGTGTTCTAGTGCGTCACATTTACATAAAATCGCTTTTGAAAGATATTCATCTTTCAAGGCGGGAGTATGTTGGCGCCATATGTTCAAATCAAATTTCCCGCACTAATTACCATTGGAGGGGCGAGCTCATTAGGGCTTATGTATATATATATATAGATATTGTATTGACGACAACACAATGTTCAATGTACAATTAACAGCAGTGGCTGCTTATAGTTAACTTATTTAACGTCGAATACAACAAATTAAACTAATTACAGTAGTTTATTTTTTACTACAAGAACCAGTGACATTCATAACGTACACCCTCCTATAATTTTACATACATTACTCGCCGTGAGAACATATTTGTGCATGCATATGGGTACGCTTGAACAAGTCGTGTTGTCACCGGTATAAAAGAAGTACTTGCAATTGCACAACTTCTGTTAAGTTTCGAATATGAAGTGTGTGTCTGGTGTTTCTATTTTAGTGAGATCTACCATGATTGAATTCTTTTTTTTTGACTAATTTCTTATATGAAATGGTTAAATTTGTTATACAATAACAGTTATTTAAATTATGGTTTCATGTCATTGGATGGAAAGCCACAGCATGTTGTTTACTGTTGAATTCTTCAATGAAGCATTAAGCCATCAAAATTAGTTCGAAATTTGGAAACTAAATATCCCACTCATAGAAGCAAACCCTTGGAATTCTTAGAAAGACAATCACATACCTTGACAAATCAACTAGTTGTAGATCCATCAATACTTATAAAAATGTACTTGAAGCATCTTATTTTGTAGCGTTAAGAGTAGTTAAGATGTCCGAACTTCATACAATCCCCGAAGACCTCTTATGGCTGACGACTGTTACAGAACAGTCTGTTTGCTAGGCTATGCGATGAAATGGGCGAAAATAGAAAATGTCTTCTTTTATCATACTTTTTCTCTTCTCACAATAGCGTAACGATATGCAGAAGCTACTTGCAACTGAAAGCGAAGCATCGTGCAACTACGACGCGGTTTCAACGCCACACTGCCGACGAAAAAGGCAACATGGCTCCACAAACATGCTGCAGACTCCTGGGCAGAAGCTGGAGATTCAAGCAACAAATCATCATTTGGTCATATACAGCAATAATTAGACCCATGATCACATATGTATCATTGGTGATATAGCAAAAAAACTACGCAAAAGACAATGCAACAATACATTATACAATACACTATGATGAGTGCCGTTTTATTTAGTCAGGAGATCTTAAACGACACCTGAAAATCCTCAGATAACTTAACGCTCATCGCTAGGGATGTATACAAGGTCATCGTAAAAGACCTTACTGAGTAGAATCTCGTGAACCTCAATTCAAAAAAAACAACTCTGGTATGGTACACAAATGCATAAAGAACTGAAAAAGTCGGATGGCATAGTCATCAGTGGTCCAACTTTAACCTAAATATGCCTATGGGACTCCAAGCGAACATATTTGAGTCAGAGGTTAACACCTTACATCGATGCGGTTAGTACGATCCTCGATAAAGGATTTCAAGGTACAACAATTAATATTTTTACGTACAGTGAGGCAACACCGAAGGCCCTACAAGCTTAAACGTTGCCAGCTGTTCTGCTGCGAATCTACGTACAAAATTCAAGACAATTAGGGCGTCAAAATGACATCGTACTATGATGAATCTCAAGCCACTAGGCAATGGACGGAAACGATAGGATTGATTAGCTGTCCAGGGAAGCAACCACTAGCAGTATAGTTAGTATTGGCAGGAATACTGAGTGGAGATTAAGCTCCGAAATGCCATTTACACAAACTTTGGAAGACTAAAGATCAACTTTGTCGTCTATATCTCCGTCGAACTTTAAAATAGAAGAGTAAGCTGGAAAACTCGGTAACTAACCATGAGATGGCGCTGTGTGAAGGCAATGTTTGACGCTATTGTATAGCTTGATGTTTTAATGACATACGCGTTAACCTTCGCGTCGATCTGTACACTCGTTCAAAGCAGAGCAAGTTTGGCGCTTTTTAAAAATGGGTAATATTGAAATTTGCGCAGTGATTAAATACTTTTGGAAAAAGTATTTTTTGCCCAAACAAATTCATGCTGATAATGTAAATGTGTTAGGCGGGGATGCTGCTTCCTTTAAGACTATTTGCAAATAGGTGAATGAGATGTTCTAGATTCCCAGAAACAACCACTTCTGTAGAAAGTGTCCAAAAGGTTTTGACATTTATAGAAGCTGATCACCGATCAACATTGAAAGATATTGCTAAGACTACATGCATGTCCGGAAAATAGGTGACATACATTTTAAATGTTAAATTAGACATGTCTAAGCGGTGTGCAAGATGGGTGCCGCGTTTGCTCACACCACCGCAAAAACTCAAAGTCGTGAAATGTTCCACAGGCATTTTGGAACAGTTTTAGCAAAATCCAACACATTTCTTGCGACAATTTGTGACTTGCGATGAAATGTGGATCCATCACTACACACCGAAAAGTAAACAGTAATAAAGACAGGGGACTAAATATGGTGAACCGGCCCCAAAGGAGACCAAAGTCGTTCTATCAGCAGGAAAGGTGATGGCTTCCGTTTTCTGGGTTGCGAAGGGAACCTTGCTTATCCATTACCTTCCAAAGGGACAAACGATTACTGGGCAATACTATTCCAAACTTTTGGATCGCTTGAAGGCGGCTATCATCGAAAAAAAACTCGGAAAAAAGCAAACAAAAGTCCATTTCCATCAAGACAATGCGCCAGTTCACAAGAGCGGAATTGTCAAAGCAAAATTGGCCAAATTAAAGTTCGAACTGCTTGAGGATCCTCCTTATTCACCGGATTTAGCTCCGTTGGGCTATGATCTCTTCTCCAAGCTTAAAAAACACATCGACAGTATGACATTTGCTTCGAATGAGGAGCTGGTAGCTGCTGTGGACCTCTATTTTGAGGAGCTCAAGGGAAATTAGTCCTTTGAAGGCATAAAGAAACTTGAACACCGTCTAAATAAATGTATTGATCTGCATTGAAATATTGCTACTTGCTACGATTTAGTTACCGAATTTTTCAGCTTACCCTCGTAATTCTATTAGTAATAAAGCAATTTATGACATTTTAGGATAAAGATCCGATAAAGTAGTCCAATGATTGCTTCAAATTATATTCTATATATACTTACAATTTTAATTAGCTTATTTACAACGAGCTAATAAACGATATCCAACCCATTAAATACTGGTATCCAGAGCTCGCTTAAAGCTAATGACCGCGATCGTACGGTCGAAACTCACTGTGACTAATAAGTACAACAGTCAGCCGACATACATATTAATCCTTTTATTTACAAATGCTACGATTACGCCCGCGGTTACCTAGTGCGGACCTTTTTCCAGCGAGTAAAATATAGCCATAGGTTCGCAAGCGTTTGCTAAATGTTTTTTGTAGCTCGCTTATGTAGCTGTTAAAAATAAACCGCTGGAATAAATGACGGCGTCTTGCTTCGATTACGCATAAATGTATGAATAAAATGCCTCTAAAAATCTACCGTCTAGACGGGATATATTTAAAAACTGGCCAACCTCACGAAACACGACATAATGAAAGATGACAATGCGTACTGGCGACTGCATTTCCCTATGAAAGACGAATCTACTGGAAGTTATAAAAAACGGCATGAAGAATTGGTTCCAAAAAGTTAAAGGAAAAATATTCGTAAAATGGTATACAAAGCTAGATTAGAGTTGTGTTAACGACTTGCTACTGTGTAAAACAACAATAACAACTGTCAATTTATCAATAAAATTCAAAACTAGTTAAAAAAATAATAATTTTTCTTATTCGTAAGGATTGCTCCTGAATTTGTTTATTTTATTGAATTTGATTTTATATCAATCCCTTTTTACTGTTAGTAACGCTAAACATTACTAGTCATTGTTCCACTACAAATTCTCTAACAATTTCAGTTTTATCTTCTACCAAAACAGATTACTTGACTGTTAAATTACGTTAGAAAGATCGCATGGCTCTCTTTTGCTACATGTTGGATACCTTAAATTAATAATTAATTTATAATTAGTCCTGCTGATATTTGTGTTATTCATGTATTTCAAGTTAATTACATATTATTCCAACAAAGAATCGGTCCATTCAAATTGTAAATATTTGTTAGCGATAGTTCTCAATTGTGTGCAGTGGTGGTCTTAAGTAATGTCTCCCCCTATGACGGAGAAAATATCAAAACTACTTTGCCTGTGATGCCGCTGACGGCTCAGCTTCTGTCGGTTATTGCAGGTATAAATATTATTCAGAACATATATAACACATGGGCTGAAAAGTCCCGGGCCTAACACAATAGATGACGCTAGTTTTATTGCAGTCACCTTTCTCTCAGTTAGTACTAACCTTCAAAAGACAGCTGTTAAAATTTCCTGATATTCTATTCATTAGTTTGTGAGTTATTGTGCTAAGAGTCACGCTACTATTGTTATTTTCAAAACAATGGATCAAAAACAATTTCGTGTTTTAATTTTACACTGCTTCTTGATGGGAAAAAATACCGTTCAAGCGAAGCAATGGCTTGAAAAGTGTTATGGAGACTCCGCTCCATCAGAAACAACAATAAAACGTTGGTTTGTTGACTTCAAACGTGGTCGTAGAGACACCGATGATGCAGAACGCGGTGGACGTCCAAATGAGACGGTAACACCAGAAAACATCAAAAAAATCCACAAAATCGTTTTGAATGATCGAAAAGTGAAGTTGCGTGAGTTAGCTGACGTCGTAAAGATATCAAAAGAACGTATTGGCTTTATATTGCATGAGCATTTGACTATGAGAAAGCTCTGTACAAAGTGGATGCCGTGTTTGCTTACTGTTGACCAAAAACAAGAACGTGTTGATGATTCTGAGCAGTGTTTGGCCATATTTAAACGTAACAAACCGGAATTTTTGCGTCGATATGTGACAATGGATGAAACATGGATCCATTACTTCACTCCGGAATCAAAACGATCGTCATCTGAGTGGACAGCAACTGGTGAACCTCGTCCAAAGCGCCCGAAAGCACAACAATCGGCTGGAAAGGTTATGGCCTCGGTATTTTGGCATGTGCGTGGTGTAATATTCATTGACTATCTTGAGAAAGGAAATACCATCAACAGTGAATATTATATAGCGTTATTGGAGCGTTTGAAGGTCGAAATTGCAAAGAAACGACCGCATATGGCAAAGAAAAAAAATTTTGTTTCATCAAGACAACGCACCCTGTCACAAGTCAAAACAATGGCAAAAGTACATGAATTGAACTTCGAATTGCTCCCACATCCACCGTATTCGCCAGATTTGGCTCCCAGCGACTACTGGCTGTTCGCAGACCTCAAAAAAATGCTCGCCGGTAAGAAATTTCGCACGAATGAAGAGGCTATCGCTGAAACTGAGGCCTATTTTGAGGCAAAAGATAAATCGTTCTACAAAAACGGTATTGAAATGTTAGAGCGGCGCTGGAGTGATTGCGTTGCTCTTGATGGAGATTACGTTGACGAATAAAGCTAATTTTGTACCAAAAAAACCGTGTTTTCTTTGTTAGGCCCGGGACTTTTCTGCCCATGTGTTAAAAGCTTGTTATTGCTTACATACATTACCGGTCAAAATTATTTGCCAACCCTAAGAAATAATCTATAAAGAAAAGAAATGCTACCTGATAAAGAAACTAGTGTTGTATTTAAGCATCTTGACATTTTTTAAAGTTATAGTCGACAGTTCGCCGACTTAATTTCAATTGTCTTCCAATATCTCTGTTACTTCGACCAAGATTATGTAAAGCAATAATCATTGGGTGGATATCAAATTTTAGATAATTTTATTAACGATATCTACTGGTTACAAGCACAATAACTACTAACTCTAAGTTCTACAATCTTTACTTGCACTGCATTATTCATTTATTACGGGAGGATAATTGTATTACACTTATTAAGATTCAATTGATAACTACGTAACTAAAGAGACTTTCCCAAAATTATTTAACTATAAACTGATATCATTTACAAGTGCAAATTAATAGTTGTTTCTAATCACTGAATAAATATGAATTAATGCATTACGTATGTTCCTTTCAAATTTCAGGTTTTATTTATTCATTTTATAAAATCATTATATTTACATTTACAAATGTTTTAGCAGTTATATTTATAAATGGTTTAAACAGGAGATAATACACTTTACATACTTATAATAATCCCCTAATCACTCATAAAATGTTGAATGTTGAACTGATACATTGGTAGTAGGTAAACAATCCCGGTTCTGGGATACTTCAAGGCCACAGATGCCCGGACGCGCGCGGCTTGCTGGGAATTATTCGCGGTTTGATCCGCGGCTTAATTCGTGGTTTAATTCGCGATTTAATTCGTAGTTTCCAGAAACTTTCCCGAACTTCCAAAAACTTCCCACAACTTCCAGAAACTGATTGCCTTTGCGATTTCCAGAAACTTTCTAGAAAATTTCAGGAAATCGCAATACAATTAGAGAAAATCAGTTTCTGGAGAGTTCTAGAAAGTTTCTGGAACTTCTGGAAAGCTATGGAAATTCTGGAAAGTTTCTGGAAACCGCGATACAATTATGGAAAACGCGATTTAAATCGCGAATTCAACCACGAATTTAGCCGCGAATTAAACCGCAAATAATTCGCAGCATACCCGCCTTATCCCCCAAACAAAAGTTCTCCACATTGCCGTGCCACCAGGTGCTCCCATGGAAGTCACCCCCAGGGGGTCGCGAATGTCACCCCCGTAGAGACCGCGGAACTTGTGGCCTTGAAATGTCCGAGAACCTGCATGGTTTACCTACTATTGATTTCGAAAGTTATAATAGAAAAAGATAAACAAGGTTTATATCCGATAAAAGCCGAACTGTGAGGCAGCATAAGGAAATCGGTTTTGACATTCTCTCCCTGATAAGGGGAGGCATTAATTAAGATCGCCACTGTACTCTTATCATTATTTACTTCATTTTACTTAATCCGATTGTTTTCTTTATGGTGTCTACGGGATCACAGCCCATACTCCTCGGAGCAAAAAAAAAAACAATTAAATCTTAAATTAGGATTAAGTAATTATTGACCTCCAGTATAAGTAAATTGTACACTTCTCGATTGTTGGAATGCAAAAGTGCAATAATAGAAGTAGGCAGTGGGAACTTTAGTGAGACTAAAAGATTAATAAATGAGTCAATAGTGTTTCTATGCGAACCGCAACCAAGGAAAATGTGATTCAGATCAGCCGTTTCATAGCCACAGTGACATGCAGCTGATTCCACCAATCCCAATCTAAACAAATGGGCTGGGTAAAGACCATGTTCAAATTTAATACGGGCAATTGTTGTACGATAATACCGAGATATGTTATCATTCGTATAATACCACGGTTTAATGTTGATACATGGACGAATATAAGCGTATTGAGTCATCCTATGGGTACATATTGTTTGCCACAAATCTTCTCATTCTCTGTTCAACACCTCCCGTTTACAAATTGCAAAACACTCTCCACAAGAAAGGATAGGATTGTAAATTACTCCATCAGTACAACTGACTTTAGCGAGACTGTGAACAGTTTCATTACCAAAAAACCCAACATGACTTCGGACCCAGTAAAATTTTGTATACGTATCCCTGGACTCCAAGTATGATACAACTTTCATAATATGGAATAATTATGATTTATCTTACTGATAGATTTGAAAGAAGATAGGCCCTGTAACACACTAGCAGAGTCGGACATTATAACAATGTGCTTAAAGTTAGTAGAGGCACAATAACGAATTGCTTCTAAGATGGCTATGGCTTCCGCAGTAAATACTGATCCATCGATGTCAAGACGAAAACGCTTTTTATACCCAGTTTTATAACAGTAAAAAGCGCATCCACATCCATTGTTACTTTTAGATCCGTCTGTAAATATAATCACACTTTGTTGGTGGAGTCTTAGAATGGATGTGCAAAGTTGCACGTCGTGGTGCTGTTGCCCAATGTAGGGAGGAAAAACAATATTTAGGGGTTTAATATATTGAAAGTATGAGATTGCAAGACTCGAACCCCTGTCGATCTAATTCAGCGGTATATCGGCAAGCATCACATAAAACAGGGGATCCTCTATTCTGTCAGTAACGTGCAGTCAAATCTAGAAGGGCTCTAACATTTCTTAAAATATATGACTCTACAATCTATGGGTACTCCCGGATATTTGTCTATTTTCAGGAAAGGATGGAACGAAAACGAACCGTATCTTTAACAGGGCCTTACGGTAATAAATCCATCAGACTCGAGTGTGCAATTAGGGGTGGTTCTCTGTTCAATAAGTTTCTGTTCTTTCTATCGTTTCGTACGCGTCTAATTTTCTACACGAGTTTGCGTTTTTAAGAAGTGTAAGATTTTTTAAATCAATTTTGTGTCCGGATTTTACCATATGCTCGCTTCACAGTTCTGATCTATCGAAACGATAGTGTCTAATATGTTTTTTGAACCTCGTTTTGATACTCCTTTTTGTTTGTCCAATATAAACTTTATCACAATCATTGCATGCGATTTGGTAAATTCCAGACCTTTTCATCATCTCCGGTTTATCTTTTGGGATTGCCTATAATATAGCATTTGCGGTCCTAAATCGCCCATCGAGGAATTAATCGCATCAATAGAAACAAACATTATGGATTTGGATGTCGCTACGAAAGACTTCGTCAGAAACGCGTGCAAAATTAAGATATGTAAAAATTTGAAAAATAGTAAAAATTGCGGCCAAGATAGGAGGAATCTATAAATTATAGATAGATTGTAAATACTCATATATGTTAAGAAATTTTAGAATCTGCGTAGAAAATAATTTGCATTTGTGATACAGTCCTCATGCTATCGAAACGCTGCGTTCCGAATAATTAATAAATTTGTGAGTGGAGTTTACTGCTACACCTGGACGCGCCATTACTTGAAATTTAAGGAAGCACCCTGTCCCAAAAAGATATATCAACACGTATGTATATATGTAAATATTAAAAATAGAACTATTATTGCTAAACATTTGCGTGCGCTATGCATAAACGAAAACCACAAAAAGAAACGAGTACGATGGACGTAAAATTATACGATTACAGAAGCCGCGATGACTTTACGACCAAACTGACGGCCAGTCATTAGTCTTCGGAGATCGAATCATGCGAATCGGCGAAAACGACGCCGCACGTTCGAATCATTTACGCCCGGCGACGCCGCCGTTCGAGCGCTCGCAACACCTGAAAGGGTGACAAACCTGCGTCTGCAGCCGTCTGGATGAGTCAGTGAGCGTCGCGACCTGGTCTCTTCGTCGGCGCCACGCATTTAACAGTAACTGCTGGTACACGCGACGACTGGCGTCCTCTTTCCTAGGCGCTGACTTGTACGTCGCCAAGGAGACCCCTTCCAACGTCGACGGGTGCCTAATAACACAACAAATACGTGCTGTAATGATACAAATTGAAAACGTTTCCATTTTCACATGCTTTCCACTTGCGGAATTATTTCCTTTAATATAGCCGTGGCGAGGTGAATAATACGAATTTAAAACCGACGTACTAATATTTGCTGATCAGGTAAGATTTTCCCCAAAAAAGAAAAATTAAAAAACTTTAGGAAATTCAAGCAAATTCTGTAGTGTTAATTCGATTTACACTACTGTTCAAAACTTTGGAAGCAGCAACGGATTTTACAAAAAATGAATTTACACAACCTAAGTGACTATCGTCAAGTAAATTAAGTCAAGCATAATAATATTTATGCATTACTTAGCTCGTAAGATTATTTTTGTCGATATAACTCCTTTGGTTTTGATAACCGCTGCAGAAATTTTAGGCATTCTTCGAAGTAACTTTTGGAGTCAATCCAAGTACTTTGTTGCCAGGCGTTCTGTAAATATTCCCATAGGTGTTGGATGTTCTGCAGTTGTCGCTGTCTAGCCTTTCGATCAAACTCATCCCGTAAGAGCTCTATGTAAGACAAATCCGGACTTTGAAGAGGCCAAACTATTAATTCTAGTTCATGTCTTGCTACTCTGTCCTCTACAAAGTTTTTACAATTCGAGCCGTATGTCTTTTAGTCATTGTCTTGCTGGAACGCAAACGGCTCACCAACAAGTCCACTTCCGTACGGAATAGCATGATTTTACCAAATGTCAAAATACTTTCCATTCCGCATTGTATGACTAATTTTCACTAAATCACGCGTAATCGTTCCAACAAGGCAACTTGAAACCATAACACTACCACCTACGTATTTGACGGACAGCACTAAGTAGGCTCTTTTCCCAGGTCGTCAACGAACAAAAGCTCTCCGTTGCGTACCAAATAACTAAAGTTTGGACTCGTCCGCCCATAAACTAAAAACTGCGTACTTTATACACGCACATTAAAAAGCTTTTTTTGCAGCCGATGCATCCCCATAAAGCTGCTGCCAATAATCGCCTCTTGACGGTGGTAACAGAAACATTATTGTGTATTAAAGTGCGTTGCGATATCTGGTCCCGTTAGACGTCGATACTGTTTGGAGGTTGCTACTATCAATCTGTTTCCAGCTCCAGAACTCACCAGTCGCCGCCTACTTCATCTTCAATCAAGATTTTGACATGTCCCTCTTCGCCGGACCAATGTATAATGCACACCTCTCGCTGAAATCCCTAACCCTAGAGGAATCGAGAGGTCGGTATATTCTCCGTCGTGAAGAGTACAAATATTGCTACGTTGTTCTACAGTCAACTGTCTGCGTTTTGGCATCTTTACGCTCAGTACTTTACGAAATTCTTGCAATTGCGCACTGATTTCAAGAAACCAATTCCACACAGGAAAGCAATAAAACACTGAGGATTAATACCTTTACCACATGCACTAAGCGAGTTTCACATTGTTTCCAAACTTATGGACGATAGTGTATATATATATAGAGGTGTATTCATTATATTAAAGTACCCATGTTGTCTATTTTCATATTTTATGACGGCCGTGATAAACATCAAACTGCTCTTTGAATAATTCGTCAACTTGAACGTGCATTATCCGCAAAAGGGTCATTTTCGATATCCTAATACTAGTTGGCTCATTACGTACACACAGAACATTACACAGGAATTATAATCTATCTCGTACTTAACAGTTTAATAACACAAATATTGTGATAGGGATAAAAAATAGTTTCTTTCAATAGTCTCCAATTATCCAGGTGGCTAAACACTTAAGGCTGGTGGTGTAAGTATGCATTCAGAACACGATTGATAAAAACGCATTTCCGCAAAGTGGAATAGTTTCTACATTGCTCTCTATAACTATTCGTACCATATAACTTCGCCATAATGCGTTCTCTTATTTTGGTGCCTATTCAACGTTAATCCGGTTTTCTTATGAACGGTAATACCATGAACGCGGTAACAAAAACCAATAATTTAAATTTTATAGCAAGCCTTGAATAACGTTTGTTCAATAAAAAGACGGAACTTTTAATTTTGCAGGTGGGAGCGTTCGATTTAATCTAGTACGTGTATTGATACATACGAACAAAGGCATATATCTTACATCGGGATATTTCGGGACAATCTATGGTATAACACCCTTCGCAGTATTTATTGAGGCAATTTTTAGAGGTCAGTGTTACGGTTAAACTTAACAGCACGTTTACATATTTAACATATACATACTACCAATAACATAATGTCTTCTTTTACCACAATGGTTTTTTGTCGATGGCCTACATCTTTAATATGAACACTTTTTCACGGTGTTGATTTGTTAATTGAACATTTTGTTTTCGTATTTTTCAAATCTGTTAATGTTGTTACATATTTTAATGTTTTTACTTTTTTTATTACTTTATTTTAATAATTTACCTCTCCATTCTCCTTCCACCAACTCATGTTTGCAAGTATAGAAACAAGAAAAAAGCTAATTGGAGCCCGTTCTGGTGAATATGGTGGATGAGACAGAAATTCATATCCTAATCCACATTTTTTTTTCAATTCGGCATCAGAATGTATCGGTACATCAGCATAATGTTGGCCGGTTCCCTTCTGTAAATAGTCAGTAAAGACTACGCCTCTGGAATTCCTAAAAATCATAGTCATAATCTTATTGGCCAAAAAAGCAGTGTTTGTATGTTTCTCAGAAAACATGTTTAGGATTTTGTTTGAGGTACGCCGCATGGTTATTTGAAATTATAAGAAGAGTTCGTACTTGGTCACATTACACCTATTTTGCGGTTAGCTTTTTTATAGTCAAATATTGCGCGGTTGAGATCTCTCTTTTGATCAATGGTTAACATTTGGGGCACCCTCTTTTTCATATCTAATTCTTTAGTCAGTATGTTGTACACCACATGATATGATGAACCAGTATCTGATGCGTACTCGTCGATCTTGTAGTACACCAGCGTTTGACTATATCATAAGAAACTGCAGACTCACCAATAGTTGCCATAATGTCTTTACGAATTTCAGTTGGCGTCATGCCCTTTTGCTGGAGATATTTTATTACGGCTCCTTGTTCTACAGACTCCAGTTTTATGAACAATCACGACATACAATTCAAGAATTAGCCACAACACAACAACACTTTGAGGTACGAACTCGATATTATGTATATATAATCTACAAATGTCATGATTAATTGCTAACACGACATCATGAATCTTGTCGACCATTTCATCGTTGGTAGCGATCTTTTGGCGTCCACTGCGTGGTTCGTCACTTGTGCTTGTGGGGCCACGTTTGAACTCGCTTACCTAGAACCTGATGGTAAAAAACGATGAAGTACATTCGCCATGAATCTCTAGCAAAATATTTCGAATTGCCATGGCCGTTTTCCCAGCCATCACTGCACGAAATTCGATTTCATCCGTTTTTGCGAAACCACACGACTTGCTACACAAAACGCACTCTTAAGGAACCACTATTGATAGTAGACGTTTGAATTGTTGACAGTTGCCATAACAAAGGTTGCCCTTGCGACCAATGAATCCACTTTAACCTTCGTGTGCCATCTCTTGCCGATTCCGGAAACATTTCAGGTTGCCCTCGTAATATCTATGTCCCTTCTTCTCAGACTCTTTAATGATTTTTCCACGGAAAAATAATGTAACATACGCAATTGTTCTTTCTCCATATAAACCCAAGTGCTTTACTGTAGACGATTATAAAAGCTTATCTATTTGATAGATTTGTGTGTTTAGTGGACTTCTAAAACTTATCAACTTTTCAAAAGTTATTTTATCAGGCGCGGTTCGTCACTTTTTGAGGACGAGGACGCAATTGTGATAAAATCGTAAATAATTAGTCACGTTTTCCCTCTATCACACTACAATATCTTCACAATAAATGCATGATATGCATTCAAATAATTTTGCTTATGCATTGAAGTGAATTTCATCCTTGCACTCCGCCGTCATACACCCTCGTACTTACAAGACTCTTTGTGCTTGTGACAGCTTCTTTTAAAACCTCATATCGAAATTAATTAAACGTAATTATAAGCAATAAAACGATATTAACCAACATATAACACAATAATACTTTCGACCATCATGTACCTACATCACTATCCTACCGTTAAACAGTAACGCAAACTTGTAATTATTATAATTCGTTACTAATGTAATCTTCACTATTACCCTTCGCTAGCATCATCACACAGTTGATATAAAAAATATTTTTCAGTAACTGGATACGGTTCATAAAATCGTAAGATTGTCCGTCAAATTATTCTAGTTAGGTGATGATTTACAACGTTCCCAAATTGCGCCGTTGTCACACGATGCAATTGCGCGAGTTACACCTACGCTTTTAACATTTTATTAAACCTTAGCATCGTAGCTGGCCCACGATGGTTCTTAGAAACAGAAAATCGTTACCTGAAAATGATTAACAATAAGTATTTATTATATGAAGTAAACAAAAATTAATTAGATTCTCTTTATTGTGTCATTTAAACCAATTAACCTGGTATTTCCAAAATATTTTTTCGCATATTTCCACCTCGTAGTAAATACATATTTAAATTAATATACTTTTTCCCGATTCTCTCTTCCTGGGTTTTCACAGATCCTTGAAACCATTTAATGACCTCATCGTATATACCGACATTTACCTTCTTTGGCACGACGGTTTTCGAGTCGCGTCGTATGACTATGTTTCTGTTCCCTGACGTTAAGAGAAATAACTGCGGTTCCCATTCTCAAATGACAAACGGCCGTCAAAGCCTGGTACACTATTTAGAATCATTTCTTCATTTTGCGTAGAATTTCTGAACATTCTGAAATACTAACTTAAAAGAGTACCGGAGTTTCTATCGTGCAAAGCTGACCTTGATATAAGTAATTTTAATTGCAAGTCATATACCACAATATTGTGGTATTTATTTGCTACTTGAAGAAACTCGTACATAATTGTATTGGTACAGGTTGTTCGACAGTTACAATATTTAAAATGCAACATAGCTTGAAACGAGCATTGTTGGAATACATACCTACAGCTAGTTTCTCTTTGTTTGTCTTAAATTCTGAAGCTAATTTTTCCTGAGCTGTAGCAAATATTTTCAGCGGTAAAAGCTTGAAGTTAAGGTCAGTTTTGACTATGTTCTGGGTCTAATCCTCTTTTGTGGGAGTTACAACAGTTTCGGATTCCCCGAAGGATACGTTATTTACAAAAGCAGTAGAATTAGGCGAAATATTCTCTAAATTTGTTCAGGTTGGACCAATTTCGGTTACAACATGGTCGTTTTGTTGAAAAATCAATTATATAGATTTCCTCTTACATATATGATTGATTTTGAAAATTTCGTATTTAATGATAGGGAAATATTTTTTTATTCTGTTTAAATGCTTAAATGCTGTATTGTAACTGGGAATACGTTGTTGTAGGCTTCCGCGGTATTTGTTATCTTTTAAAGATTTTAGGCTTGCAGGTTGAAATTGCATGAGTTTACCGACGTTTCGCTCTCAGTTTCATGGAGCTTCTTCTGGGCTCGCGCATGTCAGCAGCGTTACGACATGCAGTAGCCCAGAAGAAGCTCCATACAACTAAGAACTAAACGTCGGCAGACTCATGCTATTACAACGCAATTTCAACCCGGAAACCTACATTCTGATGATTATCTTTCTTTACTAGTTGCGTTAAACAAAGTTATGTACTTCTTTGGATGAACACTTTGGGTAATCAACTTTGACGAAGAAAGATATACGAAATATGTATAGAATTAATCAGAATGATCAGTTTCAAAGTAAATCTATTTACAATTTAATATTGTTTCCTTGAAAGTATGTTCCTTTGGAATGCACACATCGTCTCCAGCGAGTTTTCCAATTCTCCTAAAAATTCCGGAAATCTGGCTCCGTTAGGCTGTTTAGAAGCTTCGTGGATGTTGTTTATTGTTCTGTAATGACAACCTTTCAATTTCCGCATAAGCGTTGGAAAGAGAATAGAATCTCATGGAGCCATGTCTGGATTCTAGGGCAAGCGTGGGAGTGCTGAAGTGTTTTTATCTGCCAAAAATTATCTAACAAATGACCAGGTATGATTGGGGGCATTATCGTGACCCACGATCCATGAGCTGGTAATGTCAGGCCGTACCAGCAAAACTCTTTTCCATAAACGTTCAACGACCTCGCGATAAAAGATTTGATTCACTGTCTAGACTTGTGGTATGAATTCATTGTAGACAATTCCGCGCAAATAAAAAGGGTAATAAGCATGGACTTGATTCTGGATTTGTCTGGACTATAGGGTGGAATTGGGAGTACTGGAATGTTTTTCTCTGTTAAAAATTCTCTAACTGCCAAATCCATCAAGTCCATGCTTATTATATTTTTTGATTCACAAGGCCAGACAGTGAATCAAACCTTTCATCGCGGGGTCCTTAGACGTTTATGGAAAAGAGTTTTGCAGGTGCGGCCTGACATTACCAGCTAGTGAATCTTGGATCACGATAATGCCCCCAATCATACCTGGTCGTCGGTGAAATAATTTTTGGCAGAGGAAAACACTTCAGCATTCCCCACACCTACCCTACAGTCCAGAAAAGGTTCCATGTTATTGTTTTCTTTTCCCAACGCTTAAGTAGAAATAGAGAGATTCCCATTACAGAACAATAAACAACATCCTAGGAGTCACGACGCAGGTTTTAAACAGTCTAACAGAACAAGACTTCCAGAATGGAAAACTCGCTGGAGACAGTGTGTGCACCTTAAAGGAGCTTTAAATTGTAGGTACATAAATCCAATTAAACACTTAACATAATTCTTATAAATTCTGAGACATAAGACATCTGCTGAAAAGTCCCGGGCCTAACAAAGAAAACACGGTCTTTTTGGTTCAAAATTAGCTTTATTCATCAACTTAATCTCCATCAAGAGCAACGCAATCATTCCAGCGCCGCTCTAACTTTTCAATACCACTTTCGTAGAACGATTTATCTTTTGCCTCAAAATAGGCCTCAGTTTCAGCGATAGCCTCTTCATTCGTGCGAAATTTCTTACCGGCGAGCATTTTCTTGAGGTCTGCGAACAGCCAGTAGTCGCTGGGAGCCAAATCTGGCGAATACGGTGGATGTGGGAGCAATTCGAAGTTCAATTCATGTACTTTTGCCATTGTTTTGATTGACTTGTAACACGGTGCATTGTCTTGATGAAACAATTTTTTTTCTTTGCCATATGCGGTCGTTTCTTTGCAATTTCGACCTTCAAACGCTCCAATAACGCCATATAATATTCACTGTTGATGGTATTTCCTTTCTCAAGATAGTCGATGAATATTACACCATGCACATCCCAAAATACCGAGGCCATAACCTTTCCAGCCGATTGTTGTGCTTTCGGGCGCTTTGGACGAGGTCCACTAGTTGCTGTCCACTCAGATGACGATCGTTTTGATTCCGGAGTGAAGTGATGGATCCACGTTTCATCTATTGTCACATATCGACGCAAAAATTCCGGTTTGTTACGTTTAAACATGGCCAAACACTGCTCAGAATCATCAACACGTTCTTGTTTTTGGTCAAGAATGAGCAAACGCGGCACCCACTTTGAAGAGAACTTTCCCATAGTCAAATGCTCATGCAATATAAAGCCAATACGTTCTTTTGATATCTTTACGATGTCAGCTAACTCACGCAACATCACTTTTCGATCATTCAAAACGATTTTGTGGATTTTTTTGATGTTTTCTGGTGTTACCGCCTCATTTGGACGTCCACTGCGTTCTGCATCATCGGTGTCTCTACGACCACGTTTGAAGTAAGCAAACCAACGTTTTATTGTTGTTTCTGATTGAGCGGAGTCCTCATAACACTTTTCAAGCCATTGCTTCGCTTGAACGGTATTTTTTCCCATCAAGAAGCAGTGTAAAATTAAAACATGAAAATGCTTTTGATCCATTGTTTTGAAAATAACAAAAGTAGCGTGACTCTTAGCACAATAACTCACAAACTAATGAATAGAATATCATGAAATTTTAGCAGCTGTCTTTTGAAGGTTAGTACTAACTGAGAGGAAGGTGGCTGCAATAAAACTAGCGTCATCTATGTGTTAGGCCCGGGACTTTTCAGCCAATATGTTATCTCGCTAGCCACATATTCTGAACCCGTCTTTTTTTATAGAATCTGAGAAATCAGTCTTGTTTATTATCTTTAGCAGCACGTTAGGAATATCAAATTTTCTTATCTCTTTTTCATTTGTATGTCTAAACTGGTTTACAGCTACTATTTTCCAATTTGACTTTAAACGATAAAGAAAAACTTAAATTTAACGGGTGTAAGATGTGCGTTGTGTTTGATACACGCGACGATTATTTTATTATTGACGCAACTCTCATGCGAAGAATGTATACACAACAAATACGACAACAGGCAACAGGCCAAGGTCATCCATCCAAATCTAAATTTTCAAGTTGTTATTGTAGTATTTCCCATAACACATTCCCATAGCAACGCATTAATCCTAAAGAAATAAAAAAAATGCTTCAGTGTTTTTATGAATTAATATAACACGACCACCTAGAAGCCATCTATATTTAACAGAATATACGATAGATATTTTATGGATAAAAAGTACGAGTCATAATTAAGGAATGTACGCGTTATTGATTATGATATTCCTAACAAAATACTTATTTTCATATAGGCAACTGCGATTTTGCACGGCCACCTTCCCAATCACGCCAATATAAAAAACCAGTCTCGTTGATCTGACGTCACACCTGTCTTCATTTAGATAGTAGCGATTGATCTTCAGATTCGCATTCACATAATCGCTAGTACCACTACTCGGTCGTGCCCAAACACGCTTATTGTCAGAGTTTAATAAGGCGCGTCGGTGTTAAGTCGATCGCGCAACATAGTTCGCAAGGTGAAGAAAGCATGTATCTTCCGGCGCTAGGTAAGTTCGAAAGATTTCGTAACTAATCGTCATTTAACGCGATGTTGAGATACAATAACTAAATTATCCGTAATGATCATCAGTGCAATTAAATAGTAACTATAGGATAGTTATTTACGCTCGTACGATTATTGCCAGCGATTGCGACTCTGAAGCCAGTTAATATTGGAAAATCCGCACGCTTCTTAAACAATCACGTTATCATTCGGCTACAAATCATTCTTGGAAGATTGAAATTATATCTACCATGTATTCCCGCTGTTAGCGACATAACATGTAATTTATACAAATGTTTGTAAACGCTTTTCGGTAAATTAACGCATATATTACCGTATAAGTAAACATATTACATATAATTGTTAACATATTACCATTTCAAGTGCAACATTTAATAATATTTTGCAATCGAACGTATTCAACAAATCTATTCGTCAATCTTAGAAATATTTTTACTAGTTTCAATACCCTGATCAATCTATTATTTTCGTACAGTATACAGCGTGTTTGGAAAGATAATGTACTAATTTAAGGGAACTGTAAAAAGCGTTAATTACAACATATTTAATTGCCTACTGTAATATGAAGTACTACTGTTTTCTAGATATACATATATCTTTCTTAAGATTCCTTATAAGCAATATTGTTATTTACTGTTACAAAAAAAATGGAAGTAAAAATAAATTTAGGGAATCTGCAATCTATGTAAAACAGTGAAGTAAGATGACGAATGGGAAGTCCCCATCGCGGAAATCGATTCGTAATTTCTAGATCGATTATAATTTTTTCCGTTATAACTCACTAAATTTAAAAGACAATCGAATGATAAGTATTGGCGTTAATAAAATGCCTTAGTTTCAATGCCCAAGCGAATCTAAGGCAGCGCATAACATTTTCTTCTTATTTTTACTTTTTTTGGTTGAAAAAAATTCAGTTTATTTAAAAAAGCTTACCTAGATAATATTAATCACACTTTCCTACACCTTAAGGCTCCTGAGGTTATGATAAGTTTAAAATAGCTTATAACCCCGTTGGGCCACTACAAAAAAAAAAACGAAAATCACTATACAAGATGTTTCAAATATAAAGTTCCAATGTAATACTAGTAATAAGCAAGTAAGAAAGGACCGCAAATCCGCAAAAAGTATATTCCTATGGAATCATTTTCGTAAAAATTTTTTAAAAAATTTTGCTACTACGGCATATTTACGATAATATACCGTAGTATTTGTTCCTCTATTTCGTGTAAACGTACATTCTTACAAAATCGTTGCGGTGAGGTCGATGATAAGTAACCCTTCTAATTGTTTGTGAACCTACCAAACGGAAATGAAGCGTTGCATATTAGTTAAGTTGTGCATTTTAGCTGACAGATATTTTCGTTGCCTTGAAACAGATGGTAACATCACATAGGTATTTATACAGCACATAGGTTCAAAGGCAATGACCTAGTTATTGAATTAAAGGACAATTTTCATCATTTACAATCTAAAATTAGAATACAGCAGTTTCATTTTTTGTACATAAAATACAATCAAGGTATAATTTGAGTGTGAAATATTATTCAAGTAATTTCGCAAACTTGGTTCTGTGATCGCTCCACATTATTAATACTTCATTTCATTATTACTACTTTATTTTATTGTTATTATGGTTTTTTATTATTATTTAATTATATTGTTATTATTAGAAGAATCATTGATATTTTTTTATTAGTAGTTACTTGAATAAAACGTTACACCTAAACTAAAAATTATTCAGGACTAGATTAGATACTCCCTCTTCTATTTAGAAACTGTTGTATTTCAACTTTAGATTGTAAATCATTTATATTTTCTTTTAATCCAATAACGTAACATACGAGGGGACGTCCAGAAGTTCGTGGAATGAAAGGGTTTTAATAAAATACAGCAATAAATCTGTTTTTCCTTTTCAATATAATCACCCTTAAGCACAATACATTTACTAGATCTATGAATTAATTTTTCTAAACCATCATAAAAATATTTTTTATCTTTCGCCTCAAAATGGGCCAAAATTGCCTCCTTTACCTCATTGTCGTCGGAATACTTTCTTCCACGTATGTCTTTTCTTAAATTGGGGAACAAATACAAATCACTAGGTGCCAGGTCTGGACTGTAGGGTGGATGGACTATTGATTGGAAGCCATGCATGTGCAGAGCAGTCATTGCAACTTTGCTCTTGTGAACCGGCGCATTGTCTTGCAAGAGCAACACACCCTTGGTCAATTTTCCTCGACGTTTTTCCTTGATGGTCTCCTTTCATTTTTCTAATATCGCTGCGTAATATTCTCCGGTTATGCTCCTATCTTTTCTTTGTAATCAATCAACAATATCCCCTCACAATCCCAAAAAACAGTAGCCATCAACTTTCCAGCCGATTCTGACACTTTGAATTTATTTGGCGGTGGTGTCCCCTTTTTATGCCATTGCATGGACTCCTGTTTGGACTCAGGCTCAAAGTGATGAACCGCCAAAATCTGTGCAGGTTTGTCTCCACACAGCTCCAAAAATTGTTTGGACGCACAGACAGCTGTTTCCGCAGCGACGTGAGCATTCTCGGTACCCATCTTGCACTGACTTTTGTCATACCCAGGTGGTCATGTAGGATACGCAAAATGGTGGTATCTGATACTCCAACTAATGCAGATAATTGTTTTTTCTTCAAACGGACATCTTCCAGTAGAAATTTTTGCACTTTTTCGACGATGTCTCATGTGGTGGCCTCAACTGGCCGTCCTGAGCAGGGGTCGTCTTCAATCGACTCCCGACCATGTTTAAAAAGACCATGCCACTTATAAATCATTGATTTCCTAGGGCACTGTTCCCCATAAACGGTTTCCATTTCATTCAATATGGTTTGAGCGTTCTTTCCTTGCTTAGTAAGGTACTTTATCACAGCACGGTGTTCAATTTCCTCCATAGTTTCAGTTTTCTTCCGGATTGACTTGTTTAGCAGGCAACTATTCGTAAACGACTGACGCTATAGGGCTGCAACTTAACTTATATACTAATGATGAGTCGTCAATCAGAATGACACCTAGCGAGCGCCCCTATCCCCACTCCATCCCCTCCATTCCACGAACTTCTGGATCTCCCCTCGTATGTTTCGCCTGTTTCGAGTAAGTCTGCAGAAACGGGTGCTTTCGGAGATGCGTTTGGCTCGGTTGCTAGCAATATTAAAAATTAAAACTAAAATAGTAAGTAATTCCATTCATTATTAGTTTCGCCAAAGTGGGGCAAGTTACAGTGCAATGCGGAGAACAACGTGGAGGGGCCGTATCAATGCGAGTGATCAGTAACATTTACGTACTCGCATCATTTATAATCGTGATCTTGATGAGTGAGCATAGGCGATGGAGGTCAGGAATGTTTACATATAATAATAATAAAAAATGTATTATATAACGTCTTGAATCACTTACTGTTTTAAGAAGTTTCCACGAAATCGCAAACTGGGTGGCATCTATTAAATATTAGAATCATTAAGTACGTTTCCACACTTGTTTCAGTCAAATGAGTACGGCGTGCGAAATAAAGATTTCTTAATGATGAAAACGGGCGTTCCATATAGAGTGATGTTTGCACATCTAAAGTAATCCTTGTGACAACTTAATGGATCTTTCGACGCACTTTCACAAATTTGTCTTAGTATGAGAAAATTTGAATCCTCGTCAATAACACTTTTGAATTTTCATATTATAATTTCATTTTTTTGTCGCCTTCCACCGTACATAGGTGTGATTGCACATCATCCACAATTTTAACAGAATCCATAAACGACATCGAATCATTTTGTAATTTTTTAATTTTTTCCGCTAGTCCGTAGTAGTTCTTGTGAATACTTCCTAAATCATATTTTACCTGACTATCTGGAAAAAAATACTGGCGTTTCTTAATAGCTTCAGCGGGTCTCGGATCGAATTATAAAACTACCTTCTTTACATCATCAAAATGTTCGCAGTAGTAAAGCACAGCCACTTTGGGATACAATTCGTGAAATCTTTTTGTACGTGTTGGGCACTTTGGCAATGCGGCCTTCGTATCAGCTATTAAAGCATTTACTCGTGGATAACATTTAAGGATTAATTGCGCCACAAGGTTTAAAGCATGGATTTTACATGTTACATGTGACAGATTGCATGTTAGTGGCACCGTTTCGACAAACATTAAAAGTTAGGTTGTTGAAACTTGAAATTTGTTCAGTGCACTCAACACCACTTTTAAAATTTCATTTCAACTCCTTTGGAAGCAAGTAAGTAGGGGATGACGGTTCAATCTCTTCCATCACATTCACCACAGAATGTTTTTGCAGATCAGTTGTTTCGTCCACACATGAGTACATTTTTTTATGTTTCAATTCTGTTTTAATTCTTCTTTCAACATAGTCACGAACAGAAGGTATAAAGTTTCTTAACGGTGTCCGACTTGGTAATGTATAATCCGAATACTCTTACTACTTACAGAAGGAGACAAATGCTTGTTGGTCTAGTAAAGTGAACGGTACATTACAAAGAATAAAACCAACACCTATATCAAATATTAATTGTTCGCTGCATCATTTGCCACGGATTGCAGTGTTCTATACTTTTTGCTGGTACGCGTGTAATAGTTATGGCACTTTACACATTTAATTCTATCGCCTTTGTATTCTAAATCCAGGATACGCGCTATTACGTTTTCTAGTTTGTTCGAAATACGCCGTTTCCGAAACATATCTAAATTCGACCTTTTCTAAGTATATGTCTAGTGACAAGCACTCGCAGCGACCAGTCGAATAGTACTGAACAAGCATGCTTTGATACGGGTACTCGATTCTCCGTGTCACTCGCTTCACCCCTTCACGTTGTTCTCCGCACGGCACTGAAACTTGCCCCTCTTTGCCGAGACTATTTATAATGGTAACAGCCAGAGCCGTGCCGTCCACCACACCTTAGGCAGTGTTCATGAGCACTTAGTAGTTGAGAGTCCCCTAAGTACTTATCCAAAATTCTTATATGTAAACTTTTATCATCTTATTAAAAGATTTAAGTACAATACATTACAAAGAATCTGATATCTGTTGTCAATTATCGTTTACAAGAAATAGATCGTATATGTATAAGTATTCTATCATATATACCGATAGTTTATGAACCTTCGCTGAGATGAGTCTTTTTGTAACGGGGTTGGGGATCATTTGCAAATCAATCATGTTGAGCTAGTAAGATCGCATGTGTGTATACATTCTCTATTTCTAATCTGAACCTTCACGGGTATAATTTTTTTTACGAAGGGGCTTTATACAACGCGCTGGAACTCTTTGCAAGTCGGTTACCTTACGCTGGTAAAAGTACCCTATCTGCCGGATCTATCCGTGATCAGTGATAGTTTCTAAACCTTTGCTGTAATGATTTCATTTGTAATGGATTTGTAAATGACGTACTCCTGAAGTAAATCAACCATATAAAATCGATAGTACCACATGTAAAGCTTTTATACATCGAATCTGTGTGTGATAGTGTCCGAACCTCCCCTGATATGATTTCTTTTTTTTAAAAGGATTGAAGATAGCGCACACCTAGAAGCCTTTGGAACTCGACTATATTTCTTTGGTATGATGATGTGAAAATAAGTATTTGTTTGCCTTATATAATAGCGGTTCCTGCATACCAATTCTTTCAACCAAACCAGCTAGACGTAAACGCTGTTTTGGTTTTGGACGCAAAATATTCGCTTCGACAGCAATTTCTACCTCGTGTTTGCAATTGTGGGATCTTCTGCTGGTGTTGTTAGTGTTAACTGTCTGTGTCGCTATGTATTGGATACAATAAATTTACCTATACTTTAATGTTCTGTTAGCACATCGTATTCAAACTAATGTAATTCACAAATTATTTATTAATCTAAATGTGTTATATTACTATTTAAGAACGCATTTCCGTAGATAATTCTTTTCTTATCGACATTACTTTAACGTTACTCCCTGTTTTAAAATACTTTACACAAATTCTTCACTATTCACTGCTTGCAATACGAAAGCTGAATGCAAATTAATTTTTTTATTAAACTAAAATGCCCGCATTGTCTATTTTTATACTTTATGACGGCCGTGATAAACATTTCTAAAAAACTGCTGTTTATCTAATCAAATATTTTGATAGGGATAAAAATAGTTTCTTTGAATAATCCCCAATTATCCACGTGGGTAAACACTTATGGGTGGTAGTGTACATATAACAAACAAAATCATAACTAAGATATACATACGACCATCCGTATATTCAGTCTATTACCTAGTATGTCGTAAATTCTCATAAGTTAAGACGAGCGCAATAACGACATACATAATGTAACTTAATTAAAATGATAATCAGGTATGGTTTAACGTTTATGTATGCACTAACTGGATTAAGAAAGTCCGTGTAAACACGACCGCTTTTTTTTCTGCTAAAGCAAATTAAAGGTAATTAATTGATTATGCATTTCCATGTTCTCAAAAGATCGCACCTACCGGTTTTCTTTGAAATAACAGCGTGATTTCTTACGATCTCTTAAATATCTCGATATCTATTTTAATGTGTGCGCATTCTGCCACTTTTTCTAACAAAACATTCCGAGAATTTTAATATTAATTTATACCATTCAGTTTAAAAAATAAAGGACAACGGTTCTTGTGGAAACGGATTTGGTGGGAAGTTTGTTATAAAAAAATTGTATGTCATTAATTTCATCTTCATCTCTTTTTTTGTTATAATCGTCTTCTTCTTATCGTATCCAATCGGATCTCGAATGTCTTTTCTTTTTGAGCTGTAATCGATTTTTCACTCCATCCGGTTCGTAGCTATGTTTCTCATTTCCTTCGGGATTTTGCCTTTTCTCCTTCCCATCTCCTCCACTCTATCGTTCCAACTCTTTCTCGGACTTCCCTTCAAATCTACTACTCTTTTAATTATGTTTTTGCTGTTCATTTTTGCCATGTGCCCAAATAAATTCAACTGTTTCTATGCCTTCTTTTATTATTTCGTTTCATTCTCTTCCACGCGTAAATATTCCTGTTACTTCTTCTTCTTCTTCTTCTTCAGTTCGGGCTTTAGACACCTTGCCTGTTACGATACCTATATTTTATTTGGTCTGCCTACACTTCTTCTTTCTAAACATCTATAACATCTCGCTCTGGCTGGCAAACTCGTCACTTGCATCCGTTCTACCACTTCCTTCCACTTATTTTTGCTTACCTTCATTCTCTAACTTATGTGGAAGATGTTTCGTTCTGTCGTTTTGATCCTGCATCGCCCATGCAATCCTCAACGTTAACTCCACTTGAAAAGGGTTACTTCTACAAACAGCCCTCAACATTTGGTGAACTTGCTGTCAACTTTTCTCTAGTTTCTCAAAATTGAATGTTGAATCATTGTTTCATTTGTTTATCAATTTCTATTGTCGATAAGAGTAAAAGAAAAATTCGACCCCTAACTGTTTGGTCGCCCCAACAATTAACCGATGCACCAATAAGTGTCCCTCAATAGTGCATAGCCAAACATCATTTCAAAGCCACCTTATCATCACAGTTTGCATATCTTTCGAACAGACCGCGTACAAGAAAAAATCCTTCGATTTTGCAGATGAACAAGCAATAACATTTTTCCAAATCCGAGCATAGTAATGGAAGCTCGTTTATTCTAACGAATATAAGTCAAAAGAGGACTAATTCTGTCCATTTGATATTTAAAATTGCCCCATAGAGGATTAGAGCCAGACTTTAGAAATAAATTAATATTATAAGACTTTCGAAACTAATTTTGTTTTTGTAAAACGTCAATTCAACATCTTCTGAACAAATAAGACGAAATTTCCTCCATAAAATAATTTGAAACTGAAATGTTCAGTATATACTCTTCACCCACACGTATTAACACTATATAGGCAAAGCCATAAAAACTTAATTAAAAAAACTTCTGCTGATTGTTGATTTAAATATGTACACTAGTGATTCTAGTTGTAAAAAGATCTATAAATATCAAAGTTGTATGGTCAAAATCCTACCAAATATGTTGTTTACCATTGTGATGTCTCACTCTAACGGGAAAATTATTCTGGATGTAACTAATTAATTTTTTCTTGTTTGAACTTTCGAATGCGTGAATATATAAGCAGTCGTCTAAATGGTGCTATTTTAAAAAACTTTTAGGTACACAATCAATTAAATACTACTATTTTTAGAGAGCGATTTGACAAAAAAAAGGACTGACTCAACATCAGAACTCCACAAACTGTTATTTGTAGTGCGTTACACCAAGTTTGATAAAGTAGAATATGCAAATACATCTATAAAGAAAATGTAACAGAAATTAAAACAAAGTAGAATTATTTACACTACCGTTCAATAGTATTTGGACAACCATTGATTTAGAAGATTAAAAGCACTACTGAGAAGTGTGCACATATTTATTATTTACATATATGTACATAGCTAATTACATATCTGGGAGTAGAATTACACATTATATCTGAACTTGTGATTCGTCTCCTTTGTTTTTGATAACGGCAGTACACAATCGCGACATTCTTGCAATTAATTTTGTCTTGTGTTATCCGGACCCATACTCCTTGCAGCTTCTTTCACAAATCAACCTCCAATGTTGATTTCTGGACCTCCCGATGAAGTTCCTTCCACAATAACTCTGTGAGATATAGATCTGGACTTTGAGGAGGCCACTCCATAGTTTTGATGGATTCGTTTACTTTCAAATGTTGCAAATAGTCTTTGCGCAGTTTAGATGCACGCTTCGGGTCCTTATCTTGTTGGAATACAAAATTCGGACACAAAAGTCTTAATCTTGAAGGAATAGCCTAATTTTCTAAAATGTTTCGATATTGCTTTTTCTTTAGTACTCCTTCGATCTTTACAATATCACTCACACTTACCATCAAAACAATCCGACATGATGACAGAACCACCGCCATGTTTAACTATAGGAACAATACCTTATTCTGTTTCACGATCACCTGTAGATCTCCGAACGAAAACACGTCTTCTTGAACCGAAAATCTCGAACTTTGACTCATCGGTCAACATGACTCCACTGTTCAACTGTCCAACGCTGGTATTCACGAGCCCAGTTTAAGCGTTTCCGCTTATTCTGTATGCGCAATAACGGTTTTTTCATCGTAATTCGTCGCTTTATACAGGCGGCGTTTGACTGTACTTACGCTTATTGACTTCCGACGTCCTACATTGGTTTCAGCAGCAATTTCTGGAGCTGTTCTCCGTCGATTTTTTTGCTAGTTACCACTATTAGACGATCTTCAGCAGAAGTTATTCCTTTGGGTCTCCCACTTCGTGATTTATTCAGAAAACCGCCACTTTCTTGGTATTGACGGTATAGTCTACGGTGGTATTATTTAACTTTAATTGTTTCGTAATTTGCCGGTTGCTTTTGCCAGTTTGATGGTGCGCAATTGTAAGAGCACGCTTTTCTATGCTTAACTCTTCGTTTCGGCATATTGCCCAATCTTAATAACAGTAATCGTACAGGAAAATCTCAGAACGAATACAGTCATTAAAATGTCATTATTTAAAATACCCTTAACAGAAAGACATTTTCAAGAACTTGGAGAAACTTTTATTTCACTAATCCCCATGTTCTGGCAATAACCAATTTTGGTTTATTGCAGGTAATAAGATAATTTACATAATGTTACTTTCACTATGATTATTCAATTTTGCTAGAATGAATTTCCGAGAAGCTATGTTGTATATAAATATGTGTGCCGAAATACTTTTAAACGGTAGTGGCCATTAATACTATGTAATTACATGCGGGATTAAAAATGCTAGAGGATAAAATAAGTCCTTCCTATCCACCTAACTGTATTGCCTGCCATTAAATAAGCGTGGAAAACAGTAAACTGTAATAGATCCAGCTTTTAATACATTTCGTCGGTAATATGTACATGTAGTTTAATGCAAATAAGTGTAGAAGTTGCCTTTTACATTAATAACTAGAATTTTATATTTACTTTGTTCTCATTGCCTGTTTATTGTGTTCAAGTGTACACGTACATTCGATTTTACTTTTTTGGACACTCGTACTTACAGTTTAATAATATAATAAAAATATTTTAATAAGGATAAGAAATACAACGATTGCAAGGACTGCGTGTTATATAATTCGCAGGTATCAGAGTAAACTCCACACGAGTATGGAGTGGAGTTTATTGCGATATCTATGAGCGACAAAAAATAATTTGTATCTCTCTAATTATGCGGCTGAGTAAACACTTTTGGCCGATAGTGTATGTTACTTCCATCGACAAAACACTGAAAACTCGCATAGATCTTTAAAACAATTCTGGATGGCTGCGAAAACGGACAGGGAAATTTGAAATATTTTGCTACAGATTCATGAGGATGCACTACATCATTTTCGACCATCAGCTTCTGGGTGAGCCAGTTTAAACGTGGCCGCAGAAGCACAAGTGACGAACTACGCTACCGACGATGAAATGATCGACAAGATTCATGATATCGTATTAGCCGCTCGCCGATTGAAGCTGAAAGAGATAACAGAGACAAAAGGCATCCCAGAAGAACACAAATTTTGGGTATGAAAAAGCTGGCACGATGGGTACCGCGTTTGCTCATACCGTTTCGGAAGAGTATCTGGCCAGGATCCAACGCAATCCAAGGAATTTTTTTATGCGTTTCGTAATCCTGGACGAGACTTGGATCCACCACTATATACCGGATATCAAGGAACAGGCGGAGCAGTGAACTTTTCCGGGCGAATCGGCGACAAGGGCATGGCGACTATTTTTTGGAATTCCCAAAGTGTGATCCTCATTGACTATCTGCAGAAGGGAAGGACAATCACGGGGCAATACTATAAAGATTTATTGAATCGATTCGATGCAGTATTGAAGGAAAAACGGCCTCGTTTGCAGCGAAAAAAAGTGCTTTTCTACCACGACAATGCACCGGCTCATTCATCCCGCATCGTCGTGTCCAAATTGAATGAGTTGCGCTACGAATTAGTCTCTCCTCCTCCATGTTCACCGGATCTAGCCACCAGCGACTTTTTCCTATTCTCAAACCTGAAAAAATCGCTGGGAGAAAAGAGATTTTCCTCAAATGAGGAGGTCATCGCGGCTACAGATGGCTATTTGGCAGACCTACAAAATAGGATGTTTCTAGGTCTGCCTTTTCCGACGACCTGAAGAGACTGGAGCACCATTTGAGGAAGTGAATTGATCTTCGAGGAGACTACTTTGAAAAGATAAAAAACCACACCAATACCATGTTTTTTTTTCGATTCCGGAAACATTTCAAGTCGCCCTCGTATGAACCACGCTACACCTAATCTTAATTTAGGGTAAATGTTAATTGAAGAAATAAGAAAAAACAATTAGCGACGTAGGATCATTCATCTTCATCATTATAAGGCAAGCTGTCACATATCGATCCAAACAACCCAATATTTAACCGGTCAAAACATTGAATTGATGGGTCATCCGCCATACAGTCCTGATTTGGCACCCAATTTCTTTGTATTACCGTCCATGAACAATAAGTTATGTTATCAACGATTTTTGATGCCACAAAAAGCGGTTGAGGCGTTCAAAATGCATGTTTTGGAGATATCTCAATCGGAATGGAAGAAGTGCTATCAAAATTGGTTCAAATTTATGCAAAAGTGTATTGGTCATCGCAGAAAATATTTTGAAAAACAATAAAACCATTTCCAATGACAAATATTGATTTTTATCTATTATTCTTTTATCTATAATGATAAATTAGAATCACAAATCAATCATTGAAACATTAAACAAATCTCACACTGATATATGAATCTGATTGTTATCCACACTTAAAGCACACTTAAAACTTATTTTGAAAAATCGACTAGTTATACACCATTAAATCCGAAACGAATTCTTCATCCAATTTAAAAGACTTTTACATTGCTATTAAAAAATAGAATTATAAAAAGGAATCACACGTCGAAACTTTTTATTTCTACTAATATTTTAAGCCAATTAATAATATTTATTTATCCATTTCATTTGATATTTCGTTTAATAACCATAACAAAGCTATGGTTTGGGAGATTTTGGGGATATCACCAGTATAAATTATACTTAATAATTCACGCTCACTAGCATAACATAGTTAGTACACCCCAAATGGGTGTTTATACCCGTACCAACATACGCAAAACAACAATTAAAGAAATGTAATAAACCTGTCAATGGATCCAGCAGAAACTTTTTTCTTGCTCGGAGTTATTTCGGCCATGGTCTGCGCCCTCTTACGAGTAAATTGTCGCGTTTTCGGGGACGGCATATTACGTAAAGCATCCTCTAATTTGAGCTTGACGTTGTCGTTCCTGACTTGCGGCCTCACAGTTAGTTTTCGGCTTGACGGTACGGGCGTCCTCCTCAAGGGTGGTTTTTCAATGCTTCTCTTTATTCCATCACCTCCAGCCGATACTAAATTATTGTATTCAATGGCGGACATTTTCGATGAAAACGTACAATTCAGGATCTGCTACTAAAGCTGCTGTCAAGTCGTTGTTTATTAAAAAAAAACTGACGTTTGTAAAGTTATAGTAACCATGGATTATAACTGAGCATGCGTGGTTTTAATAATATATCAATTTGAATTTCTTCCTCGTTAGTTTTTCCCACACCAAACCAACACTTTGAAGGTGAAACAAAATTTTCGTGGTAATATTACCAACAACGGAACGTTAGCAACCCGAAAATTTGGATTTCGATAACTCAAGAAATTAAAAGAATACTTTGGTACATATCTAGCTATGGCCCTCACCAAAAATTATTTTCTTTTTCTGAAGCTTAAGCGGGTATTGCAAGGTTCCCATTGCCGAATAACAAACGTCCAAAGAGTCACGACGCAGGTTTTAAACAGTCTAACAGAACAAGACTTCCAGAATGGAAAAACTCGCTGGAGACGCTGTATGCATGTCAAAGAAGCATACTTTGAAGGGGACAATATTAAATTGTAGATACATTCAATTAAACACTTTAAACCTAATCATTCTGAGACATATCTACTATTGAATTATTCAATGATGAGATAAAAGAGCTACTATTTTTGCCATAATTTGTTTACAGACAGAAATTTCGTATGAAGAGATTGCATCCGCTTCTCCTGCGTGAATATGCCTCGCCCATTAGCCAATGGTAAGCCCGTATTTTAAGGCCTACCTGTTCTAAGTATGCATTTTTAACGTGATTGGGAGTATAGGAGGTAATTTGAAGTACATGGTTATCATAAACTAAGGAATATATGTACTTGAAGATGTTATGCTGTTGTATAAAATTAATTACAAATTGGAATCTTAGTTACCACGATAATGAGATTTTAGTGTATGTATGAAAAGGAAAATTTTTGTTATGACTACTAATTTGATAATGGTCCAAACACAGCGAGTGCAATTTGGTTATTTATTCTGAATATGAAACTGATTTTAACGTAAATTCACGCTGTTATTTTACAAAGATCTCGTACTAGAATATTTTATTAACAAATTTGAAAGAAATGTATCTGCATTTGAGCTACCGCTCTGTGTGACAAAGAAATCATAGTAAATATTAATCTGTTTGAAATTGGAATTAGAAAATTTGCAAAATCCTAAAAATTTTCCTTATAAACCGTAACAACTGTTCGAAATGAAGGAGACATATTTGGCAGCCAGGTGCGATTTTCTTTTGCGAATGGCTCAAATTTAGATTGAAATTGAACTCGAATGATTATTCCGTATTTTAAGGACAGATGAGACCTATTTTACTTTTAATGGTGGAGCCGAAATCTGTCGTATATGTTCAACAGGAAATTCACATACAATCATCCAGAAAGGTCTTTTCATGACAAAATAGTCACTATTTGGTTTGGTTTCACAGCTAATTTAATCATTGGTGTGTATTTTTCGAGAAAATACAGAATGGAATGGTTCAACGGTAACTGCAACCATTACTATTGAACAATGCCAGCAAATGTTAAGAGATTATGGAATTCCACAGTTGAAAAATGAGGATGCAATTTTTGTGTAGGATGGAGCACCCTCGCACATTCACCGATCAGTTAAAGACTTCTTAGCTGCTGTTTTTAAAAATCCATATTATATGCAGATATTTTGAAAATTTGTGACCACCAAGATCACCTAATCTGAAACAAGCGAACTTTTGGCTCTAATCTAATTCGCCACAAAAATTAAAAGACAGTAGTACTTAGATAGCAAATTACTAGAAATGTTGTATTATGCGGAGGCAAGGTCGGTGCCTCTATCCCATGAAAAAGAGGAAATCCTATTCTTAAAGAAAGTTAGTTACTACTGATTTTTGCTGTTGGCTTAATTTCTTAAAGTTGTATAATAAATTGAAGAATATGCATATTACATAGTTTCGAGAATGATGCAAATTATTACATACATATCAGAACAAAGTACCCTAAATTTGGTGATAAATTTAGATAGTCAAACATTCACAATATTAAAAGATAGTAATAAAGCTTGATTGATGTACACAGATACTTGTCATTCTAAATAAATATAATACAACAATAAAACTCATAAAATATTGTTATTGACTATTCTGATAAAATTAAAAAAAAAAAATGATAATTAATCCTTAATCTAACTTATATAGATTAATTATAAGTACTTACTGTAGATATGGACAAACTAAAAACGCAACATTAATCTATCACGTTTATCGTAGCTAATAAAATTTAGCTAATGTATTGAACATGTTATTTGCAATATTTCGAGTAGCCAAAATCACACTAATTCCTTTGCCGTCTCAAAAATGAGATGCACGATGCATTGACAGATACAATAATAAGTGCTTAACAAGAAAGCATGTTCTCTTTTGAATACATAACAGAGTTGCATTGTAAAGAGCGACTATCAAATGAAAATACGTGAGATAACCAATGCCGCAATCATCTCAACTAAACGGTAACACTGTATACATCATTTAAGTATGAAACAACTAACTGCAAGATAGGTACCAAATACGAACTCGTGCTATGATTTCAAATGAAAATCAAGAGAATTTTTTCGTCCATTTGTCACCGTAGACGAAACCTGAATGTGTAACTATACTTCAGAGACAAGACCATAGTTAAAAGAATAGATTTTTTCACGTGCTTCAAATATGACAAAAACCCATTCTTTTTGGGGCCAATACAATTATGATATTCTAAGGACGTAATTCTTATTGACCATTTACAGAAGGAAAAGACTTAGCGTAGACTCCTTCATTAATTATGAATAATAAAAGAATTAATTGTCCAACCAATCACAGACAAAAAATAATAGAAAGTCATACATACATTGTGAAAAGAAAACTTAAAAACTAAAGACCTAAGAATAACTAATGTAAAGAGTAACTTGCAAATTATGCCAAGCAAGCGAAAAACTATAATTTAGGTGAAAAGCGAGGTATATGGAAGTGCAACCTAGATAATAAATAACGGCAATCAACAAATCCATTTAATAATTTCCAGACAAATGGAGAACAATAAGTCTCTCTGCGTTCTTTAAGGGAACGCATATTATGACGCTCCAGCAAAGAATGGTAATCGCTTACTCTACGAGGGTATCGACCATCAATTTTGTAGGAAAGGAATTTAAGGAAACGAACTCATTGCAATGAAAGTTGATGGCAGGTATAATGGAAATTTATATTCCAAATATTGATATTCCAAATAATGGAAGCGTATTCCAGACAACTCACAACAAAGGCAAAATACAAAGACATAATTCTATCACTAAATTTCCGGGTGCTCCGCACCACGAAGTCAAATCTTTTATAGTAAGTTAAGGAGAGTTCTTCTGTGTGCTAAACAAAGCTTAAGCGGCTCTTAAAAATAACTCCAAGACCTTTAAATGATTCAACCGTAGGTATAATCTCTCCTTTTATTGTATAGAATGAATTCAAGGGCTTGGGCGTGAAAGTGATGTCCCAGCTCTTGTTGACATTAAGCTTATTTTCGCTCACAGCTTGGAAGGATTGCAACAATTTATGGATATAATAACATCTCACAACCAATTGTATGGTCTGGACATAAAAACTAAAAAGACCAAATTAATGGTCATTAGCAAAGAAAACATTGACAACTGTTTACTCACAATAAATCAAAACCAGATAGAACGAGTGAGCAGTTTTACCTATCTCGGAACTATTGTAATTGAACCATACGTGCAATACGTAGCAGAATCGAAAAGGCCAGGTCTACTTATAATAGAATGAAAGATCTGTTCATAAGTCATGACATAACATTAAGCACCTATTATGGATTTTCCGTTTTAATCTGCGGGGTAGAAGCACGGACGCTTACTGAAGCCACAGCAAGGAAATTGGAAGCATTGAGATGTGGTTATATCGCAGGATATTAAAAATACCGCGGTCAAAGCACATAACAAACATAGAAGTTATGAGAAGGATCGGAAAAGAAAGTGTTTAATAGCGTGAAAATTCGGAAACTACAATACTTAGGGCACATAATGAGAAATGAGAACAGATTTCATCTATTGCAGAATATTCTAGAGAAAAGTAAGGGAAAAACAGGGGTATTGGTAGAAAATGAACTTTTGATTGAAAAATCTCAGAACCTAGTTCGGAATAAATACGACTGAATAACTCCGAGCAGCAACAAACAAAGTTCAAATAGCGTACATGGTAGCCAACATACGAAACGGGTAGGAACTATTCGAAGAAGAAAAAGACAATTCCGAATTGTATTAGGTTCAGACATTTACAGAAATTTCTAAAGGTATGTGTTTTAGAACAAGTAGCACTTGCTGAACTAAATTGTGGTAAATTAAGGTCTCCAATTAATAAAATAGGATTATATATAACATCGAGTTCAAACGCTTCAAAAAATAATTCAAAATCACTAGCAGAATTGAGCCACGTTTCGGTAATAACAAACGAAACAACAAGAATATTATAAATACTCTGCAGACTCATCTTCTACAACCCAATTCTAACCTACTATATTTTTCCTTCCTCTTTTTCTCCTTGTGTGTAGCTCTTGATCCTTGTTAGCAGATGTGACTCACAAATGGCACGAGTTTCAAAACTTTGTCGTCCTGCACAAATCAATAACTCGAAAAAACCCAAATTAGAGGATTCATATTTTCTGCCAGTATACTATCCAAGGTGTGTGTAAATTGCCACGAAAGCTGAACACAGCGAAATCCTTTGTTCGCTTCTAAATCGAAAATTTTAATGTTAAAATGTATTATGCTTCGTATGTTTTCAGGATAGATTCATTTTTGGGAATTGAAAAGCTCGCTGTTTCTAGACAATTATAATCTACGAGCGTCTTGAGGGGTCGTTCTATAAACTTTAAGATTAGAGTTTACCTAAATTTAAGGCAAGAAAAAGAGATTCCACCACCACTTTTTGATTTCAGTTCAAACTAGCAGAACGAACAGAGACCAACACCTCCCACTCCTTTGTTGCACTTTTTTATCGAATACGGTTATCATTCCCCTTCCTGTTCTGTCTTTACTCGTCTTGATGCTTTCGAAGATCAGTAATAGTAAGAACGCCTCTCTTGTTTCTTTTATACATTTGTTGGGCTCTGATGTTTATATGGGGTAGATCATATGTGGACAACAACCGGTTCGCGGGCCCGATCCGGCCCGCTGTAAGATTTGATCCGACCCGCGAGACATTTTGAAAAACCCAATAAAAAAAATTTTCACGATTTAATTATACTGTTGTGCCTATTCTTTTCATTTCACTTTCTTATTTTAATAAATTGTATTATAATAACATTGTCATATTATTTCATGTTTAGTATCTATCGCTAAAAATTATGAACACTACTTTTAAACGCGGCCCGCGAACGTATTTGCACACTAAAGTTTCACCCACAACATGTCGAAGGTTGCCCACACTTGGGGTAGATGATAAAAAAGTACATGGCTGAAAAAGAAGTTGTAAAAAAAAACAACTTACTGTGATGGTCCTTGAATAACAAGTGACATATGTTTTACAACATAATAAATCAACAATCAAAGAAGAAATTAATTTAGAACAAATATATAACATTTTTAATTTGCAATTGAAATAAGCAAAAACCTTACTCTAGCATTTACATAAATTATATTACAATAAACGTATTGCGGTCAGAAAGTAAAGTTCAAAGAATGTTAATAATATGAAGTTAAATCTAGACTTTACAAAAATCTTAGAATAAAAGATGAAATAATATGAAAAATAATGATATAAAGAGTCACATCGAAACTAGCAGGTACTAATTTTAAATGATGAAAATATACCATAATTTCAATTTAAACAAGTGCAGTTTATTTCAATGACACTACTACGACTCATCCATGCAGAACAAAGGCAGTAATAAAATGGAGATAATCACATATCTGGCAATCTAATATATGTGCATGTGCTAGTAAATATGCATAGCCTTAATATGCGATATCACGATGCGAAAATTGAACTCTTAGGGTACTCCCCATATGCATACGATATAGGGGGAACAACTAACAATGGCGTGGCCAAGGCCGTAGCGGTAAAACCCTGGACTTTTTTCGGCAACGTTAGAGCTTCGCTGTAGCCTTGTAGATACGCATATACACTACCGTTTATAATAGTATGGACACTTTGTATTTCATTCAATTTGATGTTTGCTTCAAAACCTTACAAACCTTACAACCTTACAAAATAATTACAAGAAAAATATTTATTCATCTACGACTTATTGCACATTTATACACAAAATAAAACGTAATAAAAACTTTAGAAAACATAAAATAAGTTACACCCTCTTTTCATCGAAAAATCCATCTCTTAATTTAATAATTGTTCGCGCAGTTTCTTTCTCGCTACCAATGTCTTCAGTGTATCTTAAGGAATATTATTCCACTCCCTCTATAATATCAGAGATGGATTTTGGACGTTGGACATTCTGCTCGAATTCGTATGTCCAGTTCGTCCCATAGAAGCTGTATCGGATTAAGATTCGACCTCTGGCATTATTTTTCACTTTCCTTCATTCTTTGCATCATCGAGGTAGTCTTGTGTTTCGGGTAGTTTTCGTGCATCAACTCAAAATTGTTGCCTATTAAGCGCAATCTGGACGGTAGAGAATTTTCTTTTAATATCTCACGATAATTCTCCTTCCTCCTTATCCCATCAATTTTCACAAGGTTCTCTATTCCACTTCATGAAAAACAACCCCATACAAGAATGGAACTACCACCTTTCTTTATTATTGGTGTAATGCACTCGGAAAGCATTTCTGGTCTTTCCAGCACCTGCGGTTTTGACCAAACACCTCATATTTGGACTGATCAGTCTATACCACGTTTTCCCATTTTTCTGTTACCCAGTCTTTGTGAGTGTTAGCCCACTGGAGACGTTTTTGTTTATTCGTACGGTTTTCGTGTAGTAATACGGCTGTGAAGGTTTACTTCTTTTAAACGATGTTTCACTGTGCCTAGATGTTGTTCGAGGACACCCTGGACGATTTTTGCTAACAAGTGTACCAATTTCTTCGAAGCAGTAAACAGCAGTAAATTTACTGTGGACCCTTTTACATCATTAAGTCGCCCGGAAATATTCCGTACAGAATGTCCTTCTTGATGTAGCGTTAAGATTGCTGATTATGTTTCAACACTAAGCAGTTTTCCGCGAAGGATTTTTACACAGGAATTAAATTATTTACTGGCACAAAGAAATAGCAATGTCGAGCTGCACGTAACTGTATCTAACGATAAACTAAGCTCAGTGTTAACGTAATTTATGCATACTTTATGGGATAAATACCGTCTCTGCAGGAACTCAGCCACTTCTGAGAATTCGGGTTTCATTTATAGTGTCATAAAATTTCTACCCGTTCATTACTTAAAATATCTGTACCTCTTCGTATTGTTTATACTGTACCTAATTACTTCACGATTTTAATATTAGTTTTAATTAGTTTTAGTAATTAATTAAGTAATATTCCAGTATTCTTATTTATCAACTTAGTTCTTTAGTTAGTAAATTGTGCTCATGGTTATAGAATTATTACATAAATAAAAGTGCTTCTTTTTAAAATATTTTACTAAAACTGTCCATTCTATTATGAGCGGTAATGTACATGGCTCTTTATGATTGTCAAGATGAATATTTATATTAAACAAAATATGCGGTCTAGACCTGATCAATACTCTCTACAGACCGATAATTTTGATAATATTAGTTGAAATTTATACTTGACCGCAACCGAAATAGGTTTTTTTTAATCTTCTAAATATTCACATGTTTCACGTTCTTGTATATACAGTCTGCATTGGTAGACTACAGATTATTTGCTGTATATTATACATATATGTACACTAATCATTTATATAATAGTGTTCTAAAGGTATCTTCACTCTCAATCACTGATGACGTTATTTAATACTAAGCTTTCATTAAAGCACAATTTTTTCTACCTAACCATGGATTTAAAAGCGTTAAGGATATTTTGATATAGAAAAGATGACAAATGCTGATTCATATACAGTCGAGCTATTGCGACATGTTAGCGCAGCGAAAATTTTTTGCAGACATAAATCTTTGAAGGAGGATCTTTGTCAAGGTCTACAAAGAGATTCTAAAACTGGAAAGACAAAATGACTATTATCTTCTTTGCGCACCGTAATAGCGATTCCGTGAACCTGAATTAATAATTAGCTTCGTATTGGTGGATATTGAATGCAGCGCACATAATTTAACACTATCCAGCATAAACACCAAAGCGTCCCATTATGAAGATATATTTAGCAACGAAGACTGTCCTGATTGATGAATAATATTGTTCGAGGTATCGAAAGCACCAATACAATTACGACAAGTAACCACAACTATACTTGGGTTTTCCAATCGATCATCACCAACAAAAGTTATCCATACAAAAAAAAAACATGTCTGTGATATTATCTTCCTAAAATTGAAAGCTACTGGTGCTACAACGTTTGATCGTTTGATTACAGAGCAGAACTTGATTTAAATTGTTTTATGGTTTAAAGATTTAGAGTTAAGGCTTTTGATAATTGGTTTAATTTTCAGAACTTATTGCTGATGATTGAATAGCTTTCGCTCAAGAACTTCGATAGAAAACTGTATTTTTAATAGTAGCAAAAGCATTTGATATGCTCTTCTACTCGAATCCGTTAATAAATCTTCTTAGAACTGGTTTGGAATACTTGCTAATTTCTCTAAAATACTTCATTCATAATTATTCATGTCCTGATTTCAACAGCCGTTCTTTCAACATTGGTTACTTCACTTCTAATGATATTCTGCAGGCATTAAACAAATTTAATACAACAACGTTATGTAGGCATGATAGTTTGCCAAGCTTTTTTATTCATGATTGTGCTCCAATACTTTGCGATCCCCTCTCAGTTATATTCAACTTGGCAGTTCGTACAACTTTCCCTTCTTATTCTTTATTGTTATTAGAAAGTAACCAGTCATCAAGAAAGGAGATCAACATGATATTTATAAATATCGACCTATATATATTTTATCAAATTGTGCTAAGGTTTTTAAGCAGCTTCTATACGATAGATTATATAGTTGTGTTAAACTATATCTTGCTCTTTACCAGCATACTACCACCAATTTAGTGCATATGATACACAACGATTTTAGCAAGGCCTTTGACATAATTGATCATGTAATATTGTCATTGAGTCGTTCATGCCTTGTCCACTACAACGGATTTCAGTCTCAATCTTTTATGGCATCTACAGGTGTATCTCAGGACTAGGGCCCACTTCTATTTAACATATACGTAAACGATTTTTTACTTTCCCTTGACTGCAATATTCTTGCTTATGCGGACGATTTAAAAATTGATTCTTTAAGTTTACAGCAAAATTTATCAATCATTAATGATTTCTCTCAATACCTCCATACCTAGGGTGAGTGTTTACAAGGATCTCGGGGTGCTGTTTGATGCACAGCTATCTTTTCCTCGGCACATCGACGCTATCTCCTCTTCGACTTCTTCGTCGCTTAGTTTTTTGTTTCGAAGTTGTACATTTTTTCAATGAAGACGTGTTAAAGGTTGTGATTTCTTGCTTGTGCGTACTAAACTAGAATACGCATCGTCCTTTTGGCATTCATATTATCATTATCAGCAATTATTAATTGAACGTGTTCAGAAAAGTTTCTGCAATATGTAACTTTTGAGTCAGATGGTACTTATTCTAGACGTGCAACGGATTATAAAAGTTTACTTAATAGGCATAAGTTCGAAAAAAATTATACACCATTTTGTTGATTCTCCCGCTCCACTTTTTCGTATTCCGTTTTCCGTCCCTCAGTATCGCCGTAGATCTTATGACACGTTTAATTTGCCTACTACAGATACAAACATCTCACTAAAAGCACACTTAACACATATCTATAGGAATGCAATCACTTTCTACCCGGATCTATTTCTTAAATTTTAAATACACCTATGAAGTTATTAACGAGTGTATGTTACTGTGTTTTTTAGAAGAACTTAATTTTTTTTTTGTTATTTGTAATGACTAATTGCGCTGTATATTATTTATTTACTTCATATATTGTCCTATAATTGGATGTACAAATATCTGTTGGGCAATAAAGATTGTTATTACTATTATTAGATGTAGTGAAATTTTAATTAAGTATATCTACTGATTTAATACAGCCCTCAATGCCATTAATAATTACTTTTCTTTATTTATCAATTAATTCATTCATTCCCTTTTAAAAATCTCGAAAAAGTTGTACCAATTGAGGAACCTAGATTTAAAAGGGATAGCTAAATGATACGTAATTCGTATGCATTTCATATCAACTGTATGTAAAATTACATTTTCCAAGAATTTAATCTTACAAAAACAATTCTCTTCCCTTTTCCGTTGATTACCGCAAGTTATTCCATCATACCTGCGATTAAATCATAATCACCTTGTATAGTGTTATTAATTTTTCGGATGTTTGGACTAGAAAATCTGTTTTGGAATAAATCATTCTTGTATCACGAGGATCTATTAAATCTTGTATGATATCGACGGTTAATTTTCGCATTATTGTTAAGATAAAATAGATTAGAGATAGCTAGTTTGCATCACTGATAGCTTCTCTCAATGTGGCATAGGTCCTTACTTTAAGTACTGGCCTTGCTTCATGATTCCTATTTCAGTTACAGAAACAATTAATTGCATTCTTTTCCTTTGCACTTTTTAAAGATTTCAACACATTTTCATTGCTACCTGTCTGCTTTAGAGTCAGATCAGTAGAAAGTTGTTCAATTTGAGATTTTAATGTGGTTTTTAAAATATTACACTATCGTCACCAAACGATTCATCGCAACTTCAGTGTTCTTGCGCAAATCGTGCCAATAATATTTGAAACCATCAGGCCCGTCCAAGTTAAATTTCTTCTCGTCAGAAAATACGACGCTGTTCCACTCATGATCCCATCTCATATTATCTTGCACAAATTTCAGTCTTGCCTGTTTAGGTCTCTTTCAAGGGTGGTTTTGAAATTTTTTTTAGCCACCGCAAACTTACTTTGTTTTTTGTTGCGCGGTTACGTTACCAGAAGAAGCTAACCGAAATATAGGCAAGCGCTGCCTTCGAGTTACTTTTTGATTATTCCCCTTAACGCGATTTTTGCCCTAAGAATTGCTAAACTTGGGATGATGAAATCGTCCTATTTTCTTAGCCTTGGCTCGATTTGAAAATCCTACCTCTTTATAACAATTTATTTTTGGTTTTACCTCTTCGGATAACAATTTACCTATCGGCATTTTTATTAACTGATATGTATACTTCGATAATATAAATATTTAACAATAAATAAAGTTTTGAAGACGTTTAGAGGCTTTTTTACACGGGAGGATAGTGCCTGATTTCATAGGATGTCTGTCTAACTCTGTGGAATTATAGAAATATCGCTCGTATTTATACGTTTATACAGCAGAAAGTCTCCTACATATCCAACAGTTGTCATATTGACAAAATAATCTCTCTGCTTTTTCTTTACGTTCTGAAGTGTAATGCTAGGTAATTCCCAACTTATGCCGTTGCTAATTGTTTATAGGGGAACTACAGAATTATATGGAACTATAGAAATTTCGTTGAGTGTATATATTATATATAACTATTGCTAATAGCAACGAAAGTATCATGTTAATTTAATTAATTAAACGTATCTAAGGATCCTACCCCCTTAGTAAACGAGGATAGCTACCGCCCCGCTCTTTCTTGCAACATAGCAGCACTGGCTTCTCCAAATAACCCATTTACTATGAATACTCTAGATACTTTTCTATTGTTATATAATAGCTTATATTCAATCGATTTTGGAAGGTATTAATGATGTAGACGAGGCATGTCGCACATTTTACAACATTTAGTACGAAGTGTTTAGCGAATCAAATTTGAAACTAACTGCAAGTCATCGCCGATTTTATCCCTCTTGGTTTAACACCGAAATTATTCTAATGTTAAAAGTTAAATCGCTAATGCTAAAAAAGTATAGGACGTGCAGAACAGAATATTTTCTTGATCGATTTAAATATTATAGATACGAACTAAAAAAAAGTAATATCAGCATCCCACAAAAATTATATTGCTAATATAGAGCAGGGATCCAAAACGTTTTTGGTTTTATATTAAGAGCAAACGCGGACGTAGTAGAATACCCGGGCGTATGAAGTGCAAGTATATTGAATCTACTACACCTGCTGATATAGTAAATGCTTTTGCGGAATACTTTAATAGCGTATACACTCAATGCCGAAATAATCACTTGCCTGCTTTTCACGATATGATAAATTCGACGACAACGTTACGTCGATTACACTAGAAGAAATTGAGGTGGCACTTAGACGGTCGAAGGATTCTTTTACGTCGGGATCAGATAATATTCCGGGTTTTATCGTTCGTGATTGTGCTTATGTATTTGCGAAGCCTTTGCACGTTATTTTCAATCTTGTTTCGAAGCAGTCTAAATTTCCAACAGTTTGGAAGTTGGCACGGATAGCTCAGTACTCAAGAAAAGCGACTCCTCTGAAAACCACAATTATCGTCCAATTCCTTTACTTTGTAACTTTTCAAAAGCGTTTGAACATATTCTTTTTTCTCACCTTTTTCTAGAGTTGCGCGGATAGATCTCCCAAAAGCACCATGGTTTATATCCCAGCGTTCAACCATCACTAATCTAGCTTGTTCTACGCAATATGTCTGAAGCAATAGACAGCAGAAGCCAAGTTGACACTATTTACTTGGACCGTCAGAAAGTGTTTGATCAGATAGACCACTATATTCTTCTACGAAAACTGAATTCGTTCGGATTCTCAAGACCATTACGCTCACTCTTACAGTCGTACCTGATCAATAGAGAATTCCAAGTATGTTATAGGAACTACGTATTATCCAAGCACATCGCTACTCCTGGTATACCGCAAGGATCTAATCTTGGACCTCTAATATTCCTGCTCTTCATTAACGACATTGCTAGTATTGTTGAATGCGAAACGCTAATGTACGCTGATGATATTAAACTATTTCTAAGGATTGATTCTACTGCAGATTGTGTTTTGCTTCAGAGAAGTATCGATTGTGTTTTTAGTTGGTGTAAGCTTAATAGATTTTCCTTAAATATATCAAAATGCACTACCATGACATTTACTAAGCGTCAGCAAGCTATTATCTACAATTATAACGTTGAAGGAATACCACTGCAGGTGTCAACATCTGTCAAAGATTCGGGGGTGCTTTTTGACAGTCTGTCTTTTACTGATCACATATCTCAGTTAGTTTTGCGACGTAATAAAATATATAGATTTATTTACCATAATTGTAGGGCCTTCTGCAGTATACAAGCTCTATCTGCATTATTCTTGTTTCTCATTCGATCTCGGTTGGAGTACGCGCGTTGGTCTGGTTTCCTATTTATGAAACACAGATATACTCTATTGAGACGGTGCAGAGAAGATTTTTGAAGTTTCTCTATTTTTTGGCGGAGGGATCTTATCCATTTAGAGACTTTGAACATGGTGCATTGCTGCAGAAATTTAATTTTGTGTGTTTCTAGCAGGAGAACGATTTCTGTAATTTCTGTAATTCTCTTATTCCCAGGATTAGCTCCAGGTCGTCACTTGCCTTCTATTGTGGTCGCACTCGAACAAATGTCCTTATAAGGTCCCCAGTGTACCTGATGTGTACTAACTTCAACACCATTACGATATATCTACAGACATTACGACATCTGGGCATTAAAGCTAGTCTAGTTGATCAGGACCTTCCATCGGTAACAGAGAGGTCGTGGGTTCAAATCCTACCGAGACTGATATTTTTTTCAGGAATTTAAAAAGATAATCCTGATAATATTTACAATATTAAAATTATAGATATAGCTATTATGTATATATCATAAATAGTAATCAATAACCATATATTTGTCAAATGCACTATCTCCAATAGTACAATTTTTATCAACCTAAATATATCGAAATCAAGTCAATTAGAAAAAAATTCTATCGAAATATCCTACATTTTTTAATTTACTCCCATTTATAAATATAATCCACATTCGCCCAACATGTCGGTTAAACTAGGATAAACAACTCGTTTACAGGAATTATTGTGCAACACTGAGTCAAACATTTTTTTTTGACATTATAGGTATCCACCAACTACCTACGTAAATGCATAAAACCAACAAGAATAGTACATGAATACATCGATCCGTTATATATTTCGGTTCGTTACTTGTGTCTCCTTCATCATTGTCATTTAACTCGTTACATATGACGATAGATTTAAATTTGGCAAAACTCCATATTCCGGGGCAAATTTAGCTCTCCACCGTGACGTATTATAAATATAAAAGAAGAGAGCGCAGAGCTTGTAGGTGCCTCGATCGTCGCTGCTTTGGCTGTTATCGCTGTTATGTAGACGTACAAAACGAAACTGTTTTTGAAATGTTATAAACACGCCAAAATTAAATTGATTGACCAGCACAGCGAGACTGGAATGATTTTGGGATGTTCCTTTATTTTCACGGTGTGATTTAGTTATATTGTAATTATTACAGTACATTAGTCTGGATTATTTTTATGTGAATAGATTATCTTCACATCTTGCAGATTCTATTCAAGCAAACTTCATAGAATTAGCAGCATATTGCCAAAATAATCAAGATACAGTTTAAAATTACAAGAGCGGAAGCTGCATAAACTGGAATTACCCACCTTGCAAATACCTATTTTGAACTTAATCTATATAACAGTGTACAATATATGTCGGTACTATAATTAAATTAACATCTTTTACAATAGAAGCCGTTTAGTATAGATTCAAGATACAATGAGCGGTGAAAAAACTAGCCATCCTAAAATATTTTTTTAGATTTTCTCGATTGTATTTTTCATTTGTTGTTATAAATGCTTTAAGTGTTTATTCGAATTCAAAATAACACCGATTGTAGCTTTAAATAGCAAAATTGTCATCTGAACAACATTAACTTTGTAATATATAGAAATAGAATACCTTTTTTATATTGTGTCATATGTGTATGTGTGATACTTCTTACTAAAAGCACTTGGAGTGGGAGTATTGTCCATAACCACGTGCTAGCAATACAACCTCCATTTAACAGTTGCAGTATAGTGTCGAAATAAATGAGTATAAAATAATTGAGTGTTTAAATATAATTAACAAACGTCACAAACTTGTTTCCTTATATCAAACACCAATAGGAGTATACTTTGCTTCTGCTCATTTATGTATGAGTAATGGTTCTTATCATTGACAACTAACAATGCATATGCTTAGTTGTAACGGTTATCAGGTTCCGCCGTGTCACAAGGTTTTTTGTCCCTGACGTTTCGCGAACAACTGCGATTCGAATTTCAAAGATACTGTACTTTTCAAAATGCGACACGGTGTAACCCGACAACCATTACGACTATAACAAACGGCTGTATAAGTATGAGGTACTATTTAATGCCTAAGCTTCTCTAATCGTCATCTTTATCATTAAGGATAGACGTAATCAGCGTGTAGAATGCTGTCGATATCTGAAGACCAACAGCTTCATAAGTCATGCAAAATTTCAAAGAAAACTATGAACAATTGATGATAATTTTATTATTGCTCTTAACACGTTCGGTAATTGCGGATCAATAACAATTCAGCCTAAACATTGCTTACAAATTTTGTATGAAGTTAGTCTTAAACCACAAAGACCTGCAACTGGATTACAATTAGAATCTTCGCATCGAAGGACATGTTTACAGGTGCAACCAGCAATTGATAGAGTTTGGAAACCTGCGGCGTGATCCAACATATTAAATTTTCTTAACAATACCAAATTCTATATTCGAAAATGTTTGGTGGAAAAAAGGTCTCCTACGACGGAGACGAAACGTCGAGATCCCGAAACCTTTTCCTTTTCCTTTCTTTGCTCCGTTCCTTTTTTTTCTGTTTTTTCTTTCCTTCTTCTTTCTCTTTTCCATTGCGATTTTCCTTTTTGTTATGATTTCCTCCATTTCCTTTCTGTTTTCCTTTTTTTCTTTTCTATTTATTGTTTTCAGTACTGCTTTTTTTCTGTACCTTATATTATTCACCATGACACCGTCCAATCCCAGTTCATTATTGCTCTAATAATTCATTCGATTAGTATTAGCTCCACATTTGCGAAGTAATTTTAAATATTATTATTGTTTGAACACATTTTGAAATGATTTTCTGCATTTTCAAATAAGTTTTTCCAATAATCGGTCATGGCGTCCAGTAACCAACGCTCTACAATGTAAATTTGCAGAATACTTTTCTGTGTGTAGACCACAAAATAGAAGACTACTGTAAGCATTTATTGAAGTCATAATTATTTATGCCTTTTTTAAGGTAGTCGTTTCTCGAAATGAATTTAAGAATCTTCAAAGAAATTTCCAAGTTTTACTATAATTGAGGGATGTAGGCTTACGGACGGAAATGCACTTCAAAAATTATGTCGGTATTTCGTCGTTTCCTTCTCAAAAAGCATGTACACTCGCGGCCATAAGTGTTCACTCACCTTTAAAATATTACAAAAACAAGTCAAAAACCAATTATAAAATAAACCTCTATTTCGTACATATATAAAGAACTGTAATAGTTATAAAAACAATGTGCTTATCAATTTGTTAATTAACTTAACGTTTTGCTTTAATTGCTGCCGCATACAATCTTGGCATTCTCTCTAGCAGCTTTGCCAATGTTAGCGGTTCTATTTTCCTCTACGTATCCTGTAGTTGCGGCCAAAGTACTGTTATGGAATTTGGAGCAGATTTTCGATCCTATCAATCGAGTTCTTCCCACAAAAACTCGATTGGATTGAGATCTGGATTTTGGAGCGGCCATTTAATAACAACTATTCTTTCTCTGTGCTGCAGTTGTTCCAAATTCTCACGGCGTATCTTTTCAGTGCATTTTGGATTATTATCGTGCTGGAACGCCGATTAATGGTGTACCAGATCAGATGACATTCCTCTCCAAAATCTCCCAATAACCCTTTTTTCTTATGATACCAACTATTTTGACCAAATCACCACATTGGTACAACCCCAAACAACTCTCAATCATGACTGAGCTTTTTCCATGTTTTATTGTTGGTGTAATACAGTAATATAAGTGTTCGTTCCCTTTTCGCTCTAGGGATAAATATTTCTGAGAAACTGATTATCTAATCCGCCTAACTGAACGTGCCTGAATTACTAACAAAAAAGGGTAGTGTACGTGCTCTTGAACTCGTCACTATGCTTTCTAGTTGTATTAACCCTTTTAGAAGAGTTTAAAATCAACAGTCAAGTGAAATCCACTTATAGTAACTGTTAAGCCAATAATAATTGTATACAGATATTCAGTGTTGTCATCAATGTCTCCCTTAAAATTAATATTCAATAGTATTTACGGCAGGTAGATTTTAATATATTTTAATACCTTATTGCTTTAGTGCTACTCTGGAATTTGTAAATTACCATAAGCCCCAACAGTCGTAACTATCCTCAGTTCAGTACTAGCTAATGGGCGGCTTTTTAACTTTCTAAATTTGTGAATCGAATCGGCTTTGCATTAATCTATATACTACCTACTTAGACTTAGACTGATAAGTAAATCAGTAGGGACCGGATTATATGCAAAATGTATATATTTTATTTTATTTATTTATTATATTTTAGATGTCTTACACTGATTAATATGATATGATATATTAATGATGTGATACATCTACATATGGACGTAAAATATAATAAATAAATAAAATAAAATATGGGCACTTTGCATATAATCCGGTCTCTACTGATCAGTATCACATCTTTGTAAAAAATATAATATAATTACTGAAATACAACTGTATTTGATTACCATCAAGCAAGTTTGATGTTATAAGTTAGCTTCATCACCTTACAACCAAATAAGTAAAACTTCAATGCACATATTAATAACAATAACTATTATTTAGCAATGCTATTTATAGACAGTACATACATACAGAGCATAATGACTACATGAAAAACGTGTTATCTACAATTTTCAAATGTACACAATATAAGATAATATTTAAAACTATTAGTGTTAACACACTCTTTTAGTACGGTCGGAAGTTCATTAAATACATAAAATGCCTAGACAAATGAATTGTCGTGTAAGTAATTGTACTGACAGTATACCTCTAGTTTTATAGTTGTGCAACATCAAATCTATTGGCGTATAACTACTACATCTGAGAATGGTTTATAACACGATTTTGCACCTTTCGTAATCGAAGCGCTTTTTCTTGAGACAAATTATACAATAGGCCCAAATTGCAACCAAATCTCTATTTATTTTATCCACCATGTCATTCAAATTGTTGCGCCAAATGCATAGCACACTATTATCTGTAAACATTTTTATATGACAATCTTTTACACAGCTTACAATAGAAACTATACCTTACGGTATTCCATAATTAATCTGTTCGCTATTGGAAATATTATTATTCAATTTTACTTTTTATAGTCAATTCTTTAAGTATCAGCAGAAACACTCATATATTTTTCTTCTAAGCCCAATCTTATACAATTTCTTTAGTAATGAATTTCTATTTATTGTTTCAAACGCGAGTCTGAAATCTAAAAATACTGTAATAATGAAATCACCCTCACCCATACTATTATACCAGTCATTGGATACCTTCAACAGAGCAGTTTCAAATAAATAGATATTTCTAAACCTCGATTATGCATCCTTTACTACAAAATAAATGTGACAGTAATTTAAGATTTGATCCTTTACAACAATTTGTAGTACCCTTTCGTAGGGCTATTAACAAGTTGTTCTATATTTGTAGTGTTTTGAATTTTTGAAACGGTGTTACCAGAAAGCACTTCCACTCTTGAGGAAAGACTGCAGAAGTTAACAATGCATTAATATTATCTCAAAATCTGTTTCCAGTAGTACTAACTGCACCCTTCAATATTATTGTTGTGATATCATCTTCAACCCTTCGCGTATACTTCATTTTTAACGGTTTTGTTCGGGTATGACATGTCTATTGGTTTAAGACAATCGATAATTGCGCACGTTGGAATATTATTGATCACGAAGTTACGACCGTGCACTGGAACTATATTGGGTACCATTTCGTTCACACTATTTACAAATTTCTACGATACATATGTCATCATTGTTAAATTCAATGTAAATAACATCACCTATCTCATTTAATATCAAAGGCTTCAATTTTTTACAAAGTTGTTGACTATTATTTCTGTTCCTGTCTAAGTAATGTATAAGTAATTATTTTGTTGCAGATTTTTCTATACTCATACCATTGGCTCGTATTATTGTTTATATCTGAGGTTTTATAAAATCACAAGACTCGAACACTGTGGCATTGGCACACTGAAATATTTCACTATCTTCCTAAACGTAACTTTTTTTAATGAAGGATTGTGGTTAAGGAGGTAGGGAGATAGTGGAGTGTTTCAGTGCGGCTTTATATTTATTATCTCTTCCTTGAACTTTAGATAATATAGTTAGAGTCATCCATTTATTACTTTCATATCTTTGGTCTATCCCCTTTTTGCACTCTATTTTCGTTCTTTTGTTACTTCTTTAATAAATGAAATACATAGATAATTAGTATCGGTAATAGAATTGTTCTAACTATATACCCAGCGAAATTTCTATAGATATATATATATATATATATATATATATATATATATATATCGAAGTATACATAGTAAAACGACTATCAGACCGCTGTGGAGAGGAAAACTCCCCAAACTCCGGTATCGGTCCATTTTCGGTTCCAAAGTACTGGTATGAAAGAGGCCAAATATCTAGGTGTGATTTTGGACTCCATGCTGATGTATAAATCACACCTTGAACATGCTACAAACAAAGCCGCAAGGGCCTTTTGGGCCTGCAGAGAAATATTTGGTAGAATGTGGGGCCTAAAACCAGCAATGGTTCACTGGCTGTACACGAGAGTTACAGCACCTACTACAACTTATTCGTCGCTAGTTTGGTGACACCAAGCCAATCAAGGTTACGCGGTCAAGATTCTTGGCAAAGTCCAAAGGATTGCTTGGGCATTACGGGGGCCATGGTCTCGACGCCGACGGCCGTGATGGATACCATCTTTGGACTTCTGCCACTGCAGCTGGTGCTGAGATCAGAAGCAAACTTAGGAGCCTACAGAGTCAAGTGTAGTGGGTGCAAGGGATTCTCTGGCAAGGTCGAAGACCACACCAGCATCTTCAACTACATCGAACAGATAACACCGTTGTTAATGATGATCAACAAAATTCAGCCCGTGTATAACTTTGCTGGGGGATGCAATGTAATAATTCACAGCAACGAGACAATAAAGGCATGTGCACGCAAATCGAGACGGGACGTATCCCGCTGGCTTGCGTATACCTCGAAAACCTCAAATGGCACAGGCAGTCTAGAAGTCTCCCCTTCCATATTTCAAGCAAATCCAGACATGTGCTGAGGACTCTATGGACTACGCACATGATTTGGAAGCGGTGGAAATCGTATCAGACAGCCAAGTTGCTCTAAGGTCGCTACAAGCTGTCAGCTTTCACTCCGAAGTGGTGTTGGGATGCCATTGAAAGGTGCAACAACTGGTGGAACATTGCAGTGTTACGCTGTGCCAAGCCATTCGAGGAACAAGGGGAACGAAGTAGCTGACTTGCTAGCAAGAGATGCTAGTGGACGACCTATGACAGTATTAAGACCTATGTTAAGTCCGAGCTCGGCGCCAATCACCGGTCTTACTGGAACGGTTTGAAACACTGCAAATCTCTCGGGATTTGTCCAGGTGAGGAAAGGCTGCGTAAATCAGTCCTAATGAGCAGGACCAAACTGAGAGCACTCACAGCGATTTTAACTGGACACTGCGTACTAAACAAACTCATGCATCATCTCCTTCATGTAGAAAGTGTGGGAGAGCAGAGGATACTCCTGCGCACTTTCTTGTCCACTGCCCGGCAGTTTGCAGGGAAAGACAGGTTCAGCGTGGGGACGCTCGGCTTGACGAATCCAAGTTAGGAAAATTACCACTCGAGGGGATTATGGACATGGGTACACAATACGCGAGGTACTGGTCGAGTTGCTCTTCGGGAGTAAAATCCCCGTCCACGGTTGTACAAAAAAAAAAGCTTCAAATTCCTCCATAATTTTCAACAGTAATCCTTCTAAACCACTTTCGTACTTGAAATAATTATTTACTAACAGTTATTTGGTTCGACTCTAATTTAGATATTTTCGTCTATGTTCCCGTTTTTCAAATGCGAACGCGATATCAAGTTGTTTCTGTCTCTCATTACAACAAAATTAATACCACAACGTTTGACCATGAAAAACATCAGTTATCATCGAAGGATTCGCCTTCAATATCGTAGTAGGATTTTACGTAAATAGTTCGAAATTCCCAAACTATTACGTCTATAAATAAACGTTTGTCTTTTGGGAAAATGCTCTCGGAAAGTAATACTTCGGTTGGTAAAGACAAAACGTCACGCGTCCTTAAAATCGACGTAGTGGAAGGCGTTTGCCGAACGTTTTATCCGAAGGGAAATTCAGAACGCATGCGGGGAAAGTGAAATGAATAAACTAGTGTGGATAATCCGAGAAGCTCTAGCGGTCGACACGCCAGTTCTGAGTTCGACTCCGAATAGCTCGAGGCTCGAAGTGTAGGAGCGGCATTTCAAACCAGCGCGCCGCTCAGTGACGTCAACCACGTGACATACATTAACCGCCAATAGTTCGCGACCGGTTTTCCGAGAACAGCATTGTGGTCATCGTTTCTTAAAATATACTTGCTCTGCCACTCGCTCTCTCGTCTCTTCGCGTTCGTTGGCGTTTCTTTTTCGCTCTGTTGTGTTTCGTACGCTTAGCAGTTGAAGTTCGGTGCTCGTCAAATCAACTCTTGCAGTCAGTCAAGCAGGAGGACTATTCGTATTCGCACGTACTATTCTCCTCTATATACAAACGTTAGTTAGTGCCAATCGCAGTGTGCTAGTGTCGTGTTTATTAGTGCGTATCATTCGAAACCTCTTTTGGGTTATTGCTATCGCGGACTCCGACGTATATTTTTTTTGATACGGATGTGCTGGTAGATTGCACCGTTGGAAAAGACATGACCTTGATGAGCATTTTACTTAAGTACGAGCAGCGCACATCATGAACCTTAAGGTATGGTCGGTTATCCTAGTAAAGCAAAACAAAAAGGAACGTTTTCACCATCTTCAACATCACGTCGTTTTTTAGCTTTATCTTCGTTGTATAATCTCTTTCCTCCATATTAGATACACAGATCAAACTCATGCATAGTAGAGAATAAACTTTACCCGAGTATCTAACAGCGGTGTGCATTCGGTAAGCGATAAACGAAACCGTGCTCATCATCCAGTTCTGCTGCATACCGTTCACTCTTCTCTCCAAATAAACATACATGGATACTACCACCTTAGGTGTGTAAAACGAAAATATCAAATATATGCCCTTGCATGCTTTTGTTTTCGGCGTTTTTTCTGCTGATATTTTTCATTGTGTGGTGCAATAGTAATCACGTATGTAGACGGCTTTGAATGTACGGTATGTTTTACAACGGTTTCATTACCAAACTTTAATTTACACAATCTTCTGAGTAGATACAATAGAAAGCTGTTATATTTTTCTTATTTTTACTTGTCTTACATTGTTTGGTGAATGAAGTTTGAATTGAAGTAAGCCTTATTATTTATTAATTCAAAAATATTGCTTTCTTACAATATAACACCTTCCATCTTTTATTTTTATTTAATCACAGGATTTTGAGGAATGCATATCATGAAAAATTATTCTGATATATAACAACTATCTTTAATTAGTAGCTTGTCGATTTTCTTCACTAATAGTACTAATGTATTGTAGAACCGACAAATTACAAGAACGCATTTTGAATGTTAAAATAAGTTTAATTGAGAACTCGTTTTGTACCAATAATACGTATATGCAACCAACATTCCGCGAAAGTTTACAAATAAAACGAACATTTAATAATATATTAATGTAATTTATACATAGGTAACATTGTGTATCTCAAGCATAAACTAGGTTGGTTAATTGATTTTAATAAGTTTTCTTTATTCTATTACACTTGTTAAAACTGTATTTGTTGCAATAATTCGATAGAATACTACAGAAATAAACCATATCATTTGTGTATTATTCTGTATAATTTTAAGTCAAAAGTTAATGACATAATTTCATGATGAAACACTATGAAAACAATAAGGGCTTTCTTGGAGGGTTCGATTTTTCCAAAAGGAAGCCAAATAGGAACAGATAATACACGAAATTGCAGTATAATGTAGGGTGAGTATAAGCTGACATAAGAGATACATTTTTCGTTCGGTTTTCATTGGAAAAAATTTCTACATAAAAAGTTCATACTTTTACTCCATAAATTAGCGTTATTGCTCGATATCTGTTGATAGAGATAGCGGAAGTTTGCAATAAAGGAGAATATTTAATACTATATTTCTTTTGTACAAAAAAGTTTTCTTTTTGACTTTCAAGTTTATTTTTACCATTTCTTCATTAACATACTTTCACGAAAAGCACACTTGATAATGTATTCTGATGTAATTTCATTCAAAACATTACTGTTAAATTTTGACACCAATGTATTTAATGGTACAATGTTGTGTAACTTCTGCTTTTTTTCGCAATTACTTGCATATTCTTGATTAATTGCGCTTTTGTATTTTTTCCTTCTTTTGTTATTATTTTCAGCATTCGTAATAGATTTTACATTCAATGTGTGTGTTATATTTTAACACGTATGTAATGTATGGTTTCTGTAATGGAAATGCTAATGTAATGCTGTAATCGAAATGTGATTAAAACTGGTTTGTTTGATACAAGAAATTCTAATGCTGGTCGACCAAGGCAAATTCGTGCAATACAACTAGAAAAGAAAATTATAAACGCAAATACAAGGAGATGTCTCCGTTAGTGCCCGACAGTTAACTTCAACATTAAATATTCCTAGTAATTCATTGGATTCTATGGAGAAACATTTTTCTTTCATTTTTCTAAACTTGAGCTCCTCAATGGGATTAAATCTTTGCAACACAATGTTCTTCAAAAGATGGGGACTTTTGAAGACGTATTCTTTGAAGCGGTGAATCTATATTTAGCAAAAGTGACATATTTAATAGTTATAACTTTCGCCATTGGGCAGAAGGTGATTCGCATGAATTTCGGGAATATGGTCATCAAAGAAGGTTTAATATGCGGTTGAACATAACAAGTCGCATGGGTTAATTTATCTACCAAATCGACTTAATGCTAATAGGCATCTCACTGTAACATGATTTACATAACAAGAACATTTATATGTACAGCGGCTCCTCAAGACCCTAACGAAATTAGAAGCAGAAGTAACGTACTAGTATTACAAATTTCACCAGAAAGCCTCGAGGAATTAGTACAATCGATACCTCGTAGATTGCAACTTTGGAAACAGACAGATTTAAATTGGATCAATTACTTCAATAATAGTGTCATTGATTTACATTTAAACAAATATCTAAAATTGCACCAATCATATTATAAAATAGACTACATTTCAAATTTGGGAATAGGAAAAAAATGCTGGGAACTAGGTCCGGTGAATATGGAGAATGAGAGACTAAACATTTCAGGTCGCCCTCGTATACCTAATTGACAATAAACAATTTCAATAACAAATATCTGGCGTAAAGCGTAACATTTAAAAGGTAAAATTTACCCATCTACTACTACTAATTATGAGTAAAATATTTTCGAACAGTGATACCCAAAAAATACTACGGTATCTATGATAACAATTTCAATTCACAATCGAACGAAGAGTGTTGCTGCATCTAATTTTTCCGCTAATTTATGCGCACTTTGTATGAACATGTACAATTGAATCAATTGACAACGTGTAAATGTAACAAATATTTAAAACAATAAAGTGAAACAGGCACTACGAACACCTACGATATTAAAATGCAGATGAAATATTTATGCAAACTATTAATAACAACCTACCATTATATTTATACGTATCGTAAAAATCTGGCAACCTTGTGCGTTTCGATGACTCGCTGATACCTTTTTCTGAATCATTATCATGGAATTTCTGAAGCGAAACCGAAAATTAATTTCAAATGTTGTTATTGAGTACTTCTGATCAACTTCACGTTTAGTGCCTTTAGAATTTTTCCAGCCGTTACATGCATAATTTTTTAAACAAAAGAAATTAATCTGGGCATGTAGAAATCAGCCTTCATTGGTAATGGCAAAGTATAGAAAGAAAACAACCAGTATATCGTTATACTTCGCAGGTATCGCAGTTAAACTCCACCCTCCACGAATTCTTGAAACGCCGCGTTCCGTTTTTAAATTCAGGTTAGCAACATTAGATTCTGGATAATATTCAATCTTTTGATTTCTACTACTTGAATTACTAGCATTTCATGTTGAGTAAGAATCAAGAAAATTCATACCCAAACCGAAATTATTTCGCAATTAAATAAGGATTTATGGAATAGCTTTTGAAGATCCAGTATGATCGTTATATTGGATATACAGAGTTTTTGAGTTTTCAGAATATTACCTCTTGAAGATTAAGAAGCTTAAGATCATCCAAAAAAATGCACCGCCTTTTACTTTAGTAGAGATTTGGGAGTAAACACCTATTTATTTATTAAATGAATAAATTTTACACATTAACTTAAAATGTTTTATTGACAAAACTATACCTTATAATGAAGCACATACTATTATGCTTCTTCTAAGTAACCCCCTTTTGCTTTAATAATTGACTAACAGATATGCGGCATCCTTAAAAGTAATCACTCTAAATACGATTCGTCCTCCAGAACATTCCAGATTGTTGCTTTGCCAGTAGATTTCCCACATGATCCCAGAAGAGCTTAAACGAGTAGCAAAAAGGGCTCTGTGGCAGCCACTAGATTAAAGATAAAACTCTTTCAGGAGATTTGTCTTGAAAATAAGCTTTAACTACCTTTGCTGTGTGTTTGGGGTGGTTAGCTTGCTGATAAATGAACCCTTTCCCAATTAATTCACATCCAATTGCTGCCACATCGTTTTCTAGGATTTTCAAATACACATCTTTTGTCTTCCGCCTCCAAAGCAATTCCATACCATGATGTTTCCTCCTCCATGTTTCACTATCGTCGTTTTGGCATATCTTCGATCAAATAAACTAACAATATGAAATAAGGTCTTCCTAACGCAATCACATACATATTCATTATCTCGGCAATATACCGGATGCATACTGAATGTACAGTTTATTATAAAGCAGGTGGTTGATTCATTACCTTTCTCAAATTCTATTTTATAACGCATTCATCTCCAATTCCCTAGTATTAACCATTATTGCTTTATTGCTATCATAAAACTAAATGCAGGAATACATTGTTTTCGTTCACGGGTATAGCAGTAAACTCTACTCACACAAATTAATTAATTATGCGGAACGCAGCGTTTCGAGAGCACGTGGGCTCCCATTGTCAACCGTGTTACCGTCTGACCAGTCGGTAACACGATGGGAGCCCACGTGCTCTCGAAACGCTGCGTTCCGCATAATTAATTAATTTGTGTGAGTAGAGTTTACTGCTATACCTGTGAATTGTACATCCACACAGTCCTTGCAATCGTCATTTCATTGTTTTCGTGTTTGAATTGATTTTCAATTGTAAATTCCACTCCAAGAAGACTAGTATGAATTTCCCTAAATATTTTTAAAATACTTCTAAGCGTAACACAATTTATTACGTGCCATCAAACTTATGAACAGTAATGTATTTTATTTTACCATTTTAGATTGTCTATGCCTAAGGAAATTGCAAAAACTGCTTCACTTAGCCATTACATTAACTAATCGTAATAAATTGTTGGAAAATTTTAAAGACGTGCACCTCAAGACCTGCAAACCTTCAAACATGGGAAAACTTCAAAAGAATTAGCTGTACCTTGCGAAACGTGTTTTTGGGATATTGTCCATAATCACACATTTCCACCCACGCATTCATACCTCGCATATATTAATATGTGACAAGTATAATGACTGCAACGTCGTTTTTGTTAACTCTACTCTAAAGTTCCCCGAAATGTAACACGGCTTGCTTGATATCTTGGAAAATGCCTTATCTTAATTCATCGCGAAAAGATGATAAACGTATATAAAGAACGAATTATGTTTTCGAGGAATATACAAGCGCTTGAAATTAGCATTTATACCTATTTTCGTTTCAGCAGAAATAGCACTGCTAATTGTTTACAATTATGAAACTTGTAGCGGGTCAAATCGGCTATATACATACGTTATGTAATCGTTTTTCGCGTAAATACTCGTGAGAGATACCGACGGAGACAGGAAAGATCGACGTTTATATCTAGGTGCAGGATTCCCGATAACGTTCAAACTATTATTAAACAATGTTTCGGGCAATTCCAATTACTGATGTTGTCGATTAATATTAGTCTTCAACCTGGAGTTTTTCGATTGTTTTTTTTTTATTGAATTTTATTATTTATGATAGACTATTATGGAATCGTAAAATTAAAAACAAGAATTTATTCAGGTTTCCTGAGTGAGAAAAATAGAAAGAAATGTTGTGTCAGAAAATATGAGTAGAAGGATTAATAATGGCATTTGAATTTCACAGAATAGTGTACACCTACTTGTTGATATTTTTAGTTATTGTTAAATTCTTGTTATAAGTGATCAAAAGATTATGTTCAATCCAAGAATTCCGCCGGAGCATACTTTTTAGACACTAAAATTAAGTTCAATGTTTATTCCTGGAATGTTTACCATAAGATATTTGAAAGTCGAAATCTTATATGAAGATTTAGTAAGGTCGAACGTATCAAAATATAACAACATAAAATATAGCTCCAGGTTTATTCCGAAATATTTATCCTCGAAAAACATTGAACACATCTACCGCATTTAAATATCAAGCAGATATATTGAAATGACAATCTACCCAAATAACAACAAAGAAATCTGTTCTATATAATGAGCACATCAGTCATCAAAGCAATCAGCATCAGCGTCGCCTAGCACAGCTCGATACCTCAGAAAAGAATGAATACTTTCAAATTTCGAAAACTTTCTAATAAATGTCCGCTAGGGGCACATATTTCATGGTAATCTCCTGAAATAAATGCAGCACCGCTAGGTGGCGCTAGCTAATACAATTCGTTTAAAGAATAATCCACGGTCTATTTGTTTTTTTTGGAATATGCAACGTATTTATCAGAACTTTACTTCTAACTGCTAAATCCCCCAAACAAACTAGCCTATAGCACTAGTAGTACTTATCCATCGTTTCGGAAATAGCCTATTCACATGATCGCATACTATTACTGTTATGAACAGGGGCACCGTCTTATTGAATGTAATTTTATTGTAAATTTAAATGTACATTCTGAACCAACAAGAGGTAACTGTTGTATTAGAAAGTCCAGGTGTTGCGGTCCTGTTAAGGTGTCGTTAAAAACAATTAGACCAATCTCCACCTTCCTTAGAAATTAGTTTGTCTTATCCAGTATAGATCTTCAGATGACCAATAATTTCGTTAGTTGCAGAGTTATTCTCATTAGATCACAATACGAGTTAGGAAATTTGGAATTTATGAGTAAAACTCCATAAAATATTCCTTAATAAAACTAAGTCACAAAATTCACCGCCATCATCACCAAATGAATTTTAAATGGTTTATATTTATTGGATATTAATATCTTATGAACCGATGCAATTAGGAGAGCACAATCTTCAGCAATAGATCTCACAAATGTAACAATTAACTCTGAATATTGCATTGGATGCCAAAAATTCGTTAGAAGAGACCTGCTTTAAAGAAGACAGAAATTTGTTTCATCGAAACAATGCACATGTGTGCAGAAGTATTTTGACGATGGCAAAATTCGACCAATTAAAGTACGGATTGCTTGAACCCCCAGCGCATTCATCCGAATTGACTCCCTCTGATTGCTGTCTGTTTCCAAACCTAAAAAAATATTTCAAATGACGAAGCTATTGCACCCATGGATGGATATTTTGCAAACCAGAATCACACTTTAGTAATGGTATAGAATTATTGAAAAAATGTTGGAATAAATGCATTGGAGCTTCAGGAGATTACATTGAAAAATAAATCATATCTCACGTCAAAAAAAAATTCTTTCACTGTTAAGTTGAGAATGTTTTCAGATATCTTGAACGTAGGTGAAAATTCCGTTAAGAATTCTATCCTTTCCTTGTAAATTGACATCGGCGGTAGTTTTCTTCAGTCCGTTATGGTGTTGTGAATTTTCTTCGTGAAACTTTGTTTTGATGATTATTGATCCGATGCAATTTGAATCCGCAATTCGATTTGGAGGAGCATCGAAGGTTAGATGTAGTTCATCCATGTTAAATTTACTTTTCGCTGATATTATAAAGCTATGTAAACTTAAATTTTAGCTTCATAGTCCGCCTTTCATGAATATGAAGTACCAAGACGATATATTTAATAGGTTAATCACTACTGACACTCATAGATAAACCACTTAAGCTAATAATTCTCCCACTTGCCTTGAGATGACTTGAGTACCTACCTACCTTAATTTTAAGCAATCTTAAGCAATAGGGTGCATCTAATAGCCTAAAAAGTGCTGTACGTTTTGTTTCACCCTAAAGTCTTTAGCATTTAACATTTTATAATTGACCTGCGGCCCTGTAAGCCTAACAAATCGCGGTACGTTTCAATTTAGGGGAGCACAAGAATGTTGAAACATACACTATTTTCGCTTACAATACACTTCCTATTTCATGCAAAATTTGACGTTTGCTTCAAACTTTAAACAAAACAATTGAAAGAAAACATACTTATAGAATTATTACATGAAGAACAGTACTTCTTTTTTAAATATTTCGTTAAAATTTAAAGTGATCATTGTATTATGCGCGGTAGTGTATAATTCCATAAATTCAGTTTCTTATTCTGATACTAGTTTGTTGAAGTATATGTAGGTATTGTATCAACTGACACTATCTTTTATTATGAATCATATGGCATATCGGTTAATTATTTTGAGTAAATTAATTCGCTGTCTTCTGAAACGATATTATAGTGCAGGACTTTAGTGGTTTGCTTATTGTCATTATGTGATCAAATTCCTGATGCTGTTTTATTTGTACACACTTCCCTTTTCGCGTTTCAAGATTAACAGTAATAGTTTGGAGGTTAGTCACACCACTACAAAAAACCCACACCGTCTATAATTATATTATTTATTTGTTTATTCATTCTATGATACATATGGAAGGAAACGAAGCTTCTTATAGTGCGGAAATTTTCTCATTACGTTTTTACAAGAATCCCATTCGGAAAGCCTGCGGTTTCGTTTCATTCATAACGGGAGCGATAGGCAGAATTTCCGAATGCAAGGCGGAGTCGTTATGTATATAAGTGGGATGATATAATCGAGTGTGGAAATTCCGAATATTTGCCGTCCGGAATTGAAACGGCTTGATTTGGAAATAAGCTTTCGATGCTGAAGCAGCAATGGGAAACACTTGTTTTATAGGAAATAATTCTGTTTTAATTTATGCCTACGTATTTTTAAAAATTAATATTGAATAGATATTGAAAAAAAGTGCATATTTTAATCAGATTATAATTGGAAATTTAAAAAGTTATACGTCGAATATTGTGCAACACCTTTTATAATTACGGGATTTTCTCTTTTAAGGTCAAATATGGACGTTGTTGTATAATGACTTGTATTAGCACGTAAACACTCTTAACTTTTTCATTTTTGCTACTAAAACGATAAATATTATTTTGCTCGAATGGTTTCAAGGAATTCTTTAATCTCTAGTCTATTTCTTAAACGAATTTTGCCAACCCATACTTTTTTTTCAATTCTAATAGTTTCTTACCAGCAAGCCACTTGGTTAAATTGCTTCCAAGAACATGTATTAATAAATGTATGTTGCAAATGTTGCAAAATACCACCTATATGAAACTATACAGCTACGTGCAAAATAATAATACCAGTGCATGTAGAAATACCGAGTCCAGATATTTAATTACATAGCATCGACTTCTATATAGTAAAGGACTAATTGACGCAAAGAAGTGTCCTTTACTAAGTTTATTCTAAAATCCTGGGAAATACCTGTTTTCTTGGCACATTAGATTTTTGTTACAGCGCAAAATAATAGCGGTACCCTGTAGAAAATTGATTACATCGGGTGCAGGGTTGAGTTTTATCGATCATATTAGATTAGTTATGTATTTTATTTAGTTTTATGCAATAACATGGGTCGAGCGAACTACTGTACATCTGAAAACCGTGAATTAACTCAAAAATTAATAAAAACGGGGAAAACCCACAAATTCCTTCAAGAAACTCTAAAATGCTCAACGGGAATGGTTTCTAATGCAATACAATATCAAGCAAAACCTAAACGAAGGGAAGGAAAGAGAAAGACCTCTTAACAGAGATCATCGACGAATTAAGAGATTTGTTAAATCATACCCTTTTACAACTTCGATGCAAATAAAACAAACTTTAAATCTTACAATAGACACCCCCTCGATTCGAAAACATTTGATAAAGGATAAGTTGGTTGCTAGAAGTCCAAGAAAAGTCATTTCGCTGATGAAGCGACACGTTCAACAGCGATTAAGCTCTGCCAGAGAACATTTAAATTGGCTAGCTGTTAGATAGCGAAATATCTTGTAGTCAGATGAGAGTAAGGTCGTATTATTTGGATCTAAAGGATTAAGGTAGTATGTTAGAAAACTTATAGCAACGGAATACAGTCCAAATTACACAATAAGGACTGTCCAAGATGGAGGAACCTCTATTATGCTATGGGCATGTTTCTCATGCTACGGTGTCGGTTCAATCTTTTGGATGCAGGATACTATGGACCAATTTGTGTATGCAAATATGCTTGAAATGGTCATGCTGCCCTACGCCGAGAAAGATATGCCGCTTCGCTAGGTGTGCATGCACGATAACGATCCGAAACATGCAAGTTGTAGGATTAAGGACTGGCTACAGGGTGCTTCGATTAAGGTTTTGGTGTAGCCTGCGTAATCACCAGATCTTAAACCCCATGGAAAATTTATGGATAGGCATAAAATATGCGGAAAGACCTAATTACAATATCGCTGATCATTGTCTTGGTGTCAGTTTTTTTTTTTATTTTCCGCTTTAGTGCAATGTCTTCCTATAGAAATGGCCCTTTCAACCTCATAGTCTGTTCCCACCTTAAAATTCTTGCGACATGTCTCCCCTTGTTCTTTTCTTTCTCGCTGCAGTATTCCCCTACAATCAATCTATCAGTCCTTCGCCGTAAGCAGTACTTCGCTGTTGCCCTAATGTATCATGGTTACAGCTCTAGTGGGGGAACGTAGCATTGTAGACACCTCCCCGTCGTTGACTTTGCTCAGATTATATCTGTAAACATAGAAGACCAATATTTATATTATATCATTGCAGGACTATTCTCAATAAATAAATGAGTTTATTAGCCTTATTATAGTCATTTGCAGAATCAATTCTAAAAGAAAAAGAATTTTAATAAAAGCCGTTTCGTATAATTTGGAAAATCTAGAAATAACTGGTAATATTTATATTAAACCCTATCATGTAATGCTATGCCATACTGAATTTAAAACTGCGAACGAGCTATATATATATATGTTAATGTTTTATGTATTTATAAGTAAACTTTTAACATGTTTAAAATATTTCTTGTGCTGACTCTCTAACTCTATACATCTATAGAAATTCCACTCGTAATTATTGTACGTTTATATTAAATGAAATTGTACTTTCTTACTTATCAGTAACGATATTGACAAGATAACACCTCTTACTAATATCATGGTGTGGAATTCCCAACTTTTATCGCTAATAAATGGGGGAACTACGAAATTATATGAGAATATGGAAGTTTTGCGCGGTATGAAAGCGAATATGACACGAACCAACACACAAAAGTTCAAGAACTAGCCAAACAGCAATCGGATACTTCCACCGAGTAAGGGAAATGATTATTTCTACAAAGAACCAGTTATTATGGCTCAAATACCATCCAAAGTTTCAGAAGGTAATACGTTCATCACTTCAGACGAAGTTGCAATTACATGGCCAGACCTTCTATATCTCAGACAGAGTTACGACCTAATCGAATTTGTTCGATGAAGTTGGCACAGTTGGAGTTTTGCTGGAACGTATTCGAAAAAGGTTTCTGCCATTAACTATTGCTTTGGCGGCGTTATATGAGCCGGCGTTCGTCGTCCTTCTCACGAAGTTTTAAGGATTTAATTCAACGAACGCGTTCTTTTTATACATCTGTTATAACCTTGGCACATTGCGAATGTTCGGCGAAAAATAAGAATAAGTATATGCGTATACATATATGGAAAATAGACGTAATAGCAACGTAAGTACGTTTCGCATTGACATTTATTATCGGCTTATCCAAATAAGATTGGTAAACATTAGACGTATGCGTACAATACGTTACCGAAGTTTGTGGTTGAGTGCCTTGCGCAGTCTGTAGGTCCCGGGTTCGAAACCCCCCGGTGCTGTTTCTTAAAGTTGGAGCTTTTTGTGGCTTTCCTCACTCCATGATGAATGTTGAGAAGGGATATCTTAAGACGTAGGCGTAAATAATAAATGGCTGGCCGATGCCCCCTGTTATCGGCGATAATTGTTTGGGAAATACAGAGGCATGGATTATTATTTTTTTTATTATTACAAAGGAGCAATAAAAATTACTAGGATGCCAGATAGTGCTAATAGAGAAAATACTATAACAGTTACAATCGACATTGTCACATTCAACAATCAATCAAAAGTAAATATAAATAACACTTGCTATATTCCTTGTGCACCAAACATACTAGATGTTCTAATTTGTACTATACTACTTTTTTGTTTTATTAATTAATTAAATATAGCAAACATTGCAGCATAGTATTTATTGATCAAATACACATCATACTAGGTTTCAACTTTATACGTTGTATCTTTTTTAATGAAACTTTCTGAATGTTGCTCTATTCTACTGTAATTCTTATTTTTATAATATTATTTACAAGTGAACAACAATTTATACTAATATTGAATACAGCGTATACATATTAAACAATAACTTTACCTTAAATATACGTTAACATATTACATTATCGTCTAAGATAAATATTCACTATCATCTTCAATTTCACTTGAACTACTATCTTTGCCTACTGATATAATAAATGGCTCCATTATATCATCTAATAATCGATTTAACTCACACATTTTTCTAATCAAATGTTCTACACATTTCTCCCAACTGACCATCTTATCTGTCACATGTATTACATTGGTCTTTATTAAGGCGAATTAAATGAACAAGTTCTGATGGAACTATCTCTTCATCGTACCCGATATTTCTTGATTTCAACGAAGCCTGCATATCAAGTTTTCTGCACGTTTTTCTGGACATTTTTCAATTTTACGACTATGACATGTAGCATTTTCCATATCAATAACAGCACCGTCAATATTTGATAAAACTATCTTTCAAACACCTCATGATAATCGGTTATTTTTTTTACCTTCGAGAAGCAATGATTTATTCTCCGCAAAACCAGTCTCAAATTCTATGTGCAAAACAATGAGACGTCTTCCTTTTCCTGCAGGATTACGTAAGCCTGTAGTTAGTCCTTTATTAAATGGTTGTTGTCGACTTTTTATAATATCATCTGCCCAGACTTTTCGTTTGGTATTACCTTCGTTTAGCTATGTTTTGTCTAAATAATAAATTGGCCGATTTTAACGACGATAATCTCCTATTGTCATCAAATACCTTCTGTTCTACCTGATTATATCATCGCGTTCTATCAAAACACTTTTTCGATCTCTCTACAACAATAACTAAACTTATTCTAACCTATTAAAGTACGTAAAATACAAATTTGAGTACCTATACTTGAAATTTGTTGCATATTAATTAGAACATCGCCACTAACCTGAAGTTGTAAGAAGTTCATTTTTATAAAAAAGAGCTATGAATTAACTGCTTTTTAGAATTCTGGACAGTTTTATTGTAATCAGCAATTAAAGAATATCTTTCAGAAATTTGTTTATGCAGTGCAACTTGTCCTTTCTCCTTGTATTCTTTAGCAGTACGATAGATAGTAGATTGTGTCACTCCTAAAACTAAGATAACAGTATAATATGTATAATCATGGTAATGTAATATAACACCAACCTATCATTCTTGATATTCTTGCAGCAATAGCGGCAATTCTCATTCTGGGGTCATCACTTCGAAGTTTCTTGAATATATTCAGTATATTCTCTATCAAAAATAAAAGCCTTAAGTTCAGAATTTTTCATCTTCTCTGCGGGGATAGTTGAGTTCCAGAAATAGTTCTTACTTCCTCGATATCCACGAAAAACGTCGTGAAAATATTTTACACGGAGAATATGTCAACCGATTAGTTCTCAGATGAAGTTTTTTATTACAACAAATCAAATTTAGAGAGGAAAATTAATACAAACGCATTTAGAAAAATACACAATCCAAACATCAATTAGCTGCTGTAAACATTTGGTGGCCGGTGTAATTTTGGCCAAAAAAACTGACCAACAGCTAGCGCTTCAATTTAAAAACACTCCTCCGAAAACGTTGAGTATAGTATGCGAATTATAAAGAAAAAGATTCAAGGCAAAATAGAGTAGTTATAGACTAAGATATTGCCTATTTATTGAGTGTTATGTTTAAGAATAAACCTGATTATCTCATTTGGCACAAAAGACTATAAAAAGATAATTATCATAATTTCGATTAAAAAGATGAAGATACGTTAGCCAAAATAAATGAATTATAATCTAATGTATTAAAGTAACGTGCAAAATAGAAAAAAGAACTGTTTCCTTATTTACATTTCATGTGCTATTAACAACTAGATACTAAAAATTGTACGACTAAAATTTATTATGTTGTAGATCTACGTAAATCCGTACGTAATAATAATCAAGTACGCCTACTTAATACTCTTTGTTCTACGGATAAATAAACACTGTTAAATTTATGCACATTCAAGGTTAATGTCAAGCTAAAATCCAACGATATTCTATCTCTCTTACCGCTAGACGTATGTACATAATATTTATAGGTGATAGATCCCGAGAAGAAAATTATCTTATAATATTATGGAAATAATTGGTGCTCGCTTACTTGGAATGTTATTGAAATACACTTTTTATTTACTTAATCGAAATTGTCCACGTTTCTTAAGAAACCTACACGTACATTCACGTTTGAAGTAACAAGAATCCGAAAGGCAACCAATGACGTTTCCAGTGCACGATAAAAAACTGATACGGCACTCTAAATAGTCTATAAAATTCGGGAAACTATTTTCAACGATCGTTTCAATAAAAGAATTTGAAGTAACAAACTCTGTGGGCATCTCGTCAGAGCGTGTATTTCAACCTACTACCCTCAGTAAATAAAAAATTTAAAAATAATAGGCAATTAATCCTAAAGAAATAAATTTATTACTCTTTAAGGAAGGGCCTTATTACATATATACGCAACATTGCAATCAGAGATAAGAAACAGTTTCTTTGAATACTCTCCAATTACGAGGGCGACTTGAAATGTTTCAGGAATCGGCAAGACCTGGCGCACGAAGATTGAAGTGAATTCATTGGTCGGCAAGGGCAAACTGTCAAAATTTCGGACATCTACTGTCAATAGTTGTTGTTTAAGAGTGTGCTTTTTGTAGCAAGTCAAGCGGTTTCGCAAAAATGAATAAAGCGGCCACGCAAATTCGAAATATTTTGCTAGAGTTTCATGGTGGATGTACTCCATCATTTTCAACCATCAGCTTCTGGGTGAACGCGATCGAACGTGGCCGCACAAGCACAAGTGACGAACCACACAGTGGACGCTCAAAAACCGCTACCAACGATGAAATGGTTGACAAGATTCATGATGTTGTGTTAGCCGATTGCCGCTTAATCCTGGAAGAGATAGTATAGACAACAGGTATTTCAGAAGAACGAATTGGCCGTTGGCCACGAAATTTTGGGTATGAAAAAGCTTTCGGTTGTCGATTCCGGAAAGATTTCAGGTCGCTCTCGTATGTAGGTAGGTAGTGGATATTAGTGCCTTTTTCGGAGAAATTTTTTATCTAATCATAATAATCTAATGATAAATCTGACGTAAACTACGAGAAAAGCAAAGCCCTTGTACAGGAAAAGCGAACGTTTCAGGCAACATGTTCCTGTTTCCCGTAGAAAGTGTTCCGACGTAATGTTTAGAACCAAATGGTTTACACCTGCTATTCGTATTTTGGTAACCGGTTTGGTAATTTTTTTTCTGAATTTTTGCTGTTCCCATTATTGAGCTATCTGTTATTTTTTTTAATTACTTCTGGTGTTTATAGGTTAGGTTATTTCAATTGTAGTACCAACTTCGTTTAACCAAATCCTGAGTGTTATATATTTACTCCTGTATTTTGTCACCAAAACGTCTATTATAGTTTATTAAAATAGAAGCCCTTTGCTAGGTCTGATACCAATGTCTTTTGATAAAGGGAACCTTTTTTAATGTAATATTTTATAGTGCAAGTCTTAGTTTACTTCAATAATATGGTTTCAATTCAATATTCTGAAGATGGATTACTTGCAACAAATACGTTAACATTGATTCTCTTCAAAAAGTAATTTCAAAATTAACCCAAAAATTTTTTAACTAACGTATTCAAACAGAAGTTTTAAATTTAAATTTTAAGGAGATGAGCGGTACTGCTTTTTATTATCGCAGATACTCATAATATTAGGATTTATAGATGAAATTTTAATTCTTATGTAATCTCTACAGAACAGCAGGTTTTAAGGGAATACAGTTTAAGAAATGCTGATCTTATGCTTGGATTGAACGGTCGTACAATATTCTCAAAAAATTGAAAGCTGTTAAAGTAATTCTTAACTATTCTACTTGAGGTCTAGTATATTTGTATCGTTCAATATTATTGCAGTTATTTCTGAAACGTAGTCCCTGAAGTTTTCCCAAAAATAATACCGTTTGGTGTTATTCCACATACGACTAATACCAGCGCAACCGTCGGCTGGAACTAGATGAAACTTATTGAACATTAATTGTGTAATTGATTCGTTTCTCTTGACTTATTTAATATTCGGGTCATTGAATGTACCATACTACAGTTCGGATATTGTAGACAATGATTCATACATTCGCATTACTTCTTCGCTTTGCCGCTCTATGAAAGTAGCCCAAGCTAATCGAGTGCTCATGTTGTAGCCACATGACGAGATCGGCGATATGGTTCATCTTTCACATTCACAAAAACCGGCCGAAAGTACCCGAGCTACTATTATCATACCTGGGTAAAAATAAATTTCAATATCATTATAATCCGATTAGAGATAACATTGTCATGGGCGTCTCTTGCAGGTGTTCTCTTTCATTAAAAGATTAAGAGTATATATATATATATATATATACATATATATATATATATATATATATATATATATATATATATACTATCATCCCGAGGTTCCATTTTAGTTCATTTATTAAAGTGATACATGGCTGAGAATATCAGTAATTCCGTTTCCGGAAAACATATATATATATACTAGCATCCCGAGGTTCCATTTTAGTTCATTTATTAAAGTGATATCAGTAATTCCGGTTCCGGAAAACAACGTCGTTCTAATTTGATTCCCTAAGACAAGGGAATGATTCGAAATGTCTTCAAAGGCCTTCGTGAAAAAAATATGTTGATTAGTGAGGTACATTGCGCGCTCTTCTGATTAATATTAGTGAACAAAGTGTTTACATGTTAATTAAAAGCCAAGGTAAGAATGAGAATGTATCCAAACCTGAAACACGGGGAAAGAAGAAAATTATATTGGAGGATGATACAAAATATACGTCGTGTTATATTTATTTTAGAAATTAAAGTCCAAACTTGCTGCATCTCTTGAAGCCAAAAATATCAAGCCATGTTTTATTACGCGCATTACGAGAAATGAATTTCAGGTATCTAAAAAGAAATAGAAAAAGCGCCCGCATTGAAAAGGGAAATAATTTTACGGCGAAGAAATTTTTTGAAAAGTGTTAAGGAATATCGGAGACAGTATCGGAAAAATATATTACGCAGATGAAACTTGGTTAGATACAGTTGAAAAAGTATGGCAGGATTTAAATATAAAATGTAAAAGACAGACACATTTTGGGAGATTTTTCACTGGTTTAAAGGCTCCATCTGGAAAATAGCGGAGACTCATAATCACATAATCATATTGGTAGTGATTCTGGTTTTCTGGAAAAAGGTTTGAGGGTATTTGAGTTAAAGAAGATTGGTGACTATCACGAGGATATGGATGCCGATCGTTTTGAAAGATGGTTTTCGAAAATTGTTTCCAAAATTGAACCTGGGTCTGTTACAGTAGTTATTCTCTTGTTTAATTGATTACCTTATTTCAGTTGATGTTTACAAATGAAACTGTAAACTATTTGACTTAAACTTGTGATTGAGAGCCTTTTCATTGTAATTGTTTTTGTTGTTGACTTAAGGGAAACGTATGTAACTGTATAATGCAATAATATAATAATAAAGAAATGCAGTAGAATATTTTATTTTCATTCAGTTTTCACTTATGCCACTAATTGAAAGAAATAAATAAACAAGTAAATTCTATAATGTTAAATTTGTATTTTTCAATTTCATGTATATACATTATGCACGCCTATGGAATTTTGTTCCCGGTACCTTTCCTTCCCAGAAACGCTCATATCTTGGAAGTATGCTGCCCAATTATACGAGCTCAGATATAGGCTCCTTAGATAATCGGGTAATTAAATTTTCACTTCCCTTAAATGTATTATATATAATTGTGGAATTCCACATTATTTACACACATTACGCAAGTATTACAACTCTGCGTCTTAGGCTACGTATAATAGAAATTGTTTGTAAATTTGAACCGTGTAGATCTGTATGAACAAAACTGTAACAATATCTTTCCATCTATTTCGAAAATAAGCTATGGTAATCCGGAATATAAATTATGTGATATAATTATATTTATTGCCGCATATTTCCCTTACTTTATATATACTGGGTAATTGCTAAAGATAAGATTAAAATTAGTAAATTTCTCTGTACAAATAGTTGTTTATATACAATTTCTAGATAAAGTTTATTATTATATTATTTATTATTCTAAAAAACCGAATTTGTACGCGAAGATATATATTCAATGCTAATTTTCTATAATTCACACTGAAATAAGTGAATTTTATTATACACGCCCACTAAGATATACGGGGTTCATTCTAAAAAAAAAGTACCGATGCTTTCTAATAACCTAGAAATCACCTGCGTCAGTTTTATCGCAAATTTTTAGGTGCACTGGAACTGGCTAACCTATATTAAAGCCAAAGAGTGGATAAACTATGGCAACGCAAGATCTTATGCTTACGCGTACAAGCAATTGGCGCGTGCAGAATGAGTAGGTTCGCTACAACAAAGCATTACTGCAATTTTTCTTTTTTTATTTCATTTTAGTCATAAAAAAGGCATGTCAGATGTTAACCCAATTGAAGTCGAGTGATTATATTAAATAGACAGCAGATATAAGGAATTTAGACAACACAACGTGTAATACGAATAAATGCTGGGATACTGCTGTTATATATCAGCGCTAGTATTATAAAATGATGTGTTTTGATAACATTACTTATGAAGATTAAATTGTACGTGCAGAATATTGATTTATTTTTGTCGCACAATAGCTTTTTATACACAAGATTTTTAGTCTAGAAAGTTTTATCTTGTATATTTTATAAAGATGTGACGAATCGACGGAAATACGGCAACAACAATGAAAGTTGTTGCCGAGACTCCATTTATTGCGTTTCGCGAGATATTTAGTTATTTTATTTTATCAAATTAAAAAAAGATATTTTTTACAATAACACCATCTTTCGACTTACTCGTAAAACAATGAAATGGTCTTTACACGATTTTTTTGCAACATTTACGCATACTACATATCAAAAATTGGAACATTGTTATTAAATGAAATATTCATACAATATCTTTATTTCGTTGCGATTGCCATTTAAATCCGGTGTGAATGTGAATAATTAGACTGTTTTCTTTTTCATAAACTAAATAGATACAGGTTTCGGCAAATGAAAGCCAACTGATATTATGCATATAAGAAAAAAAATATTATTAAGATACCAAAGGAGCAACAACTAACTATAATAAATAACTAGAACGGTGAGATATAGATAGTAGATGCTATATCAGCCGTAAGTAAGAACGTACTTTCTCTGCAGTTCTCAAAATGTCAATTTTATGTAAAAAATGATATACGTGTTGGTAAATATTTTTTTCTAGAAATAATTTTATTTCACGACTAATATTACCTAATTTCCAACTTATGTGGAATTTTTGTAAAGCACCCTATATAATGCGATGCCCTATTATGGTAATACCTTAAAGCTTCATGCATTACACGATGTATTGTTGATAGTATTTTCTTGTTCATTTTCTATTTTATATGTTAACGTGGCATGTAACTTTTTGAAGTATGTTATACTTGCTGCAGATATTAGATCCTATTGCATAATGATTACTGTTACAAATACTTTACTTTGTAATAGAACCCCTTCCGAAAACTACTTCTTTCTTTATACCCGCATCCAAATTACGTAAGCTATTATCGTGTATATTTTTATTTCTCATACAATTTACATATCGGATTAAGTAAGCAGATAAATCTATAGAAATGGTTATACTTACGTCTATAAAGGAAATATGTAGCCAAAGTAAAGAGAAGGATAAATAAACGAAAAGTGAATAGAATTGCAAATGCAAATGATCCGAAAGAGAAATTGTAGTTATTGTAATTCATATAATTATCGCATAAAAGGATAGACTTGTCCAGAACCTCTACAATGTAGTTTCATTAAGATAAGCTTTATCTTCCGTTCATTCTTTGACCCGGCATAATTGATATTCTGTTTTCTACATATACATTTGCCGGAGCAAGCAATAAACACTTTCACTTAGAGAAAGACTTTGACCCATCATTAATCTGCCAGGTAACAAACATAAACACTCTAGAACAATTCTAAAAGATCTTACGCACTCCAGTATTTTAGGCACGATTTCTGAATTGGTCTTACGAATTATATGGTCTCTAGAGTCTCTCCACCCTCCTACAGATCGTTCTCAAAAATCAGGTAGTGCGTAAAAACTTCCCATTCTTGTGCCAAACAGCCAAAGCGACATATCTCTGAGCAGCGGTTAGTGTACTAGAAGTATAGTTATTCAGATAGCATACTAGTGCTATTTCTCTAGGCATCATTGGTTGCTTTTATTTATTTTGGTGAGTATTTTTTCGAATATTTTCGTGGTAAAATTTAAATCATTTAGGTGGAAGAATCAATAGATAACGCGATATACATAATATTAGGCTTTATAGATGATTATTGTGTAATCTCTACAGGGAGATGTTTTTACACAAGAAGTAATTTATTTACTGCACAAAGAAATAACAAACGCTATCTGCAGATAGCGGTATCTAATGTTGAACTAAACCCACTGTTCATTTAATTTATGTGTACTTTATGGGACAAATACTATCTCTGCAGGAACTCGGTGAATTCTTAGAATTCGGGTTTCATTTATAGTGTCGTAAAATTTCTACCAGTATATTACTTAAAATATCTATACCTGGTACTGTTTGCACTATACCTAATTATTTCACGATTTCGAAAAGTAAAATTCGGGTTTCCTTATTTATCAACTTAGTTCTTTAACTAGTAAATTGTGTACATACTTATAGAATTATTACATAAATAAAAGTACTTCTTTTTAAAATAGTTTGTTAAGTGTCCAATCTATTATGAGCGGTGGTGTATATTCACTATACTTTTGTATGAGTCCAAAGGATTTGGCGGCATTCTCCGCTTATGAAAAATTCTTTACTCCTGCTGCTTGGATTTCTCCAGGTGCTGGTACTGTTGATCTCATTTCTGTAACTGAGATGGACGTGCTGTATGTCCTTAAATCGATGAAAAATAATTGCACAGCAGGTAGCGATAATATTCCGGCATTTGTGGCTAAGAACTGTACGCATATTTTTGCTTCTGCTCTTTGCTACTCTGCATGGAAAATTGCCGAGAAGTATGTTGTTTCCAATTACCGACCTATAGCGTTACCAAATAACTTCCCTAAAGTGTTTGAGAAATGTTTATATCAGTATATTTATGCCCAAGTTAGACCCTGGACTTCCGGAAGCCAGCATGGTTTTGTTGCTAAGCGATCTACAGTGACTAATCTTGTTACTATTGCTCAATATTTATCTGATGCTATGGATTGTGGAAGGCAGGTGGAAGTTGTATATACTAACTTAGCAAAAGCCTTATCTTATTTAATTTACTCAACAATGGCCTTGATGCCTCTAGATTGTTAAACCAAATTAATTTTATGGTTCCTCGTCCGGGATTCAGGCAAACGAATGTATTTCATTGTGAGGCTCCTAGAACTAACATTGCCATCAGGTCTCCGTTATATAGAATGTATAACTGCTTCAACTCTATGGATACCGGTCAGTCGGATATTCATACCTGTCATCTCTTTTGATATAATGTAAACCTCATATACATTATACTTAGTAGAAATTCTTTTTTCATTGTTCGTTCTTATCTCATTTCTTTTTTTAACAACTAGTGAATTTTTTTTATGTACAGTAAACCACTTTGGGTGTGGTTGTGGATAGTAACAGTATGTTGTAATCTAATTATAAGTATATTGTGATCTGATCAGCCTTTTTTTTGCATTGGTTACATTTTGTATTTACTCCTAGGTGACTAGTTACATACACACATTTATTTTTTATTATATTTGCCTTATAATTGGATAACTACTTTATCTGATGGGGAATAAAATATTATTATTATTATTTACCATTAGAAATTCGACTTAGAGAAAGTTGGCATCGACGAAAAACTTCTATAGATGTAGAAAACTTTGAATTGTTCCTTTAATTCAAAGTTTATAGAAATTTAAGTACTTATACGTAAATCATAAGTAAATGTAATTATTACCAGTACACATATTTCGACTTAAAGGAACCTTGACTTATAGAACTTCGGCTTACGGAAGCTCGACTGTAATTACATACACACATTTGAAAGATGTCGAAGATAAACAAGAATAAAACGCAAAAAAATTCTTGTGTCTTTGTTTAAATGTTTAGTTTCCTCGATTTAATTGTTTTGTTAGCGTCATTTTGATTAATTAAGGACAGTTTATGTACAACGCGATCGATCCTCAAATAGAGCTCATATCCATAATAGAACCTTATCGCGCCTAAAATTCCAGCGTGCTAATTTCAACGAATCTATGTTAAACGGTTCGTTTTGCATAACTATTTTGTTTAGTCGAACATGGCAATTTCATCGGAAATCATCGTACTCGGAAATAAAAAAAATTCTATACCGAGAAACATGTGCGAGCTTCAATGTCATTTGAAAATAACCAAGCAGGCTGCTGCATAGTAAATAACAAAGGTTATCTAGCTGGTGTGTAGAGCGGGTCGAGTTCTACGTTGTATACTTAAGTTCTTGTTTATGTAGATAAATTTATTATCGTTTTATCGATATATCGTATTATATTTAATGCGTGTAGCAAGTTCATAGTAAGATTTTAATTGCTGATCTTTTATCTACTTTTCCGTTTGTCTAACAAAGATATAAATTTTTTATTTCCTTCATTATAATCAGCAAGTAATTTTGGACGTTTTTGGCATTGATTCAGGTTCTGCGAATTGCTTTAACGAACGATTTCCTTTAAATCTCCGAGAACGACTTGATTTTTATTCTAATTAAAGGCGCCCAGGTAGCAAAAGAACGTTAAGGCAGGAAAACCCCAAAGACGAGATACATAAATAGAACTAATATTCAGGAAAATTTATTTTTGCAATTTGTTTCGGGAAATTACCAAAAAACAATCTGACATGACCAGCAGGTCAAATACTATCAAGTTCATCATATGATAACCAATTACTCAAGCGTATAACGTCTAGACGGAAATTCCAGAAATGCACACGAATATATCTACTATTGGTATACAGATTAACGAACTGCACATTAAACATAATACTAAGCTGAATGCTGAATTAAGTTGGGCATACACAAGTGTGAACCACATTATCTTTAATATGTTATTTCGACTTTATTAAACTTCTATTATCCTTGAGTATTCTCTTTGATGAATCCTATCTTTAGTTTGCAGTTATCAAGTATAAAAATTAATTTTGGCCATATACAGCCTTGGCCAAAAGTATTTGCCACCCCCTGGTTTTATTAATAAGATTTAATCTTTTGTCGCACCACCTTCACCTCTTATTACACCTTATAACCTTCTTGCCATACTAACCATAAGATTGTGGCAAACGTCGGAGGAAATCTTCTCCCATTCTTCAAAAATTTTTGTTTTCAAAACGCGTTTGTTAGAGCATTGAGTCCCATACTGTTTATCGTATTCGAGGAAAATATAGTAATGCCCTTGGATACAGGAATCTAAAGACGATACACATAACTGAGGCTGTATTTGCAAATGATGAATATAGTATAGATGTATGGGATGAGACACTTAGGAAAAAAGAACATAAATAAAAATACAACAAAAGTTATGACCACCAGTGAAGAACGACTAAATATGGAGATTGAAGGAATAGGCGTAGAATTATCTAGGTGGACCAATGGAAAACACTGGCAAGAATAAGTAAATTTAAAAAGCAACCAAACTATACTACGTGATGAATAAGAACTTCATTACGAAAAAGGAAATATCACGAAGCACCAAGATAAAAGTATACAAAACAGTCTACATGTCATGCGGATGCGAATCCTGGCTACGTAATAATAAGCAAAAAAGCAAAATTGAAGCTGCGGAAGTGAAATATCTCAGGAGAGTGAGGGGCGTAACAAGAAATGAGAAAATGAGACTTTATTGAACAGCGTCAACTAAATTGGTGGGGACATTTACAACGAATGAAGAACAGTAAACCAGTAAAATTAATATATGAAGTGAAAGTACAGAATAAATGAAAAAGACGAAGACCGCGAAAAGTATGGAACCACACCATTGGACAAAGCAACCAGAAGAGAGGGGAAAGCTAAAATTTTGGCCAGTAACAGAAAATTATGGAAGAAATTTGTTTCTACTTAACAGTAGAAACTTACTCGACACCCTTATGAATATTCTTTTTGATGAACCCTCAAATATACAAATTAATTTTGATCATATATAGCCTTGGCCAAAAGTATTTAGCACCCCCTGGTTCTATTAATAAAATTTAATATTTTGTTGCATCACCTTTAGCTTTTTTTTACAGCTTGTAGTTTTCTTGGCATACTAGCCACAAGATTTTAACAAACGTCGGAAGAAATCTTCTCCCATTCTTCAACGCATTTGGTAGCGCATATATAGAATTTGCAATTCGTAACTTTAATATGCGCCATAAATGGTAGGTACTAGATCCAGTGATTGCAGTGGCCATTTCAACACTTTAATAACGCGGTTTGCGTCAAACCAGCATGTTTCATCGCGTGATTAGTGCCTAGATGCATTGTCCTGTTAAAATAAATAATCTGGAGTATCACCTTCAAATAATTTTAAAGTAAAAACTTCCAGAACCTCCTCTAACATTTTAATCTACCGGCCAGTATTCATATACCCGTCACATATGTACAGTTCACCGACTCATCCATCCCCAAATCATTAAACTACCACCACCGTGCTCTGCTGTGGATATTATGCAATCCGGCTGAAAAGCTTCTCCTGGTCTAGGCCTTACAAATTCTGCATCAGGTTGAACGAAAAGCTGCATCAAAAATCAATAAATGGCACCAACATTTCAAAATTAAAAAAAAACACTTTACAAGAAAGTAAATCAAATGTGTTGTCTTTACAATTTATGATAAACATTATTTCTAGCTTACCTCTATGTTACACTCATCAGACCAATTAATTATTCTTTCTTTCCCATAGAATCTCAAAAAATTGTAGCCATAATTCTATTCCCTCCCTCCCCTAAAAAAAAGAAACGGTTTTTGACATGTTTCAAGCACGTTCGTGAAAAGATATCTATTCATTTAACTGTCTTCTTAACTCCGAAAGTTTCTGCATGTCGTTTACGGTGACATATCGACGAAAAAATTCTCTTCAATTTCATTTGAAATTGCAACACAAGCTCGTATTTGGTACTTAATTTGCGGTTAGCTTTTTCATACTTAAATTATGTATAACACAGTCCACCCGTTCAGTTGAGATGATTACGGCATTGGCTATCTCACGCACTTTCATACGACGATCGTTGTTTACAATGACATGCACTTTATCAACCATTTCCGGGGCGGTTACTGTAAATGAAGTCCCTAGACGTTTAGAACCATCCGGGCTCATTGGGTCACTTTTGACAGTAGTAAATTATTTAAAAATTGTTACATACAAAAACACAAACTCACCATAACATTTATATAATTTTTCCTCAATTTGTTTGATGGTTTTTCTATTTAAAAGGGTCGTGTTTCGGCAACACACAAAATTATTGTTTCTGCATATTAGCACAAATGCAACAAATATTTTTCTTGAACCGATTGTAAAAACTTCAATTTCATTATTGTAATGTGATTCAATTTTTGTACGAATACAACTTATAAACAAAAACAACTCCTAAAAAGACAAATACTTTAGTATATCTACTAAAAGATATGCAATATAAACAAGATAAGTTGAAGTTATAAATAACTACGTAAAAAAGCTAGAGAGCATTGCTCTCTATTACTAAATTCAACATTAGCATATGGCTACGTTATAAGGACCCAGAAATACATGGTTAGAAATTTATGAATGAAATTAGATGATGATGTCGAATTAATTAATAAAAAACAACATTCATCTTGATTTATTTGCTTAAAACTCTATTCTATTTTCTTAAATATTTCCTAAAATAATTCCTGAGTGCAACTACCGCTTAGTAATATGCGAAATTTTATAGAACGTATAAAATTAACATTCAACTTTTCTAAGATTTCTTAAAGACTCAGAATGGAGGTCAAAATAACAGCTGACCAACATAACTTATATTGCCGCTACTGACGATAATTATTTTGGTAGAACGGTTTATACATAAAATAAATTAATTTACGCAAAACATTATTCAAACACAAAATGTTATCAATGTGTCTGTGTTTGTGTTAGGTAAGTTATCTAAATCAATCCTCACGTTTTCGATAACCATTTAAGTGGTTGTTTATGCGTCGTAATACAATACGGATAACACCCATGTATACAACGTGATCCAAAGATGATGTAAATAGTTGGTAGATACGATTAGGTTGGCAACAAAATAATTGACCGCTTGCCATCTTTCCCGTCAGCTTCATTATCCCACGCTCACAGAACTTCTGGTCTCTATCAGCAAAAAACTCTACTAGGTGTAATTTCACAGCGTTATTATCATTGAAGGTTTTACCATTCAAGGAATATTGTAAAGCTCTGAGCAGAGTAATCCGATGGCACTAAGTCAGAGCTATACGTTGAGATGTTAACACAAAATATACAGTAACTTTGCAATAACATAATCCCACCAAACTAACAGCATAATCTACTTTTGGTGCATTTCAGCTTTCAATGATGTTTGCGCCGGTTTATTTTCTTTAGACTATGACCGCTTTCGTTAAATTATCCATTTTTAATCACCTGTGATTGTCCGTTTTAAGAAAGGTGCGATTTCATTTCGTTTGAGATGAAAATCGAAATCGCGTTAGGTTAAATTAATGTCCTTTAACTCATCATACTCAAATATCGAGTTTTTTTAATGAATCCCATGTTTTAAAAGACTTCCAACTGTTGTGTGCGGTACATTTAAGCTATCTATATTTCCTTGGGCAGGAATATGACGATCTGAATCAATTATGGTTTTGATTTATATCATTCATCAACGTCCTTTGGCTTACCAGATTGAGGTTCATTTTTACGTCGGCACTGTCTTTCTTTTTGAGTTTGATTACTATACATATCGCTAACTTGCTAACAGATTGTGTTATCTTCTTTTCTTTTCGGAAATACTAGAGCAAAACATAACGAAAATGAACACATTTGTTCTCCATGCTAAACTTGAAACCACACAAACAAATCTCGTACAAAATGCAGTTGCAAATGCAATTTGGTTTCTAAGAAAGCTAAAGTTCACAACTGACAAATGCCAAAAGTATATAATTCTAACATTCACACAAGTCATTAAAAAAAAATAACATTACTCCCATCTACATTTAAAATTGGCAATTACTTTGACGCCAATTCGCAGACACGCAAACTTGTTGTAGGCTTCCGAGAGCGAATTTTCAAACTTCAAAGTATTGTTGTACATATTTCGATGGCAACTTTTGGCAAGTAAATGGAATGTTAGAATAAATTGTTACTTTTGGCCAAAAATTTTCAATAATTATGTTATCACATTTTCTTTATTGGAAAGCATTTCCGAAAATATACCGCTTCACATATTCCAACTGTATTTTAAATATTGGAGATTTTTCTAGTTTTATATATATACAGTGAAATCTCCCTTGAACGGACACCAACGGGACCAACTGAAGATGTCCGTTCAAGAGGGGTGTCCGCATAAAAGAAATATGTAGTAGATACAACAAAAATCGTGTTTTAACGAAAGAAACTGGGACATTTAAATCGTATATGTATACAAATGTTTTTAAAATAAGTAAGAAACGTTAAACTTAACAAAAAAAAGTTTATTTCCTTTAGATATATACATACAAAGTATAATATAGATACATAGATGTAGTATGTAATACAAAACAATGAAATGAATAGTCAGTTTAAGAACGCAAAAATTCATATATTGTTGTTTATCTTCTCTTTTTCTCTAAAATGAAGTCTTGAAATCGTATTTCTAATTTAGAAAGAACCTCCAAAGACTCTGTATCTCCGTGATTTTCGACAAAACTTTTGAGCTGCTTGGCCAGGGTAATAGCTTTACCATAATTTGGGATAGCTTCTGTTGGCACTGGAACTTTATCGACATCAGAATCTTCCGAAAGTTCTTGTATTTCAACTGGATTTGCAATTTCTTGTTCTGAATCTGGATCTTCAACATACAAATCTTCATCTACGTTCAAAAAATCATTAAGGTTTTCATTATCCGTCAATTTCAATAAATTCTTATTTTTGAGGATTTCTGAAAGTACACTAAGAGGCAAATCATCTTCTAGGTCAGATGTATCGGCCTCAGTTAACTGGTCTTCACTTTGCATATTTACATGATTAAATGCTGCTTTGCGGTAACAATTTTGAACTGTCTCTTAGTTTACTTGGTCCCAAGCGGTTTCTGCCAAATAAACTGGATCCAGTAATTTTCTTTATTAACTCAAAAGCTGTACCAGCAGTTTCAATGTTTACTAGCAGATGTTTGAGTATTAGACTTCGGTAATAAGTTTTAAAATTCTTTATAATCCCCTGGTCAAGTAGTTGACAAGCTGATGTACAATTAGGGGGTAAAAATAATATTTTTATATTATTTAAGCGAACGTCTTTCGGATGAGATCCCGCATTGTCTAAAAATAACAAAATGTTTCTTTTTTCTTTAGCCATTTTCCAATCTAGGTCTTACAACCACTCTGTCATAATTTGTCCTGTCATTCAAGCTTTCTTATTGTATTTCCAAGTTACAGGCAGGTTATTTATATTACTGTTTTTAAAAGCTCTGGGTTTAGCTGCCCTACCAATGACTAGGAGTTTTTCTTTTCCACCCGCCATATTTACACAATGCAAAATTGTAAACCTCTCTTTGGGATACTTACCCCCAACATATTTTTCCTTCGTTAATGTGAGCGTTTTGTCGGGTAGAGCCCTAAAATGCAGACCTGTCTCATCGGCATTATAAATGTCTCTCGGTGAATATCCCTTAATCAATGGACATTTTTTAAAAACGATGAAACATCTTCAGCATTGAATGTTGAAAGCAGATTCAATCGAAAGCGTACACCCAAAGAATAAGAACGGTAAATCCCCGACCAACTTGGGGAAGTCCCTAATTCACGCCAGGCAGAAATGCACGACATAGGCTGCGTTTGTACCGAAGGATTAAAGTCGGTAAATCTTCGGTTTACTCGGGGAAGTCCCAGCGAAATTGGCGCGCGGCGCGATTGAGAAATGCAATAGCAATACTCTCGATATAAAAATAAGATAAGGCATTTCTTTTTATTTTATTTTTTGTCCGGTTAAGAGAACATTTTCTCGTGTCCGCGTCCGTTCAAGAGAATAAAGCTAATTTTGAACCAAAAAAGCTGCCATCTCCTTACAAATTGCCCTATCAGAACTAAAAAAAATCTTGTATTAATTACTGATATGATTTGTCTTGTATAATTTCCACGATGAATCATGGATATTCCAAACTAGTACACCTACAAGTAAATATCAACAGTAGATATGTTTTATTACTTTAATTGCGATTGTTAGGTCGGCATATAATTATAATCTAATTTTTAAAAATATCTTAGCATATATGTATGTATATTTTTAGCTAGATGATCACATAAAATGCAGACTATTACATTGTAGGTAACCACTATTGCGGTTGAGTTTACTGTTAGAAATATTATATATGCATCCATATTTTATTGCTTTATATTTCACAATCTCGCGTACTTTATTTTCTTGGTCTTAACGTACACTCGTAACCATCTCTGAACTAACAAATGCCAGTAGCGCGAATATTGCTAATTAAATAGTTAAATGAACTACACTTTGTAGTTAACAATTAAATAGTTTTTTTTTTACTTCGTACTATTTTAGCAGCAGCTTGTAACATTGTGTGGCAACTGTATTTTCTTTCATTAAAGATAAAAATAAACTTACAATAACTAATCCTGTTATAAAGATATTAAGTTGAAGCAAAAGTTTTTTTGATTTTTGGATTAGTAGACTTTCAATTTATAAAACTGTCATAAATAAAATAGTTGTTATTATTAATTCTATATTAGACATCATTGCTGTAAGTGTCTGTAGCTATCTTATCTTGAGATTTTACTGAGACATTGCGCACTTTTTATGGACCCAAAATGCTTAATACAAGTATTTTTGGCAATTTTGCGTCTTTACTGAAAATTAGGCGAAAGCGTTGGTGATGCTGCTTGTATACTCCGTGAAGTTGAAGATCAATATATTATCTCAACTCGGATTGTACAAACCTTGTATAAAAAATGTTCAAACGAATCTTCGAAAGAAACGACGTTCTGGAAGACGCTCGCTGATGAAGAGGTTTTTTTCCAAAGAATTAAGGTCACTTCGGCTTCCAGTAGGCAACAATTATCACAGGGGATTGGTGCTTGTGGTGGGCAATAGGTCGCCATCTTCACAAATTGGGAACGGTAAATCGACGACCCCTATGAATTAACTATAGAACAACCGCAGGGACGAGTGTAGATCTGCAATCAAATTCTTGCCAATCCACACCCTGGACGAGTTCTTACCAATGTTACAAATATAGCAGAAAGATACCATAAGTTCTCTGCCTTCCAATCAGTGAAATGGTACAGGTATAGAATCTAATACCTTACCAGACATTGAAAGAGATCCGTTGATCATAGTCGATTATATTTTGAATTGTGAATAAATTTTTGCTCACGAAAAATGAAAGAACTCAAACCTATGTTATATCGTCTTTTACTTCCTTAACTTAAGAGAGACAATAGATGCACTAGCTCTGGTTTTCCGCCAGTGGTATTACACTGGATGTCATCGACTTCCAAGGCAATGTAACGCAAATCTAAAAACTGCTCTAATCTAGCCTAAATTAATCTAGTGCTGGGGTAGCCAGCTTCACTGCTGAACTACGTGTATTTTATCTCGTAACTCTGCGGAAATAGTCCGCTGCCTAGCGTTTCTTAAATATTTTATTGTTTACATAATTCTGAGTTGATACAATTACAAAAACGAAGCAAATATACTCTTCGCATTTTCGTGCCTAAGATTAGTTTTTCCAAATGGTTATCCCTTTGATTCGAAAAGGCCCCGGGCATCCTAATGGGTCGTCCACATGGACCTTCTTCTCTTTCAGAATAAGGTTCTGGTTCTCTTACCGCCGATCGTCACTTCGGTTGCTCCAACAGATAATAAGGTTTCTGTTCCACGTCTTCTTCCCCCCGGTTGTACTTGGCTCACACAGTAATCCCTTCGGTTCGAAAGGACTCTAGGCGGTCCTGGTAACTCGTGCGAGCTATCCTCTCTCTCCTCTGGGGTAGGAAGCCACACACTTTGGATTCCATACCGGAAGTTGTTTGATACATTTGTTCCTAAAACCTTCAGAGAATAATTCCTAGAAGGAGAAGGTGTTCCAATACACATATCTTCAATCTTGCTGCAATCTTTTAGTAGAAATTGATTTCGCCACTGTTATCGTCATTAAAAGAGGATATTATTTGTTCCAAGTTTGTTCTCCTACGTCAGAATCTTTGTAATTCATGTCTGTGGATGTTCAGACTGTAGCTCCGTACAGGGAAATCTCATAACATATTGACGAAAATTCAAGAGCAAATGTAAAGAAATTTGTCTACAGTTCGAACACTAATTAATCGAATAATAAATACTTTGGAGAATTTGTAAGGAGAAACTGTTGCACCTCTATCAGATTCAACGTCTTCAGTAGCTTGTACCACGCGCAAATTTCTATCATTGGTTTCTTAAACTACGAATTTTCAAAACAATCGATATATGGTAGTTTTTGGTAAATGTGTGAGTTGGTATGATTATTTGACTATATAAAAGAATGTTTCTTTCTATCTTTAAAGTTAAGTGTAGAATACACTTTTAAAAGATGTACTCCTTCAAGAAAAACGAAATGATGTGTGCTCTAACGTATTTCAACTTAGCCAAGCGAGAGTACCCAAGACTTCAACCTTAACCACCAAGAGCTCTAGGTACTGTATATCTTCATTGGAGCTCATTTAAAATTATTAATTTAGAACATCCCAATAAAGAACATTGACGATCTTAAGAATCGGATTATATTATTACGCGAAACAATCCTTGTATTTGCCACTTTCCACAATTCATTATAAATTAATTTCTTGTTCTATAAAATTTGTTTCGTCAAATATTCAAGTAGTTTTGCTAGAAAGTATGCAATTATTTTTTTATCCTATCTTCTAAACGAGTCCTGTTAAATAACCTTGAAAATGACAGTATCGTTACTAAAGACAATCACCAAACGGCCCAATACTCCAATTCTAATAGCGTGAAAGTATATCACTTTTCTTTTACTTTTTAAAAACGTTGAAGTCAGTAAAATACCGTATAGAAAGTTTTTTGCTTTAAGTAACTCAAAAAGCCAATCCTCCAAATTTTTGTCACATATGGAGAAACAGCCTTTATACGGTAAAGTTATATTTTATCTGCAATATCCTGATTTTCATACACAAACACGGCTTTCACCAACTTACTTATAACCTTATCTTATCTAACTGAGGTAAGATAAATTTAGGTAAGTTTGTGAAGGTTAAATATCTGTGAGTTATTGAGTATTATTTAATCAGGGGAAAAACTGATTTAATTTAGTTTAATGGCACTCAGTTTTATTTTATCTAAACTTTATTATAAATTAGAATTATATTAAATAAGCACTTATGAATTTTCCCTTATTTGTGTGTTTCTCTCGTCCTTCGAAAGCTGGTGTTGGAGCAACCAGTTCAATACAGTCGTTGATTTTAGCTTCGCACTTACAAAACAAGTCCATAAGACGGACGACTTGTGCACTACCCGACCATAAGTGTTTACTCACCCTTAAAATATAACTAAAATAAATCAAAAACTAATTATATAATAAACCTTTATTCTCTACTTATATAAAGAACTGTAACAGTTATGAAAACAATATGGTGATGAATTTGCTAACAGAGATAACTATAAATTAACTTTGCGATTCGTCAATGTGTCTACCTCACCCTATTTTTAGAAATGCCTAGATTGTGTGTAGCCGTAAACACACTAATCTTGACATTCTTTCTAACACCTTTGCCAGTGTTAGCGGCTCTATTTTCATCCTGTTGCGTTCAAAGTACTGTTGTCGAATTTGGAGCAGATTTTCGAACCTGCCGGTCGAATTGCTCCCACAAAAGCTCGATCGGATTGAGGTTTGAACTTTGGGGCGGCCACTTCATAACAGCAATTTTCTCTCTGTGTTCCAGTTGTTCCCCGGCATATCTGTTTACAATGTGTTTTGGATTATTATCGTGCTGGAACACGAAGTTTTCAACCGATTAATTGTGTTCCAGATGAGATGACATTCCTCTCCAAAATCTCCTTATAATCTCCTTTTCTAAGGATAACATCCCTTTTGACCAAATCGCTCATAAAGGTACCGCCAAAACAACTCCAAATCATGACTGATCCTCCTCCATGCTTTATTGTTGCTTAATACAGGATTCAAGTGCTCGTTCCCCTTTTGATCTACGGGACGTTCTCCTGCTTCAATCAGAGGTGAGATATTTAGATTCGTCAGGCCAGAGCGTCTTCTTCCAATCTTCCAACGTCTAGTCTTTGTGTTCTCTCGCCCATCCTAACCGTTTAGCTTTGTCTACTTTGTGTAGTAACAGTTCCCGCATTGCAATTCTTTCATACAAACCGAGTTGGCGCAAACCCCTTTTTACCGTGTCACTAACTCTTTTTAGGCGCAAAATATTCCCTTGGGCAGCATTTCTGGTGCTATTCTTCGTCGATTTTGTTTGTTCGTGATTACAATTGTGCGATCTTCTGCTAGTTAATTGGATACACTGCTATTTCCTCGATACTTTTTAATATCCACGGTTTTACGGTTAAATTTCAGTAATTTAGCAATTTCTCTGTTACTTTTACCGATGTAGTGATGTCACTATTTAAACATGAGTTTCCGTAGATAATTCTTTTCTTGACAACATTACTTTAACGTTACTCGTTGTTTTAAAACACTTTGTACAAATTCTTCACTATTCATTGTTTGCAATACGAAAGCTGAATGGAAACCAAATCTTTCATTATACTAAACATTTCTGAGAAACTGATTTTTATCTAATCAGTCTAGCTGCACGTGCCTGATCCGTAAAAAGGATCATTTTCGATATCTTAATGCCAGTCGGTTCATAACATACACACAGAACATTACAGAGGAGTTATAATCTATTTTGTACTTACAGTTTAGGAATACACGTATTTTAATAGGGATAAAAAGAATTTCTTTGGATAATCTCCAATTATGCAGATGGGTAAAGATTTATGGTAGTATGTGTGCGTTTGTTAAAAATAAATTTTAGTTTAGTTTGAATTAAAAGTGGTTCCTCTTCATTACGTATATTGTTTGAAATATTACAGAAAAAATATTAACATAAACTTAGTTACAATATTTTTAACAACTGAATACTTGCATGAAGTAGTAGTAAATCTAAAAATAACTTTTTCAATCGTTCGCACACATTCTGGGATAAAATATACACGCTATAATAATATTGTTAACATGAAATTTACAGTGGGAGTACTTAAAATGTCGTAACCAAAATAAAGTCGCAAAAAACAGTAATATTTCGAACATCATTAATTTATTGTTTTGATTTAAACAATAGCCATCAGACATAAATATTTATTGCGATTTATTTAACCGCAAAACAAAATAAAAAAGGAGTCAAAATCGGCAAGGGCATTGAATAATATCGTTCACGTTGCGAGTGCGTGTAAAACGGAGCCAATGGTCATGTTGGGGACAGTGAAAAAAGTACCAGAGGGGATATTTTGAACAATCGGAAACACTAGTTGCTTGTGCATATACGTATATTGACATAGTTAATTAACGGTACAAACATACACCACCGTTGAAAAGTTTCGTTGCATTCCTTTAGAATAGTGACCAATAAGAGATGTACTATATGTTTTCTATTAAGTGCCAAACTAATAGAATAGAAACTCTCCACGGCACCCCGAAGCACCGCGGCGCACACAGAAAAATACTGCTCTTAGGGGGTTGTACCAAACTTTGTCAGATGTTTAATGCAAGGATTATTTCAAATTGTAGGTTTTTAAAGAAACGTTTTGGTCTCGGTTTGAGTTCATATCAAAATATAGGAAAAAAAAGGAAAGAAAACGGGACAAATCTCACAGTACTTCCAGACCTTGGCCTGATATGCAAATGTGTACGAAACCGGTAGCCATTGACTGATTAAATTGTCTTAGATACCGGTCCCATTTTCCTTCCTTTTTCCTATATTTTATAGGTTTTTGCTCTGTATAAGTTATTGATATTTATGATAATCCGATTCTGTAGAAAGTATGTTTAAATAAAATATACAAGAAACACACATAAAGAACGAAAATTTATCAGTTTGTGTTTCTTAATGATAATACATAATTTTATTTCAACAAAAGTACATGTATTTATAAAACAGTAACTTAATATGGTCTCCTCCTACTTCTAAAAAAAACTATTGTTACATGCGGATCCGTCTAAACTAATAAAGGAGGACTATACCTAATACTTTGAAGTCTAGGTGACACAGTCTATAGTTTGTATCTTATTCCACAGTATTCTTAACCTTTCTGTGAAGGTTGCACACATTGACACATCTAACCACAAGCACCTGTTTTAATTCCCCCGCAGAATTCAACTTGGTTGCAGATTATTTTGTCAGTACTATTTCTCCTAAGCGACCTCTAACCACTAGAACCGCATTTTTTTCTAATAATGGCTTTTAATGCAATATACTGGTCTTCACTTGTGGTGTAGTAGCTCAAGGTTAGTCAATATCTTATCGATCACGAACTTGATGTAATTTTCCTTAGCGTTTATACGCACACTGTTCTTAGATTGGTAATGATTGTGCAATTTGATATTTGGTTGAGCTTACAACGTAGAAAAGTAATAAGTTTATTTTGCTACGTGAACAATAACAGAAAAGACTTGTTTACTGAGAAAGCCTACGAAGAAGCTTATTTGGGGCTCTATTAACTCTTTTATTAACTTCAGGAGGTTAAAATCTTGGATATGGCAGTATATTGGACGTTTGATGAGAACCAAGAAAACGTTAAACGACATACACTTGATATTCCGAGAAAATATTAAATAGTATGCTGTTGCCTATATATATCGTGGTATATTGTTCGTAACGAAATTCTTTTGAATATATCCAAAAGCCCATTTCGTCCTAACAGCACTGCGTAAGTGTCTATCCTATCTTCGTAGTATTGAAAAATATACACAACGTATACCACAAAACACCAGTGTGCCAGTGATACCAATATAGTAATAGAGAAATGTTGTTAATAATGAGTGTTATAAACTTACCAAGCTAAAAACATCTGCATCTGAATTGCCAACTTAATTACTCTTTTTTTTGATCGCATTGTACCATAATTACTTGAAATAATATACCATAGCTTAAACAACCATGTTCACAAGATTGGCAGCACTGGCGCAACATGTCGTTGAATCGTTTAAGCACATTTAACATGCATTGTCTTAACATATTGAACAAAATTGGGTACACAACAGGGAAACGGAGGCAGATTGGTTCAACTCGCTCAATTTTTGTACCGGTCATGGGTGCGGGCGAGTACAGATCTGGCACGCCGAAAATTTGCCCAACCCTACTTATCAGCCATTCTTTAAATTTTAATTGTTAAAGTTGTAAAGTTAAAAATTTAAATTATTAGGAAAAAATACAAAGAGAAATTCATATTAAACCTTATTTGAAGATCATGGCTGCAATGTTTCCAACGAAATCGCAGTTTAATATAGGGGAATAAAACAAATATTACTGCAGCTAATTCACCCTTTCATTTTCTAAATTCAATTTTGGAAGCTTATACACATCAATACAAATATTCTGTATTAGCTTTGCCGCGATCGTTCGAAATGATCTGAATTTGACATTGCAAAACTGTTTAACAATCAAATCTCTGGTGTAGTATTTTAGAAAAATGAATATTGTAACTAACCAATTCGTTACCGTTCATTGACGATATTCAATTTGGTCCGTGACTGTAACCAACAAACAGCGAATACGATTATCTAGTGTGGAAGTGCGTACAGCTAGAATGCATAATGCATATGGAAAGTTAACTGCTTGTATTATTAAGGTTTGTTCATATTACGCTAATACCCAATGATATAATAAGAAAGCGTAATACAATCTAGTAAAGTGCATTTTCATTGGCGACGGCAATGTGCAGGATGTAGGATTTATTGCAATCATGTGTATTATCATTTAAAATAACAATGACGTTTTCTAAATTTTCAAATACTTCTATATTTTTATATTGTTGTTAGAGGCAAAGTACCATTAGTACCCTCTTCTTTAATTTTCTTATAATATTTATTCCGTACAGTTTTCTTTCTGTGTATTGGATATACCAGATATTTACTTTAGTTGTTCATTCTACAGATAGTCCATGAGGATCACACCTTGGGAATCCCAAAAAATGGTCGCCATGACTTTTCTGGCCGAAGGAACGGTCTTTGCATTCTTCGGAGCGGATTCGCTAGGAAAAGTCCACTACAGACAGTTCCTTAGCCTTCGGTATGTAGTGGTGGATCCAAGTCTCATCGACGGCGAAACGCATGAAGGAATCCCTTGGATTGCGTTGGATCCTAGTCAGACACTCCTTCGAAACGGTCGTTCGATTTCGTGTTTACTCCTGTGTGTGCAAACGCGGTACCCATCGCGCCGAGAGCTTCTTCATATCCAAAATTTCGTGTAGGATATGGCCAACGCGTTCTTCTGAGATACCTGTTGTCTCTGTTATCTCTTTGAGCTTCAATCGGCAATCGACTCATACGACATCATGAATCTTGTCGACCATTTCATCGTTGGTAGCGGTTTTTGGGCGTCCACTTCGTGGTTCGTCACTTGTGCTTGTGCGGCCACGTTTGAACTCGCTCACTCAGAAGCTGATGGTCGAAAATTATGGAGTGCATTCGCCGTGAACCTCTAGCAAAATATTTCGAGTTTCCGTGGCTGTTTTCCTAGAAGTGTTTTATCACTGCACGAGATTTGATTTTATTCATTTTTGCGAAACCGCCTAACTTGTTACACAAAATACACTCTTTAAACAACAACTATTGACAGTAGACGTCTCAAAATTTTGACAGTTTCGAAAACATTTCAGGTCGCCCTTGTAATTTAAAATTTCTTTAAAAAAGTCCCATACATTTGTGATTAATTATAATTTCTTCCAAATTTTTATCAAATTATTAAAACAACTATCGTCTCGCAATAACACACACTATCTTGAAAATTTCTTGTACATCGAATGAATGGCACGGCTGGCTGCCTTCGTTTGTAAATAATTTAATTCCATCAAGAGTGTGTTTACTGTGTGGCCTATTATATATATATAAGTAAGTAAGCTGAGTATAGTGAGTATATCCCCGGAAACGACCTATTATTAAATAACGACAATGTCGAAGTCACAGATCTCGAAGTTGTCTGTGCAGAGAAAAATTCGATACTTTTCAAAATATAGTTATTGAAATTCTTCCAAAGTTATTTGACGTAAAGTGTCCTAGCTGATACATCATCATAATAATTTGGAATTCCGGATACATTCATGGAAGCCGAAGACCAGGAAGTCTAGAATACGATACAGTTAGTGTGAGTACGATTTCAAAATTAAAGACTTAAAATTACATATAAATCTTTTTCTAAAATTTGTCACTGCTTTACACTTTGTAACAGTAATGTATAAGTATACATTTCTAGATATACATAAACATCGTATCAATCAATGAGAAAACGGTCTTAGCGTCGCGATTAAGCGAAGTATACATAAGTAGATTTAGGTTCGTGAGATTCGTAACACTGCTAAATATTCGGAAAGTGACAAGATCCGAATGTCGTAACACTGCGTAGCATGTCGCTGCATTACTAGCGTGATATTTTAATTGGGTTGTTCAAGGTTTCCTTTCTGTGTAGATATCTGCCACTTTGTTATTGTTTATTTTAACATGTGACGAGGTTACATCGCCAGCGTATTTCGCGATTAATTTGCTTCCTTGAAATGTAAATAAATTGTTGGATTCGGCAAGAGAGAGTTTTATATGTCTTTTCTTAAACTAATATCAATATTAATACTAATATTAATATCAATACTAAACCACCATTGGCGTTAGTAATGATAAAATTACAACTTCCTTGCAATTACTCAATGTAATTAAATTACTGAAAAAATATCAGTCTCCGAGAGATTCGAACCCACCATCTTTACGTAAAGACGTTGGGTTCGAAATTGCAGTTTTATTGTGTCCTTTCTTGTTCATCACTCCATTGGTAAGATATAAGGTGTCCATTTAGCATCACTAGTTATTATCCGTTTTAAAAAGTTCGATTTCATTTCGTTTAAGATGCAAATCACAGATGTTAATGCGTTGAGTTAAACGAATTTGCTTTAACTCATAAGGAACCCAAGTATTTAGTGTTTCAATGATTTTCAATTGTTATGCGCGACACATTTAATTTTTCGACAATCTCTTAGGACAGGAATATGACGATTCGAATCAATTATGGCTTTGATTTGATCATTAACTTCATTTGTGGTTCACCATTGAGTGAAAAATCATCACAACGAACTTTATTAAACCAATTCCGGCACTGTCTTTCTTTTAGCGCTTCATCGCCATCCTCGTCGTTTAACTTTTCAGCAGTTTGTGTTGCGTTCTTTCCTTTTCGTAAATAATAAAGCAAAATATTACGAAAATAAACGCTTTCGTTCTCCATGATAAAATTGAATCCAGAGAAACAGATCTCACAAAGAAAAACATTTATTTCGGTTTTTAAGAAAGCTAGAGTTGACAGTTGACAAATGCCAAAACTATATAATTGTAATATTGACAGAAGTTATTCAGAAGAAACACTACTCCCATCTACATATAAAATAGACAATTACTTTGTTGCCAACCCAATATTTTACGGAGATATCTTTAGTCTATAGTTTTTGAAGCATTTCTACTAGTCGTTGCTTTGTCTTTGGTTTATTTCTGGCAATTGCTTTCGAAACAATGTACCAGCAATTCTCGATGGACTTTAAATCGGATTTGTTTCCGAGCAAGGGGAATAATTTTTTATTTACAATGATACATAATACTTTAATCGAGTATACACTAATTAGTAATTCTAAAGTAACAATTGTATTCATATTTTTAGTTCACGGGCATGGCACAGTTTTCATAGATTCCAAACTGAATGGTTACTTAAAATTTCTTTGTAGTTTCGAGCTTTCACATATTTGTCCAAAAACACAAGATCACCCATCCCTTTGATAAAGAAGCAGTCCTATAGTAATCAAAACCTCATAGCTTTGTCAAGCCAATCATTATATCCTCTACCACGAAGCATAAATTAGGTATCGATTGTACAAATTAAATTTTGATTCGTCAGAGAAACCTACGTTATTCCATCCTTTAACAGTCCATTTCTAATAATCGCGAACCCCTTTTATAGATTTCTTCAAGTGTTGAGTTTCATTCTGTCGGTTCTATACAAGGGTTGGTATTTATGTAACCATAACAATACATAGAAATAAATATTTGTCGTTGAAAATCGTTTTATTGTTTTTTGAAATATTCTCCGTAATGATCGATACACCTTGACATATGTCTCAACCAATTTTCACAGTACTTTTTCCGAAACTTCAATTTTGAAGGTATCAACCGCTCCTTCCGGGGTCGAAAATCGTTGACTACTTGGTTTATTCTCCACGGACGGAAATAAAAAAATCATTAGGTGCCAAATCAGGATTGTATGGCAGATGACCCCATCAACCCGATGTTTTGACCGATTAAATATTGTGTTGCTTAGGCCGATGCGTGATAGCTCGCGTTGTCATGGTGAAGAATGATCCTACGCCGCTGGTTGTTTTTTCTTATTTCTTCAAAGAATTCTGTCAAATAAATGGTTGTGCACCATAAAAAATTGACCGTTCTGCTCTCTTTAAAGACACTGTAACCACATGCCCGTTTATCCCAAAAAACAGGCGACCATTTGCTTCGAGGTGCTTCCGGCGTGAACAATTTTTGTTGGGTTTTTCTCATCTTGAAGGACCCATACAGTCGATTGCTGTTTACTTTCGGGGCTCGTACGCATATATCCAAGATTGATCACCTGTGTAATTGTTATACACGGCTTTTGACGTACCACGATTGTATTTTTCGAGCATTTCTTTACACCAATCAACACGGGCCTTTTTTCTGAGCGATTGCAAATTATGCGGAATCCAACGCGCACAATTTTTTTCCACGGCTAAATATTCTTATAAAATCTTGTATATTCTTGTCATGCTAATACCCAGGGATACGTCAATCTCACTTTATCTCATGCATCGATGTTTTCTGGCACAACATTTTGGAGACCTTCTTTAAATTTGTCTCTGAGTGAACGACGGCCACGATAGAATTCACTAAACCACTTATATACAGTGGTTTTAAATGGTGTTCCATCGTCAAAAGCTGTAGTGGGTTGATCGATGCACTAGTTTTGAGATAATCCACGTCGAAAGGCGTGATAAATCATCGCACGAAAATTCTCATGAGTTAATTAAATTTTTTAACTGACATGAAATTTTTAAGTCACTAAATAACACAAATGGCGTACCTACGATAAAACGTTCTGAGTACGTATACAGTAAAATAATATCAAACTATACGATGTATATGTCAGATGACGCCTAGCAACATTACTGTTGCACAATTCCGAATACATACATAGCAACCCTCATACATTTAACGTAAAGCAACGATTACACTACAGGATTGCAAATTATACTATAAATACTTACAAGTGAATGAAAATGGAATTCGTATGCTTTAGATATTTTTATAAACGTGATGTTATCTGTTACGTATTCAAGATTGCAAACAGCTCCCTCTAGGAGATTTTAAAATTTTGCAAAAGACACTATACCCGTATCTTCCAAAAATTGTTTTCATTGTTCAAAAAAACACATAGATTATATAGAATTCCATAGCGTAGCTTCCTCAAACATATTCGCCTGGTTTTGTTCTATTTATATTAACTGACGTGATGCAGCCAGAATCGCCGAACGTGCCAAACAGTGGTGTGCGAATCTCTGAAACGTACCAGTTCGACTTCCGATTTTACGAATTACGTTTGCATATTTACCGTATGAGACGGTGCGATCGCGATCGTATTACACCTTAATTTCGCCTGTCACGCTTAACTGTGATGCATTGTTTATAGTGTGGATCCTACGCTCGTAGTCATCATCATATTAAACGTATTACACCGTAAGGTTTGTTACCCGCACCTACCCATTGGTGAAAACTCGTTTTAGCTATTTATTACGTCGATTTTCAATTAAAGAAAATATTATTGCAGTTTATTTTGCATCTTACACACTGGAAATTTGATATTAACATAGATAATTTTCATTTTGAGTATCAGTACGAGTTCCGCAATAGCCTTTACGTGTATATGTATATTTATAGTTCGAACATATTTGAAGATACAAATAAGATTCTATAATCGACTTCATGCATGGAATATCAATTTTTGTTTCTGATTCAATTCAACTAACAGTTATTCCCCTTTAAACATTGTCAAAATAAAATATAAATATTTATAAATGAACAAAAATAACACGAGCTACATTCATGACTGGTAGTTTCTGTTAATACATAAAAAAAATATGTTTTGGCAAACGAATCCTAAGCCACTCTATCTACCGACGTATACAGAGTGTTGGTTATGCCGTAACGCTGTTTTTCAAAATTAAGTAGAATTTACTAAACTTGCCCAGAAGTAAGCACCGTAAGAAAAAAAACTCCTAAAAATATGTTATTCAAAACAAAATTTACGGTTGAAACCATTGCTTAGACATTTATCATATTCCGCCAATTTTTCTATGCCCTCTTCATAGAAAGATAATGCCAATGAAAGCAGTCGTTCTTCGTTTGATAATCATGTGATATCAGCTCCATGTGATTGAAAAACACCTCCATAATGCTGATGTCTTTGTGAAACCTTTCCTCCTATTGCTTACTAACATCACCTAAGTTTTGTGGAAAAGGTGGCTGTGAAATTAATGAAGCTCGATGCTCATGTAACATCCGAACGTGTGAAAATTAGAAAGCATCTGTTCTATTAATAAATAACGGTGAAATTTATTACGTGTGAGTAATAAATTTCACCGTGGCATATCTCAAGAACTAAAGCCGGTAGGAAGAAATGCCAGTTATTTTTGGAACCAGCACATCAGAAACACCCTAAACCAGTTCGTATTTTAGAGGCACCACGACAAAAAATCTATTTTGTTAGGCGGTGTAATTTATTATTTAAAAATTGAAGAACAATTGAAATGTTTTCTATTACTTGCCCCTGTATAAGATATAAATTAATGGAAGCTAATTTTTGTACATTATAAATTATTGATAAATAAATTACATTGTATTAGATATTTTCACTTCATATTTCAAACAGTCTCCCTAATGCAATAGCTCTTCTAACGTTTTAGATATGTTCACTCTAGCAAAACTAAAGGAAATGAGTAAAAGGTATGAAGATGGTAAAGAAGGAGTACAGATCAAACGCAAATTTCGAAAAGCAATTTGGAATTAGAAAAGTAATTTGTCATTCAATTTCAATTTTCAAAGTATTTAAGCGCAAATTGCAAAGATTTTTTTAAGCAATTATAATTCCAAATACCATTCCGACGCCTCATCCAGACATAACCACAATTTTTTATACAAGATTTTACACTGTTTACGATTTTTCCCCGTGCAAATGGTACATACATCTACTAAATGGTAAATTACAAGCCACGAGGATAAAAATTAAGTCCAGTTCTCGATCGTAGGTCACTTCTTTAAAATTGTGCTGTACATCGTTTGTGTTTCCTGCAGTCGCTGTTGTCCCAGCACTACAACAATTTATCACAAATTAAACATATCTGTATCGCACCGCTGCAAATTCACCTACAAACTTATTTACTTGAACAACAAGTAGTTTTTTTTAACGCACGTTTGGCATAGTTAATTAGTACATTGCAATATACCGCTAACAGGTCAATAACTACGCCGAAACTCGGCCGATCTAGCAAATCACCAACACGTTGTGTATCTAAATTTATATATATATATATATATATATATATATATATATATATATATATATAGGACGCCCCTGACCTACTGAGAAAATCGAGCAGCTGTAATTATTAAAGAAGTCATTCTTGAATTTGTTATATGGAAAATGTTAATTTAAATACAAGAACAACTTGCGCTGTATATTTAAGAGATCGCGATAGTATGAATCAGGTAAAGATACTAAGAAGTAAATCCACAAAGAATTCCTGTGAGAGGCTCGAAAAAAGAACCGTGTGTAATTTCTTATATCGTATTTCTAATCGATAATGTTAATGTAACTTGTAGTTCGAACTGCAAATTCTTTATTTTATTTGTTCATTTTCCTTGAAAACGAATTCTTTGATCTGATTAATAAATATACATATATCTATGCATGCACATAGTTTCTAAAATACTTTTGGTAAATACCAATACGTAAATATTTACCCTTACTATAATATTTGTTCTTCTTCGTAATTTATTTCTGCAAACAAGAACGTACGGTATATTTTCTTCTTTGAGGTTGACATCGAATATTGTTTTACCTTGTTTGTATTAGTAGTTTGATATTGTCTATTGGCGCATGCCGCTTAATTTTTGGGAGCTTCAACTTTCTTGTTTTATGAATAGAATACAGATTGTTAATGTTAAGCTTAGCCATTGAAAATATACGCAAGTGTTTTTAGAAATTGTTCATGTCAGTCCATAATAAGCCATTGCCAACACAGAAAATGACACAATAATTTAATATTCACATATGACAGAAAGACTTAGTTAATAAACAACTTACATTACACCCATTTACTAATTCAATAGTATATAAATATTTTTGCTATATAATAAGCACGATGTTTTGGTTACTAATACACTCACAGAAATCTTTGTAGTTCCACATAAACTTGAATATTTTCTTTATTATTCTCAGTAACATGCATTAAAGCTACAAAGAGAAGCAAACTGTTACTTATTACAGAAAATATTTACAACAGTAATAATTTAAAGCAATAAAATTTCCTTATACTGTCCACCAGTTTGGTCAATGTTGAAATAGGAATTTATACACACCGTGTACTAGTATTATATGTATGTATTCAGCAATATGTAAACGCTTTAACATGTTCAGATGCCGAAGTTTATGCAGTGATCTACCTAACTCTGTGGAATAATAGAAATTTCACTTGTCTTCCTGTATACATTTATATTAAAGGTACTTGAGTTATTAACAGCGATATTGAAAAAGTAATTAGCCTTTGCTATTTCATTATGTCCAGAAATGCAATTTCCGATGATTTCTAACTTTCACCGTTGATAAAGAAACAAACAAAATTTTATGGAGCTATAGATATTTCGCTGAGTGCACCGCAAGCAACATATGTATTTACTATATTTATGCACAACGTTTCTAGTGGCTAAGCTTAATAATAAATTAACAATCTATATGCATCAAATAAACATAGTTTTTTCTTGTAAGTATTTATAAACATATTTTTCTTTTTCTGTAGACGAGTTTGAACCGACATACGAAGGAGTACCAAACGACGATATCGACATAAGTGATGTCAGTAAGTAGACTTTTCAATTTTCCTCCTTTTTTTTTAATTTTAAATCACGTAACTATAGCTAATAAAGAAGTGACTCTTGCGATTGTAAGCTGCCACTGAGACGCAATTGCAAACAGGGTTTATTGTGACCGGTTTAAAATAGAAATATTTTGGCTTCGTCGACCGCAATTCAGTCTTCTGTTTCGAAATAAACAAAATAAGAAGTGGAATGTGCGTACTACCACATTATTCCTTGGAATACGTTCATCGCATCAAATTCCTGTATTTCCTTAATCCACGAGATGTTGTGGTTGTTACTTACTATTGATTTTTGTCTTTTTGGAATGCTACAAATTATTCACTTTTACTGAGGTATGGCCGAAGGAATTTCAGATACAAGCAACTGCTTTGTTACTTCACTCTTTAGAGCTACGGCTGCGAATAATAGCTAATATACATTGACGATTTGTTAATAATAATCATATTAACAAAAAAGAATCATTCATGTGGTTATACAATCGTTCTGATATACAGTTGTGTACAAATTAATAGGAGTAGTAAGAAAAAGCAGAAAATGTATGTGATATTAATCAAATAACGAGAAAAATTGCAGTGGATTTGTCCAACCCAAAAGTATTGTTTATCAATACTAGTTTTGAGTTGAAACATTCAACAGCTTCATTTAAAGAAACTAATGAATATTAGAAAACTCATGTGCAAAATAATACCAGTATTACAAAACAAAAATAAATCCTCGCTTAAATCAAACTATTAATTAATATTTTGTGGTGTGGCCCTTGTTCTTAATAACTGCATGCATCCGTCGTGACATAGATTCTACTAGGTGTTGACATCTCTCCACTGCAATGGATTTCTAAGTATTTTGAACCGCGTCCCACAATTCTCGCACAACATTACATCTCTCAAAATGATGAGATATACACTACCTCTCAAAAGTGTTTAGGCACTCTCACTGACAGCAAAAATCTATAAACACTCAGCAAAACTGTTAATAATATTTATTTTTTATGTACAGATACACGTACATGAATAAAAATATATTAAATAAATGTGGAAATTAAAACGTGTAATTTAAATTTTGCTTTCATCTATGTGACCTCCTCTTGATTTAATAATTGCAGCACACAATCGAGGCATTCTCGCAATAAGTTTTGCCAGAGTTTCGCCGATTTCCGTACTTCCCGATCTAGTTCTTCCCATAGTAACTCGATTGGATTCAAGTCGGGGCTCTGGAGAGGCCATTCCATAATTTTGAGAGTTTCTTCCTCTTCTAAATGGCGTAAATAGTCTTTACATAATTTAGAGGAATGTTGTGGGTCATTATCTTGCTGGAAGATAAAATTTTGACCCAAAAGTCGAATTCCGGAAGGTATTGCGTGGTTCTTCAAAATTTCGCGGTAGCCTTCTTTTTTTAATATACCGTCAATTTTCACAATGTCCCCTACACTAGTGCCAGCAAAACAGCCCCAAATGATGATACAACCTCCACCATGCTTCACGGTAGCAGCAATACACTCTTCTCTGGCACGTTCACCCACAGATCTTCTTACGAATATGCGTCTTCGGGTTCCGAACAGCTCAAATGTGGACTCATCCGTCCATAGGACGTTGTTCCACTCTTCTATGGTCCAGTGTTGGTGTTCACGAGCCCATTTAATTCGCTTTTGCTTGTTTTGTTTGCGTTGTAATGGCTTTTTCATCGCAATACGTCCATGGAGCCCGGCTTTCTGTAGGCGACGTTTGACTGTAGAAACACTGACTAGTTTTTGGCGACCAACATTTAATTCTGCGGTGATGTCCGGGGCTGTTTTGCGTCTATTTAACTTGCTGGTAACCACTATTCTGCGATCATCTGCAGATGTTGTCGCTTTTGGCCATCCACTCCGTCTTTTATTAAGAAAACTGCCAGTTTCCCGATATTTTTTTACGTTAGCGTCAACCGTAGCGTGGTGTATTTTCATTTTTTTGGCAATTTGTCGATTACTTATGCCACTTTTATGGTAAGCTATTATAAGCGCACGTGTTTCCGTACTAATTTCTCTTCGCGGAGGCATTTTAAAAAATTGTCACACGATATTTCGCTCACGACGTGAATAGAGTAAATACCACACTGCAACTGACCATAGGTTACAGTTGGTTTCGCCAGAGCATAAGATATTGTGCCATTTAATTGACGCCCAATTTTGATGATCTCTTGCGAAAGTCAGCCTATTCGCAATACGCGTTTTATTAAGAAGTAGAACTTTTCTATGTGTTCTGGCACGCAAATTGGTTCCTATCAATCGCCTTCTAACAATTGAAGCACTAATATTATTAAGTCCCAATTCCTTTACTATGCTCGTAGAAGTAAGAAGGGGTTTAGGTTGTACTGTTCTTGTGATACTCTGTTCGAGCCGATGTGTTTCTTTTTCTTCCCTGAGTTTCTTTTTTTATTTTCATATTTAATGGCATTCGTAATAATTTTGCCTGAACAGCCAAGAGTATTTTGTGTGAATTTATAAGATCTTCCGCAACGCATCTTTTTACTTAGATTTCGTTGGCTTTCAGTACAATGCCTTCTGCGGTCAAACTACACTAGGATAACAATAGATTTTTTTGAAGAAGTTGAAAAAGGGGAAGTTCACTAAATAAGCCATTGGTTTAACAATATCTTATTTTGATACTTTCTGTAAACCAACAATAGTGTATTGGTTTATTAAAAACTAACAAACATTCCCGCCTCTGCAAACCGAAATGAAAATAAAATCTTCACTGCAAACATAAGATATAGTTCTCTCGATATGTATTGTATTTCCACTATTTAGAGATAACTTCACAATACCTAGCTTATATAATAATCTAACCATGACTTGATGTGTTTATATTTATATTTGTAAATTGACGAAATTAACAGCTACGAGTTCTTCATATTGTGTATTCATAGTTGCAAAAAATATATTTTTTTGATAATTTCTTCCGGAAGAACCTAGCATCCCTAATGAAAACGTTGTAACTGAACTCTCATTGTGACTGTTAATCTGTGTACATATTTGTATGTGTGATATTTGCGTAAAATAGGTAGCGCTATCTTATCATTCGATGAGAAATATGAATGTCTAACAAAATTATTTCTCTTTTCGTCAAATCTTCTCTAATTCATTATAATAGACGTCTAAAGTTTAAAATAAAAACTTACTTAGCCAAAAATATTCGTATTTCAATAATTGATTTTAAAGGAATTAAGAATAACCAAAATGAAGATTTATTTATATGCATACACTATCGGCCATAACCCTATCGGTCCAGTTCCCCCCGCAAAAGCTAGATCGGATTGAGATCTGGACTTTGTGGACCTCATAATAACAGTTTTCTCTGTATGCGTCAGTTGCTCCATATACTCACGGCATATCATACAGTGTGTTTTGGATCATTACCGTCAATTGGGGTGACAAATCAGTTGATATCAATTGAATTGGGCTGAATTTTCAATACTATATAGACTTTATCTTTGCTATCAGTTTATAAATCTTACACAAATTTTAGTTACAACAGAAAGGAGGGAGGAATTATTTTCTGTGGCAACAGTTCACCCCGTTTGTCGCTAATGCTACACCTGATTTCTCTTTGAGAAGGTGTTAGAAACGTTTTATGGCTACTAGTCGCCGTACAGAATTCAAATGTACAGATTTATTAAGTTGGAGGCTGAAAACGGCGAAAGGTTACCAATACAATGCTAAAAAAATAAGATATACACAAAATCGTGAGTTGGAAAACTTTCTGCGCTAAACATTGAGCCAAACTCACGTTAAGAGGAAACTAACTATAACTACTTTACATCTGCGTATGTACAACTGTCTTAAACTTCTTTGTAGAGTTCAGGAACTTGGTTTAAAAAAATGGAAAATAAGGGAATTAGTAGTCCATCTGAAACTTATGGCTGCTGATTTCAGTCGGTGGCACAATTTTCTTTATAATTTGTTGCTCTTTGTACCAAAGAACACCGTGAGGCTCAAGCCTGTAAGAGAACGAATTTTCCTTTATTTCTCGTATGGGGTACACTGGCTTCCCTGCTGACATCGATGTTAATCAACATTACATCTGGATAACATTTACCATGATATTCCATGGCACCGAGTGACGCCTATAGGCACTTAGCCAACCCCAGTTGACGACATCGTGCTGGAACACGAAGTTTTCACCGATTAATTGTGTTCCAAATGAGATGGTATTTCTCTACAAAATCTCCTTTTCTAAGTATAGCTTTCATTTTGACCAAATCGTCCGTAAAGATACCGCCAAAACAACTCATGATTAATCTTCCTCCATGCTTTATTATTGCTCTAGTACAAGGTTCAAGTGCTCGTTCCCCTTTCGATCTACGGAATGTTCTCCTGTTTGAATCAGAGGTGAGATATTTAGATTCGTCGGTTTCAGGGCACTTTCTTCGAATCTTCCAACGTTCAGTCTTTGTGTTCTCTCACCTATGCTAACAATTTAGCTTTGTGACGCTAACTGAGTTTGGATGCGAAATATTATGGCGGTGTTTTTTCGTGTATTTCGTTTGCGAATGATTACAATTGCGCGATTTTCTGCTGGTGTTGTTAGTTTTGGCCACTCGGGTCGTTGTGTTTTGGATACAATGAACTTGCCACTTCTTTCATGTTCTGTTATCATAGCATATATTTGTAATCAAACCAATAGAATTCACTCTGTATTTCACAAATTATTTATTCATTTAAATATAATTTGCCCCTGTTTGAGCATTTGTTTCCGTAGATAACTGTTTTCTTGCCGACATTACTAGCTGTCTTAAAACTTAGCGTCCATTTTTCACTATTCATTACTTCCAATATGAAAGCTCAATGCAAACTAAATTTTTCATTATATTAAAATGCCTGTGTCCTCTATTTTCATATATTACGACGGCCGTGATAAACATTTCCGAAAAACTGCTGTTTATTTAACCCGTCTAATCGTGCCTGATCCGCAAAAGGGTCATTGTCGATATCTCAATACCAGCCGAGACATTACGTATATAGAAGATTACAGAGGAATTATCTATCTGGTACATACAGTTGAATAATACAAAATTTTGGCAGCGATAACACATAGTCTCTTTGAATAATCTCCAATTATGCAGGTATTATATTAAAGACTAAACATTTTTGTATAATCCTCTTGATATGCTATCATACGTATTAGTCAAGCTAAATTATAAAATAGTAACTTTTTTGTTGTGTTCTAAAAGACATGGATATCATGATTATTAAATTATTACAATAAATTTATTGATTCTATGATATTTGATCTCATGATGTATTACCCATTTTATCAGAGTTCTTTATAATTAGTAATTTCTTGACAACCTTTCCTAGTACATTCTCCACATTGCGGTAAACCTTAACCGTTGACCAGTCCAGTAATCATAATCAAATTATTCACTATTTCTTTTCTTCTAATACGATATATGGAAATTTTCAAAATCACTTAAAGACCCCAAATTTTCGTAAATGAATATGCACCGTATAGCATTTTTGGTACTCATTTATGATTACGTATTACCGTTCATCGTTAAACAAATATCTCAAAACTGACTTACTTATCTAACACCGAATTAAAGGTATTCATGTGTGAATTGGACGCTATATTTGTTATATTCAGAAAAAGAATAAATTTAAAGCGATAAAAGTAATTTTTGTAAGTCGTGGGATTGCTTCAGAAATGAATTTTCTGTGGAAATAATCCTAGTGAAAGTTAGTGTTAACATCAGAAATGAACTACAATGTTCAGAGGCAGCTATAAAAAGCTAGAGTTTGAATAACTATAGCGTCTTTCAATCTCTTCTACTTCATGTACCACCATCAATTCTGACGTTGTATTCGGATTCACTCGTGGGAATTTTGACAAGACGGACTTTTCCGATGATAGATTTGATGGCTATACGAACTTAGCTCCGACAAATTCCGTTTAATTGATCCGAATGGAGACGGTGAAACCAATTTCCTTTCAATTAATTTGGTACAGTCCAGACTCGAGGTGTATCTGAGTTTAAATGTGGGATATTCCCATTTCAAACAAAGTTTATTTGAAACATTCGCTTCATATAAAACGTATATTCTGGTGCACGTTTCAAAATCCAATTCCCTTCTTTTTCGCATATCTTTGATCAAATAAACTAACAATATGAAATAAGGTTTTCCTAACACAATCACACACGTCTTTAGTATCTCGGCAATATAGTAGATGCATTCTGAACGTACAGCTTATTATAAGGCAGGTGGATGATCCAGTACCCCTCCCAAATTCTTAAAGTGTAACACAGTGTGACCCTGTGTATTCTAATTTATTCATGAATTCGTATTTTTTTTTATTTCAATAATTATTTTACCAACCATTAATATATGACATAAAGCTTCCACAACACTATCAGCCCTTCATCTTTGTTTGCTGTTATCACAGCTGTAACTTCAAATATTATTTGAGAAGAATCTGAGGTGTTCAGAATTAAAGAGGAAAAAACCAACACTACTATCTAGTCTTATCTTTGTAAATTGACTAAAACGAAAATACTCCTTTTCTCCAAAAAAGGTTTATCCCCTATTATACTAAAATTACTTCTTTCATTTGCAGTTGAGGTCATTGAGACTGATCCTGCCTATTCTAACCAGCCACACGAAGAAGAAAGCAAGATGTACAACGGAGTCGATCAACACCACGCCAGACCGAGGTGCGTAATCGTAGAGCAACCCGCCCAAAAGCAACTGCGATTTCGGTATCCATGCGAAGGCAGATCGGCTGGTTCCATTCCCGGAGTTGGTAGCACACCGGAGAACAAGACTTATCCCACGATCAAAATAACGGGATATAAAGGAAAAGCGATCGTAGTCGTCTCGTGCGTGACGAAAGATGAGCCATATAGGTATGTGTAACTTTTTAAATTAAACTATTATCTAAGGGCCACGCAACTGAAAAGTAGTCTTTACGATTTTGTAAACAGAGTATGCATGTTGTGTATCTTAAAATTCATTAAATTTCCTAGAAATATTAAAAATGTTAAAATTTGATAAAATATCGTATACAAAAGAAAAACGTATCATTGGTCCATAATTTGCCATTGCATTTATATTTCTAGACCTGTAGGGAGTATATTCTCAAAATCCCATTCACATGTCGGGGATTTCAAGGGGCGGAATTTAACAAAGTGATATATCTCAGAAATACATCTCCGTTGTTATTCTCTCTTGCAGATATATGTCTAGTCCTACAGGGGTATATCCTCAAAATATCGTTCATTTGTGGAGAGTTCCAACGGGTAAAGTTTATTAAAATATAATTTGGAACAAATAAAATATCTTTTGCCAACCAAAGGAAAATTATTAGTTTAGGTTATACATTTTGTTATGTTCTCTTATTTTGAAGAACATTGACCGCTGTAGCCTGTTCGTAAATTCTCTCGTGAATTTTCTGACCAATTCTTTCCTGTAGAAAATGCTCGCTTATTTGGTAGGCTTTCCAATGAAACTCAATGCGCATGCGCAAAAAATATTGCAAAAAAAATGTATCTTCGACTTCCACATTAGCCTATGTACAGCTACTATGTATGTAAGATACGTAATATACGCAATAATTGCAAGCTGTCTTATACATGTATGTACATTAGCATGTATGCATTCATGCTTTTTTGCTATATGGGGTACCGTCGCAGCATATACTGTATTTAAAATCTCATAAGGCTTCTGCAGGCATGTAGTAATGCCTATATATTTATTTTGCCCTATTTCATTGTTATTTGATAAGCGCACCTAAGTGCTGTGCTTATTTATATGTACTTTTCTGGTAGCCAAATCTTATTTCTTTACTTCGATTTTGTCTAGAGGACTCGACTCTTTTCATTGATTTGTATTTGTAGGGAAGCCAAAAACTTTCGTTATTTGTATCTTTATAGGGGAACCAGCCCTATCTGTTAGAGCTTGAGCGCCTGACTGAGGGCGACAGATAATAGCCGATCTCAAAACAAGAGTATGTAATGTCACAGTTACTCAAGCGTTCTCTAAACAGAAAGAATACGCTATGTTAATATTTCTCTAGCTCTTTGCTACTGCCCCCTTATAGAAGAGAAAAGGCCATGAAACAACAATTGTGCGAAATGTGCACCGACAAGGAAAACGGCGGAGTTGATGTCGATATGATATAGAAATTTGGCCCATGAAACTCCACATCGACGGACAATTAATGAAAAAAATTTCCCCTTAGAACGGAAGACCGGACATATGTGCAGATGACAACGGACGCTGCAGCCTCGACGACTGACAACTGCGAGCGGAAAGCTCGTACCTGTTAAGGCCGTCGCTATATGCACTCCGACGAAGCTACAAATAAAATCTCAACAGACGACCAAATGTACGTACAAACGGGAACGCACGCCATAGCTTCGACGACCGTTAATAGGAAGCCGAGAGGTCGTACTTAGACAGTTGCTATATGAGTTCCGACGAGGTTACGCAAAAGGTCGAGAATACATGCTAGCGAGGAGCCGACCACACATACTTGAAAACATTGGAAACTGTCGATATTCCTACGACGAAGTTATATTTAATGGGTCTAATTTTAGGTACTTGTAGTTTGGGTATTATGAATGGCTGAAGCGCAAATAGTGACGAGAAAAAAATTTGTGGAATAGATAAACTGGTAAAATTTAGAAAAAAATAATAGACAATATTTCGTATAATTACAATACATGCATACATAATGCGCAGTGTATATACATGTTATAAAATAAAATCATATATATTATGCAAAGGGAGAAAGAATGAATGATAAAAATGGAAATAAAATAACATCACATACAGTTGTAAAAACATAAAGAAATATGAAATATATAAACTAATGAAAAATGCATAAAATAAAATAAATTTCCTCACAAAGTAAAATTCTCACAGAGGAAACAAACAATGTTAAATCCTTAACACATTTTCCATATATCTTTTAAATTATATAGATATTATAGACGTCGCTGCTATTTTCGCACCGTTTCATATAAGCATATGTGCATTGGATTAAATTCTATATAAATAAGGCTGCAGAAACGCGTATTGTTAGAGATGTGATACCCGGTTACTATCAATGTTGAATGTAATGAATTCAATTGCTTACTATTTTAGTTTGATTTGTTATAATATTGTTATTGTTTCGTCTTCAACGAAATTTAGTTTTATGGCATTGAAATTTAGTACTTTCAAATATATTTTACCTAACCCTAATTATCCCTAATAATAATAACTAGAGTTGTTGTTTGGGCTGTTTCCATCGTTCGTTGAACTTTTATAATCCGACGTTTCGGCAGTCTGTCTACTGCCGTCTTCAGGGGCGCCCTGAGAAGGCAGTAGGCAGACGAAACGTCGGGACGACACGTCAAGGGATCCCCAATAATCTTAAATACTTACAATATGTCTGAATATATTATGAGACCCTTTGTCAATACTTTCACTAATTGTATTGAAGTAATTTATTTTAAATCTGAAAGTTCTGCAGTTTAAAGTATTTAGTTTACGTTTGTTTCTCAACAATTAGAATAAGAATGCATTACTAGTATTTACTTAATCTTTAGTTCTATTCATATTTCGAAAATATTTAATTACCTGAAAGGGAAATTCAATACCTCAAAGTAATTAACATATCACTTCCTACTTTCTACAGAGAGCCATCGAATTCTGGAAAAATCAGTAATCCTTTAATATGCCACAAAAGTCACTAAGAGTTATAATGCTCTAACATAGTAAAATCGTAATAAAACAATTACATACAGTTGTAGGTGTTCCTATTTTATGAACATAACAGAAGTAATTACATTAATTATTTGTAATATTGGTAGTAATCGAGCCGTACGTATATACATACATATATAAATTTATATTTTTACATCACAGTAAAAAAGTATATGAGCGAGTGGTAAATTTACTGTAGAAATATATTGAGACCATGTACATGCCTTAATGTTGATTTTTTAATATCTTACTGTTTTTCGATAAGTGATCTTAAATTTGAAGTTGAGTTCAAATAAATTTTACCTCGAAGTGGCCTTTGATAATTGTAATTATGTCTTAGCTTGGCACTGAAACTCATACGAATTTTGTTTGGTATAAGCTATTTGAATGACATGGCAAATGTCAAAATCATATAACGAAAGTTTTTAACTGAATGAAATATTATTATTTGCAATAAACAAGTAAAATTTTATAAAAATTGTTATACGTGGCCATCATCTTGTTGTGTTATGTAGTAAGAACCATCTTAAATCAATTTTAAATTACAACACAATTTTAACAAGTTCCTGTCAACCATGTATCTGAACGAATACTCTGTCAAACTGGCAATTAATGCAATTGAAAATAGTACAAGTTACGACAAAAATTTCTATTGGAGTAGACTGCGAAAGGTAAAATTTATCTGAACCCTTTTTCCAAATAATCTTTAAACCGAAGAAAAGAAAAAAATTCGGTTACCTATTTTCTAAAGTTGAAGTCATTGTAGACTTCTATTAGCTACTGAGTGTTTCTTTTTTTGAAAATATACACATTAAAAACTATATTTATCACAAAGTATAAAAGTATTTCTAATAATTGGCAGGGCTTTTTTTTGCGAATCATCGAAGCAACCTCTTCGTCCCTGCAAATTAGAAACAACGTTCTATTTGAATGAGATTTTGCTGAACATTCGACAAGAACCTATAACGGTATCAATCGCCGTAGGCATTTTTAAAATTGGACCGCTGCCCAAACAGCTGTGGAGCGCAAATTCCTTTGGAGAATTCTTTATTTAAACCTGTAATGTGATATAACCATTTAGTGTTTTCGTAAAATGCATAAGCGATAGGTGTAGCTTCGTCCAAAATTTATCGTTTCCTGTTTACCCAAGTTTATACTTATATTAATTGTGTTTTGCGCTTTCTTCAATTCCAAGAAATTAAAATATCGCGTACATATAAAATACGTATGTAAATATTGATTCAAAGACTAAACTTATATATAAATAGGAATCTTTCGTCTTGAAAGAAACAGTCGTACTTCCCAAGATTATAATTTAATTAGTATCGCCTATAAATTCAACTACATAATTGTAACCGATCGCTTAGACGTAATTAATACACTCAAACGATGACGTATTTATTAACTAACAATATCGCTGCCTATGCGAGCACAGATAATATCTTTGTGTGCAAGGAAGAGGAAGTGAGATAAAGCCTTTATGGTCGTAATAAAACCGTTTATGATTGTTATATGACCTGCAAAACGCCTTACTAGTAAGCTAGATATGCTACTTTAAAACTAAATACTGTCGAGAATAGCGTCGTAACATCGTAACTATAGTTTATCTATCTCTAAATTATCGCAGCTGGGATCTCATCGCCACAAAAACAGAATTTAGCTGTTCGTGATTATTTTTAAATAACGGGCCAGTCAGTGCTTGTTTCTAAATTTGGCATTTGTGGTAAGACATTTATCCAAGGATCTGCATGCTGTTATGTAATTTTTAGCCACTCCAATCGAATTTTCTCCTATAGTTATCCCGGATATCCGGACAAGCTTGTTTAAATTCATGAATGCGTTTTGAAGATTTGATGAAAACTTTTTTGTAAGAAACTATAAATTGATATAGTTTTGGGATAACTGTTTCTGATAAATTCAGCTACAAGACGACATGGACCAAGCAGGTTCCATGAAGCAATTGAGCAACGTGTCCCAACATTCCAAATTGGGTTGTCGATATATTGAACTTCCCAAAGGTATTTTTTATACTTTCTACTATCCTTTCCGCGTTTATTTTCTGTATTATTCTACTACGAAAAAGAAGAGGCAAGGATCCCTCGCCCTTTTTAAAGTGTGCGCTAACACATTCAAAATACAACTCATCTATGATAAGATTCTTTTCTTATTTAAGGATTTGTCTTAAGATGTTCCCTTTCATTTAGTTTGCTCATGTAATTACAATTTCCCCTTAATTAATTTATTATGGGGGAGCAAGTATTGATGGACTCCCTCTAGTTTTGTTAGCATTTCACAAAGATCTAAGTATATTTCTTTATTTACTGTAGTTTACAGTTTTCCACAAACAACTTCAGTATTTGATTTATTTATATTTTTATCAAAATTGCATTTCTTATGAAAAGAAAACAGTCCCTTAATTAAAAGGAAAAGATGAGTAAGAAATCTTCTCTGATGTAAGATCATATCATAAAAAAAAGTTATAAATAATATAAATCTTGTTATTGGCACTCTCGCAGACCAGTTAACAAAATCCGAATTCAATATCAACATCTCCATTTTTGGAAACACATTCTCTTTACGATAATTATAGTACAAAGGCTATTGTTAGCTAATGTCATGTCAAGTATACATATGCATACAAGGTAAACAACCTAGGGGATTAGCTTGGGTTGTTGATATGATGAAACAGACTTCTAAATTAAATAAACGAAATTTAACTTAAAAATTTATAAAACCACCGTTTCTACGTATAATCCATAATCTTAGGATCGAACAGCATATTATTCATCTTTTGGAACAGGCGTACATTTGAAACATTAAGTACCGTAGCGTATCTATAAAATTATAAAATTGCGTGTGTCACCAAAGCAAATACACTTTCCTACAAATACTACCTTGGCATGTTTTGAGTAACTGTTAGAAGTTGTTCCATTGTAAGTAGTATAATCTTTCTTTATTTGTATTAATATACTTTTTTAACATATCATTCTTTTCTCTATAAAAGAAGATGGCAACATAAAGCAAAACTTCAAATACAAGAACTTATAAAGAGAGAAAATTTATAAAACCGCTATAATACGTTAACACTGTATGCCCAAAACAATTAGTCATTTACTGTAACTGGAAGAAAGTCATCCACTCAGTATTTTTTACAAACGAAACAGCAATTTATGCAAATAATGTATCATCCAGTTTACTTGAGCATTTTATAAAATCTATCTAATCTGTACCCAATTTAAATATACTAAGTCTTAAACTAATATTAGTTTGATAAATTACTAAAGTCAAAAAGGGTAAAAATTTTTAGGCGGCTTGCTTTTATTGATAATGAAAAGTGTAGCGTGAATTGTTATGCGACAAATTACTTATAAAAGGCTGACTGAATAGATAGAATAAAAGCCAAATAAGACAGTAAATTAAGACTTTCCGGCATTTTTTTGACATCCAACATGATCGCGCCAGCTTTGGGCTAAATAGTTCCATGTTGTATGTTTTACTAATAAAACATTGTTTAAATGTGCTATCATATTGGTTTGTTTATTAATTGTTAACACCATCATATGTCTCACTCACTATGTATATTGACTTATTGGTCTGCGCCATCTATTCAAGCTTATTTAAGCACATATACAATATCTCCACCTTAAGATAAATACATTGTATACACCTGTCGGATTCATTTTTTGGTCTATTTGAAGGCCTAATTTGGATGTTTTGTATCAGGAAATTTTCCCTCATGAATGCTCTTATTTTTTCATTGTTCAGTTCTTCATCACTATATATCTCATCATCACTCGGTCTTATTATTATATCTATTTCAGTTTTCCTTATAATATTTCTGTTGTCTATGATAATCCCGTATAATTTGATGTTTTATCTTTTATCATTTCTGGTCTCCACTCGTTGATATGTGTTATTACGAGGTGTTAATTTTTGCTGTATGTCTTTACCTTTCTAACGACTTTGTCATGCCATTTTTTGCGCTTTGTGTAAATTTTTGCGTAGTTTTGGTCCAAATTATTTCCCTTTACCGAAATTCTACTTCTTAAAAAACAGCTCATTTACTCCTCTGCTGATACCCGGTATTTATGTCCATTTGTATTCAATAATAAAAGGAATCCATATCTGACTTAGACTCTTCAGCTTTCTTTATAATTCCTTTCGAAATAGCAATTGTTTTTGCAGTGAGATAGAGAGATTTGATGTTAAAAGTTTTTAAAATCTGTTGATCCAAAAGCAATAACTTTAAGTATACCAAAATATAGAAAAAGTTCTTTTAGTTTAATATCTATCTAACCGGCGTTCTTATAAATTAACTCTCTTACCATACATTATACTACTTTTATTCCTATATTTTTCGGAAGGCAATATGGGAATTGGCTCATGAGTTAGTAATGTTAATTATGTTGACTTTTTGATTCGCATCTTTCACCACATCTCCATCTCCTCACACCTTGGAGAGTACACAAAGTACACGGCAATTGGTTCACAAAGAAGTTAGTGATAAAAAACGGAGGTGATAAATAATAATTTCCGATTGTAAAGATGAAATAGACATAGAGAATAAAATAAAGGGAAAACTGTAGACAACTACACCCTGTAGTGTGGAATGACAAAACAACAAAAAACCCGTGCTCCACTCTTTTGTTGAAAGTTGTGTTAGCTATGGAAGTGTGGTCGCTGAATACGATGGAAAACAAAATAATATCAACGAAGATGATGTGCTGGAGACGCTGCTGTAAAGACATTATTAGATCATGAAAGAAATGAAAGAATAACAGAAATATTGCAAGTTGACACATCATTAATACATGAAATAGAACGGAAACAACTATTATGGTATGGCCACATGAGGAGAATCGATCAGGACAGACTACCACAATAGGTTTGGAAATGGAAGCATGTTAATAGAAGGAAAAAAGGAAGACCAACAAGAAGTTGGGAAAAAGGAATTAAAGCTATGCAGAAGAGAGAACGAAGGACAGATGGTTTTAGGGATAGAGCCTCTTGGAGATTGGGGTGCGGTAGATGACAAAATTATCTGTTTACAAACCGCCGTAATAACAATAAAATCTTCCACCATATGTTTTACAAATTCTTCTAGATCCTTCATAATTCTCCGGCCAGTAGAAAAGTTACTTCACTGTTAGTTTTGTCTTTATTATACCCATATGATCCTGGTGTAAGATTGACTCCCATGTAAAATTAAGGTAATTTCATACATAACTTCTGCCATTAATTAGCAAAAGTATAGTCTGCGGTCTGAATCAGCTTCACTCAATTTACGTCAAATATGCGTTTTGAAACGTATTAGCTTTCAAGGGTTTGGAATTTCGTATTCAGATTTTTGGGAGATCGCATGAACTTCACCTAATACAGTTATAGACACGTGATTATTTCCTTAAACTGTTGGCAAAACATTCGCACTCATTTTTTATTCGTTTGGCTATCCAAGTAAACGTTAACACCCATACATCATCAATTCTCTCACATTCTGTAAGTTTTACTACCACGATAATGGTGGATTTGGTGGATTTGGTGATTACACCACAACCAAGTGACAGTAATATCACTACTAAACTGACAGGTTACAGTAAAATACCGTTTTCAAAGATATCTTGGTCTTATGTTATTAGGTAGTTTTTTTTTGTATTGCGTTAAATAAACACAATATTTCTAAAAATAGTTTTGCAGTCTGCATCCAGGAATATAACAATATAGTAAGTGAGAGAAGATTTCGCAATATTATAACAAATTTTAAATTATGCCTTCATAGTAAATTTAAAAAAAAAATATTTTTCAAAGAAAGTTATTCAGTCGTTCCCCCACTTTATGTTAACCCTGTATAATATTGTACATATACACTGATGTCTATATATACGGAGACGATATAAAAAGTATAAGAATACGCAGAAATATTACTACGAATGTCGTAATATCCTGTAACACATGGGTTGAAAAGTCCCAGGTCTAACACATAGATGACGCTAGTTTTATTGCAGTCACCTTTCCCTCAGTTAGTACTAACCTTCAAAAGACAGCTGTTAAAATTTCATGATATTCTATTCATTAGTTTGTGAGTTATTGTGCTAAGAGTCACGCTACTTTTGTTATTTTCAAAACAATGGATCAAAAACAATTTCGTGTTTTAATTTTACACTGCTTCTTGATGGGAAAAAATACCGTTCAAGCGAAGCAATGGCTTGAAAAGTGTTATGGAGACTCCGCTCCATCAGAAACAACAATAAAACGTTGGTTTGCTGACTTCAAACGTGGTTGTAAAGACACCGATGGTGCAGAACGCAGTGGACGTCCAAATGAGGCGGTAATACCAGAAAACATCAAAAAAATCCACAAAATCGTTTTGAATGATCGAAAAGTGAAGTTGCGTGAGTTAGCTGACATCGTAAAGATATCAAAAGAACGTATTGGCTTTATATTGCATGAGCATTTGACTATGAGAAAGCTCTGTTCAACGTGGGTGCCGCGTTTGCTCACTGTTGACCAAAAACAAGAACGTGTTGATGATTCTGAGCAGTGTTTGGCCATGTTTAAACGTAACAAACCGGAATTTTTGCGTCGATATGTGACAATAGATGAAACATATATCCATCACTTCACTCCGGAATCGAAACGATGGTCATCTGAGTCGACAGCAACTGGTGAACCTCGTCCAAAGCGCCCGAAAGCACAACAATCGGTATTTTGGGATGTGCGTGGTGTAATATTCATCGACTATCTTGAGAAAGGAAATACCATCAACAGTGAATATTATACAGCGTTATTCGAGCGTTTGAAGGCCGAAATTGCAGAGAAACGACCGCATATGGCAAAGAAAAAAATGTTGTTTCATCAAGACAACGCACCGTATCACAAGTCAATCAAAACAATGGCAAAACTACATGAATTGAACTTCGAATTGCTCCCACATCCACCGTATTCGCCAGATTTGGCTCCCAGCGACTACTGGCTGTTCGTAGACCTCAAAAAAATGCTCGCCGGTAAGAAATTTCGCACGAATGAAGAGGTTATCGCTGAAACTAAGGCCTATTTTGAGGCAAAAGATAAATCGTTCTACAAAAGTGGTATTGAAATGTTAGAGCGGCGCTGGAATGATTGCGTTGCTCTTGATGGAGATTACGTTGGTGAATAAAGCAAATTTTGAACCAAAAAAAAACGTGTTTTCTTTGTTAGGCCCGTTATTATACATTTCAATTATGTTTTTATAGATTTATAGCACAGGTTAAACAAATAATACTCTAATATAGTACGTTTTAAAACTACTTTCCATTTTACGACACCTGCCTCATTTTATACGCTAGCAGGAAGTGAATTAATCCCTGTTGTAATCAGATTCAGATAAATTCTAGGAAAGAACTGTTTGTAATCTAAGATAAAACGGTTCCAAAAAATAAAGTATAAGAATACCCGAAAATGTATGCAAATATTTTGTATAATGCGTCAGTTTAAAATTTGTTATTGCGCGTGTAAGATCATAGTTAAAAATGCCGAAACGACAAGGAATATCAATTGTAAAACATTCAGCCATTATAATACTAGATGGTGTAGGATATTCAATAGCACAAATCGTTAAATAAGGGAAGCTATAAAGAAAACGGAGTATTTATAACACTTAAGCGAATGCAGAAAACAGGTTTACTACGCAATAAAAAGCGGTGAGGGCGAAAAAAAAACAACGATAGCCGGCGAGAATCAGCTTATTATGGTATCTTCGAAACAAACTAGGTTACCTAAAAAACACCAATGCCTCCCATAACATAAATGCTATTGCTGAAACAACAATATATGAAAAATACTGAAATGAGCCATTCAACAACAAGAATTGGACTTTCGAGGAATGGTATAAAGTATTATGTACAGATGAATCCAAATTACATTTAGTTCATAACACCGATCATTTGTAAGGTGAGTGAGTGAGTGACTAATGTACTCCTGGCGCCTACTGTAAAACACAGTGGAAGTAATGTAAAGGTTTGGGGGTTGTTTTAGTGGTACAGTTGTAGGCGATTCGCTAAAAATAGATTCTAGATGGAAGGTTATTTGATAATCTATCATAAAAGTGCTGTGCCAAACAGGGAAAGATGTGGTCAAAACTTTATCGTCCAAGAAGATAACGTTCCCAAACATTCGTCTAATTTATCTAGAACTCGAGGAAGAAGGCAAGTTGGTACGGATGATTTGACCAACCCAAGCCCCAGATTTGTTGCTAATACTAGTGTAGAATAAATTGGACCGAAGAGTTCGAAAACGAGATCTTTGGCAGAAGCCCCAGTTAGCATGGGCTGAAATTACAAGCGATTATCTGGAATCCTCAGACTAGAAGATTGTCAAGAATATAGGCCGCCCTAATTCAATCTCGGGGTGGGCATATTGACAAGAAATCACTTTCAATTAAAATTTGTAATATTTTCTTTTTCGTTATTAAAACACTCTTTTCGCGATGTCAAATATCTATCGATAAATATTGCTACAAACTAACTCTATATTTCAATTCAAGTCAAAGAAAACGCCAATTTTGTAGTCGTCCCGATGTATATGGACGGTAGTGTACATTCGTACGTATGGTATGCTATTAGCAAACAAAACTAAAAACGTATAACACGGTCAATTCATGAATTTATTACTACTTTCCCCGTAATACATACACTTTTCTAATCTATATTGTGACGTATGTATGTATAAACTTTACGACAATGTTTACAATTAGATATTGGCAGATATTTCTTAACCAAATTCTACGTTCGATAAGAATATGTAGTCACATGATTCCCACCAAATTTGTTATGGATAATATCTATGTGAAGCACGAAATTTTCACAGTTACTTTACAACGCATACAAAATTTACTATGCTTTAAAAGTTCGCACCCGTCAAGGTTATCCACTTTACCAACAACCTTATGAGCTGTCGATAGTTAGATTGATGTGAAATATATATTGATCGCATTACGACAATTCCACACACCTACTTATTACATACATACATATGTAAGTATTAAAAATGACATGTGTTCACCATCAATCATATTTATGAAAGATAATTGCCATTTTTTTTAATTCTCTTTCAACTACAATAATAATACAGATTCATTACTAAAGGATTGTTTATTCAACTAGATTTCAAATTTCTAAAAGTAATATACAGAAGCGTTGCATTCCCAGAATTTAAAAAAAAAGGTTACAAAATAAAAAACTTGCAATCAAATATGATAAATTATGAGAATGGATATGGAAACAAAACAGCAGAGAGAAGATACTTTGGTCTACCACCAACACAGAACATAGTTCATTGGTGACTGCTACACAAGAATTAGAAATACAAATGAAAAATTGAACATAAACATTAGAAGAAAAACGAGATTTTCTGCTTCTACGGAAATGATCATGTTTGAAGCAAAAAAGATGTACAACTGCTATTGGAATTTTAGATTTCACCGGGGCGCTTTGGTGCTTTAGATTTATAAAAAGATAAAACTTCTCTACCGCCAAAAAAAAATGCCGGCTGACTATAATCCCAAAATCATAGAATGCCATATTTATAACATTAGCGACAAGGAAATTTAACTTTGATGGATGAAGTGCCTCTAGCTTTTGTTATTTCTTCAAATAAGACTTCGAAGAACACCAAATCAATAGTGAAAATCAAAATACCGAGCCGCGCAGTGTCCACCAGTGTGGATTGTTTCCTTTTTACCGTTAGCCGTTTTCTCTTGAGTCATCTCGATCCGGGATGTGAACCTTATCCCTTTCCTTCCTTATCATCTGTGTATAAAATTAATAGGCAGAATGTGTTGCGATAAAATTACAATTTCCTTGCAATTAACTAACGTTTTTAAATTCCTGAAATAATATCAGTTCCGGTAAGATTTGAACACACGACCTCTGCGTTACCGGCGCATTGTGCTACAATTACACCACGAGACCCAATGTTAATAATATTGTGTTTGCTAATCTATAGGATATATGTATCTACAGACATTGTGACATCTAGGTATTAAAAACGATTTGAACTCATATTCGGTGTAATGGTAGTACAGTGCGCCGGTAACGCGGAGGTCGTGTGTTCAAATCTTACCGGCACTGATATTATTTCAGGAATTTAAAAACGTTAGTTAATTGCAAGGAAATTGTAATTTTATCATTACTAATACCAACGGTAGTTTAATATTATTAATTTAATAGGATGTATTGTGTTACGTGATTTACTAAGTAATGTGGTGAAATGTGTTCTGATCCCGAATACCAAAAAAAAACTAAGTAAAATACATACTACGAATTATTTTAAGCTTAAAGAAATTAAGTAAGATTTTGAAAATATTCTTATATTTTTTTCTAATTTTTTTTTTGATTTGGAAACCCATCTTTAATGGTAATAACTGCTACTTCCGTATAAACTATTGAATAAATTTTTTTCGTAGTATCCGTAAATTTATATTTCAAATTTTTAGATTGATAAATACAATGATAATGTTCGATGAGAACTTGTGTCGATACTCCTGCGTAATAGATGCATGCGGCTGTAAATGTATATCAATATAATCATTTAAGTCAATACTTAAGTATATAATTGTATATTCAAACAATTATAACCCATGCCTACATTATTTTCGTGTTTATTTGTGTAATTGATGCGGTTCCTTTTGGACGCTATCCAAAAACTGAGCAATAAAATTGTCCACCAGCTAGCATTTTCTATTAACTTCTACTTTATTATTACTGTGCAAAATCTTCATTCGATTTCAAAACCCACGCCTGGTAATTTATCATTTTATGTGAATTTGTTGTACTGATGTCAAGGCATTATGTTAATTTTAATAGTTTTCTTTTTAGCTTTCATAATCTAGCAATAAATAGAGGCTACTTAATAATCTTTAATAACGTAAAATATTTAGGATTGTTAGTGGCTATTACTGTGCCACCATTTTTATAAAACACCCAGTATATCGGAATATATTTTTCAAAGATGCCCAATTAACATTGTATTACATACCAAAACTATTAAATTACTGTGTAGCTTACAGCATAAAGACTATTGCTGCACCCTGTATACAGGATGTCCATGAAATAAAATAGAAAAGTGTGAAAAATGGAAACATCTAATTTTATTAGACCTAAATCCAAAATATTTTGCGAAAATTCCTTCCCAAAGACGAGAAAAAAAAGATAAAAGAATTTAATGAAAACGATTTGAAATAAAAATTCCTTTATTATTCACAGCTGAAATATTAGTACGTAAGCATGTTATTGAATTCTTAGCATGCCGTTTGAAATGTAGACAGTGTTAGTAGACAGCTGTGTTATTACAGTGTATGCAGTCTGTGTGTATATATGCGAGTTTGGTTGGAGAGATGTATTATGTATATTATCTATCTATAGGCGGCACATATTACAAATTCCTAGGGTTTTTTTAATTCTGGCGTTCGCGAACCCCTTCCCTATTAATTCACATTCAGTTGGTACCCCATCGTTTTGTAGGATTCTCAGATACACATATCTTGTCATTCTTTCATCTGTTTTAACCAATTTTCCAATCCTTCCACCTCCAAATGAATCTTATACCATTAATGTTTCCTCCTCCATGTTTCACTGTTTTTGAAATATACAACATTCTTTCTCCAGAGCAGCGACGGACAAGCATGTGATGTTTACTTCCGAATAATTCGAATTTCTATTCGTTCGACCATAACACATTTTTCCAATCATTTACACTCCAGTTTTCGTGAGCTTTTGTTCAATTTAGTCTTTTCCGTATGTGTATAGAACTTAACTTGTGGTTTTCTTACGATCCCCGAGACCCGCTTGCATTAGTCTCCGTCGATACACTAACGGTGTTGTAAATTGTACACATGCGCACTATTTGTAACGGAACAACACATATTTTTATATAAAATGTTTATATGTTTTAAATTTTGTTATTTAACTTTCTAAAAAGAATATTAGCTCTACTAGTTTTTACAAATAAAAGCATAATAAATTATTTTCATATTCCTACCTATGCAAACGTTTATTAGAATATCATTGAAAGTTGCATCGTTTGTTTCAGGCCCCATCCTCACCACCTAGTGGGTCGGGAAGGATGTAAAAAAGGCGTCTGTACTGTCCAAGTTCCCGAAGATACTATGACGGTATCCTTCCAGAATCTTGGTATACAGTGCGTAAAGAAGAAGGACATTGAAGAAGCGTTGAAGACGCGAGAAGAAATTAGGGTTGATCCTTTTAGAAGTAAGTCAACATTTCCTAACAGTCCTCTTTTTTGGCTAAATATTATAGTAATAATCTAAGAGTCGGTGTACACAAATTCCGATCAAGAAAAGCCGAGAAATCATGTCTGTTTTTAAACAGGATTACAAAGTTTGTTTTAAAAGCTTTGCTTTAGTGTAAATAATATGAATTGCTTAAAATATAAATTGATTTTAATCTACTTCACTATGCCGAGGTGGTATAATAATTTTTCTCGTAATGATAAGATTTCAAATTCCTCGAACTGTTTTTCGAAATAAGCAATAAAAAGTTACGCTAGCAGCAGAACACTAATAAATGTCACATTATATTTTAGATAAGAGCTTAAATTTAAATGCGATTACTTCGAACTAAAATGCAATATTTCTAATTTAATCTCAAAAAATATGTATGTACAAGGGATGTTGAATAATTAACGAACAAAGACGAAACTGAACATTATTAAATGAAACTTTTTAAGGGTCAAGTTAGCAATCTTGATGGCACCTATGTTGTAATTTGCGATAAAACGCGTATTGAATGAAAACATCCGAATTCGACCGTCAAGAAAAAATATGAAACACAAACGTGTGTCATTAAAGTGACGTTAACGCTCTTCTGGGACTCTCACTGCCTAACTTTTGAACTATTTACAATAACAACGTACAGTGAACAGTGGGTACTAATCTAGAATACTTCAACATGAAGTGAAATCTGCAATAAGGAGAAAACGTTAGGGTGTTTTCTCCGGAAATGTGATTCTAGTGCACGATAACTTGGGGGTTTTGCCACGTTCATCTTATTGTTCTGGTTTTATGCCATCCGATTTTCATCTATTTGACCCACTCAAAGGGTTTTTTACTCAATACCAAGTTCGAAGACAATGAAGTGATCGAAATACTGTACACAAGTGGCTTCGTGGTCAGCAAGGTAAATATTTTCCACCACGAGAATTAAAAAGTTTCCGTCGAAAAGTAATGATTAGTTGGCATTGAATCAAAAGTTTTTCTGTGCGAGGCTTGTTCGGAAAGTAAATACCGTTTTAGAAAAAAGAAACTCATGAAAATATTTTATTTAGAACAAAATCTATGTCCACGTGATTTTTGTTTATAGTTGCCACCATTGGGCAGGCATTTGTCATAACGAAACACCAATTTTTCTATACACTCTTCATAGAAAGTTGCCGCCAGTGAAAACAATTACTGCAGAACACTATGACAACCTGATTCAAAACAGTCTTGAAATTTGTGGAAACTTATCATTAAGCGTTCTTATTATGAATCATCTGTTTTTACGAATTTTCTTAACTTCCAAACCATCATTGACAACCCTCATGAACATTGTCTAACCCACTTTTTCACCATTCTATCTGCCATTACATTTACCATAAATCCCTACAAGTTAACGGTGAATTTCGACTGGCTCAATATTCCTTGTGTTCAAAAGCCGTATTACAGAACGCATTTCACAATTGCCCTGCTCGGGAATTGTCTTAAGCATTTTGAACGATTACTAACAAATGTAAACGCAATGCATACATACAATCCGGCTGTAATAGCGTCAGCGTAAAGACGGTCATCCAGTGAGATACGTGTGTATGCGCAGAACTACGACAATAGCGCTGCGGTGGCGGTAGAACAAAACGGGGCTTAGTTTCCGGACAAGCCACGTATATTCACTTGCCTCGTTAATTATTGAACGTCCCTCGTAGATAGGTAATTACGTAAAGATCCTTTTGGGAATTCCTATCGCAAATTTTTATTAATGAGGTGTGTTTTAAATTCTAATAACTTTTATCGAGCACGTAAGAGCGATTGTAAATGCTACTTGGGTTGCCTACTTTTATTAATTACGTGACTTGAGACTAAATAAAATATAAAAATATTATTCAAAGTGTTGAGAAGTGCTTTTCTTTCTAACGTAAATTTTCTTTTTCCGTTAAATTTCTTTAAATTCTATCGGTAAAATTGTTATTGTTAACAATATTGTTTACACCACTATCTGGAATAAAGTGATCGCAAATTTGAAATCTTTTCTACGTAATATACTCAATCAGTTATAACGGTACTTATACATTTCGTAGGAATGTGGTAGTTCGTAATTAACATTACCTTGCTAATCGAACAAAGACATTATTTCAGTGTGCTCGTAACATTTTCCAAGCAAGTCGTTATTATAGATAAATACATCAGTGCCGGCTCGTCAGCCGAAACAATCTGTATTCTTAAAATAATTCCTTTTCTAATATCAACTTTTATAAACAAATATATTGTTTTCATTATTAAATTTGTTTAGATGAGGCGATGTATTGTTCTCATCTACTTTTTTTAAGCATTTAGACACGTTTTTCGTAAAATGATCTCGTTTTATATATATATATATATATATATATATATAATATGTAACGTATGTCAGCACATAGTTTTCCAGATTAACAATCTAGATCAGAATATTCAGTTTCATGATTTTTTCTTGTATCATTCGTGAGAGGATGTTGTAGCTTCTTAGCGTTCATTGGTAGCTTGGAGTTGTATAACTGTGAAGTATTGGCCAAATTTGTAGCTGTCCTTTACAATAGTACACTATGTAGATATATTATCAATATTGTGAATCGAGGTGACAAGGATGCTGGTCTTCTTTATACCTTACTCGCTTATATTTGGTTGTGGTAAACTACTTTAACTTTATTTTGGAAAAAGAACGGCAGATCTCAGAGATCAGAAACAGTAAGAGTGTTTAAGGTTCTTTGAACTTTAGAAAACACTCATCATGCAAATATAAGTATGTTATTTCCAGTTTTTCTTATTCAATGAGTGCAAACTTGCGATCGCATGGTAGGAGGGAATGGCTACTTTGTGAACATCCATGAATTATTAATGAACTCATTAAAATTTTCCCGTTGAAGGCAAAAAAAAACATAAATAGTGTACCAGAAACCATGTTGTTATTATGAAGGGCGCAGTTGTGTGTGAAGGTGGACAACGTTTTTACGCAATATAGTTTTCAATGTAGTGATTCAGGAAAGGCACTGTATCGTTTGCATTGCCAATAGGCAATTTTGAAACCAACAAATTTTATTGATGGTTGATATGGCTTCAAATGTATCGTCCTTTTTTGCAGCTGCACTAAATATTGTAAAATCTTAATAAAATCGTTCTAATTCATCCAAATGTAGCTTAACACAACAATGTTGCTAAATACAACTACTCATGGTATTGGTGAAATCATTCAAGAGAAAGACAATGTAAAGAGACAGAAAACGCTAACACATAAATATGTTTCTGTCTACCCGGCGACATCAGCGTGGTTTCGAGCGATTTTTTGCTCAACACATTGCAATTCCCACTCTGCTACTATCACCCTATCTAATCCTTCTCCCGAGCAACATATGAATTGCTAAACCAGAGAGGGCGCGCACATATACTACATAGGATAACTGCACATGCGAATGATTTCTTAAATAAGAAAAGTAATGGGTGCCGTAAATTTTCTTTTTTAGGCACAAAACTCGGCATGATCACTGAATGATAAAGCAAAGACGCTAGTTTTTGGCGGACTCAACTTGTGTGTTTGTAGTTTAAATGTCAGACGAACAAAATGACGTATGTGTCAAATTAATACGCCGCGTATTTTTCGCTGACGCCAACTCTTAGTTAAACCGGAAAAAAGCTTATGAATACATCTGGTAGCTCTTAAGCTCGTGTTGATAGTTTACCATAAAAATAATTTCGTAATATCATTTTAAGGTAGGGTATGAATTTGTATCCTTTTGTTTTTGACGATTTTACCTCAGTCATTCTATAGGTTACGAGCCGCCACTGAAATAAACATGTAGTAGAGTTAATGCAATTACAACAACGTACTCGCCTGGTAGCGTACATATATGATTCATTGATAATTGTTTGTTCAACATTAACAGAGCGCAGAATTATTGAATGAACTAACATTATGACTCACGGATGGAAAAGAAAAAGTACCCGATGCTATTGTATAATATTATCACTGAATCTTATAATGTAACAATAAAATTATGAAAATTAACGTTTTCTTTTTTCAATTTCAGCGGGTTTCAGTCATAGAAATCAACCGACGTCCATAGATCTCAATGCGGTGCGACTATGCTTCCAAGTTTTCCTTCAGGGAGAACAGCGAGGCAGGTACACAGATCTCCCACCGGTGGTTAGCACACCCATCTACGATAAGAAAGCCATGTGTGATCTTGTTATTGTGAAGCTGTCGGATTGTGTCTGTCCTGTAGATGGCGGCAATAAAGATCTAATCCTATTATGCGAGAAGGTATGTTTTTTCTTGTCAGTGTTTGTGGCGCCTGGGATTTGCCACGACCTACCGTAAATATCCACTTGAGATATATTTGCATTTTGCCGGAATTGATAGCATCTGGGAAAACCAAATTTAAATATTTTAATCGACAATATTTCCCCGTTTTTCAAATAGAGTTATAAAAATGGGGAATCCCTCCAGTTATTTTTTTTTTAATATGCTATTCCGAGGTTTGTTTTACCGTTTCGATAAACAAAAAATCATCTTCTTTAATAATTGTCGCAAACACAGTATCTTCATTTAGAGATTTATTGTGAATTTTAATGTGGTGTTAAACCAACCGTTTGCTTTTGCAAGCAAATTAGTGAATATGTTAACAATATCGTAACAAAAATGCAATTTATTTACATTTATAATCTGGTTAGATTTTTGAAATTAATGGAAAATCCTTTATATTAATATAAAATTATTTTTTGAATTATACATAGGAATATTCCCTTTCTATGTTTTATATACAGCCATCCTATTTAGAAATACCAATAATAAAATGCAAATTACACTGACATTGTAACATATTCCTATAAGCCAATATAGTAATACGCAGACATTATGTTAAGAAAAAGCATTTACGATTCCTATGAATTCAATGCAAAGTAAATATAATATTTTAATATGAATAGAATGTAAAACGAGCCACTAAATATGAAATATACATAGGTACAGCGTTTGACTGTTATAACTGTTTTGATCCAAGAATTTAGGTAATTGAAATATTTATGGCGCTAGTACCAAAAAATCGATTAAATTTACCCTCTGGCAACCTATGAAATTTTTCTTCTTTAAACTTTTGTTGCTAGAATGACTTTAAGAACGTGTAAATTGACTTATTCTGTGGCGTTAGTGATTGACACGATTATTTTTTGATGTTTTGATAAATAACTACATACAAACATTTCAGTTGGGAAAATAAAAAGTTTAATAATAATAAAGAATGGTTACATTAATATTCAAAGTGAGCTCCTTCATTTCCTATACATAACGCCACTCTAAAATTTTTGTAGATCATTTTTAAGGATTGCCTGGCATGCCCCATATGTTAATTGCGCTTGCTGTGAAAGTTTCCGAGTAGATATCTTAGGTGATTGAGTTATTCGTTCCTCAACATCTGCTATATTTTCAGCTATGCGTTTTCATGGTCTACTACTACCTAGTTTCTATCTATACATGGTTGCAAAGAACACGATGATTCTCCATTTTCTAATTTTATACCATTTCATATTTTATTTGTCACTTGTCAATTCACTATTCACTACCAAGAAGATATTTTGAAAAAATAATTTGATGACTTGTTAGAGGGTAAATTTATATGATCGTATTGCACTTAAAGTATATAATTTTTCTGTAGTTATTACAGATTCATATTGACAATGCAAATTAAAATATGCACGCATATTGAAATATACTACCGTTCATAAGTTTGCTCCCACCTAACATATTGTGTTACACTTGAAACTATCTTAAAAATATTTCTGTATATAATCTTCGTAGAATGGCATTTATAATCTAATGTTGGTGGTATATATTGACAAAACTAAGACTTATTTACAAAATCCATTCACGAAATAATGAATTCCTGTTTTAAATTTTATAATGGAAATCAAGCAATAATGCGTTCATAGTAGTAAATTGGGAATGAATGCGTTATGAAATACAAGTTGGGAAGGGTACTGAATCATCCACCTGCCTTATAATAAATTGTGCATTCAGTATGCATCCAGTATATTGCCAAGATACTGGGGACGTGTGTGATTGCATTAGGAACACTCTTTTTCATACTATTAGTTTATTTCATCGAAGATGTGCCAAGAAGAAGGAAATTAGATATTGAAACGTGCGCCAGAATATGCGTTTTACACCAAGCAAACGTTTCAAATAGAGAAATTGCATCTGCAAGAAGTGTGGAATGCTATAGACTAGGGTTCTCCAAACAACGGTCCGCGCGTCAAGTCCAGCGTGCCAGAACTATCAGCCCCGTCCATGGCTCCCCACAAAATGGCGCTACGCTACTGTAACGTGTTTGCGCGTAATCCAAAATTACATGTTGGTATAATAAGCTTGGCCCTTACAACTTAGAGTGGGAGAGTCATTATGGCTCTTACGGTGAAAGGTTTGGAGACCCCTGCTATAGACAAATCGTATTTGGAGCGATTAGTTCTAAGGATGCCGAATACCTGTCAGGCAATTATTAAAGCAATACGTCACACTAGTTACAGGTTGTACTCCCTGCCCCCTTTGCCAATAAAACTTTAAGGTAATCAGTAAAGTTTGTTCCTTTAATAAGTTTTTTCGGTGTCAGCAGGAATTTCCTAAGATTAATTCGATCATATCTTCTAAACAAACTTAATTACGTTTACTTTAATGGATTTAAATCTCGAACTTTTTACTCCACTTCTGGAGTATCTCTAGGATCGAACTTTGGCCCATCGATATATATGTATATATATATCGATGCTCTTTTAAAGTCCATTAACTGCCTTTTATTAGCTTATGTTGATGATATTAAGATCTACCACGCCGTTAACTCCTTCAATGGTGTTGACCTTCTCCAGCATAATTTAGACATGATTCATACATTCTGCTTAATAAATTAAATGTAGATAAATGTTTCTTCATGTCTTTTACAAAAAGTGTACGTAGAATCGATTCTCTGTACTGTATTAACAATATTAATAATAATATTGCTCGTCAATCTTCTATTAAAGATGGTGTGATATATGATGAAAAGTTTACTTTCTGTAACCATGTCTCAGATGTCGCGACAGCCGCTTCTAAATTATTAGGATTTACTTTTCGCACTTGTAAGGATTTTACTAGCCTTGATGCAATAAAGACTCTTTTCTTTGCTTATGTGGTTTCCAAGCTCGAATATGCATCCGTGGCTTGGTATCCTTTCTACAACGTCCAAATCAATTTTCTTGAGAGGATTCAGCGCAAATTTTTGAAATATTTATCATATAAGAACGATGGGCGATATCCTACGCGAGGTATACCCTACGACGAGCTAATTCAGAGGCATGACTTTGTAACGCTCGTGGGAAGAAGAAACGGTATTAGTGCTTCATTTATGCAAAACATTACAGAATTGTCTTTCCTGGTTTGTTGTCTATAGTTGGTATCATTGTACCCCGCCTGGAATCGAGATCCCATCACCCGCTACGGATCCCTACAGCTAGGAAAAACGTGCTGTGGCGAGCGCCGTTGATACACTCGGCAAGAAACTTTAATAACTATAATTTGGATTTGCCTCAATTTCATATTTTCATTTTCTTTTTTAATTTTTGTTTCATATTAGTGGTATTTATTATTTAATTATTTCTTATTAGTATTTCATTTTTCTTTCCGGTACTTTTTTCTTGGTTTGTTTTTAATATATTACATGTATTACCTTTTATTTAATATTGTCCATTTTTGGATGTTCATCTGTTGGGCATTTAATAAATTATTATTATTATTTCTCGTTACATTATCTGTCTAGTTTATTTTGTTATTTGATATAGTGCGATCAAACTTATGAACGGTAGTGGGGTATATTTTGGAAAACAATTCCCTCATCCCTTGTATCGGTTATTAGAATCTTTTGGTGATAGGAGAACTTTATTTTCAGGTCGCCAAAGAAGATATTCAAATACGGTTCTTCGAAGAGAAAAATAACGAAGTCGTCTGGGAAGGTTACGGTGAATTTCAGCCGAATCAAGTCCACAAACAGACGGCGATCGCGTTCAGACCGCCCAAATACAAGACGCTGGACGTCATCGAACCGGTGAAGATGTTCATTCAGCTTCGAAGACCGTCCGATAACGCCACCAGCGCGCCGCTAGCATTCCAGATGGTTTCTCTAGGTAGGCCTTCGATCTGGTCTCTACGACCGATTACTAAGAAACGAAACTATGATATATTTAGTGAGATACTCGCGAAAGATACGCAATTTCCTTCGAAACGAACAACCGCACTTTTGCAAGATTTGTCCAAACAGGCCACGTCGAAACCTAATAACGTCGTCTCGGTAGAAACTCAGACATTGAACGGTATTGACGCGAATAATAAGTTGACCGACAAAATAGATGGAGACATAATTGAGCAGAAAGCGATCGATAAATTAGTGGATGAGGTGGCCGAATTAGATGAGCTTTACGCGCAGACCAAGAAACAACTTTTAGAATCGATGAACGATGACAAAATGTTCCAAGATATTCAACCCGATAATAATAATTTTGATGATACTAAAAGCTATACAAGTTTGCAACTCGCGTTCAAAAATCCCGTCGATATTACAATTACTGACGAAGGAAAATATGAAGAAGTCGCGGTTGCGCGAAGTCCTTTAATTAGCGTCGCTCCTAAAGCTCCCGAAGAAGAGAAATTACCGCCGCTTCCACCAAAACGTGCCAAAAAGTTCGATAATCAAAAAACCTACTCGACTAAAGTAACAGACATCAACGATCCTAGCCCAAACGTTTCTATGAATCAAAATTTGAATTTGTCTCAGACATTACTCACGGAGAGAACTGATTTGACGCTTCCACCGCGTTCTCAAAGTTTCAGTATCATACGGCCTAAATCTCAAAGCGATTTGAATCCGCCGCTAAAAGATTTACCTCCGACGCCTTGTTCGACTTTACCGAAACCTAAAAAGCGTAAATTCTTTTCGGGTTTGATATCGTACCTGAGTAAAAGTACGAATACATCGCGAGAAACGACCCCAACAGCTCGCTACTCAGTAGCTAGCAGTAATTCGCTGCTGGCAACGAATAATTTCAACCGATCCGCTAGTAATGTGTCCGAGCACTCGTCCACGAGCATTCACATACCTCTAAAAGACCCGGTACAAACAGTTGCAGATGATCTCAACCAGAATAAAATCGATACTACTAATGAGAACAACTTACCAAGTCCTTATCTTGATCTGACGGAAGCGGAACACTACGCTTTATATACCGCATTTGCTCCTCATGCAACGCAAAGTGAATTCGATGAAGCTTCTTCTTATTATGCTCCTGTTGAAGGCGGCGAGATATTTACGGAACAGGAATTACAATCCAAATTAGCGACAAATAAAACTTGACGAAAAGACACGACAGTCTATTTTATCATCGATAATTGAAAAGTTGTAGAATATTTTGAAATATTCTATACATCCGTGTAAATAGACGATGCATTTGAAGACTTTTGATATTGATAAAGATGTTGTATATGTGCGGTCGTTGAAACAAATGGAAATACACGCGCAAAGTACAAATTGCGCCTTCTATTACTGTCACTTTTTTATAACTATTTTTGTTTCTGGTTTTTACAGCTGTTAATTGTTCTGTTAAATATTATCGATAATTTTATTATGTTTAATTGTAGTTGTATATAAAAACGAATCTAAACGTATCGTTTCTTTCACACAGGAGGTAAACGAAGGGGGGAGTATATTGAAAGTACTCAAAACAAAAGGAAGTTGTTAGAATTGCGTGAGCAATATAAAGATAGTAAGTGGATTTTTTACATTTGCTATTATATATTTATGGTGAAGGGTGTATTGTACAGTTGCGAAAAAGATATTCGTATTTTTGCTTTTTAAAATTTATACGCAATGAAAAGAAAAACTGCCCTAGCATTAAAGGATCGCCTAACGTTCATCTGTTATTGTGGTCTTTGTTAATTATATTTAAACACTCAATTATTTTATACTCAAAAGTGCCTAACCCTGGATCAAACACCGATGAATATTTAATCAATAGTCTATTGATATTTGAATCATGAATGTCACTTTGTGAAGTTACATATTCAAATGATTTATTTCAGTAAGACCCAGATTAAAACAATTCAAAAAATCTCTACCTGCAATAGACGGTCCTCCTTTTCTAACCACATACAACGGTAATTATCTAACCTTCTTATTAAACTTAACATTTACATAAATCATGCCAATTGGAATAAGTTGATCACCGTTATATAAACGTAATATTTTATTCGTAGTTACGAACTTAATTCCACCAAATTTATTTTTGTATAATTCGTGCGAAATAACTGAAACAGCGGCTCCCGTATCAATTTGAAATTTTATAAATATATTTTCTACCAAAACATCAACTAAAATCGGCTTATTTAACTTTTCAACTAAAGTAAACTAAATAATGAATATTTTTACTTCTTCTACTTAATTTATTTTGTCGCTTACGACGGCATATTGATGCTATATGGCCGCTAAATCTGATATTTCCCGTCTCTCGTCGATCTTGCGCTTTACCCCCAATTTCCTTGCAGAACATGGAGGGGCTCTTCTTTAACAGACGCACATGATCCTGCTCCGGAAATACCATAATGATCCTCTGCCTCCATTTTATTGCTAGCGATTTTCATTGCATCCGCTTATGTGATCGTAACATTTTCCTCCAAAAGACGATCCAGGACTGGCCCTGTTGGAAACCCCGTTATGAAACGGTCTCGCAAACAAATACCTAGTTCTTGACCAAATTCACAATGCGTTGACTTCGAATTCGGGCCGCCCAATCGTTTATATCGACTCATTGCTAGCTTTTTTTTGCAGTATAAAACTTGTACCTTGCAGCAAAAAGGGACCGAATGGGTGCAAAATGTGAATCAAATATCATGATTAAATTCTTATATGTAATTTCTTCAGGCTTCTCCGGTACACACAAATTAAAAATTAATCTGTAGGATTCTTCGCTCAATACGTTTAAAAGTATAGCGCGTCTTTTGTCCTCTGCGGATATATTATTCGCTTGGAAATAATTATCCAATCTTGGTTTAAAAATTGACCAATCACTGCTTCTTAAATCAAATTCTCGCAAGTACCCAATATAATTCTCTGAGGATCCCATCGTCGTCACTAATGTGATGTTTGTTAATTATATTTAAACACTGAATTATTTTATACTCATTTATTTCGACATTACCCTACAACTGGACACTGTATTGCTACTGGTTAGGGACAGTACTCCCACTCCAAGTGCCTATAGTAAAAAGTACCACACACACACACACATGGCACAACGAAATTTGAAAAATTGTAGGGGAAGCTGAGGTATACATTAAATATTTTAGAAATGTAAATCAAATATAAATAATTGCTTTACTGGAGATGCAAATTCTTTTAAAGTAATGATAAAATTACAATTTCCTTGCAATTATCCAACGTAATTAAATTACTGAAAAAATATCGGTCTCGGAGGGGACTCGAACCCAACATCTTTACGTAAAGATGTCGAGTTCGAGGATCTAAACTATAGTAATAATGAAAATAGTAAGAGCAATTAATCTGCCAATGATATCATTACGATTATCAAAATTTTGAGAAAATTTCCTGCGTAGGCAACCAATATTACAATAATGGAGTCACCTGGGTTTGATTAATTTTCGAAGACATTGTATAACATGTTCTTATTCTAAATTAATTTTTTGCAGGACTAGTTTTACACACTCTTTACTTTTTTACTACTTATAATACAAGCACACCTAAAGTCTGTTCTCACGTGATAAATTATGTTTCCTATGCTCTCCTTACCAGTTAAAGCATTTTCTTTCTTCCTTAAAGACCATCATATTCTAAATCCTTCCTGAAGCTTGCATTACATTATGGTCTCTAAGACATAAGTTGCTGAATTATTTTGTATTGCGCGGGTATCATTTTCGTTACTGTACAACCGATGGTAAAACCATTTCTTTCGTAAGATATACATTTTTATGTAATAAAGCGGATATTGATGCTTCATAAAACTAACAACGTTGACGTATTGGTTACAAATGTTTTTTTCTACTATTGTGCAATAATGAACAACATTCATCAAAGTTACATTTATAAATAGAAATCACAAAATGAAAGCATAGCCTACATGCATTTTTTTATAACTTTAAGTTAAGTGCATTGTTATATAATACATTCGATTATATACGAAAAAGTTTATTGGATGTGTTGCGAATTGGTTATATCCCATTTTTTAATGAGAACGTTTGCATAGTTTATAAGATTGTATTCTTATCGAGTTTTTGTTATGATTACCATTTTGATATTATAATTGTATATTTATTGACGCCATAAGATGGTGTCTTTAATTTTTTCTTGTCGATTGAAGAATTTATAATGGTGATTGTTTTTTCTAAAGGACGGAGAGTTTATATTACAATATATATATTAATACTGTTGGATTTTGTAAAAGCCATACAATTTGTATCTCAAGCTTTTATTAAATATATAAGTAATTTTCTTATGTACAATTCTTTTATCTTTCATACCTTTTAAATGGATCCCGTTTTCATTAGTTTGCAACAAGAACATATCAAAGAACTTATTCAATACTCAGGTACATATAATGAAACATGTGTGTGTATTTTTGATATTTAGTTTTTATTTTATCTTTTTTCTTTTATTAAAAATGCATGGTGTTGTTTTGCTTTCAAATTACTTTAAGAATAGAAAGATTTATGATTCGAATGATACTAACATTCTTTTTTGATAATAACGTTGGAATCATATATCTTTAGCGTGTTGTTTGAGTAGTTTTCATTTATATTACTAAAATGCATGCTACTTTTTAAATAAGCTTTAAATAGATCGTGAATATAAAAGACAAAGCCATTTCTTTAACTTAAGAATTTGAACTGAAGTAGTGAAGTAGTCTCCTCTGAAGATAATTTTTAAAAAACTTTTGAAGAAGTTTAATGCAACAAACACAAAAATTTGAAAAGCGCTACGTTCAAGTCTATTGAAACGCTTCAGATATAAGAGAATTCATGAGAAATCCAAATTTTATATTCACGTCTTCTATTTTTTGTTAATGTGTACCTATTACTGTTTTTAAGTAAACAATAACATTAATGAAATCTGTAATTGCAGCTCCAATGCCTGATATGTACAGGAACATAAACATGAACATACCACCTATGCAGCCCAATGTCAAAGACGAACCAGGTACAGTATTTTATTGTAATTACTTGTATACTATACTATAGTAAATATTATCTGAGCTAATAGATAGGGTTATTCTAAAGTTAAGTTCCGAATTGAAAACACTGTAACGTTGCCAAGTATGTCTTACAAAGATATAAATACGAAATTTTTCGTAAAAGAATGAGGATAAACAATTTCTTTGAGGTAAAGCTATAATCATGAGTCAGCTATTTATTGTTACCATTTTCATTTGTCCATATTTCATTGCTTCCTAGAATTAAGATACTATAGGAAAACTTAACATAAAGCTGCACCAAGGAGTAACTCCTTCACGTTGTTATTTAGTGAAAGGCAAATTTCAAACAGTGTACCTTTATTTTTATTACAATTACATTATTATTAATATTAATAAATATAATTAACGTCAAAAACGTTATTATTTTTGAATTTCTACCTGGCTAAATGACGTGTCAAGGCCAAAGGTGAAGAAGGTCTAATTGCTTCGCCCATACCTCTTAATCACTATATTAACTCCAAAATGTCTTCAATCAACTCTTAGATTGTTAACAGTAGGTATAATTTAGTACTCATCCCACATTTCTTTCTCATTTTGGTACCTTGAGACTTTTCGTCTTCCTCTTTCATTCGTACATTGGTTTTGCAGGCATACATTCCTCCGCCACTAGGCAATTTCCTTTCCGAATTAAATTAACAAAATTAAAATCATTTTGATTCTAAATTTCCCTTTTTGGTAATTATTATTATCTTGCAATTGCAAACCAACTTCCAACGCCAACGCCATTTTTGCATCAACCAAACAATATACTTTTCATGCCTCCTTTTATACAGATATACAACAGCCTTTGTTGTCGTTCGAACATTTACGTAAAAGCCATCTGGGACCATAACCTAAAGTTGTTTAATAGAAGACAAAACTATAAATTGAAATGAATTCATAGGCTTCCGCGGCCAGAGTCAGTAATAAACGAACTACTATGGGAATTGGACCGTGTCATGATGATTCTGAAGGTTTTCGCCTCTAGCATGGTTAACACGTCGAGTTAACGTGAGCTCCTGCCAAAGTGGTTTCGCCTCTAGCGTGGTTTACACGTCGAGTTACCGTGCCACTTTGGTTTCCCTGTTTCTCCTGAAGAAGCCTCCTAGGACGGAGGCGAAACTTTGAGATCCCACATTTCTCTTTTCTTTTTGTTTTCTTTCATTTTCCCCTTTTTTCTGTCTCTCTTTCCTTCTCTTACTCTTTTTACCTTTTCTTTCTTTTTCACCCTCCCTCCCCTTCATTTTTCTTATTTTTTTCTCTTTTTCCTCTTACCCTTATATCATTTCTATATATCTCATCATGACACGGTCCCATTCCGGAAGTAGTTCGTTTATTACAAACTTTAAATTCTGCCGTATCCAGAATTTTTACGAACGTTCTGAATTTTTTGTAAAACCAGAAGTGTGCCAACCTCGTTTTCTACTACCTTTATTTCTATCGCAAACTGTAACAGTTTCTTCAAATTTTTGTATACGATTAAATTGATTTTAAAATTTTCTCAATCCATGTATTGTTGAGTATTTTTTTTAATGCGTTGGCATATTGTCTGTTGGATTCGTAGTAGCACTGAATAAGACCAGTACGGTCTCGTATCTGTAAAACCATTTTAACAAGTTTCAGTTGTCAAGTCAGTACACAAAACCGTAGCGTGACAGTTATTTTTAAATTCGAAAAAAAAATGATTATAGCATTAAAAATTAAATAACCGTGTATAGAAAAAAAAAATCTCTAAATCATAATAATATCCATATGGAACCAAAGTTTTAATATGTACAAAAGATAGAGCCCTTTTAAATAGGGAACTTACTTTTGAATAACCTTATAGATTCATAATTTGTAGAAGATTCAATTTACTTAATAAGAATCTTATTTACGAGGGATATCCGATTCCAAAGGTATATTAGTGCGGTACACCGCCTACGCCTCTCTGATTAGTTTGAAACTTACACACATTTTAGATGCGTATATGTATTGCAGATGTGCCTATCGTCATTACCTTAGGTGAAACACCTACCCAAATTCATAAAGAAATACTGCAAACTTACGCAGAAGGTGTTATGAGTCGAAAACAAGTTACAATTTGGTGTAAACAGTTCAAAAGTGGACGTTAAGCTCTAAACGATGATCCTGAAGGTGTACGCTTGAAAATACGGAAAATTGCTCTACTGGCCGGTGTTCCTAGAACTGTGTTCATGAAATCCTATCTGAATTAGATCGTCGAAAAGCTTCTGCCAGGTGGTTACCAAAACTGTTGACCGAAAAGCGGATTTCTAGAATCTATAGTAGTTACAGGAGACGAAACGTGGGTACACCACCATAACCGCGAATCAAAAAAAAAAACTCGATGACGAGGAAGTATGTGACTTCACCAATACCGAAAAAATCCAGTAGTCTGTAAAAAAAAAACACAATGGCAACTGTGTTCTGGGATATGCAAGGCATTTTGCTCTTAGAGTTTTTAACAGCGAAAACGACAATCAACGGCGATATTTATTGTCAAACTCTCAAAAAAACTACACCAACCCATTCGGCAGAAACGAAGAGGAAGTTTGATAAAAGGATTCAGGTAGCTGCATGACAACGTAAGATCGCACACCTTAAATCAGACGAAGGCCTGGTTTCAGAAACACAATTGGGTTAAGTTATTGTCTATCAGCCCTCGACCGTTGAAAGCTGATTTGTCGGCTAAAAGATTTGAAAACGACGACGAACTTTAAGATGAAGTGAGGCAGTACTTTAAAAATTTGGATTGCACTTTTTGCGAAGAGAAGCGGCTTAGCATTGGTAACGATTATGTTGAAAAGTAACTAACAGTTCATGCTTTTACTTAATGTATGTTTGACCTTTATAAATAAAATAGTCTGTCTGTAATTCGCAAATGTACCTTCGTAACCGGACATCCCTCGTACATCGCTATTACTAAAACCTAAAACTTCAAGTATTAGCCTTATAAAGCATTATAAGCTTAAATCGTGAGATAATAATTCCATCTACTGTTTCTTTCAGACTTATCAAGATCACCGTTCCTTATGGAACCTTCATACCAAACCCAATATCACCCCCAAATATCATTCACCCCCAATATACCCTCTGCGTCTACATCTCAACCTGGTCAACAGCAGATACCATCGTTCCATGCTGTATGGGGGAGTGGTCCATCGACTTCGTATGAAGTGGTGGGATTTCCTAACATTTCGAATATAACAAATACACCGAATATTCCGCTAGTGCCAGAAGTGGGAACTACCTTGTACGATATGGATAGCTTTAAGCAAATTAGTATAAATACTGACGATCTCCCGGTTACTAGTTTGACAAACATGTCTCTAACGGATCTTCCACCAGATGGAATGACAGACAGTTTGGATAGGCTAGCTAACAATGAAGTTGATAGACATTTGAATCTGTGAACTTCCCGTTTTTTATGACTATTTTAATAGTTCCGGAACTTTTTCGTGCCTTCAGTGATTTTTCAGGACGCTACTGTGTACAGTTTGTGAACCATTGGACTAGATTTTACTTATTTTTATTTAACGAAAATTCGGATAAAATCCTATGTGTATCAAACTCTCGTTAGTGTGTTTTATCTTATTACATTGTGATCTACGTATAATTTACATGCAACATTTAAGATCCGTGAAATTAAATAGGTAACAAAAATTCAATAGATAAATACATTATATTCAATGCAATAATACTTTACAAATAAAATAATGAATATATGTATTTTCTTGAATGTGTGACATGTTACTCATTTATAACTTTAGAAATTCTTTTTTATTGATTGTACATATATAGTATATATATAGACTGTTAATTTATTTCCGTTGTGAGAATACATTTTTAATTTTATTTGAATTGTATAAAAAATGGCGCAATCTATCAAGCTAAATTTAAGGTTATGTATAAGCCGCGGACCGACGGCTGTCTATCGATTATGAATCATACGGTATCAACAGACTGCAGTCGTTTAGTTTTGGCATGCATACTCATTAATGGTTGAGATACTTGCACCCACGCCAAAAGGTGATTTTTCAGTGTCGTAGATGCGTATTAAATTTATCTAACATGAAACCTGAACTTGGGCTTTAGTTAATAAAATGAAAATAATACAAATATGAATTACGTTAGGCATGATTTATACACATCAAATAGTAGCACATATTCTAAATTTTCTTGTTTGGAGTTTCATTAACAAAATGAAAAATTAGAGTCAAGATAATAAATAAATTATGTTGGGAATGATAGGCTGTACGAAGTAACCACATCGAATTAGGGCTATGGAAAAAATTAAGAAATGATTCAAATTTAGAAGTTGTAAGAAGAAGTGAATAGAATATTGAAAGAATACATTTAAATATTACTTGATTCAATTTTTACTTACAACTTATGCACACATTTTACAGACAGGTTACATCTGCAAAGCACTATACTGAGTGATTTAAAATGTTTGAGGACAGTTTAAATTTCGCGCCTTGCTAAATTTTTGTCACGTTGGCGATGTGGTTTTCAATTCGTAACCAGTAGCGTAGCAAATAGATTTTGGATGGGTGATAAAATATTGACAACAGATCTTCAAAAAATTAATTTCATATTGATTTTCTAAGCAAAATGGAAAATAACACTGATAAACAGTAGCTTTAAGAAGAACAGATTACAAGTAAAAATGAAGCAAATAATAACGAATAAAATGAATATAAATAACGTGTCGCACAGGCAGTTGACAGGACCCGATACTCACAATGGCCACTCTTAACATGTCAAATCTCCTAGAATCCACCGCGCGAAATTTAAACTGTCCCCAAACATATAAAATCACTCTGTACATGTTACATTAGATATGATTTATTTACATTTCTTATTAATACAATTTAAATTTTCTGCTATTAGGCCCGGTGTGGTACTAGTCAATAAGTCTTTAAATATCGAGAAACGTCCCACATCGCAGCTGGTGTGAAGAGCTTATTGAAAATGAATTGAGTGAATACGGTATCTAATATTGCACTCATTATTGTCACTGTAGAGATTTTTTAATCTTACAAAATCAGGATTCCGAAGAAGCACCAAAATTACTACAAAATATTCTTTAGTTTCCTTAAAATGAATATAAAATGAAGCAGTCATGATCGCTAATCCAACAAGTAATGATTTCTAGACAAAGAAGATTGCCAGACGCCATAATAACAACAACGGGAAAATGACAATGAAGGATAATACTGTTGCTACTCTCAGTAAATAAAAAAAAAAATAGAAGCAATCCTGTTAGTATAAAAGGAAGGAAGAAATATAGTGACGTTAACTCGAACAGAAATAACATAATTTGTACAACTAAAACTCTCTAATAAAAACCGCCATTCACAAAAATAGACTAAAACGATCCAACTACATTCTATTTTTTAATTCAGATGAGTTTCTAAATTGAAGCGCCAAAAAGTAGGCTAGCTATTGGTCAGTTTTCGGCAAAAATTGCACTAGCGATATTTAATCTAATACCGGCCGCCAATATTATTGCAATAACTGTTTGATGTTTAGATTTACTTTTCTGAGTGCGTTTGTATTTAATTTTTCTCCTTAAGTTTGCGTTGTAATAATAATTACGTAACTACAACTTGTATGAAATCCTTGCCAGTTCTAAACTGCCGCCAAAAGGTAGCTTTGAAAAATTCCATTGTGTAAACGCGTCTTTTCATTTTATTCTTCCGGATTAAAAAATAGAGTAGATGTGAAAAAAAATAATATACGAAACAAAAACTAATCCTAAACCAAGTAAATGAATTGTATATATGTAATCAAAGGATAACTACTCTATCTCACCATTTATCGATGGTATAAGCGTGACCGCAGGTGTTCTTACGACTCTAGTTGTGAGTCTCCATGACGTGATAGAGACAGCCGTTGGTCCGCCCCATAGTTATGAAATACAACTTTATAATAAACATACTATATTTATATATACTGTTCTACACACAGATTATGTCAATATAGTGTTTCTACCATACAATACCTCACTCAAATTATAATGAAAAATATATTAAAAACTGGCAATGATATTGAGAAATGAAACGGCCATTATATATACTTGTCATTTTTGAGATTTCATATACAGAGTTAATATTCAGTTATAATTTCTTTTTTAAGTTTTTTTTATGTACATATATAATTTTATGGATACCCTAGTATTCCTGATTTTAAATCTTTCTACGTTTTCTTTATAAATATAAATTATATTAGCAATAATTAAAATTATTTATCAAACAAAGTTGAAACACATTGTACTCTTTTATTACAAACAAAATAAACAAATGATCTTAAAAAAACATGAGTTATTTTACTACCTTTTACCCATCCTTACATAAATAAATGTAATTATGCTCAAATATGTCGTAGCCATCCTGGGAAAACCCAGTGTCTACAAAATCTATTAGATAAGAAATCAAAAACGAATGTCCATTTAAAAATGCGGCTTGCTAAAGATGTGTACAAGTTTATAAAAGAATTTCATGGTGCAAAAATATTATTATTATTAAATATTCCGTCTGCGAAAAATCGTTATTTCGGGACAAATTTCACTAAAAAATAAAAGTGCACTACACAAATATAAAAAAGGTGCCAAAGAAACTTATAATCACTTTCTTTTTGATTTGGTTTTTGCACTAATTGTAACTTATCGTTCCAAACACCTCTGTCAATATAACAAAATCTGTACACCATAATACTATCAATCTAATGGCGGCACGTTTTCGGACGGGTTCGGTATGTTCCCGAATCGGAAAATACTTAACGAGGCTTCACCCTTCGCGGCAAGGGAGTGTAGTAACATAAAAAGGCACTAAACGAATTCCATTTTAACAATATAAAGTGATTCGAGAAGATGGACCACAAATTTGAATAACCTAAGAAATCGTCTCGCGATAAACTCAGTAATGCCACACGTTCTTCATTGCATGAGGGACAAATTCAACTACAATCTAGATCACGGGTCTCCTCCAAACTACGGCCCATGGGCCAAGATCAGCGTGCGAAAACCAATCCGGTCTGTGGCTCCCCACAAGATGGCGCTATACTATTGTAATGTAATTGGAATATGCACGTACTTAAAGTTACATGTTGGTATGATGACCTTGGCCCTTGGAACTTAGCGGAGGAGTCGGTGTGGCTCTTAAGGTGAATAGTTTGGAGACCCCTTGTCAAGATTTATGTTATTCAAATGTACAATAATATGCAGAATACAAATACAACATATAGTTTAAGAAATATAGCCAATTGATTGTAGCGCTACTTCGTTTTTAGACGCAAGTATACTAGAGCATGATAAGTTTCAATGTACGTCATTAACGCGACGTCATACATATAATCAAATAACGTCATAAATATGCAATGCGACCACACAAATAAATTAAAAGTATTTTATATTACTACATAATTATAACATAATAATAATTAAAATAAATTTCGTTCACGCAACGCACTGTTTTTTAATACAAACGCTCGTTTTATCAAAGTTTAAAATGTAAAAGAAATAGTTATTTACTTAATTATTATATTTTCCATATCGCAGTACTCTCACGTTGCTGCTATTGGCTGTATTTAGTGAAATACAATGTTGTCGGTTGTCTTTGGTCCGACCATTTTAAATGTTGACAGTTCGTAGACTATACATTAGTATATAAGGTTACGTTTGATAGGGAGTTTATGTGTGTGTATTCGGTAACGGCGAAATACCTGACGTCACATTTTATTGATGACGTGATTGTGAACTTAGCGTGCCTCTAGTATATCTCGGGATAATCACACCTCACAAATTAATCTATTATTGTAGTATGTGTAGTTGCATACATCTATGGTTTTTCAATGTAATTATATTGGAACTACGACATGCCAGTAAGGCTTTGATTAGTGATAAGGTGCCGTAATATCCGATTAAGATTACCCCAATATAATTCTCTCAAAATTGTTTTACAATTCAATCCAAAGAAATAATGTCATTTTCGTATGTAGGTAAAACAGCAAGATGAGTTGATTAGTGTTTTTAATTTTCTTTGAAATACGGTTATTTTTAAATAAAGCATTGAAGGAATTTATTTACAAATGTGCGCCTTCAAGGTCTGCAACCAACGCACCTTTCATGCAGCGCACCGAATGCGGTTGCGTACCTTGTTTATAGCGAAGTACAATTTAACCATCATGTAATTGTAATTGCGTTTCAAGGATTATTTAGTTACTCCGCGAGAAAATAAATATCATTAATGTGCATTAAATTAGAATTGTTTATGTCTTAATTATTATAACGTGAACTGCTGTGGATAGATGGTGCAATCCATGAATGCAAGTTGTCAACTTTTCTTGTCTTTTGCCTTCTGCTTGTCAAAGTCTAAATCGTTTAAATGATAGAACATTTATAAAGTTAATAATCAAGCAATAATTACGTTTCCCTTGTTCTTAACTATGGAGACGGATGAACTTCCAAATGTAGATTTGAATATAGATTATGAAACGGTAAGTTTTTGTTTAGAAAATTCAATTTAGTATTAATCCGCTACGATACCTTTTTCCAATGAATTTTTGCTATGTAGATATTACCTATTCAACAAAAACGTACCATTACGTTTATTAATAATTTTTTAACCAACACTATTTCGTTTTTTAATACATTCTCGCAATCGTGTGAATCGAGACTGATGGAGTTTAATTATAAATTGCAAAAGTTAGAAGCTTCATTGCTAATTTTAGAAGCACAAGTAAGTAAGAATAATACTTATTGTCTAAAACAACTTTTTCACATGCAAAGCATTTCAGTTATCATCGATACCAGATGATGGTAGTAAATCTCGTCAAAAAGAGGACATAAATCAAGACAATCAAAATTTACAAGATGTAGTAGAACTTCCTAACGTTGTAGAAAATACAGAAATAAATGCTACAGACAATGGAACCCTACCGAATGGTGTTGCAGCCAATCGGCATCCTAAATATGCTAGATTTTTCAGAATGGTTGAAGTAGGCGTTCCAACCCAAGCAGTTAAACTCAAAATGATAATGGAAAAATTTGATCCTTCAATATTAGAGTAAGTTTATTTTATTAATTTTGGTATTCTAGATTTAGACATGCTTTCTAATTTACAGCAAGCCTAATGAAGTCATACCTGCCTCTCCCGATGATTCCAGTGATATTAACGTACCTAATATAAATTCGGATTCATAAGGCATTCTGTTAGTTATAGCTCAATAAGCTTTTAAATAAAAACATTTTTATAACAGATTTGTTTATTTAAATATAAAGTAGGTATGGGGATCGTGTTGACAAAATCATCTTATTTAAAATTGAATCATCTGTCCCTTACGTTTCTTGTCACCACCTAATTCAAAATGTTTACATCTCTTCAATGGAATTTGCTTGCGATATTTACACTCCGTACATTCCATACGTAATACTATTTTCTTAGTCGTTTTTGCCTAAAATAAGCCACATTATAGCATTTTAAATAACATTTCATAAGCGAGAATATACCTTCTTCCTAAAGATTGGTTTTGTTTGACCACCATAACCTTGCTGTTTACGATCATAACGTCTTCTACCTTGAGATGCATGACGTTCTTTCGATTTCTTGTATTGTGTTACTTTATGTAATTTGTGCACTTTGCATTTTTTACAAAAAGTACGTCGTTGTTTTGGAACGTTTACCTATAACATGAGAACAAGATATAACCTCAAAAATAATCAAGTCATATGAAGGCAATAAATAAAATTAAGGGAAGATGGAAACAATGAGCATAAATTCGAATTTTACTAAAATTCAGAATTATTTTAAGGGATGATTACGAATTATTTAATAAAATATCGAACTACTCACCATTTTGCTAACTTAAGGAAGTCACCTTATGAAAAAGAGATAGACATATGACACAAACAAATATGGCGGAGATTTGGCGGTAAACTTAAATCTATTGATGGGCATATCATTGTGCATGACTTAAATTCTCCTAAATTTACTACCCTATTTGATCCTCTTTAAGTAGTAGAAAAGTATTAGTGAGACTTATGTTCTTAGTAAAACTATATGCAACAAGTTGGCTACGATAGGAATTTACTATTAAATCCTCGTTTATTCAGTGGTTAAAGCGTGTTAACACCAAAATCTAATTGTATGTCATAACATCTTAACTTACAAATTATCTCAACTAAGAATGTGTATTAGGAAAACAGGAGAGTAATTTATATTAGTATACAACTAATGTATAGATACGCTTTTAAATTATATCCAGTTTTAAAGTTTTCATGCATATGTATGTTCCATATATTTAAGGAATAATGCAGTCTTTTTGATAAAAAAGAAATCTTAAACCATAAACGGAATACATTCGTAATTATCTTTTAATATTATCACAAAAGAATTAAATATGCATGTTTTTTTTTACGTGGTTAACATAAAAAATAGAATTGTTTTAAACACTATTTAAAATCCAATAAAACTTTTACCCTCTAGAACTTGTAAAATTACAAGCATTTATAGCAAATTCTAAAACATTCACGTGTTACTAAAACTCGGTATCTGCGTTATCTCCACGCTAAATCATTTGCTTTCATCCAATCTGATAACTATTATTTATTAACTAAAAAGCATTTGCTACAGTAATTATTTAAGCAAATAGAAGAGTATATGTAGTTGGAAGCACGTATTTCAAATATATATAGGTTTCCAATCGTCAATCGTAGGGGCAAATTTAATGGATTAACTTCGACCTTACGGTTGACGAACTTCTAGCACGTGTTGACAATATGTAAAGCACATATAAACCACAACAAAATATTCAGATTTCGCTACCATGGATTTTACTAATAAATTATTTGAATATGCTGTGCTATAACGAACGAATTTTTATAGATATTTCTAAAATGTAATATTTAAGTGGAATATATATGTAATATAACATATAAGTATGTAGGTGTTTCTTATCGATATAACGGTATATGGTTAAGTAGCTATTTGTAATCACATAAGCAAGATGAAAAACTAACTGCGGTGTTAAAAATATCGTACCGTATTTCGTACATATGCAAATAAGAAAGAAATTCGTCCTAGGTACAGTTCATATACTTTTATTAAACAATTGCATCAATTTATTTTATGAAAAGCTTCAAAAACATTTCTTACAACTATAAACCTCCAAAATTCAATTTGAATAGCGCACCTAGCGATAGCATAAGGGAACTACTGTTTTAATCTCGAACCCGAAGCTATTTTCAACCGTTGTACTCTCGAACCCCTCATATTAAGAAAGATATAAATATTATTTTGATTATTGCATGTCAAAAATCCGACAAGGTGCATAGGTAAGCCTCAAAAATAATTTGACTTTTCTCTGGGCGACATTTATTTATTCAAAGCTATCGTTACAATAAATCCCGCTAATTCGGTTGTTTGCGTAGCGCTTCGGTTTGAGCGGCGCCATCTTAATTTTTGAACCAAGCTTGCTTCGAGCCGGTCAGTAGTGTGCGAAGCGGTCGTGGACGTCAGTTGTTAAGAAAAGTAATTTTAATATCACAGATATAAACAAAATGAGTTCAAAGGAAAACAGCGAAGTCGCAGTAGAAAAAATCGACAACGATAAAGGTGCGGGAGACGCGAAATGTGAATTAAAAGGAACGAAAAGAGCAGCAGAGGTAAGCATATAGATTGCGTTAGCATAGTGTATCATTTTTATATTACTTTTGTGGAAGTAGATGCTTACATCTGACGTAGCATCTTTTAGATTTAAATGTTGTTCACCCATTACTAATCTTACACTAAACATAGATGATTTTATATTCACGTTACGTATTTTTAAATAAGCTGTAACGCTTGAGCATCATGTACTAATGCTGTGTTACCATGTGGGCATATTGTTACTACATCATTTGTTTGCGCTACGATGCCATTTTTGCGATAATAATTGTAATATTGTTAATCATTTGGAGTAGCGTTTGTTATGATTATTCTGAAAATATGAAACTATGTATTTGTATGGGATACATAAACAGAGCTTGGTATCCCGCCATAGTTTTCATGTGGCCTCGTTAGAGGCTAGGGTTTCATTTCAAGATGGCGAAATCAATAGTCTCCATTAACGACCCGCAAAGAGATTATCGCTTCGTTTAATATATTAATAATGGGAATACTTTGGTTTGAAATTATATTCAATGCTTGAGATAAACACGCTTTGCAATTCATTGGAAGTAAAGAAATACGCGCGGCTTGCTCTCCCGTTATAAATATTTGTGTCTCCTATTTTTCATTATCAAACTTACCTACCAGTTACATTGTTCGTAAAGCTGGCTATTTTATTTTCTGTATTTACCGGCACTTTCGATACTACTATGATGTAATTAATTCTTTGTATTTTGTCGATATGCTCTTCATTAAATTATTCGTGCGCCTAATAATACAACATATCAAAATATTCTCAAGGTTGATATTTTTGTGATTATTATAAGGTTTTATCATAATAATGATGACCTGTTAGTCGCATTACAACATGAAGACGGGCATTCTTAATCGTTTACGAGTGAGCACGCTTCCATATATTTTCTTATTAAATACTTCAACATTATGCCAGTCAAGATTTTTTTTTAGATAAAGTAGAGTTTATCAGTTGACCATATTCTTATCTCTTGCAGGTATGCTTACAGTAAATTTAGAACTAGTAGTCGTCTGGTTACGTTTATTTTCAATTTCAGTATACAGATGAATGAAGCGAACGATAGATTGTAGTATATAAATAAAAACTTCTATATTTTAATGTCGCGTGCGTTTTCAAGCGGAACTAGTCTCGTGCATCTTTGAAGACGACTTCCGGCAAACAGGTGCTTCTTTTCGTCGGCTTTTTAATGTACGTAAACTAACGCGTTCTTCTGTGTTTTCGCTTTTCAATCGGTACCCTTTCAGGCGGGCGAGCGTTGTTAACCGTTGCGAGAGGCAGCTGTTTCTCCCGCGCTTTTTTAGCAACGGGTGGGGTGCTACCCTACCTGTTTAGGGGTTGAGATGCTATTCGCAATAACCCCCCAACCTATTGTATTCTCTGATCACCTAGGATTCTAGCGATAACAAATAAACGTATCGTTACCCCCTTTTGTTTACGCGTGAATTCTTTTACGTATAAAATATTTCCGCATTATATAAAAAAATGTAAGCCAACATTAGGAGATTACTCCTGTTAATCAATTTCAGGATAAAACGGAAGATGTGAAAAAAGCGAAAAAAGAAGAGAACGGGGCGAATTCTGAAGGGGAAGAATTAGACGAAGAAGAGGAGGAGGGTGTTGAAGGTGAAGAAGAAGATGACGAAGAAGAGATTCCCGAAGGCGATGAAGAGGAATTAGAGGGCGAAGGTAAAGATTTAAGAAATTTCGGAGGGATGATTTGACACGGAGTAACGTGTTATTGTTGTTGTTCACAGAGGATGATGAAGAAGATGTTGAGGGTGAAGAAGCAGCTGATGAAGAAGAGGACGATGCATAATACACCGAAGTCGTGTCAGTGTTCGGACTAGCAGTGCAAAGCCTGGGCGCCGTGGCCCCGTTTTTTAATTAATTTAATTTCACTATAAACTCACCACGGACCCGGGCCAAGACTCTAACTTATTACTGCAACCCTTCGATTGTAAAAATGTCCATTTTTGTGTAAAGATATAGCTATAAATTTAGATTAAGTTGATGTCTCACACCTTCTAAATACATACTATGGTTTATGTACAAAAACGTTCAGGCATGAAAAGAAAATGAAAAAAACAAACACGCAGACATCTAAACACGACACTAGTTTACTTATTTTTTACTACCGCTGTTGACTTACGAAGTGACTCGCGAGCGCAGAAGGGCAATAAGCGTTATTTAGGTTTAATTATTATTGTATAATTATGAAAAGTAATTTGTTTTTAATCCGTGTGTTTGTGTGTATGCGAGTGCGTGCGATACCGGTCTCGAACGTTGCCTTCGCAACCGCGTCCAGTGTCGCAAGCGCCCTCTCTATTACTTTCCTTTGATACGATGTGCAGCGGCCGGCCGACAACGGAGGGCTTCCAATGATACAATCTAGATCTAGAACCATCAACCGCGGTCCTCCGCTGTCGTTCAAATGCGCACCATTCCACCGATAACGATAAGAATTGTATCTGCGCGGGCTCCGTCACAATTTTTTAATACTACTTCAGGTTGATGATGTTTTTTATTGTAATAATGCGATAATGTTTGTCTACTTAAAGAAAAAAAAAATTAAGATAAATTGGACGTAGGATAAATTTGTAATAGTGCTGTATAATTTTTTTTTTGAGTGACTATGATACAAATTGTTTCTTAACTGTTCGTGTTTTATTTTTGCAACCTGATTTATCTGTCCGAAAGATATTTGTTTGCAAGTTTTGTATCGCGCACTACCTCTAAGAGGTAAGTTCCGTCAACTCGAACCGAACGACAAAGAAGAATCGCCGCAACACTACAACAAACGCAGAAATCAAATGGAGCTGCTGTCGATCGTTCGTTTAGATTGATGGTTGTTTCGGCTGTGTGTGTATCACACTACAGTTTTTACTACTAGTAGTAATGTTTAATAAGAATCATATTTTGTAAGTACAAAAAAACTGTATTTATAACAATTAGACAATGGTTTATCAATAAAACTTTCTTACTTGTGTTTTTCTTATACTGAAGTCCTTCTCACAACTCATCAAATGCCCATATTACATTTATTGAATTAACGATTAAATTCTTCGTTAGAGTAAATAACGGATAAAATTGTTGAATGGTGATAAAATTCCCATCTTTTTCAAATACGACATTCTTATTACTGATTATTTAAGAATTCATGGAACGTTAAATATCGCTGTTGTAGATTACAGTATGGAAACTACAACACTGATATAATTTAAAAATCACCGAAAGGTCAAATCTCGAACAAAATTCGGTAAAATTTTAAACGCGCTTCACATCTTTTTGATTTGTTTAAATTAATTCGAATAAGAAAACGTTAATAGCACAAATTGCGTTGTAAAACTCGATTCCATACTATTGGCATATACAGAACGCGTAACATTCTTTTATAATTTAGTATGTTCACTAATAGTTTCAGTGAATAAGTATAGAACAAAAATAGAAGTTACATCATCGAATTAGTAACCTAAATTAAAATATTTCTAGAATTGGATCGCCATTATTTCATTTACACATTTTTGAGTTTATTGAACCGCGTAAAAACAAATCCATTTCCTTTGGACCACAGTGTATGCATCCATTATATTGCCTCTCTTTTTTTATTATCTCGTATACGTAAAACGATCGTTTACAATATTAGTCATATTGTTTACAACAGCGGCGACGAGGAAAATACGTTGCGACGTGGCCATGTTTAATACAGAAATAAATGGTTCAAAAATAAACACTAATATGCTAAATCTATGATTGTATAAAAATGTTAAATATAGTCAGAACTTGTTCGATCTTTCGAAAAAAATAACGAAATAACCGGTGACATTTTAAAATAAAACAAATATCTATAATGGGATACGATGCATGTATTTATAAGTCTGCTCGATAGTATGCCCGCTATACAGTAAAAATTACTACATATAAGATACAATAGAAAGGGAAATAATGAGTTTGGTGTGGTTCCGCTACGCAAGCGTCAGTCGTGTCCATGCTACAGTTTTTCGCATCTCCTTTTACCGCAAATAACGTCGTACTCTCGCATCTTTGTCTCTATTTCTCTCATCATTTGCAGGTGATCGAGGCCATCAACTTGTGTTAACTTTTCTAGTCGTTAATAGAATTACGCGGAGGCTTTCTGTTTTTGGATAAGAAGGGTTCGCAATCACTGTTACGTTTGTCGTTTGCATCGGTACGTTTCTCATTCGGAATGCCCCAATCTTTGGTTTTCGAATTTCGCTCGGTTCTAGTTGATTGGGGATCTTGCTTTGCTTTTTCTTTCAACCTATCGAATTCTATGTTGTGGATGGGAAGTTTCAACGATTGCTTTCTACCTCCGCTCTTACTAGCTTCCTGTGGTGTATTTTCGCGGTGTCCGTCTCGCTGTCCCTTATTACGTGTGGCGGCGTTTTGCGAAGCATTAAGCTTTGTACTTACCCAATCGCAATCAGTGCCTTGTGGTAGCTGCAACAAAATATACGATGGGTTTAATTTAATGGTGGATCACGTGAAGTACGAATTCTAACTTTAATCGCGTATTTCGCAGCACGCTGTCCCTGTTTAATAGATAGCAATAGATGGGAAATGGTTGTTATTAAAGCTAATAAACATATTTCCTAGAAAAATAAGCAAACAAGGTATTTAGTAGACTTAGCTTTTCTAAAAATATTTCAATAACACACAGTCATTGTCAAGGGGCTGTAAGCTAAATATAAAAGCGTCTTTCATGTCAATACCTATTTAGACTATATTACTTTTTATTATTTCTGGAAAAAGTTATTATAAAAGTAGGGCAAACTGTTGCGTAGTAACATAAAGGATAAAATTTTCCACTTTAGGAAGGAAAGTTTTTTATAAATTAATTATTGAAATTCTTGGCGATCGATTTTAACCTGACAGGCGCTGAAATTGATCGCTAAAAATTTAAATAAACAGTTTACGAAAAGAACTCTTCCTGTCATTTCATGATAATAGTTTATTAACCCCTTTAATAGTGCAGAAAAATGTTTCAAATTAAAAAAAGAATGCAGTATAATTATTTAAAATCTTTTCTTATATATTTCATTTTAAATTGTCGCACGCTTTGTGTTTCTTTTTATTTGGGCATGCTTATATACATGAGTAATTTTTCAGCATAGTTGAAACTTTATAACTTGGAATACAGAAAATGTCTAGTCTTTATTTCTCGTGAAATCCTCTTTGTTACACTTCACACAAACAGCAACTTCTAAAATCCATAAATTAACAGTAAATACGAGGGCGACCTGAAATGTTTCCGGAATCGACAAGAAAAACACGGTATTGGTGTGGTTTTTTATTTTTATTTTTCGATGTAGTCTCATCAATACGATACTCCAGTCTCTTCAAGCCATCGGTTTCGAGGTCTGCAAAATAGCCATATAGCGGCGATGACCTTCTTATTTGAGTCAATTTATAGCGCAACTCATTCAATTTGGATACGACGATGCGGAATGAATGAGCCGGTGTATTGTCGTGGTGAAAATGCACTTTTTTTCCGCTGCAAACGAGGCCGTTTCTCCTTCAATACTGCATCGAATCGGGCCAACAAATCGCTGTAGTATTGCCGCGTGATCGTCCTTCCCTTGTGTATATAGTCGATGAGGATAACACCTTAGGAATCCCAAAAAATGGTTGGCAAGAGCGCTCCGGCCGATGGAGTGGTCTTTGCTTTCTTCGGAGCCGATTCGCTCAGAAAAGTCCACGACTGTTCCTTGGTCTCCGGTATGTAGTGGTTGATCCAAGTCTCATCTACGGTAACGAAACGCATGAAGGCATCCCTTGGATTGCATTGAATCGTGGTCAGACTCCTCCGAAACGGTCACCCGCTTTCGTTTTTGCTCCTATGTGAGCAAACGCGGTACCCATCGCGTTCTTCTGAGATGCCCATTGTCTCTGCTATCTCTTTCAGCTTCAATCGGCTAACACGACATCATGAATCTTGTCGACCATTTCATCCTTGGTAGCGGTTTTTGGGCGTCCACGGCGTGGTTCGTCACTTATGCTTGCGTGGCTACGTTTGAACTCGCTCACACAAAAGCTGATGGTTGAAAATGATGGAGCACATCCATCATGAACCTCTAGGAGAACATTTTGAATTTCCGTGGCCTTATTCCCAGCGATCCGGAAGTGTTTTATCACTGCACGAAATTCGATTTTATTCATTTTTGCAAAACCGCCTGACTTGCTACACAAATCAGACTTTTAAACAAAAACTACCGACAGTAGACATCTGAAATTTTGACAGTTGCTATAAAAAAGCTTGCCCTTGCCGACCAATGAATCTTGCCGATTCTGGAAACATTTCAGGTTGCCCTCGTATTTCCAATTCACGAAAAACATGTTTACGTCGCACCAGTGATACTCCTTACAAACAATTTTTATAGTTTAAGAATTCTAACAGTATATGCGACGATTGTAACAGTATAGACCAGAAATAAACATATTAGTACGTTAGTAACACATCAGTACTGGCAGGACTAAGTAAACTACATCATCTATAACATACTGACGAAGGTTATGATACTAAATTTGAAATATTAAACTTCCAATTGAGGCTATTTTCAAAAATTCAGTTGTTATCATTTGTTGTATAGATTTACATCCTATGAGTAGCAAATTCGATTCATGTAAATTATTATTGGGGGGAGTAAAGTGAGTGAATATTGTCACTATTAAGAAACAATCGGTTTTGTTCAAATCACATTCTTATATAATTAATCATAGATTGAGCATCGCTGATCAATTCTTTAAGATTTGAAGTTCAAGCATCAAAACATTTGTACCATCAGTACATACTACTACAGATCATGATTCATTACAATCCTGGGCAAATCATTTGCAAAGATAATAAAAAAAAAATAAGGAACTAGGGACGGACCTTTCTGACACATTTCTTATCAGTAAAGACACTAGAGAAGTGGTGTCTTCAATTTTTGCTTGTCGGTTAGTAATATACGATATAATCCTATTATTATTATTAGATGCATAAACATTCCGATGCATTTTTGTTATTCATAAGGAATCTATAAATTGTAAGACTGCTATCTTGGTAGATCACCCCTGGGGAAAATCGTGTTGCGAAAAACTAAGAATGTTGTGATATTCTATCTTGTCTATAACTTTTAAAATAGATGAAAACAGACGCACGCCCGTCTGCACTAAAGTTCTAGCAACTTTCTTATACAAGGGGTTGATTTCTATTACTTTAAGAAGTTTAGAAGATATCCCAAAAAAAGAAGGAAATTGGATATTGAAACGTACGCCAGAATATGCGCTTTGCACGAAATACATGTTTCAAATAAAGATATTGCTCAACAATTAAATATTTCTGAGTGTTGTGCGCGTAGGACAATTAAAACAAAAGGAAGAGACCGGTAGGCTTCAGAGCAGGAAGCGAAGTGAAAGGCACAGATCAACGATGAAACGAGAAGACCAAATCATCCGAGTATTTCAAAAATAGTGAAACATGGAGGAGGAAACATCATGGTATAGGGTTGTTTTGGAGGCGGAAGGATTGGAAAATTAATTAAAATAGATGAAAGAATGACAAAAGATGCGTATTTGAGAAGCCTAGAAAACGATGCAGTGCCAACTGGATGTGAATTAATTGAAGATAACGTCCTCGAACACACTGCGAGGGGGGTTAAAGCTTATTTTCAAAGAAATTTTTCTGAAGGAGCTCTATCCTTAATAGAGTGGTCGTCACAGAACCTTGATTAGAACCTCATTGAGCTCTTGTGGGATCATTTGGATTGTGAGGTCTAAGGATGCTGCGTATCTATCAGAAAGTTATTAAAGCAATAGGGGGTTACTTTGAAGAAACATTATAACATTATGTATTTTATTAGTATGCACTATTTTGTCAATAAAACATTTTAAACTAATGAGTGAAATTTAATTCTTTAATAAATTTCTCGCATTATCTGTTTATTCTGTTGTTTTATGTAGCGCAATTAAACTTATGAACGGTAGTGTACTTTAATTTATTGTTAATTTATACCATAACTATAGGTACTACTTAAAACACGGTAGCGATTTTATAAAGTTTATTAAATGCTCTTTCTAATAGTGCATTGGTATTAATAATAGAAAAATCTAAATTCGTGTATGAAAGCTCAGTTTGTTTGAATTACAGTATGTTTCATGCTTTCAATATTCAACTTTTGAATTTTTGAAATGATTTTAGTCAATCAGCTCCATAGTACGATGCCCATAAAATTTGAATACATTACACTTTGGCTATAATTGCAAAACTAAATGAACAGATCATCATGTTGCTATAGGTATTACTAGAAGCAATAACTTTTATATTTGCAATATCAATAATAGTTTTATCCTGAATACTGCTCCAATTAGCACATTCAATATTGAAGGATATATAAATATATACTACATTTTCTTTTACGAATAATATATTTGCTTAAACGAACCATCATATCTGAGCGCCACAATTTCATCATTTCTAAGACATTGTCATGCTTGCATTCGCTAAGAGGTGATCCCACTATCCAAGCATGCCGTTTGACTTCTGCTGCAGTAATCCTTAAAGCTGGATCCTTTGTCAGCATTTTGCCAATTAAATGCATGGCAGCATCACTTGCGTATGGGTGAGACAGGTCCGGATCTTCTTCGCAAATTAGCTTAATCAATTTCTGGTCGACAGGCGCATAGAATGGGAACTTTGCGAAAAGTAATAAATACATTATTACCCCCATCGCCCATACATCACATTGGTGACTATAACCACTTTTCATTATAATTTCTGGAGCTGAAAATATACGCAGCAGTGAAATTAAGTAAGCGAATTATGGACACTTACAGAGATATGTCAATGTACCACAACGATCATGAAGCATCTCATGATAACCGCCTCTAATTGTACCCAAACCAAAGTCGGTTACTTTGATATATAAATTATCTTCTGGGTCATCTGGATTTGGTGCTAAAAGTATATTTTCAAGCTTCAAATCACGATGTACAATATCTACAACAAAATATACACTGAATAAATAAATAATACTACAAAAAATAATATACCTATAAATACCATGTTTATGCAGGTAATCAACAACCCCAGCAAGTTGAACAATAACTGTTTTTGCTTCGCTTTCGGAAAAGGGACATGTTTTTCTAAATAATTGTCCCAATTCCCCGGTGCATTTTTCAAGTATTAGATAAATTTTCGTACTTGATTCCAAAACTTTATGCAAGTAGATTATATGGGGGTGTTTCACTACCTTTAAAATCTGAATTTCTTGACGTATCGCGTTTATTTTAACTGGGACCTATCAAATGATAAGGTCTAATTATTCTATTTTTAAGTAGATATACAATAACAAATTAAATATAAATTACAAGTGTCTTGGGTATAATTTTCATGGCCCATGATTGGTTGTTACTCTTATCACATATTGCTACAACTTTTCCGAAACTTCCTTGCCCAAGTGATCCTTCAAATTTGTAAGTTTCATGTAAGATAGTAGAATCCGTAATATGAATATGTTGAATATCTTCACGTGATGCTAATTTGGAATGTGATGTCTTAAACAAACATGTAGGTAATAACGCACATAACTCTTTCATGTATATACCTTAGTACGAAGATCATCAAAAGATTTTATTTCAAATGGGTCTGTATTAACTCCCGCATGTGCTACTCTACCAGTTTCGCTTTGCATTTTGATTTCACATTCTGAACTGTCAATTTTGAAAAAAATCGCTTCAATACTGCACAAGAATTTCTTTCTTGTAAAATTATTTTTATAAATGAAACCTATGCCAATTACAAAATAAATAATTAAATTATGCATAATACTACTATTACATATTACTACCTAACAATCTAGTTCTTTTAATTTCATTTTCAGCTTTGTTAGTAATTTTTCATCCTATTTTCTTTGATAAAACATTCAGCCACATTAGCTAATTTTTACATACGATCAAGAATAATATGTTTGATAAATTAATGAAAAATTATAAGTGGAATAAAAAAACGTAGGAGGAGAATTATATACTCAATCCATTTCAAATTTCAGTTTAACTTGACCTGGTTTCAAATATACACCACAGAAATATTCACTTCCCACCAAAAGATGGCACTAAAACCGAGTGAAGTGAGTTTTTCTTTCTTAACTGTAGAAGAATTGTATACAATTTTCAGTAGACTTTTGTGTCGTGTGTGAAGTGTATTTTTGACATTTTGACAATATAGCTTATAAAAATGAGTTTTGATGGATTTTTTAAATAGGTATCTGTATATATAATTTTTACCTTACGATATGGAGCAAAAGCCCAGCTTGGATATCGTTTATTTGGCTATATCGACGTTATACAGTAATCCCAATGCAAGTGAGAAGGAAAGAGCATCTCAGTGGCTTGCAGATTTTCAAAAATCGGTAAGTCACCGTTACTATCATAGACTGAAGTATTGCTACCTTTTCTTTGCTGTAGGTCCATGCCTGGACAGTTGCAGATGAGTTGTTGCACCACAAGCGGGACCTGGAGTCATGTTACTTTGCTGCACAAACTATGCGGACAAAGATCCATCAATCGTTCCACGAACTTCCTGTGGAAGCACATTTATCGCTGAGAGATTCACTATTAGGTCACATAAGTCAAATAACAGAAGGTACAAATACAGTAATTGTCACACAGTTGAGCTTAGCGCTCGCCGATTTAGTGCTTCAAATGCCAACATGGCAAAGGGCCACTTTGGATTTGATTAATAGGTTTTCACAATCACACCTATGGCCATTGCTCGAAGTGTTGACAGTTTTGCCAGAGGAATTAGAAAGTCGATCTGTGAGGTATGTGAGATTGTATAATGCTAAGGCTAATTGTTAGATGAAATACTAATTTAATTGAAGTCTATTTGGTGTAAGTACAAGTCAACATGACTATTATATATATATCTTGACACAAGTGTATCATGCATAGGGCTACTTCTAGACTTACTTCTAGGCAATATAAAGAAAGATATTCATTATACGTAACTTCTAGAGACTTCTTATCAATGAAAAGTAAGCTTGTAGAAATGTCGTCTTAATAATGCTGTGTAATAGAGTAAAAAGTCCTGAAACTGTTGATAAATTTTGGTGTTTAAGTAATTCCTTTTTAAAATTTGGTATCGATGTAGAGTTAAAAACAACGAATTACTGCATTTTTACATTTTTTTCGTGTGCGGTTTGACACCAAATGCTGCAGTACATCGTTACATTTTCGCATGCAGATTAAAAACTGATCAGAAATATCAACATGTTTGTCTTTGTTAGTAGAACTTTTACACAGATGTCTTCATCGATTACTGTTCTTAGTCAATCTCTTACTTGTTAAAATACCTCGCATTTTTAAATTCTCACCTGTGCTTTTACTGATCTGGTGATGCGGACAAACAGTAGTAAACAAAATGCAAACTTTTTTAAAAGTACGTTGACGATCTCCATATTCACGCATTGTCAAAATGTCAATTCGCTCAGATTCTGTGAGATTTACTGCTATGGTAATTAATTACCGAAACCAAAATATAGTGACATCACTAACTCGTGACAATAACCTGACGAATTACAATAAAATACCGGTGTTTTCCAAGATATTTTGATTTCACGTTATTAGGTAATTTTGTGTTATTATTAAAATAAACATGTGGATATTTCTGAAAGTAGTTTTTCACTCTCTACTTTGCACTTTGGTCTGGGAATCATAGTGGTGCATCCATGACTCATCCATAGTCACATACCGACTAAGAAAGTTCTTTTTGTTTGCTTGGTACCTTTCCAAAAGACGCTTACAAATCAACACCCGATTTCTTTTTTGATCAATAGTTAATATTCGAGGTACCCATCTTGCACTCATGTTTTTCGTATCTAATTCTTTAGTCAGTATGTTGTGTGCACCACATGATATGATAACCCAGTATCTTCCACAACGTTACTGATGCGTACTCGTCGGTTTTACAGTATGATATCGTGTACCTTTTTAAAGTTTTTGTCTGTTGCTACCATTATGGGAGGATCACCGGCATGTTGGTTTTCACAGGATGTTCTTCCGCATTTAAAATCTCGACACCAGCGTTTGGCTATACCATAAGCTCCATATTTATGAACAATGACGACACACAACTGAAGAATTAGCCACAGCAAAACAACACTTTGAGATACAAACTTGATATTATATAGATATGATCTACAAATGTCAGTTAACTAAATGGCAAAAATATTAAGTAAACAACTAATTACAAGTAGGTGGGGGGTGGGCCATGAGGATCCGCCCTCGTATATACAAATCCAATAACAAAATAATAAAAAAATATGATAGATTTAACTAAATTTAGCTAGTGTTGGGGGCACTAACCGGGCGTGGAGAACCAAAGAGCGGAGGTTCAAATCCTACCAAGATCAACATTTTTTCGGAAAAAATTTTAAAGTTGGTAGTTTGAAGAAAAAAATATAATTTATCAATATAGGAAGCAATGAAAGCCATATATATATATTATGATGAGTTAGACAGCTAGCAATATTTTAATCATTCAAATATACAAGACCACGTATACTGTTACCTCATAAACGTTCTGTACTTTAGTGTTGGGTATGTAAAGCATGAAGTTATGATAATATCTGTAAGTTCTAACAGCTACAAGAGCTTAAAAGTAATCTATTTACACGTTATTTTCTTTTTTCGTTTAAAGGTTAGGCGAAAATCGACGGATTGAGGTAATGGAAGATTTCAAACAGTGTGCGCCTACCGTTAACGAATTTTTGAAACATTGCTGCAGCAATTACTCTTCCAACATACACGAAAATGTGCAAGTGAACGTTAAGATTATCCGGTGTTTTACGTCATGGGTGTCCCTAGGAGCTATACCCCTTCAAGACATTTCTGACAATATCGTGGTCACCCATGCTTTTAGTGTTCTGTGTTATAAACAGGAAAGTGACAAACATCAACCAATCGTTGGTGCTCTACATGACGCCTCCACCGATTGTGTCTGTACATTACTGCAATGCTTAGAGGACAATAACAACCAACAGAGCTTAGAGACCTACTTATTTAACAGTGTTTTAAGTTTCGAAGTGGCGTATCATCTTTCCGTCGCGAACGAAGACCAGGAGAAGTCGATGAATTACTGCAGGATATTCACTGAATTGGGCGAAGCTTTCTTGGAAAAGATCGTGGTTTCCAGCACGGATCAATCGCAACATTTCGCCATGAAGGTATTCGACTTGGTCCTTGTATGCGTCGGACATCACGACTACGAAGTAGCCGAAATAACGTTCAATCTGTGGTATCTTCTCAGCGAAGAATTGTACCAGAAGAATAACAAGGCTATGACCGAATTGTATAGACCCTATGTTGAACGACTAGTAACAGCTCTCTGCAGGCACTGTCAAATGGAGCCCGATCATGACGGTTTATTAGAAGATGGAGACGATTTCAAGGATTTCAGAGTGAAAGTATCGGATCTGATCAAGGATGTCGTTTTCATTGTTGGAAGTAGTAGTTGTTTCAGGCAGATGTTTCTTAATTTGCAAGCGCCAGGCGTCACGTGGGATTCAACAGAAGCTGCCCTTTTCATTATGCAAGCTGTTGCTAAAAATGTTTTACCGTAAGTATTTTGATTTGCTAACATCCAGGATGTATTACAACGTGTTTTAGATAGGAATGGAAATATGGAAAAATAACAAGGGACTGTTTATTGTTTCTTTAGAACGTGTTAGATGGTTAATCATTTCTTTTTATTACGATAACTACTGTAAAAACTTCACCGGTATTGTACATAACATTTGTTTTAACGTTTGTTTCGTCCAATTTATACAACTGTTTTAATTCATTAGTCTTTATTTTTGAATATGTAATTACTTGTTATAAATTTGTTGCTATTCTGTGTGGTCCCGCTTCATTTCCCAATTATATCTGAGTTTTCTTGTAGTCTTATCTAGAATATCTGAACCTGATGATGTCTGACGTACACACGAAACTTAAAGCTTAATTTTAATAGATATTTGTGAGATTTAGTTCCGTTTTTAATTTTATCTATAATTGAACTATGAACTCATATCGAGTCAACAACGTTATTAAAAATAAAATATATTTTAATGGTCTTAGCTATTAACTTGATGCTAGTAACTTTCCATCTGCACAATTATCAATCTATCTTATTTTCAGAACAGAGAGTGAAGTCGTTCCAAAAGTCGTAGAGGCGATACTGACTATACCAGAAAACACCCACATCGCTGTACGCCACACGTCGGTGCTTCTCCTAGGCGAACTTTGCGAGTGGGTAGAGAAACATCCCGATTCTCTGGACCCTATACTGAGCTTCTTGGTGTGCTGCTTGCCGCAAGCCGGTATCGGAGCCGCCGCGGCCACGGCGCTGCAAAATATCTGCGCTGCCTGCAACGATCATATGCCCCGACACATACCGATACTGTTACAGTTACTGCATCAGGTCGATACTTTCGCAATAACGAATAATGCAGTCATCGGATTGCTTAAGGGTGTAGCTGCTATAGTGGGGTGCATGCCTCACAGCGACATACCGCCTGCATTAAGGGAACTCTGTCTAATGCAGGTGAATCCAATTTGTCAACTGATTGAGCAGGATGCGATACCTGTGAGGGGGACAAAAACGGATCCGGTACTTTGGCTTGATAGATTGTCTTCAGTTTTTAGACATGTAGTGTTGGCTGTAGCTGAAGGTAAGTTTACTAGTATTAAATAGAATGAATTAGTGTAACGTAATGATGTGGAGTAGGGTTTAGCTTCATCGTAGCTTGTTTTCAAATAAAATGAAAGGAAATTTTCGGTTACTACGCAAGGTTTATCAGCACTTAACATATTTTCAAGCTGCCATTGCTCACATTTGTTCTGGGCAATGTATGAAAGCAAGTACTGTACGATTCTGATATTTACATTCCTAAATATAATAGATTTTATATGACGGCTTCAAAATATTAATATTAGACTAATTTTAAATTACTTTCAGCATAGTGGTTTGCTAACTGGAAAGGAACTATGTAACACTGTTTTGACAACGTATATGCCACTTCAGATAATATAGAAGATCTATCACAAATTAGGGACACATTTCAGAACTAAGCTCCACACGCCGTAGTATGAAAAAAGATTATACCAATACATGTTCATAAACACACAGTTCACTAGTTTACTTCAGAAACTTAGTACTAAATGACAAAACATGTCCTAGCTCCGGTGCTCCGCCAGAGGCACTATACCGGATGTCTTCAACTTAACTTTTCAAGATGAACGCAACTCTAATTTAACCTGATTGAACTAGTGCGGGAGTAACCCGCCTCCCTACTTACCTATGTATATTTGATCTTCTATCCCTGCGGAAGTAGTCCGCTCACTATCTTTCCTGAATTATGTTTTCAACAATGATCTCCAATATCTCAATTACAAAAAAAAATAGTTTCTTCGCTTCGTCTTTGCCAACACCAAGGTCAAATCCCCTCGGAAAAAAGACCATGCCGCAGCCGTGTGTGGTGGGACCAAAGCGGTATTGTACATTACGAACTCTTGAAGTCCGGCGAAACCGTTAATACACAACGCTATCGCCAAGGAATTTAAACCACGCATTACTTGAAAGACGACCGGAATGGGCCAGAAGACATAGCAAAATGATTTTGTTACACGACAATGCGCCGTCTCACCCAGCAAAATCAGTGAAAGACACGTTGAAATCATCCTTCTGCACCCGCCGTACTCCCTAGAGCCGGCGCCATCTTACTATCACCTATTCGCATCCATTCGCCACGCGCTCGCAGAGCAGCGCTTCAGTAATTTCCAGGATGTTGGAAAATGGCTGGACGAATGGTTTACCACAAAAGGCAATCCGTTTTTCTGGCATGGTATCTAAAAATGGGTGAAATGCGAAAAGCCGATGACCAATATTTTGAATAAAAAAAATAATTTCGCTTGAAAATTACGTGTCTCTTTTTAGCAAAAAAAAAAACCGGAAAAACATGCATACACCTGGTGTTAAAATTATTTATTACATTGATAGTATTTTATAGGTATAAAAAGAAACATTTTGTGTCTTTACTTTGTTCACATTTTTGGCGGTCAATTTACTGGTCATATACGTTAAAATAAGTACCAGGGTTAGCGACTATCGATTCGATGAGTTGCGTTTTCGAAGTTTCCAGCTTTCATACAGAGGCAATATATATGATTCAGCTGATATTCATTGAAGCTTTATCGATTGTATGAACCTCCATTTCAAATACAAATAAGCCTCCACTTCCAGCTCCAAAAAAGAATAATTATATATATATTGATACAAACTAATAAAAAAGCGCTATACTTTATAAAACGTCATACCTCGATTTCTGGTTAAAATAATCTAGAATTAGAAATTCATACTTCACCATTTTGACGTGGCTGCCGCAATGAATGCCATGAATTTTGAAACATTTCTTTAAAGTACCTTAGCAAACCCGTAGATGAAGTTCTTTATCCTTTAACCACGTTATTTTTTTCAGGCGAAACGCATCCTTGTCGTGCAGTTGTTTTAGAAGTATGGCCAGTATTATCCAGAACTTTCGAAAAATATCAGACGGATGTGAGAATAATGGAAAGATGCTGTCGAAGCGTACGATTTATGTTACGTTGTGTAAGTCAACAGGTAAAAGAGATCCTGGAAGGCCTTGTCGGCCAAATAATACAGCTGTACAATCTCCACAAGCACTCCTGTTTCCTCTACCTGGGTAGTATACTAGTGGATGAGTACGCAACGGATATTGTGTGCGTGCAAGGACTTCTGGAAATGTTACAAGCGTTCATCGGACCTACGTTCGAAGTACTCAGAGAAGATAACGGTCTTAGAAATCACCCCGACACCGTAGACGATTTCTTTAGGTTGTGCGCGCGTTTCATGCAAAGGGCACCGGCGCAGTTCTTGCAATGCACCGCGATCGCGCATATCTTCCAATGCGGTCTCTTAGCGTGCTCGTTGGATCATAAAGAGGCGAACACGTCTGTCATGAAATTCTTCTACGATTTGATTAGTACAGCGCGTAGCAGCCGCAGACATGTGGGCCATGAGGAAAGGGCGAAGTTGGTCCGTCAACTTCTCGACGAATACGGCCAGCAATTAGTAGGAAATCTTGTACACGCCAGCGTCTTCTGTCTGCATTCTTATATGCTTCCCGAAGTGGCCGATGTAATTCTAGAATTGCTAGAATTGGATAGAGAACTTATCGGAAAATGGTTGGCGAATGCGGTTGAAAGTTTACCTAAGGACGGGAATGGTGTTATAACTGTTTCACCACAGCAACTTAACGAATTTCACATAGCTGTATGCAGGTAAATATTTTTGGATAATATGCTTTGTATAAAATTATTGTGGATTTGTTTATTACTAGAATTTCTTTAGACAAATTTTTCTTCAAATACTTGTTTTCGTAGCTAATTTATGCCATGTTATTGTCTTGGGATTTAAGTATTCAGTTTGAGGTTATTGTATACGATACTGCGTTTGTAACCTTTGTTTCACTATAGCTCGTTCATGTTAAGAATGCAGTAGGTAGGGTTGCGATCGGCGCCTATACTACATCGCAAGAATTTACCCGATGAAAGAATAGCGGCCAATTCAAATTGTAAATTGAAAATTTTATAACAATGTTGTAGCAATGTGCAATATGATCATAATGACCGTAAATGAGAGAGTCTTGTTATAGTTCGATCCAAACCTCATGATACTTGATATGCGCGAGACGTAAAAACTTCGTACTATCCAAACCAAAAATATCGGTACCAAACCCCGTCGCATAATTTTCCATTTATTTTGAATGCAAGGACCAGGGAATAGGAAAAGTACATAGTTTTTCGAGTACAACAATAACTTATTAAACTATTCCTCTTTTTATAATCATTATCTATTAATTCTTTAGGAAACATTATTTGAGTATTTGTTTTTAATTTGAAAAAATACAACAGCTGTAGGGTATTATTGGAAGCTTATTTCTCTTAAAACATAGCTCACATATGTACTGCTCTACGTTTAATTGATATTTCAATTTAAAATCAATCTAATAAATCAGATTCACATAATTGTACTGTGAATTGAATAAAATTAAATTGAAAATAGTAAGTGTGTAAGTAGGGCGACTTCAGACACAATTTTGTACTAAATACGTTATTATATTTAGAAAATTATTTTGATCTACAACAAATTTTGACAAAGAATTTAAATTGTTACTTTTATTATTAATAATTATTTGCCAAAAACAAATGATAAAGTAAATCTCAATACTAGATAAAATAAATTAAAGAACTTTTTTTTTTAATTTTAGTAATCGTTTTCAACTGACGAATAATCAAAGACATTAGGACATTTCACTCCGTTTTCAGATTCATCAACCCACTCATCGGGTCTTGTATGGGAAGCATAGATGTGTTTCATGTAAAATTAAAAAACCATAATTGCCCATTTTAAAGTAATTATACACGTATCGTACGCTTTCTCGTGCTTGTTCGTGAATAATTTTTCTTTTCTTCAGCGTAGCCTCCGCTGCAGAATGATCTGGAGCTGCGGCCATTTTAGCCTTAAAAATAAGTTTACATTTGTTTTTGGTGTCATGAGAAAAAGAGTTGAAAAACTCACCAATCAACAAACTGGCAACGCAAAAGATGTAATAGATTTCATGAAATTGTGTATAAATTATGAAATATATATCGAAACACCACACTGCACAGAGCAAGAGGTAAACGACATTGTTGTACAGTATACTAAATAACAACCTATACAAAAGAATGAATTTAAATTCGTTTATATAGGATATAAATTTATCAGATTTCAAAATTTGAAGCGATTCTATTTAATGGCCAACGTAGTAAATCACAAAAATTTCAATCTATAGATACTTCATTACTGTATAAGTTTTCTTTCTTTTTTTTTTACAGGTCCAATACGTCAAAATCTGTAACGCACGCACTAAAAGACTTAACGCGACTGTATCGTTAACGCATTTTGATCTAGGATTTATAGCTCAATTTAATTTGTCATGTGTACCATAATTTGTGACATCTTTGGAACACACTGTGTTTGTTGTATATTAATTTTATAGTGATGACTTATACAATAAAGATGTTATTTTAATGATTTCTCTACTCTACTTTCTTTCTGCAATAATGATATGTACAATATTAATCAGTAAAATAAAATTATTTTATTAACATAAATATAAATTTTTTTTAAAAGACAATGATAGTTGACAATAAATTAAGTAGATAAACCTGAGTAAAGTAAAACTTTTAAAAAATGTTTAGTGTGTATATAAAAAATTGATACTACGTAAATAACCTTAAACACCTTAAACATGATGATCAATTAGGGGCGAGTCAAATTTACGTGGCAGTTTGGAACACGGTAAGATCCACAATAAAGGGTGTTGCCTACCACATACTTCACTAAGTAGTAACATTTTAGGTTTGTTTGGCCTGTACGGTCCCTGCTTCTGAATTTGTTCCACTCCTGTCTCATCTCCCAATATAGCTTGCAGTTGATCCGTTAATATTGCAGAAACGAAAAGACCAAATAGGGCACTTTCTAATAACAATATCACACAGTGCATACTAAAACGTAGAGCTATTAAGAACGAAAAAACTACCAATGATTCATTGCCACATATTCCTTACATTCGCCTTTGTTTTGTCGGAACATCTGGATCACAATCTTCACATTCATAAACCCATGATATTATTATTAAACTAATAGCATACATTGAAAGAACACCTAGATTAACATACATCCCTTAAAATAGTATAAAATAACACATCATATTAATATTTACCAACATATATTAGAAACTGAATGAAATACTTTTGATTGCGTTCACCCACACAGTTATTTATCCATGGGCAATGATGATCCATACGTCGAATGCACCTCTTACATATTTTACAATGATGTGCTCTTGGTGGTCTATAAGTTTCACAGCGAGTACAAATTGTCCAATCAATTTCACCTGCTGAACACAAACTGTTGAATAAGCTTCATGTTTTATATAGTAACATTATATACCTGATTCTGCAGAATGTATATCTGAGAAATCAATACGTGTTTGTGGCAATGGAACTGTGCCCGGATCGGAAATGACTGCCTTGAAATGTGACATTGTTAAAAGAAATACGATTATATTAAAAATTACTGTATTAAATGTGCCCCATAAACTAAAAATAAAATTGAAGCATTAATTCTACATTGACTATGATAGGAAGTTATACTTATTCGACATAGTTGGTAATACTATCCATCGTATAACTACATAGTCTGCGTAAAATACAGCTAAATATGTTATTAAAATACATATAATTCCCCAAGGATCACGGATAAACATTCTACTTTCAAGTATTATGCATTACACAGAAAATTTTGATTTCAATACAATTTCATTTGTGTGCTATATATTACTACAGCATGTTAACAACGTTGGCGCTCTCCTTTAAGAAGAGGTGAATGATTAAAACAGTATAAAACTAATCCCTATGATTAAGCATTTGCCTTGATTTACTAAGTACTATATGTCAATACCGTGATATCACATTTTAATGAATCATCCTTGCGATCTAAATTAGATATGTAATCTAAATGTTTATCTACAAAAATATGACAAATACAAAACTATAGGTTAATTTTTTTACGGAACTGTCAACACTGTCATTAGTGTATAGATCTCTTTAATTACAACGGTTGAGATTACAATTTCAATTTCCTATCGAATTCTATATAATATTATTTGCTGTTCAACTAATCGAATCTATATTTTGACTTAATTCTACGAATCATTTGTAGTATTTCTTATGCGGCAAATAATTTAATTTGTAATTATAGTTAAAATAAAATAGTAAACCTTTAATAGTACAATGTTTAAATACTAGATGGTGATTTCCTGCCAATACTACTACTGCCAACTGTAAAAATGTAATTTTGGTATAAGAGGTTACTAAACAGTTATCAACTGGTTATCAAAACAGTTCCCATGTCAACAATTAGGCCGTTTTAAAAATAAAACCGGGAGATAACATAAAGTTTGATATGTTATTCCCCGACCCAATTTTATTCGCTTTTGCATTGGTTAATACGGCAGCGTTACTTTTTTTATGGATTTATTATGTATCCTATTTAAAGAAATACCATACTAATTCTATCCATTTTTTCCTTAATTTCTCCATTAGGTGATAACAATTTCAGATTTGGAATGTGATTATTTAAACGCACAACAATGTTGCTCTAAGTTAAATTTCTGGGTAAAGCCAAAATTATATGCACATATCGTACTGACAGTCTTCCTTCTTTTAAATGGCCATTGGATCTTAGTATTTGCAAATTTCCCAATGGCTGGCTGGATGATTTACGAAATTGTACAGATTCCCGGAGGAAATATTGGTGTATATGAACCAACAGAGATCTATAATCATGGCCAAATTAAGAAATATATGAGAGACTGCATGATACATTTGGGTTACTATTTAATACTCTTTTTTGCGTATTTGTATTGGTGAGTACTTGATGTGCATATCAAATTTGATAATCAATAGTACATACTTTTAATGTTACAGCATGATTGTAGCTTTATTAAAAGATAATCCCATCCAACAGGATGATATGGAAGTGGAATTTTAGTTAACCAAATAAATACATTTTATAGTCTGATTTATTTCTATGTGTAATAAGTACCTACCTACTACTTTAAGTTCTCCTCTTGTGAAATCCTAATTAATTTATTTATAATAAAAGTGATTTTCATTTTAGAGCTTTTAATTTTGATGGTTGCTTGCACTTGATAAAAAAAAATAGCATAACAGCTGATGGTATAACAGAGTTGTTGACAAATATTTGTCAAATTTTACAGCACGTTAATAATGTAAATTTATACTATTAGAATATGTGAAAGAGTAAAAAGATGTTATTGGACGGGTGTTTAAATTGTTTGTCGAAATGGAGACTTTGGATCCGACCACTTTTCATATTTTTATACGCACTTGCCGCGCTTGTATTTGTGCCTTTGTTCCTGATCAAGTCCTTGGAAAATGGTTTTAATAGTCGCGATCAAGAGATAGTTATTGCTGGTATTTTTGTTTTGGTGGCGATTCCAATATCGCTATGGGAAATTATATTACATGTTATTCATTATACACAACCAAAATTGCAAAAACATATTATCAGGTATGATTTCCTTTAAAACAGTATCGCACAATACTATATTATTTTTCATTTACTAGAATTCTCTGGATGGTACCTATCTATGCTGGAAATGCAGTAAGTAACATTAGCATTGTAGTAAATAGTATTGTTTAGTAACGTAAGTCTTAGAAATGTTAATCATATTTCAGTGGTTGGGTTTAACATATCCAAAAAATTCTATATATGTTGATTGTGCTAGGGAATGCTATGAAGCATATGTTATCTATAATTTTATGAAATTTTTACTTAATTATTTAAATATGGAAATGGATCTTGAAGTTAGTTTAGAACTAAAGCCACAAGTAAAGCATATATTTCCGTTGTGTTGTTTGCCTGATTGGGAGATGGGCCGAGAATTTGTACATATCTGTAAGCATGGCATACTTCAATATACTGTTATTCGACCACTAACAACAGCAATTGCATTGTACGTAGTTTAGATTTAGTATTTGATGATGGGCAATGTAAAAGATGAATAGACTAAAATGCATGGAAGGTATAATTCTTTTTGTATCAGTAAAATTAAGTATCCTATGAATAGTGTAAAATAGTGAAGGTTTTTTTTTTGTAGTTTGTATTATCTTTTACATTACTCATTAGAAAAACTATAAATATAAGAATTAATTGAAATAATTGTTTCTGTTAATTTTGCAGCATATGCAAAGTGAACAATGTGTATGGCGAGGGTGAATTTAGAGGCGATGTGGCATTTCCATATTTGGTTGCCGTTAACAACTTAAGTCAATTCATTGCTATGTACTGCCTTGTCATGTTTTATAAGGCGAGTGTAGCAGAATTACGGCCTATGAAACCACTGCCAAAGTTTCTATGTATAAAAGCTGTTGTATTCTTCTCATTTTTGTGAGTATATCTTAAATATAATACTAATCTTATTTGTAAATTTGCTTCAATTTACGTGTCATTCTTTTTTAATTGTAGCCAAGGTGTGCTAATTGATATTTTAGTTTACTCCGGTGCTATTTTACCAAACAGTTCAACAAATGATGATGGCTTAAGTATATCTACACGACTTCAAGTAAGTATGTTCTTATAATGTAGTAGCTAATTGAAATAATTTAAATAGATATAATTTAATCTTGCTAATTAAGCAAAATAAAAAGTACAGGTAACACAATTGCTCAGTAATAATAGCAAAGTAATTGAAAGTAATAATGGAAATATTATAAACAAAAATAATACAGTTGGTAGTCTAGTTCAAGCACATTCTAATTTATTCGTGGATAAGATTAAACCTCCTATTTTGAACAATTCTCTCAATAAAACAATACACTTCACAATTCCATCTATCGAACGTAAGTTTCATATTGTCTTGGTGCATATCCAGCCATATTTGTCGCCTTTGCCGAAGCAGCTATCTACGAATAACTCATTTATAAGAGGCTTTACACATAAAAAGGCATGAACTAAAACCTCTTTACAAAATTTTGTCTTAACAATACACAATGTCAACATCTATGTTGGATACTAATGCCAGCACATATTCGGATGTAATATTCTATTCAAAAAGCATTCAAGATAATATTGTAGAAGACTTGGATCATCTCGTTATAAAGTTTCCACGTTTTGCGATTTCAAGAACTACATGAAAGCTGGCAGCCTCGTGTTCAGTATTGACTTTAGTAAACAAAAATTGCTGCGATTTCAATCTGCGCTTCAAAGCTTCAAATTTCTCTGTCTACAAATTTCTTGTATAGAATCTAATTTTAATTTTCTTTTAATTCTGCCATTATCTATAGTTTAGATAATCGCAGGAAATTTAAAACTTACTGGAGTCATCAGTATTGCCCTAAAGCTGGAAAGTTTGGGAACCCCTGCTGTAGGTAAAAGGTATAACGATTTTCCTCAAAACTAGTAACATCAAAAAGGATTATTATGATACAGGGGAAAAATATATAAATTTTGAAAACAAGTATTACCCATCTATAGTATATTCATATGTTACTCTTTACTTATTAATGTGCAGTTTCACTTGCATTTATAAATTATTATTTTATTAATGCACGTAGCTACTTAACGAAGTTTTTATAATACCGTTGGATCCCTGCTGTGGTTTATTTGCCGTGAAATATAATAGAAAGTAAATTACGTCATAGTTAGATGGCATAATTCATTTGACCAATCCTTACCAAGGTCACAGGTATCGAACGTACCACTGCACTGAATCGAATTTCTTCCTTGAAAATACGTTTTACGCGGAAATTTGAGCAAGATAGATACAGTGTTATTTAGTCTTGCTTTTAAGCAGTCTTACGAGAGCAACGAGAATTTACTGTCAAATTAGTATGTTCAGCAATTCATCTTTCTATTTTTGAAATAAGGTATGTACTAAAGGTACTAAATAAAAATCCAAACATAATATAAGAAATAAACATTAGAATACTAAAAGAATAACTACGATTACAAGGACAGTGTGGTTGTATAATTCATAGGTATCGCTGTATACTCCACCCTGCACAAATTATTAATTTATTCGGAACGCAGCGTTTCAAGAGCACGTAGACTCTTATTGACATTTGTGTTACCGACTAGACAAAAACGCTGCGCTCGTAAACGCCAAACTAGATGGCGAGCGGTAGGGATGCGCCGTAGTCGTTTTTAAAAACGCACACCATACACTCACTGAAGTAATAGTCAGAGTATGTTTGCCAGTGTATGTAAAGCCAATTACAAAGCTTCCCACTATTTCTAATGCTGCGCGGACTTACTCCCACCATTCGTCATCTAATTTGGCCTTTACAGTACCTATGAAAAGAATAACTACTAATTACAGTAATACGTAAAGATTAAAACAGTAACCTTTAGTACTAATAGTAAGAGTAAAAAAATGAGAATAACAGGGTGGCTGTGACCTGCTGATAGTACGATCGATAACATAGTAATGACAGGCAGCTGCGGTAGAGGGTGTCAGCAATAAGCAACAGTGACAATATGACGTAATAATTCGCTACCACTGTGACTATGACTAATTCTCAAAAAGTGGGTTTATCTAATAAATTATTGTAAAAAATATGTATTTTTTTATAAATAATTTTACATAATAATAAGTATATACACCTAAATAATTATTTTTAATCTCATAATCGGTTGCAGAACTTTATAATTTGCATAGAAATGTGCATGGCCGCCATAGCCCATCACTACAGCTTTTCATATCAGCCGTACGCTAGATCAGGTTCAACGCAATCATGTTGTGCAGCCTTTTTAGCGATGTGGGATGTTTCCGATGTACAACGCGACATCCAAGAACATTTAGGTATAGTAGGTTAGTATATCATTTACATTTAAGGTGCCAAAACTTGATTGAAACCTTTCGTTCGCGATCTACTTTTATAGGAAGCTCTATTAGTAGAAGGATTCGTGGTCGCAGTATGTATACCTTGGCGCGTGGTGAGGACGAGTACTCGAACTTGGTTCCAAAGGCATCCAGCGTACCATCTAGCGGCCTTTATCAAAACGATAATGACGAATTCTCTTACGGTTCGATCGAAAATATTAGTAAGACCGAGCCAACAACACCAGCACCAGTACATAGAAGTTCGGATAAACGTTTTGTTAATTTGTGAACGAAAACGTTTATTTACTTACACATTCTGTACTTCTTGTAACCTATACAACTAAGCTCTTATTATTTTTAGTTACATTATACATGGATTTTTCTAATTTATATATTAACGTAGTACCTAATTTGTAATTATTTTTTTTTATTTTAAGGTAGCCGATAATTTCTACTGTGATCATATTTATGAATGTAATATATAGCAGGATTTAATAAAATGAAATTATTTAAAACCTTAGTTTCAATTTATGTATAATATCCAAACAGATTGAATTTATTCCACTTAAACGAAGCCGTTGGCTGTTTTTATATACTACTGTCTTAATGAAGTTTTTGATATTTGTATTTCGAAAAAAAGAACGATGTAGTTCAGTGTGGTAGGTTTCCAACTTGGTGTGCATTTGAAATCAAAGAGCATATAAAAATTAAAAATTACTATCGTAGAAAGTGGCTGACTTCAGAATATTAGATGTATCATAATGAGTTTAAAAGATTTCGTAGTTTGATAAAAACAAGTGTATCTGATGCATATAAACATTAAGTCGGATATTTCTGCACTACAGACCAAAAACGTCGTACGACTACGGTAGCAAGTATTTTACGTGGTGGTGATATAAGATTCGATCATTCTCAAGAAATTGTTAATTCTTTTTCTTATTCTCCAATAGTTATGAATAAATGCACCAACAAAATTTTCTTCTATAATATGTCCTAACTTTGTTACGAAAGATTGCCTTCTTACTATTATTTCTTGCCTTAGTAATAAGTTTACCGCGGGTGATTTTTGCGTACCTTCCCGTGTTATCAGACACTATCGCATTACCTTTGTTAAATCATCCGTTATAATATTGAACCTTAGTCTATAGATTCGTACATTCCTCACGAATTGCAAAAGAGCCCAAATTGTTCCAGTTTTTAACAAAGGTAAGTACCATTTAAAGAATTATTAATCGATATCCATACTTTCGAACTTTGCTAAAATGTATGAACAAGTACTTTACAATAACATATACACTAGTGTTCATGTTGAACATCTTTCGTCATTACAACTTAAGTTTATGTCGGGTCAGTCTACAATAACTAATTTAGGAACCAAAACTCATTGCGTTAGTAAGTCTGAGTACTCATGGTCAAGTTATCTGCGCTGAGATATCTTGTGCCGTTGATGCAATTAACTATCATAGATGTATTTCTTGGGATATTTAGCTTGTTTAAATGTACTCCTTTACTTTCGGTGTTAATGAGATCATACTTGAAAAATACTATAATGGATTTATTTTGAGGGAGTATTAGATGTCTCGAGGATCCAGTTCGAAACCGCTGGATCAAATGCTTCAGCTTTATTACGGTGGAACTTAGTTATGGTTGTAAAATGGTGTGGAAATTGGAACCACTAATATATTTACATTCTGTGTAATACAAGGTTATACAATAGTAAGAGTATTTATGATCTCAGGGTCCTTTTAGATGCTACGCTGACGTTTGCAAATCAGCGTCCGAAGTATTGGGTTACGTGCCAAGAGCTTTCAGAGAATTAACAGACATCGCGGCGATTAAGCTACTTTGTGATGCCAATATATGGTATCCAGTTTATACAACACATTACTGGAAAACTACTGGAAATTATCCTTTACGAGGTTCTAACTTGAACGTAGTTCTAAATGAATTTCACATAGATAGAATAGAATAGAGATCCAATCTAGGAATCACCGAGTGGCTTAAGGTTTCCTAGGGAATGTGTCAATTGAGAAATGAATGACTGGACCAACATACTCTTCACAGATGAGTCAAGATTTATTCTTTATACCTCAGATAGACGTATACCAGTATACAGACGAGACGGTGAGCGCTATCCACAGTACAACATCAGATCTACGCCTAATTTTGATGGTGGCTTTATCATGGTTTGGACAGGTATCTCTTTAGCAGGTCGTACTGAGTAAGTATCAGTAAACAGAGGTATAATGACTGCTCACAGGTATATAACAGACATTTTATAAGATCATGTAATGCGTATCCGTAATAGGCAATAAATTCTTGTTAATGGACAATAATGAACGACTTCATGTAGCGATAATCGTCCGGGGATACCTAGATGAGGTTGTCATTCGAGTTTTAGATTGGCTTGCGCTGAGTCCAGACATGAATCCTATCGAGAATGTGTGGGACTATCTTCACAGAATGGTACGGACCCAACATGCTGCCCTAAGAGAGCTACAGGGAGGAGTGCGAGAATTTAGACCAAGCTTATATATGGAGGTTAATTGTATCCATGCCAAATCGAATGCAAACGGTCATAAGAACCAGGGGTGGCAATATTAAGTTACTATCTTGTAATTTCTTTTCCAAAAACATAATTTCTTTTACCATAACTGCTTAATAAAAATTTCAACTATAAGCTTCTGGTTTCATAATTCATTTGGTCCCATAATCACAACAATTGTTTCTTAGAATATATTAGGATGTATTAAGTTTCTTTAGTCATAAAATCATTCTTCAATTTTTCTAAACTTCAACGGAATTACTTTGATATCCACAGTATAAAAGAATAAATTAGAAGTGTTGTGTATTTATTTGTTTAGAATAATATTCCTTGAATTAGATTTTGAAGTATTTAAAATGATCCTAATTTAATAGCCAATGACTGTATGTCTGTATATATTTCCGCTTTAATTCAAATAGTTTGTTGTACTGTGACCATTGTTGTGAAAATACGTATGTATATGTATTAAAGATAAAGTAAATAAACGCATATGGCTGAAAAGATAATACTAACTGATTATGTTAAATGCGTTTAGAGCTAACATAAAAATTAACCATAGGATTGCCTGTAGGCATTAGTCATATTAACATGTATAAATATATACAATTATAATCATTCTTTTTTTAACACAAATTTTCATTCTTATGTTACGTATGACTAATCACGTTTCATTATGCCTTTTTTTAAATGTATCGCTTTCATTTTTCGCGCACATCAATTATAGTCCGTCCATAATTAGACTTGTGGAGTTCCTCTTGTTGTATACGAGGGTAATTACGTTTCACTTGAAATAAATCATTAATTCACGTACTTTCGATGTTTTATTATGATGGATAGCGTAATGTAGCGTTTATTAGTAGTATAAAAGTTTATAAAACGAAGCTGTATCACCGACGACCAATAGTGTTTACATACCTGCTGAGTTTATTTAAGATATCTACTACCACATTACGTTATAAACGATAAATAGATAAAAGGTGTCTGTAATTGAGCAAATATTGAACGCGCAGAGTTCTGTCAACTTTGACGAAATACCGTATATCTACATAACGTAGAAGTTTATGATTCCAGTGATCAACATATAACAATAAGATTTGTAGTACAATAGATTTTGAAGGGTGATAAAGGTTGTATTAGCATTTAAATTTATGAAATATTGATATGAAGACAATATTAAATATGAGGAATTTGTTCGTTTTAAAACATTTACATTTATAACTTTTAGGGTTTAGAAGCGCTTTTCTTCAACTGTGATGTCAACTGAAGTAATGAAAATGCATTCATAAAAGTTAAAGCGAAAACGCTGTTGCATTTAGACAATTTCATGACAAACATGCATGTAGCTAAGATTTTGAAGAAATATCCACCTGCATAACTCCTATCATATCTGAGCATCAGCACGGTTTTGTTGCAGGTAGGTCGACGATCACTAATTTAGCATGCATCGGCCAATATCTTAGTGAAGCGCTTGATAAGCGAAAGCAGGTGGATTTTATTTACGTAGATTTTTCTAAAGCTTTCGACTGCATTAACCACGAGATGCTACTACAAAAATGGATAAATTTGGTTTTGGTGTGGGTTTCCTGACGTTGATTGAGTCTTACCTTACTGGAAGGGAGTGTTATGTCTGCTACAACGGTTATTCCTCTACGCCGTTTTCTCCAACATCAGGTGTTCCTCAAGCTTCAAATCTTGGACCACTACTTTTCAATTTTTATATAAATGATTTACTATCTCTGTTTACGTGTCACGTCTTAGCATACGCAGATGACGTAAAGATATTTAATACTGTTGGTAGCATTTTCGATTGTAAACATTTACAAGACAATCTTCTTCGTATTAATACTTGGAGCAAGGTCAATTATCTCCCTGTCAACATCAACAAGTGTACTGTGGTTTCCTACAATAACACTCACACTACTTTACACTATAACTACCAGATTAATGATGCAGCCATACCACGCAATATCAAAACTTTGGATCTTGGTGTTTTGTTTGATAATAGACTGTCAGTTACGGAACATATTTCGTCCATGTGTTCATCTGCTTCCAAAACTCTCGGTTTTATCATGCTTTCTTGCAGGCATTTCTCAGACTTCGGTGTAATGATATGTTTATATTTATGCCTACGTTCGTTCTAAGCTTGAATATGCCTCCATTGTTTGGTATCCTCGTTATTTATACCAAGAGCTTATGATCGAACGCGTTCAAAAGAAATTTCTAAAGTATCCCTCCTTTCGAATGGACAACGTGTATCCTGCAAGAGGTATCGAGTATTATAGCTTACTTGTTGAGCATGGTTTTCTATCTCTTGCTTACCGCCGCGAGCGTAACAGTATGGAGTTTCTTTGCAGGATCCTGAAAAATAATATCGACTCGCCAACCCTTCTAGTGCAAATAAACTTTACCGTACCTACTCATCATACTCGCTACTATAATATATTTCAAGTACCTAGAGCTAATACCAACATTTTGCTTAAGGCACCTCTCAGTCATATGGTGAGGAACGCAAACCAACGGGATCTGGAGCCATTTTTGTGAGTCTTTCTTTTTTTTTGTTTCAGTATTATATACATTTTCAGCATATTATTATTGTAGGCAACACGATTTGAATTATTTTATTTTAAATAAGAATTGTATTGTAATTTGTCCTGTAATTGGCCCTTGGACTGTTGGGCAATAAAGGATTATTATTATTATTATTATTATCTGTTTCAATAATCAAAGGTTTGCCGCAATATACAATTGCGAAGAATTCCTTATCAAGTACACTGTAATTCAACTCAGTCAATGATAGTTTTCTAGAGACGAAAACGATTGGTTTTTCTTCACCATCATAAATTTGTAAAAGTACGCCTCCTATCGCCGCGAACGAAGCATCTGTTCTCAAAATAAAATTGTCTTCAAAATTTGGATGAATTAATGAGAGACCATTACAGAAAACTGTTTTTATGTTATCAAAAGCGTCTTGTTGTTCTTTTCCCCATGAAAATTTTGTTCCTTTTTTAAGAAGTGTATAAAATGATAAACAAATCTGACTGAAATTATAGAAGAAATTTATTGGCAAATAAAGGACAACAATTTTCGTTCGTTTAAAATAAGCGATTGTTTTTTACGCTAGTAGTACGGCTGATGTGTGTTTAAAGATTGTTTTTTTTATTAAGATTACAGTCTACGACTTATACAGCTCGTCTTTTAACTTTGCTATGTTATACTAATATCAATGGAATTTCAAATTCTATAGAGGATATTATTAAACAAAAAATAATCGCAATGTATATATGCCATTTGTGCACACGTAAACATCCTATATATGGGGAATTATGAGTATGTAATAGTAATAAAACACGTATAACGGAGACAAATCCAAATAACCTTTGATAAGTATACTTGCATAAATGCTTATCCAAGGCACTACTAACAAAAGAAGAAATAAATGTTGCGGCAGGTTCCCAAAGGCTCTGCTTCATGTAGTTTATAAATTTATTTACAAACAATCATGCGTAATGCCATCTAAGAAAATTTATCAGACATGCTTAATGCTAAGTTATGTAGATATATTGGCGCCTATCTGGCAATATTTTAGTTCGGTTTCATGTGTAAGTTTCAAATTTTGTTACTGTAGATGCGCAGCAACGAGTTATTTATAATACTTCTTCGAATCAGTCAGTAGCGTTGTTTTAAAAACTAACAAAGTTTGGTAAATAAATAATATAGTATATATTTAAAAAATGGTTTCACGTAAAAGACGTTCATCAATTTGGAGTTATTTTGAAAAATCCGGCGGTGAATATATGAATGTTCATATTGCCCACAAATTAAGTATTTGATAGCTCCGCATCTGAAACTGTTTCTGTAGTTTCTGATACACAGCACCTGTCGTCGGAATTACCAGAGGTTAGCACTAGTTTTAGAAAACGAATATCTGGAAAACTCAAGAAGACCATAGCAATAGCGTTATTGAAATGATAGTATTAGATTTTTAACAATTGTCAATCATAGAAGATAAAGGCTTAATAAGTTTTCGTAACAATTTATACAGAATACTTTATCAAATAGAAGAATGTTTTCCAAAGCAGGTCAAATTACTAACAGACGCAGAAATTGCTTATCGGCCAAGAATATAGATATCCTATTTTTTAACACTAGACCAGTAAAATTAATATATGAAGCGAGAGTACAGAATAAAAGTCCTTAAAAAGTATGCGACCACACCATTGGACACAGTGTCCAAAAGAGAGGGAAACACTGGAGAGAAGATAAAATTTTGGCCAGTAACAGAAAATTATGGAAGACCTTTGTGTATAGTTAAAAGTAGAAATTTAGTCACCCGACACCTTTATGGGTAAAAGGGTTTTCTGATATATATATTACTTCTCATGTATATATATATAACACATGGGTTGAAAAGTCCCGGGCCTAACACATAGATGACGCCAGTTTTATTGCAGTCACCTTTCTCTCAGTTAGTACTAACCTTCAAAAGAGAGCTGTTAAAATTTCATGATTTTCTATTCATTAGTTTGTGAGTTATTGTGCTAAGAGTCACGCTACTTTTGTTATTTTCAAAACAATGGATCAAAAACAATTTCGTGTTTTAATTTTACACTGCTTCTTGATGGGAAAAAATACCGTTCAAGCGAAGCAATGGCTTGAAAAGTGTTTTGGGGACTCCGCTCCATCAAACAACAATAAAACGTTGGTTTGCTGACTTCAAACGTGGTCGTAGAGATACCGATGATGCAGAACGCAGTGGACGTCCAAATGAGGCGTTAACACCAGAAAACATCAAAAAAATCCACAAAATCGTTTTGAATGATCGAAAGGTGAAGTTGCGTGAGTTAATTGACATCGTAAAGATATCAGAAGAACGTATTGGCTTTATATTGCATGAGCATTTTACTATGAGAAAGCTCTGTTCAAAGTGAGTGCCGCGTTTGCTCCCTGTTGACCAAAAACAAGAACGTGTTGATGATTCTGAGCAGTGTTTGGCCATGTTTAAACGTAACAAACCGGAATTTTTGCGTCGATATGTGACAATGGATGAAACATGGATCCATCACTTCACTCCGGAATCAAAACGATCGTCATCTGAGTGGACAGCAACTGGTGAACCACGTCCAAAGCGCCCGAAAGCACAACAATTGGCTGGAAAGGTTATGGCCTCGGTATTTTGGGATGTGCGTGGTGTAATATTCATCGACTATCTTGAGAGAGGAAATACCATCAACAGCGAATATTATATAGCGTTATTAGAGCGTTTGAAGGCCGAAATTGCAAAGAAACGATCGCATATGGCAAAGAAAAAAATTCTGTTTCATCAAGACAACGCACCGTGTCACAAGTCAATCAAAACAATGGCAAAACTACATGAATTGAACTTCGAATTGCTCCCACATCCACCGTATTCGCCAGATTTGGCTCCCAGCGACTACTGGCTGTTCGCAGACCTCAAAAAAATGCTCGCCGATAAGAAATTTCGCACGAATGAAGAGGTTATCGCTGAAACTCAGGCCTATTTTGAGGCAAAAGATAAATCGTTCTACAAAAGTGGTATTGAAATGTTAGAGCGGCGCTGGAATGATTGCGTTGCTCTTGATGGAGATTACGTTGATGAATAAAGCTAATTTTGAACCAAAAAAACGGTGTTTTCTTTGTTAGGCCCGGGACTTTTCAGCCCATGTGTTATATACATACATATATGTATCAGAAAACCCTTTTACCCATAAAGGTGTCGGGTGACTAAATTTCTACTTTTAAGTATACACAAAGGTCTTGTATATATATACATGAGAAGTTAGAAAGTATTTCTATACAATAATTTTTATTTAATTTAAAAGTTATTCATTTGCTTTTTTATGTATGTGTTTCGTTACATTTCATTATGTTTGTTATCATTGATTACTTTTGCATTGTGGCAATTTTTGTGGTTACTTCTATAAAATTAACCTACCTTAAATATGTATGTAACAATGACGAAGATAAGAAAAACAACTTTATTTTGTTTCAAGTAAGAAAGTTGTATGGATTTCCAGTATAAGAAACGTTTCTGAAAAATAAAAATATTTGTAAAGGATTCTGCAAGTAAGTTTTCTTTTTCTTAAAAATGTTATCGTATTAATCTGGCTGCAATACAACGTGTAATTTTCTTTAAAAATATTCATATGGTATAGTTGCTATTAAGTAAAAGGCGGCTACTATATTTAACATTAAGGTAAATAATTGTTCCGTCCATTGGTTATTTTATATTTATTTTTTAATTACCTTATTGACGTTATTATTTACTCTTGTCTTGCATTTTATGTATTTACTTAAAAAGCCCAACATATTTAACCGAAATTATGGAAAAATAAATAAATATTGAAATATGTTTGAATTAAATTGTATTTACAACACCTACAAGGTAATCTCTACTGGGTTCTATAATTTCTTTAACTGTGAAAAACAGCGCTTCATAAATGGAGTAGGGAGTCAGTCAGCAAAAACTTATTGCTTGGGTATATAAACAAGCTCATCATTGTATACAGTATATAACACGCCCTTGTGTCTCCGCTCGAAATCTGCCTTCTTAACGAATAGTTTTATGTTAACGAATGATCATTCGGTAAAACTATTCGGTTTCGAAAAAGATCTTTGCATTCGGTTGGCGAGCTAGTATTCATTTGGTGTTACCGAATGGTATTTTTCATTCGTTTCGCCCATCACTAGTTCAAAGTCTAGTCTTATACAATTTTTTTCAGTAATACATTTAAATCTAAATAAAATCTAAAATTCTACAGATCATTCAGCAGAACAGTTTCACATGAATAATTATTCTTAAAACCTGATTGCACATCACTTATTACAGAATAAATGTCAGACTAATTTAAGATTATATCCTTTGCAGCAATTTTTAGTATATTTTCGTAGGGTGGTTAACGTGTTAATACACCGAAATCGTGAAATGTCTTAAGAGTGGTATCAAGTACGATTCACTTCTTTCTCTCTTCTTTTGTATAAATGTTTGACTACTATTCTGTTGCCTCTTACTTTATCAGCCCTTTTTATTGTGGAGTTAATTTGAAGAGCTTTAGTTATTCCTTTTACGTAAAATTTTCCGATTAAATAGTAAATTATTATGGTTACGGTTTAGTTCTGCAAAATCATTCAAATTAATCAGCCAATACTAAAGATCATTAGATTAACGTTGAGCTTAGGTTATTTTTGCATAGAATTAGCTTAGTCTTCGTATCTCTTCGTCTAACCATATGATATGAGTAATTCGTAAAAGCTCTTAATATCCTAAAATAATATGGGCATCAAAATCTTTACCACCAAAATCACTTTATTCACTTGTCAATAATCTATTTGTTCATTACCACATATAGATGTGTATTTCAACGTTTACATAGTGGAAGCATATACATATGTGTATGTTACAAATATATAACAAACATATAATATCTAGATAGGGTACGACACTACACGACCGAATCGTTATCATCATGGCGCCTTCGTTCACCTGGTACCCGTATTTTATCTCACCCAGCTTGCTGTGAGATATCAATCCCGTTCTTATCATCGGGTAACTCGGTACGGTATATCGCTGCCAAACGAGGTACACAGTAACTCTCGATAGAATCGAAGTGTTGATCAGCGCGATTGATTGATGGAGTGACAGTGCAGAAGGATTGCCGGAGAAACACCCGAAACCACTGCCGGAAGTGAAAGAGTTTGGATTGGGCGAGGAGTATGGCCGCCAACGGATACGAAGATTGTTATGACAATTCTTGGCATATTATACCGCCGGATTATGTGAACCTGGACGATGACTACAGATTCTCGTAAGTAGGGAAAATTTATATAGAAAGATGAACGAACAAAGGTTGACACAATTATCTAATTACTATACAAAGTTCGACGGGTATTTCTTCCACTTCATAATCCACTTTTTGATGGTGGGAAGTTATATGCAGTGTCTGAATTATTTCCATGAGTACTGCAAAAAATTCCACTTTCCAAGTCTAGGAAGAACTAAGCTAATATTTGCGTATACACTAAAGCAATCTTTAAGAAGTCAAAATAGTGATGGATTTGGCTGCAATACTATTTCAACTTAATATTTGTGATAACTTATTTAAGACAAGAAATCCCGTTTATTACTATTGCAAGTTACTCTGAAATTGTCGAAAATTGCAAGTCAACGTTTCCAGATACCTAATGTGAACACCCTGGAGTACAAGATGTATTGAATATTGAGAAATAATACATAATAAATTAATACGTAAATAATGCTTGTAATCGACTACGCATGAAAAAATATAGTTTCAAACTGGTAATCCTAAGCTTGCAATTTAAAAAAGAGCTAATGAAATAAAATAGAATTACTAAAGCAATGTGATATTAAAAACTGACAAATTACAACTATTTTGAGAGAATAAATTCTAATTTTAGTTCAATAAGAGTGTAAATACTTATTACATATGTACACTACCGTCCATAGAAGTTTTGCCTCGTAACAAGAATTAAAAAAAATCAAAGAATAAATTAATACTAAAGAAAGGTATGTATTACTCTTAAAAATAACAATCAAAATATAACGAAAAGTTTTATTTTTTCCTATTCATTGTTAACAAAATTCTTAAACATTCTTTTCGCAAAAAGATCCACCTCTTGCATTGATTACCCCTTGAACAGTTCGTGGCATCCCTTCGATTGATTTGTTGTCGCCAGGGATGTTCCATTCTTGTTGAAGGATATTCTTAAATTCTTTAAAGTAGAACCAACAGTTCAAACTCTTCTATCAAGTTATTCCCACAGTAATTCAATAGGGTTGAGATCTGGACTCTGTGGTGGTCATGGCATGCCTTGTAAAATATCTGTTTGATTTTGCTCAGTGAGATACTGTTTGTATATTCTGACTGTGTGTTTCGGACCGTTATCTTACATAAAAGTAAAATTTTCCCCGATTGGTCGCAGCCCAGAAGGAATAGCATGAGCATATTTCTCGGTACTCTTTCAGCATTATTCCTTTGATTCGATATAACTTTCCTGTTCCTATGTAAGACAAGCAACCCCAAACTGTAACTGAACCGCCACCGTGTTTTATTGTCAGTATAATGCTTTTGGAAAGCATTGTTTCATTAGCGGAAAACACTCTCTTGCTTTGACCAAATACTTTAAATATCAATTCGTCAGTCCATAAAACATTTTACCACTGTTCTACCGTAAATCCCGGTATTCACGGGCCCAGTCTAGCCTTTTTAAGTCGGTTGCTCTTACGTAGCAATGGTTTACGAACTGTCACTTGACCGTGCGAATTTCCTTCTTCCAGCCGACGTTTAACAGTGGTAACTGTAACCAGACGTTGACGCCCACGATTGAATTTGCTCGCTGGTTCTGGTGCTGTTTTTCTACGATATCGCTTACTTGATAGCTATAGTAGACGATCATCTGCTGGGGTGGTTATTTGCAAAGCACCTGCACGATCACGGTCTTCTAAGTCGCCTATTTCTTGATATCGAGGAATGGCGTATTTTACTGTCGACACGGCTAGATTTAATTTCTTACCGATTTGCGTGGTGTCAAAGTCGAAGCATTGGAATGCATGGACTTGCTTTACAATTCATAAAATATTCTTAACATTTAGGTATCAAGCGGTTCAAGCTGGAACTGAGCAGTCAAATATGAAACAAGTTGCATGCGAGATACTATATTACTTATGGGTTCAGTTTTGTTGGTGATTTATGAAATAAGTAAGTTAATTGAATACAAAAATAATGTATATGCAGATGATTCTCTCTAGCTGTAAATTACTCTAAAATGATAAAATTAGCTATGACTTTCAAAAAGTAGCAAAATTTTGACATTTTCCTTGAATCCCTATGCAAACTTTGATGATAATAAATCTGTTAAAAACTAACTAACGAGCAATACCTGTAAATTGTACAAATTTACTTTGAAACTCATAGTTCAGTTCATGAAACCTAGCATGCGTTATGTCCATTTTACAGTTAATATAATCGTACATCCGAACAAGTTATTCGATTAACAAGGAATCGTATTTACACCACTTATACCCTATTTGACAATGCGCATCCGTCGTATACAGTGCACAGAAGAAGTAATTTCTGCCGTGGCATGTACTGTTGTGGAGAATCCGAATAGCTCGATCCGCTATCGTGCGCTGCAATTGGACCTGTGTCCATCAATTCTATGGCTGACGCACTTACAAGATGCAGTTAGTATAAGAATTGATGCCGCATAAGCATTCAATGTACATTCAATGTATGGGACGAAAACAAAATTTACTTCAGCGATGAGGCTCTTTTTTTTGGTCGAATAGCTACATCAATAAACAAAATTGCCGGATTTGGAGTGAAGCAAATCCAGAAGCTATTATTGAGACGCCATTAAACCCATAGAAAATCACTGTTTGGTATGCTTTATGAGCTGGTAGAGTCGTTGGTCCATATTTTTTCATGGCGGCTGGAAGAGCGTTATAGATCCATGATTACCGACTTTTTTGTTCCCCAATTTAATTACGTTAATGTGGACGTTAATCTGGTTCTAACAAGATGGTAAAACATATTACACAGTACGCCACACAATCAATTTGTTACAAGAAACGCTTGATGAGCCCATAATTTTGCGGATCTGTGCGATGGCCTTAACGTTAGTGGTATTACACCTCTGGATTATTTTCTTGTGGGGATGTGTAAAAAATTAGCCGCGTTATTGCCAATATACAGCCTCAGTGGCTAGAAAAAGTTGTCCAAAATTGGGTTTCGAGATTACGTTTCATTCGAGCCAGCCGCAACGTCTACATACTATAAATCATATTTGAATACTACTGCCGTCCGCACAGTCTACACATAGAATATGTAGCACTAATTTCGCTATAGTTTTCGCATTTTATTTTGCTGCTTTTCTTGGGTATAGAACTTTCATATGCGTTTCTCCTTCCGGGACTTCACTATCCTGTAAACAGGATGTAAACAACCTGGCAATTGCTACTAATGTTATGATTGAGGAATTCTTAATAAGCTCCATGGGCATACCTCCCGGACCTTCCGTTTTGTCATTTTTCATAATTTCCATAGCTATCTTAAAACTTCTTTTATTGTTACTTCTCTCGCGACTTGGATGGCCTAAAATTATTTCTGTTTTCAATTAATAAAGATTCATGGTACCTCTTCCAGGTATCCATCATTCTTATTGGATTTATAGATTTCACTTGTTCTGTATTTTCCTTCAGTGTTCTCAAGGTTTTCTATGCTTGCCTAGATTTTGATTCTCCTATAAGTCTGTCCACCTCATCACATTTTCTTTCCCAACAACTATTGATGGCTTTCTTTTTTTCTTTTTGTACTTCACAATTGTATCTCGTATAGATTCTTCTGTTCTCTGGATCTTGTGTTGTCAGCCACTTCTGATATACTATTCTGTTTTCATTCACCAAAAACTTTAGAGTGTCATTCCACCAAACATCATTTGTTCTCCCGATTTTCTTGCCTGTTTGCCCCAAAACTTCGTTTGCGGCCTCGTGGATACATTTTCTGATGAAATTATACTGTTCTGCGACTGTAGCATCTGTTGAACTTCCCGTCATAGCTGCCAACCTCATTTTATACCAGAATACAGTCGATTTATCGGAAAGACTATCTAGATTGTATGTGGAGCATTGGGGTACTTGACTAGTTTGATTTACATATTTTTCTTTATTGGTTTGATATTTAAATGAAAAAAATAGCTATGCTTTTATAAGATAATGATCAGATCCACAGGAAGCTCCTCGTGCTACTCTCATATCCCTGACTTTAAGAGCCGAGGCTTGGCCTAACAATTATGTAATCTGTGATAGATTGTTGTTTTTTCGAGGGTTTAAACCAGATACATTTATGTATTTCTTTGTAATTAAAATCGTATTAATGGCATTCTTCTATTAACCAAATCCCATTAGCGTTAATCACATCTTCACCATGTTGTCCTACTATTTTTCTCCTACTTTCTTCTCTATCCCTGCACTGGATGTATTGGATAATTACTTCTGTACTTAAAAAAAACTACAGATTTTGTCAAGCGTATCAAGCTCTACTTGTCTAACACGTAATATATTGTTATAAAAGTTGTTGCACATGTTTTTTAGAAACGTGAATTTAAACAAGGTTCCATTTGCTGTGCAGTTACATTACTGGTTATTGCAATAATTCTCATTTGTTTCTAATGAGGGAGTTGTCCCTAGCAATTCATTTAAGTGCAATTTGACAAATCCAATATCTAAATCAGTTTAGGTGTTAACGATCCTATCTTTACTGCAATTTGTTTGTATAATATCCTTATTAATTATAGAACTTGAAGCGTTCAAGTAAGCGAAAATCACTTCAGATGCTATTTTAAAGCGTCGATACGTGCTTACTCGGTTGAGACACTATCTGTTGGAAGCCGTAGTTATTATTTGTCGAGTACGACGTTATAAATTATTATAAAATGTCAATCTTTACCGTATTAAACCTTGTTTGTACTGCATGCTTTTGTGACAGTGATGAATGGAACGGGTTTTATCGGAATCACTCTATTAGAAAGCATATTACCCATAATCCATTTTATTTGTAACAGAATGCAGTTTACAGATATATTGCGATAACGTATTTGAATTGGTATCTTTTAGATTTACGTAGAATATTTGCAAAATTGAGAGATAGAAAACAAATATAAATTCAACAATAACGTTGTTATGGTTGTAAATAAAAATGGTTTCAACAGAAACTTAGCTCACAAAGATAAACATTGGGCTATCCTCTTTCAAGTATACGTTGAAGGTTGTGACATGAACTATCAGCTTTCACGCTGGAATAAATGCATCAAAGTCAAAAGAAATTGCAAGGTGCCGAAGTTGAAGCAGATTTACAAATTATTATGTATTGCAGATAATAAATGCAATTACTTAGTATTTTAGCTTGATTGTGTTGTTGACATAGAGTGACGTAAAATTCTCTGTAGTATTGTGTCATTATCATGCCTGTGTGTTGGTGTATTTGGAAAAGGAGTGTTCTTCGTCTAATGATGTGGTGTTTACGAATTTAAAAAGTCATTCGCATCATATTTACCCTTTTGGTTTTCAATTGAACTCTTATCTATAGGCACTATGGTTTGAAAATCGGGATTCTTATTTATAACCACAAACAATTTATTGGTTGTTAATCTTATACTATCTATTTTCCATGTCACGCATTTAAGTCAACCTATAGACCAAAACGTAATAAGTTTGGTCAAACTGCACTACCGCTCTATGTTTTTGGCAATGGTTGTAGCTAAAAAGTTAAAAAGATATTAATGCCGTTATCAAGCAATACATCATCAGAGATTTTAGCTTTTTTAAACTTATCTCGAGCATAGAATACACTGGAATGACAGATAATTAATTAGAAAACCAGCATTAGGACGATCCTGAAAGTACCATACCCACATGGCAACACTTCATCAAGAATTATTAAAGCTGAATAGTGTTGTAGATTAGCCCTAGCTAATTGATCCAGTGCAAGACTTTGACTCTGCGGATATCGAAGAATCAAATAAAGATAACTTAGACGAATATAACGAAAATTGTACTACACTAGATTATTCTGATAATTCCGAAATCGAATGTGGCTCAGATCGACTCGAAGGATTATCAAAGAACAAAATCAGCCAGCTAGAAGCAATTTGTATATTTAGCAAAGGCTTGGAATGGGGTGACCAAAATAACGCTAACATCGAGGATATTCTCCCTACAAGAATTACGTTAGCATAATACTATATTTTTAACCAGATAACGTTTTCGTCAAACAAAATTGGATTACTTTCTAAAGAAAAATTAATTACTCTTGTTTATTTAATTTGTTCCATTTTCAAATAAAGTCTGTTTTAAGCATATGTATTACACATTTAAGTTGGTTTTAATGCCTACTTTGTTTGTGATTGACTTTATCCAGTAACATGAACTTCTCAAATACGTATACATAGGAGGACGACATGAAATGTTTCCGGAATCGACAAGAAAAAGACGGTATTGATGTAGTTTTTTATTTTTATTGCTCGATGTAGTCCCGCCGAAGATCAATACACTTTTTCAGTCTCTTTAAGCCATCGGAACAGTAGGATATTTCGAGGTCTGCAAAATAGCCATCCGTAGCGCCGATGACATCCTAGTTTGAGGCAAATCTCTGTCCTTTCAGTGATTTTTTCATGTTTGGAAATAGGAAAAAATCGCCGGGGGCGAGGTCCACTGAATATGGGGGATGAGAGACTAATTCGTAGCGCAACTCATTCAATTTGGATACGACGATGCGGGATGAATGAGCCGGTGCATTGTCTTTTCTGCTGCAAACAAGGCCGTTTCTCCTTCAATACTGCATCAAATCGGATCAATAAATCGCTGTAGTATTGCCCCATGATCGTCTTTCCCTTCTGCGGATAGTCGATGAGAATCACACATTGGGAATTCCGAAAAATGTTCGCCATGACCTTTTCGGCCGATGGAACTTGGCTTTCTTCGGAGCCGATTTGCCCGGAAAAGTCCACTGCTTCGACTGTACCTTAGTCTCCGGTATGTAGAGGTGGATACAAGTCTCATACACAGTTACGAAACGCATGAAGAAATCCCTTTGATTGCGTTGGATCCTGGCCAGATACTCCTCTGAAACGGTCATCCGATTTCGTTTTTGCAAACGCGGTACCCATCGCGCCGAGAGCTTTTTCATATCCAAAATTTCCTGTAGGATATGGCCGTCGCATTCTTCTGCGATGCCTGTTGTCTCTGCTATCTCTTTGAGCTTCAATCGGCGATCGGCTAACACGACATCACGAATCTTGTTGACCATTTCACCGTTGGTAGCAGTTTTAGGGTTTCCACTGTGTGGTTTATTACTTGTGCTTGTGCGGCCAGGTTTGAACTCGTTCACCTAGAAGCTGATGATCGAGAATGATGAAGTACATCCCTTAGCAAAATATTTCGTATTTCTGTGGTCATTTTCCCAGCCATCCAGAAGTATTTTATCAGTGCACGAAATTCGATTTTATCGCCTTATCGACTTGTTATATAAAACACACTCTTAAACAACAACTATTGACAGTAGATGTCCGAAATTTTGGTAGTTGCAGAGTACATTGTTGTTGTTATTAAATATAGGTCGTATTTTTTGGTGTCGTTGTGTTTTAACCTGGGGTAGAGATCTTTAACGCGCCTTTCGTTTCTTTCATTTTTATTCATAATTAAAGCCCAGGTTTTCGAATCTACACCCTTTGATGGAAAGGCAAGTGTACAACCGTTCAACCACTGAATCTTTTTAATTAAAAAACAATACAAAAATTATGTACAAATGTATTCGCATTTCAATATACAGGAACTCCGCATAGACTGTAAATAACTCATGAAAGACGTTATTGAACAGAATCGTCTCTAGAATTGAATAATTTCTACATGAATTGAAAAGTAAACAATTTCGAACTTGACGTTGCTAAACCAGTAGAAATCGGTGCATTCTACGCGGTCTACGTTGTCCACTTGACATACTAAACCAATTAAAGCAAAACCTGAAAAAACACGTCGAAGCAAAAAAGGAGGTAATATCGCATTTACATATCATGCGATAACGGTCCATTGGAGTGTACGTAGATATTGCATAATACTGTATAAATATTAGTGTTACAAAATGGACTTTAAGTTTCCACATTTCTACTTGAATGGTCTATAATTTCGCCAGTGAAAACAGTTTTTTGTAATACTACACTATGCAACTAGAATGGGGTTTAAATAAATTTTAGGTCCCCATTTATTGATTTAGGATCAAATTAGAAGTTTCTAGTAAAGAATTGTTATAGTTGCTCTGAACCACAAAGACTGGGGTTTGTGAAATGGTGAAAATATCAGTATTGTTTCTGTATCTTCTTAATATTTATACTCTCGCTGATGGTTGATTGGAGTTTTGATGAAATTTGGCAAAACCCATATTTACAACACCATTAAGTAAATAAATATTATGCAACATAATCATCAAAAAACGTAATCGACTATTACTACATCTAACAGATAAATCCAAGATCGCAACTTCAAATTACATTCGACATATTCCTCCTACTAGACATTATCTTTACCAAACACTCTTCTTTAGAAGTTGCTATCAAGTCTGTTAATGAGGTATTCACCAACCTGTCTCGGTGATGCACCCATCATTATTTATCGATCTCTCCTGGAAAGTTCAAAGTTATTCGTTTTACTAGAAAGCATTAGAGACTCCCCTAATCGCGTATGATTTATAACAACTGCTTTCCAGCTACAGTTGTCTATGTCAGATATCTTAGGCTTATCTTTGACAATACGCTGTTTTGGCACCATCAAGTCAATAAAGTTATTTCTTCTTGCGAACAGGAAACCAATATTTACGGTATATGGCTGAATTCTGATGGGGTGTGCACCCGAAAACTTCAAATCGCATATAAAAAGTTCTTATTCGTTCAAGAATCTAATTCGGTATCTTTATCTATCACATCCCCCAACAAAATAATTTTTTGTCGTGATGCCTGTAAAATACCAACTTATTTAGGGTATATCTGATATGCTGGTTCCAAAAATAACTAGCATTTCTTCCTAGCAGCTCTAATTTTTGAGATACACCACGTAATAAATTTCATTGTTATTTATTAGTAGAACAGATTCTTTCTAACTTTCACACGCTCGGATGTAACATGAACATCAAGGTTCATTACCTTCGCAGCCACTTACATCGTTTTCCAGAAAACTTGGGTGATGTTAGTGAGGAAGAGGGGGCAAGATTTCACAACGACATCAAACACAAAGTTAGGTACATAACAAAACATTATATCCAATTTTGGCGAATTTTTCCTAAATAGGGCAGAAAGTTGGAATTACGAAAGCTAGATCTGATAGAACAAATCTGACGGATTTTTGGACCAGGCACCTCAAAATTGCTTAATTACACTTAAGAAATCCGAGGCACCAAAATGCGTGTTGGCCGGTGTAATGAAAAGAGTAGCGTGCATTGATATCCGATAAATTACTTCTAAAAGACTGGTTTAATAGGTAGAATAAAGCCCAATAAGTTAGACATTAAATTAGGATTTTACGGCAATTTTGTGGCGATCGAGATGATCACGCTAGCGTTGGGCTAAATAGTACAAGAATTTCTGATTTGTTTTTGTTTTCTCCATGTTGTATGTTTCACAAATAAAACATTCTTTAAATGTGATATCATATAGCTTTATTTATTAATTATTAACACCATCACGTGTTTCACTTACTGTGTATATTGACTTTGTTCTGCGCCATCTATATTTCAAGCACATATACAAAACATTATATCTAATTTTGGCGAATTTTAAATAGGGTAGAAAGAGTAAATTTTCAAAAACTAGATCTCATAGAACAAATCTGACGGCCAGTGATATCCGTGTTCCAGAAATGGATTTCTAAGTTGGAAGGCATTAGATTTCGTGTTCTAAGAGTGATCGCGGGTGTTATGAAATCATCTCCTACCAGCGCTCTTTTGGTCCATGAGGGTAAAATTTCGCTCTCTATTAAATCCTTGTATCTAGCCAAGAAATTAATGGAACAACTCTCGCTAGTCATACGAGTTCGGAGTGAATAAAATTGTTTGAAGGAAAGTCGCTCGAAAAATTTTTGAAAATAAACCAAGTGTCCAAATTTCCGTGAATGACAGTGTATATGAAACTGACTTATCATGACTAGAAATTTATGAAATAAAAGCAAATAAAACTGCAATGGAATAAGTTAAAAAGGTTACTAGAGATATTATCTCTTTTATTTACGTAACTTTAGTAAAACTTCGAATCGATGAATGAATTTTTTTTTGTGAATGACCACTACGCTATCGATTTTTTAAAAACCCAAACGCTCGAACGTAGAAAACAATTGAAACGCATGAAAAGAGCGTAGTAAAGTTGTGAAGCGTTTTATGGTGAAATATGTCCGGATATACTGCCTTTTTTTCGGCAAATGGTGTCTTGCGAAGTGAATGGACGAAGATCAGGTGCAGGTAGCGAGTGAATCGGACCCGTATCCTCGATTTACAATGGCGTTGAACACCTTACGCTCTGCCGGCCCGCCGGAAGTAACCTTTACACCTCGGACAATGCGAGAAATGCAGCACCACTATGAGAAACCCACTATTTATTTACCCTGCCCAGTTTTATCGCACCTCTCCGAAATTCACGCAACTACAAGGACGGCACAATGTCTAACATGTTTCAAGAGAAAATGTTGCTTTGGAAGTTTTAAATATGAATGTGGTATATTGTTTGATAGGCGTATAAAGAGGTCTATTTTTGTTTATAGTGCATATTGTTTAAGCATTTAATGTTTAAGAATGTTCTTTTATAAGACAATGAAAATATTATTAGCTTATTTCTAGATGATTAAAGTAAATTAAAAGTAAAAACGCATCATACCTTTAAAATTGCTTAATATAAGATAAAGTAAGTTTATTAACGTGGCATATTCAAATTACGTCTGCACGAAAATGTGCGAGGACTTAAGTGGGTGTCGATCTTCTTTCTCTGGTGAAAATGATTACCTATGTCCGAATAATAACTGTTATTAAGCTCTTTCTTGGATATTGTTAGATGTTAGTCGAAATTATAAACACTCTTGATGATCCCTATACCGTGAATTTGACTTAAGATGCAATATACAAGCATGTATAGGTCATTGATTTCCATAGAAACCAAGATGTACATGCTTACTTTGTCCTACATAAAATGCAACATAATTTGACAGTAGCAGTATTTTGATATATCATACGTTAGTTCAATATTAACCTTAAGGCACGTATAGTACACAAAGGTAGGGAAAACTTAGCTAGTGACATGGTATACCTTTCGGGATTAAGTTCGCAAGCAACGGCTGACGTGCTTCATGATGCCTACCCAAAAAAGCCAATACTAAATTCGTCATACTACTATATTAAGGTTAGTTTCGATATTTAAAAGTGACGAGTGTGTAGAATTACGTAATTGGAAACGAGGGAAACCATATACTGCAAGAACTAATGCACATCGAAACCAATTAATCCAAAGCATCGAGATTAACAACCGACTTTCTACCAGGCTATGGGCAAGACAATTAGGAATAAGTAAATCTATTGTATTTAGATCGTTGAAAAGTGAAAAATATCGCTGCTTTAGATTTGAAATTATCAATGATAACCCCGATTTTTTTAAACAAATTGTGGCAATATTTTCCGTTACCGGTGAAGTAAATCCACAAAACGCTCGACGTTGGAGCAGAAGAAATTTATTTTTTTTTATGAAACTAGAACACAATATCCCCAAAAAAATAAATGTGTGGGCAGGAGTCACTAGCTATCAACTTATAGGACTATTTTCTACCGGCGGATATTTACATAATGAAATGAGTGTGTAAGCTGAAAATATCGGCAACTAAAGCATAGCAAATAGCAATATGTCAATGAAATGTATTTTATTTTTTGACATAATCTCCCTTAATGTCAATACATTTATTTAGTCGATACTCAAATTTCTTTATGGCTTCACAGTACTCATTTTCCTTGAGTTTTCCAAATAGTAGTCCACGGTAGCTATCAGCTCCTCATCCAAAGCAAATCTCATACCGCTGAGGTGTTTCTTAAGCTTGGGGAAGAGATGATAGTCCAATGGAGGTAATTCCGGTGAATAAGGGGGATGTCCAAGCGCTTCGAGCTTTAATTTGGCCAATTTTGCTTCGACAATTCCATTCTTGTGAACTGGCGCATTGTCTTCAAGGAAAATGACTTTTTTTGCTTTCTTTCGGTTTTTTTTTTCGACAATTACTGTCTTCAATCGATCCAAAAGTTTAGAATAGTATTATCTAGTGATCGTTTCTCTTTTTGGAAGGTAATCGATTAGCAAGATTGCCTTCGTATCCCAAAAAACGGACGCCATCACCTTTCCTGCCAATAGAGTAACTTTGGCCTTCTTTGGAGTTTACACCAATGTTTTAATTGCTGTCTACTTTCCGGTGTATAGTGATGGATCCACGTTTCATCGCAAGTCATAAATCGGTTCAAGAAATCTGTCGGATCTTGCCGAAATCGCTCCAAAATAGCTACAAATAACATTCCACACGTTTGAGTTTTTGAGGTGGGGTGACCAAATGCGGCACCCATCTTGCATACCTCTTAGACATGTCTAATTTAACATTTAAAATGCAAGTCACCCGTTCTCTTGAGATGCCTGTATCCCAATATCTTTTAATGTTGATTGGCGGCCAATTTTCACAAATTTCACAATTTTTTGCACAGTTTTTGGAGAAGTGGTTGTTTTTGGGCGTCCAGAAAGGGGATCGTCATTTATGTTCGTACGACCTTGTTAAAATTCATTTATCCATTTGCAAACACTTTTAAAAGAAGAACCATCCACGCTTAACACATTCGCCTTATCAGCATGAATTTCTTTGGACTAAAAATACTTTTTCCACAGGCATTGCGCGAATTTCAATATTGTCCATTTTTAAAAAGCGCCAAAAGTGCTTTACTTTGAATGAGTGTACACAACAAACTACTTGACAGATCCACATGAAGTTTAACACGTCAAAATTTGCTTTCACACAGTGCCATTTTATAGTTGGTTACCTAATTTTTCAGCTTACCCTCGTATTTATAGTTACTACAAACAGAAATATTTCCAGTTTTAAATGCTTTAAACGTTCCTCACTAATTATGGTATCAATATAATGGTGCCTCTGCTCCTTATTTTGCAGATGTGCGTCAATATTTAAATACGTTTTCTTAACGTTGGATAGGACGCGGTGAAGAAATAGTTTGGCCTCCGCGGTCACCTGATTTAGTACCAATTGACTCTTTTATTGTGGTTATTTAAAGACATTTGTTTACAATGGCAAAATTAAAAACTTAAATCAGCTCCAGAATAGAATAATCGAAGTTTCTGGAACAATTACAGCTGATACACTAGACTTTGTTGTTACTAATTTTCATCATTTAATCTACTGTTTAGTAATCAATGGAGAAATATTTGAAAATTTGTTGTAAAATACTTTAATAAAGAATACCTCTTGTATCAGAAATTTAATATTTTTAATCGTAAAATATTACATTGAATTCAACGAAATTGGCCAATAATTTCACAACTGAATCTCGAACCGTATTATAACGATCATACGAGCTCCGTTGCATCTTATATGGGACAGCATATATCGCGAGTTATGTGAAATTCCTGGTATAATGTTTCATTGTTTAAGAAGATAGTTTGAATTATTGTATCTGCTTGATGGCTAGGTCGGGTGTTAAAGGAAAAAGAAATCATTATAAACATTGTTAGAGCGCGTCTCAATAGGAAAGCTCATCAGCGATTACTACTGACTAAACATAACAATATTAAGAAATCGACAAATCTCGTCAGATTTTCCTCCGCAAAACCTTTCAAAGTTCCAACGGCTTTTAAATCCGTTCTGCGAGTTTAAGGGTTGATTTTAAGCAAAACTATGTCCATTTTACTGCACTTTAGGGGCGCATATTTCTATGAGTTTCAGCGAAAGGACTGTTCGGGCGGATGTAGGCCCTTATAAGTCTGTTATGAAAGTTAAACGTTCGTGAATGAAGTGCCTACGGGGTGGTCCGAACAACTCGGCGGCGAGCTGTCTACCGATTTACCTGCACAGGTGTTCGGCGACTCCTTAGAGTCCGCTACGATACAAGTTGGGACATTATTAGCTCTTGAAATTTAGCGGACGACCGCGATAACTTCGTAGGGGCAATAAAGTGACGGGCAAAAAAGCGTCAAAATTTACACACCGTCGTAGGATAGACGTTTGAAGAATTTGGCCGAGGTCGGTTTATTATTTAATTAGATAGGCATACGCTTTATAGACTGCTGATGTTTGAAAAATAGGAATTTATGTATGCCGTTTATGGTAGATCGCTTAAAGGACTGTTTGTTCTAATATGAGAAAGGTAAATTTGATTGAGCTTTTGTTTCTTCGCACAACTCTGTTTATTAAATCATCACACTACATTTTTTCTTTTCTTTTTCGTAAAAAAAATACTTTTTATCATATTCATGTAAAACAATACTTATTTAAGTCACTGTTTGAACTCCTCCTGGTTTGAAGTAGTTACAGTGACTCACAGTGAAAATGATGCAGTGGTATATAATTTGGTAAGAAATTTGATAAACCTTCTCGAACGAATTGGGTAATTGTCACATTAATTGTTTTTTGAAGTTCTTTACAATAAATTAAATATGATTTACCTACAATATCCTCATGAAGAATTTCTATTAACAAATTGGCAATATAACGGCCACACTTATCCGTACTTTCATCTACCATGATATAAATAAAATTATTCCCTACCAATTTTTCTGCCATTGTTTGCTGGTAACAAGATGTGACATAATCTTTTCGTAAGCTACTTTCGCCAGGTATATTATGTTTGCAATATTTTTGCAGAAATGATTTCAAATTAACATTGTCTAATCTTGCTAATAGTATGTTAGACGAAATTAATGCGTTACACAGATCCGTATTATATTCTTCTTGTTCTGAGTTTCGTGAAGTTAATGCTACACATTCATATATAGATTGCTGCACACATGCGGATCGCTTTAGTTTTTTACGTTTTCCAATATGGGATGGAGTTTTAGCGTGTGGATCAATCAGGTATTTTCTCTCACAAGACACCTACAACAACAATTGTTATTTTATATCAAAAGTTAAAGAATTTAAAGCAATTATAAAGCCTTGAGTAAAATTGAACTTACCAGTTTACTGCAGGCTCGACAAAATATTTTGTCGCCATCCTTTACCAGTTCAGGATACGGCTTAGTCCATAAAGAAATGTTGTTCGCTATACTCATTGTATGGACGCACAGTATTTAAAAACGTAACACAATTACATGCTCATGTTTCGCTGAAAGATATTGAATGAATGAATAGTTTATTTGGAAATTAATACTAATAAAACGTATTTACCACATCTTTTCTGCTAGGCGAAATTAAATACGTGCAGTTCTTGGAAAAAAGTATAAGAGAAACCAATGGAAAAGATTTATCGTTCTGAGAATTGTCGGTTGTCGATCTACATTAGGAATTTTTACTAATAGAAAGGATAAGAAAAAGCCTAAATATGCAATGTATGCAACTTTTGTAAAAATATGCATAGAAATGCCTAAATATGCAATATATGCTATCACTAATTAGAGCTAATTAACTTCAATTAGTGTAATACGTGTAGACTATAATTAAAGATATACAAAAAATAAAATATATGCACTTTGCATATAATCCGGTCTCTAGTCATCACCGTAACATTTTTCATTAACTTAAATGTTTCTGTAAAACTTTTAGTGAGCTAGAAACGACATTTAATATTAGCTCGTTGTTCAATCATATGTTTGTAACTAGTCGATGGAAGTACTGTCACTTTAAACACTATAACTTGATCAATTTTTATGTTCGTTGTCTGGTTTTTTTAGAAGGGATGTATAACTTTCAGATTATATATTATTTAAAAGGATGGCGTAGGTAACTTTCTGTAAATTTAAAAAGTTCCGTTATTTTTTTGACATATTGTGTATGCTTCTCTGCGATACTGTCACTTGAGTATCATAAAGCTGGATTGTGCTGACACATAGTGAGGTATAGGGAACTAGTTTACTACTATTTTCAGCTTTCCTACAGCAGTTTGTGACTTATTTACTGACTTAAGGTTAGCGTACCGCTGCTATTCCTTCTCGAATGATTTAAATACTTATACGCTGAATAACAAAGCTTTGCAGGTAATAAATCAACTCATCTTTAGATAGAGATAGATTCGATTATTAAGCAACATTTAACAAACAATTTTCGTTGTTTTGAATTTATTATATCCGCTGATGAATAATGGCCAGACACTAATTACCCTTGTGCTTACGTAATTAATTTGAATAAAAGGACGCCGCTACATACAGAATAGAATAGATTATATTATTGAAAGCTTTTATAGACATGTGGATATGACTGCTTTTTTCAGTAGCAATACTTCCCTTGTACAAGCTTATTGAACAAGTAATATGCTTGATGTATATGTCCTAGTTAATCTAGATACATATGTAGTAGATCTCGATAGTTAATTTTCAGCTTTCTAATCTATAATGAGTATTATTGTTTGTATATGATTAAGTAGTTTATTTAAGAGAGTTTATTGATAAGAAATGGGGCAAGGTGTGCGATTTTCTTTTGTTAATTTTCCAACAATGACTGTATCTCTATATAATAATTCTTTTGACAACAGTTAGAATACAAATATGCAACTATTTGTATAGGTGTTGCGTATATATATATACGTCTGTGAAGATATATGTTATTCATTACATTTTTTAATAAATATTATGCTATCGGCAAGAAAATATCAATTACAAATGGCGTTGTTACTGAATAAATTATGTAAATAACTTTGTTCTTAGAAGTGTCGCTTGAGCAACGACAAGAAGAATGCTTTCTTTCATTTACAAATTCGTAGAAACTCAAATTTCCAGTTTTGCCATAGAGAAGTAGAATATAATTTCTGGTCACAGCAAGTTACCAATTAGTTTGAAACCGATTGGCAACGATCTGAATGATTTCTAAATTTAAAATAAATTATCAGTTTCGAAAATAATCGCAACAATTTCAGATATCTTTATGAATTTGTAATACTTGTTTGTTTCTTTTTTTTTTGTTAATGTCATGGAATATGGGATTTTTTTTTATCCTTTTTAAAATTGGTCTTTAGTGTATTTCGTTAATCGTTAACAGTGATTTTGTGGTGTTGGTTAGCTTTCTCCAAGAGCTCTACTAATTTTGGTTTTTCACTGATTCTTTTAAGAATGGTTTTTATTTTACAAGTTTAGAATTTTTAATGTAGAACTTAAATTTGTTCTGCATCAAGATATTAAACATGATTCGTTCCTACCATCGCCGTGGTCTAATGTTAAGGCACTTTTCTAGGAGACAAGGAGTTCTGGGTTCGAATCTTACCGGAAAGCATAAAAAAATGTCATTAAGTTTTAACGTTGAAGATCTTATTAATATTGTGTCTGCTCAGATATTGTAATACAAAATGATCATATAAATTTACCCTCTAGCAAACCATGAAATTATGCTTGTGAAACGGAGGCAGTATGGATGGGATCATTGTCGTGGAATAATCGCACGTCTTTTGTCAATTTTCCACGACGTTCTGCACGAATACTGTGCTTTAATTTATGCAGTAAAGATGCATAATACGTACCGTTCACAGTTGTATTGCGCTCTTTACAGTCAATTAGCAAAATGTCCTCACAATCCCAGAACATTGTGGCCATCACCTTTTTCAGTGATTGAACGACTTTCGCCTTTGTGGAACGAGGATCATCAGGTCGCCACCATTCCATGGACTCTCTTTTCGCTGGAGGATCGTAAAACACAACCATTATTTCATCCCCTGTGACAATAGACTCGGTTTTGAGTCAACTCCACACATGTTTAAAAACGACCGCGCACATTCGACTCGAAGTTCATGTTGGAGTGCAGAAAGTCGCGGCACCCATCTTGGACTAATTTTATTCGCACCCAAATGGTCATGGAGTATTCGCCGAATGAATAGGTGTTTCGGATGTGTATGTTATCACTGCTAATTCCCTCACTTTCAAACGACGACCTTCTAGCACTAAATCTTGAATAATTGAAATTTGTTGAGGCTTGCCCACTTTTTATAGTGGAATACGAAGGAGATGAATCACCGTAAACGCCGTCTAAACATCGTGATTAGACGTATCCCCTTCTTGTGTTAAAAATTTGATGACTGCGCAGTACTCGATTTTCATTACTTCAGACATTTTCATGAGCTAGTTAACGTTGGTTGGCTGTCTACTAAAAAGTACTCGGCATATTTATACCGTAGACTTTGCGTATGTGCATGCGTACCGTGACGAAGTTTGAACACGCTTGAGCTTGTATGAGCCTGTCAAGCCGAGAATTGGGGTTGCATCCACCTTGAAGTATACAAAAAGAGTGCAAGAGTGAAGTTAGTCGAAGCTATTATACTTTAAATTGTGGAGTGCAGGCTACATTTTGATATAGTTTAAACGAAAAATGTCCCATCAATTTTATGTTTTCTAGATTTCTGAGTTTCTGGACATAAAACACACGATATGGCAATTACACAACGAGCAAGTGTCTATTTAAAGTCTGTGCACGTTATCTTTTAAATGGTTATTGAGGTTGTTTCAGGATGAAAAATTAAACTATTTAAATCATTTTAAAACCAAAAGATGTGATTTAACCTTAAACCCTTAATAAAAACATTGACATTCTGTAAAATATATTTTATTCTAAATAAATAAATATTTCAGGTCCATATGAATTTTATCATTTAAAAATACACATTGTAACACGCATTTTAAGTGCAAAAGGAACTGTATTTTTTAAACACCGTAAAGGAAAGTAATGAATACTTGTAACTCCCAATCTCGTTAATGAAATTGGATCAAATCAACCAGAAAATGGATAGGCAAAAAGATATAACGCCACCTAACTGTAATTCATTATTTTTAATATCAATATTTCGGCTTTGAATAGAGCCTTTATCGGAATGTAAAAGTATCAATTAATTAAATCAAAAATCTTAATATTTCGTTGCCAACATACATTAAAAAAATATTATAAAATGCTAAAAGAATTTAAAATGTAGTAATCTATAGGAAGTGGTATGGGAGGAAGTTGTAGCCAATATTTTCTTTTAAAGGATGTAGATTTCCAGGTTGAAACCGCGTCATAGTTGCATTATTTACGTGGAGCTTTTTCAGGGTTGCTGCATATCGTATCGCTGCTTTAAGAAGAATACAATTAGAACGCGGTTTCAGTTCGGAAACCTAAATTCTTTAAAAAGAAAATAAACACCGCAGAAGTCTAGAACAACCTATTGTAACGTTTCTTTATGTTCATATTGCATTAATTCTCATTCGGTATGGTAATCGAAAAAGATCAGACGCTAAAGTTTCTACTTTATTTAACGACTTGTGAAACGTCCACTAATTAACAAATTTAAGACTATTAAAATGAATAGAAATTGCAACTTTTAATGTGAGCGGCGCCCCAGATGTCTTTGAAAGCTTTCAGCAAATGATAATAAGGACTCGGAGTATTTGCTACTCAGCTGGTTAGCATTTAAGCATTTCAAGAACATTTATTTAACGACCGGCTAGATTACCTAATTTATCTGCAAAGTTTTCTGAAAGTTTTGTCTACTGCAGCATTTACTGGTGCTCTCCGTAAGTATTTTGATCATTATCAGCGAAATGGGTTATTATTTTTGCTGAAAATCCGTATTTGCGTTTTCTGCTTTTTTTTAAGACATGTGCGATTATATTGTAATGGGATTTTTGAGACCTCTTATCGTATTTGTAAAACTTTCACTGAACTTATCTTCTTTATTTATAGTTTCTTTTAATATAATTGTATTGTTGGATTTCCTCCAAGATCGGTAAGCACCCTAATATCAGACTAAATTATTAGATATCTTAATATAATCGTAGATTACAGTTTCCTCTAGATATAATTTACATATAAATTGAGTTTTCCAATCTTACCTTTCGTCCTTAATGCTCAAACTTATGCAGAATTTCTTCAGAGATCCTATCTTGTGTATGCACACTCTAGGTGGTTTGCGATCAGTTAAGGTATAATCAATTTTTACTTAGCAATAACAAAAGTACTTATATTATCCTTTGAGATGTTAAGTCTAATGTGTTACTAGCGTTAACACTATTCAACTTTTGAGTAAAGTAATTGATAATAAACTCAGGTACATTGAAAACCACTAAATTTTGTAGTTACGTCATAGTTGGTTATGACGTATGCTTAAGTAGTATGACTTACGTTATATGCTTCTATCTTGCTTGTGTATACGTATGCTTCTGGCTTATAGCGCTTGTCTTCACTTTCGTGATTTCATCTGTACCATTCCTCATAAATACATACGAAATAGGGATATCCATGTTGATTACTTAAAGCGGTAGTTGGGATCAGTTTGTTTTGCGGTCATAAATCTAAAACGTATTTGTTTGTTGGACATTCTTAAAACATTCACTATGTAGTATGGAATGATGCTCTGGGAATTTACATCGGATGCATATAGAATATTTTTCATGTACAAGAAAATACTATTCATGTTCAATATATTTCATTAAAGCGTATAAACGAATATTTAATCAGTACAATTTATTAACATTTTATGATATTTATTCATTACAAGTTGCCTGCTTGGATCACAGATATTAAAGCAGTTTTGGTAAAAATAATGTTAAACATAGTTTTAATACCAGATTTCAAAACCGATAATTGCCTTTACATCATTTACACTGTTTTTAATCTAATTAGCCATAACTGGAGAGTTGCTTGCATTCTTAAAGTCAATAAATAATAGTTATACGTTTGAAAAAAAGTCTAGAAGTATTTAGTGCAAATTCATTGTTAATGTGAGGATGATTTTATAAATTTTGGTAGGATCTCTTCTTAGGTACCCACGTGTTCTCTTGTATCAACAATAATTTGTTGGAGGCTCTGGGGTACGTGGTGTATGTACCTCTCGTAATTTTGGTCGGTGTAATACTTGTTTATTCTTTTACATATAATGATTGGTTTTTGGCTTGTTTCAGTTATATGCATTTATATTTTATTCTACTTATTATTATTACTATTACTATTTAAATAAGTTAGCTGGAACTAGTTGGAACTAAATAGACTAAAACTTAATTTAAATACTTTCAATGTGTGCGATTTTAAAGATAATAATAATATCATTTATTTCAATAACAAACACACACAAATACAAAACAATTTGAAAGTGAATGCCTGAAATAAGTCAAAGAAAAGATAAACAATAATTACAGTAAAAGAAACCAAAAATTATGCAGACCAAAACTAATTTAAATTATATGCAGAAATGCTTAATAAATGTTGCTTGAACAATCTTCCAAATAAATTGTAATGTGTGGCATTCTTCACAATAGCAGGAAGATGATCATAAAGTTTGCAGCCCATAAGATAGGGACATTTTTGAAAAATTGCTTTCCTGTGAGGAGGAGGCAGAAGATAATTATATACACGGATCGTATAGTGATGCGAGTAATTATAAATTGAAAACTCCTCTTTGTGTTTAAAAACGTAGAACACCGTTTCGTGGATATATAAATCGTAAAAAGTAAACAATGCGTTTTCCTTAAAAGTACTTCTATACGAGTCAATGTAGTTCATATTAAAACTATTTGAATAATAAAATATTTTAAGCGTCTCCTGGTTACAAGCACGTCTGAGCTGTTTTAGGAGAAAGCATGTTTTTGAAAGTGTGTTACATAGATAATCAATATGGCAAGACCAATTTAAGAAATCGTTCAAAACCAAACCCAAAATTTTATTTTTTTTTTAATTTAACGTAATAGTGGGTACGCATCTTGTGACGTTAATGGAGAAGTAACGCCAACGAACATCTTCTCAACGATGAAAGTTATTCCACAAGAATCTGACAGTGAAGAATACGGAGATGACAGTGATGGTCATAGAACTTGTGTTCAAGGTAATTCTTTTACCCCAAAAAATAAGCAAGTTGTCTGATATATAGATCTCATCTTACCTCGTCAGAGAAGACAAGACAGTCGCGACACAATGTTTTACGGGAACGTTCAGGTTCGATGAATGAAATGAATTTTTAGGGACTAAAGAATTTTTTTGGAGTTTTGATACTGAGAGGTGTATATAAATACCACAACGAGGATATAACGCAAGTTTGAAGCAAAAATAATGAAAGGAAAATACTTGTCGCGATAATTAGCCGAAACAGGTTTCAAGACGTGCTTCCTTAGTAAAAGACGTACGTCTTGAAAATCTAAGGGAAAGACGCAGAGAAAGGATTAGTTACAAAATAGCACCAATAAGAGAATATTTCGAATTATGTTGTTTAATTCTTACTTTGTTTGTATTCAAAATATATCTAATATTATTTTTAACCTAATTACTATAAAGGTCACACGTGTCAGTTTGTAGTTAGTAAGTATGTACAATCATTCACAATACAAAATGCTGAATGAGCGGAGAAAATATTTAAGGTGACCATCGAGGAATTACTGTATTTGCATTAGTGCATTGATTTGAGGATGATGATTTTGCATTGATGTGAGGTAGTTGATCGTCTTATAATTATATTCTTTTGCGTTTCATAAATACATACATAATTAAGTCGAACCTATGGAAGAATAAAAAAACGACGATCGGTTAACACGGTGAAAAAGTATTTTCCAATTTCTTTTATAACGGCTCTTGTTTGCAGTTTTGCAACTTTGTCTACTGGATAAATAATCGTTTCAACACTTCTGTAATAAATACAATTCGAACTATCTACCATTTGTACATGAAGAAATTGAAAAAAAGATTAAAGATGAAGTAAATGATATGCAGCTGCGGTTATGTATTGACGAGACGACAGATCGGAAAGAGAATATTACATAGTATAGGATATATACTGGAATAGATTAAGCTAATATTTCTCATTTTATTAGCTAGTAAAAGATTAGAAAAATGACGGAGCAATTACCTGGTATGGATACAAATATCAACTTATCAATTATAGATATTTATGAATAATGATGCTGCGACAATACGTTCTGTATGTCGTTCTCTTAAAGAGGAATGCGAGGGACATTTACATGTGACGTGTAAAGTTGATATTTTACACCTTCTGGCACAAATTATTCGAGAATACCTTCAGAGATGATTGCATTAATAGCAAACATTCAAAAAATTTTCCTCAAATTTCCCAAACGACTTTGAGAATGAGAGAATGAATTTAATGAGAGATGGTGCCTCGGTATTCCTAAACTCTCAGAACCAATTCTTACACTTTAATTGCAAGTTAGTCCTCACTAAGCTACAGCTATTAAGGAAAGCCAGGCGAGATTTTAAGATACATATATTGAAATAGATTTGAAAACTACTTAGAAGAATTATCAAGGATTACTAGACACTATAGAAAAATTGGAAAATATTGGGTTGCCGTTAGGGGAGTGAGTATAAATAGTGGTCAAATTGCCGTACAATATAGGCGATGCAAAATAGGAAAGTTCGATAGTGTTATAAAAAAAGATTTTATAACGTTACGATAAAATTATGATGATGCATCTACAGAATTCCACAGAGTATTTTAGTTTTGTTTGTATCATATCCGTAGATGTAAAACGGTCTTTCCCAAAATACAAGAAAATTGTTTCCGTCAAGGCGAACATCGTTCACCAAGATAAATGTAGAAGTCAACGTAATGCTGCAAATATTTCACCAATTTTACCCAATTTGTTATATAATGACAGTTTTAAATAGTATACAAATCCTGCATCGTGATAGAAATTGATTGGCTTAGTAATTACAATTATAACCTTTTAAAAGTGAGTATCTTTTCCAAAAATTAAAATAATTTTTTTTTGAAAATTGCAAGGAAACCCTAAAAAATCTTCTACTGTTGTAGCGGACGTAATAAGCCCTATCGAATATGTCCTGCAAAAAAGAGACCGCACTCAGAAAGCATTTATTATAGTGAATATTTATTTACTTCGAAGTAAATAGTATCTCAGACTTTCACGGCAGTTTATCATAGTCGTAACGGTTGTCGGGTTCCGCCGTATCACATTTCGCGAAACATCAACTCTGTATACCTACTAAAGAGCTTTAACGTCGAATGCATTTCATTCCCTTGTCTTTACCACGTCGATATTCCTTAAAAATTGAGAAGAGTTTTTGTGCCCATACATTTTCTCGCTAATAACAAACATTAGTTTTGAGCATACGTTGTGGTGGTCAGGTATCCATAAAGTTTCGCATTTTCCCGAATTTGGATTAGAAATCTCTTTCCGTTAAATATTCAATCTATATGAAGAATAGAATTCTATCTCAATAAGTACAATTACATATTATCTACCGCATATACTTCGTATATATGTTTCGTATTATTAGGGTAGAGATTATTCCTGTCAGCAGTTAGCATGAGAAAGAATGTTTGAAGTATTGACGCTAGCCTTTTGAGAGGGGATAACAGAAAGGTAACAATGTCATTGTTGCAAGTGTGGGTACGAATGTATGGTCATCAGAGGCTTGGAGGGCTCTCAGAGGCGAGCTGAGGGTCCCTGCCTTTCTGCCAATCAGGAGGTACGCCGAGTGGTTCGCGATAGACTGTGACCGTCCTACGTAATTTATGTGTGCGCGTATGGAGTTAGTTGTGCTACGCCTTACATTTAGATATTCTATAATGGTATAATAGTTACCCTGTCGATACAAACATAGCAACAGATCGTATCCGTTATTGCTACATAAGTGAATGTTATTTATTAATTGCGAAGAGGAAAGTTATTCAAAACTCTATCATTTTTTGTAGTTTGATATGTTCACCATTATTAGGTCCAATTTACTCAAAAAAGAATTTTAATTCAAATCTATGTTGATCGAGTCAAAATGAAAAGTTCGATAAAAATAATTAATTAAATTTACATTGCATTTACATGAGCTCACGAATGCGAAAGTCCTTAATTTATGTATTAATCAATTTTGAAATATTACAAAAAAAAAATTATAGTCTGGATAGTGTAAATATTAGTAGAAAGTTTTAGCAATAAGTAATTTTTGAGCACTGTAATAATGCATTCAGGTAGTGTCAGCTTTACATTTGAGAAGTATTCTTTTAAATGGTTACGGCATCAAATACGTTTTACCATATACTGTAAATTTACAGAATCTTCCCCCAGTATGTAATTTGCCTCATTACAGTGGCAATTTAAAAGCAGTGCAACTTAATTGATTCTTCACTTCTTGCGATAACATCTTTTGCGTTACAAACACTAGAAGGGGCAAATTACGTCACATTTGCCAAGTTAGCTTCTTGTGTTTTTAAGACTGAAGCACAATGAACTCGTCGTTTTGAAATTATAAACCAGTATTTTTATATTAAGCTGATTTATCTCTTACATAAATGACTTGATTAGTTTTATTAATTGACTTAGTAGATTCAATGACCGGGCCGATGGTAGACATACATATGAGCACCACCCGAGCACGTGTATAAAATTTGATTAATTAGATTAGTTTCCAAGAATAATGATTTCTTTTTAAAACGTTCTTTAACATTTCAAGGTTCCTAGAATAAGTTTGTTAATTTCTGGAGTGGATGTATAGGTAAGATTTTATATTTGAAAGGATGTTGTGAGTAGAATTGTAAATACTATTCAGAGCTAGTACATTTCCGATGCCAATTTAGTTTAATGATGTTATCATAATCACGAACAAGTTTGATATCCAAGAATTGAACAAAATTGTTTTCGAAACTACTAAATTTGTGATCAACAGTTTGATTTGTGCAGAACATCAAGTCTCTAATGTTACAACTAAATACTTACTGTGATTATTATGGGCTTGATTGGTAGATGGTAATAAATAACTGAACAAATGTACTCTTTCAATTATATACCTACTAATAGCTAAATATGAATTGGATCTCCATAATAAAATTCGATGTTAAGTTGATCCACAATTTCTTTGTAATTAAGTTTTTAAGTTAATAAGTTTTAAAAATTAAACTAAGCTTTCGTAGATTAATGATTGTAAGGGGAATCAGGAAATCTTTAATAGACACAGAGAAAACAAGTCGTAGAATCAAATTCTGAACAGACCTAAGTAAATATAACATACTCCAATTCTCCAGAAACATAATGATGCTTAGGAAGGTTACAGACCAACCTGCGACAAAAGTTGCGCTTATCATGTAGGAGCAAACATGGCCAATGACCCCGCAATAATTAAATGTCAAAATAAGAATAACTCATTGTAACAGTATCAAAGTGTAATCCCAAATGCTTAGAGATACCAATCAAAAGAAGTTAGTTACTTGACGCTTCAACTAATTATATAATGATCCATTTGAAAGAAGAATACTCCCCAAAACGTAAAATCGCGATATTACATAGGGAATGCTACTTGCACAATGTAAAACAACACAATAAATATGTAAAATGTTACCTACAATCGTGTAAACATAATTTTATAATGTAAAAGTTACATGCTTGATAAGCAGAAATTTGCAAGACACACATTGGCTTGTCTGGAATTTTTGTGGTTGCATCTCAAATGTTACCGTTTCTTAAGGTAAATGTCCAGATAAGCAATTGGATGGTTCATAATTCATGTGTAGGCATAGGTTCATCTAACATATACCTGAAAATATAAAACTATAGAAGAATATACGATTACATAATTTATATTTATGTGCACATTTGTGTTTTTGTCTCGCTCTTTAGTGTTTATATATTATATTTAGTGTATATCGATTGAGTCGGTTGATACTTGTTGGAAACTCATATTGAACAATGGTCGGAGAAGTAAAACTCAATTTTACAAAATTTCCAATATATTTATCACAATATTATTATGACATGTATCGCTATCACTGTAGCTTCATCAGATATTCAGATTCAATATCTGAGTTTTACTTCTACGACCATTGTACTTTGTAATTGATGACATCCAATTGGACTTTTGTAATATTTTCTAATTTAACCCTTCGCTCACACCGGAGCAAAGACGAAATCGGGTGACTCTTTCGGAGGAGTATCTGGCCAGGATCCAACGCAATTCAAGGAATTTTTTCATGCGTTTCGTAACCGTGGACCGAGACTTGGATCCACCACTACATACCGAAGACCAAAACAGTCGAAGTAGTTGACTTTTTCGCGCGAATCGGCTCCTTTGCTTCAAATAAGGAGGTCATCGCCGCTACAAATGACTATTTTGCAAACCTCGAAACATCCTACTTTTCCGACGGCTTGAAGAGACTGGAACACCTTTTTGAAAAAGTATATTGATCTTCGAAAATAAACATAAAAGAGCCACACCAATACCGTGTTTTTCTTGTCGATTCCGGAAATTTGGTGAACTTTCTAACCAATGGAAATCACCATATCGGGATATAAGTGGTCCAAGGAACATGTTTCTTAGTACAGCCATGCAAATTCGCATAGTATTGTTGTTGCTCTATCTTACTGGAACCATAAGTCGTGATGGTCTACTCCAAATCGTTACAATTTAGAAGGTATAAAATTTTGGAGTACCCCCAAATACCGTTGAGAAGTTATAGTCATTGTACGATCATTTTCTACGAAAAAGTACGGACCTCGTATTCCGAATGCAGCCACTGTTGAGGTTTTTTGTCAGCCCAGTACCGAAAATTATTCCAATTTACAGATACAGATATGTGGAAATGGCCTTGTTGCACATTATTAACCGCAACGCAAAAGTTGCGTTGATTTAACGGCTACATTTCAATGGCAACTAAACTGCGTTACACAGGAATTTAGGCCATTGATTATACCCTCCACTTTATTCATATTCGAACAGTGGAATTTCGAAAACCTGTGTAAACGCTTACAAACTACTATGAAAATTTTATTTTTCATTGTATTTTTAATGAATACAAATCATTATTCTTTAGAAAGAAGCATTAGAATTGCGTTGCAAGATTTCAAGAAAATATTTTTGAAATATCGATTGGACAAGATAGAAAGAATTGCCACAATTTCTGGGTGTAATTTTTTTTTAGAAAAATATGCTAGAAGCTACATCTAGTGTCATATTATACTACAGCATAAGTAGCGATTAACTGATTGTCATGGCGTCATCAATAATTATTTTGATCGTTTGGCAAACGCTTCCAAAAATGTTTTTCTCGAGGCAATTAACAAGTACGACAAAGCGTGTTTTAACCACCTCTGCTTTAATTTTTGTGTAAAGCTCAGCTTACATATGTTTTTTTAATCATTTGTCCGGATTCACCCATTATGGAGTTTAACTTGAGTTTTACGTGAAGATAGTGGTGATTTATTTGTTTATCGGGTTAACCAGTTTGCAAGACAAAGTTTTAGAACACATACATATGTACAAAAATAATATAAAAAAATTAAGAATTCAAACTAGTCTATGGAATTAAAGAAAATATCATCATAATAAAAATCTGAAATGCGACTCATCATCACAAGTGGAGAGGATTGAAGAAAGTTCCAAAAGGCTTCAGGCTGTTCTGATGGGTCGTCCATTAAGATTCCCGCTCCATGTCTTTTTCTTCTTCGTTACTTGATCCAAACAGTAATCTCTTCGGTTCGAAATCCTCGAATTCTCTCTCTCCTCCAGTACTCCCCTCATTCGCGCATTCAAACTCGTTTAGACAATTCAGAAATATTCACAGGTATAGCAGTAAACTCCACTCACACAAATTAGAGCCCGTGGGCTCTCGAAACGCGGCGTTCCGCATAATTAATTAATTTGTGTGAGTGGAGTTTACTGCTATACCTGTGAATTGTACATCCACACAGTCCTTGCAATCGTCATTTAATTCAGAAATATAAAAAATACTTAGCTTATCGACCCTTAAGCAAATCTAATTGTCCGTCCTGGTGTGAGGGACAGCCCTGCTGAAAATGTAAAGAAAAACAAAGTACGTTCCGCCTCTCTTAGATTGGAGGACCAGGCAGAACCGCTGAGCCGCCAGCTTCATCCTGGAAGACGCCCGTGTAATCAATACCGCGTTCAAGATAAATTTCCGTTTGTTTGAAGGATAGATATTACAGAAAATACAAATAATGAAGGATAGTAGTATCAAATAAACAAATTAAAGCTGAATCCTATATTTACATACTGCAAGGTGAAATATTAATCCCGACTTTAACAATTCAAAGATCTTCAAAAAAAAAGATATCTTTGTTTGCAACTAAAAGCAATGATTTGTTTATTTGCAACTTGCATCAAAGGGTTTTGTGGTTTCGTCCACGCTCAACCAGATCCGCTAAGCAAACTTATAAATCAAATCGCACAAATGGGAAGCTTTACATGTGTTATTACGTTGATTTCCATACCGGAACAAAGATTTATGCGGCGAGGCGACCGTAGAAGTAGAAAAAAAAGCAACGACGACAATAAATAAAACGGCCATAATCGTAAGTTCTTGTCCGACACAATTACCACTTTAAAAGCACTTAGATGCCTCTTTCGACCGGCTCACCCCGCTCACCGCGTTCACGTTAAAAGCGAGAATTGTAACAGGAGAAGAGGTCACATTCTGAGAAATGTCCTCGGGTCGATACCGGTACGCGAAAGCGTCAGCATTGGCCGGTCGAAACTCCACCCTCTCCCGTCAACTTCTTCCATTGGTCGAAGGGTGAGAGTCTATGAGGACCATCGAGTCGAGAGACTCTTCAGCGCTATTCAGTGGTCCTCTAGAAGACCTCAAGAGTTCGCGTGCCGTACCACTTGAACACCCAGAACCGAATTTCCCGTTGAATATTAGAGAACGGTGGCGGTTTTTGGGGAACTATTCAAGAAACGATTCTATAAATATCTTGTACATGATTCCGATGTTTTCGAAACGGTAAATTGCGAAATAAATTCGTGCAAGCCCTGGAAGCATTTCGCGGGGCGTTGTGAAACATTGCCGGACGTGCGAGTGGTAGTTTTAGTTGTAAAAGTGGCTGAAGAAGAGAAGAAAAGCACTCCGACGGAAGCTATTATGCCTCCGTCGGCAGCGGCACCGTTTTTAGCATGGCCACCTTTGCTATTGCATCCGTGGGCACCGGCTTTACTTCCTAGTGCTTGGTGCTCTTCAGCAGCTGCAATAAGGTCAGCTTTCCCAGGGTTAGTTAATATGTTTTGTTTTATACTTCTTTCCAATATACCTACAAATGTATATAAACTTTATCTTTTGATGTTAAATAAAGTGTCGCGTTCATAATCTTCGGCAATGAACCCATCGATTTTTAAATGTCATATTCCTGTTTACTAAAGTTACTACCCAGAGAAAAATTAAAATGCTGTCATAAAAATTATTGCTTAGTTAATTAAAATAATGATAATAATTTATTAAATGCCCAACAGACAATTATCCAAGGTGGACAAAATAACACAGGATAATACATGTAATGCATCAGAAATATACAAAAGGGATCCACATATCATAAGATGAGTAAATATTAATAACTCAACATATAGAAAAAAAATAAAAATTAAGGCAAACCTACATTGAGGCTATCAAAATTTCTTGCTGAGTGTGCCAAGTTAAATCAACAGATTTATATTTTACACAAAAATGGTGAGCCTATTGAAAGAAAATGTATATTTATATTGAATTATATTTGCCAATGACTAATGATCATTTGCTTTGAATATTAGTAGAAGTATAAAATTAAATGAATGAATCCAATCAATTTGTAAGAAAGGAGTAGTTTTACATGAAGCTAATGATGAGGAAATAATATACTAATTACACTGCTCAACACAATCTTGTATATATACTACTATACGTGCGTTACTATGTTCTATATGAGACTTATTTCTAATTCATGTGTGCTGAATTCGAAAAACATATTAATTTTTGCGTATCACGTCAAAATTTAACTTTATGCCATACTATACTCCTTGAAGAATCACTAATCCGACTAAGTTGTTACTTAAAAATTGATAAAACATAAAGAAAGTATGAAATTTTAATAATTCATTTACTTCATTTAAATACAATATTAGTTAGGGATATAGCACAAGTATTTATTTAATGATTATTAAAAAAATTATAACAGTACTTGTAAAACCACAAACAACAACCAGGGAATAAATTTTCGTTTACTGTACTTTCTACTGTGTATTTTGGTTTGGCACTTCCTCTGAACACTCCTCCTCTTCCTTGGTACCGAGTTTCTATGATTTTTAAATCTTGCTGAAATCTCCCGCGAATTTTGTCATCGGCAAACAAGAAATGCCGTGGAAAAAGGACGTGATGTGGGAAAAATGGGTTGCATACTTGGCGTTAGCGTACATGATTTATTGTCTTTTAAATCCTCTATAATACGAATGTTTTCCTGAATCTTTTTCTTATATATCTAAATTGGATATTTTCTCGTCACTGTATAGTTCACGCCCTTATTTTTGTTATTGTTAATGCTGTTGGAGGCAACGTAGCGTTAGGACTCCCTCTTCATTGAATTTATTTCAAATATTTATTCCGTACAGTTTTCTTTCTGTATATTAAATTTTAGAGATATCTATTTTAGTTGTTAGTTATTAACATATAAGCTACAATTTTAATGTTAAAGAAAAGTCCCTTCAACAGCATGTGCAGTGGAGACGTAAACTCATCTATCGTTTACTATATATTATCGCTTTTCGTAAATATATTTTTGTATATAGTAATAACTTCTTCTAAATTTATTTCTAAAAGACGTTTAATGTGCTATACTCACATTTTTATCATATTATTAAAATATGTATCATCCCGAAATGGGCCGTGTAAGTGATAACGTCGTAAGTATTATGGCTACACTGAAAAGTTTACAAACAAAACAAAGACACGTGATAAAACTAACCAATTTCGTGTCAATTCCTCATGTTTACGTTGTTTACTGTGCTGTTTTGCGACCGTAAGCAGCAGTACGGTGTTCGTTAAGTAAAATTATGAAATTCATTACAATTATTATCAGAATTTTTACTCATTTGCTTAACTTTGAAACATTATCTAGGATGGATTGCAGCTAATATACCTAAAGAAGATCAACTGTTAATTACACTAATGAAATGAAGCTTCAGTTGAACTTGCATCATGGAGATCTTGCTCAACATGAGATTTTGTTTTATTGATTGATGAAATATATACCAATCCCTAAAATTAAACCTTTCGTACATTTACAAGTTGTTATATTATACTAGACTATATTAAGACGAAATCTGAAAAGCCTGCTTTACTTGATTGGAAAAAATTTACATACATTTCGTATAAATATACGAATACTGCCCAAGGTTGTTGGTATAACTCTAAATGGTTTAGTAGCATATATTAACCACTGGTGCTCTACTTTAACATCAAATAAAGAAAGTGTTGAAGATTGTGGAGAATTAGAAAATATGGTGATTTACTGTTACGTTTTATACACGTTTGAGATTTGTTTGTATCCAGTTTATTGCAATTGTTTTATTTTTGCCAACTGCTTATCTTCTTCTTTAAATCAGTAGTAATTATCCATATTTTTCACGCCCATTTGACAGATAATAATAAAACTTTACATCTTGTATATGGAAACATACTCATTTTTGTAACATCAAAACTACAAATTTATTTAACTTAAGTGCGTACATGTAAATTATTTTTTGTAAACGTAACTGTACTTAATAATAGCTTGATGACATGTTTTAAATAATAAAACAAACTGTTTAAAAGAAGTTTTTTTATTTATATTTATAACAATATTTTAAAGTGAAAAACCTTTGAAATTAAAGGAAATTACATACAGATTAGCGCTCCTCAAATTTGAAATATTATGCCATAGCTGCGTAGTGATGTACCTAAAAAAGAAAGGTAATTCTTCAACTAATATTAGGTCACCAAGCACCACATATTTTCAATACACCACACAGATACACACTTTATATGATGAAATAGAGTACGGGTGGCTGATACAGGTACTACAAAGTCTTCTGTACAGCCAGATCTCAACGATGCAAGTTTAACTGGAGCTGCATTCCATTAATTCTTCAGGTATATTTACTGTGATTCATCCTAGATATGTTTCAAAATTAAGCAAATGAGTAAAGATTCCAATAGTAATTATAATGAATTTCATAATCCTACTTAACGAACGAAATAATGCTGCTTACGGTCGCAAAACAGCACAGCAAACAATGTAAACATAAGGAATTGATAGGAATAGGTTAGTTTTATGACGTGTCTTTGTTTTGTTTGGAAACTTTTCAGTGTAGTCAATACTTACTGACGTTACATTTACACGGTCCATTATATCACACTATCTTCAAAATTTCTCGTAAGTCGGATGGATGGCATGACTGGCAGCATTACTCGTAAATAATTTCATTCCATCAAGAGTGTGTTTACTGTGTGGCCTATCCTACAGGTAAACTAGCTGAATATAGTGAGTGCATCCCCGGAAACGACCTGATAAAAATAACGATTGTGTCAAAGTCACAGATATCGTGTATCAGCAGATATTTTCAGAGTTCCGGACACATTGGCAGAAGTTGAAGACCAGGATATCTAGAATTTGTTAAAAAGCAATATATACATATACATATATATATATATATATATATATATATCTTACATTTGGCTATTTCAATTATTTAATATTATTTATATTCGAATTTAGAATAAACCAAAATAAAACTAAATAAAAGAACCCATTTGGCAAAATAACAGCCTGAGATTTTTCACCACACTGGCTACAGGGTGATGAGAATTTGCTGCGTACTGAAGAACTTGATGAAGAAGAAAATTCCAAAGAGGGAGCGGAAATAGTAACAAATAACAATATTGTAAAACACGAGGCAACAATAAGAGCATTTGATACGTGCTTATATTGGGCAGAAACAGACAATATTCGGATGGTCGATATTCTCATATTGCAAAGATTACAAGGCGAAGCCTTTTTCTAGACTAGAAGACAGTTAAATAACAAACAATTACAAGTTATCTAAAAAAATATATGTAGGAATTAGTGTTTTGTATTTACTTGTATTAATAACATGTTAAATAAGTGCTTTAACGATTTGTTTTTTATATACGAAAAACCCGTAATTCGAATCTTTTGATACTTCGAATCATAACTGTTTTAATTTTTTCGGATTATCTAGGTATTGCTGTTTTATATTAAGTCCAATAGTAAGTCTTCCGGCTTATACGACCATTGTTCTGGCTTTCTTCGATTCTGGAGTCCTCTGACACCCCTGAATCATCTTATCGTAATCTTCTTCAGGAATGACGTGACTTCACTGGCGACGTTAGGTATTACAAACTTGACAGATGTCACCGAAGAGCAGCCAAATAGTTGAATCTGCCTTTACTGCCAATGACTAACGAGTATACTTTACTCGTTGTTAGTTAAGATGCTGTAATTATAACAACATTTACTTTAGTCGCCAAATTTATATATATATATATACAGGTAATTCTGTATACCACGTGCAGTATAGTTATCGATTAGTAAAGTTATACGCAATTGTGTCAAAATATTGGTTGCATAAAACAGCAGTTTTAAATTAAGATGAAAAAATGAAAATTTTTGATGGTTTACGTGAACATATTCAGTCGTATTAAAACGGAATGAAAACTAAGATATTCTACAATTTAATACCAATGCACGCAGAGAAAAAGATTACTGGGTTTAAGACAGAATAACTAAACCTAAGTATTGGTTGCATTTAGGCAAGCGCCGTGCTGCAGTCCTACACTGATCATCCAAGCGGATTTCGAACAGTTATAATCAACGGGACTCTTGAAATTTCTAAATGAACGTGGATTTTTTGCCTTTCCTATTACTAATGGCCTTATTTTGTGTGTATCACTAGCATTAGTGCACGCTAGAAAAGTTATGCGTTGTATTTCCGCCTTTCTACAAGGAGCAGATTTTTTATGTGATGCAACATAGGTTTTCGTAGGTAATAATTTCCAATAAAGACTGGTTTCATCTGCATTGTATATTTGCTCCTCCATTTTTTTTGTCACTTAATTTTAAAAAATGTTCTTTTATTGGACGTGGATGCCATGACTGTTCTGGCGTGATTTTAGCCTCACACTACTTTATTTCACGAGAGACAAGAGAGCCAACGCTTACAGGAATCCCATACATAAATCGGGGAACAACCGGTGGTAGCGCTGAAAACATTTACGTAAACATTCTTTTGATCGATTCAATTACGGACGTAAATCGGGATATAACCGTTTACATTATCGAATTGTACGTGATGCAAGCTTGTTTACGTTCCATTTCATTCTATAGTAACAATTTTCTGTTTACATGACCGCAACGTTTCTGGTACTGGGTATGGTGATGGACGATGTACCCGTTACTTTTATACTTTTGCACGAAACTTCTTATTGCACCTGGGCTGGGTCTTGGACGGTATCGATATGTATAACAGATAAAGCTGTTCCTCTTCGCAAACTCATATTTGTATAATAATAGTTCACTAATGACAGTTTTTCTTCTATACTATACATTCTTTATGTATTATTACAGTTATCACTTTGCTAACCATAAATAAATCAAAATTTAGATAACAAACTGAAATTAAGAATTGGTTCGATTGAATCATCCGATACTTGTTGGAAATCCATATTTTATAAATGTTTCCAATATATTTAACATAACGTAATATATGAGATGTCTGGATTTTAGTATAAAAGCCGCGTTGTTCAGTAGTAAGAGAAAATCTGATGAAAGACAGTGATAATGAAGCATATATTGCGTTGTGTTAAATATATTGGAAATATTTGTAACATTGTGTTTTACTTCTTCGCTCATGTTCAAAACTAAAGATAATTGTTTTAAGCCACACTGCATCGCAGTTAAGACTAAAAATATTATTGACAAATAATTCTTGTGGGATTAGTTCTCTTATTAACCAATGAATATTTGACGGTTCTAGACACCTGCGCCTCCACCAGTTTTAATGAGATGTCTTCGATAAGTTGACATTACGCTTAACCCACACTTTCATTTGCTGTCATTGTTCCCTTGCCTATTGACATCTCTGATGAAACCTAAGATTTACTACGAAATTAAAGTGGGCGTGTTCCGTGTATTTGTCATTTCTCTAAAGAAAACCACCACATGTATATTCTGTTTAACAAAATTAAAAGCTAATTTTACAGACACCATTCAGCATTTTTTAAGCATTTGAGGTCAATACCGGAACACTTACTCCTTTTTGACGCACATATCTTGCAGTGACGAAAGTTTCATCTCATATTTTTCATTTTCAAGTGATTGAAGAATAGTCATATTAGACAGATAATATCTTGCATACATATATCTTATGATGATGATTTTGTAAATGCACTTCCATGCACTCATTTCATCTTTATTTCATACAGTAGTCTTTCGGTCTTCGATTATCTGGATTTGTTTCTCCAGATTATCCTAGCTTTGGGAGCAGAGTCTTTTCGTCTAAAAACGGTTTACAACTAAAGGCATGCACCTGTTTTAGTGATTTATTGTCACTTCCATCTATTTTTATGTTGCCCGCTATAAAGTAAATATTAAAAGGTAATTTCTTGAAGAACCACGATTGCAAACTTCATATTCTAACTTTAAGCACTTTTTGTTTTGTTTAGGTTAGGAATTTTTTTGCGGTTTATTGCAGTGCTATAAATTTTTCACTGCAGAAATGGTGATCGTTTCAAGAGAGCGTTGCAAAGTGTGATATCAAATGAACATTTTTTGGCACGTCCAAATAATTCTACTTCGCAGCACTGTGCCTACTTCAACGCGTGCATTTTTAGCTCTCATATGTAAGCAAATAGTTATTTTCTTAATGTAAGAAATTTTTTTCCTTAGAATCTCAAGAAATTATAAGTATATTTGATTTTAGAAATTATTTACTTTTAACTTTCTCCTAATATATATTATTGATATAATACAAGAAAAGTATTAATTTGATCTAATTATTGTTATTTACCGGATCGAGAACGTTGGAAGGTCTTTTTACGCAAGGTTAATTAAACGTTAGATAACATCGATATGTTTTCGACCGAGAATCATGCTGTGCACAAATCGTTAAATTTGTTTCGCCATATGTAGATGAAAGTAAAGATAAAAATACTCCCAAGTCAAATTATGCCTCTAAAATAGTCCGAGACAGTATTATGTAGGAAATAGTTTTCTCTCTGGTTATCTCTACCATTAACAATACCAAATGCGCAATCTAACAGTACTTACTGAACATTAGTATTAAGTATATAAACCTTTTGTTTCTAGAAATTCTCTGTTGAAGCAACCGGAATTTTAAGAAAACTGTTTACTAATTGCAAGATGTCCTACTAGCTTGTACACACTGTAATTTCTTCTAACGAGGAAGAAGTTACCTGGGCTAAGTAGATTTGCTGAAGAAATAATCATTTTTGAAATATAGAAATCCTTTTTCTGTTTACAAACGTGTTTTTTCCTGTTTACAGCTATGACCTTGCATGGTACCTGTGATACTAATATGTGCTGGTATATTTGAAGTATATCTTTTGATGCTAAATGAAGTATAGTTTATAATTTATAGTTTTGGCAAATATCTCTTTCTGTAGATCAATCTCTATTTCTGCTAGGAGTACTAAATCGTAAGCATATAACATGGAGTTCAGGGTGGTGTGTTCTGGTCTAACATATTCCTTTAGCGCATTTCTTTTTCCACTCTTTTATAATAGCATCAATCAGGCCAAGTATATATCCTTAACATGTGCTGTCATAAAGCTGTTACGTTAAGATATACATGTTGTGTTACGTACCAACATATTTTAGAACTGCGTATCCCTTATATACCATGATGATTTAACAGACCTGTTATGATTTGTATGTTAAACTTATGTTCAACATAAATTTGCAAACGCTGTCGGTAGACTTGCTGTTGGAGATAACAAGTATGTTAGGAGTAAAATGTCGCGTAGGAAAGTTGGTCTTTTAATTTTATTCAATTAGGACGTTCGAATAATTCAGTGATTTGTTTATTCTCAAAGATAGACGGATTAATAAATTTATTTATTTTAAATAAAATTGGGGAAGCAGATCAGGGGTTTGTTGCAAAAGTATATGTATATGTTTATGGTAAGCGTTTCCGTTCTAAAGACATTTTTCTTGTTTTAAAACTGCAATATCACTAAATAAATTTGTACGTAGACACAGATGTAATTATACAACATAATCACAACCACGTTTAATAAGAAGAAAATAATTGCTGACAAATTTGAGTCGAATATAGTCGATATTAGACGAAGAGCTTATTATACCTTTTCTTTTCTATCAACTAAAATATATATAAAGCTATTCTTTACGGATCATATAGAAATGCACACAAAATTTTGTTCCTGTTATTCTAAGAAGGATGATAATATAAGAATTTTTACAAGAATACAAACTATTACAAAATCACAAAGTTGTTATCAACATCATTATAATTCAACATGGTTGAAAATAACACCCGTGTTATTCTTTATAACAGAGAGGATACATACTTGACCTGAATATGTACACTAGGGTGACAGAATAAAATAGACACCAGGTAAAGCGGTATAAATATGTAAACAGCTAAATTCTAAGAACGAATTAAGAACTTTCTTTTGTCATTAGGATAGGGGTAGATGTATCGGAAGGAATTCGTCATAGTTTAGTATCGTTACAACTATGCCTCACTTACAAGGTTCGTGTTATATTAGCGACTTCACCCGGGGTGTCGCATCGTTGGCCAGAGTGAACGCGGCGCTTCGCAACGTGAAATAAGTAATTTTTAATATTCTGTTGTCCCCACAGTTAACCGTGTGATTCCACAATTTAAACGCAAGGAAAAAACAATAGTGGATCCGATACCAGGTCGTGCCGGACCTTCTGAAAGAAGTAAAAGGGTGCTTGTGCGCGAAGTGTTAAGAGAACCGCGAAAAAGTACAGCTGAGCTTGCGGCAACTTCACAAAAAAGTCAGCGCACCGTTCTGCGATACCTCCACAGTGTGGGGATGTATGAAAGGGTGGCAAAGAAAAAAACCTCTCCTTACGGCGTTTCAAAAACGGCGGCGAATGGCTTGGGCAATCTACGACCACGTTTGAAGTCGACAAACCAACGTTTCATTGTTGTTTCTGATGGAGCGGAGTCTCCATAACGCTTTTCAAGCCATTGCTTCGCTTGAACGGTATTTTTTCCATCAAGAAGCAGTGTAAAATTAAAACACGAAATTGTTTTTGATCCATTGTTTTGAAAATAACAAAAGTAGCGTGAGTCTTAGCACAATAACTGACAAACTAATGAATAGAATATTATGAAATTTTAACAGCTGTCTTGTGAAGGTTAGTACTAACTGAGAGAAAGGTGACTGCAATAAAACTAGCGCCATCTATATGTTAGGCCCGGGACTTTTCAGCCCATGTGTTACACCGCACGCAGTTACATTGCTAACTGAAGTTACATTCTTGGTTTGATTATTTTATAGCAGTTTAGATCTTGCATTAATGCGCATCCCTAAACTACCCAATTGTTCTTGTAAAACTACCTAATTGTTCTGTCTAAGCATTTGGTAATGACATCCTAGTAGTAATAGGAGGCCCAGCAATATTCCCCGAAATACAAGATAAGAGAATAATCAACACAGTTGATAACAACTAAAACCTTAACTTAGCAGATTAGGATAATTCCCTGGACGTCCATTACGTCAAGGTTTTCACCTGAACTTAACTATTGCTGAGTACATAGATAAATATATAATGATTTGGTTACAATCATACATAACGTTAATATTTATCTATACAACGAAATGCAAGGTAGAAATGAAGGATTTCAACACATACATATTTAAAATAAAAATTTGTTCGGTTGTACGTAACATGTATCTTCTCCATAACATCTAATTACTTGTGTAATAGTATATTTCCCATACGAGCGTTAAAATCTTAAATCAAAATTACTTGGTGAGTTTTATTGAATTTATCAACTATAGTTTGTAGTTGTTCATAAAAATCTTTGGATTCGTTTTTCCTTCTTCATGTGCATAGACGGGCATCAATATCACATTTCCTCTTTCAAACCTTATTCTTACTGTGATAATGCGTCTGTTGATATGTTCGTAATTCTTTATGTTCTTTTCCCTTTTCGTGTAGATGCAACGCTAGGCCCTTACTTGCTCTTTGTTGTCTCTGTACTCCACTGTAAATCATTCCTTCATCATATCCTTTTGCGTTTTTCATTGTTTCGACTATGGCTGCAAAGTCAATTTTCAGGTGTGCTAGATATTTAGCCAATTTCTTTGAGTGCCATTCACCTTACATTACAGGTTACAAATTTTACCGTTTTGTCAATCCATTTCTTTCTTTCGCGTTTGTCGACACCTTGTCCAATCTGCTTCCGAGGCTAATTTGGGTACAGAAAATATTTAAAAATTTTTACGAGGGCTTGCCACTTTTCCGTTAGAATTGTCCCCCTTAGACGAAATGTCTCGGTTTTAAGGCGCCGAAGACTCGCCTTCCGTTAGCTACATGACAGGGATTACGCAGTTCATCCCCTCGTGTACGTGGAAATCGGGCTTGCTGGAAGAGCTGATCATGTTCAGGAGGCATTTCCCAGGATTATACAGAGTGTGCTTATTCGATATTGCATACCCTCACGGGATCTCATTTCCAGCCTTAATATCTAGTTTTCATTGGGTCAAGCAATATATTTTGTTGAAAGTTCTGCCTTCTACGATTAACAAACACTTTGTTTAACTAATAAGCTATAACGGGTTTTATTAAATGAGAGTCCGGTAAAGGAAGATGATTTGATTTTTTTTTGTTTCTAAAGTCATTATGCTGGTTTATAAATTTTGTATACTTCCATATTTTGAAATATTTCAATTTCGAATGCAATAATTTCTAGTGGATGAATAAAGTTTTATCTAATTGTACCCTGGTACAAATAGTCATTGAAAATTAAACATAAAGAAGTTCCAATAAGCCTCAGTGTTTGCATTATAATTTTTTGGAAATGTATATAAACGTTTTTCTCTTATTTTCAGTGTATTATGTCTTCAATATGGGTGATATTAATAAGAAAATATCACTTCTATTGCAATAAACTAAATTAAATGGTTATTTAGAATATTAGTGAAACTTTTACACAAAAACATAGGACTATGCAATTACATTTGCTTCTATTGTAAGATAGACATTTGTTTGATAACTTACAAGCTCTATATTTAATCGATTGCATTACTAGGAATTACAGGAGGTTCAAATATTATCTTTGTTACTGTGATTAAATAATATATGTTTTCTTTAAACACAATACACTATCAATCACTAACTTAAGATCACTTGAATTGTAGAATAAAAAGCAGTTCTCAAAACTTTCGAGATATACAGTTCAATTCTGTCTTCATTGCGAAAAGTAATTATGGTAGCACGTTTTTCATTGTTCAACTCTGTTTTCACGTTTATATTGCTCAAATAATCTCGCGCAACTGCAGAGATTTTGTAAACCTAAAAACATTTCATAGGACTCTATTTAAGGTGATGTGCACGTACAATTTATAGAAACGCGGTTGAATATAGAAATAGACATATATTTATTACAGCTTGAATGTACTTACCTTACACTTACAATTTAAGTTTGTACTGTTTTAGTGGCGCACAAAACCGTACTTAGTGCGTATTAAGCTTTTCTGACATAATCATCTTCGCAAGACGATGAAGATAACGAGAATAACAGTCTCTAGGGGTAAAAAAAGGGAAAGGATAATATCTCTTTATTGTCCAATAGGAAAGAATCCAATTACAGGACAAAAAAGGGGATTAGATTTAATCTACCACCAAGACACAACTCAAGCTAACATAAGTAAATACATATAAACACTATAATGTACAAAGTCACTCAAACTCAAGGTACTTATTTCCACATTGACAAGTAACGTAGAGAGACAAGCGTATCAAACTATTGGTCCTGGCGGCACGTAAATAAGACGGCACAGTAGAGCCGCCAATAGTGGAACGTTAAAGTAAATCTTTGAGGAAAACACCACGTGCTATGATTGTATGGAACATCCATTATAAGTGCAGATACAAAGTTCCTGTTATTTCAGTGGTAAATTTATATATCTTGGATATTACTTATTTAATTATATATAGTAATGACAAAATATTTCAAGTTTACTGCAATAAAGTGTGAGTTAATGTTTCCTTAAGCACTGTCCATAAGATTATTGGAAAAGTATTCAATTTTGTAATTGATATTGCACTAATTTGTATACATTTTTTTCAAATCCAATAAGGATAAACACTCTCCTGCAAGAACATTTTAAAAGATAAATTATTAAAGTGGAATCAGCACTAAGATATTCAACAAATTAACATCAGCGCGCAACCTAAAATTTACGTACATTTAAATGAAAATAACTAAATTTAAGTAATCATCACTCAAGAAATTTTGTATTTGGCGTTAGAAATTATTTCCTCGTTGGCAGAAAATAACATTTCGTCCAAGAAATTATGTCATTTTTAAGTAATTATTTTCTCATAGTAAATATTACTGAAATAATACAAGTAATGTAAAATATTAATATTATTATTCATGGAAGGACACTTTTCGTAACGATAACCAAACGTGAGGTAACATCGACAAACGGTGAATAAATTATGTATATAGGTCGCAAAAAGTAGATGAAAAACTGTTTTGAACTGTGGGGCCATCTTCAAGATGAAGGTTTAAGTTATTATGCAGGTAAGGTGTAGATATCGTTTTGTATATTACCGGCATTTCCAAAACAAATACCACTAATTTGAATATTAACTTCTAAACTACGTTACTTCAACGTTTTCGAGATGATGGTTTAAGTGTAGGGAGATCTTTAATCCCCACGCGAACCTAAAATAAATATGTATCAATTTTTATTAGTGCAAATTTGAATATTTAAAAACCGAGACAATGAGATGGGACAATCCCAGGCTACTAATGGTTCCATGTTTAGCGACACCTATTTGGCTTCTTTGTTTCTACTTGTGGCAAGTATTTATATTTCACAGTGATCTAACGTTAATTTTCTGGCAGTGTTCTTCCATTCTGCAAATATAATTGACAACCAAACATATTTTATTTTATAAACAAATTATAATATTTATACTCAACGTTTTCGTTTATCGTTTAAAAATTAATGGAAGCTGCATCATTTATTTAATTGATTATGCATTTGATATTAATAAATATTGTATCTGTGCAAATATTACTATATATTTGCTGGCATTACCAGCTCAAGGTATTAAAATTGATTTATCCCTACAGTATTCGCGGCATAAATGAAAAGCGCGCTTGTCTAGCCAACAAGATTTATGGATTCGAATTCTTTCGGAGAAATATTTTTAATTTCGCAAACTAATGAAATTTTAACGTTGTGAATACTTATAGAAAATCAAATTTTATCATTCAAAGCCAACTTATTTTTCCTCAGTGATAGCTAGACGTTGCAAATATATGGATGTAAAACTATCATTATCTGCGTAATAATACGTAATATAAAAATAATATACTAATAATAATAAAATATAAAAAGTCAGAAGATAATACCCATATTTATTAAATCAAAACATAGTTTATGTTCTAAAGCAGGAATCAAACCTTTGGGTTGTCATTTATTTTCATGAAATCTGTTTGTTTTGTCATTGCCGAATGTAATTTCATATATCCGGTACAATAATAAATGTTTATCCGCTCAAATATTACGATATATCTGCAACCGCTACCGCGTGAAGGTTCATTCATACGGTCTCCGGGGCGTAAATGGAAAACGCTACTCCTTAGTGAACAGGAACTGTGGGTTCGAATCCTACCGAAAACCATAACATTTTTAATTTTGCAAACTGATTAATTACATTTTAACATCCGTAATATTAAGGAAAATGAAAATTTATAACTTTTATTTATTATTCGATTTTGTAAATTGTAACATATACATATAAGCTTGAATCATTTAGTGAAAGTATTTGTTGAAATCTCTGTTGGGAATTCATTTAACAACTATGTAAAAGTACACAATCGCAATTGAATTCACATGGGGTAGTTCTCGCACATACCAAGCGTAAATAAGACGGAAACTCAATTAGACAAATGTAGATGCACATCATTTATAATGGCAACGAAACTCGTAATGTCTGACAATAAGTCGTTGTCAAACCGCTGCGATTAATATTATTAACAATAACACTAGTTATATCCGCTATTTAAACCTGTTTAAACTTGATCCATGATGAATTGATTTTGGGATTGACTTCTATGATTAAAATTAAACAATAAAATATGTTTTAAGTTTATAGAACAGTCTGTGATATCGGACTTACAAATGATAAATCAATGTTTGCGCCGGCAGCAACACGTTAAAATGATGACGTATTTGTAATTTATAAACTAAAAGGAAAACTAAAAGTCCTTTTTGTTAAGTTGTCTTGCTTACACAATACTTAATAACACCGACTATATTCACAAGAAGTCATTTAATGTAGTTTTTTTATTGCAGTTGGTTGCAACATTACATATTTGCTTTCTTTATCAACAATTACCATATGTATGTTAAAAACCATATTTATATTGCGTGATATTCATTCTATTCTATTTTTAGATAAGTGGTCCTAATTTTATGAGTGGTAGTGTATACTGTAAATAGATGTTGAAAAATCGTTTATACTTACTAATATATATTGCTTTCTGTAGAAATTTATAGTTATTTGCTTCAACATGATCAGTTTTATTTCTTCATTTTTTAGGTAGAAGTATACATTTACATATATGAATATAGAAGTAGTAAGGTGAAATGAATACACAAGCGAAATAATTGCACACCAATTGTAGCAAATTGCATACTTCTACTAACAATTGTTGTAAATATTTATTTGCGAAATAATTTTTAAATCTGTTTTGACGAAAGTATCCTAAAGCTTTGTCTGGCTTTCCGTAACCGCTTTCTTTAGTCAGGGTTAAAATATAGAATCACAGATTTAATTTGTTGGAAATACCGAGAATAATTAGAAGCTGCCATGTTCTTCAACGTGTAAGAATCGGCTCTGATGATCTGGGAATCTGGCACCGTCTATGAAATTCTCGAATTCGTTTTGGAAACTTGAGGACCACTTTTGGATACTTGCTATTAATGCATTCTCGAAACGTCACAGTTTTTAAAAGATAGACTTATAGATCGTGTTGTTTTCCTGCATTGTGTAATGACGATACGTACTTACTACAAACCTGGCAAGCTGACAAATGCGATCAGCCTAATTATTATAAGTAAAGGAAAAGTTTAATTTTAACGAAAAAAGATTCCTGTTTTTAGTGGTAATTGGATTTTGCCTCATTTAGAAAATGGGAATTTAAATGGCAAAAAAGGAGCTTAAAATGTACAAGCATTCTATTTAACGAAAGACAACTTTATAATACAGCTTTGTTATTATATTGTAGAACAAAGAAGAAATGATTACTCCAATGAGTTCTATAGATAAAACTACGTTTCCATTTGTCTTAAAATTTTTTGTAACTTTTATAGCAATATAAGGGATTATTCATAATCTTAATATTACTATGACTAATCAGAGTAGCAACGAGCTAATAAGCTTGCACAGATAAAAATTTTCTCATGTACAGCTTAAAACGCGTGTATTTAGATGAGAAAGTTCATTAAAATTTTATTCGGAGAAAATGGCCGTATAAATTATTTTGTGTATAAAAGCCAAACGTGTTGAGAAATGTAAATGAAACAGTAACAGAAATTAGACATCTGATCTGACAACGCTCGTCTAGCGACAAAAAGTTGTTGTAGCATCTACATACGTACAAAGATTTCGTTTCGAAGCATAAATATTAAATTATAATTTTGAATCGCTCTCTGTTAGAGAATACGTATATACTACGTATTTTGTGTGAATAAATGTATTATGTATGTGAGATATATTACAATTTCATAGGGTTTATTTATTATTAAATTCTGACGTTTGCGTCATGATTAACTCAAAATGGATTTATGTTCTATATAATTACACCTTTTCATTCTTCGTACTTTTTTTTACTTTATTTCAAAGACATCCTGTATATTGAATAGAAAAGCTATAAAACCGACCAAAATTCAAACTTAAAGCTTGTGCATAGATAAAAATTTTCGCGTGCAAAGTGAGTGGTAGAAAATTTGCGTGTTAAAATTAACACCAAATTTGGTATTTGAGATATTTTACACCTGGAGGTGTATAAATGTCTGTTTTACACTTAGGGCTGTAAAATATGGCCTTCAACGGTTATTCGAGAAAGAGGGGCACATCGTAAATGTAAGAGTGAAACGAAATGAAACAGGTGAGCGAACCAGACAGATATAGAAGGCAGAGTTGGTATCGTACAGCAGCAGTTTTTGTAGTTTCAATTAGACAAAACAATGTGTTTATGTGTGGTGACAAAAGTTATGCTATTAAAATATTTATAAAACCTCTTATTTATTTTAAATATGGAAGAGAATTGTGTGTACTTGAATCATCTTTCTTGAAACTTACTATATATTTGCTTTCTACAAATATTTATTCAATCGCATATTTCTTAGATTTTTTCGAATATTTCAATTGAAATATCAATCGTTTTAAAGGAGATATTCAAGGTACAACGTTCGTATCAAGTACCAAGTCGATTTGACACGGAATAATCTCGTTACCGAAGAAAAGAAAACCGATATACTAATGATACTGAAACAGCATTGCATTTACGCCGTGTGTGTCGAATAAATTACTATCTTGTCGTTAATATCCGAGACTAAATCAAATATATAAATGTTGGTTTTTAAAATAACGACCCGAAGACGTCTTTATTAAGCGGGAAAGAAATAAATTCCGAGATCTCCTTTATAAGGGAGTATTTGGTAAACAACGCTCATCCGAAAAGAAAGAAGGCGAAGGCAAAAAAGAGAAAACGCTGTGTGCACCACGGCAGCAGCGGATCACTTTAACAAGTCAAACAATCTTGAATAGATTTCTTTGGAGTGTGTAAATTGTTTGTTAAATGATTCAGGTGTTTTATGGTCACCGAGCACTGGTACCCGTAGGTATACGGGCACTTGTCGAACGGACACGTCTGATTGCCCGTACGTGACTTTTCATCATTCTCGAGCATTTGGTCCATTGTCACCTGTACTTAACGTTGTAAAATACCTGAAAATATGATCTCCACTTCGAGGTACGTTATATTACAGCCCTTAGCTTCGTTATAGACGTGAAGAAGGAGAACCGTTGTACTTTCATCTTGAGAGCGTTGTTAGGTATGCTTTAACAAGCAAAACGAAAAATTTCCGCCCACTACTAACAGGTGCGAATGATTTTGGCTAAAAATAACCAAAACAATGTTAGCGGTAAGAGAAAGTTCTGTCTGCCACTGCAGTAGTACGCGTTTTAACCATGTTGTTTCGTCTGCATTTACTATGCAGTTGTACCGTTTAGGTCAATATGGTTCATTCAAAAAAGGGAGAGATATTGCACAAGTTAGTAGGTGTTGTTTATTCAATGGAAAAATCAGTAACGAACTATAATAAAATATTGTTATAAAATATATCTTTATAGATTATAATTTGGACAAAAGTGTGAGTAGTAAGATTTGTACGCATGTTTCTGACAATTGTTACTTTATTATATATTATGCTTATTTTATTGTCTCTAGCTGAAGGATAAAATATACAATGGATCCGTTTTACAGTACTGTAAACGCCAAATTATCTCCTGGGGTATTAAATCATTCCTCACTCAATAAATTAACAATTTATTAGAGTAAAATATCCACAAACTTATTTTTTAACAGTATAGATTTATTGTCAAATCAATTAGAGGTTGCAGAAGCAATTAAACATATCTATAATGAGATATGCATATATATTCATTACCAGACGAAATGATATAAAGAATGAGATTTTAATGTAAAAACAGGTATTTAAGAATATTTTTAAAACAGTATGGGGTTTATACACACACTGAACCCAGAATTATGGTAGATATATGCGAAAGATTAAATAGCGAAATACCAACAAATAAAGGAATCTTTCTCTCTTGAATAATTCTTGCTATTGTTCCCACTGACACACCAGTTCCTTCATGAACACATTCTTTTATTTCACTTAATGGCACTGATCTACTTTTACGTTTATAAAAATAATTGTACACAAATTCTCGCATTTGAGTGTGTATTACTTTATGATCCTCTAGCACAGACATTATAATCCGCCACCGCAGAACAAAATAAAGGGTCACTGTCGGGGTAGGGGTAAAACTAAACCCAGCGCCTCTTACGATCATGGGATAGAATTCAAGTGAAGACGCGTTTGTCAAATGTACAGATTGTAATGGTATTAAGTGGAAAAGAAACAAGACCGCAAAAACGTCAACAGCGTCTTTATGTTTGGTGTCAAAAACGACTGCTTCGCAGTAGTGCATGGCTCGATAACTATCTATATTAAAAATAGTGAATATAATTTACTTACTATTTTAGTGTATTCTAATGCCAATAATAGCTTTATTAACATGTTAATACATGTCTTAACCGATTACCGAGATTAGAATATACAAAAATATTAAGTAATTACATTAATTATTTTTAATATTGATAGTAACCGAGCCACACACTACTGCGAAACCCTCGTTTCTGGAGCCTTACATAGTATAATTATTTAAAATTATATTTATACAAAAAAGCAACAATTTAATGCGAAAACATATGTAACACATGGGCTGAAAAGTCCCGGGCCTAATAAAGAAAATACGGCTTTTTTGGTTCAAAATTTGCTTTATTCATCAACGTAATCTCCATCACGAGCAACGCAATCATTCCAGCGCCGCTCTAACATTTCAAACATTTCAGTGAGCAAACGCGGCACCCACTTTGAACAGAGCTTTCTCATAGTCAAATGCTCATGCAATATAAAGCCAATACGTTCTTTTGATATCTTTACGATGTCAGCTAACTCACGCAACTTCACTTTTCGATCATTCAAAACGATTTTGTGGATTTTTTTGATGTTTTCTGGTGTTAGCGCATCATTTCGACGTCCACTGCGTTCTGCATCATCGGTGTCTCTACGACCACGTTTGAAGTCACCAACGTTTTATTGTTGTTTCTGATGGAGCCGAGTCACCATAACACTTTTCAAGCCATTGCTTCGCTTGAACGGTATTTTATCTCATCAAGAAGCAGTGTAAAATTAAAACACGAAATTGGTTTTGATCCATTGTTTTGAAAATAACAAAAGTAGCGTGACTCTTAGCATAATAACTCACAAACTAATGAATAGAATATCATGAAATTTTAACAGCTGTCTTTTGAAGGTTAGTACTAACTGAAAGAAAGGTGACTGCAATAAAACTAGCGTCATCTATGTGTTAGACCCGGGACTTTTCAGCCCAAGTGTTATATTACGAAGAGGAATAATGTAAATTAGCTAATAGAAAATAACTTGACAATACCAAACGTACTTAGTAACCAAATAACCATATGATCACAGAACAATTCTACAGTCGTAAGAGGCGCTGAAGTTAGTTTTATCCCCACCCTGACAGTCACCATTCTATCTTGTTCTGTGTCCGCCACTAACAAATATACTTTGACTATTATTTCAGCAAGTGAGCGTGCGCGTTTTTAAAAACAACTACGGCGCATCCTCACCGCTTGTCACGATCTTGTCTCTGCCGTTGATCCAACTTGTATTTAGGTGCATATTATTGCATCTTCACTATCATCACTACATTCGAAAATATTCCGTCACTGTATTTGTTAATCTAAGGTTAGTTACGTGTCATGTTGTACGTTACTGCGTTATGCGAGGGGACTATTGTATCATCATGGCTTGTGGTTTTAGATCAGTATCTCGAATTTGACATCTGCTGAAATTAGGTACTCGTCTAATATAAATGTAGAATTCGGCATGTTTAGGGCTACATTGTAATGGGATTTCTTGAGGTCTCTGTTCTCTCAGGAATATTCCCACTTTTACCGTATTTGTAAAACCTACCTTTAACTGAACTTATTTTCTTTATTTATAGTTTCCATTAATATAATTGTATTGTTAAAGACTCCCTCCAAGACCAATTAGCACCTTAATATCAGACTAAATCGCTAGATATCTTAATCTAATCGTAGATTACAGTTTTCGCGTGATATATATTACATTTAAATTTGTTTCTCAACATTTTCTTTTGTCCGTATTATCCACAAAAATTCCCTCGCTTAAAAAAAGAGTCCCTTAAACAACAGGAAAAGAGGATAATGAAATTATTCCATTACAAATTTATATCACACAATTCAGTAAAAATAATGTAAGATTTTATAAAATAGTATTCAACATACGAATATACACACGGCAAATAGCGAAGATCACATCCAAGGCCTACATCTCCATCTCTGAAAATACATAGAAAATGTTTTCGTTGCCATTATGCCATTACCGTAGTCATTTGTCGCTGAATATCAGTATCTGTAATATAACCTAAATTACATAATACATTGTTATTTTTCGATTTAATCTACTCTATTTTGCTCATCAATTTAATTTGAGTCATCTAAATTTGTTGTATAAAAGCAAAATCCCTTGCTACACTATATTTCGAGCCTAAAGAAATTTCACTATAATATATTCCAAACCATAATAAAAAAACGTGGAATATGTCAAGCGATAATTCGAAGCTATTTAACAAGAACCAAGCCTATTCCTTCTGAAGATTTGTTCTAGTTTATGACATCTTGGGTGACCAATAAATATGCTCCTGAATCTAAACAGTAATTTAAACGGGGGACACGTTATGATTGGCCCCTCCTGAAAGAAAGCTCAAATAAAGCTCAAAAGAAATACCTCCATGCGAAAAACCTAACATTAACGCATCGGATTATGTTGCCCTATTTAAAGAACTGAAGGATGAAATTTCTGAAAGACGACTTTAATTCTATAAGAAAGCACTCTTTCATCATGACAAGCCGGTGAGTCACACCAATCAAATTATTCGCAAAGCATTAAATCAGTTGGGATTTCAGATTGTACTTCATTTATTTTATTTACCAATTCTAGCTGTATAGGTCTTTCACTTATTTCTCGAAATCAAATCTTTCGCTGTCGGAAAAAAAACTGTCGATTGAAAATGATACAGATTGCGGTATTGAAGCAGTATTTTGCCAAAGATTTTGGTTCAAATATGTTGAAGTTGAAGTAAAATATATTGAAAATAGTAAAAAAACTATGTTATTTGTTTCATATCGAGTGTGATTTTTCTGTCAGGTTATCTAAATATAGAGTTTATGTGCGAAGATTTGGAAATGCTAAAGAACTCCGTGGATCAATCTCTGCAGCATTTCATAGCAATTTCATTGTTGGTTGTGAATTATTTAGGTTATATTCAGTATCTACGTTAGTTCCGGAAATTAGACCATATACTGTTTATATTTGGAATGTTGATGGAACGATTAATATCACGCTGTTTGAATATCAATTTCAAATAACTAATTACCAATAGCGAATCCCACAATAGTATCATTTGGAAAATAAAGGTCCGGATTCGCTGACGTGTAATTGAAATTAATGAAAAGTAAAAGAATCTTGAAATAAATTTATGTTGTAAAAACTGCAGAAAACTACATTTTGAAAAGAAAAATGAACAAATGCAAATTCTACACATAAAATTATTTCTAATATGAAATTGTGATAATTAAATACGTAATTTAAGAAATTATACGACTATCTAACAAATACAGTATCAACATTGAACTTCCATAGAAAGGAAGAATTCCTTCTAAATAACCCGTAACATGTAGGTATGAGTTCATTAATCGTATAGCTCATGACTTTCCTCATTTCTATCGAGTAGAGTAATGTATTAGTATGTCTAACATAAATGGCGAAACACACACTTCACCAAGGTGAACCACTACAGTTTGTTTGAGAAATTTCTAGTTTCCCATTCTTAAATGATGTCAAAATGATGTAAGGATATCCTCTTTCGAAAAATCGTACGCGTTCTGTGCCACACTGGGTGGTGGTATTCTGTTAGAAAAAATCTAAGCAAAGAAAAACAATAACTTCCAAAAGTTTGTCCTTAACACTAAGCAACAATGCTACAATGCCATATCCCACATTTCTCGACCCGAAAACGGTTACGAAAACAAATTGGGTTAGTGTACGCATTTCTATCATTTACAATGCGTACAGACACTAACAGTAATTATGATTTGCGCACAAGTCTCCAAAACCATGTGCAAAGTTATGTTTTTTAACACAAGCAAGAGTAAGACGTAGCTTTCAATTCCGAGTGCAAAGTGTTACATCTTCAATTTTTTTAAATTGATTTGATCAGTAAGAATCATTCAATTGTGGAACCGAAATTGAAGAAGGTGCCCGAAGAAAATGTAATTAAAAGTAATATACCATACATATTATAATTATATTACCACATGACACAAAGAATGTTGACACTTTCCCTTTCTTTTGTTTAATTTGCGATGTAATTCTAATTCTTCTAATATTAAAAAATAATTGATCTAGCTTAGTATAATCTAGCCAAAGCTTAATCTCTTTATTATTAGCGGAATTGCCAATGCGGCGAACACCATTTGCATACTATCCATTCTCTGAATGATTATAACCAGGCGTTTCTTTTTGTTGCAGATTATTAGATAGTATGAAAGTTACCAATGGCGGCCAAAGAACGGCCGGCTTTGCCATCAGCGATATACTCGAACTGAACGATAGGACGCCCGGACTAGAAGCGACGACAGAACCACCAAATTATCCGAGCCATCACGATCTCATTTCCGGACAAACATTACTTACGCCTCCGACAAGACATTGGCCGCTGACGGCGCCAGCGGAAATTGGTAAGAATTACTCTATTTATCCTGTCACGAGCTTTTAAAATGGTAAATACAACGTGAGAATTGTTATTATTAAAGAAATTGGATCGAAGCTTTTAGCTAGTGTATAACTTACACCTTTATTCTATAAAACATCGTTAGCAAACGAATTGTTAGTATCCGAATATTTTACAAGATCCTGCAGGATAACTTAGATGAGTTATACTTGAAATAATTAACGAGGAATATTTCAATATCTTTATTTTTATGTTGCTTTCCTTTCGACTGTTTTATATCGCTGAGACTATGTGAGTTTTAAATATTATAAGACTGAATGGGTAGCAGTAGATGTTGTGATTTACACATAAAATGCCACATGGATATCATATATAGTAGACAGCATGGTATAAATCTGCAACGTCTACGTATATTGTATACAGTTAAATGAGCTAAATGAGGTAAATGAGCTGGATACAAGTTTTATATACGATTCTAGGAATTTATCACACAGCTTAATATCTGTCGAATGCTGAGAAAGATAAAACAAAACATTAAACTGCATAATTATTTCCTTTTGGTAATAATATAAAAAGTATAATCACTTTCGTATTCATTACTTTTAAGTATATAATTTTTTATGGTACAAGGATTTCCTTTGTCTTTTTTATGTAATATATATAATTACTATAATTTATAAACTGTGTATAAATCTAAAAGAAGAGAAGAGAGAAATACCAATAAAATCATTTCTTTTGGTTCTCACCGCTGCCACTAACAATATTCTTACGTTTTTTATTTTCATGGATAAAAATATGCGTAAGTAACAATCGAGGCGCCTTTTTACAAAAATAACTATAGTTCAGATTTAGGTTTCGTAGAAAATAAAAGACCTTTGCCGTTGTTATATTTCTATATACTATAATTATTTCGCTGAAAATACCTCAATTCATGTTTAACCAAATTGCTAGTAAATAGTACCCTGGTAACACAACTACTTATGGTATTGGTGAGATCATTCACAGGAAAGTGTGTCGCTACTAAATAGCTTAATTTTCAAATTCTACACATTTTCCAACAAAAAAAATTTTGAGCTTGTATGTGAAAAGGACATTAGTTCTTTTTGAAATAAACGAAAAGGATAAAAACGAATACTAGAACTATAACATAGCTCTATTTAAATTTCTAGAAATACGAGTGCTTTTACTAATTTAGTAATATTATCAGCAAAACGGTTTAGTTTTCAGACTCATTGCTATTATCAACCATCGTCTATTTGTACTTAAATTGAACTGAGGCTATTCGTTTATTATTTGGTTGAGGGTTTTGATGTTCTAAATATTTTCAGAAGTATTAAGGTATCCAACAGTTCGTAGACGAGTTCTTTCTACTTCATAATTAAACACTATTCCAAAGTCTTCCTCTATGAAAGTTTTGTTTGTATGTCTATGTCAGCAGATATTCTAAGAGTTTTATTACCTCCAATTTTCATAAATGTCTTTGTATTTAGTACGGAATATGATTGTAGAACTTCATATATATTGAAAAGGTGTTTTCTTAATTTTTACCAAGTTGAAAAGAGAATGTTCGTTTAATTTCTAACACTAGTTGGTCTCAGACATTCTGAACTTCTGCCCTAGTCATTGCTTCTTTTTAAATTCAATCAAACTAAAGTCTTGGCAATTGAGAATATCTTCTTATCCTCTTACAGGCTATTAGCATATTATAGTTTTAAAAACTGTGAGAATGTGAACCAACGTATACAGAAATCTGATCGTTGAATAATTTTTATTTTGACGTGAATATTCGTCACTAAACATAACTAAGTTGGAACGGGATATATCCAGTTGTTGGGATAATATAGTAATAACAAAGTAACATCATTTTGACCCTTTTTCCTAATACTTGGTAGGTAATTACTGGTTAAATTATGTACCCCAAAAACGTAATACCAGAGCTGACTTAAAGAAAGCTTTACCAGTTTGAATGTGATTTTTGAATGTAATCAAAGCTTGTGCGCGTAATAAGACCTTGTTTTGCTTTAAGTTTGCATTGCCTTTTGTAACATAGAACTTACCAACCATAGATGGATAAAGATTCTTTCTGTTTCAATACTTCGACGTTCTTCTCGGTCATTAGTTAAATTTAGTTCTTACTTCAATCGATCACAAATAATGCAATTTAATATTAAATAATGCAGTAAAAGCGGACCAGTTGGTCTTATAAGAAATATTAATACGCTATTTCTCTAGGAACATCATGTATATAGCTCTAATAGAAAGCGTTTCAGAGAAATATGAACGATTGGAATTTTTTCTTCGGAAATAGTGGAAATAACTCGAGCTTTAAGTGACTGAATATGTCAAACTATTAGCAATTCTTGAATTCCTATAGTATGAAAATAAGTTTGAAAAGCTATCTTATATGTTTGATAAACGTTTTTGAATTTGGTAAAGGATTGAATATTGGCATCCTATAATTCTTTGTCCTAAACATGTTACTTTCATAAAAGCTACTATATTATTGTATTAAAAATTATTTTGTTTTTTCCTTAGATGTCTGTTCTTAAAATAAAAGTACTAACTTTATCGGAATTTGCAGTTTCATTGTGTTCTAGAACAGTTTCCAATAGAAAATAAATATATTTTACTTAATCAATACAATTACAAAATAAATATTGAACATAAAATTAAAAGTATACGATAAAGCTCATTTAATCATCGACACGTATATGTATCTAATGTTTAAAAATACATATTGGTAATGTAATTTATTATTATAGATCTTTTTAAATTGATACGTAAGCAAATTTTGAAAAATCAACCATACACCATTAGAAAAAAAGGGAGTTTATCTGCAGATAACGCGACAAATACAGTGCACTGATTTTCATCGATACAAGGCCTCCTATCTTTAAATAATCTACTTTCGCAATTAACGAAACACACATTTCATAGTACGAAGTGAATCGAAATCGGACAAAAAAAGCGCTAATTTTAAAGATAAACCTTGAGATAACTGTTGCGATTGCTCCATCTTCTTTCATTTAGGTTACGTAACTACATCTCTTTTTAATGCCTTTTCCCCTTGACGGATGGACTGATATACCTCCACGTCTAATTAGTTCTAAATTTTGTCGCCCCTGTTCTTTTTTCCCGACAATAGAAACGTAAAGTTCGCTGTCGACCATCAGGCGAATGGTCGTTGACAAATGACGTTCAGACCGTGCCTTTCGCAGAGCAGCTGTACTCTTTCACAGCTGCCGGGAGAATATATCTGAAGGCGTGTACTACTGCTACCAATCCGTGCGGTTTTTCACCAGCCAATTTCACCCCTGAAAAGTGTGATTTAATAATCTTCACACCCTCCGATTCGCACGGGGTTAGCGGTGACGCTATGATATGCGACCGGCAGTAGGTTATTCCAGTATTGTTCAATCGCATCTGTATGTTATTTTTTAGTTTGTGTTTGGGGGTTGTAGCATCTATATACTACAATACGGTTTAAATTTTATATCAATGGAACTATCCGAGGGGATTTTATACCTAGAAAAATATTACCGTCGAGTTTTTAAATTTCTGTTTTCGTTAATTTAGTTTCTGTTCTAAGGAAATTAAAATCATTGATAACCAGGCTGTTACAGAACACCTAAAAATAAGTAGTAAGATTTAGGGAAAATGGTACCAAATTATTTTGTCAAAGAAATAAATAATTTTATAAAATATATAGAAATAAACATGTAAAAATAATGTTAATTCCAAGACAAAAAAAATGAAGATTATTATATTTATTATATACTTGGACCTGTTATTGGAAAATGGTTTTATTATTTTGTTAGTAACAATGATTTTAACAACATACAGTTAAAAATCTCATTAATGAATGCAACATTATTAAACACTAAAGTGACACTACAATTTGTGAAGAGGGTATATAGCGCTAAGAATTGAACACTATTTTAATGAAAAACTAGTGTAAGGCTAACATTGTTTGTAAATGCAAAATTTACTATATTCTAGAGCAATTTGTAGCGAGAACATAGTCTACATTTATTACACTGCAACAGTGTTGGGAATATACAAATGTTTTATAACTACTTATTTGTATTTTCACTTGGCTTTAAGAAAATTTGGAATTTTGTCAACCTTTGCATTCCCCACAAATCTAAAAAGACTACAGAGGGTTTAAGAAACATATAGAAACTTATTGCACTACTACTACAGAGAAAGCAGTCGCCTTGCAAGTCTATTCATTTGTAACAGCGTTGCTGCCATCTTTTTAATCTTTTAATAGTAATTGGCATCTTGTTCAAAAAAATATCATTTGAGGGCAATATCTGGTGGATAGGATGGGCGATCAATCAAGTCGAACCTCCAATTTCTGTATTTTTGCTAAAACGATCACTAAATAATAATAGTAATAATCCATACCTTCGTATCCCCCAATAGTTTTCTCGCCAATTATAGAAGGCATCAGCCGGTTTTCAGTTATTATTACGCCTGCGCCTGTAGTGCGTCTTAAGATATTCGTTCTCAATATTCACCGTGGAGTGAGGGAAACTGCAGAAAACCTCAAGCATCAGAGATAGCTGCTGGATTCGAACCCCGAGACTGGTAACCAACCGTGGGAGGCACTGAACTACCAGCCTTAAAGTGTCAGACAGTGCGTTGTCTTGGTGAAACAAATCATTCCCTTTCTTCAAATGCGGGCATTTTTCCCACAATTTTTGTCTTTAGTTTGTCAAATAATGACCCGTACTATGCTCCCGTTGTTGTTTTCCTTTTTCAAGATAATTGATTAATACAACCTTTCGCACTCCCCTGTTTCAACTGTACTTTAGTTTTGGGAGAGTAGTGATGTATTCAAGTTTCATCTACAGTTATTAACCGACGCCAAAACTACAATTTATTTCGCTTAAACTGATACAACAGGACTTTATAAATGTTCATTGGTTATGAGTAGAGACCGCATATATTTGTAGATGTCTTACACTGATAATTAACGCTAAGCGTGGCAATCAATGTGCGCTTAACTTTTGCATTCCCAATTCTTCAGTCAATATATAACAAACACATTCTTTCCAGAAGTCTGCTACCTCCCTAACCTTAATTCAACGATTACCTAACACCATTTGGTGGATTCTTCCAATATTATCGATAGTATTTTTGGCCATGTCGAAGCTGGCTGATGCGATGGCGTTTAAATTAATCCTGTCAAAATTTCACTGTGCCAATTTATGGTGCAGGACCTCCGTAAACAGCATCTCAACGTTGTCTCTCAAAGATGAGAACTAATGACGACTCAATGTGAATGTGGAGTTTTCAAATTTTTCAAACTACCCGTGTTAATAACAATGGAAATGGAGAGTTAATTGTACAAAAATCTTTTAAAGTTTGCCCGAAACACTCGTTAATTAAAACACGCAAATCCTTCTTGCCCAGAGATCTAAAAACAAATACGCTGCCAATATCGGCATATTTTTAAATTAAGAAATGTATGAAGATGTTCTTCAATTCAAAAAAATATAAAAGTAAGTAAATTGTTTAATAAGGAAACCACATCTGAAATCAAGGTAATTATCGTCATAACTTTATAAACTAAGAAAATGTCTTACATTTTACACCCTTAACGTTTTACTTGTGCATTGCTTCAAAATTACACGATGAATTTTTTTCATATGCACTCTTCATGCATATCATATTTAAATTATATAAATATACGGTTACTTTAGTTTCTGTCAACAGTAGAATATAAGAATTCTCTCGAATTAATCTCATTAAAATGTAACTCAAACTTACAGATTTTTCAAGTCCAGTTATATTTTCTGATGAACCTATTTTTTATTTCACTGGTACTAGTTAGTCATAACTCTAGATACTGGGCTGCCTAATTCATACTGATGTGAAAGAACTCACTCCCTGTATCCACAATAAATTAATGTATGAATTGCTTATAATCGAAGCTACATTCACTAACCAGAAATGCTTAGACTTATTCCAACATTCCGCAATTCAGTAATTATTTGTGATTATTTTCAACAAAGCGATGATATTTCCTTATGGTTATTTCAAAGATTGTATTTATATAAATCGACTAACAAATGTAAAAGATCGAGGAAACCGAATACGACACGAAATGCAACAAGTATCTGTTGATTATTTAAATAACTACTATAGAAGTTTTGAGCAACGAATTTGCTGCTATTAGGAAGTCAATGGGCAATTGCTTGAAAATTTGTCCTCAAAAGTTAAATTTATTTTTTCCTGAAAATTTTACACACAAACCTATACAAATTTATTATTATTGTAAAGACGACATAAGTCTACCGAATATGTTGCAAAACCTATATTACCATCAAGATGACGACCGGGCTCGGATGTTATTTATTAAAGCAAATACTTATTTACTTTACAATAATCGAGGAATGTGCAAACTGTATTACACGCTATATTATCGTTTCTAGACTTTCTGCTAACTCTATACACAAATTTATGTCTCAATAATAACAATTAACTTAATTAATAATTTTTTCCATAACGCAATGCATATTAACTGAACCTCTAATGCCTAATGCATACGTTAAATTAAATTGATAACTCTCATAAAAATATTCTAATATAATCGTAAAAGCAAGTAACGCTACATTTTCGAAAAACATTATTACGAAACCTGTAAGATCTAAAAATGGCTTATGAAATGTCCAAATAGAGGAATAAGATATCATATACAAATATACACATATGTATGTACATACATATATATTTAGCAAGTTCTTAGAAGAAAGTTTTCGCATATCAAATTCAATACATTTTATTATTGATGTTATCACGACAGACTACCGTAAATATTGTAAAAGTTACTTACGCTGGAGTAGAGGATCAGGTAGTAAGTAGCTGCTTATAAGTATTTTATACCTATCGTCATCTTAATAACACGTATTATGCCGTTAGTATGAAATTTATATTGGAGAAGTATTAAGAGATTAATTGTATCATAATAATGATTTCCTGATTTTGATACATACACTCGAAATCCTTATAAAATCGTACGTCGTCGAAAGATATGAATTTGAGTGAATTTTCGGGGATTATGGATCTACTTCAACATAAGTTAGGTACTTCTGTTACTTAACTAAAGTACCATCTTGTTCTCGACAAGTATTTACATGTTTTTTTTATTTCATAAGTTCTTTAATTAGGATTCTATTAAATCTATATGCACTCCAACAAATGAGGCATTTGATTGCAGCATTTTTACTCAAACGAATTTAGGAGAAAATCTCTGTGTCTTAGTTTTTCAAATACCTTCATAATTATTCTTCACTAAAGACTAATTTAAAAGATATTTATCCTTGTAAACCATTGCACAAGATTTACTTCGAAGATGAAATTACATCTTTTAAATCAATGATGAAAAAGAACATAAAACGACAAGTTTAATAATTTCTTAGAAACTTGCCACAAAATTGTGTATTTTCCTATAGACCGAGAAAAAAATTGTTGCATTAATCATCGAACTGTTATGTTAACATTATTTGTTTTTGAAATAGAGCAATGCGCTTCAAGTATTTGTTCAATGCCTAGGAAAATGTTGAATTATTTTAGTTGACTGAATGAAAATAAATATTCAATTTAATGTTTTGCGTGTAGTTCAGCTATACATATATGATTAATAGCTGAGTTTCAAATTTCTTCCACAAACAAGACCAATGTTTGTGCGAAAAGCTAGAAATGCATGCTATAAGAAAGTAACTTTCTTAAGGGATACAAATGTTACAATTTAATAGAGAGAATTTATTTTATTGCCATGTCTTGTATGCGTTTCAAACCCGGTTGACACTGAGAGTGCAGCTGTTCTAGAATTGCGATCAAATAAATAATTTGTGTAGTCTGGAGTTTATTGCGATAGCTGTGAATCTCAATACATGGCTGTAGTAGCTTAATGAAAAATACGGTATTGCTGTGGTGTTTTATTTGCCATAAGAAAGGTTGCCCTTGCCAATGAATCCACTTCAACTTTCGAGCACCATCTCTTGCCGCCCTCGTATATCATTAAATCTAAAGGTTAAAATTCTTGAAGGGACTCCCACCACTCCTTTCTTGTTAAATCAACCTTAAACGAACAATAAAAACAATAAAAATGCTATAAATATTGCTTGAAAGACAGCACTATCGTCAGTCAGTAACTGTAATTTGATTGAACCAATGTTGTATTTCTTAATACCGCAAGGACTGCTGGAATAAATTCTTCATTTCTCTCAATGTACAAATAAATAATATCTCTTTAGGCAATTGAGTAAATTTCAAACAAAGCAAGGCTTTTTTTCTGATATTAAAACAATATCTTTTTGATTAAATAAATATTCCAAAAGAAATTATTTTAAGAGATTTTTTCCTTCAATTTTTCTATCAGTGTCTCGTTGTTCCAGGCATTCCACCTCCACACCACCAGCAGCAACTAAGTCCCGACAGTACCAGTCCGTCGATATCGGAAAGGTCGATGCCCTCCGAAACTCCGGTTACTCACGGGAGCGATTCCGGTTTACAGAATCCGGAAGACGACCAAGAGGAGGACGAATCGAGTCAGCAACAGCAGGGTACCGGTCACAAGAAGAGGAAACGACGGGTGCTGTTCTCGAAAGCCCAGACGTACGAGCTGGAAAGGCGGTTTCGACAGCAACGTTACCTTAGTGCTCCTGAAAGGGAGCATCTCGCTTCAATTATAAGATTAACGCCAACGCAAGTCAAAATCTGGTTCCAGAATCATAGGTAAGCCATGGGATTTTTCATTTACACTTAGGATAAGGGATAGAGAAAACTGTGTGTTTTATTGAGCAATATTTTTGGAGATACGATTTTTAAAGGCTAACTAATGTGCGTGGTTGCGATCAGAGTAAGAGAGATGGCTTTTGTAAATTTTAAATAATCAGTTGAATCTGTATTAAACCCGTCTTTCTTTCCATTTCTTATTAAATGTAATTGATTCTGAAGTGAAGTATAGGAATTAAGGAGAAATCCATTGCAATTAGATTGTAGGGATTTATAAGGATATTTGAGTTGCAGATAGAATATGAAAATAACGTAGACTCGTAATTGTACCTATTTTTGTAAGAAAAAGATTTCTATTTTTAAGAAAGTATTAACTATAAAGAAATTTTGATAGATGCTTAGTAGATGCTGTAGATGGTGCTTCTGGTGATATATACAAGCATGCCAAAGAACTTGTAGATTGCACCATTGTTGAGATAAATTTTACACGTTTTATTCAATGGTGAAATGTATATCTATGAAACTTGCTTCACATTCCACATTTCTTTCATACGCGGATCTCTCTTATGGCTCTGTAAGTACCTTGTTCATACTTTACGGAGTTCTTATGGAAAATAATAAATAGAAAATTGCACCTTGAAAATAATTAAAACAGATATTTGAATCTTAGTTTCAAGAAAGTTTAAAATTTTGAATAAAAACAAATTAGTGTTTGTTTTGTCATCTTCATCACCCTCTGGCTATCCTAGCGTATTGAATAGTATCTCAGACTTTCACGGCCAAACGACAAGGCTCACCTTTGAAAATGCGAATCGCAGTTGCTCGCGAAACGTCAGGGACAAAACCCTAGGAACACGGCGGAACCCGACAACCGTTACGACTAGCGTATTACAAGTTACAAATTTCGCTGTTTCATGTCCTTCTTCTATTTCTTTCCACTGAGCTTGCTTTTGATGTCCTTTTAACCTGTCTGTTCTCACGAATTCCTACTCTCAACTTAATTTTTCATTTTCTACTAGTCTCCTCGTTGACCTCGGCTTTAGCTAGTCCCTTATGTCGTGCGTTAACGATGCAGTTTCCACGGACGAAATAGACCGTTTCCGATGGAAAAATGTCTGCGGAATCGATTGCGATCACTCCAAATGCCTTATCTCTAACCGTTTAAGAGCTAGGGCCCGTCAAATTTGAAAAAGAGAGAAAAAAGTTCCAACTTTGACGCTCTGTAACGTTGGAACGCGTTGAGGACGTCGTTCTTTCGCCTGTTTAGAACCCTCGTAGGGGTCCTTACGACGCGCTGATAAGCGAACATGTAACTCTTCCCATTACCGCGCAACGGAAACGTCGCATTTTTTTCTGACCAAAACGATGAAATTTCTTCGGCCCGAAAAATCGAAGGTTGGAGTTTCGGGGTTTTGGCCCTACCGAAATGTGGACGTATTTGGGTGTACAACGCCTGAGAAATTTCATTCCGCTAGTCCTAACCGTTTAGGAGATATGGACGTTTGAAAGTTGAGGAGGTGCAAGACTGAACTTCTTAAATGGGCTCCGAATGGGGTCGGCTGACATATTAATAGACGCGTTTTTTCGCGTAGATAAAAAAAGTTCGCTTCACTATCTACAACCGTTTAGGAGAAAATAGCTTTTGAAGTTTGAAAATTTCCAAAAATACTTAACTCTCAAACTTTGAAGCGCCGTAACTCCTAAACGGTTAGAGATGGAGGATTCTGATTTGCGCCGCTCCTATGTTCCTTATCTTGTCTATTCTGTTAACTTCTGAACTTTTCCTCAAGAGTTTCATTTCCGGGATTTGGCTCCTTTGTTCTTTTGTCTTTGCGTACACTACTTTATAGTTCGATAGCTGGAGCTTTCTTTTGTTTTCTGGTCCTTTAAGGAGTTTACTTGCAAAACAAAAAATATGCAGTTTGCGGATTGTATTACTCTGCTTATTTCCTCTTCAATCCTCCACTTGCCATCCATTTTATTTCTCAGGTGTCTGTAACTAGTAACTTATCCCTTATTTTCCATTTAATTTCTTGCTGGTCATTGCCAAGTATCATTGCTTTTAGTGTTAACAAATAGATTTTGATCCTCTAGAGCTTTTACCTTGATTTGAAGGTTCTTCTTCAGGTTCAATTCTTTGCAGTAAATATGTTGTAAACAATTATGGTCAACTACAAATTCTTCAGACAGCCCATTTTCATGATTTCATGCTTGGGACATATAAATATCAGCGGGTTTAATACACTCCACTGTCTAAGTTTCTCTCCTGCAATACTTTTTGGAAAGTCTGTTATATATTCCTAGTTGGTTTTCTGTACTTTGGCTTAGTATTTTTTATATTTGGTGTTGTTCTTAGTAACGTTATTACTTTATGATTTCCACATTCGAATGAGACCCCTTTCTTAAATATCGGTGTGAGGATTCTCACCTTCCATTGATTAGGTATTCCCTTTTGTTTCTAACATTGGTTTAATAGCTTAAATATCTAACCGTTTCCCTCTTCTTCAATATATTTTATTCGCTGTAGGGATCAGTTAGTTCATACGTGGGCAACAACCGGCCCGCTGTAAAATTTAATCCGAATCGCGAGACATTTTGAAAGACCCAACATTGTCGTATTATTTCTTGTCTCATATCTATCGCTAAAAATTATGACCACTACTTTAGAATGCACTACTCTTAGACGCGGCCCGCGAACGTTTTTGCACACTAATGTTTGGCCCACAACACGTCAAAGGTTGCCCATACTTGATATAGTTCATCCGAAGTAATTCCTTCATCTCAGCATTGTATCTCTTCCCCTTTTCTTAAATTATTTCCTTCATTCTTCTCTTTTCTAGTGCTTGTTCCTAATAATTCTTGGAAGGATTCCACGTTGATAATCCGTTAATATTTTTCTATGGCTTCATTTTGTTCTAATGTCGTTAGGAATCTAAAACTGCTGATTTACTTGAAATTACTGGAAATTCAACAACAAGAAGAATCTTCCACACGTATTCCTAACCTTTAAGCTTTCCCTTGATCGTCTCATCATTTTCTAGACAATAAAAAACGTTTCAGAAATACCAAAGTAAATTTACTTACACAGCAATATATCATTCATCATTTCTATTAAGCAAACATTGAAAACCAATATCATTATTTCAAGATGGAATTATTCTCTTCTATTACATACGTTTACATTATCTGGAACGTATTTTTTTTCTATTAACGTGTATATAGGTCAGACGTTTTTCAGATTCGATATATTTCCAATACAAACTGTAGGTGCGCAATGTTTGTTCTGTACATAGATTGATAACATCTGAATTAATTAATGTCTGTACGAACGTATATTATCCTTAAGCAGACTGAATATGCAACAATTTCATAATAAAAAAAAAACAAATTAATCTTCGATTGCTTTAAAAAATAATGTAATCTTGCCAACACTTCGCTCGTTTAAACAACGGAAGCCGTTATCAAAACATAGGCGTTGTAAAAATAAATTATCTAAACAAATTGAATACCTACATACGTTGTATAGAGATTGATTCTATTATTGTAACAATAAATGTGCATCAATGTCAGCAAAGAATATTTTTATCTGAGGCGAAATTAAAAATCTACAACACAAAAGAATAGAGATACGAGAATGATGATAACATAATGTACATTATTATTGCCCACATATATCTGTTTATTCTATTATTACTGAATTTTTATTCAAGCGTATATTACACGTGTCAAAAAAATTCAATACTTATGGGATTTTTTACTTTTTTTATACGTTGGTACTGCGATAATTGAAAGTAGAATCATAATAATTCGTATTTATTACGTAGAAATTATGATAAAAGTAAAATCATCGCAGTAATGTGTACTTTTCCTCGAATACATTGAGATTGTCATTTTTTGAAGGAATGTGAAGGAAGTGCATTTATATATTAATTAGAATATCTCCGTAATAGATGGCAAAAATGTTAGTCATAAGTAGAGACCGGATTATATGGAAAGTCGATATATTTTATTTTATTTATTTATTATAGTTTACGTCTATATGTAAATGTATTACACTGATTAAAGTCAATTAGCGCTAATTAACTTTAATCAGTGTAAGACATCTACAAATAGACGTAAATTAGAATAAATAAAATAAAATATATGCACTTTGCATATAATCCCGTCTCTAGTCATAAGAGAATAAAATACACAAAAAACTACAGAATATTCCCAGATACAGTAAAGAAAATGTTGTTAATCTAATGTAACTTTTAGTTCCCACAAATTTACCACTATATTTGCGTTATTCAAAGTAATAATATACACTATTATATATAATATTGTAAATATGTTATATTATACATATACATTGTATATATAATATATATATATTATATGCAAATTTATGCATTGTAAAAAAATGCATGAATAATTTGACTTTAATTGTTATTAAGTGTTATATAAATTGCTTATTATTTTGACACAATTTTGTAGTGTCGTTGTGTTATGTATCTATCATTTAACTATAGTTGGTTTATAATTTAATGAAATAGGGTTTGTAAACAAAATTTTATTAGCTGTAAATAGCAAATATACACCACCGCTCATAATAGAATGGACAAAATCGTGAAATATGTAGTTAGGTACAGTACAAACAATACCAGGTATAGATATTTTAAGTAATATACGGGTACAAATTTTATGACACTATAAATGAAACCTGAATTCTAAGAATTGACTGAATTCTTGCAGAGAAGATATTTACCCCATAAGGTACGCAAAAATTATATTAATAGTGAGTTTAGTTTATCATTAGATACCATTACGTGCAGCTCGATATTGTTATTTCTTGGTGCGAGTGAATAATTTAATTCCTATGTAAAAATGTTCCGCAGAAAACTGCTTAGTGTTGAAATACTGTCAGCAATATTAACGCTACATTAAGAAGGATATTCTGTATGGAATATATCTGGGCGGCCCCTCTGTAATGCTCTGTCCCTTTTGCAAATAGTCAGTCAGGATGAGTCCGTGAGCATCCCAGAACACAGATAGCAAAACCTTTCCAGCAGACGGCACGACCTTAAGTTTGTGTGGATGAGGAGAACCGTGATGTTTCCACTCTCTACGTTGCACTTTGGTCTCGTGATCATAGTGGTGCACCCATAACTCTTCTATTTCGTCTATTGTTACCGTTAAGGGAGAACCACGGGTATGTTGGTTTTCACTGGATGTTCTTCTGCATTTGAAATCTCGACGTCGGCGTTTATCATAAGGAACTACAGACTCACCAATAGTTGCCATAATGTCTTTATGAATTTGAGTTGGCGTCGTGCCATTTTTCTGGAGATATTTTATTACGGATCTTTGTTCTACAGGATCCATGTTTATGAACAATCACGACACACAGTTCAAGAATCAGCCACAGCACAACAATACTTTGAGATACAAACTTGATATTACGTAGATATGATCTACAAATGTCAGTTAACTAAATGTCAAAAATGTTAATCAAGCAACCAATTAGAAGTAGGTGAGGGATGAGTCATGAGAACCCGCCCTCGTATCTTCTTGTATTTGACTAATTGTTGTTAATATTTACTACTCTATAGTGTCCCCTGCTGCACAATAGAGCTTATTACTATTTCCTAAAATAATGACGCCTTTATATTAAGAAGAAAGGAAGCAGTTGAATGTATAATCTACAATTCCAATTTGTTCAATTACAGGTATAAAACGAAACGAGCGATGCACGAAAAAGGCATGCACGAACAGCAGAATAACAGTTCCGCCCCTTCGCCTAGACGAGTCGCCGTTCCAGTATTAGTACGGGACGGTAAGCCGTGTCTCAGCGGTAACGGGCCCAAGCCGACGGAGAACTTGCAGATTCCGGGTGCGCATATGATGATGCCCGCCTACACGCATCAAATAATGCAGGCGCATCGAGGTTGGTGGTGAAGCGACGTCGAGAAAAAGTCGTATACGGTTTATCGTGCGACTAAAAAAACGATTTTTTAATAGATTTTTTACAAATCTAGTGCAAATTATGTGATTTCTTGATGAAGAACTGTTATTATTTGTTGATAAATCAAAAGTTATAGTAATAAATTAATTTGTTTTAAACTGCCAATTTATATTGTCAATGATTAAGTATGGATAGCGATAAGTTAAGGCTGTAGTCTCCCCTTTAAGGCGTAATTAAAACTAACCAAAACGGTGGATCTATTCAATGACTTTCCGGAAGTAAACGTAAACGATTTGGGTTGTTAAAAACCTTGTTGAATTAATGATAACAAATGTAATGGTACTTTTGCATTTATCCAAAAGTTGATTAGTTAGTAAAACTAGAAATTGGTCAATATTAAAATTTGTCTAACTTGTCAATAAATTCATATTCGTATCTAATAGCTTTAATATACATCTTCTAAAGGTTGCACATATGCAATATGCGCTTAAAAGTCATGGTAAATAACCTATATAAACTGATGCGATCATAAACTTAAGATTTTAAATGTAGCCAGTTTACTGAAGCCAATCTAACAAATATCATAAAAGAGCTTTTTACAATTTAAAAATCAAGTATTAGAAAGAGGAATATGTCATTTTCATTATAACCCAATCGGAGTGTAAACATTGAAAGAATATTTTCCGTAACGATAACTAAACGTTAGGTAAGGTCTACAAACAACGTTAAATAAACGCATGAACATCCCTAAATCTGACATGAAAGATAATATTCTATGCAATATTATACAATCGTTTAAAGTTAACGCAAAAGCAACGTCGCTCTTAAATCTCCTAGAAGCTGTGAATAAACCGTATGTATTATTGCAACACGTCTGCCATAACGTTGAGAAACCGTTTAAAATCAACGTAAATGAAAGCACATATAATCTTTAAATATAACTTTAATGTCTATTTGTATAAACGTCGAAAACAGTTTGGAATCAACATAATGTTATATATATATATATATATATATATATATTGTTCGGATATTTTCATTATCGTGTACAAAATTGCTGTTCGATTGCTTGAGTGCAAACGGTTACGCTGTAGCGTATTTTGAATGCGTCTACAGAACACAGAGATTGCAACAAAAATGTGTATGAATTTAATTCAGTAGAGTATTAATTTCATATTGTTAAGTATAGCAGTCAAAAAAATAGTTTCTGTAAAATGGTAAGTTGCTTTTTGGTTAAAGAAGGAATAATAGAGCAGGGAAATCACTCATAATAAATATAAAATTTTCTATTGTTGTTGAATAAAACACAACTCTATGCTAAAATTACTAAATCTTATATGTAAAATCAATTTTCTTTATTAAAATCGTCGGCGCCCCTTCAGTTCCTTTTTGGGAGGCTTGCCTCTTGTTAGTGCTCGAGGTCTTCATCCTGGACTTCCTGACTCGTTTAGGGGATATGTCTTCTAATTTTAGAACAAATGAAATTTAGCTGAATTATTAGCTTGAGTTAAGTTGACTGATACTCCTCCCTCCCCTTTAGGTTACACTTTCTGAGGACTCAGTATCTGTTCTGATTTGGTCCTTCCAGAGGTCTTCTGCGTGATTGCCGAGCTATTACTGTAGATGGCTAAGTTTGGATGCTTTTGTTTTTATTTAGTTTGCCCAAGAAATTCCTTGAAATCTTCTCCACCTGAGAAGGGTTTCCTTCGCAGGCGGTGGTTTAGCACTCGGTAGGGTTGGGGGGATGATGATTGGAGGTTGGTAACACATTTGGCTCATTGTGCCGATTGCCTTGTTCCTAAACCTCCAAAGATGCTCGGAGAAGGTCAACTGTCAATTGTGCATCATCCCAAGGTATTTGTAATTTAAGTAATAGGTATAAGTAATTAAGCTGTGGTGCCATCTACGAACTGACAGAAAATTCAAATAGTCATTCATGCAAGCAGCGTGCAGATATCGGTTCCTGTATTAACGGCATCTCTAAAATGTCACCTGTACGATATTATTTAAATGCTTTTCAAACGAAACTTTGACTAGAATAATTTATTAATATATGATTAACTGCATGAAGTGAATGCATGAAACAAAATGTAATTCCCATTTTTTAACCTTCAATCTACCAGTAAATCGGATATCACAAAAGTATTTTTATACAGCAGAAACTATTTATCAGAGAAATTCCTTTTTTGCAAAAATTATAAAGCTGTACCTTCTACTTGAAGTCTGCTAATACGAATAAATTAGCTCTACTATAAATTAAACATAACAAAAAGTATTTTTATTACTTTATTATATTTTATTTCGGTTATTGTGAATGACCATCTAATTATGTAAAGACGTGTTCATTTTTGTGATAATTTGGAATATAAGTTGAAAATATCTTTTAATTCTATATCAACTGAAAGTTTCTTTATAACATTATCGTAATTGCGTAAAATAAACTTGCATTTAGATAGATAAATAGATAGTTTATTTATTTAGCTAATAGTTCTTAAAGATACTAACTAATATTAGTTTTAATTTCATATGGTAAACCATTATATAACATATATACACTTATAGCTTCACATGATATTGATGTAAATTTAAAAAACAACGTTACTGTTTATCAACACTTCAATTATAAGTTCGAAATGCTGACTAAACGTTTTGTATGGTGTGACTGCTCAAAATAACGTCACTTTTGGGGACCCCCTAAATTAATACCTGAAAATACGGCTTTCTTTGGTGTTGATTTTTAACGTTTATACGATGTTGCTGTATCAATTTATAACAACGTTGCCATCTAACATTATTTCAAATATTTTTTACAAATACTTTAATTCAACATTATTAAAAAAAATGTTTTATACCGTTAATAAAAACAACAAGCAATTTCGTTCTCTAAGATAATTGAAACCATTGGTTACGTTAAGTTTATTCGAGGTTTTTTTGCCCTTTTGGTAAAAATAAGGTTGAAGAATCAACGTTACTTTTGTAACGTACAACGTATATTCAATCACTGCAACGTTATAGTAACAATGGTTATTTCGTTAGGCACGAATACGTAAAAATCGATATTTAGCTTAAGAGTATCAATATTTTTATTTTAATCAATCTCAAACGTTATTGCTTGAGTTCTGGTAATTTAAGACAGTCTGAATGACAAAAAACGCATAGCTTAAATTCAAACAAATTTTAATACAAAAAAATATGTATTTGATATAATCAACATCTTCAAAGTTAATACGCGCTAAATTAAGAAAGGGTCCAACCTCAATTACTATCCTGAATAGCTTGCCAACGATTTTCCATGCTTTCTACCAAATATTCGGCGTAAAACATAGGTAATTTTTTTATGCTACTAGGTAGCTCTTCTATTTCATACCTTCGGAATTTGTGCTTTGTGATAGCTCACATATTTTGGATCGGATTCTCGGGGACTGCGAGGGCCAATCCAATCTTGTAATGTAATTTTTCAACTTCCAGCCCGTACACAGTCTACTTTGGATCGTTTAGGTGTGATAAGTAACAGCGATAGCAGGGTTGCCATCAAAATACTTACATTTGGTTAATTATATTTAAACATTAATTCTGGACCTTGTACAATTTTTGTTTGTAGTACTTAATCTATGAGATGCTAATTGATCAATATTTACTAGTGTCCACGAGCTTCGTTTAAGTTTATCAACTTTTGGATGAGTGCAAAAGCAGCTTAATACATTTCGTAAAAAATATTTCCAACTAAAATCCTGAAAACTGGTTAATAATTTTATCGAAGAACCGAACGCAGAATGTAGAAATCCCAGTGATTATAAAGAAAATAATTTAAATTTTTTTTGTTCGAATTACTTTAAAAAATAGGATACATTGTAATTTTTAAAATAATATAAGGGTTAGATTTTATTTGAAATTAATTGCCATGATGATATCTACTGAATTTATTTCCATGAACATTACATTTTTTGAATATTTTTCAAACCGTCAACGTTCAGAAAAAGAAAAAGTATCATTAATAAAAAAAATTACTTTATCTATATAGTTTGTCCAGATAAATTCGTCAAACAAACATGTTCCTTTTTATCAGCAATCTGTGTATGACGAAAAAAAAAAAACTAAATTAAATTTGCTTATCGTTTCCATAGACGATACAATCTAAAAACGTCGTAGATCGGGATGTATTTATAAATATGAACGCCTATACTTTATGACACCATCTTACCGCTCCGATTATTTTGGAGAAGAAAACGGTTGAATTTTGAAATGACAGGTTTGAATCCCGCTGATATTTTCCCCGTATTGTATAGTACATTTGTGGAAATATGTTTATTAGTTGATTTTGCTTTAGTGTACGACAAAATACAATTCGTAACAGTGCATAATGTAAATAGTACCTACTACGTTAGATCATACATTTTTGTATATGTGTATATATTTGATAAGAGCATTATTGAGTAAAAGGAAACGGAGAAAAATACGAAAAGGAAGAATCAAATTGTACCTTACGTAAACTGGCCAGTATAATGTGTTAATATTGTAAAATCAAAAACAAGCAAAACATTCCTAATTATGTAGATACCTTTATTAGTGTAGCTATTAAACGTGTGTGTAGATATTCGGGTTTACTGATAAAAATAATAATAATAATAGTAATGATGCAACAATGTGTACAAAAAAAGTTAATTTATTTCTTCTAAATATAAAGAATGATACAATTTACTCATGCGTTTTATTTATCCATTCAAATTATTCCTAAACTTGTAGGACATTTGCAGATCGAAGGAACTTGATGTGCCTTTAAATGTATTGGATGGTTTGTATGTATATCGCAGATATACATATATAAAATATAAAATAATTTTGTTGGTATTACCAACATTAAACTTAATTCAATTAGATTGTGAAATTGAAAATTTATCATAGTTCCGGTAGGATTTGAACCTACAATTCCTGTGCGCTAGACAAGCACGTTTTTCATATATTTATATAGGAGGGATCTACAATCCTACATTCTCCCATTATACGAGGGCGACCTGAAATGTTTCCGATAAGAGATGGCTCACGAAGTGGATTCACTGGTCGGCAAGGGCCATCTCTTTTATGGCAACTGTCAAAATTTCAGATGTCTACTGTCAATGGCTGTTGTTTAAGAGTGCGTTTTGTGTAGCAAGCCAGGCGGTTTCGCAAAATGGATAAAATCGAATTTCGTGCAGTGATAAAACACTTCTGGATGGTTGAAAAAACGGCCGCGTAAATTCGAAATATTTTGCTAGAGGTTCATGGCGGATGTACTGCATCATTTTTAGCCATCAGCTTCTGGGTGAGCGAGTTCAAACTTGGCCGCACATGCACAAGTGAAGAACCACGCAGTATACGCCCAGAAACTGCTACCAACAATGAAATAGTCGACACGATTCATGATGTCGTGCCGATTGAAGCTGAAAGAGATAGCAAAGACAACAGGCGTCTCAGAAGAACGCGTTGGCCATATCCTACATCTAATTTTGGATATGAACAAGCTTTCGGCGCGATGGGTACCGCGTTTGGTTACACCGGAGCACAAACGAAATCGGGTGACCGTTTCGAGGGAGTGTCTAGCCAGGATCTAAGACAATTCAAGAATTTTTTTCATGCGCTGCACCAAGAAACAGTCGAAGTAGTGGACTCTTCCAGGCGAATCGGCTACGAAGAAAGCAAAGAACGTTCCATCGGCCGGAAAGGTCATGGCGACCACTTTTTGGGTTTCCCAAGGTGTGATTTTCATCGACTTTCTGCAGAAGGGAACGACGATCACGAGGCAATACCACGGCGATTTATTGACTCTATTCGATGCAGTATTGAAAGAGAAACGGCCTCGTTTACAGTGAAGGAAAGTGCCTTTCCACTACGACAATGCACCCAATCATTCATTCCGCATCGTCGTCTCCAAATTGAATGTGTTGCACTATGAATTAGTCTCACATCCGTAGCCCCCAGCAACTTTTTCCTATTCCCAAAGCTAGAAAAATCACTGGCGGAAAGAGATTTGCCTCAAATGAGGTCATCGCCTCTACAGATGGCTATTTTGCAAACCTCGAAACATCCTACTTTTCCGACGGCTTGAAGAGACAGGAGCACGATTTGAGAAAGTGTATTCATCCTCGAGGAGACTACATCGAAAAACAAAAATAAAACACCACACCAATACCGTATTTTTCTTGTCGATTTCGGAAACATTTCAGGTCACCCTCGCAGTTATAACCATGATGTAGTAGAATGAGTGATTGTAGGGAAATACTGCAGCGAGAAAGAATAACAGCAGGTGCATATGCGTATTATAACCATTGACTTTGCTCAGATTATATCTGTATATGTATATCATTTGGAAGGATTGCATAGTAAAACGAAAATTGTGTTAGAGATTCGTAATAATGCTTGCTACCGCCGTAGAGTTTAAATTAAGTTGTTTATTTACTTATACTATTGGCAAAACTTTGGTACCCAATAGTTTTTCTTATTTTGTTAAGAAAAGGCATTTAAGATATATTGGTTTACTTCAAAAGAGCGACAGCACCACCGCCGATTCAAAAAAAAAACTTTCAAGCAAGTATAGCGCATTTAATTGCTTGAATTTCTTAGACTTAACTAATTTAATGGTCTGTCGTCCACATTTTTTAGCATTTCGCTTTGTATCACTACACACGAACCAAGAAACCACATAACAGATGCCTTCCTTGGTAAGTAATTTTTACTTTTAGTTTCATAGGCTCTTAGTGGTATGGGGGTAAACGAAGAAAAGTCGTGTTTTTTTTGACTCTGCAATTTCATCATTTACATATGAATTGTATTTACTTTTGATCATGTTTCCCAAATTCCACAATTCTAGTCTAACCATACCCTCTTCATACTCTATCCTCTTATTTTGTAACCAATTTTGTATGGCCGCTTTTCGCCACAATGTTGTTAGTGTCTTTTCACCACTGCGGATATGTATTATAGCATTCTCCTGCATATATAATTGAAAAGAATACTTTATAAATAGTATGATATGTGCACAAAAGAAAACGCTATTTTTAAGGTAGAATACAGAATGATTATGCTAAATGTTATTAAATTACCTTGGTAATAAAAAAATGAAAGATTAGATACGTTCACAATAATTTCGAATTTCACCAAAACCTAAAAAAAATCTCAAATTTTTCCCGAGAAAATCATATTTTTTCTGTAAAATATCTCGTTATTTAACCACCTATAAATACTTTCATTATCTGACTAATTACACCGATCAAATAAAATCTACAAGTCGATAAAGGTAAAGACCGATGCTAATAAAGAATTATGTTCTGAGTCGGCGTTAATGTTTAAAGCTGGCGGTAATCGCTTGCAGAGCGAGTTCCATGAATATATTTTGCTGATTTATTTGCGAGTATATTCGGCGATTTTTTAATCAACACAATATTCTGATTAAATCAGTGTATATATTTATATTAAGGTATCAGCGGCACCTTATCAGCGCTCTAGGTATATATGGCGATAACCAAGCTGCCAGGTTGTTTCGCGATAACGAAAGTAAATAATGGGGTAAGAAGAGATAACGACATTTTTCAGACTATGTACACGCGCATTAGTCCAAAACATGATTTTCGATCGTGTAAGTTGATCATCTGGACGATCTAGAATTTAATTGACAATGACTATTGTAGCTGACTATTTTTAAGTTTACTAATTAAATAAATATTCGCGATAAAGATAAAATACACAGTAACGACTGAATTTATATGTCTTGTGCTTGCTTTCACATACACTACAGTTCATAAATTTAAGACCGATTTGAAAAATCTGTAGCGAGTTAATTAAAAAGAAAAATAACTTAATAGCGGAACCCTTAATATATCTTATCTATGTTAATGACTAGGTGCCTTACATATACTCAAGTAATTAAATTCGATATGGCGGATGGTATTTCACCTGTTCTTCAAAGTGCATAACTTCGTTCATTGTGTGACTTCGCGTGAAATTGAAAACTAAACAGTGAAATTTAAATATGAGCTTGGCATTATTCATATTGTATGTGCTCAGACATATCTGCTAGCATTACTAGATCAAGGTATTAAAAGTAATTGGCCACTATGGTAGTAAATGGAAAACGCGCTTGTACAGCGATTAAAAGCTGTGGGTTTGAATCCTATTGGAAACCGTGAAACACTTTTCATTGAATCAACGATAGAAATTACAAGGAAGATTTATCATCTAAATTATTAACAACCTCTGTCAGTATAACAAATAAGTATTTTAACTTGTTTAAGTTATATTTTTGTTTTGATTCGAAGCACAGTAGTAAGTTAAAATTTGACGATAAAATTTGCTTGAAATTCTCGGTACATGTTCAAAAATAGATTTTGATAATTTTTAAACGTTCTATAACTTTTCAAATAATAATTTATTACATCTGGCTTAATTAGCTTTTAGACAAACTCAATTATGAGAGAGAGACTAGAAACAACAGTTTTTTTTGTTAAACATCATACTAGTAAAGATTATAATGGATGTTCAGAAAAATCCATGTACTGCATGTATTTATCATACAGTGTAAAGTCTAGTATAAGTTTCTAGGACAAAGATGACATTGAAATAGAAAATATATGTCTGAATTTAAGCCATATTATCATACCCGTAACACAACCCTAACTTTTGTAAATTATTTTGACAGTATCTACATCTATAAATGTGTCACATAATTTAAAGATACAGTAAAACAACAAGCTCAGCTGGTCTTCAATATGTTCTTAATAAAAAAGCCGAAATTAAAGCAGGAGTTAAAATTGTTGTTCATTATTTTCCCAAGTTTATACGCCTTTAATACTGTTACAGGCACTTCGCAGCATTACGGCTGTTATTAATGCACAATCTTCAATAATTTTTGCTGCAGATCTTGCAAATTCACAATAGGAGTTTTAAATATTCTATTCTTTAGGTAAGGAAATATGAAAAAATCCGTAATTGTAAACAAGGTGATCGTGGTGGAAATTCATATATATAAATTACAATCCGATCGTTAAAAAACCCACGAAGAAAAACAATATTGTGTTTTGTGCACCATCTTGCTGGAAGTAACCATATTGTAATTCATCTTCGTGCAGCTGTTCAATAAATTCATTCAAAATGTTTCTGTTTGTCTCAGCATAAAAATAAAAAGAGTAGCACCAACAATTCTGCGGCGAGGAAGTGCAAGCCAAACAGCAAGTTACGCAGTATGCAGAAATAGAGATTCAATAGAAATATCAGAATATTCACTAGTCTACAAGTATTTTGGGAATTGATGTACCCCAAAAGGCGAAACTACGCTTCGACAGAGAAAAATGTTTTTTAGTATGTCATCATCTTGCATTCAATTACATATTTGTAAACCACTAGCAGTAAGCAATACATCTAGGGTGGTCTATCGGCAAAATCGCTTGACGTGATTGCATCTTATGTCGATGCATGTGTACGTTATTATTTACAAGTTTCTGGGATGTTCCACAAGAAACCCCAATCTCAACTGAACTTCATCTCCGATCACTAGCCGAACCAGAGCGTCCACAAGAAGAGTGAATCTCGTCGAAAAGCTGCCAGAAACTCGGGGATATTATTTTATAGGGATAATTACGTCATCTACTCTTCACATCTGCTAACGACGTTCTTTATTAAAACAATTTTGGGATTGCGGAAAATTCAAAATTTTCGAGAAATATTACACTGATTTTCCCGGAAAATCTTTCCAGTTCTTTTCAATCTTAAAAATAAACTAAAAACCACAGTAGTTTTGCCCCAATATTTTATTAAATGTTAAAAATCCCTTAGTAAACTAGTAAACTAAAATTTACATTACTTATCATTGCATATTTGGCACGTTGGTGCCAACAATACTAGTGAGTGGTGATAGTAAAATAACAACCGTTTTTTAGAGTGTATTAAATTATCCATTTGATTTCTAATTATCATTGCTACAGTAATTTTTCTTAAATCTAAAGTTATACATCCATTATCTATTCTGAGAAAATTTAATAAACATCTGGACTAGGACGATTATAGTAGCGCTTTTGTGAGAGTGTTGTTGAGAAGCTTGTTAAGTATTAAGACCATGTTCCGGTACTTCAATACGCACTTCTAGCTCTCATTTAGATTTCTGAGAATATTTAATAAAACAATAATAGGAAGATTGAAATCAGTATTTGAATTTAAAAAACCGTAGTATCATACTCGACATTCGTACATAAACTGGAAATATTACTCTGGATATCTCAAATTTTGAGGAACTAACCAACGACAGATCATCGTCTGTTTTTGGAATTTGAAGCAACGTTTCAGCTTGTTTCTCTTTTGTCCATCGAAGACTTATAGTAAATTAATGGTTTTAGATTCAAATACACCAAAATGTAAAAAAAATAGTCATTAACATTCAAACTGGCTAGCTTTTATTCTCATACGCGTATATACATATATCTATATTTAATGATAGTCAATATTGAATGCTTGTCGAATCCACGACGGCAAAAATTCCGAGAATAATTAAAACGTACCGTCCGAAGAAGGCGAGGACCAAGCAAAAGAAAGAAAAACGAAGGAGAATCACATCGCGAGAAGAACTGAATACGGTAGCTCTAACAATGTGAAACATAATCCTTTCCGAACGCTAACAGCGTCTTTAAAGCATAATGAACGCGTTACAATTAGAAATCACGGGAAGTTTGATACGAATAGAGTCCGTGACGCATAATCGAGCACCATTCGTAATCTGTCAAGATATTGAAAGGAGAGCGCCCATTACCGGTGCTCGATAAAAAGAACGGAGCCCACACACGATTACCAAGATGGCGCGGTCATTAGCGACTCTACTTACATGATTGATATACGCTGAGTTCGATTGTCCGTGTGGCGATTGTAAAAAGCTACCTAGAAATGTTTTTTTGAATATGTAACAAAAAAGAGCACAAAATAATCGCCTCCGGTTCAAAAAAAGAACACAAAATATTAGCAAGCTTAATTACTTAAGATGCTTGTGCGTAAAGATGTTTCGTTCGAGTCTAAAGTATCTTTCTACATGTCAGAATAATATGAAACTTTTTTGGTAATTACGACTCTGAAGTGTTTCCCAATACATTATTCGGTAAATTTGCGATGCCCCCTCAACTATGCTTTGGACTCTGGAAAGAGATAACAGTCACAGGGGACGAGATCGGGACTTACGAGGGGAGGTCCAGAAGTTCGTGGAATGGAGGAGATGGAGTGGGGATAGAGGCGCTCGCTAGGTGTCATTCTAACTGGCGACTCATCATTAGTATATAAGTGAAGTTGCAGCCCTATAGCGTCAGTCGTTTACGAATAGTTGCCTGCTAAACAAGTCAATCCGGAAGAAAACTGAAACTATGGAGGAAATTGATCACCGTGCTGTAATAAAGTTCCTTACAAAGCAAGGAAACAACGCTCAAACCATATTGAATGAAATGGAAACCGTTTATGGGGAGCAGTGCCCTAGTAAATCAATGATTTATAAGTGACATGGTCTTTTTAAACATGGTCGGGAGTCGATTGAAGACGACCCCCGCTCACGACGGCCAGTTGAGGCCACTACATCAGACATTATCGAAAAAGTGCAAAAATTTCTACTGCAAGATGCCCGTTTGAAGAAAAAACAATTATCATTAGTTGGAGTATCAGATACCACCATTTTGCGTGTCCTACATGACCACCTGGGTATGACAAAAGTCAGTGCGAGATGGGTACCGAGAATGCTCACGCCGCTGCAGAAACAGCAGCGCGTCTGTGCGTCCAAACAATTTTTGGAGTTGTGTGGAAAGAACTTGCACAGATTTTGGAGCGGATTGTTACCGGAGATGAAACATGGATTCATCACTTTGAGCCTGAGTCCAAACAGGAGTCCATGCAATGTCGTAAAAAGGAGACACCACCGCCAAAGAAATTCAAAGTGTCAGAATCGGCTGGAAAGTTGAAGGCTACTATTTTTTGGGATTGTGAGGGGATATTATTGATTGATTACAAAGAAAAAGGAAAAACGTCGAGGAAAATTGATTAAGGGTGCGTTGCCCTTGCAAAACAAGGTGCCGGTTCACAAGAGCAAAGCTGCAATGGCTGCTCTGCACAAGCATGGCTTTCAATCAATAGTCCATCCACCCTACAGTCCAGACCTGGCACCTAGTGATTTTTATTTGTTCCCCAATTTAAAAAAGGCTTACGTGAAAGTTTTCCGACGACAATGAGGTAAAGGGGGCAATTTTGGCCCATTTTGAGGCAAAGATAAAAGATATTTTTATGATGGTTTAGAAAAATTTTATTGTGCTTAAGTGCGATTATATTGAAAAGGAAAAATAGATTTATTGTTTTATTTTATTTAAAACCCTTTTATTCCACGAACTTCCCCTCGTAGGCCAACACACATTTTGGTACCACGGATTTTTTAAGTGTAATTAAGCAATTTTGGGGTGCCTTATTCAAAAATGCTGTCAGATTTGTGCTATCAGATCTAGTTTCCGAAATCCACTCTTTCTGTCCTATTTAGGAAAAATTAGCCAAAATTAGATATAATGTTTTGTTCTGCAAGTAACTTTTTAAATATTACTATTTGATAACTGTTAACTGAAACACAAAAAAAATGGGTAGGAGGTATTTATTTAACAGAAAAATATCCATATATAACTTTCAATTATCAGTTAAAAATTTCCCTTCTATAGGATTTCTTTGCGTGAGGTTAATCGGAACAGTCTCGCTGAGGATTCCATAACGCTGATGTCTTTGAGTCTTTCCCCCTGTTCCTTACTAATATCACCCAAGTTTTCTGGAAGAAGATCTAAGTGACTATGAAAGTAATGAATCCTGATGGTCATGTTGCATCCGAGCGACAGTTTAGGTCTCCTAAATATTTACTTAATTATTTTGATTTTGCTATTTGTACATGTAAATCTAACCATGGTGTATATCAAAAACTAGAGCTGCTATGGAGAAATCCCTGTTATTTTTGGAATCAGTACATCAGAAATACCCTAAATCAGTTCTTATTTTACAGTTACCACGACAAAAAAAATATTTTATTGGGCGGTGTTATTGCTTGGACAATTCGTGCTACGTGCACCTTGCAGTTGCCGTGCAGATATAAAGCTTTCTGAGTATAATTGTGGGGACCTTTTTCGTATATAACCGCATTCAAGTTCTTATGTAACCGTATTCAAGGTCTTATGTAACCGTATTCAAGTTCTTAATTTTACGTTTATAGCTTTGAAGCACTTGAATTTGGCAACTCGGCTGTCGTGCGTTCGAAACCAGCGTCCGACGAGTACAGTGGTGAACTTTTCGGGCAGGTTCGATATGCTCCCGAGTCACCATTCGCAGTTGGGAAAAATAATTAACGGTGCTTCATCCTTTACGACGAGGGGATGCAGTAACAACGCCATGGAACACTTTACATACTCTGTCCTACACCTTAAGACTCCTGAGGTTATGACAAGCTAAAAAGAGCTTATAACCCCGTTGGGTTACTCAAAAAAAAAATACCAAGTGTATGTATAAGTTTTTTCCGTTTCTTTTTGCTAAAAAGAAATACGTAATATTCAAAGGAAATTAATCTTTTTTATTCAAACTATTGGCCATCGGCTTCTACACATTTCACTCATCTTTAAAGTTATTTATGGATACCATACCTGAAAAACTGCTTGCCTTTTGTGGCCAAACCATTCGTCGAAACATTTTCCAACACTCGGCGAGCGCCTGTCCATTAATGTGAAGAGGTGATAGTCAAATGGCGCCAGATCTAAGAAGTACGGCGGGTGCGGAAAAATGTTCCATCCAAGCCATTTCAAGGTGTCTTTTCACTGGTTTTGTTGAGTGAGACAGCGCATTGTCGTGCAACAAAATCACTTCGCCATGTCTTCTGACCCATTCCGGTTGTCTTTCGATTAATGCGTGGTTTAAATTAATTATTTATCGGCGACAGAGTTGTGTATTAACGGTTCCGTCATGCTTCAAGAGTTCATAACACACAATACCGATCTGGTCCCACCAGACACAGACGATGGTCTTCTTGCTGAAGCAATTTGGCCTTGGTGTTGAAGGAGCGGCTTTGACGGGTGAAAGCCATGATTTTTGCCGCTTTAAATTTACGAAATAAATCCATTTTTCGTCACCCATCACAATTCGATACAAACATGATTTCCTTTTGTAGCATTGAAGCAGCATTTCACAGCTGACTTTGCGATTTTCTATCTGACGTTCATTCAAATCATGTGGGACCCATTTACTGAGTTTATTGATCTTCCCCATTGCTCGCAAACGTCTGCTGATTGTTTCTTGTGTCATAGTAACGCCTCTGTTAATTCTCGTTAAGTTTGAGTTGGGTCATCATCCAATAAATTGCTTGTCTTCGCATTTTTGTGGTCTATCAAACCGTTTACTGTTCTTCACATTGAAATCACCACGTTCAAATCCGTACCTCACATGTTTTAATCGATGGAGCGCATTCACCACATGTTTTTTCCAGCAAACGATAACTTTGAACAGCCTTTTCCTTTTGATTAAATAAGAAAAGTAGCACGTACCGCAAATATACTTTTTCAGATACAAAGCTCGACATGATCACTGAAGGATAAAGCTAAGACGCTAGTTTTTGGCGGACTCAAATTGTATGTGTTTGTAGTTTAAATATCAAATAACGTATGTCCCAAATTAATATGCTGGATACTTTTCGCTTGCGCCAGCTCTTAGTTAAACCGGAAAAAGACTTATGCAAACACTTAGTAGACATTTCCCGCTACTGTAGTTCCTTTTGACATGTACTCAATTAAAAGATTCACTTCTGCACCCCAAAAAATTGCGGCGGTCATTTTTTCCACAAAAAATTGCGTTTTCTACTTCGTGGGTGGTGAAAAGCCCTTATGAATCGATTGCATATACTTTTGTTTCATGAAGAGGTTCTACGGAGGCCTAATAGTCGGTTTACCATTTTATAGAAGGTCTTCATCTTGGAATAGAACAGATAACATTTCCTCGCAAATTTGTCATCTACGTAGTTTATGTTCGGCACAGAGCAGACTTGAAATCCATCGTGCTGCCACTTTAGTCATTCCTAAATTTTCATTTAAAATTTTGAAAACACTTGATATTATTGTTATTCATAAATTAATCTTCTTGGAAATATATCGTTTTCCTTTTAATTAAAACATAACATACATTTCATAAGTTAAAGCCCTTAAGGAATGTTTCTTCGAAATATATTCATCAGTAGAGTACGTTACATCCCTTCACTAGGAAAAAATAGAGATGATTTCAAAAAATTGGGCGTATCGATAAAATTAGCAAATTAACGCATTACTTTTACTAATAACACTAAATATTAGCACTATTCCTAAAAGTCCGCTTTTCTATTCGTAAGCTTTTGACCGAATTATTCGGTTTGCAATTTCGATTTTATGAGCGCTATCGTAAACCCAAATTACCACACGTGAACCTATTTAAAAGTAATTCTAGAATATTGATTGGTTAAAGTTTGTACCTACACGAAACCAATTTGCGTGCTTATTACAGAACAACTAAAAAGAAAAAGGTGCATATAAAAATATGATGTCGATGATTAATGTAGGCAACCATTAAGTGACCTATTTTAGATTTAGACTTGGGTAATATTCTAAAACACATTTCATAATCTGATTTTGTTGTATTGTTTAACACGAAAGCTACCTTAATATCAAGTTTGAAGCAATCTAGATATATATCTAGCATAAACATTCTACAACACATGTTAGATATAAGTAATATTGAAGATGTATTACCTAAGTACAAAGGTACTGATTTGTTGACATGATTAAAGCAATTTTGTCATATTGTTGCATTTAAATGGTAAATAACCCAAGGCAATGAGTTTTCAATATGCTATACTAAGAAACAAGGAATTATTAGTCACACTTATATTAATTCTATTGTATTCAAAATATTCATATATTTTTTATAACTACAGCTGCTCGTGTCGTCAGGGTATCAAAATAAAGTAAGTAACGGTAAGTAAGGAAGTAAAATAAGCATCTACATATATGTTATAAATACGTTGAACAAGTGCGCACTTATTGGCGTTGATGAAATATTTAGCATGTGTATGAATGCCGGATTATATTGATGACAGCAAATCGACGGCGTTCTTCGTTATGTTTGACGAGTGTTAATAGATTTTTTAACCGATTTCCGAGATTAGAATATACTGGCACTATTATTAAATATATTGTTTCCAATATCAACATTTTACTGTACAGCATTTTTGTGTGTAAAAGACATATTAATAGTAAACAACACCCACTAATGCGTAACGTTATGTACCAAATTATAAATTTCTATATGGTTTATATGTTAAGTGTGTACAGCATTCCACAAAATATAGTAGATAATGAAGAATTTCGAAAGTTTTGGAGGAAATACATTCCGCAATGGCGATTATCAACAAGGGGTTAATTGTAGTATAATTTTCATCGGGTCAAAAACACGATTATGGGTCAAATAAAGGCAGAGTTAAAAGATCAAAAAATATGGCCGACTGTAGTTGAAACAATGGATGCAAGAGAGAATTGTACTATAAATGTGTTAGTGTGCAGTTTAAAAGGCGGTGGAGCATTATTATTAAGCCTTATATCTTAAATTTAAATCCGCAAAAAGCCTAAGCAATTTCAGTAAGCCAGCGGCTGGTTTCAGATACTGAAAACAATGCAATTCAATTCTTTTAGATACGAGGGGAGGTCCAGAAGTTCGTGGAATGAAAGGGTTTTAAATAAAATAAAACAATAAATCTATTTTTCCTTTTCAATATAATCACCCTTAAGCACAATACATTTATTAGTTCTATGAATTAATTTTTCTAAACCATCATAAACATATTTTTTATCTTTCGCCTCGAAATGGGCCAAAATTGCCTCCTTTACCTCATTGTCGTCGGAAAACTTTCTTCCACGTAAGTCTTTTTTAAATTGGGGAACAAATAAAAATCACTAGGTGCCAGGTCTGGATTGTAGGGTGGATGTACTATTGATTGAAAGCCATGCTTATGCAGAGCAGCCATTGCAACTTTGGTCTTGTGAACCGCATTGGGGGTTCACAAGGGCGCATTGTCTTGCAAGAGCAACACACCCTTGGTCAATTTTCCTCGACGTTTTTCCTTGATGGCCTCCTTTAATTTTTCTAATATAGCTGCGTAATATTCTCCGGTTATGCTCCTACCTTTTTCTTTGTAATCAATCAATAATATCCCTCACAATCCCAAAAAACAGTAGCCATTAACTAGCAGATTCTGACACTTTGAATTTCTTTGGCGGTGGTGTCCCCTTTTTATGCCATTGCATGGACTCCTCTTTAGACTCAGCCTCAAAGTGATGAACCCATGTTTCATCTCCGGTAACAATCCGCTCCAAAATATGTGCAGGTTTTTCTCCACACAGCTCCAAAAATTGTTTTTACGCACAGACGCGCTGCTGTTTCTGCAGCGGCGTGAACATTCTCGGTACCCATCTTGCACTGACTTTTGTCATACCCAGGTGGTCATGTAGGATACGCAAAATGGTGGTATCTGATACTCCAACTAATGCAGATAATTGTTTTTTCTTCAAACGGGCATCTTGCAGTAGAAATTTTTGCACTTTTTCGACGATGTCTGATGTAGTGGCCTCAACTGGCCGTCCTGGGCGGGGGTCGTCTTCAATCGACTCCCGACCATGTTTAAAAAGACCATGTCACTTATAAATCATTGATTTACTAGGGCACTGCTCCCCATAAACGGTTTCCATTTCATTCAATATGGTTTGAGCGTTCTTTCCTTGCTTTGTAAGGAACTTTATTACAGCACGGTGATCAATTTCCTCCATAGTTTCAGTTTTCTTCCGGATTGACTTGTTTAGCAGGCAACTATTCGTAAACGACTGACGCTATAGGGCTGCAACTTAACTTATATACTAATGATTAGTCGTAGAATGACACCTAGCGAGCGCCCCTATCCTCACTCCATCCCCTCCATTCCACGAACTTCTGGACCTCCCCTCGTACAATTTCCAAATGAGAGAACGCCGAGCTGTCATTACATGAGGCAGTAAATATAGTAGATTACCTCAAAGCCTAGTTAAGAAATCTGACAGATAGTATAGGGAGATTAATAACCGATGAATTGTATGCGGTTATAAATAAGGATCACGGTTTTCAAACTATAGTGCGTATAAGCAAGAGTTTAATTGAAAATCAAGAGTACGAATGTAATGCTAACAACCTTTTTAAATTCGCAAACGGCACATCATTAGACGTAAAATGTTCCTTTTCCAAATACACCATTATTTTCACCCCGCCGTAGGAATATGACGAATGTGCGAATTTCTACGTCACTATGCATTAACAACACAATAAAACTAATAGTAGTAAGTAATTACATTCATTGCTTTTAATACAGATAGTAATGGAGCCGTACGTTACTGCGAAGGCACTTATTTCTGCAGCCTTACTTATAACGAAATATAATATGATGATACTTGATTGCCCAAATATAATATATTATACATACATGCGTATCTTTTGAAAAATAAATTAAATACCCAATACTAATTGTTATCATTTCTGAATTCCCTCGAGCAAGATATTACATATTAGTTTTTTATTTTTTCTTCTATTATAATTATTTTGCACGTGACTGTATTTGTTGTAGTTTAATAGGTGCGTTAAATAATGTTTTAATTTCCATGAGATTTCTTCATCATAATAATGCAAACAAGTTTTACGGTAGAAAAGGTACTGTTAGTGCAAGTGTTATAGAGTAATTATTATACATTAACAAGTAAATTATTAATAATACTAAGTACACTACACGAAAAAGTAGATCACTTTGTATGTTTGCCGCCTTAGAGAATTCTTTTGTATGATGATAGTTCTCGTGAATGGAAGAATGAAGCTATACTCATACTTCGAGTTCAAGCGTGGCACAAGGAAGTTCGTCTTTTCCAGAATAAAGAGGAAATCGATATCATTCATTTAGGCAAACTTTATACAAGTTTCCTACAAATGGCATCCCTTCTTCTGTACTCAAAGTCAGCATGTCATACTTTTGCGGTAACTTATCCTATGAGGTATCATAGTCTTAAATGAAGGAATTTGCATCAAGTGTTGTGTAGACTTAAAGCGTTAAAAGAATATAAGGGATACAAAATTAAAATTGCATATTCAAGTGTACTTAAAGGCAAAGTATAAGGATTAACAAAGATATATTCTTAAAGTATTTCGCGACAAGTATAACAATAAAAGTCTTCTGATTTCAAAAGGGAAGCTAAAGGGAGACTGCTATCAAAAACTGAATTGAAATTTACGTGATAAATTGGCAGGACAAGATGTAAAATGAATGATACAACATTTACATCCTTTTGCTAATATGCCGAGACGACAATCATGCTTCATATCGTTACCAATTGGAGATATTTTTAGAACATATTACGAGGGGAGGTCCAGAAGTTCGTGGAATGGAGGGGATGGAGTGGGGATAGGGGTGCTCGCTAGGTGTCATTCTGATTGGCGACTCATATAAGTTAAGTTGCAGCACTATAGCGTCAGTCGTTTACGAATAGTTGCCTGCTAAACAAGTCAATCCGGAAGAAAACTGAAACTATGAAGGAAATTGAACACCGTGCTGTGATAAAGTTCCTTACAAAGCAAGAAAAGAACGCTCAAACCATATTGAATGAAATGGAAACCGTTTATGGGGAACAGTGCCCTAGTAAATCAATGATTTATAAGTGGCAACGCGTCTGTGAGTCCAAACAATTTTTGGAGCTGCACAGATTTTGGAGCGGATTGTTACCGGAGATGAAACATGGGTTCATCACTTTGAGCCTGAGTCCAAACAGGAGTCCATGCAATTGCATAAAAAGGGGACATCACCGCCAAAGAAATTCAAAGTGTCAGAATCGGCTGGAAAGTTGATGGCTACTGTTTTTTTGGGATTGTGAGGGGATATTATTGAATGATTACAAAGAAAAAGGTAGGAGCATAACAGGAGAATATTACGCAGCGATATTAGAAAAATTAAAGGAGGCCATCAAGGAAAAACGTCTGGAAAATTGACCAAGGGTGTATTGCTCTTGCAAATCAATGCGCCGGTTCACGAGAGCAAAGTCGCAAGAGAGAAGAATAAAGTAAACAGAAAGAGACCAAAAGAGAAAGATGGGATATCTCTTTATCATTTTTCTTTCTTTTTATCTTCTTTTTCTTCTTCTTTTTCTTTCTCCTCTTACTCTATATTTCTTTTCTATATATATTTCATCATGACACGGTCCAATTCCGGAAGTAGTTCGTTTATTACTAAGTGAAACCCTACGTATTCACTTCATAAACAAAAGTGTTCTCAGATTTGATTCCTGGTCAACGCCAGAGGTAAGAACAATGTTATCAGGATTGTAGATGGATCAAATAAGAAAGAGCTCACTTTTAATTATCTCATTTCGTTATTGATCAATCAAAACCTCTATGTAGGTGTGTAATAGACTACAGCATTTAGCCACGATGGTCTTAACGAAAACTAGTTGTTTGTAGTACGAGTTCAAAGTTTATAAGTTGTCAAGCAAAGAAGATGTTGATAAATTTTAATTTCCTTGTCGATCCCGGTAGGATATGAAGCTACGCTCTCTTGGTTACCGGGAGAACATCTTACCACTAAACCACAGTATCTTGTAAAACGTTGGCAGAGGGTACGGGAGGGTGTAGATTCATATCCTACCGAGATCGAAAATTTTTCGGAAAAAAATTAACGTTGTTAATTACCAAGAAATTATAGTTCATTATTATAAAAGCCAACGCAAGCATTATATTAACTTAATTCAAAGAAAATATTATTAACAAAAATAAGGTAATGCTACACGTTCCCTAATATAATGTAGTTGTGTAATAAAGTATCTTTTATGTCGTATTTCGGTAACCAAAACAGTAAATATTTGTTTAAATCAATAGAGAAAAAACCTTCTTCAAATGTTTGTTAGAGAAGTCAATATTTTAGAGGAAATATATCTATTAATACAAGTCAAATATTTAATTAACTATTAATTCCACCTGAATCATAGATAATTTAATTTTCTTATTTACTTATTTGCGTAAAGAAACAAAATCTATAGATTACAGTAAAATATTGATCTTCAACCTGTTGATGGACGAACTCGCGAGTAAACAAGCAAATAAATCTAACATATGAAGCGACTGGAAAAGCATTATCGATAAAGCTTCTTTTCATCCACATAGACGACTACGAAATAAAATCATTCATCGCCGAATACATCTACTAGGTATCCGCACATACATGCATGCATGCAAATATTGAAAGCTCTGGAAAATTCTAAGAATATCACGCGAAAGAAGTATGGATTCGCTCGACGCCAGGCTCTTATTTCCGCTGGCAGAAACAAATTGAATAAAACTCTCGTGTCGTTTCGATTTCAGCATGGCATTTTCGAGACATTGTTCTTCCTCGGTGGAAGGAGAAAAAAAGAGAAGATCGGTCACGTGACGAGTCGAATGCGTCCACGTGAACCTGAAGAAACAAAGAAAGAACCTAGGGAACAATGGAAACGAAACCAAACAAAAGAAAATATACGCTTCTGGAAAGTAAAGGCGAAGTAGTTCTAGTTCGTACGTGTGGATATGGCGTAATATGTGTAACAAGCACTTTCTTGTATTATTCCAGTATTTCAGAGCAAAGATATTAGCTGGTATTTTAACAATAATTCAGGAGTAAAAGAAAATGAATCGAAAAAAACGTAGTCATTTGCGTTCGAATATAATTCATCAAAAGTTGGCAATTACTAAATGTCATTTCACTTCGCAATGAATTGCAAATGAATGTCTCAGAAAGAAATATAATACCACACTTACAGCGATAACTTGGCTGTGCACTGGTTGAGAGATGAAATGACCAGCCCTAGTGACACAATATATAAGTTGCGCCAGAAACTACAATTGATGAGTCCAACGTGAAAACCAGGTATCTCTAAAATTAAATTTTTTAGAGGAGATAAAGCACTTAGCTACAAATCTGTACTTTATAAATTTGTATTTTTTAAAGTTTATGCTGATTCTTTACTGGAAATAATGAAAGTTACGAAAGTATGCCTTGGCTTTAAACATTATTTAAAAAGTGATCGTGCTATTTAAAATGGAGATGCTTATTTTTTTACCCATTATTATTCAATAGAAAATATAATTTTATCATTTTTTTATTTCTAGCTGAGTGTAAATGAAACAGAACATAACGTAGACATTAACTAATATAAAGAAAATACACTTATTTTAGGTGCTGTTCAGCAATAAATGAATCTTGAAATCGTCTTATCATTCCAAGTCCTCATATTTAGAATATTCGTTCTTTGCCTGTTTTGCCTCTGTCTAAACTTGCACTTCTCCAACGTTATAAAACTACATATCACACTGCGGCACGTTTTCTCTAGCAAGATCTATGACATCTTAAACATTTGTCATTTTTAAATATGGTCTAACTAAATTTGGGTAAGACGTGACGTTTGAAATTTTTAATCATTTTCTGTGTAACATTTATGAGTTTGAACTCCTTTTCTTCTTCACGAATGATTTTGTGATGACCCCCACAGCTAAACAATTGCAGTTGTCCTAAAACAAAGAGATATACCATACATCTGATCTAACAAAACCATTACAAAAAGTGATATAAAAAGCTAATAATTTCATTTTGTGTTACAGTCCTTATTATTCCAACGTAAACAAAAATATTCCTTCTGCAAAAAATTATACAGCCATGACTGTATATTACAAAATACTACTTGGTGCCGCTGGAAGTGACATATTGTGTTGCCAATTAAACGTAAGCAACTCAACAAAAGGATCCTTATGGATCAACTAGATAATTGTGCTCAAATCTTCGTAAAACGTTTCTACTTTCCTTATAAGGACTAAATTACATGCTTACAAGGACTTTTTTTCATTAATGTCACATTTTGAGCAGATGTTTGATTTGGGTTTGCTGAAGGAAAGTTTTCTACAAAATACCTTCAGTAAAAACAATATGTAATTTTAAAATTTACTACTCCGATTTCTCGCATATTGTTCGGATTCATATTTCTAAAGATAAATTTGCATAGTTTTGACGTCTGATAATGAATATACATGTTTAACGTTGTCCTTTCTGATATGGTGGGAGAGGTATCTAACAAAGCTATTAGTGTTTTATGCAAATATCTATAGGAAACACTCTTAAATTGGGCAAATCGAGCTCCAGATCTTGCTCGGTGTATCTCCACAGCTTTGACCTCTATTAGCCTACCAAAGGAAAACAATCCTGGGAGCTTTTCGACTTCCAAGAACAAGGCTCTCCTTCTTTCTTTTCATGCCAAAGATAACCACAAGTATTCACGTACTCCAAGCCGAAAGTTCTACATTTTCTTTGATAAAGATTTCTCACAACGGTTTTTTCATTATATTTGGGTTTTTCGTTTTTGTAAGTATTCGCAGCTCGTTGAATTTCATTGAAATAACAAAATCAAACGATTCTATCACAGTTTTAGACCTGGTTTAACATGCTACCAACCAGCATCATCAAACAATACTAGGTAAATTCCAGCAAGGTGAAGTACGAAAACTGAAGACCACATGCAATTCAAAAGTAATTCTGTAGTAAAGATAATATAACATACAACAATGTTATGAAAGAATAGTATGCCATTATGCCCAGTACAAAATTGACCATCTGCATGGTGCAAGAACAAGATGTCTGGATCTTGCATTATTGCAAAGTAAAATAAGTGGGGTATCTCCTTGTACGGGTTTTAAAAACCTTCTTCATGTATACAAGTTATATTCATAAACCAGTGCTACATCTTAACAATTCAACTGGAACTGAATAGTGTAAATCCAAAAATGTTGTGTTTGGAAAAAATGTTGTTGAACTTTTAAGTAAAGAATTCTAGACTTTTGAGAAATATTGTGAAGCAGTAATCGTATTTATAATTTTGATACCTATAAGTACAGTAAGTTTGTGCAGTAAGTTCATGTAATACCAAATAGAAACTTAAGTAATAGTACTAAAGGCAAAAATACGTTTCCTAACTGATATTAGGAATAAACAAGTAAAACATTTAGGAATGCAAAAATTAAAAAAGATTAATCGTTATCGTTATCATTTTCTCCTATGGATATCCCGAACAATAACATTGAAGTTGTCCTCCAGATATGTACTGCATAATTTTCTTGATATGATCAATTTCCTTCGAGTTTATAGGCACAGATTGACTATAGTTTGAAGGTGTAAGATATTAGATCATTTATATGTGTTTAATGAGTTATAATAATAATAATAGTAATAATAATCCTTTATTGCCCAACAGCCCAAGGGCCAATTACAGGACAAATTACAATACAATTATTATTTAAAATAAAATAATTAAAATCGTGTTGCCTACAATAATAACATGCTGAAAATGTATATAATAATGCAACAAAAAAAAGAAAGACTCGCAAAAATGGCTCCAGATCCCGTTTGTTTGCGTTCCTCACCATGTGACTGAGAGGTGCCTTAAGCAAAATGTTGGTATTAGCTCTAGGTACTTGAAATGTATTATAGTAGCGAGTATGATGAGTAGGTACGGTAAAGCTTATTTGCGCTAGAAGGGCTGGCGAGTCGATAGTATTTTTCAGGATCCTGCAAAGAAACTCCACACTGTTACGCTCGCGGCGGTCAGCAAGAGATAGAAAACCATGCTCAACAAGTAAGCTATAATACTCGATACCTCTTGCAGGATACACGTTGTCCATTCGAAAGGAGAGATACTTTAGAAATTTCTTTTGAACGCGTTCGATCATAAGCTCTTGGTGTAAATAACGGGGATACCAAACAATGGAGGCGTATTCAAGCTTAGAACGAACGTAGGCATATTATAAATGTTTCATTACACCTAAGTCTGAGAAATGCCTGCAAGAACCATGACAAAACCGAGAGTTTTGGAAGCAGATGAACACATGGACCAAATATGTTCCGTAAATGACAGTCTATTATCAAACAAAACATCAAGATCCAAAGTTTTGATATTGCGTGGTATGGCTGCATCATTAATCTGGTAGTTATAGTGTAAAGTAGTGTGAGTGTTATTGTAGGAAACCACAATACACTTGTTGATGTTCAGAGAGAGATAATTGACCTTGCTCCAAGTATTAATGCGAAGACGATTGTCTTGTAAACGTTTACTATCGAAAATGCTACCAACAGTATTAAATATCTTTACGTCATCTGCGTATGCTAAGACGTGACACGTAAACAGAGATAGTAAATCATTTATATAAAAATTGAAGAGAAGTGGTCTAAGATTTGAACCTTGAGGAACACCTGATGTTGGAGAAAACGGCGTAGAGGAACAACCGTTGTAGCAGACATAACACTCCCTTCCAGTAAGGTAAGACTCAATCAACGTCAGGAAACCAACACCAAAATCAAATTTATCCATTTTTTGTAGTAGCATCTCGTGGTTAATGCAGTCGAAAGCTTTAGAAAAATCTACGTAAATAACATCCACCTGCTTTCGCTTATCAAGCGCTTCACTAAGATATTGGCCAATGCATGCTAAATTATAATGTATTTTAGAGTAATATTTTGATATGTTAGCTGCGTGTAGTTGTTTATCATAAATTTAGTAATATTTGGAGCATCTACACTTTTGCAAGTTACTTTGTGAGCCACTGATGGTTAGTCAAAAAATCATAGAAGCCCTGAATTATTTTTCAACTCAACACTTTTGCCAACTCAGAATTCGAGCAAATTAGTTTATGCTGTCTTATTTGTACTTTTTGCGCCTACTTTTAAAGGAAACGTGGTGCTCTATCGTCATCCAGAGACCGTGATGAGCAGAGAAGGTTGTTAATTTAACAGCAGCAATTTCACGCATAACTGTCTGTCATTAACATTTAATGAAAACATTATTAACACCGGCAATTGCGGTTCAACGCGACTGTTAGCCGTGCGGTTGGAATACAGTTCCGGAACCGTCACCGTCGATATCACGGCAAATCCGGGATCGATCCGATTCATCACGCGATGCGACAACGATAAACGCTCGGCCGTGTCTCCATCCTCGGTCGATGTTACTTTAATTTCCTTTATTCTTGACGACACTGTTCCACCATTCACGTATTTATCGTTTTCTTTCTTTATTTTTATTTCGATATTAAATTAGTTTTAAATAAAATGAATGGTATGCGAATATTTTCGAATGCAATTAGAGAATGACGAATAAATAACATAAGCTAATGATATATCTCGGATGAGAAAATGTCTTTGTCAATCAAATACTGCAAATAACTAGTTTCTTTGTAGTGCAGTGGCTAATGCAACTTTGTTTTTGCAATATTGTTTCTATTTTTCCAAACTTCTTCTGTTACTGCTCTGTCTTTCATGGCTTTTTCCATCCAATCCTTCCACGATGTCGCTGGCCTTTCCTTTCTCCCTCTATTTTGTGATGTATAATTTAGTGCCCTCTTTGGCCATCTGTCTTTACTCATTCTTTGTACATGTCCATACCATATAAGCTGTCTTGTTTCGATTCGATCCGTACTAGTAATAACTCTTCGTCGTATCTCTTCATTTCTCGCATTTTCTAATTTTGATACTCCGTAGGCTCTTCTCAGGGAGTCCATTTCGATCGTGTCTATATTCGTTTTATTACTGTGTGTCATCTGCCAGTTTTCTGCACCATATGTTAGAAAGGGCTCCATAACGGCTTTATATATTTTTACCTTTGTTTTCAGTCTTAATCCTGTAGACCACAGCAAGGAATTTAAGGCCTGGGTTGCCTTTTGCCCTTGTTGTATTTTATTTCGTATGTCTATCTTCGATGTGCCTTCCTCACTAACAAGGGAAGGTAGGCAAATGTGTCTCACCGATTTAAATGAAACTTGGTGGGTTTATAGACCAATCTAGTGTAAGACTACCGGCAACTATCTTAGCGGCGTTAGGGGGATGTCTTACACCCTAACCTCAAGGCTACCCTTCGCTGTTTCACGTAATAACTCTGAAACTATGAGAGATATCGAAAAAAGGTTAAGACACGATTTTATCTGTTTTATATGCTCTAAATGATGGTGTAACTGCTTTCCCGATATCAACACAAAAACACTCCCCCAACCACCTCATTTTTCTACACATTTCAGAATTGTTTATTACTGCACGAATACAGAGGCTATGTAGAGTATATATATATATATATTTTTTTTTTGATATATATGTATATATATATATATATATATATGCATTTTCTTATTTCTAATATCATTAACAGGTGCTTGGAGCTCTAGTCTATAGTTTCATTGTTCTGTACATGATCGGTATCCGTGATAATAATAATAATAGTAATAATGGTAGATGATAGAATGTGGTATATATTTTATAAATTGATGCCTTATAAAATACTACGCCACATAGGTCTTACGATAATGGTAATCTGTGTAGAAATGTTGAAAGCAAAGGAACCGCTGAAATATATATATGTATACAGAGACTATAGAATATATATAGCCTCTGTTTTCGCGCAGTAATAAACAATTCCGAAACGTATAGAAAAATGAGGGTGTTTTCTTAATCACATACTTGATATCGGGAAAACAGTTACACCATCGTTTAGAGCATAGAAACAGATAAAATCTTGTCTTAATTTTTTTCGATACTTCTCATAGTTTCTGAGTTATTAAGCGAAACAGCGAAGCATAGTCTTGAGGTTAGAGTGGCCGACACCCCTCTAACGGGCGTTTAGGCCGCCAAGATAGTTACCATTGGTCTTACACTAGATTGGTCTATAAACCCACCAAGTTTCATTTAAATCGGTGAGACATATTTGCCTACCTTCCCTTGTAAGTATGTTTTCTAGGTGTTTGTACTGGTTTGTTCTTCTTATTTCTTGCAAGTCCTGGTGGTCATCCACGAGTCAACCCACTTTCAGTGTTTGTCATGTTTATTGTTAGTCCCGAATGTTGGTATTCTTGTCTCAGTTTTCTAAACATACAGTCTATATTCTCTTCATCAAAGCTATAATTACTTGTTCGTCTACGAAATAAAGACGTGATTAGAGACTGGATTATTGCAAAGTGCGTATATTTTATTTTATTTATTATATTTTACGTCTATATGTAAATGTATTACACTGATTAAAGTTAATTAGCGTTAATTAACATCTTAATTCCCATTCTTTCTGTTCTTTTTCTCCAATTACTTAAAGCTGCCTGATTATAAATTTTAAATAATGTAAGAGAAAGATTGCATTCCAAGTTTCAATCCCTTGTTTATGGGGAATAATTTTGATCTGTTTACACCTATTTTGATTATGCTCCATGCATCTTTACGCAATAATTATTTTCTATTCTACCAGCTACTATTCATTTTCTTCTTAAGTTACGAACGGTCTTTTGGTTATAGACGGCAATAATTAGATCTATTCTAACATTGATATTGTGGCCAAAAATTACTCAAAGAACAACAGGAGCTCCTACAAATTCAGCAACTTCAGGCCGTACTTATTCGATTGCTGCTGCAGTGTGCATTCATTTTTTTTATTTATGTACAAAACAGGCCTTGCAATGTAGAACACTTTGGAGAATTCTTGATATCGCTGATTGACCACTTAGCCGTAATATACAAGGTGCATATTTTATCATGCACAACGTTCGATTTCACAGTATATATGAAACAACTCGTAGACATGCATCACTATTTCTGCGCCTTGCTTAAACCCAATTGAAGAGCTATTTATGGAAAACTATCATAAAGTCATCGGATGAAGAACAAGTGTATGTTGAAATTTATAATGCTTCTGAAGCTGTAACACAAGAACATTGCCAAAACTATATTCGACATATCGAAATATATTTAGGAGGTTCCCTCAACAGAAATGAAATTTTAAACTATACAACAAAGATAACTTATGACTGGTGTAAAAATTTCTGATATGCACGCTGTAATTTAAAAACTCCAAATTCAAAATCATCTTCAGGAGTGAAACTTACATAAGAAAAATTTTCGTTGACATGATAATGACAGCACGCACAAGCAACCACGTAACCGTGTGGCTTTGAGAATTGGCTTTGATTGTTTATTATGCTACAAATTTTGAATACAGACAGGTAGAGAAGTAATAATTTATCGAAATTCTAAATTTATAGAACCCAACCTAAAGCTGCGGTTACAAAATTGTATGGATGAGTAGAACAAATTCTGCTAAGCCCATACATAGTATTTACAAGATTAATACCTGTCTAAATTAATTGCATCTTATTCAATTACTGCTCATAAATAACAACCATTACCCATTCTCCTGCAATCAATTTCCTTGGGATAAAAGAAAGCATAAATAAGTTCTGCAGTTGTATAATAATATTTATAATCATAACAATAAATAAAATAAGCATGATTAAAAGTCATCAACCCTTTTTCTTCCAATGGGGAAAACCTGAAAAAAACCTGCACGCTAGCCGCGGCGAACGATAAATCATAAAAGGGGAGCGGAAACGCGGAAACCAAGTCCATAAAAATAATAAGTCAGCTTTTTACAGGGGCGGCAATTAGATCTGAAAGATGATCAGTGCATTATCTCTCTACCCCCGAGCTCTTTATTCGGACGACGGTTCGAAGTTCCGGTTCCGGTCGTCCGTCGGAACAAGATTTAACACTCTCGCGGTTATGATGCGTACGCGCCGGCAACGGCAACGGTTCGACGTCCGCCCCCGCAATCGTTCGTTTCTTCTTCTCCTCCCTCCCGTTTCGTACGCGGAAAGGTCTCGCCGCCTATGTGCTTTGGATATTCCGACTCGATCGTGTAGTTCGTACAGGACGGCGACAACGCAACCCTAAATTCACTTACTCACGCACATCGTTACACGTTCCACGATACAAATTAGTTTTTAATGGAAACGACGACGACGAGGACGATGATGATCGTCGCTTCGCTCTCTTCTAATCGACTTTTTACTTCGCGACGAACTAAACAAATAAATCAATTCGACAATAACGAATGAGTCGGAATTTCCAGCCGATGCGCGATGGCCTGTGTGTTGAAACGTTGTTTGCTTCTAGAGAGATACTTTAGGCGAAATTATATACACATAATAGACTTAATTTATCGACGAACTTAATATTTTGGAGTTATGCTTCTAAACGTTATAATCTTGGAGCTTTATAAAGTTTGGTGAATGTAGCAGAGAATATCCAACTAGTAAATTAGTATCTTACGCCTCTTGATGACTTCACCAATGGGTTATATAAAAGAAGGAAAACTTTTTTTAACCCTTTACTGGTTTAAATCAGAAAAATCTTGTAAACACTGTAAGTAGCGAGAAACTTGCGCTAACTGGGTCTCTGAAGGAAGTTTTTTCTATGATATTTTTAAAGAAGAAACATCATAATTGTTACTAATCATTTCGGAAGCAAACCAGATGTGTTATCTTTGCGGCTTTATAATAATTCAAGCAAAATAAGAAAAGTGGTACCAAAGTAGAAAATAACAATAATCACCTACTTTATATTTTACTAGTAAAGTTTCTTTTTATTTTGACTTTCCAATTTTATTCTTAATTCCTAGTCTTTTGTTTGAGAAATTTAGATCGTTGTATTAAACAAAACGATAGAGCCCACAAACGACATCGAATCATTTTATAATTTTTCAATTCCCTCCGCTAGTCCAATAGTTCTTGCGATTACTTTCTAAATCACGTTTTACCTGACTATGTTGAAACATTTTCTGGCTTTTCTTGCTAGCTTTAACCTGTCTCGGATCAAATTCTAAAACTACCTTCTTTACATCATCAACATGTTCACAATAGCTAAACGCAGTCTTTGACCATGTTCTCCAACGCGTAGTAATCGGCTGTAGTGGTTCTGGCACTTTGGAACACAGTTCGTGAAGTCCCTTTTACGTTTTGGGAGCTTTGGAAATACTGCCTTCGTATGAGCTATTAAAGCATTTAGTAGATCTTGTGAATACTTGCTAAATCACATTTTACCTGACTACCTTAAAACATTTTCGGCCTTTAACCAGGTTCCCCTACGCATAGTAATCGGCTGTGGTGGTTCAATCACTTTGAGATATAGTTCGTGAAATCTTTCAGCATGTTTTCAGGACTTTAGTTGCTTTCGTATGAGCTATTAAAGCATTTACTCGTGGATAACATTTAGGGATCCATTGCGTCACAAGGTTTAAAGCATGGATTTTACATGTTATATGAAACAGATTACCACTCTCTTCTTTAAGAAATCGGCCTAAGGAAAGCATGTTAGCGCACGGTCACTCATGCACATTAAAAGTTGGGTTGTTGACACCTGAAATTTATTCAATGCCCTCAACACCACTTTTAAAATTTCATTCCTAATACATTTTGCAAATCTTTTGGAAGCTAATAAGATAGGGGATGATGATTCAAACTCTTCTGTTGTACATACCATCACATTCACCACAGAATGACAGAATGTTTTTGCCGATCGGTTATTTCGTCCACACATAATCGCATTTTTTTTATTTTTCTATACTGCTTTAATTCTCCTTTCAACGTAGTCATGAACAGATGGCATAGAGTCTCTTAACGATGTCCGGCTTGGTAATGTATAATCCGAATGTTTGCTCCATAAGAGGCAAATGCTTGTTGCTCAAGTAAAGCGAACGGTGCATTACATAGAATGAAACAAACACCTATATCAAATATTAGTTGTTGGCTGTATCGTTTACCATGGATTGCAGAACAGTGTTTTATACTTTTTAGGTGGCGTTCACACTTCCACCTCCTGGTACACGTCAAATAGTTGTTGCACTTTACGCATTTAATTCTATCGTCTTCGTATTCTAAATCCGGCACACTCGCTATTACGTTTTCTAGTTTATTCGAAATATGTCGTTTCAGAAACGTACCTAAGTGCGACATTTTCTAAGTAAGTACATACTGACAAGCACTCACAACGACTAGTCGAATAATACTGAACAAGCGTGCTTTGATACGGGTACTAGATTTTCCGTGCCGCGCGCTTCACCCCTCCACCGTGTCCTCCCCACGGCACTGAAACTTAGATATTTGAATAAACTTTCTTTTATAATTCTTTTTCTTTAACATTTAGTCTACTATTTTTTCATTATATCCATTATTTACTGTTATTTGTTTAATAATATTAAGTTCTTTAAGGAAGTTTTTTTTATTTGATGGTAATGAAGTTAATCTGTTGATCATGATATGAAATGAAGTTAGTTTTGTTGTGTTTGATACAACAATTTCGAGAGAAAGCAATAATCACATATTCTCAATTTATCATAAACCACCGCACACAGATACAATTATCCACAATAGTTCGAGCCACCTAGTCACCATGCAAGAGTGCTTGAAAAAGCACAAACAACAATCACTGAATAAATTTTCTTTTGCTTCACTTTCTGCAGTACATTTTGATTTGGTACTCCCTGTGACACTCCAACAGTAGTCGCTCATCATATGAGGATCCCATGTTTCTTGGTATCGAGTTTCCCTGGTTTTAAAATCTTGAAGAAATCTCTTACCTTGTTCATTGTTCATTGTTTATAGCACCTTCATTTTCGGGAAAAATATTAAAATAACTATGAAGGAAATGAAGCTTTATGCTCGTGTTATAACCTGAGTGGTGGAATTTTGGAACTATTGATTTCACTAAATCTTTGTCATTGGATACTTTTTTGTTTCCAAGAAAATTGTTCGCGACCATAGTGAATCAAGTCCAGGCCTATTGAAGCAGGCTCATTAAAGTCCTAATTTGAGCTCCATCTAATACCGCAGCGTTATTTTTTTGTAACTTAGTCGTGGAGACTTTTTACATATGTACTTGGAACAATTCCCTTGCAAATCTAGAGCTTTAACATATTGCTTCATAAGACCCAATTTGGACAAACAAGAAATGCCGTAGAAAAAAAAGTGACATGATAGAGAAAAATTGGTTTCATATTTGGCATTAGCGTACATACTACAACGAGTGTCAGATCTTACTCTGCAGAAAAAAGTTGTTTGTTGGCTAGTATAACCTTTGCTACAGATTTCAAACTACGCTATGGTTCGAATCTTGGTAGGTAATAATTCGTATTGAACAAAACTGTATACTTAAAAACGCATATCCGAACTAAATTGAAATTGTATCTACTATCATCGGACATAGATCTTTTAATGACACTCGAATTAAGAACATAATTTTGAGAAATTGATCTTGTGTGCCTATATTTATTTGTAAATATGGAAGTGTTTGCGGATGTATAAAAACACAATTCAACGATTGCAATTATCTTAAGGACACTTTACTTTCTTTCCAAGAACAGCTTCAAAAAAACGAAGTAATATTAAGTGGCACCATCAACCGCTTTTAGTAACGACATGAGAAATTTGCGTCTTCAATATCTTCTTTAATCTGCTTGCTTCTATTGAACATTATTATTAGAAATATTACATTGATTCATAACTATCAAAGATCCTTATCATGGCTCATCGTATTGTTGTACCATTGAAAGATATTTGACCATATGTAATTTAGACGTGTCAAATGGTTTAATTGGATTTTATCTAGCCATTCGTACATGATACTCCGTATCTATAATTATTTAAGAAAGCTATCGATATTCGATATTTATTTTCCAATTATATATATATATAAAGATCAACAAATAATACTTATTCGATAAAGATTTATATAACTCAAAAAAAAAATCACAAACCAAGTGCATGCGTGTAGATTTTCCACTGTAGAATATCTCGATAGCTATGCGTACAGGTACGTCTGAAATATTATTGATATTAACGAATAAATCAAAAGATTAGATAGCCACCGTTATGGCATGACATTTTTTGTGTTGATAACGTAGGAATATTTTAACTTCTCAGTTGAAATGCGATTATATTTATTGATAAGAATGATTTTTCTACTACATGCTCCTAAAGAAACGACTTTCCATCTCTCGAATTTGTGGAGATACCTATATCTGTATAGTATTCGATTACCAAGAAAAAAACTAATAAGTACGGTGCTAGGGAATAATTTTATTCATAAACTTCAGTAGTTATGTTTGTTCTATGGTTAATTATCTTGTACATAAGCCATTTAAAATAATAAAAAAGCAGAAATAGTTAAGAATGAATAAGTTTAATTTAAGACAAAACTACTCTAGGCTAATACAGGACGTCCTTCTGTGTAAAAAGTTTAAATTAGTATCAAGGAAAATTTTTACCAAAGAAGGATATAGAAGTTGTCCCAAAAGTCCTTTTCAAATTAAAAAGAATATAATAAAGTAATAGTCAGGTTAAATTAATAAATGTTTATTTTTTTATTAAAATACAGGCGTTGGGAATTTACTTCTTAAAAATTATGTCTTTTGAACGTGCTCCATTATTTTGGAGGTACTCTTCGGACGTAAAGCAAACTTTTCGACATTTTCTCCGCGATAGTGTTGCCGTATACCTTTGATTTAAAGCAACCCCACAGGGAAAAATCCATTTGTGTCAAGTCGAGGCTACAGGTCAGCCAGCTTATGACACCCCGTCTGGATATAAATTTTTCAGGCAAAATTTCACGAAAGTAAAGACAGATGTCGCTCCATATTGTTGGAACCAAGCATTCCGACTAAAACCACTGAAATCTTGCAAAGCTGGAGTAAAAAAGTTATCAATCAGGAATCAATTTCCTTTGATTAATGATTTAATTAATGTCAAAAGTGCAATATCAAAAAAAGTATTTTTAAAAGCACCTTTACGGACGCAATTTTATAAGGAGCGACTTCCCAGTGTTAAGTTGCTTCCTGGACTGATTATTACGAGATGGGGTACATGGTTAGACGCTGAAATTTTATAAGGAGCGATTTCCCAGTGTTAAGTTGCCTCCTCAATCCATTATTACGAGATGAGGTACATGGTTAGACGCTGCAATTTTATACGCCGATAATTTTGAAGGAACAGAAAATGTAATTCTTGAAATCATTGCTGACTGCATTGCTCTAGAAAACTGTAAAAAGATAGTAACATCAACAGAAATGCTACAAAACCTTTTGTATATTAAGTCAAATTATAGCTTTGTTTCAAGTTCCATTCGTAAACTAGAAACGGAAGGGATGTCGCTCTCGGAATCAGTCGAAATAGAGGATGAATTTGATATGCTATGTAAGAAGGCTAAGGGTGCAATAGGTAATTTTATATACGGTAAATTTAAAAAAGTGATAAATAAAAACGCGGGGCATTTGAAATTGAAAAAAGTTAAGACAATTTTGAAAGGTGAAACAGTAAACGATTTCGACTTTAATTTTAGTTTTAGAGTGTGTATTGCAAAGTTAAGAAATGCGCCAATTACATCTGTGGATGTTGGAAGAAGCCTATCTGTTTCGAAACATGATAGAGGACAAAACTTTCTTTTACACAATTTTGAAAAACATTTAATTATAAATTGGTTTAGAAATATGTTGTAAAAAAATTTTGTGCAATAAAGTTAATGTTTAAATTTCTGTTCTTATTTGTTTTATGTAAAAATGTTGCATATTATTGCAATTCTTTTGCATATATGCCCCGGGTTTATGCATATTTTCTCAAAAATCGATGCATATATATGCGCATATATTCCAGTCTTTCTTTGCATATAATCCGCTCTCTTGATATGACATTACATTAAAAAAGAAACATACACTGTATTACAAAATAGTAATTATTTTGCGGGCGTTATAGAAAACATGTTTCACTTAAGAAATATATAAGTAACAATAAATGATATAAAATTCATAATTGCACAAAAATGATTTCCCTTCGATTGGGATACTTAATTTTTCTCAAATTTTGATATTTTACCTATTCTGGCTGTACCACTTTACACCGTACCCTGTATATTCATAAATAGTTACATTTTGAAGTTATAATTCTTTAAAAATGCTGTTTTTAAAAACACTATTTTCATACCATGACGGACCATTTCCTGAAGATGAGGAATGCCATCTGGTCAAAACATCGAGGTAACAGTCCTTATTAGGACAAAACTCACACGTGGCAAAAGGCCCGAGGAAACATATACATATATTTAACAATAACTAAACTTTAGACGTTTAGAAGATGCTTATTCTATAATTTTCTGGAATTATGGAAAATTCGCTCGAATTTTAAAGTTTATACAGTAGGTACTTTGTCTACATATCTAACAGTTGTGATATTACAAAAATCATGTCTGTGCTATTTCTTTATTTTGAAATGTAATTCTAGGTAATTCGCAACTCATACCGTTGCCAAATACATAGTTACAGGGGAACTACAAAATCATATGGTACTATAGAAATTTCGCTAAGTGTATGTACATGCAAGTAATCTTACAAAATATTTTCTTCAGTATAATAATTAGATTTGTACTACCTCTACTGAAATAATTTCGAAACTACTTAATATCGTTAATTTTAATTATCATTATTACGAGAGACCCGTTGATCTGGTAAGTGGCAATAAACCAACGTAATATACATAAAATCGCCACTCGAATATAATTATTTAATAACGATTATATAGTACTCAGTGTGATGATGAAGTTGTAACGGGTTAGAACAACACAATCGAGAGCCAGTATTAAATGGGCTTAAATCGAAAGTTTTATACCTGCATTGGTAAGATTATATTTTGATTAGCGACGCTTTAATTCGAGTACTTTTACTGGAAATAAATGTCAATATCGACTTAATACGCATAAATACAGAGAACAACCAGTCTGTCGATATATTCGTGTATTTAAAAAATTCCAATCGGCTTATTTATCAGGAGATAGATCACAATAAGGTATTATCTTTATTTTTGGAATTTAATTATCGGTAGTCAATAGAGTTTACTAATTAAAATACTAAACGGAACATGATTTACTGTTTATTGATAAAGAGGTAAGAATCTACGTTCAAAAAGTGTATTCAAATTTTAGCAGAGGGAAAGTCGTTAACAAAGTCCATTTATGAGAAGCGGAGTTGCTAAAAATTAGACAGTACGGGTCCCTGTAAGCAGCTTCAAGTATTGTAACCTATGTGTAGAAGTACCGCTTTTTACCTACAAAGGAACACGTAATTTTCAAGCGAAATTATTTTTCTTTCATTCAAAATATTGAGCATCTGCTTCTATACATTTCACCCGTCTTTCAGGTAATTTATGGATACCATGCTAGAAAAACTGCTTGCCTTTTGCGGCAACGCATTCGTCGATCCATTTTCCAACTTCCTCGAAATTGCTGCCCCATTCATGCGAAGAGATGATAGTCAGGTCTGGGGAGTACGGAGGGTGCGGAAAGATGTCCCATCCAAGTGATTTCAAGATGTCTTTCACTTATTTTGCTGTGTGTGACGGCGCATTCTCGTGTAACAAAATCACTTTGCCATGTCTTCTGGCCAACTTCGATCGCCTTTCGATTAATGCGTGGATTAAATTAATCATTTGTTAACGATAGTGTTGTATATTAACAGTTTCGCTGGGCTTCAAGAGTTCATAATACAAAATACCGCTCTGCTTCCCCCAAACACAGAGGTCTTCTCGCCATTTGGCCATGATGTTGAAGGAGCGCCTTCGTCAAGTGAAAGCCACGATTTTTTTCGCTTCAGGTTTTCAAAATAAATCCATTTTTCGTCACCCATTACAATTTCCTTTCGTGGCGTAGAAGCAGCATTTCACAGCTGACTTTGTGGCTTTCTATTTGACGTTCATTTAAATCGCGTGGGATCCATTTACCGAGTTTATTGATCCTCCCCATTTGCTCGTAAAAGTTTGCTGATTGTTTCTTGTGACACATGTAATGCTTCTGCTACATTGCCATAAGTCCTGCACTTGGTCGTCTTCGCATTTTTGTGGTCTACCACAGCGCTCACTGTCTTTCATATTGAAGTCACCACTTTTAAATTGTCGAATGAATACACACCGGTCTAGCGAACTGGAACTGTAGGTTCAAATCCTACCGGGCACCGTTTAATTTTTACTTATTGAAAAATTCACGAAAATCTAAATTAAATTCAACGTTGGTAATAAGAAGGAAATTGAATTATCAATCTATTACATAATTTAAATTATATCGTTTACAATGGATGGTGCTCTCGACAACTACCTATCGCAATTCCTAGCCAGCTAATAAACTCTTTTTTGAAATTTGAATAAATAAATGATTTTAATAAGAATGACGTCATTCTCTTTCTGTACTCATACACGCACTATGGTGTTCTACATCGACGAATCTTCTATCTCCGCAATAGAACGCTGACGACGCAAGGCCCAAGGTTATATCGGAGGTTTTCTGTTGGATCAGCGGTGGTTCATTCGGTATACGGATAATACACTGTGGCGACATGGTCCACTTCAACTTTTATGTAAATTCTGATGTATCTTTTTCTAATTAACTGGCGAAATTCGCATAAATTAGGAGCACATACGCTCTGTTGATGCTCTCTGTTAGCTTCCTACGCTAACCGTCTTTTGTCTCGCGGCTCTCTTAACGATCGCGCACAAACAACACGATTAGATCCTTATATTAGGTGACAAATTACTACGGTAAGTCATCATGGCAACAAAAAGATTTCCTATGCGTTTCAGAGATGGAGATGGCCATGGATGGGATCTTAGCTGTTTACCGTATGTATATGCGTGTATGTTATATAAAATTTTGCATTAATTATATTGAATTTTGTGATATAAACTTTTGATGGATTAATTTCGTTATCTTCTTTTTTTGTTGTTTGAGGGACTTTTTTACATTTTTTGGATAATAAGGAAAGGAAATTTTTGAAATTGAATTTAAATGTAAAATGTATCATGAGTAAACTGCAATCTACGATTACATAAAGACATCTATTAACTTAGTCTGATATTAAGGTGCTAACCGATCTTAGAGGTAGTCCAACAATGTATACCCCATAACAATACAATTATATTAAAGGAAACTATAAATAAGGAAAATAATCTATGCGAAGGGTTCACAAATACGGTAAAAACTGAATATGTTCTTGAGAAGAACAGAGGCCTCAAAAATCCCATCGCAATATATGTATTTATAAAGAAATGTTATTCTAATTTTATTGGAAAGCTTACATTTGATATGCACCTAATATATTGACAATTCAATAAAGTATAAATAAACCCCATATTTAAAAAAATACAAACCAATTATTTAATGATATAAAACAGTAATCCTACTTCGATCATTTGAGTCATTAGGTAACTAGATCTAGCACATGAAATGAGCGGACGTGAGATAAAACATTATCACATTGCAGTTCAATTATATCGTTAGACAATTAGTATGATTACTATATACATTTACAATTAACCAATTTAGTTCAAGAATGGTATCTTTAATCTTATCTAACGGATTCCATTTTGTAAGCAATTAATTGCCCATCGCAAGGTGAATAATTCAGTTATGTTTTGTATCACCGTTACGACTAAAAACATTAACATTTTTAAAATTATTGAATTATATCAGTCCGTTTAATCCAAGACTATCTTTACTGTTCCCAAAATCTAAAAACAATCGCTTAAATACTGAGATATATTGCAGCGTATGTATGTAACATATGGGCTGAAAAGTCCCGGGCCTAACAAAGAAAACACGTTTGTTTTGGTTCAAAATTAGCTTTATTCATCAACGTAATCTCCATCAAGAGCAACGCAATCATTCCAGCGCCGCTCTAACATTTCAATACCACTTTTGTAGAACGATTTATAAATAAATAAAATAGGCCTCAGTTTCAGCAATAACCTCTTCATTCGTGCGAAATTTCTTACCGGTGAGCATTTTTTTTGAGGTCTGCGAACAGCCAGTAGTCGCTGGGGGCCAAATCTAGCGAATACGGTGGATGTGGGAGCAATTCGAAGTTCAATTCATGTAGTTTTGTCATTGTTTTGATTGACTTGTGACACGGTGCGTTGTCTTGATGAAACAAAATTTTTTTCTTTGCCGTATGCGGTCGTTTCTTTGCAATTTCGGCCTTCAAACACTCCAATAACGCTATATAATATTCACTGTTGATGGTATTTCCTTTCTCAAGGTAGTCGATGAATATTACACTACGCACATCCCAAAATACCGAGGCCATAACCTTTCCAGCCGATTGTTGTGCTTTCGGGCGCTTTCACTAGTTGCTGTCCACTCAGATGACGATCGTTTTGATTCCGGAGTGAAGTGATGGATCCATGTTTCATCCATTGTCACATATCGACGCAAAAATTCCGGTTTGTTACGTTTAAACATGGCCAAACACTGCTCAGAATCATCAACACGTTCTTGTTTTTGGTCAACAGTGAGCAAACGCGGCACCCACTTTGAACAGAGCTTCTCATAGTCATATGCTCATGCAATATAAAGCCAATACGTTCTTTTGATATCTTTACGATGTCAGCTCACTCACGCAACTTCACTTTTCGATCATTCAAAACGATTTTGTGGATTTTTTTTGATGTTTTCTGGTGTTACCGCCTCATTTGGACGTCCACTGCGTTCTGCATCATCGGTGTCTCTACGACCACGTTTGAAATCAGCAAACCAACGTTTTATTGTTGTTTCTAATGGAGCGGAGTCCCCATAACACTTTTCAAGCCAATGCTTCGCTTGGACGGTATTTTTTCCCATCAAGAAGTAGTGTAAAATTAAAACTCTAAATTGTTTTTGATCCATTGTTTTGAAAATGATAAAAGTAGCGTGACTCTTAGCACGATAACTCACAAACTAATGAATAGAATATCATGAAATTTTAACAGCTGTCTTTTGAAGGTTAGTACTAACTGAGAGAAAGGTGACTGCAATAAAACTAGCGTCATCTATGTGTTAGGCCTGGGACTTTTCAGCCCATGTGTTACATGTGTAGCAGTAATGTCTAGAGCATACACTTTTGTTTAGTTTCATAGGCGTTTACTGAGAAACAATAACAAACATGTAGCGGTAGAGATGTCCCCACAACTCTCTATCATCACACAAGTATTTTGTTGGACGCGATGACTTCAGTAAGTTTCTACGTTTAGATACGTTGATAATGGTCATAATTTGATATAGCATTGAATATGTGCAAAACGGCGTACCTGCTGTTCGTGAACCGTTTAATTAAATTCATGGGATAATTCCCTAACCTCAAATATGATGGCGCTACATTTATTTAGTGCCTTGCTCGTCTGTTGGAATGAAAGAAACTGTTTTCGGCACTTAAACAACAAACGTGTACATATAAAGAATGTGATTGCAGATCTTGTGTTAGATTCAATTGATATGTTGATGTTCACAAGTACCGCAGTAAACCCCACACCACACAAATTAATTATTTATTCGGAACGAAGCATCTCAGGACTACATAGAAGAGATAGCGACTGTCGATAACTCGATTCAGAATTAGAGCCCATGTGCTCTTGAAATTATACAACCGTACACTCACTGCAGTCGTTGTGTATGTTGATGGCTTATAGTATACCATTTAAGATGGTAGAGAAGTAACTGTTTCATAAATTTTCTACAAAACATGTGTATTACCAAGCAAACCAACGTTAAGATAGTGAACAAATGTTAAAAATAGAACCTTACGTACAATAAAACGAAAACCCTCTAAATAATTACATAAAAACCAACTAAATGTAATATAATTTCAGATAAAACCAAATAACCCCAAATTGCTATATTCTATTATATTGCTTATCAAAAATACACAAAAAATATTCATATCGTCCGATAGTTTCTAATATGAATTTATAGTACTCACATATGAGCTTCCGAATTGATTGATCAATGAATTTAAGCATCTAAAGCATCTATCGAACTTGTTAATCCAAAATAGCTCTGAATTAACTTCAAAATTAAATAAAATACGTCTAGAACCAGTTGCCTTACCGACAAAATCAACATATTTTTACATAGCTCGTCTGTCTCCTAATTGTTTTATAATAATAATAATAATGGTTTATTTCCAACGGGTAAAACTCAAATGCAGGAAATATTAAAAAGAAGAACTATGCGAATACATATACAAACGTTAAAGTAAACTAATGTTAAAAAAGAAATTCTAAATTAATTACAAAAATTTCTCAAATAATTAGCAATGTCGCCTATTGAGCAAAAATGAATATCAAACTCGTTACAGATTATGTTAAAGTTATTACGCATAACATACAGAGGTGACTTAAACATTATATTTGTTCTACAAGTAGGTAAATAAAAGCACTGTACATGCCGTGAAGAAAGTACATTGGGTATATTAAACTGTAGTTTATTATGGAGATACGTACAATCAATATCATTGTGTAAGAAGTTATATAAAAATGTTAAGCTTAAAATTTTACGTCTCGCTTCTAAAGACACAATTTGGAATCGAGATAACATTCGTGAATACTCCTAACCTTTAACAGGATAAATTCGGTCGGTAGAAAACTTCATAAATTTCAAAAAACGTCGATGAACTCGCTCAATACTTGTGATATGTGCAGAGTAATAGGATACCAGACCAATGCTCTATATTCCAATTTAGAGCGAACCAGGGAATAATACAATAGCTTCAAGCAATTTACATTATTGAAATCTTTCTATACATAAAGCCGAAAGTACGGTAAGCGCTGGCAACCATATCATTAATGTGGTTTATAAAACTGAGTTGATTATCAAAAGTAATTCCTAACTCTATTGTACTAGAATAACGCTTAAGTATTATGTTAGTTATTCTATATTCATACTCTATGTAATTAGTTGCCCTAGTACATGTCATAACCTTGCATTTATTAATATTCAGGCGTAAATGGTTCAGTTTACACCAACAGTCAATATGGACCAGATCTTCCTGCAGTAGCAAACGGTCATCAAAGGAGTCGTTCTTTAAGAATATCTTCATACCATCTACAACCAGTAGCTTTTGACAATGCAGAGTCTCGGCAATATCGTTAATAAAGACCAAGAAAAGGATAGGACCCAGGTGGGACCCTTGTGGTACACCAGATGTCGGTGTCAACATTGTCGAAGTACAGCTCAGATACTCTACATATTGCTGTCTATTGATAAGGTATGAAGACATCAGTTTGCATAAAGACGGGAAAAAACCAATGTCGGACAATTTTCGCAAAAGTGCATAATGATCTATTTAGTCTTCCGAAAGTTCGTGTAAATTACATCGATCATCCCTCCTCCTCCTCCTCCCCCCATCCAGCGCCTGCGAAGCATATTGCGTAAAACATGTTAAGTTGGAGTTGATGTGGAGACAAAGTATTCATAATATAATTGTATATTTTACTATAAAATATTGATTCAAATACTTTAGAAAAGTTGCACAAAATTGAAATTGATCGATAATTAGTTGTCTTGACGATCATCATTTTTAAAAACTGGGCACATCCTCGACGTCTTCCAGATTGTTGAAAACTGTGATTGTTGCAAGATCATATTAAATAAACAATATAGTGACTCAACAAATGAAATCGCACAGTCACGACAAATGAAACTCGGCACCGCGTCAACACCACTCACAAAGCTGTTTTTTGACTTTTTTCAATGCCATCAAGATCTTATCAGCACTAATAGAAGTTATGTTAATGTTCAACGTAGTATTAGAAAATTTGTTAATACCACTGCCGTGGGTTTGAGATATTGTATATATACTGCTAAAATATTCAGCAAACGCTTCTATTATCTGAAAAGGATTACTTAACTCCAACGAAATCTAATCAAACCAGGAATTCTTGTTTCTTTTCGTTTGGAGTGGACATATGGCCATAATTTCCTAGGATCATGCATCAATGATTCCTGATTGTCGGAGATATGCTCCTTATATGCTGTATCAATAAGTGTTTTACTTAAGCCTCTGAGATATTTAAAGCGGTCATAATAATAAGAAGAGTTATATTTCTTGTAGTTTCTATGAGCGTTATGTTTTTGTCTAAAGCATTTATAATTGCTTTATACTATTACAAGGACAAACATAAGGTATCTTCTTGTATATGTACTGACGGTGTATTCAAAAGCAGTGTACATCTAGATAAACAAACAATTTGTGAAATATAGAGTGAATTTTATAATTTTGAATTTACACACAAGTGCTGAAACTTTTAGTTATTAAACTCTGATAAGGATGCAAATTACTAACTCGATTGAAGGATTACTTTAATTATACAAATACTATGTCATTAGACATTGAACAAGTATTTTCTTTATACGAGGTCATTTTCCAGAAAGACTGTGGAGGCTGAAGCTAATTTCTATCATTATTTAGATAAATTACTGACATTTGACCATGGAAAATAATAGATTAAAAATATCCTTTTTGAAGTGGGCAATGCAATAAATAAGACAGTTAGGTAAATAAAATCAGTTAAATACGTGTTACAATTAAAAAAATTGTAATTCATTTTATCTAAAAGTTAAAAGCAAGTAAACTTTCTGAAAAAGAATAGAAATTAAAAGAAATGTGTAATCACAAATTGGACTTTATAATAATCTTATTCCTTTTAAATCTGGTTAGTTTCCTTTATTATTTCCACAAACGTCATTGTAAGTAAAAGCTTTCTTTGTTGTGTCTCCTTGTGTTTGCGATTTTTCAATGACAGATTTTGTGGGACAGCGTATTTATATAAAATTCTGTTTTAGACTTAGTAAGAAAGCCTTAGAAACACACAAGATGTTAAAAGAAGCATTGAAAAACATCACTTTGCATTAAACACAAACTTACGACTAGTATTAACGTATTGAAAATCAATTGATTACGATGGATATCAATCAATCGGCATTGCACAGAAATATATCGTTGCTGTTTAGAATGTATGTAGTTGTGAATAATTCAAAATATGTGCAATATTGTGAGATTATCGTATGGCACGTGCCAATGAATTTTATTATAAAGTTCGTCCGAGATATCTGTAGAGAATTGAGAAAACTACTTCGAACTAAACTAGATTTTCCTTGTAAGGTCGCCGCAGGTGACGAAATTAGGTTTATAAGTATTGATTTCAAAACCAAAGAACGATCGTCTCAATGGAAGAATTCATTGTCACCATATCCCGTCATGTCAAAACTTAACTATTTACAAGCAGAATTGAAAAGGAAATAAAATCAACCTAATTTTCCCTCATGTTTCCAAGAAGGTTCTTAAAAAAATCTCCAAAACACCCATGCGTGTATATCCGGTTACAGTTATTGAGTTGTTAGCAAAACACATACATGTAACATATTTTTTATCCGGTCGATCGACTTTTTATCTTTTAAGTACAGTTGTTGTAAGTAATTTTCACTACTAGGCTGTCAATTTTGATAAGGTACTACATCATCTCTAAACGTTTAACATTGTTTGGGTTTTGTGTTTCTGTACGAAGGTATTGAATTATATAATCTTTAACATAGATAAGACAACATTTCAACGCGTTGAGTTAATTTAAGGTAAAATACTTTTTAACAAAACATAACTACTTATTTTTAGCTGTACGTGTTTCTGTTAATCTCGATTTTAGTTGATAAGCATGACTGGATGGAATAGCTTATGCAAATATATACACGTGGCTCTGTAGTATTGGTTGCGTATCTTTACTGTCCAAAACACGATTAAATAGCTTGCATATATTAATGAAGATTTCGACTCAAACATATTGAAAGAGATTTTTTTTTAATTATGTACAATTAATAAGAACTAATAAACTTCCATTTTAAAATGAATTAAAAAACAAAATACCAAATGAAGCAAGGAAACAAGTTCCATACGATTTTGACTGACAATGGAAATGAATTAGACACTAGCCGACCATTTTCTTTTAAAAAATTAAGACGAGTAAGTTCAGTTTAATTAATCACCAAATGCATTTTAACATTGGATTCGTTACACTTGATTAATATTCTTGTTTTGAATGCGTGCTGTGTAATTATCTTCGAATTTCGTAAACGTATGTGTGCGCATACTGACTTTGCGCTACCCTATTCGTTTTGGGGTTCGAGCTAGGCACGTCCGACAGTGGTAATGAAAATAAACGAGCTTTCGGAACTTCATAAAGCGCACGGAGAGAAGCCCTAGTCGTACGAAGTTCGTGTAGAAACTTTCACAATGAATTCATCTTGATAATATGTATATAGGGAGGTTAAAAGAAAAGACTGTTATTTTATGAAACAGAATTTCGGTTTCGGCTTTGATTTAGATATTTCAGTTTTTGTGACGTTTTGGGAAAATTTCATTTTATTCTTTTATTATATAATCAGCGGAGATAAATCGAGATGAAAAAAATCATGCATCGTAGGGAAACTTCTTAGGAGAGGACACAAGAATTGCTGGGTGTTATATCATTATGTTCTTATTTCATTTGTATACTCCAAGAGGGTGTATCCCCAAAACCATCTTCCCCCAGTCCTCCCTTCTGCATAGCGTCTTTGATTAATTTTTTTCAACTCCTTCTTGGTCTTCCTTTTTTCCTCCTATTAGTACGCCTCTATTTCCAAACCTTTTGTGGTAGTCTGTCCTGGTCCATTCTCCTTATGCTGCCATTAACAATAGTTGTTTCCGTTCTATTTCATATATTAATGTCTTCTTACAGCAGCACCTCCAGCAGATCATCTCCGTTAACACTATTTTATTTACCATCTTTTTATTCAGCGCCAACACTTCACTTCCATAGGTAACATAGCTTTCAACCAAAGAGTCGAATATCTGGGTTTTTGTAATCTTCGAAATACTGTCATTTCACACCACAGTGTGTAGTTGTCTGTAGCTATAGTTTTTCCCTTTATTATTTTAGACTGTAGGCCTATTTCATCCCTATTATCGGGAGTTAACGTAACTCCTAGATATTTATGCCCATTTTTCGTTTTTATCATTTCATTTTCCGCTACTAATTGTTTTCCCTGTGAACCAATTACCATGTACTTTGCCTTATCCATAATGTCATCTCTGTCCTCGGCTAATATAACCTGATCGTCAGCGAACACCAAATTATATATATGGTGTATCAGCGTACAATCTTTTCTCCACCCCTCAGTACCGTCTTCACATATACTTTAAATAACGTTGCATCATCCTTGTCGCAACTCTTTATTTACAATGAATTCATACGAGTAATTGTTTCACACGTTTACATAGTTTGTACTCCGTTGTCCTTCATTGTCTTATGGGAACACTGTCATAAGGCCTTTTTAAATCTTTAAATATAAGATGTAGGTCACGTCCGTGTGTTATACTTTTTTCAATCAGTTGTTTTAGACAGAAAATATTATCAGTACAAGATCTTCCAGGTCTGAAACCAGTCTGTTCCTCTGAGTCTTTTACTTTTCTTTTCTCGATTTTACTATTCGTCCATGCATACATAGAAGGCGTAACACTAATTCCCTTATATTTTCCGTATTTCCTTTTGCTGGCTCTCTTGGGTATAGAACTTACATCTGTAATTTTCCATTCTTCCGGGACTTCACCAACTTGCAAGCAGGATCTAAACATCCTAGCAATTGCTTCAATTGTTACGAGTGGGAAATTCTTAATAAGTTCCATAGATATACCTCCTGGACCGCCCCTTTGTTATTTTTCATAGTTTTCATTGCGTCTATAATTTCCATCACTGTTACTTCTTCTACAACTTGGTTGACCGATTCATTTGTGTATAAAATTATTTCTGTCCTCAATTAATTAGGATTCATAGTATCTCTCCTTCTTGTTCTCGATTCCTATTGAATTTATAGATTTCACTTCTCTTGTATTTTTCTTCAGTGTTCGCAGGGATTTCCATGTTTGCCTAGATTTTGATTTCCGTATAAGTCTGTTCACCTCATCATATTTCCTTTCTCAACAATTATTGATAATTTTCATTCAATATGTTTTTAGGTATCAAAATGAAGGGGACGACAAAACAAGATATTGTCAAGTGTTAAACCATTTAATTAAGAGTTTTGGTTGTATTTAACGCAAGACTATACAGGAAGTGGCGCTTATTAATAATACAATCAAATTACAACGAAAACGAACGTTTTTTAAGAGGTTCATTCTTAGGAATTGGTAACACTGCTTTTAGTGACACTTAATTTGACTATTGATGGCTGAACAAACACTTGTTCATTTGGAAGAGTTCTTTGATAATCGAACAGTGAATTTTCCTCCAAGGTCTCCAGATCTGACAATTCTAGATTATTTCATTTTTTCACACATGAAGAACACCAGACTATTGAAGAACTTTGCAATAGTATTACAGAATTTTGTAATAGTATTGCTCTCGAACATTTGTCAAATACATTTGGAAACATAAAGTCCAGAGTTTGTGCATGCGTCGATACAAGAGGGCATAATTTCGAGCGTCTTCTTTAAAGTAGTTGTTTTTTGCAATAAAGGCATTTCTGTAAATATTGTCATTTATTTAAAACATTTCGCAATAAATAAGATTAACCTCTGAAGTAAATTATAAGTAATTAGATGATAGATGTCAAAGTTTGATTTTCTAAAAATATTCCTGTTTCATCGTGTTCCAAATTTAAATAAAAATCATATGCTACAGTAAATGAAAATTTAATTGAAGGCATGGTGTATTACACATGTATTCCATAAAGGTACGTATTTAACTGTATGCGTGCAAGCGAATGTAGCATATCAATTTTACGTGATGCGGTGGTGTGTTTACAGAATGGACGTGCCCGTCTCGATTTATTTAGTGTGCAGGTGGTGTGAATCACGTCTAATCAGCTGTCCAATACTTAACCCTCCGTTTCGTATTATCGGCTATTAGATTGTGCATCTGCCCGCTCTCATTGTTTTAGATTACGATCACGCACAAAATACCCCGTTAAAAGCCGTCCTCACCGTTGGTATAGTTGAAGAGCAAATTGTAGCGATTAAACGCGTTCGCATCCAATTAATCGAGTGCTCGTTTCTATGACTATAAATTGGCCTGTTGGACGTATGTACGTGCGTATAAAGTATTTGAAAACTCATGTAAATAGAAAATCCGAAAAGTTCAACATCTCATATTGCTTAAGCCTATTTTAATTCAACTTTCATAATCTCTGCCAAAACAGATTGTCTCTTGTCTCCTATGAACTTTTCGCTGTACTCTATCCGATAGCTTTTAGGTTTTCCAAAAAGTTTTCGAACGTGCAGAACAATGAAATATTAAAAAATGAATCCACACTCTCATGCTATATTCCGTATTACATTTTACATAGAAGAAAATCCCGTCGTATAGGTTTTGATGTATAGATAAAATACTAAGTGTACAATAAAGAAAAATTTAGAATACTTTATACTATTAAATATAAAAGATGACCCAACAAGAGCAGAAAATTAATTTCAAATAAAACAGTTTAAGAAGATACCGAAATTAAATTATAAAGTGGACTAGTGAAAACTGTGTATGGAACAACACATTTAATAAATGCCTGCCTGGCATTGCTGGCAGATTTGCATTCCTTTGACGAAATTTTCAATCACGGTTTGGCATAAATGTGACGACTTCAATGATACAACGCCTAATCTCCTCCTTCAAGGCTTGAATGGTCGTGGGCTTGTTGGTATAAACTTTTGACAAGAAATTCAAGAGGAAAAAGTTCAAAAACGTTAAATTCCACAATCTCGACGGCCAGTTTTGGCTGCGTAAATGGGAGATTACAAATGGCACCGTCTTGTTGGGGGCACATGTCTTCGAAATTCATACCATCCATTCGTAAATTCCAAAGCATATTGAATGTTTATAAAGAACGTGGACTTTTGAACATATGTAGCAGACGTTCTCTACACACGCCCTATATTTGTTGTGGAATGCCGTCTTATCTCCACAATAAAGTGCGGTTATGTGTCTGTTTTCAATATTTGGACATTGCGGTGAACCATTTAAAAGTTGCTTCGCATACAATATTACTAAGACAATTAACAGCATCCTACCCGATATAGACATATTTCATCTACCGATTTCGACCATAAAACATTCTTTAAACGTAAACTCCTGGCCTTGGAATAATTATTGATAAGTATTTGTTCCCAAATTCTTCTTTTTGCATGTATGTATATATGTATTACTATGTTTATTTTTGTTTATATGTGTATATTTTTTATTTTTATTTTATTCGTTATTTGTTGACAAAGGCTGTAGGAAGAACGCTTAACTTGCAGATTTTGCACTGAGGCAAATTAGGCTTTTTAAGTGCACATCCCACGTATTACTTGTGTGTTGTATTAGTGTATTGCTTTATATATTGTTAGTAGTACAGTTAATAAACTTCTATTGTTATTATTATTATTTGAAGTACAAAATACTGATAGATGTCTCGATAGCGTTTGTAATTGACAGTTTGTGAATTTCCGCCAGATAAGCATTATATGTTTTTCACCACTTTTTTATATACATGCAGAGTACTTTTAATTCGTTTTAAAAATTAAAAGTTAAATTTATCCTAGCACATCAAAGGTTTATCGCACACTAAACATATTACTTTTGTTTCATTGTATATTACGCAGAGAAATTTTTTTATAAATTATTATACTTATATATACGTAGAGAGGTCCAGAAGTTCGTGGAATGGGGGGGACGGAGTGAGGATAGGGGCGCTCGCCAGGTGTCATTCTGATTGGCGACTCATCATTAGTATCTAAGTTAAGTTGCAGCCCTATAGAGTCAGTCGTTTATGAATAGTTGCCTGCTAAACAAGTCAATCCGGAAGAAAACTGAAACTATGGAGGAAATTGAACACCGTGCTGTGATAAAGTTCCTTACAAAGCAAGGAAAGAACGCTCAGACCATATTGAATGAAATGGAAACCGTTTATGGGGAACAGTGCCCTAGTAAATCAATGATTTATAAGTGGGATGGTCTTTTTAAACATGGTCGGGAGTCGATTGAAGACGACCCCCGCTCAGGACGGCCAGTTGAGACCACCACATCAGACATCGTCGAAAAAGTGCAAAAATTTGTACTGCAAGATGCCCGTTTGAAGAAAAAACAATTATCTGCATTAGTTGGAGTATCAGGTACCACCATTTTGCATATCCTACATGACCACCTGGGTATGACAAAAGTCAGTGCAAGATGGCTACCGAAAATGCTCACGCCGCTGCAGAAACAGCAGCGCGTCTGTGCGTCCAAACAATTTTTGGAGCTGTGTGGAGACAAACCTGCACAGATTTTGGAGTGGATTGTTACCGGAGATGAAACATGGGTTCATCACTTTGAGCCTGAGTCCAAACAGGGGTCCATGCAAGGGGACACCACCGCCAAAGAAATTCAAAGTGTCAAAATGCTGGAAAGTTAATGGCTACTGTTTTTTTGGGATTGTGAGGAGATATTATTGATTGATTACAAAGAAAAAGGTAGGGGCATAACCGAAGAATATTACGCAGCGATATTAGAAAAATTAGAGGAGACTATCAAGGAAAAACGTCGAGGAAAATTGACCAAGGGTGTGTTGCTCTTCAAGACAATGCGCCGGTTCACAAGAGCGAAGTTGCAATGCCTGCTCTGCACCAGCACGGCTTTCAATCGATAGTCCATCCACCCTACAGTCCAGACCTGGCACCTAGTGATTTCTATTTGTTCCCCAATTTAAAAAAGACTTACGTGGAAGAAAGTTTTCTGACGACAATGAGGTAAAGGAGGCAATTTTGGCCTATTTTGAGGCGAAAGATAAAAAATATTTTTATGATGGTTTAGAAAAATTAATTCATAGATCTAATAAATGTATTGCGCTTAAGGGTGATTATATTGAAAAGAAAAATAGATTTATTGTTTTATTTCATTTAAAACCCTTTCATTCCACGAACTTCTGGACCTCCCCTCGCATTTTCAGCAAACCGACGTTTCGTAGTAACCCTAACCAACCTCCTTTTGACATACATAATTACACTACTGCGACATCCTCTCGCGGACATGGTTTAACACCTTTCTTTACGATCGCATAGCAGCCACTTGTTCTGCATAATATTGCGGTAACTTTGAACAAAACACATATCTGTAGCCGGTCTCTTAATTGAAGACACTCGATATACAAAAACGTGATTTCACCATTAAAGAAATTTCAATATCAATTGAAAAGGGAATACCAAGAAAGCATGCACACAATCTAATATTTAAAAGATGTTTTGCTAACGTATATAAAACACACTCGGCGATGTTATTGTGCTACCACCTGGTCAGCAATTAGCGATAATGGAACCACACACCGCGCCATTGTGCCGGAGTTCTCGGTTGCTTTCTAACCGTTTGGCTGCTGGCGCTGATCTTTTGAAGTGCAATAGCCAATAGGTACCGCGTAATGAAAAAGAGAATACCCGAAGAATAAACGAAATTCTCTAAAAAATATAAATATTATAGAAGTATACGGGGTTCATTTAAAATACCAGATTTCAATGTTAATATTCAATAAAATAAAACTTCTATTTCCACTCTGTAGAAAAAATACAAGAATGATTCATTGTTGTAGTACAAGAATGATTTTATGACTATGGTAACCTCTAAATATATCGTAACATACTCCAAGAAAGAATTGCTATGATTATTTAAATAATATAGGGACCAAATAAAAATAGAATATATTTGAAATTTTGACTAAGCAGATATGGTAAAAGAGATTATATTTTTGTAAGAAAAATTACATGATAGTAGTTTAATACTCGATATTGCCACCCCTGGTTTCTATGACCACTCGAATTCGATTTGGCATGGATTCAGTTAACCTCCGTATATAAGCTTGGTTTGAATTCTTCCACTTTTCATGGAGAACATGTTTCAATCCATGTAGCTCTGATGAGTCAACATGTTGGGTCCGTACCATTCAGTGAAGATAGTCCCATACATTCTCGATATGGTTCATATCTGAACTCACCGCAGCTCACTTTAAAAATGAAATGCCAACCTCATCAAGGTATTCCCGGATGATTATTGTTACATGGGGTCGTGTACTATCGTGTACAAGAATTTGTTGCCTATTACTGGCGCATATGGTACTACATAATCTTGTAAAATATCTGTGGGTAGTCATTGTACCTCTGTTTACTGGTACTAACTCTGTATAGCCTGCTAAAGAGATGCCTTCCCAAACCATAATAAAGCTATCCACAAGATTAGGCGCAGATCTGATGTTGCACTGGGACTAGCGCTCACCATCTCGTCTGTAACTAGGGTGTAAAGACTAAATCTTGGTTCATCTGCGAAGAGTATGTTGACCCAGTCATTCGTTCCCCAATTCACATGTTCCCTAGGAAACCTTAACCGGACTACTCAGTGATTGAAGACGAGGACCAGTAATGGCTACTCTGGTTCTTATTCCACTCTGACTCAACCTATTACGAGCGGCTTTAATGCTTATTCGAGTATTTCTCACACTAGCCAAATAAATCTGTAATTGCCTTGCAGTTACATGCCTTCGGCGTAATGCTTGTAATCTTAAAAAACGGTCACCTTGAGGAGTAGTGCAGCTTGGACGGTCTTCATATGTAACCTCGTGCTTTTCTATATCTGGCTAATGCCCTAGAAACCCTTCACTGATTAATATTCATCAAATTAGCCACTTATATTTCAGATCGCCCATCTTCGATTAAAGCAATTATTACAGCAACTTGTTCTGGAGTCAAATTACTAATTTTACTTCTAATAACGTTAATAAAGTACTCTAACGGCGTAGATTAAAATTTGTCCTTATTAGAACACTGAATGAAGTATTTTTCTAAAATGTTTTTGTAATAGCAAAAAAGAACTTATTCAAAAACTAGTTGTATGATTTTCTTTGTATACTTATAGTCGGCGCACATATGGGAAGCTTATTCTGAACGTATAAAAAATACCTCAATCTATATACGCCTTTTTAGAGTCTATGCGATACTGTTTTAGCGAAGTGTGTTTAAGACAATCTTAACATCCATCAATATTAGAAATATTATTATATCGTGTACGGAATAAACTCTGTATAGATTCTTGGAAACACATGTTAAAAAAAAATCGAATTCTCGATTAAATTTCGCTTTGAAAATTCAGTTTTCTATTTCGAACTTTTGAATGAAGGTAGCCATCATTGAACGTGACAAATCCAGCATAAGTAGTATGGCAAAATGTTTTAAAGACCGTAACTAGGAGATAGAGACACCGACTCATGTTGGTCGTTAAAAGGTTAGAATGATTGCTGTCGCCGTCATAAGCAAGTTCGCTACCGGTATTGTTCGTAATTAATTGTTTTGCGCTAATAAGTCGTGGCTGTTAATGGTGTTGACAAATGCGATGAGAGTAATTGGACACACTGAAAATGGAAACAGTAATTTTACGCGAAAGAGAAGTTTTCGTATTGCATTTAAGCGTTTATTTTTACGCTACTGCAGAGATAATTCTGGTGTAAAAACAATATAATGCGGTTCTAAAGTTAATACTTTAATTAGGATAATGAGAAAATGATTTTTGAGGGATGTGTAAAATATAAATCTAAGACGCAAAATTTAATCTAATAGCTGTCCTCGATTAAAAAACTTCTTCGGCTGGATATTCCTCAGGGTTTTCAAAATTCAACTAGTACAGTAGTTGGTCGTTTTATTTTGCAAATAAAAAGTTTTGTGTCGATGCCCGTAATGTGTAACTCTTTTCTTGGAATTTTAAAATTTTGGTCAAGGTATAATTATTTTGTGCTAGTTTTATTCCATAAATACAGCTGTGGCCATATATTATACACAGGGCAGGGCGACTTTTTAGTAAAACCAACAAATGAAAGTAAAAGTAATATATATATATATATATATTCGTTGTCTACACACAGCATTTCATAAAATATTAATACTTGATGTTACCTCCTTTAGATTTGATAACCACTTTAACTCTTTTTGGACATACGTGACAGAATAAAATAGACATCTACTAATTAAAAAAAAGATTCTATTCTCGTTATGTATACAAAATATTTTAAAATTTTTAAATTAGACTAATGTTTTGTCGATCCACCTTTACTTGCGTGAAGTACTGCGAGTCGTCGTGGCATAGAATCTATTAAATGATTAATGGTGGCTTCTGGAATATTTAACCACTCTTCTGTAACAGCTGCCACGAGTTCTTCCTTATTGCTAGGTTTTCGGGGTCGTTTCGCCACATTTGTCTGGATTATGTGCCAAACATTCTCTATCGGATTCATGTCTGGTGATTGGCCTGGCCATGGTAAAATCCGAATCCCCTGTTCCTCTTTCCATGTGGTTGTTGTTCTTACTTTGTGGCAGGGTGCTCTATCCTCCATAAAAGTGGCGTCTTCTTTAGATAAAATGGCGTTGTCGAATATCGGTAGTAGTCTTTTTGTTAATATTTGGATATATTCTGCCGCATTTATATTTCCGTCGCAGATTACTAATTGCGATCTTCCACCATACCATATCGCGTCCCACACCATGATGTTCACACCGTCGTATTTCACCGTCTGATGCAAAAATTTGTCGTCCAGTTGTTGTGACGAACGTCTCCATACCCACGTACGACCACTATCACTGAATTGGCAGTATCTGCTTTCGTCTGAAAAAATGACAGACCGCCAAAACTCTTCGGGCTTCGTTCGCATTTCGATTGCCCAAGCCATTCGGCGCCGTTTTTGAAATGCCGTAAGGAGAGGTTTTTCTTTGCCACCCTTTTATACATCCCCACACTGTGGAGGTATCGCAGAACTGTGCGCTGACTTTTCTGTGAAGTTGCCGCAAGCTCAGCTGTACTTTTTCGCGGTTCTCTTAACGCTTCGCGCACAAGCACCCTTTTACTTCTTTCAGAAGGTCCGGCACGACCTGGTCTTGGCTCCACTGTTGTTTTTCCCTTGCGTTTAAATTGTGTAATTACACGGCTAACTGTGGGGACAACGGAATATTTAAAAATTTACTTATTTCACGTTGCGAAGCGCCGCGTTCACTCTGGTCAACGATGCGGCCCCGGGTGAAGTCGCTAATATCACACGAACCTTGCAAGCGAGGCATAGTTGTAACGATACTAAACTATGACGAATTCCTTCCGATACATCTACCCCTACCCTAATGACAAGAGAAAGTTCTTAATTCGTTCTTAGAATTTAGCTGTTTATATATTTATACCGCTTCACCTGGTGTCTATTTTATTCTGTCACCCTAGTGTACTTGTACCAGGTATCCAGAGATAGTGGATCCCATTCTTCAAATATTGCTTTCCCGAAACATTTTTCTTCAAAACGTGCAACAAGTTCTCAATGGTAGAAAGGTGTGGTGATTGCAGTGATCAGTCCACTACTCGGATACCATTTTCTTCAACCCATTTAATTACCGAGCAAGCTTTATGGCAAGGGGGTTAACCTGCTGAAAATAATATAAGAAAGTTTAATATTAATGTAAATAATAGGAATGATATTGATAACGATAACTTCAGTTCCGAAGAAGATTAATGTGTTTATTTAAACCTGTAATTTACTGTTACAAATATTTTTACGAAATCTGGTCTACTATATTGTTAGCAATAAAGGAATAAACCATTTATAATTAAATTATTCTTTATAGGTATGCAAGCAAAGGGAATTGCGATTTGTAATATTCCCATCTACCTGTTGTTCATATGTACATTGTTGAATTAATTGTAACATCAACTTGCTTTCTCTAATGTTTTAGAAATATTTTTAAATACCTCATAGTCGTAACGGTTGTTGGGTTTCGCGGTGTCACTAGGTTTTTTGTCCCTAACGTTTCGCCAACAACTAGGGCACCTTTGAAAATGCGAACGGAAGTTGTGCATGGAACGTCAGGGACAGAAAACCTAGTGACGGAGCGGAACCCAAAAACCGTTACGACTATGACAAGCGGCCATAAAAGTCTGAGAAACTACTCGTAAATACCCGTTTATACATTAAAATCTCATTATTAACATCGTTGACGCCACGTCATATATATAAATACAATAAATTAAAAGTATTTTATATTAGTGCGTAATTATGACATAATACTTAGTAATTCAAATAAATTTCAATTGATAACGTAACACACTGTTTTTTAATACAAACGCTCGTTTTATCAAAGTCAAAAATGTAAAAGAAATAGCTATTTACTTAATTGTTACATTTTCCATATCGCAGTTGCTGTTAGTGGCTATATTTGGTGAAATACCATGTTGCCGGTTGTCTTTGGTCCGGCCATTTTAAATGTTGACAGTTCGCAGACTAGGTTATATTAGTATGTTAGGTTAGGTTTGATAGCGAGTTTGTGTATCCTACAGCGGCGTAAAACGTAACGTCACTATTTATTGATGTCGTGTATAGGAACTTAGCGTACCTCTAGTATAACATATATGCATATATCTCATTAAATATATCAAATTGATTTCGCAATAAATCTATGCTGTGCGCTAAAGCTCATGTTAGATTAAAATGTAATCAAGTAGACATCTTCGCAAAAAATAGTTGTAATTTTAATTAGTTAGCATCAGAACATTAGAAGACGCTAAACAGATAGCGTCAAAGAACAACAAACAGTAAAAAATTCGAGGCAACAATGAAGCAGATACGTATTAACTTCCTCTAGATACGGCTCGACACAGTTTGAAATACCTAATAAGGTTTGGTTCGCCAATTACGCGAAATATATGGCACCCGTAAGTTTCAACAAAATTCCTTCACTTTCAAACGGCGATATTCTATCACTAAATCTTCAATAATTGAAATTTGTTAAGACGTTATCACTTCAATTGGCCGACCGGACCGTTCAGCATCTTCCAGGAATTCTTGCCCCAAACGGAAACGTTTTGCCCACTCTTTTGCAGTAGAATACGAAGGAGATGAATCACTGTAAACGCCGTCTAAACGTTGTTTTATGCGATTAGGTGTATGCCCTTCTTGTGTTAAAAGTTCAATGACCATGCTGCACTCAATTTTCATTACTTCAGACATTTTCATGGGCTAGTGACGTTAGTTGGCTGGCTACTAAAAACTATTGCTTTTCGAACCGTCATATTTGATGACCTCGCGTATGTGCATGCATGTTGTGACGAAGTTTGAACACGCTTGAGCCTACTTAAGCCTGTCAGGCCTAGAATTTATTGCGCCTACCTTGTAGGTGATGTTGATCATATTATTTTGATTGGAAATGTAGAAACACCATTCAATTTTTAACATCTACTAACCCCAAATACAAAGGACCATACCAGAGCGTTTAATTTTATTTTTTTTAAAATTCAGGTGAAAAAAGGTAACCCATTTTTGGGATCATTGTGGGAAAGTGCTATCATATCATGGCTTAGTGTAGTTTGTATTATTAAGTCGCCTTGAAGGGTCTCTAGGTATGCAAAGTGCACTTCTACGACCTTGTAATACATCTTAAAATTTCTTTCCATATTAGTTAGGGTCTGGCTGCATGGATAATGTCCGAAAGCTCACAAAAAATCTGCAACTTGTTTAATTCCTTTTACAGTTATTGTTACAACTTATTTTAATGTTTTCCTTTCTATTCTTAAAGAAATTTCACAACTCTTACAATAAAAATTTGTTTTTAAATTCGTACAATTTTAAACGGAATACGAAATTAGCATTCTCCTAATTTTAATAATTGGAACGTTTCTCACAACAGTATTTTAACTATCAGATGTGTCGAAATGTCGGTAACGAACTGTAAAATATTTCACAGGTAATTTAAGGCGGACGACAAAATAGACATCCATTGCCAACTAATTAACTAGCAGTCTGCTTATTGAAGCGGATTAATCTATAAAATCTCACCATTTAACCATTATATCATTGTGAGCGCTACGCGTACGTCAAAATAAAGATAATTACAGCGTGTAATACGAATATATCTGTAATGGAACGTTGGTATGCTTTTATAAACAAGTTGTACACATGTTGGATGTATGTACATACGTGTACGTTTAGTTTCTTAATGTATAGATGAATAACTGTAACGATTAGTGATGTAAAAAGTGAACGAAACAAGTGGTTTTTTGATTCGTTTCCTTTTCAAGTGGACGTCGTAAAGAAGCTTCTGTTCTCGATTTAGACGCTTGATAATCAATCTTCAATTGTGTTCCACCAGCGGATTGTGAACTACTTTAGTCCTGTATAAAAGATCCGGTTTTATAATGGTTTATGTACTCCTATACTTGCATTAAAGGCTAACCTTATTGACTGAATTGTAAGGCTCAATATAATTTATAGTCCCTGGAAAGCTATAGACGTAGTTATAATAAAAATTATTATCAAAGGAGTATAGGCAACGCTTTTATTTAATGTGATCCTAATAACTTGTGATTTTTATACATGTCTCTTGCCAAACAAAAAAAATATTGAACAAGAGTGTTATAACATGCTTCACTTCATTTTCGATTTTGAAAGTAGTTCATTAACGATTCCGAATATGAGTCTTGGAAGTATCAGATCGGTGCCTAGCGTACTTGGGTATTAGTCTAAAGGTCCAGTGTTCGAATCCCGGGGCTGTAGCTTCTCAGAGTGTGAGGATTTGTCCCACTCCAGGGTGAATGCTAATGGCCATATAAATATATAAATCGTGTTCAAGATGGTGCTTATGCTTAGGCATGCATTGTCGGTTCATCTGCCTTTTTTTAAGCAAACATCAAGAATCAATACTCAAGGTGGCAAAAATGGGAACTCAGTATTTAGACTATGTTGGGGTAACCTTGAGTAGCGATTTGACATAGACAAAGCTGTTTATAAATAAGCATAACCCATTTTCTAGTAAAACAACAAGAAAATGTATCAAATAGTAGAAGACCTAGTAGAAATTTTCAAACATATCGAAAAAATTATAGAGGAAAATCGCGAAGAACGTTTGCGGAAAAAAATATATTAGTATAACAAAAATAAGTGTGATTATGAAAAGAGTAACAGTAATAGCAGAACATTTGGGTGATTTTGTTAAGTTTCCATAGACAGTACAAGGTTTTCGTTCGAACACTATGATTTTTTTTTAAATTGCATAGTTTTCAAATGTTTCTGGATATATAGGTTGCACCCACATTAAAACAAGAAATTCTGGTGGTGACAATGGAGAAGTGTTTTGTAATAGAAATGCTTTCTTTTCCTTAAATGTATATGTATGTAATTACTAAATAGGTTTTATAAAACAATAAGCAAGTACCATGCTACGAACTGCAATTTGCAGATGTGGTATATAAAAACATGAATATATTTATGTATATTGTTGTAGGTCGTTGCAGGTCTAAGTCGAGAAATATTGGACACAGTACGGTATTCAGATTCAAGTCATCCTAATGAAATATTTGACCGTAGTGCTTAAGAGTTAGGATGGAAAGAGGTGATATTCCAGGTTTATTGCTTTGTAGGAATGGATACCCATGTAAAAATTATCTCCTTACTCCAGTTTTAAAGCCAGGTATCTACAATAAAACATGCAACCCCGTCAAGTACTATTGAATTATATTTCTGCTAGACCTTGAAGAAGAACTGCGATAGAATGCAGCATCTATCAGAACAAGGAATATTGTAGAAAGATTGTTTACGATTTGTTAAAAATGATTTCCATGTCATCAATGAGGTCTTCAAATAAAATTGAAATACATGTAGGTTTTTCTCTCATTGCGCTCAGACAGCTTGAAAGAAAGGCATGTTATTACTGAACACGCAGAGTTTTCCTATCAACACAATCAGTCGATTGTATTATTCTCCTACATTTTCTTATTTCCTTTTTTACCATTAAAACACAGACTTTCTTTCTTCTTCACAGTTGAAACGATCCCCTTGGTAACCAACAGTACACGTGGCCAGAGACCCGGGAATATTATTTCATATGTATATATAATATTCTCGGGTTTATATATATATATATATATATATATATAAAGAAAACTTTAGACTTTCCTTCGGCAAACCCAAATCAAACATCTCCTCAAAATGTGACATTACGCATGTTGAGACGGATGTTTTCGCGGTCGCCGCATGTGAAATAATATTTCCGGATTTCTGACCGCATGTGTTGTTTTGACTAGGTCAGTGTTTCGATGAGATCTCACTAGTCCTCTTCTGGACGTTCTCGTTCAGCTAGCCATCGAAGATGAACTCAAATATACGAGGGCTGCTTTTTTTTCAACCTCTGATAGCTCATAAAAACATGAATGCAAGTGTAAATAACAAAATGAATTTATTACCAAAGGTTATGTGCAAACATGGTTACTTTTCTACTTAATTACCGTGAAGATTGATGCATTTACCATATCTATGGCCGAACCTTACAATACCTTCCGTATAGAATGTTGCCACCAGTGAGTTGAGATGGTCGGTGACGTTGTTTTGAAGTTCCTGTGGAAGTTCTGCCCTCCTAGCCACTTTTTCAAATTTCCCATCAAAATTGTTCAAAAAGTCGTTGGGTTACAGCAGCAGTGTGAGGGCAGGCATTGCCATGAATGAGAAGAACTCATGCTTCTTCTTTTGTGTTGAATGGCTCTTCGCAATTATTATAAAGTTTAACAGCTATACTGTTCCTTTCTGTTTGAAGGAATCGAATTATACTACGCAATTCGCATTTGGCAGGAGAAAAAACAGCCTTCGCATATACATATATGATGTCCGAGGTTTTTGTGGGTACTATATATGATAGCGTTGTTTTGAGTTTCTCTCCACGTGTTGGTGTTTATGTCCTAAAAAGCAACCGGTGCTACGTTTTGATAGAGTCATATCTACCATATTCGGGTAGTAGTTACTCATCGGTAAACTTTGTCAGATAAAGTTATGTATTATGAATATTAGTATAAGGTTCAGAAAGACAAAACAGCAAAGTAACACATCTTATATCCAAAACAATAAAATATAAGGAATAAAAGTATTAAGGAGGTAAGATAAGCAATAACTTGAATAAAATGAAACCAGCATCGGTTAAGCATAGTTATAGTATCTGTAAAACACATTGCCTATATTAAAATTATCTTCACATAAACTGCTCATCATAAAAACTACACACCATTAAAACTAGCCTTCTCCATTGTACCACCATCTATTTTCTTGTTTTCTATGATACCGTTCTCTTTAACAAGGTAGACTAAAATCATTTTTTCTTTGTTTAAATACGTAGCCGATCTTGTTGGATTCATCTGTACATTTTATCAATAATAGTAATATTGCTGTCTAATTTATTACTATAGCAAATATTTACCACTTATTTTTTCTAAATAAAAATTTGAAAGATATTCAATATTTTTGCAAAAAGAGATTTTAAAATAACTTGACTTCCTATAAAAGTCAGTAAAAAAATGAAGGATTTTAGGTAAAAACAACTTCGCACCATTCGAAAAAAGCGGGAAAGCTATTAAATACCCCGAAAACCCGACCTTAAGACCAGCTATTCACGAGGTTGCCGCAAGTCTGGTTTATATATTATACATAACACGCTGCTAAAGCGTATGTTATTTACGTAAGCATGCCTTGAGTAGCACCTTGAGTACGATTTATAAATGTGGCTATAAGAGACACGTTACGGGCGCAAACATTACAACTTATGACAGGCCGATGACCCTTACAATTGTCAAAAACTGTTGAGGGTTGTCAAAGCAAGAATTACTATTATTAATTATTATTATTATCATTGTAGTTTTTCTATAAATCTTCAATAATAATAATAAAAATAAACAGATTTTGAATAATTTGGATCGTTTAAAGAAACAAATTACCTCAACATTACCACCCTCGAAAAATAAACCTTTTTTTTTGCTTACCATTCGTTAATTTACGAAATTCAAATAGAACCATCTACAATACAATCTAAGGGCGGATTCTGTTCGCTTTTCCATTTGTATTGTGAAGAGAGAGATTTGTCAAGAGAGTTCCCTCTACAATTCTTATTTATTTTTCCGTTTCCTCTTTTTTACGGACGCTAATCCGACTTAATTTCTGTCCGGCCGATTCATTTCTCGTGCGTCCTTCTCGTACTGCAGGACCGACGTTCAGCTGCGAGAAAGACGCGAAGGAACGGCGGACGAGCAAGCCGTGAAATTTAAGCGACGGGAGGTCTTTTTTAGTTGTAGATTGAACTGGGGACGGTGGCATGTCCGAGGACAGTAAATCAACGCATTCTATGGTAACGAAAGTAAATGTTGCTGAAACGAGAAATGTATGTATGTGTTGTGCATGGATGGTATATATTAAGTGATTGGATTCGTATGGTAGAATTTATTGAAATGCTATCTAAGTATTTGAGTGATTTCCTCAATAAAGCAATTTTTAGAATCCAAAACATTTCTCCACATAAGATTCATTAATAGTAGTACCATTAAGAAAAACGAAACAAAAGAACGTCCAACGGAGGATGGTTTTAATGAAAACTTTAACGTGAGAACAATAAACACGGACAGCAATTACTACTATTGCTGTAGAAACCTATTCACACATGTTTCTACCACACATTCTGTCTTACAATTAGACGGCATTTATTCTTTTGATAAAAAGTATAATACCTCTCTAGAATAGCGAAACGTTTAAGAGATTACAGAACGTAACGTATAGAAGTTGCAAACGTCCATTTAAATCATTTACAGACGGTATTGACAGCTTCTCTTCGGGGATCGTAGAAAACGGGATTAGAAAAGTTCGTAATCCTATTTAGATCCTTAATTTTGTCCCGAGGGAAGTCGGACGTTGCAGACAAGCTGTCGTCTGGCATTGAACATAGACTTGCTTATAGTAAGGAAAAGGTACAGGTAGATAGGTTACTGTACATAATTGGTTGTAGATGTACAGAATATCCCACGAGTGTGAATTAGAGCAGCGGTTCCTAACTTTTTTCTTCTTGCATAACCTTTCTAAAAATCAGAAAATATACACTGAAAGCCACGAGACTTTGTAGTAACTTCATGGTTGGTTATGACGTATGCAGCGTATGAAACAAATTAGGTGCACCAAACATGTTTGCAATGAATTGTGCGAAAACACAAATTTTATGAGGTTATTATCATATTTAATAAATTTTCTTGGTTATATAACATTTTAATCAACGATGCATTTAAAAAATAAATCACGGGTGATTGCAACCAGCAGGATTATAAATAATGAGCTCTTCTATTGACAATACTTTCAAGATAGTGAATTAATATATTTATGCTTTCTGAAAGGAGCTGAATAGACTACACTATTTATTAAATGCTTTCTTAACAAAATTATATATCACTCTAACAATATAGATCGCATATGAAAAAAACCTATTGTTAAATCAAAATGTAGAAAAAATTCAAACAAAAAACATAAAAGTGTTTAGTTTAATACATGTTACCGATGACTCATTAAACGAAATATATCTTTATTTTATTTATGTAGCAAACATATTTCTATACAATATGATATGCAAAATATGACATAAAGTAAATTAAATTAAAATACAAAATATTGAAAGAAATAAATGAAGTAGGACAATTAAACATATATTTAATCTGTGTCTTCACTCTCGCCTTCTGATCTACAACTAACCGTCAGAAGAAAGTCTTATACGTTTGCTTCATGTTCGTACCACTCTTCAATTATTTTGTCTGTATGGTTTATGCAATTTTACGAGAAGTCTGGTGTACAGCTGTGCAAACTTTCTTGCTACATATCTAATACTTGTTTATCGCCATAACTATCTCGACCAATATGTTTATTATAATACCTTTTCGCATGTGCCCCTATCAGTGCAGTAGGATTGAAATTGTAGTGAGACGGAGAAATTCTTAAAACTTTATGTCAATGTGCGCGAAGTAATTCGTCAATAATATAAACCTTCTATTTTTTTATGTCTCTTGGTTATTTCTAACACTCTTATTCGTTGTATTTTCATAGGTAATGCTGTTATTATTAAGCCGCACTGCTCATTACTGAACGGGATGTAGAACTAGCACAGCTCAAACTTAACCAAACCATGAGGAGGGTAACTCATTGGATGGAAATGCATGGTTTGAGTCTAGCACTTAACAAAACTGAGGTCGTCATTCTATCTAAGAAGCAGATAGACACAATCGTACCCCTACGCGTGGGGGATGTGGAAGTTACCACCAGCCCAACAGTTAGATACCTTGGAGTGATGATTAACACCAAAATGACCTTTCGTCACCAGATTTTACGTAGTGCCGATAAGGCGGCGAAGATGGTTGCGAACTTGAGTAGGTTGATGGCTAATGTTGGTGGTCCTCGGCCAAAGAAGCGGAGGTTATTGATGTCAACAGTTCAGTCGGTCTTACTGTACGGCTCCGAGGTGTGGGCGGACGCGCTGAGCAAGGAGATGTATCGGCCCAGGTGCAGAGAAGGGCTGCACTGAGAGTTGCCTCGGCGTACCGCACTGTGTCGGAACCGGCGGTCCTAGTGGTAGCGGGAGTCATCCCAGTGTCGCTCCTTGCTCAGGAAAGGAAGCGCATATATATGAGGAGACGTGCAGGTGAAGAACGAGTCGCCAACGAAAGAGACGCCACATTAGAAGCATGGCAACGACTTTGGGAGACGGACGGAAGAGGGCGCTGGACTGCGAGACTGATCCCGCGCCTCCGCCCCTGGATCTCTAGAACCCATGGGGAGGTGGACTATTACCTGACTCAGCTTTTTGACCGGTCACGGCTATTTCAAATCGTATCTGCACCGAATGGGTAAGACTGAGATTGGAGCATGTTTGTATTGTCCAAATGAGGTAGATGATGCGCACCATACCTTCTTCTTATGTGAGAGATGGGCGGAACCAAGACGGTTACTCGAAATGGAGATCGGCGAATTTACGATCGACACAATTATAACGAAGATATCAGCCAATGAAAATTGCTGGACAAGTTTAACGCGATACGTTCAATATGTCCTGCGCACGAAGAAAGGCGATTTGGACCGCAACATGGAAAGAGAATTGCTCTAATTCGAAAGTCCAGTGGAGCGTGGCCTTTGTACAGCAAACTAGACACAGCCCGAACTAAAGTGATTAACGGGTGGTGGCTGGTAGTCCTCTATTGAAGGGAGTCCGAGTATTGATGCTTATTATTATTATTATTATTGTTATTATTATTATTATTATTGTTGTTATTGTTACTGTTATTGTTATTATTGTTATTATTATTAGTTTCGCGGTACGTGCAATATGTACCGCGCAAAAAGAAGGGAATTGCAGCATAGACAGAGAATTGTTATAATTCCAAACCACAACGGAGTGTGGCCTTTCTACAGCCAAATGCATAGACCCAGCCCGAAGTAATGTGATAAACGGTTCCGGACTGATGTCTAGAAGAAGAAGGGGTGTTTTAGTTGGTAGTCCTCCTTCAGAGGGAGTCCAGCATAACATGCGTCAATGCATTTCACCTCCGCAAAAAAAAAAAATTATTAAGCCGCACAATAATGTTTCCTTTGGACCAACTTAGACTTGGCGACTATTCAAGTAAAAGACTATGGTACGGTGCATTGTCCACTAAAATTATTGATGGTTCTTTTAAATTAAGTATTAGTAAAGTTTCAACCCACCTTGTAAATAAATGTTTCGTACAAAAGGGTAATCAAACTTTAATGGCTTTTTGGAACAAACTAGGTTGACTCCGTTCATTTTTTCACTACAAAAATTATAGCTACAATTCATGATAAGGTGTTAGTTCAAGTAAAAGAAGTCTTAAATTTGTAGGTGGAAGCCGTGGCAAGAAAAGGTATTTGCATTGATGGTAGGGTGTTAAACAAAAAGCATTAGTTCAGGCAACTATATCAAAACTTTGCAACGCAAATGCTATCTAACTTCTGTATGAAGTAATAAAGGAACATGAACTAGAACTTACAAAGTGAATGCAGTAGACAAGAGTTTGCAACGGTTTCATAGAATTTACAATTTTTACAGTATCAGCTAAAATACTTGTCTAAATTTAATTTTGTAGTTCTAATTATATATCTATTCTTCTCCTTCATTTTCGCTACAAATTTTTGGAACAACGCATTTCATACATACGAGGGGAGGTCCAGAAGTTCGTGGAATGCAGGGGATGGAGTGGGGATAGGGGCGCTCGCTAGGTGTCATTCTGATTGGCGACTCATCATTAGTATCTAAGTTAAGTTACAGCCCTGTAGTGTCAGTTGTTTACGAATAGCTGCCTGCTAAACAAGTCAATCCGGAAGAAAACTGAAACTATGGAGGAAATTGAACACCGTGCTGTGATAAAGTTCCTTACAAAGCAAGGAAAGAACGCTCAAATCATATTGAATGAAATGGAAACCGTTTATGGGGAACAGTGCCCTAGTAAATCAATGATTTATAAGTGGCATGGTCTTTTTAAACATGGTCGGGAGTCGATTGAAGACGACCCCCGCTCAGGACAGCCAGTTGAGGCCACCACATCAGACATCGTCGAAAAAGTGCAAAAATTTCTACTGCAAGATGCCCGTTTGAAGAAAAACAATTATCTGCATTAGTTGGAGTATCAGATACCACCATTTTGCGTATCCTACATGACCACCTGGGTATGACAAAAGTCAGTGCAAGATGGGTACCGAGAATGCTCACGCCGCTGCAGAAACAGCAGCGTGTCTGTCCGTCCAAATAATTTTTGGAGCTGTGTGGATTGTTACCGGAGATCAAACATGGATTCATCACTTTGAGCCTAAGTCCAAACAGGAGTCCATGCAATGGCATAAAAAGGGGATACCACCGCCAAAGAAATTCAAAGTGTCGGAATCGGCTGGAAAGTTGATGGCTACGGTTTTTTTGGGATTGTGAGGGGATATTATTGATTGATTACAAAGAAAAAGGTAGTAGCATAACCGGAGAATATTACGCAGCGATATTAGAAAAATTAAAGGAGGCAATCAATGAAAAACGTCGAGGAAAGTTGACCAAGGGTATGTTGCTCTTGCAAGACAATGCGCCGGTTCACAAGAGGAAAGTTGCAATGACTACTCTGCACAAGCATTGCTTTCAATCAATAGTCCATCCACCCTACAGTCCAGACCTGGCACCTAGTGATTTGTTCCCCAATTTAAAAAAAGACTTACGTGGAAGAAAGTTTTCCGACGACAATGAGGTAAACAAGGCAACTTTGGCCCATTTTGAGGCGAAAAATAAAAAATATTTTTATGATGGTGTAGAAAAATTAATTCATAGATCTAATAAATGTATTGTGCTTAAGGGTGATTATATTGAAAAGGAAAAATAGATTTATTGTTTTATTTTATTTAAAACCCTTTCATTCCACGAACTTCTGGACCTCCCCTCGTACATATTGCGTAGATATCACTTCATTCGAAAAAAAAATAGCCAACTACGCAACATCTAGCGTGAAAACAGTTTACGAAAACACCAAATGCTATCTTCTGAACAACGAAAGTAACTCAGAAATTTTCTTATCTTTCTTATAACCAGCTGGCTCACTCTCTTTTGGTCTGCGGATACATCCGGAGATGGACAAGAAATCTAAAACAGAATTTAACACGACCAAAATGAAATAACAATAGCAACGAGGAGAGCAAAAATAAAGCCATTTGGACAATATTTTTTCCTGTTTCGATAATTTTCCAAGTAATTTTATATCATGGATAGTGTTAATTATCTAGAACTTTAACAAAAAACGTTATTTTAGACCATGTATATCACATACATACATCTAAATTAGGGTAAATGATAGATGCTTATTGTTTGTAAAACATTTTTTAATCGCGGTAGGCCTTCATTGAAAATCATTTACTGTCATGCCTGTTAACATAGGCATCGTTTCATAAGCCTATTCCCGCTATTGTTACGGCAATAACATTTGACAAGTAAAGCCTTTCTCGGCTAATATCAGATACGCGTAGGGGACGCTGACTCGGTTGAAACGCTTGCTAGGGGGCGCTTATTGAATATCTGATGTGATCCACTTAGTGGAGTCACCTCGACATCTAATTACGTCGTAGACGACTCTATACGGAGCGCAGAGATTTGCGAAATTCTCGTAGCTTAAACGAGTAGGACCAGCCAGCGTTAGCTTTCAAAGTGTTTACTTTGAATGGAGTAGTTGTTACACGAAACTTAAAGTAGTTGTTCTTCTATAACAGCTGCAACGATATTTGTTTTTGCACAGTAGATATAATACAGAAACGTATATAGGTAATTTTCACACCATAATTTTTCTGATATTGATGCTAAGAAGAATTTTTTGAAATTGTTCCTATTTTATTTTCTTCTTTTTGTTTGTCCAAAATCGATAGTAAGTGGGTAGCATCGATAAAGCCGTAGAGTGCCGGAGATGGCGCTAATGCTCTCTCGGATGTGATATTATGACATTAAAGCGGAGAGAGATAAGAGAGCCAATGGACTGGACATGACTGTGCAGATCCTGCCCCATTCATCATACACAGCATATTGTATATGCACTGGCCACAAGAGTCAGCCGACTTGAAACAGAGATAACTCCGGATCGGCATTTATTATTGGGGAAGCGCCGGACAAACTACCCCTATCTAAGGGTTGAGATCAATTTTTGTTTCGTTCGTTCGGGCGAAACGATTTACGAAAATATGTACACATATAAACACATATTTATGTTCGTTGGGAGCGTGTACATAATGGAATTGACGCGTTCAATACGGCACCTTCATCCCATTCTTTATATTTTATCCTATGGATGCAAGATAAATTTTTGTAATGGTGTAATATAATATGTTCCAAAATATGTTTGTATATGTATGTATTCTTGTATAGTATTAAAAAGTCGGTTAGAATTTAATATCAGTTACAGATAAAGTAAACGTATATGCTTATTTTTGTATATAACATAACGACAAACAAATAACAAAATACGAAAATGTTAAGATGTTAATTTTTTTATATTTAGTATCGTACAAGAGAAATGGAAATAGTAATACTAATAATATTTATTATAATATCAATTCAATTACAAGTTACAAACGTCACTTAAACTATTTTAGTAGCATGACTGTCAACAGTGATATCGTTTTAAGTTAATGATATACATGCTGGATAGTACTACTAGACAGTAACTGTTTTTAAATTATTAGGGCAACTTCCGTTGGTTTTTCAGTGATAATTCAACATTTTTATACCTAGATGTAATAGTGCCTGCAGATATACCTATGGTATATACCTCTGATATCTAAACGAACTGTAGGTTGTAGGTTCAAATTCTACCGGAAACCTTAACCAGAAATTTTTAATGAATAAAAACTTGAGAAAAATCCAATTAAATTCAACGTTTGGTTATAACAAGGAAATTGTATTATCATTAAAAAACTAACGGAAATTATTATAATAATTTAATTGATAATGCAACTTAGCATTAATATTAAAATATCGTGTCTACTTAGATATGAGTGATGGAATACATTTTCACCTCGATGGCTTCGTTAATAGGAAAAAGTGCTGCATTTGGGGCAGAGAAAATCTACGAAAGATACATCAGGAAGCAACGCATCTAATACGTGTCACTGTCTGGTGTGTATTGTGGTCTGGAGGAATAATTGGACCGTATTTTTTTGAAGATGAGGTAGGTAATACAGCAATGATTACGTTCTGATAACGCAGTTGTTTGTGCCTCAATTGGAAAATATTGCTCGACGACATGTAGTTTCAGCAGGACAGTGCCACATGTCATGCCGCCAGTGAAACATTGACTGTCTTGCACGAGTTTGCTCCTCATTGTGGTATTTCCTGGTTTAATGACCAGAATTGCCAGCATTCTTTCTTATGTCCTCTACCGATGTCCTAGGTGGTTTTCCAATGTTTTATTTGTGTAGTCATGGCCTCCATTTGAGAATATGATTTTTCCATTTTCCTTCCTATCTCTCTAAGAATCCTGCCCATATCCATTTATTCCTTGCCACTCTTTCTGTTATATCTTCCACTCCAGTTCGTTGTCTTATCTCATAGTTAGTTATTTTATCTCTTAAGCTTATCCCCACCATAACTCGTTTGATAGACCTTTGTGTTCTTTTTAAATTGGTCGCAGATTTGAGGGTTAGTGGCATGGTCTCCATTCCATATGTCAATACCGGAAGTATACACACATTAAATACTTCTCTTTTTAAGTTGATTGGTACTTTGGAGTCTTTTAGTATGAATCTTAATTTACCTGTGGCTGCCCATGTCATGCGCAGTCTTATATTTATTTCGGCAGTTTGATTTTCTTCCCCGACTTTCAGTGTATATCTTCGATAAATGCACTTCCCTGCCACTTTTTCTAAAGTATTCTTTTTTTTTTTTTAATCCTATGTCCTTTATACCTTGCGGTGTCGGACTATATTTCTTATTTTTATCTTCCACAGGTTCCTGTTCTGAGCCAGTTGTTTGTAAAGTATTCTTTCCCATTCTAAATATTGTGCTGTCCGGGGACAATTCTTTTGTTTTTCCGATATTTATAGAACGGCCTACTGCTTCCGATGTCATTCCAGACCCTTCTATCATTTCTTGTAACTCTTCAGGGTTGGTGCTGATCAGTACAATATCGTCCGTAAAACGAAGGTGGTTTATCTAACAGCCATCTATGTTTATTCCTTTTTTATCCCAATTTAATTTTTGAAAGCATCTCCAAAGGCAAGGGTAAACAGTTTAGGAAATATTGCGCCGCCTTGTCACACTTCACGTTTAACACTAATTTTATCTGTTACATGGTCGCCTGTGATTTGAACTTGTAGTGTAACATTGTCGCATATGTATTTTAAGAGGTTTGTATATCTTGAATCGATTCTAGCTGTTAATTGCCCAAATTTCAACTGAATCAAAGGCCCTATTATAGTCAAGAAACGCCAGGTGAAGTGGGACATTGTATTCATGGAATTTCTCTATTAATATACACATTGTGTGGATATGCTCCATCGTGCTGTACCATTTTCTAAAAGCGGCTTGTTCAGGAGGTTGATATCGATTCAATTTGTTTGTCAATCTATTCGTAATGATTTTAGTAAGAAGTTTGTATGGATGAGGAAGGAGACTTGTAGGTCGGTAATTGTATAATTTCAATGTATCAGCCTTTTTGTGCAATAAGGTGATTAGTGAATTTTGCCAGTTGTTAGATATTTTAAGTTTGACTGAGACATTTGTTTAAGAGTATTTTCATAGCTGTAATGGTATCTGTAGTAATTCCGTTTTCCCCTGGAGTTCGTCTGAATCTCATTTGACTCAATGCGTATTTAATTTCGTCTGTTGAAATTTCTGGTTCCTCTTCAGATTCGACGTTCATTACATTTTAGAGTTTGTGACTGGGGTTTAGCAGATGCATACAATTTGGCATAAAATTGTTCTACTATCACAATAATGTCCTTAACATCTTGTTTTAATTCATCCTTTCCATCTTTTAATTGATGTACTCTTATTTTCCCTTTTGTCTTTTCCCTTTTCAGAACTTTCATGTTTTTGTTACTCTCTATGATTGTTTTAATTCTTTGCTTATTCTGACTTCTCATATCCTCCCTGTCTCTTTTACTAATTGTTTTGTTTAACTCTGAATATTCTGGAGAGTCGTTTTCTGTATTTCTTCTCATCTCAATAAGTTGTGTTTCTTTTGTTATGTTTGGTAGTTTCTTTACCTTGTGGCATATCATTTTGTTTGCTATTTTTACGTCGTTCCTTATTCCTGCTTCGATCTGTTAATTTCCATTTTTGTCATGGTCTCTCCCGATGACAATCTTTTGTTTCAATTCTTTCTGGTTCTTCTTTGGACATTTCATTGCAGGGAATCCTATTGGCTTTAAAAGCTTAGTGTTTATCTCTATTTTAGCTCTTACAAGTCTATGATCACTGCCAGCACCAAATCTGTTTAGGATCGTTACGTCCTGTATAATGTATCTTTTGTCAGAGATTATGTAATCAATCTCGTTCTTTGTCTGACCATCAGAGCCTCTCCAACTCCATTATTAATTTTTCTTTATTTCTCTTTTATTTGTAAGAATAAAATGCCCATTCATTTTCTGGCCAGAAAAAAATGTGAACGTTAATCTCTACTATTGCATTTTCTTTTGTTTTATTTAAGCGCATCAATTTACTACGATATTTGATTGTTCCAAAGGGGTTCTTTACGATTGTCTCCCTATACCATACACATAAACGTATAACATAAAACAAACGACTGTAAAATCACGTCGTCGCGCTCAATTTAACAATGGCATCCCTTGTTTTTAGCATATTAGCTTCGTTCGTATCTCCCATGTTAACATATGTGTAGTAGTATATTAAACGTCCGTGTAAGTAAACACCATCTAACCAGTCAAAAACTTTTAACTTATTACAAGCAGCGACTACACCCGCAGTTGATCTTTAATTTTAAAACTTCGACGCGTTTACTATGGAGCTTATCGACTTTAAAGTTACGAAGGGAGGACGATTTAATATGGCTAGATTAACCGCGTGATGTGCTGTCGTTGATGCAAAATGTACACTGAAATGGATGATCGATTTAGACTGATCTGTGATGGAAATTTTTATTAGCAGCTTTAAAGTGTAAATAGATTTTGAAATGAATTAAAACTTAAGAACGCACCTGTTTTCTTTTTTTACTCCGTCAGATGCTTGGGATTCAAAGGAACGTTATCTTTGTAAACTTACTGTATATTACCTGAAAGGAATAAGCGGGCATCTAACGTGTCTTAAAATATCCAAAATTAATGTGAATTTACTAACTTTATTACTATGTAAAGTGTAAAAACGTAGTAGCTTCTATAATTCTATGTAGATATTGCATATAAGGATATAGACGTATATGAAATACTTTAGCATTGTTTATTTAAGATGAGTGAATGTGACAACTGTAGAAAAATTCAGCAAAGCATATAAAAAATTGTATTATCAGCAGAAAGTCTAAAGTAACTCCTTAACTAATGGAAAAAAATAAAATCTCTACCTAATATCGAAGCATTAACATTTGAACTTAACCCAATCTGATCTTTTACGTTTAGTAAAAATATTTTGCACGTTATTGTACAAAGAATGATATAAAGGGAGTTAAAGGAATAGCACTATAAATGGGAATCGTATTTATACCTTAAAACAGGTTAAAACACCTTCAGTAAGACAAATCAACAATTTTATACTCAGTACAAAGCAATAACTCAATAATACGTAATAAACTGCAATTTATATTTTCATCAAATCAATCGCAAATATAAATGCGGCACTTTTCAATGAATAAAATGAATTTTGGAAGTACGTAACGAGAAATTTTTCTCTTACTGTATGAAAATCAATATATAAAAATACTGAATAGGTACACTGAAAAAATGAATTCAGTAAATGGTGTTCGTTGACTTCATTTTATTAAAGCAATGAAAAAGTTATTATATTAATTAATAAATTTATTAAAACAATAAAACCTGTTCATCAATATTCTTGTGTTTGACTATTGCTATTTGCAGAAGTTTTTTTAACGGAACGTCGCGTATGTAATGTATTTTCTATATATACATACATATATACGTATATATATATATATATATATATATATATATATACGACTACAAATGTATAATACCGCAAGCTGTATATTATTGAATTTATTACGTATAATTTATACATGTTTCCCCTGAAAATAAATAAAAAATATATAAATAAATACAAGAAAAGAAGAAAATATTCCTGGGATTTATAGATTTAGAGAAATATTTCGATAAAATTCCAAGAAAAAAGTTATGGAATCTAAAGATAAGATATTGTAAAGTAATAAGGCTGATACAAATGACATATAATAGTAATATAAACGCTATCATCGCAAATAACTCGGAATCTTTAATACTGATTTTCCATCGTTTTTAAATCTTGATGAAATTTCTCATCTTGTTCATCCCTTACCGCAAAAACTTTCGGGAAACCTATCAAGATGGCTAGGAAAGAAACAATTTATGCTCATATTATAACCTAGGCGGTGAAATTTTTGACGTATTGATTTCACTAGATCTCTTTGTAATTGGAGTCTTTTTTGTTTCCAAGAAAATTATTCGCAACCATAGTGAATGAAGTGCAAGCTTCTTTCTCAGTTTCGTTGAATCTGTCATTAAAGCTTTAATTTGAGGTCCATCAAATACCCCAGCTTTGATTTTTTTTTGTAACCTAGTCGTGGAAACTTTTGACACATGTACTTGAAACAGTTCCTTACAAATCTAAACTTAACATATTGCTTCATAAGACACAATTTGGGCAAATAAGAAATGCCGTAGAAAAAAAAATTACGTGATAGGGGAAAATGGGTTTCATATTTGACATTAGTGTACTTATATTAGTTAAAAACAAATGTCAGATTTTAATCACCAGAAAAAATTATTTGTTGGTCAGTATTATGAATAATAGTTTGATAACAAGTAGGTGAAGTTTCTATAGGGCAAACGCAATCCTGGAACGTAATTCATAAAGTTATTCAAACAAACAAAGAACAGCGGAAGAAAAAATATTCACTGACATTTTGTGATAAGTAGCTTATCATTGATTAAATCACTTTGTTATAGTATCAGTACTCTTATATAACTCTACGATATCTGACTGGTAACAGACACCACACGGAGGACAATCCATGAATAAAACAGATGAGGGAGCTAGTTACGGGAAATTAATCCTGGATCATGCAATATCATACTGAAATTGAAAAAGCGGAAATAAAAGACAACATCGCCTCAAAAACAAGAAATTACTGAAATAACATTAAGAGAGATATGTAGAAGTTTTACAAATGTATGTAAGCAGTATACTTATAAAATGAAGAACTTCCAAGCTAAGACAAAGTTTCGTACACAATAAACAGATGCTACTATTTGGTTACAAAATCGTGCGCATATCGATCGTATTCTAAGTACCTAACGTTATTCGTAACGTCCACATTTCATACAATGCATTCCTGCAAACGTACCACAAGCATAAAGTTTACCGTAAACAGTTAGTTACACCTCCGAAAAATCTTTTGTGGTCAATTTCCATTCTCGAACGCTTCATTCATACTTTATTTAACGGACAAATCACCTTGACCACCCACAGCATTTCATAGATACGTTTCATTCAATATTCGAGGTAAAATGCAATGCTGATAATTTATTTCGAGCTTATTGAGGGAACTATGTGTTATACGTTGAATTGTGCAGTCGCAGTCGTAGGTTATCCATGTAACTTTCCTTGGTAATAACGAGAGAAAACCTTAGTAAAAGCGTTTACTGATGTTGTTGTTTTGAATGATGAGAAATATCGAAACTGTAATTGAGAAACACATTCCCCAGATTAATTGTCAATATATTATCGGAATTATTACCAATAAAAGCTTACAGATAAAATTCTGTTCTCCGTTTCCCCAATATTATTTCTACAATTTAATTTGTTTTTAAATTAAAAATTAAATTATTTGTTTATTAAAAATTTAAATAAACTGTAGAAATAATATTTTGTTGGGACAAGACTAAATATTTCTGTCTAATGCGTGTACCTGTAATTAAACGATCAAAAGTTATGCAAACCCGCACAATAACTGCTTTACGGATTCTTAACTTCAGAGCAGATTGTAGTAAGTCCGGTATCTACAATTATGTATACTAACGGTATCATTTAAATAGTCTCTAGAGTTTCTGCTAACTCTGTATGTACATATATTATATACCATACAGATTATAAATGCACGCGTATATATTATTTAGGAAAGCTTTCCGATCGATATGGAGCGCCTCTATACACCTGATGTGGTTTATTATATTCTATATATCATCATCTATCCACTTTGACTGAATCATAAATTTCTATTATGGTTAAAATATTGCCAGTTCGCTGGCTTCGATTTAAAAGCATGAGTATGGTAAAATTATTTAATATCCGTCCGTAACGACTTGTTTAACAGATGAAATACCGTTCTAACTAATGCAATATAATATTGCTTGATCGAATAAATTTTAACTGATTCTAAAAGCTTAAATCATATAAGAATCAGCAATTGTAAAAAATATGTCTATCAAGTACTCTTTTAGCTTGACGTGTTTTCATTAGTTTTTCAATAGAGCAGAAACTAACTGCAGTTTGTAATACTATCCAGGGGTAATAAATATAGTAATAGCCTACCAAAAATTCAAATGCATGAAGGGTGGAAATTATATACATATTACATATTATATACTTTCCAAATATACTGTATCATATGAAAATTGGTACAACAAGAAGAAATGCAACTTTTTTGTCCAAACTTGGCAGAAACGTATAACCACGTAAAGGGAATAATTGATAATCAATTCAAAGAAGAAGAACAGAAGATTAACGCGATTTAATCTTATTTTTATTAATATGTTGCTTCCATTCCTCCCCCTAGTGGTTTCGGACCCCTTCACCCTTCGAGATGGTGATTCCAGTAGGTAATCGATATAATCTAGGTGTGTTGTGTCTTAAGCAACCTGCAATTCATGCCAAAGAGCTTCCAGTATTTGTAGAGGATTCACTAAGTTCTCAAGATTCGTCCTCATAATGTCTCACAAGTGTTCGACTGGAGAGGTCGAGATCTAGATGGTTATGGCAAGATATTGATATGGGCCTTTTTGAACCGGTTTAGAGAAGTTGAACAAGAATAAGCATTATACTATTGAAAACGCAGGTATTTGAGTTGCTGAAGATATGGAAGAAGATGAGGTTTCACCACTTCATTAATGTAACGCTGGGTGTTTATGTTGTCTCGGAAGAATACCAACTGAGACTTACTCACATGTAGTATAGCATCTCATACCATAACTCCAACGCCTCTTAAAAGAAAATTGAATATGGCGATGTTATTCACCTTTTCGTTTGACCCTCATGCGGACATTCCTATACAAAATCAAGATTCACGACTGAACACCACCCTATGCCGCTATATGTTCCGGTGCATTCGCAATGTACACCATTCCAAACGTTGATGTCGGTACTGGAGAATAGCTTTCTTAGTGCCCTTAAGTGAAAGTAGACGTTTTGCATTTCATTAATTCTTCTTCCGCCTCAGGTTTCTCTTCAGCGTCATTTCTGATTCTCCCTATCCATGACTGATACACAGCATGATGGTGAATTGGTTCCGGTTAAGTCGATTTGCAATTTTCCTAAAAAAAAAATCTACCCGCGCAACCCAACAATTCGATTTCTTACGAATTTGCTCAATTGACGGTAATTTTTACGCTGTTGAATTTTAGGTATAATCAAATTCCCAAAACACTTTAAGCAAAAGAAAATAGTTAAAACTGAATCAAAGCTCGTGAGACATATACCTAACATTAACGCCAAAAATACTACAAAAAGAAAAGACTGCAGATGTGCCATGATCACTTGATCTATCACGACAAAATTATAATCAATTATTACCCTTGAGTAGTTTTCTGCCAAGTTTGGTCGAAAAAATTCGCACTCCTTCTTGCCGTTGCAATCTCCATGTCATGTAGCATATTTGACGCTATTGATATTTCACTATGGAATTTCTTTTAACCCATGTCCCATGAAATAAATGGTGTCGGGAGCTGTGTTTCTTTTAGATCAAACTTCTTCCACTGCGTCTTATCCTGTGTCAACTTTGCTACTTCAGTCCATGTTTTATCCCTTCTTTCCAGAATTCGACATTGTCTCAAGTCTGCCCTAACCCTCCTCTTCTCTTATTTTCCATTTTGTTCTAGCTTTCCATATTGTCCTAGGTTGTCTGTCATTATCCAGTCTTTGAACATGTCCCCACCATGCCAATTGTCTGCTCAATAAACTACAATACTGAAGTAATTTCTAAATCTTCCCTTATGTCAATGTTTTTTTATTCTATCGCATTTTGTGACACCTCTCACTCTCCTCAGATACTTCATTTCCATGACTTGTACCTCGCCTTTTTGTTTTGGGTTCACTACCCATTATTCGCAACCAAACGTTAATATCGGTCGATAAATAGACTTATATACTTTCATTATCGTTTTTCGAGAGATGTCTGTCTTGTAGAGTAGCATAATTCCGTTGTTTTCTCAATTCTTTTATTGGTATTTGCTTCTTGGGTCCTACTCTTGTTGAATATCACTCACAGGTATTAGAACGTTTTTACTTGTTGGATTTCTGTTGTTTCGATTTAAATTCTCATTTGTACTGGTTATTCTCCTATTATCATTACTTTAGTTTTATATTTGTTCATCTTCATTTCATTCTCTCTTAAAGTTGAGTTCCATACTTCTAAATTTTTCTATAAATCTTTTTCATTTTTTGCTACAACCACTAACTACAACATCCACAAACATTCCTTCAGATACTTTAACTCATTCTAAGTTAATATGTCCTACTATTATTATTTTTTTTACTTTTCTTTGTACATTTCCTGATTATTTCGTCCATATACGTAATGACCAACACTGGGTTTAGAGTTCCGCCTTCCCTCAATCCTTCTGTTATTCTAAACATTTCTGATTCCTAGTTAATTGCGATCACAGCGTTTATGGTGCTATTATATATCATTTGTATCAACCTTATTACTTTATCCCTCACTTCTCTTATCTTTAGGATATTCCATAACTTTTATCCTGGGATTTTATCGAAAGGTTTCTCTAAATCTATAAACTCCTGGAATATTTTCTGTATTTCTGAAAATTAATAGAGAGAAAATATCGTATCATACATAATTATCAAGTGAAGAAAGACCAACGGACACTCATAATTTTACTTCCATCGGTTCATTCTGAGCTCAAACGTTTAAACGGCCATTTATAGGATGACAACAGTTACAAGTCTAATTTAATTTGTCGTCTCGCTAGACCTATGGTTTATGAGTTAATATAGCATGGACGTCGTTCGCCCCACAAAATACCGCATTTAATCCTGAACGATTGTAAATACATCGTATTACAACTAGTCAATGTTTCTCACCATTATTGAACGAACTATTTGCCCGGTGCACACCCCTACATTACACAAGTATTATATACGCCGAAGAATTGCGTGTAATCTCATGTCCGTGGGGAAAAGAAGTCATGAATCGCAATGAAAGGTTCTTTTAATGCATCGGTGTTGAGAATTAGCTTTTGATTTAGAATTGCAATATGGTTGGTATATAAAGTTAAGTTTCGCCAAGTTGAGAAAGTGGTTTATGTATAATTTGGAAGATAGATGAAGGGACACGTTAATTTGAACATACAGGAAGCTGCGTACAATTCCGATAGAAATAAGAAAATTTCTTTATTGTTAATTGTTGCTCTGTTGGCTGTTTTATTTAGTGTCATCTACGACCTTTTTTTGTAACAACAAAGTCCATAATCCGCTCCAGCGGTAATTTTCGTAACTTGGGTTCGTCAAGCAGAGCATCCCCAAGGTGAACTTGTTTTTCCCTGGAGACTACCGAGCAGTCAACAAGGAGTTGCACAGTAGTTTCCTCTGCTCTCCCACACTTTCTACATGAGGGAGAGATTACTAAACCTATGCAATGCATATGTTTATTCAGTGCGCAATGTCCAATTAAGATCGCTGTGTAAGAGTGCTTTCAGTATGGTCCTGCTCAGAAGAACTGCCTTATGCAGTCTTCTCTCACCTGGATAAAACCCGAGAGATTTGCAGTGTCTTAAACAGTCCACACCGTTCCAGTAGGACCGGTGATTGGCGGCGAGTTTGGATTTAACAAAAGTCTTAATACAGCCATAAGTACCTCCACACGTCGGTTCAGAAACTGAGGATGGTCGCCATGCCAGTGGTCATCTACGATAGAAAATAGCTTATTTTTTGCTAATACTGTTGGGATTATTTCCAGTATCAGCACTACCACTCATACGGAGTGTTGGCACTGCGAACCTTTGGTCAGTGCACATGCTTAGACAGCGATGTTCGTGTTTACGACATTATTAGCTAAGGGCTGGTGTTAGACAACTCTTTAACCTAGCACTTATACCCTCAAACATCCCTATCGAGAATAAATTGCAGACCAATTGCAGTTAAACATTCTTAGCAATCTATTTCAGTGTAAACACTTGTTTCCTCGCATAAAATACTAAGGCATCGTTCCTCAATTTGAGTGTCGCGGTGATATTAATGGAAGATTTGGAAAATAACTTAAACAATAATTAAATCATTTTATAAAAAAAAATATTATTTAACATTTAACTTACAATACGTGTAAAGAAAAGAAAAAAAAAATAATGTCATGGCTTGACCAATATGAACTGATGAGTCCAAATATGAAATGTTTAGTCAAAACCGGAGAAGATTTGTCCGGCGCTCAAAAGACGGAAAAATGCTTTCTGGGTGCATCAGACCAACAATAAAGAAAGGTGCTTGTTCTATTCTTGTATGGGGTTGATATTCACTAAGTTAAACTTATTATCGCGAGCATTTTTTTCTAATATCGCGAGATATTACAAGAAGATGCTCTACCATCTGGATTGCGCTTAATAGGCAACATTAAAACATATTAAACATATTAAAAATAACGGCTTGGCCTCCCCAGGGTTCAGATCTTAATCCGATAGAGCCTCTGTAGGACGAACTGTTACATGTTACTGTTAGAAGCGAACGTCCAACGTCCAAAACCCATCTCTGGACGGTATTGCAGAGGGAGTGTAACAATATTCCTCAAGATACACCGAAGAATGCCACGAATTGTGTGCGCAGTTATTAAATTAAGAGATGGATTTTTCAATGAGAAAAAAGTATTATTCTACGTTTTCTAATGTTTATTATTACATTTTCTTTTGTGTAAACATATGCAATAAACCTTTGATGAATAAATATTTTTTTATAATTGTTTTGTTTAAAGTCTTGAAGCAAGCGCAAATTTTTGCACGAATAGAAAGTGTACATACAGGGTTAGTAGAAATTCTGGAAACTATTTAAATGGTACAGTTAATATATATACACGTTACTGTTACATGTTACTGGACTTACTACAGTCTACACTGACATAAAGAATCCACAAAGTAACTAATGTGTGGGTTTACATCGCTTTTGATCATTTAATTACAGGTACACTCATTGGTCGGAAGTATTTAGTCTTGTTCCAATAAAATACTATTTCTACAATTTAAATTGTAGAACTAATATTTTATCTGTAATCTTTTATTGGTAATACTTTCGATAATATATTGACAATTCATTTGATAGAATTGTTTTTCTTATAATTGTTTTGTTTAAAGTTCACAAGCAAGAGTAAAATTTGCGTGAAATAGGAAGTGTCCGTACTATGATGAGAGGCAGTGTACATATTTTTACGCGCTTTTTACGAAACATCCATAACTTATTTAAAATGTTATATAACAGCATAACACGTCAAAATTATAGGTTATAAAAAATCTTTGTAGCATTGATTTCACAAGGTCTCTTTGTATTTAGAGGCTTTTTTGTTTTCAAAAAGATTGTGCGCCACCATAGAGAATGAAGTGCAAGCTTCCTGCTCAGCTTGGTTTATAGAGTTGATGAAATCTGTCATCGAAGTTATAATTTGAGGTTCAACAAATACCCCAGCTTTAATTCTTTTCGTAATTTAGTCGTGGAGACTTTTGACATATGTACTTGAAGCAGACCCCTCGCAAATCTAGACCTTTAACATATTGCTTCATAAGATCCAATTTTTGCAAGCAAGAAATGCCGTAGAAAGAAGAACGTGACGTGATAGGAGAAAATAGGTTTCACATTTGGCATTAGCGTATTAGTTAAAAACAAGTATCTTAGTCAGCAGAAAAAGAATGTTTCTTACTTCTTAGTGTTGAAATCCGTACCAAACCTGGCTTACTAATACGTCGCCAATATGTAATATAAAACTTTCGCACTTGTAAAATATAACGAAATATTACACCATTTCTCAACCCAAAGGTTTTTACTGCGATTTCAGATCATTATTTTCGATGTTTACATAAACTTCAGTATATGTGACACTTTTTAAACGTCTTATAATTATAAAGCGTCTCCGCTTTGAACACTTTGTAACTCATTACGTTCGGTTAATACAACAACACGTCCTAAATGAACTTTTCAAGAAAAGTACTGTAAATAACTTCATTACGTTCAGGTGTAAAAGTCCCTTTCTCTCCGGCGCGCTTCAATGCCAGCAGCATCAGCGAAGCGGTTTATTTACGGCCGATCATAAATTTCACTAAAGAGGAATATTTTTCATTAAACGGCACTAGTCGAAAGGCGGGCGTAGAAAATGAAAGAACCTTTATCTCGACGGGCGTGCGATATTTAACGAGATAATAAGACGTAATCTAGTTGGCCGGGGAGCGGCGCTCGCTAGATGATTGCCTCCGTATTTCTTCATTACGCATCTTATTAAATAAGTCGTTAAGAAACAAAAGAGGCGCGGCCTCGAGATCTCTCTGTAATGGAAGCTAATTGAGAGCAGCTCTCTAGATTCATTACGTTTTTTTAATTACGAAAATGGTTGGAAAAACGTACTCGAGAAAAGGGCAGGATGCATTTACGTCCCTATTTTTAAGAGAGAACAAAGTATTTTTGGACGTAGGGTGCATTCGAAGTGTTAGAAATTAGTGCTGTGAAGTGATATTAAGCCAGATTTATAATTGAGTTCGTAATTTGGCATTTCTTTTCAGTTACTATTAGTCTGTATCTAATATCTAATGCGAAGAAGTAGTTTTTGAAGCTAAATATTTATACTTTATAGCGTTTTTCTGCTACGCTGCTATGTATCTATATTTATGTTCTACAACGTGATAAAATATATTGCGTACTCGACGATTGTTAGTTTATTTCAGAAAACTACTGCAGAAGATAGCTGTTTCTTTTGATATTGATTAGCAGGTTATTTCACCAATCACCATTCTTAAGCTTAAATTTTGATAAGCAGGTACTACGGAATACAATACAATAGAATTTATTAGCAATAGCAAAAACAGAAAACAAAATAAGTTACAATAATGAGTTAAACTTATGTGCCAAAAAGACTAAATCGTCTATATCTCCACATGCGAAGGTATATGGCGTTCTACTTTTAGCCTTCGTTAACCAAATATAAGAAACCAAAGGAAGATAAATTTAAAACAAAAAAAGAATGCAATACAATGGTAACTCATATGATTGCTTGTGTAAGCGCGGTACGGTTAGGTATACAAAATTATTGATGTTGAATTGTTAGTAAGTGGTATTGCAGATGGTTCCTTATTTCCTTAATCGAGATATCTGATGGAGTAAAAGGTAAGATGTAGGTATTTAAAATCTTGGATAAACTATAGCTGAAACTGGGTTTGTACACCTCATATCTGTGCTTGGGGACAGACAAAAAGTTACCATGACGAACGCCCCGCGAATGTCTGATATCTAAATCTTACTTTATTGTACAAATACAGTGGGCATTTACATTTAATAATGTTAATAAAGAGCATTGCACTATGAAGCACCGGTGTGTAATACATATTATAATAATTAAATTTTTCTGCGTAACGCCTCGCCTGCCGCACATGTCGTTAACCGTAAACGAAGCGAACACAGACATTCTGATATTGTTGTATTATTATCTGACAGTCCCGACCCGTAATGCTGTGAGTGGATACAGCATCTGCATAATTAAAGTTAGACAAAATAATAGTATTAATTATTTACTTATATGTAAAGACTGGAAAATATGCACTAGCCAAATATGCTTGCAATATGCACTTAAAAATGATTTACTATGATTTAGGAAATTAAAATTCATTTGTCGTATTTACAAATGATATATTTATTACATTTATGTTATTTATTACAACAAAATAATAATAAATAAACTGATCTGCAATAGTCTTGCAGCTCTTTTAGCACTAGTGGTATCATATGTAGAATTTTTGAAAACGTATTGAACTTCTTGTAAAATTTTAGCTGCTTTGACTTCATTTTGTACATTGACTCTGGTCTGCTTATCTCTAACTCAGTCAATTTCTTCCAAATTTTGTTGCACGTCATTATAAAATAATTTTACTGACCCAGGTCCATTTGTACATTTATCTGTTCGATATGTTCTCAATGTCTTAGCATATTGTGTGTGAGATTTATAGTGACACTGAATAGTCCGAATACGAATCGGTAACATTGATTCGATTGAAAATTGCTCAGTATTCAACTTTCAACTATTTTATGAAACTTACTTTGAGATTAAAAAAGAAGTCACTATGGGAACAAAACTAAGAAACCCGAAAAAATCTTAATCCCTCTAAACCATAATGATGTCTGTATGGAACCAAATTGTTAGTACGATTGAGCTCTTTCGTACGTGACTATGACAGATCGAAAGTTGACAGATGGAAGTTAGTAAACGTGGAGTATTACACGATAGAATACCGCACCTTGATTATTAAACATTGTTATCAGAACGGTGAAAGCTTCATTGTTACCGTCCGTAAAGTGCGTCCAGCAGAATGTGACTGAAAGTCCAGAGACATTGTTTCGTCATGTGCACAAGAGTTGGACATTACAATAGCCGCTCTTCAGCGTATTCTAACTAAAGATTTGCATTTCCACGCCTAAAAACTCCGATGGACTCAACAGTTTCTACCAACAGACCATGCACAGCGACGAGAGTTGACCAATTGTATCCTTCAGCAAACAGATTCACCTCTGTTTGCGATTTTGTGGACAAAATCATTTTCAGTGATGAAGCCCAGTATCACTTAGATGATTTTGTTAATCGACAAAACTGCCGTATTTGTGCCTTAGAAAAATCACGAATGATTCATCAGAAAGCAATGCATCCAAAACGTGTCACCGTCTGGTATAGATTGTGGTGCGGAAGAATAATTGGACTATAGTTTGGATTGAATATGGGGAACGTAATGTAGTAACGGTGAATACCGAATATTATTCTGCTATAATAACGCAGTTTTTTTGTGCCTCAATTGGAAAATATTGCTTTTGACGCATCGCTTTAGCAAGACGATATCACATATCATACCGTTCGTGAAACGTTGACTGTTTTGCGCGAGTTTGCTCCTGGACGTGTCATTTCCCGGTTTGGTAACCACGTTCTTGCGATTTATCACCTTTGGGCTTCTGGCTGTGAAGTTATTTTAAGTCACAAGTTTATGCCAACAAGCCCGCGGCCACCAAAGTATTGAAGGCCGAAATTAGACGCTCTATAAATGAAATACCGCCACATGTATGCAATAGTGTTATTGCAAATTTTTACCAAAAAGTATGCCTGTGCAAAGCCATTGCTGTCATTTGCAAGATATTTTGTTTCATACATAATGTCCAAATGTCTACATGGTGAATCAGTAAATATTTCTATACTTTGCTACAGAAAACCATGATTTATTGAACCTTAAAATCTTGCACTCTTATCGAAGCACCTTTTATAATGTTATTCAAAAGCAGTTGTACAATTCGAAAAAAATTTAAATTTGGAAGAGAAGTTTTGAAAACGTTATTCATTGTAAAGTACTTTGTTAATTTCTAATAAATATATATAGTACAGTATTTTCACATTTTCATATTTCATCCCGAACCAGGTATATACATATATTTAATACAATAACGTATCATTCTGAAACAGTATAACTTACCTGACCTCTAAGACATGATCGATCTCTGGTATCCTGGTAATTGTACGGAGGACAGTAGCGAAGTTTGTCAATCATAGGCGGAGAAGCATTACCGTCTCTTCTTACAAATCACCGAACCATCCGGACAAAAGTTACACGTGTATTCCATTCAGAACGACCTGGGTTTTGTATACCGCAAATATTGATTTTTTGGATGACTTTCGCTATTCATTCACGACGCGTTATGCAAGATTTTATATGCGGTTCCGTTCAAAGGAACAGTATCCCACCGGAAATTCGAGAACAATTCAAGACGTACGTGGTTGTAGTTGCGACTTCTTCAATTGTAGTATAGTTTAGAAATCGTTAGGGGGATGTGGCGATCCGCGACCAATGTGACAACTATTCCAGTCATTTGTTGCACAATTTGTCGGAAAAAAGGTAAGCGTTCTCGCTGTTGTGTCGAAGATTGAATGATACCTACTGCAAATGTCTAAAAATATAAGTTTAAATGTGTAATATTCAAGGAAAAGCGAAACACACCACCTGCTTTACTCATAATTATTATTTCTTGAGACTAGTTAAGGGAAGAGCTTTAACGAAAAAGCTACATTGTAACAATAAAACCATATAGTTATACATGGAAGGGTTCCCTTCACCTAATATGATGTTCCTTTAGTTCTTTAGTGTTACCATAAAAATATTGATTGTAAATAAAAACACGAATTCCTCATCGAGTCAGTTTCAGTTTTCAGTAATAAAGCACCACACCAGTCAATAATTTCTCGTTGGTATGAAGAATTGAAACGTAGACAGATTGGTTTCAGCGACAATCTAAAAGCAGGTGCACAAAAGACGGTAGTCACTTAGGAAGATCATCAACGAAGATCGACACGGGACATATCGCGAGATTAAGGCATCGTTGAGGATTTCAAAGATCTCAATTCAAAGAATTTTGCATGAAGAATTGTGTGTAAAAAGGCTTCCCGTTGAATACTGCATCTGATGGTAGAAGAACAGATAGCAGCTAGAGCGAAGTGATGTCAAAAAGAAACTTTAGACCGGTTCAACGCCGAAAACTCTAAAAACATATACAACACCGTCACTCATACGATCCAAAATAAACGCCAGTCGTCTGTTTCGGTGTTCCAAGGTGAAGAAAGGCCAATAAAAGTCATCCGCTGTCGGTGTATCCAAATTGATGGTCGCGACATTTGTCTCGAAAGCAGGTCATGTAACAACAATTCCTCTAGAAGATCAAAGAACAGTTACTACCGACTGGTATACAACCATTTGTTTGGCGCAAGTCATCGTTGAGCTTCGAAAAACCAACCCCATACGACGAATCATTCTCCACCAAGACAATACAAGTTCGCACATAGACAAGACAATTGAATTTTCAACGCAACAAGAGTGTCAGACCATCCTCCGTACAATCCGAATTTAAGATCCAACGATATCTTTACCTTTCCGAAAATCAAGAATGGACTGCTTAATCAAAAGTTCTAGTCGTCAGAAGAAGTAGTCGCAATCTAGACTATATCAACAAATGAGTGGAATAACTGCTTCCAGAGTTGGTTCGAGCATACAAAATGGTCTTCGGAGAAAAAGCCATCAAAGTCTTTAAAGGCCATCTACTGTTTTATTCCAGCTCTATGCGCAAAACCAAAAGGAAACCATGGTATAAAATATTGTCGAATGTGCAGTATGCTTCGTCTACATCACTAATCCCTTCCAAAACAGACCAATCCATTGAATATAAGCTCTTAGCAAGGAGATAATATATTTTAGATACTCCACAAGAAAAATTAGGAAATACCAAATCTAGCAGTCATTGGTTAACGTTGAAAATCGTTTTCAGTTACTGCAAATAACTGCAGGTTACTATATAATACATGCGGATGGTACCAACATTGTGATATATTCTCTTGCATTAAACAGTTACTATTTAAAACTGATTTTATTTCTAATATTAGTAACAAGTGGGTGTATACTAATAATATAATTAACCTCAATAGAACGAATTGCATTCTTTAAAAAGAAACTCAAGAAAAGGTTCGTATTAATTGCTGTAAGGAAAGGCTGAAAAATTCGATCGAGGAACTGCAAAATTCATATATAATATCGTAACAGGTAACAAAACATGAATAGATCCGTATGAACTTTAAATAACACATTGTTTGGTCACCGAGATGAACCGAAAACAAAAATTATTCCTTCACGAAGTAGTTACCAGACAGTGATCTCTTGTTTCTTCGATTATACTGGATATGTCGCAGTCTTTCTTTGAGAAGGTCGAAAAATGGTACACAATTTTTTTGTCAGGAGTCATCGATAAAATAAGGAAAAGCAACTGAAACACCGCATCATTTTTCGTCATGATAGTGCCAGCTCTCACAGAGCATGTTATATGATTGATTACTTGAAGAAGAAATACAGCAAATTAATGTCTTGTTGTTCGCATTCATATGATCTATATCCTAACAACTTTTTTATGTTCTCGAACAAAAAATGCATGGACAGCGATTTTCATCACCTGAAGAGTTATATGAAACTTTCAAAAAATATCTTTGAAATACTAACTTCAAAACGGAAAAATATTTCGAGAATTGGTCCAACGTATGCAAAAGTATATAAATATGAAGGTCCAATAACTTGAAAAGCAGTAAAATAGTTTGTACCAGAATTTTTTTTCTTTCCTAATATTTCTAATAACTTAAAAGACAACCTACGTATTGCTGTTGAAATTATTTTTGTCTGAGGAAAAATCTTTGATAGACGGCACCGCACCTGGTTCTATGGTGCAACAGTGTGAGACTCTTCGATGTTCTGACATGGCACGTCCACTAAAGAAAAGCACCGGAAGCTGAGCTCTATTTTCTCCGGAACTGCTTACGGCATTACTTCAGAAGGAAAGCTATAGGTCTCTTAACTCTTCCGTACCCAATTTACTTTGCATGTTAGCCCTGCGCGATGATCTTTCATGGCTCTTTTTCTTTCCCATGATCTTTCGCGCCATAGTTTCCACCACTTTCCAATTTTCTTCATTTTCGAGCATATTTGCTACGGTGGTAGTTAGTATTACATGCCTTATAGTTCCCTCTGTTTGTTGCCTCTCTGTGGTCCACGTTGGACGCTCAAAGAAGATATCTCCTACCGTGTCAATCCTGTTGCAATAGTTACATTCCTCCGTTTCGCTTATACCAAACCTGCGAAGGTACTCCTGATAGGAACCATGCCCCGTTAGCAATTGCGTGAGAAAGTAGCTCACCTGATCATGCTTTCCGTCTACCCACGACCTTAGGTCCAGTATTAGTGTTTTAGTCCATACAGCACCCCTAGTATCGCTGCACCATCTATTCTGCCATCAGTCCAGCATGTTACTACGGATGTTTTCTTCACTTGAGTTACTTCGCTGCTCAATTTCGATCCTTTTTTGCACCAGCAAGTCTATAGGTGATGTCTTAACTGACACGAAGAGAACCTCAGGTGATACCGTGCTATATCCTCCTGTAATCTGGATCGCGAGTTTTCGTTTAACAACCTGGTACTTCTCTCAATGAATCCTCTTTCGCATGGAGTCGTTCCCGATAGAGACCTCATAGAGCAGCCCAGGCTGCACTGTGGCAGCAAGCAGTCTACTGCTGCACTCGCTATAGCATTAGACAGCAGTGTAACCCAAGGGTAGGTCCTATTTGCTTTCTTCACTATTTCAGATATGTGTCTTTTCCATCTAAAGTTTCTATCTATGTGGAGACCCAGCAATCGGAGACTCTCTTTGTTCTGTATTGATACGTTGACTTAACATTAATCTGTTTCACTTTTCTTCCGCTTATGGGAACGAAAGTCTCATAATAATAATATTATTATTAATATGATTATTATAGTAATTATTATTATTGTCATTATTATTATTAATTCGTGATACAAATAATTGCTTACTAACCCACAGTACTGTAGCTATAATACTGCAAATGAACATAGTATTTATTTCGATCAAACGCTCAATAATATATTGCTACATTCATACGCATATGCAACTTAAAGATAACAACGTAGCATTTACACGATGATTTATAGCAGTAAATTGTCCCGTGCACAACATGTAATATATGAAAACCATTTCAAAACTAATAGAAACAATTAGTATTATATGCATGTAATGTGTGTCCCGGGTACCGCCGACAACAACATCGAACAGCACTTCCAGGTGCGCCAGCTTTTATTATTCTCATGTTAATTTTCTATATTCGTGTCGTCCAATTTTGTAAATTTGTTTGTTCGATATTGTTGCGCTTCTGCCTTCTCCAAGTCGTCCGTATAATACGTTTTTCAACGATTTCTCTGCGACGCAAACAAAGAATTATCGGGGCAACGTCTTTGTATAAAAATGCGATATGTAGTAAGTAACCAGTTGCGAGCTCGAAGGACTGTGACCCACTATGATCGTAGTCGATATAAACTAAAAATATACTCCTTTTGTTAATAAATGTATTTCAAACCGATTGTTAGTATTTTGGACTTATGTTCTACAGTAGATAAATGAAATTCTTTCAAGAATTTGCCCATTTAAAATTTGCTACTGTTTCTAGCTAAAAGGTATTCCAATTTGAGGTACTATGCCACTTACTATCCTTACTTTATGAAATTTCTTAAGTATCGTACTACCTTCATAGTCCGAAGGTGCAATAAACCAAATCCGTCGCTAATTCGAATAGCTTTTTAAAATACATTATTTACTTTGTAATCTAAATTTTTATGATTTACTTATCCGAAGTGCACTCTCAACAGTTTCTGTAAGTTCCAGCTTGCGTAAAATTATTTCGTGCAGAAACGCGAGGTTAATTGTATTAGTTCGTTAGTTCGGTATTGTTACACAGAATACGGTTGTTAGAAATGGCTTCAAAACGAAAACAACACACGAACACTGAAACAAAAGTCTAGCCCTAAAAGCCTAAAATTTTAGGTAAATTAGATAGTGGTGTAATGGTGAAAATTTAGCTATTTCGTATGGTGTGGGACAATCCATACAATTATTTTAACATCTCTGCTATACTACGCCAGGAAACAGTAAAACACTTAGACTTGCAGAATCTCCAGAAATAGAAACTCGATTATATTCCTGATTTAGAATTCAACGATCTCGACATATGCCGGTTACATATTAAATGTTGGCTGCTAAGGTAAGAGTACTATATAAAAAAAAGGATAATTTTGTTGCAAGCATAGGTTGGTTGGCTAATTTAAAAGCCAAATTTGCTTTCCGTAAACTAAAAACAGGCGGCAAGAAATTATCCAGCAATCATAGTGCAGGGAACGTTAAAAGAAAAAATTAAAAGCTCTCTCAAAAGGTCTTGCACCTTCACAAATTTATGATTCAGATGAGACTACTTTGCACTGGAAATTACTACAGGACAAGAGAGTAGTTGTGGTAGACTTCTAAAGAAGGACTAACTTTTTGTTGATTTGTGTAAACAACGATCAGCCTCACAAATTAAAACCGTTGCTCATTGGAAAGGCAAAGAATCCAAGATTATTTAAGAATGTAAATGTTCCTATCGATTTCAGGGTTTCTCGAAATGCCTAAATGACTTCAGCGATCTTCAGTGACTGGTTTACACATTTTTTTGCCATGCAAATCAGAAAATATTTTAAACTACGACAATTACCAGAAAAAGCGTTACTTTTAGTAGATAATTACACTGGACATTTAGGTGAACAACTCTCCAGTTAAGACGGCCAGTTTACCATCGTATCTTTACCACCAAGGACAACCGCTCTAATCCAGCTAATGAACCAGAATCTAATCCATTTAATTAAGTTAGAAACAAACTTCATTAAGAGCCTTAAGGAATCTAGCTCGAAAGATACCGTTTTGTTGTTATCGTATGCATGGGGTACTCTCACACCCCAAACAGTTGAAAAGAATGGGCACAAAATCGTGAGCAAGAATTTTTCGAAGATAAAAGTATAGACGATATTAACCAGATGATTCAATTTCATCAAAAGCTTAAAAAAGCTTTCGTCTAAAAAATGTTGACCTCTAACATCTTAAATTCAGTTGGTGGGGAAAATGTTAAAAATAATTATTCGGTAATTCGATATTTTTGATGCTTCAAATCATCACTTCACACATTATTTCGGATTGTCAAGGCATTACTGTAGCTCAAGTTTACGTAAAAATTCTCTATCCAATAGTAGTATTACCTATGAATATTTGCCAATAATTGCTATTTTGTTCCTTTGCCTCAAGAATAGATCCTCATTTTTATGTTTAACAAAACAGCTATTTACTCAAAGATGAAATATACATTTCGTACAATTCGATATCTTTCTATTTAGCCGCAAGCAGTACGGTTAGTAAATTCTTTCACCGTACGTCAGTAACTTGGCTGACAATGAGAATCCATGTGCTCTTGAAACGCTGTGTTCCGAATAAATTATGAATTTGTGTGGTGTGGAGTTTATTTCCAAACCTGTGAATTACGCAATATTTACTTCATCGAGATACATACTACCTTTTATAAGAAGTACAAAATAATGTTCAAATTTTGCGAAGGTTACAATTTTCGCTACAAAAATGTAAATTTTAGAATCTCTTAATAATGTTAATTGTTTAAACATTCCCTAAATCAAGTATCGCCATTTATTTCTAACATGAAATTAACGATTCTCTCTTGTAATTGCTATAGCTTAAAGATCAATATTTTCTAAAATTCGTCTAGTACTTGACGAAAATTATGCTTGCCTTTTAGCATATTTCATACTCCATTAAGCGTTGCGAAAACACCGCTTCGATAGACGCACATCATTCAAGTAATTTGGGTAAAGGAGAACCTCAGAAATAAACTTACGGTACATATACACATATTATCGTACAGAGGTATTGAACGTTGTTACGCCATCGGCGCAATAAAAACAGACAAACTAGCTCGACCTCGAGAATCTTTAAAATAGTTCGCTGTCGGTGAAATTGAAGCTTGACGAACGCACCAAGGACCAGGTTTTTCATCTATAAATATCAAATTGTTATAGTACAGCGTTCATTTGGAGGAAGTGCTGTAAACACACTTCGTGAAATTGTGCAAAATCTGGCAACGCTTAAATATACGCGTATAAAGTGGGAATATCCTTCATAATTACCACTTACAATTAGTAAATATGAATGAACTACTTGAATAAGATAAGTAAGATTAAAAACCGCTCATCTTAGTAATATTTCGGCAAAAAAAATTATCGAAGTACTCCTCGATGCTTTCGCGTAGGTGTAAAAGCGAAGTGAATTCGGTGCCACGTGACCGCACAGTTTATTAGTTTCCACTATTAGGTCCACGTGGCGCTAACAAAAGCACAACCATCATTCATACAACGCCACGTGCATTCTATCGGACATGTAGATCGACTAATAGACCAACAATAATGAGCATCCCGCAGTCACACCATACAATCTGGAAGCAGTATATCATGCCATCGATCAGAGAGACATTCGGGTATTTTATGCCCTGTGTCGTATTTCCTCTTTGAATTTAACGGCGTACATTCTAGATTTTGGAAACATTAAATTAGCATGGAAGGTTTATATATGCAACATTTCAAAATGTGGATTAGCATATTGGAAGTTGACTCGGAAATGTAACGAGATCTAATCTGAAAAAGTACATAAAGGAATATACACAGTACAAACGAAAGGAATAACTAGTAATAGATATCGAAAAGGAGGTAAACAATGTACTATATTTTTTCAGAAAAAATGATATTTTTGCCACTACAGGCTACGTAAGTATGTCATTATTGTACTGATTGAAGCGACGTAAGTTAAACTTTCCGTTTATGTACTTGGTTGCTATTGGCAACGGGATGAAATATCCATCTTCGCCCTAAGAAGGTACGCTACCATACAATATAAATTACTTAACTAAATTTGACATATAACATTGATCTTTTACCAATAACCATTCAAAGGCATAACGTATAGAATAAAACGCTACAGTTTACTATATTATTATTTTAAATAGATTTTACAACTTTCTAATATTTTCAGAATGAATATGTAATTTCAAGAACTAATTTTATTTCTTTTACAACTGTAAGTTTGGTTCGGTTATTAAGCGATCCAGCAGTTGTAAACAACATCCAAAGAGTCACGACGCAGGTTCTAGAGAGCCTAATGGAACAATACTTCCAGAACTGTTACCAGAAATCTAAAACTCGCCGGGGACGCTGTGTGCATTCCAAATAAAACTACTTTGAGAACAATATTAAATTGAAAATACATCCACACTTTAGCACACTTCACACTAGTTGTAACATATTAGTCGTGAATTCATTGATGTTTCTTCTAGACATTTCCTATGCGATTACTTAGTACTGTCAAACTTCAACTAAGGATTACAAAAGAATTCATATGTCCGAAATTTTTTTATAGGATTTATTACTGCGGGATTTTAAACATGTATCACACGCCATTACATTGTCTTGCACTTTTGTGAATATACTGAAAAAGGAAAAGCCCTCTTATCTCTACGGCAAACTAAAATTCTTTAATAGCATGCAAATTCATATGAATATGAAATTATTTAAAGATTGTTTTACTTACAGTACTGCCAAAATAGTTAACAACGCCTTATCTTATATATATATATATACTGTACACGGCAAAATTATGCAGTAATAAATTCACAAAATTTGAAACAATTTCTTCTTCGAAGTAATGTTCGGGCATGTCAATTTTATTTTTTTAAAATATACTTTAAAGACATACTCTCAACATTTTAATATTAAAACTGTAATTTGAATAAAATGAGTACACGACATCTTGAGCAACGATTGCAAGGACTGTGTGGTTGTATAATTCATAGGTATCGCAATAAACACCACATAAATTAACTATTCATCCGGAACCCAGCATTTCAGGAGCACGTGAACTTTTATTGTCAACCGAACTACCGACTCAGTTGTAAAAATATATCGGTATGCACTATTTCCTACAGACTTTAAAAATTTTTATATTATCAGCATTTCATAATCTATTGGGTAGTCCCCGATAAATTGTATCTCTTCGAAAAAAGCAGAGCATATGTATTTGATAGATTGATAACCAATCTATCAAATATGCAATCGGGAGTAGTTCTCTGTTAAGCAAGTTTTTGTTCTTTTCATGAATATCGCTTCGTACGCGTTTAATTTTCTAGAAGAATTTACATTTTTAAGTAGCTTAAGGTTTTTCAATTCAATATTACGTCCGAATTCTACCACGTGCTCTGCTGCACTACATAATTCTGATTTATTATAACGAAAAATGCCTGATATATTCTTTAGAAAACGTGTAAGAAGTTAATAATTTAAGAACTTTTAGAGCCTGCGTAGAAAATATTGCATGCCGATATATTTTTATAATTGAGTTGCTAACTCGGTTGACAGTAAGAATCCACGTACTTTCAAAATACTGAGTTTCCAATAAGTACTTAATTTGTTTGCTATGGAGTTTTCTGCGATAACTGTGAGCAATATCTTTAAAGTTATATATCAGAAACTTCTTTGAAAGAAAAGGTTGAAATACATTACGTGGCTTTGTATTAAATTCATAAATAACACTGGCCAACACACATTTTGGTGCCATGAAGTTAGTAGTTAAGCAATTTTGGGGTGCCTAATCCAAAAATACCATCAGATTTGTTGTATCAGATCTAGTTTTCGAAATTCACTCTTTCTGCCCTATTTAGCAAAAATTTGCCAAACTTGAATATAATGTTTTATTATGTACGTAACTTTTTAAATATTAATATTTGATAATTGTTAACTGAAACATAAGAATATGGGTAGGAGGTATTTATTTAATAGAAAATTATGCACATTCAATCACCAGTTAAAAATTTCCTTTTATAAGATTTCCTTGCGTGAGGTTTACCAGAACTGTTTTGCCGAAGATTGCAGCAGTAAGTATCATTTCTCACTATCACCTCCTAAGTTTTCTGGAAAACAAAGTAAGTAACTGTGAAGGTAATGAAATTCCAGTTATTTTTAGAAATACCCTAAATCAGTTCGTATTTTACAGGCGCAACGACAAAAAAATTATCTTGTTAGGCGGCGTAATGTTGAGATCCGGAATAGGAGTAAACAATAAATGGAACTGAAGTAGTTATTGACTTGAAACACACTTTGCAAATGCTTAGGAACATCACACGACTTTTTCTTATAAATATTTAAATCAAATAAATTTGCCCACAAGGTACGATAACTAGATTTATTAAAGTAATGTTACAAAAAAAGAATTAGTGAGATTTATCTATGTTATAATTCCAACATTTGTTTATTAAAACGGTTAATATATTATCTTCACGTATAATCTGTATGTACTCGGATACATTTCATGCAAGAATTAACTATTCTCATTTCTTTGCCAATCTCTGAATATAAACTTTTATATTTATCTATAAAAAAGGTACGTTGTTCCTCGGCGCAAATATTTACTTACGTTACGTCAGATAAGCCCACATAAAATTTCATCGCTGATATTCCTGAGCCAAATTACGGTCGTACATACACACAAAACATTCGATACTTTATTTACCAGAAGACAGAATAAATAACTATTTATGTACGTATATATACCCGTTAAACAATACGGAATCGTATGAAAGCATAATAAAACCTTAGAAATAAAAGTAATTTCACATGAATGGACAAAGTTGGCGAACAGATACGCAGACGGTGACAATAATAATAATATATAGTGTACACCTATATACACACGCATAGGGAAAGAAAAAGGGCGAGAGACGAGAATAAAGAGGCAGATCGAAAGCTTGCGACGGGCCACGGGTATGAATACCGGAGTTTCCGGTGCAGTTAAACATCGGCAAATCTGCGTGAAATACAAGGGGCGGGTGAAATCACGCTCAATTGCCTACCAACGAACAACACACGTATATATATATATATATATATATATATATATATACGCACGCATTAAACCTACCTAATAATGTGACCCTAGCGCGTCCACAAACACCTCGAATCGATCACGGTCCCGATGCGTTTGCCGGCCGAAGCCAGGTAGTGACGCCGAAAAGAATAGGTCAATTTGTCTGAGCCGTTTTGTTCTGTAAAGCGATCCCCGTATTTACTCTAATCCAGATACAACTGTCCGTCAGGATTTTCACACTTCGCACAACGAACCAGCATTAAACTTATATTTAGTACAAATCAAAACACATTGGATGTTCTGAACTTGAATAGAATGCCCAAATACGTCCAATGTATTTCGCAAACGTTTTAGTGAAATAGAGGAGAAGAAAAACGGTGATTAGGTCGTTTATATACACACGGAAGAATTTTGTTAGGTTTACGTTGAAAAAAGTTTATTTTGTTAACTACAATACATGAAGTTTATTTTTGTACTTTTCGTTAATACTTTATTGTACTATATAACAATACTTACTATGACTTAAAACCAAACCTCAAGCAATACAGAGAAATGTTACGTATTTGGTATCACGCAAATTCTTTTAAAATGACTTAGAAAACACAAGAGCTGAAGAGAACTTCAAATTGGCCTCTGAAGCCATTAAAAATAAAGAAATAATCTACAGGGGGTTCCAATAAGAGCGCAAATTTGAATTGCCCGACATGCTTGACAATCATAATGGCACATGATTATGACGTGACTGATCGAAAGTTGACAGATGGGAGTTAATAAACATGGAGCATTACACGATGTAACAACGCGTTCTAATTGCTAAACATTATCAAAATGGTGAAAATTTGATCGTCCAATATCCGGTCGACAGAATGTTTCTAATTCATCTAGTGTGAAAAGAATAATCGAAAAATTCGAAAGTATTCGTTCGGTTAGTGATATCTAACACACGACACGAGCACGTAGAGGTCGTCAGAACAAAACATCACTGCAGTTGCCGAGAGTGTGGCTGAAAGTCCAAAGACGTCGATTCGTCATCGTGCGCAATAATTGGACATTGCAACAGCCACACTTCAGCATATTCTAATTAAAGATTTGCATCTCCGCACCTACAAAGTTCAATTGAGTCAACAACTTCTGCCAACAGACCATGCACAGCGAAGCGAGTTCACCAAATGGATCCATGAGAAGTGAATACCGATTTTGTGGACAAAATCATTTTCAGTGACGAGGCCCACATTCACTTCGATGGCTTTGTTAATCGACAAAACTGCCAAAAATATTGCTCTTGACGACATGTAGTTTCAGAAGAACGGTGCTGTATGTCATACCGCCTTAAAACTTTGACTGTCTTGCACGGTTTTGCTCCTGGTCGTGTCATTACCCGGATTGGTGACCATAATTGGCCGCCACGTTCTTGCGATTTAACACCTTTGGACTCCTGGGGACTTGTGGAGTTATCTGAAGTCACAGATTTATGCCAATAAGCCCGTGACCACCGAAACATTGAAGATCGAAATTAGATGCTTTATCAATCAAATACTCCCGTATGTATACAGTAGTGTTATTGCAAAATTTGTCAAAAGACTATGCACTTGTCAGCAAAGCCATGGCGATCATTTACAGGATCGTATGAAAGGCGATGGAAAATGACGACGGTTCAGAGCCATTAGCCATACATTGCATTGTACATCAAAAATCCTTGTACGGGAAATTCTTCGATATGTCAGGAAATTTAAAGTCAGTCATGTCACATGTAAATTAAATCACATCAGATGCGCTCAAGTACCGTTAATCACGCGAGTTTACTGAAAAAGAAATGGAGAAAATTTCTTACCATGTTGTACCTTATGATTGATTGTATTTATCCTCTGGCAAGCCATAAAATTTTTCTTCTTTAAACTTAAGTTGGTAGAATAACTTTAAAAACGTGTAAATTGACTTACTCTGTGGCGATGGTGACAACGGTTGCAGACGCTTCATTACTCAGTTGATATGCGGTTGTCAGAATAGGGTTTGACAAATAAGTGCACACAAACGTTTCAGTTGGAAAAATAAAAAGTTTAATAATAACAAATAATGGTTACATTACATGTTCAAAAAAACCTCCTTCATTTTCTATACATAACGCCACTCTTCGCTTCATGTTATTGAAGGCATACAGTACATATGTATTTTATTCGTCACTGTTAATAGAGTACTCACTACCACCAAGATATTTCGAAGAAATAATTTCATGATTTGCTAGAGGGTAAATTTATATGATCACAGTGTGCTAGGTTAGCTATGGAAAACTTCTAACGCGATTTCTCGAATGAAAATATAGTAAGTGCTTGTGGAAGTTTATACAGATTTAATTAAAGGTATGAAAATCAGTTTGATTTATATATTACACATTTATATACTCATCATATTAAATTTTTTCGACAAAAAATTATTTTGTTTCAATTGCAATTGAACAAAACGTCTGAGACTCGATTTCCAGTAGATTTTGCAATTGAAGCTTTAGGTGTCTTAAAAATTAAATCTGAATTTAGTTTTTCGAATTTTAATCTAATAGCAAAGGGCATCAAGTTTTTTCAAAATCCTTTTAACGCCGACATAGAAACCACTGTTCTTTGTTTTTGTAAAATAGCAAGTAATTACTGCTCACAATTCTCTAAAGTTACGGTAGCCACATGTTGTGTAAAACGAAAGTAACAAGCGAAGGTTCACTTGCCTGAGCGGCTAATTTTAATTGATTTTGACTCACTTTATTTCTGATGTGTAAACACAATACAAGTAACATTTTAGCCTATTGTCAACATTAATTATTTTGCAGCAATTATTGTGAATGACGACGACGATTAATACGAGGGCGGATGTTTTAGTGTTTTTGACAGTTAGTTAACTAGCATTTGTAGAACATATCCAGATAATATCAAATTTATATCTCAAACTGTTACTGTACTGTGGCTAATTACTGAATAGAGTGCCGTGATTGTTCATAAAAATGGATTCTGGAGAACAAAGAACCGTAATAAAATACCTTCAGAAAAAGAGCATGACGCCAACTCATATTCATAAAGACATTATGGCAACAATTAGTGAGTTTGCAGTTTCTTATGATCTAGTCTAACGCTGACGTCGAGATTTTAAATGCGGAGAACATCATGTGAAAACCAATCAATGTGATCCTCCCATAACGGTAACAACAAACAAAAACATCAGAAAAGTACACGATATCGTACCGCAACACCGACTAGTACACATCAGGGACATTGTAGAAAAAACTGGCTTATCATATCATTTGGTGCACAACATACTGACTAAAGAATTATATATGAAAGGATGGGTGTCTCGAATGTTAACCATTGATCAAAAAAGAAATCGGGTGTTGATTTGTAAGCGTCTTTTGGAAAGGTGTCAAGCAAAGAGAACTTTCTTAGTCGGTATGTGACCACGGATGAGTTATGAGACATCGAACGTCGTCGTCTGTACTATTACCTCCGTTTAGTTTTTCGCTCTATGGATCAATTTCGTTTGTTGCCACTCTCTACTTTGCACTTTGGTTTCGAGAGCACCACTATGATCTCGAAACCAAAGTGCAAAGTAGAGAGTGGCAACATCACGGTTCTCTTCCTCCACGCAAATTTAAGGTCGTGTTGTCTGCTGGAAAAGTCTTGCTCTATATGTGTTCTGGGATGCTCAAGGAATCTTTTTACTGACTATTTGCAAGAGAGACGGAGCATTACATGGGACTATTATGCACAATTGATTTCTAAATTGTGAGACGCTATTAAAGAGAAACGCCGAGGAAAGTTAAGGCATGTTGTACTGTTCCATGACGATAATGCTCCCAGCCATATATCTGGTATGGCTATGGCTGCTACACACCAAGCAATATTTGAATTAATGGGCATATTCGCCGGATCTGGCTCCTAGTGATAACAGGCTGTTCCCCAAATTAAAGCAAATCTCACGTGGGGAAAATTTTCCACTTATTATGAAGTGATGCAAGCTGTAGAGAGGTGGTTTGCAGAGGTCGGACAATTTTTTTTTCAGGAGGCTGTTGAGATATTCGAGCACCGATAGACCAAGTACATTAGCGTAGAGGGAGACTACGTCGAAAAATAAAAAAGCAGGGCTACAGCGTAGACATCCACCCTCGTAGCTAAATATAGTATTCTAATTTTATAGTAACAGTAACAAAGTTGTTGACTAGTTGACTACAATAACAACCTTACCATCAACCATTCCAGGATTAATTAAGAAACGAACGCAAACAAACGCATCGTCAATTAGTCAAACTGAGCGTGAAAAACAAACGAAATTGATCCATAGAACGAAAAACTAAACGGAGGTAATAGTACAGACGACGACGTTCGATGTCTTCGAACGTTTCGACTTGATGATGTGGGGAGAGAGCAGCGAGACAGCGGAGCAGTTACCAGTAAATATACGGCAGTCATAACTCCCGTTTAGCGAAGCTAATCAACAGTAGGGAGGTCAGGGGTCGCTAGATTATCCCGTAATGTATATCCGGCCTTGTTGCTATGGCTACACCTGGTCGATGTACGGTATTGGCCGTTCACCGGAAGGAAATCGTTGCCCCGCCCTTTTGCGACGGACACGGCCGGAATTGAGGTGTTCGCGTTCGGCGCATGTTCTTTTCTCTCTTCCTCTTCATCGGGGGTAACTCAATTAAAGGTGATCCTCGTAGAGAACGAGGCCAAAAGTGTACACTTCTGTTCTTTTTCCTTTTTAGTTTTGTGTTTGGACTTTTTGAGTATCTCATCAGAACTAATTTTCTAGTATACTGAAATGAGAAGCGGAGTGAAATTGATGGGAGCATGCGACGCGTAAATCGGAATCTAGGTAGGCTAGAAGTACAAAATACCTAAGGCAGAATATTATTTGTAGTTTGTTAATTAGAATATCTTAATTCAAAAGTTTATTTTATTGATTATTTAGTAATAGATTTCCAGTTTCTAGTTACTATATTCATTATAATTTTGAACAAAATGGTTTTATCACCCCAATGTATAATTTCACCACTATTCATATAATGTTTAATTTTAAATTTCAATTTTCGGTAATAAAATTGTTATATCGCGAAGTGCAGATTTGCACACATGTAACTATCGTTTAAATTTAAAACCTATAGACTAGGCTTCAAAGTATTAGGTCTTATGGTGTATAGTAATTTTCTATTAACTTTAGCTTCGAGCATGAAACAATCTTTTCTTAAAATTAAGTGCGCGGCATACTATTTGGTGTGCTTTGTTTCAAGGGTAATATTTGTTTTGACTATCGTTTCTATAACTTGTCAAATTCAGCGTTTATCGTGTTATTTGCATTGTGTTTACTTGTTCGTGTTTTTTAATACTCCAGCTTTCAATGGTGTCGTCTATTCCCAGCAAAAAAAAGAACAATTACTTTTTATAATCAAACACTTTCTATAATCACACACTACACTGTGGCAGAAAAATAGGTGAATGCTAAACCTTTTATATATTTTGAGAAAAATAGTAATGTTTTCAAAGCAGTTGAAAAAGCTAGCAAAGTGCTAGGGTGTATACGTATTTCATTTCACAAGAAAAACATGAGGAAAATCATCCACCTGCAGCTGTAGAGAAAGAGAAAAATAAAAGTGTTATCAGCAGAAACATTACAATGATATTGTGTGATTGCATAATTCTGTGGCAGTAAACTCCATTACACACAAACTAATAATTATTCAGAATACAGTGTTTCAGGAGCACGTGGACACCCAGTGTCAACCGTACCACCGACTGAAATGCTACGTCGGGAATAATTATTAATTTGTATGGAGTGGAGTTTACCCGATACATGTGAAGCAGAAACATTCTCTATTATTCCAATCCAATTATACAATGAACATATACAACTCCTTTTTTACGAAATATTCCATCCATATTAGATACTATATTATGTGCCATAATAACGAAGACTATGCACTTAATTTCCCATACAGATTAAGAACTATATTAAGTGTAATAATTCTTCATTTAAAGTAAATAAAGTGCCTAGTCTTATCGTGCAAGGACAGAACGATGTTTTCCTGACAAGTCTTTTAGAGGTAAATGACCTTCGACGGTATTTTGATTTATTAGTTGAAGAAATAACCAAAATTTTTTCAAGATCAGAAATATTGACTCAGTTCTCAAACAAAAAACTCACTAAGGTGAAGGATCAGTTTGATCAGCGTTATCACGATGGACGACTCGCTAACTCAAAACCAAGTTTTAAGGTAACAGGTCCCATGATTGATATGACACGCTCACAGCTTGACAACTTTAAAATTTATTCACAGTTGTTAAAGACATTTTCCTTTCCACTACTTTTTAGCAAAGAGGGTTCCAGTTAATTAAAATAATTCCTAACTTAGTGATCGGCCATTTTATTTACAAACTTTGTACTCTACAGAACGCTACATATATTATTATCAAATGAGCAAAATTAAAACCAAATTCTATTGAAGGAAAGAATAAAACCCAATGAAAGAAGAAAGGAAGCTATATATTGCCAGTCTGGCGTTTTACTTACATTCCTAGTCCGTATTTTTTTATATTTTCGCATTGAATTAAACACATTACTTATTAAAACATATCTAACCACCGTGTAGACAGATATATCAGCATTGTGGAAGTATATCGACTAAAAGCGAGGTAGAACGAGAATATTGGGTATTATGCATAATGGCGAGGATATACTTGAGAATATACAGGACATTAACTCTTTTGCCAGTTTGTTCTCAAACGTTTTTCGAAGAGATAATTTAGATAATTCTATGGAACTTGCAGAAATACTGTCCAAAAACATTTCTACAATATATCTTGATTTTGTCACTGAAGACTACTTACTTTCTATTATGTGTAAACTTAGCAACAAATTTACTGCAGGTCACGATCAGATACCAGTATGAGTACCTAAACATTGTCATTCTGCATTGACTGGGCCATTGACAATGTTAATGAATTTTAGTTTAACAACAAGCATATTATATGAACAAGTGCTCTACAGTTCAGTTTATCGCAGGTTAAATGCATATCTTTTACCACCTCAACACGGATTTATTGTTGGTCGATCTACTTTGACGAATTTAGCTTGTATAGCCCAATTGGTCAGTGAGTATCTCGATGACCGAGGTCAGGTGGATTTCTCACACATTTGACACTAAAGACCGTTCTATTCTTATTCATAAACTCGATAACTTTGGCTCTTCTCCATCTCTATTACAACCAGTGGCTTTTTATTTAAAAAATAGGATAGGCTATGTATACTATAACAGGTTGGCATCATTAAAGTATGAGATGTTATCTGATGTACCTCAAGGATCCAACCTTGGGCCATTATTATTCATATAATATATGGGTGACTTACTCACTACATTATATTGTTCAGCATTGGCTGAAAAATGTATTCTTTTATCACTGGTGTGGATAGTTCTATTCTTTTGTAACATTAAATACATTAAATAACATTAAATAAATAAATAGTGTAAAATATTTTCGATTTAATTGCAATTTCATGGGGTAATTTGTAATTATGTAGCATTCTAGATGCAAGATTTAACAACTTAACTACTGAAGATGTACATATATAAGTTGTACATGAAATGTACGTTTATTACCAATATAGAAATTTTGTAAGTAACAGAGTGTGTTCGTTATTTTTCTACACAAAGGAAAATTGAGATGTAATCGGGTGTACCTCAAGGATTCAATCTTGGCCCATTACTGTTGGTGTGTGTTTATTTTGTGAAGTTGAATCTTAACAAATGCTGCTACAGTCGACACTTTCTGCGATATGGGAGTGTTCTTCGATGTCCGGCTTTCATTTGTTCCGCACATTAGTGAACTGCATAGAATGGTATCCAAAACACTGAGTTTTTAAATTAGAAATTGTAAGGAATTTACAGACGCTACCACAACTAAAGTGCGGTACGTGGCATCAGCAAGCTTGAATATTCCAGTTAAATTTGGTTTCCGATATGTTCAACACATTCTCAAAATTTGGAGCAAATTCATCGAAAACTTTTGAAGTTCGGAGCTATAATAATATGTGTTTGCCCCGAACGTGACTCATGACGTGACATTATGGGACAACTTATTTTGCAGCCGTTGTCAATTAGAAGGCAAATGCAGAGTGCGAGATTTCTCACCAAACTATTGAACAATAGTATAGATGGTTCATATCTTACTGGAAAAGTTTACTTCAACGTTCCACGATTGGAAGCCTAATTCATCTGTACCATTTTATTTACCTACAGCCAGGACTAATGTTCTGATGCGCTTGCCTGTCTATATTATATGCCAAGTATGGGCAACCTTTGACATGTTGTGGGCCAAGCTTTAGTGTGCAAATCCGTTCGCGTGCCGCGTTTAAACTCGATCTTCCTCATTTGGAGTGATTATGAGTAAGTAGTGTAATTTTCTTTTAATTGGGTTTTTCAAAATATCTCGCGGACCGGTTCAAATCTTACAGCGAGTCGGATCCACCGGTGTTTGCCCACAAATGCCAATGTGGATATAAGTATCTCGAATTAGAGTGATTCTGTTCTTGTGTAGCGATTCTTTATATTATTGTGCTTATATCTATTTACTTATGTTAGTCTTTTTACATAAGTTGGTTGTAGGCTAATTGTAATTCCCTTTGTGTCCTGTAATTGGGTTCTTCTGTTGGACAATAAAGTGATGTTGTTATTATTATTATTACTATTTTGATTCTAAATCAATAGATAAGTACAATCTTCTACTGGAAAATGAATTTCTCTGACCCGCTGAGATGCTGTATAATTGCACACGACTCTACACCCTTCCTATGTTTGTTTTATCAAGGATAGAACCTCTAAGTTTATTGTTAATATTCGTATTTATTTCATATTTTCAAATACATAAATTAATTTTTGTTTCTACTGTAAATACTTTTCTTTTAAAGCTTATGTTTATTATGTTAAAATAAAGTTGTTCTATTTACAATAGATTTCAACGAAAGAAAGAAAAAATCCGAGTCCGCTATTATTCGAAAAGTTTCGAGAGAACTTCTTCGAGAAAATCGACAATCGTGAAGCAGAAACGTTCACACAAGCACACGATCGCAAAAATTTCCACAGAAAACGTATTAAAACTTTCCAAACGCTATTATCGGTCCATTGTGATCGTCGACTTTTCATGCATTAGCCCTCTTGATTGAAGTTGCAAAAATAGAGCGCTCTTTCTTGAAGACGGAACCGGAGTTTTTTGTGAACGGTTTTCCGCCAGCCGGCGGTAGTTCGAAAAGAGATGGGAACAGCGAATCCGCCGCTGTTACGAGCGACGAACGATAGATGGCATACGCGACGGGGAACGGAAGGAGCGGAGCTCCGACACCGGAACGCCAGTCCGGGTATTATACGATGTTTACTGCGCTTTTCCGGTGTCCGAGCACTCGTGCATATAAAACATCGGACATCTGTCACGGATTCAACTTCTAACGCAGACTTTTCTCTATTGTATCGCGTATATATAGATATTGCGTATTATTATGAGGGTTAGAGTTCAGTTACACTTGAATGAGGAGACTGATTGGTCCTATCTGGTTTCAGTTTAGATTGTTTGACGGTTTGAAGCTGGCCCTTACTTTCATGAGGAAAATACATAATATATGTTTTTCAAATTGTATACATATGTACGTTTTTAATTTATAATAATAATAAGGACAATAATATCACTTTATTGTCCAGCTGGATAGAACGCAATTGCAGGACAGAAAGGAAACTACAATTAGTCTATAACCAACTTATATAAAAAGGCTAACATAAGTAAACACACTAATAAATGAATCACTACACAAGAACAGAATCACTCTAACTCGAGATACTTATTTCTACATTGGTAAACAATGTAAATAAGCCTGCGGATTAAAACATTAGTCCTGGCTGTAGGTAAATAAAATAGTAGTACAGATGGACGAGCCACCTATCGTGAAACATTGAACTAAACCTTTGCGGTAAGATGCGGACAATTTATACTATTGTTAAATAGCTTAGCGAAAAGCCTGGCACTCTGCTTTTCTCTTTGAGATTGACAACTGCTGCAAGTTAAGTTGTTCCATAATGTTACTAAGATTTGAACCACGTGCGAGGTAAACACCCATTACCTTATAAGCAGCAAACTTCAAAAATATTCCTCGAATTTGTTCTAAACTTAAATATGTTGAATAAACCGGAAACTAAATTAAACGGGAATGTCATGTACTACAATTTAATTGTACCAGCCTCCATAAATTCCTTACAACTTCTAGTTAAAAAACAGTTACGCATCGAAGAGAAGTGTAGGTTGTAGGCAAGAATGTGTCACGAAGTTGGTATGAATATACAAAAGCTGATGATCTTTTACTGTATGCTACCTTGTAGCATTTGTTAAGCTACCACATCCATATCGCGCTGCAAAAGAATGGAACAATCCACACCAGTAACAACGAAATAAGTATCAGCCAATGCTGAACAAAATAAAGTTGCAAGTTATCCATATATAATATGAACAGTAATGGTCCAAGGTTGGATCCTTGAGGTACACCAGATAACATCTTAATTTTCTTTTGTGTAGCCACTATCATGTAGGAAAAATAACGAATACACTGTGATGCTTACAAAATTTCTGTATTGGTAGTAAATGTACATTTCATCTACAACTTATATATGTACATCTTCAATAATTATGTTGTTAAACCTTGCATCTAGACGCTTATGTGTAAATAGGTTAATGATATGCTTAAATTGTAGTGCAACATAATTGCAAATCACCCCATGAAATTATAATTAAATCCAAAATATTTACACTAATATTACAAAAGCTAATTAAGTTAATGTGATTTAGAAAGTATATAGTTGCAGGAATTTGCTATGATAATAATAACACTATGCTAATTAAACACAAGGAAATTAGGAAAATTTCCAACTCTAAACAAAATTTAAATAGCAATATAATTGTCACAGATTCTTGTTATAGGCGTCGCCACAAAATTTTTATTGGCAGCAGAAAATCGCACAAAATTATATACTGGTAGAACTTTGGAAATTCTGAGTCTGTAAACCCAGTTGCATTTCCATTAAGTTCAACTTTCACTTTTCTTGATAAAGGAATTGTTCTTTTGACTTATGCCTCTACCTCCGTATCAAAAAGCGAACTTCTCTTTATTGTTATTATACATCCAATCCTTAATGTGATTAGTTATTCCAGTTTTCTTTTCCAACTAAGTCCTCCTACTTCTAATAATTCTAATAGCTTTCCTAATCTACTTTAAACGTAGAAGACTCGAACATTAAGCACTTGACATTTTTCGATTTATTGTTGGATTTCCGTTATACTCTTAATAATACAAGTTAAAATTACAACTATTAACATGAGACCTTTTTAATTCCTCATTAAAGACGAAGTGTTTTCTATAACTTTTAATAAACTATTCTCTGTTATGATGACATTAGTTTAGTTCCAGGAAAATAGCAGAACCCTGCGCTTTGTAGTTATTACAGCAATAATCATAACAGTAAAATTATGAGGAGATAAATTTTATTCCAGAAACCAATAAATCGTTAACCTCAACGCTTTGTTCTTTATATAGTTTATCTTACAAACTGCTGTCATTTAGTACAAGTACAAAAACATTTGTCTCCTTATTTTGATTTTCTGTAATATAGAAGATGTAACAGATTGTTATAATCTTAAAAAACGGATTAATATAAATAAAAAGGAAAAGTATATGTAAGTGTATAAGAAATTTACGGTAACTGGCCATGCTGTAATAATTTATAATATAAAACTCTTTATACTCTAGGGAACTATATTTGTGTTTATCAATAATACACTACCACGTTAACACTAAACAGGACGCAGAATGTTAGCAGCAAGAGACTTGAAGCACTGAAGGCGGGTATAGGAGCACTGAAATGCTTTTTCTGCCAAAAATTCTAATACTTAGCTAACAAATCATACATTGGTAGTTTGTCCCACATTTCTGGTTAATCCTGTATACATTTAGTGATATCATACTATTAGCTCCCTTTCCTTAAAAATGGTAACAAATTAAAACAGTGACAAGATTTTTCCAACATCCAAAAAGAAGAATTTGCCACCTTCGCAACCATAAAGAAAACAAACTTATTGTGGTTTTCAAAATATTTCCATGCATTTTAGTAGTACTCAATGATTAAGATAATTTGTGGGACATACAATTACAGAACTTATAGTGCCCTAAATTTTTAAAGGTTTCTTCAAAATTTAATAGATAGCCTATATCTATACTATTCTAAAATATTCATATCTAAATAAATTTTAAAAACACAATCTCTATATGCTATTGTACAATTCTACTATAGGAATAATTTTCACTTAAAATGTATTAATCCACACATATATATATATATATATATATTGTATATACCTAGCTAAGCTATAAATATTATTATAAAAGTTTAAACCAAAAGAACCAAAACAAAACAAACTGTCGAATGAATGGAGTGAACATGAAAATCAAATTGCTTCTGTCACAGTTTGTAAAGTAAGAATGCAGTCTAGTAAAATATTCAGAACTTATCGCGCTATCATCGTCAAAGATTTGTCTAAAGATTCTTCGTACCAAAAATGTTAGTCAGTTGAGCAGAGAATTCCACGATATCGTCACAAGAAAAAGAAATACTACCACGAGAAATGAAGATTTCCCAAAGATCTATTTCTCGTATAATCAAATATGACTTAAAACTAGAAGCTCTCAAAGGATCAGTGTGTCATTTGTGAGCAACAAAAACAAAACGCTTGCTTTAGCAATACGCTTACGGCAACCGCAGAAACACTGGTGGGAAATTTTTTATATATCAGACGAGAAGTTCAATATACAAAATGAACAAGATTATGTATCTAATCAAAGAATCAAAAGAATCAAAAAAAAAACTGACTGGAAGACTTCAAAGAGTTAGCACATTGGTACGGTAGCTACAGTGGTGTTTCAGAATTACATGTTTCTTTTTAGAAATGTACTAAAGCTTCCGCTAAAGTATGTTTTAAGAACAGTAATGAACTCACGAAGCACATTACTCCAAAACCCGCAATGCAGCTTTCAATGGAATTCAGCACCTGGTCATAACGGAAAATCTACTTAGAAATGGATGAAAGAAAAGCTTTCTGGCTTCATTAGTGGAGGCGATTAGTCTTTATCAAGTCCAAACAGTTAGACTATAAAATATAATCTCTTTTAGAGAACATGGCTTACTCTAAAAGGCATTCTAACACTAAATGTCTGAAGAAGTCTTTGATGAAAATAGCTGCCAATTTTCCATTCAAGACGCCACACGTGCAGCTATTCATGACTGGCCAAGAAATTGAGGACGTCCAATAAAAGCAAGGGACGATTTTGGGTGAAATTCGACACAAACAAAGAATTATATAATAAATTAAATCTATGTATCTTTATGATCTTATGCAGTTATTATGTAAGGGTATTTATGTCAAGTTTAAATTGAACTTTTTGAGTCAAAGAAATGCACCTCCTATGTTTTATATTTCACTTCAAAGGTTTTTAATGTGTGTTTTGGGTCTATTATAATAATTTGAACTTCTTACGGAATTTCGATTGTAATGCATTTAATATAATCAATCCAAAGCAGAAAAAACAGTTCAATATCATAACTCTCATAAGATTAATAAAAGAGAGTTTTGAGTATGTTACATCAACAATGAAATGCTATGAATACCATTAGGTTTTTGAATATCTTCCCCTATTCTATTGCGCGTGTGAAATGTAAAATCTAAATATTTCCATATCACACAGAGGTACACACCCACGCATTTATACGGGACCCTACAATTTCAAGCTAGCACATATATACAACATCGTGTGCTCTATATGTACCGCGCGATGCGCCTTCTTCAAACAATCGTTAGTGGTGTTGAAACATAGCAAATAGGCAGCCGAATGCCGGCCGTCGTCGACGACATCGGCTGCCGTCCATCTTCAAACAGAAAGGTCTCGCTTGACTTCAATTAGCGATAGTGTCGCGCATACGATGCACCTATAAAAGCCGGAAAGAGAAAGCAAATATTTACCCGACGTCTATATTTCGTGCATGTTACATCTATTGTTACATGCATCGGCTAAACCTATATCCGTATGTGCTCTTATAATTTACCGGGGAAAACGTGCCAAGTCAACGGATATAATGATGAGAAATTAATTATTATGCTATAAAATAAATGTCGCCGTTTATGTTGATAGTTCTTCGACATGATTCGTTGTAGATTCGTTATTTGTGGGCCGCTCCTCCACATTTACAATCTAATATTGAGACAGGGAGTTTTTCCAAGTTGTTGATAAACAAATAAAACAATTTCATTCTTCTCTTTCTTTCAGTCTCTTACAATCTTCTTAATGAAGACGACCTACAAGATCGAATTGTTGCAGCACCACTAGTCACAAACATTAACAGTTGATTAATTGAAAGGTAATTCTTTTTTAGAATATTCAGATGTTACCATCGTAATTGCTTCACCAGTGCATCTTCCTAACCTTTCGTTAGTTAATAAGATCAGAAATATCGGTTTAAGAGGTTCCAATACACGTTCTATAACATATATAAAAGAATACTTCTCCTATCTGTCGTCTCATCAACATACAACTACAGCTGTTTATCTTTTACTTCATTTTAATCATTTTTTCGATTTCTTCACGTAGAGATGATAGATAGTTTTATAAGTTTGTCCCAGATAGTACTTTTCAACTGTATTTATCTCAGACGTATTGAAATGATTCCTCTTCCAATAGTCGAAGTTGCAAAGAACAAGCAAAAAGCATGAACAGTAAATCAAACTAAAATTGATTTCTCGGTGACACGGCACTTTTTCTATCTATGTGTTTTATACTACCTACGTGCTTTCTACAGTCTCTTTTGTTCCAATTTATCAACGGTTTATCACAAACGTTATGCATAATTTTACTATCATTATAAAATAAATCTGGAAATTTGCCGATACGCTTCTTCACTGTGGTCTAATGGTGGTTTCTCGCCCCTACGTACGATCGATATACTTAGTTGTATCTTTATAAAACGTAGAAGAACACCATGGTAATACGATCAACTACCTCGTGTCAAGGGCAGAAAAGAACGAATGAAAATACAGTCATGCGCCAACACTCATGGTAAATATTTCTTACACCAATCCCGATTTCTGCATTGCGGATAACGGTATGTAGTTAATAACAAGTTACCGAGCTGATAAGTGTGAGTAGTCTAACAATTGCATAAAAAATTAGAAGAATATGGTTCCCCTACAAAGCTACGATGTTAATGGAGGGGAAATTAAATGTATTATGCACAAAGCAATGCACAGAAAGCAATGCACGAGGTTTCAGAACATACAAAGAAACTTATACTTGATATTCCAAAACCTGTTTAATCGCTTTTAAAACAGAAAATATTTCCTTTTCTAGATATCTCTCCCTATTCCCTGTTCCCTATTCAGAAAAGATAAAGAACAAAACAGATCGTTATTTAAAAAGATATCCTTCATTATACCCTGGCACTTCGGAAATGTAAATATCTGGCACGCCTTTTTCGTAAAACCGAAAATGGATATGAACTTTTTAATTTCAAACGAAACATCTCGTAATATTATGAGTTATTGAAATAATATTTTTGAGCTCGAGTTAGATAATAGTATCTGCAATGTGTTAATATTTATTTCAAGGTACGTGAAAATAGTTGAATATAGCTCCAGGTCGAGTTGGACGACACGTCCAGTGTAATAACAATTTTATTAATAACACGAAATTATTGGCAGATTTATTAGTAACCATGGCAATGCATATAAACAAACTCGACAGTTTTTAGTCGCCAATTTAATGTTTACATCAGTTATAAGGAAATTAGAAAATATATTATCTTGAAGGAGATTAATTAGCCAACACACTTCTAGACAGTGCAGAATTAGCATAAGAAGAATGGTTCAATTCATGCCAGAAACATTGCAGTGATATAATGATTAAATATTTTTGGGCGACAGATGCCTTATTAAGTATCATACGATAAAACGGGCAATGAAATTTGTATTACACGACGCGCTAAAAGTTCACTTATTGCGCAATGCACAATGAATTAAAACACTGAGTTCAGTTAATATTTAAATTTTGTTGCAATTTTTAATCCAGGAGTAAATCTCCATCAAGTCATCAGCATATACGAATGGCTTAAGATACAGTATGAATAAGAATGGTCTCAAATTTGAACCCTGCAACACTTCAGATGAGGGGCGAAATTTCAATGATCTAAAACTATCGTTAAGCACATAGTTTATTCTATCTGTTAATCCAAGTTAAACCTAAAGGTAGGGAGTTTCTTAGGTAAGGTTCCATGAACGATGGTATCAAATGCACGAGTAAAATCAGTGTAAAATCACATCCACTTGATGCTGGCTATCCAGTTCTTGACAAGTGAACCGTCTTGAAGAGATTAGATTAGTTACTACTGAATACCTACAAACAAAACAATGTTGACAAGAAGATATAAACGCTCTAGTGTTATTGAATACGCACGGGTAAATTATATTTTCAAAAACTTTGACGAAATTGAAAGAGAGGTTTATAGCTCCCCACTTTAGTTCTATCGTCTTTATAATTAATATAAGACGAACTCTAGTTTGTCACCAACATCAAGGAAACTCAGTAGTTCTAAATGAAACATTAATTACATAAGTCTACAGATTGAATCAATCAATCAACCGTATCTCCTTACTATTTCCCTAGTATCCTAGTGGAACCTTACAGCCTCCTCATCATTAACTGCCGTCAAGTTGTCAAAAAATAGCTTAAAATACGAAAATAGAAAATGTTACTTGGGTTTCATGTTACATCCCAAAGTTCTGACTTTCTGTATCACATAATTCAAAATTTTATCAGAATTAGGATGTTCACTGTTTCATTGAAACATTTCAAAAACTTCTATCAATAAATTCCAAGCACCTTTATTTTAGGAGCTTAATATTAGCTTCAAATCGTCGTCTTTAACTAGAGCTGTAATTCATTGGCCTACAAAAACGTCTTTTGTTATTTTTGCTTTAGAAAGAGCAGGAAATCTTTTGATAAGATATTTTAAACAGTCATTATCTTTATCGTGAGGATCTAATAGGCTATTTCATTACGTCAAGTTTTTGCACATATGACGTGGAAATTTTGTAAATCCTCGTTACTAGCTTAATATCATAGCAGATCACTTTTAAATCTCAACTCCATCACCTCTGATATTTAATTTTCTGCAAAACATACTTAAAATTTTTGCAGTTCTCCTTTAGTTGCCCTGAGTGTGGTGGAACTGAAGAAAGTACATTACCATTATGTAGCAGCACACCCTTTAGACTTCTCTATTCTCATATTTAATAGAATACAGATTTTCTTTATTAAGTCTAGAAAGTTATTACTACTCTCGGCAAAGAAGGGCACGTTTCAGTGCCGTGCAGAGAACAACGTGGAGGGGTAAAGCGCGCGACACCAAGAATCGAGTACGCGTATTAAAGCACGCTTGTTCAGTATTATTCGATTGGTCGTTGTCAGTCAGTACACATACTTAGAACATGTCGCATTTAGGCACGTTTCGGAAACGGCGTATTTCGAATAAGCTAGAAAACGTAATAGCGAATATGTCAAATTTGGAATACGAAGACGATAAAATGAAATGTGTAAAGTGTAACAACTATTTGACGTGTACCAGTAGATGGAAGTGTGAACGCCACCTAAAAAGTATAAAACACTGTTCTGCAATCCGTGGTAAACGATACAGCGAACAATTAACACTTGATATAGGTGTTTGTTTTATTCTATCTAATGTACCGCCCACCTTACTAGACCAACAAGCGTTTGTCTCCTTCTGGAGCAAGTATTCGGATTATACATTACCAAGTCGGACGATCCGAGGTGCACCAAAACTATCAAGAACAGCCAGAAAATGTTTCAAGATAGTCAGGTAAAATATGAGTTAGAAAGTTTTTGCAAGAACTACCATGGATTAGCGGATGGAATTGAAAAATTACAAATTGATTCGATGTCCTTTGTGGATTCTGTTCAAATTGTGGATAATGTTCACTCGTACAAATTTTCTCATACTAAGACAAATGTGTGAAGGTGCGTCGAAAGATCTATTACGTAAACGTTACTGAACACGCCTTGATACGGTCGCTGGGTCTCTCCATGTTGTTCTCCGCACTGCACTGTAACTTTCCCCACTTTGCCAAGACTGATTATATGATATAACGTGCGATAAACAACTTTCTCTAAAAGTTTATTTATTCCACAGTATTAGACATACCAGTAGCTCCACGCTTATTTAAATATTTACATCCGTTCAGAAATATCTTATTATCGATGACTCAATAGTTCAATAGAGCGATTGATAAAACATTCCTAATCCTTTAAATTCATTACAAAATGATTCAATTTTTAGTAACTTTCCATCGATGTATATAATATGCCTTTAATTTTAGATGGTGTAACACGTTTCCAGAAGATACCCAAGGTGTCATCTTACCTGAAAACATTAAAAGTGTGCACCCATATAAGTGCATTGTGTTTCGGAAAACAACATTGCATATATCATCCTAGCCTACGCACGAGCTTTCCAACAGACGTCACTCCCCAACGTATTTCAGTAATGTTTCGCTTTCATTTAAGGCTGATATTTTCAACGAGCAATGCAGCGAATTCGATGAATATTTCCCACGCGTTTCGCGGACATTTTTGCCGCGACCTCCTCGACAACGGGGAGATTATAATAACGTGCAATAACGCTTTTTATCGAGAAGCGTTCCCGAAATAGCGTTCTTGAAAGTTTATTTGTGAGACATTAATTCAACAACGGGCGATTAAAAGAACAGAAATATTTTATACACACGCGTGCGATCCTGTTTAAAACTGAAACGGCGGATGTTGTGCGGTTCTACGAACGTCCGGCCAAATCCTTGATGTTACGTGTTACATGTATCGTATGCCCGCATGAACGAATTTTAATACAATTGCGTTCAAATTAAATTTAAATCGATAAATAAGCGAACTTGTCGTCTTTTATTAGAAAGGACTTTTTATTCGAAATCTATCATAAAAAAATTGGCATCGTTCCTGATTTTGTAGGAGTTGCAATGAATTAAAAATCGTAGGCAAGTGTTCGGTGACCTAAAATAACAGAGATACGTTTTGATTTATGAGGATAAGTGGGAAAGTGCTGAAATAACTCGTGCGTTTCAATACTTGGGCACACTTTTCAATGTGTTATTTAAAACGTTTAATATTGAAAACAAAAACATCCAAGTTCTAATAACAGATTACATTATACTACTCACTTAATGGTTACTAAAGGATCACATTTGAAACCTTTTAGAGTCTTAAGGATAGTAAAATATTAATCAATGTACAATCCCTATTCAATTTATTAGGGCCTGTTACGTTCTCCTGGTTTGAAGAACAACGCCGCTGTAGCCTGCTCGTAATTTCCTAAATTACTTGACCAATACTTACTTGTAGAGTATGTTCGCTTATTTACTAGAGGAGAGGTTGTACAGTGAAACTCAATGCGCATGCGCAAAAAAATATATTTAAAAATGAAATGGTTACACGGTTTCCACTCTTGCCTATGTACATGTACGATGTACGTAAGATATATAGATTTGCAATAATTGCAGTTATTCGAGCTCTCTTATACATGTAATGTACATTAGCATTTGTATATGTATTTTCATTGGTAGCAACATAAAGTAATGCCTCAGCATGTACGTTGCAACGCTATGTCTTAATTCTGTTTAAAAGGTTAAACTCTTATATGCTTCCGCTGAAGCTTTGTCAGAGTCATGTACTAATGCCTCTATCTGTTCGCATGCACCACTACCTTTTATAGGAGCCAACCCTATTTATTTCTTAAATTTATAAGCGCCCCTCGGTGCTATGCTTATTTATATGTCCCTTTCCGGGAGCCTAATATACTTTCCTTGTTTTAAATTTGCCTAAGGGACTTGGCCCTGTATTTTTGGCATGTATTTGTACTTGACCAAATACGTTTGTTATATTCACATTTATAGGGAACCCACCCTATCTCTTAGAGCTTGAACGCCTGGTCGAGGGCGACAGTAGCGATAATAGCCGATCTCAATACAAAAGTAATGTCACAGCTACCCAGGCGTTCTCGTTTGAAATATTACGCTATGTGCAATCTTTAGCTCTGTACTACTGCGCCCCAAAGAAGGGAAAAATCCAGTAACCAGCAAATGTGCGAACTGCGCACCGACAAGTAAAACGGAGCGATGATGCCGACATTACATAAGAAAACTGGTCCGTGACACTCGTCCGCTACGACGGGCAACTAAATGAAAAATTTCTAAGTCCCGATACGACAAGGACCGAACAAACGTACAAAAGACAACGGGCGCTGCCGCAACGACCGTCAGCAAGAAGCGGAGTGATCGTACTTGTAGAGGAGGTCTATACATGCGCGCCGACAATCTCACCAAAATAATTTCCGACACAAACTTAACTGAAGACTAAAAATATGTATAGACGACAATGGACACAGTAGCCTCGACGTACGATTATAGAAAATCGAGAATTTATACTTATTAAAAAAATCTATACGTGTGGTCCGACGACGTTACCAAATGACTCCCGCCAGAAATAAATGTATAGACAACGTCCTCGACGATTCCCGCCAAAACTAGAAAAACTTAGAAATTTCTAATAATCTTACGACGACGTTACTGTACACGTTACGACGAGGCACGAAAGGTGACCGAGAGTGCACGATCGCTAATACCTCGACTGTCGCGCGGGAGACGACTGTCTATGCTTGTGTACCTTAAATTTCAAGAAAACTCCCATTACATATCCGACGACGTTGCAGTGAATGATTTCTAATTAGGCAGTTTTAGCTAGCGTAATGCGAATGGCTGACTTGCATACATATACAATGCGTAATGTACATACATATTAAAATAAAATTGGATATAAGAGAGCAAAATAAATAAATATAAGAATGAAAATAAATAAATATAAAAATGAAAATAAGGTAATATTCTAAATGAAAATAATAATGCAAAGAAGATAAAATACATAGTAGTAAAAAATTTATAAAATACAAAAAACAATGTTAAGTCCTTAACAGGGCCACTTGCTAAAATAGCGATTTTGTTAAAATATGTAATGAAAAACGTATTCTACAAGCATAAGTTGATTCAGAACTGTTTATAGACATCGTCACAACTCTATAATTTATATTTTGTAATGCCTCCTTTGGCTTTTATCATTGCTCTTATTCTTTTTGGCATACTGTTTATGCAAGCATTAATTGCATGTCTAATTGTAGCGTTATTTTACCATACATCCTCAATATTTCTTCTCCTTTGTAGTGTTTCTTTTCTAATACATGCATAATTTTAAAACACTCCACGCGTTCGCAATGGCATTGAGATCGGGGGAATTTCCCGGCTAACGTAACACTGACATAGCGTGCGCTTCCAAAAAGCTTTGGATGAGTTTGAATCGAAGATGACATCCAAATCTCTCATAGACTTGTCTCTGGGTGAAAGAGATCCAGCCAATAAGTGTAGATAATTGGAACTATCTTACGGGAGTAGGTGTCAATTTTACATTTATTCACATTAACTGTTAGCTTGTTGTTGATACACCACAGGTGGAATATATCATGTTGGCGTTGCAAATAACCGCAATCCTAAAAATTATTAATTGTAATATATAATGTTAAGTCATTTATAAATATCAAGAACAAAAGTGACCCAAGTTACTACCTTGAGGAACTCCAGTGGTTGGCGTGATGTAATCAGCTTCAAAGCCCATAAACTGTTTTCCATCAAGAAGATACGATTGAAATAAAATCAAAATCGAAGAGGAAAATCCAATGCTATCCAAATTATTTATAAGCAGGGTGTAATCCATTCGATCAAAGGCTTTTGACAGATCGGTATATACATCACCTACACTATCAGACAAATATTGAGCAAGTGTAACAAGATTAGTTTCTCAAAAAAATATTTCTCAAAAACTTCAGCAAAACTATTTAGTAACGCTATAGGTCGGTAAATGGAAACAACAGACTTCTCGCCACTTTTGTAAACACGTAGGAATTTAGCAATTTTCCATACAGATGCAAAACTCTTGAGAGTTAGACTGAACAAGTAATATAGAGGAGCACAATACCTAACAAAAAGGCCGACATATTATCACTACCTGCTATGCAATTATCTGTTAACGTTTTCATACCATACAACACGTCCATTTCAGTTACAGAAGGTCAACCACATTAGCACATGTAAAAAGAAGGTACATCGATTGGAAAAATTCTCGAAAAGCGCCCATTATGAAAGGTGTATCGTCATATGTAATCGTCCTTCATAGTTTTAGGAATACCTTCCCCATCTTTCCAAGAATACACAAGCTTCGAAAAATGTCTAGGATTGGTTAAAATAGGGAATTCAATGTTTATAAATTTCAGCGTAAAATGTGGAACAAGCATCCTCTATGCTAGTATAATTGTAAATAAATGCCCAATCTATAGTTAATAAAGAATTATACGAATTAATAAAGTTTGTACGCTTAAAGTAATACACTTTTTTATCTTTATTACTACACATAAGGTTAAATCGTGAAGATGAGATTGATAGATCGAGGTGACCTTCAAAATTAATCAAAACTGGTAGTTATCACAACACTAGTATCAATACTTAACGCACATTACTCAACCTTAAATAAGACCAAATAGTTTAAATCTTCGCAGTTGGAAATGTATCTGACTATGTTATAGTTTGATATTACAATATTCGCAAATGAAAGAATTTATAACGGTTTATTTTAGGACCCAAAATGTTTCATGTACAACGCTATTGTAGCGTATAAAATTTTAAACTTTTATGAGCGAAAAACACAAAACCCCGTTTTGTTTTGGAACATATCGACATCCAGCTGCTGCTCTAACAAAATACTTTCAAATTTTTTTACGGTCCTGCTTCTAGAAAGATCGAATTCATGTTGTAGTTGTTTTAAATGTTTATTTGCGCAACGCCTACAATAATTTCCGACAACGTCATCGAATGTTCGATCAAAACCTAACATGATGACGATATGAACTAAAAACAGCATATCCTTTGTGACGTAGGTGTCGATCCAGACATACGCACATATATCTGTTCACAAATATCTTTTCAAAATTACATTCAGGATTTATTTTCTCGCATTTAACAGCTTAAAGAAATATCGTTCTCTTGGGAAAAATTTTATGTGGTATCTTTTGTCGGTTCTTCCATTATTTAGTACCCCTGATACTTGTTCAATTTCTTCCTTTAAACTCTATTCCCCATTTTACTTCTATTAGATTGAAATTAAAAAAGTTTGTTACGTCAATTTTGAGTAGAAAACATTTTTTAAAAATCAAATTTTCTGACATTTTAACAACCATGGCGTGATATACATGCGTCTTTATCTTTTAGAAAAAAAAGCAATTGCACGTTTTACTTCGTTTAATGTGCCTTAAGATCGCAATTTTCGAACAGCATGCTATAGCTTATAACCTGTAAATAACATACGTTCAAATAAATATTACCTCAATGTAGCTTTTAAAATTACAATTATATCTTAGTTTCTTACTGAAATTCATAATTCGAATTTTGTTTGGTATGAGTTATTTGAATGACACGACAAATGCCAAAATCATAAAACGTAAATCTTTAACTAAATAAAATATGTAATAAGATTCAGCCATGAATGACGTGTTGTATAGTAAAAACCATTTTAAATCAATTTTAAATTGTAATACGCCATGAATGACGTGTTGTATAGTAAAAACCATTTTAAATCAATTTTAAATTGTAATATGAGTTTAACAACTTCCTGTCAACCATTTGAACGAATACTTTGTCAAATTGACAACTAATGCATCTGAAAAAAGGTACGACAAAAGTTTTTATTGGAATGAGGTGAACGTTATTTGAACGCTTTTTACAATAATACAAGGATAATTCAGTAAACTTAAAATTCATTATTATGTTAACGGAATTAAGTCTTTCTTTTCTTTTGCCGCTTGTCGAATCTACTTGGTGTTTGCTTCTTTCAAAACGTTATGATCAATTTGGAAAATTGCATTATAACTGTAATTTACTACTGTCACGGCGTACTCTACCTAAATCTCAATGAACTATCAGGATCGACATTGAACGATACGCATTTTAAAGTCTTTACGTTCATTCGTATTAAAATCTTAACGTATTTGCATCAAGAATACACGTTCCGAGAAGCTCATAAAAGCTGTCATTCTTTTCCATGATACTACTCGTTTCTGTGTAGCCCGAGCCCCAAAAGTACAATTGACTCAATAACCCCTGTCAACAAACAATGCACAGCGAAGAGAGTTCACCATTTGGATTCTTGAGCAAACAAGTGAAGGCCGATTTTGCGAACAAAAACATTTTCAGTGTTGAGGTCCATTTTTATCTCGACGGCTTCATTTATCGCCAAAACTGCCGCATTAGAGATTTAGAAAATCCATGAATAATTCATCAGAAAGCAATGTATCTAAAACGTGTGTCTGCCTAGTTGCATTGTGGTCTGGAGGAATAATTAGACTGTATTTCTTTAATGATGAAGAAGGTACTACAATAACGCTGAATGGCGAACCTTATCGTGCTATGATAAAAGTTTTCGTGTCTCAATTGGAAAATATTGCTCTTAACGACATGTGGTTTTAGCAGGACGTGCTACATGTCATACGACCCGTGAAACATTGACTGTCTTGCACGAGTTTGCTGCTGATGGTGTAATTTTTCGGTTTGGTCGCCATGTTCTTGCGATTTAACACATTTAGACTTCTGTCTGTGGTGTTATCGAAGTCACAGGTATATGCCAACAAGCCCGCGACCGCCGAAGCATTGAAGGCCCAAGTTAGGCGCTCTACTAATGAAATATTGTGTGTCATTGCACATTTTGTCAAAAGAATACGCATGTGTGAGCACGGCGATCATTTACGAGATATTTTGTTTTCCACGTAATGCACCTTAGCGAAAAAAACTCGCGAAGTCCTTACTATTCGTTTTTTTTCTATATTGATAGCATTATCTACATAAAGTTTGCACTTAGCTTAGGCGATTAATCCAGAATTCTATCATGATGTCCTAAAGCGAATAGGGAAGGTTATGAGAAGGAAGCGTTAAGAAATGTGGTGCAGGAACAAGTGGAACACCTCCCGTGATAACCCGAGGTTACATACCGCTTTCACCATACAACAACTCCGCTAAAACCACAATTGTACCTTTCACTAGGAAGAAGGAAACTTAGAACATGAAAGACATCCACTTGAATTATATTCTTTGCAAACTTAAATACGGAAAGAAAAAAAAACTAAGTAGAAACAAACTACGCGTTCTCACAGGTTTTCTTATAAGATACTGTCGCCTTGGGGAACACATAACAAGGTCTGAAATAGAATTGTGACTTCAGGTTTTGTGACGCGGAAGCTCAAAGTCCGGAACACCTAACATCTTACTCTACTGCTATCATGGAGACCCATGCCAACCATCTCGGCAAAGATGTTATAAACAATGGGGAAATATCTTCTCCGAAACCGTCACAGCTACTGCAGTTTATTAAAGCTCTTAGACTAGATGAGGAGCTAAAAGTGCACGCAAAAAATCTAATCTAATCTATTGTTATATCTTGTATTAAAAAAGAAATCAATAAAATTTAGAGAGACTCGAAGACTTATGAATGGCAATTCAACCTACAACACGTTCGAACATTTTGCTATATTATAACCACAAACTAGAAAAAAAACCTCTTCGCGAAAAGCAATTGTACAATGTGCCTTTCCTCTCGCGTTTAGACCATAAGAAGACCGTAACGCATCGGCAAGATTGTTCCTGTAATTAAAAATTTCTATATTTCAAACGTTATTAACGTTTTCAATAACGCCGGTACGTATCGCACGTATTAACAGATAATTAGAGAGTGCGATTTTACTGCGTTGGTGAGGCTTTTTCTCCATACCCACACTTAAAGGAATACCGGATTTCTATTAATAGTGTCGGGTGATAATTGAATTCGTCTGAAAAAAAACGTAGTAATGATTTGTAGCGTATTTTAGACCGCTAAGGTACAGTTTAGTGTTTATTTGCAATTTCACAGCGCGTCAACGTTAACATAGCGCGCACAGCACCTACTATAAATAACTGGATGATCTTCGTTTATTATTTCTTATAAATTAAGACCAGTATAAATATAGCACCATTTTGATTTCCTATGTACGTTTCACCTCTATCGGGTTTATATATGCTGTTATATACTTCTTAAGTGGATTTTGATCATCATTTATTCGAAAATCGTTCTAAAAGATCTTAGAAGAGAGTTACTTACACCAACACGTTTTTCGTATTCGATGTATTATGATCTATTCAAATTTATATAAATTAACTCCGTTTAAAATTATGAAACTTTTGGGTATACCTCCACCACTATTATTCCTTTATACATATATTATAATAGTAACACATGGGTTGAAAAGTCCCGGGCATAACGAAGAAAACACGGTTTTTTTGGTTCAAAATTAGCTTTATTCATCAACGTAATCTCCATCAAGAGCAACGCAATCATTCCAGCGCCGCTCTAACATTTCAATACCACTTTTGTAGAACGATTTATCTTTTGCCTCAAAATAGCCCTCAGTTTCAGCGATAACCTCTTCATTCGTGCGAAATTTCTTACCGGCGAGCATTTTTTTGAGGTCTGCGAATAGCCAGTAGTCGCTGGGAGCCAAATCTGGCGAATACGGTGGATGTGGGAGAAATTCGAAGTTCAATTCATGTAGTTTTGCCATTGTTTTGATTGACTTGTGACACGGTGTGTTGTCTTGATGAAACAAATTTTTTTTCCTTGCTATATGCGGTCGTTTCTTTGCAATTTCGGCCTTCAAATGCTCCAATAACGCTATATAATATTCACTGTTGATGGTATTTCCTTTCTCAAGATAGTCGATGAATATTACACCTTGCACATCCCAAAATACCAAGGCCATAACCTTTCCAGCCGATTGTTGTGCTTTCGGGCGCTTTCACTAGTTGCTGTCCACTCAGATGACGATCGTTTTGATTCCGGAGTGAAGTGATGGATCCATGTTTCATCCATTGTCACATATCGACGCAAAAATTCCGGTTTGTTACGTTTAAACATGGCCAAACACTGCTCAGAATCATCAACACGTTCTTGTTTTTGGTCAACAGTGAGCAAACGCGGCACCCACTTTGAACAGAGCTTTCTCATAGTCAAATGCTCATGCAATATAAAGCCAATACGTTCTTTTGATATCTTTACGATGTCAGCTAACTCACGCAACTTCACTTTTCGATCATTCAAAACGATTTTGTGGATTTTTTTGATGTTTTCTGGTGTTACCGCCTCATTTGGACGTCCACTGCGTTCTGCATCATCGGTGTCTCTACGACCACGTTTGAAGTCAGCAAACCAACGTTTTATTGTTGTTTCTAATGGAGCGTAGTCCCCATAACACTTTTCAAGCCATTGCTTCGTTTGAACGGTATTTTTTCCCATCAAGAAGCAGTGTAAAATTAAAACACGAAATTGTTTTTGATCCATTGTTTTGAAAATAACAAAAGTAGCGTGACTCTTAGCACAATAACTCACAAACTAATGAATAGAATATCATGAAATTTTAACAGCTGTCTTTTGAAGATTAGTACTAACTGAGAGAAAGATGACTGCAATAAAACTAGCGTCATCTATGTGTTAGGCCCGGGACTAGTGATTTATTTGTCTAACTGGTAACGAATTATATGACAAAGTTTTGTAATATATAAACCCAGGAAAGTTTCTATAGCTCCATATAAACTTTTGAACAGAACATTTAGTTTTCTTAATATCTTCGGTAATTTATTACATTTTATACAGAAAGTATTTGCACTAATGGTAGCTCAAGGCAGCAAATTTTCTATAGGTCCATTAACACAAAATTAATAAATAAAATAAATACATTAATAAATTACAATTCTCTCTAAACTTAGTATTGAGTGTTAGATGCTCTATTGATAATAACTTCAAACATTCTTGTCTTCATACCGTCTGTCAATTTGGTCAATGTTGAAGTAGGAATATCTTTCCAACACCTCGTTATCGCAGGCCATTGTACTAAATTAATTTCCTTTTAATGAAACCACTGAAATTATGGATAACTGCATTGTCTTGCTGAAATATACAGTCTTACGTCGGCAATTCTTCACCAAAATCTATCACAACCATTTCCAGAAGTTGTATATAAGAATTAGAATTCGCGTAGAAAAAACACATATTCCACTACATATATGACCTAACCTGTCTCCAAATGATTTCTTTCTTTGGGCTTGTTTCAAAAATAAAGTTTTTAATGGAAAACCTCTAAACAATATTGACCAATTGAGAAATAGATTTAAGATATTAGTTGCATTGAGGGAAACATCGCACTGCAGTGCCATAAAAAGTGTTACATGTTCCCTGGATGGTCATCAACAAACATAAAGCGCGAATAAATTTAAATTTGAATGCTTTAAGTTGTTTTTTCAATTTTCTTAGATTTAGGTTAATGTATCTTATAGTGACATTTTAATAGGAATGTACTTTAACCTTTTATCAATTTCTTTTTAAATGTATTGCGGCAGTAACAATTTGAACACTTCACCAATGGCTACTGGAAGTAAGTTGGTGTGGGTGATAAATTGTGTAAGTTTACAAAAGATCTAAAAAATAGTAACTTTTCAATCATCAAAAACATCTGCAGATCGAATTCCTGTTTGAAAAGCAATTGCTAAAGGACTTATGCAATGCCGTAACCCACAATAGTGAAATAATGTCCTAGACGTTCACTGCCCAACAGAAGAATAATATCACAAAGTAGTTAGGCAACAGAACATAAAGTTAGTAGTCTTACCGTTCATATTTTTGTTTCTATAAAAAATACAAAACTTATATAAAGAAATATGTTATCGGTTTCAAATAGAAATGGCTTTTGACAACAGTAATTCATAAGACAAAAATTTTATAATAAAAAATAAATGTAATGTAATGAGTTTGTGAAGATATCGTGTTATAATATAATGATAACAGAATTCTGTACTTTTGTATCATCCAGCTTCCAGCGAAAATAGATTGCATCATCACGGGACTCATAAGGAAAACTTACGACATAAGATTCGATCCAACTTGGACCTGGGATATTGTATCGCACAGTAAAGGACACCTGGGAGCATTTGCTACATATACATATCATTTCATATTTACACTAGAGTTACATCATTAGCTTCATACTTATTAGCAATTTTCGGTGGAGGCTATATCACATCTAATTATGATTAGAACCGAAATATAAAAAGCGCTCCTATACCCTCACATTGTCTTTATTTCATGCAATACTCTCTTATTGCAACGCTGCAATCATTTTTTTTCTTTTGGTACGTCCAGGAATTTCTATTTTGCAGTGCGGCACTTCCCTTAATGCACCCAGTGTTTTGGCTGTCAATAGCCACATTTTTGAAAATTTATTAAATTAGCTTGCATAGTTTACTTCATTATCTTAAATTTATTTTTTTCTATGCACCTTTTGTTTTTTTAAATTACCTGTAATTTCTTATTACGTTACTTTAATTCACAGGTATCGTGGTAAACTCCACCCCACACAAACTAATAATTTATTCGGAACGGAAGGTTTCAATAACGCGTGTACTCTTATTGTTATCCATGTTACCGGCTGGACCATTTTTAAAACTGATTTTCATCTAAATTCTTCGCAGTGTATAATTCTACTTCTAATTTACTACGAGTACTGGTATCTCATTTCGTTTTCTAGCTATTGTTTTTTAATCAGTGTGATAACTTTTGATTGGTCCTTTACAGTTACTCGAAAATTGAACCTTCCCGAATTTAAAGAACATAAAATATCATCATGAAATAACTTAACCTTGCTACTTACATTACTACATCGGTTTTATTATAAAAAAATAAAAACACAAATTAAAATTGTATTTTGTGTTATATTATATTTGTATCTGTTATTTTTTAAGATTGTTTCATTGTCGTGATTCTGCTGCTGTTGTTTCTTGCATCTGTTTTGATTCTGTACTCCTTTTCTGGAGTAGTAAGTGTGCGATTCTTTGAGTTTTTTGTTTTAATTTTTGACAGTCTCTTTCACTTGCTATTCCAGTCTTGCCCTGAAGATGTGCAAGTGTGTACGAAACCAGTAGCAATTAATTAATTAAATTGTTTAAGATACTGTGAGATTGGTCCCGTTTTCTTTCCTTTCTCCTTATTTTGATATGAATTCACACCGAGCCAACAACGCCTCTTTAACTACAGAATATTTAAAAATAAAGATTACCTATATTACAACGTCAATTTAAATTACTCCTATTAAGAGTAGAAATGCCTATTTTAAGCCTAGCATAACTAATGACCTTCTATTTTTGAAGTAAACACAAAATATTTTACCTCTCGTGAATAAATATCCTTTGAGTCACTTGTTTTGTTTGGGCGGTATGAATATGAAACGAAAGAATGGTCTGGACCGAATACAGTAACTCAAAGCTTAAACATTTAATAATTTTCCTATTTTTAGACAAACTAATCACACTCGCGGTGGATCCGCATTTATTTTTACCAAAAAAAATGTTTCGCTGGTGAGTCATGTTCCCTTCTTTTTAGTTCGTAACACAACCGCGCTTAATCAAAAATGTTTTGAGCGTTAGAAATATATCTTAAAAGTCTCTTATAACAATATCTCGTTATAATTACACACCTTTTAATATTTCAGGCTAACGTATATTTGGTGGAAACATCAAAAAAAAAATGACGAAGAGTATACCGCGTCTATCTGCAATGATATTCTCGACTGTTATTGGAGAGGAGTGTTTTAAAATAGGTGAGTTATTAATATACACCTTCAACTCGACTGGGGAAGGTCATGTTTGATTTTGGCGACACCTTATGAAATTCAAGTGTATTCCGAGGTTGCCGTTTGAAATACCAAAGGATCAAAAAGTACAGTACGTAATTATCTCAAGGAAATATTTCTTAAAATAATTTATTTAATCTATAAATTATTTGAAAATAATTCCTTTAGTTTTATTAACGTCCCCCACTAAAACAAAGATTATAATTAGGTCAACTATAACAACGCACGACAATTACTTAAAATTAGAACTGACCAAGTTAAGATTTTTGAATTTAATCTCGTGTTTGTGTGGAAATCGAGTCATCAGGTTCTATAATTTCATCGATAATTTCATCAAGATCATTCTTGCTTGCTTCTTTTCTGATAACGTGATTTACGCACTTCTGCCAAGTTGTTGCAGTTACTTTATCGATGACACTATGTAAATGTTGCTTTACTCTATACCTTTTTTTTTGTATAGCCCTCATTTAACCAGGTTTCATCTACATAGAAAAATTGGTGTATTCTGAGATCTATATAATGATATATCGTTCAGATATTGTCGTCTCCATCTTACGATGTCCTATCTCTCAGTATGAACACTGTTCCTGTCATGTTTAAGGTATCTACAACATATAGCAGAATTATATTTAATTATATAAATATACTAAAAATATTCTTACTTAAATTTCAGTTGCTTCATTAAGCGGTATAATATTCAGCGAGTCATATTTGGCAGTTCACTACTATTGTTTATTTGAGCCAAGACTTTATCTAATGCTGACATTTCATTTTGTCGAAACATTCGTGAACTATTAGGTGGACAGCGGTTTTGACAGCCTCATCAAAAGATTCCAGTACAGATGGTCTACCAATTATCTTTTTTGGCGTTGAAGTTTTCTCTGTTTTTTTTTTTTAATTCGCTAATAACCCGATATACTATCGATTTTGAAATCCCTACAATCACAATATCTTGTAAGATGTTGATATATTGTATATGTTGGACTCAATAAAGTTGCCTAGTACTTGGGAAATCTCTTTTTTGTGTTGAGTGTATCCGTTAATTTTTTTTTGCAAACATTCAAAATGGCCTGCTTTTCAGTATTACTCAAATGATTTGCTGTCTCTCGTTTCTTTGGAGGAGTAACTCTGAAAAGAACTAATTTATACCGCAAAATAGCTAAGATAATATAATAATTATGAAGAAAACTGTAGAAACGTAAACGTAATATAAACAATCTTAAGGATGTCAAAACCTTTGACAATTTACAGCAAAAAAGGAATGTTATAAGGTGTGATTTCGCCTTGCTTTCAACCAATAAGAAATAACTTGGGCCTGTCAAGAAATGTGACTCTGGTTTTTTGAAATATACATATGTATGATAGATGTGATAAACAAAATATCATATTCCCTAAATAAGAAATTCCGCATTCGAGCATCGCCTTTTATATAAATAAACAGTTAGAATCCAGCAGTACGTTTAGCCACAGTGCTTTTACGTTCTGTGAATTTATAAGGACTACCCACAAAATACTAAGAACAAGTTGAAATTGTCAATATTAATTAAATAAATCTAATGCCAAACAAGTTCCAAAACCATTTTCTTACAGAACAAAACAGAAGCAATACAACACAAAAATTTCTTCAAAAGTTTTAAATGCTAACTAAAAAGTGGGCTTCTAAATAGGGCCAATATTTTTTCAGAATACCATTAGCGGTAAATTTGCTAGCAATTCAAATAAATTCTATTAAACTTTTGGAAGTTGTCTTAACTCTAAAAGGCTTTCATTTTCTGGAACTGAAAAGCTTTCCAAAATTAAAATTACATGATTAGCCAAAGTAATAGATAATTCAGCTTTAATTACAAAACATGGCAAACTATTCCACGAAATTGTGATATGAATAGTAACATAATTGTGAATATGTATTTTTTACATATTATAAAATTTAATAGTCTTTCTCTGTATACTAAATACACAAGAATGAATGGGTTCTCTTTGTGAATAATAAAGAAAAGTTTATTTTAGAGTTGTATTATCAGTCCACACAGAGTGTAGAAGAGTAGAGTGTAGAAATCACAAAAAGGCAGGTTTTAAAAGGTTTAAAAATTTAACTACGTATTACTTAATTAGAGCTGACGCAAGTCCCTATACGGTTACAGAATGTACGTGGAAATCAGAATGCAAGAACCTTGCAGTCTGAACTTGCGTCAGTTTTCCAACCATAAATAGCTGCTCTCAACCTGGGTGTTGGACTTCTCCTGTCCAAGAGGGTAAGGCACAGGTTTTCAAAAGTTTTCTCTAACAGTCAAACCGTACTGAAAGAAGAACTCTTTCAGACAATTAGCTGACTGCAGAAGCAGTAGGAATTTGGATATCAAGACATACTGGTATCGATGGTAACGAAATTAGCTTATACCTTTCGCTAAAATGGAGCCGGTCAAACCCCTTGTGACCCAAAACCTGTGGTTAGTTTAGCACACAGGATTAATTTTTTGTTTTGCGGCCAATCTATAGGTCTATCCCATGCAAAAGATGGCACAACAAAGTCTTTATCAGAGCTCTAAGAACAATTCTCACGGACCATACCATGATTTACAGAAACACCTATAACAGAATGCTCATCAATCAAAAAGAAGAGCTCGGTCTGCGCTTGGAGGAGGAGATGGTTGAGCTTATTTTCTGCCACTATCCTGCCGCTTGCAGGATCAGATTCTTTCTCTTTGTGAATGTATTTCCGATACCCGAGAGCTCAAGAAAGACTTTATCGAGTGACCATATGAAGTTTTCCTAAAAGACAGGTAAACTCGGCGAACTATAATATTCAAGTTCGGCTACAATAGACATTGGTTGAGGTTAAATGATAAGCTAATCCGTTCAGTCAGCTGGCATAGCGTCGTTTCGAGTGAAACCACGCTGATGACCCCGTGTAGGCAGGAACATGTCCGTATGTGAGCGCCTCCTCAAATTATCTTTACCGTGAATGATTTCACCAATACCATGAGTAGCTGTATTTAGCAACATTACTATGTTAAGTATTCATCGTATATTGTTTCAGGAAGGCGTTTCTTATGGGACGAGCTGGGAATTCCTTTTGTATTAATCTCTTTGACAATTTCCCACGACATTCTTTCACTTAACTCAAATTGTATTCCAGTCAACTTAACAGACGCTGACCTGCAATTCTCCTGCTTCATTTGCATGTATAAATTGTAAACCAATAGCCTCTACCTACTGCCAATATGCGTCCCTTGAGCATTTTTCGACGGTCCTTCAACTGGATGTACTACCGCTTCCTCAGCCATAGCGGACTTGATACCTTTACGTGATGTAGCAATTCGAATATTCCTACGCTGGCACTTCAAAATCTATAATTTTCAGTTTTCATCCAATTCTGCTAGCTTTACGTGATACTGTTTCATCTGAAAATTTTTGTTGTGCTAGGACATTCTAGATTTGTCCATACTTTTAAACACCATTATTGTTTACGTCTAACAGTTACTTGCAAATTCCTTCGCTGATGTGTTTAAATGAATAGGGTTTTTCTTGATTTCAATTTAAGCTTCCATATTTTTCTCGAGCCGACATTGTAAACGTCACTTCAAAATTACAAATAAGTTGTTGGTTGAACATCGAAAATTAGCATTACAACCTGTCACTTTTATTAAATGTCAACTGTCAATAATAGTCATTTTCAAAGCCTCCTTGACAAAAAGTTAATTTTGTAAAAAGAACGAAATCGAACACTGCGTGTACACACATTTTTATACTTTAGATTAAGCGCTAATTTATCAAATTAAAATAAAGTTGTCACAACGATTCAGTCGATAAATATTCTACTGCTGAGAGCAACTGAAGAAGCGATGGAAAGTCCTCTATTTTCTGTAATATTTCGTCCGGCCGACGAAATCTGCAGGCTAAAAATGCATTACATACAGCCGGAATATGTGGGTCAGGTCAACAATTCGTGTTACGAAAACGGGTCATCATATAGAGGGAATGTTGATGTAATTAAGCATTCTAAATTAAATATGTTAGCGAAAATCTCGAACGGAACGTGGGATATATAAATATATTCCTTGAATCACGAATATTATTACAGAATGAATCGCCAGTAACGATGAGTAACGATTCGTATATCGAAATTAATCGAAAACGCAAATTAATCATTACGCTCGTTTTAAAAAATTGAAATAGACAGTCTGTGTACGTACACATTCTTCTTGCACAATAAAAAGCTCTCAGGCTTAAAAAAGTTTTGGAATTTTAAGTACGATAGCTCGATGATGGCGTCTAGACTTTAACGTTCCTCTTTCGAAAAGCTTTCACTCTGATGGGTATTTTCTATAAATTACGTCACGACGATATCGAACTATTTTTGGGGAGCATTTGGACGAGTTGCAGGCAATAACGCTATACAGTCCGTATCGATGAACGGAAACATACAGTAAATTAAAATAGATTCTAGATAGCTTGAAAATATGCACAATGTATGTGTATAGTTAAAGTATATAGTGATATATTAGAATGAGAAAGTGTATGGCTTTTCGCCAAAGAAATTTCTTTAAACGAAGGCTGTCATTTACCTTCGGTATCTATTTTTATGGAAAAACCACGCATGTGTTAATAAAGGAACAAGTGTTAGGTACTAATAATAACACATGAAAACCGATAGGTGTGTTGAACCAACTTTCAGTTAAAATAAAACTTTCTATTCTGTTAACCACGCAAAATAAGTATATCTGTTGAATTATCGTAATTTTCAAAAGAAATCTTTTAATTATAACATGTTACTGTTTAATTAATACCAAACGTCCGTTGGCAAATCCGTAATGATAAATTACAATTTCCTTGTAATTACCACTGTATTTAAAAGTACTTTTCTGAAAAACTCAGTCCTGGTAGGATTTGAATTCACGTCCTCTCCTTTGCCTGGGGTCGTCTTCACTGCTAGACCATGAAGGAGGCTTTTTCAGAAAAACATTTTCAAAAACGTTGGTACTTACAAAGAAATTGTAATTTGACACCACGAATTTACCAACGTAAGTTTGGCATTAATTTAGTTAATAAGAACTTGGATTTAAATAATATTGTCTACTTAGATATTATAATATATCTACAGACAGTACGACATCTAGGTTTTAAAAGTGATTTGAACTCACAGGGTCCCGTGGTCTAGTGGTGAAGATCCTCCTCCTGCAATGGAGAGGACGTGGGTTCAAATCCTACCGGGACTGACTTTTTCAGAAAAGAAAAATTAAACACGTTGGTGATTACAAGGAAATTGTAATGTATCATTTTAATATTATCTTGTTTTCTGTGCTAATAAATGCCTTTCATCGTGAATCGTAAAGATATTGACCAAAGTATTGATTTATGTAATATTGAGGTACTTATACAGACACCCAAATTATTATATCTCCATTCATATTATATTAACCATTGCACATACTGCCTCCTACCCTAAATTTCCAACCCTATGTTTAGCGTTAACTCCCTTAATAATTTCAAATAGCACGGGAAACAATATGACACATCTTTTTTAAGGTCTTTCAAATGTTTCAAAATTTGTTAAGAAATTGCTTATTGAAACTTTTAAATTACTAATTATTACAGTAATAGCACAAACTGGGCGTCAACTAGTGAGATCTATTGTATCCTTCAATATATCGCAAACTCCAGAAATTTACTCAATGAAGATTTGCTCAAACCATCCGACGTTGAAAGGACGCTATCAAATAGAGAGAATATGCTCAACTGTCTTTCTCTCTTCCAGGCACTCCTCCGCCCGAGGTGGGCACATTCCGTACAGATGTTTTCTTAATCGGTCCACAATGGTGACGAAGGAGTCTTTTCACATAAAATATCTCTACGTCAAAGCAAAAAAGACAGCATCAAGTCGAAAAATGAATAGTGTTAGAGGGGAAAATAAATCTAGAGCATTTAAAAAGAGTCCAAATCTTTCTGTTATGCATACAGACCCACATCAAGAATGTTTTTCGTAATTTCAATTTATCTCCGAAAGCATTGCTTATTTTCGATAATGCCGCAATGTAGAAAAGCTGTATATTAAAGGCAAACAAGCATACAAGCAACGTTTCTACCATAAAATTATAGACTTCTTATTGAGCCAGTGGATCAACACGTAAATTTTGTTAATGTCTAACATATCTGAAGATATCTAAAATGTGTCGTCTTTTTTTAAGAATTTTGATATGCTGTCAGCAATACTATCTCTTAAAAGCGCTTGATATTCTACACCATCGTAAAACTGTGGATTCGTTAGCTCGTTCAAAACGTAGATTAGTAAATTTATGCCAAATTACCGTTTTTTCCAACGACGCTTTCCAAATCGATATAACCAACAATAAAATTACGCAATGACGATGAAGGTTTTAGGCACTTTGTCTGTTACGATATCCATCTTTTATTTGGTCTGCCTACACTTGTAGCTCACTGCTGTACATTTGTGCAACTTTTCAGTCTTCTTAAAGATTTCATCTCTTGTGTGCTTTCTTGTTTATTCGTTGTTATCCATGTTACACTGCCGTATAAGAGGGTTGGCACTACTATCGTCTTGCAAGATTCCTTATTGTTTTTTTTATTCAGTTTTTCTTCTATGTCTTTGTTTCGATCATAAAATACATAAAGTGTTTCACCTGTTCCGGTACAGTATCATCTATGACTATTTTTGGACATTTACCCAGGAAAGCCATGGTTTTGGTTTTATTTGTCGATATTAACATTTCATAGTTTTGGCAGATCTTTTGTAATGTATATATCCCTTTCTGTAGATCATCCTCTGTTTCTGTTAGAGGCACTAAGTTGTCAGCATATAAGATAGAATTTTGTGTGGTGTTCTGGTCTAAACGTATTCCTTTAGAGCATTTCTTTTTCCATTCCTTTATAATAACATCAATATAAATGTTAAATAATGTTGTCTAACTCCTTTGTTTGTTCGTATTTTCTTAGTTAACTTTCCGCCTATATCTACCATAATTCTGGTGTCAGTGTATAAACCCTGCACAGCTCTTATTAAATAACGTGGATATGCCTGTTCTTTCATAGTATTCCATAATTTACATCTGCTTACATTATCGAAAACCTTCTCGAAACCCATAAACCCTATGTGTGTTTCTCAGTTGTATTCCCTGTGTTTTTCTATAATTTGTTGTAGAGTGAATATCCCGTATGTTGTTGATCTGCCTTTTCTCCCTACTAGTTCTTCTCCTATGATTTTGTGACCTGCTGTTTAATATGTTGTTTATTAATAAAGCTCGGTTTGTTGCAAAATGCGTTTAGGAGCATGAGAAGCCCTATAAACTTGGGAATTGAAAATAAAGGACAATTTCAACACTTGCTAAAATTTCGCCTTTTTTATTAATTATCTGGGTTTATTGTTTTATTATATATTTAAATCAAATGACATATTTATTGATGCTACGATGACACTGTCAAAATAACGTTCAAAAGTTAAGGTTGTGTTACAAGTGTGATAATATGGCCTAAATTCAGACATATATTTCCTATTTCAATGTCATCTTCGATCTAGAAACTATGATATCACGGCATATTTGTACCGGTATGTATAAGTGATACACGAAATGGAAATTTAGTACAAATATAGAAATTTTGTAAAAAAACAGGGTATTCGTTATTTTCCTTACATATTTAAATTGTCCATTACTATACACCACAGATTTTTTTGTCGGTGAGTTTACAATCGAATTTTGAAGACAAATTTTGTAGTTGTATTGACTTTTGGACAACCTTTAAAACGATGTATTGCGTTATTTAAAATTTGAGGAATAAATTTTGTTTAAGAAATACTGCTTCACGAAATTAAAATTTACCATTTCTTTTTTTAATTTTTGGAGGCCTCAAATTCTCGTTGGAAAACTATGTACGTCTAAAAAAATTATCACAACTATTTAAACTCAAAAAAAAATACAAATTCGATTCTATCTCCATCTTCCCAAAAAGAAAAGGAGAAAGTACGTCTCAATGACCGTCACCGTGCGTTGGTGAAAGAAATTTCGAAATCATGGCGACGCGCCTGAGTCTATATGTGCACATTTCTTAGGTAAATTTTCGGCATAATCCTTGAATGGTGTTGTAAACAAAAAGCCAGGACCTGCTGGTCCAGTGACGTGTGTGTTCGACGAGATCTAAAGACGTTGGTAGGGGAGCGACGTTGTATGGTATCGACGTTGAGCGTCCAGACGCGCTACCAGTTAGTATCGAACACCAGTCGCCGCAAACGACTCGATTAGAGAACACTTAGGTCAGTACTAAATTGCACACATAAAATAATAGTAACATAAGTTACGTTATCACCTTACACCTGCTGTATCTGTATATAATCGCATAAACTCGATTGATTGTTGGAAAGTGAACGCGTTAACAAAAAAAAAACAAAAAACCAAAAAAAATCAACTCCGTTTTAAAGTTTTCTATCAGTCGTAAGTATGAAGCATACCTTTCTTTTTTTTTTTTGTTGAAAATATTTATTGTGCACCTCCATTTACATTTCGACTTTTTTCCCATACAATCACCTCGATAGTTTTAAATGTATGTGTTGCGTAACCATCATACCGTTTCATCCAAGTTTCCTGTACTAATAATCGTTAAATTAGACATATTTAAAGTGTAATCGTTTACTGATTCTGTCGCGAATAAACTTATAGATTATAGATTACATGAAACGTATCCGAAAAGTTGAAAATAGCGAAGAAATTCCTGCTCAAATCGAAAATTTTAAAGTATCGTTCGTTTCACGATTTTCCTCAACGCAAGGTTGTCGCATATTTTTATTTTAATTTTAACTTCGAGTCGGTTGGAAAATTTGCAAACAAGGAATTTCGATTCGTTCGATTGGCGGGTACGTAAGGTAGGGATCGGCTGGCTAGAACAGGAGCAGGGTCTATATTTAGAACTGGCCTATATAAGACCCCAGGCCGATGCTAAATAACGTCATTCATTACGATTAAATACTAATCGTTGTTTAGGCATAAGGAAAGGCACATTCGTATCCGTAGAGAAACGAATGAAAAGAAAAAAAAATTTAAAATTAAGCTCCTACCCAAAGCTCGCATTTTCTTGGAAACCAAAAATAAAATATTTATTTCCCGTATAGCGGTTCGAGATTCCTAATAATTTAAGCAATTTCCTCGCGTTGTATAAGAAATATTTCATATTTAGTAAATAAAAAAGAACGATTTTAAAATATTTGACAGATCGCGTAAACATTTCTTTCATTCTCTGGAATTGAGCGAGAAAATTTTTAGAAATACTCGGATTTCAATTTGAAGCACATTCGGCCTTGAACAGTTGCGCAGTGTGCAAAAGGCAAATATAAAATTTCACACGCGCTGTGCTAAGAGGATCCTGCGAAGTATTTAATTTTTCTGCCAAAAACACACCTTGGACTTAAGTAATTTGTTACGGGATTAGGGACGGTTTTAATCCAATAATTTAGTCACGGAGAAAAAGTTAAAGAATATTTAATTGGATCAATTTATTTAATGGCTTTAAACGTTAGTTGGTCTCAATAATATTTTATCTTTCCGAATAGAAACTTTTAGAAAAGGATTTATTTTAAGAGAGTTAGAAAAGCTTTCATTAGTGATTTTGATTTCTTCTGAAGAAGCTTAGTTAATTGGACAAAAATGTAATTAAGCACGGTTTTAACTAAATTAAACGGAACTAAAATACTGAGGATTGTTTATCCAAGCTCCTTACTTCTCTTCTTGCTTGTTTTCTTTTTAATGAAAGTATATGTGATAGGGACTCGCTTCTTTTAGACAGAAATATTTTTTTGTATTATTACCAAATTAATTATTATTTCTAAAGGTATACTGTCCAAAATTCGGAAGAATATAAACTAAGCATGAATATCAGAATTATTTAAACATTCTTAACGCAATTCCTCCAGAATCTTTGCTGAAACAGTTCGTGATTTTTTTCTTTATCGAGGGGCACCAATGCAATTATGAACATTTTGGTCGATAATTTCAAGGTCAATGGAATTTCTCTTCCATCATACAGACCTCGACCCTCAATGCATTTCGAAGATTCCTTATGCTTCGCTATCTCCTTAGTAAGACGGAATCTTGATATAATATTTAATATAATTTAGTCCACATTTTTGCCATGGTAATTTTTTCGAGATATTTTTAATTAACATTAATTACCAATTCTCCAGTTATTTCTTTGTCTCTTTGATGTATCAGTAACAATTTTAGAAATATTCAATTTCACGGGAATTTTTCCGAGCACGCCCACAGTACCTATTACACTTACAATTTTATTATAGGTGTTGGCACGCTATTTATCATGATTGATGACCAACAATTACGTAATCGTAAAAACGTTTCAACAATTCCCTTAGAAAAAAAAAAACTCAAATTTGGCAACCTACCCGAACATCGCATACTACTTGTTGACAAAGTTCAATTTCAGCCGAAAACGAAGGCAAGATCAGGCGACCGAAAGCTCAAAATTAGGACGTGAGAATATAGTTCACGTGTATGCGTAAAGTTTGCGAAATACGAATTCCATGGCACTGTTCTAAGTTAAGGTCGTTCGGCTCGTCCAAAAACTAGGTTCGGATGGATAATTTGGCGGACGCCATTTTTTCCCATTCATTCTAACCGCACCAGACGTTATTGCTCTAAAACTAAAATACGCAAAGACGTATGAGGTACGAATGTATAAATACGATTTGTCGAAAAATAAACGAAGAACCGTTCGGGCGATGATGATCGCCGTAATTTTGTTCGTGAAGGTTTTTGTAACCGACTCTAAAAATAAATAGCGGCGAGATAGCCGTTGCTTCGACCAAAATCAGCAACGCCCGTTGCTCTAACGTCCGTCCGAATCCACTCAAGACGCTATGACGTGGGTGGCAGCTTATTTTTTCACTATTGATCTCATTTGTTTAGATGTTAAAAAAATGGCGTCGAAAAACATGCTAATGATAACGATTTCATTCAAAACACTAACACTTACGTAACAAATTGACAGTATTAAAAATAACGACAGAATTGGCATCGAAATTTTTAGTAATTATTAATTCAAATAAAAAGTAATTCATAATAAAATTTTCCCAAATAACAAATATACATACATGTCAAAAACATTAAATAAATTTCAAATTCGTTGTTGTTGGAAGTAAAGGTCCCCTCTAATATTTTTATTACTACTACTATTATTATTAGTTGTTTTTAATAACGTACATTTTTTTTATTTTACCACTGATATTACAATTTTCTGTATTTAATTAGATATATCTTCATATATGATTCCCATCAGTAACAATTCTATCTGCTGGCAGTTCTATTTAGAAGAAACCTAACTTCATTGGATAAGAATATCTAAGATTCCCTAGAGGGGTATTCTAGAGACCTAGAATACCTAACAGCTTACGTTATAATAAATTCGTGGTTGGTTAGGAACGTTTATAGATATTTTACCCATTTTGTCTAAAATTTTTGGGAAAGTTGTAGTGTCACATATACTTTCTATTTGTCAGTCTGGTTTCAGGCCGAAGTGCAGTTGTGTAACCACTTTCTTGCATTTAGTCGATGAAATCATTAAATCTAGAGACAAAAATGAAATAACGTTGGTTATGTTATTGGATTGTAGTAAGGCTTTTGGGACACTGAACCACAGGACATTGCTAGCAATTCTACATTTTATAGGATTACATTATACAGCTATAAAACTTTTTAGTAATTATCTCTGAGATCGTCGGTAATGTGTCAAAATTGGCAATAATATATCTATCACAATGTTAATTTCTAGTGGAGTTCCTCAAGGATCTATTCTAAGTCCAATTCTTTTTACTATATAGTCTTTATAATAATTTAAAATAGTGTAAGCCCTATTTATACGCAGATGGTACACAATTTCTTTATTCTTTTTTCCTTGATAAATTCAATGAAGCCATAAAAAATATTCGAATGGATGTGGACATCTTAGTAAAACGCAGCGAGTCTCATCTCCATCCATCTAAATCATCAATAATAATCTTTGACAAACCACATTTTAGAGTGATAGAAATGTTCATATTACTATTAATGATATTCCGGTCCCTGTTGTTCGGTGTGTTAGGAGCTTTGGATTGTATATTGATACATATTTAAATTTAAGAACACATATATCTCACCTACTACAGAAATCTTATATTGTATTAGAAACCTTCTTTACATACAGACATGTATTAAACGAAAAAATTACTGCTATGTAATGTTCTAATTCTTTCTATTTTTTAATTATTCCGATTCTATTAAATCGTCTACGCATACTTGCTTTGGATATTAGGAGAATACAGAGAGTTCATAATTCATGTTTACGTTTCATTTTCGATATAAGAAAGTGCCAAGATATCACTCGTACGTTGAGGTGGGCGAACTGGGTGGATATGTTGTCGCGTCGAAAACTTCACACCTTATGCTTATATCATAAGGTAAGGCTGTATCATATGCCTCATTACTTATATTGCAAAATTAGATACCGTACCGACATCCATAATACCAATGCTAGATATCGGTATACCATTAGTATTCCTTCACATAGAACTGAGTATTTCAAACGTTGCTTTACTTATCAAGTTGCACAATTAAATTCTTTCCCTTTCACCCTGCTAGACTTGCAACCTGTTGCCTTGAGATCTTATGTACGTCGTTTACTTCGGGAACGTAAAATTTGAATTTCGTTTGAAAATGTTAATTTTACGATTACTTTGTGTAGAAGTGTGGGGTGGTTTTGCTCGGTCGGGATCGGACTGAATGTAGCACCTAATTAGATTATTTTTAGCTTAATGTCTGAGCTTAATATAGAATAACGATATGGCCACATTAAACTAAATTTAGTTATTTTTACACTGAATTGATTGTAAGGTTGTAAGTCTTACGTATGTTCTGCACATTGTATGTTTATGAAAAACAATAGATTCTGTGTGGCGTTGCGTTCCGCTTTTGGACACTCTACTATAAATAGGTATACATGGATTTTTTTCTCTTTATTGTTATTAGTGAGATTGTCTAATAAATATTATTATTATTTTATTCGCGTATCTGTATCATCTTTCTTTAGTTCCTGTAATAAGCGTAACATTTGGTGATGGTATTTTTGCTGCTTCTTCAGTTGGTTTGTTACAGTACGTTGATAAATGTTATGATCGGCAGCAATAGCTGTATAGATTTCCTTGTAAATCCAATACGACATCTTCATATTGACGATACGTTTTTACACACAGTTGACTATGTTATCAGAGTTCTTTCATTAGTAAAATTTCAGTTCGTTCTGTTTCACTTAATCAACCAACATCAATAATTGTCCTGAATATTTCGTTGTCAAATCGGTCAAACAAATAATACACGCCTGCCTTCCAGCATATCTGCGACAATCCTTCTGTTAGTACTATTTACCTCCGAAAAAGCAATGTAACATCACCAAAAAAATAAAACAACGAATACTGCGCTTTTTATTTCATTGTTATTAACTAAACTCAATGTTTAGATGTGAATCACCGAGGTGAAATAACCAGGTTTCTGTAGATTTCTATGCAAGTATCTTTCAAAATTAGAACATTGTGAAGTTGGGAATTTGCAGATATGATCTTCATCTCGAAGTATTCCTAAAGCATATAGGAAATCTTAACGGCAGATGTATGTATTTTTTTTATTTTTGAAGGCGATCTGATTCAGGTTGCAGGTTGGGATGACTTAGACTATTATTACAATTTTAACAAAAACTCCAAATATATATACTGTTTATTCCACTACTTATTTAAAAAGAATAGTCATGCGAAATATTTATTTTTATTGGTAAGAATATTCTTGCATATGCATAAGATAAACACATAAGTTTTTAGATTTTCAGTTATATCATCCTTTACCGACTAAATACATAAACTCAGATTTTGTTTGACAACTTAATCACCGACTAAAAGGGTATATAGGATTTCGGTTACTTCTTCGTAATACCGTGAAGTTAGATAATTTCTGATGATTTCGATAAAATTCAATTTCACTAAAATTTTTAACATATGCAAACTTGAACGTATTTTGTAGCAAATACAAAAGGCCGAAGGTTTCATTGCAAATATTAAAAGCCTTAGCGATAAAAATTTCGAATTTTTATTCGTCTGTATTTTCTCAGACTTTTAGGTCAGCTGCAACTTCTAATCGTGTTTTTAAGAAATTACCAATACTGATATCATACAGAGTAACAGAACAGTAATTACAATTATCGTTCTCATTTTGGTGTAGGTCATCTTGAACACCTACTGATTCAAATTCCAAAAGTAAAGGAGCATCGTTGAATTAATTTTTTTGAACTGCTTTTAGCACGTTGGAAATCTTCCACAGATAGGCGTCTATCGAGTTGAACCAAACCTTTGATCTTTTTGTTGACAGATGATTCAGAATTCCTCATGCCGTTGAAGATACCGACTACTGCATTTGACCAAGCATTTTGATCATCTTTCCTATTTCTTTTTATGGGATTCTCTATAAAATTTCAATTATGTCAATAGCGGTACCTTGAATATATTAACACATCCTAGGTTTTAATCTGAGTGATATCTTATTCAAGTTTCTTGCGAGTAGTAAGAACCTTCCTTCATTTTAATTTCATAGGACGCGACACGTCTAATAGTTGTGTCAAGTATTGAATCAAAATGAATTATAATTTTTTTGTTACTCACGCGGGCCATTTGCATGCAAATGTCATATTCTAATACGAGTTGTAATCTTTACAGAGGACCGATCGAATACCTAGAGGACGCCAAAATGTTTAAAAATCACTTGGAGATGATAGGCCGAAATGAGACGGCTTCGAAAAAAGCAAAATTCTGGCAGTCTTTCGTCAGATCCTTGAAAGGTTGGTAACATTTTTGCTGTTTCACAAATAACCAGACGTGATAAAAATTTCGATCTGTATATTTGACACCTGTAGGCACACAAGTGCTAAAAAATATAAAAGGTTTTTTTTCTGGGGGATGATAAAGTTTTAAATTTATAAATTGCTATACAGTCGATATGTGCACTATCAGTTCCAACACCCAGTAAAATGTTGTAAACTTTACTAAAAGATAACCTAATTGCTTGTATATATAAATAACTAGCGAACTTATGAAATTTATCGTTTATTAATTCTACAGGCAAACTTCCAAGCCTGGCGATTAGAAAATAATTAAAAAGCTATTATATTTTATGACACAATATAGTAATTTTCAGAATAATTCTGATCGCCATAAAGAGGATTATTTTTGAGACAATATTGCAGGTAATAAAGCTACAATAGTCTTTGGGATGGGAGTAGACCATCCGAAAATGTATTGTGTATTGACGAATACTTAAGAGCGTATCTTTTTATGTGAACCTGATTAAAGTTATTAACATGCCGAGAGGAAAACCAACAAATTTAAAAAAGCGATCTGTAATTGTTGCTTTTCATCAAGAAGGTTATTCAGTGCCTCAAATTTTAGAAATACATGTTAATAAATCGACTGTTAGTGATATCATTCGGAGACATCCACGCTCGGGCAGGTCGTAAGAAAATACCAACGCCGACGATGAGCGTATAAAATTGCTGAGCAAATTTCTGTTACTGTAGTCAAAAGAAGATTAAAAGCTGCAAATACTCACGGCAGCATTGCAACCAAACAACCCCTACTTCGACGGGGAAGCAGGCAAAAACGGTTACAGTGAGCAGAAACACATAGCAAATTCGACAGTGGATGATTGGAAAAGGGTGCTATGGACTGAGTCAATGTTTGCAGTGTTCGAACAAGCTAGGCACATTTTTGTAAGACGAGCGAAAGGCCAAAGAATCTTGCAGGATTGTGTAGTGCCAACTGTCAAGCAAGGAAAAAGTTCTGCGCTTGTTTGAGGTTGTTTTTCCTACGCCGGTACAGGAGACTTGAAGTGAATCGAATTTATTTTGCGAAAAGGAGCTTATTTAGAAATACTGCAGGAAAATGCAATACCATCCAGGCAACGTTTAATTGGCAAAAATTTTGTAATTCAAGCAGGACAACGACCCCAAACACTCAGCAGTGATATGTAAAAAGGTCTTAAATGAAGAAAGAAAAAAAATAATAACACTTTACAAATAATGACATTTTCGCTGCAAAGTCCCAATCTAAACCCGAACGAGCTGTTATGGGATGAATTGGACAGGAGGGTCCGAAAAGCATGCCCTACCTCCGTGGACCACCTGTGGAATATTTTACAAGAGAAATGAACTAATATGCCAAATAGAGCCCTTGAAAAAGTGGGGCAGATGCCTCGGATTGTGAAAGTTGTTCTTCCCGCAAAAGGCAGTTTCTTTTATGAACAGAATGTTTAAGAAGTTTTTGTTTATTTTTCGTTAGAATTACTTTTTTTAATTTTAAACTTTAATCTAATCGCTAGTAATAAAATGCAATCAAAATTTTAAGTTTTGGAAAAATGAATGAATACTTTCTCGTTTCTTTTTAAATATATTTGCGTGTCCGAACTAATACGGATACGATATGGTAGTGTATATCACAAGACTCGAACACTGTGGAACTGGTGCACTGAGACACTTCACTATCTGTCTAACCGGTCAGAGAGATAGTCAAGTGTTGTAAAAAAGTAAAAATTGTATTAATTTGATGTAGAACTCCTAACACGCAAATCCATTCTTATACTTTAAGGATCCGACGACATCCGTGCAACAGACAGTGTCAGACCACGTAGCCTCTTCAGACCACTCAGCGACTATCCAGAGTTCCTCTCCACATGGCCCTACGGCAAATCGATCTACGACAATCCGATCGCGGCAGCCGATCGCATCACCGTACCCGGTTACCGGTACGACCCGCTCCACCGCGACACCTACGGTTACTCGCCGAGGCCGATCTTCCCTCACAATTACTCGTCCTCTCTCGACAGGTACCGACCGGGTAAGTCAGGACGTTACTAAAAAGAAAAAAACAAAAACAGATCGACATCTAGACAACAACTATGATGTGGAGTGCCAAAAAAAAAGAAATTAATTTTTAGTATTATAGAAAAGTAAAAGAAAACGGTCAGACGTCTGGTGAAAACGATTTTCAAAGACCCTCTTCTAGTACTTATAAGTTCTTTGATATCACGACTTAACAAATACTATATATATATATATATATAAATACATATGTAGAATATCGAGGAGTGACAAACTTTGTTACCGTTATGCTTCCGTAAGGGTAACAAAGTAAAACAAAAAAAAATATATACCTACTTATACAGGTATAAATATATTGTAATAATTAACTCATTCATTTTCATTGATTACATATTCACATCAAGCATATTTTAGATAGTATAACGTTTCTTTCTAAACCACTATACAACATAAACAGTAATGTTTTTTCTAGACTTTATTACTATTATTATTACATTATATATATATCGAACTCGTTTGTAGAACTTCTGTTTCGTGTTTCTTGCTGTCTTTTCTTTTTTTTTGTCGAAAAAAGAAAGAGTAATTTAATGATGATGGATTTGTAAATATAAAATATATTGTTTATAATATGAGTTTACTGGAATAAATAACTTATAAAAGGAACATCCTTTGACAAAATTGCCCGTGCAAACGCTTGAGCTATTGTTGTAGACATTGTTTACATTCACCTTTGTGTTTCCCATAGTATATTTCGATATTCGGAACAATATATTTGTTGTTACTATGATTATAATTATTACTAGTATATAACTAACGTTTGGTGTGCTTGAGCAGCTTATTTTTTAATTAACCCGCTCCAGCATTTGCCAGGGCGATCGACTCGTTTATTTTTTTTACCCGCTTAACTACTTCTCACACGAAATTACGAATTAATTATAAAGTATTGCCTGCAGAATTTGCAGCGTCACTTCGCAACATCGACTGGATAAATCTATCTCCCTTCAAGCTTACTAAAACTGTTTTACATGCAAGCAATTCATCGATTGCACATCTTCACCTCGCTAAATTACATTGTCTAAATTCTATGGCGATAAAATAGCTAATATAACATCACGGCGATGTTGCGAAATTTTCATCAATGTAATGACCTTAACATTTTTTTTTTTGATTTTCAACCTGTCCATTTTGTTCCTTTTTTTTTTTAATAGGACGTCTTATTAATTTTTGAAGTTTTATTTTTGAAGATTTTTGACAGGTAAGCAACATTTTCATCTATACTAATATAACAGCTTAACAGCTTACAGCTTAGAATTTGCTTGTGATATTTTTGTTAGAATGAAACCTGCTTCGTTGCTATTTATTTTGGTTTGTGTATAATTTTCAAAAACATTGTTGCTAGTTGAAACAAATAACCATGCAAGTTAAATAAACACTTTGTAAATATAAACATTTTTATTAATATTTATGCTTAAACAATTATCTACAGAGTGATCCATTTCAAGTGAAGAAAAAACCAAATCTGAATATGTAAATAACATTAGCCGACTTTTTTCTTAATTTATAATTGCTGTTAAATCGCCTAAATTGGGTCAATTAGGGTATGCAGATTATATGAACTTCAACAGATCTATTCTAGCATGTCCAGGTTCGAACTTGGGTACAGTGCATTACATGCATATTCATTAATAGTATTTTCAAGATAAAAGACGTTAATAAATAAATAATAATACTAACTGAAAATGTCTTCAAATTCAAACTAATTTGAAAATACAAAGGAAAATTAGGTTTCATTACGGTCCTGGACAACACAAATTTATTTTTTCTCTTATGCGGGATATGTTCTTCCTTTTGGAGAAGCCAATATATATTATCGTATCCATGACACTGATGTCCTGCTGTCATCATCCATGCTACTCACGCTCATCCCAAATTCTTGTAATTCATCGAAAGATCTTCTGCCAAATCGGTATAACTTAAACTTCTTTTATTCCCAAGAAATTTTTCATAAATTTTAGAGAAAGACGTCTTACAGCAAGTTCCGGATTATTAATTTTTTTCTGAAACCTTTGAACTTTCGAGAGCCTTTTTATTTGCGAACCAAAATCCTTTTAAAGCACTAGTTCTACGGACTATTTAATTAACTCCAATTTTATATGCAATGGCGTAAGGAGCACAAGCTTTGACTCCATTAATGCCCCAATGTTTACGTTAAAACAGGAATAAAATTGTTTCGAGGCTGCTATCGTTTAATATTATAATATGAATTAACAGCACAACTACCTGCGAATCTGACCAGTATGGTAGTAACCCTAAGATTCCCATAAACATGCAAAAGACACTGCCTATAGTGAGCAAAATTTGAAATTGTCAACATAGATTCATGTTTCTTTATGTTGTGGAATGGGCAACAGGAATCAATGGCCTTTCATTACCATTATGTAATAATATTTCTCTCTTTGAGTGAACGCGATTTCATAAGATTATAGTTGTGCATTAAAGCATCTATTATTGCAAAAACAAAAAAACACTTCGTCAAAGGGAGTCAAATCTTTATAACATTGAAGTTTTCACTCCTGCAAGCGTGACCTTAACAATTAAGACTGTCCGTTGTCTAGTTTCCAAATCGTTTAGATCAGTTGGTGTGATAGGATGTGGTTCCTCAGAAAATTCCGCCACATAAATTGGATTGCTGCCTAAATCAATCATCTTCACTTTCTAACTCAATTTTCGACACGACGATATTCAAGTTTGCTAATCAAAGACAAATATTTCGGAAGAGCTAATTCTGGACAATAGGGAGATGGTTTCCTTACGGAAGGTGTATCAGCGTACTATACACAGTTCTTATTCTTCATTGAAAAACTGTAAATTGATAGACCCACGCCATGTTATAGAAATTTCAAATTTCATACAAACGTTTTCATAACATAACATGGATAGACAGTAAATTTTGGAATCCAGTATTTGTTTTGATGTCTTATGTTATAACCAAGATATTCTAGATAACATTTTTGTATGAAATTGGAGAGAGATTATTTTTGAAATTTTGTAACATAAAGTCCTGACGTATGACAAAAATAAATACTATTATAGCCTGGTTATACACATCAAAAATGTTCATATGTGCTACTTTAAACCGTGACGTGATAGAATGCAGAGATATGCCTTCATAATGAAAGGTATAAGGAATTATCGTAGCTGCATTAGTTAGAATTATCTTGTTGGCCAGTGTGATTAACAGCTTTTAGTTAAAACACTCACAAATTTTAAATGTGCTGCAAAATGTTACAAAATATTCTTCAAATTGAAATTATTTTCCAAAAATATCCAAAGCATAATAAGCGTACTGGATATATTCTCAGATTCTAGCTCAATATATAATTGCCGATAGTGTCTGAACAGAGGTAGACTTCAAAAACCGCGTAAAAACGAGATAAAGAAGTAAAAACAACAAATCAAAGCATGAGAATGGTAGAAATTATCGTCAGTATCTGTATAGGCTAAAAATGTATCATCTGGTACCCTGTTAATGAGCTTTGTGATAGAACTATATCTCACTTGAAATGGAACATTAATCTAACTTAAATTTTCTTTATAAAACCTTTAATAAAATGTTATAACTAATTTTGGATGCACTCTATTAAATTACTTCCGCTGAAGGTTGTTAACTCATCAATATGAAATATCAACCTCAAAAATATAAGCTAAAAATATTTCCACATAATCATATATTCGGAAAATATGACTCTATATACATTTCAAACTGGTATGAGTAAAATACTAACTACCTATCGTTAACTAACTTAACGAGTGAGTCATATTCTTACTGTTACAATTATATATCTAAGACAGTTCAAGGCGAGTCAACAAGCTGGCAAACAAAATTCGCATTAAATGAAGCGTATTACAAAGATCGTATACGGTAAACTGTGGTATTTTTAGACACCTCGTTTTGTGTTAGTTATTATACAATGAGATCATCGATCTTTTGAAGCATTCAAGCATTCATAATAAATTATTATTAGATTTTTCAAAGGCAACAAGTATTTTATTTTATTGTAGGTCCAATATAATAATAATAAAGGTTTCTTGACTCGTACTTTCGTTCGATTAAAAATGTAATAAGAAAAGGATAAAGTAATTTAGTACTCCTTCTTTTGATCAGTATACCATGTAACCAAATTGACGCCCTTCGATGCCGATAAGGCCTGGAGGGATCATTTGGATCGCGTCGCCAAGAGAGAACCAAGCGTGTTCCACACGACCTATCCATTCAGTCGTTATCCTCTATACCTGGTGTACAGCAAAAGGCCAGCACCCCCAGTCCCAATTGATCCACATCGCGACTGGTTAGACCATTTGGATCGTATGGGATTGCTCGACCGGCTGTCCAATCTCTGGCCTAGATACTCGTCACCTACACCGATCAAAGTAAGTACTCGATCGGCGCTTTAAGTACTAAACGCACTAAATTTTCTTTCGCTTTACAGCCTGGCGAATGGGCGCCACGTCCATCAGAAGTAGCTTACAACTATGCTGGGCAGCCAATTTACTCCCGTGGCGGGCTGTTGCCAAGTAAGAGACTATTTCGAGATCTCTTAAATCCTTCTCCCTATGCCCCAATATCCTCTTTCATCCGTGACCCATGGTGGTGGGACTGGCCTTTTCTTCGTCCATACAGTATCCTCCCGAGATGGACTTCTCCGTTCTATCTTAGGGACTCTTACCTCTCTCCCGTGAAGAGGACCTATCTATGGGATAAACACCCCATAAGACCTTTCGGTAAGTCTAACCGAAGTCGGACGCAACCTAACCAGCCAAATATTTTATTTTAAATTTTGGTCTGGGACAGCAGCTTTCGGAAACGGTTTTTCTAGTAAAAAAGCAAAAATAAAATAACACTGCCGGTGGGTACGTATATTTTGTCCCAACATTCATTTCAAAATTCCTTAACCCATGCAACATTAAACCTCTCTAGAATAGAAAGATATTTTCCTCTCGACAGCTGTCCTGTATTTTTTTAATTTTTCAGGGCACTTTGTTGCCCATTTTCTTTTACTAACACCAATTAAGAAACCAGATAAACACTGATAAATTTTATTTTCTAGCTGCCGTCTACTAAGTGCCCCCAGTAAAAAATATAATATCCAACTAAAGCGACTACTGTTGCGGCAAGACTGCTAAAAAACTACAGCATTGAAGAACCACTTCAGAAATATCAACTATTATTTTACATAACTAATATTTGAAGTAATTTAAAATATATTCTTAAAAGATTTGCGCTAAAAGAACTTTTAAAAAATCTACACTATAATGAAATATACAAAATATCTAAAAAAAATATATTCATAAAAGAAATCATGTAAACTTGTTGAGATTATTGTTGGTTAATAAAATTATATTTTTATAAATCTGCCAATTTTATACGACTACACTTTGAATTGTTTTACTTCATAAAAGAAGAAATCTACGTGTCTCGCATTCCATCTCAAGAGTAAAACACGTCGAAAGTGTAGAAGTAAAAGATCAACACTGTCAATTGTTCATAGGCCTGTTAAAAATAAATTATTCTATTAATTACAAGTGTTTTATTGACTTAAATTACTGAATATTTCAAATTTCAAGGAAGAAGAAAGATTATACAGAAAGTACCTATACCTGAAAACTGAATCAATATCGCATTAGATAAAATCATGAATTGAAAAATATAGACAGAGTTACGAAAATTATGCTATATTTTAATAGAAATGGGGTAATATTTAAAATATTTTTTTATAATTGAATAAGAAAAAGAAAGATTAAAATGAGTCGCGTGGCGCCATCTATTAGTTAATAACTAAAATTGTTTTGTTTTCACTGTCTCTAAAATTATAGAACAGATATCTTTATTTGGACCAGAGTTTATTTCTAAAATTCAGCTTTATTATAACAGAGGACTCTGTAGTTCAGAAGAGAAATATTTTGTATAATTTTTACGTACAAATTGTACGTTCGTGTAATTTGAAAGCACGATTTGTATAAATCTGTCTGTATTGCAACCTTTACCAAATACGTAACTATACAATAGCGCGGAAGAATATAAATTATTGATTGTTTACTTGACACAATACATATATATTTTTATAGTATGCACCTAAATCCTGAGAAATAAACTTCTGCATATTCTTTATTACGAAATACGAAAAGGTGCACATAAGAACATGACATTAAAGATCGTATATATATAAGAAATAAATTCAATTTTTAATAATATCTGCTGAAGTCACTTCTGATCATCAAAGGATAAACAAACCGCCAAGAATTACAAACCTTCAGACAACCAGAAAATCGAAGAACATCCTAAAATAGAATAGTTTATTGACTATTGGAAAACCGTCTATCCCACTCATACTTCCCGTCAGAACTGATTTACAAAATTATATAGCGTTTCCGTCTTATTGCGCAAAATATGCGCTGGGAGGCACCTATTATTTTTTAAGTGATCGACTTAAAATTTGGCCTATTTTCGCGACGTATGTTCTATGTTTCTTAACCATAAAAATACACTGAGTACGCACTAGGTGCATTTTTCCTGGCACAATCTATATCAGCTCGTGCTAGAACCAGTGCAAATATGGTGGTGAATCAGCTAAACATTGTTTCAAATGTTATGGAAACACTTTCAGCTTCATCTTCAGAGGATAAAAAATAATGGTTAGTTTCTGGGAAAGAAACGCCATAATGAAAATAAAAAACTTTACTGAAGTAATAAATAAATGTAATGATGATATATCTTAAATATCGCCTCTTCAATGATGCTAGATTTAACCAGCGGTTTTAAATAAAGCCGTCGCTACTGCATAATAATACTTATAAAATACATAAAAAGCCAAAAGATAATACGCACTACTTGTTAAATCAAAACGTGGTTTATGTTCTGAAAAGGGGATCGTACAACCTCTGCTGTCATATCTTTAAAATCTATTTTTATGAAATCTTGTTTTGCCATGCCATTTATAAGTACAGTCCACTCGCTCCTTAAAATTCAGTACGAATATTATAGAATGCTATCCTCTCTTTCTATTCATAGCGAGTTTATGTATGTACATCTCTTTTCATCCTGGACAGAGACTCCATTTTGTACTATAACAATAACAGTTGCATTACCAACAAACAAATTGGTATTGACGTTCTATTTATATAATTGCAGTTATATTCTCACTAAATAAATCGGTTTACTAATCTTACGAGAGCGACCTGAAATGTTTCCAGAATCGGCAAAAGATAGCACACAAAGGTTGAAGTAAATTCATTGGCCGGCAAGGACAATCCTTTTTGTAGCAACTGTCAAAATTTCAGACATCTACTGTCAATAGTTGTTGTTTAAGAGTGTGTTTTGTGTAAGAAATCAGGTGGTTTCACAAAAATGAATGAATTTCGTGCAGTGATAAAATACTTCTGGATGGCTAGGAAAACTGGGAAATTCGAAATATTTTGCTAGAAATTCATGGCAGATATACTCCGTCATTTTCGACCATCAACTTCTGGGTAAGCCAGTTCAAACGTGGCCGCACAAACACAAGTGACGAACCACGCAGTGGACGCCCAAAAAGTGCTATCAACGATAAAATGGTCGACAAGATTCATGATGTTATGTTAGCCGATCGCCAATTGAAAAAGATAGCAGACATTTTGGGTATGAAAAAGCTTTCAGCGCGGTGGGTACCGCGTTTGTTCATACCGGAACAAAAACGAAATCGGGTTACCGTTTCGGAGGAGTGTCTGGCCAGGATCCAACACAATCCAAGGAATTTCTTCATGCGCTTCGTAACCGTGGATGAGACTTAGATCCACCACTACATACCGGAGACCAAGGAACAGTCGTGACAGTGGACTTTTTCGGATGAATCGGTTCCGAAGAAAGCAAAGACCGTTCCATCGGCCGGAAAGACCATGGTGACAATTTTTTAGGATTCCCTAGGTGTGATCCTCATCGACTATCTGCAGAAGGGAAGGACGATCACGGACAATACTACAGCGATTTATTGACCCGATTCGATGCAGTATTGAAGGAGAAATGGCTTCGTTTGCAGCGGAAAAAAGTGCTTTTCCACTACGACAATCCACCGGCTTTCATCCCGCATCGTCGTATCCAAATTGAATGAGTTGCGCTACGAAGTAGTCTCTCATCCACCATATTCACCGGACCTAAGCCCCAGCGACTTTTTCCTATTCCCAAACCTGAAAAAATCACTGGGAAGAAAGAGATTTGCTTCAAATGAGGTCAGCGCCGCTACAGATGGCTATTTTGCATACCTCGAAACATCTTATTTTTTCCGACGGCTTGAAGAGACTGGAGCACCGTTTTAAAAGGTGTATTGATGTTCTAGGAGACTACATCGAAAAAAAAAATAAAAAAACCACACCAATACCGTTTTTCTTGTCGATTCCGGAAACATTTCAGGTCGCCCTCGTATTATAGTCAATTGTAGAATCAATTCTAACAGAAAAAAAACTGTCACATTCGCAAATTATATTTTAATAAAAGCTGCTTGGTATAATTTGGAAAATATAGAAATAATTTGTAATATTTATATTAAATACTATCATGTAACATAATACTATAATAAATGTATATGAGAAATATTGGTTATGTTCTATTTCTCACAAGAGCAATACTGAATTTTAAGGTGCGACGGAACTATACATATACTAACTTTTATTTATCATTCTATGGTGCGCCGGCACTGGACGGCAAATTTACGGTTTTCCATGTATGTTCAAAAATATATTTTACTTCATTATGACTAGACGCCTAAACTGCCAAACCTCGTCAGCTTCCACCGATTCAACATATTTGAAAAATGTTTATTTGCGTTAAGGATTACTTTAAAAGTTGTATACGAACAAAAAAAAACGTAGCTATAATTAAAAGTGTCTCAAAATGTGGTTTTTCGCCGATTGTGAATAGGTAATATTTATACACATAGCGTTCACATTTTTTTATTGGACAAAATGCGAAAACAATATTCTCAGAGCACATATATCAAAAGAAAAAAACAATTTAAAGGCGTCGTATTACACAAAAAATATATTTGAATGAATATAATATGAATATATACATCTTAAAATTAACATAAGAAATATTTCTAAGTTGTCAACAAATATATTCTCACGAGATTCCACGTTATATATATTTTATATATTATTATTATTTTGGTTATATCCTTAAAAAAGTACGAAAACAGATAAAATCCTTGCCTACGCTTAGATACGTTAAACGATACATCCAACATAGAGTATGTATATAATTAGAAAAAAAAAATTGATAACAAACGATTTCTAATACTGCACGTTTCTAATTAGCCAGAACCTTTTTAGTTTGATTCGATGAAGTCGGGCTGCAAATATTACAGTCTTCGTCCGTTGAACTTGAACTTGAACTGTCTGAATCTGAACTGCTCGAGTCTGACTCGGATCCAGAACCTTCAGATGGGCTTTCTTCTTCGGTTGGAACGTTTATCGGTTTATCTAACATTGTATTTATCGGTAGATTACTTAACTCTGTCGGCGTGAAACTCTGAAAGAAAAGAAAACATTCTTGAAACGTTGTTTTAGCGATTTTAGCTTACGTAAATATATGCTAAACCAGTTCTGCGTTGTTTAATTTCTATTCAAATATTCAAAACAATTCTATTATTAAGCAAAAACTGCTACATTTTATAATATTGTAGCTTCTAAAGTAATTAAAGCATTTTTATAATGAAACACCCTACAACCTCTCAAATAAATTGGGTAGTATTCGCGTCCAAATTAACACCATACTAGTTCCTTGTAAATTGTTTCTGAAAATTGGGGGTGGCAGGTGGGCGGGGTTGTATCACAGGATACATACATACATGTTCACCCTAATAACAAGAGTGAACTTTATCAAAGAGGACTTTTTTGACTTTCCAAAAAGCATGTTACCTAGCCAGCAATTAATTCATTACCGGTAAAGATCAAACAAAACTAGTAAAGTAAATTTTTGCGCATAAACATATCAGTAATATAATCGTGTGAAAAATAACACCAGTGTTAGAACAATTTTTTAACTTTCCTTGCCATATACTTGAGATAATTGTATCTGTATTCATACTGTCCTCTTGTTTATGCCTAGATACTTTCCCAAATCACACCTAACAACTCAATTTTGTCCTTATTGCCGGTGTGAGCATTAGCTTAGTACACTATCTATCCCGGACACTTTATTCTCCAGTATAAGAAAACAATCACATCATCAAAATAGTGGGCGTGGTTCTCATAACACTTTCGTATACTTTAAATTTAGCTTCTTCTATAAACACTCTCTCTGAAATTTCTGGGATAATCTTCAAGAATTAAGAAAAGCATGCGCAGATCACCGTCTCTAATACACCAAACTAACATAAACACAATAATCGTGATCCTGATTATGCACTTTCAATATGTACAACAAATAAGGAATTCTATATATGACAGAACGTGATAATCAAACCATATCATTATTAAAGAAAATGCAGTGCACAATATTTGTATTTTATTTTAAAAAACACATCTGTGGATGATTATATATAATATAATATAATATAATAATAATATAATAATCCTACTTTTTAAAATATAGACTACATTTTCCTTAACAATGATATGATTTGATCATATATATATATATATATATATATACTATATATATACTATTATACCATATGGCTAGTCACCCCAAGGAGGTCTCACCGCTTCTAAAACTTTCCAGTAGATCAATCCCCATTTTCTTCCGTTTATATCTTGGCAGATGTCTTTGCATCTGTTTGTGTTTGGTCTTCTCCTGCCATCTGTACACGCCAAGGTTGGTCTTCACCTCCTACAGCCAAGCACTTCTTGTCCAAGTCTTTTTCTTTCTCCCGGTTGCCACTCCAGGATATTGCAAATTGTGATTTCGTTTCCACTTTTCGACACATGTCCCAACCATCTTGCTCTCTCTTGGTTTATTTTTCTGACCACGTCCATACCTTCCTTCCAACTCGTTTGCTGCCTCACAACTTGTTCTACGCCTGTATTCATTATTGCCAGTTTTTATTGGGCCAAGTATTGTTCTTGATATTTTCCGTTCTTGTATTCTCAGAACCTCCTCTCGCTCCTTTATCATTGTCATTATTTCTGCAGCGTACAAGATTGTCGGTTGTATTATTGTTTTATAAATTCACAATTTTGTTTTTCCCCAATGTTTTACTTTTTAATAGTCCCCTATTTGCCAAGTAGGTTTTGTTCATATTCATCACTCTATTCCTGCTGCCATCGCTTGTAATAGTTACTCGTAAGTAATTAAATGTATCCACCACTTCAAATGTATAGTTTCTTATTTCTATTGTGTCATTTCCATGTTCCTATTTTCCATTTAGTCTCATAATTTTTATTTTCTCTGGATTAGTATTCTTTTGGTTACCTCCCGCTTTTTTTAAATAATTACAACACCGTCACACATACTCTATTAGCTGGGTTGCCTTCGTTCTTATTGTGCCTTTATCTATTTTTCTTAACATGTAATCGAATGCCAAGTTGAATAATGCTATCGACAGTAAGTCTCCTTGCTTTACCCTTGTATTTGTATCAAATACTTCCATCTCTCCCCTTTGTATCTTTATAATTGCTCTTGTATTTGACGTCATTTGTATTTATTACAACTCTGCAATCGAGGATATAATTTCTCTGCTGCAAAAAATGGCGACCGCTTCAAAAAAACCCACTGCAAAGCGTGACGTCATTGTGGTACCTCCAGAAAATTCTACTTTACAGAGCTGTAGCGCGGCGCTTCCCTGAATGCAGTCATTCTTTATGAATTCTCATTTGCAATGTCTGCGATCAAATTTACTGCTGTAGTGCAAAACTATTAAAATTACTCATATTTCTGCTTTCAAGCAAAACTTAACAAAAACTAAAACGTTTCTTAGATTTTAAGTAAGGATTGAGGTATTGAATTTTACTTGTTAACACTGTTGTTATATTGCACATGACTGGAAGTTCTCATTGATTGTAGTAAGTAGCATTCTTAATAACTAAACTAAACTGAACCACAATGTACATACCTTATAATAATCAGTATACTGTCCTGGAACGAGTGCAACTGGATAATGGCCCGTTTTACCGCGTTCGGCGGTTTTAAACCGTCCCTTCGGATAATGAACGGTGAACGTTTGCAAGTCCATACAAGCTTTTCGCTCTTCCCTGCGCGACTTATTAAAGTTCGTGTTCCACGATGCTGCCGATTGTACCGACTGCTGCACGACATCGTGCCTGTTCTTTTCTTGACTAGCCGCTAAACTCAACGCTTTCTGCTTGTTGCTGAAATCCTTCGCCTGCCGATCGCGCTGATGCTTGCAATACTCTTCATACTTTTGTTGAAAGTCCGAATATAATATGTCTAAAATATCGGCACTATGCACCGCAGTTAAGCCTAAATCACACATCGCTTCTGACACTAGACCAGTTTCGCGAATAAAATCACGCTCTTGCATGTCAACCGTCCGACGCTGAATACCTAGAAAGAAGAAAATTGCGTTGAATAATTGTTGGTGGAATTGAAGATTCTGCATTTTATACGGTAAGTGTAAGAGAGTCGGTGGTAAGTTGGGTCTGCGCAGTAGCGATACGCGATTGGCAAATACAAGACATATTGTGACGCGACAAAACGAATATGAATATAATTTAGCGGGATTTAAAATAAAGGGGCAGGGAAATAAAAAATTGGACTATTTGTTTCAAAATTCACGTCCCTCATACTAATGTACGCATTAATATTTCTTAAACTCATAGAATCTACGCGTGTTACATATAAAATTATAAATTTACTACAAAAATATCCCACATGTATCGTTTTACGCATTTCGCTAACGCATGAACTGATAAATACAATCCCAACTAGAAACTACCATCCCGGATATCGCCACAGAATCATATGCTAACTGTACGTAACGAGATCGAAAAAAGATAAACAGCTGTGATTCTGTATCGACGAAACGACAGTTCGAAAAACAAACATTCTATTTTGAATATTATAGTGCTTGTTCTAGATCCTGTTAAAGTGACATTTCCCATTGCATTAGCTACCAAAAGATTGGAAAAGTACACTGACGAAGCAAAAAGAATTTCAACTTTCAGTTGACAAGCTGTTGATGTTTGTGAGTGATTGTGCTGCAACAATCTGTAGTGCAGGTGCTTCTTTTAAAGAAAAAAAGTGTTTTTGAAATCTCCCAAACGAATTCTAGAATTTCACAGACGGTGCCCTGGTGTTCCTGAGCCAACAGAGCAATTCCCATACGTTGGGGAATATGGTCGAAAAGGGCTTTCTATTATCACGAAAATTTCCAACAAATAAAATCTATGGTTCTGCGATACAACCCTAATGAAGCAAATACCACTATTGCATCCAATTTAAGAAAAATTACGATAATTATAAAGGATTATTTGAGTCAATAGAAATATTTAAAAACAGTGGGTTGTTGTTTGAGTCAATACAAATTATGGACGATGTGCACTTACTACTAAGTGCTACAATTGCCATAAAAATATACGTGTTATAGAAAAGTTCAAGAATGTTATAAACAAAGATTTCAATTATACCAGATTAAGACAAATTTGTGATGATACATGCATAGATCCGTTATCTGTTTATAAAAATTATTTTAATTATGCATGCATTACATCCGTAGATGTCGTGGGGTCATTTTCTAAATCCTGATTCACAATAATGGAGGAATTAATTGGTTTTTGGGCAGTCTATATAATGTTGTTGAAACGTTAGAGATAATATTTATTACAGTTAGTCAGATTTTACTTACAAAGCAACAAAACCAAACATACAAGGGGTTTCAATAAGAGCGCAAGTTTTAAGTTGTCCGCCATGTTTGACAGTCATCACGACACGTGATTATGACACAACAGACAGAAAGTTGACAAATGGGAGTTAGTAAACATAGAATATTATACGATATAACAATACATTCCAACATGGTGGAAGTTGGTGATTACTCCATTCGTAAAGTGCGTCCAATATTAGGTCGAGAGAAAGTTCCTCATTCATCTACTGTGAAAAGAATAATCGAAAAATTTGAATGTACTGATTCGGTTAGTTATGTGTAATACACGACATAAACTTGTAGAGGTCGTTGAGAACAAAACATCACTGCGATTCGCGAAAGTGTGGCCGAAAGTCCAGAGACGATTCGCCATCGTGCATAAGCATTGGGCATTGCAACAGCCACTCTTCAGCACTTAAAAAAAGTCCAATTGACACAACTTCTGCCAACAAACCATGCACAACGAAGAGAGTTCACCAATTGCATCTTTGAGCAAACAGAAGTGAATGCCGTTTTGCGGACAAAATCATTTTCAATGATGAGGCTTATTTTCACCCCGATGGCTTGGTTAATCAGCAAAACTGTCGTATTTGGGGATCAGAAAAGCCACGAATGATTCATCAGAAAGCAATGCATCCAAAACGTGTCCCTGTCTGACGTGGATTGTGGTGTGGAGGAATAACTGGACTATATTTTTTGGAAGATGAAGAAGGTAATACAGTTACGATGAATGGCTAACGTTACTGTGCTACGATAACGCAGCTTTTTGTACCTCAATTGGAAAATATCGCTCTTGACGCCATATATGTAGTTTCAGCAGGACAGTGCCACATGTCATATCGCCCATGAAACATTGACTGTCTTGCACGAGTTTGGTCCTGGTGGTGTCATTTCCCCGGTTTGGTAGCCGCCACGTTCTTGCGATTTAACACCTGTGGACTTCTGGTTGTGGGGTTATTTGAAGTTATAGGTTTCTGCCAACAAGCCCGTGAGCACCAAAGCATTGAAGGCCGAAATTAGACGCTCTATAAATAAAATACCGCCACACGTATACAATGGTGTTATTGTAAATTTTATCAAAAGAGTAAGCATGTGCCAGCAAAGCCATGGCGGTTATTTACAAGATATTTTGTTTCATATTTAATGCCCAAATCAATGAATATTTCAATACTTTATTACAGAAAACCATGTTTTATTGAACCTTAAAATCTTGCGCTCTTATTGAAACACCTTTTATTTCAAAACTGTTCAGATTTTTCCTTAATAACATCCTATTGAAAAACAAAGATAATAATACAGCGTTTAATTGCAATGTAAGTAATCTCATAATTTTGGAATGTTACCTAGAAATAATAATATGATAAGAGATTTTTTTACCTGGATATTTCCTTTTAAACGACTTGATCCCCAAAAACTGTGCAACTTGCTCTTGCAACATGTATGGTCCGCCGCCACCCCAATAATATTCAGTCAATTGATCCGCCGAAATCACTTCACCTTCGGGCTCTTGATGTATTTCATGTTTCGCATTTCTACGTGTTTTGGTACTCTCCGTGGTCGCAGTGCTTTGTACGGAACTTTGAGTATCTTCCACATCGCCCGGTGTCGGAGCCTGAACATTTTTAAACAAATTCATTCACAACAAGTCGACTAGGATGGCAGATTTTGATGGAAATAAAAGAACGTCAATGTTATAAAATTCTCGTAATACTAAAATCACAAAGCGGTTGAGAACGTTGCATAGAAATTAGATGAACCGTTGCGAGGTAAATAAAATAAATATTATCTTTAATCAGAATTACAGTACAGATTTATATTAGATTAGATACAAAACAAATTTGGGTTTCATATATTTACTCAATGCGTTGTAAAATTTCAAAATGACTTGGGTGTAGTCTGAATTGTAATATTGCAATAGTTCCTCGAAACTGTAGCAATTGTAAACACGCCAAAAATATACTGTCTTAGTTCATAATTTAATTATATGTTTCTTATTTCACTTATATGTATTAAAATCTAAGCTTTTTTAATATCAGTCTAATTTTTTAAACCGCGTAATTTCCTATTTTCTTTACTACGTACAAGACTTCTAAGATAAAAGTATCTAACAGTGCCTCACTAATGTTAAACGTTATTGTTCGATATCTGTTGATACAGATGGTTGAAATTTAGAATAAGGAATCATTTTCTCGTAAACGTTTTCTTTTTGATTTCAAAATTTGTTTTTAAGATTTCTTCATTAACATACTTTCGCAAAAAACACATTTTGGCAACGTTTTAGAACAAGTTTACATCCTACTGTGATTTCAATCAAAAACATTACTGTCAAATTTTTAATTTTGTAATACCAGGTGTATGCATAAGTTTCTTCCGGTTTAACTAAGAGATGGCGCCAGCGAAAAGGTACGGAGCATATTAAGTTGGACACATACATAATTTTGTTTGTCTGATATTTGAACTACAAACACACAAGTTAAATCCTCCAAAAACTAGAGTCTGTACTTTATTGTTCTGTGATCATGTCGAGTTTTGAGCCTGAAAAAGAACATTTGCGACAGGCATTACTTTTCGTATTTAATCAAAAGAAAAAGGCTGTTGAAATTGCTGGTAGAAACATATGAACACGCTCCATCGGTTAAAACTTGTGAAGACATGGTTTCGACAATTTAAAAGTGGTGATTTGAATGTGAAAGACAACGAGTGCTTTGGTAAACCACAAAAGGCGAAGACGAGCAATTGCAGGAGTTATTGAATGATGACTCAACTCAAACTCAAAGGCAATTAGCAGAAGCATCGAAAGGAATGAGCCAGAAGACACGGCAAAGTGATTTTGTTACACGATAATGCGCCGTCCCACGCAGCAAAACCAGCAGTTTCTTTTTGGCGAAAAACCTATGCATATACCTGATAAACGTGGGAAAGGATGTGTATGTACTTTTTATGCACCAAAGCGTGGGTATAGAGGTAATCTCAAATTACATAAGGATACCTTTACTCTTACAGTGGAAGCTTTAAAACGTCTACAATGGAGAGTGGTATAATCGATAGACTAGCTAAAGATGCTATTAACTTAAATATTTAAAATACAAAAACACCAAGAGGGGATGTGACAATTAGAATCAAAAACAAAAGTCTGAAAGACAACTAGCAAATATGCCCTATAAATAGGATAATTCATGCAAGAATACAACCCAAAATTATTACTCGTCCCTGGCACAAAGGTATGAAATATGGATAAGCTATTACACGACTACAGCCACATTAAAATTTAATGACAGCCAATTCCTGGCTCCTGTATTCAAACTAAATACTAGAAATCCTACTTCTTCTACATATATGGTGGCAATGAATTAGCCGAGTTAAACAGTTTAATTTTTAAATGTATCAATCATCAAAGCTACAGGACTAATCCATTGAAAAGCTTATAAAATAGGAATAGTAATGCCTATTAGTGTGATCTATGTTTTAATGTACAACACCAAGTCTCTGGTTAAACCAAGAATAAAAACTTAGATTCGAAATATAGTGTATGCCTTCGTTTTCTTTCCTAGTTTAGTTATCCATTTTCTGTTATCCGCGTTAAAATCGTCCGGATGTGTTCTATAGGTAGAGATCTTTATAGAATAGATTTGACAAATAGATCATTGGAAGGTATAAATGTAGCAATATAGATAATGTTCCCAAACGCAATTAATGCTATAATTAATGACTTGACTGCTTTATGCAGAGTAAGTTTTTTTTTAATTCGAACACTGGAATCTCGAAAACCATAACAGATATAACATTGTTAAATGGGGAAAGAGGTATAGCTTTATGAGCTTAATTTAAACACTTTTGATTCACAGAAAAAGTTCAACATCTTCTAAAAATCTGCGAAAAAATTGAAAATACCTGATTCCTTTTAGTATTATTGATTTTTTTTATTTTTAATGTTAAATCATTCATATAAACGACAGTTGGGTATGACTTTCGATGAAACAAATAACTTATCACCTTTAGTTAGGCTTTCCTAAATGGAAACAATAGTTTGTTATCATTATTTAATTTATTGCTTAGAAAACCAATTTGTCTACAAAAAATAATAATAATACGTAAACCATGTAGCAGATCCGTCAAAAATATTGATGTAAAATACAATAAAGAAAAAAGAAGTGAAGACAAAGTCCATCTATAGATTGTGTCACCCAAACTTCGAAGTATTGCTCTTATGGAGATAGCATTAAACGTTGCCAGATTTGTTATGCAAGGGTTATTTCAAATAGTAGGTTGGTGTCTACCCCATACAATTATTGCCATTTTGGCAGATTTAATTAGAAAAAGTTTATTGATATTACGAGAAGCAAATAACGGAAATATATCTTTTTCAATTATTATATACTATTATATATATTGATACATAATTTAAAGGATAATTTTGTTCTGTTTATTACAAGGTTATGTATAGAAAATTTGAAAGGTGACAGACTCGATACCAACTTGGCAACGTTCCTAGTTAAAAAAAAAATAGTTCCATGCGAATCCATATAAGGTAATAAAAGAAGGTCACACTACGTAAGATCTATTACCGGGTAAGATAATCTACAGTTGCAGACCATTATATTTAGAAAAAAAAAAAAACATGAAATCATATCCAACTATGGTTTGTATTAAAAAAAAAACACAACTTTCGATTGTAACTACAAAAGAATGCAAATGTTGATAGCGAACATTTATTGATCACAGAAATATTTAATAATTTTAAATATTTTCTATTAAACAAAAATGGCTTTAAATCATAAAACTTCGCTTCTTGCCCCACTTAACCATTCATTGTTTCTCATGATCTTTGAAAACCATGTGCTAAAACTCAAAAGAAAAACTCACTTTACAGTTTGTTTCAAAATATAGTGAAGAATACAGGGTTTCACAATAGCACGAACGATGCAGGTGGTATGCAATAACAAACTTTAGAATATTCTTAAATCTAGCACAGAAACTGTAATGGTTTGTGTATACCATTAGGGGTTGATGAGATAATTATCGTAACAAATCAGTAATGGATTTGTTTATAATTGCACTCTATAAATTGAAACGGACTGTACATTAACCATAACATATAGCTAAGGCTGCAAAAACGAGTGCTCTCGCAGTAGGGTATGGCTCGGTTACTATCAATATAAAAAATAATGAATGCAATCACTTATTATTTTAGATCGATTATGTTGTACATCAATCTAATCCCGCATTCATACACATACTAACTATATGCGTATGAATCCCGACTTGGGGTATGTCCGACCGCATTCGAAATATTTCATTTCTGCAGGCTTACATATAGCTACTCAACATCGTTCTAATTGCCTTTATCTACCTAATAGTCTGTTATTTTCATTATATAAACGTTAAACATTTGCGAGGTTATTAGTTACAATTATCGTACGTTGTACTTACACTAGAGCTCCTAAATTTAAGACCATCTTGAGAAATCTCTTTTAACATTTAATTAAAAAGAAAATGACGCTATGGAATTGAGACTCGGTGTCTGTAATAACTAGACCATATTTTTGATGACTATCTCTTTTTTTCTGTTGTAAAAACTTTTTCCAGAGGTTGAAGAGTGTTTGAGGTATCTTGCTGAAAACTAAACTAACCTCCCACCGATTGTTATTATATACCCCTTAAACATTTCTTTATATAGTTCTTTTCCCAATATTCTTTCAATCCTTGTTAAATTTCCCACTCAAATCACAGAAAAACAAACTCGAACCTCCTTCGAATTTTGCAGATGATACGACAACTTGTGGCAACATTTTTTTTCTTTATATGTTCTTTGAACAAAAATTGCTGTTTATTACCAAAAATTCCGAATTGAAAAATGTTCCAAAGCTGAATTAAACCGTTTTCTTTTATCGCCTTTATTAAATAGTATTCTACTAGCGATGCGTCATTTTAAACTCATTGTATTTAGTCATTGCTTCACTGTAAATACTGATACAATATTTTTACGACTTCTATTAATACCCGCACAGATTTCAGGTGCTGCAAGTCGCCGATTTCAGTCATTAATACAGTATGTTAGTCGTCGGCAACGGTTACAGCTCTAGGCTTTTTCGAGCGCAAGCGATGAAAATTTCTTTTTATTTCTCATATCTTTCAGTTGTCGATTGAGTAACAGTTTTTTAAATTTGTCATTTATTTGAAATGTAACGTTAACTTGCACCTTCACTGTTAAGAGTAATGATTACAGAGCGTCTTTCAATGTTTTTAACTCATTGTTTTCACTCATATTATGTAAATAAACCCCACGTAATTGCACGCGATAGGCGTTTTTTATAAGTGGTAAAAAAATATTTTTTAGGACTACATTTAAGTAAAAATGCATACTCGACATGCAGTTCAAAGGAATGCAATTACTAAATTAAACTTAGACAAGTAAGATGCTTCCATCAAAATTTCTGAGAATTTATATGTTTAAAAAAAGTTAATTCAATTACATGATGCATTTACAGTTTTTGTAACCTTGGAACATATGTTAAAATCATAAGTTACCATGACTTTGATCTTTTTAATACATCGCTACTTTTCGGTAGATGGTCTTAAATTTATGTGCGATAGTGTATAATTGGAAAATACGTCAAAATTAGTTATAGATTGTAATAAATTTCAAATGTAACCATTAAACGCATTAAAGTTCAAGTTTAGCGACAATATAATTCGGACAACAATGACAACCATATACTATATTTATTTATAGTTTTAAAATAAAGTGATAAGGTTAACATATGACATACTATTAGTGACAATCGATTTGTCAAATACTAATTTTGAATATGATATTAAAAGATCGATTATAATTTTAAGTTTATCATTTACGTGGATATTGAAGTGTTGCAAAAGCAAATGGACAAAAATAAGTTAACATAACAATTAAGTTTGGCTCAGATTAAAACAGTCTACATTAGTTGCATTCGTTCGTTTTAATGAGTAACAATCATGATTCAATAGCAACCAACAGATTTCACTCCATTTCAAAAGTATTTATTCGTCATAAAATAAACCATTCCGTTGGCTTAAAGAACATAAATGACAATGAATAAAGCTAAATACACCTGTCGTTCTTTTATATGCCAAATACTTATTTCTATAGGTATAAAAGCGCAACTTCGTAACGTTTTCTTTTAGCTTTTAAAAAAATCGGAGTGCTTTTAAGTCCAAAAATCGTTTCCTGATAGAAAACATCAAATAAATCGCTAACAAATACAATCTTTATCAAAAATTGTTAAAACAATAACGAATGTTTCAATTATATTTTTTTTTTAACTAGAAAAATAAGTTGTTCTAATAATTGTTACTACATGGAAAGGTATACTAAAAAAATAAAATAACACTTACGCTATTATCAACTTGCTTTGCCGGTGTTTGCGCTCGACTAGTATTAATTTCTGCACTCATTCTAGTTTCCTCTTCAATAAGAACAATTTCAGCAGTTTCGGACGTGACATCTTCGACGACCGACGATTCTTCTTTCATTTCGATGTCGCCCCCATCTTCAGGTTCTAGACTTTGTGACTGCTCAGCAATTGCAGCCGCGGCTTCTTCTTTCAACAATTTGAGTTTGGCAGCGGATACTCTCTGTTGCTGCATTCACAAAAATGCAAATGTCAGTTCTTTTCACGTTTTCACAATGGATTTTTATTTGTATTTTATTTAATTTTTCGCTTTGCCCGAGACACACAGCTCACGTAAAATATATCGACAAACTTGTAGGTATTCAACATTTAAAGAACTAAACCTTATTAGATAAAGTGTATTTTTATAAACTAAACACAAATAAAATCACTGTGGGAGAGTACTACTACATCTATAAATACACTCTAGAAACTGTACATATGTATTGGAGAAAAAGAGATAGTGATAGAACGTGCGTTTGCTACCATATATATTTAGAATCACATTATTATTATTATGAGAAGAATATACATAAACATTTTTCGTGCGTTTATATAACTATCTCCTTTCTTCTACAAGGCCTCTAACACGACATTTTTTCTTTTGAAATATTGTATAAAAATAAAAATCACGACGGTGGTGGTCTCACACATTAAATATTAGCACACTTCTTTATACAAATGATCAAAATATTTAGCTGCCTGAATATGTAATGCCTTCTATAACTAATATTATAATTTATATATGCTTCCTATATGTACGTAATATTCTCAGTGTCATCTATGTTTAAGTTAACACACCCTTTCAACTCACCCTGCCACCTCTAGAGCCTACTCCTCTCGCAACCCTCCCTCTTCCCCTACCCCTTCCAGATCCTCTAGGCTTTCTAGTTCGTATACCTAAAGTAGTACGTACTGAAGGACCTCGACAACTACGTTTTGGTCTACCAGTTTCTTCAGGAGCAGGTTGTTGCTGTTCTTGTTGTTGCGGAACTTCTTCCTCTTTTGCGTCTTTGAATTCCTCTCTAACAACGAGAGGTACTTTTCTAGGTCTACCACGTTTACGAGGTGTAGGTGTAACCACTTGTTGGACAGTCGAAGTGACGGTGTTCTTCATCATTACGGCTGATTCGGGTGTTATTTCGAACACAGGTATCTTCTCCAGTGGATCTTCGAGGGAAGGTCGATTAATGGGAGTAATTGGTGTTATATTAACGTCATCCTTGACAATATCTACAACTTTTTCGGTTTTTCGCATATCGCCATCAATCGGGATAATGCTAAGATCTTCGCTTTCAAATTTCGCTCTCTTTTGATCGCAATCGAGCGTTTCTTCTAAGGCACGTTTTAATTTGCTCTGCTCAGAAACAATATGTGCATGACCACCTTCTTTAGAAAACTTCAACTTTATTTTTGCCAACTTTTCAATGTCTTCAGTTGAATCTCGTTTTCTAGATTCTTTTCCCATCGAATTTTTATTAATTTTTAACACAATTCTTTCCTGCTTAATTTGTTCTTCGAAGTCAATTAATTCGATAGGTTCTGGTTCGTTCTCGGCTGGCTTCACTATTGGTTTGATTGTTATTTTGGGACTACCGTCTTTTTTATCTGTCTTACTAAATTCATCCTGTTTTAACTTTTGATCTTGTTTACTGACAGGTCTGTGTTCGTCTGGTTTGACAATAGGTTTAATCGTAATTCTTGGACTATGTGAGCGATCCGCGCCATCTATATCGGTTACCTTCTTTAGTATTAACTCTTGATCTGGCGAATTACGTTCCTCTGGTTTTATAACTGGTTTAATAGTAATTCTTGGACTTTGAGTGGATGCGTCGGATATGTATTCTTTTGCATCATCTGGTTTCGGTATAGGTTTGATAGTGATGCGGGGACTGTGCACCATTTCACTTTGACAGTCATCAGGTTTGATTATAGGCTTAATCGTTATTTTTGGACTGTGACATAGCTCATCCTCCGTAGGCTTAATTATAGGTTTAATTGTAATTTTCGGGCCAGTCGAAGATGATTCTTCTTCACTTTTAACAATGGGTTTGATAGTTAACTTTGGACTTGATTTAGGTTGACATTCTTCTGGTTTCAAAACAGGTTTAATAGTTAACTTTAAAGGACTTGTTATTTCGGATTTCTGAGATTTTACAACTTTTGGACTGCTGGGTCTATTTGGACTCATATTCCTAATATACAATTTTGGAACAGTTTGTTCTACTTCGTCAAGCTTTGCTAATGAAGTTGGGCTCGATTGTGATCTAACAATTGGCTTAATAATTAATTTCGGTACGACTGTTTCCTTAGCTTTTTGCATTTTCTTGGAGTCAACTGTATCTTTTGGATCGTATATCTTCAAAATCGAGTGTGTTTCATTTATCACAGGAGATTCTGTCTTGCTCGTCGATTCAATCTTGTGTTTCGTTATAGTCATCTTCAAGTCTTCATTCTCGGATATCTTGGAACTATACTTCGATGCAGGAATTTCGACAACTTGTGTGGAAGGTTCTAAATCCTTTTCTTCAACTTGTACTCGTTCTTCAACTTCAATAACTAATGGTGCTCCAATTTCTTTTGCAGAATCTGACTCCTTCTCAATAACTTCTGTGGAATCGATAAAATTGTCTACCTCTTGATTAATGGATTCTACATTCGCCACGGACGTACTTGAAATTTCACCAATCGATGAATTCGTTAATACCGTGTCCAACCCTGATTTATTAAAGTCAGATTCTGTACTATTAGCTTCATCTTGTTTTTTTTCTATTTGTCCTTTTTCAATAAAATCCACTTCGTTTGATATTTCAGCTACTCCCTTAGATTCTTGAGATAATTTATTATCTGATTCAGCAGTCTGTTCATAACTGGTACTTCCGCAATCCATTACATCAGTTACCTTTTCTTCAATACTAATCTGACTTTCTTCATTTATAATTTTTATTCCTTCACCAACAGGATCGTTATCGATAGTAGAAGTCTGACTTGGTAAATCTTGAGTTTGTAATTCCAACAACGATTCAATTTCTCTAGCAATAACGTCATTAATATCTTTTGAATCGTTTGCATGTAACTCAGAAATTTTTAAGTCATCGTCTGATGAAACTTGAGTTTGTAATTTTAAATCGTCTTCGTGTGGAAATCCAACGATATTCTCATTACTGGGCGTAATTTCGGAAATGATATCATCCGTATTTAGCAACGATGTTTCTTCTGGTAAAATTAAATCCATGTGTTGGGATTCAAACGTCTTTGGAGTATCCAGATCGACTTCGCTTATAGTTGGAATATTCGAAATCGAATCATCAGATTTAGATTCAAAAATAACATTTTTCAATTGGTCATCCATATCTTCCAGCATCAAATCTACAACTGGCTGCGAATATAATGTTTGCATCTCTATTTCAGAATGGGCTTTTTCCTCAGTCTCATCAAGTTTGACCTCTTTTTCAATGGTTTTGAGAGCTGCTTCAGTTTCTGCTATCTCCTCCTGTTGAGACTGTTTTAATCCATCAAACAGTACATCATCAACCTTCTGATGATTCTGGTCCGTTGAAGTACCAGCAATTTCCTCGATTTCATCCTCTAAGTTGTCTTCTACAACGTTTTGTTCCATTGGTGTATCCAAACCGCTATCATTCTTGCAACCATGTTCTAACTCAGGAGTAATAATTATTTGTGTAATTGCATTCTGTAATTCGGAATCTTCTGCCGTCTCCGAATCGTCGATAATTTGCGAAATTGCACTTTGAAGTTCAGTCGATTTGGAGTCGTCAGTGGTTTCAGTTGAATAGACAATTTGCGAAATAGCATTTTGCAATTCGAAGGTTTCCGGATCTTCTATTGTTTCCGAAGAATCTATTATTTGCGATATTTCAGCGTGATGATCATTCAAATTTGGATCATGTATAGTTTCTGGGGAACTAATAATATGGGAAATTGCACTTTCCAATTCAGCTGCTTCAGAATGGTCTGTTGGCTCAATATCTTCTACAATTTGCGAAATAGCGCACTGCAGCTCTGAAGGTTCGTCGTTGACAATCTCAGTATCACAATCATTTTTCTGTGAAAATTCTTGTATTTCAGAAGACTTATCTACTTCAATACTAATATCTTGCTCTTTGAGTTCTAATAAATTCTCGTTTTCTAGATTAGTTTGACAATGTTCTTTATCAAGTATTTCAATCGGCGGCTGTAGATTATCTTGATGGAAATTTGTATCCTCTTGCATACAATCTTGCACAAAAATGTCAGCACTAGTTTCAACACCATCGGACATTGTGGAAACAGATTCAGATATATTAGGGCAACTATCTGTCACTTCTTGTATGACATCACCTCTTTCGCAATGATCATGTGTACTGGACATATCATGTACTTGAACTATATTTTCTGGAGTCTTACATTCCAATACCCCTGCATTATCTTGATCTTTCAGAGCGTCGTCGAGCTTCCCACTATTTTCCTGCGCATCAATCTTTGAACTTTCGGAATCTTCTACTCTTTTATCGTCGTCTTCCTTGCAGCTTTCTTCATTATCTTCATTGAGATCTGACATATCTTCTTGTACTTCACCATCTTGATCCATTGGAATTAATTTTTGCGATATTTCAACATCTTCTGTCTTGGAAACTTCATTTTCTTCAGAGTTCTCATCTTGCCTTACTTCACGCAATTCTTTTAACTCTGGCACCATACTGTCATCGTTTAACGTAATACATTCAGAAGTACCGCTGAGTTCTTGGGTATCTTCTTGTGTACTTTCAACTTCTTTAATTTCATGTAGTTCTTCTATCATAGCTTCGTCATCCTTTTTACTACATTCTTTCGACTCCTCGTCAACTTTCAGACCAACTTCTTCGTCGCAGACTTCCGTCTCTTCATTGCTTAAACTATATTCTTGTTCTTCTTTGAGTAACACCGTTGCAAGCGATTTATTTTCTTCAATGTTTTTTTCCGCATTTTCGACGTTACCTTCTAGATCAGCCTCTTCCGATTTCTCCTCAATATTTGAAATGTCTTCTTGCATAGCTTCAACTGGACACATTTCACTTGAAACTTCCATTGGAGATGATGAGCTGTTCTTCCCACCATCAATTATAACCTCACAGTGTTGATCGGTTTCACTGTCTTTATCCACTTGATTTTTCTCTGGGTTAATTTCAGGGATTGCATTAGATTCATTTGATAAATTCGCATCAATCGAACATTGCTGTTCCTTGTGACATTCGGATACACATGTTGTTTCGTTATTATCACATGGTAACTGTGAAACATCATTTAATCTATTTTCCTCTAGCCCCTTATTTATACCTTCTCCTAGAGACTCAGAAATTTCTAAGTGTTCCTGTGAAGTTTCTCCAGAATCATCTTCAGTTGTTTGAGGCAGTTGAACTAACTCTACTTCTTCTTTGGATATATCTTGGACATCCAATTCGCTTACTGTTGCTGGATTACTTTCTACTTGTATTTCAATGTTTTCATCCTCTTGCGTTGATGGCATTGTATTCACTCCATCGAAATTTAATAACGTTTCAGAAGCATGCTCATTTGGAGACCGTACAGTTTCTATACCTGATGTAACATCCTTATTTGGAGTATCATTTTTGTCGATCTCTTCTGCTGCTTGACTTTCGTCCAAGTTTTTATTGTCATTTTCGCCTTCTGCAAAAGTCGGTACTGAAGGTTCAGACGAAATGCTTTCAGCGCCCTCTCCACAAGTAATATTTGAATTACCAATATCTGGATCCTCTTTCACTTCTGAAACACCAAGTTCAATATCTTTCTCAAAACAGTCTCGAGGTGAACCTAATTTATCTTGATTAAATGCGGTAGATTCTTCAGATTGACTCTTTGCAGGGTCTTCTATTGGCATCACTTTGTCAGCTGTTTCTTCACAAACATTTGTGTTTTCGTCCAATGTTAATATTTCTTTTTCTTCAACCGTAATAGCCACACCCTCTTTTTCATCGTTACCCTCAATTTCCTCAGACGTTGTAGCGGGTATTTCTTCCGTGGTTTCTAAATTTTTATCCTCAATTGACGTTAACTCGACAACGATATCTTCATCCTTTTCACATGCAGTAAGGCCACTGGCTTCATTATTTGGTATATTATCCCCTTCAAGATTAATATTTTCAATTTCATCAATCATTGCCTTTGCTTCTTCCGATTTAGTGAAATTGGCACAATTTTCCTCCTCATGTCCATCTTGTTGAAGTGTTTTTACTGGTATTTCTTGCTGAATTGTTTCTATTGATACTTCAGTCTCCATTTGATTTTCCTCAGTTACGTCACTAGTTTGACGAATAATAGTTTCGTCTCTTTCTGGCGAAAATCTTGTTTGTACCTTTTCTTCTTCTGTTTTAAGTATTGTATTCTCACTAGATTCTGTCTCAAGTTCTTGCTCTTGAGAGCTGCATATCGATGCTTCACTTTGTTCAATATTATCTTCCTCGGATTTTGAATGAACTATTTCTTCATTTTCCATACAAATACTTTCCGTAAGATCTTTTTCTGTGCTAGTATCAACTTGGTTTATTCCACTATCAGTTTCTAGTGGAAAATTTTCAACTTCCATACTTTCTAAATTATTGATTTCCTTTTCTTGCGTAGAGTTCTTACCACCGGTATCTTGCTCTATCGTAAATACTTCATTAGATACATTCTCAATTATTTTGTCAGGCAACTCTTCTGCTCGTGGTTGTTCAGATATAAGCTGTACGACTTCATGAGTTTTATCCATCGATAACGTTTCTTCAGAGATTTCTACAACTTCAGATATTGGGCATTCATCACTTTCTTGACGTAAATTCGTTCCTGTAGGAAATTCACCTTCTGATTTTACACCTTGTATATTCCCTGGTTCCAGTAACTTTAGTTCATTACTAGTATCTTCTTTATTCGAGGGTATGATTTCAAGGAAGACTTCTTTAACCTCGATTTCATTTCCTAAACGTTCAACTGTTAATGACGAATTTTCATCAACATCCTCAGCTGATAAAATCTGTCCAGATGTATCTTCTTCAATTACTTTTTGATTTTCTTCTATTAATTCTGGGGTATTGCTCATATTTCCTTTATCCAATATAACCACATTACCATCATTGTTATCATTACCAATATCTTTTTCTTCACAATTTTCTTTGGATAGTTCATCTACAACACTTACATTGTCTGTGTCATTTTTCTCCATACAAAATTGCTTATCTTCGTGAGATGCATTTAATTGTGCAGTTTGATTTATAAAATCTGCGGAAGTCCTTTCCGAAACATCGTCATCTTCTACTTTTCCATCACATTTGCTTCTACTGCCAGTTATACTTAATTCATCTGCAGGATCTGTGTTATCTACGGGATTATTTTCTAATGAAATATCAGTCTTTTCGTTTTCATCTAATGTTTTCAATTCACTACATAAAACTACATCCTTACTTGTAGTAGCTTCATCTTTGTCATGTTGTGCACCTAGTTGATCACCGTCACCTCGTAATAAATCAGCTGCAGTTTCCGTTTCTATATTGGAACCTACAATTATATTCTCAGAAATACTTATATTAGAAGTTGATATTTCTTTCACTTTTTCATCAGTTTTGGTTGTAACAACTGAATTAGAACAGATTACACCATAGCTTTGTGTGGTTTCTCCTAAAAGATTCTCTAAATCGTTTGCAATATCTTCAACATCCTCGGAAATTTTTTCGGTAGACATAGATTCTATGCTTAATTCAGAGGTGAAGAAATCCGCATCGGCTCCTAAATCATTTACTGACCCGCTAGTTTCTACACCAGCTACAAAATTAAGGTCAGGTGCAAGTATATTGAGATTCATTTCATTTTCCTGAGTTAATGAATCCGATGTACTACTTATAGGGTCATCATGTATGGTTTTAACAACTGATGTTTGCATATTTGCATCGGAAGAAGAGCTAGGAGTAGAATCGCCGACAGAAATCGAATCACTATGATTTATTTTTTTTTCGTGGCCATTATTGGTCAATACACTTTCTACAGTAGAGGTTAGATCGCCTGAAACTCCAGTCGATTCGTTCGCTTCCATCTTGATAATCACGTAATAGCACTAAAACACGAATATATTTAAATACGGACGATACAGCACTACATTAGTTTGTTAAAAGTTCACAAAAAACGCACATATTTTGTTTATCATTTTTTTCTTTTACAACAAACGCTAACATGAGACGCACAAGAACTACCAACATCACGGACATTTACGAAACTAAGCTTTTTTAGTAGAGGAGATAACCATACTCACATATACGTTTAATATAAAACGTTAAATAAAAAGTACCTGCTTGATTTTTATTTATTTTGAGTATTTTGCTCTCTTTAAAAACTATTAGACATGTTGACTAGCTCAAAATTGAATTTTGATTTATTTTGCCCATAAATTTTTCTGGTAATTAACAAACGCTTTTTCCTTGAACTATGCAACAAAAATTACTACAATTGCCTAACATGTAAATGTCATATTTGACAAGTGGTGATGAGTATTTGTTTACTTTAATCATTGTAATCATTCTTTTGTAGTTGTGTCTGACTGAGTCGTATAAGTTTATATACACCACTTATTTAATCAAGAAATTAGTCTATAATAAAAACTAGGATGCACGACGCCTTTAATATCTGTAATATATTGCAATTAACTGTTCAAATCGAATGCATCGCCGCCCACGGTAATTTAATACACCCAATAGTTGCAACCTTTTTATTGTATAAATCTGCATTTTAATTTTAAGATGAAACATTATTTTTGGGAACGAGGCAAGGACATTTATATATGTATTATATAGTACCAAAAGATGATAAACCTGATGTTAGTTTGATGAGATTGAACAAATCGTTTAGCAAGAAAGCAATTCAACAGCTGGAAATTGTACCAGAACATCAACTTCTTATAAGCTTATCGGGTATACCAGATTTCTGTATTTGGCAATTATAATAGAAGTTATTTCATTGTTATATTACAGATAATTTTATTCAAGTTCATGATATAAATGGTATTAATTTTCCCGTGGTCCAACAAATTGAAAATTCAAAAGGTGCATCTTTGTTTGCCTTAAATACACAGGTAAATCAAATTAACCAAATGAGGTTCATAGAAGACTAGTTAAACTAGGTGATTCCTTAGAAGTTGTCAAAATTCATATTTCCGCATGTAGCAGGTTGCTTGTTAAAACCAACTTTTTTTTAATTATCTTTAACCATTTATTTTTTAACTTTATATTAAGAATTATATTGAAAACAATTTTCAAAATCATCCATTATTTCTTTAAGTACCACAAGACGATGACAGGCAAAAACGTGGCTGTGGTCAGAATGTGTATTGCCGTTAAGCGAAAATTGTATTTGTACTATTGGAAAAAATCTGGATTTGAACTCTTTGAAAATTCTGACATTACATTAAAGGATATCCCTAAGACATTGGTTTGGTGTGAAGAAACCATTTGCGTTGGTTATAAAGGCGAATATTGTTTGCACTTGGTAAGCTATATTGCATAGTTGCACTTGATAGTTATAATTTTAAATGACGAGTAGTCAGACAAAAATAGGTATATCTGCTTAAAATAGTTCATCGAAAATTTGTTACTGAGAGAGAACTCTCTATAAGAAATCATAACGGAAAGAATATTCCCAAAATGATAAATTTATTAATTAAATAATTGATGTGCAAATGACAAAAAAAGTTTTGTTTCTTAACAATGTTATCTGAAATTTATCTGCTACTAGTTAAACAGTTTTTTAGACTAATTTTCTGTATAATCTAATAAAATTTCCTTTTGTCCGATTGCTCCTCGTATGGTATATCGATGGTTCTCAAAATATTTTTTTTTTGTTGTTAGAGCTGTGCTGTTAGAGATGCATGCGGCTCAGTTACTGTTAATGTTAAAAATAATTAATTTAATTACTTACAATTTTAGTTTGACTGTGTCGTTGATATAGACTCTACATTAATAATGCCTGTGTTAACAACACAATCAAATTAAAATATCATAGTAAGTAATTACATTTATTATTGTTGATATTGATAGTAACCAAGTCGAACGCATCTTCGAAAGCACTCGTTTCAACAGCCTTAGTCATTATTAAGCTAAATCGTATAAAACTTCTAATACAATAAACACATTCGCACAAACGAGGTACATGTTAAACGCGATGAGCGATAGCTGATTGACGGGTTCCCTATTAAAACATCTACTAAAACGAATCCATTGTTTCACTCTGGCAGTTGCCAGGCAATCTGCATGTTCTAAATCTTGTGTGTTAGGTGCCTATCATTGTGTCTATTGACGTTGATCTTTTATTACGTCATCATGCTTAAATCAACACATGCCTATTTAGCATAGTCTCATTTTATTTATAAATGAACTCTTTCCGTATTAATTTCAGTTTATACTTTTTGTTCATTTTATATCTATTTTCATTTTTAATGTATATGCGCTTATTATGTATCTTATTCGGGAAAAACTCTACAGACTATTAAGTCGGTATAATAATTGTTTGTAAAAGCTCCTACAAACGATTAAGTAGTGCTTTTCGCAAAGTATATTTGGTAAAATTTACAACGGACAACTTGTCGGAAAGTAACTCAGATTCAGTAAGCAGCCTGAAAATTGAGAATGAGTTTGGGAATCATTGTGATATACAATATAATGCTGCCACGCTGTATATTGATCATTTATTTAATGACATAATTTAATTGAAATTCTGAAATTATATGTGTACAAATAAGTAACTCAACAATCTAGTTTTCTTAATTATTAGGTTGCATCAAATCTAATCTAAATATTACTGTTTTATTTGACAGTTGAAGAGTAGCACCCATCAAGAGCTTTTCACGACCGGAAGCAGATCTAGCGAACCGTGTTTAACTAAAATAACGGATACATCTTTCGCATTAGGAAGGGAAAACCAAACCGTTGTCGTTAACGACCAAGGTTCTGCCGAAAAATCCAAAGTTCTAAAGTGGTCCGATACCCCAGCGGCGCTAGTCTGGGATAAACCGTACCTTCTGGGTATTTTACCTGACTCTATCGAAATACAGAATCTAGATCCGGGGGGATTAATACAGACGCTGAATAATATGCCAAAAGTAAGGTTCATCGTTCGAGCACGGCAAGGATTGCTGATCGCGGCATCTATCAGCAGCGTTTGGTATATAAATGCTGTAGAAGTCGCAACGCAAAGGAAAGTTTTATTGGACAGTAAGCAGTTTGAATTAGCGATACAATTAACTGTAAGTTCTTTATATAGGTTGCCAACATTATTCATGTAATATTCCTAATGAACAACGCTATTTACTAGATAAAATTCAATGTTGAAGAAAATATTTGCACAAGTTTCATGGTAGCTGGGAAATTATAAGAATTAGTTTTATTGTTGGGGTTTTAGAGGCACTGGTTGGTCTACTTTAAAACCAGTAAGCAGACAAAAAAATGCAAAGTAATGCACATACGCAAGAAATACTAGTCGCGCGTTCGCTGAACATTTTTAAATTAAAAATTGATGTATTAACAATTAATAGTACACTAAATGCACATACTTATGCATGTACGTCGCTGACCGCTGTGTAGTCAGTTATTAGTCCCAAGTCTCTATGACATGATAAAATTACGATTTTTTTGAATTTTACCAACGTTTTACATTTCTGAAAAAATATCAGTGTCGATGGGACTTGAACCCACGACCTTTCCGTTACCGGCGGAACGTGCTGACCACTAGGCCATGACGTGAATGATTTGAACTTGCGTAGGTTTAAATCCTGGACGTGGATTCAAATCCTAGTAATAAGAATAAGTAACGACGTAGAAAACACAATGAATGTAATAAACACTGAACTACTAAAACAACAATAACTAGAGACCGGATTATATGCAAAGTGCATATATTTTATTTTATTTATTTATTACATTTTACGTCTATATGTAGATGTATTACACTGATTAAAGTTAATTAGCGTTAATTAACTTTAATCAGTGTAAGACATCTACAAATTGCGTATAATCCGGTCTCTAGTAATAACTAACTGTTATATATAACAGAAGTATTAATACCTAGAACCGCAAAATTTAAAAAAAGTGGAAGTAATACGATGTCTGTGAACTAGTTATGAAATAACCGATAACATACTAACAGCCGAGATTTGCGTTAAGCAATGGTTTTTATTCAGCGAGTAAAGTTATAAAAACTTATGAATACTGCTGACATCCTACATTTCTCCTTACACACGAATACATTTTTATATTAACGCAGGGTTACGATATTAAAAGAACAATTTTAACATGCATATAATGTAATTTCCTTTCTAGCACACTTCAAACGAAACCGAGGATGAAAAGAAGGAAATCATCCATCATATTCACACGCTACTAGCCTACGATCTCTTTAGGAAAAAGGATTTTTTCGCTAGCATGAAAGAATTCCTAATATTGAAAACGGATCCTTACGAAGTCATCAGACTCTTCCCAGATCTTCTACCTCAATCTGCGCCGGCATCTAGCCAAGAATCGCACGAAAACCTTACCGATACTGAGAAAGAAAACGGAATACAAGCATTGATTGATTATTTAACGGAAATCAGAAGGAATACGCAAACTGATGTGCAGGTAGATACATGAATACACTAAAAAATAGGATTCATTCCCATGAATGCTTTAGGGTTCGGTGAACGCCAGTGGCAACTTAAATGAAAGGTCTGCATCTACCAAATCCACACAGCAATTACTCCAAATTATCGATACCACACTTCTCAAGTGCTATCTCCAGACAAACGACGCTCTAATAGCGCCTCTATTAAGGCTCAATTACTGTCATCTAGGTGAAACCGAGAGGATTCTTAAAAAACACGAGAAACATAATGAATTGATAATTTTATATCAGATGAAAGGACAACATAGGAAAGCTCTGGAATTATTACAGAGTGAAGGTACCATAGATCGAACTGTAAGCTATTTACAAAAGTTGGGTTTTGATCATATGGGTTTAATTTTGGAGTTTGCTGATTGGATATTAAAAAAAGCACCCGAAGAAGGTTTAAAGGTAAGACTTATAAGAAATTTATAATAATTCTATTCACCATTAAGAACCAGAATCAAAGATTGATAATTTCATCTGTCACATTGGAATGCCTTGGTGTAGCCAGTAAGAACATAAACAATTAGAGTGTTTGATGTTACCTTGTGACTTCCAAGGGGACATAACATCAAGCGCAAAAATAAAAATTATATGTGCAGGGTATTATACCGTTATACAGGATGTCCCAGAACATCAATAATAGCCAATCTTACTAATGTTGTAATTTCCGCGTTCAAAGTTTCTTGTTAAGAAAAAAAAAGTAAACGCGAAAAAACATGTTTTTTGTGTTTTTAAAATTATGTTGGTTTGTGCAGCTCTCAAGAAACTATCCCTACATTTCGATTCAATAAACCCGTAAAAACCATTATTGGTTGTACGAGATTTCACATTGGGTTCAGAAAACTCATTTTCAAACACGCGTTTTGAGTTGGTTATTAAATGATACACTGAAATTTGTCTACCATTATGGACAGGTTTCCTTCCATTACAAGTAGGTGTGCTGTCAATAAAAAATTTTTGAATATTCGTATGACAAAACTTACATTACAGATAAGTTAGCTCTTTTTTGAAGCCAAAATTGGTTAGAATTAATATGATGTTGTGATTAGGTCGACAAGAATGACCGTCGTCCCTATACGCAATATTACTGTTAAATAAAATCAAGTGTATAGTACAAAAAATCTTGTTCTCCCTCTTTCCAAATTCCAATACCTGTGGCTTCCGAGGTTTTCGAGGCGTCCGCAAATCAGCGGGAGACGTCCCGCCTCGATTTGCATGCTCTTGCCTTTATCGCCTCGCTATTGGGAATAATTACATTGTATTGCCTAACCGACTAAGACTACCGTTAAGAATATCACGAATACAATCATCATTATATATTTAAACTTTGTATAAAGTGTATTCGGTAAGTGACCAAAAGAGGGTAACGAATGATAATGTCTAAGAGCGTACTCCTAAAATAACACTTTCGCACTTTGTCGATAGACAGTAAACAATTATTCAGCTAAGTCCGAATTTAAAAATATCACCATCTTCCAACGAGTCATCTTTCTTCTTCCGAAGGTGGAAAATAAAATGTTTAGAGTAATATTTATGTTCTTATGAGTTGTACCGTGGTGCTGAGATTTATTTTTTGAACAGTGACTGGTCAAGATTATTAAGTTTAAATTTCAGATATTTACGGAAGAAGTGTATGAAGTGGAGCACTTACCAAGACCGAGAGTTTTAGACTATCTGATACGTTCACATCCTTCACTAGTTATTCCTTATGCAGAACATGTTGTTCACACATGGAACGATACAAATCCACTTTTCCACAATACTCTAGTTCATTTCTATAAAGAGAAAGCTCTCTCGGGGGACACTTCTGCTCCTCATGCTCATAAGAAGCTTTTCGAATTTCTCCAAAAGTCACCCCACTACACGCCAGATACAGTATTAATGAGCTTTCCCACAAATAGCTTACTAGAAGAAAGGGCGATCATCTTAGGAAAATTAGGTAGGCACGAGCACGCCCTAATAATTTATATGAGAGTGTTAGGAGATGTGGATAAAGCAGTAGCTTACTGCGAGTCGGTATACGATCCCGCGGAACCGACCAGTAGAGATGTAAGTGTAATACAATTTTTAGCTTGACCTGCAGCAACTTCACCAATTAAATGTCTTCAAGGTATACATGCATTTACTTCAAGTTATCCTCGACCCAAATAAAGCAACGCTCGTCTTGCCTGACGTTACTTTTTCGCCAAAAACATCCGAACCGAACGTTGAAATGGCGCTAAACTTCTTGGAGAAATACGCTGCGAGCATCAATCCGTTCAAAGCCTTAGCTGTGTTACCGGCAAGTATACCCGTTTCTCGCGTTAGTAAGTTCCTTCAAACCTCCCTGTACGAGAAGGTGAAGGAACGAAGAAGAATGCAATTACTAAAGGGACTTCTTTACGCAGAAAATTTGCAATGTCAGGAAATTAGATTGCAATTATTGAACAAGAACTTTCTCATTAACGATTTGAATCTGTGTCCAGTTTGTAAGAAAAGATTTGGAAATCAAAGGTAAGGTTTAACCATTTATTTTCATTAAAAATTCAAAAGTAATTCTAGTTTAATACACAAGAAAAGTTGAGCAGTTTATTATTATTATTATATCATGTATTTTTTAAATATTCTATAGTTAAATTATGTCTACGGTCTGTAAGCAAGTAGTGTTGTAGATTCTTCGAAAGTCCATCTCGTTATTGTAATATTGATGAAATGCTAACCAGCTTTGCAGATGAAAATGCTTATGAAAATCGCGAATATATGCATAAGTACATTTTACATAAAATCCAGTCTCCAACGTCAATGACACACCATAGCAATATTGACAAATTCCTATTTACGCTTACTTAAACTTTACATTCTATAGGTTATGATGACTGTCAAATATAACTATACATACATGCATATGCACTGGCCCGCCATAAGCAAATGAACACGGAGTAAACGTGATACATTTTAGTGAAACTTTTAAGAACTTTTCATACAAACAAACGAGCGTTGTGTTGACGCAGTAAAAAGACTTGGGACAACAGGTCTTTTATTATATATAATATTATATGTTGTATTTACATGTAATAAATTATACTTCCCGTTTCGTATGTACGCGTTTTCAAAACTAGCTGCAATTTTGTGTTTAGAACATTTACCACTCTAAAAAAAGGTAATAAATCTATAAAAAGATAACACATTATCCCTCATAATAGGAAAAAAATGTCTCTTTGGATTACTTATTCACAAACTTAGTTATGCAAAATAACTTATTTTTCTCGAATATAAACGTAAAATACAACAAAGGAAAACTGTAAGCGCGAAATACACTTTCTTTTTACTTCTACGATATGACAGTTATTAAATAGCTAATGAGAGACAAATAGGCATTTTTAGCAACAGTATAATACAATATCTTCGGCAGATTGTAGAAAACTCCTCATCTGCTACTGTAAAAGACCTAATGTAACAATTTCTTTTATCAAATATTTGTCAACTTTAATCTAATTTAAATTGATGTCAGTCTAATTAAATACATCAAGTTTTAATACACTCTGTTTATGCAAAAATAAGTAATACCTCTAAATAATCGTTTTCTTTTTTTTTCTAGTGCATTGGTTCGGTATCCAAATGGAGATGTAGTCCATTATTCGTGCCAAGATAAAAAATTATAATGATAAATCCCAAGCCTTATGAACACCAAAACTTACCACTATTTCTAGTTAGGGCTTTAGAAACTACGAGAGAGGAAACTTGAATGTACTGATTAAGATAGGTTTTCCAGGGTTGCCGATGCACAAGTGGCGAAATTATTTTAAACTGCTTTGGAAGCAACAATGACAAATTTTCGCAAGAGAGTACAGTAAGAGTACAATATTCTGTTTAGTGACCGAACCTTTTTCACAAATTGGCATCATGACATAACCTTCATTTTTAATATCTTAAAAAACATATGTCCGTATTTCTTGATAAAAATGATTGCAACTTAATTAGTTCTTAGAGACATTAATGCAAAACATTTTAATCGGGCTAACACGGAATAATACATTAGTTTTCATGTCAATTCAAAAATTGTCGCGATTCGCCAACAGTGGTTTTTTGATTTTCCTTCACTTCACACTAAACTCACATTAAGCTTATTATGTTTAACGTAATATGTTCATGTAAACGCTAATGTAAGCAATAAGTTATTGAACGTTGAAGAATGTGTAACTTGTCTGATATAGCCGTACTGGTGAAGATCAATTGGGCAGTAATAGTGAGAGCAAAAGGATCATTTGCATCAGTAGTACACTATAAAGCAAAAGTGTTCAGCTCTAAATTATAATTATAAAGTCACGGATTATATTACAAAGAAATGCGAAACTTCGAAAACCATAACGATTGCAAGGACTGTGCGATTGTATAATTCACAGATATTGCAGTAAACTTCACACTGCAGAAATTAAGCATTTATTCGGAACGCAGCGTTTCAAGAATACATCAACTCTCGTTGCCAGTCATAACTTGGTTGACAATGAAAGCATGTGCTCTTAAAACGCTGTGTTCCGAATAAATTAACAATTTATGTGGTGTGGAATTTACATTTTCAGGACGCATGCGGCAATCAGCCATGTTGTTATATTGTGTATCAAAAAATGTTTCTATCACATGTCTGCCACTTTGCATTACTTATATAATTATACAACACAAATTAAAATCCCACTCCTATACTTTTTTTCTAATTATTGCATACAATGAATTGGGACTGTATACGTTCTCCTGGATTGGAGTTCAATGTTTTAATCCGGTCCGAAGGAGCAACGTTTGACCTGCTAGTCTGAACGGTTCCGGTGTCGCTAGCTCGTCTTACTTTTTTAATTCGAAGGACCAGTCGTGTGTACACCGCTGGGAAAACAAATTAAATTAACACATTTAAATCGCTTAAAGAATGTAATCTACTTGCACGGTCTTTACTTTACAAATTCGTAATTGTCATTTAGTTGTTTCTGAATATCTTATAACTAAGGAAAACTCGTGAACTATGTGATCAATGCTACCGAATTGTGACTTAGGATTGTTTCAAATGTTTTAGAACTTGAGGTCTTGCTCTCTTGAAATTATGCCGCATTATTAAGCAACCCTAGAACTAATCTCATTGTTCTTATAAATGGATGTGCATCGGTGATGATGTGATAATAATAGTTGTAATGGCCATGAATGTCTGAGATACTATGTCATAATAATAGTTGGAAAACACAGCAATAGTAATTAGCACAATCAATTGCTAATGAATAGAACCTTAATTTGGTAGATCAGAATTTCCACTAAATCAGTAGTAGGTAGTGGTCTACCTAAACTTAAACGATACTAATTACATGGAGATTACATACAGATTTAATTACAACAGTAGCCGATATATTAAAAGTATATCGGTACGAAATCAATAAAAGGTAGAAGTGTAAAATGCAAAGTGAAAACTCGTTCAATTGTGGTCTTGGCTTATCGAACCTCCACTTCGCACATCAGCGTTATGCAAACAAAAATGGGCAACTTCACGCACCGCGCTTCCATATTACTCTATTTTTGCATTTCACCGCCACGGCTAGATTTGACATGGCATACGCAAAAGAAAGCTTGAAAACGATTGAACCATACAAGTGAAGATCTGCACATTTGTTCGTCGATCTTTTGAAAGACCTACTATTACTCTTTTATTTTTATGAAACATACCTTACACTTACAATTGGACCAACGTGACGAAAGTAAATTTTTGTAACGGATGTAGTAAGAAAAGTAGACAAAAATTACAACGGCTTATATTATTACGACTCCATGAAGCTTTTATATAATAGTACTAAATGGTAGATACAAAATAAATGACAAATAGAAATTTTTTGAACTATTGAGTTTTCATTGACTTTCACAGGGTGGGTATTCAACTCATATGGCATCTGTGACACACTCCTTAAAATTTATGTTAAAAATGTCAGCACAACTAACTTAGCAGCGCCTTGCAAACGCTATAGTCATGACTCGTTGGTCCAACTGTATACATCAATCTATAAGTGTTATCCTTTCACTTTAACAAGGTTCACCACAAATTGTGTGATACTATTCGCTTTATAACTAAATTTGAAAAATTGAATTCCAATGAATTAATTATTTATATTCGAGAGGTGTGATATTGTATATTAAACCAATGTTGAAATGTAGAAATTGAACGTCAAGCTGTGCAATTAATCAAACAATATGTACGTAATTGTTTTGTATTTTGTGTATATGTATATTCGAAACAATAAAAAATAATAAACACTACAATATTTCAAATGCATTTTTATTCAAAAATAAGGTTCACACGTATTTTTTGCGTATAAGTGTGAACTTGACTATTATTGAAATTACTAAACGATCTGAAAGAGCAGCAGTTCCGTAACTTGTACTAGACATGGACTACTCGGCATTGCACTGAAACTGGATTTAGGTTAACTAATTATGGTAATTATTTTTTTGAGTCTAATTAGAGCAATGGGCAACCTTTGACATGTTGTGGGCCAAACTTTAGTGTGCAAATACGTTCGCGGACCGCGTTTAAAAGTAGTGTTCATAATTTTTCGCGATAGATATTAGACATGAAATAATACGTTATTATAATGAAATTTGTTAAAATAAGAACATGAAATGGAAAAAAATAGGTACAACATAATTAAATCGTGAATTTTTTTTTTAATTGGCTTTCTCAAAATGTCTCGCGGGCCGGTTGTTGCCCATCTAAGGCCAAGCATGGCAATTATATGAGAGTGTCCCCACATTTTTTTAGTTTATTCTAGGATAACAGATGACAGTATAGCTTAAATTTAAAGAGTTCGCTAAAATATTTCATCAGAAGCTAAATAGAGTATATCGTCAGTGCGAAAAGGTCCAAATTAAAATATAACTGTTTTGTTACCTGTAAGAAACATTTTATACGTTGTTATAGTTCTCTTAACTGTAGTGAGAAATATATTTGCTTTGTCGATATAGAGAGAGGGTAAGCAAATATTGTACCAAATATATCGTATTTTGTTGATACATCCCATTAATGGCACTAATAACGAACTGTATAGATACAGGAATTTCTAAATAATAAAAAGAATCCTGTATGCATTTTATTTTATTTTTAAATACGGCTGAAGTTAAATTTTCTATATAGTTTCTAAAAATATACAAGTCCTTTGTTTTTTTATACAAAAATTTCGATAAATATTAATCATTTATTGGTAGGTGTAAGTATGGTAGAAGTCTATTGTATTATGCTGGTATAGCACTCCAAATCTCACAAAAAATATAAAGTGGCCGAAAATAGGATTATGTAACGCATGAAGAAATATGCAACAGTCGTAAAGTTTGTGCAGAGCACAGCTGAAGATATTGAAAGATATAATCAATTATTACCACTAGTTTTTCCTGAACTATGTTTACCTGGTATAAACGGCAAATTCACATTTTGTTATATTCTAAACTCATAGGAAACAAATGGAAAAAATATCGAAAACTAAGAGAGAAATATATTAAATGAATGTTTGAGATAGTACCTTCTGCTTGTAAGTATCTTGTAACCTTGATTATAAATATATATACTTCTCTAAAGAAGTAGCTTTATTTTAGTATCCTTCCTAAATATTTTACGTAAATATATCTTGTACAACGATTTTGATTATAAGCGTAGCTGATTTTCTTTTAATACTTTAAACTGTACTTAACATAGGAAAATTTTATATAGTATTAGCATAAAATTGCACTCTATTACATATACTTTTCTCTTTAAGTATTATTCGATTTATATATTTATATATATAATACTATTAGTTAGTTTCTTCCAAGCCACGTAGATGGCGTTAAACGTGAAACCGTTAGTAGCCGGGAATTATCCCTCTCAGTATCTCTGGTTCTGACATTTGATTAGTTACGCCCTCAATGTTCCAGTATCCACAACTTAAGACATCCCTCGTGGAGTGAGATGCAAAACGTAAACAACACACTCGACGTCGACCTTGCAGAATCCGCAATACACAAATTGAAACAATGACAGTGGCATGCATTGTTACTCCGCACAGAATTATAAATAAATGTTGGTGTTTTGAAATAAATTCCAGAAAGATTTAAATTATCTTTTACTAAATGATTGAATATTTAGTTTAAGTTTTGTTTACATATCGCAAATCTTGTGTTACGCCTACGATCGCAGTAACTAAGGCTTTCTCATTCGCCGACCTCGTCCGAAAACATGATCGGAATGCTGAAGCATCCTACAGCGATTTACCAGTAATTATGAACACAATAAGCAAGAATGAGGCAAGTTAAATTTAAATGAAAAACAGGGCACTGTTTTTCTCAAAAATATATTGGATAAAAAATCTTTCGTACAAATAAATACAAGTACAACATACTCTACCAAATAAAAGTATATTCACAATATTCGAATAAAAATTAGTAATACGTAATAATTATTAATATAAGACATATCTAGACGTAATCGTAATATAAAAAAAATGCAAGTTTGTATGCACCTATCACATAACCAATGATGAATTAACGATTGATGACTTATGTTCCAATTTTATATACGAATTCACTAGACATAATTCGAAGCATTATTCGCCCTCCGTTTTTCCTATATTACTACAAGTATTGCATGAAAATATGCTTTCCCTAATTTATACAAAACAGCTATATTCAAAGAGAACCAATATTGAATGAAGTATGTTCTATTCAATGTATTCGCTATAGATATGGTGTCTTTACAAACTGAGTAAATCACTTATTATAATTTTGGCAGTTATCAAGAACTAATATCGAATTTAAATTATGTTTATTTTAATACATTATACCTAGTATAGAGCGAGAACTTGTTCAAATATATGTTAGATGTTTTTTTTTTGTTGATGATGATTACGATAAGATAGAAAATAGTCTCTTCAAGTTTAATATTAACTTCGCATTAAAAAAAAAACTCGCTTTCTACAATTATCGTTTTTACAATTTATGAGGAAATTTCTAATCAAACATACAGACCAATTTAAATAAATGACTAGCCTACGTCACTCGAAGATCAGGGTATTAGATTTTATGGGGTATAGAACATTTTATTAGTTTGTAGCGATTTGTATATTCCCTTCTTTAAAACTAGGAATGTTATTGTGTCACACTATTTAGCGGGATTTGTTCAAGTTATTTCATTTGTCACTTTTTATTTAAAATTAGAATCACTCTTAAACATTTTAAATAGTGTTTTAACTCTATACTCTACTAATATTGCACCTATCTCCGATCATCAGTTCTAAGGAGAGGGTTATGCAGTTTCTCCCAGTCTTTAACTAGTGTGATAGCCTCATTAACTACATTTTCACGATATATTTAAAAAAAAGAGCTACAAACAAAAGGGTGCGTTCGCTTTGTTTATAAATGTCCTTATAACGTAATCGGGACGCCGTAACTTCTGCAAACGCTTATTTGATCGAGGTCGTGCAGCAAAACCGTGAGCGCTTATAGCACATAAACGTCCAAACATCGAACACAGCTTGCAACGAATCAATTGTGGAAGACGTAGTAAAAAACCATTTCTTAATTGCATTGTTATTTTTTTATCCACATATAAATATACAAGGTTGGTCAAAACAATGTTACTTCTTATATAGTAATACATAGAGAGCAAGAATTATATTGGTAAAAGTATGCAATGGAATTTGAAAATGTATGTGGTAGCTTATCTCATTTTTTTAATATAATTCTGGCAGGTTAAATGTCACACTGTCATTAGTATTTGTCATTTAGTTTTTCTCTGGAATTTTAAGTAATCTTTCAATTATGGTTTCCACTGGCGTACACAAAACTTGATTGAAGCCTATTTTAGAACAGGTGTAGTATGCAATACAGTAACCGTTTATCTTTGGACAATTTCCGTGAACACTTCCCAGATTTCGTAGTAGTATAACAGGATTCTTATGTGTCTTTCACATATTAATGTGTTTCGCCAAACTGGATCTGTAACTCGTAAGAAAGGTGCTAGTAGGGCAACTATTTGTACAAAAGAATAGATTATTGATGTCCGCAATCGTATGGAACAGGGCCCCACAAAACCTTGAGGCTTAGCCCAAGAAATTGGAGTTTCTTATGGAACATGCCAAACCGTTGTAAAGAAGAACTTGAACATGCAGTCATATAAGATGCAATCATAACAAACTTTTTTTACCAATATATCACCCCAGACGTCGTGTACTGACAATGATTCTTCCGTGATTTAATGCCCTACTAAACTTAACATTTTCTTTTCTGATGGGGCATGGCCTCACCTTTCCGGGATACTGATAAGCCGTATTTGTTTTTGTGGAAACCCTGTTACATGCATAGAAAATTGCTGTTTGGATTGTAACCTCTCGTAGAAAAATAAATGAGCCGATATTTTTCACTTTCACGATCAATGCAGAGCTACCCCTCTGCATTGAACAAAGAAACAACATTTTGACTAAATTTGTTCAACAACTTCACGACGATGAACTTCTAAATGGTTATTTCCAGCAGTGCGGCGCAACATATGGCACGAGAAACTATATTCTCTCCCCGTCAGCTGTTTGATGATCGGCTAATAAGTTTGCACACGCAAGTTGAGTTTTCTCCGAAGTCACCAGATTTGGCTATTATGGACTATTCCGTATTTTCTTACGTGAAAAATAGAATTTTCAAAGCTCCTCTACTTAATTTGCAAATGCTGCAAAATGCATTTACCAACATGATAAGGCGCGTAAACTTGTGAACGAGGCGGCGGTCATTTTTAACAGCTATTATAATTTTTTATTTTAATTAAAATATTTAAACATGTAAATTATTTTTATTTCACCAGTTTTCCCAGTTATGTAAAAACATTAACGTCAGTGTAACACTTAACCTGTCTGAATTATATAAAAAAATAAAATAAGCTACCACTTACATTTTTTAAATTCCATGCCATATTTTTATCAATATAATTTTTGCTCTCTCGGTACAAAAAGATGAACAGGTGCGCATTTTTAGACCCTATTCTACCCAACACTACATATGGATCGCTTTTATTTTATATTGCTTATTCTTTTCAATCCACAAAGTCGGATTCTATTTTATTATACCAACCACAATCAAAATATATCCAAAGTAATACATCTTATCTCTGTGCATGGATTGCATATCCAATGTTCTATTAATACTTGGTACCAATCTATTATTCGAAAACAAAAGCAATACTTCAATCGTCTGATGACGTAGGCTATCGTATCACTTCAACGTAGTAGGTGGATTGGTGTTAAATTTTATTTTATTTAGATTTTGAATTTTGATACGACCACGCAAAGATTTATCTTCTTTTTGCAGTCAATCAATTTCCCTGCAACACCTTATACCAAAATGTTCATTAGGAGATTGCAAATAAATAGAAGTAGATTTTAGCGTTATGCTTACTACTACTCTCTGATAAGTGTTGACTTTTTTAATCTTTCAATATCATGTTAATACAGATTTGCTTATTTGTTTAGTTGTGTGTAAAATTAGAAATTTCTACAAGTACAAGATACAGAATGTACCTATTCGGTAACTTAATCAAAGATCACAATAAATATGTAAGCTCTGCTTAAGTTACTAATACTAGAAGTTTAATAAAAATACGCATGTACCAGGTGATAAAGATCGTATAATATAATGAAGAATAGAATAGAATCAATTTACTTCAAATCCAGTTCGCTCCAAGTGTGAATATTATTACGACCAAGTCCGTTTACCACATGGCACATGTACATTTGCTACAGTTAGCTACTGATAACAAACCATTCAGATTTTCTGCCATTATTTTATAAACCTCAGAAAAAGTTATTGGTCCGGTAGTGACTAGTGCCGCTAGTATTATTTTTACCGCCATTCCTTTCTCAACTATTTTTTTTTATTTTGATTGTTTCATTTCATCAGAGACGTTTCGACAAAATCCAAGCCATGCTTGTTCATAAGGACAGCATGTATCGCAATTTGTTGAAGACGTTGACGTTCTTGCTACTGTACTACATAGTAATTGCGTCAGTCAATCAGCTAATAACCTTTCCGCTACGGATACCAATTGTTCTTTTAGGCTTCGGAATGATGGTCTCTTTTCAGGCAGAGAATTCCAACATGTTTTCATTACCTAAAAATATACATATGACAGATTTATTGAAAAAAACATGGTAGAAATACGTAAATTAAAAAACCAAGACGCACTGCACTTTAAGCTGCGTTCACGTAAAAGCAAGAAGGGGCGACACGAATGTCAACTTCTGTTGTTTATGGTCATTAAAATATCTTGCAGAAAGAGGAAACTCAATCCCGACACAAATTAAATTTGTTTAGGAAGTTTCTAGTTTAGAAAACCGCGTCGTAAATAAAAAAACGTAGTAAGTCTACGTAGGACAACCATCCATACTAAAGTAATAACTTATTACTAATAAAAGGAGCAAGTCATAGCCTGCCAATACTGGTGGCAAAATTTTCTTGAAACATTTTTAAGTAAACAGCAACTTTATTTCCAGAAACTACTTATTAATGACAAATGTAGCTTATTGCTTCTTCTGTGTGAACGCCACAAGCTGCAAATCTCTAACACAAGTCATTCATATTATGCGCATGAGCATACCTTATATATTCAAACATAACCTGAGCAAAGTCAACGGTTATAATACGCATGTACGTCTCCCGTTATTCTTTCTCGCTGTAATATTCTCCTACAATCAGTCATTCACCGTAAGCAGCACTTCGCTGTTGCCCTACTACATCATGGTTATAGCTATAGTAGAGGAACGTAGGATTGTAGATACCTCCCCGTCGTTGACTTTGCTCAGATTACATCTGTATATACTTATATCCTACGGATACGAGGGAGGTACGAGGAGTTTCAAGCCACAAAACATAGATGGCATTACTCGTTAAAAATATTCTGTTACCATAATTGCGCATACGCTGAAAGATACATTCGCTGCAACGATTACCTTTAACATCAGAAGAGACGACCGCCAAATTAAGATTAGATAAATAGCAGCAGTTATGGGTATTTCGAAAGAACATGTCCGTCATATATTGGCTAAAGATTTCAGTATGGAGAAGCTAATCGCACATTGAGTGCCGCACTTGTTAATTGAGGATCGAAAACGCATTCGGTTGAACGTTTCCAAAACTCCGTTGAAGCAATTTCAACAGAGTATGTCGGAGTTTTAGCGTCAACTAATAACTGTAGATGAAACTTACGCAAGAGTCATGCTGGTGCAACGCCAGCAAACAACTATGAATACGAGGGATGGAGTTGTGCTAATCGACTACTTTGAAAAAGGAAGAACAATAACATACTACGTATCGTTATTTGACAACCTGAAGACACAAATTGGAAGAAACAGGCCACATTTGAAAAAAAAAAGAAAGATTTGTTCCACCAACACTCACTCTTTACTGTGATTCACGAATCGGGGATCGTATTGATTGGCCACCCACCGTATTCACTAGGTCTGGTTAGTTCTATCTGTTTCTCAAGCTCAAAGTTTGGTCCGGAAGACAGATAGATTAAAGATTTGAACATCGCTGGAAAAAGTATATAAATTTACAAGGAGACTCTATGTTGAGAAATAAAACTGAATTTGACGAAAAAGAAAACTTGTTTCTGTGTTAGGCTGGAAACTTTTCAGACTACTCTATAATAATTGCATGTTTTTGTATGGATAATTAGAAATTCCCTTACCTCGTACACTTCTTTATCACATCCTCTCGGCTTTTCTAATATAATTCCTTTCTGTACTTTTTCAACGACTTCAGAATTTTTTAGTCGACCGTACGGCATTTTACCGCAAGTAAAAACTTCCCACATCAGCACACCTAAATTTTAACACAATTAACATAATACTTGAGAAAAATATTAATACTTTATAACAGCAAAGTATACTGAGTGTCTCATGTTATATAAGTACAGCCCTCTTTTTATTTATAGTACTATTTGATTGAAATCTAGAAAAATCTTATTCGCATTTTTTTTGTCTAGTTACAATTTTCTACTGTTTCCAGTTTTTCAGAGAATGCTAACAAGTTTGATTTCACTGTTTAAACAGATTTAAAAATTGGTATATTTGGAAAAATGAACCAATTAGGCGGCCTACCAAGTTTTCCAATGGATTTTTATTATAATGATTTTTAGAAACTGAGGAGCACCAGCAGCCAGTTATGTATGCCGAATCGTGCACAACACTTAGAAAACTCCTTAGAGTTGCAACCTTTATTCGTTATCTGTACCTACTGTTTTCACCTTCTATTCTTTATTGTTACTGATTTTCTCTTGATCAAATCTTTTCTCTGATTTAAACCACAGCGCGATGAAAGTTACAGATGTAGTATTGATATATTTACAAAAATTCAAAGATATACCCATACAAAACCTAAACTTAATTATGTTTTCGACAAAATCGGGAACTTTAGAAAGTTGCTAAATTGATGAAAAAAAATGCAAATATAGTCTATATCAATGTTTTCATCAAATTAGTCTTATAGATAAAAGACTGGCGTGACACACCCAATATACGCAACGCTAAAAATTGGCAAACAAATATTGAATATTGAAGGACGGTGAAGCGGTAAAAAGCTTCTACATTAGATGTCAATGTAAGTATTTGCGTCATCGCACAAAACGTAGAATGCAGAAATCAAAAACAGAAGCGTAGCAAAGATTAAAACGTTATAGGGATTTGGAGGTAAAATTTAGCAAAATAATTTTACATAATATTGTGGGAAATCGGGAAACAACAAAAAATAAATAAGGTAAAAATCCAACCAACTCGGATGCTGTTTTGATCTATGACGGCTAATTTTTCTTCTCATTAGAAATGTGTATTACTTCTCGCTGTTGGAATATATTTCGTTATTAAAGTTCTTTCAAAAATTTGCTTATTAGTACTAGGATCACGCTATATATTTTGAGATACAAGAAAACTACAAGTCTTTTTACGAGAATGATTTTATTTATGTTCAAAATAAGCACCTCCCGCAATCAATGCACTTTTGTAACTGAAGCTTCCACAACTTAAAAGCTTGAAGTCAGTCATCTTTTGGAATGCTCTCAAAAAATTGTTTCATCTATATCACTCTCCATCGTGAAATGTCGACCACGTAAATGTTTCTTTAGGTCATATGTGGGCAACAACCGGCCCGCTGTAAGATTTGATCCGGCCCGCGAGGCATTTTGAAAAACCCAATTAAAAAAAATTTCACGATTTAATTATAATTATTATTCTAATATTATTGTACCTATTTTTTTCTTTTCATTTTCTTATTTTAATAAATTGCATTATAATATTGTCTGATATCTATCGCTAAAAATTATGAACACTAAAATACTACTTTTAAACGCGACCCACAAACGTATTTGCACACTAAAATTTGGCCCACAGCATGTCAAAGGTTGCCTATACTAGCTTTGGGTTAAAGAATAACTGGACTGAATTTACTGTTGCAGATCCAGCATCAAGAGTTGTGTCAATCGCTTGATAGGTGCATCTTAGATCTTCGTTCTTTTTTCTTCCAGCAGTTGTTTCCAGCAGTAACTGAAAAACAGGACCGACCAACACGTGCCTCATCACCAAACGATATCCGTCCCCTTTTAAATTCGCTATACCAGCGAAACACAGTTGCGCGTGAAGAACTGTCATCAGCAAATGCGAGTTGCAATTGTTCAAGACTTTGCTGTTCACTTAAACCGATCATAAAATTGTAGTAGATTATTGCGCGCACATGTTCTCCTAACAAGTCCATATTTCGATGACAAATCGTATGTACCACATTCGCTCTATGACAGCAGCGACTCAACTCATAGTTAGAGCTTACTACATAAGGACGGTGGTATTTAGAAATGTAGTGTAGCCAGCACGAACTTTTCTAGTTTCGTGGTATCACAAAATGTATAGCGTGACCCTCGTAATATTTCAATCGTTCAATACACTTAGGCGTCTGCTGTATCTTCAAATAGTAGTAAAGTTATTATTTAGTATACCTTAGTTCTTGTCCATAATATGCTCTAATTTAGAACAAACCTAACAATACTAGTAAGTTCATCCACGGTACGCTAGTAATTTTTAGAAAATTTCGGGTTAAATTATTTAAATTAATTTCCTTTATTTTAGATTGTTCATTGAAACGATTAATACATAATTTAAGACGATTTTAATTGCCAATTTTCAGCATTGCGTAATCTTTTCTGTATGTACGATCGTCGTATCTGTTTCTTGTTAATACTAACCGTATGCCCAAACGTCACTTTTTGACGAAAACCTTGTGTAATTCAGCACTTCCGGCGGAGCCCATTTTATCGGAAACTTGGTGCCACCCGACGACGTGTACTGATCGTCAAGAACGTATCTAGCTAGTCCGAAGTCAGCTACTTTGACAGTATTCTCCGATCCGACTAAGCAATTTCTAGCAGCTAAGTCTCTATGAATATAATTATGCCTTTCTAGGTACGCCATACCTTTACAAACCTAAAATTTACGGATAAATTGACTACAAAGTTATTAATGAATTAAGTTAACAAAAATATATTTATATAAACGCTTTCCAGCTAATGCAGATTGAAAAGGTAGTATTAGTGAGTGGAACATGCTGTACTTAATTTCTGGAAATAACACGACAATCATACCTGAATACACATATCTAATAATAGTCCTTGGTTATTGCAATGTGACTGCTCATGTCTTCTCAAATAATTCAATAAGGATCCGTGCCGCATGTACTCGGTAACAATAAATATAGGCCGGTTTTTACTGCAGACTCCGTATAATTGTACAAGGTTCTTGTGCTGAAGCTTTCTGGAATATCAAAATGCAAAAATTTCTTAGAAATCATATTAATCTAACTTAAAATTCAAAAATATAAAGTCTACAAAAATATCAAAATCAATGTCAAGAGTTTCATTTATTTTCGCTGTATCCTACATACTAATAGAAAGGTTTGTAACTTCAGTTATGTCGGTAGTTTTAAAGGTCGCTGGATTTAAAGGAACCAGTTCACATTGCCATCCAAATCTTTCACATCAAAAGCAACTACATATAACCTTAACCACACTATTTCACGCCAACGCAATACAAAATATTTTCTTTAAATAGATTCAGAAAATCTAATAATCATAAGTAATAAATGAACTGTTAACTATCTTTATGAATAACTGTGTTAAAGAATTGGAGAGTTTGTTAAAAAAATACCTACACATAGCTTCTATTAAAATTAATTTCTCCGCATTTTCATTTTTCTATAATCGATAGAAACCATTAAAACTTCAAACCTTTGGAATATCATAGAACGTAATTTTTTATCCCCTCTACTTAATTGAGATTTTTACCCACCATTACCTAGACTCGCGAGATTATAAAGTAGCGGTAAAGGCCACATACGATGGCATTGGATACATTTGATAACAAGCTAATACGTGGCGTCACCGTAAACAAAGAATAGTTATTTAGATTTTGTAATATTGGTCATTGGCATTACTAATAATCAAAATTATTTGCTACATGGCTATATATCGTTTATATTGATTTATATATTTGCCACAAGATATTATTATGGTTTATTAATTGATTCTTTTCCTGTAATTATTCTGCTCAAGTGAAGGAAGTTTGGTTACTAGTTGGTTACTAATGCATTTATATATTTGAAAATTAATCCTTTTAAAAGCTACAATAGTAGTAGTAGGGGTACTTTTTCCTATTACAGTCCGTTCACACCTTAAAATTCATTATGCCTCTTATGGGAAATGCGAACGCGGTTACCACATTGTGTCAGAATTATATTCCTATGATGCTTTAAACTCTACGGTTGGCTATATAAAGAAATCAGAAATGGAACATACTCAAGCTACCTTTCCACATAGTCGCCGTTCAAATTTAGGCACTTGTACAATTTCATCAGCTTTTCTATACCTGCTGCATACTCAGTTGCCGCCAAATTGTTGAACCACTGATTAACGGCTTCTTTAAGTTCATAATCACTTCCGTAGCGTTACCGACGGTAACACAAAGGTCATGAGCTCAAATCCTGGCAAGACTGATATTTTTTTCAGGAATTTGGTTAATTGGAAAGAAATTGTAATTTTATCATTACTAATACCAACGGTGGTTTAATATTAATTAAAACTTATTTCTGAAGCTTAACTAACCGATACTTTTAAGGTAGCGGCGCAATGTAATTTACCCCTTAAAAGTAGGCGTGGCTTACTTAATCCGAAAGTTTAAAGGTAACCGGTGCAAACGAGCCTATGCGTAAATGTAGAAGAAAGCAAACCATTATATCAAGGCTTACATAGAACAATTTTTTTCTAATAATAGACTGATATTTTGGGAACGCTTACAAACTATGAAAACAGATGAAAACGTTGCAGCTAAAACTGAATAACTTTTAATCACATTAAAAATTAATAAAGAACGTTTAACTATTGTTTAGTTGATCATAAGATTGTTGTCATTATTTGATTGACTGTCAGATCTCAATTTGTTTAGTTGTCACTAAAATATTTCGTTTAATTTAAATCTTTATAAACACCTACCAACTATTATACTTTCATTAATAGTACTCCCGTTATTTATAAAAATACAAGTAATATATTAGTAATAAATACAAAAAAATATTTCCAACTCTGGCCGTGGAAGACTACGTATTCAAGTAATATATTAGTTGAAACAGATGTATCTGCCAATCACAGTAATTTATGTTAGTTGAGAACGAAATATCTATTAAAACTCTTATCAACATGTAAGTAAAAAGTTGAAATGAGTCTTAGCAATTATTGTCTTTATTACATTCAAGTCTGTCCAATTACAATATTTGTTTTCATAAAGGTTTTGATGGCGTTACCAAAAACACAAAAACGTCATTTTGTCGGTTTCTACTTCCTCTCAAATACGCCCCTTTAGATTAACCAGGCAAAATCTTATTTGTAAGAACAAGTAAGATACTTTGATTTAAGAAATTCAGCACCTGCATGTATTTTTTTCACTAAAATCTTAAAACAAACTATTTGTTATAAAAAAACTATAATTATTCCAAAATTTTTGCAAGATTTTTGTTGTAGAATATAGGTTTCTAGAAAAACGTTTCTTAACCTCTACGTTCAATATTTCAAAATTTATACCGTTACACACAGTTCATTAGATATAAATAGATTCATGATACTAAAATCGTTAGCTTTAACCTTCTTGTTTAATATTTGTTAAGTTTTAAACTACAACTATAGAGAATTAAAATATATTATGAAATTGTCTTTGAAGAGGCAATATCAATGACAGATACTTACGTCATAACTTTCGCTTCTTCAATAAAATCGTCCTCTGACATTGTGCCTTCCTTCATCATTTTCACAGCTACGTCTATAGATCCCCTCCATCTTCCATGTCTTACAACGCCAAACTGGCCGGAACCAAGCTCCTCCAATAACACCAATTCGTGTGGATCTATTTCCCACTTGTCTGAAGTAAGAAACGTCAAATATTTGATAATAGCAATTTTATCATAGTCAGTTGAAAATTTATTAACATAAAAATAAATGAAAGCAGTCTAATATAAACAAACTGAATGACATTATAACAAAAATACCTTGTGTTTTATAAAACATTTACACAAAAAAGATGAAATTGCTACAATTTTTGTTTATTTTAGGCACTTTCTGGAAAGGTAGGTGTGCATGTGTCTAATAAAACCCTCTAAACTTTATATTACGTAGGACAATATACTTTGGGCTCCAAACTTGTAAATGATGTTTATGTGGGCAGAAAGCTTCTGGTGGAAGGAGGTGCGGATGGTAAACTTGATTACGTCGTAAGTTTTACTACAGATAAGAAAAAAAAACGTGCTAAATTAATAAATTTAGTTTTTCTCAGAGAAGGTAACCATAACTGCAGTATCAGCCGAGAAAGTGGTAGCTGGTAAAGAAGGAGGAGACAGGTACGTAAATGATAATTAACGAGTAGATACGTTCATATAATACAAATACGGAAATATTCATACAAGCATATCTTCTTATTATTGTACATCCTACATTTTAAGGCAAAGGAATTTATACATTCTTTCACAAATTTCTAAAGTTTAGACATAGATGCCTTAAAAAATAGTGGCGATCAGATAAAATAATTTAAAAAATATATTAGCTGTAACAAAATACTAGCAAAACTATATCCACGCCAGTGCGATTTTATGCGCGTTTCATTCAAGAGTTTTGAACACAAATGCTTCTACCGGTAGTGAATATCCATACATTTTCATGTTGTTCTGATAGTTCCACGTTGTTTTCAACATGTCAGTTGGATGAATTTTGCGGTTTATAAAAGATAGGTCACAGTTTGTTTTATGAGTTATTAATTACAGATTTTCCTAATAACACGTAGGGAAATAATGTGTTGATTATGAAATATCCACGTTCTTCTGAAGGCAGATCAGAAAGAAGAACAAAGCCGAAGCAAAAGAAAAATATCTAACTGTTCTCAAATTAACAACAAACAGAAATTAGATTCCAAACATTCGCATAAATTCTTAAAGAATATGTTTTTTAATTATCTCGTTACAAAAGTTCCTGTACAAAATAATTTTTTATCATTAATATGCTCTGTTTTGTTTTCTTATATTTTCAGCAACAAAATTGCCTAGATTGTTGTTGAAGTTGAAAATTAAAGCACACTAGTGTAGATATCATACTTTCGTAAGAAGCAAAGCCAAATATTGACAAATATGTAATGATAAATTGCTTGTATGAGTTTAAAAATATATATACCATAAAGAAGAATAAACAAGGAAGTATATTTATAATGTTATATAAAATAATAATTTGATTGCAGTATTCCGTTGTGCGCAAAGCCTAATGACGATGGTGTTTGTGGGGATGACAAAATCGCACTTACGAAAGGAGCGGAAAGTAATGGTGTAATGGTATTCAGTCACTCTATTAGCACTCCCGCTCCGAAAACTACTGAAGATGTTAGTGGCACTTGTAAATTACATGGATGGGGGAAGGCGGGAGGGGAAGGCGGCGGTGAAGGAACAACAGCGGCAGGTGACGCGCCCGCGGAGGAAGCAGCGGGCAAACGATCCATTATTAAACGACAGGCGGCAGAACTAAAAGCGATACCAGTAACCGTTACAGCCGGAGACGGCGGAAGCTTAGAAGTCAAAAGCACAGCTGATACCGATAAAATGTTCGCCGGCGATGCTGGAGGAGCGATTGTGTGTGGCGATAAACTAGCCGGAATTCTTGTCAGTGTTGACGACAAAGGTGTAGGCAAGGGGATAAAAGTTCAAGTTTTCCTTCCAGAAGAAGGTGATTCAGCAGGTGATGGTGGAGCTGGTGGAACGACCGGTGCGCCGGGTGGAGACGCAGCCACTATAAGCGCGTCTATGGTTGTCACTACTTTACCAATTCTTGCCATCACCTTTTTCACATATTAGAGCGCACGATAAATTTGTAAATCCAAATTTGCAGTTATTTATCTTTTACGTACTATTTACAATTAGACATATACAACACATACGAATATATACACATATTTTGGTCATTGAAACTTTGTATATCTAGGTGATATGTAATGTACTTGTATTACTGTAATAAATTCATCGCATGTATGTATATATACTTACGTAATGAATTACGTGTTTGTAATAGATTTAACAAAAAGTAAATGAACATGCAACAATTGAGCGTACAACCTTTAATTGCAAATGTAGATGACGTTCGTTTAAGCGATAAAACTTTTGAGCTTGGTAAGCTCTTAATTTCTCGGCTCGAGAAATATTGAAGTGATTATATAGGATATTCACGTTAACAATGCGTAAGCGTTGGGAACAAACTTCCTGCTAACAAATATAAAACGGGTAAAATACCTATTGACACGGATGCATATAACTAAATGTATCATGCCACTTTCAAACGACCCTCGTATTTCTATGCATTATGCAGATCTATCATTTCGTTTGCCCTTGTTTTTATTAATTTACATCATTTGCAACTGTTTGCTTAACAAAACTGTAATTTTAATAGCTAACAACGCCGAAAGCGTTTTGCGATCGAGTAACAGATACGATTCCTATTTTGAAGCTGTGAGTGATAATGGTGGATCTTTGTGGCCTTTAACTGTTATAAGAGAGATAAATCCTACGTAATTTGCATTATAAATAAATCGTTTGTAGCCAGCGTCAGCTTCCTTAAAAATTAGTCTTAGATCTAAGATACCATTTGACGTGCGGATGGGTCATTCGCTTGCAAGCCCATAACGAAAGCGTGATAGAAAATCGGTTGTTGAGATTGATAATTCTACCGTGTGCGCCATCCGAAATGTCATCTACAATATGTACGGAAATAGTACGCATTATTAATACATTAAGTGTGAGGCAATATAATCGTGCGGCAAACAGATTACACTGAAATATCTCTACTTACTGTGCTTCAAAAACGAGACATTTTCACAGGTAGTCGAAAGTCATAGTGGAAAATGCTGCGGAACATTTTAGCTGTCGTTATAAGATGAACCGAGAAAGGATTTGATGGGATTATTATATATTGTATTAAGACCTGTGATCTTCTTGTCGGAGAATGTAAATACGTTTAAAGCAATCTAATACCTATCAGTTTGGCATCACACACGAAACGTGAATCTTTCAAGATGGTAGTATGCCACGCTCTAGCCAAGATAATTATCCAAGAAGTGTTCCTACAATCAAACTTGGAGGAAAGAGATAAGAGGTAAACTTTTCTAAAGTCATTGTAACACATGGGCTGAAAAGTCCCGGGCCTAACAAAGAAAACACGGTCTTTTTGGTTCAAAATTAGCTTTATTCATCAACGTAATCTCCATCAAGAGCAACGCAATCATTCCAGCGCCGCTCTAACATTTCAATACCACTTTTGTAGAACGATTTATCTTTTGCCTCAAAATAGGCCTCAGTTTCAGCGATAACCTCTTCATTCGTGCGTAATTTCTTACCGGCGAGCATTTTTTTGAGGTCTGCGAACAGCCAGTAGTCGCTGGGTGCCAAATCTGGCGAATACGGTGGATGTGGGGGCAATTCGAAGTTTAATTCATGTAGTTTTGCAATTGTTTTGATTGACTTGTGACACGGTGCGTTGTCTTTATGGAACCATTTTTTTTCTTTGCCATATGCGGTCGTTTCTTTACAATTTCGGCCTTCAAACGCTCCAATAACGCTATATAATATTCACTGTTGATGGTATTTCCTTTCTCAAGATAGTCGATGAATATTACACCACGCACATCCCAAAATACCGAGGCCATAACCTTTCCAGCGGATTGTTGTGCTTTCGGGCGCTTTGGACGAGGTTCACCAGTTGCTGTCCACTCAGATGACGATCGTTTTGATTCCGGAGTGAAATTATGGATCCATGTTTCATCCATTGTCACATATCGACGCAAAAATTCCGGTTTGTTACGTTTAAACATGGCCAAACACTGCTCAGAATCATCAACACGTTCTTGTTTTTGGTCAACAGTGGGCAAACGCGGTACCCACTTTGAACAGAGCTTTCTCATAGTCAAATGCTGATGCAATATAAAGCCAATACGTTGTTTTGATATCTTTACGATGTCAGCTAACTCACGCAACTTCACTTTTCGATCATCCAAAACGATTTTGTGGATTTTTTTGATGTTGTTGTTACCGCCTCATTTGGACGTCCACTGCGTTCTGCATTTCTGCATCATCGGTGTCTCTACGACCACGTTTGAAGTCAGCAAACCAATGTTTTAGTGTTGTTTCTGATGGAGCGGAGTCCCCATAACACTTTTCAAGCCATTGCTTCGCTTGAACGGTATTTTTTCCCATCAAGAAGCAGTGTAAAATTAAAACACGAAATTGTTTTTGATCCATTGTTTTGAAAATAACAAAAGTAGCGCGACTCTTAGCACAATAACTCACAAACTAATGAATAGAATATCATGAAATTTTAACAGCTGTCTTTTGAAGGTTAGTACTAACTGAGAGAAAGGTGACTGCAATAAAACTAGCGTCATCTATGTGTTAGGCCCGGGACTTTTCAGCCCGTGTGTTATTGCATGCTGGTAATACTGATGATTTCATTGATGGTGCTGAACATGTATTTCCCTCTGCAAGTACCAACGGAGATTATCACAGAAATATGAATGAATTATTTGCAATGGTTCGAGCACCGACTTCTAAAACATTTACAAGTGCCATTCGTCATCATTTTGGGCAATGCTAGGTATCGCACCGCTAGTAAATCAATCACCTACCCACCTACTACGGCTTCAATAACGACAAACACATGGAAATGGCTAATACAAAATAAAGTCCCTTACGATGATATGCTGAAAGTACAATTATTGAAGTTGATTGAAAACTATTGAAATTGATAGTTGAATTTAAATCTCCAAAAAAGTTTTTTTTTTGGGAATTGACAGATTTGTATTATTTTTAGAAACTAATCACCACTTATTTATGAAGTTGTTTAAATGGCAGAACGATGTGGTTACAAAGTTCTTTGGTTACCACCATACCACTATATCTTCAACCCAATCCAAAATATATGGAATATAACAAGGAATTGTTAAAATCTACTTAGAGAAACAAGCCAATCGTTTGAAAACGCAAAGCTAATATAACAAGAATATTTAAAAACCGTTACCCCTAAAATTTAAAAAAAAAGACGATAAAACATACTGAAGGAGAAATACAGGGACAGTAGGATATAGTAAGGTGGGATCAGAACCGTGAAACAGAAGCCGCTGATTTAACATCTTCAAATGATATTATCGAAAACTTAAACCCAAAGTATAAAGTCAGATTAAATTATGTGATACATCAGATTAAGTACTTCTTTTATGATAATGTATTTTTTATATCATATTAGATATACTTCCTACGAGGGGAGGTCCAGAAGTTCGTGGAATGAAAGTGTTTTAAATAAAATAAAACAATAAATCTATTTTTCCTTTTCAATATAATCACCCTTAAGCACAATACATTTATTAGATCTATGAATTAATTTTTCTAAACCATCATAAAAATATTTTTTATCTTTCGCCTCAAAATGGGCCAAAATTGCCTCCTTTACCTTATTGTCGTCGGAAAACTTTCTTCCACGTAAGTCTTTTTTTAAATTGGGGAACAGATAAAAATCACTAGGTGCCAGATCTGGACTGTAGGGTGGATGGGCTATTGATTGAAAGCCATGCTTGTGCAGAGCAGGCATTGCAACTTTGCTCTTGTGAACCGGCGCATGGTCTTGGAAGAGCAACACACCCCTTGGTCAATTTTCCTCGACGTTTTTCCTTAATGGCCTCCTTTCATTTTTCTAATATCGCTGCGTAATATTCTCTGGTTATGCTCCTACCTTTTTCTTTGTAATCAATCAATAATATCCCCTCACAATCCCAAAAAACAGTAGCCATCAACTTTCCAGCCGATTCTGACACTTTGAATTTCTTTGAGGGTGGTGTCCCCTTTTTATGCTATTGCATGGACTCCTGTTTGGACTCAGGCTCAAAGTGATGAACCCATGTTTCATCTCACGTAACAATCCGCTCCAAAATCTGTGCAGGTTTGTCTCCACACAGCTCCAAAAATTGTTTGGACGCACAGACGCGCTGCTGTTTCTGCAGCGGCGTGAGCATTCTCGGTACCCATCTTGTACTGACTTTTGTCATACCCAGGTGGTCATGTAGGATACGCAAAATGGTAGTATCTGATACTCCAACGAATGCAGATAATTGTTTTTTCTTCAAACGGGCATCTTGCAGTAGAAATTTTGCACTTTTTCGACGATGTTTGATGTGGTGGCCGTCCTGAGCGGGGGTCGTCTTCAATCGACTCCCGACCATGTTTAAAAAGACCATGCTACTTATAAATCATTGATTTACTAGGGCACTGTTCCCCATAAACGGTTTCCATTTCATTCAATATGGTTTGAGCGTTCTTTCCTCGCTTTGTAAGGAAGTTTATTACAGCACGGTGTTCAATTTCCTCCATAGTTTCAGTTTTCTTTCGGATTGACTTGTTTAGCAGGCAACTATTCGTAAACGACTGACGCTATAGGGCTGCAACTTAACTTGTATACTAATGATCATGCCAATCAGAATGACACCTAGCGAGCGCCTCTATGCCCACTCCATCCCCTCCATTCCACGAACTTTTGGACCTCCCCTCGTATTTCATACACAAAATTAGCTTTAACAAAGCTCCGGTATTTTAATTAGAGATACGTTTGACTTTAAAAGGTATCAAAAAAAAGGATGCTTTCGTTGTGCAGCTGGAGATTTGCAATTTTATTAGAAAAAAATTAAGATTTACTTTAGACTAAATAAAAAAGACTTTCTCAGCAAATTAACATCTTTTTGGCTGATACATCGTTTAATTTTGTATATTATATCAATTTTGACAATTGTTTGACTTCATATGATAAGTTTCATTTAAATCTAATTTCTACAATAAAGTAAATAGTAAACAAATAGCATGTGCCATACTCTCCAAACAACCGGCCGAATCCGGCCCGCGACAGCTAATGACCGGTGTCATGAACCCGATTCGCGACAGCTAATGACCAATGTCATGAATCCGGTCCGCGACAGACAGCTAATGGCTTATTGTTGTTATTGTTGCAGTGATAAGTTGGATAAAAGAACACAGAGTGATAACTCGGTTTTATTTACTTATTGTTAGTAGATCAAGTGTAATACGCAGAAAATTTAACTTAAGCAAAATAACCTAGTGAACATCACGCGGTTTCACCCTCGGTAGTTATGTGGGGATAAAGATAAGATATACGACAGTATATGTATGTATATCAATGTTTGGAATGTATATATTCCGAATACCACATATAATATTTATCCTGATAATCCCTCAAAAACGGAAAAGCTAAATTAACACGAATGGATGTGAGCTGTGAACCAATTTTACTTGTACCATTGATCTCTAAATGCTCTGTATTCATTAGCTATTTTTCACTTTTCTTCCATACTATTACGTTAGTCGGTCGGTTCGAAATGTCTTTGACACGGTGTTGAAGCACTATTTTATTTCACTACACAGACAGTTTCAGGAAGATTAAAATGGTTTTGAACTTTGGAACTTACTGAAGCAATCAGTATGGCCCTGAGGCTGGAAAGTTTGAAGACACCTAATCTGGAGTTTATTGCTAGTTAACATTAAACAGCATTGAAAGTGCAAAATTTTTCTGAAATAACGCCATTGCTGTACTAAACATTCCCATATGTTTTCAATTAATTCCAGTAAGTCTTCCCTATTTCTAAATCGTGACCTTTCGAGGTGTTTTAGCGCCGCAGCCTCTGTATTTTGCATAACGTATTACTAAATACTTCACTTGAATAAGTTTCAATTTGACAGAGTATGAATTACAACAAAACCAAAATCTATTGCACTAGATTTACGTGAGCATAATTGCACATTTTTATTTATTTATTTATTTACTGAGAATAAACGTTATATAACAGGAAGAAAGTATTTTTCTTTTAAATTTCTTACAAAATTATAAGTTCTTTCAATTTATTGAACACCTACCATATAATATAACGCGCATTCTAAAGAAACAAGAATTCTTACCATGACTTAAGCCTGCAGTCGCCGGCGCCTGACGATCACAAGGGCTCGTTTTCAATCTTGAGGCTAACCCTCCGCTATTATGTTTGTGGTAATTAATAAGATCCGGTATTGAACTACAACAATGCTTTTCGGATAAATAAAATTCGCCCCTGGAATTTTTCTTTATATGATAGTGTTTTACGTGTGGATGCGGCCTAAAATATTATTAGAATAACAATAAAAATGTTAGTAGGAAAAAAGATCATAATTGAATAACATACACTTTTGTATACAGCGAAAGCGTATATAGACCCTTAGTTGATGAATTCCTCACTACAAAACATCCTTCTTTATCCTCTTGCTTCAACAGCGATTCCGTCCTTTGTCGAGACATATAGTTGACGTACCAACTAAAAAATTCAATCAAAACTGTGATACCAAAAAATGTAAGGTAGTTACAGTAGACACTCAATAGTGTGAACAAAATGAAACACAGATTGTTGTTACTAACAATTTGTTTACATTAAAGGGAGTGACTGATTTTGTGCTAATAATAGGTGTTGTTAAACCAATAATTATTTACTCATTTATAAATTGAACCTTTTTGTAATTTGAAAAAGATAAAAATACATTCTAGAAATATTGTGTAATTTTTGTTTATTTTTCAACTTTTTGTGTTACAGCTGTTTCTCTTATTTCTTTTAATATTTGAATATATTTCAAACTAAGTCCATATTCTTCTGCCCATTGCATTAGTGTGTTCAATGCATTTATTGCACTGTCTGGAAAAATTTGTGATTTTTCTTCAGTTTCTTCATCTCTAGTTTTACTTCTTTCATTCATTTCATTCCATACAATTACGTCTGTCTCGTCCATTTCAATTTAGAAATAGATATACAACATATCTATAGTAATAAAAGCTGTGTAAATGCGTAAACATTAAATACATACATGTGGGCAATAACGTGTTTCAGCTAGAGCTTCTGTCCGACCATCTTTCCAATTTTATTTCAATGCACTAAGTGAGAGATCATTCTCGTCTTCTTGATTAACTGAAATCTAGAATTTTCCCCCAGTTTTGTTGGATCTAATCCATTCCATGCATACATCAAATTTGTAACAGCATTTTTTATTGTAAAATTTTTGTTGTTTCTAAATTGGATATCCATTGGCATAACTTTGTAATTCTGATCACATTCTCATCCATTGACTGGATAAGGGGTGTCAGATTTGGCGGGAGGTACATCGTTGTAATTTGCTCATCTTTATTCTGTAATTCTTATATTCAGGGATGTGCTAAAGCATTATCCAAGCTAGATCTTCCAACAAAACAATACTTTGTCAATAATTTTGTGAAATTCATGTTTGAAAAAAATTTTTCAAAGCTCTAAGATTTTTCACATTACCAATAACCAATCGCTTGACTTTATTACTTTCACTGATAGTAATACATGCCTAAAATGTTAGTCATCATTTCTACCCGGAGCAGTCTGAGATAAAGTTTCTAGTCTCTGGTAGAAGCTTCTAATACAGAGCTGATCCATTGACATTATATAACTGATTAAATGTAATTCCCAATTGTTCTATTTTATTTTTTAACTGGACTTTGATTGGATCAATTAGTTCTAGCTGCGATGATAAGTTTCACCGATAATTTTTAAATATCGAATTCCGAATCTTTTTTTTTAAATCTTTGCAACCAACCATCACTAGCAGTAAATTCTTGAACAGAATTTTCTTTAATTTTATCACCACTGACCGTACAGTTCTTTTTTTTTTTGATTCAATAACCGTTTCTACATTTTTATTCTCCATTTCAAGATGTTTAAAACCCTTTGTACTAGTCCTGCACGTTCTTTTTTAGCGGTCCCATATCTTTTTGATAAATTTGTTACACTTGCACTTATCGCGGAGTGTTAAGCACTTGCACTGACATGAGGTAACAAGTCGCAATCGAACGCTTATCCAGTCCTATAGATACTGAAAGAAGTGTTACAGTATCAAGCTGTATTGCGTAAAGAACGCGTATCATATAACCCAGGGAAATAGAGCAGCATTAAAACATACGATGCGTACAGATCGATTCGCTGGCTTTGTTGATGTAAACTCTACATCAAACTAAAATAGTAAGTAATTACATTCGCCGCACGCAGCTCCTAAAGCACTCGCATCTGCAGCCTTAGTGTTGACGCTGGCGAATGCGAGTCTGTTCACATTATACGGCGTTCAATGTTATGAAAATGGTTATTCATATTGTCCTGAATCTTCATTATCCGGTGTTCACATTATCGAGCGTCTATTGTATTTTGAAAAACTACATTCTACCTTTAAACTCCTAACATATTTAAATATTTGTTTAAGTGTAATAAAAGCTAAATAATAGTGTAGTTAATTGGCAGTTTCAAGTTCTTGTCATATGACTAGGATTTTTTTTAAATTGAAGAATTGGTTAATCACCGCAACTATTTATACTTAATAACCTCCCTCTCAGTACAAATCACCAATAAAGCTAACAAAATGACCTGGGATCATCAATCAGACGCCGAAGATATCGTTATTTTAGCTTCCCATATTTCGTCGACAGAGACCGGTCTCGCCTGCCGATATTTCCATCATAACGTCGGCGAGGTTCGAGACAGCCTGACGCTGCTATATTCAACATCAGGCCCTTTTACCACTGGGCCACCGGATGTATTAAACCACATAGAAAAGCAATATTAAGAAGGAGGCATGTTATTAACGTTTATTATTAATTAGCATTCATAAAACTTCCAATTTATTCTTGATGTTATTGTAAAAAATAATACTTACTCATACTGTTGTAAGCCGATAAGTTCTTTTTGTCGGACATAATTGCTGGGAATAAAGCCGATATTTCTGAAAAAAAAAAGATATTTGTAAGATATATTTCGTTATATTTGTTCCGATATTCTTTACCCGAGACTGTCGCGAACCTTCCACCAATGCTCCTGGCTATTATCCATCACTTCATACTCGGCATTCTAAAAGCAATATTCTTCTTAGTTATTTGTTCAGGATAATACGAGCTACATGAATTCACCTTTTGTAGCGATAGATCTCCAGATTCCATCGCGTCATAATTATATAAAGCAACAACGATCTTTGGTCTTAAAGATTGATCTTGTCCTGGTGTTGCTCCCCCTGGCATTATTGGTGTCGTCGATTGAGCACCTAAACAAAGGTAGTAAAAAATACTGGGTTACGAAGCGAAATTTATTTATTTAAATTTTTTCGTTTACTACATTTTAACAGTGAGTATATAAACTATGTCACCCAGATTTCGAAATATTAGATGTTATGCAATATAGCTCTCTTTTATCATCTTCTGTGGATGCGCATGTAGCTATACTTTTTTGGAACTAAGAACGTTGTAAAATTATTTGGCGCGTTTTATATCTAGCGTAATATATTCGTTTTGTTTATCGTAGTTAATGTTATTTGTATCAATAAATTTGTATTATTCTATAACTGTGTTTTGTCTCAAATATTGAATGTTATATATTCTTCAAGTGGTTCTTTTAAACGTAAGTTCAGTACTATATACAGCATATCATCAATTATTTTCTTTCTAAACAATTTTGCAAATCCAAAGGTTTAATTGAAATGACATTGTATTTTATTTGGTACTAGCTATGTGAAATAGTTTTAAAACTTAAATACAATGTAATCGAAAAATACCGATTAAGTTGGCAATTCGCAAACAGCAGTTTCTACCTTATCACGTTTAGAACACAGTAACAACTTTTTTTCGATCACTTTATTGTTGCCATTAGTGTAATGCCGTTTTCACGTATAGATAGTGAATTATTATTTTCTTTATTGTCTACATTTATATAACGAACAGTATTTTTCATAGAACATTATATTATAATTATATATTTACAACATTAGGGCATGAAGTGTACAAAACATGTGAAACTACATCATCCAGACCACACAAAAACTTCCTTATCAGAAACAGCACTGCGATTTATGGAATCCCGTGAAAATTAGAAAAGTGATGAAGAAAGTTGCCATGAAATGAGAGTTTGTTTTTCAGCGGATCTTGAAACAGTAATAATGCTGCCTTGAATAGATATATTTAAGAGTGGTATTCAAAGAATTATCGTTTTCAATGAGTTTTGTGCTAGTAGGTAAAAAGCAGAAACGCAATCCCGTTGCTTGCTTATGGCATGAATGTATATCTAGCAGAAAATAGAGGATCTAATTAAACCATTATTGTTTGGCGTTGGCCAAAACAGAAACTGATCTTTGTTTGCATACTTAATCTTTGTAAATTAACTTGCCTAAAATATTAGCCCACATAGTTTGAAGCTGGACATCCATTTATGTCAGCCGGCAGTTTCCACCATCAGGTAGAAAAATTCTTACAAAAAATAAAGAAGTAGATTTTATTCAACGCATTCAGTCTAGCAAAGATGGAAGAGTTACTGTGAAAGAAATGAAGCGATTTTTTTATTTACTCAGATAATTCATCACTCTAGAAATATTTAAAAAATATTAAGAACGAAATCTCTAGGGAGCCTTCAATACACTCCAACCATTCTTCACTTTCGAGGAATTTCAGAACAACGGAAGCAGATATTGAAGAACTTAATGGCATTAATATCAGAAAATAGAAGACTATTTTGAAAAATATCTTCGTATAAATAATGAAGCCTTCGATTAATATGAAGCTTCCGTTTTTATAATGATTAATTATAATTTCCATGTAAATAGCAAGGTTAAAATTTTTCCGAAAAAATGTGGGATTTGAATATGTGCCCTCTAGCTTACCGGCCGAACGTTTTAACCATCTAGTCAAATCCTACCGAGATCGATATTTTTTCGGAAAAATTTAAACGTTGGTAATTTCGAGGAAATTATTATTTATCAATATGATGATTGGGTTTATTATTACTTTTTAACTTATATTTATCTTATATTTATATTTACTTTAGGTTTGTTTCCGTTATATTTTCCTTATACAAATATGATCATACAAATTTACCCTCCAGCAAGCCATGCAATTGTTTCTTCAAAACATCTTGTTGGTAGTAAGTAGTAATTTGACAGTGACAAATAAAACACATTTGTCATGTGTACTGTATTAGTTTATTAGTTGACACGCTGGCTGTTACTAACGCCACAGACTGAGACAATTTACACTTTTTTAAAGTTAATCTACCAACTTAAGTTTAAGAAAAATTTCATGGCATGCTAGAGGGTAAATTTAATCGATCAGACGGTACTTTGCTTGCTTAACAAATACCACTATAATAAATTTACAAGTGTTTTTTTACTGTTGTTAAATTGTCATTAATAAGTAATGACTAGCAAAAATTGGAGGTACTGCCTTTTAGCTTAATACAGGAGAAGATGTTACGGTATTATACTAAATTAAAAAGTAATAACCACAATTTTGAAACTTTTGAAAAAAAATTTCCTAATTATGTAATAATACATGAATGTTTGCATTGTTTCAAAATAAAACACGTCTTCTTGGTGGTTAAATAAAAGTCCTAAATCTATGTCTTCACGAAAATGACCTCGGGGAAGTTACTGCCCTTTTAAATTACAATGAATGCTTTCATAATAAAAAAAGGGAACTTCTTGACATAGTAGAAGGAAAGCATTTTTCCAAAATTGTACATACTAATTAAAACGTTTTTGTAAGAATATTTTATGAAAACAGAAATATATCCTGGTCTTCGCTTATACATACAAAAATTGAAAATTTTGTTACTTCATTATTATTATTATTATGGTGATATTCTACCCTACACTTGATTTTTATTGGAAGATGGTTTCGAGAATCTTTATAAACAGTTGGAAACAAATGAATTTAGATCTAGAGAGTATTTATTTAAAGTATGTTTTGGCTTCGTTTTCTAAATGAAACATGTAGAAATTATTTAAAATAGGTATTGCTATTTAAAACATTTTGCAGTTGCATATGTACGTGTTTAAACTTGTAACATCCTGTATAATCTTTTTAATATTTAATTACAATCATAATAGTTATACCATTAATAAGAAACTCAGAACTGATGTACATAGCCAAATGGACAATAATCTTTAAATTGAACCTTGTGCTTGTCAAGGTTTTCAAAAAAAGTTTCTCAAAGTTGGTACGTCCTAAACCAGCACTTATATCGTTAAACTTGAATTTAAATTATTAACTAAAAGAACAGAACTTCTTTAATTAAAGAATTTTGGTGGAAATAGAGCTGACAATGATGTTAGTTCATCTTTGTAATAAGTACGTGTATAATAATTATTTATTAATTTGATAACAATGTCTTGAATAATTAATCATATGGTATGAAAAACCGTATGTAATTTATTGTAATTAGTTATTTATAACACCGTAAAAACTGGGTGAACTATGATACTAAACTGTATATTGATGCAATCGCGGTATGTTTCAAACGAAACTCAGGATTTGCAAGAATCCCAAAAAAGAAGAAACCATAAAATGCAACAGCGCTGACAACTTTTATCGAGTTGAAATGAACATCTTTACCGATCCACTTTTTCATCGTAAACGTACTACATACACGTATATCCTCGCAATTCGTATTTTTCCCGAAACTCACCAGGAATACTCCTAAACATGGACACCAACATATCAAATATTTTTAACGTAGACACTTTGATAACTTGATACGACACTTGTCGATACTTAACATGGCGATCACTCCGCTACTACTTACTAGCCGTCAAGGATACCACAGCACCGTTACATCTAAAGACAGGTTTCACTGCAATAATCGGGTCTTTGCACTTTTATTTCACGTCGAATACATTTCCGAAGCAGAGGCGTAGACACTATCGGTGTTATCGCGATACAAAAACCGGTTGCTATTAGAGGCAGAATAAAGAATAATGTTGTTCAAAACGATAACTATACTTGTCTAGAGTTTTAAGAAGTATCTCTTTTAAGATTTTAGAATAAATAGTATGTTGTGTAATTGATATAATAATAAAAACTTAATATATTCTAATATTCTTTAAGTAAGGACAAATAACACGAAATAGAACATTTCTTTTTACAATTTGAAAATGTTGGTGTTAATACAGTTTTCTGCTGGTCTTATAATTTGGAAATAAGTATAGGCTACATACGTACATTTCATCTATTTTCACTTTTTACCTACGTCATTGATTTTTATCCGTATGAAACAAATCGATACATCTGGGTCAAATTAAATACAAGCGCAAATCTTGCTTCCTTTTTCAGCAATAGTACTTGAGAAAGATCGTCAAACGAATAAATTGCCTTAACTTATACGACAAAACAATGACGCAGGTAAAAACTGAAAATAGGCAAAGCGTATATTAAAATATTTTTCTACTTTTATCTTACGGATGCCAGGTAGAATTGTAGTAAAAACACAGTAAACGTAATTAGATGAATACTATGGATGGTCACACCACAGATTCTCTTAATCGTTTTATAAGTGGGTCAGGGTATGATTGTTTTACGATTGCCGTTTATCTTTCTTACTTTAAGTTTTGCCGTCTTGATGTTTTATCGTAGTTAAATGTTACTCTTATGTTTCCGTATTGCTCTCTAAATTGTAGTCTATTTTGCGTATTATCGATCGATTTAAATCTAGTTTTGAAATTAGTAAGCGTAAGTTCAACCATATAACGCAGTGTCTTATATCAAGCCTATGTAAATATTACTCTGAAAATAGGGTTTATTTGACGGGCAGAGTCGTCTGTTATGAAGATTAACCTCCTCAAAAGTTACCACATTCTATGGAACAACAGCCTACCTACAATATAAGGCCACATTACCCGACACACCTGGTGTATATTAGCCACGCCACTGATTCCCATTCTATACATTCTAATCAGTTACAGTAAGTTAGTTGTTACTTGCTGGTAAATTAACAGTATTCTCAACAACGTCGAGTTTATTACATTAGGTATTGTTCTCCAAATTAACTACATACTATTTACTAATCAAACCGTCATGTTCTCTTTCAATTATCTATAATAATAGCCCAAAATGGTGTTTTGCTTTCTAAACAAACTTCATAAAAAATATTTTACATTGGTAAAAATCGGATAGACTTTGGATATAACAAACGTAACAGATACGCAGATCAGTATCCACAGCTAGATAAAACAGACATGACGCTATATTGGCAAAACGGGTTTTCTAACAATAATATGCGTTATTAGTGTATAATAAATGTTCCGATAGTATTTGGTATGAAATATTTTTGCACTAATTAAGGTTGGTTACGTACATATAGTTCTGAGTCTAATGGTATGATGTTTTCGAAGTTAAACTCTTGTCGATACGCACTATAGTTTGATAGACGGAAATTTTTTTATAACCGCACACAATTTATCGGTTGTTAATCTTCCTATACTATCTGTTAGATTTCCTAATGGGGTTTTGAGATAATCTCTTATATTTAGCGCTTCATGTAAAGACAGCTTGGTGTTCTCCAACTTGAAAATAGTGTTCAAAAGAATTGATTATTTAAAATTTGCTCTATTTGAATACGGATTTCGGTATCTGAAACCAGCCGTTGGTTTTTTGAAGTTGCCTGGATTTCGTTCCGGATTTAAATTTAAGGCACAAGATTTAATAATGTGTAAAAATTTCTGGTAATATAAAACGACTTCAAGCCACGTTCCCCGTCGATATCGGCTGTGGTGGCTGAGAGATGCCAGACGTTCTGCAGATTTAATAAAAACTTTTTTTAGTAGAAACTATAAATTGATCTACTTTTGGATAACTGTTTCTAATAAATTCAACTACAAGATGACATGCATGGACAGGTTATATGAAGCAATTAAAGATAAGATTCTTCTAGTAACTTCAGTCTAACCATGTTCGAACCCCCATCTGTAACCGACATTTTAAGTTGGGTTGCCGATATATTGAACTTCCCAAAGGTATGTTCTATAGTTTCTACTATGCTTTCTATGTTTGTTTTCTCTTATATTCTATTACGTAAAAGAAGAGGCAAGGTTGCCTTTTTAAAGTGCGCACTAACACAGTTAAAATATAATTGTTTCTTGCATCCGTTGTTTCATGTATCGTCAGCTATGTTTGATCTTTTAACTCTACCCTTATTTGATTCGTAATCGTGTTTTTCACCCGATAAAATGTTTCACACACTTAACGTATAAATAAAGTCACACAGAAATTTATAATATGGGACATCATGTTGCGCATTTAACCGGTGCTGTTTGCTATTAACATGTCCTTTACACATAAAAATACTGTACGGTAAAATGTTGATATTGCAAACAATACATTTAATAATAGTGCCAGTGTATTCTAATGTCGAAAATCAGTTAAAAAATTCATTAAGACTCGTCGAACATAACATAGAACGCCGTCGATTCGCCATCATCAATCTAATCCGGCATTCATACACATACTAACCACACCCGTATGAATCCTGACTTCAGGTATGTCTGACGACTTTCCAAATATATGTATAAATCACGTCATTGTGATATACATGAACTTCTTAAAGTGTACGAAATCTACCAACCCAAATATTTAGTTCGCAGGGGTATTAAATCCGAGCATCATGGTGTAGGTTTCTTGTAGCCCAAGCACGTGTAACTGAAGGGTTGTATTTACCAGATAAAGAGAAAGTTGATTTTCAATAAAATTGCTGTTGTCGTTGCACAAGTTAGTCTTGTGGAAATATTTCACTTGTTTTGTTGAGCTTGCACGAACGATATTTGCACTTTTTCTAAATTTTAAGAACTTATCTCCGCAATATTTGGCACTGTTTGACAGTGGGATAGGTAGATTGACTAGGAACTTGCTTTACAAGAATATGTAGTGCTAATTCTCCTAATTCTTGTGGTTTTCTTCTTACAGTAACGTGGTGACAGTCAATTGCGTGCTTCAAAATTTATTTTAGTGTAAGTTTTAATACAGCAAAATGGTATGTGCTGTTCAGGAAGTAAATGTTGAATTTCTGTGCATGTGCAACCTGCACAAAACTATTGATAATTTGTACTTTCTCTGTTGTTTCATAGACGCATAATTTTTTGAAAAAGTATCACTCGGCTCACTCAAAATAAAAATGGAAAACTTACTATCTTGGCTTGTACTGGGCGTGCTGATAGTACTCTCCTTGTCTGAAAACCACCGGCAGCAGTTTGTACAAGCTTGTTGGCTTGTCTTTTGAGTATTTTTGCAGCAAGTCCACCTACGACCGTTCCAATAGCCCTGATGATACGATCTCCTTAGATTCTTATTACCATAGCACACTGAAACAGGAGAAATTTAAAAAAGTCTCATAATATTGAGCAACTTCTATTTTTTAGAAATTATAAAAACGCAAATTATGTGAACTAGGTTTTAGTAGTATCGTAGTTTCATTCGAATCCACAGTCGGATTAATACGCATGTGTTCGATACGAGAATTAACAGTCCTTAGAATTGCCATATTGGACCGTTATATCGTGTAACGAACTATACCGATAAAATTTCTATAGAATAAAAAAGGTGATAAATATACAAAAAAGAGAACTACCTTTTCGCAAAGCAAGAATCCAATCAGTTCTATCCTGCTCGCTGGAAGCGAATAAGTATAAGGTATAATCCTGCCCTGACTCCTGGTACCCAACTTGAAAGGGATATTCGTCCACTTGGTTCACCACATTCGTCACCTCAACGAAATGCACGTTTTCCACAGTAACGCGACCACGCTCTCTTCTCTTCTGAAATTGAATTATCGGTCTTGAAACTTAATTATAGAAATCCTTAATTGTCAAAAGCTTTTTATTATTGATACCAGTAACTGTTTCCTAGATTTTATGGTTTTATTCATTTCTCATATTATTTATCATTTGCATTAACTTACATTAGTTTTGCTCAATTAATTTATTAGATACCTTTTTTTTTAAATTGATTAAATGGAACTATAAAACTTATTATTATAACACTGCACTGTAATAATTACTAAGCTAAATTTTGACTTAAACTAGAAGGCCAAATGTGTTAGTGAAAATTATCATTATGCTTATTGAAATAATAAGTAGAGTTGGCGCTATGAGGGTTCGGTCATCAGTAGGGTTGGCCTAATTTCGTATCGGTCGTGGGTGCGGGCAAGTGGAGTTGGCGCACGGAAAATTCGGTCAATCCTCCTCATTAGTGCGTGTTTCGAAGAAATGAAACCGGTTTGGTAGATGTTATAGTAGAAAGACCGTCACTCAGCTATTGCTCATCAAGCTTAGCATACAGGCCAATTACAAGAACGTGTTTACAATATAAGAAACGTTATATGGAAGAAGCGATCATAGGTTTACAAAGTACAGAAGTTTATGGGTAAATTTCTAGATTTAATACAAGATCAAATCAAAATATTTTGTAATATTTGTGGTAACACTTTCATATTCCAGAATAAATTTGAATGTAAAAAGCACGTGGATAATACTTCTTAAAAAAAATTAAGGTAGCGATCAAACTAGGACGGTATTTATTAAAGTCGGTATTTATTTATTTCAAAATAATCGAGGAATATTCTATTATACGAGATTTTAAAATCATGAGTTGTGTATTTTTGACGTTATGACATCATTCCCATACATTGTGCTAACCCTGTATGATGTTTGATGTCTGTAATTTAAAATCGCCGATACTTTATGTTCGTAAAAAACAAAACAGGGTGTGTCGCGTTGACATACCAAAAATTAGCTTATAAAATTTTAAAAGCACACTAAAACAATATGCGAGAATTTCTGAGAAACTAATATTTTTGTGTTGATTGTACGGCAATTTTTTTCGAGAAGGTTTATACACAAACATTACATTATTTAAAAATAAAAATAGCTAAGCTACTGATAGTATGTTATACATCAAATTTCTTGAATTCTACTTTTTCCTAACATCCGTAGTTATAGGAACATCCTATATCCTATTGATAGGAAAAACAATATTTATTGTATTTGAAACGAACTAAATATCTTTAGGTTCACTATTGCTTACCCCATTGCCTAGCTTATCGCTCCAATATCGTACAAATTCCCCATTTAAGAAGTCTTGCATTGTACATATGTATTGACTCTTTTACATGTATTTGTCTGATGTTAGACATTACAAAATCTTAGTAAAATGCATATATTCATAGTTGCACCAACATAATAACAACATCGTAACGTAAGATCAATAGAAAAAGTTAAACACAATTAAATTATTAATCGCAATACGTAAACTATACTTTTAACTTTTTTTAACTTTTAATTCTGAGGAGTGTTTTTAAATTAAAGCGCCAAAAAGTAGGCTAGCTGTTGGTCAGTTTTCGATAAAAATTACATTAACGATATTTGATATATTGCCGACCGCCATATTGTTACAACTGATTGACGTATATATCGTGCATTTTTCTCAAAGCATTAGTATTTAATTTTTCTGCGAAAATTTGCGTTGTAATAATAATTACGTAACTACAACTTATATAAAATCGGAGTTAATTTTAAAACTGCCGCCAAAGAGTAGCTTTGAAAATTCCATTGTGTAAACACGTCTTTTGATTTTACTCCTCCGAATTAAAAAATAAAGTATACCTCCCAAAAAATCATAATAAACATAAAACATTTAACTTTGTGTAAATAAAAAGTTAACTTCAAAAACAAATCATGCCTTGGATATAAATACTAAAACTATTCGAATAGTATCAATTAATTCAACGTATTAAAATAAAGGGACAATTGTTTCAATACTGACTTACTACTTTCAATACTGAGGATTGTTTACATATTAAAAAAATTCCAGCTACACGTCCAAAATAAACGAACACCACCGAAGACAAAATATCTGGGCGTCAAGGAACTGTCCCACCCTTCAATGTGCGCACCCTCCGGTTTCCCTTGCGCGTTATGCGATGATACCGAGTGGCCCAATGAAAAAAAGAAACAATCTTATTTACGCAGAAAAAACAGGAAAGTAAAACGTAAAGTGCTTATAGAAATTTAAAACTAGACAAAATTGATTTGAAAAATTGAAGGCTTTCAAGAGATTAAAAAAAATAACTAAAAAGCTGTTAGCCTTAAATTGCGAAAATTAATAGTGTAGATTAAGAGTAAGCTTAAATAATAAAATTTCTGCTAGATCCAAAGAGTAAAAAGGCAATTGTTAACTTAAAAGATTTAATCGATTTCTAACTAATAATTAACCTTTACAAAGAGAAACACTGTGTAAATTGTGCGGTTAAAAGATGTCTTAGTAAGTCGAAACCTGTTTATATTTATATCAACCAGGTATTGTCGCGAAGATGAAACCGCAACAATCATTCTCCGAAAGGTACAATTCGCTTTTCAAAAGCTTCGACTTATATATGGCTCCATTTCCAACAGAAATATAAAACCAATTACATAAATAAATACACATATGAATCGTTCGAAGTAAATTTTGCATTGTTAATTTAGTTTTCCCGCAATATTTCCTAGAATGACCGTAGAATGCCAGCGGTATATAAGCCGAAAGGTCGCCAAAATCAATTGTTTAAACATTGGAAAATACGTAATTGCATATATAAGACGACAAGGTCAAATAGCATGCACTTGTGTAGATTAAAAAAAAGGACCGTTTGAACTGAGGATGAATTTAATTTAACCTTTAAATTGTTGAATCCGTATTTTTTCCTAAACTGATGTAAGGTGCGAAGTTATTTGCTGTACAAATTTAATTTTTCGAAAATTTAGACGATAAAATCTAATAAAAACAAAATTTAAAAATGTATTAAAACGATTCTTTTATTCAAGTTTCTAAAAATATCGATGGACAATTTCCAATATATCCCTCTGTATCTAATACCCACTGCAATAAGTATAAAACGAAGAATAAGTACTATAATAAACTAAAATTATATTGTTATTTGACTGCAATATAAGACAATTTTTGTAACATCACGTACAATTATTATACGTATACCTATCACTTGTTAGTGCAAAAATGAATAAAATAAAAGGAAACAACTTTATTTACTAGCACAAATCTAACGATTGCGAAATAGCAAACGCCTTGGCTCGAAAAAAAGTGAAAATCTAGTAAGCAGGTACTAAATAATAGGAGAGGTACATAAGCGTAAGTACTTACTTCCTCGTTGTCTGTGTCATAGTAGATAAGATGACGTTTATTAAGGATAAACCAACGTTGTTTATGATTAACCGGTGTGTAGATCTTCTTGTTTTGAGAACGTTTAATCATGAACCCTTGCTTAAGTATTTCATCGGTATGAAATGCCATCGCATCTCGAAATTAAGAACTTTCGCGTATATAGTGAGGTTATGTTACCGCCAGGCAGTAATAATGCTGCGGGAATTTCCTTCTTTTGCAGTAGGAATGTTGATAGGACAGAAGCTTTATCACTACGTAACGTTGATAACCCGCAGTACATAATATTCCGATTATTGAAATGTTCCTATGCAAAATACCTACCACCTACTGGTTTTTATTTCTGCTTTTGTGTACGAATTTAGTACCATGCGTGTGTCATCATAAACACTACTTCGTTATTAATATAATAAAATAACACGCGTACAGTTATGCCACAAAATGTTCGTACACTACCAAATACTCATTCATCAAAACTCGTTTAATAAGGGCATTGTAACTTTTCAAGTAAATATATTGTTAGCAAATCTACAGATCGTCTACCGATCAGAACTTGAAAAACTGTCAGTGAATTTCGATGAAATAAAGATGTAGCAATTAACTAAGGCAAATGCAGCTAATGAAAAAAATATACAAAAAACTATTGAATTTGAGCCATAAACACATTTAGAGAACTATTCATTAATCACCATGGAAGGCGCAAAACGCCTGTAATGCGGTTTTTTATTTGTCCCTTTGACAAACAACTTCATTAGTTATTTAATAGGGAACAAAGTACATTTTTTCAGATGAATCAATTGTTTTTTTTATATACTATGATGATTGATTGTCAAATTTAGATGCTTGTCAACATTGCTTTGATTCAGTACTGCCAAATCAACTGTTTTCTGCAATTCATGATTTTAGCTACTTTCAGCTAACTACGTATTTGAACGGTAAGCTTATGCAGGTTTAATACATGGAAAAGACATAATCACCTATAACCTACACATGGTGTAAGTACATAACAGTCTCACAAAATTGCTTTTGTGTATATATCGTAGTACAAAAAGAAAATCATTAAATAAGCTTCATGGTTACTGGTGATTATCACGAAAATCTTTACATACAAGTGATACGAAAATAAATATACATACTTATATACTAAATATTATTATCTACAATACTACAAGCATATACCGTTTATGTATGCAATTATGGTTTTTGAGAAGGATAAGTATACCACTTTTTATTTGTGTCTGAATTAGTGGTTTTTAAAACAAACTAAAGTATAATACGATATGATCAAAAAGTGCTAATAATAATAAGTTGGTAGACCCGAAAAATTAGCACTGAGATCGATAAAGTTCGCAGCTATTTTCCGTTTTTTTGCGCATTTAAATAATGGCAAATTATTTAAGTTATTGAATTTATTGAGTACATCCATTGAGATGCACATAGCAAATGCAGTACGTTTGCATGTATTAGCTTAAAAAGTTAGCTAATTATTATCGGAACAACCAACTTAGATTATCTGCGAAATTTAAAAATGTCTGGTTAGGTGTGCTGAAGCCCTAAACTAGTAGCAAAATACGAAGATTTATTATATTAACAAAAGATGCTCAAAAGTGAAAATAAAATAAAATTAGATCGAATGGAAGAATAATAAACGAAACGAATAATCAAATTCAGTCAAGTCTTAAACCAGAGGGAATGATAACTATACCTATGTTTGTATAAGATATATTAACCCTTTACTATTCATGAAAAACCAATAACATTATTGACTGTACTTTAGAATTGAATAAAAAAAAATATTAAAATTTTATTTATTCTAATAAAAATTATTTTAGAATTGTAACATTGTAACAATTGTTACAATTTAATCTATCCGTAAACATTTATTAAATTTCGCGGTTGATTTAAATTCAGAGTTCTGGCAATAAAGATAACAATTTGTTGTAATAGTGATATACTAGTGTAATAAAATGTGCTGAAAAAAACAACTCTCTACCACCGGATATAACTTCTTAGACCAACCACAGATTACCAACTTTAAAATGGGAAATAACTAACAGGTTTGTTGTTGTTTAAATTTGGCTGCTCTGTTTTATCACATGCGCACATGTTTTAACCACTAACCTCTAATTCATATTAATTCAATCGATTACGAGTTAGTTTGTACAACAAACAATTAATAAGAATTTTTACATATTGTTTCTTTTATGAAAGACCATTCATTGCCGTTAGGAATATGTTGTCTGCTTTTGCTGTATACAGTTCAAAATCAGATCTAAAAAACAAAAAGACAAAGAAGTTACAACAGAAATCAACTGCAATAAAAAGGAAGAAATCACAAATAAAACTTGAGAATATTGTAAGTGGTCTTGCGAAAAATACTAATCTAGTGAATAAAATAAAAGTATCTGAAAAGGAGCAAGTTAAGAAGGAATTAAAAACGTCCCAACACGCAAAAGTTTGTAATGACATTCCAATATCATCGTCACCTAAAATAAACAAAGTTCAGATAAAGAAGGCAAAGAAGATAAAACAAAAAATAAAACCAAAGTCTGTAAGTGAATTCATAGATATCGATCGTGAAATCCTCAAAAAACCACTGATCTTACTAAATTATCTTTTGGCACCTATAGATACATCAGAATTTTTTCACACATACTGGGAATCAAAACCCCTTCATATAATTAGAAATGAAGAAAGTTATTTTAAGAATATTTTGTCATCAAAACAACTTGATAAGATGTTAAGAGAAAATTTGTTATATTATACTAAGAATGTTGATGTTGTAACTTATGAGAATGGTGAACGCCAAACACACAATCCTGATGGTCGGGCAATTCCTGCCAGTGTATGGGATTACTATATGAATGGCTGCAGTGTTCGAATTATGAATCCTCATACATACAACCAGAAAGTGAGAGATTTATTATCTACATTACAAGAATATTTTGGAACAATGGTAGGAGCTAATGTATACTTAACACCGCCAGGAAGTCAAGGTTTTGCTCCTCATTATGACGATATAGAAGCATTTGTCATACAATTAGAAGGACACAAAAATTGGAAGTTGTACGCACCTAGGTAATTCTAGATTTCATTTAAATATTAAGTTTTTTTTGCAAAAAGTGTCATGAAGTATGCAACAAGGTTATTATAATGAAATAAAAGCTGCTGTTGTTTTTTTAGAGATAATTCAGAAATGTTAGCAAGATATTCTAGCCGAAATATACCAAGAGATGAACTGCAGGCTCCAATTAAGGAATTAACTTTGAAAGCAGGAGATTTATTATATTTTCCAAGAGGTTTTATTCATGAAGCTAGTACTGATACAGAAGAACACTCGCTGCATATTACAATATCCGTCTATCAAAATACTGCTTATACAGACCTTTTAGAAAAGTTATTACCTGCTGCACTAAAGAAGGCAAGTGAGAATGATGTCGACTTTAGAAAAGGATTACCTTTAAATTATCTAAAGCATGTTGGTGCAGTTAATTCAGCTAAGAATACTTCAGAACGAAAGAAAATCTTTAGTAAAGTAAAGGAACTAATGCATAAGTTGGTTGATTATGCTTTGGTTGATATGGCTGCTGATCAATTGGGACGTAAGTTTATGTACGAAGCATTGCCGCCATACCTGTCAGTTAGTGAGAGAGAACGATCATGCAAAGAAGATGGTGATAGGATGGAAAATGGTGTTATTAGAAATATAGTTTCGTTCAGTCCAGATACTATGGTCAGATTTACACGATATCATTCACAAAGGTTAGTCATAGAAGAAAGTGGAGTGAGAATTTATTATTGTACAGAAAATGCAAATGTTTACCATGGGGAAGAGGAACAGTCACTAGAATTGGATAATACCTTAATAAATACTATAACAGGGTTACAAAATACATATCCCCAATATGTAAGCATTGAAAATTTACCTGGTGATGATGAAATTAAGAAAATCCAAGCAATAAGTGATTTGTGGGAAAGAGGGTTGATTGTAACAAAAGAGCCATTAGATATTGAGGATGAATAAATGATTTTTTAATTATAATGTGTCTTTTATTTTTTTCTTTTTATATTTAGCGCCAGAAACAATATTCCAATAAATTTGTTCTAATTCAAATTTTTCAATTTTTCCCGCCAAAAAGTTGCAGTGAAATTAGTTACATTTAATAGTACTTTCTAGTACCACCCAGTACTATAAAATTTCAAATTTAATTTTACAATTTTGACATCTATTGACATGTTATCAAAAATGTTTTCAAATTTGAAACGGTATTAATGTAGCAGACGTAATTACATATTGTATCTATGAATTTAGGTATATTCAATAGAGTAAATTTGAAGGTAGTACTATTTTTATAAATAATTAATAGAGCATGAAATAAAAATGTTGGATTCTCAACAGGACAGCGCACAGAACAGAGGCATGTACTCAGAATGGACTTCTTTGAGTTCATTTGTGCAAAACAATCCAGAAGCAAGCCAAAGTGTATTAGAAAAGTTTGGTATAACAACAAGTAAAGAAGTTACGTTAAGTATTGTGCACCATTTGGCTGGTAACCTTGGTATAAGCCAACCACCTGAACCAAGTCCATTGCTCACAGATTCTGAAGTTCAATGGTGTATGGAAGTCTTGTGCTATGGCTTATCTTTACCACTTACCGAACATGAGGCTATTAAAGATTGTGTAAATGTCTATTGCGAATGGTTATCGGCTTTGCTACCAAATGTAAAAATTTGTGTTCCAAAGCCAGTTTGTGATGATCCAAATTTATATGCAAGGAAAATTATTAAACATTTTCATTATTTATTCATACCAAGGAAAGGAGAAGGTAAGTGCAAGCATATTTTATTATAAATTTTATAATATCAACATTTGCTAAACCAAGGATAAAGTTGGTAATAAGCATAATGGTGGTACATTTTAACATTACTAATCTTCATTTTCTTTTGCAAGACTGGTCATTTTTGTATCAGGACATTGGTAGAGTAGACTTGGAATAATCCAGCAATTTCTTTTCATTCCTTTTTCCTCTTTTCTCCTTTAGGTTTGGATACAATAAACAGACAAGCTGTCTTATGCCATCGTGTTTTAAGAACACTACAGCAAGTAGCGCATGAATCTAGTACATTGGAAAATTCAACGTGGGAGTCCCTTCTTTTATTTTTACTAGCCATAAATGACACCTTATTGGCTCCACCTACTGTTAAAGATGATGTAGCTGATCAGTTATGTGAGAGAGTATTGAGTGTTTTGTTCGAAGTTTGGCTTCTAGCCTGTGCTCAATGCTTTCCATCCCCACCATTATGGAAAACGTTAAGGGAATGCTGCATGAATTGGAGACATAGAACAGCGCTTATCGAGCAATGGAACAGAGTAAATCTAGCGCTTACATCAAAATTATTATTGTTTATGTATGGACCAACGTTTCCAGAATTAAAGATAGGTACGTATAACCTACTTCAATGTGCAATATTAGAAGAGTGTGTGATTACCCCTTAGGTGCTTAGTATGTTTCTCTTTAGGTGAAGATGATTTAATACCCAGTGGAATGACAAATGATTGTATCGCTCAAAGTTGGTATCGATTTCTCAATACCATCGGCAATCCTGTTTGCTTGACTAAACCGGAAGTTATAAGTCAGACTCAGAAATTCTTACAGTTCGCTATTAGCCAAAATGGTGGAGTTACAGATCCATGCCATCATCCCTCATTACAAGCTCTGCCACTAATATTTTTAAAAGCAATGAAAGGTGTCGCTGGTCAAGTAGATGCCTTCTTAGGTAACTTATAATTGTACAAAAGTGATGGGACTACTTATATAGGATACCCACGTTATGCGTAATATATTTATCTAATTTGTGACGCTACTCGCCAAACAAGAAAAATGGTAAAATGAGAACAGAATAAAACTTATATAGACTATCGTCCATTGAAGTTTGGCCAAGTAATAAAAACTTATAGGATCAAAATATTGAACACAACTAATACTAAAGAAATGAATTCATTACTTCAAAATTTAAAATTGTATTTTTTTTATTCCTTATTAACAAAATTCGCAGAAATTGCGACAACAGATTGGAATGACATACTAAACAAACGATATGCCAGCCTGTTACACATCAAAGTTGAGACGGATAATTCAATTACTATGAAATTGGGGGGTAGTCATCAGTTAGAAATATTACAGAAATAACGTACACATTTTGTATAATTTCGTAATTTTGCATATGTATAAAAGAAAACTTATTTTATTCGATTATGAGTATATTTGTTGAAAGTATGTTCTAGTAAAAAGTCGTTTAGCTTCAACAATTGAATTACTGCCACAGATATATTTTATCGTACAAATAGAGCTTTTTTTATTGAATATATCAATATACAAATCGAGCATGTTGGGTTTGACGGTTTTCTTAATTAGGTATAGCACAACCGCTGTCCTGGGAAGCGATGGTGATGGGTGTTGGCAGCGACAAAATAAAGGAACCGGTGCCCACTGTAAGCACACCTTCTGCACACTCTCCTACTCCTCCTGCACAACGCCGTTTAGCCAAGAGTTTTAGTGTGGCTCCTTCTTCTGTTACTAAGGGTTAGGATTTTTGATGTTTCCTATACGTGGAACTTCTTTATTTGCACATTCTCTACTTTGACAAAACCACGTAGTTAATTCGATCAAAATCTTAGTACTAATATGTTTCATTATTTAACTGAATCACACATCATTTTAATTTTAATTAATGTATCTCATTATTTGTAGCATTACAAGTTACTTTAAATTACGAAATATAATATAATAGATTGATCAGATTGCTTGTTATACCATACAGGTATTCCAAAAACTTCCCTTATGGGTTTGACTAGTAGCCGAGCGTCTGCAAATATTTCTAATTCAGTTCCAAGTTCAGGTCCATCTTCTACGTCGAGTATTTCATGTAAGATTTTTTTTATTTGAATTATTCATTATTTATCCTGATTTGGTTCTATTTAGCGTTAACGTCTCTTAGTTTCGATACAAAGATTCTGAAATTAGCACCTGGCCGTCCGAAATGTAATAGTATTTTACACCTTTTTGGAGAATGGTTATTCCAGGCAGCGTTCATAGGGACAGATCTTTCACATCGTAAGTAGCAATTTATTTGATTATTTGAACACTGCTTTTAATGAAAAACAGTCCTGCACAAAATATTAATACTACTCAAAAACAGAAACTAAGTTGCTATGTAAAGTGAACTTATCCACCTCAACCATAGATGGTACTAGATTACTATATTACATGCAATAACTGATTATATAACAGTGGTAACAGCATTCCTTGGTATTATTTACTTTGTTTGCAGACAGTTTTCGATCAATTGTGGATCATATCTTATTTTTTAAACGCATGCGTTTTGTTTGAAATTAGTTTTGTATTTTGCAGAAATTCACACTGTGCAAACACAATTCAGTAACAAGATTACAACATGCATAGATGTGACAGATATTGCAGATATTTATGATTTATTGTCATTGTTATTTACGATCGTTGTTAGTTAATATCTAATATGAATCAAAATATTTTTAGTTATCTGCTTCACAAACTACTCAAGATTCAATATAAAATACAGTGTCCGCCATAGATATTTCCTTTTTTCAATGAAACGTGATGGAACCACTGGGGCTAGCTGTGGCGTGGTAGTGTTTTTAGCCGAGAACGTTGATGGGGGAATTTGTTTGTGAAACAGTCAGTTATCAAAATGCTTTAGAGACACCAACTTTCCACGGGGCCAGTCGGTCCCTCTGCGGTACCCTATTTCCTCTCGATGTGCTGTTCCTGCCCGGGGATCCATGTTATCGTGGGTGGAAGCTTTTAAGGCAGTTGGAAATATGTCCTGGAAAAGACCGAGCTTCAGTTTTTCGATCTCTTAGGCGTTTTGCTTCAAAACATGTGGCTGCCTTGTGCTTGTCAGATTGTTGAACTCGCTGAATTCTTCATGATCACCTCCACTTTCATCCATATGAAATGGTAGTCGCACAACAACTTTCTGAACGTGATTTGGTTTCACGACAAACGGCACGCGAAACGCTCCTTGAGAATTTGTCTCCAGACGCAGTTGTGTGGTTCAGTGACGAGGCATCTTTCCACATCTTAGGCTGTATTAACAAACAAAATATACGTTATTAGAGCGGTATCAATCTCAGAGAAATTCATGAAAGGTCTCCTCATTCGGATCGGAGCACTGTTTAAACTGCGATATCAAGAATAGCGATCATTGGGCTAGGAGTACAATCTTACGGTAACAGTAAATTTGGAGCGTTATGTGGCCATCGTTGGAAACTTCTTTCTGCCAGCTCTTGAAAATATTGCTGTTAGCGAAGTATGGTTTCAGCAAGAGGGGCGACTGCCCACATATCACGAATTTCAATGTATGTTCTGAGAGAAAATTTTCCAGGGCGACTTTTCTCTAGCAGAGGTAGCATCTCGTGGCCCGCATGTTCGCCAGATTTACCCTCATGTGATTTTTTTTGTGGGCCTGCCTCAAATCGAAAGTCTATAACAACCGTCCTGCAACTCTCGAACCATTAAAAACAATATTCGTCGTGAAATAGCCAACATATCGGTTACTATGTTGGGGGGAGTCCACTTGTACTTCAAAAATCGGTTGCATCGATAGGAACAGTGGACACTTGCGAAATATCCTTTTTAAAACAGTTTGATATTAAACTTCCCATGTTAGTACATAATGCTAATAAAAGAAAATTTTAAAATGCATGATATATATTTTTATTTTTTACCTTTGAAAAAAGAAAGTTTCAAAGCCGGACCCTGTATTTGTATTTTATCCATGTTGATTTTAACTACGAAGAGCACTTGTAAGAATACTAATAGTACATGTAGCCCTGAAATATAATTTATGCAAACTTGAAAACGCACCGAAGGTTAACTCTGCCATCAATGTCAGGGATATTTAGATGCAGCAAAACACACATTATATACATGTGTTGGCGTTAGTCGCTAACAGTCTAAATTCTTCAAAATATATATACAGATCACCTTCTGAATAAAAGGCGGAATCCTAAGCTGGTACCAAGGTTTATTAAAAGCCTCAGACAAATGCATTCCTGCAATAGATCACAGTGACTACAAGCACTGCTACCTAGACTGGTAGTAATTCCAATAATAATAAATAACTATAATATAATAAATAACTTATCTCTTTCTATTAAAATGGAGGAAATAGAGTTACTCTACAATAAAAATGAATAACTGCATGTTTAACTACTTGTAAACGCAGAATGTCTTCATCAATCCGGTAGAGTTTGCCGAACGTAATGACAGTAATTTATTAAAAATATAAGGATGCTTTTCCTGGTCTAGAATGGAATCAATTTATAAAATAAAGCAAACCATGAGAGCAGATCTGTATCTTATGGTATTTAGTAATGTTGAGATATTAATTTGTCGTTGCTACATGTATGACAATAACTCAAAGCATTCAACAGCGTTATGAATTGGTTAGAGGAACATGATATTAATGTAATGTTGTCACGAAAATTTCGACCTGAATTGTCATACAATACAAGATGATAAACAATTCAATGCAGGTAGTCAGTAATAACAGAAGTCACACAACAGAATATTAATTAGTACTGTTTTTAGATGAGAATTTGTTTTAATTGATAAGTGTGTTTTGTAATATTATTTTCAAACCAGCTTTTTACTATTTTCTTTGAACAAAGCTGTTGTATGTTTTTCTATTTTTTTTGTTATCATAAATATTTTGTTTCTTTGAATGTTGTTATTGCTTTACACACGAATATTTATTTTTAGGTCATGAAAATAAGCGACCCAGTTCGATAATCATGGAAAATTCCAAGGGATCGATAACTTATTCCCAGCCAGGATCCTTAACCGAAATCGCTGATCTACCACCTTCAATAACGATCGATAAGTACGAAAGTGGTAGAGCCGAAACTTTGGGAACTCTCTGCCGAATAATGTGTTCTAAGAAAACAGGAGAGGAAATATTGCCAGTTTATCTAGCCAGATTTTACTTGGCGGTGCAGCAAGGCTTGAAGGTACCGCCGAATAGAGAATGCGGTGAATGTATGGTCGCCATTTTGGTAAATTCTTCGGATCTGTTTCGGGTAGACTTAGACGGAGTTCGGATACTCTTACCAGCGTTTATCAGCGCACTTGAAATTGTTTTACCTGATAGGGATTTAAAATTGAAGTCTTACGTTTCTAAGTCAGACTTGAGGCGTGCTTCCATCAATTTATTGTTATCGGTGTTGGTGCTACCATTACATTTTCAAAACATTGTTATCAAGGAATTGCATTCAGGTAAGGGTATTACATTAATTTACGCGATAATCTTTGTATTCATGCACAGGATGTTCTGACCGATTGGTTACATTCGGCGAATTGAAACCTCGTATCATGAACTTGGTCATGAGCGCACTACAGGCCGAAACAGATCCCCAAAATACTCATATGCTGTTGGGTGGTCTATTCCTATGCGTACAGGATTCGGCCATCTACGAGAAAGTGGAACAGGTGATGCAACCTTCCACTGATTCCTCTTCAAATCTTTTGACGTCTGGTAAGATTCGTCATTCAGTTCGAAACTATTTAATCGATTCTTTTTTATGGTATAAATATAGCACTATTCATCCCCTTCCTTTGAGTGTTCTATTTTTAAGAGTGATTTTTTGATTTCGTTGCAAACGCTTTTGTTTTGTGGCTTATGTAGTATCGGATACTGCCAGTACAGTGAGTGCAGCCAGCAGTTCTGATCATCATTCACATACAGATTCCTTGGGACCTGATCTTTCAGACATTCCACCTGGTATGTTGATGTTTTTATTTTGATTTTTGATTTCTTTTCGGTGACAAAATGTTATATACTCGACCAAATTTTGTAAAAGAAGAATAAGATAAAAAAGAGATTTCAAGTTTTTGCTTAAATTGTTTAAAGTTGTGTAGGTAATTAATTTAATTAGTAGTAATTTAGCGAATACATTTAAATAAAATGATGCATGGTCACTAGCAGTAAGTTACAGCTTCAAAGTTATTTTCACTTTTGCATCGTAATAACTACAATATATATCATGTCCAAAGCCACCTGTTTACTATTGCTAATTCTGTTTTTAAATTTCGTAAATACGTAGTAAAAAATAGTTATATTTACGAGATATTTATAAAAATCATATTTTCTTCAATGCTCGCTTTTTAGAGTGGTTATACAGTGCATTTACTTAGAAACGAAATCCACGTGATTTCTTTTAGTTATGCAACTCATTTGGCAGTGTGGTAATACCCAAAAATAAAATTTCTACATAGGTTTTCATTTACAAAGAGTAATGTTTTTCGAAAGTCCAACTTTGACAACTGTCATCTGACTGATTATAATTTATTTGTGATGTTAATCTTATTTATTGTGATTTTTTTTAAATAAAAGGCTTTGTGTTTTTTATAACATAATAATAAATAATCTAATTGATAAAACAAGTTTTTAATAAATGTGCTTTATTATGACAGGTGTCAAAGTTTAACTTTCGAAAAAAATTACTGTTCGACAGTGGCCCGAATTTAAATGAAAATAGGTCGTTCTGAATAAAAATTTAATTGAAAGCATGGTATATGAAATAATATTTTCAAGATTGTGACAACGTATGTTATTGGTCCCGAAAAAGACCGTTTCGACGGGATCTCACTCATCTTCTGGACCCTCGCAGATGAACCATTAATGTTCGACCGCTAGACGAATGAGAGCGTACAGAAGAAGGTGACTGAAATCTCGACAAAGCGTCGGTCTAGTCGAAACGGTCCTTTTTGGAACCAAAAACATAGACCTTTACAAATCCGAAAATATTATTTAATATACGGGGATGAAAACATCCGTCTATTATTTTAAATCAATTTCAAATTACAATACAACTTTGACAAATTCCTGTCCAACTATGCATCTGAACGAATACTCTGTTAAATTGACAACTAATGCAATTGAAAAGTGTACAAGTTATGACAAAAGGTTTAATTGGAATGAATTACTAGAGGTATTTTTTTGTGTTTACAGCTATTATTAGCAATTATGAATTATTCAGACCATAGAGAATATAGTAAACTAAATATTTGTAATCTCTCGATTTGGATGCTTTTATATGTTTAATATGAAAAAAAATGGAAGGTTAACTCTCTCTTTCTTCATATAAACAATATTTGATACTTACACGAATTTATATACCGTTGTATATTCGTTACAGAACGAGGAGTCAGTAAGACACGCATGATTTATTAGCATGTTACCATTTCCTATGAAATTAAGTGCAATCGAAACAACCTTGCCCTTTGTCGAACTATTCCCAAAATAGTATAGTTTTGATTTGCAATACATCCATGTATAAATTGCTCACCCCATTGTACTTTTTATTACATTACCATTACGTACATAGCATAGTTCATTATTTTATTAAGAAGTATTTGCTGATTATTGTACAGTCACACAAAAACTAACGTTTTCCTCTTCTTAATATCACCTACAGGCTTAAACTATCTATTAGAGTCCGATTCATATTTGATGGCATTTGAAATCTGCGAGATGTGGTCTAAACTTTATATTACTTGTGGTAAAAGTTTCATTAACTTTAGTTTAATTTAGCATAGCCCAGAGTACAACCACACAACGGATTACTTGTATAAATCAATGTTTCGTCATCTGTATTCTAATCCTCAAGTGTCATCATGTGTGGATCGAACTCTTTCTAGATATTCAAAAACCAATGGAGGGTTAATAATATGTACGGGGTTAATATAGTTTTTTTTTGTAACTGTATGTATAAAATCCTATGTTTCATAAACTTGAATGCTTTCTTACTATTTGTTAGCCTAGCAATCATTAGATATGTACTATACAAAGATATAAAATCTATAGTGCTAGTTCAATTAGTTCAGTTACATTTAAAGTATTAGTTTAGTAACCAACCAATATGCTTTCCTAAATACAAAATATTTGACCAAATAGAAAAGATACAGTTTCTTGATGTAATTTTAGAATACATACAGTTACCTAGAATTTACAAAACTAAATCAAAACTTAACATAAATTTATTTTTTCTTAAGGAGAACGGTAGAATATTGTTGCAATAATTTTTATAAATTTCGTTTTGATTTAGAAGAACTAGGACCATTAGTTACATATTTGACTACAATTTATTCTGGCAATCTCCAGATTCTGCGCATGCGCTGTTTGTCAGAGCTACGTACTTGGTGTGCCACCAGTTAATTTCTTCGTGGAAAACGGATCTTAATACATCTTTAGCCGCGTTGGAATTATTGTCTGGACTCGCTCGTATTCACATAAAGGATTCAGGTGCGTTATTACGAAGATATTAATATTTTTATAAACTGGATACACGGGGTCTGTTCAGATAATAACCGATCATTCTGAATTATACGCCAAATGAGAAAGTTAGTGACGTGCGATTGGCAACATTGTGTGCGGCATAATTTTCCGCATTATTGATATGCCGTCTAGTTATCGTGCCTAGTGTTATTTGAATGAAGATGTTTTAGTGTTAGTAGCAGTCATTATAGTATGCGATGTTCGGGAACAACAATACAGCAACGCATTCTTTTTTTATAAAACAGTGTGATTTACGGAAACATTTCAACTTTTGCAGCAAGCTTACGAAGATAATGCTCTGTTATAGTCAACGTATGAATACTGTACACGATTTAAAAATGATTAACGATCATCTGAAAGTTTGTTCCTCGTTTGACGACTGAACAGCAGAAAGAAAATCGAGTGGATGTTTGTCGGTAACTTCTTGAAGAAGTCACTGATAACGAATCATTCATGCAAAAGATCATAACGATGAGCGACAGTTGAGACTTCACAGAGGATTGACAAAGGATCTTCACGCCCAGTGATGCTTACATTTTTCTACTTTAATGGAATTATCCATCTTGAATTTTTGCCTCAAGTCAAACGGTCAACCGTGCGTACTGTGCAGTCGATTTATTACGATGTTACGCATTACGAGCAAGAAATTCGTCTTCTATCAATACCTCTCTTTCCCATTGCCTTTCCTTGTAGAATATTCTGCAATAGGTGAAAGATTTCAATCCTGGAAATTATCACGATTATGTGAAAAAAATTGCGAAGAGAGATCAAAGTTGTGGCATGGATCCTTCACCATGACAAACCGGCCGCTCACTCTGATTTGTCATTGTGATAGTTTAGCGCCAAAATCAGATTAAGCGAGCTACTTCCGAATTGGACCGTGTCATCATGAGATATATAGAAATGAAATAAGAATAAGAGGAAAAGAAATAAAAAGAAAGGAAAAATGAAAAGGGGGGTGAAAAAGAAGAAAAAGTGAAAAAAGTAAGAGAAGGGAGACAGAAAAATAAGGGAAAGAAAAAAAGAAAGAGAAGAAAAAGGAAACGGTGAGATTATATTACAGGTGAGATCCCACCTTTCTCTTTTTCCTTTTTCTTTCTTGTCCCCTCTTTTTTCTGTCTCCCGTCTCTCTTTTCTTCTCTTACTCTTTTCACCTTTTCTTCTTTTTCACTCCCTTTTTTTCATTTTTTTCTTTATTTTTATTTCTTTTCCTCTTACTCTTATTTCATTTCTATATATCTCATGAAGACGCGGTACAATTCCGGAAGTAGTTCGCTTATTACTGATTCTGGCCGTAGAAGCCTGCGTATTCATTTTAAAAATCAGATTACTGTGTTTTCTAGCCCCCCTTACGCTCCAGACCTGTCTTCAAGCGATTTTCTCTTATTCCCGGAATTAAAATCAGTCCTGAGAAAGCCGCTTTGAGACCATTGATGACATTAAAACAAATTCATTACAGACATTGAAGGATATCTGGAAAAAAGCGCTCCAGGACTGCTTGACGAAATGCAAACATCGCTGGGAAAGTGCGTGAATAGCAAGAGGTGTGCTTTAAAGGGGGAAGAAGTAAGAAAGGTAAAAAAAGAAAACTTCGGTTATTTTCTGAACATATCTCGTATTTAAAGTCTAAAATAAGTTTTATACCTGCGGTTTCTAACTCTAATCAATTACATCATCAATTACAGACGCATTAGAACGAAAAAGAGCTGTTAAATGGCTTTGCGATTACATTATCCATCAATGCTCAAGACCACCGCCAGCACATTCAAAAGATCTGCACTCCACGATAGTCGCCGCGTTTCACTGTTGTTCAATTTGGTTACTGGAGCATCCGTATTTGCTCAGAGATAAAGATTGTCTTACGACGGTAATTTCAGGGGTTTTTCCTTTATACGTTTGTGAGTATAGAATTCCGTTTCCTTAGATATTAGACGTAGCAGAATTGGGTGTATCGGGAACTAAATCCATTGGAAAACCGGGCGAGGAAGTTAAAATGAAAGAAGATAAAGAACTGAAACCAGTATCGATGAGAGTACGCGATGCCGCCGAAAACCTTTTAATGCTTATATTGGAGCAGGTTGGATATTTCCCCAGCGAATGTGGGCCCGAATCGATATCCTCGTTGCTCGACGAAGTATCTCTACTCCAACACTGTAATTCGTGTCCAACAGATTGCTCTAATCAAGAAAAGGCCGTCGAAAAATTTAGATACTTCGTTTCTGAAGGATCGGTTATGCTCGCTCTACTGGAAGAACCTCTCGGTAACGATCAAGATCCCCAGCCTACGGTAACTGTGCTTATCAGAGGTCCTTTCGGGCGACACGCCTGGACCATGCAATTGAGACATCTGCCGAGACATCGTTCGGGAACGAAATATCACGCTACCAATTTGGGAAGACCTGTTGTAATGCACGACACGCCGAGTAGGCCCGAAATTAAGCAAAAATATTTCCCGGATAGTGTCGAGAGAGTTCCACAATGCAAAGTGTAAGTATTACCCGCTTCAAAACTAATTTCTATGGAACTGTGACGTAGTGGTATTTTTGGTAGCTGCGAGATTATGGCATTAATTCAATGTCGCGCGACGCATGTGTGTAGAACGCCATACGTAGTTTATTCATGAGCAGTGGTTTTAACGCATCGTGACACCTGTGAGAAAATTCCCGTACGTGATATTTGTTGTATTGTAGCTACTTTAATAAAATTGTTTTAGCGTTATGGTTACTAGAAAACGTCTATTTGCTTAGGATACACAGTGTAAAGTTATATGTTTACAGTTTGTTGGCACCTTAGATAACAGCACAGTCATGAGATATTTCAGTCCTTTTTTAATTACAGAATTAACATATCAATACGTCTCGCTTGCTCGTTGTATTCCTCCACTGAACTGTAACCTTCGAAACTCTATGGGATCATTGTTAACGAAAATGTAAAACCGGGCAGCAGATAGGTAATCAGTAATACTGACGTATTTCTATTTCTATCTGACACATTACAATATACCTAGAGAACATATTTTTTTTTAGTTTAATACAAATACACAAACATAATCCAAACACATAATAGAAACAGGATATAAAGTAAAGCCGAAATATGTCATGGTAAGCCTTACAAATCATACACATGTGCAATTGCCCTATGCATTGTTTGTGCGCGCTCTCTCTGCTTTAGCAATCCATGTATTGCTCGGGAGAAGGGTTGTGAAACTGTACGCGCTTGTTTTTGCTGTGTTTGAACCTGCAGACGAGTATTTTATTCTTTTGGCACTAGTTAGCGCACCAACAGCACCTTCGTCATCTACATCTTAGATCCCAATTAATTTTGTCTAGGTTGGACATAGTCTCTTACAGTTTATTTTATGGCAAGGAAACTATTTTTATATGAAACGTTCGAAATACGCTTTTTACTCAAATTATAGGTGTAATTTAGAAGTCGCACAAATTCAACAATCATATTAGACATTGCTGGATTAATTGGGGATTATTTCGTTGTCATCATTAATAACATGCCGAGTGAATTTATCCGATTCGACAGACAAAACATAGCAATAGATATTAAATAAGTGTGCTCTTCTAATGTTTACATCTTAACACGAACATTGCATAATAAACCCGCAATGCAGCTAGAACTGAACGTTAATTTAATTACGTTATTTTTTAATCTTCCTTATAAATATCTATATATTGCAATTGCCAACGTTTGCCTTTAACTTTTCATGATCTTTTCAGTGATCAATCGATACCTTCCTTGGAATCAGTTTTTGCAAATGACGAAGCGGCAAGTGCAGAAACCTGCAAACTAGCGCAACTCATGAATAAGCAAGCGGGTGCCGAAGCATGCTTAACCGCAGCGCAGTCGCTTGTCCAAGCACCGGAGTGCACACCACCCTCTGTAGTCCACGAATTTCAAACGGCTAGATTGTTCCTATCCCACTTTGGCCTGTTGAATTTCGATACTGTGTCGGAAGTAAGGATTCTGGAGATATTTCAACACTATGCTTAATGTTTTGCAACTATGTCGGTTTATTTGTAGAAGGAAGAAACAGCTTCCCATTTAATAGCCCTTGACAGTAGTGAAAGCGAGTTCTGTAGGGACTTAACGATTTTGGATAATATGAGTTCACGTACTTGCGACACTGTTCACATATTTTACGTGAAATCGCAGCAGACGTCTGCTCAAGATATTGTTGGTAATATGCTGCAAACGAACAATATCTGTCCGTATTTCTTGGAATTCATTAAGTCTCTTGGATGGCCAATCGACGTTAATTCTCATCCAGGATGGACAGGGCATCTATCAACGAGTTGGAAAATCGGGGCGACTTCCAATGCAACTCAAGATCAAACTTCCGGCCCTTTCGATGGTCAAACGCAAGTACTTTACTGGGCAGACGCATGTTCCGAAATAGCGTTTGTGGTACCAACACAGATAAAGCCTCAAGAAGCTCAGAAAGAATCTTCATTTAATTCCAGTAATCTCTCATGTTAGCTTACTATAGGTCTATTTTATATACGTAACATAATCGCAACCCGTTTTTAGATTGGAATGAAAGAAATTACGCAGAAACAAGCGGAAGGGACAAAAGAACTTTATCTTTAGATCTAGACAAACAATCTGTGCCGTTACGAAGACCGATGCTCCGCTGCAATTTGCATCCGCACACAAATACTAAGATCATGGTCGTTTGGCTGGAAAGTTTTGAAGATCACCTTAACGTGCCGATAAGTTAAAGTTTGCTAGTCTAGAATTTTAAAAATATTCTCGTCCTTTTCTGTATTACAGGTGACTTATTGAATTGTATGAATACTGGATTAGAAACCAGCGCCACTCGAGTGGGCGACGTCCTCGTAATAGGTTTACATCTGATGGCGTCAGGATTGTTACGAGTGCACCTTCAAGGGCCTGTTAGTCGCGTTGGCCTAGCGTCTCCATTAGTCGATGGGATGATTATAAATAGGCGATGTTTAGGTCCGTTAGTTAGGCATACGGCTATCAATATGTCACGTCGGAGAAGATTGGATTCGGAAAAGTAAGTTTATCGCTGTAAATATCTTATTTAAGCGTTTATTGCTTAGTGTATCGGATATGGTACGAACTGTTTCCACGCACATACTTAAATACTAATCACTAGAGACCGGATTATATGCAAAGTGCATATATTTGATTTTATTTATTTATTATATTTTACGCCTATATGTAGATGTATTACACTGATTAAAGTTAATTAGCGTTAATTAACTTTAATCAGTGTAAGACATCTACAAATAGTCGTAAAATATAATAAATAAATAAAATCAAATATATCCACTTTGCATATAATCCGCTCTCTACTAATCACTATCTCTTGACGTGATATTGTTGACGATGGATTCTCATAATAACTAGAGTTGTTGTTTGGGCTATTTCCATCGTTCATTAAACTTGTATAGTCCGACGTTACGGCAGTCTGTCTACTGTCGTCTTCAGGGGCGCCTTGAGAAGGGCTGTTGCTTGCCAGAGCAGCCATCAAAGCACGACTAAAATTATTAAAAAGCGAAATGTTAAAAGTGAATACTATACTGTATTTATACATACATTCATTGATTACATTACAATATAAAATATATTTGTGCTATCTCAAGTATCATATATCAAGAAAACACATACATTTTTTTAAAAATTATTTTAATCATAATCACTATATGGGGTATCACTGTCTGATGAATAATAAATCTCTCTTCACTGTCGAACAGTCACATATTCTTTTCTAATTTTGTTGATGTGGCTACATTCTGCCCCATAATTCCAGAGTTACTTGATTTACTGCCTCGTGAATGAGATTTTCCATATTTGTTGCTCCAATATTATGTGAGGCTATTTTTCTCTTAACCATACTCCAAATTAACTCTATGGGATTCAAGTCACAGTGGTATGGAGGAAGGCGTAGTACAGTATGTCCCTTGGATTTCACATACTCGTAAATTATATATTGCCGCATTAGTTTGTACCTCTTAACGATTTCTAGACGTTCGCATTTTAACATATGTGGATGGTCAGATTGTAGCTAAGAAATTATATTATATTTTTCTTCGAACCTTTGAATTGTCTGCATATTCTACCAAATTGGAGCTTGCCCTGACAATATCCCCTCGATAAAAATTGTGATTCGGCCTGAGATGCTTCATTTTCCTTATTGCAAAACGTCTGTTTAATTCGGTGAATTGTTCTCTCTAATTTTGACCAGAAATATTTGACTGCTCGCCGGAAAAGATCGCTTTACTATTACTAGCGTCGTCTACTTTTAGTAGAATATTGAATATTGGGATGCGTTTGTTTTTGGATAATTAAATTAACAAGGAAATGATAGACTATTAAGAGTATGTGTAAATTAACCTAGTTTGAGTCAAGAAATCATTTACGTCAGCATATAAACTATGTATTTCAAACATTGTCTTTTGTTTGCTTTCAGTTACCAACCACCTCATGTCAGACGCAGATTGAAAATTCAAGAAATAGTGCAGAAATATAAAAGGGAAATGTCACCACCTGAACTTCTAACTTATTTGTTTAGTAAACCATAATTTTAGCTACCATAAAGAACAGTAAGCGCAATTATACAAAATTCACACAAATCTACATACACAGGTGAATATCTCAAAATAAGCAACTACACTAACTACTAATAACAAGCACTACAAAAAAGATTTTGAGTATATTAATAATTGTCATACAATTATCGAATTCAAGTAAATTGTTTTCTTACAGAAAAAAAAAAAAACTAAAAGACATGTATACAAAACCTCACGAAAGTCTACATCATAAGTGCTACGTAAAACGTATACGGAAATCCATTAATAATAAATTAGTACTTTCTAACGTCACGGCATTGACTATGCTAATCTTTCTGTCACTTTTATTGGTATTTATACCCATTCTTCCACTATATCTTCAGTAGGGTTTAAATTCGGTGACTGAGAGGGAAAATGAAGTTGATGTGGCATATAGTACGCATTCGATTGCCAGACAAGACGTATGCTTAGAACGATTGTCTTGTTGGAATATCCATCCCTAGATAGCAAAACGTTTCTAGCAGACGGCATGATTTTAAATTTGCGTGGAGGAGAACCGTGATGTTTCCACTCTCTACTTTGTACTTTAGTCTCGGAATCGTAGTAGTGCACCCATGCATTGGTACCTTTCCACCAGATCCTTACAAATCAACACCCGATTAAATTTTTGATTAATGGTTAACATTCGAGGCACCTATCCTGCACTCATCTTTTTCATATCTAATTCTTTAGTCAGTATGTTGTGCAATACATGGTATGATAAGTTAGTATCTTCCACAATGTCTCTGATGCGTACTCGTCGGTTTTGCAGTATGATATCGTGTACCGTTTTTGTCCATTGTTACTGTTATGGGAGGACCATCGGCATGTTGGTTTTTACTGGATGTTCTTCCCCATTTAAAATTTCGACACCAGCATTTGACTATATTATAAGAAACTGCAGATTCACTAATAATTGCCATAATATTAATGAATTTGAGTTGGCGTCATGCCCTTTTTCTGAAGATATTTTATTACGGCTCTTGGTTCTACAGGATCCATTTTGATGAACAATCACGACACACAATTCAAGAGTTAGCCACACCACAACAACAAACCTGATATGTAGATATGATCTACAAATGTCAAAAACATGAATCAAACAACCAATTAGAAGTTGGTGAGAGGTGGGGCATGATGATCCGCCCTCATACAATCCCAAATTAAAATTCATTGCCCATCATGCTTAACTGTAGGTTGCACATTTTCTTTTTTAAACTCAGCGTTAGGTTACCGCCAAACTTTAATATGTCTATCAAATTGGAATAGGTTAACAGTTGTTTCGTCTGTAAATAACACTTTATCCCAATACCTACATTCCTTATTTTCATACTTACGAGTGAATTCCAGTCATTTGGCTGTTTGCGTCACTAATATGTGATTCACGTCTAGTGGTTATAACAGATTTTTGCAAAATATACATTCTGCGCACAGACTTTCCCCACTCTAATTCAATACTTTGCACTATTTTCATTGCACTGTTTTTAGGATTTTTATCTTTCTTCTTATTAAGAACATACCGTTTGCCCCTCGGGGAAAGCAAGGATGGTCAACGACTACGCGATTTATTTTCAAATGCTCCGGTACGATTATAATTACGTTGCACTATTTGTATAGGTGCTGCTGATTTTTCTTAATTTTTCAATTTAACGACAAACTGTTTGATGCTATTGGAACTTTATTCAACTAAAATTACTTTATACACCTTGTAACTTCTATAAATATCGGAACTATTTCAGAAAAACTGAGTTTTATACATATATGGTTTTAACCTGTATGTAGACTTTCGTGAAATTTTGTATACATATTTTTTGTTCTGCAGAAAAACGATTTTCGTGGAATCGCCTACCTTTATATATTTTTAATTTTACATTATACTAATTGTATTATAATCGTTAATATACTTAAAATCTTTTGTAATGGCTATCTTGAGATTTTTACTGGTGTATGTAAACTTTCGAGAGTAATTGTATTTAAAAAAATATTTAAAGAAAGACAATACAAAATTTAATTTTAGCAATGCAGTGATTATTTATTCCCTTTTAAAGTATTTATGATAGAAGCAAAAACTGTACTAGAAAGAAATGTAAAGAGTAATAAGGGTTGAATCTAAGCTTTTACAATTGCAGTATTTTGTAGAAGTGACTTCCATTTGTTTCCTGAATAATTTTATTAAACCTGACGCTTTTTTGATTATATTTTTAGCTTCTTTAGAAAAATATTTCGATAGTGGTACATTTAGAAAAACCACAATGGCATCATCCAGAAGACACTTTTACATGACGTAAATGTATTAGTATTATGTAAAGCTTTTAGTCTAATTTATTGTCGTATACATACATATTAGTATTGTTTTAAAATAAATTATTTAAGAAAATGAATGCATCTTTTTATTTTTAAAGCTTTCATAATACTTTAGAAAGAATGAATTTCCAGAACATGCAATACATCCTTTTGAGAAGTTTCGACAGTTGCAAGAGCTTCAATATATTTACCAAAATTCAAACTATATTATCAATTAAAAAGCTCTATTTCAAAAACAGAAAGTATAGTTTGTAAATTATTTAAATCCTAATTACAATTTTGTATGCGAAACTTCTACAACACTTGGAGGATTGTTTACTTCCCCTACGATCTGCACTTGATTTATCCTCAGCATAGTTTGTTGGACTCTGTAAACTACAGAAAACAATTATCATGGAAGACATAAAAACAAAATATATGCGTACAATGAATACGTTTATATTGTTTTCTGCGCTTCTTCCGGAAGTGTGTTTTGGTGTGGGAGAGTGTTTTCTCAATTACCGTTGCGTAGATATTAACTAAACCTGATTCTATTAATGGTCGCCCAATTAATGAAAAGTCCATTCCTCCAATTAATAAGACCTACAAACATAATGTTTTAGATGTTGTGAATTTTAGTAATATTTTTAAATTTCACTTTATCTAAACTAATTTTATCACCAACAGTTGGTGGCCAATATCCCTCGACTACTATTACATCTCCCTCTGTTATTTTAAATTGTTTACCAGCAACTTGTACGACAGCAAATAGGCGGCCTTGTTCTCTGGAGGCAATCTGTTTGTTGACTTTTTGGATTATTTCTAAAATTCAGAAGTATAAGTTTGGTGGTCTAAATATAAAATGGTTTTAATAACCTTGCGATAAGATCTTTTGCTCTTTTTCATTGATGATTTCATAAGAAGCTGGCGTTGTTAAAGACTTTGCTAAGTAAGAAATATATCCATGGCTTAAAATTCTTGGATTTACTACATTTGTACCCAGAATATTCTGAAATCTATTTATAATTTGCCTAAACAACATTTTTATTGAGAGCTCCTTGAGGTTATGTATTAATTTGACAGAGAGTGTACACCGTTTATATTTTAGGCATTGGTGTAACTGAATCAAACTGAATAATGCAACAAGTACTTCTATGTGGCTAACATAAAAATAAAATGTAAATTGTAATGAAGAATTATTTAAAACTATGTTCTGTTTTGGCGACAAAAGAGGAAAATACGTAAGGCTATCCAATTTGTTAGGTAAGAAACATTTGCCGTATATTTTTATATCGTTTTGTATTTATCGGTAAGATACAGCAAAACCGTTATTGCACAAAAGTGAATCTAAAGTAATACACGCATTTTCTCATGGCAAATTTAGTACTTTTCCGCTATAATCTAACACCGCCACGTTTTAAAAAGGTATTACAAAATTAAAGTTGCTTATAGACATGTTACAAACAATTAATAATACAAGATGGTTTATTGACGGGATATTTTCAAACTAGATTAATTAATTAATATTAATTGATCCATGAATAAAGTTCTCTACGCTTCAACCACCTAAATTGATCTTTTTTTGTGTATTGCTATAATATAGCACGTTTTATCACGCGCCTTTACGTACTTGTTAATGTTTAATGCGTACACTCAACGGAATAAATATTAATTTATCATTTCATATTGTTTTAGTAAAATATTCTGCAATTTGGCGAACTGTAATCGTAGATATCTACTAAACTTAAAATAAGTTTATGCAGTTATCACAAAATATTATTAAGTTAACTCTTAGAGTTATCTATGTAAATTCCAATTTTGAATTATTTCTATTGTTACCAGTGTTGAATGTGAGATATTTTTTAATTATTTTTATAAAAATTTAATGGGTTTTAATAGTTATCATTGGTTCAAAGTATACGCTTAAAAGATAGAAACTACGTTAATCTTTTCACATGGTTGAAGGAATGTGATGGACGTTATCACATTGTAATTATTTTTAATATTTCTGATAAGTATGAAATGTAAAGTTGGTAATTTATGGCATGATTCAGAAACGAGGTAAAATAATAATGATAAATAATTTAGTCATTTCCTAGTTTTAAATGGTTATCTAGAAAATGAATAATGTGATATTGCAAAATTAGATAATAAAGTTTATCTGTTTTACATATTTTACAATTTGCTATTTAGGTTAAAATTATGTGAAATATGTTTTCGTGAGAAGTCTTGTATTTATTATACAGGGTTAGTAGAGTAAGTTGCGGATCGGTCAACTTGTAATAGCGAATTTATTATAACACTTTCACATTTTTAAATCCTTAATATTTATTTTAACAAAACTTCCAGTATATTCTTGATGTGATATAAAGTAATCTTTCTGACAATTTAATGAATCTTTCGCACACCTTCACAAATTTGTTTTAGTATGAGAAAATCTGAATTCTTGTCATTCCGCCGTATATAGGTGTGAGTGAACATCATCCGCAATTTGAACAGAATCCACAAATTACATCATTTTGTAATTTTGCATTTCCCTCCGCTAGTCCATACGAATACGTCCTTGCGAATACTTTCTAAATCGCATTTTACCTGACTATCTTGAATTATTTTCTGGCTTTTCTTGATATCTTTGGCGTGTCTTGAATCGAATTGTAAAACGACCATCTTTACATCATCAAAATGTTCGCAATAGTAAAACGCAGCCTTTAACCATGTTCCCCAACATGTAGTAAGCGACTGTGGTGGTCCAAGCACTTTGGGATGCAGTTCGTGAAATCTTATTGTACGTTTTGCAGATTTTAGAAATACCGCTTTCGTATGAGCTATTAAAATATTTATTCGTGGATAACATTTGGGGAACAATTGCGCCACTCTCTTCTTTGAGAGATCGGCAAAGCATGTTAGCACCACCGTCACTAACAAACGCACGGCACTGAAACTTGCCCCTCTTTGCCGAAACTATTGATAAGTTTATTGAAGATTATCGACATCGTAGATTCAACCGTTACGGCATTTTCTGTTAACTCTGTGTATGTGTAAATGTAAAAGCGGAATGGTATATACTAAATCTTAAATCCATTTAGCAACAATAATATCTCGACTAATATAGAAATCTAAATGAATTTGACTAAAATAAACTTAGCAAAATTACATCTACACTGATATTTTTTAATCAACTGTTTGTTTAGATATACAAATATATAATGTTGTAGTAATAAATACAAGAATTTTTCATTCTGTATTTTTAGTTTTTCGTGATTTTAAAAGATGTAGTTTCATTATAAGCGTGAAAAATCTCGCCTCAAATGCCGTCAATTCATATTAGCCAATTACCATACAGGAGCACCTATGCCGTTGCACTTTTAGACATTCTATTCCAAGTATTCTTCATTAAAATCAAATACTTCATTTTAAAATCACAAATAAAGTGCAGAGAGTATCCACGTTCATGTTTCACATATTATACGTGATGTAATCTGCACTAATGCGTGGCGTATAATTTAACGTGCTGGAAAATTGGCGTGCCATTCTCGTTAATGAATTGTGACAAACGGAATATATTCATTTGGAAGATGACATTTGAAGGGAGTGTTCCTCGGGCGGGTCGCGAATCCTGTATAGAATGAAGTAAAGGCCACGGAAAAGGGTGCGCCACATCGTTCCTTATCAACTTACCGTACGGGGTACTGTCCCCTCTGAATTGCTCTTGCCCGTTTGGTTCTTTGTAGCCTTTTACACCAATGAACGGTGTGACCTATTCAGCGTCGGGACCATCTATATAGGTCCGGAATTATATTGCTTAATCAATAAAAATTTAATTGATAAGTACGTAACGTAAGGTGAAGAATTGTTGCTTTGTAAACTGTCCTAAATTCGCGAGGCAGTATGGGATCTTGCTCTATTATAGAAGATAAAGTTTAGATTTGGCAAAGTTGCTGAATTTATTTTCAGGAAACAAACAAAAGGTTTTGACTAGTTTTCAAGCTTGCTAAGTTACGCCGGAAAAACATAAACTTAGTTACTGCGGTTTCTATTTATACATAATAACCGCCATAAAATTTGCACTCAATGGAAACATGTTCTATTTCCTTTTTTTTGTGCTGTTAATTTATAAATTAAGACAAATAAGCCTAAATCGAATGAAATAAACTATTGTTTGAAGGGTAAACAATATATCTGGAGATGTGTAAAAGATTTTCACCAAATTTTCCTGTTACACATCAAATTTTAACCAAGGCCAAGACTTTCTATCAAAACGTAAATGCTTTAAAAAAACATTTTTTAATTTTTCCCATTTATTTTAGATAAGCATAGCAGCGCTAATCTAAAATGTAAAAGTTGGTATTGAACTTTCAGAAAATACGTATTCTTTTTGCACTAGGAAACGATAAAAGTATCAGCAAGATATGATCGTAACAACTCATTTAAACACCAACAATGCATCGGTCTCCCTCTGTTTCTTACGCATTCAACTTGTGTATTAGGCATATTTGAAATTAATATATCAGTAGTAGTTTGTGGCATGCCATCTCAAGCTTCTAAAATCCTTTGTTGAAGAACATCTACATTGTTTGGGAGTGGAAAGATCGAATTCCTTAATATACAGATCGTATGGAGATTTAGTGGTTAATTAAATCTCTTCCTATATCGCTAATGTCTCTTGTTGATGAACAACGGTCCCTAAAAGCCATAAGCCAAAGACCACAGTATTCACGATCAGATGCGTTTGGGGCGTCCGGGCCGTAAATGTCATTGTCCTTTATCATTTTCTGTCTACACTCTTGCCAGCGATACTCAAATAAAAATATCAACGGAAAGATAATAATCTAAGTTTTTAGTTCGTTACCAATGCGGCCTTGATTAATCGAATCTGTCTTTTGTTAGTGAAATTCCTAACGGTTTTTTTCTACAAACAAAATACATTACTTCTAAAAATTTCACAAAGATACGCCAATATTTACTGGGTATTCGTGGCAATCAGTACATTCATATACAAATATAATCTGAGCAAACTCAATGACGGGGAAGTATCTACAACCCTATGTTCCCCCACTATAGCTGTAACCATGATGTAGTAGGGCAAGTACTGCTTACGGCGAATGACTGATAGACTGATTGTAGGGGAATACTGCAGTGAGAAAGAATAACGGGAGAAGCACATGCGTATTATAACCATTGACTTTTCTCAGATTATATCTGTATATTTTTAGAAAATCACGTTTTAAAATTTTTCTTTTTACTTAAAAAAGAGCGGAAATACAAAACTTTCCCATTTGGTGCAAAATTTTATGGCGGTCTCTATATCTTTTACAGCTTCAGTAGAATTCAAAAATATTTAACTTTATTATAGCAATTCTAGATAAAGAATACTTTGAATGTGTCGGTTCGAAAATACTAGAACATCGTTAAGTTATTTTTAATAGTTACCTATGTTGCTTTTCTATTCAATAGCTTATTTTTTTCCGATGACAATTCCTTGACTGGAGAGTTTTTTATAAGAGGAAAGTATGGTATCTTTTGTAAAATGCCTGATAGTAGACTTTGAGTTATCATATGGGAGCTTCTGCTTTCGTATGAATCGCCTCCTATTATATTTCCAATAATTCTTACATTGTTTAGAAGTGTCATACTTTGCCGCCTTTTTATGTTGTTTTATTTTCTTTGAATATCTTTCCAGATTAAAACTGGATTAAGAATATATTTAGTCACATCTGGTACGCGGATTTCATTTTAAAACGAAACACAGTAAATTATTATTTAATTGGGCAATTTTTATCGATTTATAAAGTAAGTTTAATTATGGAATACGCCGCTGTGCTGGCACATTTTGACCTTTTTGATCAAATTTTCGAAGACTTTTTTGGTCAGTTGGCTCAATTCAATCAGTTAGTAACGCGTTGGATTTCTGTTGAAGCTGCATTTCTTCCACATGGTCCAATTGATCTCATAAAAAGTTACAGCTTTGTCAAACTCATTCTTAAAAAGAAAACGGCCCAATTACATCTCCAGCCCATATCCCCACACTAAACAGTGGCTGTTTATGGATACATCGATTTTTCAAAAAAAGCTCGATGATTTTCATTACGTCAAATCCGACAATTCTGTTTATTCACATAATCATTTAAATGAAAATGACCGTCATCACTTTACATCTATCATTCAACGTTTGGTTTTTCAGCATTCAGTTAGGGAATTGTCTTGTAGCTTGAGCTACTGCGTTATTTAAACTTTGTAGGGGTGGAGCTGAAGGTCTTTAGTTAGAATGGAACTGGTTCCGTTACTGATTAATTGTTGACAACTATGACTGCAATTTTTCCCGTGGAGCACACAAGACGAGGAATACCGTTTGTCTATAACCCAATCAGTTCCCTTACATTTTTTAATCAATCTTCAAACGATGGATTATATGAAACATGGATATCAACAATTCTACGAACTTTTCGAACACTCCGCAAAACTTTCGTCAATTTTGTAATGCGTTTTAACAATAACGATACGACGTTGTTCTTTTGTCTGGCGATCCATGGTTAGTAACCTCAATGACTGCATATGACAAATGTCAAATAATACCGTTACCAGCTTAAATATAAAAAAAATGATTAAACATTTAAATTCAGTGTACCTGACGCGACAGCCTATATAATATACGAGCTCTATGTTAGTAAGGTCATGCCCGAAAACAGTGAATACGATTGCCATATCTCCAAAGCTGTTTGCAATTTTATGCAGCCAGAAATGAACAATTAGTAAACAAAAAGAATGCTGGTATAATTTATACATGCATATGAATAAATCTTGAAAACAACTCACTGCAATACGAAATCAAGTAAATTCAATGCATTTACATGACTCAAAATACGTAGCCTTGGTTACTGCAACCAAGAATATTAGTAATTTACAAAATTAAACTAAATCTCGTGTTATATTTTGAATCATTATTAATCTGAGTATCTGTTGAACGACTACCTCCTTTTCTTGACATGACTGTCGGAGACAGTAAACAGTAATACAACAAATAGGAGTTGGTAAACCTAGCGTTAATAAAAGGCTTACGACAACGACAAAGAAGAAAGTTTAAGTAAAACATCTTTCATTTTCCGTTATCTTTACTTTATTGAACAGTTTTGACACGAAGAAATTGTAAACGTGTTTCGTAATTATTATATGCTGTTAATTAGATATCGACTCCATCTGATACGTGAGTTTTTCTCATTAAAAGATTAAAATAGATTTAACGTAAGCCAGCTATAATACATATATAGATATATCAGGTCACTCTCGCAGCCTTTTTATTAGCCACTTGTGTGGTAATATACTTCACATAATAAAGTGTTAACCGTTATGGTACTACTTTATTACTTCAGCTTTAAACAAGGCACATATCCATGTTGTTTATATTCAAAGAATAAGAATTAAATGATATTTTAGATTTTTTGCAATTCACTTTGCAGATAAGATGATCCCAATATGCTTTCTTTTGGGCGACGAAATCTTTCTTTAATACATTAATAATTCTTCACATTTGTTTTCCTCTTTCTAGATCATTTTTACGTTGAATTCAGAAAAAAATCATCATGCTAACGGTCACATTTACAGTACTAGACCACAGCTTTGTACTTTTTATTAACCAACATGTGGGTGAGTATAATTGATTTAAAAGCAGTGGAAGCTTTATTGCATGCGCTTTTGACTAATGGATATATGAGCTTGCTCGACTAATTTAAAGAACATATGAGGGAAAGTTAGTAAGTGGGTCATAAAATGCTGTTATAAAAATAATTAGAGAGATAGTTAGCCAAAAATAAGTTTTATTTTCTAACAAAGTCTCCGTTTACATGAATACAGTTATCCCATCCCTTTATCAATGCCCCAATACGTGTTGCATAAAAGTGTTTGACTTGCCGTCTGAACCACGTGCGCCAAGATACTTTTTGAGTTGGCCAAACAGTTGATAGTCACTTGGATCTAGATCGGGACTGTAAGCTGGATGTTCAAGAAGTTCCCACCCTAATTTTGCAATTCTCGCCTGGGTCAAGCGGGCCGAATGCGGGCTGGGATTATTGTGATGCAGCAATATTCCTCTTGTCAGTAGGCCTGGACGTTTTCGTCGAATTGCATCCAGGAGCAACAAAAAAACTACAGCATGATACAGCAGTTACATTCTCATTTCTATTCTAAAAATGGGTTAAGGAGCACTCCTTGAGAATCCGAGAACAAGGTAAGCATAACTTTTCGATCACGGTCCCCATTTTACTGTTAGTTGAGCTGGATTATGCGGATACCTAGTAACAGATAGGGAAATAGCTCACTGCTATTTTCAGCTTTCCACAGCAGTTTCTGACTTATTTAATAACTTTCCCTCGTAAATAAATTACAATTTTCAACCGTTTATTATTGACAGTTTCAATAAGGTCTGTATTGTTCTTTTCCATTATCATTTGTAAATGTTTATATTCAATAGTACATTGTATCAGATATGATACAATTTTGAGAAGGAATATTTATACGTCTAATCATGAAAAACAATGATTATGATTTGAAACATAAGGATATAAATCCTTTTACAAATGAAAACCACTCTTCATTGTCTACCTTATTTTAATACGAGACTGTGCAGTAAATTAGCGTGTCCCTTTAGTACGATTTCAACAATTTTAATCAGTTTCACCGCACTTTCAACAAGGTTCGTGTTCAAGTAAGTAAATATTAACTGTAACTATACACTGTTATCCAGTAACTAAATTAAATGGGACACAATTTTTAAATTAAGGAATGTACAAACATCGGTTAGCTTTCCTGATTGCTGATATCCGCAAAAAATGTAATATTATAATTTTCGTTTTCATTTTGCCTGTGCTTTTCTGAAAGGAAGATAGAAAACAGAAGAAGACTTAATCATTGTGACTTTTTATTCTCTTTTAGCTGAGATTGGCGTAATTTTCATACAACGTTTCGTTTTCGAGTCCCCACCACGAGGTTTGATTTCGACTGAAATAATTGGTGTCGTTTTTGAATAGTACACTATAGGTCCATTAATATAAAACAAGAACAAAAATAAATAAGAAGTTTGTAATTCTACTTGAATTTAATATTGCCTGTTGGATCTTTTTACAAAAAAAACTTCTTTATGTTATCTACGAATTTGGTTAAAGTTGAAATAGGAATGTCATTCCAGCACTTCTATCACAAATTTCAGTTCATTGACGCTATTTTATTACTTATTATTGGCATATACCGTTCCTACCAAAATTCCCCAACGATTTTCTATAGGATTTAGCTTAGATGAACGAGCTGGCCATTGTAATGAGCTGATTTCCTTTTTAAGAAGCCAATTTATTCATCTGGAAGTATGGGTAGCAATTTTTTCAAATGAAGAAAGGTTTGAGATGATGATGCGCTTTATCTTGTCCCTGAGAAATTTTATAGGTGCCGAAAATATATATTTTGTTGGACACAAAAAGAAATCAGCCCAAAATATTAATTTTTAGAAGACTGGAATCCAAGTTAGAGCAATATAGTTTTTAGTGAATAAAAAAGAGTGTAACCAGGGCAGAGGTTATGGTTGATGTCAAATTCTTTGGTTTTAGCTGTTCATTATACGTCTGTGCAATCGATTTTTCCCCAACACTTCTAATATTTTCGGGATGAACTTTTTTCCTTAAGTATTGTTCTACCTCCACTTCGGTTCCGCTAGTTTTAGGTTCTGCGTTTGTTGGATATTCTTTTATCGTTAGTTCATCATTTTAATATATACTGAGCTGTTTGTATGACATTTGTTTACAATTTTCTGCGGTTTCATTATTAAACGTCGAAATCACAACGAGTTTGTCTTTTTCTCGATTCCATTACATAAAGATTTTTTAAGTATCTACATACATAGGAAAATATAACCATATGAGAACACACTAGTCACTACAACTAAGTGAGATATGGGAATTTTTCTCGGAGAACTACCTATTTTTGTAGGTGGACGACTTTGAGTGCGAGTGGTTACACAGTATTTCTCTTAAATATGTCTTTTTGTTAACTTAGCACGAACTCAAAATATAATGCTTTTATGTATTTGTCTAGTGTATGCACTGTGCTACTAAATCAGGAAACGTCGTTTGTCATCATTAGTTGTGTAATGATGAATAGCGTCTGCTACTAGGTGAACGATTTTCACTGTGACTAACTGTACATACCAGGTGTATGCATCAGTTTCTTCCTGTTTTTTGCTAAAAAGAAACACGTAATTTTCAAGGAATTTTTTTTTTGTTCGAAATATTGGTGATCGGTTTCTACACACTTCATCCATCTTTCGGGTAATTTATGGATACCATGCCAGAAAATTGCTTGCCTTTTACGGCACTCCATTCGTCGAGCCATTTTCCACCTTCCTCGAAATTGCTGAAGTGCTGTTCTGCGAGCGCCTGCCCCATTGATGCGAAGTGATAGTCAGATGGCGCCAGGTCTACGGAGTACGGCGGGTGCGCAAGGATGTCCCATCCAACCGATTTCTAGGTGTCTTTTACTGGTTTTGCTGTGTGAGACAGCGCATTGTTGTGTAACAAAATCACTTTGCCATGTCTTCTAGCCCATTCCAGTCGTCTTTCGATGAACTTGTTGGCGATAGTGTTGTGTATTAACAGTTTCGTTGGGCTTCAAGAGTTCATAATACACAATACCGCTCTGGTCCCACCAGACAGAGCATGGTCTTTTTGCCGAAGCGGTTTGGCCTTGGTGTTGAAGGACCGGCTTCACCTGGTGAAAGCCACGATTTTTTCCGCTTCGGGTTTTCAGAACAAATGCATTTTTCGTCATCTGTCAGTATTCGATACAAAAATGATTTGCTTTCTGGTTTTGAAGCAGTATTTCACAGGTGGCTTTGCGAGTTTCTATTGCCCGTAAACATCTACTCATTGTTTCTTATGACAAATGTAATGCTTCTGCTAATTGCCCTTTGCCGCGAGTTTGAGTTAGGTAATCATCCAATGACTCCTGCAATTGCTCGTCTTCGCATTTTTGTGGTCTACCAAAGCGCTCACTGTCTTTCATATTGAAGTCACCACTTTTAAATTGTCATGTTTCATATGTTCTAATCGGTGAAGCATGTTCATGATATATTTCTACCAGCAAACGATGACTTTTAACAGCCTTTTTCTTTTGATTAAATAAGGAAACTAATGCGTGCCGCAAATATTCTTTTTCAGGCATAAAACTCGACATGATCAGTGAACGATAAAGCAAAGACGCTAATTTTTGGCGGACTCACTTTGTGTGTGTTTGTAGTTTAAATGTCAGACGAACAAAATGACGGTATGTGTCAAATTAATAAGCTGCGTACTTTTCGCATATTATGGACCCATGTTTACTATTTTACATGCAAATTGGCAAGCTGATTTTTAGGCACTCTCTATTTCAATAGGTAGACTTCCTTTTATCAATTTTGTTTAGTTACTAATTATAAGGTATAGAATAGAATTAATGATATAAATATGCAAACACTCAACATGATTTAATCGGTGTTAAAAATACGACAAGTGGAACAATGCCAAAGGCTAAACGATGCAAAAATAGCTTTATACAATTACATTACATTTTCAATTATTAATAAGCTCAAGTATATTCGTCAATCTTACTAAACGCTAATCGAATTTACCCACCCCCATATTTAGGCTATTTGTGTTCGTTAAAGTAAAAGAAAACATCCATTTTCCGATAAATACCGTCACAGAAGTTTTCAAAACAAACGCCGTTTTGAGTAGATAGCTTCGATGCATAATTCAATAGACAATTGTTCCTCATATGAATGAATCGCTTTAATGGACAATACAGTATATGCAATCTACTCTTCATTTCTTCTTTGTTATCGATCAGCACCTCTTTTTTTTCCGTCGAAATATCATAAAAGACACGGATCGTTAATGTAAACTAAAAGGTCGAATCATCGCATCTTCCGTAAGCTTTTAGTCCGTCTATGGCCGGCGTGGCGGATTCAAGCGCTGTTATCGGGGACGCTGAAAAGTCATTTCAGGTTTATAGACTCATACCAATTTCTGCTTTTTCTATTTTTTTTTCTGTACGCCTTTTAATTTAGATTTTTAATAAGTTTGTATATATTTTTTAACTTTGAATAAATTTTTATAGATATGATTTCTGTTTCATTTTTGAATTTTATGTATAGTTTTAGGTGTAGTAAAAATCGGTCCGGAAGTTCAGGTATCAAATTTTTGGATTTAGTTTTAGCAATTTTGTAGTAGTAAACTTATAGATAAATGTCCAAATATACTTTGACGTTCCTCAAATGCGTCGCATGTCGGTTTTCCATTTTATAAATATCCATTTCCGTTTCCAGTTTTATTATTATTTTTTCGAATTGAAAGATCTTTTATTTTAGTTATTCCTTTACCAAACTCAACGGTTGTTAGTACGCCATGTGAACTTGCGAGAGGAATCTACTAAATATGATTATTTTTTTCACTCTTAATTATAACATCCTATCACTGTAATCATTCCAAAGTAACTAATCTGAATTTAACCCACTTTTTGTAACGTATCAAATTTTCAGTTAAAGAACAATACAGATCAATCAGATGAAGTTAACAGAAATTGCTCACTTATTTTTAGCATGCAGTATAGAAACACGTAGAAATTCACATACTACTTCTTAAGCTTGGCCAACTTAAACAAAAATACCGACTAACCGCTAGATGACGGATAAACGTTAGTCATAACGCATAACTTTGCCCGTAAAATCGAAAGTGACCATGACATTTTTAATTTAGGTATGAATGCTTTACGGAGGTTATAGGTTCGTGGATCGCATTCAATTATTTTAGTCATAATAATACGTAGAGTCTACAGCGCGTTTAGAAAAGCTTTTGACATCACACGCATAATACGCCCTATATAAAAATGCACACCAATGCGATTATTTACACTTTGTCTATCGTAGAGTTGTAGAATATTGAAATTCTTATTTAGATATAAAACTTTGACAATTATACTTACTCATATTTTGTATTGTAGCAGGGTATCTTAAACAGGATACCTCAATCCCGGATGCCACATCAGAGCTTCGAACTTCGTAGGCTGTCTTCTCCAGACCAAAATAATCCTCCACTCGTGGGCACCTATACGCCAGGTAGCAAATTTATTGTCCATTTCTTCCACTTTCCTTTCGTTTTACACATTTTTTTCATCTCGTTTGCTGATTCCTTATTCTTTTTGTTTTGTCTTGATATTTCTTTTACACCGTTAAAAAGATAACAGCCCCAAACAGCACATCCTAAAATAGCTTGTTTTTTTTTTGATTAACATATTTTTGGATAATTGTCTTTGGAGTGATTAAACTGAAAATCGTACTAAAATAATTTTTCAATTCCTCTTATAACTGGGTGTGGTATGGGGTATAACTGGGGGTGGTGTAGATCCTACAAATTTCTAAGCTACAAACATCTAGAGCAAACTTTTAACGTCGCAGCTGCCCTCCCTGCAAAAAGAATAAAAGATTGATATTCCTTATCCTTCCTGCAAAACATTAATTGCAGCTACAGTTACACTTCTGATTTCTCTACAAAAAAAGTCGTGCGGTACCAGTTCGAAACAATTAACCTTTTGAGTATTTCTAATATACCGAGTGAGCAAAAATTATATTGATAAAAGTATGCAATAGAATTTAAAAATGTATTTCGTAGCCTATTTTATGTTTTTGATATAATTCTGACAGATAAAATGCCACTGCGAAAAGTGTATTTTAAACAGTGATGAACTAAAACTGATTTACATGTTTGAACAACATTTTTATTAAAAAAACTAAACAAATTACAATAACTGTTGAAAATGATGACTGCCTTATTATGCGCAAGTCTATGCCCCTTATCAAAAGCATTCTGTATATTTAACATGACGTAGCATAATAGATAATGAACATAGTTAAATATAAAATTAAAGATAGCGCAAGTTTTAAGCAGTCATTGTGAAGGTCGAGGAGTGAACATTCACTACACTATTGAATTTCTGATCAAACATGTTTGTCCATTATTAGTATTTTCATATTTAGTATCCTTGAAAAATAATTAAATAATAATATACTAAAAACCAAATGCTTTTATATTTCAACGGTCGTAATTAGATTCAAAAAAACAAATATCCGGAAGATTAGTGGATAGAGTGAAAGGATTAAATAAAAATTGATATATAAATAATAGTATGGATGGAAAGTGTAAAAAACGTTGACAATTACAGCGCAATTAATTTTGGAACTGGTATTCACATATCTTGAATTTGAGTCGGTTTTTCAAGGATCTACGGGAACTTAGTTTTCGATATCCGATTCTAGTATCAGTTTCTGGTTTCGGATAACCGATTTTAGCATTGATTCTGAGTATCTGGATTTCGAATCGGGTAGCCAAAATCGTCGACACGAGTATCCAGTTACTGAAAAAATAAGTTTAAAGACCAAATATCCTCACACAAAAAATACGCACGCAAAAATTTACAGACAGTACACCTAAACTTTAATAATAAACGCATTATTAACGGCTATCTTTAAGCTTTGTTTACGAAACAAATGATACGTGCTTATAACAAATTATTTGCAGGTTACCTATGTAAAATGTACGAGAACTAAGAATCAAATCGACTTTTGTCTCGTTCGATAAATATACCCCAATGTTGATTGTATGAATTTTTCACTAATCTACTTTAGCATGGAGACAGCTTATATTGTTGGATCCACATAACAGCCTTAACTAAAATAGAAATAACAAGCCATCAAATAAATTTTGCGTCAAATAGTTTCTGTCTATAAAAACGTATTCTCATTTACTGACAGTTCAATTATATAGTTGTCAAAATATATTTAGGTTTGAACTTTTTCAATTTCAAAATGGTTTCTTTCCACTGAACATAAATCGTTTATGATTGAATCGTATTTTCGCAATGGACGAAAGGTTGATGGACTATGGGTATGCTCTTTTGGAGAACTGTTTGGAAGGATTTCAAAATGAATTTCCAAACTTAGAATTTGATTATAATAGTTTTCAGCATACCATTGAACATTTTCTCAAAGTCGTTAGAGAAACAAATGACGTGAAGCAAAAAGAAGGAAGTAGTAGACTGAAAAAGCGTGCTGTAGAGTTAATAATGTTATGGATAATGCGCCAGGAAACTCCATCCGATTTTTATCTCAACTAACTGGAGTATCATTTGGCACTTGTTATACGGTTCTGAAAAAAGATTTCTATTTATTTCCTTATCGCATGACCTGTTTTCAAGAGACTTTGTAAGACGATCCTCTTCGAAGAATAATATTGTGTCAATAGTTCCAAAACAAACTTCGACACTAACCTACTTGATAAGAAATTCTTTTCCGACGAAGCATGGTTTTATCTGATAGGTTATGTCAATTTCCAGTATATGTGCATGCGGTCTACCGAAAAACCTGATAATCTTTATATTGGAACATCCCTCCATCCACAGAAAATTGGTGTTTAGTGTGCTATAAGTTGTAGGAGAATCATTGGTCCGTTTTCTTTTTGTAATGGTATCTTAACAGCGAACAGGTATCGGGAAGAAATTCTATTTCCTTTTATTAATCAACTAAACGAAGAAGAAATTACTCACGATTATTTTCACTAAGAGTCAGGGCACACACAGCAAATAAAACGCTGGAACGAGTTTTTCCTAATCCCTTATTAAGTTTAAGTACTGAAAATGAATTTCTACCAAGATCATGTGATATTATACCTCGCTACTTCTTATGGCCATTTTTAAAAAATGTCATTTATAAGGTTCAAACAGTTGATCTCGAACATCAAAATAGAACTGTAGAGTATACCAATGAAGTTGATGATGGTATGTCGCAAAATGTGCTTTCTAGTCTAAGAAAAAGATGTGAGAAATGTTTTAATATCGCATTAATATGATAGTAGTCACTTTGTAAAAAAATATAAATAAACATATTTTATTTGATGACAGTATTATGATTTGTCTTTTAAATAAAATAACAGAAAAATAATGAGAGAACATAGTAAGTAGTAATCTCAGACATACCGCCAACCGGGGCGACTAAATGCCTCACTAAATGCGTCACTTGGTGTCATGGAGTACCGTGATAAATGTTATTCAGGTTCGATGTTAACTAATTTTGATGTCAGTAGGAAAGCAAGTGTATCCTATATGAGAAAGAAATGAAAATTCTGGGAGTGGCCTGAGCCTATCGATGTTTGTTGGTACAACGAGCAAATTAAAAAGAAAATTGTGCTGCCGACTGAAATCAGTAGCTATAAGTTTCAGGTGCACTACTAATCCCCGTATTTTTCATTTTTTTTTAATTCAATTTTTTAAAAAGTTCCTAAATTCTGTACAATGAAGTTTAAGACAGTTATTCATACATAGTTCCTTTAAAGTTAATTTCCTCTTAACTTGAGTTTGGCTGAAGCAGATTTTTTAAAGAAAAGGTGTTCCCACCAACCCACGACTTTGTTTATTTCTTATTTTTTTAGGATTGTATTGGTAACCTTTTACCGTTTTGTTATTAAAAATTTAAATTATGTTGACGTTTTACAAGTTTATATTGGTTTCAAATATAAAACATTAACATTAAACATTTTTTAAACAGCTTCCAACATAATAAATCTGAACATTTGAATTTTGTAGGGTGACTAGTAACCATAAAACGTTTCTAATATCTTTTCAAAGAAAAACCAGGTATGTTACCTAATTGCCCCGACGAAAGGGGTGAGTTGTTGCACAGAAAATAATTCCTCCCTCTCTTCTGTTGTAACTAAAATTTCTTTAAGATTTAGAAATTGATAGCAAGGGTATAAGTCTATATTGTATTGAAAATTCAGCCCAATTCAACTGATATCGAAGGCGATATGGCATAAAAACTTCAAATATGGCACTACATGTCATGTCATGTCATCCCCGTTGACGGTATATTTTATCTTAAAGGTTTCCTTCGATACGAGATTTATTTGATCGCTTTTTATAAAAAAAAGGAATAGGGAAAAACTCTATACGATTACTACATTCATTACTAATTATTCCTTTCCATAGATTCGTTCTCTGAAGGCTGTGAGATACTTATTTATTCCTAGAGGATCCTTATACTTATCTAGAAATATATTCTCTATTGTATTCCAAAACTTAATATTCATGCATTGCCTGCTACGTTTCTTATTGGTATTCAAAACGTACCGCGCAGTTTGTTTTGTGAAGCTTTTCTAGTCCAATATGTTTCAAATATGCACATCTCTATAAGTACACAGATGTTCCAAAATAGCAACACATATTCCATGTCTATTTCAAATTAGGACCTCAAACTATCGACAGTTAACCTACATTTGAATGAATTTGCCTGGACTCTCTAATTCGTGTTATAGCATGATTTTGAAAATAACTAACGTCTTTATAACTTCTTTGAAATTACGTTGGCATTCTCTAAGGAGCAGAGTCAATTCTGCATTTTATTTGAATATAAATGAAGTCTCCCAAACAAATTTTGTTCCTAGGTTTTCTTTTATTCGGAAAACATATCCTCTCTGAAGCTTTAGTCGACTTTCTGAAATATTCTATTGCGTGTAATAAATGTATTTATTGAAATGTCTTAACTTTATCTATCGTAAGACTTCTCTGTGCATGTCAACGCAATTCTTATCTTGAGAATTGCTGGTCTAGATACTTTTATCTTCTCTTACTATAATATGTGTCACTAGTTACTTATAAATTCAAATAGGTCACACCCTATCTAGTTATCTTATACCAAAAACAAACATAAGTCACGTAAAATATACATTACAGAAGATAAATTCTTTACTCATTACATTATTATATTTATTATAGTCCATGTACGTACGGAATTTTTTAAGAATCATAATTCTGATAATATCATGCAACGTTACATAGCAAATATAAAAAATAAAGGGCATATATTATTTAGATATACAGAACCGCCACAAAGTTTGAATGCAAGATGAATATTAGTGAAGGTAATAGTCTGTGTAATTTTTTTTCTCTCTAAATCAAGGCGTAAATTTTAATCTTTTTGAAATTTGATTGAAGAAATATATTCAGAAAGAGGCATTGATGCTAGATTGGGCATTTCACTGAAAAATATTGACTATACTGTAGCAATTTTTCTGATAAATAATTTTTGCAGTATAAAAATACTTTCGTGATATACAGATTTCCTAGTATATACTAGACGAACAACATAATGAATGTTGTTTATTCCGTTTGATGAAACACAGTAGTGGAAATGTATTAATTTAGGGTTGTTTTGGTAGTAGAACAACGAGTGATTTCATAAAAATAACTGAAAAATTCCAAAAGAAGAGTATTTGGGCATCCAGGAAAAATCGCATTATCGCGGCAAGGAATGACCCAAAACATACAGCTACTCTATTTAAGAATTTTCTGGCAGAAAAAGAAGCAGCAGGTGAAGTAATAATGATGATCTGTCCCCTCAAAGTCCTGATTTGTTTCCTGTTCAACTTCTGTGGAATGAGCTGCAAACAATAACCAAAAAACGATAGTCACAAAATTCGCAACAGCTTTGGAGCTACTTAAAGGAAGCTTTTCATCAAATGGATGTCAATTATCTAGAAAAATTAATGAGCGGAATTCCCATAATTTGCACAGCTCTAGATATTGTCCTAACGAGGATATATAAGTAAAAAAAAATGTAAATTAAAAAAAATACATATCAAATGTAATTATTTTAAAAGCATTGTTTATTTTTTTTCTAAAATTTCCTGGTGCTTTCAAACTTTGTAATAGTACTGTATATACTAGATTACCTGAACTTATTACCGTTTATCATAATCTGTCGATTGCTTTAATAGCAGCAACAAGTTGTGGCAATCTTATCGGTATCACATACTTTGCTAACAAACATGAATAACAGTGCGTGTAATTTTTTTCAAAGTATACTATAGTGAATTTCGGTTGTCACCGTTTTCTTATACTAGCTTCAATGAAATCCGGAAAACAGCAATTCACAAATTGTTTTACGAAAAAGTTTTGGAGCTTTTGGTGCAAAACATCTGATAAACGTTCAGGTATCGTTCAAAAACTGTAAAATATTATATTGTTAGTGTAATGTGGGTACCTTGATAATTTAGTAACTCCCAAGAATAGACAGACGGAGCATTGCAAAAACGATAGATTAGCTTAACATTTGGAATTTAGAATAATCTGAACAGCAGCGTGAAATAAAAGGAAGATCCGCAACAGATAAAGATACAGTGTATATATAAATGATTATATACGTATGTATATGAAATAAGTTGCAGAAGGGAAATAAAATAAGAATTAATAACATCGACACACTTAACGTGTGCATAAAAATTGAAATAATTCGGATAAATGAGATAATAATACAAAGAAAAGAAAAATTCTATCAAAGAAGTTTATCAAATTTACTTCAACTTAAGAAGAAATCTACTAATACACATATATGTATGTATATATGGGGACGACTATAAAACTGGCGTTTTCTTTGATTTGAATAAAAATATAGAGTTGGTTTAATAATATTTATTAATACACATTTGGCATCGCGAAAAGAATATTTAACAACGATAAAGAAACAGAAAATATTACAAAATTTTAACTTAGAGTGATTTCTCGTCAATATTCCCATCTCGGGATTAAATTGCGGCGGCACATATTCTTGGCATTCTTCTAATCTGTGGCTTCCAGATAATCTATTGTAATTTCAATTCACACTACCTGGAGCTTCTGCCAAAGATCTCGTCCTCTTTTTTCTAATTTTGTGATCCAATTCCTCCCACACTAATTCTTTTGGCGACAGACCTGGAAATTGGAGTGGCAACGTATCAACTTCTATTAAATTCGTCAAGAAAGTCATCCTGTACTTTATTTCTTTTAATCGTTAAATGGCGTTGATATAAAATGCCAATTTTGGGTTTTCTCTCCAATCGTCACCATAGTATTTCTTTAAAAGAACGGCTATGGTAGATTTGATCAATGCTTTTGTTTTTCCTCAAAATAAACTTGTTCTCGCGTAGGATAGAGTTATAATTGGCCTTATTTCTTAGCCGAAACTTTACTTTTGGTGAATATAAATCATTTCAAAGGATTGACTTTAACATGTGATTGGCTTGATTTTCTTCATATTTTTTATAATCTTTTTAATTTTTTAAACCTTGTTTTTCGGGAGATAGAAAAGAATGTCCAACAATTAAGAAGACAGTCTGCACGGATTTAATATATGTAGGAGCTTCTTTAGTTAGCTAATATCCTAAAATATTTAAGAACTTTTATTCTGTCCTCCACAGCCGTCTGCGAACAATTGTACCTTTACTATATTTTCAGGAAAGACATATGTTGTTAAAATCCTTCGAGGAATCTGTTTTCGCCCATCGATATAAAAAAAACCTTGTTTCGAGCAAGTGAAGTTTCTAGAAGGTGGACTTAAAACATTGTGTCGTATCTTCATACCTTTTCTGTAAGTTATAAAAATCTATAGCTTCAAATGCATGGACTTTCTGTTCTGGAATCGTTGTTCTTGTGTAGTTGTTTTTTTGATCATTTTTTTTTCCGAAGACATGTGGAGCATATGTCGCTCATTGGTGCCTCAAAAGTAATATTATAATTGAAGGTAACATAGTCCTGGAAGTAACTGTTTTACGAGTTCACTGGGACTTTTTTCAGTATTCTTTTACATGCGATGATCACAAGGGCAGTGGAGTTGTATAAGGCCCAAGTATCGCAGTTGTTTGTTATAAATAATTTGTGTCACGAGGAGTTTACTGTTATAGTTGTCCAAATTTTATATAGTTTGATAAAATTCAGAGTGTGTGGCAGATACATTCCAGAGGAACTTTTATCCCTCATTTCGTATGGTTTCTTTGTTGGTGTTTAAAGTTGCTATTCTCGAAGAAGGTGTCTTACATACTTTGACCAAATTCCCAACTTCGATACTAACAAAATGTTTCTTCAAGATAAAAATATCTTGTTTGGCTCTATCAGTTGTTTGAAATTAGCTTTCATGAAATTTTTGTTGCGTAGTCAATATTCTGCACATCTATAGACCACTTGCTTTTTCGTTGGAGCGTTTGAGATGCTATGGCAAGTGTGTAGTTTTTAAATGGATTTCTTTCGGGACTTACCCTTCTCACAAGAGTTATCAGTTACACTGAAATCCATATTACAAAAACTTTTCAAAATTTTCTGCGTACATGTAACTTTTTATTTTACTTATCTATTAACACTACGTTTATCTATGAAGGTGTTGTAGTGTATCGTCTAATTTTGAAACGGTGTAACGAAAGCCGCGTGCGCTATGTGCGAAAATCGATATTTCCCCATTCGCTGGGGCAAGAAATGAAAATATCTAGATGCCGAATAGATAAGCAAAAATGTACCTGAATAGTGTTTTTAAGAACAATTGTGATAATTCGTAAATATTATGGATCGTATGAGAAGTATTATTAGGGTTATTATATTTCGACTTAGACGGCGTAAGTTGTGGTGCATTAAATGTTTTTTTTTGATTGATTGTTTCTACGTATTATTGCAGAGCCTTACGATATATTTTTAATTATGCGTTTTTTGGTGTTGCTATGCTTAATTTCTATAACACACTTTAATTTAGGCTATTTACGCTTGCGGTTGTTGCAACATATTTTACTGCTTTGCAATGTAATTAGCTGTCAACACCTTACGTAATACGCTTAACACAAATTTGAATGCGTAGTTCACAAATAGTAGATAAGTTGGAAATTCTAGATGACCTTCCTAATGAATAAATTTGTTTTTGTGTACTGAAAGAATCTTGTCATTAATTCTACTAGAATAGAAATTAACCTTGTGTATAGCTGCATTCCAAATGCTAAGGTTATTATCTGTTACTATCATTTGCCGTATGTTTAAATGCAAAAGAAGGTCTCATCTTACATATTTTCGTTATATTCAACTTCGTTGTGATAACAAACCAGCTGTTAAAATAATAAGGTAACTTTTACATATTGTGAAATCTGTAGGAAAATGTATTACAAATTCTAGTCCTGAAAACTTATACGCATACATGAAAACTGAAATGATAGCTCAACGCATTCAAAGAAAACGCCGATAGAACTACATATATAATTTTCACTTCAAAGTGTAGCACAGTGTTGAGATGATTTAAATCATTTCATGTAATTTTTTCTTGTAATATTTGTTTTATGAAGAAAAAATAAAAAAATATGTTTGCCCATTATCAACACATGACACATTATTTAAAATATTTTCCAAATACAAAGGAAAACCATATGTGACTGGTTAATGCAAAATACATGTTTTTTTCTGCAAAACTAAAATTTAAAAAATCCATCAGATTAGCTAATTTAAAAAGTTTTTTTAATCCCATAAGATAAGATGAAAACTTCTTTCGACATTCACAGAAGAAGCACTTGTATACAAACGTGTTTACTACTTGTTTAATTTCCGAATTTTACGTTTATAATATCAATGACCATATCTGTAAGATAATTAGATATATCCGGATGCGCTGATGTATCTACTGGGTGAAAAGCTGCAAGCTGTGGATTGCACTCTGAGCGACTGGAAAATGAATCGAACATGAATCGGCTTCACTTGAAAAGAATTATGCATGTCTAGTTCCCCTCACCTCCCAGTAATACGGACTGCCGGCTCCATTGAGTTAATTCAAATTGAAAAGATCGATGTGAGAATAGGATTTTGTAGTAGTAGTAGTTAAACAAGTATAGAGAATACCGTTAGACAAAGATAGGATACCGAATTGAAGATGGTATATCGAATCGTACATCTGATACACAATCGCCCTGCAGAATAGCATGCACATTTCTCGATATTTTTAACTTATAGAAATCTTATTTCATCCTCCTCTCACTCATAATTATGGCCATCGTCAGCTCATGGTATACTTTGGAACAAGAAACCGTTTCTAGCCTTTGTTGTCGAAACTACACTACAAATTACTATGAACCTTTAACCATCCACCAGGGAACATACGAAGCGTTTTGATTTCGCTCCTTCAAATATTTCATTTAAAAGAACCTATCGTGACCTCAGTACTTGAATTGCTTTTCGAACTTATTTATGTTCAACTGGTCTGAAGCTATAATTTGTTGCTAATGATTCTATGATCCTAGCTACCTGCTTCTCTAATTTGTGTTTCTCGACCTAACCTGATGTAACAATAAAGGCGCTGTTACGGCAACTAACGTCGAAATAAAACTTGCTACTGTCACTCAAGGTTCCATATTTGAAAGTATCTAACTTCAAAATGGCAAAGGTGATACCACATTAGCTTTAAAGTTAAGCACCCGCCAGAAAGAACTTTACTATTACATAGCAATTATATGATGAAGTAGTGATTATACGTATCACTTTTATTATATAATAAATGTTTTGTACCATTATTTTTTCGAGAATTTTAATGAAATAATTTTTGAACCTGAATAAAGGTACTAGTCAATACATTGCTCAATAAATTCGGGAGCAGATATTTCTGTATATTAAAGTTTCACTGAACCATGAAAAATATCCGGTATACTGATCTGAGATATTTCAAAAAAATAATCACCAAAAAATAATGTAATCTATTAGTAATTTGTAGCTTAAAATGAACCATTGATTAACTGATAATCAAAATAAAGAATATTTCGTTGGACAAGTATTGTTTTGCAAGGACAGGTTGGATATGTCTTTATTTGCAATGTTAGTTGCATATTCCTGACATATTTAAAAAGATACTCCAAAAAGAAACGTTCCAACAACATACAACAAAATAAGTTTCTATTCATATGTCACTGGTTTATTTCTGATCGTAAAACAGAAATCTCTACGATAGGTGCCCATGCATTTTGCGTGCTAATACTTGTTCGCACAAGTATCGCAATCTAAGTCAAAATTTTAGAACAATTTCAAAGCCTACTGCTCGGGCATGTTCCCGATGTTGAATGATATTAACTATGGACATGTGGCCCACATGTAACTATGTGATTTACCTTGCATATAAAACCCAATTCAAAAAATAAAAAGAAAAAGGATACAAATACAAAATAAGGAACTTAAAAGATGAATCTTGAAAAACAGCAGAAATTTAAAATGAGAAAAGTATTTCAGAGAACTGCTAATAAACAAGGATAAACCAATATATGATGAGGGCAAAATAGAACCATTGAAGAAAGAAATAAACTTGGGGGAAGTTAAAGAAGAAATCGAAAGAGCGAAATTTAAAAGCAACTAAAGAAACGCATTTGTATGATACGAATATATGCAAATATTGTCTGTATATTTTGAACCAGGTTTTTGATCGAATAAAGATTGGTTTTTAGAGTTCAGAATATCATCGAGGTTTACGTAACTCATCTGAATTACATCAAATAATACCGAAGCTATCGTACCGACAGAATATGGATGGGCAAAGAAACTTGACAGCCTTAACAGAGGTGTAAGACAAGATTACATTCTGTCTACCACTCTCTTCATGTTGATAGTAGAATATATCTTAAGAACAGTAAACACAAGAGGAGCACTAAAGACAAAGGGAAAATTATAGCTTATGCCACGATTTAGTGATAATAAGAAAATAAAGAAAAATGTTGAAGAATATTCTAGAATAAATAAGATAGAAGGAAAAGAAATGACTATCGAAATAAATATTGCGAAAAGAAATATTACGATAAGATTATAAAGATTGGGTTAAATAAAAATAGGCAACATACGAATTCAATAACTAAAAAAGTAGAACAAAAACTCAAGAAAAAACCCAAGAAGCAAATATCGGTGAGTCCAAAAACAAAAATTTATGAAACGCCAATAATAGTTTATGCCGCCAAAACCATGTACTTAACTAAAAGAGTCAAACATATTTTGAAGGTTTTCAAAAGAAGACTAATGAAATAGATAATGGGACCCAAAAGGGTAGAGAAAAAAACAGTAAGACAAAGTAGGAATAGTAAAATGCTAGAAGTATTGGATAGTGAAGATATAATAATTTGCATAAAAGCAAGTAGAATTATGTGGTTGGGACATGTGTGGAGGGCAAGAGAAACAAGTAATCTAAGATCGATAACGGAGTGGAGACTAGGAACAACTGAGATGGAAGGATAAGGTTGAAGGATGTTTGAGAAACCTAACAATAACAAATTAGAAAACAAAGGCGGGGAACAGAGTGGAATAGGCAAACAACGAAAACTAGAAACATGACTATCACACAGACTGGTAGAAAAATGAGGACCGATCTAGCACTAATTCAATAAATAACAAGTACAGGCTTCGCAAAGGATGTGCAGACGGAGTGTAGTACCATTATTATTTTATATTCAAAACCATAGGGATATGTCCTGTTTTGTTTGAAAACTCAACTTAAAGGTGCGGATTGGTGTAGGATTCGCTTGTTTTTTATCGATAACGCATTGACTTGGAAAACCAAACTTAATTCTTGATATATGAGAATGCTGTTTTGAGAATACAGCTTACAGCTTCCTGATTAAAAGTAACTTAACCTCCTACAGTCATTCCTAAAGTGTCCCTCTAACCTGTACCATATATGTATATGTGTATCACTCTCATTTCGAATTAATCATTCCAAATTTAAAACAAAAGTAATTCGTTACAAACGAAAGAACCTTAACCATATGCGGCCACACCTTATCTAAGCACTTCCGGAAACCTTTCACTTATCAGTTTAACTTTGACATATTTCATATGCATCCATATGCGACATTTCATTAATGACAGTTTATTGAAATATATATTTTTTCAAGCTGGAGAAGATGGACACGTGTCGTCTGCTATCGATAGAGAAACAGAAGCTAGTGGTTCGCCAGCGGACGCAGAGGCTCGAATAATCTTCATAAATAAACAGCAACCGGCCAATACTAAGTTCGTTAACAATCGTATATCGACAGCCAAATATAGGTAAGTTAAAAATAATCTTTTATAAGTTTATGGTTTGCGGTCAGGTATAATTCTTCAACTTTAATACGTGTCGGGTCCTGCATTTCCGCAATTCGTAAAAGGATGTGGTTGACGTGCAGAAAGTTCGATATAGCAATCATTTCAAATCCCACTAGAAATACGACCTCTTCTTATCGTGAAAGTTTTCGAACAGAGACGTACGGTTTGGTGTTATAACAGCCAAACTCCATTACACACCGGTTTTTTTCTCGTTGTAGTACCTGAACTGAGCCGTTGTTTTTTTGTTTAATTTTGAATTTTTGTGCTTTTGGCCGGAGAATATTTTACTAAAACGCTTTAGATTTTCTCACGCGCGAATGGTTGAGATCGAGCAATAACCCCGATAATTTAAAACAGTCAGTGTCGTCCCATTATTTGTCATTAAATACACCACATCAGGATATACAGTGCATTTAAACGAATTAAATGCATTTATAAATGGTTTCAAATATGATGTTCACATTCTTGCGTTGTCGCAACATCGGTTGCATTGTATAAAAGGACTACAGAATATTCTTTTCAACACGGTATTGGTGTGGTGTCTTATTTTTATTTTTCGATGTAGTCTCCCAGAAGATCAACTTTTTAAATTGTGTCGGAAAAGTAGTATGTTTCGAGGTATGCAAAATGGCCATCTGTACCGGCGATGACCTCCTCATTTGAAGCGAATCTCTTTCCTCCCAGTGACTTTTCCAGGTTTAGGAACGGTCTTTGCTTTCTTCGAAGCCGATTCACCCGGAAAAGTCCACTGTCTCGACTGTTCCTTGGTCTCCGGTATGTAGTGGTGGATCCAAGTCTCATCCACGGTTACGAAACGCATGAAGAAATCGTTTGAATTTCGTTGGATCTTGGCCAGGCCTCCTCCGAAACGGTCACCCGATTTCGTTTTTGCTCCGGTGTGAGCAAACCCATCGCGCTGAAAGATTTTTCATAACCAAAATTTCGTGTAGGATATAGCCAACGCGTTCTTCTGAGAAGCTTGTTGTCTCTGCTATCTCTTTCAGCTTCAATCGGCGATCGGCTAATACGACATCATGATTCTTGTCTACCAGTTCATAGTTTTTTAGCGTCTACTGCGTGGTTTGTCATTTGTGCTTGTAGGGCCACGTTTGAACTCGCTCACCCAGAAGCTGATGGTCAAAAATGATGGAGTACATCCGCCATGAACCTCTAGCAAAATATTTCGAATTTACGTGGCCGTTTAGTCAACCATCCAGAAGTGTTTTATCACTGCACGAAATTCGATTTTATTCATTTTTGCGAAACCGCCTGGCTTGCTACACAAAACGCACTCTTAAACAACAACTATTGACAGTAGACATCTGAAATGTTGACACTTGCCATAAAAGAATATGGCCTTTGGCGACCAATGAATCTATTTCGACATTCATGCACCAATTCCGGAAATATTTCAGGTCGTATCTCTGAAAATTAAAAGTTTGGAATTTGTACTAAGATGTACACCAATAGATATAAATACTAAAAAACTGGATGTCGCGAATATATGTATATACAGGTGTCTTTGAAATAAAATAAGAAAGTACGGAAAATTAAAAAATGTAATTATATAGAACATAAATCCAAAAAAATTGCGTCAATTACGACGAGAACGTCAGAATTAAAAGAAAACCCTAGGAAATACATCCATCCAACCAAACTCGCACACATACGCGTAGATTACATACACAGCAATAACACAGTTGTTGATGTTAAACTACAACTACTACGGCATGCTAAGAATGTAGTAACATGCTTACGTATGAATATTTCGGCTATGAATAATATAAAATTTTTTATTTTAAATATCATTTTTTTCTCGGGTTGTTTCTTAGGATTTCTCGCTAAATATTTTGGATTTAAGTTAAAAACTAAAAAATTAAAATTAAATCTTTCAGTTTTTCATACCTGTAGATCACCTCTGTCCGCCATAGATACATTTTTTCGACCTTGAGGATATTTTGAAATATGTTGCGTTACGGAATCCACCTTATACCATAATTATTTCGGATGATTTCAGTATAAATGTACAAAACAGAACATACTACCGTAAAAAAGTTTTATGATGTAATCTTGTAGTATAGAACCTAGTATTAACAGCGCTATCACAGTAACATTAAATTCATCTACAGCCATAGACAACATTCTCACAAACTCTAAGAGCTTTGTTAGTTCTGTTGTCTTGTTTGCTCATTCAGATGTTTCTGGTCACTGACACTACTCATGTATCCATAAATTATAGTTCCGATTATTGTACAGTGAAGATAACGTATTTAGAGTGTTCGAAAATGAAAATACACATATTTGTGCTGTATTGTGAATTTAATGAAGAAATTTTTTTTAGTCGCTATTGGTATCCGCAGGATGTAACGACGGAAAACAAAAATTTGCATTTTCCTAGAAACGGGAATATTTTTTAAGTGTGAAATAGCACGAGGAAGTGTAACGAGAATTACCTAATTAATTAAAAAAATATATTTATGAAATGAGTAGTTTGCGGCAATATTGCGATAACAAAAACAAGAAAACATTTGCTATAATTACCCGTATTTTCTAGTTGTCTGAATTACACGATATTAATTTTTAAAAACATTGCTATGTCGAACCCTGTATAATTCATTTGTTTTAAATTACTTCTTTTATGTTGACCATTTCTGAAATATTAATTTGAGCATCCTATGTGTTTCAGTGTTATTGTATAATTTATGAATATATTTCAATTTTAGCATAATTCGCTTTGTTCCACTGTTTTTGTTCGAACAATTTCGAAGATGGGCAAATATATTCTTTTTAATGATTGCCCTTTTGCAACAAATACCAGATGTATCGCCAACAGGACGGTATACAACATTAGTGCCTCTAATATTCATCCTCACTGTGTCAGCTGTGAAAGAAATTATAGAAGATATAGTAAGTACCAAGTACACAGTTATAATTATGCTTGTAATTGTTTTGGTAGGTTAAAAAAATTACGTAATGCTCGAGTGAAAGTTTCGTTACGTTGATATCTATTTATTATTATGACAGAATCAACTTCTTATTGCTCATACAACCAACCGACACATAAAAACAACGTAACTGTCTATTCGCAATTTTATGAGCAAGTACAACCCTTATGGGAAGTCCTTTCATAGTGGTCCTACGACATATCTAAAGAATAGATTCTTAATTAAAGCGTTGGTTAACTACTGTCTACACCCTCACAAGCGATGATTAAAAGTATGCATAAAATAATGCAAAATAATTGCTTAGTTTGCGCCAAAATTTTCCTCAGCAGATCAAAAGTGCTAATCCTTAATGTTGTTGTTTGGGTATGCTTGGGATAGGTTACGTATTTAAGCATACACAGTGCGATAAATAAGTTTCGAGACTCACAGTAGAAAAAATCATTGAAACAAGAAATTTGAATATCTTTAATTTTTTTATTCAAAGTATTCTCCTCTAGTTCATTTTGTTGAATTGTCTTTGGCGCTCATGTTGTAGCTGGTTTTATAGTCGAAATGTCTTAAAAAAACATCCTTTCAACTTCACTCTAATTTAAGAAATAAAGAGAAATCGCATGGGGCGAAAGCAGATGAATAGAGCGTATGATTCAACACAGATTTGATTTCGAACCAAAAATTGACGAACATTGAGTGGGGTGCAACACAGTACATTATGGTACAACAGACACCAGGTTATTGAATCACGATTTTCGAGTCGAATATGACGGATTCTGACCATTAGGCACTTCAAAATTTTCAACGAGGCATTGTGATGATTTTCAATAAAACCACGTACTTTTTCGATCATTTCGGACCATATGAAAACATTTGCTCTACTCAATCTATCATCGCCGTACACTGCTGCATCAACCGGAATGTTTCTGATGCACTTTTACCAAGTTTTACATGAAATTTAAAAACTACTCTTTGTTCCATATTAGTATTTCATCATTGGGATTGGTGTATTCGGCTGCTGAATATTGTGCTCCGGTGTGGCTCAACAGAGTCCATACTAGGCTGGTAGACCGACAGCTTAATAAATACTGCGCCTCATATCGGCTACTAGTAAATCTATCCCAATTGACAGACTTATGGTTCCTAGTCACATAAAGCCGACGGAAACCTGTGGGAGTATAGGAGAATGGTTCGCAATACCCTACTACCTGTAAATTCGAATCTGTGTCATCTGGAGACTGACAGGCTGCGATCTACCAGGTGTACAAATATGAAATGCGGATTTCAGACATCAGAGCAACACCAATGCACATTGTGCTATAAAGATTTGGTACTGCGCCATTTTGTTTTGCTATCAACAAGTATCAGATGCGCACGAGTGATAGATTGGAAAAATGTGTGCATAGTGTTGTGTTCTTGTGTTCAATATGTCGAAATTTATACCAAACAAAAAGCATTCACAGATAGATTTCATTTTTTGTTTTCATTTGAAGAAAACTACCGTTGAATCATACCGATTACTTCGAAAAGCTTACGGTGAACATGCTCCACTGCAAGATACGTGTGAACGGTGATTTCGCAGTTTCAAAAGTGGTGACTTCGATGCTGCGACAAGGAATGTGGAAAACCGCCAGAAAAATACGAAGATGTGGAATTCTAAGCATTGTTGGACGAAGATGATTCGCAAACACAAAACAACTCGCCAAGCAATTAGGCGTTAGTCAACAAGTTGTTTCCAATCGGCTACGAGAGATAGAAAAGATTCAGAAGACGACTAGATGGATACCACAAGAGTTGAATGCCAGTCAAATGGAATAGCGCAAAAACACATGTGATATTTTGCTCGCTCGGTACAAAAGGAAAATGTTTTTGCATCGACCGCAAGACCGAATTGCTTTGGTGGAAAGACAATGCTCTGTGTTTGGTGGGACCAGAGGTGCGTGGGTCTAGTATAAGCTGTTAAAACGTAAGGAAACGGTTGATACTAAACGTTACTAACCACAATTGACCAAATTCGCTACTTGAAAAAATGCCAGAATACAGAAAGAGGCAACGCAAAGTCATTTTTTCTTCATGACAATGCTCCATCAGATTCGGCAAAACCGGCTCGCGACATGTTGGAAGCACTCAGCTGAGAAATTCTACCCCATGCGGCTTACTCATCAGACTTGACTCCTTTCAATTGTTTGCATCGATGGGTTACGAACTTGCTGAATAGCGCTTTGGTTCGTATGAAAATGCGAACAAATGGCTCGATGAATGGTTCGCAGCAAAAGGAGAAGATTTTTACTGGCATGACATTCACAAATTATCTGAGATGGGAAAAATGTACAAGTAATGGAGCATACTTTGAATAAAGCACTTTTTATCATTCTTTTGAATTTAACATGTTTTTTTTTATAAGGAAACTCCGCATTTCATACTTGTACACCTAGAGTAATTAGATCTCTCGATGGCAACAGCTTCAACGCCATGTGTAACAGACAAACCACCGAGGTTTGAATTGCCACGAAAAGCCCGGTGCTTACTGAATAAAATCCGGGCAAGTAATGGAGTATGCAAGTACTCTTTATTTAAATAGGGGAAAAACCAGTGTCCGTGGTGTGACTGTGGCAGTGACAAGCAAACTGTGAGACATATCGTAGAAGATAGGCGATGGAAATCTTACACTGATTAGATGACCGATTTCCTGACTGCGACTGAAAATGTAATAGGCTATATTAATAACTTGGACGTACGTTTGTGGATATTATGTGTGTTTCTATGTATACATCTAAATATTTTGCCCTTTCTTTGTTAATATTTTCTTTACATACATTATTCTATTGCTTGTTATGATGTGTGTAAGTAAATAAAGAAATTTCATAATTTTGCTATTTATTGACCGAAAAGTTGGTATTATCGGAAATAGTAATGTCACCAATTTCAAACATCGGTCTGAACACATAGATGGCGCCACTGGTTACTCAAATAAGGTTCGAGTCCCGGAACTTATTTGTCGCACTGTGTATGACGGTATGTTTGAGAGTAACTTCCAAATATGTTAAAAAAGCGACGTCTGGTTCAACATTTCAATTATATAGTATGACAGCTAATCAAAAACTTAGTAGTATTAGGATATATGGAATTACCCATTAGAATTGTAACGTTTTTTAAGATTATTTTTTCGGTACTTTCCATTAAGATCAACGTGTATAATTAATTTATTCATACTTCTGCAGAAAAGACACAGAGCTGACGATGAAACCAATTATCGGAGGGTGGAGGTGCTCAGAACAAACACCTGGGTGTCCATTCGTTGGTTAAATGTCGCCGTAGGAGATATCGTTCGTGTATATAATAACAACTTCTTTCCCGCCGATTTAGTTTTAATATCCTCAAGGTAATGCTTATCTTTAACTTTCGTTTGTTAAATTATCCCATAAAACGTTTTAGCGAACCAAAAGGAATTAGTTTCATAGAAACTGCGAACCTAGACGGCGAAACAAATCTGAAAATACGCCAAGCGTTACCGACGACCTCGTATATCACGACCACAAGCGAGCTGATCGATCTAACCGGTACAATAGAATGCGAACCGCCCAATCGCCATCTTTACGAATTTAACGGCATACTTAAGAAGACAAACGACTCGCCGCAACCGTTGCGACCCGACCAGATCCTACTCAGAGGCGCGATGCTGAGGAACACTTCATGGGTATACGGGATAGTCATTTATACGGGCCATGAGACGAAATTGATGAGGAACGCGACGAAAGCGCCGTTGAAACGATCCAGTATCGATAAACTGACCAACTATCAGATCTTACTGCTTTTCGTGATCTTGATAATAATGTGTACGATATGCACCTTAGGGAATACTTTTTGGACGAATCGACATCAGGATACTGATTGGTACATAGGACTGAACGATATATCACACAACGTGGCTTATAATCTACTAACTTTTGTAATCCTTTTTAATAACTTAGTTCCTATATCCTTGCAAGTCACGTTGGAAGTAGTTAGGTTTATACAGGTAACTTTTCTAAAATGGGAACTTTCTTATCTAAAGTTAATTCGACATATACTAACTTATATGTGCTATAATAGCAATGTTTTGTTGATGCTTACAATTTCGATACACCAAATTTTATGCATTCTAGTACCTGTGTGCAAAATATACAACTTGATTCCACATTTATATATATATATATATATATATATATAAATCATCAATAAATAGTAAAATCTTTTGATTAAGTTAATACATCCAAAATACCAGATGTATGCATAAGTTCTTCCCGGTTTTTTGCTAAAAAGAAATACGTAATATTCAAGAAAAAGTAATTTTTTATTCAAAATATTGGCTATCGGCTTCTACACATTTCACCCATCTTTCAGGTAGTTTATAGATATTGTGTTAGAAAAACTGCTTGCCTTTTGCGGCAAACTAGTCGTTGAGTCATTTTCCAATTTCCTCCAAATTGCTGAAGTGTTGCTCTGCGCGCGCGTGCCCCATTAACGCGAATAGGTGATAGTCAGATGGCGCCAGGTCTGAGGAGTAGGTGGCAAAAGGATGTCCCATCCATCACTGGTTTTGCTGTGTGAGACGGCGCATAGTCGTGTAACAAAATCACTTTGCCATGCCTTTTTGCCCATTTCGGTCGTCTTTCGATTAATTAATCACTTATATATAACGTTGTGTATTAACGGTTTCGCGGGGCTTCAAGAGTTCATAATACACAATACCGCTCTGGTACCACCATATAGAGCATGGTTTTCTTGTCGTATTGATTTGGCCTTGGCGTTGAAGGACTGATTTTGTCCGCTTATGACTTTACGATTTTGTATTTGACGTTCATTCAAATCATGTGGGACCCATTTACCGCATTTATTGATCTTCCCCATTGCTTGTAAACGTCTGCTAATTGTTTCTTGTGACACATGTAATGCTTATGCTAATTGCCGTTGAGTTTGAGTTGGGTCATCATCCAACTGCTGCAATTGCTCGTCTTCGCATTTTTGTGGTCTTCCGAAACGCTCACTGTCTTTTACATTGAAATCACCACTTTTAAATTGTCGAAACCATTTCTCACAATCGATGGAGCATGTTCACCGTATGTTTCTACCAGTAAATGATGACTTTCAACAGCCTTTTTCTTTTGATTAAATAAGAAAAGTAAAGCTTGGCGGAAATGTTCTTTTTCAGGCACAAAACTCGATTAGATCCCTGAACAATAAAACAAAGACGCTAGTTTTTGGCGGACTCAACTTATGTGTGTTCGCAGTTTCAATGTCAGGCGAACAACATGACGTATGTGTCAAATTAATACTCTGCGTACTTTTCGCTGGCGCCATCTCTTAGTTAAACCTGAAAGAGCTCATGCATACACGTCATAAATACAAATAAAAATGTAAAATATACCTAGAAAAAACTCGATTTCGCATTATAAGTTTCTAATACTTGTTTTAATTTTTTATGATCAAGTTGTTTCATACAGGAAGCTTATTGTATAAATTAGACGCCATATGAAAAACTCCAGATTGCATTTTAGTAAGACAACTGACTACTACAAATGTAATTATGTTTTCTTATGTTATAGTCATGAATTTAATTGAAGTTAGTATACTGATTTATATTTTGCGTAAACAATGACGGACATAGAGACTTAAGATAATATATATAAACTCAAAAAAGCTTATCTGCAGTCATCCTTATACATAGTTACTGTGCTCTTCATTCCCCTTCTTTGTAAGACAAATAATCTCTCAGCCGCTAAGTAATGTGGCAAGTCAAACACTATTGGATATATGATATAAAATAATAAGTACATTTCTCTAAGTATATTTCTCTAGTACTAAGTTATAAACATTACCCGTTATAAAAATTGATTAACACGTAGGTCAAACCACAATGTCGACATAAGGCCACCACAATAATCTGGAACCCAAAATAATTTACAAAAATTTGTGAGATTCAATATCTGTTCCGTCAAACCTTCATAAAAAGATATTGTTCATTAGACGCAAAGTTATTTTCAGTATACCAATCAACACCACCCAACCGCGTCCTCCCCAATTTTTCCCCCAAACAGTTGTGGTCGTAGTTTGCAGCAAGGATGGTAGTGCTATCCGCATATAGAAATGAGCCTACCTGGGAACAAGAGGCAATAATATCGTTAATATAAATCAGAAATGGTAACGATCCCAATACCGAACCTTGAAATACACCAAACTAATCTTTTCAGATTAGGATGACTCACCAAACACTGTTCTCGATTGCTAAGATAAGCTTTCATTAATTTTAAATTATTGTTCTAAGGTTCATAAAATGACTGCTTATTCACAAGAATATCAAACAAAACACGGTCAAATATTTTCGACAAGTCACAGAAGACGGCACACACGTGTTTCCTATAGTTAAAACTTTCCTCAATGCACGAATTCATCTGATTAATTGCATTGAAAATTGACATATATAAATTGCCTAAATTTACATAGCGTGTTCGCACCTTAGTCTATAACTTGCTCTACCGCAAGTTAAAGAAGCAAGTCTTGAAATTTTTTTTCGGCTGGTACACGTACGGTTAAAAGGAAACATGGGACCTTATAGATTGCTGCCGTCTTATATTCAGTATAAGGCAGTATGTGCAGAGATATGAGATTTTTTATAGTTGTATATTACATATATACACTTTGTTGAATCTATACCCATGCGTCATCGATTTTGAGTATAAACTCGAATACCAAATTTTCATTTATTCCTTATCAAGTATCAACTCTAAAAAGAAACAGAAAATATAAATAATTTAACGAATGTATTAGACGTCTCGTATAAGAATAGTACTATGTCAAATAAGTTTTATACAATAGTTGGCAATGATATTGAAAGTTGGTTTTGCTTTAATGAAAATTTTTACAGGCGATTTTTATAAATATGGATAAAGAAATGTATTATGAAGAGACCGATACACCAGCTATGGCTCGCACGTCGAATTTGAACGAAGAATTGGGCCAGGTTAAGTACATATTCTCCGATAAGACCGGAACGTTGACGAGAAACGTAATGGAATTTAAAAAATGCACCGTCGGCGCTGACATATACGAAACGCATGACACCCCGGATGAAAGTTTGTTAATAGAAGTAATTCGACGTCTCAATAATATTATGGTAGTGTGTTTTTTAAGACTATTCAATTTTTTAGCATATTAAAGAAGGCCATGCAAACGCAGATTTGTTAAAGGAATTGTTAACTCTGCTATCTGTCTGTCATACTGTAATACCAGAAAAAATGCCGGATGGACAATACATTTACCATGCTGCATCCCCTGGTGAGTAAATATTTTATATTCTTTGATTTTGTAATGAGAAGAATTTCTACGGCTTTCTGTTTCAAATAAAACATCAACGCAATAAAGATTCGATATGCGACACATCACAAGTGGAGAGAATTTAAAAAGATGGAGAAAGACAATAAAAACGTTGGAGAGGAACGAGAAGTAATTCTATATGCCTTAAAGTTTATACAGGAACGTAGATAAGAGGAATCGATTCATCCATTATAAAGTTTCCATATGAATCGCACACCATGAATTTCCCAACGATGACTTAGGAATGGACTCCATGTGTATTCAACAAAACGTAATCGAACTGCGTTCGAGAGAAATTCCTGTTTGTGTGAAGGACAGGTACTTCAAAGATCGTCTCTACCTTCTCAAGACTCGAACTTGTGCAGCATATTCCAACTTTGTGACGTCTATAACGCCAGATAAACTTGAATTTTAATAAATTTTATCGAAACGTTAACGATCCTCAACCCCGTTTATAAAAGTATTCGACCATTCAGGGCGCCGGCCTGCTCGTCGGCGAAAGTGGGTTAAAATTCCTATCAGATAGAAATGGAGGAAAACAGGACCTTCATGATTGGTTGTAAATTTCTATCCTGGAGGAGAGTACGTAACGTAAAAAAATGAATTTAAATTATGGAAAATAAATATAAGAGTAATATAAATAAATTTTGTCTTTAAAAGCGAAGAACAATTAACGACTTGATAAAACCAGGACCCAAGGCCATGCCAGGCCAACGTTTCCGCTTACAATTTATTTATACAAATTCTATAGATGAAGTCAACCTAAATCTAGGGTAATTACCAATAAAATAACTGTTAAAAGCTGAGGTTTCTGCTATTAAACTATCAATTAAGTCACAGCTATTATATTCAACAAAGATTGTAAATTAATATGGAAAAGAAATTATCGACCATTTATCTGAAAGTTATCCAAATCTAACACAATAATAATCTCTTTAATATAATAAGGTAAATTGGTGGGATGTGAATAAGCAGAATATAATTCTCTATTCTAGATTACTTATCTGGGAATTTTAGAGATCTCATTTGGCCGGAAATCCTACTAATTAAGTCTTCCTAGTTGAAATCTTCCACGGTTTCAATACCGACCTCAGCTGTAGAGTGTGCTGGCTTCACCTTAGTTAAGTTATTTCGTTTTGTATTTTTGGCGGACAATTTCCCATGATGTAGATGAACTGCTAGCCCAAAATGATAGACCCAGATCTGCGATCAGTTTTCCAGAATCTCTCACACGTTAAATAAAATAACGTTCATGAGTTAAATAAATCCACACAAAAACCAGGAAAAAAATTTAAAAAAGAAATATACACAAAAGTGGAATTAGTGACCAGTATGAATTAGATTTCATTGTTTAGTGTCATGACGGGAATAAAAATAGATAAAATGTTTGACGATTATAAAATTAGCACCATGTGCTCGAAATTAAATAACGTTGGAAATGCTAATCTAACAAGTCATGAGGTTCCAGAAAATGCAGTTCTACTGTTTCTAATATCGAAGACTATCCAAATGTGACACAGTAAACGACGTAGCTTTTCATTGAAATCCACAAAATCCGTAAAACTTCCAAAATGGCAATGAAAACGGTACATAAGCTCCTTTTCCCAACGGTTCTTTTAATAGTTCTAATCGCTTCAAGGATCATCACCAACCAGTGACCAAGTGTCGGAAAACCTACGTGAGGTTATCATTCACCACAGGCACGCGATTTCCGATCGATGATAAGGATGGAAATGATAAATGAAAAATTGCGAAATATTAACATACCATTATTAATTTAAAAAGAAAAAATAAATTGAAAAGAACAAACAGAAAGAAAAAGTAAAAGCACACGAATATCTGAAACAACAAAAAATAGAGTAGGAGATTCCAGGGCGAAGAAAATTTCACGATATTGCCATCACGGTGGAAATAGGGTCAACTCTACCAATTTTTATTAAGCGTGTGATCTGCTGACCAATCGCGAAACCTTGTGATCAACCGATTGTTGCAGAAATTTAACGACAGTAACGAAAGATAAATCAAACTAAACCTTGAAAAGTTCTAAGAGAATAATGTAAATAAGGAACGTAATTTACTCACGACGTAGTAACAAACCCCAATGCTTTTGACGTTGAGGTACAGACGAAATTTATGCAACCTAAAAAGTTTGGACGGTAGTCAAACAGCATGTAAAGGTCTCTAATAGTCTCAATTCTCCTCAAGACTTTACTGATTATTATCCAAGTAATTTATCTTCGCGTGTATAAGACATAAAACAACATTTTGTTTTAAATCAAAATTAGAGCATCATTCAGTGGAGGTACTTAAATTCTCTTGTAGATACTAAGTATCACTCCAGGTTCTGATAGAAGATCAAATTTTTAAGTCGTCGCCATATGCAGACATAAGGCACGTTAAGAACCCAATTAGATCATACAAAAAAAATAAAATAAAGAATAATGGTTCAAAATTAACCTAGTAGCACTCCAGATGTAAGGCAAAACTCCAATGACATAACCATTATAAACTACGTAATTCTATTCGTTAAGTAAAAATAAAGAAGTTGAAATAAAGGTGAATTAAATCCAAAAAATACAAGTTTTGTTGAGCAATATTCCATATCAATGTTCGATTAAGATCTGTGTAGATGATATCTACCTCGTCCTTGCTACCTACCTCTTGACAAATGAGCTGCGTTAGCGTCACTAGATTTGTTACTGCTGATCACCTATGAACAAATCCATGTTAGTAAAGGGAAATGAAAGCCCTCGTATTATGGAAAATGCATAGATAGATAACATTGTCAAAGACCTTTACAAAGCTACAGAGTATTTAAATTGGCATGTAATTTTCTAGTTGAGATTTGTCATCTTTCTCGGGAAGAGAACAAATTCCTGTTCTTCGCCAACTCCGTGCGAAATCAGCAGTTCTAATGCTCAAATTAATTAAAAATGCTAAGGGCCTGGTTAAACCATACCTTGTATCATTTACAATAATTCTTGGAATGAATCCATCACCAACATCTTATGAAGAAGTTGGTTAACTTCACCTTCCTCACTTCAGGCAGGAAAAATAGAACTTGAACGGTTGTAAGATCATCAGATAAAAATGGAGACGCAAACTCACTCATTTGTAACATAACGTCCTGCTCAAAGCATCAGTAACAAACATCACTATTTGGTTTGATATCAATTGAAATTTTTCTAGTACATTTTGTATTACTTTCATCAATAGCTTCTCCAGTACAGTTTACTAACCTTTTACTAGATAATAAAAATGGACATGAGTGTAGCAGAGTAGCAGTTCACGTTCAATAATATGGTGAATAGATATTTTCTGCAATCGTATAATTCTCCAATAAAGAAATAATAAAAGAAAGAGAAGATAGTATGAAAGATTCGTCTACTTGGTCGTCAATTTCGGCTACTTGGTGCATGATCAAAAAAAATATCTTACTTTTTCCTTATACGTGCATATGTATGTATACTGGCAATTATCGTATAAAAATACCTGGATGTACTCGCTTGTGATTTGGGAATTTCAAATACATTGTTCATTGTGTAGATGTAGGCTGTTAGTGCAGTTATTTATGCCATCAGGAATAATACTTACACTGGCAACAACTCGTTTTTAATAGTAATGAAATTCAGTATAACCTTGCACATCCTTAATGTATACATCCAAACAACGGATAGAGCAACTTAATTTGACGACAAAGAAATATCCTAAATAAAATTCCTTGTCTTGTTACAGATGAACGTGCGTTAGTTTATGGTGCATGTAAATTTGGTTACGTTTTTGAAAGTAGAACGCCGGAATACGTCGAAATCAACGCATGTGGTAAATTGGAACGGTACGAAGTGTTGAACGTTATAGAATTCACATCCGCTCGAAAGAGAATGTCTGTTATAATCAAAGACTCCGACGGCAAGATTAAATTATACTGCAAGGGAGCCGACACGGTATTTATACGGGACACTTTTCCCCATGAAGATTCGCAGTCGCAAATATTCTTGTAGGTTATCTATGAAAGACTGAGTAATTACAATCAAAGGTATAAAGACGTTCTGCTACACCATTTGGAACTGTTCGCAACGGAAGGTTTAAGAACACTGTGCTGCGCGTATACCGAATTGGACGAGGAATTTTACACAGAATGGGTCCGAATATATCATAGGTCCGCTTGCGTTTTAGTAGATAGGGAAGGTAACGGTTTATATCTTAAACTCAAACGTAATACTGATTTATCCCCTTATTTAAATTGTAGAAAACATCGACGAAGCTGCGAATTTAATCGAGAAAAATCTGATATTGATTGGTGCCACTGCGATAGAGGATAAATTGCAAGATCAAGTACCCGAAACGATTGCGGCGCTACTGAAAGCCGATATAAATGTATGGGTGTTGACGGGAGATAAACAAGAAACCGCCATTAATATTGGTTACTCTTCGAAGTTAATGGTACACGGGACGCCTATGATTATTTTGAATGAAGACAGCTTAGATGTAAGCCTTTATTAATTATATATTCTTGAAGCTTCAGTAATAGGAAGGAATGTGAGGTAACGTAACTGACAAAAGTAGTATCGGGACACTCCACTTCGCACAAATTGATTTATCTATTCAGAACTGATGGGTCTCTGTGGTAATCCGTATTAGTAAATTCGCTGCAGTGATGCCTTTCATGTCAGTTGTATGCTGTTTGCGTAACAGAAGTATTGCTACGTGATTGAACTTCACATTGTAATATTTCTACGTGCTAAACATGCGCATATTCAATCCAATTACAAATACTGTCCTGTCTGCCCACAATGACTAACCACACCTATTAACTTGTATCGTGATCTAGTATTTATCGAACCACGTTAGGTCATTTAATCATTTATCGAATATTATAATTGCGTACTATCTATTCGAAAAATAGAAAGACGCATTTCTGAACTTTTTACTATGGTCTGAATCTAATTAATTTGTTGTATGCATTTTTATTAGAACGCAAGGGAATCAATTTTACGTCACAACAGCGATCTGGGCGAAAATCTGGAGAAACAAAACGATATCGCGCTAGTAGTGGACGGAAAAACTTTGAAATACGCATTAAGCTGCGACCTACGGTCGGATTTCTTAAAGCTTTGCGTTTCTTGCAAGGTGGTGATCTGCTGCAGGGTATCTCCAATGCAGAAAGCCGAAGTCGTAGAATACGTCACAAAGCATACGAAATCCGTAACGTTAGCTATAGGAGACGGTGCCAACGACGTTGCTATGATTCAAAAAGCGCATGTCGGCGTTGGCATATCAGGAGTTGAAGGCCTGCAAGCGGCATGTGCTTCAGACTATAGTATTGCGCAATTTAGATTTCTACTGCGATTATTACTAGTCCACGGGGCGTGGAATTACACGCGAATGTGTAAACTAATTCTATACAGTTTCTACAAAAATATATGCCTTTACGTTATCGAACTGTGGTTCGCGATATATTCCGGTTGGTCGGGTCAAGTGCTGTTTGAAAGATGGACGATAGGTCTTTACAATGTCCTTTTCACTGCCCTACCGCCGTTAGCTATCGGCCTTTTCGATAGAACGTATAACGCTGAGGTTATGATGGCGTATCCGAAATTGTACAAACCATCTCAAAGCGGGAAACTGTACACGATTAAGATTTTCTGGTATTGGGTGTTTAACGGAATGATACATTCTGCTTTGTTGTTCTGGTTGCCCTTACTGATGTGCGATCATGATATCTTGTGGATGTCGGGAAAGGAAGGTGGCTACTTGGCTTTAGGGAATTCTGTATATACTGTAAGTTATTTAATTGTAGTTAACTGCTTGATATCTATTTGAAATTCGAATTAATAAATAATTTTTTTTCAGTATGTAGTAATAGCAGTATGTTTGAAAGCGGGACTCGTTACAACTTCTTGGTGTTGGCCGACGCATTGCGCTATCTGGGGTTCCATATTGTTATGGTTCTTATTTATTTTAGTATACAGGTAGGATAATTGATATAATAACAACGGTTTTGTATCTCAGAAAGTAGCAAAGTTATTGTGGAAGCTTCGTGCATTGTTACCACATCCTTAGAATCAATGTACGAGGTGTGACAATTTATATATGTATATATGTATATATATATATATATATATATAAGTGAATATATCTTATTTTGAAACAATATATTAGAGGATATATTTTATTTTGAAACGTAAATTGGCAAAATAATTCTTAAGAAAGTAGTAAGAAAGTAAAACACAATTTTACAAATGTTTCCAATATATCTAATATAACAACATGACATGTTTCGCTATGACTGTGGCTTCATCTGTCGAAAACATGCCATATATATTACATTGTGTTAAACATATTGGAAATATTTGTCAAATTGTGTTTTACTTCTACGCCTATGTTCAATATTATTTTCCAACACGTATCGGCCGATTCAATCGAAACAATTCTTACTTTCAGTTTGTTATCTAAATTTTGAGTTATTAAAAGTTAATGAAGTGATAATTGTAATTATGCATAAAGAATTTATAGTATAGAAGTCATTAGTGAACTGGTACTACCCAAATATGAGTTTAAGAAGAGGAACAGATTTATTTGTTTTATATATGGATACCGTCCAAGACTCAGTCCAGCTGCAATAAGAAGTTTTGTGCAAAAGTATAAAAGTAATGGATACACCGTCCGTAACCGTAAAAAAAAGGATTGATAAGATACGTTATTACAGGCGCCAAAAAAAATAAATTCTACAAGCAATCGTTAACAATAACATGCTCTCTACAAAAGCTTTAACATAAATTGCAAATGTAACTAAATCTGTCTTTTATAAGCTACTAAAAGGAGAACATTTTAAATTGTATCATGTGTGCTATTTTAGAACACGCTGGATCTGGAAATTTCCATTGCATCTTTGGACGCTTTATTTGTATTGATAGCATCAACTTTCATCGCCCGTAATAACTTTCAGAAGTACGAATTTGAGTCATGGTATTGAGCCGAATGCTACTTCTGTTCATCCAAGGTAACAATTCTACTGAAATCTTTCTCATGGCCAATTCTTCAGTTAAAACTTGCTTAACCGTTTCTCGTTTAATTTTCAATTCTTAAGCTATCGTTCATTATCCGTTATTGTTGTTTTCAGCTATTTGCTTCCCACATCTTCGCGTCCACTTTAAATCTTCTATTCCACTCCATACACTATACACTCGTCTTCTTCATAGTGTCCTCATCAAATGCCACTTAAACAGTTGTAATGTTTCGGCAGCGAATTTTCGGATTTTTACAGATTAATTTAATATCAATACGCTGCTCTAAATTTCGAATGTCCATTAATACGCAACGTATTACATCCATAGCAGTCAACTAACAATTGGTTTTATCAACTTTTACGTGCATATTAATTCAAACATGCTGAAATACGAAAACTCATGTAGTTTTCTACTATGCGGCTATTCCAGAAACTAAATTGTCACACCTCGTACTGTACAGATTTTGCAACTTAGAAGAACATACGCTCTTTTCTAAGTCGCGGATGCATGATTTAAAAGTCTTAGCTAAATCGAAAAGTCATACACTTTAATATACATACCGCGAACTAATAAACATTCTAAGACGAAAAGGCAATGAAATAGAAAATATATATGTGAACTTAAGCTATATTATCATACTCGTAACACAACCTTAACTTTTGAAAATTATTTTGACAATTCACAGGTATAGCAGTAAACTCCACTCACACAAATTTATTAATTATGCGGAACGCAGCGTGGGCTCTCATTGTCAACCGTGTTGCCGACTGGCTTACTGACAGTTGACAATGAGAGCCCACGTGCTCTCGAAACGCTGCGTTCCGCATAATTAATAAATTTGTGTGAGTGGAGTTTACTGCTATACCTGTGAATTGTACATCCACACAGTCCTTGCAATCGTCATTTGATTATTTTGACAGTGTCATCGTGATATCAATAAATATGTTATTTGATTTAAAGGTACAACAAAACAACAAGCTCAGCTGGTATTCAAGATGCTATTAATAAAAAAAGGTGAAATTAAAGCAAGTGTTAAAATTGCACCCCATTATCTTCAATTCCCAAGTTTACGCGGCTTCTCATGCTACACATTCTTCAATCATTTTTTGCTGCAAATCTAGCAAATTTGCAACAGGAGTTTTAAATATTATTATATTTAAATATTTTTTAGGTGAGGAAACACTAAAAAGTCCATAATTGCCAAACAAGGTGATCGTGGTGGAAATTCAACTTCCGTATGTAAGCATATAATAACGCTTCATCAGAAAAATGTCAAATTTAGCAGGTCATTTTGCATTAAATTATTTTCAAACCACTAATAATAAGCAAAATGTCTAGGGTAATCTACAGGTAAAATAGCCTGATGTGATTCCCTTTTACACGGATGCATGTGTAACTTTTTCTTTACAATTTTCTGGCATGTTCGATAAGAAAGTCCAATTTCTTGAGAAAGACGTTTCAAAGGTTTTGTAAGTTCATTTTTCATCCGTTGATAATAATAATAATAATAATAATCCTTTATTGCCCAACAGTCCAGGGGCCAATTACAGGACAAATTACAATACAATTCTTATATAAAATAAAATAAAATAATTCAAATCGTGTTGCCTACAATAATAATGAAACAAAAAAAAAAAGAAAGACTCACAAAAATGGCTCTAGATCCCGTTTGTTTGCGTTCCTCACCATGTGACTGAGAGGTGCCTTAAGCAAAATGTTGGTATTAGCTCTAGGTACTTGAAATGTATTAAAGTAGCGAGTATGATGAGTAGGTACGGTAAAGTTTATTTGCGCCAGAAGGGCTGGCGAGTCGACAGTATTTTTCAGGATCCTGCAAAGAAACTCCACACTGTTACGCTCGCGGCGGTCAGCAAGAGATAGAAAACCATGCTCAACAAGTAAGCTATAATACTCGATACCTCTTGCAGGATACACGTTGTCCATTCGAAAGGAGAGATATTTTAGAAATTTCTTTTGAACCCGTTCGATCATAAGCTCTTGGTGTAAATAACGGGGATACCAAACAATGGAGGCGTATTCAAGCTTAGAACGAACGTAGGCATAATATAAACGTTTCATTACACCTAAGTCTGAGAAATGCCTGCAAGAACGCATGACAAAACCGAGAGTTTTGGAAGCAGATGAACACATGGACGAAATATGTTCCGTAAATGACAGTCTATTATCAAACAAAACACCAAGATCCAAAGTTTTGATATTGCGTGGTATGGCTGCATCATTAATTTGGTAGTTATAGTATAAAGTAGTGTGAGTGTTATTGTAGGAAACCACAGTACACTTGTTGATGAACATAACTTCTTCCGAACAAACAATTGGTCTACCAGTACGTGATCTACGGCTCACAGAACCAATCTCATGAAATACACCAACACAATTGGAAAGGCAATTATAAAAACTTTTAGGAATTACATCTAATTCTGGGATGTGCTGTCTAAACATGCACGCTGACTGTACCCCCAAATTCCATCAATTCGCACTCTAGTTCGAAAATGATAATAATAATAATAATAGCGTTTATTGCCCAACAGTCACATAAACCATATTAAGGACAATATAAATATAAGAATATAATAGAATAAAAGTAATTAATTCACAAACAATTAAACAGAATAACATGAATGGCTTCAATCATGTACGTGTTTTGCACTATATTGTAAACCATATTTAAATTTATTTAAACTCGATGTTTAAACTTGCTTTTAGCAGTTCTGACACATTAATTGATGAAAATCAATGCCACTGTCAAAATAATGTTTAAAACCGTTACGTTATAATGCCTGGCTTAAGTCCAGATATATATTTTCTATTTTAGTGCCATCTTTCTCCTAGAAATGTGATATCACGGTGCAACTTGTATAATATAATTTTTGTTTCAGTAATTTTTGGCCGGTCATTCCAGTAGGCGTGGTTATGACAGGGATGCATATCATTCTATTTTCATCAGTGGTTTTCTGGTTGGGTTTATTTTTGATCCCTATAATTACAATGATACCAGATTTTGCGATACGAGTGTGAGTATCTCAGACATATGCACTGTGTGTCTGTTTTCTTCTTTTTGGAAACATAGCAAATACCTCGGTACAACGAAGTTGCAATATGATAGACAGACAAATGACATAAGAAACGGAAAATTACGTATCCATGGAGACTAAACAACAATAATTATAGTGTATCTATCGTATATTACAATTTATATCTCTCGCACTACAGGATATACAGTAAGGGGAATTATGTTAACGGTGAATGTTTGGGATGGGATTTTAAATCATAATTATTTTTTTATTCTAAAAAATTTAAACAGACCTAAATACTTTTTTCTATTACGGAATTAAATAATGCCTGGGTTTTAACTAGAGTTTATGTTACAAATGTGCGCATAAATATGCCACGTCTGTTTTCAATATTCTTAATAATGGGAAAGATTTTTTTTGTTTAAAATCCGTACTTTAATTATAGCAACTTTCCATTTATTTTCAACAAAAGTAGTATCAGCAATATAGTTGTCTGGGTTTAACACAATTGTAATGCAAGAATACCTGTCTATGTTTCCCCAATCATTGATGTTTTTGCATTTATTATTCTTGAGGAATACTCAATAGATCATGATGATGTTTTCAAAATTGACTGTGATGTTTAAAAGAAGAGAGGTCTAGTCAATATAGTCTTTGTTCTGTCATTAAATAAAAGTAAGATTGGATCCTTAAATTCTCCATCTTTCCCATTACACCGCTATTTTTCCCCTGACAGTAAGACAAGATGACACTGTCTACCGTTCAAATGGCATGCTAAGAGTTCAATAACATGGTTACGTACGAATATTTCAGCTGTGAATAATAAAGAAATTTTTATTTTAAATATCTTTATTATTGTTTTTCTCGCGTTTGCGAAGGAATTTTCGCAAAATATTTTGGATATAAGTCTAATGAAATTAGTCATAGCAAACAACATAACAATAAATAATAAATTACTGAAGGCATCTCCTTTAATTTTATTTTGAATAAAAGTTATTCCTTTTGTTTTATATGAATTAGATTCAGTTAGAAAAAAAAAATTAAAGGCATAATTAAAGTTTTTTTCCTATCGAACACCAAATAATTTTATTCGACACATTCCTTCTTTTTTCATTTGGACTCATTCCGTACAATATACCTTCGCATACTTAACATTCAATTTTAACGTTTAAAATAAAAGAATTAACTAATATATTTGTAGATGTGAAATAAAGTGTCAGACCCCTCCTATGTCCCTCTCCCTACCTGATCGTTCCCTATTTGGACCCTTGCTTCAACGAAACACCATGTGGAATTCGACTTTGCTGAAAATCCCACCTTTTCTTAGAGTACGCTACAGACCAGGTTCATGCGTACCAATTTTAGCGACTGATAATTATTTTTTTCTTCGCAGTTTCCAAGACAGTACTCGCAAGCCAATTCCCGAATTAGATACGAGCCGGGATTCTAAAAATTCGTAAGTATTTAGGGTAGCTTTGAGGGGAACGTGTACATTTAGTGTTTGTTCGTCTTTTTTCCAGCACTTTGGCTATTCAGCCTTTGTTTTATTTGCATAGTTTACGCCTGCTCTATTTATTTTCCATCTAGTAAATGCATTACCATACTGTTTTAATTGTGAAGGAAATAACCGATGAATGCTTGATTAACTAAAACTAACTTTATCTCATGATAGAGTGTTGAGGTATCATTATTTTAACTACCTTTTTGTCTGACAAAGACTTAATTATCTGAAATGAACCTTGACTGTGGCTTGTCCACCGATGTTTTTTCATTCCATCGGGAGCATTCGATCTTATATTATAACCAATAGCTTACTAAACTAGGGCATACAGCTTTAACTTAATACGTTACATAATATTTACCTAAGATTACTGTAGATTTTTCTTTATTAATACAAGAATAATTTGTGATTAAATGCTTGATTTCTTACGTCATTACACAAATACAAAATTCAATCAAACAAACATTAAGAGTTCAACGTTATTTTGAAATCAAATCAATTACATTTATTGGTGGACGAATATTTTCATTTGCTTCAAATTGTTTGCAAGCAGGGCAATGGTGTTTATAATCTGGTACATAATGTATTTACATATTTGTCAATAAGTTTTTTTAGTTTTCTGAAATTAGCGGGTCTCGAAACCATACCTGAATTATAGCCAAAAATAATTTTTCTCATTTTCCTTTTCTCCTCACTTCAATTATCCCAGGTTTTCTCTTTTGCTTTAAAATTTTGTTTACCGCTCCCAAACTCACGCCACACTCTTTGGCAATGTCTCTTTGAGTCATTAATCATCACTAATGTGCATGTTCATTCAAAGTAACAATCTTTTGGGAGTAATTTTCTTAAGAATTATGGAACAAACAAATACGCAATTTGGATACACAATATTCACTAAAAGTACGCAAAAATGATATACCCTGGTACAAGCCGTTACTTGCTAACTGTCGAAACGCTATCTAGTTAACTATGATTAAAAAAATAAACAAGTTGCCACCGCAAAATCTGTCCGCATTTAATCATCTCTCTAGCTCCAGTACATTTAGAGATTGCTGCACTAAACATCGAAAAAACTCACCATGTGTAGATCACTTTTAGGTGTTTTCTCGTCTTATGCTGCTCACTTTTTCTAATCCTCAAAATGGTCTGAATAAATGTCATCGGATATGAATCGGACTCTAACCAGCCAAAAGTGAAATCTTACTTAAATATTGGCAACGTTGTCTATTTAGTTGTTACAACGATATGCGTATGTAACGTTGCAAAACGTCTAATTGTTTTTTTTTTTTAGCAAGTGTTGAAAAACGTTTTTGAAGCAATTGATCATTTTTAAAAATTATTTTTAATCGAAAATACTATCTGAAACAGTATTATAAATAACCATAAAACATTTAAAATGTTACATACAAATTAATATAAGCGTATGAGATTCAAATCCATTAAATACTAGTGAAATCATCGAACTTGACAGTGACGTCAGTGTTATATAAGCACGCGTATTGTTAGAAGTGAGCAGAAAGATAAATTATTAGTCTAATCCAGTGCCAAATTAATTAAGATACAGTATAAGAGATATGCGGTTAAAAAAGCTACTGCTGCGACGTTATTGACGTCATAATTGTGCACCAATAGGACGCCGTTTGTGATCATGTGATTTTCATTTGAATTTATCCATAATTTAATAAGTAATTAAAATATAATTAAACATACATAAATGTTTTTGATTTTATAATTGGTAAATAATACAAAGTCGCTCGAATTGTTTCAATTTGGATTTAAATATTTGGTTGTCACCCTATTGTTTCCAATAAATTGAACAAATTTTTATTCAGAATTATTAGCAATTTTTTTTTTCGAAAATAATACTCCAGACCAATTTTTTCTGTTTTTTGGATATGCCCAAAAACAAACAAAGAACAATTTGGATATATTAATATTTCATATTATTTTTAAAACATTGCCTTGCTGGAATAGAAATTAAGATATGACAATCATTTTATTACAATCGTAACACACCTTTAGTGGTGTTTGCATGGAACGGTTGCATCTAATAACATAAAAGTAACCAGTGTGAAAGAACACAACGTTTATGTAACATATTTTTGCTTAGTGGAACTAGTCTTGCGCAATATGCTAATGATAATCATCTTGGCGTGCCTATAAAATGTATGACGATAAAATTCGATAGTATATTCGTGGCAGATCATGATAATTAATTGAAAAAACATTCAAAAGCTATTGGATCTGAAAATCTTGAAATATTATCTGAATTATTAAACAACGAACTAAGAAATTACATAATTCTATGTTTTCCAAATTGATTGAAGTCAATACCAGTCAGTAATACCAAAATCGGAAGGGTGAAAAAATAATTTCAATTTACTTATAAGATGCATAGTAACGGATATAAGCTATTGGTTAAAATATAAACAATCAACTTGCATATATCAACATTATTATTAATTAAAAAGTAGCTCGAGAATTAATTAAACCCGGCATAGATTCATCTAATTTTCTGTCCTTTCGATGACGTAAATATATGATTTTTAACGGACACCGTAACCTTCATCTATTTTACATTTAGACGTACGTCATCGAATTTTGTTCGCATTAATCAGATTAGTAATCCCTAATCAAATAAAGAATTGCATATTCGCTTTAATCCATCGGTGTTTTATACCGCAAATATGATTAAAATACAGATTTAGTTGAATGTTTAAATAAAAATTGCTGGTTGGTATCCAATGTTAAACAGAGTAAGAGTGTGTCATAACATTTGCAGATGAAATCATGAAAGTTTGTAGTTACATAATTGTTTCATCGATAAAGTGAAGACAAGCGCTATATATAAAAGTTAGAAGCATACGTGTACGCAAGCGAGATAGAAGTATGTAATATAAGTCGTAGCTACTTAAGCATATGTCATAACCAAGTATGACGTAACTACAAAGTTTCGTGGTTTTCACTGTAGATTAAATGGTGTTAAATAAAGTTGTTCCAACTAAATATTACTGATTAATTGCCAACAAATACATGTACTGCTTCAAAACGCATGCTTTATCCGTAAATACTTCAAAATCAAAAATGGAACAAAGTCACACATAATGCTTTTGAGCTATAATCTAGCCTAAGTAAAAAAGAAAATTTAATTCTACTCATGTATACTCTATAATAATCCATTCACTACCTTAGTCTATGTAGTTTGCTAGAGATTTTCTTAGGTTTCCTGGTTGAAACCGTGTAGTTGCAAGAGTCTGTCTAGGCAGACTCATACAATTACAACGCAGTTTCACTTGGAAACCAAAATTCTTTAAAAGAAGCTATTTTCCGTACATTATAAATATATATTAATATGCAATGGGATAAATGTGAGGTGACTAGCGCAACTTTAAATCTAATTGAAAATGCAGGACCATGCAATATTCCCATTTCTAAAGATTACATGATTTGGAAATGAACCATTAACGATATTCTTACTTACTGCCACTATGTGGGAGATTGTTCCTTTTTGATGAAAAAATGTCACCTTATGTACTCTGTACTGTACATGTTGTGGTGTGAAAAAAATTTCGAACATGTTTGCATATCTTTGTAAAGCCACCGTTACAGCACTGCCAGAAGCAGCTTCGGAAAAGTAGGGCCACGCACCACTAATAATTGAAGCCCTGAAAGAACGGATACAATAGGAAGTGGTTCAAGTCGCACTAACAATGCTTCGGACTTAACAGATTCTATTAATTACACGTCTACTTGATGCAGAGTCGATATTTATTCTTCATTTATAAGTAAACCGCTAACAAACTGTCGTATTAAAATACGAGAATCTGGATGTACTGGCTTGTGAATAGGTAATTCTAAACACATTATTTACTGTGTAGCCGTCTCCTTATATGATTGTTTTTCTTGCCAAGAATAACGCTTACAGTAACATCTATATTCTAAAAGAATTATAATTTCAGTTGTCAGTAAGTCAAATGGAACAAAATTACATTATACGTACAGCTTTATTTTTAATAAAGTTAAAAAATAGAAATACTATAATATGTTTGTATAGTTGAAGAATGACGTACGTCTAAAAATAAAATATAGGAAGTAAGTTAATAGTAATAACAATAATTGTCTTATTTAGCCATGTTGAAACAAAATGATTCCGCAGACAATACTGAACTTTATGAGCATCCTTTCTCTTCATCTGTTTTATTATTTAAAGCTCGGTCGACAGCCATGATTAAAAAAAATGTGAAACATCAAGCAGCCATCAAATCGACTTTTTTCTTGTATTATTTATCTTTTCTTACACCCAGCAGATAAATTTTGTGAATATCACTAGAAATCGATGGAAATGATATATTTAGTTACAATTATTGTAAGTTTCCAAAATGTAATGGATGTCTCAGTTAGTGTGTTTACCAGCAGGTTCTCGTAAATGAAACGGTTTACTTTTCGAAATAAATACATCAAGTAGAATGTGTGCTGTAGGAAAAACCTAAAGAAATTAACAATCCAAATTTGCTCATCTGGTTTATTTCGTGTTATTGTGAAAGCGCATTCTTAAAACTTATGTACCCAGTTAGAAAACCGACGTTAATGCGATGTCATTTTGAAGACAAACGTCATTTAGCTACACGTGACGCCTTTTTACGTTATACATACATATATACCGCATACAAATGTCGGATAATCTACACGTTAGTATAGGTCACCTGTAGATAATATATACACTAGGGTGATAGAATAAAATAGACACCTACTAATTAAAAAAAAAGATTCTATTCTCGTTATATATACAAAATATTTTTAAATTTTCAAATTAGACTAATATTTTGTCGATCCACCTTTACTTGCGTGAAGTGCTGCGAGTCGTCGTGGAATAGAATCTATTAAATGATTAATGGTGTCTTCTGGAATATTTAACCAGTCTTCTGTAACAGCTGCCACGAGTTCTTCCTTATTGCTGGGTTTTCGGGGTCGTTTCGCCATATTTGTCTCGATTATGTGCCAAACATTCTCTATCGGATTCATGTCTGGTAATTGGCCTGGCCATGGTAAAATCCCCTGTTCCTCTTTCCATGTGGTTGTTGTTCTTGCTTTGTGGCAGCGTGCTCCACCCTCCAGAAAAGTGGCGTCTTCTTTAGATAAAATGGCGTTGTCGAATATCGGTAGTAGTCCTTCTGTTAATATTTGGATATATTTTGCCGCATTTATATTTCCGTCGCAGATTACTAATTGCGATCTTCCACCATACCATATCGCGCCCCACACCATGATGTTCACACCGTCGTATTTCACCGTCTGATGCAAAAATTTGTCGTCCAGTTGTTGTGACGAACGTCTCCATACCCACGTACGACCACTATCACTGAATTGGCAGTATCTGCTTTCGTCTGAAAAAATGACAGACCGCCAAAACTCTTCGGGCTTCGTTCGCATTTCGATTGCCCAAGCCATTCGGCGCCGTTTTTGAAACGCCGTAAGGAGAGGTTTTTCTTTGCCACCCTTTTATACATCCCCACACTGTGGAGGTATCGCAGAACTGTGCGCTGACTTTTCTGTGAAGTTGCCGCAAGGTCAGCTGTACTTTTTCGCGGTTCTCTTAACACTTCGCGCACAAGCACCCTTTTACTTCTTTCAGAAGGTCCGGCACGATTTGGTCTCGGCTCCACTGTAGTTTTTTCCTTGCGTTTAAATTGTGTAATCACACGGTTAACTGTGGACAATGGAATATTTAAATTTTACTTATTTCACGTTGCGAAGGGCCGCGTTCACTCTGGCCAACGATGCGACCCCGGGTGAAGTCGTTAATATCACTCGATCCTTGTAAGCGAGGCATAGTTGTAACGATACTAAACTATGACGAATTCCTTCCGATACATCTACCCCTACCCTAGTGACAAGAAAAAGTTCTTAATTCGTTCTTAGAATTTAGCTGCTTATATATTTATACCGCTTTACCTGGTGTCTGTTTTATTCTGTCATCCTAGAGTATACTTAATGTATATATTTATGGGGAATTTGATGTAATTTCTTCTTGCAAATATTTAACAGAGAGCTAAATTGTGTCAGTTTTTGTTTATAACGCGTATCTATTTTGGCAAATTTGATAAAAACATGCATTCCGCAGATGTAAGAGAAATGAAAGAAATGGTTGTGAACTTTAAATGAGTCCAAAACCTTGAAATACGTTAGTAAAATAAATTCTGATAGGATTGTGCTCTTCAATTTTAAATGTAAATACGTACATCTGACCGACTGGAATTGAATTGCTAAAATTCTGGTCTGGTATACATATTTAGATCTAAAAGTGAAAAGAGCAATGGTATAGGAATTTTTTTGGGAACTGGTCAAATGTGTTTCAACCTTAAATAATTCCTGCGATTAAAGTCATATATTTAAAACGGCATATAGCCCTCTTTTGGGATCACTATTGACCTCGTTTGTCATAAAGTAAATAACCGGATGGCATTTATTATAATATGACATCTTTAAGGTTACTAATATGACGTCATTAAGACATAATTTGACGTCACTGCTATCTGGATATCGATTAATCCCTTTAATGTTCTTTTATTGACAAGAAAATAGGCACACTATTTCATTTAATTTAGTCTGATAACTAGAAAATGTCTTCATAATGGTGTTATAATTGAAATATTCATTTAAAATTACATTAATATTGGTAAAAATAATGCATTTTTTCTCCAAGGTATTAAAACGTAATAATTTACTATTGCTTATTCCTTTATTATTGAAATAACTTTAAATTTTTATCTCTAACGTTGGAAGCACTGTATTTCTACTTTCCTTTGTGATACGCTTTACGAATACTGTTCCTGGTACAATGAAAACAAATGAACTAACTGATCATACCTTTTCCAAAGCAGCATGTTTTTTTTTTAATCTTCGGATTGCTCTGCTTTCTTCCTCTGCACTCACTTTAATAATTCATTCCTACTAATCCTAAGCTTTAGTTAACGTTAGTGCGCTACTACCACTGCATTTTAATAATAAAGCAAAACTCGTAAGAAAATAATTATAAAAGCAACGCACTTTACACTATGGGAAGCGCCCTATATCTCCTTAGACGCACAAGAAAAATGGTTTGTTGTTGTGTTTCGCTATAAAACCAGTGGCACTAAAAGGGGTAACCATACCTCCATTTCTTGCCGTTTGCAAGATTTGAATGGTGAGAACACTAACTGGGACAACGTCTATATTTTGATTAAATATATTATCCCATAGCCAATATTACCGATGCACGTATTTAATTTGCTGTTTCAAAACAAAATTCTCCGACTTTTAAAGTTAAAAATCGCTGTTTATCTGCTTGAAACTTCATGGATACAGTTCGAAAAAATTCCTAATGGGGTATTGCATGAATGGTGCCGTTTGAATACAATAACAAGTATTTATTTCGAGTAAGATTTAGATGCATATTTGTGTCGAAAACAATTAACGTTATTTCTGTCGCGGTCTCTATTATAGTTTGGTACCAACAATTTATTTCATATTAAATTTAAAAGATTGATTTTTCTTCGAACTATATTCATGAATTTCTACACGTGAACATGTGTATGTATATTTATGTATATATAGCTCATATTCAGTGCAAACATAGTACCATTATGTACGTAATTTTGTATCTCCCTTTTTGAAATTTTACACGTAGAAAGCGTTAAAAGAGTATATACATATATTTTTATTGAAGCCATCTATGTACAGTGGTGGTCTTCATTAATGTCTTCCGTTATGACGGAGAGAATTTCAATACTACTTTCTCTGCGATGCCGTTCGACTTCTATCGATTATTCCCGGTATAAATCTTATTTAGAGAGCATACATAAAAGCTTATTATTGTTTACCTGCACTACCGATCAAAACTGTTTACCCACTCTAAGAAACATTCCATAAATAAAGGAAGTGCTATCTGAAAAAGAAACTGTAGTGTTGTATTTAGTAAAATAGTCTCAAAACAATGAAATTGATAATATTAATTCAATAAAGTAAATTATTTGAGATTATTTGAGAAGATAAATAAAATTTATTCCTGCAACAAAGTAGTTTTGTTATTATCTTCGTTAGAAGGGGGAAGAGGAAGACATTAATTAAGACCACCACTGTACCTGCTCAGTGATCTTAAATGCTATTTTCAATCCTTTAAGAAAGGAAAGAAATCAGATGAAAGCATTGAATTTGCGCTAACCTTTTGTATCCCTGTGTATGTATTTTTGTATGTAATCATTTTCCTATTTAGCTATTGGCAGTTATTTAATTTAACAGTAACTACGGAAGCACGATAATTGGCTTGAAATGGCGCCCAAATAACACTATTTTGCCGACGTACGCACAAGTTCATGACGCATAATCTTCCAAAAGTAACAGGAAATAAACAGTAACCTGGTTTTGGGATTCTTTCTATAGATCCTTTGTAATAGTGTAACTTCTTTTTGTTGTATTACTTAGAAACTGTGTACAATTAACAATTAACGATATTGTGTGTCCTTAGTTTTAACGCACATTATTCTTTAACTTTGACATTCGCTTTTTCACGATAACATGGTTTCTTTAAGGTGGGTTCCTTTAATTTTAGAAAAAACTTTCATTTACACAATCACACTTTATATGGGCAAGACGGTTTGCTTATCGTGAAAAAAATGCTAGTGATATGAATCTGTGATATATGTATATATTTTTCTTTGTATTAAGTGCTAATGGTAGTTATAATTTTTATTTACAAAAGAATTATTTATTCGCATAATAAACTAATTTATAATTTGTAGTAAGTAACGTAATTTTCTCTTCTTGGTGATGGAACTTTTAGTATTCAATATCGCTTTTCAGGATTAAATTATTTTTTAAATTATATATATATATATATATATATATATATATATATATATATTGCCTAAGTTTAGTGAAGAGTTTATTTATTTTTTGTTAATTTGCCAAAAACCGCGAGAAAGTAATTAATATACGTATCCATAAATTAGACATCATCCTTCTTTATCCTCGTTTTTATTGGATTGTTAAAATTATGTTCGAGAAAGTAATGAATGAATTGACTACTGTTTCTTTAATATATAAGAGCTAGTATCTAATGAAAGCATCCCTACGATGCCCGAGCCGTTATTTTAATATCGGAATCTTCCAAATATTATGACCCTTTTCAATAATGTTCCCCGACTAAATTTTAATTTAAATTTAAAAAATGTATATAGCAACCAAATTTAAAAAATATATGGAGGCAATTTTAATATCTTCCATAACACTCCCAGCGCCATCTATCATTATTTTCTATGAAAAATTTAACATGGTGATAATTTGTTTCATCAATGGAACTGTATTTCTAGGTAACTATTAATAACTAATTCCAATGATTTTAATAAAAAAAGGAAAAAAACAAGTCAAATACTGCATAAATCTTTCGATCAAACTTCTACAAAAACGCTAGGGAATATATTCAACTAAAGCACAATATATTATTATATAAATACACTTCAGCTTGGCAGCTTCTCTAAACTTTATTTTTTCCCCTTCATTTCGTTTGTATATTTATGTTTTTTAAAGAGTAATGTGCGTGTGAGCTAAATTTTCAAACACATTTTGTTAACTAATTCTCAATCATGTGTCTTTATTGCAACAAATAACACTTGAAGAGTAGAAACCCGGTACAAAATCTTTCATTGCAATAATGTGCAGTTTAATCGAAGTAGTATATGTAACAACCGTAGTTTCTATCCTTTAATGTAATATTTACGGAACTGTAGGGGACCACTTTAGTACATGTAGTAACATAGAGAGTATTTCTTTTGTGATAATAGTGTTATTGTATAGTCAAATTTACGTAGATATAAGATATAAATTGTTTTATTTTTGTAAAATGTACACGTTATTATTTTGTTAATAAATATATGTAGTTCGTTAACCGAGCTGGGTGTCAAAAAATCAATTACAATGTCATTGCGAGTCTGATGATTAGATCTTTCCTTTTTCATTTCTTTTTTTCTTATGAAAAACGTTATTGTGTGTTCTTTTTTCTTGTTGGTAATTGATGTTAATTGTTTTGCAAGGCCAATGCATGCACTGGAGATTATCGCCACTTGTAAGTATGTTAGATTTGGCACGTTTCTCTTACCAGCACGTATTTGTACACGACTTTGCTTGATCGCACATCCTTTGGCAGTTCTATCTTCGTTTAGTATCTTATAGTATACGTTTTTCAAGGTGGATAACTGTTTATCAAAAAGAATTAATTTAATGTAATAAGTTTGTTTAAGCCAGAAGTGTTGAAATCTATAAATTACCAAAATAACCCAGTGAACACAGTCACATCACTCTGACAAGGATTTCTCGCTGCAACTTGTTTTTAATTTAACGGCTAAAAGTAGTTATCAGTTAACGGCAATAGGGTCGAAGTACCGACCACAAATCGACGTTAATAAAAGAGTAGCGATAAACTGAACACTATTTTTATTATCAGGATTAATTTTCATTATTTATATAACTTACAAGGTACAAACACAGTAGGGTGGAGGAGATAAACTGTTGGAAAACGTGGTCAGGGAAAATACTATAGGTAGAAAGAAGAAAGAGAAGAAAACATTAATAGTAATATATGGATTAAACGAAGATGACAAAACAGAAAACAAAGGTAAGTTCTGAGAAGAATATACAGCGGCAAGAAAAGAAGCTTATTTATACTTGGAGACTTCAATAGCAGGGTGGGGAGTAGATTAATTATACGGCAGAATACTGGGAGCATATGCCGAGAGTGTGAGAAATAACAATGGAAGAGGAATGCTAGACTTCTGCGTTTTAGAGAGTAGTAGATAGCAAAAATAAAAGCTGGAGGGAATTTGGAGAAACGATAAAGCGTGCTACTAAAGGAAATTAAAAGATGTTTTATGGATTCTTGAAATCAGTACGACAGAAAAAAATACAAGATACGCAGAATTATATCCAGAGCAAAAACGGAGATACCCTAACTGAAAGTAGGGCAATAACGAACATGGAAAACAACGAAATTATACGACGCTATGAACACTGAATTTATAAATAAGAAACAAATCTCGAAAAACAAAAATAAAAGTAAATAAGTCTATTTATCGACCGATATTAACGTTTGGCTGCGAATTGTGAATACATATTATACCAAAAACAAAGAGTAAGGTACGAGCCATGCAAATGAGTTAAAGGGGTCACAAAATGCGATAGAATAAAAAATATCGACATAAGGAAAGATTTAGAAATTATTTCAATATTGGAATTTATTGAGCAGAGACAATTGGAATGGTGAGAGTATCTGCATAGAATAGATAATAAAAGACAACTTAGAAGAATATAGAAAGCAGATATTGCGAAAAATAAGAGAAGAGGAAAGCTAAGGCATACTTGGGACAATGTTATAGCGAAAGTATACTGTAGTAACGAAGTTAGCAAAAGATAGGAAGAAGATCTAAAAGAAATATAACTACCGACACAATTTATATGCTCAATGGGTTATTGTATTATATATAAACAAAGTATAAAATTTTTAAAAATGATAAACGATTTATTATAGTTTAGTTTCGTTAATAAAAAACACAAATGAAGAACGGAAAGCCTACAAAACTAGTGGGATACGATAACTTTGTGGTAGTAAAACTCAATAACTTTGCGTATGCGGATGATATAGTCTTAATAGTAGATAAAAATACTGATGTAAATTAAAGGAACTGGTCTAAATTAGGTGGAAGAGATTGAAACAAAATTAAAATGAATATAGGAAAAAGTTCAATGACTGTGATAAATAGTAGATAACAGCCTTTGGATCAGCAAAGCGGAACAGAAATGGGATGTATAACGAGAAGCAAGAGACAACAATACCAGCCTTTAGAAACCTTCTAAAGAAGCTGACAGCATAATCAGCGACACGTCAAGTAAAACAATGAATACACGACAAAACCCGAAAAACATTTCTACTATCGATGACGGTCGTCAAAGCCTACACTCAACTATAGGACACAATCATTAACATAGAAACAAAACAATTGAATTAGTTTCAGAACGTAATGAGGATGAGCAGTAAAAAAATAGTGACAGATTCGAAGGGAATAAAGAAAAATGCCAGATAAGATCGAAGAGGAGTTAGGAAAATAGAGTAGAAAAGATCCGAAATGGTAAAACACTGGAGGAAATGAGAAAGCCAAAAACGCCCAAATTTGCTATGAAAGATACGATAAGAAATTCCGTGTATGACACTTCCACGTTATAGGAAATAACGATGCTAATGTCAAAATTTTCGCCAATTTAAGAAAATACAATCGTACAAGCGGAACTACGCACAATAAAACGATTATTACTTTTAAGACCTTATATTTTGTAGGCCGGTGCTATAGGTTATAAAAATAATGAAAACTAAAGCAGATAACGCCTTCCTTTAAGTGAAGAAAATAACAGTTAAATACATCCCGTCAAGTCATTGCTACCGTCCAAAAATGGACTCCTATTATTACAAACACGACGTCTTTCGTGCGCGGCTTTATGGAGAAATTGTTTTGTAGCGCCACTGCTTCATTTAACTATTTAGATTATATGTGGGCAACCACCGGCCCGCTGTAAGACTTGATCCGGCCCACCAGACATTTTGAATAACCCAATTAAAAAAAAATATTACACTACTTACTCATACTCACTCCAAATGAGGAAGATCGAATGATACGGGGTTTAAACGCGGCCCGCACACTAAAGTTTGGCCCGCAACATGTCAAAGGTTGCCCATACACTTGATTTAGGCATTAGAGCCGAAAAGTTAATAGAGCAATTGACCACCAAGGCAAACGATTACAACAAAAATAGATTAAGAAATCTTATCAAAGTCGATGATGTGTAAAATGACATCTAGCAATTGATGTTAACAATCGATATCAATATGATATCTGATTGATAGCGACCTGCAAAATGGCGTAACTGTGCTTACTGGGAAGTGACTATGTATAGTCAAAAATATCAAAAGTTCCATGTATCTTTAATATATTTCACGTTAAAAATAATAGAGGCTATAGTTATAGAAGTTGTTATATACTTATTAAAGCTGCAGAAATGGGTGTTCTTATAGATGCATGCGTCTCGGTTGCTATCAATATTAAAAATAATAAATGTAATTACTTACTATTTTAGTTTGATTGTGTTGTTGATGCAGGCTTTGTTTACGTAGAGTCTATATTAACAACACATCAAACTTAAATAGTAAATTATTTTTAATATTGATAGTAACCGAGCCGCACCCATTTCTAATAGCACCCGTTTCTGCAGCTTAATACTTATGCTTCAATAAGATACAATAACAAAGAAGATATATTACTTTATTCATTTAACTTGATTAAAAAGTAAGTTCAAAATATGATAGAGCAAAATTTTGCGCACAATTCATATTTTAATTGGTATTAGTATTTTGTATAATTGGCCTTGGCACCCCTAACGATTTGTCATCCTTCGAGGAATTGATATTACAAGCCCGTCACATGTTTTAATATACTTCACCACATTTTCAAGCCTTGCCTTAGATTTTACATTTTTTAAGTTTTACCTTACCTCTGTCAAAGGAAATTTTCAATCGCACTGCGATCATGTGATTGTGGTGGTGTTTGTAATTGTTTGGATATGTTACATTTACAATCACTGGATTATTTCATTTGAATCATATTTTAATTTTATTCCAATTTTCTGGCGTGTAAGTAATAAATTTCAGTTTGACTCACCTGAAAAGTTAATATTTGCTCGGGATAGCGTCCTAGCCTAACGTTAGACATTCAGTGCTTGTGATTAACTTTATATAACCCTTTGCAAATTAAAATCAGAGCATTTTTACGTACCATCAAAGGTGATGGAGATTCTGACCCTGTTAGGTTTGTACTGCAACTAATATATTATTTTTTTAGTAGAATATCTATATACTCCTGAATGAAATCTAAACGAACCTCCTACAAACTTGGAAATCTCTCAGATCTGTTCCTTGCAACAGGTCAATGATCCTAAACATACTTCACATAAGATACAAAAAAAATGTTGTACAACACATCTAAGTAATTACAGGCACCACCACTATCAATCAATCTCCATTTAATTGAAAATTTAGGAGTAGAGGTAAAAAACTGTACAGCAAATGTAAATTCTAGAGACAAGGAACATTTTTAGAAAAACTTACGAAAGTATAGCGCAATATTCTTCTAAGCTATTATAGATACTAAGATATTTTTGAACGAATTAACTAACAACATTTACAAAACTAATGTGCTTTCAAAAGTACTAACATTAACGGAAAATTTTGTAATTAGATAAAAGCGTAGAGCATATTCTCTAAGATGTAATTCCAGAAAAAAATATTTTTAGGATTTGGATTACGTCGTATCGTGTAAAAAGCCCTTGATACTGAAGGTAATCTCTAACGAAACGTCAAAAATATACTTTGTGCGCTCGTTATGACTTGATCCAAATCTGGAAAATATTTTTGTTTTGACAATAAAAGCCTCGGTTAGTAATCGCGAAAATGCATCAATTTCAAGTAGAACCAACTGCATCTTAAAAAACAAAAAACAAATATCACGCTTGTACGCTGGCAGCAGGGGCACGCAATATTGGCACCGCAACATTCTTTTCGTAGTTTACTTTTAGTGCTGTAATATATAGCTATAGTGACCAGAGCAAGTATAACTACTTTTAGGCTGTCAGAAACTGCAAGATTACTCAAGAACGTGCGTAGCGTCTTCTTGAGGAGGAATAATACTAGAGTGGACCTAGAGATGTCGCGTAAGTATATCATCATCGGACATACAATAGTTACTAACATAATAATGCTAAAACGGCTTCTTGCCTTACTAACGCTTCATGCTCACTAACATAACAAGACACAATTTCAGTGTACATATATTGCAACACCACACCGTTATAATAATTGTAATTTTAACATGGAATCATAACGCACTTCTCATTTTATTGTTTCTGTGTAATACTCATAGTGATTGGTATATTTTGATTGAATTGGATTTAGACTTAAAATCTTTTTTGTGTGTGTTTTATATCATTAATAATGTTTGGTTTAACTTTTTAAATTGATGAAACTATATAGCATTTCAGATTAATAGGTTAAAAATTTCTACAACAATAGCGTCTGGAACGAAAATTTTGGGAAGAGTTTTAACACTTAACTCCAAAAGTAAAAAAGAAGTGGAATATTGAAAAGTTCAGAAGACAGAATGCGAACCATTATATTTAGTTGCTCTTAAATTTTCGAAATTTTTTGAAATATTCTAGTCCAAAATTGTTCCTCATTCTTGGCTTCCTAACTATTCTCGTAAACCTTTCTGCTGCAGAAAAAACCAACATAGTTCCATCGGTAGCAACTGAAGAAGATTTGGTAGACTGTCTTTTTTTTGTACACGTTGTTTAAGAAGCCAAATCAAGCGAGAATCTTCCTTATTTGTATGATGAATATTAATAAAATTGACCATTCACCGTGTCGCTCTTCACATATCTCATGGTGTTGATACAGGAATAGATGAACCAGATGAACGTGTTATCTGCAAATTTTGCTTGTAACTTGACGTAGTTTTTGCGATGAAGTTTGAACTCTATTTTAAGCGCTTTGAATGAGTGCGAAAAATGAGTGAATACTCAATATTCTAAAGATCACAAATGATTATAATTTCGTGTTTGACATTTTTCCACCCAGTTGGCACTGGGTCAATTTCGAAAAACTGATGTACGGTTCCCCCTTTGTCATTTCGTCAAGATAACTTTAGGAGGTCTGCAAAGTTGTTGCCAAGAGCACGCATTAGTGCCTCGTCTTATTTAATTTATTTTCAAGCCATTGCTTGCCTATATTTTTTAATGAAATATCTAGATGCTTCAATAAAGGCATAGTCCACAATGCCTTAAATTTTACGCGCTTTGTATTTATAATAACTGCAATTAGCCGTTTTCTAATATTTGTTCTATCAGTTTGTAAAGTAGTGAAATATTCATGTGAAATTTATTCCTTGTACAGTTTCTGTTCAGGTGTAACCAATCTGAGATCCAGCGCGAAGACGTTCTATTCATGCCTAGATCATCATGTACAGTTTTTTGCAAACACTCATTTCAGCTAAGAACGATATAGATTTTCAATATATAATTTGTAAGCAAGCAACAATTCTTCGAATTTTTAGACATTTCTTGCATTTCCCCCGTCAAAATTGTTTACACTGGAATTTAACTTTAACGTAATTTAATACATCTTGTCCATACACGGCGGCCATTTGAAACAAAACTTTATGTGTGATTTTAGTTGCATCTATATGACAACGAGAAATTATCATCACTCGTTTTTGCTTCTATAGTTATCTAAGTAACCCTCGCAGATTTTGCTATTTCTATTTTGTATAACATCTTAAAAAACTCTCTTTGAATTCCATCGACAATCATTTTTTTTGCGTTTACAATATTTAATGGCAACCATATAAACTTTATGCGACAATAATCAATGTGAGGATTAGTTTAATATGCTATCCTTCATGGCGCTCCTTAGAGTCCTGAGCTATTTGCAGCATGCATTTGCGCTATCAATATTAAATAGTTTCACTGAAACTCAGTTTTAACGGCCAAGTTCAGTTTTAGGTGTAAATCTACATTTAACAACCCAGTCAACCATGTTTAAATTTCGCGGACGTTTTAAATTAGTCGGTCCGGCAATAAAAACCATATTCGCATAAAAGAACTGTGAATGTGTTATTGCCGGAAATACCAACTTAAATTGTCCGAGAGATTTAAAAATGGTTGACTGGGAAGGATAATGTTATATAAATAATTTATGTACAGATGAAATCACGAAAGTTTGTAGTTACATCATTGGTTCAACACTACATATAAAAGTCAGAAGCATACGTATACACAACCGAGATAGAAGAATATAACATAAGTCGTATCTACTTAAGTACTCGTCATAACCAACTATGAAGTAATTACAAAGTTTCGTGGTGTAAGAATAAAAAATTAAAAGAAATAACAGAAACATATGCTTTTAAATTCTAAGTAATGATTAACTGGCAATAATACTTTGCGTGTAAAAATTCTCCCAAATCTTTCGTTATATAGATCCTATTCTTGTCCAACGGAACCATAAAATACAGGGTGGTATTTCTACCAAACTGGAAACGTATATAAGTGTATGGAGCTTGCAGTTACTATGGCCGAAATAAAAATCATTTTGTTTGCTGTGTAAATACTGATATACGGAGTGATTTGAAGTATATTTGACAAAGTTTAAGGGATGGCTCCTTGGGTTATTTTGATCATAGGAGTTCATATGAACTCATGTCGAAAACGATTTAGTTATAAATAAATTATCTAATGTCTAACTGGTTCCGTAAAAGCAATTGTCTATTTACTTGTCTTGACTATGACTTGTATCATAGTATTGATTCATTAGTGTTTATTTCTAGCTTCTATTCTTTAAAGTTTATTGCTCAGTGGTTAAATATGCGGTATGCATCTTGTTTACGATCTTGCCAATAGTCATTCGCATGCGGCTAGACGTCTTATGTAGAAAGATACCCGAACCATGTAATATCGCATCACTCGATATTTATCCGTCTCCAGTAACGTTTTACCGAAACGAGGAATTAAAAAAAATACAGCTAATAACGAGCAACGCTGAGTTGGAATTCCACAGGTAGAAAAAATAGTACTAAATGAGATCGAGGAACATCCTACTACAAGCTCTAGAAAAATTGCTGCTGATGTAAACATAAGTCAGTTCACAGAATGGAGAATGTTGAGGAGACAACAATTGTATCTTTATCAGATTCAGTGGATACAGTCATTTTTGCCAGGTGACCTTTAAGTTTTGGCACACATTCTACAGCGATAAGGCTTGTTTCTTTAGAAATGCTATTATTATTAAGTATCATAATAATTACGTATAAGCGGAAAAAAACTCTCACGGGATATTAAATGATCATTATCAACACCAATTCTCTGTTAATTTGTGAGCCAAAATCGTTGGAGATCACTTGATAGGTTCGCATTTTTACGGATGTAGTTGGACAAAGCACTATACGGCCATTTCATTGAAGGGGAACCACCACTATCGTTGGTATCAATTAAGATTGCAAATGTATTTTATACGAGGGTCACGCTATATGTTTTGAGATGCCACAAAACTGTAGAAGATAGAGCTGGCAACGCTGCATTTTTAAATACCACCATCCTTAAGTAGTAAGCTCCGACTGTCACTTGAGTCGCCGTTATCATAGAGCAAACGTAGCCCATACGATTTGTCATCGAAAGATGGACTTGTCAAGTGAACGTGCGCGCAATGTTAATGTTGCATCACGACAATGCATCGTCACACAGTACATAGCAGACAGTGAAATTTTGTGCGACAATAACGTAAAAGTCATTGAACATTCTGATTGTTCCTTAGCCTATACAAACATTTACCTGGTCGACGTTCCACGACGAAGGTTCATCTACCTCACCTAGTAGTTCATAAATTTTTCAAAGCATTCCAAAAGATGACTGGCTTCAAGCTTTTACGTTCTGGAAGCTTCGGTTACAACAGTGCATTCATGCAGGTGGTGATTATTTTGAACATAAATTAAATCATTTTCGTAAAAAAATTGTGGTTTTTTTGTATCTCAAAATATATAGTGTGACCCTCATACATGATAGTAGTCCAGCACATTTTAGTTCGATAGTTAATCGGCAGTTAAGGCGAGAAGGTTCATAACCGTGACCTACTTGGTTTCCGGACTTACATAAATCCTTTATTTTTTTCTCTGGAGTCACCTCAAATCGCTAATTTATACGATTTTCATGGAATATGGATCAACAAGGAATAGCATTCTTGCAGTACTTGAAATAATATGAAATATCTCCGCCATTTTGGAACGCACTCGCTAACCAATGCAACGGGAAGTAGGAGCTTGCATTACAATTGGTGGTAGGCATCTTCAATAATTTCTATTAGTTCTTTATTATGTTAATTAATTATTAAATAGCCTTCGTTTTTTTATAACTAAGCTGATTTGGACATATGTCCATTAGAACTCCTATGATCAAAATAACCCAAGGAATCGGTCTTTAATGTATGTCGCATAAATTTATAATCATCATATTTGGACAAAAACTCATTAAGGTGTTGGTTTTAGAGTAACAGTATATCTTTTCTTAACCGAAAATAGTCTGCAAATGAGTTCATTTGCATCCCATTAAACTAAGCTAGCTACTCTTTCTAATAATTATTAAAATATACCAATCAAGATGATCATTGAGTTGTAGAAACGTTGTAATATAAAAATCTGTAGATACAAGGTAGATGTAGTAGTTGTTAAACCACGTGTGTTATCAGATGGATACGCTTTTTCACAAGAAGAGGGCGGTTCAGTTTCCCAATCTGACGTGATTCGGGTCTACGACACAAACGCACCAAAACCATCTGGAAACTAATTACCTAGGTGTTAGCTACACACTTGTAGTTGGATAATCGTCTGAACCTTTCTAGGTAGGCTCCGATTCGCAACATTATAGGTTTACTAGAATCCAATAAACAGCCAAAAATGTTACGAATATACTATATATACACGAACTAGTGTATGAGCAAGTAGCAAGTACGTTATGTATGTATATGTAAAGGATTAAAAAAAGAATTTTATTGTATACTACAGGTATATATTTTTAAACGTCTTGTACTCGATGTGTCAAATCTACAATCATTATCTGTAGGTTTCAAACCGAATATGTAATAGAGATTAATCTTATGATGTTTCATTCGTGTGCCTTGGATGTATTTATTTTTATGATAAATATTGATAAATTGTGTTTTTTCTCTTTTTTGTTGCATCGTGCTTAATCCATACATCAAGGCATAATGTATAAGGAAAATAACTTCAAATGAAAAATAAGACATGTTCTTTTATTCATCCGTCGATTAAACCGCTTAATTTGCAATGTCATTCGGCAGGACTGATGAGTGTGATTTCCGCTAAAAAACGGATAGATGAGTTATTGGTAGAATATCATAATAAAAATAATGAATCTGATTCATCTGTTTTAGACCAACATTCTCCCGTAGAAAACAATAATGACATCGTATTATACGGGCTGATTCAAATTAAGTATTCACCATTGCTACCTCTGTTACTGTTTCTAGAAAGTAGATTAAATTGGCAAAGTAATAGTGTTTTCAATGGTGATTAATATACAGTACGCGAAAAAAAAACAATTGCATGTCCGACAAGTTTTGAAATTTATATTTTTTTTAAGTGGAGCATCCTGTATATTTTGTAAGATATATTATGTCATGGTGTAAAAGTTTCAATATATTATCGTTTTAAAATGAATGATAAAGAAGTTATGTCAGTTTCCATTTCGTCTTAAGTGTTATCATTGCTCCACCAACTTTTGATAAAACAGATACATGTCTTTGTATTTAATATTTATTTTAACGTATTATATCTTAAAACAATGTCGTTGGAATTAAATTGAAAAGAAAGTATATGTATAATTTTTAAATAATGTTCAAAAGTATCACCTTTCTTCCCACTACATTTTCGTGCCTACTTGAATACACTAAAAAAATTCTCTAACTTTGTTTTGCAATTCGTTCACGTTGTTGTACTGCGTTTTGTACAAGTGATTTTTTAATGTCCCCAAAGAAAAAAGTCTAAACGTGAAAAGGTCAGGAGAGCATGCTGGCTATGGAATTGGTCTCTTTGTATTAATCCACTTATCAGAAAAGATGATGTCCAGATAGTTATATATTACGCGACAGTTGTGTGCAGGAACACAACCGTCTTGCTGAAAGTTTAAATTTTGACGCATCGGATAATTAACGTTACCAGGGAAATCCCCCAGAGAAATTTTCTTGCAACCACTAATGATCATTCTTATTAAATAGACTTCTATTAACGAAAATTTGTTCCATCACTCCATAAAATACACTGCGCTTCATTCGAATTTTTATCACAAAAATTGAACCATTGATATAAAGGCAACCTCCTGTCTGAATCTCCTGGTTGTAATGTTTGTGAGGTTGGGTACTTAAATGGGGTGTATTTTTTTTTTCTTATAATCTGCTGATGTATGACTTAAACTCAGTTCCTAAGTAGCATCTCTAATAGCAAATTCGCGATGGGCTTCAAAATATGCTAACACTGTCATTTTTACTTCATGAATACTGATATTTTCCTTTCTTTTATTTTTAAATAAGCAATCATGTTGTTAAAACTGTTTGTAACATTTTTGACACTAAGATCAATCTAGCTGCTGTCGTAAAGGATAGTGTTCAACATAATATTCACTAATCCTTCTTAAATTTTTGCCGTGTACAATGTATGCGTCCAACATATCGCATTTCTCCAAATGAGGAAACACCCCAGCTTCTTTATTGCTCATTTTTATATCATAAATTAATATATCTTTCAAAACTTTTAAAATATACAGGATGTTCCATTTAAAAAAATTATAAATTCTCAAAATTCCTCAGACACGCGCCATGCAATTGTTTGTTGGTATACTGCATATTAATCAGCATTAAAAACACTGTTACTTTGCTAATTTGACCTACTTTCTAGAAACAATAATAGCAGAGATAGCAATGGTATGCACTTAATTTGAATTAGCCTGTATAGTACCACTATATTGAAAAAATTTCCGTTCCAAAATAACAAACATATTTCTACAGTTACTTGCGATTGTTACAAATACTTGCGATTGTTACAAATACTTGTGACAGTAATGTATCTAACCGTCTACTTTGCCATATAATTTCTCGCTACTACCTTAACCACCCCATCCCCACCTCCTCAACAACATGAAAGATTGCGGCTAACTTTTGTACCGCAGGTTATGAAAAGAAAAGAGATCACAATATATACTCACAGAACTTATAAAGCGACCAATTGATATCCCGTGAAAAAAGGATGGCATTTTGAGAACATGCTCGAAATGTTTCACGCATTTGGGCACGAAATATTCTTCGCATGCTAACAAAAGCTGATGGTAACAACATTTCATTTTACAAAAACCAAACAAAGAGCATAACTTTTACGTCTACCCGGAGCAGATCTTTCATGTGATGCAACATAGGTTTTCGTAGGTAATAATTGCCAATAAAGACGGGTTTCATCTACATTGTATATTTGCTCCTCATTTAAACGTAGCTCTTTGATTTTGTTAATTAATTTTTCCTTAAACGGTTGCACTAGTTGTGATGGTGCCGATAATTTGTCACCAGACATCGACAGCAGTCGAATTCCATACCTCCTTTTAAATCTTTTTAGGCAGCCATCAATGGCAACAAAATTTTCGGTCTCTTTTAGATTTTCATTCAATAATTTTGCCCTCTCTTTAATTGATTCACTGCTAATTGAAACATGATCCCTTTGTTTTAAAAACCATTTGTACAGACGATTTTCCGTTCTAGGTGCTTGGGCATTTTCGAAAGTTCTGCGATTTCCCGGGTCTCCGTATGTATCTGACACACGTTGTAAAATTTGTGACTTGAATCGCTTAATTTTACAGATTGTGGCTTTAGGTACTCCATATTGTTTTGCCAATTGAGTCACCCCCGCACCTTTTTTAATCTCGTCGATGATTTTCACTTAATTTTAAAAATGTTCTTTTATTGGACGTGAATGCCATGTCTGTTCTGGAATAATTTTCACTGCACACTACTTTATTTCGCGAGAGGCAAGAGAGCCAAGGCTTACAGGAATCGCATACATAAATCGGTGAATAACCGGTACCGGCGCTGAAAACGTTTACGTAAACATTCTTTTGATCGATTCAATTACGCGCGTAAATCGGGAAATAACCGGTACACTAAACTGTTTACATTATCGAATTGTACATGGTGCAAGCTTGTTTACATTACGGGGCGTTCCATTTGATCCTATAGCAACAATTTTCTGTTTACATGACCGCGACGTTTCCACTATCGGGTATTTACATGAGCGAGCGTTTACTGTATATTAATTAATCGGTATTACTGCACGATAAATATTCAAATGAATAATGTAACTACTGAATATTTCTATATTTATTCCACTCGCAGAAGCATTTACAGTTTTATTTTTAAGTTGTATGTACTCATAGAAGGTACGAAACGAGCAATTGATGACCTGACAGAAGAGACAAATATTTTTCGATCGCCCGTCAAAAAGGAACGACATTTTGAAAACATGCTTGAACTGTTTCACGCATTTGGGCACGAAACATTTTGCGCGTGCTAGCAAAAGCTGACAAATACTTTTTGTTACGCTTGTTAAAAAAGGATGGCATTTTGAGAACATGCTCGGACTGTTTCACGCATTTGGGCACGAAACATTTTGCGCGTGTTAGCAAATGCTTGTGATTAAAAGGAAATTATTAATTTCGTGCATCAGGTGCACAAATAATTATTAGTACAAGAAATGGTAAATTACAATAAAAACACCACTCTCAATTTTATTTTTTTGCACTCCATGCCTTTGTTCTAACAAACACATTAATTTTCTTGAAACATCTTAAATGTTCTATTCAGAATGGCGCGGAACGACCCGTTTAATGTAGACTTTAAAATGGACTAATAAACGACCCATCATCGACAATTTGTCTAAAAGATATAAAGCATCATTATAAGCTTGCAATTAAGATATTATTTCTGCGAGTGGAATAAATATAGATGCAGCAAGTATAAGGGATCTGCATTTATAGTACTCTATTGGTAAAAGCCTTTTTAATAATAACTCGGATACTACACAATCAGAAACTATTTAATAACAATAACTTTTATTTGTAATTTTACATATTCGGAGAAGAATACCATTGTGGTAAAAGCTCACTAAACACTTTTGGTGGTTTTGTAGACCATACTCGCAAATTTTTTAGGGCATTGATTGCAAATATGATCGTATTCGCGAAATTTTAAGTGTTTATTGGGAGATAATAGCTAAAGTAAAGTTAGTTTCACTTTGACAATTTACCTTTACTACAAACCCGTTGATCTCATCGACTCCAAAAGCCGATGGATTCAGTATGCATATTCCAGCGTTTACTAATCGAATGGTTAGATGGATTTCCCATTCAAGCATCTAATGAATCGATGAATAAAAGAACACGTTTATAAGCCAAATATTTCGTGTACCAGATACGTATCTTACAATTGAAGAAAAAATGTAAGAAGCTAAAAAATATATATAAAAAAAGAAAATCTACGATATATAGTAACGGTAATCTAATCGATTAATAGAGTTTTAAAATTCTTAGTATACATACGAGGATTGTTTAAATTGACTTTTTTATGTTTATTATTCACACCTTTCTTTGCATTTTCACTGCAAGACTTCGTGATTGATTAAGTAGGAGAACTGGTATCCATTCGAAATAATCAATTTTTAACTGTGAAGGATATCAGCCAATGGTAACTCACATCAGATTGTTGTATATACTTGGGTTGAACAATTCAACATGCTTGTTTAACGGGAAGAGTATGTTTACAGATCTCAAGTTCATTCCCTGTAATATAGGGTACATATGGAGAAGCGCCACAAAAAGGGCTGCAGATTCCCTGAACGATCGTCAACTAACAATGCAGGTGTTGTCTATATCTCTCAAGTTCTTCAGTTTCTCATGAACTTCTCCTTGCTCTCAACGATCTTTCTTACTACCGCATACGTACGTCCAATCTTCTTCAGATTGCACCAGACACCAGACCAGAATCATAGCTTCTGCAGCGAAAGTCTTTCTCATTTGGATCAGGAAACGGTTCCTGATCTCTATCGGTCGCATATAAAATATAAAAATATAAAAGGGATTGATCTGTGTCGACATTCCCTCGTTGATGTAGGTACTTTCGGAAATTTCCATGACCTGAGAGAGCCTGTGTCAGGAAGTAGTCGACTTCTCCGAAGGGCCTATTTACCCAGGTTTAAATGTTCGGTATTAATTGGTAGATCCATTTTCCATAGGTCTATTGGTTCCAATTTCCATTTTCTCATGATCTCTTTTGCTGGCAACGACTTGGCCTTACCATTATAGCGCTCGCATCTCTCTTGAACTGCGAGCTCCATCGGTGTTATGCCCGTTATGACGTTGGCTGTTTCTCCAGATATGTTTCTATACGCACTACTAATCCTAATGCACATCATCCGTTGTACCCTATTTAACTTCCCGAGTAACTTTTGGTTCTTAACGGCTTCGTGCTAAACAGAAGCAATGTACAACACTTCTGAGTGAATCACTCTAACTGGAGCTCTTCGCTTTGATGCTCTTACACCTCAAATTTTGGGCATCAGGCCCAGAAAAACCGACATCGTTCTCTCTGCCTTTTCAACAGCCACACACCAACACTTTGCTAGGATGCACTAGAGTTCTTTGGATGTTGAATGTTATTTGATTAATAGTTCTCTTTGCAGTTAGGACTAGCCCTCCAGGGTGATATTCTCTGTAGGCCCGTGTTCATATCTGCAAACTCTATGAGCTTAACTGGCTTAGCTGGTTGCTCAAGCCTTAACACACTGTTGTATTCCACGTTCAACTAAATTGGCCCCAAAACTGATCTTTGTGGTACCTCACTAGTGAGCTATAGTGTTTCATTTTTGCCATCAGTTTCGATGACTAGCTACCGGTCCGACAGGTAGTCAGCTACGATGTTGACCAATCCTTCGTCCACCCCCCTCCTTCGAAGTTCTATTAGTATATTCTGTCAGGAGGCGCTATTGAAAGCGTTTCTAACATCCAGAGTGATAGCTACACAAAGTCTTCGATGTCGGTGGACGAAAACAGCTGCCTCTTTCACCGTTGCTATCACTGCTTTAATGGAATTCATCGTGTATCCACCCTCTCTGAACCTGAATTGGCTCTCAGTCAGGTCTCCCGTGATTCTAATATTGATTGAAATATTGGGAATGTCTCTATGGTAGGAAACAGCTTCTCCTGAATCTTTTCAAATTTGAATAGTTGACATACACATTTTGTTCCACCTGAATCAATCCAATAACTTTTTCTTAGTTTCGGTAAATAATTTGTGATAGATACCAGACTACAAATAGTTGTATCACTATCCCCTGCTACATTATAATTGTTGTATCAAACTACAATTTCATCAAGAACTGCTTTTTGTTTTCCTTATTCTGCAATTTATATATTGTAGAAAGGATATGACTTTTTTTAGTCCAAGATAGACAGCAAGTATTTACAAAACGTGCATTCAATAGAAGTAACTGCTATAGAACAGTTACTACTGCTGGATATGATCAATAAATAATAAGACCATGAGATTTAATTATGATGTTTTTCCTTTAAGCATAACGTTACTTTAAAAATGTTGCATTTTATTGCTACTAATTATTTTAATTTAAATAGGCAATTTTTCTAATATATTAATAAATTGAAAATTTATACGATATAATATTGAATTATACATTATACCCTGAATTATACATTATATCCTGAATTATACATTATATTATACTTGTCAACAAAGGACAAGAAATTGTTAACATTTCCACACGTACTCACAATTTAAAAAAAAATAGCTAAACACAAAAATTAAGTTAAATGGTAATGTGTGTAATAGCTTCATTTCATTATATATTTATCTATCGATGATGCATGAGGTGTGTTCTTTTAAGTCTTATTTTCATAGCTAAAGGAAATATTCGTTGGTATATCACCAGCGCTTGATTCATTATTAGTTTTTTTACAGTTATTCGAAAAAATTGTTCTAATATTGCAAAAATTAAATTTTCACCATGCACTTTTATTCACGTAAAATTAGTTATAATGTACTACGAATACCACTTCATTACTTAATTATTTTGTACTAAGTATTTGAAGCTACAATAAGTTGCTTTTTTACTTAAAGAAGCACGCCTCGTACTGTGTATTACCTCAAAATAATAAATATTTTTTGTCTTTTTAATCGTTAAAGCGTAACGAATTCCGTACATTATATAACCAATTTGTTAGCACATATACCATGTATATTTATAAAAACAAATAAAAAATATTTGAGAACGTAACATACACGGGTTTTATTTACAAATCTAACAAAACAAAACATTTTAAAAACAATAAATTACTTCCACCTATACGTAGTTTGTTTAACAGGATACTTTTCTCCAGATTCCATTTCCTCTTGGAGATGTATAAGGTCTTCATCAATAAGCAGGTCAAAATCTCGCATAGCTTCTTTGCTGGGTATCTTGTTCCATCTAACGCTAAAATGCAAACCGTTAATGAAAGTAATCAGCTGCATACATACAACGTTTAAGGGATAATCCACATATTTGACAATAAGAAGTAGTGTTAATAAATAGGAGACACTCAAAAATCCACAATTTGTCCGGAAAATGCCTCAGTGTGAGGGTGGTGGTGTAATGATATGGGAATCCCGCAGTATCCTATCTCAAATAGTAATCCAACGGAACACATTTGGGATACTTTGGCAAGACATGTTACTATACGAAATATGCAACTGAGAACACAAAGTTACAAATTCCTGTCAAAGAGGAATGAGATCTAATACCCCAAGAATTATTTAACACTCTAATTTAGTCCAAGCCATCAAGATGCTATGCATTTAGAGATGTTTTATTATTGTAATAGCACTTCCATAAAATTGAATATTTCTACAGGGAGTCTCAATAAGAGCGCAAGATTTGAATTGCTCGTCATGTCATGTGACAGCCATAACGACACGTGATTATGACGTGACACATGGAAGTTAGTAAACATGAGGTATTACACGATAGAACAACGCGTCCTGATTGCTAAACATTATCAAAATGGTGAAAGTTTGATTGCCACCATTCGTAAAATGCCTCCAATATTCGGTCGACAGAATGTTCTTAACTCATCTATTGTGAAATGAATCATCGGAAAATTCGAAAGTAGTGGTTCGTTTAGTGATGTGTAACACATGATTCGAGCTCGAGATTGAGAACAAAACATCACTGCAGTTCACGAGTGTGGCCGACAATCCAGAGACGTCGATTCATCTTCGTGCACAAGCATTGGACATCACAACAGACACTCTTTAGCATATTTTAACTAAAGATTTGCATCTCCAAGTCTGCAAAGTTCAATTGACTCAACAAGCTCTGAAAACAGACCATACATAGCGAAAGGAGTTCAGCAATTGGATCTTTGGGCAAACAGAAATGAATGCCGTTTTTTTCCGGACGTTAATTGGACAAAACTACCGCATTTGGGGTTCAGAATATCGACGAATTCATTAGAAAGCAATGCATCCAAAACGTGTCACTGTCTCATGTGGATTGTGGTCTCAAGGAATAATTGGACCGTATTGCTTTGAAGATGAGGAAGGTAATGTAGTAACGACGAATAGCGAACGTTATCGTGCTATGATAACGCAGCTTTTTGTGCCTCAATTGGAAAATATTGCTCTTGACGACATCTGGTTTCAGCAGGACGGTGCCACATGTCATACCGCCTGTGAAACATTGACTGTCTTGCACAAGTTTGCTCCTAGTTTTGTCATTTCCCGGTTTGGTGACCAGAATTGGCCGCCAAGTTCTTGCGATTTAACGCCTTTGAACTTCTGGATGTGGAGTTATCTAAAGTGACAGGAAGCATTGAAGACCGAAATTACACGCTATATCAATGAAATACCGCCACATGTATACAATAGTGTTATTGTAAATTTTGTCAAAAGAGTACACATGTGCCAGCAAAGCCATGGCAGTCATTTACAAGATGTTTTGTTTCATACGTAATGCCCAAATCATATACATTATAAATCAATAAATATTTCAATACATTGCTACAGGAAACCATGTTTTATTGAATCTTAAAATCTTGCGCTCTTATTGAAACACCCTTTATATTTCCCTACACTAAAAATACGCTCAAACAGAATAATGTCTTGAGATACCTCTTTACAAATATTAAAATTAAAAAGTGTCAGAAAGTATATTTCTTAATCATTTTTATGAACTATCCGTTGTTTTGAGTAGTATGGCTTTGTACTTACTCCGGATAACCAGTAGGGGGTATGATAATTGATAGAATATTATCTAGCAGTTTATGTTTCAAAATTCTATCATTAGCCGTTGTAGATGTCAAAGATGGCGAAGCGTTCACCTGAAATTTGGGAATAATTATTACCTGATGCAACATCTACAATGAAAAGTTTTGTTTCAGGAGATTCATTTAATAGTACTGCCTCACATTTAAAAACTCATTAGATTATAGAGAAAATACAAGGTAATTTCTAATTTCTCTAGACCGTTATACTAGTTTCTGTAAGCTTAATCTGGTAAAACCGTATAATGGCAAACGCTGTAAAACATTGTCAGTTACCGTAGCAAGGTGTGTTGCTAACTGGCTACTAAGATAACATTGCGTATTCAATTGCTACGCCATATCTTTAAAGACGTCACGAAAACATCCACATGCAGTCTGGTTGCTATTCTTATGACATAAGTCCAGGACAAATGACATCATGTATACGATGTAGTTTTGACGTCAGCTATAAGGTATCTTTGATGTTAGGAGTGATGCAAGAAGACGTCTAATCTCTAACTTTGGTCGCAAAAATGACTTAAATTTGACGTAATTTTTTGTGGATTTGTAAGATCATAATGACAACATATAGACACCATATGGGTGTTAAATAGACAACACTTAGGTTACTACGTCCCGTCAAAATTATGTCCGAGTGCCTCTACTGCCTAGGTATAGACGCATCTGCATAGTACGTCAGTAGTACGCGTTTTGACTATCAGTAAATCATTTCTTAACTGTGGTTGTTTTATCGCTACAAATGGTTATTGGATAGTTTATTATCGCGTATGCTCCAATTGGTTTTTAGCGAAGTAAAATAAATGTAATAACTAAGAATAAAATACCAACAAACCTCTATAAGCCACGGTTTCAGCTTATTATCAATAATGATATCATAGCCATAACACTCAAAGCAATGGCGATCTGTAGCTATAACCGGAGCTATAGCTTTTAAGGAATGTATTATCAGCCAGCTGATTTGATCAAATAGCGTTTCGGTCACTATTTTTCCTCTAGTACTTTCCAAGTATAATCGCAAATTTTGTACACTCATCTTACCACCGTGAAGAGCATTGTATTCGCTCTAAAATGTACGAAATTTAGTATACAAATATGTATAAAGATGAGTAGTGTTGCACCCCGTGTTTCTGAACGGAAACATTTGTTAAATGGACATACATATTGTCTAATTCGGCAACACTGGAGTCATATTTGACCGTGCAGAATCTGCAAAATCCGTGCTTAAACTGATAGGCTTTTAGAGGTCTAAAAGATGTTACCAACACGTATAATCTCAAATCGAACTTCTTACCGCCAATTAATAAAGGGTTCTCAATATATCTAAAATTTATATCACTAATAAAATTTGTAGACTATAAATATCACTATACCACAAATGGATAAACTACGTACCGTGATATAACGTAGCTCTCTTTAGTAAGTTGAGGTTGGAAAGGATTCTTAGATTCTCTAGACCAGCGTTTCAGCTTTGATAGTTTATTGATTAGGAAAATACCGGATCCTTGCGACCTACCGCAAGGTTTCATAATCCAAGTGCTTTGTGGTGCTTTCCTGTATTCTTCGACGAACATGTTATAATCTGCGGGTAGTACAAAAGTCACGGGGATAAAATCCAAATGCAGATATCTAGATTCTCCCCGTTCTGCCATTATATTCCCTTCTTTTTCTAGATCGCGCCGGTAGCGTTTTATATTTTTGACTAACAAATCTTTCCTCGATATCTCGTAGTGATTGGGAAAATGGTTAATTATTCTAAAAATCGCAGGATTTAACTTCACTGATTAAATTACACACTGTATATAAAGTAATGGATAAATTTATTTTTAGCTAAACTAATGATGTTGCAGTTAGTGGAATCAGTGCAACATTTCTGCACGTTATAATAGACGACAAAAACAAACGCGTTATAGAAAAGTTCAAAAGTGTTTTGAATAAAAATGTCAATTTTATGGAGCGACAAGATTTTCTCAGATCTTAATGACGTCATCGCATTATTGTAATTATCAGAAGCAAAGAAACGAGTTGTTGGGATACAAGACTAACAGGATTAATTGTATTTATAGTCTATGAAGTTTACTCAGAATGCTCTGACAATATTGTAAAGAACTTGCTCTGATATACGTATGAAGAATGCAATTTACACGTGGGTCTGAGGTTGCCAAAGAACGCAGCTGCTAAAACTACAAGAAGTCGCGTACAATGGGTGACAACTTTCCAAATTTGTCGATTATTTTTTGAGAAACACAATCTAAAGTGTTTTTTTATTGACGAGTTTATACTTCCTACATTTTAATTCTTTTTAACATTTTTGAAATGTTTTCAATCTTTATCAAAGTTATTACTGATGATCTTAATTCAGCCAATTTTGTATCGATCTCTAGCGTTTTTTATTGAAAGTTAAGCTTAATTTTATTTATTTTTTTTTGTGGAATCTCTGAACCCACGTCAATTTAACTGTATTTTGTATTAAATTTTTATATTCACTCTTTCCATCTCTTAGTTGACGACAACCACCATCCTGCTTTGGATATTAGGGTACCTAATGCTAAACCATCCAAGATATTTTCGTCTCCTTCCAATAATAACATTCAATATCATTTTATGAAGCAAATTCTTGCAACCCCTACTCTGATTAATCTACAACCAACTGATATTTCTCAGACGCCATCAACATGTTAACTTGGTTATACAAAAAATAATTTTCTAAAATTATTATCGCAAAATGATAGACAACGTAGGGTAATTATTATAAAATTGATTTTCAGACATTACGCGGTCTGGTTATGGTGGACATTAGTTTAGGCTAACATGACCTTATAAGACAGCCACGTTCTTTTTGGCAATCTACTTATTCCAAGCAGGGTGCTACCAGTACTGAAAAGGTTTATGATGCTATTTAACGAATGCAGTAATTGGGCATTGATGGTTTCGATGCATTGTTTTCGGGTGATTCCCAACTTGGCTCTTCCAGATATAGATTCTGACTTAGCACTGTTACATATGCTGTTTGTTTCTGTAGAAGTAATATAGTGCAGCAATAGTTTGAAAAACAAATCAACAGCTGGTGATGATAATACTCTTCGTTTTCTTGTAAAAGATTGTTCATGTATAATATTTAATCTAACCCTAATCTAAAAGTACGTGTACGTTTTCTGATACGTAAAAAGTAGCCAGAATGTCGTCAATCAGCACGGATTTATACCAGATAACTTCTAGTGTAACTAACATGGCCCAAATTCCTCAAACAATAGCCGGCATTGTGGAAAGAGGTGGTCGGTTGAATTTTTCCGTACGTTCGATCTGATAGATTATAAATTAATGGAGAAACTAAATTTGATATATTTTTTAATTTGTTTGTTGTATCAATTCTTTTTATCTCGTTTTTGAAAGTCTACATGTATTATCTTCTCTACCATTTTGTCCTCTTTTGAATGTATATTATTTAGGCATTTAATAAATTATCCCAATAATAGTAATGATAAAAAAACCCTCAGACTGTTTCTCGTTCACAAAGAATCGGAAGAAGTTAATAAATTTAAAAAATTGTCATAGGATGACATCATCCGAAGTATCATAGCTTATAGTTGGGGTATTGGATTTAACAAAAATTCTGATGTCTTCACTCTGAGTCACCTGGATATCGAAAAGTATTTGAAAAAGGAACGATAAATTAAAAACGGAAATCAACCTGTCTCATAATTTTTCATGGAAATTATTTACCTGGCTAAAAATAAATTTATGCGTTATTTTATGGACATAGCGTATACTCTTACTGGTTGTCGTTCATGCGATATCCACTATCTACGCTAAATAAACTCCGACAAGTTAAGGTTCCCGCCCAATATACGTTCCAATCATCTTCTGGACCCACTTGTACCCAACCTCTTTTTTCGCAATTAGCAACAACCACACTTTTATCCAAGTCGGTACAAAAAGTTACTTTCATTGTTGATGTATTAAACCTTAAGTTGAAATACTAAAATTTTTGACAGTAGTCACCAGAATGGGAAGATTGATCAAACATCTTTAACATGGTCACTATAGTAACGATCAAACTTCAAAGGTCTGTATCCAAGCGCAATAATACAAATATAGTTCTTGCGACTCTATAAATTCAGCGCTGGATGAATTTCCTGGTGTTTAATCCATAGAAATGCGTTTGTTTAATGTCTCCAGTCACAGCTCATTGTTGGTTACAGAATTTCTGGTAGATAAAAATATCCCAGCACTCCCACACCGGTCCTGCAGTTTAGACATGGCTCTATGCGATTATTTTCTTTTTCCCACTCTTAAGGGGAAATTGAAAGGTTCCCATTATGGAACAATAAACATCATCTAAAGAATCATGATGCAGGTGCTAATGAACTCTGAGAATTGTTACCAGGAATGGTAAACTCGCTGGAGATCCTGTGCGCATTCCAAAGATAAAAGGGAACAATTCTCGTTAATTCTGAGGCACACGTATTAACGGTGGGATTCAGCAATAGATTATGATGGATCTCCTACATCCATCATATTTTGAAGTTGATGGATTGATTATTTTTTAATGAAAAAAGTGAGGATAGGTTTTGAGTTTGAAGATTGATTATGTCTATGGTTAGTAATGGCAAACATTCAAAACAGAATGTTGGATTGTGATTAAAAATAAAAATGCGTTATATTATAAGTTGTAATTTGAATGTTACAGTAAATGAACAAATTTTAGTTGCATTAGAAGATGATATGGTGTTAAAAACATAACACATGGGCTGAGAAGTCCTGGCCTAGCAAAGAAAACACGGTTTTTTTGGTTCAAAATTAGCTTTATTCATCAACGTAATCTCCATCAAGAGCAACGCAATCATTCCAGCGCCGCTCTAACATTTCAATACCACTTTTGTAGAACGATTTATCTTTTGCCTCAAAATAGGCCTCAGTTTCAGCGATAACCTCTTCATTCGTGCGAAATTTCTGACCGGCAAGCATTTTTTTTGAGGTCTGCGAACAGCCCGTAGTCGCTGGGAGCCAAATCTGACGAATACGGTGGATGTGGGAGCAATTCGAAGTTCAATTCATATAGTTTTGCCATTGTTTTGATTGACTTGTGACACGGTGCGTTGTCTTGATGAAACAAAATTTCTTTCTTTGCCATATGCGGTCGTTTCTTTGCAATCTCGGCCTTCAAACGCTCCAATAACGCTATATAATATTCACTGTTGATGGTATTTCCTTTCTCAAGATAGTCGATGAATATTACACCACGCACATCCCAAAATACCGAGGCCATAACCTTTCCAGCCGATTGTGGTGCTTTCGGGCGCTTTGGACGAGGTTCATCAGTTGCTGTCCACTCAGATGACGATCGTTTTGATTACGGAGTGAAGTGATGGATCCATGTTTCATCCATTGTCACATGTCGACGCAAAAATTCCGGTTTGTTACGTTTAAACATGGCCAAACACTGCTCAGAATCATCAACACGTTCTTGTTTTTGGTCAACAGTGAGCAAACGCGGCACCCACTTTGAACAGAGGTTTGTCATAGTCAAATGCTCATGCAATATAAAGCCAATACGTTCTTTTGATATCTTTACGATGTCAGCTAACTCACGCAACTTCACTTTTCGATCATTCAAAACGATTTTGTGGATTTTTTTGATGTTTTCTGGTGTTACTGCCTCATTTGGACGTCTACTGCGTTCTGCATCATCGGTGTCTCTACGACCACGTTTGAAGTCAGCAAACCAACGTTTTATTGTTGTTTCTGATGGAGCGGAGTCCCCATAACACTTATCAAGCCATTGCTTCGCTTGAACGGTATTTTTTTCCCATCAAAAAGCAGTGTAAAATTAAAACACGAAATTGTTTTTGATCCATTGTTTTGAAAATAACAAAAGTAGCGTGACTCTTAGCACAATAACTCACAAACTAATGAATAGAATATCATGAAATTTTAACAGCTGTCTTTTGAAGGTTAGTACTAACTGATAGAAAGGTGACTGCAATAAAACTAGCGTCATCTATGTGTTAGGGCCGGGACTTTTCAGCCCATGTGTTATATACCTAGCACAAAACAAAATAGACCCAATAGCTTCAGGTAAATGAATAGAAGCTTTTATCAAACTAAAATTTATTTCTTGATGTTAGTCAAAGATCCAGAAAAATACGAAAAATTGGTTGATAATTAAGAAACCAAACGAACATAACTTGGAATGGTGATGAATTTTTCACGAGTTTCTTTGTCACAAATAGATCTTAGTAAACAAATGAAATCTGTAGATTAAATTATGGGCTGGTGCTTTTTCTTTTGGGTAAACTAAGCAAAAACTGATACTATCATACTATACATTAAATATTTATTGAATGAAAACCATAAAATCGGATGGTTGTAATAAATCTATAAACATCTTCAGCAAAAGATAGCTTATCATACATTTTTAAATGTTTCGTATCTTTATATGTACTACATTTCATTGCGAATTAAAGTACTTCAAACATAAATTTTAGATTAACTTACATTAAACTATATTCATACATGGAACCATCCAGGCATATTGGGACGGTGCTTATTTCTATCTAAAAAGCTCCTATATCCCTTCTTAGCTTCACTAAGGATCTTTTCATTTTCATCCTTTGCTTTTTTGGATTGGTCAGGTGCACAATCAGGGAAAACGAAACTTTCACCATTTGGCTAAAACATTTCCAATAAGATGTTATATTCAAATATTGCGTTTAATACATTTACTAATGTCACATATGCTAATTTTACATCATCATCTTTCACTACAAATCCTTTGTATGGATTTCGCTTAGTTTTCCCCAACATTATTCTAGTTCTAACATGAGCAACTTTTACATCATAAATTTGCTCCAAATAGTTCTTTACATCATGCCTTGTCATTTCCATAGAACAAGCAAATTGGACTACATTGGGAGGCTGCTCGTGCACTGGACGAATTAATTTTAACCAAAAGTTTGGCAAAAATATTCGTAATTGTGGTCCTCCCTTCTGATAAAGTGGATATCTAATAAAACAAAGGTTAACGAGTTAATTAAACTAATTGCATTCATTTTTAAATAGTGCGTACAATCTTGTAGACATTATAAAAGCTGGTAAAGAATTGTGTTATAAATATTATACAGGATCAAAACACATAAATTACAATAAGGTTATGAAATATATGAAAATGCAGAGTGATGAAGAGGTTAGTTTTTTAGTACCAAGGCTATCTATGGTACCAAGCGTGTATAACTTCAGTTCAGTTTCAATTAAAATAAATTTATATATAATATATAGGATGTTGCATACAATGCTTCCTAATTAACGAGTTTCGAACTTTATTTATCAATTCCGAATATTTTTTATAAGTAAAATATATAAAATGTCATAAATTAAAATTGTTTTCACCCTTATTATTCGTAATTTTTAGTAATACTCTGATATTCTTATATAGAAGCTGTTATTTCTGTAACGTCTTGTATAATATGAAATCTTACAGTAACATTTGAAGGATATAAAAATATTACTATCTTGAAAGCAAAATTAAACACACTTGATCACCTTTTTTATATCTTTCTTTTATTAATGAGCTACTTTATTACATAAACGAATTACACAGCATTAATACTCGAAAATGTCGAGCAAAATTATAACTTTAAACAATGGTCGGAACATGCCGGTTCTTGGACTGGGAACATATAAGGTAAATATCTGTACATATGTTTTCTTGCTTATAAATTGAATCGACAATGATAAAAATGCAGTCTTCGCCTGGACAAGTTCATCGAGCAATTATTGATGCAATAGATGCTGGATATCGTCACTTCGATTGTGCTTGGTTTTATGGTAATGAAGCTGAAATCGGTGGTGCCTTAAAAGAAGCAATTGGAACGGGAAAAGTTAAAAGAGAAGAACTTTTTATTACAAGCAAGGTAAGGTATTAAACAAGATGCCTATGCTTTATTATATCAATGACTTATTATAGCTATGGAATAACTTTCACAAGAAGGATAAAGTGGTTCCAATGTTAAAAGAAACATTGTCCTATTTAAAATTGGAGTATATTGATTTATACCTAATTCATTGGCCGTTTGCTTTTAAGGTAATGATGGTGAAATAATATTCAGTATATATAAAAAGAATTTTCAATTATTTGTATATTAAAACATCTAAAATTGAGTTATTGAAACTTTTAATTCAGGAAAATGGTGCTTTATGGCCTATTAGTGAAGGTGCAGAAGCTTATTCTGACATTGATTATCTAGAAACATGGGAAGGTATGGAAGAATGTGTTAACCAAGGTTATGCAAAAAGTATTGGTATCTCTAACTTTAATAGTGAACAGATAGAACGCCTTCTCAAGAATTGCAAAATTAAACCTGTTGTAAACCAAGTTGAAGTCAATCCAAATTGCAATCAGAAGAAGCTAATTCAATTTTGTAAAGACCGAGAAATCATTATTACTGGTTACTGTCCATTAGGACGAGTTGGTGAAGCTGTTATTAGAGGATTTCCACCACCAACGGTGCTAGACCCAAAAGTTGTTGAAATTGCTAAAAAACATAATAAAACACCAGTACAAGTTGTTTTGAATTATTTGGTAATTATAAGTTGATTTATTTAAAGTGTGTAACTTCATCCGAAAGTTTCAGATATCACTTGGTATAACTGTCATTCCAAAGTCTGTTACTAAATCAAGAATTGTGGAAAACATAAATGTGTTCGATTTTAAACTTGATGTTGAGGATATTACCTACTTAGACTCGTGTAATAACAATTCTCGAGTGTGTGGATTGGAAATGTTTAAAGATCACAAGTACTACCCATTTAATTTGGAATTTTAAATAAACAAATATTTTATATTAAACACTCATTGTTACTGTTGTTATTAAATATTTTAGACAATAAATCTATTAATAATTTTGTTTGATTTAAACGTAAATTCCCAAAGTGAATGTTATTGTAGATCATATTTGGTTTTCAAAAAAAATATATAAAAATCTTCAATTGCTTAAATAAGATCATTTAAAAATTAACAACCCAGTCAATATTTCAATATTTTTTAAATTTCACGGAGAATTTAAGTTAATGATTTCGACAATAAAAATTACACCCCTTATTTTTATTATATTGGAAGTAATTCTAGAAAATAAAGTTTACTAAAGACTTCTTTTTGAAAGCGCCTGTTTAATTGATTCAACCTTTTATCCTTCCAAAAAATAGTAGGTGTCTTTCATTAAACATTATTTTGGCAAATGTAGGTACTATATGTGTTATACGGCTGGATAATAGATGGCAGAAACTTAGTACAAAAACTGTAAGTTATGATAAGATTCTCAATCTTCTTATAGAGTAAATTGAAATTACTCTAGAAATAAAATGTCATTACACATTATATAAAAGAGAATTACATATACCTAAAAATTATGAATAGTTTGTCGGTATCATAAGTTATAACCTTATATTTACTCTGACAGCATTTGACATTCAATAGAGATCAATTAAAATACGAGGAAAGTTATACAATTACACTAGTCGTGGATGTGTAGGAAATTAGCTTGTCGCGTATTATATTATATATATATATATATATATATATATATATGATGCATATAAATATATATATAGTTTATACTACAAGACAAAAATGATGTATTTATAAATCCAATTTGACGTACATAGATTTAGGATTAGAAATGCGCCATCAAACGAATGTGCAGGAAACTAAACATTGTGCTGATTTATGGTATTTAGTTTCTCCGGCTTGCATTTAGTTACAGGCCGTGTTTGTGATTATATTTTATTAACAAAATTTGCTCTGTGGCATAAATTTGTAGGCTTTTTTTTAAATTACTAGATTGTAAGTGTGTAAATTTGTTGCTTGAATCTTAAATATATTTTTACAGCAATTATTCTATTCTGTACACCTCCGAAGATTAACTACCATATTACATAATGTCGTATTTTTGCAGAAAAGAATGGGGCACGGTTTCGGAGAACTTTATAAACTAAGAAATATCATCCAATATAGACTTTCACCCTTTGAACAAAGGGCCTTTGCAAAGGCATTCTCACATGGTCTACCTAATGTTATACGAAGAACAAAAGATTCTGTTTTATACGTAGTGCCGCGTTAGTATATAACCTTTTTTGATTTACTTATGTTTAAAGGTTTTGTTACAGCCTTTGTAATAGGATATCTGGTATATGATCAAGTAGAAAAATTGCATCTGAAGTACATGCGTAAGAATCCAGCTGATTATGCAGACGAGAAGTAAAATTCTAGTTTTCTTTAATTAGTAACTTTGTACAATTATATATCTATGTAATATGTATACACCAATAAAAATTAATTAATTGAATATGTATTTATGTATATATTAACAAGTATCTCTTTTTGAGTATTTGTCTTAGGTTGATTTTTGAAATGTGTATGTTTCTGCAGGTGATTCAATTATTACAGAAAATTTAATTGCTATATTCCAAATTTTGCTATTAGTTTAAAGCAAAAGGAATATTGATATTTATTTTATTTGTAATATGAAAAAAGCCAAAGAAATATGTGTTCAATGGAGTTGTAGCGCTTGACCAAACAGCACTTTTAAAAAAGAAACGTAGAACCCTTTTTATATATTCCCTAAAGTTATTCAACCGCTTAAAAGTACGCTCGGGTACCTCATAGATGGCGAACGGCGTAAATAAGATTTTAGGTTAGGGTCTGAATTCAACCAACTTTTTCCGTCAGTTTTGTTAACTTGACTGATATAGTTCATAAGATATTATAAAGAGGTCTCCGGTTTCCAAATTAATTTATTTTTATTTGTGTATGGTTAGTTTGATACAAGTTTGATATTTGTTTTAGTATAGTGTGGTGGAGGATTAGTGGAATTTGTTATAACTTTATTGAAATTTACTCAAACATACAGTAATGTAGTTGTAAAAATACCTAGTAGGGATTTAAAATGAATATAACACACTAATTATAATTAATTAGTAGTGGAAACTATTATGTCTGATTTGAATACATTAACGTTTATTTTGACATTTTGGGAGCTTTAGTCTTGTAAGATGGATCATTTGGCGCAAGATTTATCAGTTGCTTTAGAAGAGACGGAGTCATGTGGAGCAATTACTCTTGAAAACAACAGAAAGTGGGGTATACGAAGACGTACGCGTTCGGCTGGCAACTTGCGTAAGCCCTAAATCTCAAGTAGTGTATGTTTATACGTTTTGACATGCCTGCAGATATTTACACCAACAAATCTGGAGATAACCAATCAGAGGATAGCTCCAGTAGTAATTCAGAAATTAGAATTCAGGATCGAAATAGGGCTAAATATGCAACTAGTTTTCATCACTCTGACTCAGATGATATGTCATTAAGTTTTACAGTGGCTCGGGCTATTAGTTCTCGAAATCAATCTTTACGGATGAAAAACCCCTTTCAAGCTTTTATTAGAACAAGATACAGTAAGATAGGTGCAACTTTTAAAATATGCAATACATATCAATTTCTATTACATAAGTATTTTAGGTATGAGCCATAGTCTAGAAAGTGATTCTTTTAATGAACACTCACCAGCACGGCCAAACTTACGACGTAAACGAAAATTAAAAAGGATGAGCATTGACGAAACACCCATACCTCCCTGTGGTAAAAGGAAAAGACCACAAAGATTGGATGTTATAGACAGTGGGCGCTCTTTAAGATGTACTTCCAAAATAAAACCTTTGCATCAAAGTGTAGTTGAAAAAATTGAAAAGTTTTATCACACAACAGATATTAATAATGTAAGTATGTTAAGTATTTAATAGATAGATTTTATAAATTGAGACCATAAAAGGTACAAAAGTCATTAAGTTTATTAGAGATCATGTCACCAAATTCGCTCAGGTATTATCACCATCGTTTAAAAAGATTACTTGCAAAAGATGTCAATAATAGGCATTTGACACAGATATAGTCCTAATTGCACGCATTACTGAACTGTCCGAGAAAGTGTTGTTTGATACTTTAAATTAAAACTAAAAAGATAGACACATTTTCATCTTGAAATATTCAGGTGTAGAGTTTTTTATTACAAGAAACCAAAGATGGCAAAAGTTCAGAACTTAGCAAAATAAAGTATTCTCTATTATTTAAATAAAGTACTGTATATGACCTTTTTCACCAACTTAGTATGCACTAATTAATAATGCATGATGGAATACTGTGTTCCCTTAGCTTATATTGAATAAGCCGATTTAGAACAACAAAAATAATGTGTTAATTTAAAGCTGGTTATGGTATATGCTTCTTCAAAGCTGTCTGTAAAGTATTTGAACAATTTTGTGAATAAATTTGATCGAATGATACTCCTTTCTTACAATATTCATTGGGAAACATAACGTTATTTGCGGTCATTAGGTTGGAAAATATTTAGTTTCTTTTTGATAAATGACACATTTTCTAATATACTGTATATTTCAGTGCAACGAAATGGAAACCCAATACATAAATGATAATTGCGATGTAGTAAGTGAAAGCAGTTTAAGCTGGAGTGGTGGCGAGGGCCATGAAGGCGATGATGAACTAACAGATTGGGCTCCCCCTCAAGATAATATGTCAGCAATGGATCAGGCATCATGGAACGAAACAGATCCTCGAGAAATTCGAGCAGGTTTGTATGCATATTTTTGAGAAGGAAAAAAAACTGTATAACCAAACAAAGCTTTGATTATATTGAAAGCTTATTAAATCGAGCCCCAAAAACGGTTATTTTTTTAAAAGATTTCTGCTGCACAGCTTCGATTTCAGCAAATATTAAAAATCTGATGAGTGCTTCATAGTTACTGGTGATCGATAGCGAAGCTACGACGTGATATTCAGATTTTGCTGTTTTTAAAATGATATATCACTTATTAAATAGTTATTAAAAAGTAAACTAGTTAAAAGCGTACTTTTATCTTTAGAATTCTTTGGCATAGCCTTTGTAGCATACGGCAGTTAATTATTTTTAAATGAAACATGTATATTTCTGTATCATTTTCTTCTCTCATTTTTCATGATATCTATATAAGCTCACTATAAATATGATAGAACTCAGTTTTTAACAAAAGAAGCTAAATCCATTTCTCTAAATAACACATGGGCTGAAAAGTCCCGGACCTAACAAAGAAAACACGTTTTTTTGGTTCAAAATTAGCTTTATTCATCAACGTAATCTCCATCAAGAGCAACGCAATCATTCCAGCGCCGCTCTAACATTTCAATACCACTTTTGTAGAACGATTTATCTTTTGCCTCAAAATAGGCCTAGGGCTCAGGCCATAACCTTTCCAGCCGATTGTTGTGCTTTCGGGTGCTTTGGACGAGGTTCACCAGTTGCTGTCCACTCAGATGACGATCGTTTTGATTCCGGAGTGAAGTGATGGATCCATGTTTCATCCATTGTCACATATCGACGCAAAAATTCCGGTTTGTTACGTTGAAACATGGCCAAACACTGCTCAGAATCATCAACACGTTCTTGTTTTTGGTCAATAGTGAGCAAACGCGGCACCCACTTTGAACAGAGCTTTCTCATAGTCAAATGCTCATGCAATATAAAGCCAATACGATCTTTTGATATCTTTACGATGTCAGCTAACTCACGCAACTTCACTTTTCGATCATTCAAAACGATTTTGTGGATTTTTTTGATGTTTTCTGGTGTTACCGCCTCATTTGGACGTCCACTGCGTTCTGCATCATCGGTGTCTCTACGACCACGTTTGAAGTCAGCAAACCAACGTTTTATTGTTGTTTCTGATGGAGCGGAGTCCCCATAACACTTTTCAAGCCATTGCTTCGCTTGAACGGTATTTTTTCCCATCAAGAAGCAGTGTAAAATTAAAACACGAAATTGTTTTTGATCCATTGTTTTGAAAATAACAAAACTAGCGTGACTCTTAGCACAATAACTCACAAACTAATGAATTGAATATCATGAAATTTTAACAGCTGTCTTTTGAAGGTTAGTACTAACTAAGAGAAAGGTGACTGCAATAAAACTAGCGGGATAGGATATTCTGTTGTTCTCTCGGGTTCTATCCTGCGTTCGGCATTGGTTCCCAGAAGGATTCAAACCATGACTACCTCAAGAAGACGTATATATATTTTGAAACGAATGTTTTCGTTTGTCGCCGTATGTGGAATAATATTACTGGGTTTCTGACCGCGTATGTTATCGACGTTTCGGCAAGATCTTACTCGTCTTTTGGACGGTCTTGTTCGGCTAGCGATCGGAGTTGACCTAAAGGATTTCCTCTCAAAGATCAAGTTCACCACGAAAAATGAAAACCGAAACCAATTACCATTTCTAGACGTTTTAGTAATCTAGAAATAGGGTGGCACCTTAGTACATACAGTACACTGAATTTATTGTTCATACATAATAAGCACTCATTTTACACACGATTTGTTGCGTTGATTAGACTTTGAACGGCTGCTCCAATATTTTCACGCAACCTTCTCGTGTATTATTTATACCTTCATTTTTCCCAAATTTCTGAAGAAACTTCTACAGTATTTACGGGAGGAAGCATTATATCAAAACATAAATAATTTCCGCGAAAATGCATAAAAACTGAGGTGGTAAATCGAATCTTACCAACATCTGTATTTGAAACATAATAAATGTCATAGTCGTAACAGTTGTCGGGTTCCGTCGTGTCACTAGGTTTTTTGTCCCTGACCTGTCGCGAACAACTGTGGTTCGCATTTTCTAAGTACGTTACAACACGCAGTAACAACGTATGCTTCGTGTACGTTGTTACTGCCTTAAATATGCTCCTTCGCTTCGCTCTGGTGAATCGTTGCGGCGAGCGTCAATAGCGTGCCTGGATGCGCGCAGTGCCGTTGTTCATATTCGGTTCAGTTTTAGCCCGTCGTCTCTGTTGATGTTGTTAGGGTTTTTGTCTATTTCAATGGCTTCCCTGTTTAATCGGCTATAGTAGTTCTTAGTTGATGTTAGAACTTTTGTATTTTCGAATCTAATTCTATGATTCGGGTCCGACTGGATGTGTTCGGCAATGGCCGATTTGTCTATTTAATTCAACCGCACATTCCTCTCGTGTTCTTTCCTTCTGGTGTTGATTGAACGTCCTGTTGTGCCGATATACACTTTGTCGCATGAGCATGGTTCGCTGTACACCCCGGGGGTTCCTTTTTTTTCTGTTGTGACACTACTTCTGTAGAAAAAATTATATTCGTTTGTGAATTACATCACATATTTGGATGCTTGTTTGACACGATAACAAAAATGAAACCATATCCGGGTATGTTTGCTTGCAGTGCATTTTCACCATTATTAGCGTCGGCTTCAATGTACTATTGGATTGTATTCGTTCAATTGCGTTTTTGTCCTTATGCATTGAAAACTACCGGCAAAAATAATATGGAGCATGTGTGCCGACTTGTAACAAGATTGTACAGTAATAGATATAATAACTAGCTAACAATATTTTTAAACGAAATAAATTAAAATAAGCTACAACATCCAGAATATGTGTAAATTAATGACAAAGTTTCCGAAAATATGTAAGCCAGTATTTGTATTAAATATTTTATATCAATTCTTCTGAGAAATGGAAATCCGTCTGGGACAAGTTTGAGTAACTTATGCGTTTATAATATATATGCAATAATTACTGCGAGAGATAGTTAGAGATATAATTACTGAGATTTTTTGACCAAATAAAATTTTAAAATTTCAAAAAAAAAAATAAAATAGAATTATCGCAAATAGCGAAGAATTGCAATGAATTAAAAAATCACTACCGTTCTTAAGCGTGTAAACGCCCAAAGTTGAGCAAATCTGGGTTTTCGAATTGGTCCCGTTACTTTGTTAAATCTCTCAGTCCCACGGAAATACAATATTCTATTTCATGTCTACTTCGGCGTGTGCAAAACACTTAATTGTGATATTCATATGCATGTTTCTCACTAAATAACTCTGTTCATCAATTTAGGTTGTAGACGACTGCGCGATGAACGGCCTGGATTTAGTATAAGTACTGGTGCAAACGAAAGAGTGGCTAAGTTTTTACAAGATTCCACAAAATCAGAACTACGACTGTATGGTGCCGAACGTGAAAAATTGGGTCAACTAGCTTCACTTTATTCGTTGGAATTATGGTTTGACGGACCTAGTTCTTTATTGCGTAAAACCAATAGGACACCATGCATGCAGCCTACTCAAAGGCATCATAATGGTCACAGCGCAGCTCACAAGAAGATTAGAATACACGATCGTAATGTATTATAAAAGGATAATTGGAAAGCTAACTAACCACTACACTTTTGTAAATAGTTATTTTCCAGTAGGTGATACAATGTAAATATACTTAAGTTGTTTTTTTTGTATCTACTCCTAAACGCCTGGTGAAAATTAATTTTTAAAACTTAGCAGTTACGATATAACAGGTTGATTTAAAAAAAATCATTTGTTGCATATTTTTAAGTTCTTTTTAAATAAGGCATGATTTAGTTTTCTATTATGTACAGAAATATTTTAGTCTCTCCAGTTATTGTTGTTTTATCAATCATGTTATACAGTTGCGAGCAAATGAATAGGGGCACTAATTCAATTGTGAAAGAAAGTATTTATTTATTTGTATTTTCGAATAAACAAAAGTTTAAAATAGGAAACTATATACTACAAACTCCGGACAATTAATACATAGCAATAAATTGCAAAATATACTTTATGATACAAAAACACACGCTAATACAAATTATTCCATATGTAAAATGCGAGCATTGAAATAGGTACACTGGAATTTCGATACTACAATTAATACTTGGTGGGATATCCCTTTGCTCTAATGACTGCGGCACATCTCCTAGGCATGGAATCAATGAGATGCTGACATCGTTACACGGGAATATTGTTCCAGACCTTCTCAACACATCGAAACAGTTCTTCGAGGTTTGAAATATTTTTATCCCGAATACGAAGTTTCACATCTTGCCACAAGTTTTCGATTGGGTTTAAATCGGGACTACAAGAAGGCCAATCAAGAAGATCTACATGATTTTGTCGAAACCAGTCCTTTGCAATCTTAGCTGTGTGCTTGGGATCATTGTCTTGTTGGTACTTCCAAAGTACGGACAAATGATCCTCCGCATATGGCAGCATAACGTTGGATAAAATATCAACATACATATGTCGATCCATTATTCCATTAATTTTGTGCAACGGACCAACTCCTATATAAGACATACAACCCCAGACCAACACATTTCCTCCAAATCCTTTTACTGTTTTTATTGTATGCTTAGGATTCATCGCTTCATTGGGGCCTCGCCGTGTATATCTTCTGCCATCCGATCCCATTCTATTAAATTTTGACTCGTCACTAAACAATACAAATTTCTACTGATCTGCAGTCCAATGCAAATGATTTCTGGCAAACTGTAATCTTTACATTCTATTTGTTTTGCGTGGTTTATGTCTAGCAATCCTACCATGTAATCCGTCTTCTTGTAATATTCGTCTGACTGTCCATACACTAATTGGACTATCAATCTCTGTAATTACCTCTTTGTGTATATCTACCGCTGTTTTTAATGGATTCGCACGTGAGAGCCGTGCTATGTGTATCAATGCGAACCGTCGTTTTCCTAGTTCTTCCCTGTTTAGGAATTTTTTCGCAGGTTCCCCGTATTTTTGAAAATATTTTATTTGATTAGCAATCATATTTTTCGATACAGATACTTGGTTAGCTATTTTTCTCAAACTCAAACCGTTTTCGTGAAGTGTAATTATAATTCTTCGAAGCTCGGCCGTACAATGTTTTCCACAACCCATTTTTAAAATAATTTAGTCTGTGCTACCGTGAAAATTAATTATTATGCGTTTTAATATACAAAAATCTATTTCGTGTAATTGCGTTTTAGTTACTTCTAAAAGAACTTAAAGAAGACTAAATAAAAGATTATGACAACTGTCCCTGTTTGAATGCTTGCTTGCATGAGATCAATCGTGAGAAATGCAAACATAACATTTTAATACTTCCGAGAAATGTAGGTGTGATGTCTACGGCATATACTTTTATTCATTTCTAAGAATGTTATTTAAAAAAATTTTTTTGCTTCGTTTTAAATTGTAGAAAAACACGAAACCTTAAATATATGATTAGTGTCTCTATTCATTGCTCGCCATTGTATGTATTTATATTCAGGTGTTTACCTGATCGTGTATTTATTTTATACTATACATATCTTACTCCAACATTTAGTATATGTCTTTTTTAAGATTTTACCCATGTAAATATTTAACAAAAGAATTGTATTGTTATGTCGATCATAGAATTATATAGATCTATGTTTGATCAAAGTTTAAAAAATTTATTTGGTAGATTAATTTTTATGCAATATGTTACAAATAAACTAATTCGTATACACCACCCATACGTTTCCACCTGCATACTCTTCTTTCCATGTACCCTTTGCAGTGTGCATAATGTTGCTAAATCGCTTATATTAACACAGGTCCGAAGTCGACTATAATCTACGAGATACGGTCAAATTTGTCGGTTCTATCACTAGCTTTTGAGAGAAGCCGTTGAGCAAATCCAAAAAATGTAATTGTGCTAAATCGGGAGAGCGAGGGACCAAGCAATTGTTCTACTTGTACCTTTGAAAAAATATTCGTATAAGAAGTATTGCGTTGTATACATGTGTAATTCTGTGCTCTCGTTATTTGAGTGAATTTCATAGTTTGATCTCGAAACAATTTGTGTGTTGGTATTGTTTTGCAGCTCGTTATTTATGTAACGTCACGGTGAGTAAATGGTTTTGTTTACGTAGCTACTTTGGTAGATAAATAACATACTAAGCTACTGTAAATACTACACTGACATTATTTTCTAATACAAATACAGACACTTTTTGTCCAGCTGGTTCATACATCTTTTTCGACGGTTAGTTCTTGTACCATCGGAAATTTACAATCCCGCATAAAGAAGCATCTTAAAGTGGCTATGAATACTGGAGTATTTAATTGACAAACGAGTTGAAGATGTACTATTTTATTGTACATACAAACAAACAATCCCTGTCTTTTGTTAGAAAGGAGCCACCGTAATCCACCCTAACGATAAATTCAGATAGGTTTCCTATTAGGTAATTAGTATCAGTAAGTTTTATTTTAAAAAATCAATTCGGGGTAGGATTCTGTATACTGTGAAATTCTATAGTATATGAAAATGCGTTCGAAATATTGGTGCCGATGCAAAAGTGCGCGCCAAGTGTGGTCTTGGTGTTTCAAAATCAAAAAATAAGGCCAAAAGGGAATTTTGGGAAAATGAATTTAAATGTAAAATATATCCCGAAAAAATTGTAGTGTACAATTACATTAAGATATCTAATAATCTAGTCTGATATTAAGATGCTAACCGATCTAAGAGGGAATCCAACACTGCATTATCCCTAACAATACAAATAGATTCAAGGAATCTATAAATAAAGAAAATAAGCTGAGTAAGAGGTAAGTTTTACAAATACTGGACACATTTTCAAAAATTCCATTACCATATATATATTTATATACAGCTGCGAACAAATGTTATAGGCAGGATAACTTTTTAGCGTTACGATAAGACGAGAATCTCAAATCTAAAAAAGAAAACAATTCAGTTTATAAGATTCTTTTATTAAATAAATCAGTATTTAATGCTTCCTCCTCTAGCCTTTATTACAGCTTTACTTCTTTTAGGCATAGTAGCTACCAGTTTGTAACATGTTTCTGGGGAAATAGACGCTGATCCCATAAACACTGTTTGCTTTAGCGCTTCCTTAGAGGCATGGTTGTATTTACGAACCCTGTCCTTCAATATATGCCATAGATTTTCAATAGGCGAGAGGTCAGTCGATTGTGGGGGCCAGTCCAAATACTTGGTTATCAGTAAATCATTTCATTACAGGTCGAGCCTTGTGGCAAGTGGCATTGTTTTGCTGAAAGTAATGCTCCTCTGAGTCCATATCATAAAATCTGACAATTGGTGGTTCGAGAACCTCTTCCAACATCCCGATGTAGCGTGCCCCATTCATGCGGCCCTCGCGCACATGGACTTCCCCTACACCTTGTGCAGACATACACCCCCAAATCATAGTGCTTCCACCGCCGTGTTTAAAAGTAGGTAAAATACAGTCTTTGGCCCAGTCGTCTACAGTCCAATGTCGGTACTTCTTTGCCCACGTAAAGCGTTGCTTGCGGTCTAGCTCGGTCGCGGTTTCCGGGCACGTAAATTCGCTGCAGTTAACCTTCTTCTTACCGTATGCACGGAGATTGGTACGTCTCGTTGAGCGCGAAGCTCTGCAGAAATCGTTATCGCGGATTTGTGCCTATCCCGGAGCGCAATACGCTTTATCAGTCGATCTTCTCGCACAGTCGTTACACGTTTTCTACCGCTCTTGGGTAGATTATGATACTCTCCAGTCCTTTGGTAGCGGCTAATTGTGTTTTGCACTGCACAACGCGAACATTTTATTGTTAGCAATTTTTATTTGTGACAATCCTTGTTTGTGCAATAAAATTATCTGGCCTCGTAAAGCCTCAGATATTTGGGGCTGTTTTGGCATATTGTGTATACACAAACTTACAAACACTCTAAATGAACTTTTGAAACCGACAAACGGCGTTCTTTCTCTATGCATAATATATTACTCAACCTAAAAATTTTAATTTCTGTCATATAGCTTCGTAATTTATATTTTCTACGAATTTCTACTTTAGATAACGACCAGGTATAGGTTCGCAGTACCCTTGTTCTAAGAAGCACTACCTGCTGCGCGAAACACATGTTTGATTAGGGTGCTTATAATATTTGCTCGCAGCTGTATATATACACGGTTGGCGCCATAAATTCTCGGCCTGCGAAAAAAGAAACTTGGAACAATACAAGAAATTAACTTCTATACATTTATTACAACGATAAATTAATAATTCGATACCCTTGTAAAAATAATCTAAAGTTTTTCCGTCAAAATGTTCTATAACAGTTGCTTGCAACACACTGTCCTTAAAACGACGTTTCCTAAGGTCTTTTTTAAAATTAGAAAACAAATAAAAATCACAAGGAGCCATATTCGGACTATACGGTGGATCTTCCAATTCTAGAAAGACACATTCGTGAATAGCAGATTGTGAAACGGCGAAAATATGGACGGGACCATTGTCGTGCAATGATCGCATACCTTTTGCCAACTTTCCACGACGTTTTGCACGAATATTGTCTCTTAATTTATGCAATAAAGATGTGCAGTTCACAATTGTATTGCGCTGTTTAAAGTCAATCAGCCAGAATATTGTGGCCATCACATTTTCCATTGATTGAACGACTTTCGCCTTTCTGGGACAAGGTTCACCAGGTCACCGCCATTCCATGGCCTCCCTTTTCGATAGAGGATAGTAAAACAGAACCGTTGTTTCATCCCTTGTGACAATGGACTCCAAAATCGGTTTCGGGTCATCTCCACACAGGTTTAAAAATGACCGCGCACGTTCGACTCGACATTCACGTTGGAGAGCAGAGAGAAGTTTCGGTTAATTGTTTCGGATATGTATGTTATCACTACTAATTCCTTCACTTTCAAACGGCAATCTTCTAGCACTAAATATTCAATAATTGAAATTTGTTGAAACGTTATCACTTCAATTGGTCGACTCGACCATTCAGCATTTTCCAGGGATTCTTGCCACAGACGCAAACATTTTGCCCTCTTTTTTTACAGTGGATTACGAAGGAGATGAATCATTGTAAACGCCGTCTAAACGTTGCTTTTTTCTGATTGGCTTTAGGGAATTAGGCTTTTCTTAAAAATTTGATGACCGCGCGGTACTCGATTTTTATTACTTCAAACATTTTCATGCGCCTATCATGTTGGTTGGCTGGCTACTAAAAACTACTACCCTTCGAATCATATTTATAGCGTAGACCCCGCGTATGTGCGTGCATGCCGTGACGGAGTTTGAACACGCTTGAACTTGTATAAGCCTGTCAGGCCGAGAATTTATGACGCCTACCTTGTACATATATGTTGAGACGGATGTTTTCGGGCTCACCGTACGTGCAATAATATTTCCGGGTTTCTGATTACGTATGTTGTTCGTTTCGACGAGGTCTCGCTCATGTCTGATGATCATTTGAACTGTGCTTTTTGAATTGAGATAATAAATGCGTAACATGGGATACATCGCGCAAAAGAATAACGAGTACAATTATTTATAGCTTACAATCTTAAGCCATATCCAACAGAGAACTCCTTTGTTTTAATATTACACAAGGGTTTTGTTAAAATATCAGGAATGTTTTCATTTGTTGGAATAGTATTTCATTGTACTCTACAAGATCTCTTAAAAAATACATTCTTATGTCAATATATTTTGTTCTTTTTGAGACAACATGCAATTTATTCAAGCCGATTGCACGGTGGTTGTCACAATTAATCACATACGGATTCGATTGGAATACTATTTACAGTTCCATAAAAAGGTTTTTAGTTTTGTTTCAAGCGTAGATAGCGATATACTACTATATTGCTATCTGGTACCTCACACTTGCTGATTATTAGCCCATTCCGAGTCAATAGAGAGCTTTAGCTCTTTAGCACACCTTGTAAGAACTAGTTTCGCAATTCATCGCTTTTTTTAAGTACCTTAATATACCCTTGAGTTCATTCCAACCGGTCGTCTATATACATCTTCATCAAAACTTTTTGGATTTTCACTACAATTTTTGGTTTCCTTTGGAATTGAAATTCTATTGCGGTCACCTATGTTAATTTTTTTTTTAATTCTTCTAGTACTAACTTGACTGATCAGGCGATACTTCGTTAGTACTCGATATAATAACATTTATTGAAAGCACAGTAAACGCTCACTCATGTAAATATCTGGTAGTGGAAACGTTGCGAACAGAAAATTGTCACTACAGGCTGACTACAGGATCAAATGGAACGCCCGGTAATGTAAAGAAGCTTGCACCACGTACAATTCCATAATGTAAACGCTTTAGAGTACCGGTTATTTCCCGATTTACATGCGTAATTGAATCGATCAAAAGAATGTTTACGTAAACGTTTTCAGCGCCGGCACCGTGAAATAAGGTAATGTGCAGCTAAAATCACGCCAGAACAAACATGGCATCAACGTCCAATAAAAGAACATTTTTTGAATGAAGTGACAAAGTGAAAATCATCGACGAGATTAAAAAAGGGTGCGGGGGTGACTCAATTGACAAAAAAATATTGAGTATCTAAAGCCACTATCTGTAAAATTAAGCGATTATCTTAATATGACTTTGGTTTTGACGTCAATTTATTGCCATGCGCTTTGTAAATATAAGTGTTGGGTGTCCGAGGTTGTCTATGTCTAGCCCTTCGATCGAGGTGATCCCACAAGAGTTCTATGGGGAATAAATCCGGAATTTGAAGCATTAATTTTAGTTCATTTCTTGATGCTTTCTCCTTTAAAAAGTTTTTACAGATTCGAGCCTTATGTTTGGGGTCTTGCTGGAACACAAACGGCTCACCAACAAGACAGCTTCCACGTGGGATAGAATGATTTCGCTAAATATCAAAATACTCATCTTTTCGCATTATACCGGTAGTTTTCACTAAATTACCAGTAGCTGTTCCAGCAAAACAACCCCAAACAATTAACAGTACCACCTGCGTGTCTATGCTGGAACTAAGTAGAAACAGACTACGAGGCCTCACACGTTTTCTTTCAGGGCATTGTCACTATGGGGAATACATGACAAGGATACGTGTGAAACAGAATAGTGACTGCAGGTTTTGTGGGACAGAGGCTGAAAGTCCATAACACCCAACATCTAACTACACTGCTATTATAGAGACATGTGCCAACCATCTTAGGACGTCCTAGACGAGGTGGAAATACCTTCTCTGAAACCATCACAGCTATTGCAATTTATTAAAGCTCTTTGACTGGATTGGGAAATATAAGTGCGGGAAAACCCTACCAGCTTGCAGTTCATTACTACGTTGTTCTACAGTTAACTGTCTGCGTTTTGGCATTTTTATACCCAGTACTTTAACAAATTGTTACAATTGTGCACTGATTTCAAAAAATTAATTCACACAGGAAAGCGATAAGACACTAAGGACTAATACTTTTACCACATGTACGATTACCGAAGCGTTTAACCGAAAGTAATTAGTAGGTATCCTACCCCATCACCGTCAAACAATAGTCGCATTCTTGGAATAAAATGTATTTGTGTGAAATTTGTTCGTAAATGTTGTATATCAGAATATATTAGCTATAATGGGACACCTGTCCTTCATGATTTGCCTTTAGGGAATGTTTTCCTTTCCAGTTTCCTTGTATATATACATATATATATATATATATATATATATATATATATATATATCACAATGTTTTTAATCTTCTCCTTTCATTCTAATGCTGGTATTTTTTGATTGCCTCGGCGTATACGTGTCCAAACCTTCTATCCTTCTAGGCTTGTGACTTTAGCTGTTTTTTACACTATCGCTTCTTCGAAAATATAAAGTGAGTTTTCCATCTCTTCTCATCTTCGCTTTCATCACAATGTATTTATTGTTTACTACCCTTGCTTTTCTATTTTTCTAGTTTTACGTTTCAAGCATCATATTCATCCTTTATCAGTGTATTTACCACAAATTTTCAGGCAATAGGGAATACCCATCAGGTGTTAGTACTCGACCTAGCCTTGCTTCCATAAAATCTGATGACACTTCTGTGATGTGGTTTGTAGTACCTAAGTCAAAAGTCCATTTCTTTATTTTCAGGTTATTGCTGTAAGAATTTACACATTGCCTTGCTTTTGTTTGCTCGCTTCTTTTTTAATAAAATTTTTGAATTTCACTTCTAAATAACTAAAAACTCGTGTTCTTCTTTCTTATATATTATATTGAATACATGACTGCAACTTTCATATATCAGAACATGCCAGGTGTATGCATAAGTGTTTTCCGGTTTTTTGCTAAAAAGAAACACGCAATTTTCAAGGAAAATTATTTCTTTTTATTTAAAATATTGGCCATCCGGCTTCTATACGTTTTAGCTACCTTCCTTAAATTTATGGATACCATGCTTGACTTTACGACAAACCATTCGTCGAGCCATTTTCCAACTTCCTCGAAATTGCTGCATGGCGGCAGATCTGGGGAGTACGGCGGGTGCGGAAGGATGTTCCTTCTAAGCGATTTCAAGGTGTCTTTCACTGGTCTTGCTGTGTGAGACGGCGCATTTTCAGGTAACACAATCATTTTGCTATGTCTTCTGGCCCATTCCGATCACCTTTCGATTAATGCATGATTTGAACTAATCATTTCTTGGCGAGAGAGTTGGATATTAACGGGTTTTGCCGGGCTTCAAGAGTTCATAATACACAATACCGCTCTGGTCCCACCAGACACAGAGCACGGTTTTCTTGTCCAAGCGATTTGGTCTTGGTGTTGAAGGACCGACTTCGCCAGGTAAAAGCCACGTTTTTTTTTTTCACTTCGGGTTTTAAAAATAAATGAATTTTTCATAGCCCGTCACAATTTGATACAAAAATGATTTCTTGTGGCGTTGAAACAGGACTTTTCGCTGGCGCCATCTCTTAGTTGAACCGAAAGAACACTGCATATATCTGGTATACAAACGCAATACATTAGCTTAGGTTAATATATACATATATGTACATAAGTATATTACTAACAGGTAAGCTTCTACCCATTTGGTAAAATAGTCCAGCAACCAATGTATGTTGATTGTAATTACTTCGTAAGACCTGCTTATGTTGTATTGTCTTATCATCTTTTTGAGATCCATTGGGCATGGCACGGGATACACATTCGACACCAATCTTTGACACTTCCAGTTCACTCAATAAAATCGTTCACGCACTTTCTGAAGCACCCTTCGAACTCATACGTGTGACTCTGAAGTTCCATCGTGTAGTAGTTGTACCGGTTCGGTGATTCGGTGCCTAGCGTGCTTGGGTATCGTCTCGGCGTTGCGGGTTCGAACCCCAGGATTGCCGTCTCTCGGGGAGCTGGTTTCTCTGTAATTTTCCTCACTCCATGGCCATAACTTACGGCCGGCCGATGCCCCCTGTCATTGACAAATTGTTTTGGGACAACATCCTGCTTCTTGTTTGGTCCTAAGTTATTTTCCAACACACGTTTCAGCAGACCGTTTTTCACTGCCAGAGAATTCCACTGCACCCAATACGATTGTGCTTTGATCCTACGGAGCTACCTTCTCCCTGTTTGGTTTCATTTCCTGTTTCTTCCATTTAATCATGAATATAAAGTGTGAATGAAATTTTTGGTCTGCTTGAATTTGATATTCAATCCATTGATCATCAATGGCAGATATCCGGTAGCACGTCGCTTTTGTTTTGCGTTTCGCCCGGCTACAATGTGTGCAGTTACAAGATCCTTTTGCTAGTGCATCTGCATTGTGATGACTAGATCTTGGCTGATGTTAAGATTTAAAATCGTATTGAGGATACAAAATATATAAAATTGAGGATAATTTCTTCTCCACTTACTTCCAGTAATCCACTTCGTAAGTCAAATTAACAATCCAAATCATTTTCATAATGTTAATTCCAAGGATTACGTCTTGCTCTACGTTCTTCACCAATGCACGGTACGGGAATAATGTAACGCCGACTTCCCGCTTGCCGCGCGTAATGTCTATTTTGTTGGAAGAATCTCTTTCTTTTCATATTATTTCACAACGAAGGGTTGTCATAGTTGCTTCAGGATCCAGTAGCAGATCTCGAGCCTGGTTTCAGATAACGGTTCTTCAACTGTGAACGGCAGATTTGATATGTTTGTTGCCGAAGCGCATTTCTAATTGTCTAACGAGCTCTTGTTAGTTTTTTCATTCCGCTAGATTGAAGCACACTTACGGCATCGTTACGGAGAGCTAGACAATGCAGGTGCTTTAGTTGAAACTGTTCACTACAGCAGCTGTCTTAAGTAGAGTTAAATAATTTTCCAATGGCGTTCTACCATAGAACGTTTGCATCTGTGTTTGTTGCTTACTTCTCGTCTTGTAGATCTTTTGCTACAATTATATTCACACATGGCAATTATCTTTTCAGCATCTTGAAGCGTTCTTCCAGACTTTTGAAATTTTCCATGAACTTCTCTTCCGTACTTTCGCATGTTTCTTTCCCATACTTCGGTAATTTTCTGAGCCGCTCTATACGTCTAGAACGTTGTGCTCTAATTCTGTTCTTAAGCTTAAAACTTTCCGTCGGTTTTCCTCTTATAATTCTGGAATTTTGCACGAGTTTCGTCTTCATGTCTTTGGAATTTTCTGCGCTTCTCTTCCAAGTTTCTAGAATTCTCCAAAGACTTATCTTCTATATTTCTAGAATTTTCCACTAGTTATTTTTTCATGCTTCTAAAATTTTCTATGAACTTTTGTTCTATATTCGCAATTTTAAAATTATGCAAATATTTGGAAGAGCTTATTTCGAAATCAAACGATTCAGTTACTAAGGAAAATTGTGTTTTACAGTTTTATCGAATCTGAATTTTCGGGGCTGATATACCTTTCGTTGTATATTTACAAACATTGTCGTCAACAGATCGACGGATCAGTGATCGGTCTATTTAGTTTCAACAGGATAGAAGAGCTGATCAATTATTTGAAACATATAAATTTGATAAATAAAATTTTTAATAGTTGTTGGGAGCGTGTCAATTCGTTAATCCGTAAGGTCAATTAATTCATTACCATTACACTTACATTTGTGGGAGTTTTAAAAACATATAGTGTATATCCAGCGATATCTGTGACGCCAAAGTATAAGAAAACTAAAAAAAATGTATTTGTGAGAATGCATTGTTTTATATATTAAGAAAAATTAGTTTTACTAAATTTATAATTCCAATGTTTGTTCCGCTTTCGGATTGCATTCCATTATGAATTTTTTTTAATACTTATCCTCGGTGTGATTTTGAATTAAATTAATACGAACAGTAGGAGGGTTAGCAATGGTAACAAACTAACTTTGGACATGCTGTATATGTTCCTACACTACATGCATATACCATTTTCTGCTACATAAATTTTGAGGCACTTATATACTTGCGCGTGTATCCTTTATCTGCAGATTAGTTTTACGTGTTTCCTACGTTTTCTTCCTAATTATCAATTAACTACAAAAAGCAATTTATTACTTATTTATTTTTAGCATCGGAAATGATTCCAATTTCATGACGTGCTTCCATTTTTAAAATAGTTTCATAAGATTGGTCACAGGAGATGTCAGATTTACCGTACGATGTGTTGTTTTTGATATTGCAGAGACGTTGACATAGTATATAAATATTACAGTGATAAATAAAGGACAAAACAATGTTTATTAAAAACTCGCAAATGGTTCTTGGTAAATTTTCTATCTTTTGGAAGATACGCGACCATCTTTATCATCATTCGTTGACGTCAGCGCAAACACAAGTTTCCAACTAACGTTCAACGCACAAACAGCTGACGAATGAACAGTCGCTTTTGGAATTCGGATTCGGGCGTCGATACAGTGACTATCGCCGCGACGCTGAGGACAGATCCCAATCGCGCTGACATAAAATTATGTACTATGCTAACGACAATACATCGAATATAGCAATAAAATTTTACAATACTTTTGTCAAAAAATAAATTGTGATGGAAAGTGTAAGCTCGTTAATATTTATAACATAAACTTGCTTAAAAGTCTGAAAATGCGACAATGTAGAAGCTTATTTTTATATACCTTTTTTGCTGGTTAATTTTTACACAGTGTTTTATTCATAAAACTTGTAAAAATGGGTGAGCGTGAAAGAATATCAAAAGCAGCCATACGTGTGGGTTTTTATGATATCGAAAGGACTATTGGTAAAGGTAATTTTGCTGTTGTTAAACTAGCTAGGCACCGGATCACTAAGACTGAGGTAGGTTTCTATTTGCAATACATTAAGTAACATCTATTAAAAAATTGATTTAATGCCAATGTTTCCACAGCGCACTGTAGTATTTTTTAAAATATTTTCGGTATATTTCTTTTTTTTTATTAAGCGAGAATGTTTAAACCCTATTAATTGTTTCGCCTTACATTATCAAGCATTTACATTTATATTGTATATCCCTAACCTATTCCAATAATTGCTAAAATATTCTGGGCCTGCGTAAGTCAATTACAGATTCATTGTACTTCGAGTCTTTATTGCATTCGATTAAAAACGTGATATATTTTCAAGAAAAATGTCATTATTGAGTAGTCTCCTTACATGCGTATTCTTTCTTAGATAATTACTAAATAGTCTATTTTCAACTTAACTAAGGTATCGGATCGAAAGGACAATTTTTAAATTTGAAAATTTATTTAAATTCTCATACTGGTTTTGGAAGCAATTAAAATTAAAACAGGAATTTAATATATATATATATATCATTAAAATTATTAGTTTCATATGAGAAACTAAAATCAGCAACGTAAGCACCAATCTCTTATTTTATAGGATCATATTTCTTATATTTTAAGGGCTCGAAAACATTCTGCAATGTTAATCGTATTCTACATTGGACAATTATAAATCTCAATAACATTTACGCATATTGAATTAACATTTATTCCGCTTAACTGTTTGCTATTTTATTATTTGGCTACTTACGTATATGAGCATATTAGCTATTATTAATTTCGATAACAGATTTCGAATGACGTTACGGACTGGTACAGCTAAACAAATCAGAATGCCATATTTTCATCTTTCTCGATTGTGTAACGTTTTAAATTTTCTAATCTGGATTGTTGTTATAATGTGCATTTTAAACAAAAATATGGAGCAAATTGTATTAAATGAAGACGGTGCCGACGTAGTATTCGATAATTATATCTTCTTACTCTTGCACAGTTTACGTTGGTTTATGTACCGAAACATGCCGAAATCGACCTTGTTCGGAGCGCGTACTTGCGTCAAAGATGACGTCAATCATCTCCCACTCTGCTATGCGTTTACGTACGTATACAGCCTTTCCCGTATATATTTAAAATACTGAAATTTTTTCTTGCTATATATGAAGTACAAATAATGATAATGCAGGAGGAATTACAGTAAATTTGAACATGAAACTTGCATTAAACCGTTTTACAAAATCTTGGAATAATTACTATTCGTACTTACACACAATGCTTTAAGATTACATTCTATTATATTAAATTTCTTTATTCTAAATTGAATTATTGCAATTAATAGATTTTTCTTTAATTACTATATATACATATAATAATATACATAATTTTCGAAGTAAACAAAAATAAGAAAAAGTACAATAATCTAAAAATGTAGAATAAACTTATTATGTGCAGTTATATACATCGCATTTTTGAAGCAGGCGAAACGTAAATTATTCTGTTTTTTTTAAGTATTACTATCGTTTATTATCTTACATTTCCTATTATAATAGTTAATTTCCAAATCAGAATATTTAACAAAATCGGAAACTATGTTATTGGCTTTTAAATTATTTGTAACAGTAAATTGTTAGTGCAATAATAATGCCTGCTGTTTAATATTGTTCTACTAAGGATTATTAGTTCTCGATTAAGAAGCGGAGAAGGGGAATATCAAACTAGCACAGATGACATTTTTTGGCACCACTATCCCCTTGCCCCTTGCGGGGGGACCAGCAAGTATGTAGACGTAAATGGCATTTTTTAAGGAGTCACTTGTGCTTATATTTGCCTTTTTTCTCTTAACCTCATTCCGCAAAACGGTAGGAAGAGAGTGATAGGGGTGGCTAGTTTGATAGGCTCATAGAAGGCGCATTTAGAGATATATAATTTATTTTTTAAATTGTACTAACGCCGTAAATTGCAAAAATTCGGAAATCGACGAAATTTCAGGCCGCCGAAACAGGAAGCTGTGTTTTACAATATTCGGATGGATTCTAGCAATCTGCCAAGTTTCAATCCGATCGGTGATTACCTCCTTGAAATTTTCACTCGTGAAAGAAACAGAATGCGCATACAACACAACGGACTTGGGAAAGATAGCGGAAAGGAGTACAGAGAATGAAATAAAGAAGGAAAGCATAAAATAAATACAGCAAATTAGAAATCGCTGAAAATAAACCAATCCAGATGAAACTCAATGATCATAACATTTAGAACCTGGAATGTAAGGCGATTAAATGAAAAAGGAGACGAACTTGTAATTGAAGAAGTAGCAAAAATAAGGAAGGATTTTGGATGGTAAATTATAATTAGTTCTTGTTGTCATTAAGTTACCCTACTAAGCTACTAAGCTATTCTATTAAGAAATATGAGACTAAATGGCGGATACGAGAAATAAGAAGTAAGAATTTGAAGGCAGATATATTAAAGAATAATGAATAATACTGTGGACTGTACAACATAATACATTTCGAAAACAAATACAATAATAATTAACATCCTGCATACGCATGAATTTCATTCGCTCACGCGTGAAAGTAGAGAAATTTAAGCAATACTGAACAGAGATTATATCAAAAAAGAAACAATAAGACAAATATAAATATTCGAAATGTAAAGGTAAACGTAAACGAGAAAAGAACACAACAAGACTAATTTTGTATTAGCTACGGTTGCTTTGCATTAACTCAAATATACAATGAACGAAGTGATAATTGCTAAAATTATATAGGAGTTTCGTTGTCTAGTAGAGCAGCTAAAATATGTGGAAAAATATTAGACGAAAGATCAGTTCGGATTTATACTAAATAAAGAAGTAAATTACTCAATGTTTATTATGAGACAAATTAGAAGAAAAGCTATAAAAGAAGGTAAAGACAATTATAAAGAAGGTTTTCGGTAAAATCGGGAGAGAGAATATATGAAAAACATTTAGAAAGAGAACATCTGAACTAATAGTATACAAAGCTCATATGAAAAAAGTAACAAATTATCTATGAATAAAACAATCTATGAAAGACATTCAGAACTAACTTGGAAGCCAGACAAGGATATATAGTGAATCTATTTGTATTATCATCAGCTTTCGATGAAGCAATAATTGGAGGCGTGGAAGCATAGGAAGTGAACTATGTATGTTACGTCGACAATATGGCGGTCATAGCTAAAACGATAATCTATACTTCATTCACGTTAAGAATGCAGTATTACACTGGTCAAATTTATCCGATGAAACTGTCAAGTCACAACATCGTAAACATCAAAGTTTGGTTATCAAAATCTTGTATAATAAATAGCAAAGTTTTTCATATTTTATGTGCAAATACATTATGGCTTCAGAGTACATGGCAACACACAATATCCTTAAATCTTGCATAGAATTTGGTATCAATGATGAAATTAGATGAGCTGCTCGGTGAAAAAGAAAACAGCACTCCAAGTATACTTATCTACTGTACCCCAATATATATAATATAATATAATAAATAATTGCATGCATATCAATGAGTACAATAAAAAGCAAATGAATTATAACAATCTCTTAACTGCACATATTACAAATTTATATAGTTTTCTTCTCTTCATATCTGGAACAAATTTAATAAAAACGATTTCTCTACTGCTAGCATTTTATTTATACAATAACAAATGAAATAAACATATGAATTTGATTCATAAATCAAAGGGAGAGTGAAAAAGGTGAATAAATAATTTCAATTTATTATGCAAATGATATTAACAGATATTTGAATCAGATTCTGATAATGGTGGACTGACGAAGATCATGTATTTGCTGTTATGATAAATTCTTCAAATATATTTTCAACAATATTATCCAGTTAATACATCATATTCTCTTCGTCGATAACATGTTTGATATAATAAATTTGTACTCATGTTCTTTTAAAATTACTAGATTATATAAAATATCTTAACTAAATGTATGGAATGCATGAAGATATAAATGAGCAATGAGAGTATTCTAAGTATACACATTTTATTAATTTATTAGGCGAAATCAGAATCTGATGTATCTGTCAATGAATCTGCATCTGTAGTTATAATAAATTCTTCAATTTAGCTTCTGTCTACTGCCAATATGCTTCCCTTAAGGGTTCTTTATTGGTCCTGCAACTGCATCTACTACTGCTTCTTCAGTCATACCAAACCAAAGCTGTAATCGTAATAGTAAAGTACACATTATTTTGTTTGTATAATCGATTGTATAGTACCTTGAATTATGAAATGATGAGATAAAAGAACTCTGAAAAGAATTATTTTTGCCACAACTTGTTTATAGATAAAAAAGTACAATGAAAAACTGCAGGAAACAATGACAAGGAAAATTGTAAGCAAATTTGACAACTGATAGAAAAATCATATAAAGAAATTACATCAATTTCTCCTGTGTGAATACGCCTCGCCCATTAGCCAATGGCAGACCCGTATTTTAAGGCCTATCTATTCCAAGTCTGCATTCTTAACGTGAATGGTTTATAGTCGGATGCAGAAATAGATTTTCTTTATCAAATTAGTTTTTAGAGTGCACTACCTACCTCGATTCCCAAATGATACGAAATGAATTACTTTGTTCTGTACAACTCATTTATCTATCTTAATGTATTAGTGTAATAAATCTGTGTGACGGTTAAATCCACTATCCTTAAATACCTTAAGCAAGGTTGCTTTTGTAGTATATATAAGAAACAGACTTCCAAAACACAGTACGCCCAAAATTTGAACATTTTTGAGTTAAGTATGACGTTCTGTTGTCAAAATTATCACATCTGTCAACATTACAATGACCATTTTAAACGCATGTAAGTCGTATGTAAAATCCTCGGTAAAAATCGACTGGACCTTTAGGGTTACTTTTATCCACTACACATAGACTTTCAAAAGGTGTCATTTAAAGTTTCACGTTGTTTAGGAGCTGTTATAAGTGCGTTTTTACTTAAAAAAAAAAATGGAAAGCGAACATGCAATAAGTGGCAGTGATTGAGGAAAAATGTGAGAAATAAGGAACGAAAAAAACAAATAATGTTATTAATAACTATGTCATGATAAAGTATATAAAAGGAAAAATAAATAATAATAGTAAAAGAAAACAAGGAAATAGAAAAGAAATGAAGAGGACACGAAAGGAGGAAAAAGAAATAAATAAGATAAGATAAGAATAATAAATGAGACCCCGCCTTTTTCTTTCTCTTTTCTTTGTTTCTGCCCCCTTTTCTTTTCTCTTTTATTTTTATTTCTTTTCGCCGTTGTTTCCCACTTCTTTTCCTTTTTATTTATTTATTTCTCTTTTTTCTCATTTTCTGTCCTTTTCAGCTCCTTTCTATTTCCTTGTTTTCTGTTACTATTATTATTTATTTCTCCTTTTATATACTTTGTCATGACACGATTCAATTCTACAAACAGTTTGCTTATTACTGACTCTGGCCGTGGAAGCCTACGTATTCATTTCAGGTAATGTTACGTTTTAAAATAAGAAGCCTAAGTTACTAATTGAACTAGCAACTAGAAATTGGAGAAATGATCTGGAATTGCCATGGCTGGTTGCAATCTTTCCGGGAAATGTTAAAGATTTCCCTGGTAAAGAATTCCGGCTTCTAAATCTTGAGTCCATATATTCTGCAATTTTATTTTTCATTACAAACTTTTATTTTGTAAAAAATATAAGCTAACCTTCTAAAGTTTCTCTTGTCTTTTACGATCAGACAGCACTAGGTGCTCGACCTTTCCAAACAAAGTCTTGAGAATTTTAGATAATAGACAATATTTACGCTCTATCTTTTCTTTAGTTATTGAAATGAATAAGCAAACAATATGTTGGAGTCAATACTAGAATACTTATTTTTTTAATTTATTTATTTCTACATTTTTACCAGAACGTAGCAGTTACTGCGTAGTGCATGTCCTTATTTCTGCCCTGGAAATTATGCAAATTGGATAAAATTCATTTTGGAAGTCTACTATATTCTGTACATGTATAAGGACATAGTGTATATATTTATTGTTTTTATATTTTTATTTATAGGTTGCGATAAAGATCATAGATAAGTCGCAGCTAGATGCAAGTAATCTCCAAAAAGTATACAGAGAAGTCGACATAATGAAAAGATTGGATCATCCTAACATCATAAAGCTATACCAGGTACAGGTAAAATTGCATACTTTTTACATGTAAAGGTGTAAACTTTTATTTTCCTTTAACTAAACCAATTTAATTTTAAAGAAATTTGGAAATTATTCTCAGTGACATATTATATGCGACCTTTTAAATTGGTACCACCTTCATATTTTTTTATCGCTATTTATGGTAACGAAAAAAAAAACAATATTGAATTAAAACCGCATTAGCGAAAATAAATACACTGTAAACGTTAATTTTGCAAGTTGAAATGTTGTTAACAGAATTCCTAATTAGAGAGATTATATTGTACATTCCGATTAAAACGAACAATCCTCCAAAATATCGTTATATTCTCAAAAAATCATAAAACACATCACTTTTTGTTTTTCTAGGTACACATTTTACAATAATCGGACTAATTGTGATTATCTTTTATCCCCACAAAAAAATTCAAGTTTGACAAGGACCGAGTACCTCTTCGCATAAGTCTTTTAATTTTCTATTATTCGTGATGGAACTTGCAGATTACTTTATGGGAAAATTCAAAATTAATTAAATGATATCTAGGAACCTTAAAAGTATCAGATTGTTATATGTTCAAGTAATTTGCCAATTGCTGTCATAAGTACTTTACTCAAATAGTACTACACGTCCAAGATCTATGGCTTTTTGTATGATTTGGGATAAATTTCCAATGTATTCAGCGATGAATTTCTTGCTATTGTAATCGTAGATTATCTGCAATGGGAACAAGAACGGTTATCTACACTAGAGAAGATTTAGAACTTATATCCCAGATTTTTATGGTACTAATAAAGAAGACCATCATGAAGGTCTTGATAATCGCAACAAATCTTTAAAAAAAGCTCGATAGAATCTAGCTCAAGTCTACTTTCAATATCTCATTGGGCATACTGGAAAACAACATAATTAACACAAAGAAAGCCCATATAATATTAGATGATTTTAGTATACAATTGTAGAAGAAAAAGAAACAAAATATTATAAGATATGTAGGGAAAAATTACAAAAGCATAAATAAGAGGTCGAAAACATATATCAGAAAAGGAATATCTAATAACCACACAATATTGTATCACGTAGTAACTAATGCAGAAAATTACAAAGATAAAAGTAATTCCAAACAACCTATCCGATCACGATGTTATAGTACCAAATCGACTAAAAAATCCATATACAACACGTTATTCCCATCTAGCAATAATTACATGATGACCATCTGGGGAAACACCTCTAAATCATACCTAAATAAGATACAAAAGCAACAAAACAAATCCAAAAAATGCTGTACTTCCAACACAAACACCAATGCAGACTATATAAAAGAATAATCAAATCTCAGTTACATATAAGCAGAAAGATTTGCGTATTGCACGTTTTCACGAACGCTAACAACGGAAATAGTAAACATATACAACAAACTACCCGATGAAGTACAAAAAGAAAATAAAATATGTGATTGGATACAATACCATATGGAGGAACAACAATACATACTTAGACAAACAACAATTGAAGTCCACGACACCGTTAAACCCGGACGGACCATCAGCCCACACATCCCGACGCGACAGCATTCAGAAGCAAATTTGTAATACAAAATGTACACATGTAGAATATGTGATATGGTTTTTCAAAACCAATATATATCATCATAAAATTTTATAAAAATGCCCAATATAAATAAGAAGATTATGGCAATTTTTTGACATTACTTTAAGTTAGGCAAAAGCGCTGTGGATGCTACTCGTATACTCGGTGGAGGTAAAGGTCAGGATGCTATCTTAGACTGGACTGTACAAAAGTGATTTAAAACCTTAAGAATGATAATCTACAAGAGGAACGAATTTCCGGAAGATCTTTTATCGTTGACCAGAAGATTGTTTGCCAAAGATTTAGGGTTAGTCAGGCTAGTCCAGTACGCGGCAATTGTTACAGGAACTTGTTTCTTCACGATGGGCAATATGTCGTAAATAGACGATGCAGAGAAGTGCCTCATGAATTAATTGTAGAGCAGGCACAGCGACGAGTGTAGAGCTGTAATGAACTTGCCAATGCACAAGATCTTCATTTCTATCGATAAATTGTAACGTGTGATGAAAAATGGATCTACCTTCATACTTCAAGCAAATCAAATCAGTCGTTAGCCCGTCCCCAATTCGCAAAAACTGTCCCCAAACGCAAAGGCTTTGAATGTTTATAATGCCGTGTGTTTGCCGGAATTACAAAAGTGTTATTTATTAATACCAGAAGTTAAGGCGTTAAACTCCAAACTATACTGCAAGCAATTTTCGAATGTGTAGTTTCAAGAGAAAAGATACCTAGGTGAATGGTATAGGTGGGAGGGTGGTAGAATCGTAAACTGTATCACACGATGGCAGTGAACAGTCATCATAATTATGATAGAATATATTTTGAATATTAATTATTTTTCTGTTCTTTGTAATGTTGAATTAAATTTTATTTACAAAATAACGAAAAAATTTTTGCACCGTCCTACTGTATACAAACGGCCAAAAATACGGGCTATGCTAAATTTTTTCCTCGTATCTATATATATATATATATATATAAATTATATGTATATGTATATATATCAATGAATAACATTTACGAATCTTACAACTCTGGTAATTACTCGTATTAAAATCCTTCATTTTAGCCACAGTTTCCACAAATTGCACCATTTTTAATAATTTTAGTGTATTACGTCGATCCCATTAACATCTGCAACCATAATAGGTCAACTTTTAGATCATAAACAATATCATATTGACGAGAAGTATATTGGACTTATCTTGATATTAGCTTCTGTATTAGAAATTGGTATAAAAAGCATTGCTAGATAACTATCGATCTAATTCCGAATTAAACCTTACAATTTTACGTTATGCATTAGTAAAATGTAATGTTAATTCTGTGAGTATTTACAATTTTTGAAATCAGCTCAAATTGCTATTCTTCAACATTATTATTGTACGTAGTTCGTTAGCACTACCTTCAACTTGACTGTCCCTGACGCTCGTAGTAGCCAATGACGTCACGACGTCGCTTGGCAACTGCACGTCTACGTCGAACTATGTGTAATTTTTATCAAATGTTCAGATTCTATACATAGTACTACCTAATATTTTTTATATTGCGCGCTATTATTACTATTTCTTTGTACATAAAACAAAATACAATTTCAGAGAGATATCTCCTTTTCTCGCGGCTTTTTTTTTGTAGCCCTGTTCCCCAAAATATCATTTTTTCATTTTCTTTATCTAATATTACTTTTAATTTCATCTTATTAATCATTTTGTGACAGCAATTCTGTTTTTCTTGTACCGTGCTGATATTGTTTTAATACAGTGCAAATGTAAGTTATAAACTCTCTTTTTGTATACCCGTTTTTATACTTATTAATTTATAGTATCCTATAGATTCTCTTTGTACTGATTTTTAATTTTTAAATATTATGTCCTCCATTTTCCATAACTTTTTGTCCGATTTGAGATAGAGGGTCTCGTTGTAGAATGTGAATAGCATCTTGTTTTAAAATAGTTCAGTTAATCCTTGAAGAATTCCAGCGATCTAGGCAATTTTGAAGGCTGTACTGGTGAATCGAGGCACTGAAACTGTTATTCTTTGTCTCTAACAATTCGCAAGTTTAAAATTTATAGAAATCATGATAAAATTGTAATTTATTTATTTGTTTATAATACAACATGTTAATTACATTATAAAAATTTAAGAAACTTTAATTTAGGGATTTATTAATTTTTTATTTCTATTATTGATGAGATTTGTGATATCTTAAAATGCTCTTCAGAATAAATAATAATAGTATATTAGAATCTCATTATTATATTTTTCTTAATGGTGACTAAACGGTTTCTATTAACAATTATAAATCGAAATATGGAAATCAATTGCTGAATCGGAAAGGGTAGAAGATTCTTTTGAGGTACCCAGCCATATAGGATTGTTTACATTAACAGAAATATAGGGAAATGTATTTAGAAAGTATGAACCTCCATATTTTTGTAGATGCATTTGTCGAAGATTTACAATATTAGATCTTCCGAAGAGGTTTTGATTGTGTGTCAAGACTTTGTAAGGTTACAATTAATATCACAGCAGATTCCTATTACAGAAGCGAATAAATATGCCAAATTACTTTATTGTGTTGTACTTTTTTGTGTTAGATACTGATAGTTTTTCTCAGTTTTCCATATATATGTTGATCAAAACTCACATTACAAAACTCATCGCAGTCAATTTTATTTGAAATGTAAAAAAACTACAGTTCCCAAATGCGTAGTTATTCAAACAGCCTTATCTATTAACAAATCTTTTATCGTTTTTCGAATAAATCAGGGGTGAAAAACTTGAAGAAGGTTGTGTATATTCTTCCTTTAATTTTTTTTTGTTTATAGAGAAGGTTATAGTTGTAGACTCTTTAAAAACAAGTGTAATTTTGTTTAATAAAACATGTTTCTTAATCGAACTACAGTTTTTCAACGAATATCTCCGTTATTCGGGTAAAAATTTGAGCAGTACGGAAATGGAATCCACTGACATTTTACATTTTCGATGATAATTAACTATTTTTTTTTAACTATTAAAACAATTTCGATCCAGTAAATTTTCAAAACTATCTCGAGCAGACATCAATAGTTGTCCAAATTTTATCCGAATAATAGAGATATTTGCTGAAAAGCTGAAGTGCAATGAAGAAACATCTTTCAACGGTTATCAAACAAAATTGTACTTGCTTTTAGCGTTGGATGATAAGATGTTCTCTAAGTGCATTAACAAAGCAGCATCTCCTTAAAATTCCAGACATCGATAAGAGGTATTGTAGCACTTGATCCATTTATAATGCACAATGCAAATATCTTTCTGGATACTCTCTTTTATGTTACTCTCGCGAGAAAAAGAATGTTTCGAATCATTTTATTTTAAAGAATACCTTTTACACATTCTTTGTTATTATTATAATATACACTAGGGTGACAGAATAAAATAGACACCAGGTAAAGCGGTATAAATGCCTCGCTTACAAGGTTCGAGTGATATTAGCGACTTCACCCGGGGTCGCATCGTTGGCCAGAATGAATGCGGCGCTTCGCAACGTAAAATAAGTAAATTTTTAAATATTCCGTTGTCCACAGTTAACAGTGTGATTACACAATTTAAACGCAAGGAAAAAACAACAGTGGAGCCGAGACCAGGTCGTGCCGGACCTTCTGAAAGAAGTAAAAGGGTGCTTGTGCGCGAAGTGTTAAGAGAGCCGCGAAAAAGTACAGCTGAGCTTGCGGCAACTTCACAGAAAAGTCAGCGCACCGTTCTGCGATACCTCCAGAGTGTGGGGATGTATAAAGCCGTGGCAAAGAAAAAACCTCTCCTTACGGCGTTTCAAAAACGGCGCCGAATGACTTGGGCAATCGAAATGCGAACGAAGCCCGAAGAGTTTTGGCGGTCTGTCATTTTTTCAGATGAAAGCAGATACTGCCAATTCAGTGATAGTGGTCGTACGTGGGTATGGAGGCGTTCGTCACAGCAACTGGACGACAAATTTTTGCATCAGACGGTGAAATACGGCGGTGTGAACATCATGGTGTGGGGCGCGATATGGTATGGTGGAAGATCGCAATTAGTAATCTGCGACGGAAATATAAATGCGGCAAAATATATCCAAATATTAATTTAGAAGGACTACTACCGATATTCGACAACGCCATTTTATCTAAAGAAGACGCCATTTTGATGGAGGATGGAGCATCCTGCCACAAAGCAAGAACAACAACCACATGGAAAGAGGAACAGGGGATTCGGATTTTACCATGGCCAGGCCAATCACCAGACATGAATCCGATAGAGAATGTTTGGCACATACTACAGACAAATATGGCGCAACGACCCCGAAAACCCAGCAATAAGGAAGAACTCGTGGCAGCTGTTACAGAAGAGTGGTTAAATATTCCAGAAGGCACCATTAATCATTTAATAGATTCTATGCCACGACGACTCGCAGTACTTCACGCAAGTAAAGGTGGATCGACAAAATATTAGTCTAATTTAAAAATTTTAAAATATTTTGATTAGTAGGTGTCTATTTTATTCTATCACCCTAGTGTATATGGAATGTACAGGAATTAGAGATAGAAAATAAAAATAATGACAATTTCGGATGGCACACTTCTGTTTTTGGTGTCATTTTTGTGTTTTTCAAAGTGCAGTTGTAACGATACTAAACTATGACGAATTCCTTCCGATACATCTACCCCTATCCTAATGACAAGAGAAAGTTCTTAATTCGTTCTTAGAATTTAGCTGTTTACATATTTATACCGCTTTACCTGGTGTCTATTTTATTCTGTCACTCTGGTGTATTTTTGTGCCTCGGATTTTTTAAGTGTAATTAAGCAATTTTGGAGTGCCTAATCCAAAAATGTCGTCAGATTTGTTCTATGAGATCTAGTTTTCGAAATTCGCTCTTTCTGACCTATTTAGGAAAAAAATCGCCAAAATTAGATATAATGTTTTGTTATGTACGTAATATTGCTATTTGATAACTGTTAACAGAAACACAAAAGAAAATGGTAGGAGGTGTTTATTTAACAGAAAAATATGCATATGCAACTTTCAATCATCAAAAATTTCGTTTTATAAGATTTCCTTGCGTGAAGTTTCGCTGAAGATTCCAGGAGTAATCGGCCATAATATATAGGTATCCCATCTTTCTTGCTCCATAATGCTGATGTCTTTGTGAAATATTTCCCCCTATTCCTTCACTAACATCACCTATGTTTTCTGGAACACCATCTAAGTGGCTTTAAAGGTAAAGAATCTTGATGCTCATGTTACATCCGAGCGTGCGAAAATTAGAAAGTATGTCTTTTACTAATAAGTCGAGCAGATAACGGTGAAATTTATTACGTATGAGTATAAATTTCAGTGTGGTGTATCTCAAAAACTGGAGCTGCTAGGAAGAAATGCCAGCGGACATATTTAAAACGTTTAATTGTACGTAATGGGAATTGTAAAATTTTGATACTTTTTTTGTAAATATAGGTATACGAGAGCGAAAGAGAAGATTAACACCTAGTGCAGACTGCAACAAAAGCTCAGATATCATACTAACACTGGTTATTTTCTGAAATATAAGGAAACCCATATAATACATAGAAAAAGAATTTAAATTTATTAAGAAAGTACATAGTACACGAAGAATTATTTACAGTACTGGATATTTCTATTCATTTCCATAACCATAAATATTTTAAAATATACTCTGTAAAAATGTAAAAGGGAAACTAAGAAAGTTCACAAATCTCTTCAATTATTGTTATCACATGTTATTGTTATGACGTTTGTAATTTAAGATTGATTTCATATTAAAAGCATCACACTTATTCAATTGTATTAGAAATTTGTAATTATTTTCATACTTTTTGTTACGTCTGACGACAGATGAAGAAGACGATAATACAACTTGCAGTTTCAGTTTTATTAAATTTACTATAAGTGTAATTTACATACGTAGTTTGAATTTTGCCAAATTTAGTAGTTTAATTCTATATCTTCAAGAATTCTTAAGAATTTAAAAGAAATCTGGACCATGATTACTTACATTAAAAATCATATATTCTTAACCATCACAGCGAAACAATAAAATATTTATAAAGAAAAAGTTCTTCTGCTTTGTTAGCCTACTTACATTTAACCATTATTGTAATTGTTAATGAATATCATTGTTAGTAATAATAAATTAAGACACCTTTTCAGTTTTTTGGTAATAAAAAGTTACACCCAAAAATATATTAAAAGCTCACGTAGTTCGGTGTAGATGGTAAACAGTGTTTGATTCTATTACGGAATCATACATAGTGCTTCGTACAATTTCATATTCTTATAACCATATGAGTAAAGAAACATTTCTCTCATATTTTATATAACTCTTTTTCCTCCATTGTCAAAATCGTAGTTTCAATTCAAATGTAGAACTTACCAATTGCTTCTGATAATTATGCTTAAATTTCTTTCCAGGTTATGGAAACTAAAAACATGATTTATTTGGTTTCGGAGTATGCCAGTCAGGGAGAAATATTTGGTGAGATTTATTTACTCGTATAAGTTTATAGATAATAAGATAATTGTCTTTTTCTTGCTAAAGACTAGTGCTCGGCGGTTTTAGATTCTTGATACCCATCACATCTCCATATAATTTCTGGCAACTGTCGATATGTAATTGCTTTATATGAAAAGATTGCCCATACTAGCTTCACCACGCATGCAGTTCTAAGGAGGTGTACGGTGACAGTTTTTTGGATGCTTTCTATCTAAAACCGTCCAGTCTTACCACTGACTATCGGCCAAAACACTGTAAATGATCTGCTTTTACATTTAAAGAAAATGCGTTAATAGCAAGTATCAAGCAAATTTGACGTCACTTTCCATACTTTCCTATTGTATTTGAATATTTTGAGCTTACTTTAATGTCTATAGCTGTGTGCGTATGTTTAACACCACTGGAAAAAATATGTGTTATTGATTTTATTCACATCTAAAAGAATGTCCAGAAACTAATACCAAGATAAGAAAACGCTGTAAATACAGCTTTCTCATGGTATTAGTGAAATCAATTCACGAGAAAGACATGTGAGACATAAAAGCGCTAACACACGGACAAGTTTCTGCCTTCCCGGCGTCATCAGCGTGGTTTCGAACAGCTTTATGCTAAACACATGTAATTCTCTCGCTGTTTCTATCACCATACTTAACTCTACGATACAAATGAATATTCCTGGCGCTAACTAGTACCAAAAGAAAGAATCAAATACCATGAGAAAGCTGTATTTACAGCGTTTTTTTATCTTGGATTGGAACATATTTATATAAACAGCTATAAGAAAATACAAAGCAGCTTATAACATGTTTTGTATTTCTTAGAGGTTTAAATGTTTTTAATCGTCAGTTTCTTCTTGACAGCATGCAAGTAAACTGTTTATAAATTAGAAAACGAGAGTTATTTCTATGTAATTCTACTCTCAACTTACGTTTAGTTTAATAATGCCTAAAGCTTGTGATTTAGGCCTTATAGAAAGAGGCCAAATCGGACTGTAAGTATGCAGGGATACTCCTACGTCGAAACTACCAAAAAAGTTAAGTGTTTAAAATGCGTCCTCCAAAATGTGCTAAAACGGTTTAGGGAAACGAGGACGAAAACGAACAAACATTAAGATGGCAGCGACAGACCAATGCTATAGCTGACTACGCTATGACAAGAATGACCCGAAAATATTGCTGAAATTCAGCGAGAGAGCTAAACAGCAAACTGTGCAGTTTAGAATCCTGTATCGGGTGTTGAGATGTAGGTCGGATGCGAGTGCCGCATATACTACATCAATAACTGTGAGACTTAATAAATCCACAATTTAACAGCTTTACAGCATTGTAACAGCAAACTGTACGACGACATTACGAGAAGGTTAGTTCAATGAAATACACCTTCTTCTTATTCATTTATTCGTTAATATTAACTGTAACCTACTTGTTTGATAATTGAAATTGTACTGGAAATGTTAAAAGAAAGAATATATTTTAATAGCATCTTTGCTCACAAAAGCGTTGGTAATTATGCAATATCTAGAAGAATGTGTATTCATAAACGGTCAAATTTCCAATTCTGACAAATAATTTGATGTTACCAACTAGTTTGATGTCGATAAGCAATGATTAACAGATGGGCTGAAAAGTCCCGGGCCTAACAAAGAAAACACGGTTTTTTTGGTTCAAAATTAGCTTTATTCATCAACGTAATCTCCATCAAGAGCAACGCAATCATTCCAGCGCCGCTCTAACATTTCAATACCACTTTTGTAGAACGATTTATCTTTTGCCTCAAAATAGCCCTCAGTTTCAGCGATAACCTCTTCATTCGTGCGAAATTTCTTACCGGCGAGCATTTTTTTGAGGTCTGCGAACAGCCAGTAGTCGCTGGGAGCCAAATCTGGCGAATACGGTGGATGTGGGAGCAATTCGAAGTTCAATTCATGTAGTTTTGCCATTGTTTTGATTAACTTGTGACACGGTGCGTTGTCTTGATGAAACAAAATTTTTTTCTTTGCCATATGCGGTCGTTTCTTTGCAATTTCGGTCTTCAAACGCTCCAATAACGCTATATAATATTCACTGTTGATGGTATTTCCTTTCTCAAGATAGTCGATGAATATTACACCACGCACATACCAAAATACCGAGGCCATAACCTTTCCAGCCGATTGTTGTGCTTTCGGGCGCTTTGGACGAGGTTCACCAGTTGCTGTTCACTCGGATGACGATCGTTTTGATTCCGGAGTGAAGTGATGGATCCATGTTTCATCCATTGTCACGTATCGACGCAAAAATTCCGGTTTGTTACGTTTAAACATGGCCAAACACTGCTCAGAATCATCAACACGTTCTTGTTCTTGGTCAACAGTGAGCAAACGCGGCACCCACTTTGAACAGAGCTTTCTCATAGTCAAATGCTCATGCAATATAAATCCAATACGTTCTTTTGATATCTTTACGATGTCAGCTAACTCACGCAACTTCACTTTTCGATCATTCAAAACGATTTTGTGAATTTTTTTGATGTTTTCTGGTATTACCACCTCATTTGGACGTCCACTGCGTTCTGTATCATCGGTGTCTCTACGACCACGTTTGAAGTCAGCAAACCAACGATTGTTGTTTCTGATGGAGCGGAGTCCCCATGACACTTTTCAAGCCATTGCTTCGCTTGAACGGGATTTTTCCCATCAAGAAGCAGTGTTAAATTAAAACACGAAATTGTTTTTGATCCATTGTTTTGAAAATAACAAAAGTAGCGTGACTCTTAGCACAATAACTCACAAACTAATGAATAGAATATCAGCTGTCTTTTGAAGGTTAGTACTAACTGAGAGAAAGGTGACTGCAATAAAACTAGCGTCATCTATGTGTTAGGCCCGGGACTTTTCAGCCCATGTGTTAGTATAATTTTCGGATTTAAAAGAAATTATTAGTTTAACATATGCATAAAAAAAATTAAAAGTGCTATAGACCAAGAATGCCCTAAGTGTGCGTTGCCGTGCAGTAGAGAGTACACGGTGCGTAGTAAGTGCGCCATGGACTGATAGACTTTGAAAACCACAGCTCTAAACCATTCCATTTTCAGTAGGAAGTATTGTGCTTGTTGAGTATAGTCATCTTTTTCATTTAATACACATTTGTATATTGATATACTTTTCTGGTATGTGGATTGATTCCAGATTGTTTGACGTTTTATCCTTATATCTTATATGTCACTCTGTTTACAACGTCTCCGAGTTTTTATTTTCTCGTTATTTTTTTAAATATCATGCTATTGATATTTTATTATTATTTGTAAGTATAATGAGAATATGCAACAAAACCGACGTCGGTAACACGGTTGACAATGAGAGCCCACGTGCTCTCGAAACACTGCGTTCCGCATAATTAATAAATTTGTGTGAGTGGAGTTTACTGCTATACCTGTGAATTGCATCATTTAAATTAATAATTAAAGGAGACATCTCATCACGATTAATCATTTGTTAATACCGTGGCCATCTCTTCCTGTGTGACGATTGCAGTGTTTTTGTAATTCCCTATATATTTTTAATGCGGTTGCATATACAGTGGTATAGGGGTAATTTTAGTGCTGTGTGGCTATGTAGACGTGCTAGTTCATCTACCACATACTCTTTTGGTGATTTATGTCTAAAACATACGTACTATTATTATTTGCTTATTTGCTTTAACAAATGTTCATAACAAGTTTAACAAATGCTCATAATGCAACTAGTTGCAATAAGTGATGTTTTAACATACTAGGATCATATGGAATGTTGTTATTTGCCAGCCACTCGACTAACAGCTGGTGCCTTGTTATTTAGTTCAGAATGATAACTAGCATTATCCATAATAATCATAGAATTAGGTTTTATATTTGGTAATAACTGTATCATAAACCATTTTGTAAAATTTTCTTTGTTCATTTCTCCGTGGTAATCATGCCCTCTTGTTTTTGAACAAAATATAAGTGAAGCACCTGGTATAAAACCATCCCTATTGCCTATATGTAAAACTATATATCTATAAATAAGCTTAGTGAGAAACAGAAGTTACATTTGTAACAAAACAAACCTTTTACCTTCAGTCTTTAACTTTTTCACACTTTGCCGATTACTGTCGTGAACGAAGAAACAACGAAACCGTTTGATAGTTTACGAACTATCAACATTTAAAATGCCTTGAGGACCGATGATAACTGACAACATCGTGTTTCGTCAAATATCTTTCCAGGAACAGTAACGTAAAAGTACTGCGATATGGGAAATATAATAATTAAGTAAATAAGTATTTCTTTTACATTTTTAACTGTGGTAGAACGAGCGTTTGTATTAAAAAGCAGTGAGTTGCGCTATCCATTGAAATTTACTTTAATTATGAAGTATTATTTTATAATTATGTACTAATATAAAATACTTTTAATTTGTTTGTGTGGTGGCATTGCATATTATGACGTCATTTGATATGTATGACATCGCGTTAAAGACGTGCATTGGAACTTATCGTGTCTCTAGTATATATAAAATGAAATACCCATATCGCTCTGGCAACGTTGCATACGATACCCACAAGAGCAATACTTCCTTCTGAAAGTGGAATGGTCTATAGTAAATTATCATTTATAGTTGCGCGATTTTGATAGCTGCACAAGCCATGATTCCCATGACGTTTACATTCTCGTTTATAAATTGTGAGTATGTTGCTCTATAATCTTTTCAAAAATATATGTACGAAGATATTTTACGTTTTTATATTTAGGTACAATTTTATTGAATTCGATTATTAATAAAGCATAGTCTTTGACTATGCAAAGAACCTAGGAACGATTGTTGCACGAGGCTATTATATTTGGAGTTGCGTAGTTTGTAGTAAAGTCAGTGTGGTGTTTACTCAAATCCACAATTATAATAGCAATGTAATTACGTTACTAACATAGCATTGCAAATTGATCACGTAAAAAGTATTACGTGTTTGACGATACTTCAAATTAATTAGTAATGTTAGACAAATTAGCGTCAGCCTACGAATATCCAAAATAATATCAATGGTCTATCGTAGCAAACAAAAAATTCAAATAATACACATCTGCAGGTATACTTACTGTATATGCGATGTTACATAAATTGCAACCTTCATTAGTTTCAGATTTCTTTATACTATACTTTAAACAATAAGTATTTACACTGCGAATGGAAATATACAATTTGAAATAAAATCGTTTGAAAAAAAATCGGATTATAAAACAGTTTGCTTCTAAGCTAACTTTTTTTTTACTCTACAAGTGGCATCAGTAACATTAAGAAGCAACCGCGTTTATTGCAAACTACTTGCAATAAAGTCGTATTGAATTCGTGAATTTATTCTTGATTGTAATCGTATTTTAGAATTTTGTTTAATCGTAAAGTTTAATTATTTAATTTTATTATTCTAACACATCATTGCAGGTAAATATTACTATAATAAGAAAATGTATAAAACTATAGAAAATATGTATACAACTACTTAAATCTGCCTTGTATTTACATCAAATATGATACATTTTTAAATTTCTTTTGATAAAAAAGTATACAAATACGCACGTGTTGGCTATTAAATTATAATAACCCACTAGGTATTGTGGTTATTACTAGAGACCGCAAAGCGCATATATTTTATTTTATTTATTTATTATATTTTACGTCTATTTGTAGTAGATGTATTACACTGATTAAAGTTAATTAGCGTTAACTAAGTTTAATCAGTGTAAGACATCATACAAATAGACGTAAAATATAATAAATAAATTAAATTAAATTAAATTAGTATTGATATTCATATTAACATCAGTATTAATATGGATGTTAGTTTAACTATTACGCACTTGCCGTTTAATAATATAGTGTCCGTGAGATATTACAATATATCTACTGACATCTAGAGAGATTTAAGGCGACTTGGATTTAATGGCCTCGTGGTGCAATTGGTTTAGCACGCTACACCGGAGATGTAAAGATGATGGGTTCAAGTCCTCTCCGAGACCGATATTTTTTCGGAAATTTAATCACGTTGGAAAATGCAAGAAAATTGTAATTTTATCATTACTAATGCCAACGGTGGTCTAGTATTGATGTTATATAGTAATATCAGTATTAATATAGATGTTAGTTTAATAACCAAAGTGGTTTGCTGTTTTCACAGTATTGTCTTCCAATATACTGAGGATGCTCTGTTACCGTCTAAATTTTTAATTCCTTGCTAAACAGTATCCGATGAAAAAGTTAAATTTTCCAAGATTATCCTTATAGTATATATTTACAGCTGCGAGCAAATGTTATAGGCACCCTAATCAAACATGTATTTCGCGCAGCAGGTAGCGCTTCTTAAAACAAAAGTACTGCGAACCTATACCTGATCGTTATCTAAAGTAGAAATTCCTAGAAAATATAAATTACGAAGGTATATAAGACAGAAATTAAAATTTTTAGGTTGAGTAATATATTGTGCGTAAAGAAAGAAATGTCGTTTGTCGGTTTCAAAAGTTCATTTAGAGTGCGGAACTTCTTTTGTAAGTTTGTGTATACGCAATATGCCAAAAAAGCTCCAAATATCTGAGGCTTTACGAGGCCAGATAATTTTATTGCACAAACAAGGATTGTCACAAATAAAAATTGCTAAGACAATAAAATGTTCGCGTTGTGCAGTGCAAAACACAATTAGCCGCTACCAAAGGACTGGAGAGTATCATAATCTACCCAAGAGCGGTAGAAAACGTGTAACGACTGTACGAGAAGAACGATTGATAGAGCGTATCGCGCTCCGGGATAGGCAGAAATCCACGATAGCGATTTCTGCAGAGTTCCGTGCTCAACGAGACACACCAATCTCCGTGCGTACGGTAAGAAGAAGGTTAACTCCGGCGAATTTACGTGCCCGGAATACGCGACACAAGCCTTTCCTGACCGCAAGCAACGCTTTACGAGGGCAAAAAAGTATCGACATTGGACTGTAGATGACTGGGCCAAAGTACTTTGGTCCGATGAATCTAATATAGACGTAAGTGCTTAAACATATTTAATAGTCCTTGCAATATACATAATTGAACTCAGCCCCCTAGTTTTCTCACCAAAATAGAAATATTCAAAAAGTTAACGTCCTTCGTTTATTGTGTGCAGGTGCACAGCGTTTCCGGAGCAAGTTATGTTCGGAGGTCCGGCGAAGCATTTTCTTCAGAGTGTATTTTACCTACTGTTAAACACGGCGGTGGAAGCATTATGATTTAGGGGTGTATGTCTGCACAAGGGGTAGGGAAGGTCCATGTGCGCGAGGGCCGTATGAATGGGGGATGTTACATCGGGATGTTGGAAGAGGTTCTCGAACCATCAATGGTCGGATTTTATGATATGGACTCAGAGGAGTATTACTTTCAGCAAGACAATACCCCTTGCCACAAGGCTCGACCTGTAATGAAATGGTTTACTGATAACCAAGTGAAGATTTTGGACTGGCCCCCACAATCGCTTGACCTCTCGCCTATTGAAAATCTATGGTATATATTGAAGGTCAGGGTTCGTACATACAACCATGCCTCTAAAGATGGAATGTGCGTCTATTTCCCCAGAAACATGTTACAAACTGGTAGCTACTATGCCTAAAAATATTAAAGCTGTAATAAAGGCTAGAGGAGGCAGCATTAAATACTGATTTATTTAATAAAAGAACCTTATAAACTGAATTATGTGTTTTTTTTTTAGTTCTGAGATTGTCGTCTTATCGTAACGCTAAAATACTTACCCTGCCTATAACATTTGCTCGCAGCTGTATATTGAAATTATGTTATTTAGTCTATTAAATAATAATAGTAATAATACAATATTAATGCGGCAACACTGTTACTGAATGCCGATTTAACATTATTGAAACGTGATCATTAAAAGTTAGGTCAGTAAAATAATGTTACAGTCTTTAAATCTTGAAATTAGTTTATCGAGAAAACTGCATGCTGTCAATATATAATAAAATATCAATTTTAAGAAGCTTAAAAATTATTTTTATGACGTAAAATTTATTTTATGTATTACATTTAAAACTGTTTGATAAAAGTAGCTACACATTTCGAGGTTTGAACTTACACTGTCTGAATATGACACATAGGATCGATTGACGTCAAATTGGTGCTCCTCGGAGGTTATTCTAACAATTGCACTACCACTCTGAGAATTATATTCTTTTCTAGTTATGGTTTAGAAATATGTACAGTTACATTGCGTGTCAAACGATACTTATTGCCTTTTTTCCGACAGTATCTATTTATACTAATGAGCATATCCGGGGTATAATTTTTATTTAGCAGTTAGGTTTGTACGATACTGATAAAATTTGCTCGAAGCTAATACCATTGAGCTTAAAAAGTTATTGTTAACATATTTTTCTCGTGGTACACTTATGTTACAACCTTACAAAAAAAAAATTAAACACCGTTTAATACAAATAAGTTATTGTTTGTTGTTACTTGTTCACTTGCACCAGTCTTTCTGTTTCCGTTTTAAAAGAATTTTGAGTTAATTAAATTTTCTGCTCCGCGTGGGAACGTTTTGATTGTAAAACATAATAAAAGTAACACGTGTATGTCATACGAACATAGCTATATATTATAGTTATTATTAACTGTTATAGGAAACAACCTTTATATTTACATATGGTAGCAATCAATTTCGAATGATTTACTCTGTCGCCTGAAAAATCTTGAAATAAATATTTTATTTACGTTTTATTTTTGTAACTGGCCATTGACGTCAAAGCTAGCGCACTCAGCATGTTTTGTTATCGCAAAAGAATTGTATTATACTACTAGACAAATAGTTAAATCGCGCATCTGCATAGATATAAGAAATACACGCATATTTGAAATATTTTCTTAATGAATGTACAGGTACAAACATCTCTATGCATATTCACGACAACATAAAATATTTGAAGGAAAGTAAGTATCATTATTAGAGACCGGATTATACGCAAAGCGCAAAAATTTAATTTAATTTATTTATTATATCTTACGTCTATATGTAGATGTATTACACTGATTAAAGTTAATTAGCGTTAATTAACTTTAATCAGTGAAATTTAAAAAATATATAAAATAGTTAAGTACGTATATGTATGTCTGTATATACACATTCGGTTCAGTGAATCTCTTTTCACGTGTCCATTAACTTCACTGCGTAAAATTCCTTTTTGTGTAAAATGCGGTTATAGAAAACAGGCTACAATTGCATTTGAACCGAAAATAATAACGTGGGCGTTCATTGATTCATTGAGTATATAATGCAGGGGACGATTTTATTATACCGCATTTACTTTATAAAGTGTGACCAGAGTTTTTGCTTCCACATTGGGCAATCCACGGTACTCATGTCCGTGTAACCTTGTTGCTTTTGGACTAAACCACCAAGTCTCACATACGCTCCTATACTAGTTTCGAAATTATGTGATAAGATTTTACCGCTTTCGGGGCTGCCTGGCTGTCGGACAAAATGCAATTAGATCTACTTAGTTGTCGGTGCACATGATCACGAATGTAGGTTTATGTAGCATAAATTTCAGTTTGAAATTACATGATATTTCGCTCAAGTGCTGTCCCGATGGTGTCTTCGTTTCAGGGTATTTTCTAGCACCGAAATTTGCTGTATTTTTTTCCCGCCGCGTTTTTTCCAATCTAAGGACACTCTCGAAGTTTGCCGTAGGAGATTGGGTTATACCACTGCCTATATCAAAAACAGAGTTTGCAATAATTTTTATTTTGGCATACGTTAAATTATTGTGTGAGCTGCTGCTAGAGTTTTGTACTGCTCAAGTAACACATAAACAAAGTTGCGTCTGAATTTTCGAATGTTATTGTAATCTGTCACAAAAATAAACAGCTACAAAATATTATAGATCTTACAACTGCAGCGTACAAGTTTCTGTTGGAGGTGATCACTAACATTTACCCACACTTATCAGTTAATTTTTAAAGATATTAACTTTATTATCGATCGATGTTTCAGCACCGGTTGTTACGTTCTCCTGGTTTGAAGAACAACGCCGCTGTAGCCTGCTCGTAATTTCCTAAATTACTTGACCAATACTTACTTGTAGAGTATGTTCGCTTATTTACTAAAGGAGAGGTTGTACAGTGAAACTCAATGCACATGCGCAAAAAAATATATATTTAAAAATGAAATGGTTACACGGTTTCCACTCTTGCCTATGTACATGTACGATGTACGTAAGATATATAGATTTGCAATAATTGCAGTTATTCGAGCTCTCTTATACATGTAATGTACATTAGCATTTGTATATGTATTTTCATTGGTAGCAACATAAAGTAATGCCTCAGCATGTACGTTGCAACGCTATGTCTTAATTCTGTTTAAAAGGTTAAACTCTTATATGCTTCCGCTGAAGCTTTGTCAGAGGCATGTACTAATGCCTCTATCTGTTTGCATGCACCACTACCTATTTATAGGAGCCAACCCTATTTATTTCTTAAATTTATAAGCGCACCTCGGTGCTATGCTTATTTATATGTCCCTTTCCGGGAGCCTAATATACTTTCCTTGTTTTAAATTTGCCTAAGGGACTTGGCCCTGTATTATTGGCATGTATTTGTACTTGACCAAATACGTTTGTTATATTCACATTTATAGGGGAACCCACCCTATCTCTTAGAGCTTGAACGCCTGGTCGAGGGCGACAGTAGCGATAATAGCCGATCTCAATACAAAAGTAATGTCACAGCTACCCAGGCGTTCTCGTTTGAAATATTACGCTAAGTGCAATCTTTAGCTCTGTACTACTGCGCCCCCAAGAAGGGAAAAATCCAGTAACCAGCAAATGTGCGAACTGCGCACCGACAAGTAAAACGGAGCGATGATGCCGACATTACATAAGAAAACTGGTCCGTGACACTAGTCCGCTACGACGAGCAACTAAATGAAAAATTTCTAAGTCCCGATACGACAAGGACCGAACAAACGTACAAAAGACAACGGGCGCTGCGGCCGCAACGATCGTCAGCAAGACGCGGAGTGAGCGTACTTGTAGAGGAGGTCTATACATGCGCGCCGACAATCTCACCAAAATAATTTCCGACACAAACTTAACTGAAGACTAAAAATATGTATAGACGACAATGGACACAGTAGCCTCGACGTACGATGATAGAAAATCGAGAATTTATACTTATTAAAAAAATCTATACATGTGGTCCGACGACGTTACCAAATGACTCCCGCCAGAAATAAATGTATAGACAACGTCCTCGACGATTCCCGCCAAAACTAGAAAAACTTAGAAATCTCTAATAATCTTACGACGACGTTACTGTACACGTTACGACGAGGCACGAAAGGTGACCGAGAGTGCACGATCGCTAATACCTCGACTGTCGCGCGGGAGACGACTGCCTATGCTTGTGTACCTTAAATTTCAAGAAAACTCCCATTACATATCCGACGACGTTGCAGTGAATGATTTCTATTTAGGCAGTTTTAGCTAGCGTAATGCGAATGGCTGACTTGCATACATATACAATGCGTAATGTACATACATATTAAAATAAAATTGGATATAAGAGAGCAAAATAAATAAATATAAAAATGAAAATAAAGTAATATTCTAAATGAAAATAATAATGCAACGAAGATAAAATACATAGTAGTAAAAAATTTATAAAATACAAAAAACAATGTTAAGTCCTTAACACCGGTGTTTTCGCTTGAAAACTGTTGTTTTAAGCAAAATTATTTAACTATAAGAATATGTTCTTCAATTTTTGAATTTGCCTCAAGTAATGATACTTGTTTGCTTAATTGTTGAATTCGAATATAAAAATGTGTTTAGTAAGTCTAGAGAGCTTAATCATATCATTGTAAACACGTTTTTGTTTATTTCTTCAGATTACATTGCAAGATATGGTCGTATGTCCGAGGAACAAGCAAGGACAAAATTTTGGCAAATATTATCTGCTGTGGAATATTGTCACAATCGTAATATTGTACATCGAGATTTAAAGGTAAGTCAATTTTATCAAATACTGATAAACATTAGGTATCATTCTAATTAATTATCCTACGTTCTTCGTCGACGACTGGAAACTGAGCACCAAATTTATTGACCTGCAAGTAATTTAGGCACCACGCACCCTTCTAGTAATTAAATACGAATACCGGTCATCCAAGGAATTTACTTAATAATTATTTCGAAAATATTTTTATTTGTACCACAGTAAAGAATTATGGAGATCTCTTTCGTGGACAGTAACGGCGGAAAACGTTTGTTAATGGTCAACGAGTATACCTTTTCAAAACGAAAAGTGCTGAAGAGAGGCGAAGTGTTTCGGCGTTGTATAAGAAATCCTTAAATTGTTCCGTAAAAGTGTTTATGCTTGAGTAGAAGCCAGGTAGAACACAAAAAGTGATTACAAATACGTATAAACGTAAAACCGTTGATATTTCTCAAAAATGAGCAAATATTATTCGCCGTGAGCTGGCGATTACAACAGATTCCAGTTATATCCGAAGAAATTTGTACAACGCAAAGGTCGTTACCACAAAATAAGGCAGAAGTCCATAATATGGTGAAAGCTGTTAATATTATTAAAACAAGCAAGTTTTGTTTTTCTTGTGAAACTAATGTTAGAAGTTTATGTGAATTGCATAATTCCTGCTGTACAAAATATCTTTTACAATTACTTACAATTCATGGACTTAATAATGGACATTATATTCCATTGGTGTTTTGTTTATTGTCTGACAAACGCAGTAAAACATAAGATTGTTTGAAATGCTAACAACACAAATCCTTGGACATGACTCTATAATGTTGCGACCACCTCAAGTTTTTGCAGATTTTGAGAAAAGCATTCACACAACGGTCGAATCTAACACATGGGCTGAAAAGTCCCGGGCCTAACAAAGAAAACACGGTTTTTTTGGTTCAAAATTAGCTTTATTCATCAACGTAATCTCCATCAAGAGCAACGCAATCAATCCAGCGCCGCTCTAACATTTCAATACCACTTTTGTAGAACGATTTATCTTTTGCCTCAAAATATGCTTCAGTTTCAGCGATAACCTCTTCATTCGTCCGAAATTTCTTACCGGCGAGCATTTCTTTGGAGGTCTGCGAACAGCCAGTAGTCGCTAGGAGCCAAATCTGGCGAATGCGGTGGATGCGGGAGCAATTCGAAGTTCAATTCATGTAGTTTTGCCATTGTTTTGATCGACTTGTGACACGGTGCGTTGTCTTGATGAAACAACATTTTTTTCTTTGCCATATGCGGTCGTTTCTTTGCAATTTCGGCCCTCAAACGCTCCAATAACGCTTATAATATTCACTGTTGATGATATTTCCTTTCTCAAGATAGTCGATGAATATTACACCACGCACATCCCAAAATACCGAGGCCATAACCTTTCCAGCCGATTGTTGTGCTTTCGGGCGCTTTGGGCGAGGTTCACCAGTTGCTGTCCACTCAGATGACGATCGTTTTGATTCCGGAGGAAGTGATGGATCCATGTTTCATCCATTGTCACATATCGATGCAAAAATTCCGGTTTGTTACGTTTAAACACGGCCAAATATTGCTCAGAATCATCAACACGTTCTTGTTTTTGGTCAACAGTGAGCAAACGCGGCACCCATTTTGAACAGAGCTTTCTCATAGTCAAATGCTCATGCAATATAAAGCCAATACGTTCTTTTGATATCTTTACGATGTCAGCTAACTCACGCAACTTCACTTTTCGATCATTCAAAACGATTTTGTGGATTTTTTTGATGTTTTCTGGTGTTACCGCCTCATTTGGACGTCCACTGCGTTCTGCATCATCGGTGTCTCTACGACCACGTTTGAAGTCAGCGAACTAACGTTTTATTGTTGTTTCTGATGGAGCGGAGTCCCCATAACACTTTTCAAGCCATTGCTTCGCTTGACCGGTATTTTTTCCCATCAAGAAGCAGTGTAAAATTAAAACACGAAATTGTTTTTGATCCATTGTTTTGAAAATAACAAAAGTAGCGTGACTCTTAGCACAATAACTCACAAACTAATGAATAGAATATCATGAAATTTTAACAGCTGTCTTTTGAAGGTTAGTACTAACTGAGAGAAAGGTGATTGCAATAAAACTAGCGTCATCTATGTGTTAGGCCCGGGACTTTTCAGCCCATGTGTTAACTCCTACGAAGGCAGTATTTCTAAAGTCTCAAAAACGTACAAAAAGATTTCACGAATTAGCCGACTAATCCGATTACTACGTATTGGGGAACATGGTTAAAGATCACGTTTTGCTACTGCGAATATTTTGATAATGTAAAGAAAGTAGCTTTATTATTCGATTGGAGACACGCCAAAGCTATCAAGAAAAGCCAGAAAATGTTTCAAGATAGTTAGGCAAAATGTGATTCAGAGAGTATTCGCAAGAACTACTATAGACTAGCGGATGGAATTGAAACTTTTCAAACTAGCGTCATCTATGTGTTAGGCCCGGGACTTTTCAGCCCATGTGTTAGATGGCCATCCGCACAAATCTATAGCTGTCGTTTCCATTTAGACTAATTGTGGTTCAGGAAGATCCAAAATTTGGATTTAACAGCCGAATGTAGGAACACAAATTTCGAAGATGGCAACGATATACATACATATATTTACGTTAACGTATTTGTACCCTAACGAAGTCGGCCTTAGTTTTGCTTTAGATTCGTTTGCCAAAAAAACCAATTCATGCACAGTTTGACAAATACGTCACTTATTTATGGAGACACATATATATTGTAATGATATGTATTATTAATTTTAAAATCATTTAAAATATCAATCTAAAAGAATGCGTAGAAAATAACACCAAGATAACGCTGTAAATAATGTACTGTTGTGGCAGCTTACTTGTAAATAATTTTATTCCATCAACAGTGTTTACTGTGTGGCCTACTATATAGGTAACCAAGCTGAATATAATGAGTGTACCCCGGAAACGACCTAATATAAAATAACGATTATATCAAAGTCACAGATGTCGGAGTTGTCTCTCCAGAGAAGAAATCGTTATTTTTCGAATTAATTATAGTATTTGAAATTCTTCAAAATTATATGAAGTTAAAAGAGTACCAGCTGATATTTTCACAAAAATTTGAAGTTCCGGACGCACTGGTGGAAGCCGAAGACCAGAATATCTAGAATACGATAGGGGTACGTGAGTAAGACTAGAAAATTAAAGACTTCAAATTATAATAAATTTTCAAAATTTATTGTTCTTTTGCTCTCATTTCGTATTTCGTTTATAATTTATTAATTTAGCTAAGCAGGGATTAATTTAGGTGTTTGTTAAAAAAGAAATTGTGTTAAAAAGCTATATATATATATATATATACATACATTTTGGTTTGTCAATATATTTGAATTTAAAACAAACAGACAAAATTAAATAAAAGAACCCATTTTATATGTATGTATATATATATAGAAGACGATGCTGTTTTTCATCCATATATGCGAGCTGCTGCACTTCCGTCGATCATTAATACCGCAAATGCATGCGAATCGTTTTATTCCAAACTAAATGACTCATCTTATTCAACACATTCATCTATTTATATTTTTATCGAAAAGCTTAAGAAATTTCAAATTACGTTAAAAATTAAGGTGTACATACATCAGCGAGAATTAAAGACACGCGCAAAACGATTACAGTTTGTGAAGGGTATATCATTTTATTCGTTAGTTTGATAATGCTTATACTTTTGTATAATTAAATATTATTTCTTTTGTATCCGCTTTACAGAACGTGCATCAACTTGAAATACACTATTTTTATATTATTATATTTTTTATATTTTATTCTTGTATAATCAAATATTTTTTAATATAACCCTTTGCGGGTACATTTTTGGCTGGTGGTAGATTGGTGCTCGATTTACATCCGCTCTTCTCTGTTAACATTTTCCAATGAATCTGAATTTTTAAGATGTAACTAATTGAATCAAATACGTCAATTAAGATCGGAGGATGTTGCCTAAAGAAATATCGAACGTAAAAACAGGCACAGTTTCTGTAGATAATAAAGGTTTGATGAAATAATATTCGTCTTCGTTTTTATAATTACATTTCTTATCGACAAAATTGACTTTATTGCTTGTAGAATTGAAAATGTTTCAATGTTTCTATTTTAATTTAAACGTGAATTCGAAAGGGATTTCACTCGATTTATAACATCCAGAATTATTTTAAAATACACCTGAACAAAGTTAAAAACATATTTAACAAACGCCATATTTTGAAAAACATTCTATCTTTGACCATAGGTATGTTTTAAATTATCTATTATATACTTGTATGTACATACGTTTAGTGCCCTGAAACGCCCTTTACTCACTCCGACAGTTTGAGTATGACGCCAACGTTAGGACGCAATCGATTCCATGTAGTGACGTCATTTCCAATACGTCGTTTACGTATATCGGAACACCACCATTCTGCTCAGAGGGGTAGGAAGTTACGCCAATATAAAATTAATGTTTTTAGATGAATTTTTAATTTGCAGTTTGTTAATAATAAACGTATAAAAAAATAAAAATTAAAATATTGAAATGTTAGCGAGAAATTGGCCTTATAATTGATGCAGAGGCAATATAGTATTTTGGTAGATGACAACTTTACAAAAACCTACGTAAAATAATGAATATTTACAATTCCTTAAATTTACATATAAAATCATGTTCGTCTTTCTGTAAAATGTAAACTACTCAGTATGTCGGTTTGGCGAAAAGCCGAGTTGGATAAATATAAAACTTAATCGAACAAACAATACTTGTTAAAAATTAATTGCAGTAATTACCATCACTTTTTTTTAAGATTTATTCTACAAATATGGGAAATGGTTTATTACACGTAAATAATGTTTGAAACGTGAAATTAAAATGTTCAGAGTGTTCGATTTAAAGTAACAAAAAAAACCTTTTTTTTTTAATAGTAATAATATATAATAATAATAGTAATATCAAAAGCAGAAAGCAAGGTATCACACAAATTATAATTGTTTTGGCAGAATATTGTAACAACCATTTTCGCAAATATTTCAAAAACAGTAAAGTTTAGGTAAAGAATGTTTTACTTTACAAAAAATATTTTAGTATAAAATTTTTTGATGCTTCTTGCATAGATCAAAATAATTTGAAATTATGGTACCTGTGTATTCGATGATTTTCATAAAGGAATTTTTTGTGTTATCAATAACGAAAACGCTATTAAAGAATCCTTTATGTTGATGTAGGAAGGTATATATGTATATAGTAGTAGATCAAAATATAAAATATCTTTCTTCTTCAAATTGTTGTTTTTGGGATTTATCTTATGCTTATTTTTTGTTTCAGGCTGAAAATCTTTTATTGGATAGTAACAATAGAATAAAAATAGCGGATTTTGGTTTTTCTAATTATTTTAAAGCTGGAGGCTTATTATCTACATGGTGTGGATCACCACCGTATGCTGCTCCTGAAGTATTTGAAGGCAAAAAATATACAGGTCCTGAAATAGATATTTGGGTATGCGTTTAAATTTATATTTGCTGCATCTTTTCGGTGTACCATAAGCATGATAGGATTATTTCTAGAGCCTTGGAGTCGTATTATATGTGCTAGTCTGCGGAGCTCTGCCATTTGATGGCTGTTCTCTACCTGCACTACGGGATCGAGTGCTTTCAGGACGTTTTAGGATACCGTATTTTATGAGCTCTGGTAAAGCAACATTTAATGATACTTTCGATAAATCATCAAACCGATACTGCGTTCTACTAAATATTATTTTAACAAACGTACAATAAATAACTTGTATAGCATTGATATAACGAAATTTCACGCAATTAACGATTGCAAGGACTGTGTGGTTTTATAATTCACAGGTATAGCAGTAAACTCCACTCAGACAAATTTATTAATTATGCGAAACGCAGCGTTTCGAGAGCACGTGGACTCCCATTGTCAACCGTGTTACCGACTGAATGTATAAAACTACTACATAATTAATAAATTTGTGTGCGTGGAATTTACTGCTATACCTGTGAAATTTCATACGAAGTAAAGTAGAAAAAATTCTTTATAAAATATATATTTGAAAATGATGTGTATAAGAATGTTGATCCTGCTTTTGCAAATGTAAGAACATAAAATTAGCTATAACGTATTGACGTGCTGTATTTGTATTTGAGTATAAACAATTTAAAATGTTGAGAAAAACTGCTTTATTGTATACAGTCATCTACATCAGGGTTTGCCTCTCAAATATTTCTTACATTTGAGAACACAGATTGAGAATTCAAGGTGTAAAGGAACTAATTACATTGGCTCATACAATAATAGTATTGTTTGCCACTATTTTTTAGTTTATGGAAATTAATAGTTTTTTGTAATTTAGGAATAGCGGCATTATATACATTTTTTTTCATCTAAATTAGATAAAGATCGCCAAAATTTAGCCTTCTGCATATATATTTGATTAATTTTAGAATCCATTGGTAATGACTAATGTATGAATTGTTAACGATGAATCTTTTAACAATTGAAAATTAGGAGTTATTGTTAATATGTTACATAGTTATTATTAGTTGCTACTGTCCAAATTTAATTAGATTATTTAATAAGAATCACAGCTGTATGATGATTCATTTTTGCTTTTTTTTATAGATTGCGAGTCTTTAGTCAGAAAAATGCTCGTTTTAGAACCTAGTAAGCGTTATTCCGTAGCACAAATTAAACGACATCGATGGATGCAGATCGAGGTGCCTCAATCCCTACCTCCTTCCGTCCCCACATCAAGTACACAACCTAACGAGCAAATACTGAGATTAATGCAGAGTCTTGGGATAGACAGTAGTAAGACAAAAGAGGTATTTATTGAAAATCTTTTCATACTACGATTCCATTAACGTAAAGGTTTTGTAGTCAGTCAGATTAGGTAGTTATGATCATTATGCAGCTATTTACTATCTTTTACTGGACAAGTTAAGAAATCAGCTTATAAATAGTGATGCTTCGCAAAGTGGTAGCAGATTAGAAGTTAGAAGGCGACCGTCAAATGTGGCAGAACAAGCAATGAGAAAAATTAATAGAGCTAGTACCAGTGAAGATTGCAGACGCCTTTTACATTCAGCAGTTGCCCCTACTGCCAGTAATAGTACGCTTGACACTACGGCAAGGAATTGTGAATCTCCTTTACATGGAATAGATGCCGCTAAACTTTTATCAGCAACTACTAGTGAAGATGCCTTGAAAATTTTGCAGCAAGCTACGACCCCATCGTTCAATATCTCTACAGAAGCAAATAAATTAATGTCTACATTGCAACAAACTCCGGTACCTCAAGGAACAACTGATATTCCTCCCTTTCGAGACTACATCAATCATTTACATACATATTCCTTCATTCAAGCAGCCATTTGTCAACCAATTACTAATACGGATTCCGATAGTAAAGGATCATTACATCGATTTTCTTCAAGGTACGTATTTGTATGTATTCACATGAGTGAGTTGTTTTTGTTGTACCTTCTTAATGGAGAGGTACAATAATATGGATGTAATTTTATATTTAAGCTACTGTTTTGGCTATAAGTTAGTAATTTACATGTTGATTACGCTAGAAAATAAACTTGACAGGGTTTAACGGATGGCACTATTCGCCAAATAGAAACCATTTCGGATAAATTATTTGAGATATTTGAAATTTCTGTTACTACTACATAATTAATCAATAAAAAATCACGCACTGAAAAAATGAATTGAATTAACAAACTCGTTGTGCAGCATGAGCTCGCGCACGAGCAGTTTGTACGAACTTTTACCATACCAATTTCAATTTCGCTTAAGTTTCCAGCTGCTATATCTATAAGTGTAAAATAATGCTCCATTATTAACCTTAATAAGAGTATCATTTTTCGTAATATACACTAGGGTGAATAAAATAGACACCTACTAATTAAAAAAAAGATTCTATTCTCGTTATATATACAAAATATTTTAAAATTTTTAAATTAGACTAATATTTTGTCGATCCACCTTTACTTGCGTGAAGTGCTGCGAGTCGTCGTGGCATAGAATCTATTAAATGATTAATGGTGTCTTCTGGAATATTTAACCACTCTTCTGTAACAGCTGCCACGAGTTCTTCCTTATTGCTGGGTTTTCGGGGTCGTTTCGCCATATTTGTCTGGATTATGTGCCAAACATTCTCTATCGGATTCATGTCTGGTAATTGGCCTGGCCATGGTAAAATCCTCTGTTCCTCTTTCCATGTGGTTCTTGTTCTTGCTTTGTGGCAGGGTGCTCCACCCTCCATAAAAGTGGCGTCTTCTTTAGATAAAATGGCGTTGTCGAATATCCGTAGTAGTCCTTCTGTTAATATTTGGATATATTTTGCCGCATTTATATTTCCGTCGCAGATTACTAATTGCGATCTCCCACCATACCATATAGCGTCCCACACCATGATGTTCACACCGCCGTATTTCACCGTGTGATGCAAAAATTTGTAATCCAGTTGCTGTGACGAACGTCTCCATACCCACACCATCACTGAATTGGCAGTATCTGCTTTCGTCTGAAAAAATTATAGACCGCCAAAACTCTTCTGGCTTCGTTCGCATTTCGATTGCCCGCGCCATTCGACGCCGTTTTTGAAACGCCGTAAGGAGAGGTTTTTTCTTTGCCACCCTTTTATACATCCCCACACTGCGGAGGTATCGCAGAACGGTGCGCTGACTTTTCTGTGAAGTTGCCGCAAGCTCAGCTGTACTTTTTCGCGGTTCTCTTAACACTTCGCACACAAGCACCCTTTTACTCCTTTCAGAAGGTCCGGCACGACCTGGTCTCGGCTCCACTGTTGTTTTTCCCTTGCGTTTAAATTGTGTAATCACACGGTTAACTGTGGACAACGGAATATTTAAAAATTTACTTATTTCACGTTGCGAAGCGCCGCGTTCACTCTGGCCAACGATGCGACCCCGCGTGAAGTGGCTAATATCACTCGAACTTTGTAAGCGAGGCGTAGTTGTAACGATACTAAACTATGACGAATTCCTTCCGATACATCTACCCTTACCCTGATGACAAGAGAAACTTCTTAATTCGTTCTTAGAATTTAGCTGTTTACATATTTATACCGCTTTACCTGGTGTCTATTTTATTCTGTCACCCTAGTGTATATCGGGGGTGCTGGGAATATTGCTGGAAACGATGTAAAGAGCACACAAAATTTATTAAACGATTTATTTTTCAAACTATTTGCTTTTAACATCAATACACTTCGCATATGTTCAAATCAAGTCGTACAGCATTTTTTCCATTCTGCAACTGATAATTCGAAAGGTAGTATTTGGAATCTGTCGAAAGCTGCATCAGACGACGATAATCAACCGCTAAAAAAAAATATATTCTACTATGTAAAAGAAGAGGCAAGGATGCTTCCCTGCTTTTTAAAGTGCGCACTAACACATTTAAAATACAATTCTTTCTTACATCCGTTCTTTCATCTACCGTCGGCCATATTTTTGATGTATTAACTCTGTCTTTAGTTGATCCGTAATCATGTTTTTCATCCGATGAAAATTATACTGTAATTGAGCTCTTGCTGGCAATCACCATTCCGAACATATTTTCCCCAAACTTTCGAAATTCTTCATTGTCTACAATATCTTGTGGAATGTTGCGCACACTTAACATACAAATAAAGTCGTATAGAAATACACAAAAATAATGTTGATATTGCAAATAATACATTCTAATGTCGGAAGTCGGTTAAGAAATCTATTAACATTCGTCGAACATAACAAAGAACACCATCGACTCGCCATCATCAATCTATCATACACATATTAACCATGCGCGTATGAACCCCGACTGCAAGTGGGTTCGACCGCTTTCGAAATGTATCATCGCCGCCAATGATTGCGTACTCGTTTCTGTAGGCGTACTAATAATAATTTCAGGGATACTTTTAATTTGTGTCATAAACTGGGATTATTTATGACTAACGAGTACATTTTTTGAATTGTGAAATACACCACGCTTTTCCAAAGACAAAATTCAAACACACAAAAACTTGATATACAATTTTTATTATTTTCACTATTTCAAATCTGTTTTATTTTAATAAGATCATTAGGTTTGTTCTTGTTTTCACCCCTACGCATCGTTTTCGATTACTAGGGATATATTGTTATTACTTTATTATTATTACTATTATAAATTCTTATATTATAAACTTTTATAGACAGAAAATATTTGATTTGCGTTTCTTCATAAGAATTGACATAAATTTAAAGAAATATTTAATAACCTATACTAAGGATACCTTTTTTTTTGTAGTGGGTACAGAAGCAGTGAAATCCAAACCCAATATTCCAGTTCAACAGATGAAGGAGTTGAAACAGATATAGAAGATCCTAGGTTGAGTTACGCTTCCTCTAGCTCATCAAGTGGCGTAGCTACAAACTTCAATACATCGAAAAGTCTTAGTCAGAACTTAAGCTGTGATAGCAATTTTGAAAGTCTAGAATATCCACTTTCAGAATCTAGCGAACTAACTAGCAGCCTTCCCAGTTGTACTACACAGGAAAGAAGTTTAGCGGAACCAGTATTAACTAGTTCTAGTGCAATATCGACTATGCTACCCGGGTATACTGTTAACGCTAGATCCGCTGTTACTCACAAACAAAATCCTTTGGTACACATGTCTAGTTATAAAACGACAAGTAGAAGTGTGACACGATCACCGGTGGACTTCAGGGAAGGGAGACGCGCTAGTGACGGCTTAGTAGCTCAACAAATAGTAGATGCTAGTGGAAGTGTTATTGCATTTAATTCGCAAAAATTAAGTGAAAATTGTAAAACTAAAGGTGTATTAGATATGCATTTGGTGCAGAAAGAAGCTCAACGATTACAATCACAGTATCAAGTAAGAGAACATCCGGAAGAAGTTACGCAAAGACAGAAACAACACACGCAGTATTTACAACCCCGTGGGAACAAGAGGGTCAGTTTACCCGATAATTTTAGTTACACTGGTTCTTCAGCAGAACCTTTACAATTACAAACTGCTATGCAGCACAGATTGTTGCAACAAAAGAGACAGATTTTACAAAAGCAATGTGCTATGTCTCATCAAAGTTCAAATATTAGCGTAGATCATACGATAACTAGGCGGCAAATGCTTAGACAAGCCAGTTACAAAATTGCACAACAACAGCCAGTTTTGCCACCTTTGCCATTATCAGAAACTGAGAGTAAAGACTTAATGGCTTTTCAGGCCTTGGTAGAAGGCTCTGGTGAAGCATGGAGTAGCTTACCCGGGACCTTACAAAGTTCCTGCCAGATCTCGGAAACCATTCCTTCAGTATCATTGTGGCAAACTCAAACCAACTGGAATCAGGTACATCTATGATGCTTCCAAATGGGTAATTTGTATGAGAACGAATTTTTGTTTCGTTAAACGTTTTTGTAAAAGTAGTTGTATGTTAACTTATTTTATTGAATCTGACAATTATGGCGTGAATCTGTGATACTACTTGTGGTTTAGTATATAGGAAACAATTCAAGTCGAATAGAAATGTTATACATAGACAATTGGCAATTAAGGAACTGCTCAGGTGGTATTATTGATTCTTCCTATGTGTTTGTTTCAAAGAGCACGCGCGAGTAGTGAATTCCTAAGATTGCTATAAACATCTGCTTATTAAAAAAAAAACCTAAGTACCTGTTGTAATTTTTGCCTAATATATGCAGCTACTTATTTTTAATAAGCATGAAATTTTGGTACAGAACGTTGAGTAAGGAAAGAGAGTTGTGTAAATTTGATTTAGTGAAATAAACACTGTAATTGTCCTGTTTATATTTTGTGACCTATCCTCATTTATCATTTGAAAGGTCCTAAGGTAGCCCAATTAAATTTGTTGATATTAATTGAAAGCTATTTGATCATTTAACGAACCCAATTAATAAACTGCTACATAAAACCAAATTTCTTTCATTTATATCGTTCAGTTTATTACAGAACTGTTAAGCTGCTATATTCCATAAAATATTTTCATATTTTTGTTGGAATATAAATTTTTCTTCTACAATAATATAGGGATCCTATAATGGTTATTAGTAGAGACCGAATTATATGCAAAGTGCATATATTTTATTTTATTTATTTATTATATTTTTTTACGTCTATATATAGATGTATTACAGTGATTACAGTTAATTAACGCTAATTAACTTTAATCAGTGTAAGACATCTACATATAGACGTAAAATATAATAAATAAATAAAATAAAATATATGCAGTTTGCATATAATCCGGTCTCTAGTTATTAGTTTAAAGTCGTATTGTTCAATTTATGATTAAATAAATTGCTCTACTTATAAATATTATATTTTAATTATTTTTGGCTATAAATATATTTAGCTTTTGCAGAGGGTTTCTCAACGTTGTGTGCATGCATGTGATTTCAATATCTTTTTGTTGAAAGTTAACGTTTGATTAACTGCAGGAAACAATTAAAGGAAAATTATGGTAATATCTATTAATATAAAGGCGAAATCTAAATTTTCTTAAATACTCCAAAAATGCTATAAGTTTAATATCACATATGCGGTTTCAATAACAAAACAAACTGTATCTCTGAACTGAAGCTTTATATCCAATTCACGAGTCTTATAAAGCTAGTTTCTAAGGTGACAAAGTTAAATTTAAGCTTGTACAACAAGAATATAAAGTAGATATGAATATAAATTAACTAAAACTAATATATAGAAATGTAATTAATACGTAATTGAGTTGACAAAATTGTTTTTTTTTTATATTCTACAGTTATATTGAGAATTAGATATAATATCTCACAAAACGTTTCCCGTACATTATTTTTAATTGTATTTCCTTATCTTACTTCTTTATGTAGCTTTAGAATATCTTTTCAGATTTTCTTTTCATTCATTTTTCATTCTTAAGTTTCAATTCGTAATAATTCATTTTTTCATATGAAACGACAATATCAAAGAAAAACTATTGAACAGATATAAACAGTAAACCAAAGTTCATCCCGCAGGAATGCTTAACGTAATTTGAAGATTTCTTTACTCAAAGAATGCAGTGACTACAAGTAATGATGTGTATGCCTTGATGATTTTATTATCATTAACTGAAATAATCAACATAATAATAATAATAATAATCCTTTATTGCCCAACAGCCCAGGGGCCAATTACAGGACAAATTACAATACAATTCTTATATAAAATAAAATAAAATAATTCAAATCGTGTTGCCTACAATAATAATACAATAATAATGAAACAAAAAAAAAAAGAAAGACTCACAAAAATGGCTCTAGATCCCGTTTGTTTGCGTTCCTCACCATGTGACTGAGAGGTGCCTTAAGCAAAATGTTGGTATTAGCTCTAGGTACTTGAAATGTATTAAAGTAGCGAGTATGATGAGTAGGTACGGTAAAGTTTATTTGCGCCAGAAGGGCTGGCGAGTCGACAGTATTTTTCAGGATCCTGCAAAGAAACTCCACACTGTTACGCTCGCGGCGGTCAGCAAGAGAAAACCATGCTCAACAAGTAAGCTATAATACTCGATACCTCTTGCAGGATACACGTTGTCCATTCGAAAGGAGAGATATTTTAGAAATTTCTTTTGAACCCGTTCGATCATAAGCTCTTGGTGTAAATAACGGGGATACCAAACAATGGAGGCGTATTCAAGCTTAGAACGAACGTAGGCATAATATAAACATTTCATTACACCTAAGTCTGAGAAATGCCTGCAAGAACGCATGACAAAACCGAGAGTTTTGGAAGCAGATGAACACATGGACGAAATATGTTCCGTAAATGACAGTCTATTATCAAACAAAACACCAACATCTGGTTTTAACCAGGTGAAGTGCCGCCTTGCAATTCTAACTTCACAATCAGTTCTCCATTTTGTGGATCGATGACTGTGGACATATTTTATGGCAAATCGGAGCTTCGAGTGCGAAAGTGCGTTGAAGATAAAGTTTAGGTGCTGCACTATATTAAAGAACATCCGGAACCTGGCATTTTATGCCATGACATGACCATTTTTAATATAATCATTAACCAATAATACGATTAACGATTGCAAGCGGTTGACAATGAGAGTCCACGTGCTCTCGAAACGCTGCGTTCCGCATAATTAATAAATTTGTGTGAGGGGAGTTTACTGCTATACCTGTGAATCAATAATACGATCTTAAACAATATTATAAATAAACGTTAAAGATTTGAAAGATTGTATAAGTGAATGTTCAAAATATTAAATCTGATTGTAACGTCAATATAAAGGATGGCGAGTGTCGTGTATTTATACAACTTCATCATTACTGCTTATTGTTAAAAATGACTAGAAAGTAGAAGATTGGCGACAAGTGACCACACCATTGATATTGACATAAAATTGTAATGACAATAAGAGTGTTTTGTGGTCATACAATTTTCCGTTGAATTCATGCGTAATTTAATATTTAATCATTCTATTGTTTTATTATTAGTTGCGATCCATTTCGTTTAATCTGTTCAGTAATAATTCTTTGATATTCATTTTTTTATTGTCCAGGGTTAACTTAAAATCAATTTATAAAATACACATTTCTTTAATTTTCCTTGTTATTTTTTTAAGATAGATATTGCACGTGCCACAATATTATGAAGAGGAGAAAAAAATATTTTACTATTCTATAGCCTGCTTTACTTTCTACACAAAAATGAATTAGGACATCGAGACCCGAAAATGAGGAGACAAAAGAAAAAAAAGATTTCTTAAGTGCCCGAGGAATGCAATTAAAAATTTTGTATTGATTATATTGAAAAAGTTATTACATAAAGCAAGAAATTTCCTTTTTTTTCATATCTTGAAGTGTATAAAGCTTCATAAATTTAAAAACGGTAGTAATCCTTCAAATTTTAAAGAAGAATCCATCTAATTTATCTCAACCAGTATCCGTGAAAATGGCCTCGTGCTGGCAATGTTATTAAGAGCAGATTATGAGAGCAGAAATGAAAATGTTTAAGTAATGTTATTACCGTTCATTGTTATAACAGATATTAACATTTTGTTGCCATCCCTCTCCCTCTTGCGTTACAAGAGCTTGCACACGTTCAAATATTGAGGTCATTAACTTGGTACAATTTTATGCCATTCATTAATAACAATAATGCGTTTCAATTCTTCACGAGACTTTGCATTGATCTTTCTGAACGTTTTTGTTTAAAATATGCCAAGTGTTCGACATATGGACATACGGCGTGATTTTGTTGGGATTAATAAAAGTATTAATTCCTTTTCAATAGACTAGTGGATTTAAAACCTTTTCTAAGAAGCTTATTCATTTGTGCACTTCAAATAAATATTAGCCGCAGATGTGGTCATGTATGAGTTACTTCTATATTACATTCATACGACCAAATGATCTTTAGCCAGTCCACTGCAAACGAATTTTCTCGTTCACTTCTAATCTTCGTACCACTACAGATCATACTGGAACTACAACAGCATGGTATAACTCACCAACGAGCACTTGATCCTTTCTGCTCTCTCATAAACGCAGTTGTTGCAATAAATCTTCTTTCGCGCCGTTTCCTGCCACTTTTGGCTTGTTTTTATAGCTGCTAGCTGCTGTATACCTTTCCAATGATATCTGTATCGCCCAAGGCCTGCCTACAGCTCCCAAACTCTAATAAAACAGTTAATTGATTTTCTCAGCGTATTTTATTATTATTATGTTAACATGATAAAAGAAAAACATATGTGCAAATCTCTCTTCCTTCGACATACTAACGATACTGTTTGTATACAAACAATCTATCATAATACCCACGTACTTCTACAAATAGGAGGGTAATACACTAAATAAGATGGTTGTAAGCTCATAAACTTGATAGCGAGTATTCCCGGGATATTTAAAGCATATGAATACTACTGCAGATATCGACAATGTAGTATAAAGTATATGAGACGAACTGGTAAGAGTTATAAATTTAAAACCGTCGAGCATAATCATGGGCAAAGGTAAACCGTGGCAGAAAGACATTAATAGTAGACAATTCTGAACTGAGGTGCAGTAGTAATTTTCCCTGGCATTGCCAACAAACAAGCCTACCGTATCTGATTCTATCTATATCTGCATAATTAGATCTGCTGTCACTCGCAAAGAAAATGCTTTGGTACACATCTCTAGCTATAAAATGATAGCTGGAAGTGTTATACGATCACCGGTAGATTTCGGGGACACATGTTACAAATTTCTGTAAATACTTTCCTATTTTTTAACTGCACTCATTTTACATATTAAATGCATATTTGCGCTTTGACAGTGATATATTTTAGATTATGATTAGGAACGTGCTATTAGACAAAGAAGATTATGCGTAGCGAGTATTTGTAATGATATCGACCACAAGATTTCACAGTGTACTTATCATTTAGTTTTTACAGTATTGTAATAAAAATACTGCTTTGAAAACCATTACACATATGTTTAACAAGCAATATAAATTCAATTTCACATAGAAAAATGTAATTCCTTGGACTAGGGGATCTCAATTTTTTTCTATTGTTCATGTGTACTATGGATCAACCACGTCCTAATAAACTATTAAAAATATTCTCAGGTTTGGTAAATAAGCTAAAGGGATCAGTAAGTTAGACTGGGCCGGGTTTACCAGTAAGTTTAACCACGTTGGAATAGGGTGAGCCTACTGGCGAGTCGCGCCGTACTGGGCCGATCTTAAATATCAAAATACGCATGTGTGAGCCTAATTATCAGGTGCCACAATAAAATTTTGTGTTGCTATTCATATTAACTTACATTTATTCGTACAATGTATCTAGGATCAGATTTTCAATAACAATTACAAAATCATTTGGGAAAGAATTATCAAAGATACCTTACTTGCTACAAGTTTATGACTCATATTTCAAAGATTGCTGTAACATAGAAAATAGCTTTCTTCATCTAAATCTCTATTGATTTTTTTTTGTTGTTAATAATATTACATTTCTCTAAGAATTAAATAATTGCTTCAATGTCATCTGTTCAATAATCTTACTTATAAAAAAATATAAGTGAACATTATTTGGTACAGTCTCATGTCTATCAGTACATTTTCATTAAAATTGGATGGTTCTGAACATTTAATTTACAGCTTTATTTACAGATTAATAAATCATGTAAAATGTACCGTACTATAAGTAGTTCGATTTTTAATGTAACAATATCGTAACTACCAATAGAATTCATATAGCTGTCAATTTATCAATAACAATACTTTGTGCTTGTATATTTTTTGATAAAATATTTGCGAAATGTCGTAGTTACTGACGTCGCGTTTATTTAATGTTATGATAGTATTGGTTCATGTTTATTAAATACTTTTCTTCTCTGCTTTTCGTTTACAAATGTTCAAACTTTTCTACCATATTTTTTGTTTTTCATTATTAACAAACTTTTCGTTAAGTTTAAAAGCTACTTTTTGTTTTTAAAACACTGTGGGAATGATGTTAATAATGGATTGGAATCATAAATATACTAAATATCTAATCTTTACGTATGTCCATTTTATTTTTTGTATAAATGAAGAATGAAAAAAATATAATATTATCTTAATTTTCCTTTTAACTATAGAAAGAAATATTAATAGCAGCTTGATTATAAACATAATCGAATGAGTACGTAGTACAAATATTATGTATTATTAATTTATAAGTTAATATTGTTTGTATTTGTTGTTACTATTACTTCCATACAATATGTACTTTCAAATATACTATTTAAGCTTTACTTTTATTCGTTTTTATTTTGCCACTCTGTTAATTTATTTAGTCGTTGCATGTCTTTTATTTTGGATTTTATAGATGGTGCTGTATATTCATAGCCTCTTAATAATATAGTAACGATATTATTTTTAATAATAGGGATCTCATCTGTCGGCTACGGGTTGGCCACCTTTACTGCCACTCAGTGAAAGTCCAATTTTGGAATTAACAGAACAAATGGAATCAATGTGAACAAATACCATACACTTACACAGATTAGCCACAAATGCACAGCTATGTGTATGTTCGAAAACCGACAATATTTTCTATTTACATTTTAAATGTTAGTTAGATGAACTGGGAGAATATACATATAATATAATAATAGATACTTGTAAGTAAGCAATTTAAACATTAACAAATCTTATTTGTAGTACTTATTATGATAATCAATTGTATACTACGTTTTGTTGCCGTTGGTATTTTTAGATACCACCATGTTTTTGTATTTAAACGCATGTATTTAATAGAACAACTAAGTGACTTCCACAAACCTTCGTAATTTTATAAATAAATGTTTATTTCTTGAAATTTGCATGGCTACAAGAGCATCTTTAGTGAAATGAGAGGGCGACTTTTTCAAGCTATTTATTACATCAGAAGAAACATATGGACACGAAATAAATATAAAAAGACGCAAATCTTAAACGTTTACTAAAAGAATAAAAGATAAGTTACCATTATCATCCTTTCGAAAACGATTAGCTACCACCTTTAGAAATTGTACTCTCTCCATATACTCCATTGCATAGCTTGCACATACAGCTCAATTTTGTATATATATATATATGTGTGTGCGCGCGCGTTTGTGTGTGTGTGTGGGGCGTGATGTGGTGTGGTGCGGTGCGGTGTGGTGTGGGGCGGTGTGGTGTATACATTAACGCAAAAGCTATACACCAGCGACATTTTTCGTTCGGTTCTGAATCGAGAATCTCAACATCGAAATATTGTACCATGTTTCATACGTCTTCACGACGTTTTCAGACTTTTGGTCTACTAATAAGCGTTAATAATTTTCCTTTTAATTTCCAACGTTAAAATTTAAATAATTTTAATGATTTCCGGTAGTGTTCGAACCAACATCTCCTTGCTTTCCAGACAAGTGGGTTACCATTACACCATTATTTAATAATGGCTAAAGATATGAAAATTTAGTGAAAAATGTATCATTTTTGATGTATAATTTAAGAAGTCCACGGAAGTTTTATATTAACGCATTTGTCTGCAAAATAAGATGTGGCCTCGGATCCTACCGGAAGCCGTCGATATTTATCACTAAACTAAAGTCTCATATGATTTAATTGTTTGTTATCTGTTGATAGAGATAGCTGAAATTCAGAATGAAAAAGAACTCTCGATATTATTAAGTAAATGTTATCATTTTGACTTTAAAGTTTGCTTTTAACATTTCTTCATTAACATACCATCACGAAAAACATATTTTGCAACGTTGTAGAATAATAAGTTTGTACTCTAATGTGATTTCAATCAGAAACATTACAGCCAACTTGTGTTTCTATGTCTTTTTTTTTCTTTCGTTCATTGATAATGGTACATGGTGTACGGTTTCTGTAATGGAAATAATAATGTCGCATATATCTCCAAAACCAGAGACATCCTAGCGCAAATGTATTTCAAAGGCTAGATCAACGTATTTCTAGAAGTGGTTCGTTTAATATAAGAAATGGCAATCATAGATAAACTAGAATAGGATGGCATTTCAATGCAAACAAAATCGGTTACTTATAAACCTTTAGTTTACCGACGATTAGGATGAGGGCGTCCATTAACGACATTGTTCAAATTACCCCAACAAATAGCACTGAAAATGTTAGGGGGGTAATTTAAATATCGTTTAGTTGCATATGTATATTTTAGTTCAAGCTAGATTTATATATAGACATAGACGTCTATTGCTGTTTCAACCATTAATCTTCGCTGAAATTGACTGAAGCAGCAACGCACGTTTATACATTAAATCAGTCTGATGGATCAGCAGACGTTTTCAGATATTCATATTTTAATGAAACCAATAGTATTTAATCCTCAATCTGGGCATCATCACACTACATTTACAAAAAAAAAGCTTGATCAGTATAATGGTTTTATTGATAAAAAAATTGCGCAAAAAGTAGCTAGAAATACAATTTTTTACTTGCGCTTTTTGCTTTTCAGATATTTCTTCGGACAATAATTTAAAACGTTTTCCGCCCTTCTATCTCTACCATCTAAATATCTTGGTGCGCCTTTGAAATAGTTAAAAATGAGTAAGCGTAAAAATTGCTTTACATACATCACAATTACCAATAATACCTCAGCATTCTTTAATACAAATTTCATTCCAATATTATTTGAAGTCTAATAAAGAGTTTCACACAAACACAATCACCTAAAACCGGAGAAACACTACAATAACCAGTTTGTAAAACAAAAATGGAGAATATACTATAATGTTTACCAATGCCTGGAGCGTTGTTAAACCAAATGCGTGGTAAACACAATACAATTAACCAATAATGAGTTACCATTTGCCGAGATGCGTCGATCGCGGTTTTATACAAATCAGTCAGATATAGCGCCATTCGTGTAAAATATGTTGAACTAACCATAGCAACAAACTTCTTCAAACTGTAAATTTCGTGTTCTCATATAACATCGCGCCCTATGATGATAATGCTGGTCGACCAAGACAAAAGCGTACAATACAACTAGAAGAGCAGGCCGCAGTACAAGATCCCTCCGTTAGTACCCGACAGTTAGCTTCAACATTTCGCTTCACACTTTACGAGAAAACCTTCATCCATATCATGTTTTTAAAGTTCAACTGCTCTACGAAAATATTCTTTGTAGCGATGAGTCTACGCTTACCAATGATGGTGTAATACCCATAATTTTCACCATTGAATAGAAGAACATCCGCATGAATTCCGAGAATATGACCATTGGTCATTAATTAATTGTTAACGTCTGGTTGGGCATAATAAATCCTTAGGGTCGTTGGCTCAATTGATCTTTCAAATAGTACTGGTCCTAGTGCGTATCTGAATGTATTGGAACGAGTTATTGATGAGATGCTGTTGAACATACGCCATAACATAATTTACATGCACGATAAGGTTCCTGCTAACTTTGCATGTAATGTAAGGTGAACAAATACTTTCCAAACAGATGAATTGGTCGCTGCTGTCCTATCTTATGGCCTGCGAGATCCCTCGATCGCAATCTTTTGTATTTTATATTTAGGATTTCATTAAAGTGACAGATTATGCAATGACCCCATAAGACACTGACGAAACTAGGAGACATAATTCACACGGCTGTGTTATAAATTAAACGAAAAGGTTTCGAACGAGTAGTACAGACGATACCCCGTAGATTGCAATTATGTTTAGACGGATTTCAATTCAATTAATTCGATAAATATCTAAAAAATGAATCAATACTGTGAGAGAATACACACATTTTCCAATATCTATTATTTTGACAATAAATAATTCCAAGAGCAAATCATATCTTGCATATGTAAAATTTCACCTATTTCTCAAAGCATACCAAGCATCATATAACATCTTAACTTCAAAATGTTGATTCAGAATCGGCCGGAGAATGCTGCTGGGTGTAAATTTTGCATCAATTTACATTATAATTTCACGAAATTTATTAAGTTTTGTACACAAATATCACAAGTTTATTAAAACCAATGTTTAGTAACAGGTGGGTGAGTGGTCCATGAGTTAAAATGCTAAATTATTAGTTTATTTATAGTACGTAAATGTACAATAATGTAATATTCCCGCCAAACAATCAAGTATGGTGACTAAGTGCCTCAGCAAGACTCATTAACAGTACGTAAGCGATCCACTGGCGTGATAGCACAATTCCACGGGCGCAATTGCACAAAATTGCATATGACTATCAATTTGTGACTCACGGAGAACAATAAATATGTGATCGATTTTAATAACTGATAGTGACGTTTATACTAGGGCAGCATTGCATTTTTATAGTAATAAACGTATCAAATTTATTGCTACGCTAGTAAAACAGTTTGAAAACATGCAAAATATTTCAATTCTAATACCAAACTGGAGAAAATCCACCAAGTATTACTCGATTGTTTGTTTTCATTTATAATTGAGGAAATAAAATACAGCAACAATTAGTGCTATATTTCATATCAGAGCTTGGAATTGATGGAGCTAATACTTCTAAAAAGTCTTTGCTAAATATAAAAATTTGAATATTGGTAGTTTTCTTTTTCAAATTTTATTCGTTTTTATATCACAAGAGTTACGCCATATTTTTACTCACTATGTGTATACAAACGTGATTTTGGCATTTAGTTGGTGGATTTAGAAATAGATTTTAATACACGTATGTTTATTTATCATTAAAAAATTGGAAATTGCTTCAAAAAGGAAAGAGCTACAGGAAAATGTAAGTATGGTAGTTAGTATTTGAAATATTCAATACTAAAACAACTCCTAACCTTCCCTTTAGAAAATATGCATTCGATTATTATGCATGTTCACTCAGTGCATGGGTGAAAGACAACACTTTCTGTAATCGATTTAGAGAAAAATCGATACAAAGTTGAAGAAAGTTGATACAAATTGTAGATATCTAAAAACGCAGTAATACACTAGGGTGAATAAAATAGACACCTACTAATTAAAAAAAAGATTCTATTCTCGTGATATATACAAAATATTTTAAAATTTTTAAATTAGACTAATATTTTGTCGATCCACCTTTACTTGCGTGAAGTGCTGCGAGTCGTCGTGGCATAGAATCTATTAAATGATTAATGGTGTCTTCTGGAATGTTTAACCACTCTTCTGTAACAGCTGCCAGGAGTTCTTCCTTATTGCTGGGTTTTCGCGGTCGTTTCGCCATATTTGTCTGGATTATGTGCCAAACATTCTCTATCGGATTCATGTCTGGTGATTGGCCTGGCCGTGGTAAAATCCGAATTCCCTGTTCCTCTTTCCATGTGGTTGTTGTTCTTGCTTTGTGGCAAGGTGCTCCATCCTCCACAAAAGTGGCGTCTTCTTTAGATAAAATGGCGTTGTCGAATATCGGTAGTAGTCCTTCTGTTAATATTTGGATATATTTTGTCGCATTTATATTTCCGTCGCAGATTACTAATTGCGATCTTCCACCATACCATATCGCGCCCCACACCATTATGTTCACACCGCCGTATTTCATTGTCTGATGCAAAAATTTGTCGTCCAGTTGCTGTGACGAACGTCTCTATACCCACGTATGACCACTATCATTGAATTGGCAGTATCTGCTTTCGTCTGAAAAAATGACAGACCGCCAAAGCTCTTCGGGCTTCGTTCGCATTTCGATTGCCCAAGCCATTCGGCGCCGTTTTTGAAACGCCGTAAGGAGAGGTTTTTTCTTTGCCACCCTTTTATACATCCCCACACTGTGGAGGTATCGTAGAACGGTGCGCTGACTTTTCTGTGGAGTTGCCGCAAGCTCAGCTGTACTTTTTCGCGGTTCTCTTAACACTTCGCGCACAAGCACTCTTTTACTTATTTCAGAAGGTCCGGCACGACCTGGTCTCGGCTCCACTGTTTTTTTCCTTGCGTTTAAATTGTGTAATCACACGGTTAAGTGTGGACAACGGAATATTTAAAAATTTACTTATTTCACGTTGCGAAGCGCCGCGTTCACTCTGGCCAACGATGCGACCCCGGGTGAAGTCGCTAATATCACTCGAACCTTGTAAGCGAGGCATAGTTGTAACGATACTAAACTATGACGGATTCCTTCCGATACATCTACCCCTACCCTAATGACATTAGAAAGTTCTTAATTCGTTCTTAGAATTTAGCTGTTTACATATTTATACCGCTTTACCTGGTGTCTATTTTATTCTGTCACCCTAGTGTATACTGGTTGCTTTATATAAAAAAAAAAAAACTTGTGTCGTATTTAGTGAAAAATGAACATTCTGTGTATTTGAATATAGTTTTATGTTACGTTGTTGACTCAATATAATAATACAGAATTTTGAGGAAACTACTAACGGACGACACTTTCGTAAAATAATAAATAAGAAACCATTTTTAGAAAAAAAAATGCATATTTATTTTAAGAACGATATATGGGAAATCAGTGTCAAGAGAAATCGTCATTAGAGTGGATAAATCGGTTTATCTTTCATGCTATAGGCTGACAACAAGTCTGAGACCGTCTTTATCGACATTCGTAGGAAATATTTCTTACCAATATATTCGAGAGCTCACAAAATATATCGAAACTTCATGCTCATTTACGAAGGTACTCAGTTGTCTACTAGTTAGTTGCACACTTGCAACCTCTAGAAGGATGCTTTTCGTTGAGATCATCAACTAGGATGAGTAAGATATCAGCGAGAACTACTACGCTAAGGCAATCTGACATAAGTCCACCCGTGGCTTCGGTCAGATCAAATATGTTTCTTTCCAATGGTTCCCCAAAACATACGAAGTATACAACATTTTAACTTTAAAATTCAGAATCAAACGAAGAAAGTTGTTGCTTGATGAATGTAGCTTTTGCGCCAGTTTATACATATCTGTAAACTAAAATCAAGAAGGAAAGTTAAAATTTCGATATAGCGCTATAATTTCACGAAATTTATTAAGTGATATACAGAAATACGTACGTATATTACAGGTATATTAAAAGGTGGGTGCTTGGTACATGGGTTAAAACGCTAAATTATTCGTTTACTTATAGTACATAAATCTAACTACAGCACATTCTTGGTACTGCGTACCTACTGGATAAATTGTTTGAATTTATCCAGTCCAGAGTTGAGGGAAACCTTGTTATTGTAGTTGCTATGTATTTTTACATTCGCGCCAATCAATCAAGTAAGGTGACTGATTGTCTCGGGAGGACTCAATGTCGACAGAAGTTTCCACAAATATAAATTAGGTGATAGTACATGAATAAACAGAAACTTAGAAAACACAATGAAAGAAATAAACATTAAAACATAAAAATGAAATAAATACAAAAAAGATGATAAATAACTAAGACACTAAAACCGAGAACAGTAGTGATAACAATTATGAGTCACAATGCCTGTAATCTATGTACGTAAGCGCATGTAATACGATTAATAACATACTATTCCACTTTAGCTGATTTATGCAATCATCCGTTTAGAATTCTGTGATTCTGCCATTTGTAAACCATAGTACATGGTTAAGAGTAAACTGTCATAGTAGCAATGAAATAATGTATTTCGCTTATTATCCTATATATATCCTATATATAAGGAAGCAGTTTATTTAAAATTTGCGAGTATTGCTTAATGAAACGTCTGTTGTTACAATATTACTATTGATTAGGGCTTGCGCACCAGTGTCCGTAGTCACTACAATCTATAAGATCAATTATAGCAATGCTACAAATAATAATAATAATTTATTGGCAAGTAAATAGTAAATACAGCAACAAAAGAGAGAAAAGAAATACAAACATTTTTGCCAATTGGATCACCATCAGTAAACCAAAAAGGTTTCCTGTTGTTAACGGTGACCCAAGAACAAATAGGAAATAAGAACATAATTCGTTGCACAACCAAATTGTCTAAAATACTACAAATTTTTATCTGCCAGAGAGTTGCTCATTCATTAAACTATTATAAATAGCACGCCTAAAGGTATAAAATGGTAACTCTGATATTTAGGGGAAGCGAGTATAATCGCGCAGAAGCGTAGGTAAAGCTTTTCTGAAACTGCCGGGTATAGTGTGGTGTGGTATATCGATAAGATCCCTCCTGCGGACGTTGATATTGTGCACATCCGTACGATGCCTCATTTTGTTTAATAAGTAAGGTGGAACACCAGAATTCAACATTTTATAAATGAAACACGAAAAATGTACCTGTCTCCGTCGTACCATACTTAGCCACCCAGTATCCCTAAGTTAACGGAAAATCGTTTGACGCTGTCTTATTCCATATATTAGTCTGAGGCACGCGTTCTGTACCACCTGAATTCTGCGTGAGTCAATCTGGTCCAGAGATTTTCCATAAACATTACAGAAATTAAAACGTGATAACACCAAGGAATCACCTAGCAGCTTTTTAATAGAAACGTCAAGGCAATGCCGGTGGGGATAAATTGCAGTGGGCGCGTCTAATGCAAATACTGACATGATATTTAAACTTAAGATCATCTACAAAGAGAGCTAAACTTTTCACATGACTTTGAAATTTCAGAGGAGTGTTGTTGATTGTGAGTTTGATGTGAGGAAGTATGTTCGACCGTACCTAAAAACTGCCGAACACTGTAAAGTATGACTTGGTTTCATTCAAAAATAGGCAATGTCTTTTTGCAATAATATACAGATTGTTAATGTCGCAGTTCATATCATCAACAATACTGTAAGCCAGTGGAGAAGGATCTGTACAATTGTGAACCATCAGCGTAGAGATGGAGATTGCATGTGAAATTATGGAAAAAGAACATATGTGCCGTGTAAATAGAGAACAGCAACGGACCTAATATGGATCCCTTCGGAACTCCCGAATGTATAGTGGCCCAATCAGACACTTTCCCGCTAGCAACCACCGCCTGTTTTCTGCCGAGTAAATATATCCTAAAGAAGCGAAGAGCAATTTCGCCAAGAGATGTAGTGAAGAATAGCTAGCAGAAGATTATGATCAATTCTATCAAAAGCCTTCCAAAAATCTAGCAGTACCAATACTGTCAAATCACCAATGTCGCTCGCTGACAAGATGTCATCGACAATGCAAGTGAGAGCAGACATACAACTGAATCGTGGACGAAAACCAGATTGGAACGTAGGTAGCAGATAAAATTTTGACAAATGACTACGCAATTGCCTGTCAATAATCTTTTCCAAGACCTTCGATAGAACAGGGAATATGCTAATTGCGCGAAGATCAAGACTGCTAGCAGGGTTCTTGTTTTTCGGAATATGGAAGACATGAGCCTTCTTCCAATCAATAGGGACTATCAGTAGACACCTGGAGGCAATAATTGAAAATGTGGGTTAAAATTGGTAATATTGTACGACAATGTAGTAAAAGCATTTTCAAGGAGATGCTATCCGCTCCAAGTTCATCCGAGTTCGAAGATATGCTGGAAATAATAGAAGCAACTTCTACTTCACTGGTATCAAGGAAGGAGAAAGTGCCAACTTCCGGTTTCACATTAGAATTATAAAAATGAAACACAATTGGATCAGGTAATGAACTGGAACTCGATGCCGAGATGAAATGATCATTTAAATAATTTACATTTAGTAAGTGAGGTGGAACGGCAGAGGTGCTTTTTCTATAAATATCAGGTCGCGCATATTATTCCAAAAGTGTTTTCCGGTTCGAACTTTTAAGCTTGTGCCGCAAATATGCCTTTTTCTCGCGCTTAATTGCATTTGTAGTAAAATTTCTAACGGATTTATATTCGTTCCAATAACTAGTTAACTTACTTGACTTGATATTATCAGTGATCCAAGGTGGTGGTCTACGTGTCCCTATAGTTGTACTAGTAAGAGGAGCTTGAATGTGAAATAACAAAACAATGAAATCATTTAAGATTTGCATCTTTTCATCTATACAGTCGACGTCAAGGATAGTATACCAAGGCGTAAGTTCCAGATGTTCGCGAAATAAGTCATTATCAAAGTTGCGAAACGCACGGACCGTGCGTTTGGCCACCACGGAAGGTATACTATGTGGAAGATTAATAACGCAATTAACCAAACAATGATCAGATAAAGTTTGAGCGTCCGAAACAGAGCAGGCAGCTACAGTAAGAGACTCTGATACTATAATGGTATCAAGTAACAAGGGAGAACCACTTGATATACGAGTCGGCTCTGTGATTAGCTATTGTAAGGCAAAAGAATATTAGATTTAAAATTAAGGGAATAATAATTATCAGTTAGTAAATCGGTGTTACAATCACCCACACATAAAATGCAATCATAAGCAACATCTAGATCCGCAAGAGTTTGAGTCAAACTATCAAAGAATTGCATTACATCTGTGTTCGGAGGCCGATAAAATCCACAGTTGCTCGAGATGCTACAGGGAATTGTTTTGTTAAAACTTGATAATGATAAGCAAGATAATGCTTCAAACAATTAAGGGAAAAACAAGAACTAATGACAGAAAACCAATATGGCTAAGATCATATTAGAATTGAATACAATACAAAAACAAAATTTATAATAAGGATAACAATAGGAAGAAGAAAAAGAATAGCAAGTGCAAGCAGCTAAAAGTGGTTACTTGCGATCCGCTGCTGAATGTTACAGCGTCTTCCGCTCAATCTGCAATAGATCGATCCCTGGAATCTCCATACATCTGTATGACCAAATTTTAACTTCACCTTCTTGAATAAATCGTAATTATAGGAGGTAAAATCTTCTGAAATTGAAATTCCTAGTCTTTTGAGTAGTTTCTTGTTTTTAAATACTTCATTGCGCTTATTGTAGGTGAACTTGACTATAATGCATCGACTATTTTGTACTTTTTATATTGTTGACATCTTTTTCAAGAAGTTTCTTGCCGACTCGATGCCTATGTGACCTTCGGTGTTTATTCCCATTTTATCGAAGACATTTTTAATCTTTTTCATTTTCTAAGGCGGTAATTTTGGTTTCTAATCGATCCGCTTGAGAGATTGATTGATTTTACCACAAATATTTTCAAATACTGACAGATTATTCGAAATTAGATTGTCTGATAGGTATTTATCAAGAGTTGTCGTAATGAGTTCCACGATTTCATCCTTATCAGCGCGTGTAAGAACCATTGCTGTGTTGGGGAGCAGACTGCAACGCATAGACGCGATTGATCAATGAAATGGGGCTAGAATACTTCGAGGCTTTTAATAAACCTTAGTATCACTCTAGGGGATGGGCGATAGAGAGTTGTAGGTGTTTCTGACATAAGCGCCAGAATTGATCTTCAGTTCTTCTAAGTTCCCAGTAGTCTGAGATGACGACGGTGAAATAAATGTCTTCCGATGACTTTGTCCAGGATTACTTTCCCAATATGAGGTTTTTTAATGCTCTTTCCATTTCTTGATTTCCCGTTTTAAGTGACTTTTTGTAGACCACAGGGCTCTGGCCCAATAAAAGGGATGTTCACTAGCTCTTTAACCAGCTTATTCATCTTGTCATTTATTTATATTAGTCTATTATTTACGCCTTGCTGGCCTGTGTGTTTTTGACGTCCCAATTGCTTCAAGTTTTGTTCGTAAATGCATATCAGGTCATACTCGAATCCATAGGCTTGTAGAGCTTTTAATGCTTCTTTACTATCTATAACAGTATTAACTATTGCACCTCGAAGTCCTTTCTTAAGGACTTTTTTACCGCATAAGTGCGAAGCATAAATCTTGGCCTGAAATTTGTCCGATAGGTATTTTCAGGTGGAAATTCAAGGTCGCTGATGCATATGCCAGTTCCGACTCCTTCTGACATTCTATTTTTGATCCGTCCATAAAGACATCTATTAGGTCTCTATACATTCAACGAAGCGTTTACAAAAATTTTCGTGAAAACCAATACAACATCAAACACCACGCACTCTGCACCACACTGGAGAAAGTCCTTATGAAAGTTGTTAGTAGTACTCTTTCTATAAATTTTACGAAATTTTCAAATCTACATTTGAAATTTCAAACTCGCTAATAACTTAAAACGGAAGCTCTCTGCTTCAATATGCGTTCTTACTTTGGACAAAAGGTATGTACTTTTAATTATAATTACAATGATACCATAGTATACATTTTAAGCAAACACTCGTTTATTGTTATTATAAACGTTATATTTATACAATAAAATAAGGTATAAAACTGTATACAAGTATAGGACAGGTAAGACGGATTCTGTTTAATGTGTATATATATTAATTATAAACACCCAGTAAATAACAAGCTATTGAAAGGCACATGTAGGACGGCTTAATTCTACTTAATACTGGTCTTGGAAAATTTAATATGTATGTGTGTTAAACGTCTAATAGCTGTTTGAACGAAAAGAAATCATATTAAGTAAGGGTTACAATCTACGTCAGCAAGTAACAAGAAATAGAATGATACATGGAATAACACTTACGTAATCTAATTAAAGACGAGATATTTTCAGGAAATTTATGAGAGTAGAACTTGTAGAAACTTTTAGCTCCTAAGGCATTTAAATTAAGGAATCTATCAAGATACTATAAGTAACAATATTCATGTTTAATTAGCAAAGTGATGTACTATTTTAGTATATTGTAGCTGGATCATGTACGAAGGATGCAGCATATTTGATGTCAAAATCCAGATTCAGTATGCCTTTGCCTACATATAACTTACGGATACTTTTTCATATCAAAACAGTTTAGTCGAAAGAACACTTTCGCTGTGTAGTATACAGCACAGTAGGACCACTATACTGTATTTCACGAAATTGGGAATAACATTCATTAATCATTTACTACTAATTTTTATAAAAGCTCGAACACGTCAATGTTTATTTTTAGCCGGTCATCTGTAAAATGTATTTTTAACTCCTCCCAATCCGCATCCTTAAAATATTGAATTGTAAGGTACCTCTTGTGATGCTCCATTTAGAGCATCTTTATGGGGACTTCAACAGCAAAAAAAAAGAATGTTGAAATTACTTTAACATATTTCTACTAACCACAAATTTGACATATCTACTATTTTTATTATTTGACTTGGTTGTGTTCAAAAGTTTTATTAACATTTATTTTTGCATTTCTTTCTGTATTTTTATTGTTACTATTATTGATACAATGAAAACCTAATTATTACTGGATATGGCGATAAAATAATCAGTCCGAAGTTTGTAAAGTGTTTAACGAATGTTATTCCAATACAATCAACTATAAGTAAAATTTGTAAGAAAGTTAAACAAAGAACGGCTTTGTAAGAGATTTCCAACAATCAAGTCGATATATATCCATCTAGCAGTACCCAGCTTCAAAATCAGTAACTATCAATGAAAAATAATACCCATTCAAAATATACTAGGTTCAACATCTTTTAATTGATGATAGGCTGTATTTAATTTATGAAAAACATGATAGACTGTATTTAATTTATAACTTCGGGCAGTGAACAGCGTCTTAAAAACTAAGCTTTTGACGTGTAAGTACACTAAAAATATTTGATTTCCATTTTTCAATTATGATTGCCATTATTTGATTTTTGTTATAAAAATTATTGCTGGGTATCTTACTTGTCAATCGAATTCCAGTCCTTTTTATTGAATTCGGCATGAAAAATGATTTTAAGTGAGGTATCAAAAAGGGTACCTTATAAATTTTAGAGCGTTTAGAGAATTGGAAATGAGAGCTCGAAAATACTTTCCGCGAATGTAAAAAATAAATATCGATATGTTCGAACATTTAAGCAGTACTATATGTGTAATAAATTTTATTACAACTCTTGGGTACTGCAAAAAAGGGTAGATTATTGTTACTATTCTGTAAGAAAAAGTATTTGCTAATATTCACAAATTTTAGGTACTTAGTAAAAGGTGTCTTAGTGTCTTGATAATAATATAAAAATGTTCATTATTAAGGCATTATTAAGAAATATATTTCGAATCAAGTTTTCTGTTAGAATTTAAATTTCAAAAATAGGACAAACAATTATTTAATTATGTCGAAGTACATATAAGTTTATCCATATGAATAGAAATAAAATTCGAAAATCTTGGCCATTTATTAAGCTATCGACATATCGATAGCAGCGTCTGAGTCATATTTAAATCGGCAAATCCTTAATTGTTGGATACTGTATCAGATTACTAGATAGACCGACGATTAAGGATAAGTAATTTTAGACAATTCTGAATTTCATCAAATAAGCTGACCCATGAAAGCTACCTTAAGACTATTATATTAGAATACTATGTAATAAACTTTAAAGCATGTACAGAAAGTAGTGACAAAAATATTTCGTTATGAATTTTCTTTTAACATTAAACATTAATTAACAGAATATTAAAGGAATGCGGCACGGAAATTAGTAAAGAGGGTGTTTAAAGTATCTAGACTAATATTACATCATCAACTGTGTGTATTTGAAATTTGAATTAACATTAAGTTTTTAAAGCAGATGATTTTACTTTTTCTAAACAGCTTTTACATAAAATGCAATTTAAATATATTTTTTATGTATCTGGCGAATGTATGTGACAAATGAATTCAAAATTAACTCACATTAAAACTATGTCATTCATTAAAGTAGCTTGCAAATTCAAATACAGATTTCTTTCGAAATATCTTCAGGTTCGCATTGAGAAAATTCAATAAAGGGAAACGTCGTTTATCACGTATTCGAGGAAATTAATTTTCTACAAACATTTAGTCACTATATCAGTACACTACCTTAATGAAGTAATTTTAACAAAAGTTTATTGAAATAAAAATTCTTATAACGAATTGGCTTTTTCGTGAGAAATTGCGAGTACTTTAAATAGCTGTTTTATTTCAGTTACAAGTTTAAGTTTTTAGTAGATTAATGCGTCTTTGTATAGAAGAAATAAAAAGCTAGTAGAGTAACATAGAAGAACTTATTTTTAAAGCAGTGACATCAGTTCTACAGCCGTGAAAGCCAGCACAGTTTTATTGAAATATTACCTATTTTTATCAATTATCATTTGTCAGAGACTATCGTAAAAATTTTAAATAAACAATACAATATGTAACAGTAATATACAGTGTGATTAATAAGAGCTGCAATTGTTTACCTGTTGTCAATTCATGAAAACATTAATAGGCCGCATGTTTAGCGCCTCTCATCAGTGGTACTAACAGAGCTGGAGGACCTGCAGATCTTAAGAAGGGGTGTTGTAATAACTCCGATGCAGAAGCTCTTTGCGCGGGATCTCTTACTAGCATTCTATCCAAAAAGCCCTGTAGCCTAGGAGAAACTTTATGAGCATTTTTAAGCTTAGGCGGAGGCATTTCCCTAATCCGCCTCATCGCTTGAAGTGGCGGTTCGTTAAAGAATGGAGGTTCTCCATCGACCATTTCAATCACCATTATACCTAAGGACCAAATATCAACTTCCGGCCCATAAGGTAACCTACTTATTACTTCCGGGCTCATCCAATATGGCGTACCAACAAGAGATTTTCTTTTAGGCAATTCCTGAGATACTTGAGCACAAAATCCAAAATCAGATAATTTAACTCTACCATCTGGTGCGAGAAGTATAGAATCTGATTTAATATCACGATGAATAACTCCTTGAGAATGTAAATATGCAAGTGCTTTCAAGCATTGTTTACAGACAGTTGCAATTTGTTCCTCATCCATACGAGAGTGTGTAACGATATCGGTAAGTGCACCGCCTTCTAAGAATTCCATTACAACCCACAGTTCATCATTTACTAAGTAGCTGTCGAACATTTCTACGATATTTGGATGATGATAATCACGCATAATAACAACTTCATTAAATAAGAGTTCTCGCCTTTGTTGTTTGCGAAGATCCATTTTTTTAACGGCAACTTGCCTACCGGTACTACGTTCTCTTGCAATACATACTGTACCTGTGGAACCTTCGCCTATTTTAACAAATTGCTCAAGATTATCACGAGGATCTCTTGGCGAAACTACCATCTGCAGAGCTGCTCTAAACTGTAACAAGAGAAAAGGTTTATCATTTGTGGTGTAAAGCTAATAGCGCATTTGAGATTACTTTTCACCGACATCTACAGAATTTTCATCACTTAAATGAAAATTTAAATCTTCGTCACAACTACTAATATTTTAGAATTCATACAAAGTGACTAAAGTTAAAATTGACTTAGCTAAATACGATAGGCTTCTTATTCCAAAGAGAAAGTTGAGTATAAACGATTACAAATTTGTTATCCTTTTGTCATTTACACAGTTATGGTTTCACATCTTAATAGGTAGATTAGGATATTGTTTTAAATAAGATATTAGTGCCTATAAATAAACTTTAAAGCTCTTTATCTCCTTTGAAATATCGAGAAACATTCCAGCAAAAATAATACTCTATTTTATAACATAATATGTATATGTATCAATAAAATATTTTGTTATCATAACAAAAGTTAATGATTTCTTCACTAAAATGAAGTGACTAGGAAACTGCAAATACTACTTATGGATTGAACCACTTCGTAATAACATAAAAAATAAAAATGTACAATTGCTCAATTCACATATCAAGAGTGCATTAATAAAATTATGGTGATATGTATATTATTGGATTGAACTTTTACCTCGCAACAAATACATTGGTCATATACTCTATATTTCTTAAATAACCTGCAAGGATCTAACCTGTTCATGAGTAAGTCGCTGCTCGTGATGTTTACCACTTGAAGAAGTTGTACTTGTAGTGGATGGAGTTACGGTAGTACCATTTTTAACATTTTGATTTTGATCTGGTCTAGGAGGATAACTGCTTGTTATACCATGATGTTGTCCACTGGATAAATGGTTTCCTTGGTGTTGTGGGACCACTGCAGGTACTGACGTTATAGATCCAGCCGGCGAAATTTCGGTTGCTTCTCTAGGAGTTTGTTGAAATGAAGAAAACGTTTCTTGTACGTTGCCATTTACTTGTGTATTTTGTACCTCATGATTATTAATTGATCTTTCAGCAGGAGAGTTTTCTCTCACTTGTGGCTTACTAATGCTAGGATCTCGCCTCATTGAAGGATATTGCAGAATTTGCTCTTCTGGTACTACTGGTGGGACATTTGTATTATGTCTGTTTTCTCTTCGTAGTCGGGGAGGGCTGGATGACCGCAAAGAATTTGACCGAGCAACATTTGATGTTTTTGGAAGTATAATTCCATTTGAATTATTCAGTTTTACTTGATGCATACTTAGCCTATTTTCTGACTTATGATCTCCTCTAACTATGGTTTTCAAATCTAAGATTTCTGTTGGAGTAATTTCTGACGGATCCACAAGTGGTAAAGGTCTGTTTGTAGACTTTAGTATTTGGTTATTTCCTACGATTGAAGCCCATTGCAATGGAAGTCCTATATATCTGCCTTCCCTTTTGTCAAAACCAGTATGCACTCTGTGTTCAAAATTTGTTGGGAACGATATCTGAGGCTTCTTTTTCTTTTTGGAGAACATATTGATATAAACACTTACTTTTTCACCTAATTAAAACACGATTTGTACTTGGTCTATAAAGTTTTAAAATACACTTGTAAAGACATTAATATACATATATACATAACCTTTTAACTTTTCAACTTGTCAAGATTCATTAGAATGTTACTATATGCAGAAAATCTCCTGTTACACATCTATCTAACAAACATTATTATTTATCTTTTGTCTTGTTGACAAAATAAGTAGCTCGAATATCTTTAATTTATTCTCAACAAGGTTTCAAGGCATTTAGCTACATCTAGTGGCAATTACTTTAAAACCATGTTGGAATTAGTTTGTCAGTATATGTATTGTTACGAATAGCTATGTAAAATAGCTTTCCAACTCTCTTTTGCACTTGCTTGTATTAGGCATAAACTCCTATTTTTTAAGCATTAGCTAAATAGACAACACACAACATTTACTTGTAAACTGCAATTTTACTTTTGGTGAATATTTATATTACTGTAACTAAACGATAAGCTTTTATAGCAGATTAATATAATTAAAAAAACATACTAAGTTAGTTTGCCCAAATCAAACTTTAGTCTAGTCATTTATCCCAACTTTAATAGAAACGCATTTCTTTCAATGGAAATAGCGTTAATATCACAGCTAGTAAGTAGTAATTTTACGCGAAGTGTATTAGATTTGAATAGGGAAAGCAAATAGTATGCGCTACCATTTCCTAATAAACAGAAGGAGTTATTGTCCACCCACAGTCATAACTCCAGAATGGGGTCTGATTTCGTTTTGATGATGGTTCTGTATGTGTACAAAATAAAATTTAGATGTATACTCTTGCTTTATATAATCCACAAGATTTTCATTAATTTTATTAACCGTATTGAAGCTGACTACCAGTTATTTAACTTTGTGAAATTATATTAAGGAATTTATTGTCTAATTAGAAGTTATAAAATAAAATAAAAGAGATGAGCCGTAACCGGAAGCTGATTACAGCCGATAAACTCTATATATGTATTGAGTTTCCAGCCAGACAAAAAATTAGAGGTCGAAGTCTTGGTATATATAATTAGGCTATATATTATTTTGAAATTCTAATAGACGTATGTATACCGCGAGTGAAAACCAGCTTTCAAAAATTTGACGAGTCGCAGAGGACAACTAAGAGGTACGTGATTTAGGTAGAATTAATAACTCTTTGGATTGTCAATTTTGTGTTCAAGTTCATTAGAGAACTGGGAATTTTGTTACTATTTTGAACTGTATTATCAGTTTTCGGTAAGAAGTTAATAAGCATACTGTAATGATATGAATTATTGCCTATTATTTACCAATGATTTTTTTTATAATTTTACTAGTTCACCTATTCCAGATATTTTCTCCTCACTGTTTGGTGCACGCCGTTATTTTGATTTTGGTTGATAGAAGTCGGAGGCAAAGTACCGTTAGTACTCCCTCTTTATGAATTTTTAAACACAGATATTTAATCTGTACAGGTTTCTTTCGAAAGTTTTACAGATATCTACTTTGGGTATTCTTTAATAACTAATTATTTACAATTTTTTTGTTAAAAAGAAAGAGTCTCTTCAACAACACTTGCAGAGGAGACGTAAACTTTACTATCGTTTATCATATATATCGCTTTTCGAAATCAAATTTTTTTAATATAAATAAATATTTCATCCTTAAAATACGTTTAATATACTGTACTGACATATTTCAATTACATTGTATAAATATGCATTATTCCGAAATTATACTTACAATCTTCAAAATTTCTTGTACGACGGAAGGATGGCACGATTGGCAGCATTTTCCTTTATAATCTCACACAGATTAAGTACGTGTGTATTGTGTGGCCTATCATATAGGCGTACAAATGCGTTGCTATGGATATAAAACAAAAGAGACTGACTCCCATCTGAAATGTGTAGGTTTATATATAAAACGATTTGTATTATTCATGTTAAACTTTGAATTCGTAAATAGAAAACAATAAGAATTTCTTAGTATCTATTCGATGTGATGAATAACTACTATTTAGAAAAACAAACAGAAGAAGTGTATTTAACATGAATAACTTATTGCATATACAATAAGGATTAGGGATAGAAAGAAACAAAGTAAATAGTAAACAGTGTTGAGTAATGGTATACATTCACATTATGAGTAACGGTTATTAGTACGTTTGAAACAAAGTATATAAATAATAAACAGTGATAAATAATGGCATATAATAATAAAATACAATAAAATGCATAATGAACACATAAACTCATTAATAAAAATAACAGTAATAAGAAATAGTTTAGGGACATTACAAATGGAATGGAAGGAAATTCTAAGGATAAAATTGTAATTATAATTTGTTTTGTTAATTTGTAAGCAACACGCTTGAAAAAAGGATTTGTAAGGTAAATAATACAATGTGTTTTTATTTTAGCAATAACAATAACATTTAGAGAAAATTAGATGTATACACTTTATAAATTACGGAAGTTGATTATAGAGGTGTTCAAAAAAAATGTATAGCAGTCATTGTGCTTCGAATCTTTGTTTCAATTTGTAGTCTGTACTTTGAATCACTTACGATAACCATTGTCTTATAGAAAAATTGAGTGTTCAAACCATTTGTCCGTAAAACACTTGAAGCCCTTTTATGAAACCATCACGGCTAATTACACATCCTCAATTGTTAATTGTTAATCGAATTTCGCGTGGTACAACTCATATTACTGGGTGATTAAAGTATGTTTACCACTATATCAAACTTACTAAAGCAAAAATAAAGTAGCATATTTCAATTAGTGGGGATCAGAAGCTAGGGGTATAAATCTGGACTGGAATCGATGAATAATACAATTAGTAATTCGACACAGTAACAACTCTAGCACAATAATAGAGAACAGATTGTTGCATATCGTATTGCAGTTATCACTGTGTCGACAGTTTAGTTCGGTCTGACTTCCGATCCCTATTAACTTATAAAATGAATCAAAAAAATTAAACATAATAGAAAAATGAAACAACAAATCATGTTTTAGTGTTTATTATAAATGTCTCACTATACTTAATTTTACATTCTTTTCCTTTGTTAGAGGCCAGCTCTCTATTTAAAAATTTTATAGCGTAAAATATGGCGCTAACTAGTGCCAAAAGAAAGAAACACTTGTCCGCAAAGTTAGACAGAGAAAAGAAAGGGGTACAGTTTCCCATCTTTCTCTTGAGTAACACTTAAGATTGCTAACCCGGAGAGAGCGCATTCGCACCAAGGGGCATTGCATAGGGAAACTGTACATAGAATGATTTCCCAAGTGTTTCTTTCTTTTGGCACTAGTTAGCGCCAGGAATATTCACTTGTATCGTAGGGGTAAGTATGACGATAGAAGCAGCAAGAGAATTACATGTGCATAGCATAAAACCGCTCGAAACCACGTTGATGACGCCGTGTCTCTTCCACATGTCTTTCTTGTGGATGATTTCCACTAATACTACAAAAAATTAAAAGCTGTTTTTACAGCGTTTTCTGATATCTTGGTGTTATTTTCTAGGCATTTTTTTAGATGTATCAGGTCCGTTTGATGGTCGTCGAGGTCAAATGTGGCCGTTATTGCAAGCGCATGCATTCTCGGTTCCTGTTAACGGTCGCCGAAGCTACCAGCGTCCGTCCGTTGTCTTTTGTGGTCATTGTATGTACGTAATATCCATCGATACGTACGAATTTCGCGGGCCAAATTTATATAGAAACTATAGATAGCGTATTATTTTGTAAAAGACCGGCCCGGTGGCCGTGAGTATCGTTGGGGGCCCCCCTCAAAGCAACTAATTGGGGTCAGATTCCTTGTAATATGCAAACGAAAAGATAATTTCTGCCACATATGAATAAGAGACATTTAAATAATTAAATAAGGAAGGATTCCATGTAGAAAGGTAGTGGCGCATGCATGTAATATAGGCATTATACATGTTTCTAACAAAGCTTATGCGAAAGCATTACGAGACTTTAAACACAGCATTGGCTACGTAATAATGCGGCGGTATTTTATATAGCAAAAATCAAAGGTGAATGCATACATATACACTTGCTATTGTAGGTACATACGTGTATAAGAGAACTCGAATAACTGCATATTACATATCTTACATATATAGTATCTGTACATATGTTAAAAGTGGAAACTGAGAATACATTTTATTTTTTAAATATATTTTTACGCATACGCATGTGTTTTATTATAAATCCCTACTGAGCAAGCGAATAAATAAGCAAGCATTTTATAATCCAATGGTCAGGAAATTCACGAGGGAATTTACGAGCAGTCTACAGCGGCATTGTTCACTTCAAAACAGAAGAATGTCACAGGAAGGGCATACTTGACCAAGTTTTGATTTCGTCGTTTTCACTGCTCGTTTCGAAACAAACAGCAAGGCTAGAAGAACAACAATTATGGCGAAACCCAAACATAATCTCAATAACTACTAAGACGCAATCGTCTCAATTTTATTCAATGTGTATTTTTCTTTCGCTATAATTAATCTCGAGTTAGTAATAAATTTACTAAAATAGTATCGAAAGTTGTGCAATACGAGTATAAAGGCGATAAATTAAGAACAGAGTTCTGTCGCGGGTTTTTAACGACTTTGAAAACGGAATAATGAAAATGTTGCTACATCACGACAAATATATCTAGGTTTTACTATGCATTCTGGGAATATCGTGCATCTACATCGAAATTACCGTTTTGGTTCCCGTTCTTATTCCTGTTCGCGTTCTTGTTAATTGTGCAGCCATCTTCATTTTTTTTGCTTTACCACAGGTAATGATATGTTACAGATTAAATTTGAATGACCTCGGCTGATTTTGTTTGTGCTATTTGACATTTCATGCAAAATCGTATATATCGTTTTCACACCATGGCATGTAAATTTAGTTCAATGTAAAAATTCGGCAAGCCCATTTAATTTTGATATGTACCATGACCAACTAATTATAAGATGGTTTTTCCCGTTTTCCTTAACAACCTCTTACAAGTAATATGTTGCATTACTTTTTTAGCTATCGAATTACGACTAGAACATCCTAGCAAACAGAAGAAGAAGAAAAAAGTATAGAATTAAAAAAATGCCGACGACATGATAAACTGAACAAATGTTGTCGAAGAAAGTAGCATCCACTAGTAAAATATAATTACGTGCTCGAGCATCTTTCGGAAAAGAACACTTCGATTTCAAGAATTTTACTTCATTCTTTACGACAGTACTTTATATTGGAAAACGCAACACCATTTAAACTACCGAATCGAGATTCGATGAATATTACCAGCAGTTCTTGTTTCTATAAAAAAGAAGAGATGATTCAAAAGCATATGAAAATAAATTCATTTCTATTTGTTTCATTCGCGCGTTCTTGAGTGGCTGCAATATTTGAATAATCCACTACATAAAATTTGTCACGAATTTTATGAAATTAAATTCAGTTCCTAATGAAATATAAATACATAGAAAATTTTGTTAAAATACGATGTTACGAAAATATTGGAATTCGTATAAGACTAATAGAATGAAATTGCTTATCATTGATCATTTAGTACCGAACTGAGACGTTCGGCACTAAATGAAAAAGGATATGTTAATTCGTGAAAAAGAAAATTAAAATTACAATTCAATTTTAGTAGTAATATATTTTTACAGCGCTCTCTGAGATATATACTATGTATGTATATAAATGTATACTAGGTCATGGACGATGCACTTGTCCGTACTCATTTTAGTCTTTCGATTCAGCTGATTTAATAATTTTGGAAGTTATTACGCTCCGAATATGAACGTAATTCAATGTTTAAAGTACCTACAAAAGTAATTTCCGCAGTAGGATTAATTACAAAATTGCAGAACTAATATGTGATACTTCTACATACACCATAAATTGAAAATATATATTGTTAAACCAAATAGAAATGAAATAATTTACGTACATGGATACATGTACTTTAAAGCAGCTCATTAAAAATTTGAATGTGACGCGTGCGCAGGGAGTTATCGAATTGGCCATTCATTTCATTTTTACGAGTTTATTTTAGTTCGTTTGATAGAGTAGCGGTACGTATGAAATGATAACTTTCGGTGCAAGTCGTGTCAAGGATGGCCGCGAAGAATTTTAAATGAAGTGCAATTGTTTAAGTGTTACTATATCGCAGACGTTGAAGAATGCGTATCTTCGAAATGTTCACGTTAGTATAAACAAATCTAATGTAGAATTAATTGTTAATTACCTAGCAGTATAGTACAAAATCTCATAACATTATTAGCTGTATAACTACATTCATATATATTCACAGTTTATTATAGTCATATTTAAATTTTGAGTAAAACTGTATACGTCAATTGATAAAATAAGTTCTACATTTTTTATAAAAAATACACAGGCCGCATTTCACAACATTTATTCTTTTAGTTTGAACTACATATTGTTTTGTATTGAAATTGACGGCGAATGCTTAATAATTAATAACGTAGGTGTAGATGACAAACTGTAATTTTTAGTTTTCCCTTTTTATCTACCCTTTTTTTCGATTTTGTTACACAATACTACTATTTTGATAATTACCAATGTATGGGTATGGGAGTAGATAAACAAATAATGTTGTGCGCTATTTTACCAACATACTACAAGTACAGGTTTTAAGCAGTGAATTACATTTCGAGACAACTCAAATGCAGTTGACTTTATTGTTACAAGATTATACAGCGTTACTTGAAATTGCCTCGTGTCCAAGTATAGACAGATCAAAATTAAATGTTTTACTAGTCATTTGCTTTAGGTATTCATCGGATGATCTTTAGACATCATTAAAGAGCAGTGACGTAATATATTAAAATGTTAGATCTAACAATATTTATGAATGTACGAAATAAATTAAGAAAATACACAAGTGGAAATGTTTCAACGTAAAATTGAATTGTTTAGCTTTTAATGTCAATTACTTGGCGTTTTCTAACTGTAAGTTAAAATAAAAGCAGTTACCAATTATAGGATTATAGTTGTTTGTAAATTGCGACGTATTGCTTTTTTCTGTAGTCTAGGACAAGTTAATTCAAAAGGTACATATTAATTGAATTAAACATAACAACGCCGAACTAAATATAGAGCTACAAGGAGATTATGTCAAGAAATAATTTTACTATATACAAAACAATTGCGTTTTCTTCTTTAACACAGGCATTTGTCATACCATCCTCGTAAAGTGTCCATAAGTGTATATTATATTGTCGTCCATAGTCTCTTTTGTTCGTTTTGATATGCATGTTACAAAATACAGTAGTCATGGACTTTGTGTTGCATGCCCAAATCATTACAGAAGCTCGATATTTTACTGTTTTCATTTTCTTCTTTACAATGTTTACTTGAACGTTTTCTAACGTACTGTGTACATTTTGTTACCCCGAGTTTTGATTCGCACCTAACCACAATTTGGAAAAAATAAGCAAAAATTAGAAATTTTCAAAAGTTATGTTTATGAGGTTATTATAATAAATATTCCTTTTTTTCAGTCGTCAACAATGAGATTTTTATGCTGTTTTATCCAAAAATACTGAGCTATCTTTGTGTTTGTGCTTTTTGTTGTATGTGAATTTCTGCAAATAATTGTTACTACATATTACAATTAAAAGGTATGTTTATATGCCACTGACACAAATTCAACACCTATTCTTATTGACCGGTATTATAAAACCGAAAATATTAAATTTAAGTATCTTTATATGAATTCAGTGTATCACTTGAGTTGCCTTGGAAAATGATCACGATATCATACCATTAAATTCGAAACAATCCGTCATAGATGTTTTTACAATACGGTTCTGTAATACAGTGGAGTAACAAATACATAATGTTTTGTTAAAATTTGTTGAATACAACGATTACGACAATCAAAAAAGCAACGGTTCGAGATAATCGCGGAATTATAAAAATAGCGTCATAAAATCGTATGCTATCTTCCGAAGCTGTTCAACAAATCGCGAGAGAAGGAGGTCTGACCTATCCTACCGAACAGTTTAGAGAAATTTGTGTACAGCTGGATTATAATGTAGGCGTTCAACAAAAAAATGTTAACGTAACGAATGAAGAAAGCTCGCTGCTTTTGGGCTACACAGCATGAGAACTTCACTGTTGACTACTGGAAAAAGGTATAGATTAATATTCGTTATAATAATTTTCAACATAATTTTTGATTAAATAGTATCACAGACTTTCGTTGTCGTTTGACAAGCTCTTTGTCCCTGACAAAGGTACCTTTGAAAATGCGAACCGCAGTTGTTCGCGAAACGTCAGGGACAAAAAGCTAGTGACATGGCGGAACCCGACAACCGTTACAATAATTTTTGATTATTTTCTCCAAATTGTGTTTAGTCACGAATCAAAACTCGAAACAGTAACAGAACATCCTCGGTATGTTATAAGACGTTCAGGTGAACATTCTGAAGAAGACCGTACCGCAAAAGTAGCAAAACATTCACCTTCTGTTATGTTTTGGTCAAGCGTTATTACACAAGGATCCGGGGCTACTGCGTTTTGTAAAGGAAACTATAGGTCAAACACAATACAAAATCGTTTTAATGGATTACTTACTACTATGTATTGTAGGGAAGCAGCGATAAAATAAAAGCTTTGGAACTTTTGGAATTGTTTTATATACGGAATTGGTCTAATTTTCTGGTGATTCTAGTTTGATGACCAACGATTGCATGAATCTGTTGATCCATTGTAGTATCATACATTGCGCACGGCAAAATTACTCTGTTATTTCTCTTGGGTGCATAATTTACCATAGCAATGTTATTGGTAAAGTAGAACTGCGAAGAAAGTTGTGATCGATTCTTCATTGCTTTCATTTCACTTGAAATATCCTTTCTGTTTTGACGTGAGGTACCAACAAGTATAATATTTCACTGGTATACTGTTAAAAACGTATTTATTGTTACAGTTTCAAATCTAAATTAAGAATTCTTCGCACCAGTATTCGGACAGTTTCAACATCTATAGTTTCATGTACAGACTTATCTGATTGTCCTCCTACAAAGTTGTTTATTTGTGAACTGTAGTTATATCCTATTTCAGAGGATTTCTATGGTGAAGAGAGAGCAACAGTGAATTATAAGACAACTGACAATTACATATTCAATTTTTTGTGAGTATTGCCTGATTTTTAAGACAATTATTTACAGATAGAACAATACGACAATATTACAAATTCCTCGGTCATGCCAACATAAAATTTTGGGCCACATCGTCTTGAGTTAAAATTAATTACTTGCTTCCGTAAGCAAGAAACTACTCGTCTCTGGTAACATTACTCTTTGGTATTACGCCACCATTATTACGGTATACTTTTTAATAAAAAACTTCTACACATTTAGTACCTATTGTTTTACCATCCAGTCGATAGACTGACATAGTTGCTACATATAAAGGATGTGCAAAATCTTCAGAGTGTCGCATTTTCTTTTGAAGTCAGCTTGAATTAGTAGCCCAAGAAGTGCACGCAATTTTTCAATGCCAATTTCTTTTACATCTTTTTTTTCTTTTCTATAACACGCCTATTTTTGTCATTTGTAGACCGTTTATAATTTGTATCGACTCCACGACAACTCAGTGTTTCGAAATTTTCGAAAACACTTTTTTGGTATCTGCGATTAATACACCCAACTTTGGATAACAGTTGAATGCTTTGTGCTGCAAGGTGAAAAGCATGAACTTTACACGACAAAAGTCCCTCACAGCTTTGTTTAAGAAAAAGTTGAGAGTCGACATTTTTTAGCGTATCTAGCAGTACCTTCATAATTGCTTCGCCAGTGCATTTTTCTATTTTTTTTGCTAGCTTATACAATGGGAAAGTTCGCTTTAACAGAACTCATAGAACGTTTGTTTATCGAGTAGCTAAAGTCTCAAATCATACAAGATTATCATAAACAGTAAATCACGCTATTTTCCTTATTTTGGTGTTGTACAGTCTACCCGATTTTTACAGTCGTGTTTGTCCCAGCATACCAACGATTTATTGTAAACTTTTCAATATATCATAGCACAATTATAATAGAAATCGGGAAATTCATCACTAAACTTTGGCACTTCGTCATCCAATGGTCTCGTCTCTTGCTTCCGCATGTCGGTTATAATTAATAATTATACGACCGTCTTATATAAAAATCCGTTCGATACTAACTCATAATTCTACGCTTCATCCGTTTTATTACATTGCACTGGTGAGGGCACTGCGTACTTAAGACGAACCTGGCCCGCGGGAGGACATCTTAATTCTAGTAATATCAGATCCCTCTGTTCCATACTGTACCTATAACAGTATCGTTACCTATAGATAGTGTACGTAAACTGGTCAGTACAGATGAATTTAAAGAGGAAACATGACATTGACAGTACTTGATTGTTTTCATATGTTTACAGTTTATGTTACATTATTTTCTCTGTTTGATTTTAGCTTAAAAAATTATCTATTTGTCTAGATTGAATACGTGTATAAAGGTTTTGTGTTAAGTTGCTGATCTATGTATGTATATGTATATATTCGATACCTACACTACCGTTCATAAGTTTGATCGTACTATATAAGATAACAAAATAAACTAGACTTTGCGAAAAATTTATCAAAGAAACAAACTTCACTCATGAACTTAAAATGTTTTATTAACAAAATAACACATTCCAATGACCCCCTTTTGCTTAAATAATTGTCTGACAGATACCCGGTATCCTCAGAACTAATCGCTCCAAATACAATTCGACTATAACATTCCACGCTTCCTGCAGAGCATTTGGGAATGCTGATTTACCAGTCGTACTTCACAATCCAAGTGATTCCACAAGAGCTCAATGAGTTTGTAATCAGAGATCTGTGGGGGCCACTCCACTAAGGATAGGACTCATTCAGAAGGTTTGTCTTGAAAATAGGCGTTAATCATCTTTACTGTGTGTTTAGGGTCGTTATCTCGCTGATAAATGAGCCCCTCCCCAATTAATTCACATCCAGTTGGTATCGTATCGTTTTCTAGGATTCTCAAATACTCATCTTTTGTCATTCTTTCATCTACCTTAACTAACTTTCCAATCCTTCCGCCTCTACCACGATATTTCCTTCTCCACGTTTAATTGTTTTTGTTTATCTACCATCTCTTTTCAAGACGGCAACGAACAAACGTGCGACGTTTACTTCGGAATAACTCAAATTTTGATTCGTCCGCCCATGACATATTTTTTTTTTATCATTTACAGTCTAGTTTACGTTAGCTTTTGCCCAATTTAGTCTTTTCCTTTTGTGTATAGAACTTAATCGTGGTTTCTTTACTGCTGTACGACCCCTCAGACCGCTTTTTATTAGTCTCCGTTCTACTGCCGACAGATTTATTTAGCTGACGGCATTATAAATTGAATTCAGCCGTAATCTGGGGTGTCGTTCCGTCGTCGATCTGGGCCTTCTACTTCGCGTTTCAACATCCAATTCCCTTTTTTTTACATATCTTCGATCAAACAAACTAGAAATCTGAAATAGGGTCTTCCTAACGCAATCACACACGTCTTCAGTATCTTGGCAATATACTGGATGCATACCAAATGTATAGTTTATTATAAGGCAGGTGGACGATTCAGTATCCTTTCCAAATTCTATTTCATAACGCCTTCATTCCCAATTTCCAACTATTAACGCGTTATTGCTTCATTTCCATTATAAAACTTAACACAGGAAAACATTGTTTTTGCGTTTGAATGAATTTTGTAAATAAGTCTTATTCTTATTGTATACTATCAACATTAGATTCTCTATGCCATTCAAAGAAGACTAGTATAAATTTTCCTAAATATTTTTAAAATAGTTCAAGTGCACCACAATATATTAGATGCGATCAAATTTATGAACGTCACTGTCTATAAGAATTCCCTATTTATAACATTACAACTTTTTACTAGACATTCCTAAGGATATTTAAGTAAATCATTGCTTGTGGGCACCAGAATAAGGTTCTTCAGGAATACGATAAAATGAACTTCAAAGGTCTCAAAGGCTGTGCGGATAATAATAGGCAGCAGTGTATATACACGATATAATTTATATTGCTAATTTGTGATTATATTATTTATTTCTGCATGTTATTTAATTGTACAATCGCGTCTTTGTTATTGTAGTATCCTATAAAAATATGGGGAATGAGCGGTCTTGTAATGTCTTCTACACGTGAATTATTAAAAGCCGTTTAATTGAAGAACAAGAGATTTGTTGGGGAAAACAGCCTTAGGCACTTTGCAATACAAATAACTTCTTGAACAAAATATTAATATGTTTGATGTGTTTGTGTCAGATTCAGAATTTGGAATGTTTTATAAGATATTGCTTATAATTTGAATAGACAAATAATATTCTGCTTCAGAAAGTTTTTAAAGACAGACGCTATCTCCGCTAAAAGTTGTTCTTTATGTTGTTTGCCATCATGCACAGTTAGTGACTATGTGTTGCTTATTCTATAACTGTTACTTTGCGCAAATGCTCTGAAAGTATGGTAATCCCCAACGGGATTTTCTTCCTTAATCACAGTTTTCAACGCTGCGTTTCACTAGGATGCCCAGAAGTGACAGGCAAGTAAAAATATTGTGTTGCTTATTTTATATTGAAAAATATTGCCATGTGCTTATTTTTTCTTTGTGTACACAACAGTCTAATTATTTTAAGAATTTGCAGACTTTATAACAGGTTGTTAGATTACAAAGATATATAGTATAAGTATGCACATATATTTTTGTGGTGTTCTTGCCAATAAATAGAAGTTGTATTGTGTTAGTTCTTTATTGTCCAATGTCATTGCAAAATAGAAATAATATAATTTGTGTTTATGTTATAAATAAGTACATGTACATTTGTTGCTTTGTGTTTTCTTTCTGTTATTCCATCAGCGAAGAATATTAAGTATGCTATATTAATACAGCCTTCAGTATTTTGTGGCAAACAGTTACACACCTAGTTATTATCTAAAAGCTGATATTTTGCAACTGCATGTGAGTTCATATATGCGTATATAATAAACTATTAAGTGAGATGTAATTAATGAATTTACCGGAGTGTAAGTCTCTCGGGTTCATGTTAACTTTATTACTATATTGTTCTTCTTATCTTTCCACGACAAATCTGTCTTGATGCAGATAAAGTTTTATAAATAAAACTTCATTTCTTTACCATATATTTAGCATATCTATTTACGTCAGTCTCTTCAAAGTATTCTTAATGGGTAAGACGTATTGATTCTTGAAAGTAAAAAGTATTTGTGGCGTTTAGCACTGACATTGTAAGTAAATATTTAGTTATTATATATGGTATTTTGTAACACTGTTTGATACTAATATTCATTAATTAATGTGTTGACCTTTCCAAATTATCACATTTATTTAGAACTTTCTTTGGTACCCATTTAAAATTAAAAAAAATGGGATTTTGCATGAGACTCTTATCAATGTCATTTCTCAAATAGAGAACATATGAACTTGTTAAAAGGTTTTCGAAAATATTCTTTACATTTTATCCTAATTTTATAATGGACGCTAAATGATTTACTTACGACAGATATGTAATTTACCTGGTAATGTGCCGAAAGTGTATTGGAACTATAATTTTACTTTTATTAAAAAATCATAATTAATTTTAAGCACGTTAATCAAAATACGAAGATTTACGATGTACATTTAATGACAAGTTTTATTAAATATAAATAGCTTTTATTACTAGGTGTAAGATATGATCCTATAGAATACATTTTATATATATATGTATGCATGTTTGTTATGTATGTATATACATATCGCATTTCAGTCTTTTTATTAAATCAGTTTAATATCCTGGATATGGTCAAGTATTTGTTAATAAAGCGGCAACATATGTGTACAATCTTTGAAATAATTTTGTATTTTTCACCATAATTAACGCATTTTAGTATGTATCAAATGAGAAAATTTTTAGTTTTCGTTTTTACCCTTAAAATGTAACTATGCTATTAGTTTATACTTATCCGAGAACTGAATAAGTACAGATCAGATCTGGCGAGATATTATTTACTTTGGAAATAAACGGTATGTTTAACAATGATCAAAATCTAAAGCATCGCTATTTTTCTTTAAAGTGTGACAGATTTTCTGAAGTTTGTTATCACGTTTTTCATTTGTTTACCTTAAATACAGTCTACCGAAATTTTTGGCCCACATCAACGATAAAAAAATAGTTAAAATATATTTGTCAAACGAAAAGAAATAAATGCGTTAATACGATAGTATCCTTCAGTTTAACTTAAATAATTTCGGAGACTAGTATAAAATTAGACTTTGTTTGAGTCAAACCTATTCCTTCTTGATTATAACCCGCAAAATAGCTAGTCACGCACATTTTTAAATGAAGCTCTACTGTGATATGATTTCTCCTTCACAATGGATCCGAATGCCTTGCCTATATAATTTAGTGTCTATAATACAATGGAAGGTATGTGAAACCAAGTTACTGTAAATTTCTAAACTTTAATGTTAATATTCCCACACATTTGGAGCAAAAACTAATAATAAGAAAAGTATAATGTTATTATAAAAATAAGGGATATATTTCAATTTATTATACAGCTTCAACAAATTCCAAACTGTTGTCCAAAATTGTTTAGCGCAACGTATTGAACAACGTTTAGAGTTGAATTGCACTTCTTCAAACTTCAACTCGTTTGAATTTACATCAAGATTAGTTTTATTTTGAGAATAAATCACTAAATTGCAATCCCTTTGCTTTGACAATTGTGGCCAAATCTCATTATTGTAGGAATTAGAAAACTTAAAGTACAGCTCACACATTGTGACAACCCCATATTTTAAATGTTTGAACCGCCAACCTTTTCCACAAATTCACGTAAACAATTTCGTAAATGATCGTATTGTCCGTTGCAGCATTCTCAACTACTCAACGAGTCTCGACCGCTAAAGGTTTTTTGACACAAGAAACTTCTTTGAATTATGGTTAATTCAATTACAAAACTTATTACACCCGTTAACCTGATAGCAAAATTGATTCTGTGATTAGTTCGGGCATTTTTTGTTCTGTTGAAGCATTTATATATAAGTATAAGTATATAAAGAAGCTTTAATCTCTAACGTTAACCAGGTGTTCATAAAATTCGCTAAAATAGATATATAGTTGTTGTATCTTTATATGTATAGTTACTGATATATAACACTAAACCATAAAATACACTCGATTAGTAGCAAGCTCTTATTAAAATACAAGAATAAATCACCATATTGCATGCCTTCTATAGGCAAATTACAAGAATCAAATTATGTCATATATGTATTTGTCTATTCTTAGACTACAAGAAAGGGATTGCAAACATTAATTTTTAAAAAAAATACTTTCTTGTCGCTTATAAGAGGTATACAAATAGAAGAGCTCGAAAAGAAAAATCATAACTAAAATTAACAGTTAGAGAAATATACTGCAGTGTTTATTTTAAAGTTGTTATTTTTCTAATTTAAGTGAATCGTATTAAGTTCAGAGATTCCAATTCTCAATAAATGGTGGGCCATAAAATTCAGCAGATAGACGCAGTAGTGTACGGCTTTCTAGTATTTTATGTATCAACTTATTTTCGAGCTGCTTAGATTTAATATAAACTGCAACTTGATAAGAAAACGCTGTAAATACAGCTTCTCATGGTATTAAAGAAATCAATTCACGAAAAAGACACGTGAGACATAAAACGCTAACAACACGGACATGTTTCGGCCTTCCCGGCGTCATCAACGTGGTTTCTCGCAGTTTTATGCTAACACATGTAATTCTCTCGCTACTTCTATCACCATTCTTAACTCTACGATACAAATGAATATTCCTGGCGCTTAGTGCCAAAAGAAAGAAACATTCATGGTCATGGTAAGCCTTTAGAAATCATTCACATGTGCAGTTTTCCTATGCAAAAACGCCCTCTCGGGAGAGAGCAATCCGCGAATTGCACGAGAGAAGGGTGGGAAACTGTACCCGCTTCTTTCCGCTGTCTGACTTTGCGGACAAATGTTTCTTTCTTTTGGCACTAGTTAGCACCAGGAATATTCATTTGTATCGTAGAGTTAATTATGGTGATAGAAGCAGCGAGAGAATTGCATGTGCTAGCATAAAACTGCTCGAAACCACGCTGATGACGCTGGGATGGCAGGAACATGTCCGTGTTGTTAGCGTTTTATGTCTCACATGTCTTTTTCGTGAATTGATTTCTCACTAATACCCTGAGAAAAGCTGTAGTTACAGCGTTTTCTTATCTTTGTGTTATTTTCTAGGCATTCTTGAAAAAGCTAATGACGTTGCCCAAATTTCGAATAGCTTGGAACTGCATAATTTTGATGATGCTGATGCTGTTACAAAAACGTCTCCGAAATCTTTGGGTTTTTTTATTCTCGCGCTTTCCTTTTTATAGTTTCCCCAATAATAACGTGCTGATTTTTTTCTTACAACTTACGTTAAAACATAAATGTTATTCTAGTATAATATTTTAATTAATTACGAAAAGGTGCTATATCCGATTTTTATTATATAATAAGCAAGTAATACTGTATAAAATGACATAGATTAGTCATAGTTGATGCCTTTCAACAAAGCCATGTTGAGAATATGAAGTGCTATTCTTGATGCAAGGATAAATAGCAGAGTATACACATTCTTTAAAGACTTTGGTAAAGATTGATAGAATAGACTAGATATAGGACGACAGTTGGATATACTGGGGTCACCAGCTTTAAATATAGGGACAGTGCGAGCAATCTTCCATTTGTCCGCGAACAGCGAGGTTTTAAGGTTAAAGAAAATATTCTGGACAAAAAATTCACCAACACATATTTGCAATCTTTAATGAAGAATGAGAGAATTTGGTCATGGCCAGAACTGCGAGTATTTTTTAGTTTATTTATGTGCAGGATAAAATTGTTAGTAATGCTAATGCGGAACTTAGTGTTACATACGTCTTATAGATTGCTGGCAGATAATGGATCGGTGATCCAACGATAATTATCACTTACAGGACAACATACAAACAATTGGTGCAGTTATTGATTATATACCTCATGTGTAATACTATTTCAAATCAACACACATAGAAAATACATTTCATACGAGTAAACACAACCCTAACATAAACAAATATTCTATTCTATTGAAATTAATAACCGTATGGAATATAGGCGATTTGGCCAAGATATTTGGAATGCAACTTCTTCGCTTCTTCTCTCGAATAAAAGACCAGAAATTAATTGAATTGTCAATGATCTTATGCTGTATATTGTCGAGATAGTTGGAAAAAGCCCTAGTTGATCTCGCCTGTATCGTCGTACGAAGTAACATTTTAGTTCAATATTACTAATTATTTCAGATGTGTACCATTTAGGATAAGTTCGCTTTCGAGGTAAAAATACAGGAATGCAAAAATATCAAAACGCGAATACAGTGTTGAATAAAATAGGTCGCATGCAATATTGATATCGGAATTTCAAGGAAGGACCAATCTACATCGCACATAGCTTGATATAGGCACGGAAAATTGGCTTTTCTGAAGTTATACGTTCTTGAAATATTTTTCTGGAAGTTGGCAGGTGACACTAAAACAGTGGAGACATCTATCAGAAGCGCTGGATGGTAGTTATCCTCAACAACTAAAGATGCAAAGTCTCATCACTTCGTACGGAGCATTAGCAATAACAAGATCAAATAGCCGATATCTATTGTTAAGAACAAAATTGTGTTGCACCAAATGATGAAGGCCAAGAAAATTGGTAATGACTGGGGATTTAAAATCATTAATATCACTAGTGTGAAAATAAGGACAATTTTAATCGCAAAATTAGCAAGGAAACTAGTAAGATACAAAGTCGTAACGCTGAAATGGTTCTTGTGGGCCAGTAGCATTCCTTTTCCAGGAGTCCTGCCAGTAACTTAAAATCTTCTACCAAACCGGTGAACACAATAAGATTGAGGTAAATACTTCTCACTGAAAATATCTTCGGACAACCAGGTTTCAATGAAACAGATGACATTAAAATCGGCCGATGAAACAGAAGAGTAAAATTTGTCAATTTAGGAACGCAAACCCCTAACGTTCTGGTAGTAAACTAAAGTCAGCTAAGGGTACTCTTTTATCTACACCGATACAAGATGACTTACTTTTGACGTTTTGAACTATAATAGCATTTACTCAGGTTGATAATGATTAATGATTAAGGTGCTTGTAAAGTTTCTATATTCTTTAAATTTAAAGTTGCGGAGAGCGCGATATACTTCAGTCAACTACTATATTTTTACCCTTTTTATGTATTTACTATAACAGATTTTTAAAAATTTATTCAAAAGTAACAGTTCCCTGAATCTATGCTCTTACGACATACAGCTAAACAATCCCATGGGTTTTCAATTTGTGTTTCATCCGTGAATATTTCACATGCGACATTCGACCGTTAACGAATGTACATTTCTGTGAACTTCATCTGAGAAAATAATAACAATAATAACAATAAAGTGCGGCTTACGCGATGCATCGTTGTAATTACTGCCCTAAAAACAGAAGCTTCAGGATTTTTTTTTAAATCGAGTAGTAGTTCTAATGTAACATATGTATAGATATACAGCACTTTAATTTTATACAAAATATGTAGTTTTGTACTGTTAATCTTGTCATTTCAACACAGTTCGCGGGTACGTATTCCAAATCGGATTTATATTCTTAATAATACGTTTTGTGCATAAAATCCGAATTCTAATTATAAGCTACATAAAAGTTGAACGAATGATCGATTGAAATGTGTAGTCTTTGTTTCTTCATCTTTAGCGGAAATGTCGAAGTAAACTTAACGGAGTCTGCTTGGTGGAATCATCTTGGCGTCAAGTTATGATGAAATTCCGTAAAAGCATTGAGACCATGTTATGATGTACTTTATTGGAATTTTAATATTATTCTCTAAATTGTAATGACATCTATGAAAGTATGAGCATACTTGTAGATCGATTAGATTGGATGCAATTTTTATTTAGCGATATAGAATTGATTGACTTTTTTCTTTCTACCTAAGTAAGTTTCATTGTTCGAACAGTTTTTCACTGCATCTACACTAAACTAAACTGATATTACGCGTTTCGCTAATATTTACGCAATGTATTTGAACATGTGATATATTTTTATCTTTACGATAGCTATTAAAATAAAGCCTATATCAAACAAAATGTTATCATCAAAGCCTAGTTAACATATTCTTAACAAGTCTGTTATATTAACTTTGAGAATATAACGTTTAAAATACTATATATGACGTCAACGCTGTACTTGCATTTGTAGCGACAACTATGTTCTTGGAAAGTTCCCTTGTTTATTTTACATGAATTTAACTAGTATGTGCCAATTAATTCTTATTGCTAGTTAATATTTTAATTAACTTTAATTTCATTTTTTTAATACCCTTTGAGTAGCGCGTCGATCACTCTTTTTACTCTTTACCTCAAAATTTATACATCCTATAATTTTAATAATGGTCGAAAAAGTTTAAAACAAAAATCCCTTCCAAGTCCCAGTATACATCTAATTTATCTCAATGGTAATCGTATCATAACGCACTCATAAAATGATCGAAGTTAGTACAAGATAGAATTGTTTAGTGTCATACCGGGTGCACAAAAAGCTCCGAAATGCTCAATTATCTCGTAAAATGAGATAAAAATAAATTAAAATTTAGTAATCGCAAAACAGTTTAGCGTTTTCAAGAGAGCTGTAATTGATGAAAGGCGAAGTAATAAGGGAACGCAGGCAAGTGTTACTCTCCGATTTAAATGAAACTTTATGAGTTTACAGGCAGATGTAGTGTAAAAACAATGGTACTTTTGTAGGCACCTATTTAAAGCATTTTGCACTTTTAAACGCAGCATAACTCCTAGTTATGGCGTTGCGTTAATATTCCTGAAATTATAGGAACTAAAAACATAGTTTGGACATTTATTTAACTGTGCTACTGCTATTAAATTATAGTTATTAGTTTTACCTCAGTTACTACCTGTTTGCATTTTTGTTTGCTAAAAAAGATATAAAAATTACGTTGAATTTATATGTAGGGTTGGCCAAATCTTCGGCGCGTCAGGTCCAGACTCTTTCGCTTGCACGACTGATACGAAAACTGACTGAGTTCATATGGTACATGGTATTACGCATTATAACGTATTTATACTTCATTATGTGAAAGAAGATTTTTTATTGTAGAGGTTACAATAGGTGTTAATGTTCTGAGAATTAGTGCTGTCAATGTTGTTCATTTGTTACATTCGCCTTTTTTAGCAGCAAACTTCGCAATTACACCTATTACCTGTAAAGAACAAGAGTTAAACGATGCTTTGGAGATATCATAAGAACTTAATAACAGTCTTCCTTTTCATTTGAAACAATAATGGTATGAGGATTTGAAGACTTGGCTGGTTCGCATCAATTGCAATTCTTTGAACCAAGGTCTGAATATAATGAAAATTATGAACATGATTATAAAACGCAAACTGCTGAATTGTGGCGAAGGGAAAAAGCGAAATGCGTTGGTTGAAACTGTGCAACATAGTTTTAGGAAGGTAATGCTAAATAATTTGTACATTAACTGAAACATTGAATCATATGTAGATTTTAGTTATAATTCTTTTACTTATATAAGAGAAAGTTTGCCAAAATTTTTACATGCACTGAAGAGCAGAAATATTATCTATGATATAAATCTTGGATGGATGCTGCAGGCTAAAGAAGAAATTGAGTACTTTTCATTGACGACAAGTCACTGGTAAATGTGGCATTTGAAATACGTGAATTTTTTAATGTAAAATCAAAGTTTATTACACGATCTACTCATACCAAAGTTGATGAACATTATGCGGCCAAAAGTTTTCTTGTCCAAGTTAAACCAAAAATTAGTAATGTAGAACAAGACATCAATATTTATCTCTGTAGATAAAAGTGGTTACAGTGTAAAGATGATGTTGTCTCACTTGACGGACAAAAACAGTATCTGCTATTTTACATTTTACACTATAATTAACAGTATCGGGAAATGAACGCCTATTATTAAAAGCACCTTTTAGAGTTATCAATTTATACATCTTTGCTTCACCATTCGGAAAACAGATTTCTCAGTATTTTAAGGATTGGTTTACAGGTATATTCTTACCAACTACTAGAGTTTCGAATGTCTTCTTATCGAATATTGCAGTGAAAATTGTCTGACTAATGACCAAAATTTAGTACCAATAAACAAAGAAGGAAATGCAGACTATACCTAAATGAGATATTTGCAGTTATCCTGCACTTATTCGATGGACATGGCGCAAGCAATTCCTTTGTTTTAAATATTTTTATGATTTTGAATATTGTACTAATTATGTAGCGTAAATCATCAACTGCTCATACCATCAATTTATGTAATTTATTACAATAATAAACAATTTGTATGGATTATAGATTATATTGAATCCTTTCAATATACTGTTTACACAGTTGCAAGTAAACATTAAATACAATCGTAATGAATAAATAAATGTGTTTTTTCTCTTGTTTTCATGGTAAATTAATATATATGTATATGCTAAACTATGACGAATTCCTTCCGATACATCTACCCTTACCCTAATGACAAGAGAAAGTTCTTAATTCCTTCTTAGAATTTAGCTGTTTACATATTTATACCGCTTTACCTGGTGTCTATTTTATTTTGTCACCCTAGTGTATATGCATTAATTTTTACACTTTTTAGCCAATGAAAATGTTTACATTTGAAGAAAATAGTGGTTTGAAAAAAGTAATAGCTGGAAGAAAACTATTGACGGTACCATTCAATTGTGGTAAAACAATTAAAAAGTTGTTGAAAGTAATATTTTAATAGTTTTTTATTAATTTTTTTAATATATTTTGTCGAGTTTATCAATAATATTAATAATTTATGAGCAGCCATCTTACTATAGTTTTATAGCTTTTGTGCATTGTAAATCATGCGTTTGATTGAAAGGGAAAGGGTAACTACTTATGATGTGTGTTCGATAGTTAGATCGTATGAAAAATATATTTTCTTAATAATGCAAGTGCTAGTCGTTGTTCTACTTTTATGCTGAATTATTTTAATCTCAGAATTGAATTTTGTGATAAATGATACAGTCAGTCGATGAAAATAACCAACTTTTCCTCTGCGGTTACTTCTTGATTAAACAGGTCAGTTAACTGGCATAATATTAGAATATGTGGTGTATTTGAGGTTCTCGCGGATGTAGTATGTGTTCTTTCCTTTTCCTCGAATTCTCCGCGTCTGTTGACTATGCTGACTAGAAACTTATTGACGTTTCGGTGGCATCGCAGCTACTTTCTTATTCTACGAGGGGAGGTCCAGAAGTTGGTGGAATGAAAGGGTTTTAAATAAAATAAAACAATAAATCTATTTTTCCTTTCCAATATAATCACCCTAAAGCACAATGCATTTATCAGATCTATGAATTAATTTTTCTAAACCATCAAAAAAATATTTTTTATCTTTCGCCTCAAAATGGGCCAAAGTTGCCTCCTTTACCTCATTGTCGTCGGAAAACTTTCTTCCACGTAAGTCTTTTTTAAATTGGGGAACAAATAAAAATCACTAGGTGCCAGGTCTGGACTGTAGGGTGGATGGACTATTGATTGAAAGCCATGCTTGTGCAGAGCAGTCATTGCAACTTTGCTCTTGTGAACCGGCGCATTGTCTTGCAAGAGCAACACACCCTTGGTCAATTTTCCTCGACGTTTTTCCTTGATGGCCTCTTTTAATTTTTCTAATATCGCTGCGTAATATTCTCCGGTTATGCTCCTACCTTTTTCTTCCTAATTAATCAATAATATCCCCTCACAATCAAAAAACAGTAGCCATCAACTTTCCAGCCGATTCAGACACTTTGAGTTTCTTTGGCGGTGGTGTCCCCTTCTTATGCCATTACATGGACTCCTGTTTGGACTCAGGCTCAAAGTGATGAACCCATGTTTCATCTCCGGTAACAATCCGCTCCAAAATCTGTGGAAGTTTATCTCCACACAGCTCCAAAATTTGTTTGGACGGACAGACCCGCTGATGTTTCAGCAGCGGCGTGAGCATTCTCGGTACCCATCTTGCACTGACTTTTGTCATACCCAGGTGGTCATGTAGAATACGCAAAATGGTGGTATCTGATACTCCAACGAATGCAGATAATTGTTTTTTCTTCAAACGGGCATCTTGCAGTAGAAACTTTTGCACTTTTTCGACGATGTCTGATGTGGTGGCCTCAACTGCCCGTCCTGAGCGGCGCTCGTCTTCAATTGACTCCCGACCATGTTTAAAAAGACCATGCCACTTATAAATCATTGATTTACTAGGTCACTGTTCCCCATAAACGGTTTCCATTTCATTCAATATGGTTTGAGCGTTCTTTCCTTGCTTTGTAACGAACTTTATCACAGCACGGCGCTCCATTTCCTCCATAGTTTCAGTTTTCTTCCGGATTGACTAGTTTAGCAGGTAACTATTGGTAAACGACTGACGCTATAGGGCTGCAACTTAATTTATATACTAATGATGAGTCGCCAATCAGAATAACACCTAGTGAGCGCCCCTATCCCCACTCTATCCCCTCCATTCCACGAACTTCTGGACCTCCCCTCGTATATACATACATATACATATATTATGTATAGACCTCATTTCAAAATGTACGTTAGCTTAAACAAAATTGGGTAAACATTTCAAATCTGTCTGCAAGGATGACTTATGAAAAATTTCAAAATATTAAACTTTTTACCGTACGAGATCTTCCTTTATGCGTTTATTTTGTGATAAATTTAAGCATTTTGAGACTTTTTGTAGACGTGGTGTAGAAGATAGGCACATATGTGCAAAGTTATCGAATAAAAGTGTTTTGTATATATTTTTTGTTTTCCTAAACCATTCTAACTAGATGCGTACCTATATAAATTATTTTAACAGCTTGGTTTCTCACCTCTATAAATGTAAGCGCATACATACACATACTACATGCTTATGTTTCTTACTTGTAAGAATCGTTCTGGATGTATTTGGGTCAATGGTAAGTCTACAAGGCCATCATACATACACGGTCATTGAAACAAACAGTAAAGAACACTTTCGATGACGCATATGCAGACATTACACCTTTAAATTAAACGTATTAAGGTATGTATATATATACATACATTTATACATATAACCCAGTCAAATATTCTCGTAAACCTTACGGGAAATTAACGTTAGCTGTGAATGTTCGTTAACAATAATGCTTGAAAGAGGTAAATGGATGTCTCATACAAAAAAAACATACACATGATTCACGTTAAAACCTTTGTTAATGCTCCATTATTGTTGTGCATCAAATTTAGAAAATTCAAAAAGTGTAGGTAGGTAATCCCAACAGTTTCCAGTCTAACACAGAAACAAGTATTTTTTGACAAGTTCAGATTTACTTTTGTACATGGCCTCTTTGCAAGTCTATACATTTTGGTGTAAACTTTCTTTTTCTCCAAATACAACAGTTTTTCCGCAATTCTTTTCACCTTCTCATACATTGACGCGTAGTATGCGTCTGTTATAGTTTTTCCTTTTTCAAGGTAGTTGCTTAAGACAACTCCATGACTACATAAAAAGCACTTGTCACCACTCCCCGGCTGTTGAAACGGCTTGCGGTTTTTTCGCAGCCAACTCACTTTCACAGCCTGCTGTTTCGACTGTGCGTTGGTATCGGAACTGGGATTGTGTATCCAAGTTTCATGTAGAGTCATTAATCGACGCCAAAACTCCGACTCATTACACTTAAACTATTGGCTTTGGAAATGTTCATTTGAATGCGTTTTTGATCCGGGGTGAGTAAGCGCGGTACCCAATACGTGGATGGCAGGACAAATTATGACAGAGTGGTTGCAAGACCTAGATTGGAAAATCGCTAAAGAAAAAAGAAACATTTTGTTATTTTTAGACAATACGGGATCTCATCCAAAAGACGTTCGTTTAAATAATAGTACTTTCAGATATCCTCAAAAATAAGAATTTATTGAAATTGACGGATAATGAAAAGCTTAATGATTTTTTGAACGTAGATGAAGATTTGTATGTTGAAGATGCAGATTCAGAACAAGAATTTGCAAATCCAGTTGAAATACAAGAACTTTCGGAAGATTCTGATGTCGATGAGGTTCCAGTGCCAACAGAAGCTATCTCAAATTATAGTAAAGCTATTACCCTGACCAAGCAGCTCAAAAGTTTTGTCGAAAATCACGGAGATACAGAGTCTTTGGAGTTTCTTTCTAAATTAGAAATACGATTTCAAGACGCCATTTTAAAGGAAAAGAGAAGACAAACAACAATATATGAATTTTTGAGTCCTTAAAGTGACTATTCATTTCATTGTTTTGTATTACATACTACATCTATGTATCTATGTACATATATTATACTTTGTATGTATATATCTAAAGGAAATAAACTTTTTTTCTCAAGTTTCTTATTTATTTTACAGACATTTATATACGTATACGATTTAAATGTCCCAGTTTCTTTAATATGTTCATTTTTCGTTAAAACACGATTTTTGTTATATCTACTACATATTTCTTTTATGCGGACACCCCTCCTGAACGGACATCGTCAGTTGGTCCCGTTGATGTCCGTTCAACGATTTTGTTACGTTCTCCTGGTTTGAAGAACAACGCCGCTGTAGCCTGCTCGTAATTTCCTAAATTACTTGACCAATACTTACTTGTAGAGTATGTTCGCTTATTTACTAGAGGAGAGGTTGTACAGTAAAACTCAATGCGCATGCGCAAAAAAATATATTTAAAAATGAAATGGTTACACGGTTTCCACTCTTGCCTATGTACATGTACGATGTACGTAAGATATATAGATTTGCAATAATTGCAGTTATTCGAGCTCTCTTATACATGTAATGTACATTAGCATTTGTATATGTATTTTCATTGGTAGCAACATAAAGTAATGCCTCAGCATGTACGTTGCAACGCTATGTCTTAATTCTGTTTAAAAGGTTAAACTCTTATATGCTTCCGCTGAAGCTTTGTTAGAGAGCATGTACTAATGCCTCTATCTGTTTGCATGCACCACTACCTTTTTATAGAGAGCCAACCCTATTTATTTCTTAAATTTATAAGCGCACCTCAGTGCTATGCTTATTTATATGTCCCTTTCCGGGAGCCTAATATACTTTCCTTGTTTTAAATTTGCCTAAGGGACTTGGCCCTGTATTATTGGCATGTATTTGTACTTGACCAAATACGTTTGTTATATTCACATTTATAGGGGAACCCACCCTATCTCTTAGAGCTTGAACGCCTGGTCGAGGGCGACAGTAGCGATAATAGCCGATCTCAATACAAAAGTAATGTCACAGCTACCCAGGCGTTCTCGTTTGAAATATTACGCTATGTGCAATCTTTAGCTCTATACTACTGCGCCCCAAAGAAGGGAAAAATCCAGTAACCAGCAAATGTGCGAACTGTGCACCGACAAGTAAAACGGAGCGATGATGCCGACATTACATAAGAAAACTGGTCCGGGACACTCGTCCGCTACGACGAGCAACTAAATGAAAAATTTCTAAGTCCCGATACGACAAGGACTGAACAAACGTACAAAGACAACGGGCGCGGCGGCCGCAACGACCAAATCAGCAAGAAGCGGAGTGATCGTACTTGTAGAGGAGGTCTATACATGCGCGCCGACAATCTCACCAAAATAATTTCCGACACAAACTTAACTGAAGACTAAAAATATGTATAGACGACAATGGACACAGTAGCCTCGACGTACGATGATAGAAAATCGAGAATTTATACTTATTAAAAAAATCTATACATGTGGTCCGACGACGTTACCAAATGACTCCCGCCAGAAATAAATGTATAGACAACGTCCTCGACGATTCCCGCCAAAACTAGAAAATCTTAGAAATCTCTAATAATCTTACGACGACGTTACTGTACACGTTACGACGAGGCACGAAAGGTGACCGAGAGTGCACGATCGCTAATACCTCGACCGTCGCGCGGGAGACGACTGCCTATGCTTGTGTACCTTAAATTTTAAGAAAACTCCCATTACATAACCGACGACGTTGCAGTGAATGATTTCTAATTAGGCAGTTTTAGCTAGCGTAATGCGAATGGCTGGCTTGCATACATATACAATGCGTAATGTACATACATATTAAAATAAAATTGGATATAAGAGAGCAAAATAAATAAATATAAAAATGAAAATAAAATAATATTCTAAATGAAAATAATAATGCAAAGAAGATAGAATACATAATAGTAAAAAACTTACAAAACACAAAAAAACAATGTTAAGTCCTTAACAGATTTCACTGTATATATATTATATATATTATATATATATATATATATATATAACATTGTAAATAATCTGTAATTTTACTTTGTTTACGATCGAATCTTTGACGTCGTATTTTTAGGACTTCATAAGATCCTCTTGTGTGATAAGAAAGTTTTTTAATCTACTAATTATTTTTTATAATATGAACTGTGTTTCTTTCTCTTCTTCTCCGCCGCTTTCTTCGTTGTCTAAAAAGATTCATTTATCACTAATGCCTAGTTCGTTATAATCTAAAATTATATACCTTAATTAATTAATGGTATAACGCAGATAATGAACATCTACCACATTCTTTATTCTTGGACAAAAACTTGATTTTAAGAACAGTTTATAATTATTTTGCAGTCATTATATTCCTCCTGCTGTGGTCCACATTAATATATTAACAAGAAAAATATTTTTCTAACGTTACCCCCGATCCATAACCGTTCATGCAGGATGAAAATCTTTTTACCAAATAAGCGACGTTAACAGTGGTTAAAATGTTTGACAATTCTAACGGTTGTGGTTCACTACTCCCGTTTGTAGTCGAAAATACTAACTTTATTTTCTAGCTCTATAGCCTAGTGTGAAGGGAAATGAATAAACCAATAACGAACTGCGAACTGTTAAATAGACAAACACTAACTAAATGATTATTTCGCGCGTCGTATTGCATCAAGAATACCAGGATGTCTCACTTTGAACGGCTCCACTGTTGATGATCTCAGCAACATTGTTCAGACCTTCACAGATGAGTTCTTTAGAGTCTTTGTGTCTGGTTCACGAGCATTACTGGGTCCCCAGTCTCTTGATAGGGATCTCATTAGTGGTAGTTCTTTGATTAGATCTTTTACAGCACACGATATCTTAAAAGCGTCTAAGAAGTTAAAATCTAATTTTACTGCTGGTCATGACGGCCTCCCCGCATTTTTTGCACGTGATTGTTGTGTAGTACTATGTGAACCTCTAGCTAGAATATTTAACTTGTCCGTAAGTTCTTCTAGCTTTCCTGACGCTTGGAAGATTAGCGGAATTACACCCGTGTTTAAGAAAGGTAATCGTTCAGACTTCCAAAATTATAGACCAGTAAATGTTTTATCCAACTTTGCAAAAATGTTTGAATATCTTCTGTCTCACAGAATTTACGTTAGTGTCAAGCCTTATTTATCTTCGCGACAACATGGTTTCATTCCAGGAAGGTCTACTACAACCAACCTTGCAGAGTTAGCACAGCATATTGCCGAATCCATGGAACGACGTCAATAAGTAGATGTATTATACACCGATTTTAGTAAAGCATTTGACACTATCAATCATTCCCTTATGGTATCTAAGTTGAGTAGTTTTGGTTTTCTTCGAATTGTAACACAATTGATCCGCTCGTATTTAACTGATCGTACATGCTATGTTTCACTACAATGGATATACATCCTTAACATTTTCTGCTTCTTCTGGTGTGTGCCAGGAATCCAATTTGGGTCCTCTTTTGTTTAATATTTATTTGGATGATCTCCTACAGGGGCTGGACTGCAATGTACTGGCATACGCGGACGATCTTAAGATCTACAGTACCATAACCTCCCCGGCAGATTGTTTGTTTCTCCAGAACAGTCTGGACACTATTGTTAGATGGTGTACACAGAATGGAATTCATTTGAACTGGATAAGTGTGCTGTTGTAAGCTACTCTAGATGTCATAGACTCTACGGTCATCATTATGCTGTGGGTCAGGCTATTGTTCCTAGGCACTCGTCTGTGATGGACCTGGGCGTGCTGTTTGATGCAAATTTGTCTTTTGCAGACCACATACTATCCGTACGAAATTCTGCGATGAAATCCTTAGGATTTCTCATACGATCCTGCAGATCACTCAATAATCCTGCGTCGTTAAAAGCATTATACTAATCGCTTGTCCGTACTGGGTTGGAGTATGCCTCCATAATTTGGTATCCTCACTATCTCCATCTGCAAGTACTACTTGAAAGAGTGCAAAAACGATTTTTGAAATGCCTGTCCTTCAAAATTGATGGCGCTTACCTAGCCGCGATGTTGATTATGCGGATCTGCTGACGAGACACGGCTTTGTATCGTTATCGGAACGAAGGAAGGAATATAGCAGCCAATTTCTACTTAAACTGATTAATCACGCTATTGACGCTCCATCCCTTCTGTCCAAAATTAATTTTGTGGTACCTCAGTACGATACCAGGTCCTTCCCTAATTTTAAGGTCCCGTCATACAATATTAATGTTCTGCTTAAAGCACCCATTACGCATATGACTAGAAATGCCAATGAATTACTTGATGATCCTTTTTGTTGAAGTGTCTACATGGATTTACGTTGTCGTCCTATTTTGTTCTTGCATTCTGGTGTCACCGAGCTATTATTATGTTTATGATTCAGTTGGATCATTTTCGATTAATTTTAATTTATTACTGCGCTGTATATTATTGCTATATATCTAGGTTACATTATTCTCGCATTGTCCTGTAAATGGAATTATTTTCTGTTGGCCAATAAAAGATATTATTATTATTATTATTTATGTGTACGATTATTGATGTTCATCCCGTATTTATATTTCGACGAACAGCACTATACGTGTGAATTGACGCGGACCTATGTACCTTGACATGACACTGTTCCAGCACAGTATGTTTAAATCGGCTTTAATGCTACCGATGAATAGATTGATGTCTTTATACCAGTTTAAAATCCGCTATCTGATTATAATTCGACTTACGAGTTACAGCTCCACCACAACTACTATCCCCAATACTTTCCCCTAATACTTCAAATTATTTTTGATGAGCATAAACTACTTTCGCTTAACATCAACGAGAACAGAACACAATAGTGAAGATTTGAAGTTCATTGTTCTGTTTTGAATTTGCAAACATAATACAAAGTAAAAGCAAATTTAATTAATAAATTAATTACAACAATTATTAATAATTAAAACAAATTAATTTACGCTACGAAAACATTGATGTTCATTGTTAATATGAAAGATCTTGATGGTAACATGTAAGACTGTTGTATAAGGAAGTTACTGAACACTTAATAAGACACGTTTAAGTTTTTATTCAAAATAGTTTATTTAACTTTGTTCTAAAGAATTATTCAAATTTTTCTAAGGAAAGGAAAAAACAAGAAATAAAAAGTAACTTTTCCGTAAATGTCAAAAATGTACTAGTAATACAAGTATAGATGATTAAAAGTCCTATCACTGGTTTGCCGATAGATTCCTTTTCTCTTTGGACATTTTTGGCATGAGTATTGGCAAGGGTACGCGGAACCACGACAGAACCTATTTTTACGTAGAAATGCGTTTTAGTTTATTTGAAAGTATAGCTCGTTTTAATTAGAATATAACTTGAGTGTTAATGTAGATAAGTAATTTCAAGAATGAAGTATAATGGAATGGATAATAATGCAAAATGTAATGAGACAAAGTGGTACGACGACGTTAATCGTCTGTATATGGTCTGTATAGTGCAGATATGCACGTGAAATATAAAAGGACAAATAATACCTATGTAAATGCTTGCATGTAAATGTAGTAAGGAGTTAGTTTGACAGTCCATTCATATGGATCAGTTACGGATGTCCATTGGACGTATTGTGTTACTAGGGACAGCTAAGATTACTTAAACATTTAGTTAATGTCGAAAGCACTACCACCGTGTGTGTGTTGCTATGTTAATTATATAACGTACTTTGGATGTATTATTTGCCTCATTCAATACTAGGTTTTTCATTATTTGAAGTTGGTATAATTTGCTGATTTGCAATACATGAAATTGATTGATGAACTATACTTCATTCACGTTAAGAATGCGCTACGATCGGCGGCTGTATTACACTGCTGAAATTTAACCGATGGAACTGTTAAATGACAACATCGTAAACATTCAAGTTTGGTTATTGAAATCTTGTATAATAAATAGGAAGTTTTTCATATTTTATGTGCAATACAGTATGGTTATATGACCTGGTAAAGTAATACTGCAACAATAAAGTAAAAGTTCGATTGTTTAATTTACCGAAATAGTTAGGAGCTTATTTAATTATGTTAAAAAGTAAATGAGAATGCATTTGGTGTTAATCGAAGACAACATAAATGTCATATGACAAACTTTAAAATGACAATATTGCCATGGATAAACTTGAACCGAAAATATAACTTTGACATGGATGGTTATATACATACTGTTATGCCGTCATTTGTCCAGAAGAAGTAAATCTCCGTTGGTAATTTCCATCAATTTTAAAAGAGAAGGTTTCAATTGTATGATTGAAACTAAGCAATTCAATATATACAAGGTAAAGCCAAACAAGGGGGTATGTTGCTGATTATGAACAATACATAATGGGCCCAACGGGACTGTATCCAAGTCCATCGAATGGCTTCAAAGTATATGCCAACACACAACATCCTTAAATCTTGCATAGAATTTGGTTATTGTCAATGTTGAAGTTAGATGAGCTGTTCAGTGAAAAATAAAACAGTAATGCAAATATATTTGTCCACTGTACCCCGACTGCAGTAAAACCAATGTACATTTTCAACGACAGTACAGTCAATAAATAATTGCATGCATATTAATGACTACAATTAAATATCAAATATAATAATTAATTATAAAAATCTCTTAACTGCACATATTACAAATTTATATAGTTGTCTTCTCTTTATATCTACAATAAATTTAATAAAAAAGATCTTTACTTTTTAGCATTTTATTAATAAAGTAACAAATGAAATAAACATATGAATTCGATTTCTAAACAAATAATTTCAATTTATTAAATTTTCTAATGCTGGTTAAATACCGACGTCTCCATAGCACAATGTCTTGTTACATTAGCACGCTGTTTCGATTCCTTTTTAACCACTTAAATCCTAACAGGGCAAATTGTCATATGCAGTAATAACCTGCAAAGGATTAATAAGTTGGCTTAAATCGAAGGTCAAAATGTATTACATTTACATTTAATAATTTTGTACATGTAGGCAAGACATTTCTTAAAAAGAATGAATGGACATGTCGCCTAATTATAGATTTTCGTCTAAGTGATCGTATATTGTTTCTCGAAGGCGTTTCTGAGGGGGCAAGTTGGGATGTATCTGTATTAATCTTATTCTCATATTATTCTTTCACTTAAACCAAGTCATGTTGACTTGCAATTTTCTTGCTTCAATTGCACATATAAGTTGTAAGCCATTAGCCTCTGCCTACTGCCTATATGTTTCCCTTGAGGGTTTTTCAATGGTCCTACCACTGGATGTACTTGCTTGCTTCCTCGGGCATACCAAATCAAAGCTGTAATTTTGTAATAGTAGACTAAAAATAATTTAGTTTGTATAATTAATTATGTAGTACCTTGAATTATTAAATGATGAGATAAAAGGACACTGAAAAGAAAAACTACAGGAAACAACGGCAACAAAATCGTAAGTAAATTTGACAGAAATTTTATATAAAGAAATTGCATGAATTTCTCCTCTGTGAATATGCCTCGCCCATTAGCCAATAGCAAGCTCGTATTTTAAGGCCTATCTATTCCAAGTCTGCATTCTTAACGTGAATGGAGTATAGTTACTATCATCATTCATATGTGGAGATACACAAAGATATCATTCATATGTAATTTGTGGTAATTGAATTCTAAATAGACGGCTATATTGTGCAGAGATAGTATATTTATATAAATCATTTGTACCTTTTAACTAGCTTATTGTAAACATTAATTTGCATATTACTATAAAAATCAAATTATAAATAATGTATTTGTTTGTAGGAAGAAAACAAGGGACTAATCTCACAGTATCTCAAATTTAATTAAATTATAGTTACCGACAGTCGTAATTATTGATTCATTCGTTTCCCACATATTAATATGAACGCACACTGACTAATGTTTCTTTAATGTAATTGGTTTTAGATTGGCTTTTGCTAAATTCATGGTTGGTAAAAATAGTAGATATTAAAAAGTGCTCCAAAATTAGAGCAAAACATCTCTTGAAATATTAACACATAATGAAAACTAATGCTCCTCAGTTTAACTTTACGCCACATAAGAAACAAAAGTAAATCATAAATTAAGCTATACTGTTGCGTAAACGATATTTAGTTATTTGCCGTAATTTATAGTTTAGATATGTATAATATGCACGTAAAGTATAAAAAGACAAATGTTTGCATGTAAATACAATAAAGAGCTAGTTTGAAACGGAGGTGTGCCTTTATTCCTTCAACCCATCGCATTCTCTCAATTAACAATATGTGGTCAATATTTGTAATAAAAAATAATAATAAAAAATTGTGTATTTTGTAATAAACTTTTGGTATATATATAACATCTTGTATATTACCTATTTAGACACTTAAAAATGTTACACGAATTTTCTTATACTGCTGTATAACCAAGTACAAAGGTGTAACCTTGAATGTTTTAAACTGTGTCTGTTAACTGTATGTACTTTAATTACCTTAATATATATCTTAATTTTCAGTTTCGGAATATTTTGGGCCACAGGGCCCCAAGATGACACCAAATCTAAAATAGGACCCTGGTTAGAAGATTGTTATAAAACAAAACAAGATTTAGTTTTAGACGATTTATATTACAACCGGGAGATGTACAAAGAAGAAACTCAAACGAATAATATGACTGAGCAGATAGATTTACGAGATACTATAAAGAAAAAGGCGGAAAAACATAGTCGGTATTATAGATCGCTATATATGCGAACTGATAATGGAACGAATACTAGTTCTGAGATGGCGCCACCCGCAACACTGAGGCCCTTAAATACAATTCAAACAACCCTACGTGCTGAGTTTGAAGAACATAAGAAGCAAGATAAATCTAAACAACGCCGTATAGGGGTATGTGAAATAAACGAGAATCGTAAACCAGATGAAAAATTTAAAAGTGTAAAGGTACTTCGTGAAAACTATCAACAAATGATTGAAAAAATGAAAAAAAATGTAAAAGAAGAGAAATTGAATACTGTTCGCAAAGATATGTACTTGATTCCTCCGGCAAGTGAATATTATAGTTCGTCCGCGTCAGCAGGTAGTGATGATGAGAAGGAGAGAATATGGTATACAACAAAGAAGAGGCACGCCGAAGTTCGAAGATGCGGAAGTTCCGATTCAGCTGTCGGCTTAACGCAAAGTGACGATGAAGTATCAAGTAATGTCAATGCTGAGATTACCGACAATATAAATTTGCAATGGGCCGATACATGTGAAAAAAAATATGCTACTTTACATAGTCAGTATTATAGTCCGTATAGTCCACGAGGTTCAATAGATCATATTAATGTGCCAACAAAGACATTAGTTGAAGCTCAATATTTTTCATTACCTTTAAACAGAAAGTATAGTGACTGTCCTAGTGATATCGAGTGTGAAAAAAATGAGAGTAGAAGACAGAGTTGTTTTACAGATGACGGCGATGAACAATCTAGATATAGATTTTGGCGAACTCCTTCGGTAGTTGTAAGTGATTACTCTGACGACGTTATTGGACTTAGTCTAGAAGATATCGAATATCTTAGAAATCAAAGAAGGGAAAATTCGTCTCCTGATTCTAGTTTGCACAGTTCATGTAGTAACTTAAATTATTGTGGGTCGACTATAAGTTCGTTAGAGACCGAATATATTTTCAAAAAGCCATTTAGAAATGGATCAGACTGTTCATCATGTTCTACATTTAGTGGTGATGAAGGGGATAGTGACGAGAAGCAACCTCAAACGTCTATAGATAAGGTAAGATATGATCCCATTTTTTCGTATTATGAATGAAGATTAGAATGAATTATTTTGTATGCTAACGTGAGAAACTTTTTAAGGCGCAGAAAACAAGATAGCCACTGTTGTATATCCATCGAATTTGATTTTCTTGACCACAATTATTATATACAATATACATATGTTTGTATTAAATAAGTGTTGTGGCGTGACCTTTACCGACTATTTTGTTTATTTTGGTGTTTGCTCCCTAACGTAACTTTGCAAATGAAACTAGTGCTTATTTTAACTTTTAAATCTTGATGTTTATTGCATCATATTTCACTTACATTATTCTTACACTTAACTTAACCGCCTCACTCTCTTTTCATATACATTTATTTTCACATTTCTCACGTGCGTTCAACCGATTCTTCACAGTTTGTAAGAGGGGAAAAGTGATAAATTAAAATTGTACACTTCGTACTGTCTTAGTAACTTAACATTTGGGGAACAAAAAAAGGTTTTCACAGTTTTTATCAACAGGAAATAGTTATTGCACATTATATCGTTAAAAGAACATCCCTATTACAGAATATTTTCCTATCGAAATTATATATATATATATATATATATATATATATACATATGCATGTCTGATGAAAATCAGGTAATGTAATTTAATGCATACTTTTTATAATACAAAAATTGCAAATATTTTACTATGATTAAGATTTGTGGTTTATTTTTAGTCATGTACATACCATCATTCCTCTTAATTGCCGACGATCTTAGGATCTTGGATTACTGTAAATGTACATATATATTTTCACCTGTGTGTATGTCATCATAAGATAATGGCCCCTATGTATGGAAACATCCAAGAGTGGCAGGGAGCGAAATTTATTAAAATCGTATATGCGAAAAATATATGTCGGATCATAAATCGTTCTGGAAAATATCAAGTTATAGTGGGTGGGACGCGTTACATCACCAAGCGACGTTCATTATCAGGCCGTCAAAAGGGTGCAAAAACTTAAAATATATACATAATATCTTTTCTAGATTTTATAAAGCGATAGCGATGATTTCAAAATAACTAAAGTGCGTGGGACGCTTATATCACCAAATGACAAAAGTTCATTGTTGGGTTGTCAAAGAGGTGCAAAAAGTAAAATAAATACAAAATATTTTTTCTTCCTCTATAAAGTGATATCTATGATTTTAAAGTAACAGTCATTTTCGGGCCGTCAAAGGAGTGCAAAAAATAAAATAAATGCATGTAAATACCCGGTGGAAACGTCGCGGTCATGTAAACAGGAAATTGTTACTATAGGATCAAGTGGAGCGCCCGGTAATGTAAACAGGCTTGCACTACGTACAATTCGATAATGTAAACAGTTTAGAGTACCGGTTATTTCCCGATTTACGTGCATAATTGAATTGATCAAAAGAATGTTTACGTAAACGTTTTCAGCGCCGCCACCGGTTGTTTCCCGTTTTATATGTGGGATTCCTGTAAGCGCTGGCTCTGTTGCCTCTCGTGAAATAAAGTAGTGTGTAGCTAAAATCACGCCAGAATAGACATTGCATTCACGTCCAGTAAAAGAACATTTTTAAAATTAAGTGGCAAAGTGAAAATCATCGATGACAACATAAGCGATATATATATACAGCCCTGGGCATATGTCTTGGGCACCCCGAAATATTTAAAATAAAGATACATTGTGCACTATTAAAATAAAACTACATGCATAAACATTCACTAAATAAGTTTTTAATAATAAATTTAATATTTGGTGGCATCACAATTTGCTTTAATAACAGCATTTAACCGTTTAGGCATTGACGCTACTAAACTTTAACAAACTTCAGGTGAAAGTGCCTCTACAATTTTGTTCCTTAGGTCATTTTTGATATTGAATTTGTAACTGGAAAGCTTTAGCTTTAGCATGCGCCACAAATTTTCTATAGGCGACAGATCTAGTGACTGCGCTGGCCATTCAAGTAAACGGATCCCCTTCTCGCGAAACCACTCCATCGAGGATCTGGATTTGTGACAGGGCGCGTTATCCTGTTGACATAAATATTCTGCGTCATCCCTGTCATATATTTTCAGCACTGATTCTTCTAATACCTCTTCTAGCATCGAGATATACCGCTCGCTGTTCATCCTACCATCACACACAAACACTTCTCCTACGCCATTTGCGGACATGCATTGCTAAATCATGAAGCTGCCACCGCCATGTTTGACAGTTGGGGTGATACAATCAGCACGAAATGCCTTCCCAAGTCTACGGCGAACAAACTGAGCTCCATGAGTACCAAACATCTGAATTGGATAATTAACAATAATTACTTTTTTTAATTTAGCAAATTGGTGGTTTCTGTATACACTTTGCAAATTTTGTGTAACAAAGGAACAAAATAGGATTGCTTAACATACCTCCATGTTTGATTCGTCAGACCATATGACCTTCGACCAATCCTCGACAGTCCAATCTTTATATTTTCTTGCCCACATCAAACGATTTTTTATTTGTTGCTGGCTCAGCTGTGGCTTGCGACGCGCTTTCCGGCTCTCCAAATTCACCTCTGCCAATCTTCTTCGAACAGTTCTGTCACATACAGAAACGTCTTGTTCGACCGATAGGTCAGCGGCCAGCTCTTTAGGTGTTTGAAAGCGATTCCGTAAAGCTAAATGCTCCAAATAGCGATCCTGTCTCGCAGTAGTTTTGCGTTTTCTCCCACTTTTTCGTCGATTTTCATACTTTCCAGTCTCTCGAAATCGTTTAATGGTTAATTGTATCGCATGTAGCGAACGTTTCATTGTTGATGCAATTTTTTTTGCGACATACCCTGCGAATGTAGCAACATTATTTGACTGCGTTCTGCAACAGTCAACTCACGCCTTTTAGGCATCTTCATGCAATCCACTGTACGCAAGTAGAACACAACACACTCAAATAATGAAAATAACGCTCTATAAATCCCTTCAATCGCCAACGTATCAATACTGATTTAATTCTTGAAATAAACAATAGACCGATATTTATGTAAATAGGGGATTGTAAATCCGAATTCCGCATTTCAGCGTCATAAAATGTGCATTAGTAAATAAAAATTCTTGTGGAATCCATGGAATCTCGGTGCGGTAACATACAATGAAATCTTTTATGGGTGCCCCAGACAAATGTCCAAGGCTGTATATACATACACTACCGCTCAAAAGTGTTTACGCACCCCTGTTTTAATGGATTATTCATATAGTATTATGTTTACCAAACAAACATTATAATAGAATGAAATACGTATTTAAAATGTAGTTCAGTAAGATAAACACCCATTATATCGCATAAGGTTTACTATCATTTACCTGCACTTGGTCGGATTACCATAAACTGTTTATTGCGGTGCAATTACAATAAGAATCCCTCTGAATTTACTGGATAAATTTAGTCATCTGTTAGATTGTAGGTAATAATGTTTAAATTACCTTCCTAGAAGATTATAGTGAAATCTGTAACCTATGGTCAGTTGCAGTGTGGTATTTACTCTATTCACGTAGTGAGCGAAATATCGTGTGACAATTTTTTAAAATACCTCCGCGAAGAGAAATTAGTACGGAAACACGTGCGCTTATAATAGCTTACCATAAATGTGGCATAAGTAATCGACAAATTGCCAAAAAAATTAAAATACACCACGCTACGGTTGACTATAACGTAAAAAAATATCGGGAAACTGGCAGTTTTCTTAATAAAAGACGGAGTGGAAGGCCAAAAGCGACAAAATCTGCAGATGATCGCAGAATAGTGGTTACCAGCAAGTTAAATAGACGCAAAACAGCCCCGGAAATCACCGCAGAATTAAATGTTGGTCGCTAAAAGCTAGTCAGTGTTTCTACAGTCAAACGTCGCCTACAGAAAGCCGGGCTCCATGGACGTATTGCGATGAAAAAGCCATTACTACGCAAACAAAACAAGCAAAAGTGACTTAAATGTGCTCGTTAACACCAACACTGGGCCATAGAAGAGTGGAACAACGTCCTATGGACGTATGAGTCCAAATTTGAGCTGTTCGGAACCCGAAGACGCATATTCGTAAGAAGATCTGTGGGTGAACGTGCCAGAGAAGAGTGTATTGCTGCTACCGTGAAGCATGGTGGTCATCATTTGGGGCTGTTTTGCTGGCACTAGCGTAGGGGACATTTTGGAGAACCACGCAGTATCTTCCGAAATTCGACTTTTGGGTCAGAATTTTATCTTCCAGCAAGATAATGACCCAAAACATTCTTCTAAATTATGTAAAGACTATTTACGCCATTTAGAAGAGGAAGGAACTCTCAAAATTATGGAATAGCCTCCTCAGAGCCCCGACTTGAATCCAATCCAGTTACTATGGGAAGAACTTGATCGGGAAGTACGGAAATCGGCTCCGACATCAGCTACTCACGTGTGGAACAAATTGCAATCGAGTTGGACCTCAATAACACAAGAAACTCTGGCAAAACTTATTGCGAGAATGCCTCGATTGTGTGCTGCAATTATTAAATCAAGAGGAGGTCACATAGATGAAAGCAAAATTTAAATTAAACGTGTTAATTTTCACATTTATTTAATATATTTTTATTCATGTACGTGTATCTGTACATAAAAAATAAATATTATTAACATTTTTGCTGAGTTTTTATACATTTTTGCTGTCAGTGAGAGTGCCTAAACACTTTTGAGCGGTAGTGTATACATATAACTACTAGAGCAATTTATAGTCCAAGAAATAACAGTGGAGGCATGGTACTGTGGGTATGAAATCTTATTAAATATCATCATTTGGGACGCTGAATGATCTTTGGGGTATATACTCTCTGTACACATAGAACATTACAATTAGTACGTAGAAATGCGAAACATTTTCCATAAGCGTCGACTGGAATGTTTAATAGTAATAAACATGCAACAGTAGGGATGTTCTCGTAATAAAATACGATGGTATTACGTGTAACACATATATGTAGATACATTGTCCGCCTGTCAGGACAAAAGGGACAGTTTTAAACACATACAATTAAAAACGTAAAGAAAAAGCGTGGACACAGATTTAAGAACAAATTTGTGTTTAATTTGTATGTTGGTGGCTTGTCGTATACTATTGAAGATAATGAAGAAGGAATTCTTCTGTAAGTTTTGGACAAAATATAATCTTGACTGCGTGTTGCCAAGCGATGCAACGTTAACAAATCATTTGCTATCGTAGCGTATTAAGTAAAAATTCATACTAGATTAAGACAAATTTACAGTAATAGTTTTTCTACAGCTTCGTTAACTCAGTCCATAGACGATTTCATCTACGTAAATATTACATCACTAGACACTGAATGGCCACTTTATTTAAACAATTTTTACACTGCGACGAACATCATTTTCAGAAAAGAATGCGAACGCTTATGCAATGTTGCAGGTCTAGATAATTTGGATTGTTTATATTTGTTTCGTGGGAAAGTGTTTGATAATAATTAGAATATAACAATGGATTAATTATTATTAATTATTTATTGCGGTACTTACGGCCTATGGTACATATGTGTGCCGTTATAACTTCGTCGACTTTTTTAACACCTGAAATATGGGACGAACAAAATGTAAAACATATTTTTGTGTTATGAGTCAGTTACTATACTCTATTTTTTAATTCGGAGGAGTGAAATGAAAAGACGCGTTTACACAATGGGATTTTTCAAAACTACTTTTGGCGGCAGTTTTAAAACTAGCGAGGATTTTTTATAAATTGTAGTTACGTAATTATTATTACAACGCAAATTTAGGGAGAAAAATTAAATATAAGCGCACTCAGAAAAATACACGATTTAAATGTCTATCAGTTGTCGTAACAATATGGCGGCCGGTAATATGTCAAATATCGCTAGTGTAATTTTTGAAAACTGACCAACACCTAGCCTACTTTTTGGCGCTTCAATTTAAAAAGACTCCTCCGAATTAAAGAATAGAGTATAGTTTAATATATAGCATAGAATTTTATAATTCAATCCTGTAATTAGTTTTTTTCCTATATTACACGCGGCGGGACAAGCGTAACATTCCGTGAACGATGTGTTCAAATATGATGTCATTTGCTACGTGCAGTTGTGCTAAGAAATTTCATAATCTGTTTCGTCATTCGCAATTAGTCCCATGTGGCGAGAAGCATTGTAGATAGATGTGTATGTTATGCTATGAACAAAACAAAATTCTACCCACACCAACGAAGCGATAGTATAATATGCAAATATGAAGACGCCACAAAGCCTTTTCATTTGCGTCATTAGTGTTTAAGCAGAAGTGATCTCGCGCGGTATTACGCTTTCGATATATATATACATCATCGTTGATGTTTATAGGTGTTATTTATATAAACAAATTAGCACTGTTTAGGTTTTAATTTACAGTGTGCTCGGACATTATTTTTCTTTTAATTTGAGGTTCACGTTTTCCATCGATTAATGCTAGTAGGAAAAATTTTGTGTTAGTTTCTTAAAAGAGGTGTAAGTTTCTATTTCACTAACTTTACTTTCATGAATCAACCTTCTAAAAGAGTTATGTTTTTTTGGTGGTACCGAATCGATGTTTGACATTACATCAGCATCAATATCCCATATATCTTTATCAACAGCGTATAATGATTTAGTATCCATAATGTCAAAATAACTATTTTCGATTAACACCGGCGTTTTCAATATCTAACATTTATGCGTTCCATCACTATTGATAAAATGTATCAGACATACATATTTAAATTGCATACATACTTATATTGACTTAGAACCACTCGAATCAGAAATAATCATATACTTTTTAAGATGCAAATTATACAAAGCGCGGTTCAAAATTAAGCGCCAATCAGTAATAAAATGAGAAGAGCTGAAAAATAACAAATTTATTAATGATTTCATGTCATTCCAGACACTTTTCATTCCGTGAATTAAGATTCTTCAAACCTCCTGCATAACATATTGCCATTTGATATTTTAAGCAGTTTTGCACTGAAATTTTCAATTCCTCATTTTTCTCAATACGTTTTGACGCAAGTCAGTTTTTGAGATATCTGAAGAGCTGGTATTCACTGGGCGTGAAATGAGATCTGTAAGGAGGATGATCATAGGTCTAGACATATTTAATCCTAGCATCCGTGTCGTCGGTTTTGAATGGCACAGCGCGGTTTAGAAAATATTTCATAATAGAGCCCTGATGCAATGCAAATTCCATAAAATCAATCAAAAATGCATCCGTTTGGTTTCATAATAGTTGCCATGATTTTATGAGAGATTGGATTTGTTTGTATTTTTTCACTCTAGGTCAATCGGAATAATTCTACTGCATGGATTATTGTTTCGTCTCAGCATTGATGTACAAAATCTGCATTTCGCTATCAGTGACGATGACCGGTGTGACGTTAGTAACGGTTTTCCAGAAACGCTCTTGCCATGCGGCAATCTGGTATAAATTGTATACTACACGTATAGCAAAGCTTACGAAAAGGAAATCCGATATCGATAAGGTTAATAATAACTAATGCTTATAATACTTATTGCAATGTTAACCGATGACAATGCAAGTTCATTATCGGGTCGTGAAAGGGGTGCAAAATTGGAATAAATGCAAAATATCTTTTTCATCTTATAAAGCGAAATAGTTAAAGTTGTAGTAGGTGAGACGGTTTGCATCACCAAATGACAAAAGTTCATTGCCGGGCCATCAAAGGGGTGCAAGCAAATCAAATAAATACAAAATATTTTTTTCCAGCGATGTCGATGATTTCGAAAGAGGTAAGTTGTAGTACGCGGAACGCTTCACATCACTAAACGACAAAAGTTCTTTGAAAAAATATTTTGTAAGTATTTTATTTTTTGTACTACTTTGCCGGCCAGACAATGAATTCTTGTAGTTTGGTGATGTAAAACGTCTGAATTTTAGCAGAGGTTATTAAGTAAAACGCAATGGAACTTGTTTAAAGCGTATTTGTGGTTTTATTTAACATGCTATATTACGTCATCTAATCTTGACGTCTATTTCTCGCCTTGTTACTTACTATCAGGTTAGCCAACTTCTACCTACTTAAAGTTACCAAAAACAAGATGAGGTGTTACTAGCTTCACAAAACGTCTAACCTACTACAGCTTTAGCTATTTTGAAATCATCGATATCGCTTTATAAGAGGGAAGAAATATTTTGTATTTATTCAATTTTTGTGCGCTCCTTTGACAACCTGACAATGAACTTTGCGTCATCGTGAGTTAACGTTGTAATAGGTACTATAAGTATTAGGGATAGTAATTATTAACCCTATCGATATCGGATTACCTCTTTGCAACCTTTGATATACGTGTAGTATAGTAACTTTTACAAGATTGCCGCAACGCAAAACCATAGCTGGAAAACTGTTGCTAACTTCATACCCGACATCGTCATAGGCATAGACAGTAGAACCCGGTTATAACGACAGTCAAGGGACTGCGAATTTTTTGACGCTATAATAAGGTGACGCTATAGATGGAGTTTTTACAAGTTCCATGCTTACATACAAGAATTGGCGGGAAACAATATTACGGGTGGTAAACAGATACATATGTGAATTTAATTAATTTAATGTACTTAACCATATAACCTTACACATGTAGGTACATTCTAACTTGTTTGTCTAATGAAGGAACTCTGTAATTTTCCGTTGCGCAGTTTTCGCACGCCAAAACTGTTTTTGTATATCCATTTCTAATTCTCTCACTTTATTAATAATTTGAGGTGACGTTTCTCGCTGTCTATAATAAGTTTTTAAAAGTGTTATGGCACTTAGGGCTTCTTCGTTTGTTGGTACGTGTTCTGCTTCGTCGCATGAATCTTCTTTCTCTTTGATTTCATTATCGTTTTCGTTATCCCGCTGTTTTATGTCCTCAGATATCAGAATCTGAACGCATTCCCGACGAAATAAGGCAACCGTCCACGGATGCGGAGTCGTCGAAACAAAACTGGTTTTCGTCACTCTGTTTTTGCTGCCTTCTTCTTCATTTAAGTTGTCACAAACTGGATTATTCCTTAATCTTGAATGACTAAAGCAGTTTCTATAGTCTCAGAGGTTATACTACGCCAAGCCTTCTCTAAAAAGTCGAACGCGTCAAGAAGTGAAACTGCACATGGTGCGTTCTTGTCCATACCCGTTATAATTTTCTGCAGAAAAAAAATTCTGTAAAAACATTTTAAGCTTCTTATTACGCCTTGGTCCATTGGTTGAAGGATTCTAGTGCAATTTAGGGGCAGAAACACCAAATTAATATTTTTTAAGTGGGCTAATGATGGATGTGCTGGGGAGTTATCGACTAAAAGCAATATTTTTTAACCTTTAACCGCAAGTTCTTTATCCCATTTTCGAATTTCATTTTCAAAGATTTCTGAAGTCATCCATCCTCTTTTGTTTGCGCAGTAATTTGTTGGGAGTGTTTTTATGTTTTTGTGGCAGCGTGGCTTTTTTGACTTTCCTATGACAAGAATTTTACGTTTCTCCGTACCGGTCATATTAGCACACACAGATGCAGTTAACTGTTCTTTGGCTGGTTTCCCGCCTACACATTTCTCGCCTTTAAACCTCAGAGTCTTATCTGGAAGAAGTTTATAAAAAACTCCCGTTTCGTCGCCATTGTAAATTTCATTGTCTTCATAATCTTGTCTTAATTTAGGCCACACTTCATTTAGCCACGTCTCTGCTTCTGTCATATTAACACTTTTCGCTTCACCGCTCACTTTTCCGAACGTTATTGAATATCTCCGTTTGAAACGCTCCAGCCACCCATTGCTGCACTTAAAATTTGTGTCTCCAAATAAACTTCCAAATTCTTCGGCCTTTTGCATAAGCAGTGGTCGATTAACGGGTAAATTTGCACTTCTACATTGCTTAAACCACGTAATAAGCGCTTCGTCGATTTCAACGTTTTCGCACGATCGATTTTTTTTTGACTTTTCTTTCCCTTTCACAAAGGTATTCATGATTTTATTCTTATTTTTCATAATTGTACAAATCGTAGAATTAACTAACCCAAATTCGCGACACACGTCCGCTTTCTTCCTTCCACTTTCGACTGCTTTGATTATCGCGACTTTGTCGTTCACGCTTAAACTTTTTCGCTTTAAACCTGACATTTTCGATAAAGAAATCTCGATGTTTCACTCATACGATTCAAATGCCGACTGAGGAAATTTCTTACGAACTTTACCTGGCGCGTTACAAGAAACGGTAATATTCTTGGAATCCCCAAACGGTCGGTTGCAGGCTAGGCAAATACCGGGAATTGAGCTATAAATGATAATATAAATATACATACCTCAAGTGGTAAATATTTGTCGTTATATCAGGGGTTATTGACGTTAAAACCTGGTTTTTCCCTGTACGTAATATTAAAGTACGGGACCGCTAAAAAAGGAGTGTCGTTACAGCCGAAGTTGTTATAACTGGGCTCTACTGTATATACCATATTAGAATTCTGTGTATATAAAAATGTATCTTCGTAATGTCCCTTTTGCTAACATTTTACACAAAGCGTGCTGGATGATAAAATGTAGATTAACACATTTAGGATTTCCCCTCCAGTATGTACAAGTTTTCTTTTACTTAAAGAAGTAGTAGGCTTCAAGTTTGTGCGTATTCGTTTAATTTCACCAATCCGTTATTGTTTACTATAGTTTATTCCAAAAGGAGAGGGACAAAATTCTGAACAGACCCCCAGCCCAAATTACAACCTATAAATTCGTGAAATCAATTTTACGCGGTAAACTTAAATTTGAAGATCTGTCTGTAATATATAATCTGTACCTAATAAAATTCTATATGGATTCTTCAAAGATAATTCTGCAATTAAGACAACGGAATGGTAAATCTAGTAGTTACAACATAATTGAAAGCAACGGCTACAGAATTGTGATTTTAGTACAACTAGAGTTTTCTGTATTTTCATATTACCTACATAATCTATTAATTATCAAATTAAAGTTCTGAGTAGAAATAATCTATACCGCAAAACAGCTAAGGTAATATAATAATTATGAACACAATTGCCGAAATGTAAGCGTGATATAAACAACGTTAAGGATGTCAAAATCTTTGACAATTTACAGCAAAAAGGGAATATTGTACAGTGTGATTTCGCCTTGCTATTAAGCAATAAGAAATAACTATTACTTGGGTCTGTTTAGAAATTTCTCTCTACTTTTGAAATATATGATATAACATAATGGTTAGTGCACTCACTAGGACAGTCTGTGACCGGTGTGAAGTTAGCAATAGATTTCAGCAATAGAAAATCTATCTCAGTTCGCTACATTTAACTCGTGATTTTTAAACACTGAGTTATTGCTGATGTTGAAGACAACTCGGGAGAGTTTTAAGATCTAAAAAAGTTTGTAACAGATTTTATAAACTATTAAAGTTAGCCATTCCATCCACTAATACGATAGATAAAGAATCATCTATTTGCGTGCACCTTTAATGAGTCATTGCAAAGATAAAAAGCAACCCCTCAGAAAAGTTTTAAAGTACAAAAATCGTAAATAAAATGTGGCAAAGACAGCAATAGACTCGGATACCTAGCATTAATTGTTTATAGAAATTGTTACAAAAGTCTTTACATTTTAAAACTTTTCTGGCGCGTTGCTTCCTCTATTTGCAATAATCCAGTGCCAAGAATCACAAATAAAATGTGGCTATTACTACGAAAATGAAATAATGTATTGCTTATTCTACTGGAAAATAGGATACCTAACTTTAATTGTTTATAAAAATTGTTACGAAAATCTTTGTATTTTAAAACTTTTCTAGTGGTTTCCATTCTCCATATGCAATAGTTTAGTTTGCAGAAATCGCAAATAAAACGAGGCGAACACGACGAAAATGATAATTCTTTACCTACTCTATTAGCGAATAAGATAATCAACTTTAATTGTTTGTCAAAATTGTTACAAAAACGTGGCCAACACTATGGAAAATAATAATTCTTTACCTATTGTACTAAGGGATAGGATACCCAACTTTGTTTATAAAATTTGTTACAAAAATGTTTACATTTTCAAACTTTCCTCAGGTACTGTTTTCTACCTTTGCAATAGCCTTGTGTGTAAAAATTGCAAATAAAATGTGGCGAACACTACGAAAAAAAAATTATTCTATACCTATTCCATAAGCGCATAGAATACCCAACTTTAATTGCTTATAAAAGTTGTTACAAACATGATTACATTTTTTAACTTTTCTGGCGGACTCCACCTTCCCTTATCAATAATTCGGTGTGCAAAAATCGTAAATAAAATGTGGCGGACACTCCGAAAGAAAAAATGATTCTTTATCTATTCCACAAGCGCATAGAATACCCAACTTTAATTGCTTATAAAAATTGTTACAAATTTTTCTGGCGGACTCTCCTGTCCCTTGGCAAAAGCTCGGTGCGCAAAAGTCGCAAATAAAAGGTGGCGAAGACTACGAAAAAATATTGTTTACCTATTCCATAAACGAATAGCATACCCAACTTTAATTGTTTACAAAAATTGTTACAAAAATATTTACATTTTTAAACTTTTCTGACGGACCCTCCTTTTCTTTGGCAATAGCTCCGTGTGCGAAGAGCGCAAATAAAACGGGGCGAACACTACGAAGAAAAAAAGATTCCTTACCTATTCCATAAGCACATAGAATACCCAACTTTAATTATTTATAAAAGTTGTTACAAAAATGTTTACATTTTTAAATTTTTTTGGCGGACTTCCCCTTGCCTTGGCAATAGCTCGGTATGCAAAAATTGTAAATAAAACATGGCGAACACTACGAACAAAATGATTCTTTACCATTCCATAAACGAGTAGGATACCCAGCTCTAATTGTTTATAAAATTTGTTACAAAAATATTTACTTTTTAAAACTTTTCTGGGGGGTTGTTTTCTATCTTTGCAATGGCTCGTTGTGCAAAAATTGGGATGGCTAACCTTAATTGTTTATAAAATTTGTTACGAACTTGTTTACATCATAAAACTCTCCCGACGTGTTATCTCGGACATCGGCAATAACCCAGTGTTTAAAATTCACGAGTTAAATGTAGCGGACTGAGATAGATTTTCTATTGCTGAAATCTATTCCTAACTTCACACCGGTCAGCCTGTGTATGTAAGTATAACGTGTGTTATATTTGTCAACATTTCAAATGTATTGCTATTTTTATACAAATAATTTTTTATAAAAAAAGCTTAAATTATGTTAATTTGTATACATCCGACATACCAAAATATTTTCGAACATGTTACCCTTCTAATTACGAATACCTCATCAGATTCGAATGTAATTCTTGTCACTACAACGTTTAGAATGTTGCTTAGTTTACAAATAACTTTCCAATGAAAATCCATAAAAAATAAAACGTAGGTGCCTTTAAAGCTGATTTAGAGAATCTATTCAATATTATACATATATAATTATGATTAATGAGGATGTATTTAATGCACCAGAGGAAATCCGGCAGAATTGGTTACTTTACCGGTGTAGAGAATCAATTTATGAATTTGTGGAGAAAAAGTCATTGTTAAATATTAGTTTCAAATGTTTTTGAATTTTGGAAGTACTACCTCAATGAAGAACAGACTACAACTAGAACAACTACAGATTACGTGTACAATATAAAGAAACTAAGGTCTCTCTCCTATTAAAGCAGAGACTGTAGAAAATATACTCTGTGAATGTGTGATCATAAGCGACATCTGCTCTTTGATAAAACAGAATACTAGACTACTTGTAAGATTATAAACACTCTGCAATTAATGAATTGCTTGGTGTCTTGCGATTTTCTATAAAATACTTCATGAATTTAATTTTTTCTAAAATTAAGTTGGACTTTGTTAATGGAATTTAATTTTGATGTATTACTTAAGGTAGGGAATTGGACACGGTCACTTTCGACAATTGTCTTGTTTACAAGTATGATGGATAAAGATCTAATTTTTAGAAGCAATATGTAAGACTACAACCATATAAACTTTCTGACACTTTTGGTTAAATCAGAAACTAATTTTTATCACAATTGGAACATTTTTTTCAGATAAACTGTTATTTTACATATCCTAGACCAAAGACGAATCAGCTTTAATAATCTTTTTATCATTTTAGTAGCTGCTAGATTCTATTTAAATTTAATTTAAACTACTAATATAGCATTGAAAGCGTATTTTAATATTTGTGTTTTCTTTACACTGCTTTGTGTCTCTTGCCTCCGCATTGATTTTGTATATAATTCTCTTGGCAAGTGCAGTACGGCTAGTGTTATTATTAGGATGTATTTCTGTTTCTTAATTTCTTCGTTTTACTTAGCATCTCCGCTCGCATGATATTTCAATTACATGTTAAGGCAGGTCATATCTGTATTCCACATTGCATTTTATTTCGTGAATTTCTTATGAACGAACGCGTATATATTTTGAAATAATTTCTGCGAAGACCCTAGTCTAATGAGAGTCAAAGCGGTTTTTGTAACAATAACTAAACATTAGGGAATGCATAGAAGTAACATTGAACAAACATATCAATGTCCCACAAAAGAATGTGAGAGATAACTTCTGGTTCAACGTTAGAACTTGGAATCAAGGTAAAAGCAATATTATCTGTAAACATAACTTTAACATCGCATATAAAAGTCTAAAACGGTTTGGAGTCAACATGAAAGCAATTTTATGTGTAAATACAATCTTCTTGTCGTGCACTAACGTTGAACAAACAAATGACTAAACAATAAAACACTGTGTTATTCGACAAATTGGACGGATATAATATTTGTTGAAGAAATATAAAATAAATAGAAACAATGAAATTTTATCGGTTTACTATAAGATTGTCAATTTTTTATTACATTATTATACTTTATTTCGGTTGGTTTAAACAACCTAACTTTGTAAAGTAATGTTTTTTGAGTTAATCTACATCATTTAATGCAAGTACCTTTTAATTCAACATTTACAAAATTAATGGTTGTGTACAACGTTGTAGAACTGCGTAAGATAACCTTGCATTTAAGCATTAGGGAGTTTTCCGACAACCTACGCTACGTGCCCGACTAAATTTTTCAAAAGGTTTCTTTGTGTGAAAACAGACAAAAGTATGTTAAAATTATTAATTATGTAACAACTGGGAACACTAATATTGACAGTCTTGCAAAGAATTGGTATCTATTTTTCACCAAATTGCATGTATGAAATCACAAGGATATGAAAATATTTTCATTCGCCCCGGTCTCATTTAGCTCTATTGGGTATTGATCAGTTTTGTTTGGCACCGTTCAATATCGTTTAGATCGGTTCAGTTATGTTCGGTTCCACTTTGATGCGTTCTGTTCAATAGCGTCCGGCATTATTTGGTTCTGTTTGGCTATGTTCGATTCGGTTCGATTATGTTATGTCTCTGGTTGGCTCTGTTCGCTTCTATTCTGTATATATCTCTACTTTTTAATTCGGAGGAGTAAAATGAAAAGACACGTTTACACAATGGAATTTTTCAACGCTACTTTTTGGCGGCAGTTTTAAAACTAGCTAGGATTTTATATAAATTGTAGTTACGTAATTATCATTACAACGCAAATTTAGGAAGAAAATTTAAATACAAACGCATTCAGAAAAATACACGATCTAAACGTCAATCAGTTTTTGTAACAATATCAAATATGGCCGGCAACATATCAAGTATGGCCAGTGTACTTTTTGCCGAGAACTGACCAACAGCTAGCCTACTTTTTGGCGCTTCAATTTAAAAACACTCCACCGAATTAAAAAATAGAGTACGCTAAATATATATAATGTGATTTTGTTCGATGCTATCCGGTTCTGTTTTGGTACGTTCACTTTGTTCGTTTTTTTCTACCCTGTATGTCTTATTAGATTTTATTCGTTCGGTTTTATTTGATTTGATCCGGTTCTATTTGGTTTTGTTTGTTTTTATTTGGTTCAGTTGTGTACTATTTTATGCGAGTATCTTCGTCTACATTCGGTCAGATTTGGGTACGTTTGGTCTTGTTTGGTTTTGTCCCCTCCCGCTCATTGCCGTTTGGTATCTGGGAAATATAGCCAATATATGCATGATTAAATTGCTGCGCATTGTGATTAAATTCGTTCACGATCGTCACACGAGTGACTTTGAAGAGGTCGCATATCTTTTGGTAATAGTGTAAACTATGAAAAAAATATGCTTTATTTATCGTATTTCTTAGGCTGATTCTACACGAGCTGAAATGCGGTAGTTGACATGCTGTAAAAAAATTAGAAGACATATTACCAATACATGTTTTATGTACGCTAACATTAGCGTACGTTTTAATTCTCTGTTTCATGTATTTTTCAATTTTCGGGTCCTAAATATAGGCTCCGTATATAAATTAATATCTTTAAATTCTGTGATAACATTTTTTCATAAATACTTAATATAACGGCTCCATAGAAGGATTATATACAAAATTTAGTTAGTACTAAATCTAGCACAAGATTTTAATCGGGAGGTAGTAAAGGAGATGAGAGATAGGGTAGGGCAAGTAAATAGTAAGCAAGAGTTTCATTGTGTGGGATATCCACTATACGCACATACGCCATACGGTAGTATGAACAGCCGTCGCGATGTGAATGGACTAGTCGCTTAATCTTGTAAGGCTAAAATGTGAACTTTGCTGTTTCTCATTTGTGTTGTGTTAAACTTGTACATTATTCTTTCATACATATGGTGCATATTACTTTATTCTCATTCAGCCTATTTCATTCAGAACGTGGAACTATGCGTTCACAAATTAAAAGGTTATTTTCTTGAAAACAACTGCTAGATTTAAGTAAATGACAGAAATAATTTTTATATAAGAGTATTACGTAAGTTTGTTAAAGAACTTGCATTGCTGCTTATTTACTGCCGCGATATGTGACGAAAGTATTATCTTTGTATTGGGTGTATACTATAATATTAATTCAATGTTATTGATACATTTTTTTTTCAGTAATTTTGTTGTTCTTTAAAAAACGGTTAATATAAGAATATCTCGATGTTTGTAGTATCATCACTTACTAATTATTTTGCCTTTATATGAAATGTTCTTTCGCTAAATTTACAAGGGGTGTATAATAGTAAAAGTCGACTGTGTCCTGTATGGTAGGGATATTTTGAAGTTGATTCCATTTACAGTGTAAATATATATGTGCCTAAGTATACACTAATATCTTCTTGTTAGTTTAAAATTTATTTTTCAACTTAGTGCTTAAAATTTCGCTATAATTATGATAATTGTAGAATGTTTGATTTATAAAACAGACACAAAGCATTTAGAATTCTAGTTGTGTCAGATAAAAGAGCTTAGCATTTAGAACTTCACTGAAACTATATCGTAAAGTGCGTTTCATGCATTAACAGGCACGTAAAAAAGTGCCCATGCGACTATCATTTCTAATTATTTGCGCTTGAGTTATTTAATTTTCTCTATTTCATTTAATTGTGAAAATACATGTTGCTTAGCACAAAATTATTGAAAATTATATCCTCTCTTAACCAAGATTTAATAAGGTTAACATATTACTAAGAAAACAAACAATTTCTTTCAAATTTCTTAGCAGTTCCTTTGGCTACTTGCGTTTATTTACCTTTTTATTGTTTGATTACTGTTCAAGAATATGGACACTTTGAGATGCTTGGATTTTAATTCAATGCAAAATAATTATTTATTTTAATTTTGCTTGTTAATTGTGTAGATTGTCTTTTTTACGTTCGGTGAAGCGTTCGTGAAAAATTTGTATAATGAACTACTAATAGCGAATTGGTGCGATATGCGAAAACATGATGTAAATTACAGACAAAATAGTATTACGCCAATTGTATAGCTTACTAATTCGCGGTCAAATAATGGATTTTATTTGTCCGCGCTTGTAAATTCGGGTTCTGGTATCTGCAATATACACATGGGCTGAAAAGTCCCGGGCCTAATAAAGAAAACACGGTTTTTTTGGTTAAAAATAAGCTTTATTCATCAACGTAATCTCCATCAAGAGCAACGCAATCATTCCAGCACCGCTCTAACATTTCAATACCACTTTTGTAGAACGATTTATCTTTTGCCCCAAAGTAGGCCTCGGTTTCAGCGATAACCTCTTCATTCGTGCGAAATTTCTTACCGGCGAGCATTTTTTTGAGGTCTACGAACAGCCAATAGTCGCTGGGAGCCAAATCTGGCGAATACGGTGGATGTGGGAGCAATTCGAAGTTCAATTCATATAGTTTTGCCATTGTTTTGATTGACTTGTGACACGGTGCATTGTCTTGATGAAACAAATTTTTTTTCTTTGCTATATGCGGTCGTTTCTTTGCAATTTCGGCCTTCAAACGCTCCAATAACGCTATATAATATTCACTGTCGATGGCATTTCCTTTCTCAAGATAGTCGATGAATATTACACCACGCACATCCCAAAATACCAAGGCCATAACCTTTCCAGACGATTGTTGTGCTTTCGGGCGCTTTGGACGAGGTTCACCAGTTGCTGTCCACTCAGATGATGATCGTTTTGATTCCGGAGTGAAGTGATGGATCCATGTTTCATCCATTGTCACATATCGACGCAAAAATTCCGGTTTGTTACGTTTAAACATGGCCAAACACTGCTCAGAATCATCAAGACGTTCTTGTTTTTGGTCAACAGTGAGCAAACGCGGCACCCACTTTGAACAGAGCTTTCTCATAGTTAAATGCTCATGCAATATAAAGCCAATACGTTCTTTTGATGTCCTTACGATGTCAGCTAACTCACGCAACTTCACTTTTCGATCATTCAAAACGATTTTGTGGATTTTTTTGATGTTTTCTGGTGTTACCGCCTCATTTGGATGTCCACTGCGTTCTGCATCATCGGTGTCTCTACGACCACGTTTGAAGTCAGCAAATCAACGTTTTATTGTTGTTTCTGATGGAGCGGAGTCCCCATAACACTTTTCAAGATATTGCTTCGCTTGAACGGTATTTTTCCCATCAAGAAGCAGTGTAAAATTAAAACACGAAATTGTTTTTGATCCATTGTTTTGAAAATAACAAAAGTAGCGTGACTCTTAGCACAATAACTCACAAACTAATGAATAGAATATCATGAAATTTTAACAGCGTCATCTATGTGTTAGGCCCGCGACTTTTCAGCCCATGTGTTAATATATATATATATATATATATATATATATATATATATTATGCTTCATTTGACGCAAATTTCGTTCAGTGTAGCTAACCATAGTGAAGGTTCTTATGATTTATAAGACTGAAGACAGTGTACTATAATAACCACATATAATACAATTTTTTATTTTTGAGCCACTGCTATACATCGAATCATCGAATAAATTCTGTCAACTCTTAAAACTTATTTGTATTATGCGCAAGGAATACTTATATAAATATATGTTTTAAAAGAAAGAGTATTGTACTTCGATACAACTAATCATTTTCTAACAAAGTTTATGTGTAAAAGTTTTGCGCTCAACATTGGCAGATACTGAGGTATTGCAACATTCAAACATTGTTCAGTAAAAAATGATACATTTGATTGACCCTAAACAGTCAGCTGTAGTAAACACAGCGGAATAGATGCAGAAAGAAATTAATGAAAAATGCAGGTATAAAAATTGGCAATTCATATCGAACCTTTCGACCTTTACTTATTCCCGAAATTCTAAAACTTAAGGAAGGATTAAGCATAGTAGCTTAAGATCTATTTAGGCACAATACTTTTAACAATGTCGAAATAGAACAATATATTTTTATTTAATATGTGGATTTTATTCTATATTTTAAAGACAATTTTATAAACAATTATACATATATATATGCTAAACTGAATACTGAGTAAGCTATTTAAAATACTTTTCTTGGCGTGGTTTGTTGCTGCTTTATTAACTTTCTCTGGTTCTAAATTTGCAAATACTTCTTTTACGCACTTTGGTCTTGAGAATCAATACATCAATGACTTTATGCCATCTCAGAAAAATGTAAAATCAGAACATATATGCGGCCAAGTCAAGTTATCGAAACAATTCATACACCTTTCATAAATTTCAAAATAGACCTTTATTCATTTTTTATTCATTATTTATTCATATTAACAAGCAAAAAACACCAAAACTAAATTGTTTATAATTAGAATCAAGTACAAATATTAGCTATTCAACGAATTTTATTTATATTTTTGTTGCCTTCTCCATGGATATAGAAGAAATTTAAAATATCGTCATTTGTATAAATTTCGTTTCCATTTTTTAGAATACAAGCGCATATATTCATATAAAGAAATAAATTTTGCTATGTGGCTTTAATTAATTTCTGTTTTCAGATCCTGAACAAAAATGTTCTATCGCCTATAGTACAGCTGCCACGTTCCTTTATTATAAGGTGGTTTATACACTTTTTTTTTCTAGACGAATGAATATAAAAATAATGATAGGTAACGGTGAAAACCTTTTTTTTAAAGGTAGCTTTATATGAAATAACGCGATTAAAAAATAGCGAGGTTAGCCGTAAGTTTCGGTATAACAGGAAGTGCAACATTTTTAAAAGCATTTTGCCTGAATAAATTTTGAGTAACTCTACCTAATACAGTTTCAGAATTTCATTTTCATCGTAACTAAGTAAACTTTTAATAGGTTAGTTTCGTGAATCGTTTCGTAGATTTTAAGATGATTATTTATCATTTGTAATACTATGTTATGCAATTACAAGAAATGCCTTTTATTTTCTGTACTATTAGTGTTGGTTAACGAATATAAAAATCAAAATATATTTTAACCAATATGTAACAAATTGTTTTTGTTTCATTCTTCTGGTGCAAACCGTTACTTAGAAAAACATTTTTAAAAGATATCGGTATAAACCGGATAAATGGTTTAAGAGCAATTAATAGTCGGAAGTTGAAATATCTTATGGGTCCTCAACATTCGCCAACTAGCTAGCTCTAACCCCGTAGAAGCCTGGCCGAAATAATACACATTGGAAATATAGGACAGACGCGGAAAACAATGTACCAAAAAACATATTTTCATAGTCATAAGAATTGCATGTGTTGCTTGAATTTCATCTTTGTTCTGTCTTTTCTCTTAATAATTATTAATTAATAATATCATAATTGATAATTATTGAAAATCCATGCGGAGCATGTTTCAAAAATAGTGTAGAAGTAGTTTGGACACATTTTTATTATTGACTATTAAATCCAAGAATTTTTTTTATGGGTTGACCTTTTATCATGTCATGTCAAATTTATTACAGCACGTTGGTTATCTTTTTCTCTTCTTTCCTGATACAGTCGATGTATCAGGCATACAAATTTCAATTTTTGGCACAATCATAGGTAATGAAATTCATTTAAAAATACACATTTCTGCAAAATAATAGCAGTACCAAATAGAATATACAATTTCCTAGATTTCTTTGATCGAAGCAATCTTCCCCACATGTAACTATTTTTAGTTCGCGTAATTTGGGAAGTTATCTGTTAATCATATGCTTGTGCAATTAAATAGCAGCCTCGCTTGTATTGAAAGAAGTATGCACATGTATATGCAATTAAAGTAGTTGTAAAATTATAATGTTTGTAACTTATTTTAAGTAGGATTTACCGGTCTGAGCATTTACAGATAATTATTTTGATGTCATGACCGTGCAAAGAATTATACAAGGCTTTCTTAGAAGTGCATTCAGCGGTTTGAATTATAAATTTAGACATATGTACTTAATTACTGAGTTTAAATTAATGAAGAAACTGCAAATAGACAAACTAAACAAAATTATTAGCGAATTAATGAGTATTAGTATCTTGATAGTTAAGCTCCTGTTGATAAAGAATTCCTATGCTAGAAAACCTATAAGAGCATTGCTGTAACAATTAAGGCGCGTTATAGCGAGACACGTGCTATTTGTGCGAAAACTAGGAAACACATTTAATCTGTAGTGTATAAAAGAGGTCATTAAACAAGGAAACGTCAGTGTTATGATATAGACTTATTTTTTTTGATATAGAGTTCGGTTTTTAAAGTACCCAAGATAATAGTTCAGGATGTTTATTAAAATACGTTGAATATTAAGATATTCCATTAGTCCATTTTCTATGGACTTACCAGCAAAATAACTGTCCTAAGCGTTAATATGTATACAGATAAATTATTTAATTTGTCAAACGGAATATTTTTATCAACACTGGTATTTTTGTGAATAACTAAAATATTGTGTAATACAGTAATTTGGAAAAATAAGGTTCAAGTTCAATCGAAAAATTGGTTCTACTAATACTAAATATTTTTGCAGCAGTGTTCTTTAACATGCCTTTGATATTTTTTTATTGTTACCGCTAGTTGTATGCACGGATTTCATTTTGTCAATATTGATAATTTATTTTTTTTAATTTAGCTTTTTGCATGCCCATGGAAACGTCAACAATTAAAAAGATTCTTTTGCAAGTTTAATATTCTCGTAACTAAAGCGCTTCCAAACTATTATTTATATCACACGAGAAACATCCTTGCTAAAATTATTTATATATTATTTTGAGCAGTAAATTACCTAAATATCAGAACTCCAGTTAGTGCTTTAAATATTTAATTTTTTTTTTGGAAAATTAATAGGGAAAAGTAATGGATGTTTTACAACTTGGTTGGATAATAAACGAACTGCTTCCGGAATTGGACCGTGTCATGATGAGATATATAAAAAGAAATGAGAGTAAGAGGAGAAAGAAAAGTAAGAAGAAAAAGAGATAAAAAGAAAAAGAAGAAATGATAAAGGGTGGGGAACGTGAAATAGAAAGAAAGGTGAAAAGAATAAGAGAAAGAAATATAGACAGAAGAGTGAGGGGGGAGGGGGGATACCAGAGAAAAAAAAAGAAAAAGGAAAAAGAAAGAGACCAAAAGAGAAAGGTGGGATCTCGACGTTTCGCCTCCGCCGTAGGAGGTCTTTTCAGGAGAATAGGGGAAACCAAAGTGGCACTTTGGCAGAAGATTATGGTGACTCTTTCTTCTGAAGAAGGTTCTCGCCTTTAGCGCGGTCAACACGCCGAGTCACCGTAACCTTCTGCCAAAGTGGTTTCGCCTCCAGCGTAGTTTACACGTCAACTTACCGTGCCACTTTGGTTTCCTCTATTCTCCTGAAGAAGCCTCCTACGACGGAGGCGAAACGTCGAGATACCACCTTTCTCTTTTGGTCTCTTTCTTTTTCCTTTTTTTCTCTCGTACCCCCACCCCCTCCCCTTCTGTCTCTATTTCTTTCTCTTATTCTTTTCACCTTTCTCTCTATTTCACGTCCCCCTTTATCATTTTTTCTTTTTCTTTTTATCTCTTTTTCTTCTTATTTTTCTTTCTCCTCTTACTCTTATTTCGTTTTATATATCTCATCATGACACGGTCCAATACCGGAAGTAGTTCGTTTATTACTAACTTTGGCCGTGGAAGCCTACGTATACATTTCAACTTGGTTGGATGTTATGGAAAATGTTTACGAATTTATTTCTGATTTATTTACATTTATTTGTCTTTCAATTTTAGAGTTTATACGTCTGCAAACCATTTGTTTCAAATTAAGAAAGTAACAACGAATTACTAACAAAAACAGTGATTTTAAGTAAATAATAGATGAAAGAAAATAGATTTTTATATGGACATCATACTCATATCAGTAATTTTCTGAAACGATTACTTTCATGATCAAGCATTTCATGTGTATTATTAGTTAATTCTTCATTTTCTTTCTGACTGCGTGCAAAGTATTTACTATTGCTAACATCCTTAGTGTTGGAGCTATGAAGCTAGAATTGGCACTAATAATTCAACATAGCGTTATCTAGTCAAATTTAACCTAATAAATAACATTAAACATTTAAATTAAAGCGATTTTGAGGTTTACGTGGATCCAGAATTAAGGAATTTTTTCTGCACTCATAATGTTCATTTCGTTTGTAGTACATACTTGATTTAGAAAAATTAGATACGTCGGATCATATAATTAATTTAAGCAGACACGCATTACAGATCCTTGTGATAAAGTATGCGCTTTTTTTTCTCATATGGATGAAATTTATGTTTCTCTCTTTAAATAATTTGAACTGTAGTCTTCTTTGCGCTCAAGTAACGTTTCCGATGGACTTTTTGATAAATTTTCAAAATAAGTTAATATGCTTATTTCTGTTTCCTCGTTCGTTATCTTTATTTTTCTTAAATACGGATTAATTATCTCATAATTTTGCGTATATTTATAAAACGCATTATTTATTTGGTTTTGGGTGTTCCGGAAACTTATTTTAATCTAATTTCTTTTATTTTCTATAAATTAGATAAATTTCTCATACATGTAAATGAGTAATTGATATTTTCAAACGCAATGACAATTAGCAATTACATTATTAATAAGAAAAACTATTTATTTGATAGCTACTAGGAAACCTGTATGTGACCATTTATTTCACAATATTGAGTTATTACCTACTTACACATTATTGCTAGAAAGTGCTCTTTACTTGCTTATTTTATGGTTTAGAAATATAAAACAGTATAAAAGAGTATTAACGGTCGCATTTTAAAATAAATTAGACGTATAGATAAATACAATGCCCCAGTTTTATTTATTCTATATATCTACACAAACTGATGGTTTGCAAAAACTGCATTCGTCTTTTCATAGCATGTAATTATATTTGGTGATATTGTTCTTTCAGATTTTTGCAGGAAGAGTAATACTTCTAAGAGACAATCATATTTATTCTGCATTATAGATACATGGAAAAAAATTACTTTGAATAATGTAACCTGACTTTAGTTTGTGTATCCTGGTTCGAATTTTATGTCGCGTATTTAGTTTTCGTCGGAGTACATTAAATCTCATTTTGATTTTGTAATGAAATTATTTTTTCAAAGGTTTTACTTTATCAATCGTTTATATTATGTGGCGATTATTTCCAAGCATTTTGTATTCATTCGTCTCTGTTTAAATAATTGCGTATTCAAGGAATTATAAAAATTGGGAATACAACAGATATGCGGAGTGGATCGAAGCGCAAAGCATAAAAATCGTGAGATATCATCTTTCTCGTTAATTAGATGTTAAAAGCAAATACCCGGCATCCTTCTAGAACCGATTTTACAATTGGAATGCATAGCACGAACGATTATCTGTCACGTAACTGCCCATTTCTGTATTTTTGTTAGGATTATATTATAAGTAACAACAGATAAAATTTATTTAAATTTATAAAAGGCTATTCTTCATAAGTATGCTGGAATGTGGAAAACATTTAATTGTTATACATGTAATACATATTACATTTAAATGCCCAAGCTGCTCTTAGGAGTAACCTTCTTTTTTTACTTTTTGTCTTATCAGTTTTACAATAAGAATTCTAACTATACATTTGTAAATTTGCTTTTCTGTAACCTCATCACATCATAAAAATATCTGCTCGTAAGAGACTGTGATTCTTATATGGAGATCTATAGTTTCCTTATATGTTTCACTGTTTAGTTAGTATACGTTTTCCTACTTTATATACTATATTATATAACTACCCTAAAATGTAGGAAACATGTAAATGGGACCAATCTCACAGTATCTCAAAAAAATTTGAAAGCCTGAATCGATTACCTTCTTTAAGATTGTAGTAGTTTTTATTGACTTGGCCCCCTTTTTGGCATTTTAACTTGTTGTATACATCCTTATAGAACTTTAAGTTTGTGTTTTCTAAGGTTAATTTCACTGCCGTGTTAACGGTGTTGCGTGTATCTGTTTTGATTTTTAATTGTCGCTTTCACTTGCTATTCTAGTTTTGACCAGATGTGCAAATGTGCACGAAATCGGCAGACATTTTTTAATAAAATTATTTGAGGTATTCTGAGATTGGTTCCGTTTTCTTTTTTTTTCTACATTTTGATATGAACTCACAACAACGTTCCTTTAAACTTGTTTTATTTCGATATTTTTAATTCTCGAAGTGCTCCTTGTGGTGCTCAACAAGTTGTTTTGTTTGTTGTTTAGTAGGCTTGATTTATTTTTAAAACCGAGTTTTAATCCGGTAAGCTGACTCTACTTCTTTGTTTCGGAACTTTTCTTTAATTTCGTTTCAACTAATTGTATTTCCTTTTTTCACCTCGAGGTTGTTTATAGAGTTAAAAATAAAGATGATAGTAGTATCAGTTTGGCGGCCAAGAAACATTTAAATGCTACTAGGTACAATAGTTACAATTTGCCTGATAAACTGGAGATATGCTGAATTAATTATTTCTTAGACGTAACAGAATTTAAATACGAAATTAAAACAACAAATAGTTTAAAAATTAGATTTTGTTACTTTTTATACCTCTTTTTTTAGGTTACATTTTTAAGTAGTGCTATTTTTTGATATCCTCATTAAATTTGACCTTAAATTGGACACCTATTCAGCTCTAATATTAAACTCAACGTACATTATAATTCACGTGAGTGACGATACTCTGTATGAATTCAAATTGTCAATAATTTACCTACCGCAGACGAATTTCAATTAACGTTTAGTATCTTTGCGACTAGTACATTTATAAATTTTCATTGTGCAATAAATGGGTTTACATTCGTCATATGTAAACCCATTTATTTTGTTCTGCCAACGTTGTGAATAAGGCAGCCATCCTTTGGTATATTTTCCATTGCAAAATTTGGAATTTCATGTAAAGAGGGAATGATATTAATTTAGTGCGCCGTCTATAAAACGGACTAATAACATTACCTCTTAGTATGTCCATACATTTTGGGGGTATTGTATAAGGGTAGTATACGTAATATGATTATTAGTATTGGACCAATATCGAACTTGCCCGGGATTATGTGCATATGTAAGAAAATGTTGATTCTGTTGTGGGTCTTCAAGGATGCACGTAATTGCACTAACGTTTATTAAACTTAAGTCTAGTTTTACAATGGATTACAATGGTGTAAATAATATATGACCTAGAGTCGGTCGTTTCAGATATTTTACTCGGTTCAGGCTGAACTGAATTGCTCTACTGGACTGATCTGAACTGAACTGATGAGGGAATGATACATTGGTATTCATATCAATTGGATAGCAATGAAAATCTTAAACTAATATATCATGTGGGAATTGTCTGAAAGTAATTAACTGGGTGTTAGGAAGGAAGCGCAATTGTAGACAATTTTAGATAACAAAATAAATACAAGTGTGAACAATGAATAGTTAAGATGAAAGTACAGACAAATATATGATCAGACGTTTACAAACAGATTTGACGTAAAAGCCTGAGTACTAGGAATAACGATGTCAAATGCACGTATACAAATTACTATTCGAAAGTGAAACAAAGAAATAATTGAAGTTCATTTAAAATTATAGATAGGTACACAACAATTTGTTTAGGAATAGAATGCTTCTTATCAAATCTTCATTGCGTTGTTGTTTGCGCAAAATTATGTTCTACGTTTGCGCATATCATTAGATCGCGTTCTTCTTTGGGATTACTTTTTGGTTTCTTATGTTCAGATGGTGAAACACAACCAAATTTGTCAAAATAACGAAAATAGCGAAGGGATCAAAACAGGAGTTTAACTGATTTTCCAAATTATTCCCAAAAAGGATCTGTAATTGAGGGAATCGGGGAAATCGAGCTTTGATGAAATTACTTTACAATTTTTTACGAGTAAGTATTCCATGTAGATCTGCACTCCACTACGAGCTGACAAAATGTATACGTCATAGTTCATCTAATATTTTATCACCATGATCGAATAACTTCTGTATAACAGTACATTAGAGAGGGATGAGGAAAAAAACCAGCAAGTATTCAATTTATTCATAAATGTTGTACATTTAATAATTCTTGTAGAGTAAGTTTCTCTTTCACACTTTTATAGAAAAATTTCAGGGTAAGTTAAATTCGGACTCTAACAAATTGATAACCGTTAGTCTACTTACTAGTAATTACAAAAGCAAAATTTGAAGATACAATTAATGTTATGTTTCACAAGGAACGTAGCTGTAAATAGTATGGTTTTATAATAGTTCAAAGAAACAGTGTGGCATATGTAAATCACGGATCTTTGGCATGCAGTAATTATTAAAAACAAAACAAAATTATTGGTACGGTAAACTGAAATTTTCGAATACAATATAACAAACTGCAAGAGAGTTAAACAGACAAGATGCGTAACTGAGCTGAAAATACTGTATATATGAATTTAAATGCGAACCGTAGTATATACAAAATACATTAAACTTTTCCGTTTCCAAGTATTTTGCTTACGTAATAATCTTGACGGCATTCCTTTGTCACTGATGTCATGACATTGTGTGTTGTATATTACGTCTCTAAATACTAATTGTAGATACATACATATCCATTACGTCTTAAACACAAACTTAACAATTCAAATTAAAATCCCAGAGAACATACCTTTATTCTTGATAGGTTTGTGAATATCATGAATATTTAAACATTCTCTTTCTTTCACTCGTTCCACTTCTGACTCTAAGAAAGGATGTAAAATATTTGATGTATCAGTAATGAAATTATAACATAATATTTTTTTTCTTTCGAACTAAAATAAATAAAATTTCATTAATTTCATTTAAACAGATATTAAAGTATTTGTATCACAAATTTACTGAATGTGGTTGTCCATATTGCTTAGTACAGTAGCAATTAAACTTTTTTTCATGTTTATGAAAGTTAATGAAATTTTAAAAGTTATCAAGGTAAATCATTTTCTATTGTATTAATAGTAAGCAAGTCGTTTAAAAAGGAACAAATTTCTTCAGAAGGTATTCCGAAAATTGGTTAATGATTAAAAATTTTTGTTTTAATCGGTTTTGATATAAAAAGATGAAAAATAGGCATTTTTGAATGAGACTAAAGCTCTAAATCATAAAAACCTCTTATTGACAGAAATAGTGATATCTTAAGAAAACAAAGTAATTTTTATTATTTTATTAAAACTACCAGAAAAGTACAAATTTTTAGTTAAGAGTAAATTAGAGTTGGTAGTAAACAGAAAAATCGACGACGGACTTACATATTTAAGGTGTGCTTGTCTCGAAAATTTCTTTTCGGCTTCTAAAATAGGCTATTTTTCATTCTGTTGTATGTGCCAATAAAACGCAAGACTTACAGCATATAAAATACGGTCTCGCGCATGTATTGATAAATGTGTGTGTTGGAGATTTTAGCTAAAACCATTCACAATGCGAATTACAAGCTAGTGATGTTCGAAACTAACCGGTACCCAGTTGCGGATAAACTAAAAATTTTGTAATATCGGTTCCATCTGGTTTTAATTTTAGAACCGGGTATCTGAATCGGGTTCCAGGATAGCGTAGGTGGAATCGGTTCATAAACTGCTTGTAGTATCGAGGAATGGAATTAAATAAATGTGGATATATACTGACGAATTGCTGTACCTAATTGGCACTAGAAATATTGCCAAACGCCAACTGCACTCATTACGCTACGTTATAAATTATCGTATATAGTTCAAGAGTGTCAATTTCTGCAATTTCTTCTGGCGAAAAGAATTATATACGCCGTCTTAGGTCGTTTCAGTAATGTATTCGGTGGGAGAGAGTCCACGTCTAGTCCTAAATGAGATTTATATTCGACATGAGCAAGCATTTCCACTATTAATATTATAGTCAGTACAAAGCCTCTTCAGTAACCTTCTCGATTATACGTGGGAGCCATAGTAAAGAGTAATACAACAAAAGGTGGTGGTAAAGAAACTTAAATATATAAACGGGTAAAGGCAACAACAAAAAGTCAAATGGGATGTTCAAAGAACTTTCCCTCCTTTTCATAGCAGCCACGATATCTTTTAGAGTCGGTGGCATCCTTGATGTATTTATTACTGTAGCTTCTCTAGGCCATTTAAAGGATGAAATTAAAAAGGTTTAAATAAGGCGATTTTTCACACCATAATACAGATCCGCCTGTTCATCTTCGTTCAAAAGTTTCGTATAAATACTCTTTAACGACAACCGAAAAATGCGCCGTGGCAGCATGATACAGGAACCACACTTTGGCAAAAGAATGTTGTCTAAAAGAACCGTTACCGCATTTTAAAATATTGTCTTTGTGTAACCATCTGAAGATAGACAGCCAGACATACACCTGGTGAGGGTCGAGAGGGAATGAGAAGAGGGAAGAGGAAGTACGAGACAACTAAGACAAGACTAGAACAAGACAGATGTGACGCTTTTGCTTTTTACAATATTTAAATATTCTTTTGTGTATTTCTTTTATTATTAAAGTCTAAAACTATAATACAATCATTCAAAACGCGGTTTGCAAAAAAAAATTCGGCAGGCTGCGTTTGTTTGTTAATCGGTTTGATAAAACAGTTGGATCTAAATACCTGATGTCTAGATGTCATAATAGCATGGGGATTTTCGTAAGCCCACACATATATGTACACTATAGACACTAAAAACCACAAAGAATATTGGCAGCAATGTCGGGTTCCTCAGCATTATTGCCAGCGAAAAAAAAAAAAAACAAACGTGCTTAATTATTAGGTGAAGTTAGGGCTTTCACTCTTTGTACATGGTATGGGCAAAGCTGCTACTTGTGAAGGATTCTCCAGGCAAAAGGAGCTTTAATTTGTACCTTGATTTTCCGCAAATTCGTCTCCGAATTTTGATTTGCTTGTGCTAAAATTGATTTTTTTGTCTGAGGATTGGATACCGACTCTTATAAATATATGAATTGAATGAATCTGGTGATTTTGATAGGCATGAACATAAAACTTTACAGCTTCTATGACATTCCTGTTAATAATATGGGATGCATTTCGGCTAATTTAATGTTAGAATAAACAAACATAGCGAAAATTCGTAAAATTGTGCACTAATAACTGAATGTTTTCTACAAACCATATGAATGTATATAGGATACCTGTCAACTACTATAAGAAAATTCAAGTTTTTACGGTTGGAAACAAGAGAAGTGAAACATACTACAAAAAGAAATAACCCTCCGTATCTCTGAAAGCGTACGTTTGCGTTCATTAGATTCCTCCGTACATTTTGGATCATGCTATTCTTCCTCAAAGTTTGTGACTCATTGTTTAAGAGAATGTATATCAATGGCTTGCATGAACTGCCACAAATATATTGTAATAGGATTTTTGTAGGACCTCTGTTTCCTCAAGAATATGTCCAGTTTTTATTTTATTGTATTACTTCTCCCTTTAATAATAAGGTCGATTATTTAAACTAGAAACTACTTCATCATAAAGTTTAACACAAAATTATTCGGCACCCACGTACACACGGCAATTTACAAGAATCACATCCAAAGCCAGCATATTCATCTCTGAAAGTGTTTGGAAAATGTTTTCGTTGCCGTGATGACATACCGAAGGCAGTTGCCTACTAATATCAGGATCTAGTGGTGATATCCGAGCTTGGTCGTAAAGCTGCCCGTCAAACAAATGAGAGTTAGCTTGGGTAGCTGACACAGAGGATCAACAAAGCTTATGAGCTTCTTATTTTTATGAAAATCTCAAGTTATTTAGAGGAAATTCCTCTCACGTTAATATAAAATCTGTTGTGGATACTGTTACTCTATTATAATCCCCGAAAACTGGAGAAAATACCGTTCATCTAGAAGCAAAACTCAGAATATAACCTGAGGCCTGCCGTTATCGGCGTCCGGTTGGGAGATTAAAGAATCATTGATCTAGAAAATCACCAAATTTGCGCGTGAGGAAGTACAAGAAAAGGATATTATTGCTATGTAAAAGTTTATTATAATCCTTGAGAAATTTCACGAAAATATGTTGTAAATATTTGTGTATTGTTAGATATAAGAAGATCACATTTTTGTCATTTCGAGGTAATCGCATGTATTAGTTTGAAACGATTTTATTTTGAATATATCCTATGACAATATCTTGAAAATTTTACAAAACCAATAATAACCCAATACCAAACACTTTACATTTCTTCAAACATCTGCCTTTCTATTAACTTTAGAGACGTCTGAAGAAATCTAGCTGTTCGACTCCCTCTACCTCAATCGAAAAAAGGCATATTTCTACGCATTTCATACCTTTATCCATTGCCTCTAAGAAAGGCAATGATCGTTCGACCAAGAAAAGAAGATACTTGAAGTTGTTTACCAGCATAACGGTTCTTCAAACTAGGAAAATAAGGAGGTTTTATGAACCAATCCTCGTAACACGTATGTTATAGATAGTTATCGAGGTATTAAATAAAAATTATTTGTCTTTTTTAAGATACTAAATGCATCTGGATATCTTGAATTTCAAGGTTCTTGGAAAGGCTACGGATACTGAATTTCGAGTACTCGATTCCAGAACCGGTTTCTAATTCCTCTAGATATTCGGGTTATTCGAAGGATTAATGCTTTTCTCAAAAATATAAAATGCATTGAAAGACAATAGACAAAGTGAATCGAAAAACCAATTTTCTGTTGGCGTTATTTAACTCCGAGGCTTCTTAAAATAAAACTATACGGAATTATCCATTTATCTCGAATAATTTGGTAACATTATAAAAAACTGTTTGAAATGAAAGTTTTAAGACAAAGGGTCACATGCTTCAAGGTGACAGGAAGATCAAGACAACCTTCTTAAATAGAACATGATATTAGTATTAGACTTTATATGACCTACTACCAAAGTCTTGCTATCAACAACTATTAAATAATGAAAAAAAATTGGGTTTCTAGAAAACTAACAATATATTATTAAAATGTTATAAAACTATAATAATGTACGTAGGACAGTAAAAGTTCGAAATATTGGCAATGAGTCTCAACATACTTCCGAATTCTTCTTATAAAGGGCTGGTTGTGGCATTGTATATAGAGAGTCGTTGGTTGTATCAATATAGAATTCGTTTTCGTTTTACTGTGTATTTTCTTAGTTACAATTAACCAATTCATACAATACCGCAACATTATTTTGGTCCTTCGAGCCGGAAGAGAAAATTTACCAGTACTATTCACAAGAAAATACAAATTTCGGTGAGTCTGTTCCATGTTTTTATAGTTAGTCAGTTTAACCTTAAATTCTCCTATCTACAATTAATCCTTGAGTACCGATTAACACAATAATGGCGTTAACGGAAGAACAATTAAAGAAATCGCGTAGTTTCATCAAAAGCCGAGTTACTCGTATTTTAAATTTCGCTAGAGATTTTCAAGACAACTCGCTGACTCTTTTGTAGCTACTGGTATATCAAACAGTGCTTTTAAATGTGAATTAACTGTGTATTATTTGTTATTGTATCGTGCTATAAGTAATTTTCTGCATTAACACCAATTGATTCTATTGTTTTTGCTGCCTCATATCCTAATTGCGACTTTAAGTAATAACATTTTTGTATTTTAAATAATTCAGTATTTTGGTTAACAAGACTATCAAACATATCGTGAAAATTCTGCCATTGTTGATAATCACCCTTAAAAATCGGTATATTTATTCTAGGTAATTTTATGTTATCTTTGCCCCTACGTGGCGCCTCTGGTAAAATACCCGGTGCAGACTCGCGCGATTTCGCTTCGAATGCCATCGTATTTCGTTATAGTATTTTAGATATTTCACTCTTTGCATTAAAATACGATACTTCGCAATTAACGCGGTCATTTTCATGAATAGAATCTAGAAGTTCCAGCTGCATTTGTATATCGTTGTATTCTTGCCAAAGACTATCTAATTGTGTGTTTCTATGGACTAGTTGTTCGTAATCATTATCTTTAAAATCTCTAGCGAAAGTTAAAATAAGAGTACCTCCACTTTTGATGATACTACGCGATTTCTTTAATTGTTCTTCCGTTAACGCCATTATTGCGTTAATCGGTACTCAACGATTAATTAATTAATAAAATAGATAGGAGAATTTAAGGTTAAACTGACTAACTATAAAAGTATGGAACAGCCTCACCGAAATTTGTATTTTCTTGTTACTAGTACTGGTAAACTTCTCTTTATCCGGCCCGAAGGACCAAAATAATGTTGTGGACTATATGAATTGGTTAATTGTAACTAAGAAAATACACAGTAAAACGAAAACGAATTGTATATTGATACAACAACGACTTGTTAACTATTACGACTCTCTATATACATATCTTGTGGTGTGTGTCGCACGCGCACAACTCGAAAAGTACAGTTAAGGGAAGATTCTTAGCGTCCCTTCGCAGGTATAGTTCAGCCGCAATCCCTAACAGGCATGATCAAATTTTCCACGATCAAGTTTACTATTGAAGAAGAAGTGAACAATCGCCTTCCGTTTCTAGATACTCTAGTCATACGCAATAACAATAAATTAGAAATAGACATCTACAGAAAAGAAATTAATTCCAACAGATTCATCACGTTTGATTCGCACCATTGCGAACAACAAAAAATGTCCGCGATTAGTTTTCTGGTCAATAGACTCGTCAGATTTCCACTAAACAAGAGCAGGTATGACAAAGAATTAAAGTATATCAAAGATGTAGCGAGGTACAATGGTTTCTCTTCTATGGATGTCGACCGTATTTTAAGGAAGGTCCAATACAAACAACACATCAGAAATTCTACGACTTTGACATCAACAAACACCGGTAATAAGAAATTTATAACTCTTCCTTTTCACCCAACAGTAAAAGGGTTAAGTAAAATTTTCCGATAACTAAATATAAACGTGTCTTTTGTGTCAAAAACAACTTAAAGAATCTCTTAGGGAATCCCAAAGATAAACCGGAGGTGATAAAAGGTCTGGAATATACCAAATCGCATGCAATGATTGTGAGAAAGTTTATATTGGACAAACAAAAGGAGTATCGAAACGAGGTTCAAAGAACATATTAGACACTATCGTTTCGACAAACCTGAACTATCAAGCGTAGCAGAGCATATGGTAAAATCCGGACATAAGATTCATTTAAAAAATCGGACACTACTTAAAAATGTGAACTCGTATAGAGAATTAGACGCGTACGAAACGGTATATATGAAAAAGAACGGAAACTTATTGAACAGAGAACCACCCCCAATTGCACACTCGAGTTTGATGGATTTATTACCATAGGCCCTGTTAAAGATACGGTTCGCTTTCGGTCCATCCTTTCCCGTAAAAGGCATGAGACCACCTAGTAGATTGTAAATAGTCATATGGTTTAGAAATTTTAGAGCCTGCGTAGAAAATAATTTGCATGTGTGATATAGTTTTTACTTTCAGTCGGTAACACGGTTGACAATGGGAGCCCACGTGCTCTCGAAACACTGCGTTCCGCATAATTAATTGATTTGTGTGAGTGGAGTTTACTGCTATACCTGTGGACCTAACAGGCATCATGAAACACACTTTTTCTTTAATATAATCCCGCAGAAAGCATTCGAGTCAGGTCACGACTGAGGAATGAGCAGCACAAGTATCTTGGACTACCAGTGCGTAATGAGCTGGATACCTATCATGTATATATGTAGATGATTATTTTGCCATTTCCTACATTTAGAGACACGTATTATTAGTGTTATAATTTACTTGTAAGGTATTTTATTTTATATCTGGTTTTTAAATATAACTAGTAATCCTTCTTTCGTTGCCGTAACTGAAAACTATTATGTTTTTGATATAAATAATTCAATGTTAAATTTAGGCCATATGAGTTTTAGTACTTGTTTACTCCGAATTGAATTCTTTTAAAGAAATTGTTAAAAAGATACGTTCCAATTAGAAAACGTGACTTAATTTTCCGTTGCCTTGAAGCGTTTTCCTAGAACTACAACAATGTCATCGTTGCACGGGTCTCTTCACTTGAGTGCTTTTGGTAAAACTAACTGCTTGCAAATTATTCGGCTGATTCGAGATATGTAAGTGAACCATACCATATATGTATACATATGTACACAAAATAAATTCGAAATCAAAATAGTTATAAAGTAAGTGTGATTTCTGTAAAAATAATTTAAAATATATGGTTTGCTTTAACTTATAGTCGAGACTGCATACAAGCAAAGGCACCCATTGTTCGTACCATTATATGAAGATTACTTTTAAGCCAAGGTCAGTTTTGCAATGAAAACTAAAGACGCAAAAATTTTCCAAAAACACATTATTTTATAAATAGGATCTATCTTTTAATATAATTTTCTTCTCGGTTTTTCACTTCATCGGAAAAGCTGACCTTGAAATATATAGCAATTCTATAGACAATTTGGAAATTGTGAAGCTTCTGCTTTAATTTTGGTGTCAATTGCCTGCACCAGTTGATTATAGATGCTCGGCCAGGGCACGATTCGGTATGCATTTTCGCAGCTTATTCGCATTTATTATATTGTCTTCACATATTTAACGATAAATATTCGCAATTTTCATATTTGTTACTGCTAAGAACCACATGGCTGATTGTATCTCATAGTTGGTAGATCGCGCGATTTTCTTTTTCATTTTAACGTTGCGTCACAAAACATACGAATTGAATGCAAATGACGTTGGCTCCTACGCAGGCGAAATTTCACAAGCGGGCCTCGTTTATAAAGTAATCCTCGTATAATAAGTCTAAATCCCCGCTCATGTTGAACATAAATCTTAAAGATTTGAGGCTCAGACAGTAAAAGTTGCCGCAAACGTTTAGTAGTCTGCCTCCTACCGCTCTGATATAGACTGCCCCGCTTGAAGAATTACATTCACACCCATCAACGGTATCGAAAGGGTACTTATATACATATAGCGATTGGGTGTGTTGGGGTTCGACGGCACTTCTATGTGTTGAATATGTCCTTCGACACAGTACGACTTTAGCGAAGTTATGTTTGTCTCTGCATTTTCTGATATTTGTAATATCTTCTGTATTTCTGGACTTATATTGTTTGTAGGCAATACATTACAGTGTTTGATGTACAAAAAGCAATTATGCTCGAAAATATTTCTATGTATAAATATGAATACAAGATAATAAAATTAGGAAGCAAACTAAAAACGCTAATAATTTAATGGTCCAGCCCAGGTTACAGAAAAATATTGTTCTGCGCACTCGGACATATTCCTGTCATGTAGTGTCACAGACATTGTCTACGTAGCTTTAAGCATTTCTTTGATTTGAAAATTTGTATTATTCTTGTGAATTAATAATAAGTACATAGTACAACTACAAGATGTTGAAATAATCTTAAGAATATATTACGCTAAAAAAAGATGTCAGTAAGAGGTTAAGCTTGTGTTGTTGACAGCCATATCATGAATGTGTTTCTGTTTATTTCTTTTTGTTTTAATATTCCAAAATAAGAAAGAAACTGAAGAGGAAATTTAAAAACTTTTGATTGTAATTATTTCCATATTTGTAAAATAAAAGTATACATAGCACTATTGGACATTTAATCTTACTGAATATAAACTATACTTCATTCACGTTAAGAATGCAGTAGGTAGCGCTACGATCGGCTGGTGAAATTTAACCGATGAAACCGTCAAATGACAACATCGTAAACATCAAAGTTTCGTTATCAAAATCTTTTATAATAAATAGCAAAGTTTTTCATATTTTGTGTGCAATACATTATGGTTATATGACCTGATAAAATAATACTGCAGTAATAAAGTAAAAGTAACATCAATTGCATTATAAATGTATCCTTTCATTGTTTCATTTACCCAAATATTTGGAGCTTATTTAATTATGTCAGAAAGTAAATGAGATTGCATGTGGGGTTAATCGAAAAGAACACAAATGCCGTATGACAAGCTATAAAATAACAATATTGCCATGGATAAACTTGAATCCAAGATATAACTTCGACATGAATGGTTATATACACAGTGTTATAGCAAGTCATTTGTCATGAAGTAAATCTCTCCGTTGGTAATCTCCATCAATTTCAATGGTATGGTTGAAAGTAAGCAATTCAATATATACAAAATAAAGCCAAACACAATATCCTTAAATCTTGCATAGAATTTGGTTATTCTCAATGATGAAATTAGATGAGCTATTCAGTGAAAAAGGAAACAGCACTGCAAGTATACTTATTATTGTACCTCGACTGCAGTAAAACCAATGTACCTTTTTAACGACAGAACAGTAATAAATAATTGCATGCATATCAATGAGTACAATAAAATACTAAATATACTAATTAATTATAACAATCTCTTAACTGCCCACATTACAAATTCATAGTTTTCTTCTCTTCATATCTGGAATAAATTTAATAAAAAAGATTTCTTTGCTGTTAGCGTTTTATTTATAAAATAACAAATGAAATAAACATATGAATTTGATTTATAAATCAAAGGATAGAATGAAAAAGACGAACAAATAATTGTAATTTATTATGCAAATGATATTAACGGATATTTGAATCAGATTTTGATGACAGTGGTCTGACGAAGATTGTGTATTTGCTGTTATAACAAATTCATCAAGCGTATTTTCAACAATATTATCCAGTTAATACGTCATTCTCTTCGATAACATGTTTGAGAATCTGTAGTTATAATAAATTCTTCAACCATATCTTCAAGTTAGCCTCTGCCTACTGCCAATATGCTTCCCTTGAGGGTTTTCCTATAACTGCATGTACTACTGCTTCCTCAGCCATACCGAACCAAAGCTCTAATCATAATAGTAGAGTAAAAACTATTTTGTTTATATAATTGATTGTATAGTATCTTGAATTATTAATTAAATGATGAGATAAAAACGCTTTGAGAAGAACAATTTTTTACCACAACTTGTTTATAGATAAAAAATACAATGAAACGCTGCAGGAAACAACGACACAAAAATTGTAAGTAAATTTGACAACTGACAGAAATTTCATATGAAGAAATTACATCAATTTATCCTGTGCGAATATGCCTTGTCCATTAGCCAATGGCAAACCCGTATCTATTCCAAGTCTGCATTCTTAACGTGAATGGAGTATAGTAACTAAATTAGCCACTTGTGAAAACTAAGTATCAATAAAAAAAATATTTTCAGCACTCTTAATTCTAGCTTCATGATTACTGATTGATTTTTTAATTGCAATTGTTGCAGTATATTAGCCGCATATACTGGTGAACGATCCGATATACTTACCTGTGATTCAATGCGATCCGGCTTCATTTGGTATCATTCGGCAATCTTTCGGTATCGTTCAACTCGTTCAAATAGAATTAACGAAAACCCATTCGAATCTATTCGGTCCCGTTCGGATGCATTTGGTCCAGTTGGAGTCTGTTCAGCTTCGTTACTCTTCGTTTAATTTGTCTTGAATCCATTTCGTTTTACTTAGCTCCGCCCGGTCACATGAATTTAATTCACTATTGTTTAGTTCCGTTCGCCTTCATTTGGTACTGTTTGATATCGTCCGGTTAGTTCCCGCCAGCCCTATTTGTTTGTATTCAGTAACACTTCTCATGACTCTTTAAAATAGCCTACATTTGCTAGTGATTAGAAATTTTAATTAACTGATGACTTAAGAATACTGTCTGCGTACAATTAAAATATACTTTTCTCACAAATAAAAGCACCTCCAGAATGAAAGACTATATTTTTCTCTCGTTATTAAGTTTTTTCATGTTTAATTTCCGAATCATTTCTTTTTAGTGAATTCGCGAATAATTTTCGTTTAATCCTCAAAATGTTCTATTCGATTCACGAATCTTCAAAAGTTTTTAGCAATTTTCGTATTATGCGAAGGAAATACTGACTATATAAATTAAGCTACAAACCCACAAGTTATTTGAGAAAAAAAATTACAATATGGCAACACCAATAGGCGGACGTACAAGGCGGAATAAATAATTAAATTATAAAAAACTATTATCTACGAAAGTTCAGTAGCCACCACATAAAGATTCGGCACATACAATGCTAACTAAATAGGTTATAAGGAAAATAAAAACATTTTGCCAATTAGACAATTTCATTAACAGCGGTGCGTTACCAATTTTGCTCCTACACTGAGCAACGTTCATCATATACCGATTCGGTATGAAGTAGTTCATTTATTGCATTGAATATTGTTAATAAATTTTTGACTTTTCATAAGATAACGCAACGTGCACGATACCATAACCTTATGACTTTTCGATAACCTTTCAACCTTTAGAAAACAAAGTTACAATTAAAAACTACTAGCAGCTAAGTAGTATCAAAATAACTAACTAGATTGTATATAGAATACATATACACATACGAAAGTTACCAAGCGTTAGGCAAATATACTATCTATTACAAAGTCCTAGATGTATTTTTCTTTGCCTTCACAAATAGTCATTTAACCACGGAAAAAATCTAAAATACAAACGTTAAAAATTAAAAATCCATACAAAAGGAATAGTACAAGGATATATACTTCACGACACGGGGCCGATCGTGCCGACTTGAATCAAGACAATACATACAGGGCCGCGGAAAGAGAGGAAATCCATAAAAGGAATGGTAAACAAAGGAAACGAAGCTGAATTACAGAACTAAAAGCGAAAGAAAACCAAAAACCAGTCTCATGAACGTATTTCATTACGAGTTCTAGATGTGCTTTCAATAAATTTATGTCATAGTAATCGGGAATTTTTAACGATCCCTTCAAGTTTTTCTGTTTTACTAAAAAGAAGGGCACCCATTATAGGCTTCTTTGTATATGACTAAATGTAAAATAACGTAATTTATAAACAAGTGGAAAATTCATATTTATAGCAATAGCTAGAAAGGCACAGGCGTTTTTAGTTTTCACATATTTTTGTACATATACATATATCTCAGTATACAGCGATTGCTTTCACATATCTTGGCTTCATATTCGTTCTATGTACAAAATTTGGAAGAACATATTCTGCGTAGAAAATATTTCGATATGACCGTAAATAATATGCAATTTTTTATTTAAGGCGTCGTTATTTATATTATATCTACATATGTGCAATTGTATTTCATAGAAAATTCAACACTGATTGAAGAATACAGTAGAATAATAGTACAATCGATAATAATTCTTCTATTAGTAAGATTCATTGTGTAGTGAAATGTGAGTGGTATATTGACTCATTAACGTTTTAAACTTCGAAATGACTTTCGAACCAAGTTAATTACGAATCCTATATACTGTTCTGCCATATCCTTATAGTGTTCAATTATGATTCAATACGTTTGTCCTTGTTTAATACTTTATATAAGTTGGACAAAGCAGTGATTAAACGCTACCGTTCCACAAGAAAATGTCAAATATGGGGTCAGATCCATCACTTTCAGAAGGTGCTTTTGCTCCTCAATTATCGGAAGAATTGCCATCTCCAAAGCAAAAATCGTTGATGGAAAATATATTGGCGGACAAAATGGAACGGATGGCCACAAACAGTAAAATATTTGTTAGAACAAATAGCGCGGATTCTACCGGCTCCATGAGTTCGGTTACTTCGATATCCAGTAACATTTGTAAATGTGATGATTGTCTTCTGGGAATTGGTGATTCATATGGTGAAAATCCAGAGGGCAAGAGTCCTAATGCAAGAAAGGTACGTTCTTTTATTTGCATCATAAATATTATTAAGCCGTTTTTATACTAGTAGAAAATAAATATAGTTTGTTACTATTTTTTGTTTGATTTAACATTATGTTGTAGTATAAAAGCGGTTGCAATTTAGACCTAAGCAGGTTTCACACATATCAATATTATTGCTTCAATATTTATAAATAAGTGATCTTCTTCAGTATTATATAAATAATTTCAAATCGAAAATTTAGGGCGTTTGTTATTCGAATATTATTTTTTCTTCGAAATTTTGCGACACGGTTTGAACACTATTAATAACCTCTTACAATATAAAACAATACCTAATAATGCTGTTAAATACAGCTAGTTATGGCACTGACGGAATCTTTTACGGAAAAGACAATATAAGGATAGAAAAAACTTTAACACGCGGACATGTTTGTGCCTATCCGGCGTCACTAGCGTGATTTTGAGCGATTTTCTCAACTACACATTGCAAATTCCCTCTCTGCGAATATCATTCTAAATAAACGGACAGTCAAAAGTGAACATTTCTTAGCGCTAATTAGCTGACGACGGAGAGGCAGAAACATCTCCCCGTGTTAGCATTTTTTTCCCTCTTCACATTGTCTTTCCCGTAAATTATCCCACCAATACCATGAGTAGCTGTATTTAGCAGCATTGCATTAGATATTGTGTCCCGTGCATTCTTCGTTGTGTTTGTAATGTAAAACAAGTTTGTGATATCTGCATATGTGATAAATAGTAAATGATATATGCTATTTGAATTTTACCGTGAATATTTACCCTGACAGTGCTAGATGGTGCTTGCACGTACGTGCTGTTTAATTTTCATTGACATGGTATTCTATTTAAGAAAGGTATTGCATGATGCCAATGATCCGCGCGTTCAGGGAGCTCGGGCGCTGCCGGCGCTGAGCTCCGCTAGCTATAGCGGCGTCCTGAACGCGACCGCTAGGTGCCGGGGCTCGGGCTAGCGGTCGCCATCTTGCTTAGCGGAAAACGAAAGCGCTGGACAATCTAGCGGAGAGTGGGGATAGGCCAACATTCAAATACAAATTCATATTAAGCTGCGATCTATGTAAGGAAGAAATGAAGAATACTTTTTTTTGGTTCTGACCTAGACCCCTATAAAAATACATTCTATAGAAGTTTGTGTTGCAAAAATAAACAGCTATATTCTTTCTCTATGTCCTACAGACCACAATTTGTATATTTATCGGTGCGGTTTGTACTGATCAACAACACACGCTTTAACTGCAAAAATATCGATATTTACAAAGTAAGAAAAGACTAACAGCAGTTTCGGAAGAAAGTGATTTGTATTGCACGATAACATAGTCCGGGAATGTTAACTTCTTTATGTTTTATTTTTTCTCATATACCGTTTGTTTTACTGCATGTTTTTCTTGCTTAACATTTTTTGCTTCTGTACTTTTTCGTGTTATCAATAGCATACTCCACTTCCGCGTCTTCCCTTGTTAAACACTGTTCGCAAGTATACCAATTACTTCGTGTAGTTATATCTACTTGCAACTATTGAATGCTAATACATATGCATCTTATGTACAAACTACAATTGTACTTGTTAAAAGTCGAGAGCATGCAAGGCAACATTTTCAATTGGAAATACTCTACAAGAAATCCACTAAATGGTTTCTATTAACTGTTGTACCATCATTTTTTATACTTGTTTTATGTTTGGTTTTAAACGAAAAATTGGGTAACTTTATATTTTCTAATAAAAGTGATAGATAGCTACATACATATTACTAATACAATATAATAAATACAATTAGTTAGTGGCATAAAGTAGCCATTATCTCGAAATGGCACCATTTCATTTTCATCGCTATCTTGCACAACATGCATATTGTCCGCAATGATATGTGTGTATTATTGTGTAGGGTGCGATGCTACAGAATATCCAGGCATCATGTAGCCTACTATTCAATGCCAGTAGTTTCTATTCTAATAATATATCGGATTGTTCATAGATGCTTTTATTGGTATGATACCAGAAATCCATGTTTTCCGAAACATTATCCATAGCTTTTACTTCTTCACTTGTTCACTTGCATATTTCTTGGAAGATCATTGCACATGTAATTTGTATCACTTCATAAAGAAATAAATAGCCGGTATCTTATGGGATACCAAACCAATATGCTTGATCTAAATGATTCTGGTTTGACTTGCATACATAGCGTCAACAATAATTTCCTCTCAGGTAGTACTATAGACACAATATTCATTTAGCACGCAATATATTCTAATAATTCCAACAAGTGATGTATTTAACTATTAGTATTCAATTAACATAATTTTATCTACAAGTTACTTCTTGTCATACGAAAATGTATATGGAGATCGTCGAGGTTGTACAGGAACTACTTCTACTATATAATTTTCATTCCTTATGGGGGCATTCTCTCTTCTAGCGGCTATCGGATTGATACCCGCATTAATACAGCTATTCATATATAAACGACAATAGCTAAAACACATTTGTCAAATCCAGCTGCGATCACGCAAATTATGCTCAGTTCGCGCCAATCTACCAATCAACTAAGCAATGGGCATGCGTCAGAAAAAAACAATGCTGCGGCCTGTTTAACCAGTTCTAGCGCTGAGTTCAAGCGCCGCCGTTATGACTCCTAGCGCCAGAACTCCCTGAACGCACCCAATGTTTCGCTCTCGATTGCACAGATTCTGCGTCACGTCAATAACGGTACCAGTTACGAACCTTTAACACAGTTAGAACGCGAAAACCGAGTATTTTTTTTTATCTTTGTCAAAGTTCCATACGTTGTTTATTTGCTGTAATATTTTTGAAAACCTTCTACACACCATTTTTTCTTATATTCTGGATTACAATTCCAGTTATTGATGGAAAGCATTTCTGGTAGAACAGCTATCAAAATATACTATTAATAATTAGAGATTTCAACTTGCACAAATATAATCAATTATTGTTAAATTATCGATCGTTTGTAGTTATTAAGCAAGGCGGAAATTTATTTAAATTGTGTTAACTTGAAGCGCCATCTATAAGCAAATGGAGAATCGATATTGAATTTTCTATAGTTTATTTGCAGAAATAATAACGCTGCAGTAACAGTGTCGTAATCAAATAACAGATGACTTCTTTTACGAATAGCAATATAATTACATCGGTTACGTAAATTATAAATGTGTTTTATATGGTACTTTATATTCATAATTTCTGAATCGGTATAATATGAATGTGTAAGATACTATTTATTTAATATTTTCAATTTGACAGTGAATATGTTTTTAAAATTAACTCTTATTTGTAGTATTTATAGCTTATAAATAAATACATTTTTTATGTAGTAGATTTAAAATTTTAAATTTGCCGCTTCCTTGATAGTTGGTACACCTGAATCTAGATATAGGGAGGTGATGAGAGAGAGAGAGAGAAGAGAGGATACGACTTATGTATTATGGTTATATATTGTTTAAACGAAATTGAACAGACAGTAATTTAATTGAACCTGACAAAGGTTACGACATTTAATAGGAAAGATCAATGATTATATAGAGAATTTATTATTTTCTTTTGGATATGAAAAAATCTACAATCTCAGAACCAAATGTAATGATGTATTATATTCTATTTTTTAATTAGGAGGAGTGTTTTTGAATTACACTAGCAATATTTGATATATTGCAGGCCGCCATATTGTTGCAACAAATGATTAGCGTTTAGATTCTGTATTTTTCTGAGTGCGTTTGTATTTAATTTTTCTCTCTAAATTTGCTTTGTAATAATAATTACGAAACTACAGCTTATATAAACTCCTAGCTAATTTTAAAACTGCCCCCGAAAAGAAGCTTTGAAAAATTCCATTGTGTAAACACGTCTTTTAATTTTACTGCTCCGAATTGAAAAAATGGAGTATAGTATGTTAACTGCGCAAAAACACTTACAAATTATTGTTATATGGTATATAAACTCTTTATTTGGTTTATATTAAACGATATACAATACCAAGTACATATTAATATGAAAACATAACCAACTATATACTACTACATAAATATTACCGCCTAAACTACTTCACTAAAGCAATTGCAGATGGCTCCACTTCCTCAACACATATCGCCCTGAATAAACAAAATATGAAAAAAATTAACTTCGCAAATCACTCGTATTTAATAAAGTTTGCAAGTTTTAACTTCGTATTTTTAAACTAAATTGCGCTGCCAGTATCTTTTAATTACTATTTCTGTCGTAGTAAGGAGCTTACGCAGATGTAATTCATCTATTTTCGAATAAAACTGCTTAAGGCGTTTATTTAAAGTGATATGTGAATTTTCAGCGAAATCTGAGAATCTGTAGCTATTCTACCATTTAGTCACAACTACCATCATTTGAGTTTATTAATTTATTTTTATTACCTTAAAATTGCTTTTGTTGATCGTTTACCAGTATTTAATTTATTTATTCTTGTTAGAAGTGAAATTATAAACTTTATTCTCGAAAGATACCTCGGTAATTTACACTGTTCTTACAACCTTAATATTTTAAATTATACGTAAAGATCTATTATGTATACTGTCCAATTCAGATGCCAGCATGACAGGGATTTTGTGGACTTGCTTTTCATGAAGTAAAATACTAGTGTATATGGATGCCTACTACCACGTTCTAGAAACTGTGCAATTAACAATCAACATCTTCAGAATAAAATTTTCGTTAGAGTGAAGAGTAACTATAATTGTACTATATAGCAAAATGTCATGTATATATGCGTATAAGGTTGTCTAATAACCAGGCAGTGGAAGCTCTGAATAAAGTTATTAAATACAAAACTGTGGTACCAAATTGAATTACATATGTCAATTATTTTTGCAAGAAGAATTGATTTGGTTAATATCTGTAGGAGCTTCTGTGGCTCTCCGTCCGAATCTTAGATCATCATAAATGTTTGATAATACGCCGAAGTAGCAAATTGCAAATTAAATATTTGTATTAATGAATTTATACAATTATTTCAATAAAGAAACCCATAATTACAATTTGGTCTGAGATTTATCCCTACACGAGGTACGACTTTAAATAAAAGCGTAATGGGAACTGTTTTATATGTTGAATATAGATACTATTAATCAAAGGAGTTGTAGCATTGTCAAGTCGTACTAAAGCTACATCCTTGTTCTAGAAAGTGCATTACAATCTATTAAATTATAATTTAATATTTATTTGTTTGACCAATTTTAAATTTTTTTATAGCTATTTAGAAATGCGTGGTAGAGAAGAAGAATTGCAGAATGATGCCAGCTCTAAACCAAATATGCTAAAATTTGTCAAAGATAACGTAATTCAAACTATGAGATCTCTAGAAGCTGGAGCAATCATGAATGTAGCACTCACTGTCAAATAGTGGTAACATTATTTCATCACTTTCAAAAGCCTTTGACATTATAAATTTTTTAAACCAGTTTTTTTATAATTTAGAAGACTACTAGTTTCTATAAAATTCGACTAAGGAATGAGCAAGTATTTAATTTGGAGCTCTTCGTAAGCTTGGAATCTCAAAAATTGTGTCAAAGTTGTTCTAGATGGCTGTATCGTATTGATTTAAATTCTATTAATATTGGAATACACTAGGGTAACAGAATAAAATAGACACCTACTAATTAAAAAAAAGATTATATTCTCGTTATATATACAAAATATTTTTAAATTTTCAAATTAGACTAATATTTTGTCGATCCACCTTTACTTGCGTGAAGTGCTGCGAGTCGTCGTGGCATAGAATCTATTAAATGATTAATGGTGTCTTCTGGAATATTTAACCACTCTTCTGTAACAGCTGCCACGAGTTCTTCCTTATTGCTGGGTTTTCGGAGTCGTTTCGCCATATTTGTCTGGATTATGTGCCAAACATTCGCTCCATCCTCCATAAAAGTGGCGTCTTCTTTAGATAAAATGGCTTGTCGAATATTGGTAGTAGTCCTTCTGTTAATATTTAGATATATTTTGCCGCATTTATATTTCCGTCGCAGATTACTAATTGCGATCTTCCACCGTACCATATCGCGCCCCACACCATGATGTTCACACCGCCGTATTTCACCGTCTGACACAAAAATTTGTCGTCCAGTTGCTGTGACGAACGTCTCCATTCCCACGTACGACCACTATCACTGAATTGGCAGTATCTGCTTTCGTCTGAAAAAATGACAGACCGCCAAAACTCTTCGGGCTTCGTTCGCATTTCGATTGCCCAAGCCATTCGGCGACTATTTAGATTTTGCACTGGACTCAAAAATGTCAAATATATAACTGGCAAACTGATCAGGCTTAATAACCATTCCTGCAGATAATATGATATATTGGCAAAAATATATTTCAATAAATACGCTAGTAATGAACTTGTAAGACTTCTTAGAACATTTATCTGTTTAAAAAAACGATATTTTTCATTTACTTACTTATTAATAGTAAGTAAAACCTGAAGCTAAGCTGATATAAGTATTTGATTCTATTTTTTTATTATTCTGACTAATTATTCATTTTGGTCAATGTTGCACTAAAGTTATGTTAATTCATTTAGCATAAAGTGCACTTGCGATTTATTGCAGTTATAGTTTTTTCTGCATTTTAGTTACAAGGCATATCTTTTTTTACTAAACCTATTATTTCCTGTATTTCATTTAATGAAACACTTTTCATCAGATATCTTTTGAATCATCACGGTCAATATTCGGGTAAATATGAGCACTTACCAGAAACATCTTCCTTAGTCGCCCCTGCAAGTTCTTTTTTTTGTGGTTATGAATACAGTTTTGTATAAGAATTCCGTTGGGGTTAATCGGAGCTGGGATATTCTCCATTCTATGTAAGATTTCACTATAAACAGAATTCCTTATAGACAAGTTTCACTATATATTCTTCGAAAGTGTCAAAAATGTATTCAATAAATACTTTGCTTATGTTAGTAGTCAGTAGTTAAGTATTACAAATACCTTTTATTGGCAGATGGCTGATTATATTAGTTAGTTTCTTGGACGTTATATCCATCGGTTTATATATGAGTTCGAGGTTCTAATGGAAGATATTTTAGATAAGTTTAAGGTAGTCTTGATTAAACCAAAAGTGGACATTAACTTGCTTATTTCAAACTAAACACAATTTTTCTACGAAAATTTTTATAATGCGATATATATATCGATTTAAGAATCAATATGTATTATTTAGTATTAGCGATGTAAATCATATATCAAATCTTAGATAGGGCGTTTCAAAAATCCTTTTTTTTACTTGATAGAAGTGTCTATTAAGTAAAAAAACCTCTATTTTTTACAGTTTGACATGTTCTATTTCAAATAATTTAGATACACATATGTTTCTCCATTTTCTAATGCCTTTATACTCTCCTTATTTATTTTTGTTTTCTCTTATTTCTCATTCATATTTATCGTATCTTTTATTTATGCCACTATACGTTATGTTTTTCTGTTATCCTTTCAAAATCATATTTTATTAAAGTATTTACATCAAATTAAATCGTCTTTCAAAATGTTTAAACGTATGCATGCATTACAGATACGAAATATCTATGTAACACCTTCTGCAATATTGATATTAAGAAATATTAAAAACATTATAAATTGGCTAATGTAGCAGTATATTAAATTTAGACAGTTTAGATTTTAGTCATCAAAATTGTGTGCAACATATATACAATGTTTTACATCTTTCTACAGGCAGAAGAATTCAATTCAAGATTTTTTTTCTTGTACTCTATTATAACACATTTCTTTATTAGACAATGTTTCAATTATTTATTTACTGGCCTTAATTTAAGTCGGGTACATTTAAATTGTATCTCGTATACGGCTTTATTATTTATTTAGTAAGTTTGAGAAACTCTATCAATTTGAAATTAACATTAGCTTGCGATAAAATGTTTCATAAATCTAAATTGTAAATTCAAAATATACAATACAAAAAAATAGAGTTACATTAGTTAATACACGTTGATTACACAAACTAAGAACCGCTGTGCCTGATTGTTTAACCGAATGTTGCAAAACTGTAATTTCATACTTTTTCAAGCAATAATTGCATAATAAACTTTCTTATTCTATAATAGTATGTACAAGACAATGGCCTTAATAAAATGATAAAGGATAGCATTTTCGATGATAACAGTCAAATAATAAATTTAACAATATTTTACGCTGCGAATGAATATTTGCATCATACAGTTAATTTAAAATGCAGATACCATTGCTTATGAATTTTAATCAAGTTCCTAATTAGAATACAGTGAAAGTCGAGATAAACCACATTATCTTTAATTCACAGTCTATTGAATATGAGGAAAACCAAAGAGTACTATCAGTTACCTATAAATAGTACAATAGTAATAGACCTGATCAGTGTTCCTTTAGAGCTCTTAACGGTAAGAACTAAAATGTTACGAAGACAGGGAGCGTTCCTTCTAACTTCATTCATAGTGGTGATGGTTATATATGTTGTGGATGCACGTGAAATTTCTAGAGAAAGGCGTGACTTAGATACAGCCGCATCTGGTCATCAAGAAGAATGGAAGAAAGGAGGTGGCGGTGAACATCATTCTGATCACCATAGTAGTAAAGGAGAAAAAGGCGATAAAGGATATAAAGGTTTTCATGAGCATGAGAAAGGAGAAAAAGGTCATCACGATAAAGAAGATCATAAAGGTCATTACGGGGAAGAGGGTGGCCACAAGAAATCCGATCACCATGAAGATGGATATTTTGGAGAACACGAAAAAGGGGAGAAGGGCGAAAAAGGTCATAAATATGGTGAAAAAGGCAGTTACAGCAAAGGTCATAATACCAAAGGAGGACATGATACGCATAAAAAGGAAGAATATAAGAAAGACAAACATTTCTATGATGAAGATCATGATGAAGGTCATCATGAAAAACACGGTGGACATCATCATGAAGATGGGTATAAAAAGGGCGGACACAAGAAGGGAGGATTCCATAAGGCCGATCATCATGAAGATCATTATGGGAAGAAAGGACATCACGAAAAAGGAGATCATTTTGAAGAACATGGAGGCCATAAGAAAGAAGATGGACATGAAGACCATTGGCATAATGAAGAAAAATACGGCAAGAAAGGTGGGCACGAAGGTCATAAAAAATGGGGACACAGTAGCGGCGGGTCAGATGGGCACGAAGGAGGTGGTCACTAACTTTATTATCTTTGTGAGCCCTTATTCTAAGTATGTTTCATTGTTGTTTTTGTTGTTGATTAATATGTACAAGATTAAATAATACACATTTTTCTAGAATAACATCTGTATTTTATTATTCTATTTTGTTGGCAGTTGGAGACATGTATTTATTGTATGTTGAATACATAATACAATGTATTTGTTTAAAAAAAGCCACGGACATAAAGCTTTATGTTGCTGCAAATATTTATGTATCACGAAGAAGAATATACACAGGATTAGACATTAAAATTTACGCTATTTAACAGCTGAAAGGAACTAACAATATATTCATTACTCTAGAAATTAAATAAGAGGTTTGATGACATGAATAACGATGCAGGCAGTAAAACCTACATCCCCTTTTTTATAGCAAAATTAATTTGCAAACATGTTTGTAAATATCTGTATGATTAATTTTTGGTGCGCCTTAATTGCTTTATACAATTATTACTTATAGGGAGGCCAAAGCACTTCTTTTTTTTAGTCCTAATCCCCGCGCGATATACAACCGTAACACTTTTATTTTTTAATTCAGTGCCTACAAATACTATCCTCATAACTATAAAAATTGTATTCTTAGTGCCCTACTTTAAAGAAACATTTTTGAACTGACATCAATTTTCTTCTACATCTAATAAGATTGTAAACGGAATTATGTGATGCCAGTATCTATTATATGCTCATAATGCTGCTTTGTCAGGTATAGGAAGTGAATTGTTTCTACTTTGGGGAATGCATAGAGTCCATCCGTACATAATAGGGCGACCCGATGAAATGTTTCCGGAATCGGCAAGAGATGGCGCATAAAGGTTGAAGGGGATTCATTGGTCGGCAAGAGCAACCTTTTTTATGGCAACTGTCGAAATTTCAGACGTCTACTGTTAATAGTTGTTTAAGAGTGTGCTCTTTTGTAGCAAGTGAGGCGGTTTCGCAAAAATGGGTAAAATCCAATTTCATTGGCCATATCCTATACGAAATTTTGAGTATGAAAAAGCTTTCGGTGTGATGCGTACCGCGTTTGCTCACACCGGATCAAAAAGGAAATCGGGTGACCGTTTCGGAGAAGTGTCTGGCCAGGATCTAACGCAATCCAAGAGAGTTCTTCATGCGTTTTGTGACCGTAGATGAGACTTGGATCTACCACTACATACCGGAGGCCAAGGAATAGTCGAAGCAGTTGACTTTTCAGTGCCAATTGGCTCCGAAGAAAGCAAAGGCCGGAAAGGTCATGGCTACCATTTTTTGGGATTTCCAAGGTATGATCCTCAGCGACTATCTGCAGAAGGGAGTGACAATCACGGTGCAATACTACAACGATTTATTGACCCGATTAGAGGCAGTACTGAAGGAGAAACGGCCTCGTTTGCAGCGGAAAAAAGTGCTTTTGCACCACGACAATGCATCGGCTCATTCATCCCGCATCGTCGTGTCGAAATTGAATGAGTTGTGCTACGAATTAGTCTCCCGTCCTCCATATTCACCGAACCTAGCCCCTAGCGGCTTTTTCTTATTCCTAAACATGAAAAAATCACTGGGAGGAAAGACATTTGCGTGAAATGCGGAAGTCATCGCCGCTACAGATGGCTATTTTGCAGACCTCGAAATATCCTACTTTTCCGACGGCTTGAGGAGATTGGAGCACCGTTTGAAAAAGTGTATTGATGTTCGAGGAGACTACATCGAAAAATAAAAATAGAAAACCACATCAATGCCCTGTTTTTCTTGACGATTCCGGAAACATTTCATGTCGCCCTCGTAGCTAAACATGCGAAATGATACCGAACGTCAAAAACTAAACAAACAAACAAATATGAGGGTCGCGTTTGGATTTCCGATTCGAGCCACTCTAGCAAGTACCGACAGAGCTCCTACAGAACTAGCGCTGCAAGAGAAGGAAAGTCGAATTAGTTTTATTTCGACTACTTGTTGTCATAGCTTTTCAACTTTTATTCTATATTAACATGTTTGGTTCATAGTTGGATGGCAATACTGGAACACTTATTTTTAATACTGATTAACGTATATGGCGCCTATACTAACGATGTGCATAATACAATAATCAGTGAATTGCTTTTTTGGTCAAATGCAAAAAATAGTTCTACAAGTATAGAAAAACGAAACAGAGATGACATATCATGACGTCTTAAGAATAAGGTTGTCATTTAAGATTTAAATAAAACACTGCCATTATTGTTGTTGGAGATGGATTCTTTTGCCGGCGCATAATAGCGCAGTCTTGTACTGACCTTTCAGCTAGCGTCGGAAAAAAGCCATATTCCATAGTTGTTCATTAATAGAAAAAAACGTTTGCACGGCTACTGGGTCATCAACATTATACAGTTATTCACAGTGAAAATTGTTCATCTATGTGGTATCAGATGCACATTTTCTGCTATTCTTCATTACAGAACCAATGGTGATAAACTATATTTTTTAATTCTGTAACACAGTACATAACTACATAAATACAAAAACAACATTGTATTTTGAGTTTATACTAAGTTAACATTAAAACACGTATTCAAGGAAATTACCCTATAACCGCCCACAGTCAAAGTCATCCAGCTGCAAAAATAAGTAGTTTCCCGAGGAAAACTCCCGTGTCTCAGTGAAACAGCAGAAAGATGGGAGGTTGCTAAAATTGTAGGCAAAAGCCGTACAACAGTTTAGTATATATTAAAAAGATGGACTGATGATAAAGGTAAACGATGTCTACGTCAAGAAGAAGATGTATGCGATTACATCGAAATGTCAGGACGTACATGGTTGTTCTAAGAACCAACGCCGAATACGGGACAAAACCCGAGATGATAACAAGACATCCTTTACCCGCGAAAACATACGCTACAACACAGACGCATATATGTATATACGAATACATTGGCGAATCGCAAATTGAAGTTAATTTATGATTATCTAGGTTAGAAAATTGATAAGCATATTGTTTTTGTAATTGTTACAGTTCTTTGTATAAATATAGAATAAAGGTTTACTTTGTAATTTGTTTTTGACTTGCTTTTTAATATTTTAAAGATAGGTAAACACTTATGGGCAATAGTGTATATATAAGTGTAATTGAAAGGCTTTATAGTTGATATTAAGATTTTCTTCCTATTAATACGAAACCAAACCCGTTTTATTTGATATCAAGAAATTTTATACTAAGATGAGCCGTTTATTAGTGATATTGTAAATCTAATAGGAAACAATCAATATAAAATATTAGAGTTGCCACAGATTAAAATTGAAATGGATTCTGCGGAAATTAAAAACAAAAATTATCAAGTAATGATTGATTACTTTTCAAAATTACAAACATTACGTAATTCCAGTAGCCTAAGAGACATGCACTACAGGTTATTAAATGGATACTTATTAAAATTTGACATTGTAAGAAAAAATTAATGGCAGGAGTACTGAATTATAATTTAATCCCAAAGAAGAATAAACCTACACCAATAGAACTCCTTATGAGTAGACGAATGAAAACCTATATGCTAATGACAAAACCAATGTTAACACCTAAATATAATGCGAGTCATGCAATAGAGACATTAGAGGGAAAATAAAATAAAATAAAATAAAATAAATTAAGTAATATTTTGACAAACACGCCGGACTCCTAAATACAGACGGATATCTGTAGATGAAAGCCAACGAAGGTTATTAATAAAAGGGAAAAACCTAAATTATATCATGTCTTAACACTAGATGGCAAACTCTATTGTCAGAACACAATTCACGTAAGCCCTTGATGATAACCAATATATCGATGAAACCCAATGCTATATAAGTCATAGTAAAGTGCACATAAACGATAGTGAAACCTTCTAAAGCAGAGTTTAAAATTCTCGGTAGTAACCAATTTATAATCGATATGTTGCAGAGCAAAGATTTCACATCTGCAGAAATAAAAAATGTGTAAACCACTCACGTCGGTAATTTACAAAAATGTAGTAGAGATACGAAATTAGTTGATAGGATGTAAACCGCAAATGTGATCATATTTACACGTTTATTATAGATACGTACATACAGCAGTCTAGTATGATGGATTGTAAAACGTTAAATTTGCGAGAAATCCGTAAAATAGCGAAAGATCGGCAGGTTAAAAAGTCATATTAGAAGGTTATTTAGTTATATTCTTAGCATTTTTATTGTTAGAAGCGATACAATTTTATAAAAATTTAAATTCAAATTTTATATACCAATTCTTTGCACTCCATTTATAACAAATGGATTCATATATCTTCGATGACGTTATACGCATGTATGTATTTTTGTTTTGCGTCATTACTTCTACTCCGTAATCACTGCACATCCTTTATATTTTGTTTTTCCTGTATTGCGATATTCGCTGGCAGGATGTTTATTATAGCCACATAATTATGTTTGTGTTGATGAATATAGTATATATAAGTTCGAACATTTATATATGTGTACATACGTGGTTTGGGAGATATGTGATAAAATATGTTTACCGATGCATACGTGCACATAACATATATGTGTGTGTTTGTGTATTTATTAATTATAGAATATTGCATCACTTTGTTAACATAAAATCTGCGTTTACTATAAAAATATGTCAAAGTACTATTAATTCTTTTGTATGTACGTACATTTACTCTCAGATATGTACATACATATGTATGTATGTATTAAAGGCGTGTTTGAGTTACTGTATCTGTTAGGACATGCATACATCCATACAGTATATGCTTACGTAGGCCTTGGAAAAACGATCCTTTCTTTTATTTACTTCCAAAATTTAATATTTTTTTATAAAAGAAGTTCCGTATTGTCTTAGCAGCAACACATTCCATAAATATTTACATGCTTTCTAAGACACATAATCATTTCAAAGTTTCAAGATTTATAAACACATAACATAGTTACTTCTTTTTTGAAAATAGGAAATACTAAGCTTGAACCATGGCCCAATAGGTATTGGTTTAAATTAGATTATCTATAAATGCAATGGTTTTACAACGGGGAGTTAAGATGCACATACTATTTTCATACTCAATCGTTCATCTACTACTTCAGGTTAATTTGTTATAAAAATCTGACTTAATGTCATATTAATATGTATATTGTATCATTTTATAAAAATTTTTATTCGTATAATATACAAGAACATCTTATCTTCAATTGATGTACAATATTAATGATCACAGTGAAAATCCTCGACAGCACACAATAAACAAATAAAATATTTATGTATTTTTATTATTTTAATAACAATATTTAATATTTAGTAGGCCATCCATTTTGACGGCACTTATTCTGTGGTTCATAGAAAGCATCCATATATTAGTTACTTCAAGTGATATTTTTGACCATTGCATGTTTGAGTTGTGGTCTATTTAAAGTGGTATGATTTTTCATTCTTGTCATAGGTGCTGCATTATGTTTAAGTTGGGCGATTGTGGTGGAGTTTGAAGAACTTTAGGACAGTTGTAAAATAGTCATTCTCTTACAACACCGAACTTATGCTTAGGATCATTACTCTGTTTAAAAATAAATGTGTCCAACATGTAACATTTTTCTTTAGTATGCCTAGAGATTGCCGTTTGTCTATGGTGCCTTCGATAAAATGAGTATTACCGACACCAGCCGCTGACGTGCAAATCCACAACGTTATCGATCTTCCTTCGTGTTTTATGGTTGACGTCAAATTCATCGTATTTAGCTGTTCATTCGATTTACGCCACACATTTGCCCGCTCATCCGATCCAAAACTAATTTTTGTTTTATCTCCATATATAAAACATTTTTCCAGAATGGGGTATCCTTTTCTATATAATCATCTGCAAATTCAATTCTTACTTTTGTATTCTTGCTTCCTTCTAGCGATACGTCCATCCAATCCGTTCTTCCGCAAGACTCTTCCAATATTTTTGGAACGAATTTTCTTCCTCAGGTATTATTGCACTTCGTTCACTAGTTTCGGTGTGCTTTTTTTCGGATCCTTGTTAAGTTCTTTTAAAATTCATCGTTGGTCCCTTTCGGTAAGAATTTTTTTCGAAGTTCTGCGTTTGTTGCATATTCTTCTATTATCAGTCCATCTTTTTAATACCCACCGAACTGTTGCACGGCTTTTGCCTACAATTTTAGCTATTTCCCATGTTTGTGCAGTTTCACTATCAAACTTCAAATATCCCAAGTAGTTTGTCTTTTTTATTCCATTACATAAATATTTCATCCAACATTAACTTAAAGTATAAATTTATTCATCTTGCACTATTTGATTCGCTCTTTGGTTTTAATGTAAATCAACCAGCTCCAATGCCACTTACATTTTTATGATCAATGGATATACACAGCTTTTCTGTTACGATGAAATTTAGGAAAATGATTCCTTCAGAACGGGTTTCTATTTAGTGGGTACGTAACTCGCTCCAACTTGCTAAAGTTTTTGTGTAACGTCCTAGATATAAAGCTTGTCGGTCGCATGAATCAAATGATAAAGTTTCGTTTAAATTCAACTTCTTTTAGCACAAATTTATCCATTATCTGGATTTTTTTCCTTTACCAACAAAAGAATTATCTCATTCACTAAAGTGACAAAAATTGTGCCAATAAAATAACTTTCACACATTTCTTTACCTAAAAGTTTATACGTAGTAAGAGGCAATATTCAATTCGTATAAAATGTATGTTTAAATTTTAATTCTGATGACAATATGGGAGTTTTTGCAGGAGAAGGGGATTTTCTAATTTGCAATAAAGCAGATATTTTTGACCTTCATAGTAACATCTTTCTCCTTCGCGTTATTGAATGTTTCCACAGTTTCCTTGAGAATTAATTTCTCACATATTTACAATTCAGTATGAAGTACAATTTTTTAGGTAAAATTTTTGATTCACTTATAAAAATAAACGTCGTACGTTAGAACGAAGGCAGCATACTTTGAAGAAATGATGGGTTCGGGCAAATTGATTTTAAAATACGTTGGAGAATATGTTCCTTTAAATAATTTCAAATGCTCATAGTCGTAACGATTGTCGACTATCGTGTCACTAAGTTTTTTGTCCCTAGTGACACGGCGGAACCCGACAACCGTTACGACTATCACAAACGGCCGTGAAAGTCTGAGGTACTATTTAATTTAAAATACTGTTTTCCGCTTCGATTAGTGTTAATTAAGTAATCTTTATCATAGTTAGCTATCAGTTATTAAGTTATGCGGTCTGTTTCGCTGATGTTTCTTGTTTGCCTATCAAAAGGTCTGAATTTCGTAATCGTAAACTGCTTTGTAGTGGTTAGAGTTCACTGCCACAAATTTTTATCGCTCTCTGTTTGTATTTTCATACGAAATAATTCGCCTTCTCACCCAGCATATGCGCTGCATTTTGAAACGAATTCCAATGATTTTAACTCCCTTAAATATTGTAAACACAGACTACAACAATTAAACTATTTTCAACCAACAATTTTAAAAATGCACAATTACGCTCTGCAATATCACTTTCAAAGTGATTTGATTTTTCAGGAATTTTTATAAAATTTCAATTTACGTGATTTTCAAGAAAAGTCACATAAGTACGTGCCTTTAACAATAAAATCTACATGTAGAATGCAAAGTAATCAATGAATTTGAGAAGACGTGCATTTTCTTAACGATGTAATAATGAATGAATGAATTCACATTAAACAAAATTGCACAAACGTTATTTTCTCCTTTATTTACATTTCTTCTTCATTTTAAAGCATGAAATGTAGATTTCATAAAAAAAAACAAATGGATGAAGGGAAAAATTGTGTGGACAATTAGAACTAAGATACGTATTACCTGAAACAGTCGATTTGGCAATAATTATGATGATTTTTGATGTATAAATTGCTTTGAAATTTTTGATTTGATTTTCTTGACATTTGCTAGACATCATATTGCGTTACATCCATCGCGCGAAGCTGACTGCTAAACGGATATGTGCAGCCAACTAATTCATCAAATTACAGAGAAGCTTCTATTTGATCTGTTCAGGATCAACAACTTATTACGAAGAGAAAGGAGAATGTGTACAATCTGTTTCAATGGTCGTTGTTAATTTAGCATTTAGCATTAGAGACAAATATTTAAATGAAATTCATTTCAATTTAAAATTAAAATAAATTGTTATTAGTGGCCGTTTCTCCTTCATTCCAACAGCATGATTTCATTTGTTAGATATATAAGTCACAAAACACGCATGGCTGAACTACAGAAGACTCTCGCAAGTTCTTCAGCTTGGGATACAATTTCTAGTAAGCAAATTATCGGTCGATTATTGAGGAGACTATAAATACGAACACCTATTTACCTCTAACAAGAAATGTTTAGGTCAGTCAAATGCAAAGAAATTTATTAGTGTGATTATTACAGATTATAATTTTGAACTATTACATATATACTTATGAGCTTTGTTCAAACAATAACTAAACGTGATTGGAAATTGTACGACACGTGCGTAGACTTGTTTGAGTGTTCAAGCAAAATTTATCACATTTCTGCACATATTTCGACAGATTATATTCCTAATCGTACGAAACTAGTTTGTGAACGGTCAAACTAGTTATAAGTATTTCCCATTTACTGGCAATCAGGACCATGTGCATTATCGCAGTGCGTAACAGTATGTCAGTGATTGAAGTTAAACGACATCGCTGATTCAGTTGTATGATAGTAAGTTTCTAGTCATCCCCGAGTCAAGAGTCTTGCTTCCATAAACTACTGAATCAGCTCTGGCCACATCTACCTACATCTAAATCATCGTAGGTGTGATTTAGTCATACTTAAGTATCTGTCAAAAATCTTAATTACGAACGTCAATCGCTAGATGTCCAGTATAATTTAATTACTCAAGCAAACATATTTATTCTATCAGCAAACCTGATCAAATCATTTACAATCCAAATGAAACTCGACATGCACAATGTATACCGACTGTTAATACACGAACGGAACACAAACGATCACGAAAGTTTTTGGTTGAAGAAACCTATTAGTAGTTGTACAAAAGTCCTGTCGTTCTAAAATTAATGTTGAATATAGAACACGTTTATGACGAATTGTGTTGCTATGTTAAAACAAAAATAATTGATCCGACTACATTTAGGACATTATTTTTGAATTAAAAATTGTATTTTACATTCTTAAATGCTATTATGCGGACAAATGCTGGACATACGACGAATACATTATACCTTTGTGTTTGATACGAACAGATTACTGTGGTTAGTTAATGTTTTGAGTATACCCTAAAGCAGAGGATATAAATAAGACTATAAAATAAAAACCGTTGTGATGTCAGACCCACTTTATTTGGACAACACTGTAATATGTGCATATACCCGATAAATCTGGTATACGTACATGTATAAGTGTATTTATGTATAGTCCAGGCACTCTAAGTTCACATGCACGTCATCAATAAATCGTGACGTCAGGTTTTACGCCGTTGCCGGATACACACATAAACTCACTATCAAACCTAACTTAACATACTAATGTAACCTAACTTTTATTACTTTATTATGGTATATCAAATAGAAAATTTTAATAATCGGCACTACAGAATTTAGTAAGAAGTATCTAGCAATACGTAAAAGTGTTCGAACTACGAAAAGTAAATATATCTTGCCTGAAGGAAAAAAATGTTTTATTAGTAGTATTTCAAATTATTTACGAATTAAATAAAAAAAACAGGTAATGAATTAGAATTACTTTATATTATAATTATAAAATATTTGCTTCAAAGCTGTTAAAAATGAAATTACATAAAATACGAACACAAACACGTTAAAATATTATTATTTATTTGCAAATTAATTAATCAGCTAATTTTCTTCAATATCACTCTCTGAGCTTGAATCATCATTTAAGTTAATAATTAGGGGAGAAATTTCGTCACGATCTAATCCAACTTCTCTTTCCCACCATCGTATGATTTCTGCTTGTGTATGGTGGATGCTGTTCACTTGCGTAATTGTTGCTAATACTTTGTCCCACATCTTCGTGCAATTGTTAATACCATAGCCATCTCTTCCTACGTGACGATTGAAATATGTTTTTGCAATTCCCCATGTTTTCAATAGGGTTGAATATACAGTGGTACGGAGGTAATCTTAGCACTGTGTGACCAAGTGCTAGTTCGTCTATCACATAGTCCTTCGGTGGTTTATGTCTAAAACATATACACTACTACTTGCTTCAACTTATTTTGACGAATACTCACAATGCAAGTAATGTAATAACTGATGTTTTAACATGCTAGGATCATGTGTAATGTTATTTGCTAGCCATTCTTGAATATTGCCTTTTCTCCAACTAGCATCTGTTGCCTTGTTTTTTAATTCAGAGTGATAACTAGCATTACCCATAATGATCATGGAATTAGGTTTTATATTTGGTAAACCATTTTCAAAAATTTTCTTTGTACATTTCTCCGTGCTAATCATGCTCTGTTGTTTTTAAACAAAATATAAGTGAAGCACCTGGTGTAAAACCATCACTATTGTCTGCATGTGAAGCTATATACCTATAAACAAGCTTGGTGAGAAACAGAAATTATATTTTTAATAAAACAAAGCTCTTGGCTTCAGTCTTTAACTTTTTCACACTTTGCCGATTACTGTTCTCCCAAGAATAATTATTGCTTCCACTTTCAAATATCCATGTTTCATCCAAGTAAACAGGATCCTGTGGGCTATTGCTTTCCATATTCTTTACGTATCGTTGTAAAAACTCAACACGAATTAATGCAATATGTTGATCCAATGTTTTTTAAAACTTTTCCTATTGAAGAAACGCCTCCACTAAACAAATCTCTTTCTTTCAATTTACATAAATGAGATGAACGCGTAATGTGTTGTCCTGAAATAAATCGACATTAGCACATCTGATTACGTAGAATGCATTTTAACATACGATTACTTTACATTTGGTAAATTACATTGCGGATAGCAGCTTCGCTTGCTTCATCAATATCCACAATTGGTTTTAATTTGCTTCAGTTCTTGCTGCAGCTACTTTGCCAAGCTTGCTCACGGCCCAAATATTCATACATTTGCAGCAGCAGCGGCGCGCTAAAATGCAACAATTTTGTGCCGTTATTAGCGTGTATGCAGAAATGGAATATAATCTACCTCTCTGACAGCAGTCAACGGTAACAAGGGACCGTTGTTGTCGCGTTCTTGCTCAAAATATATAATCAGCGAACTGACTATTTCTTTCGGCTCTTGACACAATGCACTTTCGTAAATATACGTCAACTAGTTCTAAAAAGAACTTTTGGACATGCAAAACAATTAAATAATTCGACGAAAACTAAACAAACTTTAACCCATATTTCTGTACAATCCTGTATATTTTTCAGTAGCATCGATTGTCGCAAGTTACCTTGCAAAAACGTTGAAATTGAAATATGTACATAACATTACACATTTTATTTTATTTCCTGCAACAAACTGTAGTCAAATACAGTTATAAAAGTGCAGTTACAACTGTGTATAGGTAATAAATATTAATAGTTAATATACGTATAACATCCATAATTATATATTTTAGTTCATGGATTATTTTGGGATAGTGACACGACTTTGCATAAAAATATTAGTTTATTTGTCATGCAGCGTTTTCGAATTATATTTTAACACTGACGTAAAATAGACATTTTATGCGGTACTCCTTTACTTCCAGATTTTAATAGGAAGCTGGAAATTACCTTATTTTATTAATTGATAATAGAAAAAGTACGTTCGAAAAACTGTAAACTCTGCTTTATTGGAAAAATATATATATGCTATGACGTTAATTCATCTATGCAATATGTTGTTCAGATTCATTCAGGATAAATTATTTTTAATTTAACAACCGTTCTATTTAACATATTTGATTAAGTTTTGTTATTCAATTTTAATGGTTTAATGTCCTGTAAAGTTTATGATAATTTAATTTTTATCAAGTTCTAAATGGTATATTACATAATGTATATTTATATGTTTAATTCTGTGTTATATACACATATGGATATGAAAACCACAAAATTATTGTTTTACGTGAAATTCATGTAGTGAACACTACATGAATGTTTTATCGTCAAACGAAATTGGAAATGGATACAAGATTCTTCATATCAGAATCTTTATTCGGATCTTCAAAACGCATACGTGCGTTTCAAATTTTTGAATTTGAGTCTTTTGAATTCTCTACCTCTATATGGTATTTTAAAGAAAGTTAAGTAAATCGTATCTAAATTGACATTAGCGTGCAATGCAACACAAAGAAGTCCTAAATTAATAAAATATTAAAGTAAGTTCATTACAAAACTAGAATTAACATATTTGCTGTTTACGTCGGCGTATATTTGCGTCCTTTTAACTGCGTCAATTACAATTACATTTTTATGGCATTTTCAAAAAAAAAAAAAAACTAACGTGTCAAATACCAGTTCAAAATTATGTAGATCTGCAAGATAGGATTACAGAAAATTAGTGAGATTATAAATTATCCCATATTACAAAATATATTTGGTAGCAGCATTGGAAAAAGGTACACATAATGCCTGAAGGAAGGTGGGAAATAAATCTCAATATCTTCAGTAATACTATACTATATACTACTACACTATGATTATTATTGTGGTTAATTTACACAACTATAACTTATATTTATTTGAAGGATACATATGAGGACTCCAGGAATAACTGATCTGTTTCAAAATTATTTTGTAATTTTTTACAAGAATTTCTCCGATGTTAATAGTTGAATTAATTGTAATATTGTCCACAATAAATTTCTTCAATTCTTTTCAAATTCTCTGATTGCTTAATTTTAAATTTGCAACTTAATTATTCTTAACTTCTAAGATCATTACTTGATTAATTTGACATTTGCGTGTATAATACGATAACCTACAAACATGTGTTAAGTAAATGTATTATTTTATCGTACTCTATATTAGACATGATTTCAAATTTCCATGAATTACTTTGATTCCGGATTTTTCTAAACTTTTTATTCACTTATGTTCTATTCCCTATCCATTAACTTTAAATGTAGGAAGAACACTTTTCCAAAGTTAGTCCAAATTAATTTCAAGCAAAGTCGAGCTTGCAAAAAATTGTTTATACATTTAAGCGATAGATTGAGACCGTTAATAATATTTATGATATTTTATTAATGTTCACATCACTAGTATTTTTGCCATTTCTAAGAAAAATAATTTTAATATTTGGGATGAATATGTCTAGGCAGGAATATTTCTTTTCGTCCATTATTACAGTAATCAAAAAAAAAAAAATCAAGGGAACACATAAAAGAGCTAACGGAGAATGAGCTTGATCTTATACATACATATGTCAAAAGAAATTCCCCTGCAAATAGACAATAGAGTGAATTTAGATATTTCATTTCATTATCGAAATATCTTAGCCGGATCTTTTTCAAATACGTAAATAGTGTGTAGATATAAAAATGTTAGCATTCGATGTTAATAAAAATACTGCTTAATATGAATATTTCTGGGGAAGTGTTAGGTCAAGAGGCTGGAATTTGTCAAAAATGTATGTATTCGTTAATAGTTGCGCACTAATACATATTTGTGCGCTTTCCTTGTAATAGCTTCTTGAAGTAACAATCTCTTCATCATACAATATAGATGTATAGGCTTCCGATATATAGGGACGTGTTGTGCTAAGAAACATGTTTCTAATTTTCATTAGGTACATGTTTTGTTTACACGTGTACATGCTTTATTGCTTTTTAATGTTACAATTTTGGCGAATCAATTGTTTTGATTTACTTTTAAACTTAAAACGATAGTATGACAATAATGCCGCTGTAGAAATTATATTGAGGTCGAACGGTCAATGCTACATTGACCTCAAATCAATTACAATAGCTAATACCTTAAGAAAAGTGTTATCAACAATGTTACATGTCAAGCCAATTGTACATTTTTTGAGTAATTTTATTTTTGGTAATATACAGAGTTGCAGTTATTTTGTTTTTTAATCGAGAATAAAAGATTGCTTCTCATATTTTCCTACATTATCTTCCAGGAGACAGTAGTGGTTGACGTTTTGGTATATCCTTAATATTATCACTACCTGCAGTTGTGTGGATACTTAAAACGTTCCCCTTGTTATAATCAGCTTCAGATACACTACTGTCTAACAATAATATTAGGGATCTAATAAATCGCTGGCTCACACCATGTGTAAAACATGTTTAAAGCGGAGAACAGAGTAATAGTGTACATCTCTTAAAAGCACAATACCAATCAGCTAGCATATTTGAGCTCCATCTTCCTTGGTAGGATATTTTCATGGTAGATACTTTTTGATAAACGTGTTATCCCTGTACGGCTTCAAGGTTGTCTGGAAAAACTCTATGTGCAACGTTAAGAAATTAATTTTTAGACACTCTAAATCCTATTTTTCTGAAATCTTCGAGGAACACATATATTTATCTAAAATGCAGCAACCTTGGTACCCAAGGTTTCTTGAATTGTAAATTGTAAATTTATTTTGGTAATGTAATACCTCGTTGTCGGCCACCGTGAATGTTATTGGAAATAGTATTTCTGCATTGAACATAAAAGAACTTTCACAATCTAGTTACAATTCTCAAAAATATTCATGTATTTTGTGGCTATTGTAGAACTATTTTAGAAATATGGTATTTTCTCATGCCGTGTGTAATTTTTGTCCAACCTGTTCTAGTGAAGCATAATGTTTCTCTATTGGCTAGCCCAATATACGGGTAGTTGTTTGATCATAAATACTATTGGCATGCTTTCGGAGTTCATTGAAAATATATTCTAATATCACCCAAGGATATGCCTACTTATTCAGGGATTCATATAAAATGGTTTGGATTAAATAGTATAAATTACTGCGCAAGTGGATAACTGCAACTGAAAATATTACGATTTTTAAAAGCAATAAGTAGAAACTATACTAATAAAGTCCGTTCATAGGGTATAAAGTTCGAGAAAATAATAATGTTGATTTTAGTACATGTTTCATTATTTATAGAAACCTATATAAGTTGAACATTTCGAGATTAACAAAAACCAAATATATATTAAAAGTAAAAAAGTGCTGTATATGCTGAATATCTGCTAAAAAGTACAGGAATGTTGTTTGCATTGGTTGACCTTTAGAATTACCATAGAACGCGAAGATTCTTATTCTCAACAACTTTCTAGTATATCGTCATGGCAGCAGTTAACCGAGATAGTGTTTGTTTTTAATTGATAATCTTTCAATGCTACCCATTTATTCTACAAGGAGCTGCGTTATATTTGTTGGACGATTTGTGTCAGAAAGCGGTATATTTTGTACATATGTGATAAACAAATACGGACATAAGAACGTCACTACATTTGGTAGAATCCATATACCCACTTTCATTCCGCTTCTAGTACTGAATGAGAATCACATAATCATACGCTTGCGTGACTTGTTGCAGACGTCACTTTTTAAAGTTTTCACAGTAGAGGCATACCATGACGGCGGTATAAGTTATTAGTTGAAAACAATAGGTGTTCGGAAACGCGTCTATATTACGTGAAAACGCTGTGAAATATTTTCGAGTAGTGTTTGATATTTTGCCGTGATAATTATTTCGAAATCATGATTTTAAAGTACACAGAGACTGTGTACGGACTACATTTTTAAACAATGCCAAAATTATCAGCGCAGTTAGTTTGTACTCACATAGCACTGCCGAAAATTGTCATGACTGAAACAGAGGACCATGCGATTGCAAAGATTTCAGATGAAGCAAGAGACGATGACAAGAAAACTTGTGTCAGTTCGCCTGAAATAACTTGTTCACCTTACCCTTGCGTCTATGACCTCCATGGGAATAATCAACCACAGGATCGGTCGCCCTCTCCTGAATCGGACTCTTTAAATGCATCACCTCGCTTTGGAAGAAGATCATTAGGTTCCCTTAGAAGAAGTATCTCTCCATCGACCCGCAGCAGAAGGAGGAATTCTAATGCATCTCCAAGCGGTTATGACCAATATTCAAAAAGCTTATTGGAAGTTCCAATGATTTTGGACTATGGGGATGCGTCTAGTGATGATTTGAGCTCCGAATGGGATTCGGATGTGAATGAATTGCAGCAGATAACTCGCTCAAAGGTTAGAATTTTAAATATTGATGTATGCATACGCATATCAATGTATATATACGTATGTGATAAATATAAACAAGTCAGAGTTTGGTCTTAAATTTTTTTAGTATGTACTTATAATAGCGATAATTTGGTTTTGCTTTTGATACATTGTTTAGTATACAGGATATTACAAATTTACAGGATGCTATGGAGATCTTGTTTGTTGTATCTGACAAAGTCGTTAAAAATTTTGACTATCAAACGAGATATTTAATTTATTTACAAAACCAAACATTTTCAAATTTTCTTCGGAAAAAAAGCGAAACTTCTGCTTAAGGCATTTGTAATTTTGGAAGAATCTAAAAATAAAATGCACCTCATTTAGAAATATATATTGTGTACAAACTCTCTTCAGACCTATTTCTCTTGCTTTTCAGATGCATAAATAATTTCTTCCCACTAGAAAGGACAGAGTATTAAACAGCTGCACGTAATCTTGAAATTCTCTCTAGCGACTTTGCCAGTGTTAGCGGTTCTATTATCCTCCATGTATCTTGTAGTTACAAAGTACTGTTATCGAATTTGGAGCAGTCGGTTGAGTTTCTTCCACAAAAGCTCGATCGGATTGAGATCTGGAGTTTGGGGCGGCCACTTATAACAACAATTTTCTCTCCTCTGCTCCAGTTCTTGCAAATACTCACGGCATATCTTTGCAGCATGTTTTACTGGATCACGAAGTTTTCACCGATTAATCGTGTTCCAGATTGGATAACATTCCTTTCCAAAATCTCCCCATAATTTTCTCTTCTAAGGATACCACCTATTTTGACAAAATCAAACAACCCCAAATCATAACTGATACTCTTCCATGTTTTATTGTTGGTATAACACCAGATTCAACTACTCGTTCCCTTTTCGATTTGCGACAATATTCGTTTGCTTGAACCAAAGGTAAGGTAAGGTATAAAGTATAAGGTAAGATATTTATATTCGTCAGTCCTGGGCACTTTTTTCCAATCCGACGTTCAGTTTTTGTGTTTGCCTACTCATGCTAACCGTTTAACTTTGGTTGCTTTGTGTAATAATGGTTTCCGCATAGCAATTCTTCCGTATAAACCAGCTTGGCGCAATTGCCGTGTACCGTGATAACGCTAACTGGAATTTGGACGCGAAATATTCATTTCCGCAGCAATTTATGGCGCTCCTTTTCGACCATTTCGTTTAGTCGTGATTAAAATTGCGCGATCTTCTGCTGGTGTTGTTACTTTTGACCGTCCGGATCGTTATTTATTGGATACACTGCTACTTTTTTGATACTTTTTAACATTATAATGCGCGGTTCACGATATAATTTTAATAACTTAGCAATTTCTCGGTTACTTTTACGGATGTTGTAAGATCTCACTATTTGACTACGCACTTCCGTAGATAATTACGTTCACTATTGAGTCGGCCCATACTTGTTGGAAATCCTTATTGAATAATGGTCGGAGAAGTAAAACTCGATTTGACGAAATTTCCAATATATTTATCACAATATTATTATGACGTGTTTCGGTATCACTGTAGCTTGGTTCATCAAATATTCTACTTCTGCTGAACGAAAACACTTATGGCCAGAAGTGTATGTGTTTTTGCTTGGTAGGTAGTTGGGCAGTTCGGCATTCGGTAGATACTCTACCGCACTAAATTTAGAGAAATATCATGATCAAATATATAATTTTTACTGTTTGAAATATAAGTCGTTAAATTACCTTTTACTTCTTAATATTCCACACATTAAAGTATGAAATTTATAATAAAAGGTTACTCTTATATAAGGTTGTTGCATTTCAGATAATATGGATGAAACTGTATCAATCTCTTTTCCTTATTCAACAGTTTACACAATTGTTACTTTCAATCAATATACACTCACCAAATTAAAAAAAATATATATTTTCTTTTTTGGCTAAATTTTTATTTGAAATTCATACTAATTTTAAACTAATTAATTGTTTGCATGTTCTTATTGTCTTGTTAATATGCTGACTGCACGCAAAATAGGCTCGTAGAAACTACTTTATTACTTTCCATCTTCCCCCACATAATATAATAATTAATTAACATGTGTATATACTAAATTTTATATAATTTTTAAATACTTTATTCTTCCTCTTTGTATTGTTGACGATAATAATCGTGCGATTATATTTCAAACAAGTTGGGTGTCTATACACGTGTTTGTAGTACCTGGTGATGTAGGTGATGAAGATAAGAGATTTATTAGATTCAAGAACGAAAGAGATCAAGGTATTGAAGAAATGCGGTTTCAATTACTAACAAATTTAGCATCACCCTAACTAAACTATCATTTTATAATGAAGAGATAATGTTTCCTATACGTATGTATCTGTAGTTGTAGGCAGATAGGTAAATGGTTAGTAGGCAATGCAAGGTTGATAAATCACTTTATTATTATTTTTTTATTAACTGAGCATATTTCTTCCTATTATACAGTATCTCTATTCTAAGCTCTAAAATTTCTACTATTTGCTAGATTACAATTCAATGTAATGGCTTTTAATATGTGTGCTTTTATTGATGAATACCGTTTAGATTACCAAAATACAATACATGGTATCCTTACGTTAATATGGCACATATGTAGATATATTATTTGGCTGATGATTTGATTGATGTAGCATGTGTCTTTTGTAAACGGGTTACATCAGTAAAAAGGTGAATTGAAGAGAACATGAATGTCACATGACAAGTTTTAAAATAACAATGTTGCCATGGATAAACTTGAATCGAAAATATAACTTCGACGCGAATGGTTATATACACAGTGTTATAGCAAGTCATTTGTCATGAAGTAAATCTCTCCGTTGGTAATCTGCACCAATTTCAATGGTATGATTGAAAATAAGCAATTCAATATATTCATTCATCGTAGAAGCTATATCGCATGCTGCCTCGTGGTCTATCTGATTTTCGACGTACTGACCGATGATCTAGATGAGATAATGCCTGTTGCTAATGGAACTTTTCGCGGCAATATAATTGCAAGCGAGTGTTCTTGTGGATGACATTTTAATTTTCATCTTTTCTCTTTCGAACAGAATGCGCAACTTAATGTTTTTATTATTTCTTTGACTGTCTTGAAACCATCCATGTTTGGTACAAGATACTTAAAGGCACTGAAAATTTTTCATTACAAAATAGCTTTCGTTTTGCAACTTTCTATCTTAAAAATATGTATTTCTTGCAATTTTTGCGTTGATTACTGTTAAAACTTGCAATAGTTTGAAAAATAGATGCGAATGAAGAGAAAAAAATAAATAATTTAGGAATGTCACTAGTTCCAAATCGAAGATAATAAAAGAGGATTATTGTCCATAAAACCTAATTCTTCGAGCGTTCGATGATACAATTTGCAATCTGTTAATAATGAAAGATTCATGCAAGTATTATATTCATAATAATTAGAATTACATGTATTTCTACAATGCACAGAATTCTACAATTTTGCAAATGTTGTTTTAACGTGTAACGTGTTCCTTGTTATGGCGATCATTGGTAAACATGGTTCACATACACTAAGTTTTGGTTGTATTTACATCTCACCTTGCGCTATCGGATATGTATTCGTACGCTATATCTATAGCATATGCCACTCAAAGATCGAATTATATTATGTCTTACATAGTACAGATGTCTCTTATTAATTTATATGGATCTGTATGTAACTAACCTTTTGTGGAACTAAATCGTTCACAAATTATTTAGCGTCTTTGTTTTTCAGTGAATAGTTTTTATTTATTCTTCTATCTAAAATTGGTGATACTGTTAATAATCTAAGCTAGTATTCGGCGATCCAGTTGTAAACGCTGAAGGATGCTTCATCGCCAAAAATCAAATAAAATCCATCGATGCATTGCGCCGGGAGTGAGCCGTATTTCATAAAAAAATCATGGATTGAAAATTTTCACGTTCATCTTTTACAAAAAACTACTTTGTTTAAAATTCTGTGTAAGCAATACTAGTTTTCTTAAGCACGGACTGTTAACTGAATTATAGGTTAAATTTTATGAATATAGCAGTTGGCAACCACATCGCTAATTTATAAGGAAACATAGAGAAGGAAGCTACAAGTAATACTTAGAAAATTTCCAATATATACACTAGGGTGACAGAATAAAATAGACACCTACTAATTAAAAAAAAGATTCTATTCTCGTTATGTATACAAAATATTTTAAAATTTTTAAATTAGACTAATATTTTGTCGATCCACCTTTACTTGCGTGAAGTGTTGCGAGCCCTCGTGCCATAGAATCTATTAAATGATTAATGGTGTCTTCTGGAATATTTAACCACTCTTCTGTAACAGCTGCCACAAGTTCTTCCTTATTGCTGGGTTTTCGGGGGCGTTTCGCCATATTTGTCTGGATTATGTGCCAAACATTCTCTATCGGATTCATGTCTGGTGATTGGCCTGGCCATGGTAAAATCCGAATCCCCTGTTCCTCTTTCCATGTGGTTGTTGTTCTTGCTTTGTGGGAGGGTACACCAGCCTCCATAAAAGTGGCGTCTTCTTTAGATAAAATGGCGTTGTCGAATATCGGTAGTAGTCCTTCTGTTAATATTTGGATATATTTTGCCGCATTTATATTTCCGTCGCAGATTACTAATTGCGATTTTTCCACCATACCATATCGAGCCCCACTGGTCTCGGCTCCACTGTTGTTTTTTTCCTTGCGTTTAAATTGTGTAATCACGCGGTTAACTGTGGACAACGGAATATTTAAAAATTTACTTATTTCACTTGCGAAGCACGTTGAAGTCGCTAATATCACTCGAACCTTGTAAGCGAGGCATAGTTGTAACGATACTAAACTATGACGAATTCCTTCCGACACATCTACCCCTACCTTAATGACAAGAGAAAGTTCTTAATTCGTTCTTAGAATTTAGCTGTTTACTTATTTATACCGCTTTACCTGGTGTCTATTTTATTCTGTCACCCTAGTGTATTTACCTATCAGATCGTGATGCAGATATCCTTCATTTGATTCAGTTCGGTTGTCATAGTATGTTCGTAGAAACAATAGGTAAACAGGTAACCATTTAGTAAATATTGGAAACCAAGTTTAATTTAAGATAGTATAAATTAGCAAAATGCACATTTTACCCATTTTAATATAACAAAATTATTACCAACACGTAAATATGTATTTCGTATTCGGTGGATGGCCGAAAATTAAATTTCTCAGTTAAAAACTTCTTAACCAAGTTTGAGTAGACGGGAAGTCGTTGTATAAGTAAATCCTTAAACGACGAGTATCTGTATTGTGTAATACTATTTCTTCTTAGTAGTATCTTATATTAGTAATTGTCAAAATATTGTTTTGCGACGTTTTGTCGCAGGTTGTGTTATCATAAGCTACAAATTTGAGATAAATTCACTAATGCACAAGCTCAATTGCGAGAAATGAAGTTTGACAATAAACTGTCTGCAATACTGATAAAATAATTAAAAAGTATAGAAACGTACTTTATTTAGAAAGCAAGTAAGTTATGTATACTGTGCACAAATACAAGTTATTTACAGTTTTATAGATTAGTAATGATTTATAAAATAAAATAGCAAACATTGCGGTTAATTATAATTCATATTATTATTGCGAAATAACATATATATGTATTTTAAGTACGCATATCTTTCAAACTCGTGGAAAATATGCTGACTATTTGTCTGCAATATCTAAACTAAATTATTAGGCTGGAATAACTTGCTTTCAAACAACATAAATATTGAAGGTTGGTAATTCGAATACATGTATTAAGTTACGTACTTATCACCTCACAAATGAAATGTGCGTCAATAAATACTTGTACAATGAAAATTGTAATATAATGTGTAAACCAAGACAGTTACAAATATTTACACAGAATGAAGTCTTACGTCCGTGTTATACATCAAGGTATTTGCGTTTTAGTGCTTCACGTTGTACGAGAAATTCGCCGCATATTTTAATTTAAAACCTCCATCTTGTCCTATGGGGAAAAAATATTTTAAAATCCCAATACCACAATACGAAGAAACGCAGAAAATAGTGCAAAATCTATTCAAGTTTTACAAATTATCTAATATCAAAAAAGAGAAAATATGATTTGATTCACAGGTATAGCAGTAAACTCCACTCACAAAAATTAATTAATTATGCGGAACGCAGCGTTTCGAGAGCACGTGGGCTCCCATTGTCAACCGTGTTACCGACTGAAAGTAAAAACTGAATCACACATGCAAATTATTTTCTACGCCGGCTCTAAAATTTTAAACCATATGACTATTTACAATCTACTAGGTGGCCTCATGCCTTTTCCGGGAAAGGATGGACCGAAAGCGAACCGTATCTTTAACAGGGCCTATGGTAATAAATCCATCAAACTCGAGTGTGCAAATGGGGCTGGTTCTCTGTTCAATAAGTTTCCGTTCTTTTTCATATATACCGTCTAATTCTCTATACGAGTTCACGTTTTTAAGTAGTGTCAGATTTTTTAAATCAATCTTATGTCCGGATTTTACCATATGCTCTGCTACGCTTGATAGTTCAGGTTTGTCGAAACGATAGTGTCTGATATGTTCTTTGAACCTCGTTTCGATACTCCTTTTTGTTTCTCCAATATAAACTTTCTCACAATCATTGCATGCGATTTGGTATATTCCAGACCTTTTTATCATCTCCGGTTTATCTTTGGGATTCCCTAAGAGATTCTTTAAGTTGTTTTTTGACACAAAAGACACGTTCATATTTAGTTGTCGGAAAATTTTACTTAACCCTTTTACTGTTGGGTGGAAAGGAAGAGTTATAAATTTCTTATTACAGGTGTTTGTTGATGTCAAAGTCGTGGAATTTCTGATGTGTTGTTTGTATTGGACCTTTCTTAAAATCAACATCCATAGAAGAGAAACCATTGTACCTCGCTACATCTTTGATATACTTTAATTCTTTTGCTCTTATTTACCGGAAATCTGACGAGTCTATTGACCAGAAAACTAATCGCGGACATTTTTTGTTGTTCGCAATGGTGCGAATCAAACGTGATGAATCTGTTGGAATTAGTTTCTTTTCTGTAGATGTCTATTTCTAATTTATTGTTATTGCGTATGACTACAGTATCTAGAAACGGAAGGCGATTGTTCACTTCTTCTTCAATAGTAAACTTGATCGTGGTAAATTTTGAGTTCAGTTCTGCTAGAAAATTTTGTATGTTTCCTTTGTTGGTATCAAACACAGCGAAAATATCATCTACGTACCTAAGCCAAATTCTCGGGAAATATTTGGTTTCTTTTTTCAGGTTTGTTTCAAATTTGCTCATGAAAAGGTTCGCAATAAAAGGAGATAAAGGATTACCCATTGCCGTGCCTTCCACCTGTTCGAACCATTTTCCGCCTATTTGAAAACAATTTTGTGACATGCATAATTTAGTTAACCTTATATATTCCGCGGTTTTCACATCATCTACGTTATTTAATTTCAAAAATTCAACCAAATACTCCAGCGTTTCTGGGATTGGTACGCTTGGGAAAAAGTGAACAAACGTCGAATGATATAAGGGCTTCCCCATCTTTTAATTCAGTCTTTTCAATTTTATTTACAAAATCTACGGAGTTTTCTACACATAGGTTATCTACTTTATGGGGCAAGTTCTTATATTCATTCACTAGCCATTTGGACAATTTGTATGTTGGAGAATCAATGCCGGATACTATAGGTCTCATGGAATTACCTGGTTCGTGAATTTTTGGAAGACAATACATTTTTGGAATGGTAGGGTTTGAACTTGCTATTTTGAATTTCAGGTTATTATTGATTAAGTTAGGACAGTCCTTAATAGTATCTTTAGTGATTCTAATCATTGACGGTAGGGGGTTTTTCTTTAATTCTCTGTAGGGTCCTGACGCTAACATAGTGTTGACGCGATTATAATAATCCGGTTTGTCCAGAATGACTATTTTCGTCATTTCATATGATTTGATTGATAATAAACGGTTGCAACAATGTAATGTAAAAAGAATGTCCGATTCCGACAACGCTACCCCATTTATGTATGTATATTCCGTGTACAAAACAATACGGTGTGAGTAACGCTTGCTTACGCAGTGCTTGATAATCATACATCGAGTGCGTCAGCGTAAGTAATACCGGTTGTGTATCGCATTAAATAACGCATCTATATGCGTTTTCATGTAGTTCTAACAGAATCGAAAGGAACGTTTGATATATAGAATATGTGTAGCGACAGCTTCCTTCAGTGCTGAATTGAAAATTTCTAAATCTAAATATTGTACCATGTTTCATACGAATTCACCACCTTCTCGAAGTTCGAACTTTTAGTCCGCAAATAAGCATAATTGTTCGGTAGGTATCTGATGATAGATATACTTAAAATTTGGAAATGTATTTTTAACACTATTTTTTGGTAAATGTTTTCTATTTAACTTAAAAGTTTGTTTTAACATTTCATCATTAACATTTTCCCGAAAAATATATTTGATAATGATTTCGATTACAAACATTACTGTCAAATTTATGTATTTAATTCTACGTTAGTGTTACATTTTGTGTAACCTCTATTTTTTTTTACAACCTTAATAAGTTCTTGCGTTTCTTTGTTTTTTCGTTCTTTTGTCACTTTGTTCGCTCATAACGGATTTTACATTCATGGAACATACGGGTATGTTCCATGTACACTGTGCGAGTACAGAAATCATAAACGGATTTGCAACGGACGTTATAATTTCATCATGAATTTTTGATGAAAGAATGTCACTGACTGCTATATTTCTATACTATCAATTGTCAAATTTCTTTATTGTGTTTGGCTCATTTAGTGTTTTCTTGGGTTATTCGTTATGTTATTAGTATCTGTTAGAACTGGCTTAATACGATATTTAACAAGAATAATATATTTGATGATCATTTTTAAGTATAAAATCATACATTTTGTGTATTCCAAATTGTTTTGTAAATGATGTTTCCTTAAGAGCGTGACATTCTAAAGTTCAATAAAACATTTTCTGTAGAAAAGTATTGAAATATTTATTGATTTATAATGTATACATTTGGGCATTATGTATGAAACAAAATATCTTGCAAATGGCCGCCATGGCTTTACTGGCATATGCCTACTCTTTTGACAAAATTTTTAATAAGATTGTTGTATACATGTGGCGCTATTTCATTGATAGACCGGCCTTCAATGATTCGGTGGTCGCGGGCTTGCTGACACAAACCTCTGACTTCAGATAACCTCACAGCCAGAAGTCCAAAGGTGTTAAAATGCAAGAACGTGGCGGCCAATTCAGGTCACCAAACCGGGAAATGACATGACCTGGAGCAAACACGCACAAAGCAGTGAATGTTTCACGAGCAGTACGGCATGTGGCACTGTCCTGCTAAAACCACATGCCGTCAAGAGCAATATTGTCCAATTGAGGCACACATGCATAAAAATCTTAAAATGTTTACAAAACGAACTGACTCTGTCTAAATATTTTTAACAAATTTTATAGCATCTATTTCATAACGAAACTTTTATTAATATTTATCACAAATTAAAAATTATCTAACATCTATTATGTTACACGGTGTATTATAATTTCATTAGCACTGGTTTTGAAATTTTCGGTAACATTTTTGCCTTATTAGTAGAATTAAAATATTCTCAAACCATTATAATATAGTGCTTAATTTAATATGCATTACATTATTCAAAATAATCTGACTTGATTTACAAATTTAACACTTTAAACGCTTAATCGAGACGGATATCTACCTTTCAAATTTAAACTACTTACACATCTTAAATTCGAATACCTAAAATGTCAGCAATGGTTATAATTTATTTTTAGCTAACAATTCTAGAAGTATTATTCCATTATTTTAGAAAACGTTTCTTGCTATTGCTACATTAACGTTATGGAACAACGTTTTAGTAATGTCCAATTAAACGGTACGTCTAAATAATGTTTGAAATGATGTTAGACAGTAACGTTGTGTAATGATACGTATTATTGTGTAAAATAACAATGCCTTTTTCTAAATTTTCAAATTTATCTATATATATATTTTTCTCGATAGAGTTCACGCTCTTATTTTGCTTTGCTGTTGTTGGAGGCACCGTTAGACCTCCCTCTTCTTTAATTTTCTTATATTTATTCCGTACAGTTTTGTTGTGGGTTTTATTTTTTTGAATTGAAACACTTACTAATTTAATTTAGTTTAATTAAAATTTGATATTAAAAGTACGATATATGTTTTGAGATTCGCACTGTTTCATGTCTATTCTACTTCTATCCTTATCTTAACATGCTGTTTCTATATATGTACGAAAATTAGCCCTCGCTACCTCGACGTAGGTGGTCACTTCATAATTTTACGTAACGGTCAATCAGGGTAAAATTCGTACTGTGAATGGTTATGCAATAAATTTAAAGGAAACATGGACTGAACTACTTCTTGTCACGAGAGTAAAGACAGAACTACGTATGGGCTAAACTAAAAGGTTCGAAAAAGTATCATATAACGCTCGGTTCTCCGACAGTTTTCTTTCTGTGTGATAGATATTACAGATTAACGATTGCAAGGACTGTGTGGTTGTACAATTCACAGGTATAGCAGTAAATTCCACTCACACAAATTTATTAATTATGCGGAACGCAGCGTTTCGAGAGCACGTGGACTCTCATTGTCAACCGTGTTACCGACGATTATTTTCTACGCAGGCAAATTTCTAAAACATGACTATTTACAATCAACTTGACGACACGACCTTGACATCAACAAGCACCGGTAATAAGAAATTTATAACTCTTCCTTTTCACTCAACAGTAAAAGGGTTAAGTAAAATTTTCCGACAAATACATATGAACGTGTCTTTTGTATCAAAAAACATCTTAAAGTATCTGTTAGGCAATCCCAAAGATAAACCGGAGATGATTAAATGGTCTGGAATTTACCAAATCGCATGCAATGATTGTGATAAAGTTTACATTGGACAAACAAAAAGGAGTATCGAAACGAGGTTCAAAGAACATATTAGACACTATCGTTTCGACAAACCAGAATTAACAAGCGTAGCAGAGCATATGGTAAAATCCGAACATAAATGATTTAAAAAATCTTACACTTTTTAAAAATGTAAACTCGTATAGAGAATTAGACGCGTACGAAATGATATTTATGAAAAAGAACGGAAACTTATTGAACAGAGAACCATCCCCAATTGCACACTCGAGTCTGATTGATTTATTAACATAGGCTCTATTAAAGACACGGTTCGCTTTCGTTCCATCCTTTGCCGAAAATAAACACATACCAGATATTAGACCACCTAGTAGATTGTAAATGGTCATATGTTTTAGAAATTTTAGAGCCTGCGTAGAAAATAATTTTCATGTGTGATAGAGTTTTTTACATTCAGTCGGTAACACGATTGACAATGAGAGTGCACGTGCTCTCGAAACGTGCGTTCCGCACAATTAATACATTTGTGTGAGTGGAGTTTACTGCTATACTTGTGAATATTACAGATATCTGCTCTAGTTGTGCGTTATTGACATGTAATTTACTATTTTAAATTTTCTTAAAGTCCCTTAAACAACATGTGCAAACTCCACTATCGTAAATTATAAAACATATATCGTTTTTCTCTAATTACATTTGTGATTAATTATAATTTGTCCCAAATTATTTCTACAGATGTGTAACGTACCGTGTTCACACATTTTTATCAAATTATAAAAATAAGTATCGTCTCGGAATAACTAATCTATCTTCAAAATTCTCGTACGTCGAATGGATGTCATGCCTGGCAGCCTTTATTTGTAAATAATTTCATTCCATCAAGCGTGTGTTTGCTGTGCCGCCTATCATTTAGGTAAACAAGCTGAGTATAGTGAGAGAGATTTTATTGTGCGGCCTAACAAGCTGAATATAGTGAGAGTATTCCCGGAAACGACCTATTATTAAATAACGACAGTGTCAAAGTCACAGATAACGTTATTTTACGAAGATAAATTATTTTACGAAATAAATATATTTATTGAAATTCGTCAAAGTTATTTGAAGTAAAAAAGTGTCCCAGCTGATATATTTATAATAATTTGGAGTTCCGGCTACACTGGTGGAAGTCGAAGCCCAGGAAATCTAAAATACGATACAGTACGAGTGAGTCTAAGTGCTATTTCGACATTAAAGCCTTAAAATTGCAATAAATTATCAAAATTCACTGTTCTTTTGCTCTAATTTTATATTTCTTTTATATATTTTGAAAATTTAGCTAGACAGGGATTGTTTTAGGTAAATGTTTAAAGAATTGTGTTAAAAAGCGGTATATATATATGTACATTTTGTTTGACAGTATATTTATAGGACCTTACGTTTGGGTATTTCAATTATGTGATATTATATACATTTAAATTTAAAATAAACAAAAATTTAAATAAATGAACCCACACGGCAAGTAAAGAGCCATTGATTTTCCACCACAGTTGATACAGCAGCGCCATACAAACGTTACAAATTAACAGTTTATTTATAACGCAGCTAGAACAATAGAAAAGTTCATATTTATATATATGACGTTGCTTTTTTGTTATTTACCATTTACACAAATGGACTTGATAGTTATACTTAAAGATATATGTATTTCCGTTGATTTTAAGTGATTTTTCAACTTTGTGTGAAACGCTATTTTCCACTTACTTTTTGCAGTGATACGCACAAATGCAAAGCGTGACAAGTATACTGAGAATTCGCAACTACTCAAAAAACTGCGGAAATGTGAAACATACAGGTGCGATAAAAAGAATTTAAGATACTATCAATCCGTAAGCAGTAATTGCAAACCCTAATCCAGTTTATGCATAGTTCGTTTCCTGTATATTTAAATGAATTAATATTTTTAGATTGCTAATTTTGTTTTAGCGACCTATATAATTTTAAGATCAGACTAGTACTTATATTTTAACGGCTATAAGTGCATATATTGCAGTATTATGTACACATCATTCATATTAGTTCGAGTTAAAAAAAACAAAAACGAGAAAATATACACTCATGTTTTCAAAACTTAAAATTTGTATTACATTTTATTAATAGCGATAAAAATTAAAGTATAAAAGTAAAAATAAAAGGTAACTCTAACGAAAAATAAACAAAAACTTCTTAAACATTCCGTTCATCCGCTCTACTAGTTATTCAAGGACTTTATTTGGCATATTAGTAGTACATTCCTCTTGTAAAATGTTCCACAGGTGGCCTACCGACGTAAAAGTACAATTTCCCTCTGATCTTTTTTCTGGGTGTTACTTGGGATATACACTATCTTGCCTTCATTATCGTTCACCGTTGTGAAAAAAATGTGGCGAGCGATTTTAATTCAGTTGGTTTGTGTATAGGATTTCTTGATTAAAAATATTTATGTCGCCATTTTATTTTCGATTATACTAGAAGTAGTGCCAACTTGCTTTGTTTAAATAGGACATGATATACATATATCTAATTTTCCAATCACTCCAATCATTTATTTAGGTTTTTCTATACATATCTTCCTATTTTTAAGGAAAACTAATTCAAATAAAATTTTATGGAATATTGACATCATAATGCCAGGACATTTTTAATCACCTTGTATATTCGATGGTATTCGCATAAAATATCAATCTCATCGTTCTATTTTTTGAACTTATTGGTCTGACGTTATGACATAGATGTCCATAAAGCTTCATGCAAATCTGTTTTTCTCTAAAGTGGTACCCTACGTAGTAGAACTTGTATAACATAATATGAGTTATGGGAAAATGGTAAAATATATAGCATATCTTATTTAAAATAAAGAACCTGACATTCACTTACACGATATAATCGGAGTAAAGTGTCGAACATATTTTTATTCAAAACAACTTTACATGCAAGTTTCTGATTTCTCCAAATTTGCCTAAATGCAAAGTTGGGGCCCACTCATCGCATAGTTAACAAGTACAAAATGCAGTTTAAGTAGCGAAATTAGAAATGAAAGTAATAGCAAGAATTAGATTAGTGCAGATTTAGTGAAGATCTTAAGAATCTTAATGAGACTTAAAAAGACTCGGATTTGGTGGCGAACACGTCTAAATTACAGCGAACAATTCAAATATCAGGCCAATAAGTAATTAAATATTTCATAAATAAACATACGTAAGATGATTTGAGCAATTTTTGCATACTTATCAGTTTTTGTTCTTCTGTATAATGTAACACGCTATATTCTTAATTCATAAGCTATCTCAGATTAATGTGGTATTTGTGAGTAGTTCCTGGTTCTAAAAGAACCAAGGTCAAAGTGATTATAACCTGTATGCGTAATTATATTATAATAACATGTTTTTTTTGTAGATTTTCTAAAACAGAATATTTTAGAATATTTTTCTAGTAAGCGTTAAATACAATATTAATTTCTGAATCTGTAACGTTTAATTTTCTTAAAGAAATTCATTTTTACACTAAATTGAAATTATTTCTACTGGTCCACTAGTTAGAATCTGGACTGATTATCTGCTATTATAATTTTTTTATTGTGGACTAATAAGCAATTTCAACCGCAATTATTTAGTAAAGAAACTTTATATACCATTTATATGCAGTTTCTATCAAGACGAAATACAAAATAAAATAAATACCGCATTAAATTTGTAATTAATTGTATAACTTTCAAACTACCGTACTACACTTACTATAGTGTAATACACATTGCACATATGACTATGCTACGGAATGCAATTCAGAAATTTAAAGTTTGAAAATATTTATAGGTATTCGTAGCTATAGTTCATTCTAAAAAGAGAGAGAGACAAAATTCTGAACAGTCTCCCAGCCCAAATTACAACCGATAAATTTGTGGAATCAATTTTACGCGGTAAATTTAAATTTGGGGATCTGTCTGAAATATCAGGTCTTTTTTTAGTAAACCACTCCTCAAAAACTATGGAATTCATTTCTTCGTGGTAGTCAGAAACCATATTGTGAACTATTAGGCGAATAGCAGTTTTGACGACCTCATCAAAAGATTCCAGTAAAGATGGTCTATCAATTATCTTATTTGGCTCTGAAGTTTTCCCTGTTTTTTTTATACTCGCTGATAACCCGATATACTGTCGGTTTTGAAATTCTTACAGTCGCAATATCTTGTAAGGTGTTGATATGTTGTATATATAGCACTCAATAAAGTTACCTAGTATTTGGAAAATCTGCTTAGCCATGTCAGCTTTTCTTATGTTGGGTGTATCTGTTACAATTTTTTTGTAAGCATTCAAAATTGTTTAGTTTTCAGCGTTTTCAAGTGATTTGCTTTCTCTCGTTTTTGGAGGAGAATACACACCTGTACTTTTAGCAGTACTTGTGATAGGTTCTGCATCCATAATTGGAAGCTACAGAATTATAATTTCTGTACAACTAAAGTTCTCTGCATTTGCATATTACTTACATAATCTATTAATTGTGAAATCAAAACTCTGAGAAGAACTAATCTACACCGCAAATAGCTAAGGTAATATAATAAATATGAATAAAGTTGTCGAAACGCAAACGTGATATAAACAATGGCAAGGATGTCGAAATCTTTGACAATTTACGGAAAAAAGGGAATGTTATACGGTGTGATATCGCCTCGCTTTGAACCAATAAGAAATAACTATCATTTGGGTCTGTTCAGAAATTTGTCTCTCTCTCCTTGGGATATTGTATATTGTTTATGTTTATAAAGTCATAGTAAATACCGTGATCAAATAAAGACAGAATGAAACGTCATACTTGGCTATGACCTACGCTTAAGTAGCTCCGACTTATGCTATACATATACTAACTTTTATATATAGCGCTTATCTTTACTTATCGATGAAACAATGATGTAACTACAAACTTTTGTGCTTTCATGTGTATGTATGTAGTTCCACAGAGTTAGGTAGCCATTACACAAAATTGTTTTAAAATTTTCTAAATATGCATACCTCATTCTATTTATGCCTATAGGTAAATTGCTAAATGAAGAAGAAAAAGGTAAAATTATTATAATTTGGCACGCTTTTCAAACCGAGCTCTGGCTAAGAAAATAGGATGATCTGATTACCTTATCAACAATTTTATAAAAGTGTATCAGCTTGCATATTCGACCTAAACTCCGCTGAAAACCTTTGGGTAATATTAGTAAGGTATATGTACCAGTAGTAGGCTATGTAATAATATAATAGCAATAGCGTGAATTAACTGAAATCTGCGATAAAGAAGTGGAGGAATGACATTTCTATTTTAACATTGACCAAGTTGGTAGAGAGTATAGGTAGGTTCCTGAAGATATTGAAAACAAACAAATTTAAAATTTAAAAGTTTATGTGGAACTACACTAGGGTGATAGACACCAGGTAAAGCGGTATAAATATGTATGTATGTATGTATGGGTAGATGTATCGGAAGGAATTCGTCATAGTTTAGCAGCGCTTCGCAACGTGAAATAAGTAAATTTTTAAATATTCCGTTGTCCACAGTTAACCGTGTGATTACACAATTTAAACGCAAGAAAAAACAACAGTGGAGCCGAGACCAGGTCGTGCCAGACCTTCTGAAAGAAGTAAAAGGGTGCTTGTGCGCGAAGTGTTAAGAGAACCGCGAAAAAGTGCAGCTGAGCTTGCGGCAACTTCACAGAAAAGTCAGCGCACCGTTTTGCGAAACCTCCACAGTGTGGGGATGTATAAAAGGGTGGCAAAGAAAAAACCTTTCCTGACGGCGTTTCTAAAACGGCGCCGAATGGCTTGGGCAATCGAAATGCGAACGAAGCCCGAAGAGTTTTGGCGGTCTATCATTTTTTAAACGAAAGCAGATACTGCCAATTCAGTGATAGTGGTCGTACGTAGGTATGGAGATGTTCGTCAAAGCAACTGGACGACAAATTTTTGTATCAGACGGTGAAATACGGCGGTGTGAACATCATGGTGTGGGGCGCGATATGGTATGGTGGAAGATCGCAATTAGTAATCTGCGACGGGAATATAAGTGCGGCAAAATATTTCAAAATATTAACAGAAGGACTACTACCGATATTCGACAACGCCATTTTATCTAAAGAAGACGCCACTTTTATGGAGGATGGAGCACCCTGCCACAAAGCAAGAACAACAACCACATGGAAAGAGGAAGAGGGGATTCGGATTTTACGATGGCCAGGCCAATCACCAGACATGAATCCGATAGAGAATGTTTGGCACATAATCGAGACAAATATGGCGAAACGACCCGAAAACCCAGCAATAAGGAAGAACTCGTGGCAGCTGTTACAGAAGAGTGGTGAAATATTCCAGAAGACACCATTAATCATTTAATAGATTCTATGCCACGACGACTCGCAGCACTTCACGCATTTAAAGGTGGATCAACAAAATATTAGTATTATATAACCAGAATAGATTTTTTTTAATTAGTAGGTGTCTATTTTATTCTGTCACCCTAGTGTACGTTGCTAAGTGGTTACGGGAATTATGCGACTAGACAAGTCGATAGTGCAATATGTGACTATTACGGAAAAAAAACTAAAATGTGATTTTGTGAAAAAGGGGTGAAATTTCCTTAAAATGCTACCATAATTTCTACCTGAAATAGGTAAAAGTCTACCCGATGCAATGTGAAAAATATCGCGAAAATTTAAAGCAATAATAAAACTCAGATTTAATTAATTTGACAACATATTAAATTAAGAATATTGCATTTTTATAGGGAATAGAAAACGTTTTCTAAAAATTCCGAATATCCTGGTAATAGATAAGAAAATTCATACGGCCCATTACATATAAAAATATGAATAATTTTAATATACAGGTTGTCTTTGAAATAAAATCAAAAAGTAAGGAGAATGGCAAAGTGTAATTATATATGTAGAACATAAATCCAAAAAGTGTTGAGTCAATAACGTAGCGAATGTCAGAATTAGACAACGCTAGGAAATTGTAATATGTGCCGCCTATGGATGTAGAATGTGTATACATAATACATTAATTCAACCAAATTCGGATACATACATGCAGATTGCGTACAGTGCAATAATAAACCTGTCGATGTTGTAAAAGATACAAGATAACACTGCCTACCTTTCAAACCGCATGTTAAGAGTTCAATAACATGTTTACCTATGTACGGATATTTCGGCTGTGAATAATAAATAAATTTATATTTGAAATATCTTTATAATTTTTTGTCGCCTCTAATAAAGGAATTTTCGCAAAATATTTTGGACTTGCTGACATACCTGTATCAACCTATATTTGAAAGTTATCTGGGTAACTAAAAAGCGTACCGGATGTACCGGGATAAGCATAACTTGGTAAATCTCGTGGAAAGCACTGTTCTTTTGGAGAAAATGTCAAGTACCTGAATATGTGTTAATGCATATTAGTGATAATATGTCTGCAACTACTAAACATGATCTATAACAGTTTTACTTCGATCGGTTAAGTCAGATTAAATAAACACGTTCTGAGGTCATTTGTAAAAAAGTGGCCAAATTACCATTCTAGATTACCCGTGGCAAGCTTTTTCGATACTTACCAAATTATACGTGTTTTCAGTTTAACAGGAATGTTGTTATATGAAGAGTGGTAATTAAAAATGGATTCACATATTTGTTCACATATTTATTGGTTTACTTTGTTTATTGATGCTTTAGTTCACAGTTGCACCTTTGGATTAAAGCGAGCTACCTTCTTTAATATTATAATTGTTATATTTTCAAAAAAAATCATAGATGAATTTTTGATTCCTAGAGAACATATTTAACATATGTGCCTGTCAAATGAGGTTGAATAGCTCAGCATAAGTAATTGAAAGGTACAGGTGTTTCAATTAATTTACACGTTGTTTTAGAATTAGAGGAAAAGCTACTTGAAATCCATATACTTCTAAAACTTTCTTCCTCAAATTCCTCAAGTACATACGTCATCTTTGTCGTTGTTAATGAGGCCTTCAATGTGCCTCGCGTCAAATTTACGAGTTTCTCGTAAGCCAATGAACGGCTAAAATTCATTATTTTCTAAAATAACATTGGCATTAAAAGAAAGTTAGGTTACATTTTTCTTACGTATTGCAACCGTTGAGTCACGAATGATTACATTGGTTTTTGAAAATTAGAAACTGGCTGATAACTCAAACACGTTTTTTTTTATTTATCCACTCGCGTAATTAGGTTCTTTTGTCTATATTTTGAGCATTTCCAAATTCATGTCGTGTCAATGGCAATGTACTTGCAATTGTTATATGTGCTCTTACAGCGTCCTGTAATGCAGTACAGCTAATAATCCAAATTTTCTTCCTTTACTTTTTAAATACTGGGTGTATCATTAATACTAATTTCGTAAAAGCAATATGTAAACAATTGACGACAAAGTGAACCAGATTCTTTGCAAAAATAATATTAATTTTGATATAGACAGTTGATTAAATGATGACCGAAAGGGTAAAAGTGCATAGGAAACAACTAACTATATTCGAAATATAAAGAAAAAGACATCCGGCGTTGCAAATAACTTGTTTTCCAAAATGTAGGAACAATAATAGAAGCTGGTTTACATCACTCTATGGAAATTAATGGAGCTAATTTTGAACATCCACCGCTGAAAATTGCCCCTGTATAGGCTAGCTCATTTTAATTGTATCTAAATGTATTGATAAGGTATTCAGTAAATTATTTTCTATGTAAAAATTACAAAAAAGTGCGAATTACTGGTGGGTTTACATGTCAGAATTTGTCTTTCTACGTTAATTTCATACTTACATAGTTACTCCCGCATTTGTACTTGATATGGATATGTACTTATATGCGTGTACTATATTATTTTAAATATATTAGAAACGCTTTTCTATTTCTTCTTTTTTTTCAAATCGATAATCAGAATTGTGAGTAATCCTCGATGCATTTTAAATTTCTAATAATAGGTGTTACAATTTTGTAGAAAATTATTTTTTCGGAGTAGGCTTATCTTGTTATTGCAGGGAGCAGATTTAAGAGCTACACATAAATTATGTTATAGTTTGTACTTTGTGAGGAGCAAGATAAAGCAAAAAAAAAGACACTTGTACTTATTTGACATGTAACTTATTTATTCGTCTTTTCAGGGAGTTTATATGGATTAGACGCTTGCAGTTTTTTTCATATCTTGTTTGTTACGTTCTCCTGGTTTGAAGAACAACGCCGCTGTAGCCTGCTCGTAATTTCCTAAATTACTTGACCAATACTTATTTGTAGAGTATGTTCGCTTATTTACTAGAGGAGAGGTTGTACAGTGAAACTCAATGCGCATGCGCAAAAAAATATATTTAAAAATGAAATGGTTACACGGTTTCCACTCTTGCCTATGTACATGTACGATGTACGTAAGATATATAGATTTGCAATAATTGCAGTTATTCGAGCTCTCTTATACATGTAATGTACATTAGCATTTGTATATGTATTTTCATTGGTAGCAACATAAAGTAATGCCTCAGCATGTACGTTGCAAAGCCATGTCTTAATTCTGTTTAAAAGGTTAAACTCTTATATGCTTCCGCTGAAGCTTTGTCAGAGGCATGTACTAATGCCTCTATCTGTTTGCATGCACCACTACCTTTTTATAGGGGAGCCAACCCTATTTATTTCTTAAATTTATAAGCGCACCTCGGTGCTATGCTTATTTATATGTCCCTTTCCGGGAGCCTAATATACTTTCCTTGTTTTTAAATTTGCCTAAGGGACTTGGCCCTGTATTATTGGCATGTATTTGTACTTGACCAAATATGTTTGTTATATTCACATTTATAGGGGAACCCAACCCTATCTCTTAGAGCTTGAACGCCTGGTCGAGGGCGACAGTAGCAATAATAGCTGATCTCAATACAAAAGTAATGTCACAGCTATCCAGGCGTTCCCGTTTGAAATATTACGCTATGTGCAATCTTTAGCTCTATACTACTGCGCCCCAAAGAAGGGAAAAATCCAGTAACCAGCAAATGTGCGAACTGCGCACCGACAAGTAAAACGGAGCGATGATGCCGACATTACATAAGAAAACTGGTCCGTGACACTCGTCCGCTACGACGAGCAACTAAATGAAAAATTTCTAAGTCCTGATGCGACAAAGACCGAACAAACGTACAAAAGACAACGGGCGCTGCGGCCGCAACGACCGTCAGCAAGAAGCGGAGTGATCGTACTTGTAGAGGAGGTCTATACATGCGCGCCGACAATCTCACCAAAATAATTTCCGACACAAACTTAACTGAAGACTAAAAATATGTATAGACGACAATGGACACAGTAGCCTCGACGTACGATGTTAGAAAATCGAGAATTTATACTTATTAAAAAAAATCTATACATGTGGTCCGACGACGTTACCAAATGACTCCCGCCAGAAATAAATGTATAGACAACGTCCTCGACGATTCCCGCCAAAACTCGAAAATCTTAGAAATCTCTAATAATCTTACGACGACGTTACTGTACACGTTACGACGAGGCACGAAAGGTGACCGAGAGTGCACGATCGCTAATACCTCGACTGTCGCGCGGGAGACGGCTGCCTATGCTTGTGTACCTTAAATTTCAAGAAAACTCCCATTACATATCCGACGACGTTGCAGTGAATGATTTCTAATTAGGCAGTTTTAGCTAGCGTAATGCGAATGGCTGACTTGTATACATATACAGTGCGTAATGTACATACATATTAAAATAAAATTGGATATAAGAGAGCAAAATAAATAAATATAAGAATGAAAATAAATAAATATAAAAATGAAAATAAAATAATATTCTAGATGAAAATAATAATGCAACGAAGATAAAATACATAATAGTAAAAAATTTAGAAAATACAAAAAACAATGTTAAGTCCTTAACATTGTTTATAAATATATAAGTGTGGTATTGCGTTTTCGTTTTCTTTTTTTAATTTTATTAAGCTATAGTGGGGTATTTTTGCATACACAAGGCTATAGTCAGTAGCGATATAATGGTCCAATAGATACATTATAACCAATTAAAATGATGCATCACATTGGATGATGGCGAAATCATTTATTTACTAGGTTACTGGTTTTTATTTTGATATATATTTCGTGTAAGAGATCCAAACACTCCGTATAATTAAATACATACATGTAATAATCATTAATTAACTTCCTTGTTGGTTAAGCTGACTACGTCCGGCAAGATAACTTTGAACAGGAGTTGGAATAAAGTTTTTGTCGTAAGATTGTGGTTTTTTTGTAGTTGCTTTAGCTACGGCTAACTTATCGTTTCATTTGCGGTTAGTGCCTTTGATAATATAATCGTAATAATATATCACTTGTTCTTTTTTAGTTTTTAGGTACTAAGAATTATATATATGTATAATGGTTTTGTTAACATTACGAAAGCAATAATACATTTAACAAATGTGCATACCTGACGTTTGTGTTAATTCTGTAATTAAGTTCCGTCGTGGACGTAATAAGTTGTTTGATTTGGGATTGTTTATTTCAGCCCTCGGGATGGCGGAAGTTAAGAAATATCGTGCAGTGGACACCCTTCTTTCAAACGTACAAAAAGCAGCGGTATCCGTGGGTTCAGCTAGCGGGGCATCAGGGAAATTTTAAAGCAGGCCCAGATCAGGGTACTATTTTAAAAAAACTTTGCACCAAAGAGGAAAAGTGTTTTAAGGTAAGATTTTTCAATAGTATACAGTTTATGATGTGCATCCACACAGTGCGTCAGTGCAAAATAACTGTGTAATAACCCTGAACAATTTTTAAAGAAATTGGTTAAAACTATTCATGCCATAATGTTTAATTCAAGTAACCAAGAAGTTTTAATTTTTACTGATGCATATACTCCAAATTTTCTTGTTTAACACTTAATGGTCTTTTTTTGTGATCTCTGCCCTCCTCAAGTCATGTCTAGTTTATTATCTTATTGTCTACTTACCTTAGTCATTAACTTATATTCCTTATGTGTAGTTCTCTTTAATCTCGTAGCATTGTGAGGGAGAGTGTATTGTTGGACTCCCTTGACTTCGGCTAGCATTTGAACTTCAGGGTAAATTGATAAATTTCTTTATGTGATCGTAGGTTACAGTTTTCTAATGTTACATTTTGCATTTAAATTCAGTATCCACTCGTCCTTATTATTCAAAAAATTCCCTTTCTTTTTGAAAAAAGAGTCCCTTAAATAATAGGAAAAGGGGAACAAGAACGAATTATATTCAAAAGATTATGTTAGAGAAACTCCCTATAATTTATATAAAATCTTATACAAACATATTTAATGCACACGCATATATACACGGTAAATGTGTAGGGAATGTTTCCGTTGCTATGATGACCTACCGAAGGTCATATCAGGATCTATACTCTATTTTTTAATTCGGAGAAGTAAAACGAAAAGATACGTTTACACAATAGAATTTTTCAACGCTATTTTTTGGCGCCAGTTTTAAAACTATCTAGCATTTTATAAATTATGTTTTTTATAGAGGTATAGAACTTTGAAATGGAATAAAACAAAGACGAATTTTTTAAATTGACATGAAATTTACTTTATTCGAAAGATAATCTTCTGAGATTATAATTAAATGACTTCTGGCATATGACCGTCACGGCTGGCTCGGACATAGTCTAATCTGGAGGTCCAATTTTCGAGGACTTTTCCGACATTTGTGGCCGTATATCGGCAATAACGCGGCGAATGTTGTCCTCCAAGTGGTCGTTTCAGGCTTATCGGCGTAGACTAGCGACTTCACATATCCCCACAGAAAATAGTCTAGCGGCGTTAAATCGTTAAATCCGAAACGTGAAACTATGCGGTTACCAAACGTTTCCTTCAATAAATCAATTGTGGCACGAGCTGTGTGACATGCTGCGCCGTCTTATTGAAACCACAGACCCTGCACATCATGGTTGTTCAATTGATGAACGAAAAAGTCAGTAATCATGGTTCTATAGCTGTGACCATTGACTGTAACGTTCTGACTAGCATCGTTTTTAAAGAAGTAGGGACCAATGATTCCATCAGCCAGTCAGCTTTTCTGAATGTAACGGTGTCTCAACATACACTTGAGGATTACCATCACTCCAAATACGGCAGTTTTGTTTATTGACGTACAAAACTGAACTTCATCGCTAAACAAAATTCGCTTATGGAAATCGGGATCAACGGCAATCTTGTTTTGGGCCCATTCACCGAATCTACGCCTTGCTAGGTGATCGTGTGGCTTCAATTCTTGCACGAGTTGGATTTTGTAAGCACGCAAACCAAGATCTTTCCGCAAAATCTTCCATAAAGTGGATGGACACATATCCAATTCCTGTGCACGATGGCGGATAGACTGATTCGGGTCTTCCTCTACGCTACGCTCTACAGCAACAATACTTCTGTACGCATTGTACGACGTCTGTAGATGCGTATTATCATTTAGAGTAAACGTGGTGCGAAAACGTGCCGTAGTAAATCGAATTAATTGCTCTGATGGACGATTATGTTGACCGTAAAGTGGACGTAGTGCGCGATACGTATTTCGAGCAGAACCATGATTTTCAAAATAAATTGCACCATTTGGAAACGTTGTTCAGGCGTCAGTGTGTTCATGTTGAAATGCCAAACCAAACTAAACAGAAATCACTTGACAGCTGACAAAGTGGCCTCCAGTTAAAAAAGTGTTGCCAACTTAAAGTTTTATACCTGTATAACAAAACAGACTTTATAACTTGTAGTTACATAATCATTATTACAGCACAAATTTAGGGAGAAAAATTAAATTTAAACGTATTCAGAAATATACATGATCTAAACATTAATTGGTTGTTGTAACAATAGGACGGCTGGCAATATATCAAATAACGCTAGTGTAATTTTTGCCGAAAATTGACCAACAGCTAACCTACTTCTTGGCGTTTCAATTTAAGAACACTCCTCCGAATTAAAAAATTGGCATGGTCGCAGTGACGCGTCAAATATAGAACATCGACACAGCTTGTGAGATTCCTTTTTAAGCCGTTATCGCCAGTTATTTAAAGGAAAATTGCTCAAAAGTTAGAATTTGAAGTGATAGTATACAGTATAATACCCGAGAACAAGGGGAAACGCCGCTGATTCGTAGAAAAGTTCGATATAACTTTGGGTCTTCCGTCGTCAGAGTTCTATGGCGGAGATCGAGGTTTCGCCGATATACAACATCAAATTGCATATGCGAGCAGTTGAAGAAAAGGACTTTGTCCGGGTCAAAATTATTTATTAATTTATTTAAGAAAAAAATTAGCTAGCTAGGGATTATGTTAGGCGAAATCACTGTCCGATGTAAGTGATATAACCTTATTTAAATGAATACATTCTTAGTTTTTCCTCTAAATTACTCTATCTTTTCTTATTTTACTTAATCGAGCCGTACAAAGTTCTTATACAAAGCAAAATCCCGATTTCAAAGCATCCATTACGCAAGAGTTTGTTACGAGCACTGAGATTTCACTACAATATATATTGCTCAATTTTTAGATACTTCTTTTCTTTTTCAGAAATATGCTCACTGTGTTCTTATATCAACTATTTTGTTTTAAGTGGAACACTGTAATTTTATTTTCCAGAATTTGGTAAAAAATGTATTCAAAGACTGCCTTTATTAAAAAGGCGATATTTTTTTATATAACTTTTGTTATGTTCATGTATTTTTTACTGCTGGAAAAAATTGGTATGCAACACCTTAAATAAATCTTTTTGACGTTTACTGAACCATCATCAAATTTTGCCATTGTACGTGTTATTTACATCTAGCTGTTGCTTAGTTGATGTTTAGTTAAAAAAGATCTCACCCTGTAATATGCACATCCTTCATGCATTAATAGAAACATCGCCAAATCAGAACGTGATTCTGTACGGATAAACAGCGACTTAATCTAGGAATCGCAGTTTTTAAGTTGTTTAGTTGTAAGAAGCCATAGATTAGGGAGATGAGAAGTAGTACGCGGTATTAAAGCAAAGCATAATTTACGTATATTACAATATTATTCCCAATTGGAAAACACCAAGATAAGAAAACGCTGTAAATACAACTTCCTCATGGTATTAGTGAAATAAATTCACGAGAAACACATGTTTCGAGCAGTTTTATGCTCTATGCGGCCTCTCGGGAGAGCAATCCACGAATTGCACGAGAGAAGGGTGGGAAACTGTACCCGCTTCTTTTCGTTGTGTCTGTCTTTGCGGACAAATGTTTCTTTCTTTTGGCACTAGTTAGCGCCAGAAATATTCATTTGCATCGTAGAGTTGGGTATGGTGAGAGAATTACATGTGTTATAATAAAACTGCCCGAAATCACGCTGATGACGCCGGGGAGGCAGAAACATGTCCGTGTGCTAGCGTTTTATGTCTCACATGTCTATCTCGTGAATTGATTTCACTAATACCATGAGAAAGCTGTATTTACAGCGTTTTCTTATCTTTGTGTTATTTTCTAGGCATTCTTGAAAAAGCTAATAACGCTGCCCAAATTTCCAATAGCTTGGAGCTGCATAATTTTGATGATGCTGTTACGAAGAAGTGTCCGAAATCTTTGGATTTTTTTTATTTTCGCGCATTCCTTTTTATAGTTTCCCCAATAATAACGTGCTGAACCAATTGTGCTTTTTTTCTTACAACTTACGTTAAAACATAAATGTTATTTTAGTATAATATTTTAATTAATTTCGAAAAGGTGCTATATCCGATTTTTATCCGTTTTATGTCTTACATGTCTTTCTCGTGAATTGATTTCACTAATACCATGAGAAAGCTGTATTTACAGCGTTTTCTTATCTTGGTGTTATTTTCTAGGCATCCTTTTAGGTGTGTTTTAAATTGAAAAATGTTTAGAAAGATACAAGAAATCGCATTAGATTTTGTATACAATAGGGTACATGTACGAATGTATGGCTAGAGTTTTCCACCTTTTTTGATTATTCATTCGATGAATAAAACACTGCACGTAATATAATAAGTATATTGATATTTTCTACTTAGTTACAGGCTGCATTGACTCAAGTTGCTGTTGAACTGTATTCAATTGATTTACAATTTATACTAACTTACATAGATCGTAGATCGAGTGATGCGTTCGATATCTTTTTTGTTTAACTTCTCCATCGGATTGGAATTCGCTCGAGCGTCCGGCTACTCAATCCACCTTCGGCTCGAGCGAATTTTCTTCTTGACGCAGCTGGTTTGGCATTGTTTCCCGTCTTGAAGTAACTCACCCAAGCTTCCGGCTACTCGATCCACCTTCGGCTTGAGCGTGTTGTGTCTTCGACGGGGTGGAAGTGTAGTCTCGACCTAATTTTTTGTCCTGATGTAAAATCAGAACGAAGGTCTTAAAAAAGACTGTTTATTACCTTTACAAATCTAGACTGCCAAAGATAGTGTCGATGTTGAACTGTGATACTTACGGTTCGACTGCTCGATCGACTGTGTCTCAACTAACTTACATCGTGCACTGAGATTATTTATAAACAACTTCGGTTTTATCTTAATGAGCAACCATAAGCTACTTGACTGTTCTTGGAAATGAAATGTTTAGGGATTTCCTTACAACATTCTCTAACTAAACTTAGCAGTACTAATTATTGAATACATAGATTTAGTTAGAATACCAAATGAAAGGCAAAAATTAATGTAAAGTACAAATATATGAATTGTAATATAAAAATATTAAATATGTAAAATATAAATTAGAAGTTCGTTCGGTTGTATCCGAACAGTACATGTACCAGTATGTGTTTAAAGTTAAATTGGCTAATAATGTTATGGAATAAAAGCTGCCAATATCTATCTATAAACAATCTTACGTTGTAATAACATTAAATTTTTATTTGTTTACTAATAGATGTGGTAAGCAGTATGTCTGGAAACGATCCTATAGCATCTAAGAGACCCAGCTTACGATTTTAAAACTTCGTGTAGTAGAATTAGAATATGTTTCAGTTTATTTGGAGAAAATAAGTATTTGCTTTAATAAACCATCTTTCGAGTTTAGTCGCCATCTTGAATCTTTTAAATGGCAGTGTGGGATTTGTATATCATATTCCATAGGCTTATTGTTATCTTTACGACAATAGTCAAATTGTTTAGATTTTTTTTGTAAAACTTTCAAAAAATTAACAGTTTAACTTTTGAAGAGAAAGGAAGGAGTACTCACTTCTAAAAAGTTATGCTTTGTAAAACCGTTAAAACTAACATTAAATAAATTTTCGAAACATAAAGTAAAAATTATTGTACATTTTTTAGCTATAAAGAAATAAAATAAATTACAAGAAGATTTCCACTCACTTCCTAACCATAATAAATTGTTTGTTCAAAATTTCTAAAGGAGCTACGTATTTATATGATCGACGGCATTTCATATTGTATTTAATTTTTCAATCAACTTACATAACGTGATGTTTCAAATAACCACATAAGAAAAAACTCTATCGGCGAAGAGATCAGGTCATCTAGAAAGATCCTCTCCTCTCTATCCATCTTGGAGGAAAAGAAATATTTAAAAATTCTCAAAATAATCTAAAAATATTGCAACTCTATAAATTTTAAGACTCTAATACTGAGACTAAATTGAATCTCTTGGACGCTTTAACGTTTACCCGTTTAGAATGCCAGGACTGCGGGAAGTATTTTTTAAATCTAGTAGTTTGGGAGATGTTTCATATTAATTATATAATTCAGTTGGCAGTTGATAATTAACTGAACAAGTTTAGCATTTAAAAGAAAACAGTTTTGTGTAAAAATAGAAAATTAGCTCAAAAATGTTCACGGCGCATACTTTTCTGTTTAATTTGGAGCTGAAAGGGCAGAAGTTAACGGTCATCATGAGTTAGTGTTGCTAAAGTTGTCTGGTTTTTCTGTACTGACAAAGCAATTACTCTTCTTTGCGTGTTTCTACTAGGAGCCGGTTTTAAATTCCCAAATTACATAAAAACGAAAAACTAGATCAACCACAAAAATTTCTCCTAAATGATTTCTAGGATAAAATTTAGTCTCAAAAGGTGGGTATTGAATTTCTTCGTAGCAATATTCACCAACAGTAAGCTTTTCCAGGTATTGATTTGCTGTATAGATACAAAACACATTGTGTTAACTTTTCGCGTCGCTTCATTGTAATATAACACTATTCCGTTGCTGTACTCTCTGCTCTTGTTTATATAATCAATTATTTTGCGCCTCCCAAAAAATAGCTCTGATTATTTCTTTGGCTTAATTTTCTTGCAGAAAAATTGATATGACACTACACTTACTATTGTAATAATAAGATAAACCTTCCGATTAAATGGGTATCAATTCAAGGAATTAAATTAAATTTGGTAGTGTTTGAACAAAGTGCCATTGTTCACATATTTTTATCTACATTTGAAATGATAGAGTATTCATGGATTCGACCTTGCATTATCATTTATTATTCTAATATGCTAGTATAAAATGTTAAACTATTTCATAGTGCTTAAAACTTAGTTTCTTTTTAAAAGTTAACATGTTTATATCTGCCCACCGTTTATTCACTATCTTTGTCCGCGACTGATTCCGATTTTGGTTCACTTTATATCTACTGAGATTGAGTGCGTTAGATGCAACTGATTAGTCCCTTACCAGTTACATTTCCAGTTACAAAAAATAAGAAATTAATTAGTAATTGCTAATACTTACACATCTTTTTTCAGATTTTAATGAAAGACGTTCTGAGACCATACGTTCCAGAATTTAGAGGAGTGGTAGGTAGTGATGACGGGGAGTGCGAATACCTCCAACTTCAAGATTTACTAAGCGATTTTATTTCCCCGTGCGTAATGGATTGTAAAATTGGAGTAAGAACATATCTAGAAGAGGAATTAGCGAAGGCAAAAGAGAAACCAAAATTGCGAAAGGTAGATATATATAAAAGTATGCTTAATGAAACACCATGTAGGTATTGTAAGAAATGTTTAATTATGAAGATGTTCCGTGTTCTTATAACTAATTTTTTGTCTTAAATTGTAATTGCGATTAATATCTTTTATCAATGAAATAATTTACAGGCCAAACGTCTTCGCTTACATATTTTATTCTTCGTTTGCTCAGATATTTTAGCATTTGATAAAGCTATGTCCGTTGTAGGTGTCACTCTAAACGATGCATATATAAATTATAGAACAACGTAATTTTATCCGCAGCTTCTGATTGCTGATTGGCGATTTCACGGAAAGGTGGACGATCATGGACATCAACCGATTTTCGATTTATAGTACGAGGGGAGGTCCAGAAGTTCGTAGAATGAAAGGGTTTTAAATAAAATAAAACAATAAATCTATTTTTCCTTTTCAATATAATCACCCTTAAGCAGAATACATTTATTAGATCTATGAATTAATTTTTCTAAACCATCACAAAAATATTTTTTATCTTTCGCCTCAAAATTGGCCAAAATTGCCTCCTTTACCTCATTGTCGTCGGAAAACTTTCTTCCACGTAAGTCTTTTTTTAAATTGGGGAACAAATAAAAATCACTAGGTGCCAGGTCTGGACTGTAGGGTGGATGGACTATTGATTGAAAGCCATGCTTGTGCAGAGCAGCCATTGCAACTTTGCTCTTGTGAACCGGTGCATTGGCTTAGAAGAGCAAGACACCCTTGGTCAATTTTCCTCGACGTTTTTCCTTGATGGCCTCCTTTAATTTTTCCAATATTGCTGTATATATAATATTCTCCGGTTATGCTCCTACTTTATTCTTTGTAATCAATCAATAATATCCTCACACAATTCCAAAAAACAGCAACCATCAACTTTCCAGCCGATTCTGACACTTTGAATTTCTTTGGCTGTGATGTCCCCTTTTTATGCCATTGCATGGACTCCTGTTTGGACTCAGGCTTAAAGTGATGAACCCATGTTTCATCTCCGGCAACAATCCGCTCCAAAATCTGTGCAGGTATATCTCCGCACAGCTCCAAAAATTGTTTGGACACACAGACGCGCTGCTGTTTCTGCGGCAGCGTGAGCATTCTCGGTACCCATCCTGCACTGACTTTTGTCATACCCAGGTGGTCATGTAGGATACGCAAAATGGTGGTATCTGATACTCCAACTAGTGCAGATAATTGTTTTTTCTTTAAACAGGCATCTTTGCAGTGGAAATTTTTGCACTTTTTCGACGATGTCTGATGTGGTGGCCTCAACTGGCCGTCTTGAGCGGGGGTCGTCTTCAATCGACTCCCGACCATGTTTAAAAAGACCATGCCACTTATAAATCATTGATTTACTAGGGCACTGTTCCCCATAAACGGTTTCCATTTCATTCAATATGGTTTGAGCGTTCTTTCCTTGCTTTGTAAGGAACTTTATTACAGCACGGTGTTCAATTTCCTTCCTAGTTTCAGTTTTCTTCCGGATTGACTTGTGTAGCAGGCAACTATTCGTAAACGACTGACGCTCCAGGGCTGCAACTTAACTTATATATGATGAGTCGCCAATCAGAATAACACCTAGGGAGCGCCTCTATCCCCACTCCATCCCCTCCATTCCATGAACTTCTGGACGTTCCCTCGTAACAATAACAAACGGGACCAACGATTTACGGCATGAGTTATGACAAGACGCGTATGGGGAAGGGAATACCTAAATTAGATGAGTGGAAAACCAGTTACGTACCGACGCAGGCATGATGGCTTGGAGTTATTTTACTGGCATAAGAACGGGTGATTTGGTAGGAATAATTGGAGAATTTCGAAGAGAAGAGTATTTGGATATTTTGAAAAATAACGTATAGCCACGTAGAAATCGCATTATCAGTGAACTGTTCATATTCCAATTATATAGCAACCTAAAGCATACAGCTGGGGTATGTAAGCACCTTTTTGGAAGAAAAGAGAAAGCAACAGAAGAAGTAACAATAATGGTTCAGCTCCTCAAAGTCCTGGGTTGTCCCTAATTGAGCTTTTAAGGAATGAGCTAAATAGAAAGGTTAAAGCGTGACGCCACAAAATGTTGCGGAAAGTTTACCATCAAATTGTTACTAATTACAAAAAAAATATATATATAATAATAAGCAGAACGCCTGGAATTTGCGATGTTGTGATATGGGCTGTTTATAAATAAAACTTTAGATAAATACCACATAAACATTTCTTTTAATTTCTTACTGCTTCTAAACTTTGTAATAGTACTATATCTACCCATACCTACATATATGAGCGATAGTACAGCGTTTAAAATTTAGATCATAACACGTACCGGATATTTTAATCGGTCACTGCGGTGTCTGTTAGGTAACTTTGTGTTTTAGTTTTACTCTAACATTTTTTTAAATCTATAGCGCAATATTATATATGTGTGTTTTTATTTTTACAGGATATGTATGAAAAAATGTGTCAAATTGATAAAAGTGCACCTACAGATGAAGAACATCGATTGAAGGGAGTAACAAAACCTCGTTATATGGTATGGCGTGAAACGATATCATCTACGGCTACGTTAGGTTTTAGAATAGAGGGAATTAGGCGATCCGATGGTACTTCTAGTAAAGATTTTAAGACAACAAAAACTAAGGAACAGATAATAAAGGCGTTTAAAGACTTCAGTGATGGATTTCCTCATGCTGTTGTAAGTAATAAATTATTCATTTGTCTAACAGTTATATTTTTGAAATAGACTTTAGTATTTTGTAACTATTTATTATGAATATAATCTACCTTCAATAAGTGATTATTCAATATTTAACTCTGGAAAACATTGAATTATTATTATTTATTTTAAAAGAATGTCAATATGTCGTTGCAAATTAGATGGTTACCATTTTAATTATACTATTTCTGACGTGTTACATGAAACATTTGCTCTATCTATTTCACATTTATGTTTAATAGATTCGTACGCCCACTCAGGATGGAATACTTGTTATTTAGTATTATAGGCATTAGGGCTCATTTTTTTGGTGATATTATCCAGAGCTTTAGACACATATTTCGAATTTATTTTAAATCATATCCTTACATTTTGCATTTAATAAGCAATCGCAATTAATTCCAAGAACTTTATTTGCCAAAATGTAAATCCACCAATTTTCTGAAGAAGAACTTACTTATAGCTAATTCTATTAACATAGATTCCTTTCTATTCCGTTGAAATTTGTTCCAAAAATTATTCTTAATATTAAGTTTAATCTTGCTATCATAAATGTGTGAAAACCTTTTTCAATTAGGCAGAACCTCCGCGAAAAATAACTAAAGATTTTAATTCACTTTTCAGCCGAAATATATACAAAGATTAAAAGCAATTAAAGCTACCCTGGATTCATCAACCTTCTTTTCAACGCATGAGGTAAGGATATATTATGTTTAAGACTCAGTTTTACGCTCAAAATTCAGAATCATCTCTTTTGTTAATTTCTTTTAGTAAGTTGTTACTAATATGATAATACAAATGCTTCTTCCGATATTACATAAAACAAACTAGAGTTTTGATCAAAACAAAGTTGATACTTTTTCAAAAATAATTATGAGTTTCAATTTCACTAAGATACACTCGAAAAATAAGTAATATTACTAGCTTACTAAGTATGCCAAATAGTTTATAAGATAAACAGTGAACAATCTTTATTACATCATAGCAACTAAGAAGTACGGTATTGAGAAATAAATGCCATATTGCTTAACTAAAGGTACTTTTGCACCTACAAATATTAAAAACCGTGTTAAATGATCTTTCACATCAGAATTTCAGAAATTTAATTGCGCCAATAACTTCCATAACTTGTACCTAATAATAAATAAGTCACGTCGTTAAAGAACAACAATTAAATTTTAAATTAAGGAAATTGAAGAAAATTTTTGAGACACGTGCCGTTGCGGCAAGAATACCTGTTTATATAAAAAGAATGAACGTTCGACATTCATTGATGTATGTATATACTATTCGCATAATTAAAACAATCTTTCAGTTTGTTGGATGCATCTGTCAGTGCATAAATTTGCCGTAAAATTTAAGGTTTGCACGTTATCAATAATTTGTAACGATTAAGGTAAGGACAACGAATTGTTCTGTAATTTGTTTATTACATCCGCTACTGATACGTATTTGGAAATAGCTAGCAAATCTGGAAGAACTTGAGGATTTTGGGATTGTATTTGACTTTGCTGATTAGAGCTGCTTCTTTAATGTCAAGTTGTACAGTAATTTATTTTTTCAAAACATTAAAAATAATAAAGTGCAGCCTCTAATCATGTGTAATAATTCATCGTGGCGCTTCGGGAATGTTTCTATGAGAAAACCAAATCGTTTCGGAGTTTTGAGAAATGCTGTGGTTTGTGTTATTAATTTATTAATCTATTGTATCTACGACAAGGTGTAAAGCGTGAGCAGGCATGTAACGTGAATGGAATCGAACATTTCTGAATAAATGACACGTACGAAATATAACTGTGCCAGTATCGGTAACACTTGCTTTGGTGCAGTTAGAAATTTTATAGTGTCGCATCTATGGCGTTATTAATTACTTCGCCGCCAGCGTATTGTTACACCCTTTTGCAGGCTAATAAATAAAGTTGTGAGGGTCGCTGCGACTCACTGTAAATGGGCTTTATAACGTTGTTAGATTTGGTAATTTTTATGCAGGATTGTTCCTTTCCAAGACTGACGAAACGATACTTGCCTAACGGTCTATTACACGTATTAACCACAAATTTTAAATCAGACAGAAAATCGACATACGACTTTTCTCCGTTTTTTTATTTATGTTATTATTTATTTAACCTTTTTGTACATATTTGTGTATTCCAACATAATAAGGTATTGTCACAAACTAAAACACACCACTTCTATACCATTACATTGTATCACTATACTCTAGGTCTAAGAATTTATTTAAAATCTTTTTCACAGTGTTAAGTTGAGTGGTGTATACGCACTTACATAATTTATTCGCGCAGAATTACACGTGCATATAAGCATATTGATAAACAACACGACTATTAATTAAGTTAAAATTTAATTTTTAAGTACAACAGAAAACTCAAATAACAAAAATCAATCAGTATAACATTAACAAAGAATATACTTTGGCATACATATGTATATATTTTTTCAGAGAAGATTACTAATATATTGAAAACAGAAATAATATCTTTCAAATACAGAAATAAAATTAGTCAAACGTTTCATAATAAATAGAAATATCCAGTACTTTTATTAATTCCCTCCAATGCTGTATACCTCGTTATGGTTATAATTCTGTTTATTGATACAGAATAAACGTCAAAATATACTCTATTGTCCAAAAGTTTGGAAGTAGCAATGCATCTTACAAAAAATCACAGATACAGTAAAATTTTATTGTAATTATGAATGAATTTATACAACATAAGTGACTGTCGACAAATAGAAGTAACTTAATTCAAATATAATAATATTTATGCATTCTGGTCGTAAGTTTATTTTCGTCTATATCCCTATATCTATATTCCTCTGGTTTTGATAACCGTTGCACAAATTTTAGGCATTCTTCGAAGCAATTTCTCGAGACAGTCCGGCTCAATTCATTGCCATGCGTTCGTTAAATACTCCTATAGGTTTTGGGTATTCTGAGGTTGTCGCTGTCTAGTCTTCCGATCAAGCTAATTTTACTTCATTTCTTGCTCCTTTCTCTTCTAAAAAGTTTTTACAGATTCGACCCGGTGGAGTTTGGAGTCATTATCTCGCTGGAAGACAAACGGCGCACCAACAAGACGGCTTCCATACGGAAGAAGAGCATGATTTTGCAAAATATCAAAATACTCTTCTTTTCTCATTGTACTACTAATTTTCACTAAATCACCAGAAGTTGTTCCAGCAAAACAACCCCAAAGCCATAACGATACCAACTCCGTATTTGACGGACGGCACTAAACAGGTCTCACTAGCTTCTTCCCCTGGTCGTAGACGAACAAAACCCCTCCGTTGCGTATCGTATAACTGAAAATTTGGACTCGTCGGTCCATAAGAGTGCATTTCAATCATCCAGTGTCCCGTTTGCATCCTTTTCTGCCTATGTTAATTGTTTCTCTTTATGCACGTATTATAAAAATGGTTTTCTTGCAGCCGATGCATCCCCTTAAAGCTGCTGCCAATAATGCGCCGTGACGGTGGTAACAGAAACATGTTTTCGTCGTTTATTAACGCACGTTGTGATATCCGGTGCCGTTGGACGTAGATCCCCTTTCGAAATCTTTACTATAAATCTATCTTCAGCTCCAGAAGTCTTCTATCAATATTTTGTCCTATCACTTCCTATCCTTTCGGGGAAATCCCTAATCGTAGAGCAATTTCTATCCTTCATCGCGAAGAGTAAAAATAGTACTGCTTCACTGTCAACTGTTTGCGTTTTACGGCATTTTTATATTCAGTACTTTACCAAATTGTTATAATTGCGTACTGATTAAAAAAAAACTAATTCCGCATAGGAAAGTAATAAGACACTGAAGATTAATACCTTTACCGAATGCACAAAACGATTAGCGAAGTTAGTACTAAGCCGTTTGACCGAAAGTAATTACTCCTAATTATCCTAACTCATCCCGTCGAACAATAGTCCTATTTTTGGAAAAGTGCAATAAAATGTGGTGAAATTTGTTCTTAAATGTTTGGACTTATATGTAACAATTTTATATTTGCATACTATAATTTATAATAGGGATTAACGATTTCACATTTCAGTCAACTGTATTATTTTAAAGGAATCTCACCTTGCTTCCAAACTTATGGACGGTAGTCAATTTGATGTGCATATATTCCCCACATTTGCTAATGAAATAGAAAGTGGTCTGACCTTATCGAATTCATACAGTATTGAGTTCGGGATGATAAAATTTTAAGAAGAGGAAATAATTTTATAAATCGGTTATCAGATGAAATGGTTCAAATTAAAATATATAGTAACAGTGTTAACCTTAGCGGTGATAGAGGATCTACACAATTGTTACTTTAATATTTTGCAATATTGAAACTATTAAAAACTAAGGTGTTCGGATTTGGTCGTTCGCTGACTTATCGTTTATTCATGTTGTTTGTCCCCCGTTTCAAAAATGCCCTCTATCGTTTACAACCGGATATCTAATTATTTTAAAACAAACATTCCTTAACAATTACTTTTGTAAGCAGTTACATTATGGTATGTTAGCTTTTTGTTTTTTACATGTTTAGCTTTTATAAATTTATAAAAGGATAATGTTTGTATTAACACGAAATATCAACTTAAAGTCTTACTTTTTCTACAAATGTTTATAACTCTATTTTATCTCTATCACACTATTTCATAAATATGTAATTTATTCCAAAACTCATAAGCATAAACTAAAAGCATAGTTGCTTTTCCTTTTTACAAACTGAAACATAGAGGTTTCCTATTTGGTGGCTATTGCGTGTAGAAAAAATATGTTTAGAATACAATCTAAAAAGAAATTATGCATATAAATATACCTATCTTTTTAATTTGCAGATGATAGGCAGTTCCTTGTTGTTTGTCCACGATCGCTTTAATGCGAATGTATGGCTCATAGATTTTGCGAAAACTGTTGCGTTACCGGAAAACATAAGGATTGATCATAATTCCAAATGGATTGTTGGGAACCATGAAGATGGATACTTAATTGGACTTAACAATTTAATTTCAATATTCGTAACAATGCTCGAGCAGCAACCGGTAGCTGTAACACCACCACCGTTGATAACGCAAGACACAGCTGAGGATGAAGTTGGTAGAGAAGAATTATGATTACTTGTAACTGTCGAAAATGATGCGTTCAATATCATTCACTTAATATACCTCAAAACACCCTAGATCCCACAATCGGCACGACTAAATTTGTTCGTTGCGACAAGTTGGATATGCTATTTAAATTAGTAGATTATAAATTGTGATCATATCAGAAATCAAAAATATTTGATATGTCCTCGAAAATATTTGCTCAATCGAATCCAAATGCCAAATGATACGTATGAGTATCTGTAATGAAAGTAGTAGAAGTTAACAGTCTCTGCCGCAACTTTTAACGAGATTTGTATCCACATTTGTTCATTTCCCTGTGCATTGTAAATTTTTCATATAATAATTTGCCTAAAGCCAAATAAATATTTGATTTTGATAGAGAGTTAAATAATAGCGGATTTTGACGAAAAGTAACAAAATTACAAAAGTTTTCGTATATTTATAATATTTTTATTCGGATTTAGCGTCTGCATATAATGGAATTATTCCAAAATTAGCAATATTATGTAGCGAATTCAAAATATCACTATTTCTAGTATACACTGTTTTGCCCTGGTAATATATTCAATATTCTCTTACCATTTACGCATAGATGATTTCGAAAACAAATATCATTTTGTATGACTTGACTAACTTACTTATCTGTCAGAGTTAATTTATTCGAATATTGTTAAGTTGTACATTGGTATTTAAGGAAATGAAAAAAAGGATTTTTAATGTAGAAAATGCGTAGGGCACAGTTTTATTTATTTGATGGCATACCAACAACTTGTGGAAATGAAATTTGGTGGAAAGTATAGACTTTTTACTATTGTTATAAGATAAAAAATCTAAAAGACGTAATTATTACGTAATTCTTTTGTACGTAACATTCTTAATTTTATTTACTAGAGGTAAAAATGCGTAATTATCGACGATATTTATTGCTGCCGTCAGTATCCTTACGTGTCCTTTAATCGTCTAAATGACCATAAACAATTATAATAGTAAGTTATTTTACTGTTTATGTCGAAAAAGTACTATCTAAACTAACTGTACCTATTCCTTAAGAAATAGCATGTATGTATTATTATTTATTTTGTTATTTATGTTTTATGTTATGCTTGTTAGACATTCTTGATGAAGAATATGAAACTGAATATTATCTTATAATAAGATTCTTAAGAACCTAACGCACTGATATAATTATGTAAGTATAACTGATTTATATTAGAATGACTGTTAGAATAAAAGTAATTTAAAAAATCTAGTATTAATGTTATCATGCTGTTTGCCTGAAAAGATCTAAAACATTGAGAATCTCTAACCTCCTGTTAATTCTCAGTGTCACAAACGGAAAGTACAAAGAAAACCTCTATTTATTGTCAATGTCAAATTACAGTTATTAAAAATTATTATATTTGTCAAAATGTTCAAATGCTAAAAATGCTTCAGCATGCTGCTTTATTAGAAGCATATCATCGCTGGTGTTATTTTCTGTACAAGCTGAAATATATGTATGTTCATTAGGTTGATTAAATATCTAATCCAATAGTAGAGCTCATATATTTAAACTGAAGCATTATTAATCTGTGCTAGATGTGAATTTTTGGTACTACAAATATGTTCTCTATTCAAAATCTTGCAAATTGAAATTGTGTTGCTTATTAACCATTCAGAAAATCTATTACCAATTGGGCAACCGTTGTCTAACGTGTCATTGAAATCTCGTTTAATGTATGGAATATCCCGTCAAAAAGATTAATTTTGATTTATCTAGGACTACTAGTTTTATGCATTTGCTCTCCAAAGCAGCTTTTTGGAAAAATGTACAAGGTTCAGTACCTAGTAGATTCTACAAACTTTCTTTTACTATATTCCTTATTGGTATTCTATCGACCCTGCACCCCACTGTAGTTACAGTCTGTAAAACAAAAGAAAAGGGGTCGCTACCTGCTTATGGTAAGATAGCGGACGTGATTAATGTGACCTTGGGATAAGGCGTACTTGGACCTAATACGCATTTCTCATTTAATAGCAGTTTCACTTTGTCAGCCGAAGAACACAGAGTCAGTGTAGTTATGAGCGCTGTGTATTTAAAACGTTACGAAGTTGTGTTTCTTTGCATTCATCCCAAAGGACCTAAAATGTCCATAGCGGCCGCATCAAGATATATGCGAAAGTCGGAGGGGTTTGTAAAAATGTGGGTGGACCGATATAAAACGAACAAAACAGTAGATGATCTCCCTGGTCGCGGTAAAAAACGAAAAACAACAACAAAGCAGGACAAAGCGATAATTAATTCGTTTAAAAGAAACCCGGAATACACGTTGCGATAGGGGCAGTATCAGTTACAAAAAAAAAAAACAAATTAAAGTAAGCACAATGACGATTAGAAATCGCCTACGTGAAGACAGCATAGCATACCGCAGTACGATACTGAAACCGCTGCTATCGAATCTACATCGAGAAGCGTCTGGGCGAGTAACAGCAGTCATCGAGATTGGTCTGCTGTTATTTTCACAGATGAGGCTTTTTTTATGCATGGCCACAGACAAAAAGAGCTTGGTCTACGCAACACCACCAGTTGTACAACGTACAGTAAAGGATCCAGTTAAGGTCCATGTGTGGGGATGCTTTAATGTGCGCGGCTTTGGACCATTGAGAATGGTGAAACTATACAAAAAGGGTCTCATTTCATCTGTGAGGAAGTGGTATGGACAGAATAATAATCAGTGGATTCTGCAAGAAGACAATGATCCAAAGCATCGAAGTAGACGTTGTACGGAGTGGAAGTTAGAAAATCATATTTTGACGTTGGAATGGCCCTCCGAGAGCCCGGATGCAAATCCAATTGAAAATGTGTGGGCAATAACGAAGCACAAACTTCAACGTAAACGTGCCTATACACTAAAGCAATTATCGAGGAACCTCCTACAGATATGGCCATCGTTATCAGCTTCTTATGCCGAAAGCTTGGCATGGGGCGTCGTTGCCAGGCGATTATCGACAACGATGGAGACTGGACCCCATATTGAGTGTACTGCGCATTAGGTATTACAATGTACATTCCTACTAAATACGCATATTTTAAGTTTTATATTGTTTTGATGTTCTTACACTCCATATTGTGTTGTTTTACAGACTGTACTATTAAGTAGGAGTATTCAATCCTATTAGAATCATAGTAAAGTACTGATTGTTTTTTGTATAACCGTGGGCGGAGCTTCTAACCCCGAACAGCAACTCGGCCAGTACCTCGCCTATTGTGCACCCATGTGATTTTAGTTCACTCAACCAGGTTGTACTTCATCAACAAAGTCCATAATCCGCTCGAGCGATAATTTTCCTAACTTAGGTCCGTCAAGGTGAACCTGTCGTTCTCTGCAGACTGCAGGGCAGTCGACAAGAAGGAGAGTTTACTTACATGAAGGAGTGTTTAATTATAGATACTTTCTAATAATTTTCTGTGCTTATTAAAATGGTTATTTACTTTCACTACTTTTTATGACTGAAATTGAACTGTCATTGTTGTTAAAGGCGCCAAAATACACAAAATTTACATGGTTAATCATCTTTTATTTACTTTTTCAATAAATAATATGCACGTACAGTACAAAATATTAATATACTTTGGGTGTCAACTTTTTTACAAAAATAATATAAATAGGAAATAATATGAAAGAATGGATTCTATCTCCCAGCTTTACCTAGTTATAAAATTATTACAGACTATGTAAGTTTCATTTAACAAACCTTGTACTACTTTTCACCCTTTATATATATATATAAAGGGAAAGGATTATAGGATGAAAATACTTAAATTTGATTAAACGGTTTTTTTGGCAATGAAACGCATACATAGGCAATTTCAAAATTGGTTTAAATCTGACGTTACAAATCTGCCATATGCTAAAACAAGAATTTTCGAAATAGTCATCACTTAAGTAGTAGTTATCCCAACTTCTAAAATTAACTTGACATATTATAACTTATCCCACCTACTATTCGAATCTGTTTTAAAGTATGTTCAATAAGTACATTTAAATCGCTGCAATTGTTACAACATGAAAATAGATTGGCTGAAGAATTTAGTGAACATCTTTAAGTTAACATATCCCCAAAAGAAATGCCCTCAACCTAATTTCGAATGCAACCAAAAAACTTGTTTTTAAATTACAAGTACATAGTGGTTGTTGTATGGATATAAGCAATTACTTTAAACTTCAATAATTTTCTATATTTATATAACTTCTACGTAGTATACCTCCGTTGAAGTATTATGTTAAAGAGATGAATCTACTTAGATGCGATTTGAGTAAATAAAATTCAAAGTGTCTTAGCAGCCTTTGTAATTGTCTAAATCTTTTAAATTATTATCTTTGTATTACTAGACATAACTAGCAGTGATATAACAGCACCTTTAGAATTAGTTGAATTGAAATTACTTCACGTTAAAATGGCACTTTTTTTATCATACAATTATACTTCACTTTATGTTAGTGCCTGGCAGTTTTGGCCTCCTACCGTAGTCCCTCATACTTTTAAGCCAGTTGTAACGTCTACATGTGTAGATTACTTACATTACTGTCAATACACTTACAGCTATATGAAAGAATGTATTGGAAGGTGTTTTAAATGTTCTTTACCTAATTCCACTAGGGTTTTTGTATTATACATAAGCTGTATAACCAAAAATATGCAGTTTAACATTATTGCGTATTTGTACGTAAAATAAATAGATTCTTTATACAGTACCAGCAATCAGATCAGTTTCAGATATATTTTATAATCACAGTTTCGACATGTTACACCAATATAACACGTTGTCCTTGAATATTCTGTTAATTTTCTCAATTATAGTTTTTCACTGAATATTTCGCTAGATTCATCCTTATTTTCTTTTGACCGTATTACTTGTCTTTGCACTGGACTTAAATTAGGTGACAAAATGACTGGTCTCAACGAAAATCTTCTGTTGCTGCCAGGAACCCGTATGGATCTTCTTTCAGGCACATCGTTAGGGAAAGGAGTATATGGCGGTGGAGGACTGGCACTCAATTCAGGCGGAGTCATATTCCGGCTGTCTGGAACTGGAGATAATGTTGGCGCTATTGACGCTTTTCTCATAGTTTGTGAATCTGGCAAAACAGGTTTTAGCGAAGCTCTTCTACCAGTTTGACTTAATTGTGGCTGATTAATTAAGGAGCCTCTTCTATTCTGTGAGGATGGTAGTCTTCTTGATATTGAAGGCGTTAGTTTTGGCGGAGTTAAACAAGCAGTACCAAGTTTCCGTTGTGGAGTAGGTAACGTTGTTTCATTTGTATCTGGGAGGGCAATATCGGCCAAAACCCTTAGGAAATCAGCAACTGAAGTCTCTTCTAGTACACTATCTGTGGGATACAAAGAATTTCTTCCACTTCTGGTCTGTCTTATATATCTATTAGTAGGTGTGCTATAAATTCTGCCCCGTCTAGGTACAATCTCTTGTTTTTCAATATCTAAATTTTTCTCTTTACCTTCTTTGGATCCGATAATTGTATTCTTTAATTTTGTTAAAAGATTAGATGGTTGCATTGACTGTGTAGACAATGTTCGGCTTCTTGGTTTTTCGTATTGATTTTCTTCTTTTACATCTTGTAATTTTGTAGTTGAAGAAAGACCATACCAAGTGAGATTGCTGTCCCCTTGTAAATTAGCTTTACTACCAAATGGAAATTTAACCTCACTAAAGGCACGCCGTCTTTTAAGTATTGGCCCCACGCTTAATGTATTTGGACTACCGGATGTCCATGTTGAATTAATAACTTCTGACGATAATATTTCTTCATCGGAAAAGCCATTTATGCCTCGAACGCCTTCATCTTCATCCTCCATGCCGCTCAAAGCATTCGCTACGCGGAATAACAAATTACTTTGTTCAGATACTTTTCTATTAAACGTTTTCTCTTTATCTATCAAATTCAGTTCAGTATCTGATTGCACTCTCACCAGATCAGACATTGGTACACATTCTGAGAAAGCTCTCTTCCTACGAGTTGTTGGTGAATCTACGTCTTTATACAGTGTTAGATCTGGGCAACTATGGCTATGTTGCAATTCCGTTGGCGTATATTCAAATTCGCCTTTATAAACACGTTTAACCTTAAGCAATAGAAACTCATGGACAAGTGCCCTCAACTCAGTACGAATCTTACGAGGCGTTTGCTTAATATGGACCGCAAGAGCATGTTCGATTGCGTGCATTTTCTTAGATCGAAGGCCGGTGGTTATAAAACCAAGAACCATTAAAAGATAGCCCAATCCTACGATAATCCAAACTAAGAGGAAAAGTTTGTAGATTGTATAAATATAAGAATCGTGACCTGGTTGATTGACACCTGAAATATTAGGAAGCGTTAATAATTTTATTTAGTAGGGTAAATAGTTGATGTATAATCGATATGTACTTTTCTCATCGATGTTTTTTTCAAGAAACGTGTGATTATGATAAAATGGGAGCAGTAAATGTTAGCGAGGCTACTCTAAACGGATATTTGTAATAATTTTTGTTAATTTACTGGAAACATGGGGTACAACTGAACAATTACACTTAACTATAATCATGTTTGCAAGAACCATAAAAAGAGTCTGACGATGACGTTGTAGGGACGCATTTTTCCTAGTTGCTTATAAAATTGCACCGAGGAGATTTATTTGAAGCAAATGAAATAAATCCTTTCGGCCAAAGCTATAATATTATCTTTATGTTGGATACATCTTGCTTATGCTAACAATAACTGTAAAATTATTAATATTTCATAGAAGAACAGAAGGAAACAACTTTGGTTCTCCATTCTAATAACTTAAACGGATTAAGTTGGCAACATATTACGATTTAGAGCAATAGTAGAATTCTCTGTAATTCCTATTTTCATCGTAAGTGCCTATCCATGGTTAGTTCTAAAATATCTCAATACGGTATACTTTTAGATAACGCGTTGCGTGTCCGTTTAGGTCAGGAAGTGTAGTTACAGAATATAGGCGTAAAACATTGATAAATTCTACTAGGGACTGCTACTTCTCTTCCTGCTAAAGAGTTACCAACAAACTTGAAGTTCATGTTGAAGTTCATAAAAAAGTTATAAAAAAGAAAGAAATTGTGAAGCAATCAAGAGAACGGTTCAACAGAAAAGTATTATGTTGAAGCAAAATGTTGACTAGCAGACAACATATACCAAGAGTTTCCGACGTGTCGTTGGACGAAATTGTAAGTAAGAGGAGAATGAAATAACATTTCTATAAGTTAACAAAATCGAGAGATACCCATGCTATTCTGCAGGGGATTGTGTTTCAGTATGCTAAGTCTGTCTAACAGTATTCTCTACCCTTGTTTAACTGCTACTACAAAATTCTATCCTCACATCGATCTTTTCAATTTGAATCGATCCAATGAAACCCTAACTACGTATTACTGAGAGGTGAAGGGGGTATATCGCTAGACATGCATTATTCGTTTCAAGTGAAGCCGGTGTTCGATTCATTTTCCGGTCGTCCCGATCCAGTGTAAGTTAGACGATAACAGTACTCGTCGGATAGAATAGGTATCGTGAGCTTCTCTTTTAGTACTGATTCGGTATTTCTTTTCGTTAGTGTACCATTGTTTTTACCTTTCCTCATATCAAACAGTACGGAGATTAGCTATTACTACCGCTTTGTAAAATTTGAAAACTCAGCATAAGAAGAAGCAGTTTAAGGAATACATTTTTATTCAATTAAGAGATAGGAAATAATACTGCAATTGTAATTAAAGTGAAATTTTTGCTAGTTATCAACATATTAGCTTATAATGTAGATATTATCAGTTATATATCAATTAAAGTAATTAGTTTATTCTGCGATACGTATCTGAATACATACACATCTAGATAATAGAAGTACCTTAGCAATGATAAATAAATTACTGCGCCAGGTCATTTTAAAAAATAAAGTTGTCAGACAAAATTTTAGTCATTGGAAGTGGGGTTATCAATAAGCAGTGTAGTAGCTCCAGAATGTAATAATTGCGTACAAAAGGTGTCTAAAAATATCGTATAAATGGAGTTTTATTGTAAAGTAGTGCACTTTGTTGAACATCTTTTTGTTATTGTTTGAAAAGAATAGATATTTAGGGTGAAGTTTCGAAATCGAAAACTGCACGTTAGAGGAAGAAATAAGAACTGTGAAGTTTGAGGGAAAATTATTGTGTTGATAGAGGTTTAAGTCAGCGTTATAAAATATCGATTGTTTCCCTCTTATAAAAAGTTTTTTGAATGAAAATAACATCAATGAGAAAGTTTTTAAGTATATTCCGATGTAACTATCTCAAAGCGTTGAACTCATTTTACTTTCCGACAGCTCAACAGAGTCGCTTTAACTGGGTACTGCATACATTTAGAGTAAACAAAAACCTAGGTTAATCTATAAATCATTTTTACCAGATGAATTCCAAATTTTCCGAGAAAGCAAAATTAGTATTGTTGCGTTTTCAACTATATATTCCTACGCTGCTCATTTGCTTACAGTTACCATTAATTATATAATATATAAACAAGAAAGCTGTAAAAAATAAATGTTTAAACTCTATATTTCTTAGGTCTTAATTTACTCTTATTATTGCATTGCAGCACACTCCAATTGCATGGGAGTTAGCAAAATTAAATAAGTAGTGTTTTCAATAATGAATAATAAAAATTTCAAATAATTAAATTGAAACAAATCAATTTATTGTATTGAACCTTATTCGTGCTCTCACCTATAATGTAAAGTCTATTCTAATGCAAATGTTTCCGTCTATTTTTGGAATTTTGGAAGCAATTTTTACGTATGGTCAAATTTTATAGCCAAGCAATATCCACACTAGTTCAGAATAAAATGAGGTATAGTAAATTATCTTCTTAATATAATTTAAATACTAATAATATGTAAGACATAGTCCAAATAGTTCCACCAAAAAAATTGACACTAAGAAAAGTTAATGAGTCAAAAATGTAAGGAATACTGATCTAATTTGTTCATTAAAAAATAGCATTTCATATACACTAGGTTGTCAGAATAAAATAGACACCAGGTAAAGCGGTATAAATATGTAAACAGCTAAATTCTAGGAACGAATTAAGAACTTTCTCTTATCATTAGGGTAGGGGTAGATGTATCGGAAGGAATTCGTCATAGTTTTGTATCGTTACAACTATGCCTCGCTTACAAGGTTCGAGTGATATTAGCGACTTCACCCGGGGTCGCATCGTTGGCCAGAGTGAACGCGGCGCTTCGCAACGTGAAATAAGTCATTTTTTAAATATTCCGTTGTCCCCACAGTTAACCGTGTGATTACACAATTTAAACGCAAGGAAAAAACAACAGTGGAGCCGAGACCAGGTCGTGCCGGACCTTCTGAAAGAAGTAAAAGGGTGCTTGTGCACGAAGTGTTAAGAGAACCGCGAAAAAGTACAGCTGAGCTTGTGGCAACTTCACAGAAAAGTCAGCGCACCGTTCTGCGATACCTCCACAGTGTGGGGATGTATAAAAGGGTGGCAAAGAAGAAACCTCTCCTTACGGCGTTTCAAAAACGACGCCGAATGGCTTGGGCAATCGAAATGCGAATGAAGCCCGAAGAGTTTGGCGGTCTGTCATTTTTTCAGACGAAAGCAGATACTGCCAATTCAGTGATAGTGGTCGTACGTGGGTATGGAGACGTTCGTCACAGCAACTGGACGGCAAATTTTTGCATCAGACGGTGAAATACGGCGGTGTGAACATCATGGTGTGAGGCGCGATATGGTATGTTCGAAGATCGCAATTAGTAATCTCGCGACGGAAATATAAATGCGGCAAAATGTATCCAAATATTAACAGAAGGACTACTACCGATATTCGGCAACGCCATTTTTTCTAAAGAAGACGCCACTTTTATGGAGGATGGAGCACCCTGCCACAAAGCAAGAACAACACCAAATGGAAAGAGGAACAGGGGATTCGGATTTTACCATGGCCAGGCCAATCACCAGACATGAATCCGATAGAGAATGTTTGGCACATAATCCAGATAAATATGGCGAAACGACCCCGAAAACCCAGCAATAAGGAAGAACTCGTGGCAGCTGCTACAGAAGAGTAAAAATTTTAAAATATTTTGTATATATAACGAGAATAATATCTTTTTTTTTAATTAGTAGGTGTCTATTTTATTCTGGCACCCTAGTGTACACATATGTCTATTTTTGATTTTTAAAGATTGCTGTAAATTTTACAAAGAGGTTATATCGGTAAACTACGATCCATTCGTTCAATGTTTATTATTTTGGAATTGTTAGACAAATTTTTTTGCATCTATTTTAACGGTTTAAAACTGTTATATCAAGACTGTTCGAACATGTTAGTAGTAACAACTACAGTAGATGATGATACTTACCAGCTACGTAATCACCAAATCCAATGGTAGTAAGTGTAATGTAAGCGTAATAAACTGCCAAAACGTAGTCCCATCCTTCGAACATCATTATAATTACGGCTGGTAGAAATATGAAAAATATAATTCCCGGCACTAAGTATAGAACTATTTGGGTAATTAAATTTAGTTTTGTCGTATCGTATGCCATTTTAGTTGTTTTCCATCGGCGGTATAATTTAACAAACTGAAACAAAAAGTAATATAATTGAAAATAATTTTAAACAGGTAATAAAGTTGCCGCAGCTATAGCTATAGACTTTCCTAATTCATTAATTGTTGGTTACTTTTATTAATTACGGTACATTTTCAATATTTTAATATTTATTCTTGTGTTGCAATGTTTATTTCGTCGGTTGTGTTTTCTAAGTTCTCTGTGTGTGTTATTTTATATATTACCACCAAATTTGTATGAAGGGGACTCCTGACATAGTTGTATTATGATGAAAAGGAAGTTAATAATATGTAATAGTTGCAGTAGCGTAACAACGACCGTAATAATACAATAACGAGATGGACGATATACGAGCCTGTTAATACCTGTTATATTCTCGTAAAAATCACGGAACTCGTAACGAAGAGGATTGTCTCAATTAAGGATTTTGCTTTACATAAATATTTTATATGACCCGATTTCAAGTGGAAAAGATTAGGAAAGAAGTTTAGAGCAAAAACTAACACTATGTTAACGAAATAACGTTATATCACTTACAACAGAGAGTGATTTCGATAAATATCTAACGTAATCCCTAGATTTTTGAAGAATAATTTAATAAATAATTTGGATACAAATAAAGTCCTTTTCTTTAGTTACTCGCACACGCATTCTGATGTTATGGATCGGCGAATCTTCGCAATAGGAAGCTTACTACGAAAGATGCAAGATTATATCGACGTTTTCGTCTGGATCAACGGTGTTTTCGCCGATTTCTGGGTATTATATTGGAGAAGCACTACTCACTGCGGATTTTATATACCTTCTAACAGTATTTTCTCTAAATAACTCGCGATATTCGCTTAAATAAGAAGCTCACAAGCTGCGCTGTTGCTCTATATTAGTTACCCAGACTAACACTCAATTGTTTGACGCATCAGTCTGCGACCACGCTCTAATATCACTACTAGATCCTGATGTTAGTTGATAAATACCTTCGATAGGTCACCGTGGCAGCGAAAACGTTTTCTATGTATTTTCAGTGATGGAGATATTGGTTTTGGATGTGATCTCCGCTGTTTGTGGTGTGTGTTAAATACATTAATTATACAATTTTTCTGCGATATAAACTTTTGATAGATTAATTTCTTGCTCCTCTTTTTCTGTTGTTTAAGGGATTTTTTTTTTTAATAATAACGGCGAAAGGGAATTTTTGGGGAATTAATTATATGCAGAGTATGTCATAAGAAAAAACGTTTACTTACGGAGATCTACTGATTTAGTCCGAAGTTAAAAGACAAAGGTAAGTAGAAAATAAAAACTAGATATGTTCTTGAAGAGAACAGAGGTCTCAAAAAATTCCATTACAATATAAATACATATTGTGGTCGTGACCAGCACGTAAGGGAGTGAAAAACAAATAGCGCGAGTAAGTGTGTTGGCAAGACTACGAGTAATTTTTAATTTTTTAAGCGTATACGTTGCTCAAAACCTTGTATAAAATGTATAAATGTATAAAATATTATTTTGTAAGAGCTGTTATTCTTTTTAAATTATGAATATAAGTTGAAGGCATTATGTACACTGTTTTCTGAAGATACAACTTAAAATTATAATAATATATACATACTTTAAAAGAAAAAGTCCGTTTATCTCGAATCACTCGAATAATACTACGCATATTGGTACATGAAATCAGTATGTTTCAGTATTCAAGTAATACTGGTAAGTGAGACTTTACACTGCATTGTAATTTCTTTAGTGAGGTGAACTATCCGGTTGTTGGCACACTACCTGTATGTTTTGACATTAGTTGAAATACTAACAAATATTATTGACTATTTTATAATGTTCAATTATGTTTTGCAATTCTAGATCTTCGTAGACTAGTTGCCTACTTTATCGATGAGATAAAGAACAAACGTGGCTAAGGTAAGGTTCCCTTTCTGTATTTTCTTGTGTGATGAACGGCCCAACGGGGTTTATCAGTTTAATTAGTTAGTTTAGTTTATAGCTTGTCATAAACAGCAGGAGGCTTAAAACGTATAAATAGCATATGTAAAGTGTTCCATGCCCTTCTTACTTCACTCCCCCTTGAATGCCAATAACCAGTATCTTGTATAGTGAGAACATATTTTTCCTGTTATTAGCAGCTATTTCTTTCCCATCTTCAGATATTGAAGTGCCTAAAGTTAAGGTACAACGTAAATACAGTAAAAATTATAAGGAATCCGGAAGAAAACTGAAATTATGGAGGAAATTGAACACCGTGCTGTGATAAAGTTCCTTACATAGCAAGGAAAGAACGCTCAAACCATATTGAATGAAATGGAAACCGTTTTATGGGGAACAGTGCCCTAGTAAATCAATGATTTATAAGTGGCATGATCTTCTTAAACATGGTCGGGAGTCGATTGAAGACGACCCCCGCTCAGGACGGCCTGTTGAGGCCACCACATCAGACATCGTCGAAAAAGTGCAAAAATTTCTACTGCAAGATGCCCGTTTGAAGAAAAAACAATTATCTGCATTAGTTGGAGTATCAGATACCACCATTTTGCGTATCCTACATGACTACCTGGGTATGACAAAAGTCAGTGCAAGATGGGTACCGAGAATGCTCACGCCGCTGCAGAAACAGCAGCGCGTCTGTGCGTCCAAACAATTTTTGGAGCTGTGTGGAGACAAACCTGCACAGATTTTGGAGCGGATTGTTACCGGAGATGAAACATGGGTTCATCACTTTGAGCCTGAGTCCAAACAGGAGTCCATGCAATGGCATAAAAAGGAGACACCACCGCCAAAGAAATTCAAAGTGTCAGAATCGGCTGGAAAGTTTATAGCTACTGTTCTTTGGGATTGTGAGGAGATATTATTGATTGATTACAAAAAAAAAGACAGGAGCATAACCGGAGAATATTACGCAGCGATATTAGAAAAATTAAAGGAGGCCATCAAGGAAAAACGTCGAGGAAAATTGATCAAGGGTGTGTTGCTCTTGCAAGACAATGCGCCGGTTCACAAGATCAAAGTTGCAATGGCTGCTCTGCACAAGCATGGCTTTCAATCAATAGTCCATCCACCCTACAGTCCAGTCCTGGCACCTAGTGATTTTTATTTGTTCCACAATTTAAAAAAAGACTTACGTGGAAGAAAGTTTTCTGACGATAATGAGGTAAAGGAGGCAATTTTGGCCCATTGTGAGGTGAAATATAAAAAATATTTTTTGGATGGTTTAGAAAGATTAATTCATAGATCTAATAAATGTATTGTGCTTAAGGGTGATCATATTGAAAAAGAAAAATAGATTTATTGTTTTATTTCATTTAAAACCCTTTCATTCTACGAACTTCTAGACCTCCCCTCGTATCAGAACTGTATTGCTTGCACACAATTTCGCAAGCTACAAAATAGTCAAGCAGACCACCGATTTGATGTTAGATAACGAAAAAGTGGTACCATATTATTAATTATTGCGCTATAAAAATATCTTTTTATTTTATTTTAATGAAAATTGATATGTAGATATATATGTATGTACATATATGTTGTTTACTCGTACATAATTAATGCATCCTTATCTTGGGAGACACGATCTAGTCAATAGATGATTGTCCTCGATGTGCACTAGATTAAACTGAGAGACACACGAGCGTACCATTGCATTCACATCTATCGCATTTTTCAAAGATTCTAATATTGCCGAAAGTATTATAATTTAAGAAGTACGCTTATGTTCTTGAACTGAATATAGTCGGGTATTCATTGCATCAAGAGTGACCTAAAATATCGAGTACCTTAGAAAGTCTTTTATTACATATTGCTAACATTAACACAAGTGACAAAGACATATAAATAAGAAAACAGCGATATTACTATGTAAGGCTGTACAATCCGTTCATTCTCGAATTCTTCTACACATATACGAATTTTGCATACAGATAGTTATGACTGGTATTGTACATATTAAGTAGTTAGAAAATGTCCTTAAATGCAAAATATGCGCGTTAACAGAAGGATTTCAAGGAAACTTTTACAGTAACCATAATTTACATGTTAACTATTTATTGATTTAGAAGGTTTTATTCAATATGTTTTGTCTATTAATCAAAAAAGTAAAGAAACAACTCTGTAGGAAAAGTGAAACCATACGTAACAAAACCATATATGCTGCCATATGTGGTAAATAATACATTTCATTTGTTTTTATTATCCAATATGGGATAACGACAAAAGATGTAAAAGATCAAAATGTAAAATTTTAATATTAAAAAGCTTAAGTCTCCATTGTTTTCGGAATAAAAGTTAGGAAGATACTAGGTCTAGAAATAAGATAGCGCATACTTCAAAATTGATAATTACCGATTTTCCGAAGAAATCACCTAACGTAACCATAACAATACCATTAACGGGCACGCCAATTAAAGAGTAGAAGCACACAAAAATTCTACCTATACTGGTTGTTGGGGCCAAATTACCATATCCTGAAATTAAAACGTTGTGTTACTAGAAATATTAATATTATTAAATATAGATAAGCAATATGCATATAAGAATTATACTGTTGTTCAGGATAAATAAACTAAACTGCATTTGAGCGTAATTTTCCACATTATCCATTTTGTTTCCAAAATATGTGATACAGATTGTATTTTTAAAAATATTATACCTTCCTTACAACTTCTCGAACCAATCAAGCAAAAAAGCATAAGTGCGATTGGTGGGAATATATTAATCCCATTCGCATATATACTACGATATACTCCTGCTTATAATTTGAAGACCACATTGAGAAAACGGTATTTTTTTCGATATTTTATATTCAATTGCCGAATGAATAACAGTTTTTGAAACTTTTAGTTCATTTGAAACGTAACGTTCTCTTTTGCCCCATTATTAAAAATACACAGTGTAATATCCTAGTTTTTTGTAGTGTAAATAAACTCGTTAAATATTATCTGCTGAAAAAATGTATTTATCGTTATTCACTTATTACATATAAGTTATCAGCAGCACTATTTTTATTCTTTAGTTATTTGTTACATCACTATTGTTTTTCATTCTAACTCTTAATCACTATATCGTAGGTGTGTATCGCCGAGTGCTGTATAATGTATATATATATATTGGTGGAAAATATCAGGCTCTTAAATGGGTTCTTTGATATAAATTTTGTTCTATTTGTTTTTAAATTAAATGAAACTGTTTTCTAATTAAAATAACCAAATGTAAAGTTTGAAAAGATAAATATATTGACAAATTAATAAATACATATATACCGCTTTTTTACAAAAAAGATATGTCTTTTACAGAAAACCTAAGGCAATCCCTGTCTAGATAATCTATAAATGTTCTAATTAGCATGCGAACCAAAATGGGAGCAGTGAATACAAATAATTTTGAAGAACTTAAGAAGATTCAACGTCTTTAATTTCTCGCCTTTAAGATGGACTGGTCTTCGACTTCCAAAATATATGTCCCGGACTTCCAAGTTTTATTTGTAGTATCACACTTTATGAATGGATATAAATGAAGATCTTTGAGATATCTTTGTAAAATTATAGAGTTATATGAGAAAATAACTAATTATTCTCAGGGGAAATGATGACAACATGTGTGACTTTGACACGATTTTTTAGTCTTTTTTTTGTTTTTATATCCATAGCAACACATTTGTTTGTCTATATAGTAGGCCACACAGTAGACACATACTTGATATAAGTGAAATTATATAGGTAAATGCCAGTAGTGCCATCCTTCCGTCGTACGAGAAATTTTGAAGATTTTAAGTATAATTTCGTAATAATGCATATTTATACAATGTAATTGAAGTGTGTGAGTACAGTATATTAAATGTCTTTTAAGAATGAAATTTGGAAATATTTATTTATATAAGTAATATGTTTACGAATATATATAATGAACGATAGTAAAGTTTACGTCTCCTCTGTAAGTGCCTTTTTTTTAAACAAGAAAATTGTGAATAATAAGTTAATAAAGAATACCCAAAGTAGATATCCCTAAAACTTTAGAAAGAAACCTGTACAAATTCAATATCTGTGCTTTAAATTCATAAAGAGGGAGTACTAACGGAAGTTTGCCTCTAATTTCTAACATGAACCATAATAAAAAATAACGTGCACCAAACAGTGACGAGAAAATATCTGGAATAGGTAAACTAGTAAAATTTAGAAAAGTTCATCGATAATTAATATCATTACAATATATATATATATATATATATATATATATATATATATAATACTGTGTATGTGTGTGTGTGTGTCTAAAACACAGCAGCACAGATGTGTACATGTATTTCAGGGAAATATTAAATTAAACTTAGGCAAGTTAATGCATTGATTACAGTTTCTAAGAATTCATTATATCTTTTGCTGAAACCTTAAATCTTATTACACCACGCATTAAAATGGAGTTATAGTGCTATGATATTACTTTGTTATGTTTTACTATTTTTCGGTAGATGGTCTTAAGCTTATGTGCGATAGTGTACATGAATATGAAATCTAGATACAAATCTTTTTGAACATTGTTTGAAGAAAGGAATTACAACAAGGATCATGTACGATTTATGATAGGTATAACACTGTTACATGCCCGAATACTTTCTTTTCGTTTCTTTAATGCTTTTTCCGAACATTCACGTAATGGTATACGAGGATTATGTGCCAACTAAGGTTCGTTTGCGAATACTGTTTGGGATTTCGGCCGCGCGTGGATCTTTTCGGCATTTCTTGTGCGGAGCAGAACGACATTCACATCCGCTATGTCTTTTCACATGCTTCGTGTGGATATTTATCGCGACATATCTAAAGTACATGGTGAAAATACAATGAGTGATAGTAAAGTGGAATAATGTCAAAGATGGATCGCTGTAGCCGGTCATTTGTATCCAATGTGGTGTGGGCAGTTGACACCAACATTCACGAAATCAAGAAATCCATAATTTCCAGTTGTCTTTAAAATTGCTATACATTTCAAGGTTAGTTTTGCATACGATTATATCTGAAAACTTGAAGTACAACAAATTGTATTCTGGATAGGTTCTTAAACTCCTGATTGAGGAACACAGGAGCACCTTCATGTTGAAGAAACATTGCGTTGCGTAACTCAAAGGTTATATTTTCAATTTCATCAAGTCACCAATTTCATAGAGAAATTTAATATTTGCCATAAACAGTACTTACTATCAAGGGCTCTTTTTTGAATTTCACAAACAGCTTTAACTAACCTTCCCTAAATTTACTTCATAATTTTATTTTTGTAATGTGGTTTTAGAAGAGTTTTGAGTGGACTTTTATGAACTATACAATTACAATAATGGTATTAACAGAATAGTTGTTAGATATATTAAACGAATATGAAAAGAATTCACAAATTTTTAGGAATATTTTAGAAAAGATTTGGAAAGAACACAGGTTTTCAAAAGATTATGACGCAAAGCGTACTTTTGATATAATTGCAATATACCCAGGAAGGAATCCTAATATATTTTATAACAGCTGCCGTAAAATTATGAATAAGTAATCAATTAGATACAAAATGCAACAGTGCATTATCAAATTCTATCATTTTTGTTGTAAGCGCCAATATGGAAACGAAATCGGAATGTACAATTAATGAAGTTCCCGTATTTAGCAATTTATCTTTACTTAGTGCGCCTTCGGGGATGAGCATGCATTATGAATTGCATTCTCAATTATTGGACTATGTAAATTTCCGTAAGCTATGTATATACATATACTGAAAACTACGAAACTTTGTAGTTATGTCATAGTTGGTTATGACGTATGCTTAAGTAGCTACGACTTACGCTACATACTTCTATCTCGCTTGTATATAAGTATGCTTCTGACTTTTATATATACTTGTCTTCACTTTATCAATGAAACAACGATGTAACTACAAACTTTCGTGATTTCACCTGTACTTCTTTATATACTTTAGTCTTGGTTCCGTACTACTTCCCTCAACACTATTAATTCAAAAGGTTAGTTGCTCATTTAAACACAATTAATTTGCTAGAATCATCACCTAATTCATTAAAAGGCAAAAATTCTCCTTATTTTCATGGTGACTCTATGTGGTTAAATATCAAGTTTCTTTTTCAAAGGGGCAGTCAAGTAAACTTCTCTAAACCTTTCAGTAGTTTGTTAATGAAATATTTTCACCAAAATTTATTATCGTAACTCTGGGTAATCTGAACACTATAAAAACCCTGGTTTTTGTTTTCATTCGTTGATTATTGATTACTCAAAATAGATGAGAATGAGATACCATTCCAAATTTTTGGGAGACGTTCTAATTTTTTTGCCGAGACGAATTTCCCAAACTAGGTACGGTTTTTATACTACATTGTTAGTCGTCCACAACTCGGCGTGTGTGAACTGACTGGTTAAAAACAGTTTATAGTGTGATTGTAGATAGGCATAGTGGGCAAACACCAGATATATATACGATAGGTTAGCACCAGAGATGTGTTATATACATGAAAGGTTAGTGTCTAATGTAATAAAATGTTCCCACTATTTCCTTCGAAAAGAATGGTTTTGAAAAAGTAAGGGCATTAGAACCTCTTTCTCATCAAAAAAATAATCTAACAAACCTTTGGGTACAGTTTATGTGTGCCGAGAAATCGCATTTTAAAGATTGCATTTTTAAATGTATATAGTAGTCAAGATAATTACTAAGTCACTTACCTACAGTAGTTACCACTGTAATGACGAAGAATACAGAATGATAAAAATCCCACTTAGCAGGATCATCCTCATTCATGGTAAGAGATTTCATAGGTTTTCCACAATACTCTCCTAGTCTATCGAAAATCTCTTCTATTGTATCTTCTGGTGTTGGTTTGTAATGCTTGTGCATTAGCTCTGAAAATATTTGGAACAGATTTAGAGATCATGCAGCAATGCACGAGAGAATCTATAGCTAGGGAAAAGTTAAGATTAAAATTAATTTTTTCACATTCATAATTTCGCTGTTGAACAGGTTTACTGCATCGTTCGAATATAATGTAATAAAAAACATATCGAAAATTGTCTAAAGAAATACCAATACCATGAGTAACTGTATTTGGTAGCAGTATTATGTTAAATACAATGTAATTACAATGAAATGGTGTTAATATCACTTAGGCTCTAGGTTTATATACGACTCTATATTTTATTGTGTTTACTTAGAAGTGAATTTATAAAAGTATACTTCCAGTTCATAAAATTATTAATGTATTAATTTAATAACTTAGGTGTAATAACTAGGGTGTTGGTAAAATATATAAAACATAATAATAACAACAATAAATAACAATAATATAATAATAATACTGCCAATTGCGGGGGTATTAACCGATTGACTGTTGTTCATTGATATTTGTTCTTAGCATTTGCCTCGTAGTGGAGGAAGCCTCAACTCTTAGAAATAGCAGCCCGGGAGTTCGAATCCGGGAACGCAAGATTAATAGGCAAGCTTTCAAGACATTGACCCACCAATCCAAGAAATTGGATAAGTTACAAGAGAAGTTACAAGAAGCGAAGATAAAAATGAAGATATGTGTATATGAACACTGCTTGTTAATTATCAGTAGAACTTTAACTTATTGTCTTTAATAAGTATTTTTATAATTATTTTCTCGACTGAAATGCTGGAAACAGAAGCACAATGGAATGTGTTATATCTAAGACATTTAATCTATTTTTATGAACCAGAGCCTTTCAGTAAGTATCAAACCATTTTAAATTTTGTTTAGACAGCAATTTGATGCGTTAAGTACTGTGGGGTAATATGGTGTTGAAGTAACAATTGTCCTACATGAGACCTATGTAAATATATATGGTAGTGGAGATTCTCCGATACATTATGCAGTAAAAACCAATAAAAGATTCACGCTGAAATTGATTATGTTATTTCAATATTCATAATTATCGATCAGTTATTGAAATTACCGTTGTTACACGGTGGAATTTCAGTGAAACATGTGGTAGGAGATTCATATTAAGAAATGGCCGAGATGTCAACAATTAACATGAACATAATAATGAATACATAAACAGTTGTCTTGAAGGATACAACAATAAAAACAAATCATTGTTATCACCAAAGTTCGTCTAAAGATTTCATGTTTGCACCTAACTTCCATCACATGTCAAGTAATGAAACATTAGAATGTGATCAACAGTATTGACATTAGATCGACGCTCTAATGTAGAGTAATTTATAAATTCATGAATTTAGAGCACATATTGAACAATTAATAATACCGTTAGAGAATGTATATTATCTACTTAAAAAAAAAGCATAATTTCTAAGCGATAATAGCGATAACTAAACAATTAATGTGTTAAACAACAATAGTAATGCTCATATTTTTGTCAGTAATTATAATAACTTTGTTTTTGAGATAGTTTAAATGGAAATTAATGTAGCTAATGAAGTAATTGCACATTATTACTGACACTCAGGAAAGTTTCACGCGGCGTCATTAATTAATGTATCAGGTACTGATAAAATATATATATAGGAAGTTTTGTCTAATTTGCAATTGCAGATATGGTGTAATCCAAGCATTAAAATCAAAGTATTTTACATATGTATTAAAAAAGAATTAAAGATATACTACATGTCATTTCAGGTCAAACAAGAAGAATGAATGTTTATTAGTGCACTATTTCCGGTGATGACATTTATGACATATGATTGATCTAACCTTTAACAAGCGTGTATTATGATTGTGTTTGACCCTTCTTTTTTCTTTCCTTTACTATTTCGCAAGATCAGCTTTTTAAAAAGCTTCTGCATGTCATTGTATAAATAGAGACATCATGAGAGGTTATGGTAGAACGATACATTCTTTATCATACCAGTTTACGACAAATCTCTTGTAATATATTGAGGAAGAAAGGAAGATGTTAATGAACCGTTAATATCGGCGAATGTTGTACGCCAGGTATACGATGCAGTTGTAATTAAATCGAAAAAAAATTCAAACCTGAAAACTTGGACGATATGCACGACATGTGCATTGTAGTAGTTTTTAAAGAAATTTATTTTTTTTTAATATTAAGCTGCGCTTTTACAGATAAATATTAAACTGTTGTTTTATTAATGTGACAGTTAATATTACAGAATTTCAGGGAAAAGCCATTTCACTCAGTAATAGTAGTATAGATCGTATCATTTATACTATTGGTTTTAAGTTCCGATAGCAATTGTAGAGCTTCAGTAGAGAGACCATACTGTCAAATGAGATTAACATATCTATATACAGCAATACATAGAAAATTTAAAAACTCCCTTGTGCAGCATAGTATTTCTTGACGGGACATATTACTATATAAAAAGTGTTTTTTTTATAGAGGTATAGAACTTTAAGTTGGCAACACTTTTTTAACAGGCGGCCATTTTGTCAGCTATAAGTGATTTATGTTTAGTTTGGTTTGGCTTTTCAACATGAATAGACTGACGCCTGAACAACGCTTCCAAATTATGCAAATTTATTTTGAAAATCACGGTTCTGTTCGACATACGTATCGCACACTACGTCCATTTTACGGTCAACATAATTGTCGATCAGAGCAATTAATTCGAATAACTACGGAACATTTTCGAACTACGTTTACTCTAAATAATAATACGCATCTACAGAGACGTCGTACAGTGCGTACAGAAGAAGTCATTGCTGCTGTAGAACGTAAGGTAGAGAAACACACGAATCAATCTTTCCGCCATCGTGCACAGGAATTGCATTTGTCTCCATCCACTTTATGGAAGATTTTGCGGAAAGATCTTGATTTGCATGCTTACAAAATCCAACTCGTGCAAGAATTGAAGCCTCACGATCACCTAGCAAGGCGTAGATTCGGTGAATGGGCCCAAAACAAGATTGCCGTTAATCCCGATTTTCATAAGCGAATTTTGTTTAGCGATGAAACTCATTTTTGTTTGAATTGATACGTCTATAAACAAAACTGCCGTATTTGGAGTGATGGTAATCTTCAAGTATATGTTAAGACACCGTTACATTCAGAAAAATTGACTGTTTGGTGTGCTTTATGGACTGTTGGAATCATTGGTCCGTACTTCTTCAAAAACGATGCTGGTCAGAACGTTACAGTCAATGGTCACAGCTATAGAGCCATGATTACTGACTTTTTCGTTCATCAATTGAACAACCATGATGTGCAGGGTCTGTGGTTTCAATAAGACGGCGTAGCATGTCACACAGCTCGTGCCACAATTGATTTATTGAAGGAAATGTTTGGTAACTGCATAGTTTCACGTTTCGGATTTAACGATTTAACGCCGCTAGACTATTTTCTGTGGGGATATGTGAAGTCGCTAGTCTACGCCGATAAGCCTGAAACGACCACTTGGAGGACAACATTCACCGCGTTATTGCCGATATACGGCCACAAATGTTGGAAAAAGTCATCGAAAATTGGACCTCCACATTAGACTACGTCCGAGGCAGCCGTGGCGATCATATGCCAGAAGATTATCTTTCGAATAAAGTAAATTTCATGTCAATTTAAAAAATTCATCTTTGTTTAATTTTATTTCAAAGTTCTATACCTCTATAAAAGACACCTTTTATTTATACTTGACAAAGGTAATGATACCAAATCCTGGCCAGACTGCAGTGCAAAGGTGTACGTAAATTCGAAGGTCCTGAAGGAAAGAGGTTTATAGTACTTCACGTAGAATCAACGTCTAATTTTGTGCCAGACGCTTCGATAGTATTTGCTTCTAAATCGCAGTGAATAGTGAAATGTTTTTAAAGAGGATTTCGGAGAAGTTTCTCAAATTTAGAGAATTTTTCTTTGATAATATTCGTTAATGTCTTTGTGGAAATAACAGACCAACAGACTCTAATACTAAAAGGATAGACATATAAATTACCCTAACTATACTTAAAACGTTTCCATAATTGTTTTACTTTACTTTGTGTTATTTTATAAGTTTTTATATTTATGGTTAACTCGATAAAATATATACGTAATTTTCTTTTTGTGTTAAATAAATACATATTTCTAGCAATCTTATATGACAGTAATTCTTTGTATAAATTCTGCAAACCATTAAATTGTTGCAAAAAGTTCCTTGATAATAAGCAATGACATATCATAGATTACAATTTACACTTAGCTAAAAATGTTGTCCTTTTTAAACAGACACAATATGATTTTGATTACCAATATAACTTCGGCGTACTGATTTAACAGATATATTTTATTTATGACGTTAGAGCGCTAAACTTTTCTGATTCAAAGTATATTTTGAACATTTTGATTGAATCACAAGAATTTAATATGTAAATGAACTAACCTTAAAAGAATAAACAGGGTTTAATTCATTTATGTTTTAAATTTGAAATGTATCAAAATAGTGGTATTGATTGAATACCACTGAATGTATTGCAAGCATTGAATGAAATAGTAATGTACAAAATTATCATCTATGTGTAGTATCTGCAACTAACCAACTTTTCAACGTTAAACTTGAAATTTGTATAAAAAATTGTGTAGGGTATTTTTTACTCAAATGATAATGGCTTTGTAATGGAATACGAGGGCAGGATGAAACTTGAATTATATTTTGTTCGTAAAGGCTTTGTCATTTCGCATCGATACCGAGAAGATATATGTTAGCACTAACTATGTGATCTGTGAGAGTCTTTAATTACTTCACCTGGGCGAGTTCTGCGTTTCAAATCGCTCAAGCTTCAAAATAGAAACCTTTACAATAAGACAATAAAACTAACTTTAATATTAGCAAGTATTTAACTTTCAAATTTAAAATAATTAAGGTAGCTCAAATAATAAGGGGCTGGTGGTTTGAAACTCCGAGTTGTTTTTCAGAGTTGACGTTTCTGTGGTTTACCTCCATACCAAATGCTGAGAACGAATATCCGGAGGTGGAGGCGTAACAACTCATGGCTTCGAAGTGTAGGCTGAAACGTATTGCGATACATATATGGCAAACAGATACTGGATTACTTAAAAATCAGGATGATCGAATTTATTTACAACGAATGTAATAAATATTTATAAGGTTTTTTTATTTCATTTCTACACGTATAGAAATAGATATTTTTTAAAGGAAGTTGAGAATGTAAAATTCAGTTAGTAAACTTACGAAATTAGTGGTTTATTGGGGAAGAACATATGAGATTTTCATTAAACAAGTATTCTTAGATCTAAGTAGAAATATGTTTTTTGTTTGTTCCATGGATATAATCAATAGAATAAACTACAAGAATTTTCTTATTTAATTCATATATGTCGTCAGTTACTCCGTAAAAGTTTAATAATACAATTCAGAACATCTAGGTACGTTCCTTCTTCACTGTAATTTCTAGCACAGATTATTAATTGACCCACCATCGTACAGCGTTCAATGAACATGACGTGTATGATGGTTTATACATACATAAGTGTGATAAGATAAAGTACTTCTTTGAAGAGAATGATATTTCCAATAAATATTGCTGTTGCGTTTATTTATTGAATGTTCATAAATTGCAACCGTATTATCAAACATTTTTATATATTGAATCACGTGCACACTTAATAATTGAAAAGTTCATTGCACTTATGGAAGTAGGAAGTCATATTCAGGTTCTCTCACCGGGAAGAGTAACTATCATTATTGTAAGTATGCATCAAAAGATTTAGAAAATTGCATTCAGCGAAATTAATTTTGGCTTTCCGACAGGCTTATCGCTTTTGGCGATATTGGAAGCTGCTATCAACTTCTTTATTTTAAACAATATTATCTTCAAATTATCATTTTTCAATCTTACATAAACTATTATGTTAGGTTTATGCAGGATTTATATTTTATACTTTTGGGTCCATTTTTTTATGTATAACCTACCTACTAAGTGGAAACCATAGTCAACTTTGATATTTTTAAGTCCCAAGTTTAGTACGTTTTTTAAAGAATAGTTTCCTATATGCATTTTTACTATGATAAATATATTACACTTTTTATATTTCCTAAAAATTAGTATTACATCATGGATGAGGCTGTACATTATATTACTGTAGTTTTTCTAGTATATCAACAGCGCTAAAAAGAACTTAAAATCATTTTTCATCAATTCACAAATTAACACGCTTGTTTAGTAAATTATATAAACACAACGGATATGAAAGTATATTCGCCAAGTGTAACAGAATTGATCCGCTCGTATTTAACTGATCGTTCATGCTATGTTCACTACAATGGTTATACGTCCTTAACATTCTCTGCTTCCTCTGGTGTGTGCCAGGGATCCAATTTGGGTCCCCTTTTGTTTAATATTTATTTGGATGATCTCCTACAGGGGCTGGACTGCAATGTACTGGCTTACGCGGACGATCTTAAGATCTACAATACCATAACCTCCCCGGCAGATTGTCTGTTTCTCCAGAACAGTCTGGATACAATTGTTAGATGGTGTACACAGAATGGAATTCATTTGAATCTGGATAAGTGTGCTGTTGTAAGCTACTCCAGATGTCATAGACTATACAATTTTCACTATGCTGTAAGTCAGGCTATTGTTCCTAGGCACTCGTCTGTGATGGACCTGGGCGTGCAGTTTGATGCAAATTTGTCGTTTGCAGACCACATATTATCCATACGAAATTGTGCGATGACATCTTTAGGATTTCTCATACGATCCTGCAGATCATTCAATAATCCTGCCTCGCTAAAAGCATTATACTATTCGCTTGTCCGCACTGGGTTGGAGTATGCCTCCATAATTTGGTATCCTCACTATCTCCATCTGCAAGTACTACTTGAAAGAGTGCAAAAACGATTTTTGAAATACCTGTCCTTCAAAATTGATGGCACTTACCCTGGACGCGATGTTGATTATGCTGGTCTGCTGAGGAGACACGGCTTTGTATCGTTATCGGATCGAAGGAAGGAATTTAGCAGTCAATTTCTACTTAAACTAATTAATCACGCTATTGACGCTCCATCCCTTCTCTCCAAAATTAATTTTGTGGTACCTCAGTACGATACCAGGTCCTTCCCTAATTTTAAGGTGCCGTCATGCAAAACTAATGTTCTGCTTAAAGCACCCTTTACGCATATGATTAGAAATGCCAATGAATTACTTCACGATCCTTTTTGTTGAAGAGTCTACATGGATTTACATTGTTGTCCTATTTTGTTCTTGCATTCTGATGTCACCGAGCCATTATTATATTTATGATTCAGTTGTATCTTTTTCGACTAATTTTAATTTATTACTGCGCTGTATATTGTTACTACATATATATGCTAGGTTACATTATTCTCGCATTGTCCTATAAATGGAGTTATTTTCTGTTGGGCAATAAAGATATTATTATTATTATTATTATTATTAAAGCACCCATTACGCATATGATTAGGAATGCCAATGAATTACTCGATGATCCTTTTGTTGGAAGTGTCTACATGGATTTACAATGTCGTCCTACTTTGTTCTTGCATTCTGGTGTCACCGAGCTATTTTTATGTTCATGATTCAGTTGTATCATTTTGTAATTTAAGTTTATTACTGCACTGTATATATTATATCATTACTACATTATGTTGTATTATACTATTTTATGTTATTGTCACATTATCCTGTAAATGGAATTATTTTCTGTTGGGTAATAAAGATTATTATTATTATTATTATTATTATTATTATTATTATTATTATTATTATTATTATTATTATTATTATTATTATTATTATTATTATTATTATTATTATTATTATTATTATTATTATTATTATTATTATTATTATTATTATTATTATTATTATTATTATTATTATTATTATTATTATTATTATTATTATTATTATTATTATTATTATTATTATTATTATTATTATTATTATTATTATTATTATTATTATTATTATTATTATTATTATTATTATTATTATTATTATTATTATTATTATTATTATTATTATTATTATTATTATTATTATTATTATTGTTATTATTATTATTATTATTATTATTATTATTATTATTATTATTATTATTATTATTATTATTATTATTATTATTATTATTATTATTATTATTATTATTATTATTATTATTATTATTATTATTATTATTATTATTATTATTATTATTATTATTATTATTATTATTATTATTATTATTATTATTATTATTATTATTATTATTATTATTATTATTATTATTATTATTATTATTATTATTATTATTATTATTATTATTATTATTATTATTATTATTATTATTATTATTATTATTATTATTATTATTATTATTATTATTATTATTATTATTATTATTATTATTATTATTATTATTATTATTATTATTATTATTATTATTATTATTATTATTATTATTATTATTATTATTATTATTATTATTATTATTATTATTATTATTATTATTATTATTATTATTATTATTATTATTATTATTATTATTATTATTATTATTATTATTATTATTATTATTATTATTATTATTATTATTATTATTATTATTATTATTATTATTATTATTATTATTATTATTATTATTATTATTATTATTATTATTATTATTATTATTATTATTATTATTATTATTATTATTATTATTATTATTATTATTATTATTATTATTATTATTATTATTATTATTATTATTATTATTATTATTATTATTATTATTATTATTATTATTATTATTATTATTATTATTATTATTATTATTATTATTATTATTATTATTATTATTATTATTATTATTATTATTATTATTATTATTATATTCCACATAGTGGAAGACAATTTGGTTAATTTATTAGTCAAAATAATACAGGAGTCTTGATAGATAATATAGATATTTTCCCATAGTATTCGTTGAATTGTTTTTAAATTAACGGCACGCTGTTCATTTCCGCAGAATTGAAAAAGTGCAATAGCTTCATTAGTATTTACGATATACATATAAGTTTATACGTGTCTTCAAAACTACATTTGCTACATAATTGTAGCATTGATCCTCAAAACTTTGAAAAGTTATTAAAAATAGTAATTCACTTTCAAATTTACTTAGAAATAATTGTATTAAATGTCTATGAACTATTTCTTGAGTTTTTAGACTATAAAAAAGTTACCAGAAACTAAAAAAAATGGCGAAATAAATTCAAAATTGGATTTTATTTCAAAACTAATCCTTTATAATCGACAATTTCCTAATTTCTTAAGTCGAGAGTTCACTATACATCCTTTGACCAGAACTAGTTAATTGCTAAGTGAAGTAACTGCACTATACCCTATTTTTTAATTCGAAGTAAAATGAAAAGACGCGTTTACACAATGGAATTTTTCAAAGCTACTTTTTAGCGGCAGTTTTGAAACTAACTGGGGTTTTATGTAGGTTGTAGTTACGTAATATCTATTACAACACAAATTTAGTGAGAAAAATTAAATACAAACGCACTCGGAAAAATATACGATCTAAACGTCAATCAATTGTCGTAACCATACGGCCGCCAGTAATATATTAAATATTGCTGGTGTAATTTTTGCCTGAACTGACCAACAGCTAACTTACTTTTTGGCGGTTCCATTTAAAGACTCTCCTCCGAATTAAAAAATGGAGTATAGTAAGGAGTAATTTAGGGAACAGCTTAAGATATAAGCAATTATGCAGTTTTATATATATGTAACCCTCGCCATTTCGTTTTTAAATTTTATTTAACCTTTTCGCTGTATATCAAACTTGCTTTAACCTGATACAATTCGGCACATACACTAGTAACAAAATTATTGTGCAAATAGTAACAATATTCATTTTGTTATTGCTTTACAAATAGGTTAAATAAGGTGTAGATATAATGCTTTTGTCAGTAATATAATAATAATATAATTTACGTATAACATTTGTAGCTATATTCTTATTATAAGTTTCCATGATTTTTTTCTTTAATTTATGTTTAGTTTTCTTGTTTGCGTAACATGCCCTTGTCCCCAATTAAAAAAACACAAGGAGGAAGCAGCGTGTTGGAAATGTATTAATATTCCGAATTTTACTTCTGCCGGGTGTTTTACTGCAAATATCAAAGCATGAGTATTTAAAAAATATTGGATTTCAAATGTATGTTTTTTTAGAATGCGTTTATTTAAAGAGGTGGTAAATCAGAAGATGGACGAAGAAGTAAAACAATTTTGCAAATATATCTGATGAAGCTACAGTGATAACGCAGCATGTTACATATTACGTTGTGTTAAATACATATATTGGAAATATAAATTGTGTTTACTTGTTCACCCATGTTCAATATGGATTTCCAAGTATCGGCCTATTCAATTCAAATCAGAAGATGTAAAGACATACCAAAACATTGGACATCAGCCACATAATTATCCTTATTATACAAGATGTCACAAAGAGAGTTCAACAAACGCAGATATTATAAAAAATGTCACAAATTTTGAGGAGGGATAGTATGCTACAAAGTATGCGTAAAAGTCTTAATGAAGACGGGCCCGTAAAGGGGCCATTTCGGAAATACAAAGGATTATTTCTTTTTGTAGAATTTGTGCATTTTTTTATCTATCTCTTTTTCCATGTGCTACTAAGATCGGTTGTTTCACCAAACCGATAAACAAGCGCTGCCTATCTAACCTTTCTGAAGAACACAACGATCTTATAGACGACCAAAAGCAACAAATCCGGTTGCAGCACGGTGGTGCTTTGGTGCATTATTCGATCGCCATTAGAAGATTGGTAGAATCGAGAAACTGCTACAAAAAATACATCATAGATGCCATCAAATCTCTAAAATTGTCCATTTGCGGACCTATTTCACTAAGACCTTTCTACTTATTTTCAGCCATAATATATAATGAATAGTACTTCTGTTCAATGTTTGTGATACATTTTTAACACCTTCTATTGAATAAACTATTTTAAATAATAAAATTCCTCTGAATTAATAATCTAAAAGTCAATGTTATAATGAAATATCTGCGAGAACCATTCAAAAATGTTAAAGAAAATGTATATATTATAATAATCAAATTCTAGGTATTTTATTATTTTTAATGTTATTCCTTAATTTAATATTCTTTACGGTAGTCGTTCGCTGTTGTATCCATAAGGATAAGGACAGGGTTGCTCCCAATTAAGAAATATATACATGTATTGTGTAATAGCATGTTGACCATTATCGTTGCAATCTTATCTGCCTATTAAATTACAAACAAAATAACTTTGGTAGCATTAACTGACAGAAGTGTCATTACTCCTTGAATGAAGCATGGCTACAGAAACGAAGGGTTAGCGGCGGTTTGTCATACAGCTTCGATTTCCTTTCTTATTTGATGCACTGTAACTTCTTATATACTAACGTCGTTTGCTCTAACTGTACAGGTATACATTAAAATAATCTTAAAAATATGTGATTGCCACTTATCTATGAAGGAAGTAAGTAAACAAAATCAATTTTTGCAGAGCATATTTCAGTTTTTTTTTCTTCAGATTTGGGTAATGCTAAGATTTCACTTTATAAACCGATCATTTAACTTAATGAAATTTTAAAATCAATTGAAACTGACTAGAGTCGATGGTTTTCTGATAATAACTATAATATATTAGGAAATTTAGATAAGAAAAGGAAACAAATGTGTTTCTAGTCACTATCAATGTGCATGGTCTAATAGGTGAACATACATACATATATATCGCTATTAGGTTTAGTATTGATAATCTCGAGTTTCATCATTCATGTTTTAAACTTAAATTAGTTGCCTCCCAGTACTAATTTTTCTAGCATAATGATGCCTATAACATAGTTATAATGAGTAGTTGCGATTTGCGATATACAACGTTAATGTTACGTACACGTATTAACATATACGGATGTATGGGAAGAATTAACCTGTTATATACAGGAGCAGCAGGGTCGTATTGTGGGGCTAAATGACATGTGAAATACGTTAGAATTTATTATTCAGGCAAAACAAAGATTAATAAAACTTGATTATAAGAAAATAGAAGATCAATTTCAAAAGTATATATAAATAAAAAACTACTTCGGTGTATTAAGGTGTTAAATATACGTGATTTTTTGCGAAATTCTCCATTAATTTACTTCTTTAATATAAATTATTTGAAAAGGCACTGCATTGCAAAATCTTTTCTACATTAATGCAAATATACCGCAAATCATATACTTATTTTATTTATTTCAAAAAGGAAAGGTTTACATTTTGTATATGTTAAAAAATGTTGGTACTAGAGTATTTCAGTAATGTTAAGTGTAACCGAATTCTGAAAAATATTCCAGTATTTACATTTTAATGATGACTTTATGTAAACACCGGCAATTCTATTCATTTGAGAATCAAATAATAATAATAATAATTTTAGCATGGTCGAAAAAATGATTTTCTAAGATTTAACAACTTAACACATGGATATCTGTAGAAAGGTATTGCTTCAGATTATTTGAGCCTTTTATAAAAACGTTTGAAACTATATCACTTATAGCTACCTTTAATTGCAACTACGCCAAATTAAGGAATAAGTACCTTCTATGTATTGCAGTTCTTCTCGGGCAATTCCCCTCTTCCTTGCTTCTTCTCTTGTCTCAACAATATAGAAAAAGCATGAACCCAATAATATATAAATGATTAAAAGACCTAACAAAACGAACCACTGCTTTTTTGACATCATTTTCGAGGTATTTCTAAAATAAAAGAAACTATTAACTTTCGTTATATGAATTTCCCTAATTCTTACCTTATGCAATGATACTTCAGTAACTTTAAGTCACAGTTTGGCTACAAATACACCGACTTAATAAAATAGTATAAGATTACCATGCAAGGAAGGTCGCATTTTAATAAAATTAACATTAACAATACTTTATACACAATTGATACAGATCTTTTGTAACAAATTTCCAAGGTGTGGTATAAATTGTCACTGACAGTCGAATTACAGACGCTTTTGTGCATTACACATGACCGAACGAAACGTACACACTTAATAGCAAATTATACTAGTTACGTATTTCATATCATAGACGCACTTCTTTTCGATAACTAAATTATAACTTCTAAACATTTGGTGAAATACTGAACTCAATGTGGAATGAATAGAGTCCACTACAATAATCTAGTATTTGAACTGATCGCGCTCACTCTGCACTGATGGTGCAGGATTGATACATATACACTTAAGGTGGTTAATGTGTGAATAAATAATCCAGCTTAAGTAAGAGTGTTAACAAAACATTTAGCACTACTTAACAATTGGTTCGCAAACGTACTGATGTACTTATGTACATTACGAGATTTGTTATCAGAATTGAATATTGTAGAATCGTACATATAGGGAATTGTTTTGATTTTTTTATAATTATATATCAGCCAATCCAGCAAATACACTTAAGTACAACTCATGTGTACAATAGTTTCCTTTAAAAACTGATTATTGGTAGAATTATAAACTTAGTCTAAGATTGCCTACGCAATAGAAAAAGATAAAGATTTTTTTTATCTTTTACAAGTACATAATTTAAACCTATATTTACGTTAATTTAAGTTTTTGTCGAGAAGTTTAAGAAAAACGTCAATTGGTGGTATTACAAGCATACACATTTTGTGTATTAGTATTAAGCTGAAAGTAAAATTTAATATCTAAACAGATTGTATAGGTACTAAGGCATTCCAGATTAACCCAAAAATAAATAATAATAATTTCAACAAAATTTAAAAGAAAAGCAGTGCTTCTTAACAGACAATTTTCGAGAATCTTCTGGAGACGCATGCTATTAATGGAGATTTGGAAGGTTATATTAGCACATTTTCAACTGCTAATGAGAATCAACATAGAATGGTTTAATCTCAATGAGATTTTGGTCTGCTGTAAAAAGGAAAGGTATTTAGAAGACAAACGTATTAACGGAGTAAATATTTTTAAAAGTTTAAAAATATTAAATTACTATAGCAATTGCAGAGATATTAGCCTGCATTATACAATGTATGTTGGTGTCATTATGCGCTCTTTGTCTTTCACACGTTTTACATCAGCTTCTGAGCTTCGTGGAAGATTAAAAAATTACGTAAATTGCATTAAATAATAATGAACTCACAAATTGATGACATTTCGTTACCTGGGTAATCTCAGATAGAATTTTAAGACTTAAAATAATGTCGGGTCGAGGATAATTGATTTATTTAAAATGTCAACTCCAATTTTATTTTAGTTAGCACAAGAAAAGATTCATGTGAGACTAAAACGCAAGAGAGAGTGATTGATGTATACAAGCCCTAAACGCGGTTATTAAAAGTATATGGAACTTTGTTATTTAAATTCAAAAAAGGAAAACCAACATAACGCTACATAACATGGAAATTGTTTTGGGAACATGGAAGTGTTTTCTTGATTATAATTTTGTTTTGATGGATCAAGTGGTCGTGACATATTTAACACTACTTACAATCTCTTCTAGCCTTAATGTCAGGCGTGTTTCTTACGACTTTTGATTCAATTTTCCCCGTTTTCTCTTGTCATAAGGGGGGCGAAGGGTTGGAAAACTGTACCCGCTTGTTTTCGCAGTGTTTGAACCGGCAGCTGAGTGCTTTATTCTCTTGGCGTTAGTTGGCCCCTGTGTTTAAAACCTAAACGGAAATAGTAAACATATGTGAAAATGCATTAAGAAACCAATACAAGTGTTGTTTATTTTTAAGTACTTTATTCATTTTTCGCTACTGTATATATATCACTATTATATAACATGCATGTAGGCAAAATATTCACATTTAAAAGACTAAGCTTAGACCCATTAAACAGCGTTGAAGCAGTGGTCATCACAAGTTCCCGCGCTCGGTCTCTCATAAGCCGGTCGTCAGGGTATTAGCGGCTATTTCCATAAGCGCGTGCGCTCGGTTTCTCGTAACCTCATCGGAGCAATTGCGGCATGTGTGCGTATTCGCTCTTCCGAATAGTCACCAGAACTGTCTAACGGCTGCTGTTGAATCTACATATATTTTTGAGCTTCTGACGCAAAGGGACTTAGACATCTTTACAATAGTTGTTCGCCTATGTGGACGACTTCTACGCACCAAGTTATGTAGATGCTATCAGCTATCAACTCTGCCGTTTACTTTGTCGGTGCGCTCTTCGCACAAATGTTAGTTGGCAACCTTTTCCTTTCTTTAAGGGGGCGGTAGTAGTAGGCAATAGATTAAGATAGCGAATACTTTTTATCCGGAGGACGTCTGGATAACTCCTACAAATACAAAACAATTAAATAGAGAAATATAAACAGACACAGCACCCTAAAGTGCGCTTAACAAAATTATTAAAAAAGATAGGTTCCCTATGGAAATGTGGTGCATGCATAAATGTACATAGGTGCTATGATGCGCGTCAAACAATATTTGTGTTATACGTGCTGTTACGAAGGGAGGTCCAGAAGTTCGTGGAATGGAGGGGATGGAGTGGGGATAGGAGCGCTCGCTAGGTGTCATTCTGATTGGCGACTCATCATTAGTATCTAAGTTAAGTTGCAGCCCTATAGCGTCAGTCGTTTACGAATAGTTGCCTGCTAAACAACTCAATCCGGAAGAAAACTGAAACTATGGAGGAAATTGAACACCGTGCTGTGATAAAGTTCCTTACAAAGTAAGGAAAGAACGCTCAAACCATATTGAATGAAATGGAAACCATTTATGGGGAACAGTGCCCTAGTAAATCAATGATTTATAAGTGGCATGGTCTTCTTATACATGGTCGGGAGTCGATTGAAGACGACCCCCGCTCAGGACGACCAGTTGAGACCACCACATCAGACATCGTCGAAAAAGTACAAAAATTTCCACTGCAAGATGCCCGTTTGAAGAAAAAACAATTATCTGCATTAGTTGGAGTATCAGCTACCACCATTTTGCGTATCCTACATGACTACTTGGGTATGACGAAGGACAGTGCAAGATGGGTACCGAGAATGCTCACGCCGCTGCAGAAACAACAGCGCGTCTGTGCGTCCAAACAATTTTTGGAGCTGTGTGGAGACAAACCTGCACAGATTTTGTAGCGGATTGTTACCGGAGATGAAACATGGGTTCATCACTTTGAGCCTGAGTCCAAACAGGAGTCCATGCAATGGCATAGAAAGGGGACACCACCGCTAAAGAAATTCAAAGTGTCAGAATCGGTTGGAAAGTTGATGGCTACTGTTTTTTGGGATTGTGAGGAGATATTATTGATTGATTACAAAGAAAAAGATAGGAGCATAACCGGAGAATATTACGCAGCGATATTAGAAAAATTAAAGGAGGCAATCAAGGAAAAACGTCGAGGAAAATTGACCAAGGGTGTGCTGCTCTTGCAAGACAATGCGCCGGTTCACAAGAGCAAAGTTACAATGGCTGCTCTGCACAAGCATGGCTTTCAATCAATAGTCCATCTACCCTACAGTCCAGATCTGGCACCTAGTGATTTTTAACTGTTCCCCAATTTAAAAAAAGACTTACGTGGAAGAAAGTATTCCGACAACAATGAGTTAAAGGAGGCAATTTTGGCCCATTTTGAGCCGAAAGATAAGAAATATTTTTATGATAGTTTAGAAAAATTAATTCATAGATCTAATAAATGTATTGTGCTTAAGTGTGATTATACTGAAAAGGAAAAATAGATTTATTGTTTTATTTTATTTAAAACCCTTTGATTCCACGAACTTCTGGACCTCCCCTCGTATATGCATGCTAATGGATATACTTCTGTAAAGAGCACGAATTACTGCAACTGGTGCATATATTATACTCTTATTATGCATACAGGCATAGAATGGCAACTGTAAATACATTTTTTAAATGCATTTTGCACGTATGCGCTTAAAATCTATTCAGCAAGCGAATGCTTTATAAACAAATATAAGTAAGTATTGGTCCAAAGATTCACGAGGAAACTTTCTGAGCAGACTATAGCACTAATTGTATTTAAACCAGGAGAATGTGACAACAAGGATTTACCTCCGTTCGTTTCAAACGAGCAGTCCGGGTAAACTCCCCCTACTTCTGAACTAGTGCTTGTTGTAATGAATTTAGATTCAATTAGAGTGAGAATAAGCTTCGTTCTATATTCGAATTCTTTTCGTCAGAACAGAGGAAACTCGACTAATATACGTCTAGTTCCAAATAATTTCTTTTTGTATTTATCTAGGGCCTAAGTTTTTGTTTAAGGAAATGTCAATTAGGCATTTTAGAAGCACCTAATTGTAAGTTGATACTCAAAAGTCGTTGTTTACCCATGCATGCAAAATAACCAATTCTACCAGGTTTCCGTTGACCGACCAGATATCCTTTTCAGTGTTCGAAATTTACAATAGAATTAAGATCATCCAAATCATCTTTAACCATACAGTCGGGGAATTAGTGCCCGGACGGTGAAAGTAAGCGCAAACCTTCCCCGAATCCCATTTCGACTGGAACCCTAGCGGGAGAGATGTAGCATCAGATCTAGCGGGACAGATATCTTTTCTCTTGATTGACCTGGTACTAATTCTTCTATTAGTTATGTTTCACTACGTCCAAAAGAATTTTTAAGTGTTCATTGTTTTATTAGCTCTTTCTATGTATTTAAAAGTGCTATGTTGTTTCCGGCGATATAGTTTCGATTTCACAATAGTAGGAGCACAGATTAGTTAGTCGTCGTTGTATTCCGTATGAACTTCTTTACTGATAATATCGGTGAATTTTTCGTGATCCCTGTCCACTGGTGGATTAGAGCGGAAACTTCCCTCGAAGTAGTTAGCAAATTCTTCAGTTTTGTCGGAATTATTGTTGATAATACCGCGTGTTCCGAGTATCGGTGGTATGTTTTCCTTTTCTGTCTGGAGTACTTTAGTTAATTTCCACAGTTGGGTGTAATCGTCGTTTATATTTTCGATTTTGGCGTCCCATTGATCATCGTAGTGTTCGGCAAGGTCATTTCATTTGTGATGTTATTCAGAAGTATCTTTGCGTTCGGGTGAAGTGTTCTTTTATACTGTTTGTAAAGCAGTTTCTTCTGTATTTTTATTTTTATGTAATTCGTGATTTTTTGCTTGGTCTAAATTTTGTAGTTGTAGCAGAGTTCAGTGCCAATGTTATGTCCTCTTCGAATTGTTTTACCGCGGTGTCGATGTCGTTGTCTGTGCTGATATACGTTAGTCTAGGTTTTAGACTCTTTTCAAACTTTGGCTAATTTGTGGTGCGAATTGTTTATTTGATGTTAGAACTCTCAATCGAGACTGTCATAATCACAGGAAAGTGATCAGATGACAGGTCGTTTATAGTTTCAATGCAGTAAGGTGTCGCGACGCATTTTCGAATTACTAGATCTAGAACGTCCGTTGACCCGGTTGGCGTATGAATGTGCGTATCCTCTGCTTGCGCGTCTACGGTGAGGTTTCTTTCGTCGGAAATTTTCTTAAGTTGTTTTCCTTTGCGATTCAGAGTTTTGGAATTCCATTGTGGATGTTTACTATTGAGGTCTCCCGCCAGAATTGTAGGGTGATGAGAATTAAATATTGCGTCGATATCCGCTTCTTCTATATCGTTCTGTGGTGAGCTATACGCCGCATACGGTGCTATGATACCTCTTTTCGTATGTATATGTACAGCAGTAGTTTCCATTTTTGTCGTGTTTGTTCCAATCGAATGGTGTCTCTTTCCTCACCAGAATGGCTGTTCCGCCACCAGGTTTTGTGTTTCTGTCCGTTCTGTATGTCACTTAGTTCGGGATGTTAAATGTATAACTGGCCCTAAGGAAGGTTTCCGATAACAGGGCCGCGTCTATTTCGTTTTCGGTGATGAACGCTCGTAATTCGATCTTCTTCTTAGCTACGCCTTGTGCATTCCAGAACATGATTTTAATGTTCTGTTTATTCATTTTCTTCTTTTTTTTTCTTCCTACTTCCTTTGTTTTCTCTTTTTTTCTTTCTTGTGTTTTAATTACTTTTTTTACTTATGCTTTTTTATTTACTATTTCTTTTTTTTCTGATTTTACTTGGTTTTATACAATTTCGGCAATTCTTCGGTTTGTTGTAAGAATGCCAGTCTTTGCTCGGTTGCAGCATTGGCACTGTTAAAGTTCAGTACCATACATCCTAGTATTAAAGCCAATTTTTCTTCTGATTCATCGCTACGATTTACAGTATCTTCTTTGGCAGGTTGCTTCTCAGTTTCACTTTTCACCCCTGTAGTTTCCATTTTTTTAGTCCATGGATTTATACCCCAGGGAACCACCTTCAATTTCTTTTCTCTTTTCAATTGAACTGTGTAAAATTTGATACCTTCTTCTTTGAGCATTTTAATTAATTTCCTGTAATGGTTTTCGGTTGCCGGTTCAACTTGTATGCCTGTTTGAATTAGTTTACACTTTGTGGCGGTTATGTTCTTACGGTTCATCATGTTGGAGGTCTTCGTCCATTTCGCTGTTTCTTTAATTATTAACGGTGCCACCTTGTGGTTGAACTCTTCTTTTTTATGCGGTCTGGCGGTTCTGTTCCTTCCCTCGTTTTTCTTTGACTGTTCCTCTTTAGTACTTTCCGGTATTTCGTCGTCCGTTCCTTGCTTCTTCGACGTCTTTCCTACTTTTGCTTCTACTTTTCGTGCAATGACATTGTCCAAACTCAAAATAAAATTTGTATATATAATTTTTCAATATTGAAATAGTAAGATTGCGTTTATTCAACCTATGTATCAAGTTTAAAACCACGATCAGTACTTTACAACTATAGCTTAGTATCGATCCTGCACGTTCTCATTGTACCAAAGTACTCATGTTCAAAAATACTATTTGCTATAGTCAAGGCACTCTAAGTTCACACGCACGTCATTAACGCGACGTCATACATATAATAAAACGACGTCATAAACATGCAATGCGACCACACAGATAAATTAAAAGTATTTTTATATTAGTATATAATTATAACATAATACTTAATAATAAAAGTAAATTTCAATGGATAACGAAACACATTGTTTTTTAATGTAAGCGCTCGTTCTGTCAAAGTTAAAAATGTAACAGAAATAAAGTTATTTACTTAATTAGTATATCGCAGTACTTTTACGTTACTGTTATTGGCTATATTTGATGAAATACAATGTTGTCAGTTGTCTTTGGTAAACATCATACGCTTTCCTTCTTTCTTCGTTTATCTTAGCTTGTTTAGTTTTCATCGAATTATTTCATTGCTTTGCATATCCAAAAGTTCTTTCTAGAACTAGTCAACGTATATTTACGAAAATGCCACGTGCATTATGTCAATAGGCGAAAGAAATAATCATTTCGCTGATTATATATATTGAGCAAGAACGCAACAACAACGGTCCCTTGTTACCGTTGACTGCTGTCAGAAAGGTAGATTATATTCTATTTCTGCATACACGATAATAATGGCATAAAATTATTTCTATTTTCATTATGGAGTTATCACTCTGAATTAAAAAACAAGGCATCAGATGCTAGTTGGAGAAAAGGCAATATTCAAGAATCGCTGGCAAATAACATTACACATGATCCTAGCATGTTAAAACATCAGTTATTACATTACTTGCATTGTGAGTATTCGTCAAAATAAGTTGAAGCAAGTAAGTAGTAGTGTATATGTTTTAGACATAAACCACCGAAAGAATATGTGTATATTCAACCCTATTGAAAACATGGGGAATTGCAAAAACATATTTCAATCGTCACGTAGGAAGAGATGGCTATGGTATTAACAATTGCATGAAGATGTGGGACAAAGTATCAGCCACAATTACGCAAGTAACTTAGTCGAACAGCATACACCATACACAAGCAGAAATCATACAATGGTGGGAAAGAGAAGTTGGATTAGATCGTGACGAAATTTCTCCTCTAATTATTAATTTAAATGATGATGATTCAATCTCAGAGAGTGATATTGAAGAAAATTAGCTGATTAATTAAATTGTAAATAATAAATTAATCCCATTTTAACGTGTTTGTTTTCGTATTTTATGTAATTTCATTTTTAACAGTTTCGAAGCAAATATTTTAATAGAGTAATTCTAATTCATTACCTGTTTTTTTATTTAATTCGTAAATATTTTGAAATACTTCAGGCAAGATATATTTAGTTTTTGTAGTTTGAACACTTTTGCGTATTGTTAGATACTTCTTACAAAATTCTGTAGTGCCGACCATAATAAATAAAGTAATAGAAGTTAGGTTACATTAGTATTTTAGGTTGGGTTTGATAGCTAGTTTATGTATGTCTATCCGGCAACGGCGTAAAACCTGACGTCACGATTTATTGATGACGTGCATGTGAACTTAGAGTGCCTGAACTATATGTATGTGCAATCCAGAAAACAAAATTTTGGTTAAAAGATATGCATTTATGTATTATTAAGAAGGATAGGGAAAATCGCGTTAGTGAATTTCATTGTTAGAAGGTACTGCAATATTACAGCGCAATTGCTGTGGTAACTTTTATTTCAAAGTGAGTATTTGCTTAATATATTAACTTAGTTGTATGAAGGTGTGTAATTAATCTTTTAGTATCGCATAATTTCCTTTATATCTACGTTTGGATTTCTCTATGATAAAATTAAATAAATAGATCATTGAACATATAGACGCATGACGTGCCTTGCATCCTTTCTAATTACTGATCATACAAATCCATCGATTTCTTCGCTCTGTTAAAAAGATGCTAAGTGATCATTCAAAGTAAGTGAGCATGCGGCTGGCTGCTCTATAAGTGAACGTATTTCACACTTAGTAGCTAATTAATTGAAGAACTGTCACGTGTACATTAAGGCTATATGGTTAATTTTTTTTTGATAACGGGTCGCTTTAAACAAATATTGTTATTATATACGTAATACTATAAGAAATTCCAAAAAGAATATCGAAGAAAGTGTTTCCAACAGACTAGAGTTTGCAAAAAGGTAATCAAACAAATATTGTTCGTGACGCTACAACTTGGACGTACGATTAAACAAATTATTTGATATTGCACCCACATATGATACTATGTGGAACTTAATCATAAATGTATACCTATGTATGTACATACGTCAATAGTATCTCACCAGTTTACTAACATTAGATACTTTGTAACAAGTGCTGTTCGATAACAATAATAATAATACGTTTTGCAATGCAATTTATTTTAGAATAACGTATCCTGTAGTGGAATGTATGGAGAAAAGGTAATAAAAATGAACATTTACTCAGTTTCATGGCGACATGAAGACTATTTAATATGGATTATCAAAAAATATTTTTATCAGTCTAGCGTACGTTTTATATTGTCAGGCGGGTTTTTATATAAACTTGAGTTTCATCTTGCACGTTGAACTGAATAATTCTATATACGTAATATAATAGAGGGATTTGTTACTCTTATAGTTTTTACAAATTTACCGTAACTAAAACCAACGTAACTAAAGTAAAATTGATCTTACAATTCCATATTTAAATTCCAAAGCGATTACACTTGCAATTTGGTATGGCATCAAATAGTAGTGTGCTAAATAAAGTTTAACAAGGTTTTGGTAATTGTAAATCATACATTATATATACATATATATATATATATATATATATATATATATATATATATGTTATATAAATGTTTAGTTGGTGATACTGGAAAAACACCTTACATGCTGGAAAATAGTAATTGTAGGATGTATGTACATACACGTATATGGGGATAGCGTGCTTGAGTTACTTTTAGTGAATATTGTTATTACATATGTATTTTGAGTGTGTATGTATATATTAATAAAGTTAGTGAGCCCAAATATACACGCAAGTAGCCAATTTCTGCGCTGTAAAGGATGCGCTTGCTACATACTGAGCTATGTAACAAGAGTAATAAAAAAAATATTTAATTTATCAAATGAGAATAATTTTACATTTTTAAAATTGTAAATTAAAAATCTATACTATCTACTTTATCTATACTATCTGTAGAATAAATTTACTTTTGTTTTCTAAAGACAACGAGAAAGTTAAGCATAATCAATATGTATTAACAATATAATTAATGGTGTGCGTTTTTGTGAAATTTTCAAAGTTGCGTTGAGAGGACACGATGAATCAATTTTGTCCTCTAATCCGGGACTTTTCCGATGATTAATAAAAATTTGTGCTGAATTGGATGTTGTTTGAAGACCATTTAGAAGAAGCTACTGTTTTTAAGGGAACCTCAACAAGAATCTAAAATGAAATTTTACAAGCAATGTTCAGTGTGTCTCAGGCAAAAATCTCTAAAGAAATAAAGGAAGGTGATTGCTTGTCTCAAATAGTTGACCAAACTACTGACGCATTAAACAGATATCAAATGGTCGTCGTACTTAGGTATATAGTTAAAGGTAAGCCTGTTGAACGCTTTTGAAATATTTTAACGCCGTCAGATAACGAGATAACGTTATCTACAATAATTCTTGCAGAACATGAAACATACTAAAGATAACGAAAGAAAACTAATTGCCCAGACGTATGATAGGGCAACTTATTAAACAAACTTACAAATACACTACTTACGTGCACTGCTATGCGCATCAGTTAAATTTAGTTATGTTGAATGCTGTCTTTACCAATACTAATGTCCGTATATTCTTTGCAAATTTACAGAGAATTTGTACCTCTTTTCAACAGTTCTGAAAGAATTCCAATATTGGACGAAATAGTTAAAAGGCGGTTGCCTCATTCGGTCCCAACAAGATGGAATTTTAATTCCAGAATTATCGGCACTGTGGCTAAACACTGGGTAGGATTTATAGAAACAATGCGAAGAATTTTGAATACAAGTAAAACTGTAAGCAGCATTACTATTAATCAAGCTTCAGGTTATATTACGCTTCTAACTAATAACAATTTTACTTTCTGGCTAAATTAAATTTTACAAAATACTGCTTCAAGGAGATATATTATACGCTAATTTCAAACCAGGGAAATTGATCCTCTTATTGTCAATAAATCTAGATTATCATCTGAAACTCAATCAGCCCAAATCAGAAATAATATCACGAACACTCAGGACACCAGTGACAGTAGGTCATCAACTACAATACGACGTGAGATCGATGGAGACGAATATACCCGAGAAGCAAAGGAATATTGTGATATTATTTGTCAGGCTAAAGGCTGTGGTCTAGCTTTACTAGACACCTAACTGCAACTTGTCTATTTTATGCTGATAAATTTAATCAATACAGCCTCCATTTTCCTGAAAATGTCTTTCGGGAAACAATTACGCTATGGTATACGTTTATCTGAGGTATAAAACCTAAATCTTGAATCATCTGTGAAGAGTAGGTTGGCCCAGTCATTCATTTCGCAATTGACATGTTACCCAGGAAACCCTAAGCGGGCCATTCGGTGATTCTTAGTAAGACGAGGAGTTGTAAAGGCTACTCTGGCTCTTATGCCACTCTGACTCAACCTATTACAAACGGTTTGGGTACTTATTCGAGTATTTACCAAGTCGATCTGTAACTGCCTTCCAGCTACATACCTCCGACGTAATGCATGTAGTCTTAAATCTTGGGTATTCCTGGACGATTATTCCTACATGGGGCATCATGTATTAACAAGAATTCGTTGCCCATTGCAGCAGCAAGTAACATACATTGGTGTGTGTGATACTACATGATCTTGTAAAATGTCTGTTATGTACCTGTAAGCAGTCATCGTACCTCTGTTTACTGATACTAACTCTTGACTTATCTGTGAAGAGTATGTTGACCCAGCCATTCATTTCCCAATTCCCAATTGACATGTTCCCTAGCAAACTTTAAGCGAACCATGCGGTGATTCTTAGTAAGACGAGGAGCTACGGTGACTCTTAGTCCACTCTGATTCAACTTATTACGAACGATTTGGGTACTTATTCGAGTATTTCTGTCAAGTCGATCTGTAATTGCCTTGCAGTTGCATGCCTTCAACATAATCTTTTAGTTTAAAAACCGGTCATCTTGGGGAGTGGTACAGCTTGAACGACCTGGCACCGGTTTTTGTATGTAACTTCCTGTTTCTCTATATCTTGCTACAGTCCTAGAAACACTTATTCAAAAGCTAGTTGCATAATTTTCTGTGTATACTTAACACATGGGCTGAAAAGTCCCGGGCCTAACACATAGATTACGCTAGTTTTATTGCAGTCACCCTTCTCTCAGTTAGTACTAACCTTCGAAAGACAGCTGTTAAAATTTCATTATATTCTATTCATTAGTTTGTGAGTTATTGTGCTAAGAGTCACGCTACTTTTGTTATTTTCAAAACAATGGATCAAAAACAATTTCGTGTTTTAATTTTACACTGCTTCTTGATGGGAAAAAATACCGTTCAAGCGAAGCAATGTCTTGAAAAGTGTTATGGGGACTCTGCTCCATCAGAAACAACAATAAAACGTTGGTTTGCTGACTTCAAACGTGGTCGTAGAGACAGCGATGATGCAGAACGCAGTGGACGTCCAAATGAGGCGGTAACACCAGAAAACATAAAAAACCACAAAATCGTTTTGAATGACCGAAAAGTGAAGTTGCGTGAGTTAGCTGACATCGTAAAGATATCAAAAGAGCGTATCGGCTTTATCTTGCATAAGCATTTGATTATGAGAAAGGTCTGTTCAAAGTGGGTGCCGCTGTTGACCAAAAACAAGAACATGTTGATGATTCTGAGCAGTGTTTGGCCATGTTAAACGTAACAAACCGGAATTTTTGCGTCGATATGTGACAATGGATGAAACATGGATCCACCACTTCACTCCGAAATCAAAACGATCGTCATCTGAGTGGACAGCAAATGGTGAACCTCGTCCAAAGCGCCCGAAAGGACAACAATCGGCTGGAAAGGTTATGGCCTCGGTATTTTGGGATGTGCGTGGTGTAATATTCATCGACTATCTTGAGAAAGGAAATACCATCAACAGTGAATATTATATAGCATTATTGGAGTGTTTGAAGGCCGAAATTACAAAGAAAAAAAATGTTGTTTCATCAAGACAACGCACCGTGTCACAAGTCAATCAAAACAATGGCAAAACTACATGAATTGAACTTCAAATTGCTCCCACATCCACCGTATTCGCCAGATTTGGCTTCCAGCGACTACTGGCCGTTCGCAGACGTCAAAAAAATGCTCGCCGGTAAGAAATTTCGCACGAATGAAGAGGTTATCGTTGAAACTGAGGCCTATTTTGAGGCAAAAGATAAATCATTCTACAAAAGTGGTATTGAAATGTTAGAGCGGCGCTGGAATGATTGCGTTGCTCTTGATGGAGATTACGTTGATGAATAAAGCTAATTTTGAACCAAAGAAACCGTGTTTTCTTTGTTAGGCCCGGGACTTTTCAGCCCATGTGTTATATTGTGGACATATAAAAAATATCAAAGTCCACAAACGCTTTTTCGCAGTCTATACGCTACTTCTTTTGGCGGAGTGTATTTTGTTTCCCTCAACTTGCGTTGTTTATGCTTTACACTAAATAATGAAAATAAAAAGAATAAATTATTTGTAGATTTGTGTTTTGTCGAATTACAGTTATTTCAATGCTCTAATCGTTTGTATTATTAATTTCATGTCAGAATGTTCCGAAACTGTTTATTAGCCATATATTCCGGAATGCTGTAGAACCGTATCCTACTTTTCTCGTTAGCACGATTTTACTAAGGTTGTATTCTTCTGTAGTAATCATTTGTTGCATTAACACAATACCAACGTAATTAGCAACAATTCTACTGGCATAAAGATAATCGCCGCACGTACAAGTTTAATTGGAAATGCAAGATGATTTTTTTAATACTTATTGGTAGTCAAGTATTTTTGAAACTTATGCGCCATTGTTAAAATAAAAATTATATGGATGTGCGTGTTTAGTATGTAAGTACATATATAAAGTACTTGAACTAAATACATTTACCAAGGCTTCATTAGTAGAGTAGCACTACGTACTTAAGATGATCAGACAACACGTCAACTGTTCACTTTTGCATATATCTTTAAATTAATCTAGACAATTAGTGTGGAACGAACTGGAACAACGCGTAAATTTGCATTATATTTACAATTACCTAACTGTCTAATGTTGATATTCCAAAGTCTTCTAGCGGGATGCTGTAACATCTAGTATAAATTAAGTTATATACATATTAATCATTGATAATTAATAATTATCAATCGTCTAACATGTGCTTTAATACTTAGCGAACACGTCAGGTGTAGTAGATCTCACACAAAAGTAGCGTGACATTGTACTGTTAAAATTGAAAATTAAAAAATACACGCGTGGTTTTGAAAAACCGCCTTCCATTTTTTGTCGTGTTCATTGCATTAATGCGTTTCGCGAAAGGCAGTATTTTAGAGGAAAACAACGGTTTCTTAGATAATAATCACTTTTTCAAAATACGGATGTTTTCATTAATTTTTATAATTTTTTAATTTTGTCATTTTGTGAACGTTATGCGTTCACTAATACTTCAGTTTTGTTTGTATAATGTACAATTTTCGTTTCGAAGACCTTAATATTTGCATCTATTTTTTAAAAATGTAAGGAATTCCATAGCGTTAAGTTAAAGTTTCGTGAGAAGAGATTGGTTGTTTTGACCTCAAAACGGTATTATTTTTATACTTAAAATCTACCAAACTAACTAAAACCTGATATCCAGGCTCCATAAATATTGTCAGCAAGGTATATTAATAGGGTACAGCAAATAAACATAATGTGATTACCATTATTGCTATATCAAACTAAGTTCTGTAATAGCTAGAGTTGGGATGTTTACAAGTACGTACCGAAGGAATTTTTATATAAGACGGATGAATAATTATTAATTAAGTGCGAAAGCTTTTTAATGATGTGTTGGGACAAACGCGACTGCAGAAATCATATATAGAGTGTACAGCAGCAAAATAAAAAGGTAACGTGTCACCTAAAGCGCAGTTTATGGTTAATTTACTGTTCATGATAATCACATGTGGTTTGACACTTCATTTACTCGACAAGCAACCTTTACATGATTTCTAGAGTAAATACAATCCCAACTGGAAGCTACCATCTCGGAGAATGTAGTAGAATCATATGCCAACTGTGCGCAAGGACATCAAGTACACAATCAGGCTGTAGTAAAAGATAAACTACTTATGTGTTGATGAAAAGGCAAATTGAAAGAGCATTCTATTTTAAATATTATAGCGTGTGTTCTAAATCCTCTTAAAGCGACTTTTCCCATTGTATTAGCTAGCTAAATATGAGAAAAGTATAACGGCGAAGCAATTATAAAGATAGTGTTGGATATGCTAAAAAAATTTCAACTTTCAACTGTCCAATATTGTAAACGTTTGTGAATGATAGGTCGTTCTCTTCAAGAAGAGACTGTGAGAGACTTTTGCATGTAACATCTAAAGTTCATGCTTTACACCTTGTAGTACAAAGTATTGGACAATGTTATCCAGAAGTGGATGTATTCATTTCAAATATCACAAACGTATTTTTGAAATCTCCCAAATGAATTCGAGAATTCCACAGACGGTGCCCTGATATTCCTGAGCAACCAGCCGCCAATTATTGCGAGAATTTTTAACAAATAAAACCTGTGGTTCTACGATTCAACCCTAACGAGCTACGGCACTTAAGGAAAGCCAGAAAAAGCTTCCGTTGAAACCGATTTAAAAAAGAATACAAGTATTTATTTGGCTCAATAGAAAAATTTGAATACAAAAATAAGCAAGCTCTTATTTGCACCCGGCAGTAAAAACACCTCAACTTGTATGAAGGACTTTGATCGAAATTCTTCTTCGGTTTCTTCAGCTCCTTCGAAGTATTTCATATGAATCTGAAAAATTTGCCAAAATAACGTACTTATAAAGAAAACGTATGAAAAAAAAGTTTAGAAGAATCGGAACAGATCCGCGGCGCGGAAGTGGTCTTGACTGAAGTTTTGAATTATTAGTATTCAAAGTTAATTTCTGTTTGTAATTTAAGTGCTTCATAATAAAATAATCAATATAGATTCTTAAACTAAGGTACTATCTGCAAGATAAAAGAAAGTTCACGGCAGACGTTTTCTATATTTTCGGTGTTACCAAAACAAAATTGGTTAGCACCTGTTATAGATAGCAGCAAGAGCGATAGTGATATTTTATGTTATGTTGGTAATACATATTACTCACTTCATGTTCGTTATATATCTTGTAATATAACATACTTTTGTTTGCTTGTAAGACCGTTAACGTTTATATATTAAACTATATTTTCATAGCACTCTTCGTTTCAATCAACAAAGTAAAACAGTGAACGGTACTTTCTAACAAAAGCACCCAAACGACGTACTATAATTAATATAAATTTGGTCAAAGATTTGTAGTTCTGTAGGCAGAATATAGAGCGCGCTAGCATACCTTCTTCACCGCATGAGTTTAAAGTAGAGTGGCAAAAGACGTATGCCGGCAAACGAACGATTTAATATGAACAGTAGTTTAGTATTATAGATATTTTCTTGGTCGTACTCTTTTATAAGACTGACGGTGTCTGTACTAATAATAGATTTGTTTGTTTGTTTATTAATATTAATTTAAATTGTATCCTTTACTTGACCAAGAGTAAAACACAATTTTAAAGACTTTAAAGATTAAAGCAAAAAAAAGCCGCTTTGGAAATATTATTGGAAAGTGCTCTTAATAATTATTTTAATTCAGTTTGTACAAATATTTTATTAAATCCTAGTAAGATTACTAAAATATTTTTTACTGCGCATATTTCACCTTCTTTCTTTATCTGCTGCTTTAACGCTGAATTGTATTGCATTTTACATTAGATTTTATATGTTTCAATGAGAATATTTAAATTTACTAGTATGAAACTGATCAGAAAGAAAATTAAACTTAGCTTGTAATTGAGATTATATATTTTTTTACATTATCAGAGGTTGCATTTAAGTTTATAAACTAGTTAGAGGTTCTAATTGAAAAAGAAATTAATTTAGCCTTGGTAAGATAAGGTCTATATTTTCTACATTTACTATTTACTAGAGTCCGAGATAGGTTTACCTGCGATAAAAAAGCAAATCCTTTTGTATACGAAATCTATGCTGGACAAATGTGAAAATAATTCCCATTAGAACTTATAGTGATTTTAAAGATTTTTAACGAAGGATATAATATAATTGATATTTTATATTTCATTAATTACTATAGCTATTATTTAATCGAGTCACATGTTGACAGGGTAATACGGACACAGATTGCATTTACTATTCTATTTCCTTATAAAATGAATAGAATATAACCCATTCTCTGATCCAGCAGCCATCTAGTTCACATTGTCCGAACTTTCATTAAAAATATAAACCTAAATTACTTTCAGGCCATCTATGTAACAAAATATTTGAAATGAAATCTGAAGCTGATATCGTTAGATAGATGCTGGATGCCGCTGGATACTATGGAATATGCGGATGCGGAATATGGCGTCATGACGGCAACCGCAAATCATAACCTATGAAATTTTATTTTCTGACAGGTGGTTTCGTATCAGTACCAGATTAGATATTGTCTTCTTTTAGTTGTGAAATCTGTAGCAATACCAATTTTAAAATGAACAGTGAAGAAGCTGTAACGAAATCGGACTTTTTTCTCCGAGAAATACCAAACGTAAAAATTAGGTTGGTTGATCTTATATTTGTGAGTGGTATGTTTAACGTTTATTTTTTATTCGTAGTACTTCTGCACAGAATGATAAGAAACCACCTGTCAAAGAAGAACTGAAGGTGTTGAATTTAACCAATCACTCCCAAGAGCTTATTATGGAGACTCTTATGGAAATTCACGGTCCTGTAAGTATACAATTTTTATTAATTTTAAACATTGCGTAGATGTATTTATTTTTAGAATTTCTCCTTAAACAATGCATCATGTTATGAAGATAAGGGGGATGTGGTGTCTAAAAAATATTGGATGGATCGAGGGAACTTGGTCATTAAAGGCATTATGCACCATTCGAATAATGAAAATGATAATGATTGTGATATAGATAAGTTTAAATTGTTTGCAATAATGAGACTTGAAAGGTGTGTATAATTAATTTATAATACTTGTTATATATAATAGTTTTAAAGATTATACTATTATATACGAACGAGATTAATTTCATTAACTTAATGGTTTATTCTCTATAGATCTTTTTAATTCAAAAAATTTAAAACAGACAAATATCAAAAACTCACTTATATAACAGATTGTATTTCAGGCATGTCTTGCTATGATTTACATATACCATGGTAATTCTCCTAACCATAAATTTGCATGAAAAGATACAATAATTGTTTTGTTATCTGAATGTTCTTGTAAGTCCGCATTTTCTTGCAAGTTGTATTATATTTTCTCTGTCTGCCATAAATAAATGTAAGTTCATCAAATATTTCTTTGACATATTGGTTAATACCTTAAATTATTGAAAAACTTGTTTTATCAAATTTGACAAACATTTTGAACAGTTTTATTTTGTTGGATTACGTTTATAGACAACATTTTAATAGTTAGCTTATTACATTACCAGGGAATTATAAAGCTTTTGGCATTGGTTGTTATTAACATTTGATTGTATAGATGTAATTAGTGTTGCCCGATTTTTTTGTACAACTTAGTGTAATCGCGGTCAATTTTATTGGAAATATGTAGCAAGAAATCGCAAAATTTTGTAATAAAAACTATATCTGAATAGAATTTGCATGGATAGAACATGTTTCCAAAACAAACGTTGCATTGAATCTTCTATGTCTATTGTAATTAGATTGGAATTGCAATTAAATGAATATTTTATAACTAATTTATATTAATTATTAATTTTTAATTAATATAATTTTTTCCAATCTGGTTTTCGTCAAAGGTTTAGTTGTACGTCTGCTCTCTAAGTCTCTAAGTCAATACACCGTGTAGCAAACTGTCTGACGAATTATAAAATATGAGGATGTGAATGATGGAATATGTTTTTTAAAATCGAGATTGTCGCAGATAAATATTACCTTAACTGAAGTGAATTAATTTGTACAAAGGATGCTATTATTGATTACTTGGTATCTCATATAATGCATTACCTTTTAGTACTAATGTTTTTCAATATCCCTGAACATCGATAAACATATTTTTTGTGTTTTCCAACGTAACACTTGCAAAAATAGGGACAAACACGTCTTTCTTTTCAGCGCTTTGATAATATATGAATGCCATCCGCGTTTCGATTGATACGTTTTTGATGGTCTTATATATGCACCTTCGTTTCCTCTAGAATTACTTATCTAACGTATAGACACTTTTTTGTTTATATAAATGTAAAGAGAATAAAGTTACTCAACAAAGTAGAAGGATACGCAATAGACCAGTGAATTGTTATTGGATCTCTTGTTCTGGAGCATGTCCGACTGTGTTTTTCATTGTTAGAATTATTAATCGTACTTTTTCTAAATTGTATCTTTTTATAATTTTTTTTTTTTCGAAAAATCAAATTTCACAGGATTTTTTTAATGAAGTTAAAGTAATTAAAGTAACATTTATGAAAATTTTCTTCATGTGATTATTCATGCGATTCGAAATTATTTACTATGTATATGTCTTTTAATTTTTATGTTTTCATTTTGTCACCAATTTTTAAAGGTCTTCGTTTTCTTTAATAGTTTTAGTCCAACTGAATCTGTTCATCATGTGCAAATATCTAATAATGTCGACATACAGCTGTGGCCATATGTATTCGCAACCCTTTTTTGTTTTTTATTCCGACGAATATATAAGAAATAAAAGAAAATTGATCGATGAAAATGTTTCATTGTGACTGTATACAAATATATACAGATATTGCTTAATATTTGGTAGCTCCTCTCTGGGCTTTTATCACCGCACGAATTCGTTGGGGCATACTGCTCACTAAGTTATAGCACTGTTCGGGGGTGATTTTATTCCACTCTTCGAATGTTTTTGTTTTTAAGCATTGCTTTGTGGTGGATGAGTATTTAGCTACATTTCGCTTTAAAATGTACCATAAATGCTCAATTGGCGATAAGTCCGGGGATTGTGCCGGCCATTCCAGGAGCCGCACGTTATTTTCCTCGAACCGGCACATTACTTCGCGAGATTTATGGCACGGTGCATTATCTTGTTGGAAGTAATACTCTGGCTCATCATTATCGAATAATTTTAACGCACACGGTTCCAGAAGTTCTTCCAACATGTCGATGTACGTCCGACTGTTCATTCGGCCCTCGCAGACGAACAGTTCTCGGACGCCTGTTGCACTCATGGAACCCCAAACCATTATGCTACCACCCCCAAACTTGACAGTCGGGATGATACAGTCTGGATGGAAGGCCTCTCCTCGCCTGCGTCGCACGTATTGAGGCCCAGGTTTCCCTCAAAGCTACCAACAAAAACATGAATACTGTTACATTTTGGAACCCATTAAAAAGAATAAAAACACTGTAGATACCAGGAATTGAATACAGAATACCGCAAATACAATAATTATGTATTACTTACCTCAATATTTGACTCATCCGTCCACATACCATTGGCCGAATTGTCAATGGTCCAGTCGCGGTGACTTTTAGCCCACAGGAGTCTCTTTTTCTTTTGTTGCGGAGACAACCGTGGTTTATGTCGAGCTTTGTATCCACCTAAATTTAATTCACAAAGGCGTCTTCTAACCGTGCGAGGAGAAATAGCAACATTATGTAGCAGGAAAAGCTCACTGGAATGCTGTTTATACCCTTTTTTCCGGTCTTGCAAAGACATCCGCTCTAAGACTCGCTCATCTCTGCTAGTTGTCTTCCTTTTTCGACCAGTTTTCGGTTTGTTTGTCAAAGATCCACTCTCTTTGTATCGTTTTATCGTCATTCTAACTATCGATCGCGCACATTTCACTTGACGGGCAATAGCAGACACCGACAACCCTTGCTTTTCTAACACCACAATTTGTCCTCGCTCTACCTCCGTCAATTCGCGTGTTTTCGGCATTACTTTTTACTGTATACTATCGTATTACACAGACAAAATCACAGACACAATATCTTCACTCTAACTAGCTCAACCTTACTCTTACAACTTTTAAGAAAGACTGAAGAAATATTCGGAAATTACAATTTTACGTCTATTTTCTAATTTACTCAGAATGGCCTACAATAAATCATTAAACCCTCATTACGAGGTACCTAGTTAAGTCCGTCATCGACCCTGCTTCTTAGAAATACAATAATATTCGTGTAACACGTTCAAAACGAGAGTGGCGAATACATATGGCCACAGCAGTATTGTACAATATATAAAATTATAATTTTTAAGTAGGATTATTTCATCATAAATAATAATTTAAAGGTACTCACTTATATTTGTAAATTATCACTATTATGCTTTGTTACAGTTACGGATTTCATAAAGAACATTGTGAAGAAGCTTTGGATTGTTGTATGGAAATAGAAGATGCATTGGAATTATTATACTCAAAATATTTTAACGTTAAAAAGAAGGAGAAAAATGAGGATTTTTGCGAAAAAGAACTAATAGAACAACGAATAGATGAAAAAAACGCGTTAGAATCAATCTATGAGACTGCTTTTACGGAAAAGATTAAAAACCAAGTATGGATATTGACATTCAAGCTAAATTACTTAATAGATCTATTTTATACGCGGAAGAAACACGAAAAGAATATAACTTCGCATACGGATAAAATAAAAAAAGAGAAATGTAAGAATTTTATTAGAGGTAATTGTAGGTTTGGCAATAAATGTAGATTTTCCCATGAAGAAGAAGTTGCGAAAGAAACTAAAACTCCTGATAAACATTTATTTGATTATAATTTTGAATTGGAAATTAGATTTCCCAATAATTCCAAATATCCCTATGAAGCACCATTAATATTTCTAAAGACAAATTTGTTAATGCCAAAACAAATGAATTTGCACATATGCAAAAGATTATATCAAGAAGCTGAAGTTTTAGCGTTAGATGGAATGGCCAGTATTTATTCTATTGCAGAGTTATTAAAAAACGACGTGGAGATAAAAAACTATATTGCCAATACTCCTTTAAAATTCCTAAATGCAAATGAGAAATTATTCCCAAAAGTAAAGGACAATAACATTAATGTAGTCAGAGAAACTCACTATATTAGAGGTACTACTAGTAAACAGAAACTTACCGTAACACAAGATCGAGTAAATGAAGATAATCAGAAATTAGTAAAACAGCATAAAAGCAGGTTGAATGATGAAAAATATAAAACAATGATTGATTACCGAAAAAAATTGCCGGCTTGGCAAATGAAAGAAGATATATTAACCGCAATTCGTGTCTCAAAAGTTGTTGTGATCAGTGGTGAAACTGGGTGTGGGAAAAGTACACAAGTGCCTCAATTTATACTTGATGAATGGTTAAACAATTACAGCAAAGTAGATAAAAAGCATGTGGAAATAATTTGTACACAACCAAGAAGGATATCTGCTATTGGCGTTGCTGAAAGAGTTGCTGATGAGCGAATTGAGCGTATTGGACAAACTATTGGATATCAAATTAGACTAGAGAATAAGATATCAACTTTAACCCGACTTACATTTTGTACAACTGGTATTCTTCTTAGAAGATTAGAAGTGGATAGTCTCTTGTGTAACGTCACTCATATTATTGTTGATGAAGTTCATGAAAGGAGTGTTGAAAGGTATTATATTGTTGTATTTTCAATTTAGATATGAACTTTTTTTATCGAGTACAATTGCATTAGTATGTATCAGAATGAGCATAATTTGTTGATATCACCGCTGCATAACTTGGGTTTATTTGAAGAAGTTACGTAAATAATTGGTTATATATCTAGCTATTGCTTGGGAAATTAAATTACTAATACAATTTACATTAAGCGTTCAAAAACTTTTTATTGTTCCCATTGTTTTATGATTTGATGAAGAAACTAGGCACTGGCGTCATATACATTCTGTCATATTGATGTCAATACTTTTTTCCTCTTTTGTACTGATCAAACGCTAATTGGAACAGTCTGTATATCATTTTATACATAATCTATTTTTTTAATTTGGAGGCGTAAAATAAAAAGATGCGTTTACACAATGCAATTTTTCAAAGCAGCTTTTGGCGGCAGTTTTAAAACTAGCCAGGATTTTATATAAATTGTAGCTAAGTAATTATTATTACAACGCAAATTTAGGGAGTAAAACTAAATACAAACGCACTCGGAAAAATACACGATCTAAACGTCAGTCAGTTGTAAAAATATGGCGGCCGGCAATATATTAAATATCCATAGTGTAATTTTTGCCGAAAACTGTCAAACTGCAAACAACTAGCCTACTTTTTGGGGTTCAATGTAAAAACACTCCTCCGAATTAAAAAATAGAGTATAGCTGTGGTCGTGAATTATCATTTTTTTTTGTTTTTTTTTAAATTATTATTTTTCTTAATATAGTTTTTGTAATTTTCATATGAAGTTGTATCAAGTTTCTGTCCATATACAGCTGCGAGCAAATGTTATAGCCACCCTAATCAAACATGTATTTCGCGCAGCAGGTAGCGCTTCTTAGAGCAGGGGTACTGCGAACCTATACCTGGTCATTATCTAAAGTAGAAATTCCTAGAAAATATAAATTACGAAGCTATGTAAGACAGAAATTAAAATTTTTAGGTTGAGTAATATATTGCGCGTAGAGAAAGAAACGTCGTTTGTCGGTTTCAAAAGTTCATTTACAGTGCGGACCATCTTTTGTAAGTTTGTGTACACACAATATGCCAAAAAGACCCCAAATATCTGAGGCTTTACGAGGCCAGATAATTTTATTGCACAAACAAGGATTGTCACAAATAAAAATTGCTAAGACAATAAAATGTTCGCGTTGTGCAGTGCAAAACACAATTAGTCGCTACCAAAGGAATGGAGAGTATCATAATCTATCAAGAGCGGTAGAAAACGTGTAACGACTGTGCGAGAAGAACGATTGATAGAGCGTATCGCGCTCCGGGATAGGCACAAATCCGCGATAGCGATTTCTGCAGAGCTCCGCGCTCAACGAGACGCACCAATCTCCGTGCATACGGTAAGAAGAAGGTTAACTCCGGCGAATTTACGTGCCCGAAAACAGCGACACAAGCCTTTACTGACCGAGCTACACCGCAAGCAACGCCTTACGTGGGCAAAGAAGTACCGACATTGGATTGTAGATGACTGGGCCAAAGTACTTTGGTCCGACGAATCTATTATTAACGTAAGTGCTTAAAAATATTTCATAATCCTTGCAATATACATAATTGAACTCAGAGCCTCTACTTTTCTCACCAAAATAGAAATATAAGTTAACGTTCTTCGTTTATTCTGTACAAGTGCATAGCGTTTCCGGAGCAAGTTATGTTGGGAGGAGGTCCGGCGAAGCATTTTCCCCAGAGTGTATTTTACCTACTGTTAAACACGGCGGTGGAAGCATTATGATTTGGGGGTGTATGTGTGTACAAGGTGTAGGGGAAGTCCATGTGTGCGACGGCCACATAAATGGGGCACGCTACATCGGGATGTTGGAAGAGGTGCTCGTACCATCAATTGTCAGATTTTATGATATGGACTCAGAGGAGCATTACTTTCAGCAAAACAATGCCTCTTGCCACAAGGCTCGACATGTAATGAAATGGTTTACTGATAACCAAGTGAATATTTTGGACTGGCCCCCACAATCGCTTGACCTCTCGCCTATTGAAAATCTATGGTATATATTGAAGGTCAGGGTTCGTACATACAACCATGCCTCTAAAGAAGCCCTAAAGCAAACAGTGTTTATGGAATGGGCGTCTATTTCCCCAGAAACATGTTACAAACTGGTTGCTACTATGCCTAAAAGAATTAAAGCTGTAGTAGAGGCTAGAGGAGGCAGCATTAAATACTGATTTATTTAATAAAAGAACCTTATAAACTGAATTATGCGGTTTTTTTAGTTTTGAGATTCTCGTCTTATCGTAACGCTAAAAAAGTGACCCTGCCTATAACATTTGCTCGCAGCTGTAGTAAGAATAAAGTGCCCACAACGTTAATTGGAAATAATGATTACCTCTTTGTTTTTTTTTCAGTGACTTTTTGTTATTGATCTTAAAAGATTTACTAATAAAAAGGCCGGATCTAAGAATAATTTTGATGAGTGCGACTTTAAACGCGAATCTATTTTCTGATTATTTTGGAAATATTCCCATTTTGGAGATTCCTGGCCGTACATTTCCTGTGGAACAACTTTTTTTGGAGGATATATTAGATCTGTCAGACTTTGTGTTAGAAGAGAATACTCAGTATACAAGAAAAGTTAAGGGAAATGAATGTGATCTAGATGCAGAAATAGCTTCGTGTGATGTAACAAGTCCCAACTCTAAGCCTAAAGATATAATAAAGGATGAAAATTTAACAATAGCACAAGTGTTAGCGCGATATCAACGTAAGTGTTACTTTTCTTCAAATTCTGATTTAGGTGTTTAACATCTATAATTTCTTTAGGTTGCAAAATTAAAACGTGTAAGAACATGTACCTAATGGACGTCGATAAAGTGAACTTAGATTTAATAGAATCTATATTATCGTGGATTGTGTCTGGTAATCATACGTACCCAAAGACGGGAACTATTCTAATCTTTCTACCAGGGATTTCGGAAATTACTGCATTGTACCAACAATTACAAGATCATCCCGATTTTAGCAATCGCTCAGGAAATTATATGTTAGTACCGCTCCATTCTAGTTTAAGTAGTGAAGAACAAGCACTGGTTTTCAAGTAAGTGATCTATATATTTATTTTAATGTAAGCACAAACGTAAGATTTTGTCACGATAGCAGAGTTGATGTTTGCTACAATTCGTTTTCAATCGGATCAGCTACTCTTCTAGGTATATGCATATAATAGTGCGACATGATAGACTGTCAAGTTTTCTTCTCCATGCATGTCCACTCACTCTATGTGAGCCTCTTGTTATCGTTTTCAACTTAGCTATAAGAACTTCAACGTTCTTTAATTATTGGAAGATTGGTAGAATAGCGCCGGTTTTTGAGATGGCGGTCACTCGGGTGTTCTTAATTATCGATCTATAAACATATTATCAAACTTTGCTAAAAGTGTGTAAGCAGCTACTTTAAATGCTATTTCGTGTTATTTTATTTTTTTATATTTACAGTGTAGCGCAACTTTTACATATGTAATAGAGCATTAATATTTTTTTTTGGATTTAATATCGTATTTACTGCTACCGTTCTAACGAAGGGAAGGGATCTTTAGACGCACGTCATCAGACATGCGTTATACGACATACGTATCTTCCGCGCGTGAATATTCGATATCGATACTAAATAAGGATTGTTAGATTAACCAGCGATTTTTGCTTATGCCCTCAAACAATGACGTGTGTGTAAAGATTCATTTCACGAAGTGTACACTTGAGTATGTCCTAGGGCTACTACTACTCACACACAAAGTTTCAAATTTTTTTAAATTTTCGGGTAGGGAACTCTTCACAGGTATAGCAGTAAACTCCACTCACACAAATTAATTAATTATGCGGAACGCAGCGTTTCGGGAGCACGTGGGCTCCCATTGTCAACCGTGTTACCGACTGAAAGTAAAAACTGTATCACACATGCAAATTATTTTCTACGCAGGCTCTAAAATTTCTAACCATATGACTATTTACAATCTACTAGGTGGCCTCATTCCTTTTACGGGGAAGGATGGACCGAAAGCGAACCGTATCATTTAACAGGGTCTATGATAATAAATCCATCAAACTCGAGTGTGCAATTGGGGGTGGTTCTCTGTTCAATAAGTTTCCGTTCTTTTTCATATATACCGTTTCGTACGCGTCTAATTCTCTATACGAGTTCACGTTTTTAAGTAGTACCAGATTTTAAATCAATCTTATGTCCGGATTTTACCATATGCTCTGCTACGCTTGGTAGTTCAGGTTTGTCGAAACGATAGTGTCTAATATGTTCTTTGAACCTCGTTTCGATACTCCTTTTTGTTTGTCCAATATAAACTTTCTCACAATCATTGCATGCGATTTGGTATATTCCAGACTTTTTATCATCTCCGGTTTATCTTTGGGATTCCCTAAGAGATTCTTTAAGTTGTTTTTAGACACAAAAGACACGTTCATGTTTAGTTGTCGGAAAATTTTACTTAACCCTTTTACTGTTGGGTGAAAAGGAAGAGTTATAAATTTCTTGTTACCGGTGTTTGTTGATGTCAAAGCCGTGGAATTTCTGATGTGTTGTTTGTATTGGACCTTCCTTAAAATATGGTCGACATCCATAGAAGAGAAACCATTGTACCTCGCTACATCTTTGATATATTTTAATTCTTTGTCATACCTGCTCTTGTTTAGCGGAAATCTGACGAATCTATTGACCAGAAAACTAATCGCGGACATTTTTGTTGTTCGCAATGGTGCGAATCAAACGTGATGAATCTGTTGGAATTAGTTTCTTTTCTGTAGATGTCTATTTCTAATTTATTATTATTGCGTATGACTAGAGTATCTAGAAACGGAAGGCGATTGTTCACTTCTTCTTCAATGGTAAACTTGAGCGTGGTAAATTTTGAGTTCAGTTCTGCTAGAAAATCTTGTATGTTTCCTTTGTTGGTGTCAAACACAGCGAAAATATCATCTACCTACCTAAGCCAAATTCTCCGGGAAATATTTGGTTTCTTTTTAGGTTTGTTTCAAATTTGCTTTCATGAAAAGGTTCGCAATAAAAGGCGAAAGAGGATTACCCATCGCCGTGCCTTCCACCTGTTCGAACCATTTTCCGCCTATTTGAAAACAATTTTGTGACATGCATAATTTAACCTTTTATATTCCGCGGTTTTCACATCATCTACGTTATTTAATTTCAAAAATTCAACCAAATACTCCATCATTTCTGGAATTGGTACGCTTGGGAAAAGTGAACAAACGTCGAATGATACAAGGACTTCCCCATCTTTTAATTCAATATTTTCAATTTTATTTACAAAATCTACGGAGTTTTCTACACATAGGTTATCTACTTTATGGGGCAAGTTCTTATATTCATTCACTAGCCATTTGGACAATTTGTATGTTGGAGAATCAATGCCGGATACTATAGGTCTCATGGAATTGCCTGGTTTGTGGATTTTTGGAAGACAATACATTTTTGGAATGGTAGGGTTTGAACTTGTTATTTTGAATTTCAGGTTATTATTGATTACATCAGCAAACACCGGTAACAAGAAATTTATAACTCTTCCTTTTCACCCAACAGTAAAAGGGTTAAGTAAAATTTTCCGACAACTAAACATGAACGTGTCTTTGTGTCAAAAAACAACTTAAAGAATCTCTTAGGGAATCCTAAAGATAAACCGGAGATGATAAAAAAGTCTGGAATATACCAAATCGCATGCAATGATTGTGAGAAAGTTTATATTGACAAACAAAAAGGAGTATCGAAACGAGGTTCAAAGAACATATTAGACACTATCGTTTCGACAAACCTGAACTATCAAGCGTAACAGAGCATATGGTAAAATCCGGACATAAGATTGATTTAAAAAATCTGACACTACTTAAAAACGTGAACTCGTATAGAGAATTAGACGCGTACGAAACGGTATATATGAAAAAGAACGGAAACTTATTGAACAGAGAACCACCCCAATTGCACACTTGAGTTTGATGGATTTATTACCATAGACCCTGTTAAATGATACGGTTCGCTTTCGGTCCATCCTTCCCCGTAAAAGGAATGAGGCCACCTAGTAGATTGTAAATAGTCCTATGGTTAGAAATTTTAGAGCCTGCGTAGAAAATAATTTGCATGTGTGATACAGTTTTTACTTTCAGTCGGTAACATTTGTTGACAATGGAGCCCACGTGCTCCCGAAACGCTGCGTTCCGCATAATTAATTAATTTGTGTGAGTGGAATTTACTGCTATACCTGTGAATTGTACATCCACACAGTCCTTGCAATCGTCATTTGATAGGGAACTCTTCCCTATCAATTGGCATCACTTAGCTTTACATATTTTAGATATCGCATTTTTCGTCTATTGGTTTAGTATTTATTTTATTTTTTTGTATTTATTATGTATATTCCACTATTTTTTTTTTATTCTGAACTGGTATTACTTTTAAATAAGTTAAGTACTGTACATGTTATTTTTGTCGTTATGCTGTTATTATATTCTCGAATGAGAAAAAAGACAGTATTATTATTATAAATATATTTCCGCATTTTCTCTATTATATAAAAGTATTTTCTAAGATCAAATAAAAGATAAATTTGTGTTGGACATTTCATGATCTCCACATTATCTCCTTTTATTTGTAAGGTATTAAATCTTCTGTTTATTTTAGAAAACCAAAAGATGGTGTCCGAAAGATTGTTATATCTACGAATATTGCCGAGACATCCATTACTATCGATGATTGTGTTTATGTAATAGATTCTGGTAAAATGAAGGAAAAGGGATTTGATTCAAATCGCAATATGGAAAGTTTAGACACAGTTTGGGTCACAAAAGCAAACGCTCTACAGAGAAAGGGTCGTGCTGGTAGAGTTATGTCTGGCGTATCTATACATCTATTTACAAGTCATCGATACGAGCACCACTTGATGGGCCAACCAATTCCTGAAATAAAAAGAGTACCTTTAGAGCAGTTGATTTTACATATTAAAATTCTGCCTAATTTTAAGAATAAAACTGCCGAGGAAGTGTTAGGTTAGTACATCTTTTAGTTGTTTATATATGTATATTGAAATATAATGAAAAAAAAAAACAGATCAATATGATTTATTATTTATAATAATATCATATTACACGTTTTAAATAATTTTATAGTTATAAATAGAGATAGATATCAATATTTTTATGTCTGCCTCAATTTCTTTGTTATTCGAAAAGACAATAGTAAAATGCATGGTGTCACATTAATTCAATCTATGTTTACATTAAATTATATGTACGATTCGCATTAAATTATAGCGATTTAAGGAAATCGGTATAATTCAACGAAAACAGATTAAATTTAAATTGTACGTGTTTGAAACGTTTGGATTATCGTCTACGTTAGAACCGAACGTCTGTTGGTAACGTTATGGTTACGTTCATACCTATATATAAATTCACTTTTAGCAGGAAGTATCGTTCTTGTGAACTACAAACACTTTTCTCATTTTATACATATTTGTATATTGCTATCTCTTTCTGTTACGGGGTTTGACGCCAGACTGTTTCACGTTTTATCCTTAAGTGGTTCTGTTATTAATTTTCTGTTTTTATTTTCCTGTATTACGTATTTTACATCCAATCAGTTTAAACTATCACTATCGACAGCGATATCAATTGTGAGTATAATGAAAGGAACTAATTACGAATAATATAAATGATCTAATTTGTAGAGTTACAATATGGAAATTTGCAAGTGAAAGCGATAGGGTTAAACACTAACTGATTGTAAATCTATTGAAACACTTATAAATTATAATCTTAAAATACGTGTATGTATACCTTCTATTCAAATAAGATATGTGTGTTACCTATTAGCAAAAGGGAATAAGATGAGTTGCAATATTACATTATTTTTTTTACAGTAAATAGTTCATAAATAGAAATCTTTCCGAAATAAATTGATATTTACGTTTTACCAACGTGAAACTTCCTACCATATATAAAATCAAGTACCCATATCGTTGTGGCAACGTTGCACACGATAGCTATAAGAGCAATACTTCCATTCGAAAGTGCAATGGCCTCTAGTATACTTAATAAAATGATATTTTACATAGTTAACATATTTGCTCGTAACTTTAACGCTTAGTCTTGAAACTTTATAGTATATTTTTTATTCGATTCAAATCCAAATGTGGTAAAATCCTCTTAGAAGTAGCTATTATTTCATTAAAACTGGGTGATCCATAAACTAAGAAATAAACCTATTCAAATTGTTTTGCTACAATGTATTTGTTCTATGTCTAATATAAGATGTATTCTTCAAATCCAGGTTCAGTGTTAGAAACGCCAACATCGGAAAGTATTAGTGCAGCTATTAGAAGGCTTCAATACGTAGGGGCTTTGGATAAATGTAACAGCCTTACTCCTCTTGGTCATCATTTGGCTACATTACCTGTAGATGTCAAAATAGGAAAGTTGATGCTGTATGGAGCAATATTTGGTTGCGTGGATTCAGCATTGACTATAGCCGCTTGCTTAAGTCATAAGAGCCCTTTTACGTCGCCTTTCGGGAAAAAGGAGAAAGTGGATGCGAAAAAGAAAGAGTTCTCACATGGTTATAGCGATCAAATAACAACATTAAATGCTTACAAGGTATGGTTCATTAGTAAAAATTAGTTCGTTAGTATCACATTTATTTAAAAACGTTTACTAGTAATAGAATGGACACTTTAAATTTTAACAAAATATTTTAAAAAGAAGTGCTTTTATTCATGTAATAATTCTATAAGCATGTACATAATTTACTAATTAATGGACTAAGTTCATAAATAGCGAAACTGGAATATTACTTTTCAAACTCGTCGAATAATTAGGTACAGCACAAGCAATACCAGGTATAGATCTTTTTAAGGGGTAGAAATTTTATGACACTCTCAATGAAACCCGAATTTTATGCATAAATTACACTAACAGTGAGTTTAGTTTATCATTAGGTACCGTTACGTACAGCTCGATATTGTTATTTCTTTGTGCGAGTAAATAGTTTAATTCCTGTGGAAAAATACTTCGCGGAAAACCGCGTAGTGTTGAAGCACGATCAGCAATATTGACGCTACATCAACAAGGATATTCTGTACGGAATATTTCCGGGCGACTTAATGTAAAAAAGTCTGTAGTAAATTTAACTTTCGCCGCTTCAAACAAACTGGTACACTTGCTAGAAAAAATCGCCCAGGATGTCCTCGAGTTACATCCGGGGAAGACGATGAACGCATGAAATTGCTTAATATGAGAAATAGACGATTAACGACTCCTTAAATTACGGCGGAAATGAATCGGGCTAGAAACAGGAAGATATCCGTTAGTACAGTGAAACGTCGTTCAAAAAAAGCAAATCTCCACGGCCGTATTGCTACACGAAAACCGTCGTTACGTCATGGGAATAAACAAAAATGTCTCCAATGGACTAACACTTCCAAAGACCGGACAATAGAACAATGGGGAAACGTACTATGCACTGATGAGTTCAAGTGTTTGGTCAAAACCGCAGAACATTTGTCAGATGCTCAAAAAACGAGTGCATTACACCAACAATAAAGAAAAGTAGTGGTTCCATTTTGTGTGGTGTTGTTTTTCATTAAGTGGAACAGGGGCCTTGTGAAAATTGATGGAATAATGAGGAAGGAGAATTATCGCTAGATATTTGAAGAAAATGCTACCATCTAGTTTGCGCTTAATAGGCAATAATTTTAAGTTGATGCACGATAAAAATCTGAAATACACGTCGTTATTATGCAAAAAGTATGTCGCTGATGCAGAGAATGAAGGAATATTAAAAATAATGACTTGGCCTCTCCAGAGTCCGGATCTTAATCCGATAGAGCTTGTGTGGGACGAACTGGACAGACAAATTAGAAGAGAATGTTCAATGTCCAAAACTCAAGTAGAGTCTACATCAACAACACAACCAAACCAAAATAGTAATTACAATCATTATTTTTAATATTGATAGTAACCGAGTCGCACTCATCTTTAACAGCACTCATTTCTGCAGCCTTAAATTATAATTTCGCTTTTGTCTAAAATAATTCAATATTATTAAATTCGGAGTGGTAAGGAGATAAGCAGAAAACTTTATGACCATGTTCCCAAGTTGTTAGTAGTGCATACTATTTTCCTCTTGTTTGCTTTTAAGTATAATAACTCACTTGGCAGGTTAAATAGTATCTCAGACTTATACGGCCGTAACGCTTGTCGGGTTCCGCCGTGTCACTAGGTTTTTTGTCCCTGACTTTTCGCGTACAACTGCGTTTCGCATTTTTAAAGGTATTGACTTCGTGCGTGTTGATACTGCCTTAAGTATGTTCATTTACTCCGCTCCGCTCCGCTGAATCGTTGTGTGGTCCACTCGGACCCTACTCATAGGATTAGATTCGAAGCCAACGGCATTGCGCGAATCCGGTCACGCTATCGGCGCACGCGCACAACCGTTCAGCGGAGCGGAGCGTAGTGATGGGGCATGCTTAAGACAGTAACAACGTGCACGAAGCCAGCACCTTTGAAAATGCAAACCGCAGTTGTTCGCGAAACGTCAGAGACAAAAACCTAGTGATACGGCGGAACCCGACAACCTTTACGTCAATTCGTAGGTATTCTTTTGTGTGCCGTAATCTGTTATACAGTACTATAAGCGACAACCCTTTTAGATGTGGTATAAATCGACTTTTTAGTTAGTCTATGGATACGTCATTATTCATTTCTTCGTGGAAATTCATTGCTTACTATTGCAAACGAAAACAGTGTTTACACTTTCGTTGATTTGTTTCTTCTCGGAGCCTGCGTGGACAATGAAGTACTTTCGTTCTTATAAAAGCAGAATTTTAAAAAAGACGTAATCAAAAAGCAGTAACAATTGATATAAACATAACAAATAAACTCAAATGTTTAATGTAACTTCTTCTAATATGTTACGCTGTTATAACTACGATGTCGCGTTTTGCGCCATCCGATTGACTCACTATATAACGCTAAATATAAGCATAAATTCAAATTTACGATACAACATGTTCAGGATTTTTTTTTTGCACAACTCGGTACATTGGGAGGCCCAATTGTCCCAGATTTTATTGCAAAACATTGTAGATATTTATATTTGTAGTCACATTATTGACATATTTATTTCATGTTTTTATGGTATACTATTATATTTATTTCAGAAATGGTTAGCTGCACATAGAAAAAGTTATTTTGCTGGTCAAAATTTTGCTAATGAAAATTATCTTTCCCATAAAACACTTTTAACATTGGCTGATATCAAGCATCAATACCTAGAGCTTTTGGTAAGTATCGATTTTGTACCGGTAAATTTAAAAGCAAAGCGGAAACCTGGTGATGATCAAGTATTATCCTTAACTGGAACAAATGTAAGTTTAAGTCTACTTTTTGTAGTAAGATTTTGATGGTTTTATTTGTTTCAGTTCAATAAGAATGGTGATAATGTGCGATTATTATCTGCAATCCTTTGCGCAGCCCTTTACCCAAACATAGTCATAATCTCAACACCTGAAAAATCATTTTCATACAGTGCGGCAGGTGCAGTACCAAAGCAACCAGAAGCTAAAGAATTAAAGTTTAAAACAAAGTATGAACAAGTCTTTCTGCATCCGAGTTCCGTTTTGTACACTATTCGTCAATTTCCTAGTCCATATTTAGTCTACCAGGAAAAGGTGAAAACTAGTAAAATATATGTGAGGGATTGTTCCATGATACCTGTGATATCCATGATATTATTTTCTGGCTTTGATGTACACATAAACGTTCACAATAGTGTAACCTTTATTGTTTTGGACGATGGTTGGATTGTATTCAAAGTTGAAGAACATAAGGTAATTACTTTCGTGTTACATGTAGATTTTTCACAACTAAGGCTGCAGAAACGAGTGCTGTTAGAGATGCATGCGGCTCGATTATTATCAATATTAAAAATGGTGAATGTAATTACTTACTATTTTTAATATTGATAGTAACCGAGTCGTACGCATATTTAATAGCACCCGTTCCTGCAGCCTTATTCACAACATAGTGGAAAAATAGTGTCCGCTCATATCGTATTGAGTGTCGCAATATAAATATGAGGTGAAGATAAATAATCGTACACATAAATAGCAATTTAGTTAATGTTTTTATTAAACAGTTGGTAGTTTGTTTGTTCGTTATTGTTTATTTTAGTTAATCTAAAACTATATAGTTTTGGTTTTGTAAATAAATCGTTAAAACAATATTGCCTGTTAAATTAAGAACCGGTTAAGTGTCTAACAAGTGGTGCGGGGTAGGTGATATTTTCGTTAAAACAAATAGTGTTAAATATTAGAAGAACAAGGAAGAAGAAAAGCATCGGTATACCAGCGGAAGAAAAGCCGAACTCCTGCAACGGTTGAAAAATGCAGTGGAAGCAATGGACAAAGATCCAGAAAATTATTTATTCGAAACGGCTCGTGGCGCGGACGACCTGGGCGAAATATTTAGAAATATGCAAGAACTCGAAAAGAAACATTTTACGTGAACAAAATGGATATTACACACGGCAACCGGTGAGTTGCCAGTTTCTTTTCGGAATTGCATTGTACATTACGCAAATATCGCGTATTGATCGCCAACATAGAACAAGACGTAATACTTTGGAATGGCCATTAAGGATGTGGATTTAAATTAGATCTTCGAAACGTCGTATTGAAAATAAATGGCGAAGAGGTCATCTTCAACAGTCGTCCAATCGATTTAGTATGTGTGGTTCTGGCGAAAGGCATAATGGTAACAGAATCCGGCGAAGTATTCGTCGCAGAAGCAATAGTTGGAAATAGAAAGGGAATCCCGATTCAACTGATGAATCTCAACAACTATCAATTGAAGCTGAGGAAAGGAACACCCGTAGCGAATTGCTTGGCCATTTCTTCAATCGTCCAGGAAGAACGCATGATTATCACAAAATCTCAGTCACTTCCAAAACGATTGGATAAGTTAATTGACATGACTTGCCAAGGGCTGACAATCGAACAACGCCAAGTAGTGAAAACCTTGGTTGAAAGTTTTAAAGACATTTTCCGAACGGGAGATTCTACAACGAGAGGGAGAACAGTGTCGTACGATATGGTATAGGAGATGCAAACCGGATTCGGCAAAGTCCTCGACGATTACCATGGGCGAAACGGGCGGAGGCAGAACATATTCAGGATCTGGAACTGGATAGTGTGATTGAATCATCAAGTAGCCTAACTTCCCCGCAAGTTGTGCTCGCAAAGAAAAAGAAGGGCTCAACTAGAGTCTGCGTGGATTACCGCTTGCTCAATAATGTGATCAAGAAAGGCAGGTATTCTTTATCAGCAATTAATGACCCATTGGATACGTTGCGTGAATTCAAAAAGTTTTCGGTCCTTGATCTTAAAAAGCGGCTATTGGCACGTAGAATTGGAACCCAAGGATAAAGAAAAACCTGCATACACAATTGGAACAGAGTGCTGGCAATTCACTGTCATGCTGTTTAGGGTATTCAATACTTTAGAGATATTCAAATAATTAATCGAGAGCGTGCTAAGAAGACTATCATGGGAAATTAGTTTAGTATTCTTCGATGACATAATTGTGCTCGGGAAAACACGACGACTATCTAAGGAACCTAGAGGAAGTATTCCAGCGTCTCCGAAGGCTAATCTGAAGCTGAATCAAAACAAGTGCAACCTCGTCAAGAGACTGGAACAATATCTTGGGCATATAGTATCTGAGACAGAGGTGTTATTCGATCCAGAAAAGAGAATATAGATCGAGCGCCTGCAGGTATATGATTATAAGTCTCAACACTCGTCAAGATTTAATTATCGTAACGCAGATGCACTATTAAGAAGATCTTGTCCTAAGCACACATTGTCGCCAGGCAGAGGAGAAAGGGTAACCAGTTTGTCATACGATATCTGAGTGGATTGGGGATCAAATTCGCGTCGATCAGTAATCCGATCTAGATTTGAAGTTCGTGATTGTATGGAAGAGGCAGGGATTGAGACCGAGTTGGGAGAAAGTAGCTCCATAAAATCAAAATGTAAAATTGTATTAGGCACAGTGGGACTCTGGCACTGGAAAATGGTTTGTTGAAACACGTAATGAAAAATGGCACGGTAACAAACAGGAAGCTTCAGCTGGTTGTCCCCAAACAGAGGATCCTTTAAGTTTTGGTACTACTAAGGCAGTTCTTATTTATTTTTCACCAATAGGGTGCAAGCTTATGCACTCCATAGACTAGAAGCCGCAACTATCGCGAAACATAGGCTAAAGAACCTATTGATCGATTTGACATACCATTTAAACTACACTCCGACTTCAAGTTATCTATATTCCAAGACGATATCCGCAATCCAAGGGTAAACTTCATAAACAGAATTGTTATAAAACACTTGTCACAGTCATTGCCGATCCTCAGCGAAACTGGGATCGACATATGCGCTTGTTTCCCCTTGCATACAGAGCATTCGTCCACGAAACCACAGACAAAGTCCAGCGAATGTGCTCTTCAGCTGGGAATTACGACTGCCGTGCGATCTGAACTTCGGTTCCAAACCAGACGAAGAAGTGGTTGGGGGATTATGTTTCAAACCCTCGCAAGCGAATGGATAAGAGTCACAACTGAGCGAGGGCCAATATTCAAGAAGCAAGTGACAGGATGAAGGAATATTCTGACGTTAGGACAAAAGAAGACGGATATCAACTGGTTGATTTAGTCTAGCTACGCAATCCTCGGCCACGTTGAGGCTTCTCACGATTCTGAGAAGGACCTTATGAAATTATAAAGAGAATTAATGACGTTGTTTAACGAGGAAATCTCATGGAAAACTAGTGTGGTTCACTTTAACCGACTAGCGCCTTTCCCGGTACACAATCGTAATAAGTAGCACGAGCAGAAAGGACAAAAGTCCGGCATAGCGTTACAACCGAAATTCTGCAAGACCTGTTTAACAAGACTATGCGTTGGTATACTACGTAACTCACGACTTGAGGATGAAGAGAAGAATAGCTGAAACGTTCCGACAGAAGTTTTGGAGATGATAAAAACCTTCGACATTAGGATCTCGAAGTTGAAAAAGCTCTACACCTGTGCAGAAAAGGACGGTATTGGTTCTGTTTGGTGGTTAAAAGAGTAACTACATTAAAAGCTCATCTATCGCAATATCTGGGACAGCCTGTCAAACCGGAGGCAATACTTGCTAAACTTGGACATCCGCAAGCTGAGTATCCCGAAGTTGGGTTGTGGTCCGGGCGACTTGAATTAGACAGTTGTGAGGAACATGATTATGGAGTTGTTAAGCCGCGAAGAGGAAATAATAATAATACCCCGAGCTATGTCATTTCTTCGAGACCGGAGTGCAGATATCTTCAGATAGCCGATTCTTTTTTGAGACGGAACAGACTCAAGAAGAGACCACCGCTAGAAACAGCAGCGGAAGTAGGGGAAGCCTGAGAATATGTTCGAGATGCGTTGAAACTTTCGAGTGTCCGCTGCTCACTGGCTTATAAAGGAAAGTCGGTCGTTGTACGAACGTTGTATTGAAAGTGCTGCAACATAAATACAGGGTTAAGATAAATAGTCGTATACATAAATAGCGAATTAGTTAGTATTTTGCCTTAATAGTTCATAGCTCATTTAGTTTTACTTTTGTAAATAAATCATTTTATTAAAACAATATTGCCTTGAGACCGCGGTTAGAACGTAACAACAAAACTACACAGCTCCGCGAATTTAAATAGATCTCTATACATGATTCATTTTATGATTGTATTTATTATTATATTTTTTCTTATTTATAATTATTTCAAATTTATTCATTTTTCGTTTTTATGCGGTAAAATGTATAAACATTATTTAGGTTATATTGTTTTTTCAGTAAATATTTTATTAAAAAAGAAATTGTGTGTGGTATTTTTTGGAGTGTAAAGGAAATTAATGTTAATGTTATATTTTTAGATTGCTGAAATGGTTAAGATTCTACGTTTAGAATTGGTTGCATTGTTAGAAGAAAAAATCGGAGATCCATTATTGAATTTAATGCATAATACTAAAGGAGAAAGAATTATTTCGACAATATTACATTTAGTTTCAAATGAATGAGTTTAAATATTTTTCTATGTAAATATATGTAGATCTTTTATTTATTGGAAAACAACTCGTCAAACAAATAAATTTAATAAATGATCGGTATTTATTTTGTGGTGCAATTTGTAAAGTATTTTTGTTTTGTTTTTAAAATACATGCGTATGTCTATTTTTATTTACAGTTTGTATAGATTTGCACAAATTGTTTTTTGCATTTTATCAGGCCTAGGTAAAGAATGGAAGAACTACATGTAAGTATTGAATGGGAAATAGATGGAATATTCCTCTAGATTTTCTTTTTATTTGATTTTTTAAATTAATGTCAATCCCGTTAAATGAAATAGTATATTCTGTCTAAACGTATTAAATTTCGATGCTTTGAATTACTCATATTTCATTCACCTTAAGATTGGATCTGCCGTATAGATGGGCCAAAAAATCTCGACTTATAATTATTAAATAAGACAATGCCATCATATCGGCGTATGAAACCAGCTATATGCGATCTACAATAGTTATCTCTTTCTTGGAAGAAGTCGTTTTTTAAACATTCTTGTAACATAAATTAAAAATACGAAACGAATTAAAAACCAAAAATTAGAATAATGGTAGTAATGTGGTGTCTCCTAGCGGCAAAATGTGGAATTCCGAGAGGTCAAAGCAAGTCCTCAGGAAATTGGATATACTTCAGCAAGTTAGTAAGTTCTTCTAAACGCCAAATTAGTTGGCGAAAGATCTATTCAATAGGGAAATACGCCATCAAATAGTGACGAAAAAAGTTAGAAGTTCTGATAAGAAGAGACAAAGAACAAAGAGTGATCTTCATAGAACAGACGAGGGATGACTTATGATTTCATCTGTACGCCAAAAGATGGAATGGAAAGGATCAAGCACATCATTAAGAAGAATTTTAAAAGATTTGGGATTGGATTTTCGATGTACACAGAATAATAGGAAAGTATTGATAAAGCGATTAGATATACGAGCATTAAGAATTGATTACTTGCAAAAGACTAAATATTTTTGTGAGACAAATCGGACCATTGTATATACGAATGAGACATTCACAGCAGTCATATGTCTTCTAAGATGTGGAGTGATGAAAGTACAAAAGATCTTTTGAAGAACATAGACTAATAATTCGCATATAAACTCAGAAAATGACAGATGGATAGAACAGAAGCTTATACCACACTTGCCCACAAACTCCGTTATGGTAATTGATAATGGCGCGTTATCAATGTCACAATACACAAACAAATCATGCTCCAAGAAGTAATAGTAAGAAAAATGAAATGATTGAATGGTTAGCGTAAAAAAATATGCCTTTTGACACTAGTATGTTAAAGCCACAGCTCTACCAGCTACTCGAACGCTAGAAGTGTGCTATTCTGTAAAAATTCGAATGAACGGATGATGAATTCAATCGCATTTTATTTTAATTTATGCGGTTCATGTTTATTGTAATTTGTAATTGAAACATCTATGCTGTTAGAGAAAGACCGATAATAAAACTAATAAAGAATGCGAATTGAAGTTTTGATAGTAACATTTCTCGTCCGGATGCTAGTTTAAAATCACTTTCTGAAATAATAGTAGCAATAATAATAATAATACACTGTCTTCTTTTCAACCGAGACGTGAATAATGGTAATACATTTGAAATTATACATAAATAAACTAAATCGGAAAGATTAAATTCCTTTTCCAGCAAATGTTTCTGCTACCATAAGCATATAGAACATTAACTGCAATTAGCAATTCACTCTAATGTGAATATCCAATTCCAATCGATACGCACTTAACACAATTCACCTGTTTAGATCCATATCATTACTATTTGGATTGTCAGTGTCACTTTTCTGTATAATTTGGCACGTAAGATATCTAAAATGTACGTATGTATGTTATACGTTCAATAACGTTTCTCTATTTCTATAAGTTCCCTTTTAAAAAAGAAACAGTCAATCGGTGCATAAAACAACTTTGTTGATTTTGTGTATAAAATATTTTATATCCATAAACTTTTATCCGTCTTAAAGCGAAGAGGAAGTGATTAATGAAAGTAAAAAATGAAGTAAAAAATAATTTTCTACCATAGAGTTCTGCTATCAATAAAGACGAAGGGTAGGTCGCTGTTGATTATTGCCACCTTCTAAGTCTATAATTACAGATTACTTATATTGTGTCAACGTTTCTTCTAAACTTCCTAAAACTCCGTTGTAAATCTATTGGCATTACCGTTTACACACTTTGAATATGGGCAATGGAAGGTAAGTTTATATCCTGCAACTGTTTTAAGTATATACTTATCCCATATTACTTCAGTAAGTACCACTAAAAAAATAAAATATAATTCTTACTTCACTTACATGAAATATACACTAGGGTGACAGAATAAAATAGACACCTACTAATTAAAAAAAAGATTCTATTCTCGTTATATATACAAAATATTTTAAAATTTTTAAATTAGACTAATATTTTGTCGATCCACCTTTACTTGCGTGAAGTGCTGCGAGTCGTCGTGGCATAGAATCTATTAAATGATCAATGGTGTCTTCTGGAATATTTAACCACTCTTCTGTAACAGCTGCCACGAGTTCTTCCTTATTGCTGGGTTTTCGGGGTCGTTTCGCCATATTTGTGTGGATTATGTGCCAAACATTCTCTATTGGATTCATGTCTGGTGATTGGCCTGGCCATGGTAAAATCAGAATCCCCTGTTCCTCTTTCCATGTGGTTGTTGTTCTTGCTTTGCGGCAGGGTGCTCCATCCTCCATAAAAGTGGCGTCTTCTTTAGATGAAATGGCGTTGTCGAATATCGGTAGTAGTCCTTCTGTTAATATTTGGATATATTTTGCCGCATTTATATTTCCGTCGCAGATTACTAATTGCGATCTTCCACCATACCATATCGCGCCTCACACCATGATGTTCATACCGCCGTATTTCACCGTCTGATGCAAAAATTTGTCGTCCAGTTGCTGTGACGAACGTCTCCATACCCACGTACGACCACTATCACTGAATTGGCGGTATCTGCTTTCGTCTGAAAAAATGACAGACCACCAAAACTTTTCGGGCTTCGTTCGCATTTCGATTGCCCAAGCCATTCGGCGCCGTTTTTGAAACGTCGTAAGGAGAGGTTTTTTCTTTGCCACCCTTTTATACATCCCCACACTGTGGAGGTATCGCAGAACGGTGCGCTGACTTTTCTGTGAAGTTGCCGCAAGCTCAGCTGTACTTTTTCGTGGTTCTCTTAACACTTCGCACACAAACACCCTTTTATTTCTTTCAGAAAGTCCGGCACGACCTGGTCTCGGCTCCACTGTTGTTTTTTCCTTGTGGACAACGGAATATTTAAAAATTTACTTATTTCACGTTGCGAAACGCCGCGTTCACTCTGGCCAACGATGCGACCCCCGGTGAAGTCGCTAATATCACTCGAACCTTGTAAGCGAGGCATAGTTGTAACGATACTAAGCTATGACGAATTCCTTCTGATACATCTACCCGTACCCTAATGTCAAGAGAAAGTTCTTAATTCGTTCTTAGAATTTAGCTGTTTACATATTTATACCGCTTTACCTGGTGTCTATTTTATTCTGTCACCCTAGTGTATATAGAACAAATAATATTGAACTGTAGAATTTTAAAATGTGTAACGAATAGGGCGCTTTTACTTCAAGCTTGAAATATATTCATCGTAATTAGAACAGTTACGATTTTTTGTATTCAGACCAATAATCAAAACTATTCCGTCTAACATTTATCATTCTCGGTTCCCCTGTGCAGCTATCAAGGCAAGTTTTATACATCAAACTACATTATCCCAGCATATTTAATTAGGCGCACTCGTAAGAATTTTTATCCAACCAGACACTTAAATTTCGCGGACAACCTTTTTTATTGTTGGAAATACCAACTAAAAGCCTCTGCGACATATAAAAATGTTTGTATAACATCACATATTATTTGAATTATCTTAAAACGCAACGAAGGCTACGAAAATACATAGATATTTTCGTAGTCATTTCTCATTTGTTTTAATAATCTGCTTCGTACGAAGTATGTCAGCTGTGAGAAAAGTTCAGGTGTTTCTTGTCTTAAATTTCCCATTCTTCCTGTTCAGTACATCTACAGTTTCTTTTTACGTTTCGAAAATGTTATTAATTAGAGTGCAACCAAGATGAGAACGTGAAAAGGTAAAATTCACTGGGGACAAACATATAACCAATAATACGCTTGCTTTCAAGAAATTATCCTGACTATTCGCAATTGATTTCTAAATTGCGAGATACTATTAAAGAGAAACGCCGAGGAATGTTAAGGTACGGGTGTGCTGTTCCATCAGGATAATGCTCGCAGCCATACATCTGCTATTGCCATGGCTGCTATACACCAAGCAGCTGAATATGCCCCTAGGTGATTACAGGCTGTTCCCCAAATTAAAAGAAGTCTTACGCGGGACAAAATTTTCTAGTAATTATGATCAGGTTTGTAGAGGTCGAACAAAAAAATTTCCAGGATGCTGTTGAGATGTTGGAGCACCTACTGACCAAGTGCATCAGTGTAGAGGGAAACTATGTCAAAAAATAAAAAATATATATAATGACATTGTAGTTTTACTGTCAGGGAAATAGGGGCGCCGCATAGAGATCCACCCTCGTACATTCTACTTGTCTTCAAGCAACTAAAACTACAGATTGATTAATGTTATGCATGACATGTCTTTAGTAAATAATATACAGAAGAGAACATTCTTAATATATGTTCTACATTTGTATGTACCACGAAGGATTGTTACTAGAATGGAGACGTGAGGTGAGGTATTAGTAGTTGGTTGAGTTGATCAGATGATATCGTTCATTCTTAGTGTCGTATCATTAACACAACTATAGATACAATGTACAATGAGATACTGACAGAGCGTCTAGGCCTGAAATATCATTTACACAAACTTGGGAGACCTGAGGATCAACTTTGCTATCCGTCAGGCACATTAAGAAACAGCAGAACAAATGTGGTGCCGTAAGTCGGTTTCTATACGAATTCTTCGGAATATCGAACATCTTTCAACTAAGGGATAAAGGTACTACCTTCACTACTTTTACATCGAATCGTACTTATAGCTATAAACTCGGATATTAAATACTACATGTCAAGTTGTTTGACAGAAATGATAGCACCTCAATAAAACGCTCTATCCGCGGTGGAAGACAACCAGTATCTACTACTCTCCAACAATGACAAAGCAACTGGTATCAGCAATTATCGACCAATTTACATTCTATGCAATATATCAAAAGACTTGAAAACAGCGATATATAAATATCTGTACTTCACGGTAGCCAATTACATTTCTGTAGCCCAATATGACTTTATTAAAAAAAAGTCTGATTTAGCAGAATTCTTCCAGTATGCTACAAAAAGTTTTTAAATAAAATAGGATGTTTACTCCAATTGACAGTCAATTGTTTTAAATTTACCGTAATTACTGTACAAATATGTAATGTTTGAATTACAATTATAATTTACCGAATGTTACTGATGAAATCTACATATATTTTAAAATTTTTACTAAACGAATCCGATTTTCATTGGCATGCGCCGTTTACTAGAACCGCTAAACTGTACAGGTGAAGGAATAGTTCTGCGTCTTCCTGTATATATTTTTCATTACAAGATTATTAAATGTATATTTACTTATATTCAGAATAATCGCAAGACTTTTGCTCACAGTAGCACATAGAGATTTTGTTTATTCATACCTACAAAGTAAAAAGGAGAAGTCGTATAGAGTTTTCTACTGAACATAGGGCGATGCCAAAGATTAAATCAGGGATAAATTTGAAATTGGGACCTTGCAAACTTGACAGGTTTCCTTAATCCCGATGATATTTTATGAAACGGAAATCCTACTACCTCTTCGCACTTATTCTCGCAGTAGGGATCGGAGCGCTGTGGTAAAGCCGTCCTTTCTCTTATTAGACTGCGCGCTTTGAATTCGAATCAGTGATTATGGTAGCGTGAATGAAATATTTTCAATATGATTCGGAATACTTTTTGAAGTGGAGATTTTAAATCACTGATGCTTAATGAATGAGAAAGTAATTTTTGTGTAGAGCACGTATTATAAAATTTATTTATTAGACGGTAGGCGACATTTTCTGTTAACGTAGAGATAGAAAGGAGTACCAGTACAACATTGCTTGACAGCATATGGCCATGGTGGCTTTCTTGACACCCCTTTCAGCTTTTTCAGAAGTTTAAACACCATAGGGAAATTCAAAATTTTTAATATTGGTTTTAGAATAGCAAAAAATAGTATACTTGCTAAATATGCCTCGTACGAAAAAATGTTCTGAACAAAAATTCTGTGATAATTTATCTCATATTCTTTAGTTCAAAAATAATATACCTTTCTCAAATTGCCTTATAATTGAGTTTTCTAGAAAATGAATAAACATTAAAACATTACACATGAGATTGTAGGGGGAAATAAATTATGTTGGAAACTACAAAAGAAAAATCTGTGTTTATAAAAAAACAAATTGGTTATTAACACATGAGCTGAAATGTCCCGGGCCTAACAAAGAAAACACAGTTTTTTTGGTTCAAAATTAGCTTTATTCATCAACGTAATCTCCATCAAGAGCAACGCAATCATTCCAGCGCCGCTCTAACATTTCAATACCACTTTTGAAGAACGATTTATCTTTTACCTCAAAATAGGCCTCAGTTTCAGTGATAACCTCTTCATTCGTGCGAAATTTCTTACGGGCGAGCATTTTTTGAGGTCTGCGAACAGCCAGTAGTCGCTGGGAGCCAAATCTGGCGAATACGGTGGATGTGGGAGCAATTCGAAGTTCAATTCATGTAGTGTTGCCATTGTTTTGATTGACTTGTGACACGGTGCGTTGTCTTGATGAAACAAAATTTTTTTTCTGTACCATATGCGGTCGTTTCTTTGCAATTTCGGCCTTCAAACGCTCCAATAACGCCATACAATATTCACTGTTGATGGTGTTTCCTTCCTCAAGATAGTCGATGAATATTACACCACGCACATCCCAAAATACCGAGCCCATAACCTTTCCAGCCGATTGTTGTGCTTTCGGGCGCTTTGGACGAGGTTCACCAGTTGCTGTCCACTCAGATGACGATCGTTTTGATTCCGGAGTGAAGTGATGGATCCATGTTTCATCGATTGTCACATATCGACGCAAAAATTCCGTTTTGTTACGTTTAAACATGGCCAAACACTGCTCAGAATCATCAACACGTTCTTGTTTTTGGTCAACAGTGAGTAAACGCGGCACCCACTTTGAACAGAGCTTTCTCATAGTCAAATACTCATGCAATATAAAGCCAATACGTTCTTTTGATATCTTTACGATGTTAGCTAACTCACGCAACTTCACTTTTCGATCATTCAAAACGATTTTGTGGATTTTTTTGATGTTTTCTGGTGTTACCGCCTCATTTGGACGTCCACTGCGTTCTGCATCAGTGGTGCCTATACGATCACGTTTGAAGTCAGCAAACCAACGTTTTATTGTTGTTTCTGATGGAGTGGAGTCCCCATAACACGTTTCAAGCCAAATATCGTTCAAGCGAAGCAATGAACGACATTTTTTCCCATCAAGAAGCAGTGTAAAATTAAAACACGAAATCCATTGTTTTGAAAATAACAAAAGTAGTGTGACTCTTAGCACAAAACTCACAAACTAATGAATAGAATATCATGAAATTGTAACTGGTCTTTTGAAGGTTAGTACTAACTGTGAGAAAGGTGATTGCAATAAAACTAGCGTGATCTATGTGTTAGGCCCGGGACTTTTCAGCCCATGTGTTATATCGAATGAAGTTTAATCCACTTTGATTGTTAAGTAGACTCAATTCATTTTTAGGATAGAAAATAATATTTTAATTTAATTTTTACATACAATGGTTTTATTTTTAAATAACTTAATCAAAATGGGAGATTGAAAATTAATAAATATCTTTTAATGCCTATATCATATGCCGCAACAATGGCACAACTCAGTTATTACATGTATTAATCAATGGCGGCTCCTGCTTAAAATGTGGGAGTTGCAAATTTTGTGAATACTAATACCTTTTACAGTAGGTGACAATATATGCTTTATTATAATCTAATATCTTTGCTAAGGTACTTGTAAATAAATAGGAAAAGGATTTTTAAAACTCACTATCTTGAGCATCGACTGTCCAGAATATCTTTCTTGCGCCATGCTGTTTCTTCAAAAAGATTTTTATTTTTTTCACAGAAGAAAAACACCGTTCTGCTTCAGCTGATGTCATTGAAATTGTAATTATAATTTTTAAAAATTTTAAAATTTGACTAAAAGTCACACATAGTTCACTGTTTTATGAAATGATATAAAGTGGAAGCAAACCCTAGATTGATTCAAAATGTTCCCTTTCATAAATTACGCTTAGTTCAATACTAAATTTCCGTTCATTAAAGTATGGGTAAAACTTAACTGTTTCCTGAAAAATATTTTAAGGAGAATAGAGGCTGTATTGATTAAATTTATTAGCATAAACTACAGAAGTTGCAGTGAGGTTCCAGTAAAGCTAAATCAACCTTTGGCGGGACAAATAACAATATAGCAAACTTCTGCTTCTCGGGTATATTTGTCTTCATTGATCTTACAGCGTTTTGTAGTTAATTGGCCCACTGTCACTGGTATCCTGAGTGTGCGTGATACTATTTGTAATTTGATTTAATTGAGTTTCAAATGATTATACAGACTTATTGGCAATAAGGGGATCAATTTCGCTAGTGCGAAATTTTGCTTATAACATATCTCTCTTGTAAAATAGATTTAGACAAAAAATAAAATCCTTATTGGTAAGAAGTGTAATATAACCTGAAGTTTGATTGATAGTAGTGATGCTTACAGTTTTAATTTCATTCAAAATTCTTTCAATTTTTTTCTATAATTTCTTCTCTGTGTTCTAACATAGTGCCGACAATTTTGGAATTAATATCCCATCTTGATAGAGCCGAAGGAGGCAACCGCTTTTTAACTATTTCGTACAATATTACAATTCCTTGAGAACTGTTTGAAAAAGAGGTACAAATTCCTTGTAAATTTGCAAAGAATATACGGATGTTGGTTTTGACAGAGTCAGCATTCAACATAACTGTTAAGGACTTAACATTGTTTTTTGTGTTTTGTAAGTTTTTTACTATTATGTATTTTATCTTCTTTGCATTATTATTTTCATTTAGAATATTATTTTATTTTCATTTTTATATTTATTTATTTTCATTCTTATATTTATTTATTTTGCTCTCTTATATCCAATTTTATTTTAATATGTATGTACATTACGCATTGTATATGTATGCAAGTCAGCCATTCGCATTACGCTAGCTAAAACTGCCTAATTAGAAATCATTCACTGCAACGTCGTCGGATATGTAATGGGAGTTTTCTTGAAATTTAAGGTACATAAGCATAGGCAGTCGTCTCTCGCGCGACAGTCGAGGTATTAGCGATCGTGCACTCTCGGTCACCTTTCGTGCCTCGTCGTAACGTGTACAGTAACGTCGTCGTAAGATTATTAGAGATTTCTAAGTTTTTCTAGTTTTGGCGGGAATCGTCGAGGACGTTGTCTATACATTTATTTCTGGCGGGAGTCATTTGGTAACGTCGTCGGACCACACGTATAGATTTTTTAATAAGTATAAATTCTCGATTTTCTATCATCGTACGTCGAGGCTACTGTGTCCATTGTCGTCTATACATATTTTTAGTCTTCAGTTAAGTTTGTGTCGGAAATTATTTCCGGTGAGATTGTCGGCGCGCATGTATAGACCTCTCTACAAGTACGATCACTCCGCTTCTTGCTGACAGTCGTTGCAGCCGCAGCGCCCGTTGTCTTTTGTACGTTTGTTCGGTCCTTGTCGTATCAGGACTTAGAAATTTTTCATTTAGTTGCTCGTCGTAGCGGACGAGTGTCCCGACCAGTTTTCTTATGTAATGTCGGCATCATCGCTCCGTTTTACTTGTCGGTGCACAGTTCGCACATTTGCTGGTTACTGGATTTTTCCTTCTTTGGGGCGCAGTAGTATAGAGCTAAAGATTGCCGCACATAGCGTAATATTTCAAACGAGAACGCCTGGGTAGCTGTGACATTACTTTTGTATTGAGATCGGCTATTATCGCTACTGTCGCCCTCGACCAGGCGTTCAAGCTCTAAGAGATAGGTGGGTTCCCTATAAATGTGAATATAACAAACGTATTTGGTCAAGTACAAATACATGCCAATAATACAGGCCAAGTCCCTTAGGCAAATTTAAAACAAGGAAAGTATATTAGGCTCCGGAAAGGGACATATAAATAAGCATAGCACCGAGGTGCGCTTATAAATTTAAGAAATAAATAGGGTTGGCTCCTATAAAAGGTAGTGGTGCATGCAAACAGATCGAGGCATTAGTACATGTCTGACAAAGCTTCAGCGGAAGCATATAAGAGTTTAACCTTTTAAACAGAATTAAGACATAGCGTTGCAACGTATGCATGCTGAGGCATTACTTTATGTTGCTACCAATGAAAATACATATACAAATGCTAATGTACATTACATGTATAAGAGAGCTCGAATAACTGCAATTATTGCAAATCTATATATCTTACGTACATCGTACATGTACATAGGCAAGAGTGGAAACCGTGTAACCATTTCATTTTTAAATATATTTTTTTGCGCATGCGCATTGAGTTTCACTGTACAACCTCTCCTTTAGTAAATAAGCGAACATACTCTACAAGTAAGTATTGGTCAAGTAATTTAGGAAATTACGAGCAGGCTACAGCGGCGTTGTTCTTCAAACCAGGAGAACGTAACAATAACTAAGTTGAACTTGATTGAACAGAACATAATAAGATCAAATGACAGCAATCGAGATCGAACAAAATAACATGTAATTTAACAGAGCTGGTGAAGCCAAGCGACTCTGAACGAAATCGTACGGAGCCGAACTTAGCCAAATGATATCAAACAGAAGCAGACAAAGCTAAACGACAACGAACGAAAAAGATCGGAGCGAAAGGTATCGAATGGAATCGAAGTAATGGATCACTTATATATTGCTAAAATTATATTAGAGTGATTTTGATGAAAAGGAATTAGCTTTCAGTTTTAACAAAGTTGTATCATTAAATGCTTCAGAATTTTCTTAGCTATTTTAAATTTAAATTTTCATACGGTTAACAATCTTATGTATATTGTTAGTTGCAGAGAGGTATTTCTTCAATTTTGGTTGATAAAGAAGTATGTTGGAATAGAATGTTTGTAAAACGTCTAAGAGATGCAGCGTATTTCAGATGAATGCTATTATTCACAATCAAATATATGGCGAAAATGTACTCATCATTACATTTAAATTTTATAGTGTTAAATACACGCACACTAATAAGTAAAAACTTTGTTTTTATTAGTTTAATATATATGAAATTGTTAAAAGAACCGGCTCCTTTGATATATTTTTTAAAGATTCTGTTAGATCTTTTTTTTCTTTGTTTGTTTCGAATAAAACGTCATTTCATCTTTAATGTTAACTTTTTGTTCAGCGTGTGTCGTAAGAGTGCTTCTCAACGTGCCAATCTCTTCCCTACATTTGATGAATTTCTGTCTTGACATACCAATGAACTAAGAGAACATTCGGCGATTCTGACAGTTAAGTTGTTCTCAACTTAACTGTCAGTAATAATCAGTAGTCATTAGTAATGAAATGAAGGATATCTAAATGAAATTTAGATATCTTTGAATATATAAAAGTTGTTACGAATTTACGTGTATATGTATATTATATGATCATATAAATTTATCCTCTAGCAAGCCATGAAATTATTGCTTCAAAATATCTTGTTGGTAGTGAGTAGTGAATTGACAGTGACAAATAAAATACGTTTTTCATGTACGTTTATTGACATTTAAACGGTGTTACTAACGCTACAGAATAAGTCATTTTACAGGTTTTTAAAGTTATTTTAGCAACTTAAGTTTAAGGAAGAAAAATTTCATGGCTTGCTAGAGGGTAAACTTAATCGATTATATGATATTTAAATCTCAAATTACTGATCATTGACTACGTATTCCCTCATCCAGTTGGGGCATCTATTGGTCCTCCTACCCGAAATTCCTTCTTCTCCTTCGACTCACAGTTTTCTCTTTTGTCCTTCTCTACTTTGACTTAGGTTGTCACTATTGATATTGTTTTTTCATTGCAGATCTCTAAATGATCTTGGTGATTCTCGTAAATTTTTAATTGGGCCACATGTGCAGTTGCTCCTTTATTTTGCAAGTCAGATACTCGGTATCGTCTGGTAAATATTTTATTACCACTAACAGTTCTTGATATTTTGCCTGCTCTCATTGGCTGTCGCATTTGCTCAGAAATCCGTAACATTACTACAATTTCGCCACAATTATACTTCACTCTGTCATATCTTTTTTTGGTCATAATGATTTTTGTACCGCTTTTGGTCCTCTTCGATTCTTTTGACTATCTCCCCCCTTAGTTCCTTAGGGGATACCATATCGTCCCTGTGTCTTCCGAGTTTCTGGAGAATTCGGAGGAATGACCATACAGTGCTTCATGGACCGCCATATTTATGGTTTTACTGACTATGTATTCTCGTTCTATTCCACTTTTGATTGTTAGATGTTTCTCTTCCCTGCTCGTCTCAAATAAACTGCCACTCAATTTTTAACGCTAATTTAATATAATCTTGTTGTTGACCGTGTGTCACAAACGCGCTTCTCAACGTCTTAATCTTTCTCTTTTACATCTAATGAGTGTAACAAGTAAACAAAAAGAAATTTATGCTAAGAATTCGCTCAACTGCATGTTTTATTTGCAAATGTGTAGCTTGGTTGATATTCTTGTCATTATCAATGCGAAACAACGTTAATCTCAGTAGTAAAAATGGTAAATCGTAGTAAATTTACCATCCTAATATTAACTAAGCTCATGGAACAATTGTTCTGCCCTTGCTCTCTGCTAGTTAATAGAAATTATTACTTAATCGGACTAAACATATTTGCGGTCAACACCAGAGGCGCATTTTTCGCCATTCAAACACACCACATACGCTTTAAGAATTACAATTGGATCTCCAAGAAAAATATGAAGCAAATTTCTCAAATCTGCTTAAATGCTATGATAGAGGACATACACGATATTTTTTGATAATTATTTTCTACATTTAAAGAAAACAACGATATCGTGTTTTTGTTTTCTGTTATTCAGTTAGGTAAGTGTCAATTTTGAATAATATACATATGCTCTTTTCCAATAATATAAGCCCGTCATATGACCAGATTGTTTCAGTCAGCTAATAGACGACAGTGCGAGTTTAATGTAGCGATCGACATAAGCGTTTTATAGCTACTAAATGATCGATTCTACTCATATATTGGTTGTATTTTCAGGAGCAAGAATTTATTCATTCGCTCATTATTGCGAACTATTTAGAGACCTTTAATTCGCTAAGGAATTTTATGAATGGATTATTTGATTCGCGAATAACTAAAGTGTATAAGAATTAATTTCTTTAACGTAAAATTTCCTAAGATGTTAAAATATGCTAAAACATCTCTAGTTTGATCTTAAAATACAAATTGTGCTTTGAAAACAATTTTCGCGGTCTAGTTTAATCGAACCATGACATCAGATGATACAGTTACACACAATAGTAAAGGGTAAAAGGTACTTTTGCCAATGTTCGCTGTGACGATTCTGAGCGATCTGAAATAGAAACTAAAACTCGTATATCTTATTTACGCGGCTGTAAAGAGAATACATTATCGGATAAAAAGCGTAACATAGATGTTCGAAAAAAGGTCACACGAAGAAAGAGACTGTAAAGTGGAGAAGATAAGGAAAAAGCTTTTAAAAGCTTTGAATATCTATCGTGACAACATTCAGAGTCATATTAGATGTGCACTGCTGACTGAACTTGGAAATTTGACGGGCACTAGAATGGAATATTATTATTGTCCGTTCTCATTTCATGTAAATTAGAATAGGCACTGAGTGTATCAAAATGAGTGATCCAATAGTAATAATAATAATCTAATACGATATATCGATGTTTGAACTATCCTTGTTACGATCGTGGCCCTCGGGAGAAACGTCCCAACTCTAGTAATAAGAAAGAGCGGCAGTGTGATACGATGCTGTCGTGCCTCAAATACGCCTGTAATGTGTTTGATATAGTTACGCCTGCAGTTTTCAAGAAATGAATTTTATACAATAATTTAGTGATTAAATCTTGAATCTTTCTAAAAACGACTTGCTTGGCGAATAAATCATAATAGATGAGCTGTATGGATAATATTGGTAGCCTGTGTATGTGCTACAAAGATAGGTATAATTCCCATTAAAGTGTAAGAGTTGTCTCTTTATGATTTATACTTCGCCGACTTCGGAAAAATTTGATAGATTTCAAAATATTTTAGGTACGTAAACGTAAGTAACACAATCCATACGAATTATTGAGAGATTTTAATTTTCAACTAGGCAATCTGGTAACTTTCTTTAGTGCACATTATGTATATTAAGCCTAAAATTATTTTGACAAAATATGCGAAAGCAATAATTCCGTAATTATTGGATTTATAGGGATAGAAATCAATGCATATCTAGGATTAAAGAAGGTTCATGGTATTCAACCGAATACATTTACAGCTATAATTCATGGAATCATAAATAAGTATTCAAATTAAAGCGTCTCTGTCCGCAATAATTCCAATCGTTCGTAATAACATCCAATGCAATTTCGTAAAGCTATTAATCTTTTCTTGTTAATTTATAGGATCGACTGAGATGACGTCTTTTCATTAACCTAGTGCTTTTATCACACGTTATCAACTTGAATGAGTTATTACATCGGGGACCTCTAATCGGACGCAATGCAATGCTAATTCTAGATAAAAACAATAGAAGATTATTTTCAATAACTTTTGAGTCAAATTTACTTTGAAATAATATAGTGTCCGTGAGATATTACAAGATATCTACTGGCATCGTGACATCTAGGGGGATTTAAGGCGACTTGGATTCAATGGCCTCGTGGTGTAATTGGTTCAGCACGCTACACCGGAGATGTAGAGATGTTGGGTTCAAGTCCCCTCCGAGACCGATATTTTTTAGGAATTTAATTACGTTGGAAATTGCAAAAAAATTGTAATTTTATGAAATACTTCGCGAATTTATACTATTTTATAATATTATTTTATTTACATATGATCGTAGTAGTCGTCTCTTCGCTTTAGTGGATCATCAGGCTATCTCGTTCACCTAAAGATGCTGGCCAAAATTTGTCTGTGGCACATTGCTTAGCTCTCTGATATTTTATATCCAATGTGGCACGTTCCTTGAATAGTTCGCAGCCGAACTTGTAGTAGTAATTTCTAAATAACTGATATGAGGCATCAGAACTAAGAACTAATAACAAGGAAAAGGCACAAGAAGTAGGCGAGAGGGAACAAAATTATGGCGCAGGAAGAAAGTGGACATTATACGAATCTTACATGAACCCAAAATAAAGAATAGAATAAAAAGACATTACCTCGAGCAGTAGGAGTAAATTGCAAAAATTTGTAATATGGTACGTTAATTTTCAAAGATAGGCTTTAGGCGCCTCAATTTGAATAATAATACCACTCTATAAGATATACTCATACGCTGAAAGTGTTATTATAGATCGTAATAAGACACATCCACTTTCTACTGATGCCACAAGGAATTCTCGGAGAAGACGTCGGAAAAGGATTAAGTCGGGTATGGGAAATGGACGGTATTCCCACATGCCAAAAGTATAGAACAGAATAAATAACATTAATAATCTGTAGTGAGAAACAAAATAAAGTTTAAAGGATAAAAGAATAAATTAACTTGTCACAACTGGCTTGTAGTACTACTTCTTCATTTTTCTTTTAGCTTATTGAAATATTCTGTCTACTAAAATTAACGTCCTTTAAGCTATATAAATAATAGGAAAGGATAGTTTCTTTTACTAAAAATTTGTGTTTGTTGAGCTTAAAGAATATTGCTTTGGGTTAAAGAAATGCGTCTAAAAATACATAGCTCAAAAAATTCTATCAATGTATGATCTATAATAAAACTTGAGAAGATATTAAATAATTTGCACCTTATCATGAGGATTAATTCAAATATTTCCATTCTCCAGAAAAAGTTAAATAATTTGACCTCTAAATTGTTTATGATAAATTTGCATATAACACATGGGCTGAAAAGTCCCGGGCCTAACAAAGAAAACACGTTTTTTTTGGTTCTAAATTAGCTTTATTCATCAACGTAATCTCCATCAAGAGCAACGCAATCATTCCAGCGCTCTAACATTTCAATACCACTTTTGTAGAACGATTTAACTTTTGCCTCAAAATAGGCCTCAGTTTCAGCAATAACCTCTTCATTCGTGCGAAATTTCTTACCGGCGAGCATTTTTTTGAGGTCTGCGAACAGCCAGTAGTCGCTGGGAGCGAAATCTGTCGAATACGGTGGATGTGGGAGCAATTCGAAGTACAATTTATGTAGTTTTGCCATTGTTTTGATTGACTTGTGACACGGTGCGTTGTCTTGATGAAACAAAATTTTTTTCTTTGTCATATGCGGTCGTTTCTTTGCAATTTCGGCCTTCAAACGCTCCAATAACGCTATATAATATTCACTGTTGATGGTATTTCCTTTCTAAAGATAGTCGATGAATATTACACCACGCACATCCCAAAATACTGAGACCATAACCTTTCCAGCCGATTGTTGCGCTTTCGGGCGCTTTGGACGAGGTTCGCCAGTTGCTGTCCACTCAGATGACGATCGTTTTGATTCCGGAGTGAAGTGATGGATCCATGTTTCATACATTGTCACATATCGACGCAAAAATTCCGGTTAGTTACGTTTAAACATGGCTAAACACTGCTCAGAATCATCAACACGTTCTTGTTTTTGGTCAACAGTCAGCAAACGCGGCATCCACTTTGAACAGAGCTTTCTCATAGTCAAATGCTCATGCAATATAAAACCAATACGTTTTTTTGACATCTTTACGATGTCAGCTAACTCACGCAACTTCACTTTTCGATCATTCAAAACGATTTTGTGGATTTTTTTGATGTTTTCTGGTGTTACCGCCTCATTTGGACATGACCACGTTTGAAGTCAGCAAACCAACGTTTTATTGTTGTTTCTGATGGAGCGGAGTACTCATAACACTTTTCAAGCCATTGCTTCGCTTGCACGGTATTTTTTCCCATCAAGAAGCAGTGTAAAATTAAAACACGAAATTGTTTGTGATCCATTGTTTTGAAAATAATAAGAGTAGCGTGATTCTTAGCACAATAACTCACAAACTAATGAATAGAATATCATGAAATTTTAACAGCTGTCTTTTGAAGGTTAGTACTAACTGAGAGAAAGGTGACTGCAATAAAACTAGCGTCATCTATGTGTTAGGCCCGGGACTTTTCAGCCCATGTGTTACAAGGCAATGTAATTAGTTATGTCTAACCAACTTTCAATTCTACAATACATCAACTTCTCTGTACATATAGTTGGTATAAAAGGGGATAACGTTAGCGACAAATATAAACTAATTTAAATTCAATGACTTTTAGGTAGTATAACGTCTGCTTGGCAATACATTATTTACAAAGGGCAAAATTCGATTAAGATTGCAGTGAAAAGAAGAATGAATGAAAGATTCTCTTCCGAATTGCATTTAAATTCTTGTTCAAACGGGAACAGCCTTCAACAATAAACTGCATTGCATTACAGTATATAAACAAATTAATTACTCTCATGAAAAAGAAGAAAATTTCTTTCATAGTTTAATACTTGCAAATATATAATTGTACAATTAATGCGTAGCTGTTGAGTATACCTTTATCGCTTAATCAAATCATGCGCTATTATTGACGGTACCAAAATTATATTGGCGTCACTAATACTAGCTAGTACAGCTAACTTAATTCGGGCGTAATTCAATTTGTCGTTTCTTCCTTTTGCGGCAGAGGGCCTCGAATAATCTATGCGTCTTAATTGCAGGTGATAATGAATGAAAAAGTCTGAAAGAGACGTTAATGACTTCAATTTACTATCGGGAAAATTTACAGCGGCTAATTAGTGCGATTTATTTGATTCCCACACTGAAGCTGTTCAGCTCGATTCTATTTTTATATATCCGCGTTGCAGATGTTCTTTTTTTTTCCTAAATTGATGTCAAAACTTTGAAGAGACCTCTGGGAAAATGGAGTAACTTGAGCATTAAAATCGTACTTATACGTACGAGGGCAATCCTAAAAAAAGGTCTCCTATATTTTTAGATACACAAAGAACCGTTTATTTTCTATAATTACTACATCACTTTAAAGATTGAAGAACGATTTATTTTTCAACATAATCGCCATTTCGGTCGATGCATTTTTGTAAACGCTGTGGCAGTTTTACAATGCCCATGTCATACCAGCTTGCCGCCATGCCCTTCAGGAAGCGTTGAACCTCATCTTTCACCTCATCATCGGATTGGATGTATGTTGATTATATCTAGTTAAAAATTAGTTAAAGAATTAAATTTGGTAAATGATGAAATGATGAATTTATTGGTTTTGGTAACAGTGTATTGATTTGCCTATAGGGATACGTTAGTAAGTGTCATTTGTTCTACATGTCATATAAAGTACTATTGATTAATATGTGTTGGTTTTTCTGTGCAAATTATGCGTGCTTTAGTTTTGAAGTCCTTCACGAATAAATTTGGCAAACGCAAAGGGATACCTTCTACTTATCTCCAACGTAAACCATTGCACATGAAGTAGGTGTTTGTGAGACAGTGCTTAGCAAGGTCGACGAATTATTGTGATAAACAGTGTATTTCCTTCAATGTTATGTTTCATTCAATGTCTACATCGGTGTAAATAATGGTTTGAGATCGAATCTACCTAAAATGTTGATGTTATTAATTCGCTGGCGGTTTAGGAGTTCTATGAAGTAGTTAGCGTTTTTAATTTTGCGCTGTCTATTTTGTTCGTCAATGTTGAAACTCGCCTGATAGGTATTTTGCGAGGTGCTGTACCAGAGAACCAATATAACTCACGATAAGTTTTAGCGGAGTGTCTTCTTCGGTAAGCCGTTGAACATGGGACATTGTGAGGATTTTTCCTGTGGAGTATCATCTAGGGGCGTAGAACTGATCTTTGTTTTGGGTAATCTTCTCGACGTACGTAGATCTGTTGTTACAGGATTGTACGCTGTATCTTGAAGTTGGGGCATTATCCTGTTGTGATAGTCGATCCTATCCTTCACTACTGTTAAGGACTTAACATTGTTTTTGTAAATGAATTTCAAATTTCTAAGGAAATGCGTTTTGTTTTATCAATTTTTTTACTATTTTATGTCTTTTATATGATTTTATCTTCTTTGCAACCGTATGGGTTAGCATTATCACCTTATTTTCATTTAGAATGTTACTTTATTTTCATTTTTATAATTTATTTATTTTGCTCTCTGTAGAATATATCGAATTTTATTTTAATATGTATGTACATTACGCATTGTATATGTATGCAAGCCGGCCATTCACAATACTCTTGCTAAAAGCGCCTAATTTAAGAGTCAGTAAGTGCAACGTCGTTGGACAAATAACGGGAGTTTAGTTAATATTTAATATATACAAGTACAGGCAGTCGTCCCCCGCGTGACGGTCGTGGTATTATACATCGGTCACTCTCGGTCTCCTTTCGTATCTCGTCGTAACGTGTACAGTAACGTCGTCGGACGAATATTGGAAGTTACTAATAGTTTCAAGTTTTGGCGGAAATCGTCTATACATTTATTTAATCTTCTGTTACGATTCTGGCGGGAATCATTCTGGTAAGGTTGTCGGAGCGCATGTATAGATTTCTTTAGTACAAATTCTCGATTTTCTATCATCGTTCGTCGAGGCTACTGTGTCCGTTGTCGTCTATACATATTTTTAGTCTTCTGTTAAGTTTGTGTCGGGATTCATTTTGGTAAGGTCGTCTGCGCGCATGTATAGACATCTTCTACAAGTACGATCACTCCGCTTCTTGTTGACGGTCGTTGCGGCTGCAGCGCCCGTTGTCTTTTGTACGTTTGTTCGATCCTTTGTCGTATCGGTACATTTTTTCATTTAGTTGTTCGTCGTAGCGGACGAGTTTCACGGACCATTTTTCTATATGTAATGTCGGCTTCATCACTCCGTTTTCCTTGTCGGTGCGCATTTCGCTGGCTACTGGCTTTTTCCCTTCTTTGGGGCGCAGTAGCAGAGAGCTAAAGATTGCACATAGCGTATTATTTCAAACGAAAACGCCTGGGCAGCGGTCAAATTACTTTTATTTTGAGATCGGCTATTATCGCTACTGTCGCCCACGACCAGGCGTTTAGGCTCTAAGAGATAGGGTGGGTTCCCCTATAAATGTGTAAATAACGAACGTATTTGGTTCAAGTACAAATACAAGCCAATGATAGAGGGCCAAGTCCCTTAGGCAAATTTAAAACAAGGAAAATGTATTAGGTTCCCGGAAAGGGACATGTAAATAAGCATAGCACCTAGGTGCGCTTATAAATTTAAGAGGTAAATAGGGTTGGCTCCCCTATAAAGAGATAGTGAAGCATGTAAACATATAGAGACATTGGTACATGCCTCGAACAAAGCTGCTGCGGAAGCATATAAAAATTTAACATTTTAAACACAATTAAAACAGCTTTGCAACGTACATGCTGAGGCGGTACTTTATATTGCCACCAAGGAAAACATACATATACACATGCTAATGTACATTACATGTATAAGAGAGCTCAAGTAACTGCAATTATTGCAAATATATTTATATATATATCTTACGTACATCGTAACTGTACATAGGCAAGAGTGGAAAGCGTGTACACATTTTATTTTTTAAATATATTTTTTTGCGCATGCGCATTGAGTTTCAATGTACAACCTTTCATCTAGTAAATAAGCGAACATACTCTACAAGTAAGTATTGGTCAAGTAATTCAGGAATTTACGAGCAGGCTACAGCGGCGCAGTTCTTCAAACCAGGAGAACGTAACAACTACTGTTACATTAACCTTGTCAGCGGCTAATATAATAATGGTATTGTCTTGACGTAGAGCCTTAAGCGCTACGGATTCTTTTCATACTATGTTTTGGAGGTCTCAAGTTCCTAGAGGTTGTTGATCGATCGACAACCTGTAGGAAGATATAAAAACTTTATCGAAATGTGAAGGAACATAGCCGAACCACACTCCCGGCCAGCATCAGACACGGGATAACACACTAGAATCCAATACAACGGATTATAACTAATTGAAAACGTCAGATTCAAAATAACATTCCTCTATAGCGACGAGGTATATAAATAATCGAAGATCTTCAAGAAGCTACATGTTAAGAAAACGTTTGCTAATTTACTTGATCTTCCTCTGACGCTGAATTGCCGGTATATGCGTTTATAGCCTTATAGATGTTACAAATGAAAATTGCAACAACAATAATTGTTGTAGAATACTGTATCTTACCTTAACGGTAAATATAATTGTATAATACAACAAAACCTACTTTATAGTCTTGTCTAATGGTTACTAAATGCTAAAAGACGTTAGACATTGGTTTATTATTGGTTACAAGCACTGTAACTTTATAAAGTTAAGAATATCGTACATTCTATAACTAAAATACTGCGTTGTATGATATACAATAAACATAACATAACATATACATATTATTGAAGATTAATAATATTACTAAATTGTTTTGTTATATTAATACTCCTAATCTGAATATAGCGTAATCCCAAAAATAGCAGTTTAATAAAAACTTATTATAAATATATGTTAGCTTACAGTACACTTAGATATAACGATTAGATTTTATGCATTATCTGATATGTATTTTCAGTTTTACATGATATATATAAAATGAATGCAATATATATAATCTATCTGACATCTCTGAGATGGATAAAGGAAGTACGCATCGGTATTTTATTACAACTACGAGGGGAGGTCCCGAAGTTCGTGGACTGAAAGGGTTTTAAACAAAATGAAACAATAAATCTATTTTTCCTTTTCAATATAATCACCCTTAAGCACAATACATTTATTAGATCTATGAATTAATTTTTCTAAACCATCATAAAAATATTTTTTATCTTTCACCTCAAAATGAGCGAAAATTGCCTCCTTTATCTCATTGTCGTCGGAAAACTTTCTTCCAAGTAAGTCTGTTTTAAAATTGGGGAACAAATAAAAATCACTAGGTCTGGACTGTAGGGCGGATGGACTGTTGATTGAAAGCCATGCTTGTGCAGAGCAGCCATTGCAACTTTGCTCTTGTGAACCGGCGCATTGTCTTGCAAGTGCAACACACCCTTGGTCAATTTTCTTCGACGTTTTTCCTCGGTGGCCTCCTTTAATTTTTCTAATAGCGCTGCGTAATATTCTCCGGTTATGCACCTACCTTTTTCTTTGTAATCAATCAATAATATCCCCTCACAATCCCAAAAAACAGTAGCCATCAACTTTCCAGCCGATTCTGACACTCTGAATTTCTTTGGCGATGGTGTCCCCTTTTTATGCCATTGCATGGACTCCTGTTTGGACTCAGGCTCAAAGTGATGAACCCATGTTTCATCTCCGGTAACAATCCGCTCCAAAATCTGTGCAGGTTTGTCTCCACACAGCTCCAAAAATTGTTTGGACGCACAGACGCGCTGCTGTTTCTGTAGCGAAGTGAGCATTCTCGGTACCTATCTGGCACTGACTTTTGTCATACCCAGGTGGTCATGTAGAATACGCAAAATGGTGGTATCTGATACTCCAGGTAATGCAGACAATTGTTTTTTCTTCAAACGGGCATCTTGCAGTTGAAATTTTTGTACTCTTTCGACGATGTCTGATGTGATGGCCTCAACTGGCCATCCTGAATGGGGGTCGTCTTCAATCGACTCCCGACCATGTTTAAAAAGACCATACCACTTATAAATCATTGATTTACTAGGGCACTGTTCACCATAAACGGTTTCCATTTCATTCAATATGGTTTGAGCGTTCTTTCCTTGCTTTGTAAGGGACTTTATCACAGCACGGTGTTCAATTTCCACCATAGTTTCAGTTTTCTTCCGGATTGATTTGTTTAGCAGGCAACTATTCGTAAACGACTGACGCTATAGGGCTGCAATTTAACTTATACACTAATGATGAGTCGCCAATCAGAATGACACCTAGCGAGCGCTCCTATCCCCACTCCATCCCCTCCATTCCACGAACTTCTGGACCTCTCCTCGTAAATATTCTAGTAAAAATTGCACCGTCACTCACAAACATTAAAAGTTGGGTTGTTGAAATTTGAAATTCAACTCAACACCACTTTTAAAATTTCATCGCTGGTACATTTTGCAACTGCGTCCATACGTACCGTCACATTCACTACAGAATGTTTTTGCCGATCGGTTGTTTCGTCCACATGGCCATAATATTTTATATTTCAATTCTGCTTTAATTCTTCTTTCAACATAGTCAGGAACAGATGACATAAAGTTTCTTAACGATGTCCGACTTTGTAATGTACATATAATCCGAATAGTTGCTCCAGAAGGAGACAAATGCTTGTAAACGGTACATTACATACAATACAAGAAACACCTATATCAAATATTAATTGTTCGCTGTATCGTTTGCCACGGATTGCAGAATAGTGTTTTATATTTGTTAAGTGGGGTTCACACTTCGAGCTGCTGGTACATGGCAAATAGTTGTCGCACTTTACATACTTAATTCTATCGCCTCCGTATTCTAAATCCGGCATACCCGCTATTACATTTTCTAGTTTATTCGAAATACGGCGTTTCCGAAGCGTACCTAGATGCACCATTTTCTAATCGTGTGTGTACTGACAAGCACTCACATTGACCAGTCGAATAACACTGAACAAGCGTGCGTTGATAAGGGTACTCAATTCTCCGTGCCGCGCGCTTCACCTCTTTACTTTCTCCGCATGGCACTCAAACTTGCCCCTCTTTGCCGAGACTAATAATTACCAAAATATATTGATAGAGCATAACACACTCAGATGTATATAATAATCTATCTGGGAGGAAGGCAATTCTAGTGATGGATATTTTCAATCAAATACTTTCTTTCCTACAAATAACACGTACATCTTGAAGAACTGCAACTAGTATTTTATAAAAGTAACGAAACTAGCACAACAAAAGGAAATGAAGTCTGCGACGAGAGATTATTAGCACAAAACTTCGTAGAACATATTCGAAATGGACAAATTACAAGCTGCGTTGAGCTGTCAACACGGACACCTTCTATAATCCTTTCGTTTAATATTATATTGCATCATTTTATTTATTCCATTTACGTCAAAATGTTCTATAAAATTTTCTAAAATGCTGTTTTTTATGGACATATTCCTTTATAAACAAGTAAACTAATCTCATCATTTACATCTTGAACGTATATCGCATTTATAAATTCCTCCTTAAAATATTTCTGGATATAAACTGCAGCTGATGTGAGTTAATAAATAATAATTTTTATGTAACACTTAACCATTCTAATGTAGATTTTAGTAGATTACGGAACATTTTGGCGACGCCGCATACTAGAAGAAAAATACGTATACTTCCGTATAATATTTGTAGATTTTTTAATGTCTCATATGAACACTGTTTTTAAAGAGGATTCAGGTGTAAATTGAGTTGCTACTTATGAATACTCCAAAGTGATTGTTCAGTGATGTAATTGTTTTGTGGATTAATCCAAAGAAATATTAATAAAGAAATGTGCAAGGTGTAACTAAAAACCTTTGATGGACGTAGTGGGGATGTAGAGTCGGGCTATAGGGCGGCGTCGACTCCGAAGCGATTACTTCGACGTCTCGACGCGCAGAACATTCACCAGAGCGTCCCGAGACGCACGCGTTAGAAAACGATGCGTGTTGTCCGCGAAAGGTTAAACATTATTCAGGTACGGACTCCTGTCTAAACATCCTTCTCTGTAACGGTATTGTGTCCTTTCTAAACAAGTAAAACCACTAATACGCCTTATAAATTAACTCTGATTAATATTCAGTGTATGCGGGGTTTTGTTATTTTAATTTCCATATCACGAGGACGTCAAAATAGAGATGTGAACGATAATGTCGCGGTGTGACAAGAAACAGTACAGATGACACTTACTAGCACGGTGTTTCTTTGACTTAATTCTAAAATTGTTTAAAAAAAGATAAGCAATGATGTAGTCGTCAACTGTTTTGCTAAATTCATTTTGAAAAACCTCTATAATTACCTTCCGGGGAAAAAACATGTACGGGAATTTTTCGTCAAATGACGAGAGATTTGATAACAATGAAAACTTTTCAAGAAAGCATGATGTTACCGCCTTCAACAGGTCATATTCTCCTGAGACGCTTATGTTTCATTTTGAAGATATAGACCAGTACTTCAATCATTTAAACTATTCCAACTACACTGACCTAGATCATTTGCAGTTATTTAACTGCAATATAACTGGCAACAGTACAAATTCCACCTGCATAGATCAACAGATTGAAGATGCTACATTCCATAATTACTGGGCTCTAGTTCTTGTGCTATTTCCTATATTTACACTTTTCGGGAACGTTTTGGTGATACTCAGTGTTTACAGAGAAAGAACACTACAGACAGTTACCAACTACTTCATCGTTAGTTTAGCATTAGCTGATCTACTGGTAGCGGTTGTTGTTATGCCTTTCGCAGTGTACGTCTTGGTGAGTGAAAATTGTAGTGTTAAAATAGTGTATTGCCGTATTTTCATGTGTATACCTTCCTGAAGTTTCCTACTAATGCTCGATTACTATATTGTGGAACTATCGTAGTGTTTTTAGTTATTAAAACGAAAACATTTGCAATACATTTTGTGTTTACTTATACATTAAGTAAAGTAGAGTATTTATTAAAGTTTGTCAATATTTAAAATTAATACCGAAAGTTAGCCGAGAAAAGTTAACGGGAAGGTAATTTTGAGTCCTTTCATGTATATTTTGCAAGATAAATTGTAGAGCTGCGCTTATAATTGAGGTTAGTAATTTAGAATGTTTAAAGTTAAAAATTTCTGCAACTCCTTTACAAATTTCGTGTTCGTATAGGAGTTTCTAAATCAAAACCCGTTTTTTTATGACGAATAAGAATTCCAAGAATGGGATTTGTTATTGAATATATAAAACCAATTGAAATAAGTCTTAATTTAGCTTTTTCACTTTATTATTATATTTTGACTACATAATTGAGTTTTATATATTTTTTAATCTATGCACTTATGTTTGAGGATAACTACTATTGTAAGATATGGACTTACCTCAAAATTGAAACTTTTCGAGAACTTAATGATGAAATACAATGGAATCAAGCTAATCTAACTATGAACTTTATAACATCTTATGCCTTCTTTAGAGTTATCTGAATCTAATTATAATCCATTACATGTCAGTTAAGTTTTCGCTGTTTACTGATGTAGGAGGGTACTGAAAGTTTTATAGGTAGTATTATTATGCAACTTTTTAACGTACCTTACGACGCCATTAAAGGATATTAGGCACTTAATTTCGTTTGTGCAAATGACAGGATAAACTAGAAATTGATAATTAATATACCAGATAAATTCGAATGAGAAGAATACTGTTTTATTGAGATCTCTTAGAAGAAATCAGCAGTACTGATAATTATTTTTGGGTTTCATATTTATAATAATAGAACGATTTTGGACCGCCAAAGGGCCCTCCTGTGCCATAGCCGCAGAACGGCCTTTTGTGTCGCTGATAATACAGAGCCCTTACAATTAGTGTTAGTTGTGTTTAGTTTAATGACTTATTTTTATTACAAGGTTGTTAATAACAATAGGTACAGTTTATAACAATTTTTGCAGATTTGATGAAGGAATTAGCATATTTCAGAACGTCATCGTAGATGATCCTTGATCAACATTTTTAAATCTTTTTCTTGGGATAAGTTTAAAACAGGTATTTGAGGAAACCATAATATTCAGTATGCTCTATTTAAAATAAAAGAGTTCATATCCGCTTTCGGTTTAATCATGTGTACCATGATATTGAAAATATTTTCAAGAAGTAGATTTTTTTATCCATAATATTGCCGCCAAAATCTCAAAACGATTAATTTCATTACCTTAAGTCTAACCGGCGGTCACTGTGAATTGTTTTGTGTAGACATATAAGACCTATCCATTTAGTACGCGGGTGATTATTTAAAAAAATATATAATTACTAATTTAAATGAAAACTATTAATTTAAAAAATGACGGACAAACCTTGGAACCTTATTATAAACTTATATACTCTAGAGTTATTTTCGACTAGATGCTATCTTCAGCTAGAATCTTCAAATATTTTGTTTACTATAAAGTAAGTATTCAAGGCCTGTATTCAATGCTTACAGTCACATTTGTAAAAAATTGTTAATAGCAGTAAAATTAGGTTTTGATAAGTAAGTAACTCGGTTGACAATGAGAGTGCACGTGGTCATTGAAACGTTGCGTTCCGAATAGATAATTGATGTGGATACCGCGATGCCTGAGTTTTGATAAGAATTCTTAAAAAATAAAATTAATACAAATGTGCGTACGAGAAAGTTGAAATTGGGAATTTGAATTGGTACAAAAAGAAAGTGGGAGAAGGAGGAAGTACTTGAAAAGAGAAAAAAAAGGAAATCTAATGTAATAAATGTGGGTGCTGAGAATACAATACTCGATGCGCCAATAGCACACCGAATGACGGAGAGAGTGAGATAGAGTGAGGTGCGCGGAGTACGCGTTATGGTGGCCGGAAGCATGTTCGGGTATACTAATTAATACTTGCTAATTAGATCAATTTTGTACGTTATTTGGTAATAAGTAATACTTTATACACCATAGTATTCTATTGTCTCACATAAATGTTAATATCACCGAAATAATTTTTGAAGGAGTCATCATACTTTTGTTTGTCATTTATTCAGCTCTCTCATACACCAAACAGGCGAACTACAAAAAGTTGAATAACTAAATAATAAAAATAGAAATTTAGTTGTTCGTTTATTAATTTACGATTTGGTTTATGTTTTTCGATTTGAAGATTCCTAGAACCCTAAGCCTTTTTTGACATTAGTGAATGTCGAGCGAAGACGTAAAACATATTTTTTACATTCTATATGTTCAGCACATGAAGCATGTCAAATAATATTTTGCCGGGTTTATGATGGCGTATGTTATTGGTCCCGAAAGGAACCGTTTCGACTAGGTTGATGTTTCGACGAGATTTCACCAATCTTCTTCTGGACGCTCTAGTTCGGCTCACACTCAAAGAGGTAGAATATAAAGAATAATAAGAAATCAAGAACCCATATAAAGGAAAAGTATATAAGCTGTACTACATTCAGTTTGTGTAAATCTGACACAAACGTGCTCAAATAATTTAGATCTCCTTAGTAATTCATAATGCCTACATGCAACATCTCCTATTGTTTTATAGTGATCTAATAATCGTGTGATCGAAAAAATTAAAAATTTGGGAAAACTTTGAAATTCGGTTCCGTGTTGGAGGTGTTTTATACACATTAGTTTTACGTAATGTTTTACCTCCAGAGTGCACACCACTGCTCCCACTAACGATTAAGCAGTGGCAGGTAGACAAGGGACCAAAATGCGGAAAATATTGGTGAATAAAACGAACGGTCGATTCCCTATTTAAAGTTTTGTTATTCAAAGCCAACAATAACCAATCTCAAGAGTACATATGCATATGAAGTATGACGTTTCGGTTTAATTATCTGTCAAGTATTTGATAACTGGAGTTTACTAGAAACGTTCATATTTCAATATCGTGCAGATCCATTCGTTCTGACAGCGCTTAATTATACCAGATGAGGCTAGAAGAGCAACTAGTGTTAATTAGTACTTAAAATTTTGCATAACAATTTTGGATGTCATACCCTCTAATGGCGCTGATGGATCATCGCCTAATGCGGTTGAATATCGGTCTCAAAAGCCCGGATTCGAATTCTGGGATTATTGTTTCTCAGAGGTGAGACTTTCTGTGGTTTTTCTCATTCTATAGCGAATGATAAGAATGAATATTTTAAGACATATTACGGGCACATGCATAATAACAACTCATGGCTGGCCCATGCTCTCTGCAATTGACGAAAGCTATCGAGAACACGGTGGATTTGAACTTTATAATAAATAATATTCTTTCCCAAAATTTTTTACTTTAAATAATATTACTTCCATACGTATATTGCATTGTTTTCCAGTTTTGGTGTGTTTTCATAATCTGACTAGTTTTGGTTGTTTGGATTGTTATCCGTCTTATTGTATAATTCTGAGATAATTTGGTATGCATATTTTCAATAGAAACAGTGCGAATAATAAAAGATATTCCGCAATTATAATTTAATTATTAATTAAGTATTCTAAGAAAAAGCGAATTTTGAAGAGCCTTGAAAACTGCGTGAATGTATAGAAGTTCTTCTGTAATTACAGCTGTCTATCCTGTATGAATTTATTGTTTGGTGTTTAATCGTATTTCGCTCTAAGCTACATTTCTTCCGATAGATTCACGGAGTAGTAGTAATGTGACAACTCCGAACAGTTTAGAATGCATCTCATTCCATCAAATGAGCATCAATGCCTTTGATTAAGCGAATTTAGAACAGAAACGCTTCATGAAATAGAGCTAAAAACAATAGTGAAGAAATAGAAAATTAGAACTGTATGTCAGTGCTTTTTCTATATATAAATTCTTTTATTGATTGACAAATGGAAAAGGATTTTCCACTCATTTTACTCGGAAGAGTTATATCAACCCGAATTAACGCAATTGCGTCCAAAGCAGTGAATTCGCTGTTAAATCAGTTCCTATTCCTATCTTCTACATAACACATGGGCTGAAAAGTCCCGGACCTAACAAAGAAAACACGTTTTTTTTGGTTCAAAATTAGCTTTATTCATCAACGTAATCTCCATCAAGAGCAACGCAATCATTCCAGCGCCGCTCTAACATTTCAATACCACTTTTGTAGAACGATTTATCTTTTGCCTCAAAATAGGCCTCAGTTTCAGCGATAACCTCTTCATTCGTGCGAAATTTCTTACCGGCGAGCATTTTTTTGAGGTCTGCGAACGGCCACTACTCGCTGGGAGCCAAATCTGGCGAATACGGTGGATGTGGGAGCAATTCGAAGTTCAATTCATGTAGTTTTGCCATTGTTTTGATTGACTTGTGACATGGTGCGTTGTCTTGATGTAACAAAATTTTTTTCTTTGCTATATGCGGTCGTTTCTTTGCAATTTCGGCCTTCAAACGCTCCAATAACGCTATATAATATTCACTGTTGATGGTATTTCCTTTCTCAAGATAGTCGATGAATATTACACCACGTACATCCCAAAGTACCGAGGCCATAACCTTTCCAGCCGATTGTTGTGCTTTCGGGCGCTTTGGACGAGGTTCACCAGTTGCTGACCACTGAGATGACGATCGTTTTGATTCCGGAGTGAAGTGATGGATCCATATTTCATCCATTGTCGCATATCGACGCAAAAATTCCGGTTTGTTACGTTTAAAAATGGCCAAACACTGCTCAGAATCATCAACACGTTCTTGTTTTTGGTGAGGAAACGCGGCACCCACTTTGAACAGAGCTTTCTCATACTCAAATGCTCATGCAATATAAAGACAATACGTTCTTTTGATATCTTTACGATGTCAGCTAACTCACCCAACTTCACTTTTCGATCATTCAAAACGATTTTGTGAATTTTTTTTTGTTTTCGGGTGTTACCGCCTCATTTGGACATCCACTGCGTTCTGCATCATCGGTGTCTTTACGACCACGTTTGAAGTCAGCAAACCAACGTTTTATTGTTGTTTCTGATGGAGCGGAGTCCCCATAACACCTTTCAAGCCATTGCTTCGCTTGAACGGTATTTTTTCCCATCAAGAAGCAGTGTAAAATTAAAACACGAAATTGTTTTTGATCCATTGTTTTGAAAATAACAAAAGTAGCGTGACTCTTAGCAGAATAACTCACAAACTAATGAATAGAATATCATGAAATTTTAACAGCCGTCTTTTGAAAGTTAGTACTAACTAAGAGAAAGGTGACTGCAATAAAACTAGCGTCATCTATGTGTTAGGCCCGGGACTTTTCAGCCCATGTGTTATGCCTTTTTGGTAGTGGACTATATCTACATTCATCATTTGTATTTCAGTCAAATTTTATGGTGCTAGGCAAAACATTTGCTTTTTGCATTTGAAACAAAGCTAAGCTCTATTGGTTTCTCATGTTAGAAGTTGTTTCACGTTAATTGAATAAACAAAAAGGAACTGGGGCATTGAGAATTTGTTGTATCGTTTCCTTATTTATTCTTTCAATTATTCGAAATCTAGTACTCGCAAATATTTTTGTTTAATGAGTTTTATACTGCGGAATATTATGGCATGTTTTCATTTCCTATTATACGAGGGCTGTTTTTTTCAACCTCCGATAGCTCATAAAAACGAGGTATGTGTAAATAACAAAATGAATTCATCATCAAAAGTTATGTACAAACAAACATGGTTACTTTTCTACATAATTACCCTACAGATTGATGCATTTGTCATATCTATGGATGTGCCTTCGAATCCCCTCTGCATAAAATGTTGCCGTCAGTGAGTTGAGATGGTCCGTGACATTGTTTTGAAGTTTCTTTGTACTCTGGGAGCTCTGCCTCGTAGCCACTTTTTCAGTTCACGAAAGAAATGGAAGTCAATTGGCGCTAAGTTGGAGCAGTGTGAGGGTATGCGTTGTCATGAATCAGAAAAACTCCAGAAGTCAGTATTTTGTTAGTATGTAATTCCACTAATTATTTTTAATATTCGTAGTAATCGAGCCGCACGCATCTCCGAAAGCACCCGTTTTTTGCAGCCTTAACTAGTGGGTGTGCGATTCGTTTTTTCATGGTGTAGTGGTGGCGCCTGTCCGACAAATAGGAGTCGTAAGTTCGAGTTCTGTTGAGTCACAGAATAATAGAAGGGACAAATTTATCGGCTACTTTCATGTTTGTGTGGTATTATTTTTTGACCTTCAAAATTAAGTGAAGTTAGTTAGACGCCATATTGAAAATAACGGGATGGAAGGAAATTCAAACGACAAAATTGCAATTATAATTTATTCTGTTAATTTGTAAGCAACACGTTTGAAACAAGGGTTTGTAAAGTAAATAATACAACTGTGCTTTTATTTTAGGAACAACAATAACATTTAGAGAAAATTAGATGTATACCCTTGATTATAAAGTACAGAAGTTGATTATAGAGATGTTCAAAAATATATATATAGCAGTCATTGTGCCTTGAATCTTTGTTTCAATTTGTAGTCTGCACTTTGAATCACTTACGATAACTAGTGTCTCACAAAAAAATAGAGTGTTCAAACCATTTGTCTTCACAAACCACTTGAAGCCCTTTTAAGAAACCATCACGGTTCATCCTCAGTTGGTAATCGAATTTCGCGTGATACAACTCATAATATTACTGGGTGATTGAAGTATGTTTACCACTATAGCACACTTACTAAAGCAAAAATAAGGTGGGATATTTCAATTAGTGGGGATCGGAACTCAGGGGTATATACCTGGATCGGAGTCAAATGAATAATACAATTAGTAATTCGACACAATAACAACTCTAGAACAATAATAGAGAACAGATTGTTGCGTATCGTATTGCACTTATCACTGTGTCGACAGTTCAGTTCGGTGTGAAATAAAATTAAACATAACAGAGAAATGAAACAACAAATCATGTTTTAGTGTTTATTATAAATGTCTCACTATACTTAATTTTACATTTTTTCCTTTGTTAGAGGCCAGCTCTCTATTTAAGAATTTTATACCACAAAATATTAATAATCCACAAGAAAATTTGGACAAGATGATACGTAACTGACATTTCCAAAATAATGTTTTAAAGTGTGCCCTATTTTAGGGCGAAGGATTAACCTAGAGCATTGTTCCAAAAAATTGTAATGTGAACAAATGGCTCCCCTGGCTTTTTAACTTGCCAAACAATTTATCCTTTTCGCCACTTTTAAAATGACAAAATACAGAAAAAGCTGTAATATAATTGGATGTCTCCAGAGCATGTTCTTCGCATTCTAGCCAAGAATGTTTCTCCAAACACTTTTTCATCGTATAACACATGGGCTGAAAAGTCTCGGGCCTAACATATAGATGACGCTAGTTTTATTGCAGTCACCTTTCTCTCAGTTAGTACTAACCTTCAAAAGACAGCTGCTAAAATTTCATGATATTCTATTCATTAGTTTGTGAGTTATTGTGCTAAGAGTCACGCTACTTTTGTTATTTTCAAAACAATGGATCAAAAACAATTTCGTGTTTTAACTTTACACTGCTTTTTGATGGGAAAAAAATACCGTTCAAGCGAAGCAATGGCTTGAAAAGTGTTATGGGGACTCCGCTCCATCCGAAACAACAATAAAACGTTGGTTTGCTGACTTCTAACGTGGTCGTAGAGACACCGATGATGCAGAACGCAGTGGACGTCCAAATGAGGCGGTAACACCAGACAACATCAAAAAAATCCACAAAATCGTTTTGAATGATCGAAAAGTGAAGTTGCGTGAGTTAGCTGACATCGTAAAGATATCAAAAGAACGTATTGGCTTTATATTGCATGAGCATTTGACTATGAGAAAGCTCTGTTCAAAGTGGATGCCGCGTTTGCTCACTGTTGACCAAAAACAAGAACGTCTTGATGATTCTGAGCAGTGTTTGGCCATGTTTAAACGTAACAAACCGGAATTTTTGCGTCGATATGTGACAATGGATGAAACATGGATCCACCACTTCACTCCGGAATCAAAACGATCGTCATCTGAGTGGACAGCAATTGGTGAACCTCGTCCAAAGCACCCGAAAGCACAACATTCGGCCGGAAAGGTTATGGCCTCGGTATTTTGGGATGTACGTGGTGTAATATTCGTCGACTATCTTGAGAAAGGAAATACCATCAACAGTGAATATTATATAGCGTTATTGGAGCGTTTGAAGGCCGAAATTGCAAAGAAACGACCGCATATAGCAAAGAAAAAAATTTTGTTTCATCAAGACAACGCACCGTGCCACAAGTCAATCAAAACAATGGCAAAACTACATGAATTGAACTTCGAATTGTTCCCACATCCACCGTATTCGCCAGATTTGGCTCCCAGCGACTACTGGCTGTTCGAAAATGCTCGCCGGTAAGAAATTTCGCACGAATGAAGAGGTGAAACTGAGGCCTACTTTGAGGCAAAAGATAAATCGTTCTACAAAAGTGGTATTGAAATGTTAGAGCGGCGTTGGAATGATTGCGTTGCTCTTGATGGAGATTACGTTGATGAATAAAGCTAATTTTGAACCAAAAAAAAACGTGTTTTCTTTGTTAGGCCCGGGACTTTTCAGTCCATGTGTTACCTCCGAACATAGGTAAAAGCATTTACTACTGGAAGGTCCAAGTTTCTATAGTCTCTTGACGCTACAAAGATTTCTTCGTTTTCAATAATTGGCACAACAGGTAATTGTGTCTGTATTTGTGTTATTTAACTGTAGTTGGTTCAGTACACTATCCAAACATACTATATGCACGGCACAAATATGAGGGTTTGCGCCCTTTTTCCTATTATTACCATCACTTCTAATTTTCAATTCTAATAAAAACGAGCGCTATAGCAATTCTGTAACTCTTACGTTCACAAACAATGTTACCCTTTGTGTTACGACTAAATCGTAAAGGTACTTTGAAAATGCGAACCGTAGTTGTTCGCGAAACGTCAACGACAAAAACTTAATAACACGGCGGAACCCGACAACCGTTGCGTTATGTCAAACGGCCGTGAAAGTCTGAGATACTGAGTATATGTGCTGTTGGATAGTGTAATTAAATTACTATTAAATCCTGCGATAAATTTACTAAGTCAATAACATGCAATTCAAATGAATTTATTATTGTACACGGTTGTGTGTGGGCCTCTGCTAGCGTTCTATATGAATAGTTGTTAGCAAAGAATACAAAACTCCCGAGATAAAAAGAAAAAGGATATATAGTTGAAATAACTTGAAAAATGTCAAGTCAGAGTGGCAGTTGTCACTGTGGCATGGTACTTGTTACTCAACAACGTACAACAGTTTACGTAGTAAATAGGTCACAACATGGCAACCAGTAATATTATTCTAACCATTACATAAATGATACGCTAAATAGGAGCACAAAACTTCATCTGGAATTTTGTCTGAATTGTTTATCTCTGTGTAAAGCCATAGCAATCCTGTATTTTACTATACTTTTACAAACAGATTTTATATCTATATTTATCAAACTTTTTTCTTTTAAACACGTATGTATGTACTTATGAAGCGCGCAAAAGGTACAAGGAGGAAGATTCCCACTTCACGCAAGTCCAAGTTCTGTTATAAATGGTTAAAAAGAAGTAATATTAATGCGCTACCCCGCCAGTTTTCTCTCTTAACTATATAGATTATATCCACTTTATCTCTTAAAGTATTTGAACTTGATGTGAAACGTATTTCTCTCACTACTTGTAATATTGATTATGCAAATTATATTACTGCTGAATATTTAATAAAATTGAATTTTGTGGATGCGTGCTTTCAACGAAACTGTTCCTCATCCCCATCAGCAGTTTCTGACTATTAGTATTCCGTTGCGTGGAAGCTAGGGTAATAAAGGTAATACACATAGTATGTGAAGTTTTTTTTTTGGTGTCTACGGGATCGCAGCCCATACACCTCGGAGGAAATAATAATAATAAAAAAGAAACAAATGAAATCTTAAATTAGGAACAAGTAATGTTATTGATCTCCAGTGAAAGCAAACACGGTGATGTAAAAGAGGGACACCCATTTCACATCCCGCTGCCTATCGTGATGACTGACGCAGTATGCGCTCACAAGAAAACGACCATCGGAAAACAGGTTAACCTACACAGATGACACAGGGATGGCTAGTAAAAGCAGAAAAGCGACCGGTATGGATGGCATCAGTACAGAGCTTTGAAACTATTTCTGCATGTATGTATTTAATAAATGTTGGAAAAATACTACTATCTCTGATGATCGGAAAAGAGCGAGAGTAGTGTCATTGACAAAAAAAGGGCGATAAGAATAACTTTCAAAATTACCGCGGAATGAACCTATTAGACACAGCTTGTAAAATTGATGCCAGAATATTAAACAATAGGTTGAAAATCGAAATGAATACGTAGGCTTCCACGGCCAGAGTTAGTGATAAACGAACTACTCCCGGAATTGGACCGTGAGAGTAAGAGGAGAAAAATAACAAGAAAAAGAGATAAAAAGAGAAAAAGAGAGAAAAAAGAAAAAAATTATAAAGGGTGGGAAGACGTGAAATAGAAAGGAAGGTGAAAAGAATAAGAGAAGGAAATAGAGACAGAAGGAGGGAGAGAGAAAAAGAAAAAGACCAAAACCAAAAGGTTTTCACCTGTAGCGCGGTCAACACGCCGAGTCGCCGTAACCTTCTGCCAAACTGGTTTCGCCTCTAACGTGGTTTACACGTCGAGTTACTGTGCCACTTTGGGTTCCCCTATTCCTTTTCTCTTTTGGTCTCTTTCTTTTTCCTTTTTCTTTTTCTCTCTCGCACCCCTTCCTCCCTCCTTGCTCTATCTCTATTTCCTTTTCTTATTTTTTTCACCTTTCTCTCTATTTCACGTCCCTCCCCCCCTTTATAATTTTTTTCTTTTTATCTGTTTTTGTTCTTATTTTTCTTTCTCCTCTTATTCTTATTTCCTTTTTATATATATCTCATCATGACACGGTACAATTCCGGAAGTAGTTCGTTTATTACAGGTTCAAAGTCATAACAGAAGAACTAATAGAGGATGAATGATTTAGAAAAAGTCTGCCAAAACTATGAAATGAAAATATCGGCAAATAAAGCCAAACCATGGATTTCCTGGGTAAATATCCAATTAGAACAAAAATAGTTATGAACGGTACCGTACTGGAACGGGTGAAACACTAAGTATTCAGGTTGCGATGTATCTTATGATCGAAAAAAAGACTGAATAAATTTACACATATTTGTGGAACAATCAGCAGAAAGTTAAAAACCAAACAAGAAATGATATACAAATAATTTTATAACACGATAGCAGTGCCAACGGGAGTGAAACAGACAACAACGAAAAAGAAAAGAAGAAAGCAGGATACAGACACAAGAGATTACATTTTTATGAAGAGTGCAAGCTTGCACAAGATCTGATAGAATAAGTGGTGAAGATATAAGAACAAAACTAAACATCTTCGACTTAAATGAGAGAATAAAGGAAAACAAAAATAAGAGGAAGGAATACCTAGAACGAATGCAAAGGACGAGGTTACCAGTCAGACTTAGATTTTATAGTTGTTTAGGAAGAAGTGTATGTAGACCAAATAAAATATGGGTATCGTAACTGGCAAAGTGCCTAAAACTTGAAGTGACGTAGAAGAAGAAAGACCCTACCATATCGTTACTTTAGTAATTATACTGCATGAGTACTTATAGTATCTCAGTAATTTTTGTTTGTTATAATGTTTTCAATTATAGGTTTTATAGTAGCGTGTGAAAATACTTTATCCTTTAGAAAAAGCAAGGCACATGCAGTATATGTATTAACGCGGGATGTGTATTCCTTAGTCAGAAATCTCAATGCCTTGTTTGCATATCGCCGAAGACGACAAGAGAGAATGACTTCCGCCAAGCAGAAAATGAGCTTCGGAATAACGAAAGGTATCGTTGAGTAGCTCCTTCGCATCTTCCCTTGCAGGTATATTTTTCTTAAGCTATTATTAAACATAAATGCTATATTGAGCTGTCATAAATATAAAAGAATACTTTGTGTATATGTATTTTTGTAATATTTCAATTTTGTATTCCTACAAAGCCTTTGTTTCATTCTTGCATCAAATTATCCGCCTTGCAAAACTGGTCGATCTCCAATGCCGTCGAGTGATGCTGCTTCAGCTCAGCGGTCAATAACCATCGAAATGGAAAGGGTTGGTTTGATAAAAATAACTCGCACGTAAAATTTGTTTACTATATACAGTCGGCGCCAGATATACTCGGCACTCAATAATTTAGTGGGTGCAAGGTAGAGTGCAAATATGTACGGATAATTTGATACACGGATGATTATTGTACGAATGTAGGAAAGTTAATAGAGTGTTTTGTATGGGAACTAACGGCGCAGAAGTTTAGCGTTCCAAATAGAAAATGCATTTTTGAAGCGCATCCATTTAATATATTCCCATTTTTAGTACTGTTTACTTGAATGAAAAACCATGAGAACGGAAAGACATTTCCTCTCTAATTTGTTCTATATATCTGTTTCACTTAATACCCAATGCTAAATAGCTCCAGCGTAACTAATTGTAGGTGACGTATTATAAGCAGATTAATACTTTTCAATAAAAATCGATCGATCAAATAAGATATGAATTCGCCTTAATAGATTTGTGAGGTGGTCTAATAAGAAGTCTATAAAGTCTTTTTAAATAAAACCAGCAGCGAAAGTGGTCATGTTAAAAATGATCAACTAAATAGGGATTATATTATGATACCATGTCATATTTTATCTGCCAACATACAGATTATAAGAATGCAAGTGCCTGCCTTAATTGACATTGGCTTTTCAAAATAACATATTTGTTGCATGTATGTTTCTGACAGTAATACAATTATTAGTTGATTATAACGAATTAATTAATTATAACCTATTAAAGTACACGAAAACCACAATTAGTGTTTACGATGTAATATATTATACCTCACCTTTTCGTTATACTTTCAATTTACCTGCAAAATTTAAACGAAAGAATCTACAAATTTGTCTTTATACGAGATTTTCTATCACACTGTGTACACTGATATTCAGTCCTTGTATCAACAATTTCGTATACCCTTCATTCATTTGAACCCTGACATTATAATAAAACATTAGTGTATATCGATTGTGGTTGAGCTGAATTACTACTACTCGAATAATAATTATAAATTCATATTGTTTAATGCCCCAGAAAAGATTTATTCAACAATTAAAAATGTTATGTATATTTTGACAAAGAATGGTTCAAAATGTAGGTAGAGGATGGGCGTTTCATTAATCAGGCAAATTTACTTATACCGTATCGCGCGGTATTACTGGCAAGGACGAGCATACAATTGATATGTTATTTTGACAAGTAAACTTCGGTGAAGGTATGTATTTTCACGTACACGTAATTCATATATTTGTAGATACAAAAATGGCACGGAATAACCAAGTGAGCTAATAAGTAAAAAATATTTATTCGAGTATTTGTCGACTACAAATAATTAATAATGCCTGGCACCCACTAATAATAATAATAATATTAATAGTAATTTATTTCAAAGAACACGGATACATAAAAAACATAGTATAGATCCTTGGAAAACTGTCAAAAAGAGAAAGAAAACCAACCAGAGAATCATTACAATTGATAACCAAACAAGTACAAAAATAGATAATTATAAATTTAGCCTAGAAACATAAACAAATCATTGATACTGTAACAGTTTATCTCCAATAAGTCTCTTTTTTAATGTATTCCGAGATATTATTGCTTTAATATCGTTAGGCAATGCATTGAAAAGCTCACAGCTAAAGTATTGTAAGCTCTTCTGAAAAATTTGTTGTTTATATGGCGTCCTAACACTATATGCATTGAAGATACAAAATCTGCTTTATATCTATCTACCAATGTAAGAATTTCTAAAATATATACATTAAAAAGCGCAAGTAATTTCTCAGCATCAGGATTCTCTCTTACATAAATCGTAAATTGTGCGAATCGCTTGTTCTAGAAGTATATAAGCTCCATTAACGTTAGCAGAAGAGCCTCAATAACATCGCATTTTAGAGTAGAAATTGCTGAAATAGAAGGCCTTTAACACAAACGTATCTTGTGTAGTCGATGATTGTATATCATTTATGTCGTTCGCATGTAATGAAATGTTACTTATACCTAAAAAGGAAAGTAAATCGTTAATGAAGATTACAAAAAGGGTAGGACCCAATACAGATCCTTGTGGTATACCTAATTTCAAATCATATCTTTCTAATATGCATCTCTTAGCTACTTTTTGCGCTCTACCACGAACGTAACTTTTGAGGAGACTAAATACGTTTCCTCATATCCCATACCTATATAGTTTGTGCAGTAAAATTTAATGATTAACACAATCAAATGTTTTGTTTAAGCTAAGACCCAAGCACGGTGTTCTATTGTCAAGTGATGAGTAAATAATTTTACTCATATGCTATAGCGTAGTATTAGTACTTCTGTTATTGGGATTACTGTATTAACATTTACTCAACAAATTATGTTTATCAAAAAAGTTCAATCTATCATTGATTATGTATTCTAAAGTTATTGCAAAAACTGAAATAAGAGTTATTGGGCGGTAATTTTTTAGTGCATGAGGATTGACTTTCCTTCTATGTACAGGGATAATCAAAGTAGTCTTAACTCAAGAGGGAAAGATTCCCTTTTCAACTAATAGATTAAAAAGGTAAGCAATAACACATACAATACATGATACGGATTTTTTTATGAGGAATTAGTTTATTTCATCTTCGCTTGTTGCCACTGTGGAACTCAATTTTTTCATGGCACTAAGAACATCTTTATCTTTATAACATAGGAATTATAAGGCCGTCTGTAATATTTGAAAAGTAATGAATAAATTTATTACACATCTATGTCGTGTTAGAATAGCAATTTGGTAAAGGCCTTTTAGTTGTGCTGTTTTTATTATTGGTATAACAGACCAAACCGTTTTGTATTTATTTACTGCATTACTTATTAAGTTGTCATTATATTGTTTTTACGAGGACAATCCCAGAAAAAGGTCTCCTATATTTTTAGATATACAAAGAATCGTTTATTTTCTATAATTGCTACATCACTTTAAAGATTGAAGAATGCTTTATTTTTTAACATAATCGCCATTTCGGTCGATGCATTTTTGTAGACGCTGTGGCAGTTTTACAATGCCCATGTCATACCAGCTTGCCGCCATGCCCTTCAGGAAGCGTTGAACCTCATCTTTCACCTCATCATCGGAGCAGAACCGCCGTCCAGACAAATGTTCCTTCAACTTAGGGAACAGGTGGAAATCGCTGGGTGCCAAGTCCGGACTGTAGGGTGGGTGTGTGATGACGTTCCAACCAAAATTTTGCAGGAGATCGACGGTTTGACGGGCGTTGTCGTGGAGAATGCTTACACCCTTGCTCAACATCCCTCTTCTCCGGTTCTGAATTGCCCTTCTGAGTTTCTTCAGTGTTTCACAGTACCTGTCAGCGTTGACTGCTCTTCAAGCAGGCAGAAAGTCGACCGACAGTACCCCCTTCCTGTCCCAAAACACAGTTGCCATGACTTTACCGGCAGATTGTGTTTGCTTGAATTTTCGTGGCTTGGGCGAAGAGGGATGCCGCCACTCACGAGACTGTTGTTTTGTCTCAGGAATGGCCAGGTTTCATCACCCGTGACAATCGAGTCCAAGAAGTTGTCCTTTTCGTCTCCATAGCGGCGAAGAAATTCGCGGGAAGAATCAACCCGTTGCCGTTTGTGGTCTTCTGTCAGCATACGCGGCACCCATCTTGCACACACCTTCCGATATCGCAATTTTTCCGTTAAAATCCTGTGGATAGTGCTTCTGGAAACCTCAGAAACCAAAATGCAGAGAGCATCCAGAGTGATCCTCCGATCTTTACGCATGAGTTCCTCAACCTTCGCGATTGTCTCGTCGGCAATTGACGGCCCCTCGTTCCTTCCTTCGTCATGGATTTTAGTACGACCGGCTGTAAACTCTCTACACCACTTGCGAACGTTTTTGACATCCACGAAGGGCTGTCCATACACTTCCGTCAATAGGCGGTGAATTTCAACCGGTTTAACCCCTTTTGCGTTCAAAAATCGAATAACTGCGCGCACTTCGCACTTGGCGGTAACATTTATCGGGAGCTCCATTTCGAATGGCGAGCATCCGAGCGAAGCACCTGCGTGCTTATGTGGTAGCGGAGAAGGCACCACTCACAACAGTGTTGCCAACAACCGTATTAAAACTTTTTCTACGTCCCCAAAAAATAGGAGACCTTTTTTTGGGATTGCCCTCGTATTTAACTTCAATAAGGTTTTTATAGAATTTTTCGCAATTTACAAACACCGGATGCATGTCCGGATTTTGCTTGCTAGTATCATTCAGAAATAAAAGTTGGTTCTTGCAACACATAAGTTCGTCATCTACCCAATAAGGCTTATTGGATTTGAAAGATCTTACTTGAGGAAAACAAATGTCAAAATAATAGTTAATGATGTTCAGAAAGATCGAAAAAGCGTTATTAGTATCTTTACTTTCATAAACAGTAAGCCAAATCTCATTGAGATGATGTCTAAACGAATTAATTGAATCACCATCAAATATTCGGTATCTTATTAACATTTAGCCTAGTTTTTTGTGTTTGAGCAAAATTATCAGATAAATTAGAATCTGAACAGAAGATTTTATAACTATTCACAGGTATGTTTACAACTATATTATCTATACATGTCGATGATGCATTACTGATTTTGGTTGGCTAGTGAAGAGTAGTGTATAAGCATTAACAATCAAAATATCAATTAATTCATTACATTACCAATTCATTATTGGTACTATCTGAATTGAAGTCTATATTGAAATCTCCACTGAGTACTATCAACTTTATTTCAATATGTAGGTGATCCAAGGAATCATGTAGGACACCAGTAAATATAGAGAAGATTGCCGTTGACAGACGATATATTCCAAGAAGCTCAATGTTCACTCCACATTGGTACAACACTGAATAATGTCGCACACAGAAAGCTTACTAGTGTCATCTCGTGGACTTAATTTAATTTTATTCTTAGTAAAAATAGCAACACCACCATGCCTATTAAGTTCGCAACAATAATATGGAGCGAAATAAAAATGATTAAGGCTCATTTCCAGCAGTTGACCCTCTGATCGCCAGTGCCTAACAGCAACACATCAATATCATTAGCCTGAAGTACAATTTCAAAAATGTTACTTTATTGCCCACGTAGCAAATATTTGGAATGTTGAATGTCTTATTAATGTTATCATCATATAAAAGTGGAACAGTTATGTTACTGGAGTTTGTCGGGGCTTTAATGAAAAGACCATATAGCTTAATACCCACAGGCGACAAAGTCTTTAGAAGTTGTACTCAATGGTACAGCTGCAAAAACAACAAGTTGTTACTTTTTGTTGGACATGTTTAAAATGTTTGGTTCGATATTTCGGAAGATACCATGTGTTAATTAGATTTTGAAATGATTTGAGATGCCGAAGAAGAGGTATACATATTTACTGATGTAAATAATGATGCAGAAACTTGATTATGGATTCTTTTAATACCAAAAATAGTGGCGAAGGTAAGCATTCATCCGCAGAAATGGCTTGCAAAAGTGTGTAGCTATGTGTGGCATAATGCAAGGATTACATAACATCTTCAACGATTTTGTGATCCTTCGCTGCTATAGTATAGCCAGATTGCATTTCTGGATGAAATTCGTAGTCGTGGGCGTCGTACACATTGCTTCTACCGTTACTAAACTAAAACTATTGCTGAATAATCCCTCGTCTTCTCCAGTAGAATGTGTAGAACGAGTAATAAATTCTGTTACTTTGGGTGATACAATATCATATACTTTCTCTAAATCAACTCATATTCTGCTTTAAAGGTTTCGTATCGAATTTCTTATTTGGTTTCCAAAGCTCGCCCATGTCACGTATTATTTTTCCATGATAAATGCTATTTTGAAATTTTCAGTACGCATTCTCAATGAACTATAACTTGTTAGTGTGAGTATCATCTCTATCAATACTTTCTTCGCATCTATATAATTGGCGTAGCGATTTCACTTCATTTTTCACATTTTCGATAACATTTTTTTCTATTCTGCCGCCTTAGTTTTATTATCTCCGTTAATAACACTATTTCCTTCTTCAAGGACACATGCAACATTTTCAGAATTGCCTTCCTCATTTTCCACAAATTGTACTTCAGGTGTTCTTTCCAATCCTGCCGCATATTCTCAAGAGACCATGCTTTCTTGTAGAGCGTGTTCTACCACATCTTTTAGGGGCATCAAACTCCAGTTTTTGACACATCAATCGAATTACTACGATGTTGATTACATGAGACATTGCAAGTAACATGTTCCATATGTTAGCTATATTAATCGCCGCCATTTTACCAAACGATAAATTTATACTGAACGCAAAAACGTTCCTGATATATCATTTGAAACGGTCACATACATATGCATTTTGCTAGCGGTTAATGCGACAGAATAATGCGTGTACTTTTAGATGGTTCGTATCTACAGCTGACAAGAAGAGGAACTTAATAACAGAATAAAGAAAGCCAACAAGGTATACTATGCTATGAACTCAGGATTTATAAATAGAAAAGAAGTAACCAAGCTAACAAAAATGACGGTTTCCAGAACAATTTTCAGACCAATTCTCACATTTCGATGTGAAACTTGGGTACTCAATCGACAAGAAAAAAGTAAGATCCAAGCTCTTGAGATGAAATATAGGAACGAACAGATTAGAAGAGAGCTACAAACGGAATCAATAGAAAGTTATGAAGAAGAAAGACAATTAGCGTGGTGGAGACATCTACAAAGGATACACAATACAATTCCGGTTAAGAAGGTCTGGAGAGTAAAGACACAGAAAAAAAGAACAAGAAGGAGACCAAAAGAAAGCTGGAATAAAGGAGTAGGCAAAATTTTAGATAGAAATTGCAATGAATAGAGAGGACTGGAATAAATTTGTGAAATGCTAGGAAACAAATTTAATCTAACCCGACACCCAATGGGTAAAAGGGTATTATTGATTATATATATATATATATATATATATATATATATATATATATATATATATATATATATATATATATATAGTATCTATAGCAAATACTTATATTTAATTTATGTAAGTCAGACTATGAATTAATTATAACTATTTCTTTGAATATATTATCGAGATAGTCATCTATTTATTCTTCTGTGGGTTTTATTGTTGTATGATATTCGTTTAGAATGATAGTTATCTACATATATTTTTGTTTTTTATCTTTAATGCTTGACTGTTCATATTTGTTATACTACATCGTTTTCTACGTAAAACCGACTTTATTTTTAATAAATAAAAGGAAAGAAATAAAAAATGGCAGTGTGGTGTATCCTGTCGTCTGTATATTCTTACGAAAATAATTTTCATCACCTTTGAGACTATGTAATATAAAATCGTATAAAATTTTTAAGGGTGTTACACGAAATCAAGCGATTCAGTGGCTAACAGAGTATTATTCCCATTCAAGGACCTCAGTACATAGACCTTCATTGAAATTTCCAGTTGCTGATGCACTCTTGTAAGTGGACAAAGTTTCGCATGGTTAACGAATACGTACAAGAAATAGGAATGTAGATACCAATGGAAAGTAAAACAGGAATAACCAATCAGAGAGGAAAACACGAGGATCATTCGGAAAGTAAAGAATGTAGGATGAGTACCACTCACCTTGGTACTCATCCGCTTCAGTTTGGCGCCAGCTACGATCCAATACGGTTAATTACTGCTTAGCTCTGCGACTTTAAAATGTGTGAAAAAAATTGACGATCCCGCCAAGTGTGAGCTGCACAGTATTATCCGCTTTTAAATGTGCAAAAAGTCCTACCCATCGAAATTTATAGACATCTAACTGAGGTTTACGGTAATGTGATGAACAAAGCGTCAGCTATAAAGTAGTGTATTATTCTCCTTCACGATAATGCACGTCCGCATGCAACGGGAGTGGTACAGGGAAATTTTTCAGCATCCGCCTTACATTCCGGACTTAGTCCTAAATGATTTCCACTTATTCCTCACATTGAAAGATTTTTGTGTGCATAACTCTACGGAAGTGAAGATGACTTTAAAGAAGCCGTTAGTCAATAGTTCAACAACTTAGTGGGGTCAGAGGGCATAGAAACGCTGATAAAACGGATCGACAAGTGCTTAAATTTGAACAGTGACTACGTAAAAAAGTAGCTTGGTTTCCTAATTTTATGTTAAATACGGTTCCGTTTAATTATACCTGATAAAAATTTCTGCAGAAAAGAATCTAGTTTTATTTAGTTTTAGAAATTCTTTATCTTAAAAACTTATATACCTATCGAAGTATTTTGTTAGCAAAATGTTGTGCGAACACAGTTCTTCCATTTGTCATTTATCACTGTCCTATTCCTAGTTTTAATTGATTCTATATTTTTCCTTCATTAATTTTATTTTAATGTAACATATTAAGTTTTAAATTGGCAACGTCTTTGCTATATAAAAAGAATAATTAAGGGGGCATCACAAAAATAAAGATAAAACGAAAAGAAGCGCAACAACAATTAACGACGAATTGAAAGCGTAATAAGAGTTAATAAGTCTTGTTGAAAACTACGCTTTTTACATGTACAATAACTTTCGTTTTACAGAAAGGGTACAAATACATTCATGCCTCAACAATATTTTATACATGCGTCCGGAATATTCCAGCATTTCCTAATCAGGATATATGAGGATTAGTAAGTTGAATGCCTAAGCCCCAAGTTTGGTTGACCATCTTCCGTCATAGGGGTATGTAAATTTAATATCTGGATTAATTATAAGTAAATGTTCGATCGTTTTAGTACCTTGCCGAATCGTTCTGGACTAAAGTAATTAAAGTGCGCTGCTTTCTATCACGTATTGTTTTAATAATAATAGTTAAGTAGTATCCCTTCTTCCATCTGCATCTTAATTATATACTACTTATAACGTTGTACATTAAATAGCTATTTATTATTTATAGCTGGACGCGTTTCTTTCAAAATGCCGAATGTAAGAGAAGACTTTTCGAAATAAAAACGGAAATCTAATAATTCATATTTAGTAAGGAAGCTTTTAGTCGGAGTGTGTATTCTTTTAGGCAACCTTCGAGTAAAACTGTACGCGGCCATTCCCTTTGACGACCGCAAAGCACGAATTGCGCCTTTTACCTTAAGTAGAAACGTTCCCTTAATTATTATTCATCTCCAACCTTCCATGATAATTTTATCTAAACTACAAAGACTTACCAGTGAGGTCGCAATTGCGTTCCGACTGTCATCTTAATTTTTAATTTGCGTCTGTTTTCGCTTGAGTTACAGGAGTGCCTTGTTATTATTTAGGTATTATCATAACCTTTATTCGGACATGATTCCTGCTTCGTCCTTTACGGTATAATCATGTATAATGAAATTAGTATAACGGAGAAAGTGAAACAAAACTGTTAAGACGGGAAATTAAAATAATATTTTGTTATACCCTCGTCGTTTTTAACGGCATCTGCAACCGGTTTGGAAAGAAGTTTGTATACATTTTATGAAATTCAGCATGTAATGGCGTCAGCTGATTTAATGTAATTATGATATTTTTATTTCTATAGACTTCTATGCTTTATTGTTATATGATAATAATAAATCAAATACTGTAATAAAGTAAAATTTATGAACATAAGTGACCTTATAGGGAGTTTGTTGAGCAAATTTTAAAGTAAACGATGTTGCTGCAATTTCCACAAATATAAATGTAATTCTGCTGTAAATTCCAAATTTTATACATTTGGGGGAATAATCCCGTTCATGGGTAATAACTTCTCTGTTAGTATTCCTTCATCTTAGAAATTTAGATAAACTCTAGACACAATGTAATTTGTTGGTAGTACGGAATTTCTCAATTTTAAAGATGCTAAATTTTATTGATTTGTCGTCACATCTTTAGTTTTTGTTATCGATATGTAATTATGACGTATATTAGTGACATCGTCTTGAAATTTGCCTTAAACATAGTTGGCAGTGGGAACAAGATCGGAATGCATATGAAGAAATTATATAACTCGTAACGCAACTTTGTTGTTTAAGTAGAAATTAAGGACATAGAGGAATAAGTGCTTGAGTATTTGTGTCGCAATTTACTAAACAAATAAATACTCCATTTTTGTGTACAACAGGGATGTAAACTAAGCTGTAGCACTGATTCAAATCATATCGCAAAACTTATGTTCGTGTCTACGCTTTTCAATTATGATCTTATTCTTTAGAGTATAATTAATAGAAAGTAGCTCCAAATTCAGTGCCCAATCTTTTGTAATACGTTGTATAGCCTCAATGTTCGTTGGCTTTTATATATAATTACCTTTGTAATTACCGGCGTTTTAAAATTCTTGAAAAAATATCAACCTCGGTAGGATTTGAACCTACGTCCTCTGTCACCGGAGGAATATCAAACCACTAAAACTTACATGGTTCCGTGGTCTAGTGGCGTTGACTTCTCTTTTCGCTGTGCAATCCAATCTGTTCAAATAGAAAAATAGATAAACGTTCGATTTTTATCTATTGGTTCTTAATTAAATTAATTTTATTTTTATTAACTGTATTTGTTAAGGACTTAACATTGTATTTTGTATTTTATAAATTTTTTACTACTATGTATTTTATCTTCTTCGCATTATTATTTTCATTTAGAATATTATTTTATTTTCATTTTTATATTTATTTATTTTGCTCTCTTATATCCAATTTTATTTTAATATGTATGTACATTACGCATTGTATATGTATGCAAGCCAGCCATTCGCATTACGCTAGCTAAAACTGCCTAATTAGAAATCATTCAGTGCAACGTCGTCGAATAAGTAATGGGAGTTTCTTAAAATTTAAGGTACACAAGCATAGGCAGTCGTCTCCCGCGCGACGGTCGAGGTATTAGCGATCGTGTACTCTCGGTCACCTTCCGTACCTCGACGTAACGTGTACAGTAACGTCGTCGTAGGATTATTAGAGATTTCTAAGATTTTCTAGTTTTGGCGGGAATCGTCGAGGACGTTGTCTATACATTTATTTCTGGCGGGAGTCATTTGGTAACGTCGTCGAATCGCATGTATAGATTTCTTTAATAAGTACAAATTCTTGATTTTCTACCATCGTACGTCGAGGCTACTGTGTCCATTGTCGTCTATACATATTTTTAGTCTTCTGTTAAGTTTGTGTCGGAAATTATTTTGGTGAGATTGTCGGCGCGCATGTATAGACATCCTCTACAAGTACGACCACTCCGCTTCTTGCTGACGGTCGTTGCGGCCGCAGCGCCCGTTGTCTTTTGTACGTTTGTTCGGTCCTTGTCGTATCGGGACTTAGAAATTTTTTCATTTAGTTGCTCGTCGTAGCGGACGAGTGTCACGGACCAGTTTTCTTATATAATGTCGGCATCATCGCTCCGTTTTACTTGTCGGTGCGCAGTTCGCACATTTGCTGGTTACTGGCTTTTTCCCTTCTTTGGGGCGCAGTAGTAGAGAGCTAAAGATTGCACATAGCGTAATATTTCAAACGAGAACGCCTGGGTAGCTGTGACATTACTTTTGTATTGAGATCGGCTATTATCGCTACTGTCGCCCTCGACCAGGCGTTCAAGCTCTAAGAGATAGGGTGGGTTCCCCTATAAATGTGAATATAACGAACGTATTTGGTTCAAGTACAAATACATGCCAATAATACAGGGCCAAGTCCCTTAGGCAAATTTAAAACAAGGAAAGTATATTAGGCTCCCGGAAAGGGACATAAAATAAGCATAGCACCGAGGTGCGCTTATATATTTAAGAAATAAATAGGGTTGGCTCCCCTATAAAAAGGTAGTGGTGCATGCAAACAGATAGAGGCATTAGTACATGCCTCTAACAAAGCTTCAGCGGAAGCATATAAGAGTTTAACCTTTTAAACAGAATTAAGACATAGATTTGCAACGTACATGCTGAGGCATTACTTTATGTTGCTACCAATGAAAATACATATACAAATGCTAATGTACATTACATGTATAAGATAGCTCGAATAACTGCAATTATTGCAAATCTATATATCTTACGTACATCGTACATGTACATAGGCAAGAGTGGAAACCGTGTAACCATTTTATTTTTAAATATATTTTTTTGCGCATGCGCATTGAGTTTCACTGTACAACCTTTCCTTTAGTAAATAAGCGAACATATTCTATAAGTAAGTATTGGTCAAGTAATTCAGGAATTTACGAGCAGGCTACAGCGGCGCTGTTCTTCAAACCAGGAGAACGTAACAGTATTCTACTGATTTAATCATATTGTTACGTTCTCACTGGGTCTTAATTTGACAATTTCATATTATGTTATTAAAATTAATTTATTTATATAGTTAAAACTAAATTAAAACGAAAACTAAACTACGAACTATTATATATAAAACACTGAATGACTATTTATGCCTACGATTATTTATACTCACTCTATTTATATTACGTCACGTTTATTACAATTGACTACCCTCTATGCAAGGGCTGCATTTGTGGTAACCAGCGAACACATTCTCGTAACTTTCAGCGCGTTCTGGACGTATATTTTTTACTTTTTGTTACTGTACTTCTAAAAATAAATTATTTTATTGTACCAGTAATAATTTCTATTACCCTTTTTCACACACTACCGTTTTATAATAAGTATATTGTAATGATATTGTTGTCCTTTATTTACCAATGATTTTCTTCTATAATTTTACTAGTTCACCTATTGCAGATATATTTTTTGTCACTGTTTGATGCACGCCGTTAATTTTTATTTTGGTTGATGAATTTTAAACACAGATATTCAATCTGTACAGGTTTCTTTTAATAGTTTTACAGATATCTATTTTGGGTATCCTTTAATAACTAATTATTCACAATTTTCCTTGTTAAAGAAAGTGCCCCTTCAACAACATTTAGAGAGACGTAAACTTTATTATCGTTCATCTTATATATCGCTTTTCGTAAACATATTTCTTATGTAAATAAATTTTTCTAAATTTTATCTTTAAAAGACGTTTAATATACAGTACTCACGCATTTCAATTACATTGTATGAATATGCATTATTCGGAAATTGTACTCATAATCTTCGAAATATCTCGTACGACGAAAGGATGGCACGACTAGCAGAAATTTCCTTTATAATGTCACACATATCGAGTATGTGGGTGTATACTGAGTGGCCTACCATACAGGCGTACAGGCGAACCAATGCGTTGCCCTGGATATAAAACAAAAGAACAGTTGAAGATCGGGAACAAAAGTGAGAGATGTTCGCATTTTTCTTTTTTCTCCTAAGAAAATATAAGTCGTTATTTGTCTGATATAACCCCGTAAAATTATAAATATCTTCGTATTATATTCAATAATAAAGTGTATCAGCTGATACTACATACAAAATTTGGAAGTTCCGGACACTTACGTGGGAAGCCGAAGGCCCGTCCATCCTAAAGCCGAGCCAGTGAGTACGATTTTAAAGGTTATAGACGTCGAATCTTTTTAATTTCTTCAAAATTAATTCTATCTTTCGATCTCATATTTAGTTTCGTAAATTAATTAGAATATTTCAAATTTATCTACTCAGGGATTGCCTTAGGTTTTCTGTAAAAACATTTTCTTATGTAAAAAGCGGTATATACAGATTTTTTTTATTTGTCAATATATTTGTTTTTTTTTTAACTTTACATTTGGTATTTTAATTTAGAAAACATTTTCACATAATTCAAAACAAATAAGTTAAAATTTCAATTCAAAGAAGCCAGTTAAAAATTTTAACGAGCCTAAGATTTTCCACCACAATATGCTCGATCAGGCACACAATTTGCTCTATCTTTCTTATGTTAAAGAATTTGTTTATTTACAGGTTTATCCAAAGAATGTATAAAAACAGTTGCAGTAGTTGCCATAAATTCGGAGAGTATTTATTGGAAATTCATTTGGCGTGTTCTTAACACTGTCGCCTTCTCTAATTTATCTTATTATTTCTTTCATCTAGTATGACTGTTCATTGTGAGTTCCGCATAGATCCGATGTCTATGTTCTCCATTTACCGCAAACGAAATTCAAGTTGAGTATTTGCTGGTTGTCGAGGCGCTTGCAAATTTTAATTAAAAAACTTTGAACTGGCGAATTCATGGAAGTACATACGTACATGTGTAGAATAGAAGGTTGGCTAACTTGTGTAAATTCTTTTAATTACTATTTTGCGGGCATCTCTGGCTCCCTTCTAAATTTTCTTGTTATGTATGTTTTGGAATACGTTATTGGTTTAATTTATCTTTCCAAAAATTTTTCGTAGCATTAGCTACACTATTTCAAAGAGTACGTATATGTAAGATACGATGTCTGTCTTTCGAGCGCGGAAAAATACTTACGGAAGCGGAAAGAGCGCAAGTCGATACTTTAAATAACGAAAATTATTTCATAGGGGAAATCGCTAGGCAATTAAAGCGTGGTGATTACGCAATCCATTATTATTTCCGCGACAAGGAAAACTACAGACAAAAACGTAAGTGACGGATAGCAAAAGCAACTACCGAACACGAGAGAAGGAAAATTATTAGAATAGCATCGAATTCAGCGGCAACAGCATGTCAAATTCGGGATACTGCCGGAACTTCTGCATCCGTAAGGTCGGTGTAAAGGGTTTTGAAACAATCCTCACACATTCGTCGGTTGGAACTGAAAAAAAAATCGGTTTTAACTACCCAACACAAAGAAGGCCGACTAGATTTCGCAAGACAACACGTTCAATGGAGTGAAGGCTGGAAGAAGGACGTTTTCGTGGATGAGAAGCGATTTAGTCTCGATGGACCTGATAGATTTCAACATTACTGGTGCGAAGGTGCGATGGTATGGGGTGAAATTTCCTATTCTGGGGCAGTTGAAATCATTTTCATCGAGGGATCTCTAAATGCCTAGAAATGCCTGGAAATAATCGAAAACGTAAAAGGCGTAATCCAGAATCAAATGGGCATGGAAGATTTTGTTTTGCAACAAGATAATGCTCCTACAGATAATGCTTCGGTTAGTGAAACAATGGTTAGAGCAAATTTAAACAACTTTATTACCGTGGCCACCGTTTTCTTCGGATAAGAAAACGCTGTAAATACAGCTCTCTCATGGTATTAGTGAAATCAATTCACGAGAAAGACATGTGAAACATAAAACGCTAACACACGGACATGTTTCTACTTACCCGGCGTCATCAGCGTGGTTTCGAGCAGTTTTATGCTAACACATGTAATTCTCTTACTGCTTCTATCACCGTACTTAACTCTACGATACAAATTAATATTCCTGGCGCTAACTGCCCGAAACCACGCTGACGACGCCGGGAAGGCAGAAACATGTGCGTGTGTTAGCGTTTTATGTCTCACATGTCTTTCTCGTGAATTAATTTCACTAATACCATGAGAAAGCTGTATTTACAGCGTTTTCTTCTCTTGCTGTTATTTTCTAGGGATTCTTTTAGATGTGTTTTAAATACATCATGGTAAGCCTTCAGAAATCATTCACATGTGCAGTTTCCCTATGCATTGCCTTTGGTGTAAAAACGCCCTCTCGGGAGAGCAATCCACGAATTGCACAAGAGAAGGGTGGAAAACTACCCGCTTCTTTTCGCTGTCTGACTTTGCGGACAAATGTTTCTTTCTTTTCGCAATAGTTAGTGCCAGGAATATTCATTTGTATCATAGAGGCAATTATAGTGATAGAAGCAGCGAGAGAATTACATCTGTTAGCATAAAATTGCTCGAAACCACGCTGGTGACGCCGGGAAGGCAGAAATATGTCCGTGTGTTAGCGTTTTATTTCTCACATATCTTTCTCGTGAATTGGTTTCACTAATACCATGAGAAAGCTGTATTTACAGCGTTCGTCTTATGTTGGTGTTATTTTCTAGGCATTCATTTAAATGTGTTCTCTTCGGACCTCAACATAATAGAAAATGTGCGGGAATGGTTATCCCGAAGGATTTATAGTAGTGGGAAGCAATTTACAAATAACGAACAGTTGAAACTGGCCATTCGGGAAGCATAGGAAGGACTTCCGTTGGAGTACATTCCAAATTTGTTTAATTCATTGCCAAACAGAATGTTTAGAGGTAATAAGTACGAACGGTAGCCATACCCGTTATTGAATAAAGTTTTTGACAATAATTTTGTTGTTTTATTCTGCTGCGTTTAATCAAGTGTCGCACCAGTTTTCAAGGTAATATTTATTAGTTAGGTTAAATTTTAATTTTTTGTACTCTTATTTGGAATGTTTGCCTAAAATAGCGTAAAGCACAACAATTAGAAAGTATTCTTTTAACAAAGTTATAGATATTGCGTTTAATCAAGTGTCGCGGAGTGTATACTGACCAGAAACACTCAGACATAGATCTTTGCTTGTGTAAGGTGTTATAAAGTGTGATAGTGAATGTGTTATCCAAGCGCTTTATTGTATAGACTATATGCAGTTTTTGCGCTTAGTCTATGAGTGAAAAAATTTTGGTTTAAGTTAGAATTAGGCATGTTCTCATTTTTATTTTTGCTTTATTATAAGCTGTATCAAGATCAAAAGCAGTTTCACTGTGTTTTGAACTCAGGCTTTTGATTTTCTCCACAATGTTTTAGTTCATAACCACTACCTTTAACTAATTTTATTACTCAAATGGCTAGGTATTCTAATTGTAAGAGAGCTTGTACATGAATCCATCGAGTATAGTGGCAGTACTTTTTCGGGTGGGTTTGGTGTCCTCCTGAGTCACCATTTCCCGTTGGGTCTTTAATTAATGGCGCTTCACTCTTTACGGCGAGGGGCTGTAGTAATTACGCCATGGAACACTTAACACACATTTTCCTGGACCTTAGACCTCCTGAGGTTATAACAAGGCGTTCGGTACAACCGAAGGAATTTCTCTTTTAAATATGTATTAATCTCTTAATTCTACTTTGTTATTTATTCTTATCTATCTTTGTCAGACATGTACCTAGAATTTCGTGTATTGTCGTGAGGCATGTACCTAGGAACTTTTATTTGCCTGAGTAATCAGGTAGTTTTAGGGTTGTTTAATAACGCAAACAGAGACTATTTATAGTCAGTTTTTACAATAATGCAGTAGTTCTACTACCACTCAAGTCATGTACAGTTCGTAGTCTAGACTCGTATCATCTATACAAAAATGGCAAAACCATACAGTCTTATTATTCGAACCAGCATTAGCGGCGTTTCTCCATAAAGAAACACAAGGGAAAGTAGTTTATAACCTTATTGGGCTGCAAACCACCATCAAAAAGGAAATTATTATTATTATCTTTATTATTATATTATAAAAAAAATGTGTGTAAGCCAAGCGTTATATATGATTTGAGTATTTGAATTTATTTAAAAAAATTGCAAATAAACTAGAACAAATTACACCAAATAATCTTTACGCTTTATTCTAGTCGAAAAGTTGGGTTACTCTTAGTGACCTTAAGCAATCCATTAATCACACCATTTATTGCCAAAACTCCGCAGTCTACCGTCATATGCTACGGCATCTTCAAAATAAGAAAAGAAATGTTCATTTTTAAAATCATCACTTATTTTTTTTTTAATGTAATGCTAATATGTGACACAGTTATATGGTATGAAATATATTCTGCATTACGGATACATAATTACACCGCCCTGACATTAACATAGTTCTTTCAAAAAGTGAGTTAATTGATTGATTACTACTTATGGTATCTCTAACACTATAACCGCTAATTATCTGCATCCACTTTGTTTCACTAAAACACGCTAATTTAAGTGCAGCAAACCTTTGTCCAACGGTTGATCCAGCGTGCATCATCCGTTCGCCGTGATTCTATCCAGCCCCCTTGGTTCCGATAAAGTTGTTGCTGTGAAATTCACTTTCTGTTTGCACCACACACTGTAGTTTTTAATGCCTACATTCTGGTTAGCATCCAGTGAAGTAGTAGCAGTAATTTCAGAACCTTCGCTTACTAGCTGGCAATTTCGTTGCCTGCTACGTGCCTGTAGTAGTGTAATATTGTTGTATTTAGATAGGGCTACCAGGTCCCACAATTATCCTCATATGTGTTTAGATCTTATATGATTTGACGATGGCACCTTTAAAGCAACTTGATTGTTCAAGAGAATGGAAACCGATTCAACCCGAAATTACACCCGAATACCCTAACAAACTTAGCTTTGTATATCACGAACTTCAGTTTGAAAAAATGTAGCTATGTTCTTCCAGAGGCATGGCAATTCTCTGTCCTTTAGTTTCTCTATCGGTTTTTTTCCTACCTCGTCTTCTGCATTTATCCCAGGGTGGATATATCTTAAAGGATTTACTAAAGAAGGGTAAAGGAGGATGGGAAACGCGTAACTCCGATTTATCTTACCTAGTGAAATTTTTATGAATTATAAGGCCCAATTTGTGTTATAATAGATGCGAATTCAAAGTAAGAATTCACTACATATTACGGTTGTGAATTGCGAACTAGCGAAATACAACTATACCAGGTATGTAAAAATGTTGATATTTTTAATGGTTAAACAGCGCCTGACTATTACAACGTTTACATTGACGTGAGTATATCCATCTGTGGATGATTTACAGGTTATACATACTATAAAATTGTCTCTTTATTTTTTACTAATGAACAGTTTAAGATAAATAAAACTGCAAAAATAGGACCAACAGATGAGTGATGATATTTTGTGCATTTAGTATATTAGCAATATCTGGAAACAACGAGACAATATTAACACTAAGTTACACTTTTTCAATTTTTACTTTAATAACAGAACTATTAATCGCTGTAAATGGGATATTGTTTTGTTGCGGTTCAGTGAATATGTATCAACTTCAAATCGTTATCACTACTTTTTCTGATTATTGGCGCACATAGCTCTTCTAGTTCTGTGTTTACACCAAATTCAAGTCATCCTAGATCTCAAGAATTTTAACAAAATTAATTATGATTTGTCAGACTACATTTTCTAATCAAATTAAATTAAGCAATTAACTTACATACAGCTCATTAAAAGTCGTTTCCACAACAAGGAATTTTTATTATTACGCATTGCTAAAGTTCATAATTGTGATATCATTGTTTCGAATTCTACCTACACATCTCAGCAAGCACATTTTTGATTATAATCTGTTTCTTACCCCGGAAAATTATGTCTTACAGTTTTTACGACGCACGCTTTTTTCAAGAAAAAGGGTCGCGAGTTTTCTTTCTGACCCTTCGAAGAAAAGCTGATTCTGCTCTCTCATTAAACCTTTTACTTTTATTATCCATTCCCGATCTTATTTTCATTCTAAATCTGTCCTTCACAAATCACTGCTCAATCAGGTTGATCTAATCTTTGTTTGGATTGCCTAAGGCACCTGGCGGACAAAAAAAAGGGGGGACGCGCTAGCGAAAACGCAGTATTTTCACTTTTATTGAAAATAGAATTTAAGAGGTCAATTTTCAATGTAAGGTACCTGCATAATGTATATTTGAGAAAAAGAAAATTAGCAGCTCATCAGCATATGTAGACGCATGATTATTTATTATTTTAAAGTAACTTCCCATTGATTTTTAAATGATAATTTAATTATCTTGGTATTGTTAGATTTTTAATTAGTTTGTGAATAAAAATTTACGGCTCCCGAAAGGATTCGAACCTACAGCTCCTGCTCAGTAGACTGGCGTGTACCAATTTATGGTCTCTGTGGTGTAAAATATAACCCCTTCGCATGCAGACGGTTGATCAGACTATCTAGTTCCAAATTGCCACGTCTCTGATATTGCTTAGCAGCCAGCTTACAGTGCAGTACAGTGCGTACAGTGCAACCCATTTGGCAAGCATATTATATAGCGATATGCTTGCAGTCGACTGGAGTTTCTTGGATGAATACAGTGATGTGGATGTCGCTGTTGAGGCATTTTATAATACATTATACTCCGTTATAGATCGTTCAGTTGAGAAAACTAAACGTCCTACCTCCACGTTTCCTCCATGGTTTAGTGCTAAAATAAAACAACGTCTTAAATTAAAAGAATTTTACTTCAAGAAGTGGAAAAGAACAAAAGCGATATACTATTTTAATGAATTCAAACGATTGAGATCTCTCACAAAGAATGAAATTAGAGACGCATACAAGGCTTACTTGGCAGATGCTGAAATTAATATCAACAGAGATCCTAAGTTGTTCTGGCGCTTCATTAACAACAAGAAAACTTCTTCCAGAATTCCGGGAAGTATGCAGTATGACGGCAGAGAATTTACCCAGCCAAACGAAATCGTGGATGCCTTTTCCAGTGTCTTTGCGAGTGTGTATAAACCTAGTGTTCAAAATGTATCTTTCAACTCTTTTCTCAATTACAATAATTTTTGTGTTCATGCCTTCTCTGAATTGGATGTGGAGAACAGTATCAAGAGACTTAAATCTAATATGACAACTGGAGATGATGGAATACCGAGCTTCTTTGTACGTGATTGTGCTCCTGTTCTGTCCTATCCACTGTCAACTATATTCCACCTAGCGATAAGCACGTCAACTTTTCCAAAGGTTTGGAAAATTAGCAGAATTAGTATTTAAGAAAGGAAACCGATCTAACATTGCTGATTATAGGCCTATAAGTATACTGCCCAATTTCGCTAAGGTATTTGAACATTTGCTTTACAAAGAAATATCTGCCTGCATAACTCCTTTCATATCTGAGCATCAGCACGGTTTTGTTGCAGGTAGGTCGACGATCACTAATTTAGCATGCATTGGCCAATATCTTGGTGAAGCGCTTGATAAGCGAAAGCAGGTGGATGTTATTTACATAGATTTTTCTAAAGCTTTCGACTGCATTAACCACGAGATGCTACTACAAAAATGGACAAATTTGGTTTTGGTGTGGGTTTCCTGACGTTGATTGAGTCTTACCTTACTGGAAGGAAGTGTTATGTCTGCTACAATGGTTATTCCTCTACGCCGTTTTCTCCAACATCAGGTGTTCCTCAAGGTTCAAATCTTGGACCACTTCTCTTCAATTTTTATATAAATGATTTACTGTCTCTGTTTACGTGTCACGTCTTAGCATACGCAGATGACGTAAAGATATTTAATACTGTTGGTAGCATTTTCGATTGTAAACATTTACAAGACAATCTTCTTCGCATTAATACTTGGAGCAAGGTCAATTATCTCCCTCTGAACATCAACAAGTGTACTGTAGTTTCCTATAATAACACTCACATTACTTTATACTATAACTACCAAATTAATGATGCAGCTATACCACGCAATATCAAAACTTTGGATCTTGGTGTTTTGTTTGATAATAGACTGTCATTTACGGAACATATTTCGTCCATGTGTTCATCTGCTTCCAAAACTCTCGGTTTTGTCATGCGTTCTTGCAGGCATTTCTCAGACTTAGGTGTAATGAAACGTTTATATTATGCCTACGTTCGTTCTAAGCTTGAATACGCCTCCATTGTTTGGTATCCCCGTTATTTACACCAAGAGCTTATGATCGAACGCGTTCAAAAGAAATTTCTAAAATATCTCTCCTTTCGAATGGACAACGTGTATCCTGCAAGAGGTATCGAGTATTATAGCTTACTTGTTGAGCATGGTTTTCTATCTCTTGCTGACCGCCGCGAGCGTAACAGTGTGGAGTTTCTTTGCAGGATCCTGAAAAATCCTGTCGACTCGCCAGCCCTTCTAGCGCAAATAAACTTTACCGTACCTACTCATCATACTCGCTACTTTAATACATTTCAAGTACCTAGAGCTAATACCAACATTTTGCTTAAGGCACCTCTCAGTCACATGGTGAGGAACGCAAACAAACGGGATCTAGAGCCATTTTTGTGAGTCTTTCTTTTTTTTTTTTTGTTTCATTATTATTGTATTATTATTGTAGGCAACACGATTTGAATTATTTTATTTTATTTTATATAAGAATTGTATTGTAATTTGTCCTGTAATTGGCCCCTGGGCTGTTGGGCAATAAAGGATTATTATTATTATTATTATTATTATTATTATTATTATTATTATTATTATTATTATTATTATTATTATATTACGAATCCAGCCTGTGAAGGTGGGTGACGAGTATGCCTCGGATGAATTGCTTGATATTCAGGCAACACTTAATTCAGCCCGAGACATAATCCAGAGTAGATTGGGAGAATCTCCCAAAAATGTAGCTACATTAATTCATATGGGGTGGTTAAATAGTTTGTATACGGCTGTTTTACAGAATAAATAATAATCGCTGAAAGCCTGAGGATGTGAATATTGGCACGTGATTATGTACCCATATGGTAAACAACCAATATGAAAAATGGGGCCCTTATACTAACAAGAGAACTATTAATATATCCATCCCACATATTCAAATATTTTATTCAAATTCAATTTGTAGTATAATTTTTTAACATGACGTACAAGCCACGTTGATTTGATACAAATACCCAAAATATATCATTATGATTATTTTCGATGTAATATTTGTTTTTCAAAATATAAAAGCTTGAAGTCCATTTTTAATTGTCGCACCATTAGATCTATCTACTGACGTTAAATCTTTAATTTCATCTATTGTCTGGTTAAAATTAACTTTAATAATTTAGGAATAGTGAATTATGTACGAAATAGTGCATCCACTTGACGCTTTAAGGATAGTAAATGTAAATAACCTCTAATAAGATTACATATTTGTTGATCAAGACTGTTATATTGGGGATAATAATTCATAAATTTTCCACATATTCGTTTTTGAATAAGATGTGTATAGAATTTCAGGAATTGGTTATCTTGAGATTTAATTAGCTTTATTAGGCAATGAACACGACGACCTTTAACGTAAAGTTATTTACGAATATGCTGTAATAACAGATTTATTAGAAAATACTAACCGCTGCGGTTACTATATTGTACCAATATTTAACGCCATCAACAAAAGACCGTCGGTCTCCACGTCCGGTACGAGTTGATTAAGCTCTGTATTACAGAAAAATCTTTATTGCTAATATATGAACACGCTCTTTTAACGACGCTATTAGTTTCATCGTTTCGGCTAGTAATTTACTTTTTGATGCAGTAGTTGATGGATTATTACAATTCTTAAAATAAATTTCCGTATTTCTTGCAGACAGAGCAGTACATGTACGTTAACATCATGTCTGAACAACATTTGAAAATCTGCGAAATATTATATTTTTAAGTTACAAGGCGTTGGCAGTTATAAAAAAATCCGAAAAAAAATAAGATTCAAGTTGTCGATAAAAGAAGCGTAGAAAAAATTATGCTTTCTCAGAACTATAAAAAGTTTTGTTAGATGTTGTATACCTGCTAGCAACTATAACTTGTTAGAAATGTATTTTTTAACATTAAAGCACATTTTTTAACTTGCGGAGCCTGACTACTACACGTTGAATCCTAAAAACATATTTGCGGTTGATCAACCGGTGTGAAAAGAGCAGTCAAAGTTAGCAGCCAGTTTCTCCGATGACACCAGAACGCCCATAGACGGACGTAGAAGGCAGAATAAATAATTAAATTATAAAAAAATATTATCCACGAAAGTTCAGTAGCTACCACATTAAGATTCGGCACATACAATGCTTGTTACCACACACTCATACCAGCGAAATACAATTGAGTTTAGAAGGGTGCTTGGGGTGCGTTACCTACAACACCTAGACCAAAAATTCATATTCGCGAAAGTTCAAGAGCTATCATATACAGATTCGACATGTACAATACCTATACACATACGAAACTACCATGAAAATATAATGCACTTGCAAAGGGTTCACGGGGTGTTTTACCTACAACCCCCTCACATAAAAATTCGGAAGCTCAGGAGCTATCATGAATGAATTTTTATGTGAGGGGTTGTAGGTAAAACACCCTGCAAACCTTTGCAAGTGCATTATATTTTCTTGGTAGTTTCGTATGCGTATAGGTATTCTACATACTGACTCTGTATATGATAGCTCTTGAACTTTCGCGAATATGATTTTTTATGTGAGGGGGTTGTAGGTAAAACACCACGTAAATCCTTTGCAAGTCCATTATATTTCTACGGTAGTTTCGTATCTATATAGGTATTGTACATACCGAATCTGTATATGATAGCTCCTGAACGCACCGCAAGGACCCTTCGAAACTTTCGCTGGTATGAGTGTGTGCTAACAATCATTGTATGTGACGAATCCTAATGTGGTAGCTACTGAACTTTGGTGGGTAATAATTTTTTATAATTTAATTATTTATTCTGCTTTCTACGTCTGTCTATGGGCGTTTGGGTGTCATCGGAGAAACTGCTAATTTTGGCTGCTCTTTTCACACCGGTGGTTGATCCAGGTCCAATTAACGGATTATTCTCATTTCGTTTCCAAACCTAAAAGTAATACAATTGGGCTGCCTTTCAGAAGTACTACATATTAAAGTTTACAGCCACTGTTCAAAATATTTCAGTGTGCGGGTAATATAAATGCAAATAATTATGTATTTACATCCAAGTCATTGCAAACGCACGAGTAATTAGGTATCCATAACTATTTCTATATCCAGTTCGGTCTTACGATACAGGAAATGTAAGATATACATGTATATATCATATGATTTTATATACAATGTAAGATACCCTAAAATGGAAAATTTCTGTAGTATTCCGACGATAAAGCTGGTAAGTGGTAATCAACCTACTAGAATTGCTTCCATAAATGTACACTAGGGTGACAGAATAAAATAGACACCTACTAATTAAAAAAAATTCTATTCTCGTTATATATACAAAATATTTTAAAATTTTTAAATTAGACTAATATTTTGTCGATCCACCTTTACTTGCGTGAAGTGCTGCGAATCGTCGTGGCATAGCATCTATTAAATGATTAATGGTGTCTTCTGGAATATTTAACCACTCTTCTGTAACAACTGCCACGAGTTCTTTCTTATTGCTGGGTTTTCGGGGGTCTTGTTGCTTTGTGGCAGGGTGCTCCATCTTCCATAAAAGTGGCGTCTTCTTTAGATAAAATGGCGTTGTCGAATATCGGTAGTAGTTCTTCTGTTAATATTTGGATATATTTTGCCGCATTTATACTTCCGTCGCAGATTACTAATTGCGATCTTCCACCATACCATATCGCGCCCCACACCATGATGTTCACACCGCCGTATTTCACCGCCTGATGCAAAAATTTGTCGTCCAGTTGCTGTGATGAACGTCTCCATATCCACGTACGACCACTATCACTGAATTGGCAGTAACTGCTTTCGTCTGAAAAAATGACAGACCGCCAAAACTCTTCGGGCTTCGTTCGCATTTCGATTGCCCAAGCCATTCGGCGCCGTTTTTGAAACGCCATAAGGAGAGGTTTTTTCTTTACCACCCTTTTATACATCCCCACACTGTGGAGGTATCGCGGAACGATGCGCTGACTTTTCTGTGAAGTTGCTGCAAGCTCAGCTGTGCGTTTTCACGGTTTTCTTAAGACTTCGCGCACAAGCACTCTATTACTTCCTTCAGAAGGTCCGGTACGACCTGGTCTCGGCTCCGCTATTGTTTTTTCCTTGGGTTTAAATTGTGTAATCACACGGTTAACTGTGGACAACGGAATATTTAAAAATTTACTTATTTCACGTTGCGAAGCGCCGCGTTCACTCTGGCCAACGGTGCGACCCCGGGTGAAGTCGCTAATATCACTCGAAGGCATAGTTTTAACGATACTAAACTATGACGAATTCCTTCCGATACATCTACACCTACCCTAATGACAAGAGAACGTTCTTAATTCGTTCTTAGAATTTAGCTGTTTACATCTTTATACCGCTTTGGTGTCTATTTTATTCTGTCACCCTAGTGTAGTTCAATGTGACCATGGATAGGTCCATTAGTTCTTATATTCACAATTAAGATTTACGACCATTTCATGCTAATATAATTTCTTATATTTACGGTTGCTAATTAAGTATTCAGAACATTTTATTTTCTTGATGTATGCTTTTGGAGTAAATAAATAATTATGAGACAAATTTCAATCGTATTAGAGACAAATGCTGTATTAGAATATTTTTATTTACAAAGGAGGAAAATTTATTAATAATTGAGTAATAAAGGCTCACTTTCTTTTTTAATAAATTATTCACTTCTTATTTTTCAGGACTAATGTATACCTGAAATGTTAAATCGTATGTTTTCCTTTGTAAATTCGATGTCTCAACGTTAATACTATTTTTATTTCAACTCATTTGCATTTTATACAACAGCATTTTAACTGCATTTTATATAACAGAAAAACATTTCCGCTTGCATATGTGCGCATAAGAAATAAAATGTATTGATGAAAGATAAAAGTTCATGGTTGCATAGTGATTGGAAGAAATTTCATTTTCTATTTATTGCCAATAGAATTGATAAAGTTCTTTTTGGCGCACTGTGGCTTTCTAATTTATGCATTTTCATGCGCATATTCTACAAATTTTTTTATCTGGTTTTGAACTATTACAGGACACACAACTAGTAGTATTATTAAAGGTAAACATTCTGAAAAAGTACATGTGACACGAACCCTCGACATGTTAGTCTGACACCTCTAATTGTAATGTATTGTTAACTATAATTATAATCGTTGGATATTAAAGTAGGACCTTTACCAACTTACGGAAATTCCGTATGTAAAACAAGTAGAAAGCGATTTTTCTGTACTACTTCGTTGGTAACTATATTATGAGGGCGGTCTGAAATGTTTCCGGAATCGGCAAGAGATGGTGCACGAAAATTGAAGAATCTATTTTATGGCAACTGTCAAAATTTCAGACGCCTCTTGTCAATAGTTGTTGTTTAGGAGTGTGTTTTGTGTAGCAAGTTAGGCGGTTTCGCAAAAATGGATAAATTCGTATTTCGTGCAATGATAGAACACTTCTGGATGGGTGGAAAAACGGCCACGGAAATTCGAAATATCTTGCTAGAGCTTCATGGCGGATGTACTCCATCATTTTCGACCATCAGCTTCTGGGTGAGCAAGTTCAAATGTGGCCGTATAAGCACAAGTGGCGAACCACGCAGTGGACGCCCAAAAACCGCTACCAGCGATGAAATGGTCGACTAGATTCATGATGTCGTCTTAGCAGATCGCCGATTGAAGCTGAAGGAGATAGCAGAGACAATAGGCATGCCAGAAGAACGCGTGGGCGATATCCGACACGAAATTCTGCATATGAAAAAGCTTTTGGCGCGATGGGTACCGCGTTTACTCACATCGGAGCAATAACGAAATCGGGCGACCGTGTCGGAGGAGTATCTGGTCAGGATCCAACGTAATCCAAGGGATTTCTTTATGCGTTTCGTAACCGTGGATGAGTCTTGGATCCACCACTATATACCGGAAATCAAGGAAGAGTCGAAGCAGTGGATTTTCCCGGGCGAATCGGCTCCGAAGAAAGTAAAGATCGTTCCATTCAGGTCACGGCGACCATGTTTTGGGATTCCCAAGGTGTGGTCCTTATCGAGTATCTGCAGAGGGGAAGGATGACCACGAGGCAATAGTACAGCGATCTATTGACCCGATTCGGTGTAGTATTGAAGAAGAAACGGCCTCGTTTGCAGCCGAAGAAAGTGCTTCTCCACCACGACAATAGACCGACTCATTCATCCCGCAGCGTCATGTCCAAATTGAATGAGTTGCTCTACGAATTAATCTCTCATCCTCCATATTCACCGGCACTAGCCGTCAACGATTTTTTAGCTATTCCTAAACCTGAAAAGATCGCTGGGAGGAAAGACATTTGCCTCAAATGAAGAGATCATCGCCGCTACAGATGGCCATTTTGCAGACCTCGAAACATCCTACTCTTCCGACGGCTTGAAGAGACTGAAGCATCGTTTGAAAAAGTGTATTGATCTTCAAGGAGACTATATCGAAAAATATAAATAAAAACCACACCAATACCGAGCTTTCCTTGTCGATTCCGGATGCATTTCAAGTCGCCCTTGTATGCTTAATATAGTCCTGAACCTGTACCCATACCAATTGCAGCTAATATTTGTTATATTTATACTTTTCTGCAGACATAATTTGTAACCAAGCACACCTTAATACTATTTCCGCAAAATCAATCTTTTCAGTTTAAAATGGTGGAGTACATTCTTTTATTTACTTCTTTTTCTGAACTAGATTATGTTATATTAAATTAAATAATTGATGTAGGCAAATGGAAATCACTACTGCGATTCTGTAATATATAATTTGAGGTTATGCAAGTTATTCAAATACTGGTAAACTCCTATTAAATCTTTTACTTACTCATTTTAAGCGTGCTTACGTAAGACTATCAAAGGAAACAACTTTATTAGGGAAAACCCTCTTTAACATTAATCATTCTTTTCTGTAAAAAAATGTATATCTAATTAACTTCGTGATTCCTTTAAGAACACTGCTTTTGTGGTATCAGCCGTTTTTCTCCTCCGCTATTGTTTTCCTTAATTTCGGGGACCTTGCATTTTTATATTATTAACAATAATCCTCACTCAGCGACTTTCTACTTAGGACACACTCTTTTGCCCGCAGTTATACTTTTGTTAGCCCCATAAAAAATCCTGTTGTGCCGTTAATTATAATTCATAATAATTGAGTTAATTAATCATTTACGAATTTCGCAATCTTGCGACCCTTCATTCCTTATAATTGAGATGACGTCTTTTCATCTTCGCTAATATTAAAGAACATTACTCATTTCCTCTAGACCTAATAACTAGTGCTGATTAGATAACGCAACAAGTACTTTCTATTGAGACCTAATCATACCGGTAACTTATGACAATTTTCGTCGAAGATTGTAATCGACTGCAGTCATAAAATATTTAATAATCTAAAAGCCGTATTATAAGTTTTACACATATCAGAAAGAGCATAATAAAAAAACCGTTCCGCTCTAAATGTGTGCAATTATTTTTACTCGGACACATTTTGTTAGTCATAAAGCTGCTGTGGGTTGCCCGTTAACCGTTTTAGTTTCCACTTTAACCAACGTTTTATCTAGGGTAATTATTTGGTATGGGATCACGGAAACCTGTGGGAGATTTCTAAATCGGGAGAGGATTTTTGTGGAGCGTCTGCTGCGCCTATGGAATATAATAAAAATAACATTAAAAGGAAACCTGTTACCGTTTGCGTTGAATCGTGTTTTTCGCATATTTACAGACTTAGGACCGCAAGCAAAATGCAGAATGTTTAATCTTAACGGTTATCGGTTACTTCTTTCATTTTATACGTTATTCTATATCTGCTTGCTTTTACTTTTTAGCGCTTGCTACGTTTTAATACTGTTTTAAAATCATATAACCTATATTAAGACAGGTTATCTTATCTAGCCTACAGATACCTATAGGCTACGAAAAGGCCTTCGGGATGTAGTCAGCTTTCTAACTTCAGAAAAAGAACATCGGGAGATTGAAACAAAGTCAGCGCCGCTTATTTGCTTTACAAGTGAATAATTATAACGATTACAATAGTTATTTATTAAGCAAACAACGGAAGGCATGCGTGACAATACTGGAAGAAGCTGCGTTAGTCAGGATTGAGCTTCTGTTTATCAGAATCATCCAAAAATATTGTTACTCCCGATCTCTCATACAATCATAACGAGTAAAGTGCAGAGGAAATTTACTAACAGTAGAAAATCATAGCGCACATGTAAGTAATGTAAATTGACAAGTTCTATATGAAATTATTATCAATCCTAAATCACAATGACAAGACTCATGCGATTATAAATTTCCAAGTTTCTTAGCTAAACTTAAAAGTAAAAGAAGGTAAAAAGGAAGACAAAGAATGTTTGTGAACAATAAAGTTGTAACTGTCTAACTAATAATTGCTCTTTATACCTACTTTTAATTGATGTGAGAGGTAGGAATTTGTTTCTAGGTAGCATTATAAATTACAGCAAAGTTGTAAGACAAAGATCCTATGAAAAAAACAGCATTGTACAAAGGGTATCCCTATGTCGAATGTCATGATTGTGTACGTCAGCTCTCTTGGAAGTAAGCTTATGATGCAAGTATGTAATGCTTTTTGCGATCTCATATTTAACTATCCCGCAAGTCAACGTATGGATGACGTGTTGTTTTTTTTTAATGCTACAAATAAAGATTTTCAAACTTTCGTATTCTAAGGATAGTTACTGAGTTTAAAGAGATACAATAAATGACGTCATAGGAACTAATGTCAATAAAATAAGTAAATCACTGTTTTTAAATCTATAGAAAGGGCGTCGTTGTTACCAAACAAACTTTTCGAAAGAGACTGTTACTATATACTTGCCGAATTTTAAATCACAATCAATTGTGTGATCAAAATTTTTGTCAAATTCGAATTTTAATGAAATTTGATGGAAACGCAGAGCATACGCATAGAATAAATACAGAAGCTCTCTAACTTCGTTTTGTTCTTATTAAACAAGTTGTTTGAGCGAATATGGTGGGTCCTTTACAATTGTCGTTGTGGATCTTCCCAAAAAATACCACGAATTAAAAAAAAACAGTGCGGCAGAAATATTTGGCTTTTGCCTACAGAGCTGACAAATTGCAATGAATTAAGCTGCTCATTGAACGGAAACTTGCACATTTCTTCTATAATGGTATTTTGGTATTCCTTTAGAATTTAAACAAATATTGTAAATTTCGTTGCTTATTCATCTTAATTTTTTTATATTTTCTTGTTCGATTACAGTTATCTACTAGCTTGTTAGAGGCTCATATTTTTGGAGGTACACTTAGTTTTGTATGCTCTTTCAAAATATGTCAGACCACTTCAACGTGTCCTGAATATTCATAGATCACATCAGATCAGATTAGTCTCTCTTCATCTATATATATACATATATATATACATACGAGGGGAGGTCCAAAAGTTTGTGGAATGGAGGGGATGGAGTGGGGATAGGGGCGTTCGCTAGGTGTCATTCTGATTGACGACTCATCATTAGTATATAAGTTAAGTTGCAGCCCTATAGCGTCAGTCGTTTACGACTAATTGCCTGCTAAACAAGTCAATTCGCAAGAAAACTGAAACTATAGAGGAAATTGAACACCGTGCTGTGATAAAGTTCCTTACAAAGCAAGGAAAGAACGCTCAAACCATATTGAATGAAATGGGGAACAGTGTCCTAGTAAATCAATGATATATAAGTGGAATGGTCTTTTTAAACATGGTCGGGAGTCGATTGAAGACGACTCCCGCTCAGGACGGCCAGTTGAGGCCACCACATCAGACATCGTCGAAAAAGTACAAAAATTTCTACTGCAAGATGCCCGTTTGAAGAAAAAACAATTATCTGCATTAGTTGGAGTATCAGATACCACCATTTTGCGTATCCTACATGACCACCTGGGTATGACAAAGGTCAATGCAAGATGGGTACCGAGAATGCTCACGCCGCTGCAGAAACAGCAGCGCGTCTGTGCGTCTAAACAATGTTTGGAGCTGTGTGGGGACAAACCTGCACAGATTTTGGAGCGGATTGTTACCGGAGATGAAACATGGGTTCATCACTGAGCCTGAGTCCAAACAGGAGTCCATGCAATGGCATAAAAACGGGACACGACCGCCAGAATCGGCTAGAAAGTTGATGGCTACTGTTTTTTGGGATTATGAGGGGATATTATTGATTGATTACAAAGAAAAAGGGAGGAGCATAACCGGAAAATATTACGCAGCCATATTAGAAAAATTAAATTAATGGTGATTATATTGAAAAGGAAAAATAGATTTATTGTTTTATTTTATTTAAAACCCTTTCATTCCGCGACCTTCTGGACCTCCTCTCGTATATATACATATATATATATATACATATATATATATATATATATACATATATATATATATATATATATATATATATATATATATATATATATGCCTTTCGAAGATCGATTATATCGATAATCGACTAATACATCATGAACTACCATATGGACAATAAGTTGTTTTACAACCTGGAATTAAAACTAAACTAACGTTATTATTAAGAGAGAGCAACACAATATCGATAGTTAGTAAAAGTAACACTCACCAACCAATCCATTACATATAAAATTATGTGCCTCTCATAATTGAGTTGCATACGACAGCTTGTAGTAAAGTTTAATAACCTAGTATTCATAACAACTCCTATGACATTATCAATCTTAGTTGCGTTAGGTGTTTGTCCAACTTTAATAATGGAAGCAATATAATATTGTTCCCACTACTTAGTTATTAAAAATTTAGAATTCTTTTCATTATTAGCTTTAGAAATTTAAATCAAAGAAGTTACAAGTTTAATTATATTTCCTCTAAACTTTTCTACCACAAAACATTAGTTTAATAATTGCATTGAGGTTTTTGGTAACTTTTAAATTATACTTGGATTATATTTGCGTTTTGTAGTATTTATTTACATTTTGTTTATTTCAAGATACTGCATTTGTTACTTTGTGCTGAAAAAGTAATGAATTCGAATTCTTACATCGCCGAGCCTAAAGGCCCAAAAATTTCTTTATTTATGTACGTATTTTATATGTTTTTAGCAAATTACAATAATTTTTGCAATGTTTCTGTCGGTACGTACACTACTTTATTTGTACTATCCGCTTTCTTGAAATTGTTTGACATCTTTTATACTGTTTTCACGGCGTCAAAATAAACAGAATAGATAGTAGAGAATACGGTAACCAAATTTGAAAGCTAATTTATGTTAAAATGCACTGACATAGAGTATCTATTGACATCGAACTGGATTTGATTTAAAGTTAATACATTCTACATGTTGAACGCGCTCTCTTTTAATGCATGCAGTATACTATGATTGCGCATTTTAAACGTTTGTTTTCGAAACTTATATCAACTTTCAATTACCATGTATGAAAATTGAGTCTTGCTATTAAAGGCAACTTTTGCAGAGTATACCTCGATTGCAGGGTTACTAAATTGTACGAACTTATTGAAATGAAACTCTAAAGCTCTTTTTGTCCTTTAGGTTGAGGATACCCGCATTTCATTCTAATAAAACCGCTAGCAAAATTATTTGCATACTACAACGTACGCGGCTGTACGGTGTTTGTTTGTGCAGATATACCAGCAGATAGCCTGTTAGTTTAAAAATGAAAAGAAGTATTTTCATTAAATGTGAATATTGATTTCATTTCTCTTATTGCACCAGATTTTAACAATATTTAGGCGGTGAGCGGAGGTAGCGCACACTGAGAGGAAATTACTTTGTCGTAAGTAACTTTGTTTTGAGCGAAGTTTACTTTCAATAATGACACATTTTTTTCTCTTGATCAAAAAAAATAATATCTTTCCGTGAATAAGTAAAAATTAGTTTTTTATCCAATGATGGCCACATATTACTGTAAGGTGTAAAATTATTCCTGCTTTAAATTAAAAAAAAATATGGTGCCCATCTAAAAACTTGAAACGCCTGTCTCCACATACAGCAAGTATGTGCAAGTAAATTAGAAACTTCCACCTTTCCGAATTAAAAAGTCAGGAAAGCATAACAAGCGATCAATGAATTTTCTTTTCATTAATCATTAACTCCTACCTACTGAACAATCTATAGTTTCCGATGCGTGATGCTTATCCAGAGCTTTACATTTTATTCATTAGAAAGATATTTTCTATTTTATTTATTATGTTCAATTGCTATGCTATTTATGTATATTATTGAATTACATAGGTATTAATATAAATAGGCACACGTATACATACATATGTATGCATTCATTGTATAAATCATTAACATATTTCAGGCTTATAATCCTATGCACAATGGACAAGGTGTTCAGTATCAATATAATGCCGTCGTATAATGGGAGATTTCGCCAATATTGCTGCAGAGATATTTCGGACGACCTAGTCGGCAAGTTCGTCAACACAAGATAACGTTGTCGAGCAGTGAGATGATCCAGCAGTATTGTTACAGACATATTTGGAACGACTTAGTCGGCAAGTCCGCCAGCACAAGGTAACTTCATCGGACAATGGAAGATTCTATCAATATTGTTGTAGAGGTTCGGGTCACCTACTCCGTCATCACAAAATAATCATCGGATAATGAGAGATTTCGTTAATATTGCTAGCGAAGTTTTAGCGGCCTAGCTGGCAAGTCCGTCACCATAAGATAGCAGGTGCGGAAGGGCCTTCTAGGGGGGCACTCTCGGCGTCACCGTGACCTGATATCTAGTTCAGTCAATATAGTGAGTGAGTCTGAACGATGAATTATATTGTTTTTACAATGCGAGCCGATAGCCCCGGAACAAATGCTGACACTGAAGAAATGGACGAAGACAGTTGGACGGACATTGACTCATACACGGAGGGAGAAGACCTCTACGACGAGGATAGCGAGCTGGAACTCAACGCCGATAGCTCAAGGCTAAGGGAATTCAACGAAGAAAGCGGAACACAAACCGCTGGAGGAGAAGCAAAACTGGCAATGTCAAAACTGATGGAGATTATCGACAACAAGGAGCAAGAGATTGAAAAGAAGAACATGATCATACAGAACCTGCTGATGGAGATGAGAAAAGATAGAGACGAAGTACATGAAATGAAGTGCCTGCAAAAATCCGGAGAATTCAAGGTACCAAAGGGAAAGAAAAGACCAAGGAGGAAGAGCTGCGAGGGAAAGCGACCAGCCAACGGATCGAATAGAAACGGAGGCGAGAAGACGAAGATCGACCACACGGGCCAAGGACATTCAAACTGGAGGAAAAGAAACGGACATAGTCTACACACAGGACCGGACCAAGAAAGGAGAAACTTCAGTAAAGAGGATAGGAACACGACCTTCGCTGGGCAAAAGGCAAAAAGTACCCAGGAAGAGGCACAACAAGAGGAAAAGGTCTACAAGGCTCCTTCCATAGTCCTTAGGGAAGAGGGAAAATTGGATATTATTAGGAAACAAGCGAAAGCCAACGGTATCGTTATCAGCAACTGCAGGGATTCGGCAGAAGGAACAAAGCTGTTCCCGAAAACCGCCATTGATCAGAGGCGCCTCAAACAACTTCCGGACGGCAAGGGTATACAATGCCACACCTATTGGCTGAAGGAAGAGAAGCCACTGAAAATAGTCCTGAGAGGAATCCCTAAGGAGATAAAAACTGAAGACGTCCAAGAAGAGTTAAAATAGTGAGGGTTTCCGGTGCAGTCAGTCACGCGCTTGAAAAAAGTCAGAGAGGAAATACCGCTAATACTAATAAACGCGAAAAAATCAGTCGAAGATAAACGAACCTTCTACATAAAAGAGGTGCAAGGGTGCAAGATCAGCACGGAGCCAAATAGGAAGCCCACATCAGCATCTCAATGCTTTAGATGCCGAAAGTACGGCCACGTACAGTTTCGCTGCACGGCAGAATACCGCTGTATGCGTTGCAGTGAACCCCACCCGTCCTTCGAGTGCCCGAGGAAGGGTAAGAGATTCACTCCCACATGCGCCAACTGCGGAGAAGCCCACCATGCGGCTAGCAAAGCATGTAGTCATCATCCGGAAAATGTCAAGGCGAGGCAACAAGAGCAAAAGCGGGAACAGGCTCAGAGGACCTAAGTCAGAAGGGGAACAACCTTCGCGGAAGCAGCTGCGGGAACGCTAAGAGTTCCGAAGCCAAGGAACCCAACAAGGAGATCATGGGCTACCTCAAAGATCTGACCACCCACTTAGGTCACCTAATGAGCCTAACACTGGGCAATGGATCGTAAGCCGCAAACCGCAATTCAAAAGGGGACTGCCAACAGAATGACATGGAACGCGAACGGGATCCGTAACAGGAGGGAGGCAACCACCCGCCAACAATGAAAAATATGCAAGAAAAACCGAACCTAGGGAAAATACACACCTAGCCCATCTTTAGGGATTAAGGCGACGATGAGAACGCATCATAACTATCAGTTTGAAAATGGAGTTATTGAATAGTTGTACGGGGAGACGAATGACCATCCTTTTCCGATTAAAACACGCGGTTCCTATTGGCTAGCAATCCGACTACCTCCGCTACCGGCGCGTACATCGCACAGAACTTGGTTGGTTTCATCTTCAGCAATAGTAAGAGTATACAAACATAAAGGTAGTACAGTAAATACGTTCGATAACTAGAACGTCTGAGTAGTCGCGAGTTGCATTGCATACATTTGCAGCGGTGATTGTCTATTTCGTACCTGTCTCCTTAACCAAGAGTGTAGGACCTAAAAGATTTTAACTCTCCTATAAACAAGTTACAATGTACTTTGGTCCGCACTCAGTTTCTTGGAATTGGAGCATAGTAATGTAAGATTTGGCTTACCTAAAATGTGAAGATGCGAGAATACACTCACACATACATTCTTTGCGCATTTAGTATTAATAGCGGAAACGGCATATTTTTCCCTATATGTATATTCTCTGGTTTCTTTTTTTTTTCAAAAAATGTTATTTGCACACATAGTGCGTAAGTTAGAGAATAAACGAATAAACTTTTCAAGGCAGATATTGGTTCGACATGCACCACAAGGACACTTTTTGAGCTAACAACTAGCGGCATCTTTTCTTCAAACAAGAAGAATGTAACAGTAATCTCTGCAAAAATAATTATTTTTTCCACAAAATACTTTGAATAAATTACTCGCCCGAAAACGTAATAATGTTCCTTTGAAGTTTTGTGTGATGATATTTCCAAATTCAATTTACATTAATTATCCTCGGTTTATAAAAAGTGAAACATTTAATTTCGAGTTAAGGCACTAATGCCAAATCTTTACGACTACTTTAGTTTCATATCGCAAAAGCGTCCAAAACCCGAATAGAACCATTTTCGTATTTAACTGTTGATACAACACTTTTTCCTACTCGTCCATTATCCATTCGCAATGCGTTTTCGTTTATTGTGAACGTTTTGCAATAGAAACGATTTTCTTACTACGCTCTAGTCGTGTCCCGCTTCTTGCAGATGGTAATTTACAGTACTCACTGAAATTTGACTCGCACGCTCCCGATTGAATTCAGCGACTACTTTTGCTGTTGTTAATGCTTGATTGCATTTGCTAATGAGTTTAACTCTCGAATTATTTGCTTGAAATGTGCTCCTTCACGGTTCTGGGCGATTGGCGTATCTAATTACTATTTTCATAAAATCGGCGTTAATGGTGTATTTTGTAATTCCAAGTTTTTGATTAATTTTCCGAATAGAACAACTATTACGCATATTTATAAAATTTCGATTGTTTAAAAAATTCTTTAATTAGCAGTCGACGGAAAGATCGTGTAGTTTGTAATGATTGAAGGTGTAACATCTTAGAGGGTATTTGAAATACGGGAATTTATTTGTATTCCATCCCTTCGTAGCTTTATTTAACAAATCGAACGACTCCAACAAATTATGATTATCTTCATCAAAGGAAATGAATGTAGTTATTTTATATTACGCAAGTAGTAATAAATACAAATTTGCTTTTGTTAGGCCTGAAATACCCTATAGTATATTGTAGAGTAATATAATTCTTAGTTAATTTACATAATAGTGTTAGAAATCTTAAAACACACGTTCTATAAAATTTTGTCAAGCATCTAATCGTCTATAAGCGGAAGTATATATCTGAAAATAGAGATGCTAATTTTATATGCGTCATTGATAAACGTGCTATGAACTTAGGCTTTTCTTTCGATTAAAATGGAAATTGACCAAAACAAGGTTATAGCGCCACACCTCTTATTTCTGTTATTTGGGTGGATCCAGTGCATTATTGAGATGACTTACACAGTGGTAAATATACACTAACGAAGGGATCGAAAATATCCCTATATATTCTTTTAATATCCTACTCGCATTCTTTGATGAGTTATAAATTCGAGATGTTACAAATTGTTTATCCGGAAAAAAATAATTAATTGGTTGATTAAGAAAAAGCTTTAGTAGCTGCAAACACCCAAGCTTAAAACAATGTTGGCGCCAGAGTTGAGCATTTCCTGAATATAATTTACTTCATTGATTATTTGAATAACAAGATTATCTGTAAGATTTACTCATTTGGAAATAAATATTGGAGAATCATTCATAAACAGTTTTATTCCAAATAACTTTTATTCGTTATTTAACAATAAAAGACTTCATTTTTTTTATTTCAAATTACAAATAACTGCGACAGTTGTAGTACGAGTGTACCCGAGATGTTTACATTTTTGGTATTTTGGATGCGGTCGGTGTTTTGTCGGTATTATATACGACGATAGTACATAAATATCTATTCGTTTGTTTAATTAGGCAAGCGTAATTTCACAAAATATGTAAGAATTGATCTATTATTGGAAAATCTGGCTATTGTCACAGATGCAACTATAGACTTGCTGTAATTATCTGTACTTTTGCTAAAGTATTTGAAATATTGACCTACCAACGCATTTCCTACGGTATTGTACCCTTTCTTTCTACTACACAATACGAATTTGTACCAGGCAGATCTATCGTAAGTAATTTGAAAGTAAGTGTTCGTAGGCGATGTAGTGCCAATAGAAATATATAAAGAAATTACAATTTTTAAAATCAACCAAAATAATGAGAAAACTGTAACTTGTATTTATAAGTACGACACAATACGAGAGCAGATATATTTAAGAAAAGCGGGACAAAACTCTAACTATAATGTGAAATAAGTCCGTTACCATAATGAATATGTTCCGTATATTGAATATTAAGAACGTTTGTCATCCTTGAGGAAATTTAAACTTAATTAGAAAGGAGTGACTTCAAAAAGTATTCGAAAATGATTATAGCTACCCCTTAATGTTAGAACGTAACTTTGAACTTGAACTTGCTCTTTAAATAAGCCAACCAATCTTTAGAGTAGAACTTATTTGAATGCTTGCGTGTGGGATGATAATAAAGCCGTGTCCTGAGAAAAGGAAAAATATTAAGAACACGAAAAAGAAATTAACTATAAAGCAAAGCTTTTGGAAAGATAAAATATATTACAAACAAAAGAACAAATGAATCATCGATTAGTTAATGAGATAATTACAAAAATATCATTATTCATAACAAATGAGAAAACCAAGTAAATAATTTGGGGAAATGGTATGAGAATTCCTACTATAGAGCACTAAACTTTGTAAAACAGATCAATTCAAACCTGTTATCCTAATAAGAATTCGTTTAATTGCGGTTAGCTGCTGTGCGATATATCACCATTTTAATTTAATTTAGTAGTGTGTAATCGTGTTAGAACTAGAGTATGTTTGGATTAGTTAATTAACAGGTACACGAGGTTTGTTTCAGATTGTGTATGTTAAATGTTCTATCTAGTGCAGTATTAATTGACACCTAATAAATGCATGCATGCAATATAACGAAATAATTAGATACATATATACAGATACACGGTAATTATCAAATTAAAATTGTAGATACTATTTATCTGGAAACGGTTTTATGATTGCGATTGTGTTTGTAAATAAAACTATAGACATTCTTTCATTACAAACTAGAAATCCTACACTAGCGTGACAGAATAAAATAGACACCAGGTAAAGCGGTATAAATATGTAAACAGCTAAATTCTAAGAACGAATTAAGAACTTTGTCTTGTCATTAGGGTAAGGGTAGATGTATCGGAAGGAATTCGTCATAGTTTAGTATCGTTAAAACTATGCCTTTGAGTGATATTAGCGACTTCACCCGGGGTCGCATCGTTGGCCAGAATGAACGCGGCGCTTCGCAACGTAAAATAAGTAAACTTTTAAATATTCCATTGTCCACAGTTAATCGTGTGATTACACAATTTAAACGCAAGGAAAAAACAACAGTGGAGCCGAGACTAGGTCGTGCCGGACCTTCTGAAAGAAGTAAAAGGGTGCTTGTGCGCGAAGTGTTAAAAGAACCGCGAAAAAGTACATACAGCTGAGCTTGCGGCAACTTCACAGAAAAGTCAGCGCACCGTTCTGCGATATCTCCATAGTGTGGGGATGTATAAAAGGGTGGCAAAGAAAAAACCTCTCTCTTTATGGCGTTTCAAAAACGGCGCCGAATGGCCTGGGCAATCGAAATGCGAACGAAGCCCGAAGAGTTTTGGCGCTCTGTCATTTTTTCAGCAGAAAGCAGATACTACCAATTCAGTGATAGTGGTCGTACGTGGGTATGGAGACGTTCGTCACAGCAACTGGACGACAAATTTTTGCATCAGATGGTGAAATACGGCGGTGTGAACATCATGGTGTGGGGCGCGATATGGTATGGTGGGAGATCGCAATTAGTAATCTGCGACGGAAATATAAATGCGGCAAAATATATCCAAATATTAACAGAAGGACTACTACCGATATTCTACAACGCCATTTTATCTAAAGAAGACGCCACTTTTATGGAGGATGGAGCACCCTGCCACAAAACTAGAACAACAACCACATGGAAAGAGGAACAGGGGATTCGGATTTTACCATGGTCAGGCCAATCACCAGACATGAATCCGATAGAGAATGTTTGGCACATAATCCCCGAAAACCCAGCAATAAGGAAGAACTCGTGGCAGCTGTTACAGAAGAGTGGTTAAATATTCCAGAAGACACCATTAATCATTTAATAGATTCTATGCCGCGACGACTCGCAGCACTTCACGCAAGTAAAGGTGGATCGACAAAATATTAGTCTAATTTAAAAATTTTAAAACATTTTGTATATATAACGAGAATAGATTTTTTTTAATTAGTAGGTGTCTATTTTATTCTGTCACCCTAGTGTATATAGTGCAATCTATTCCTTTGAAAAAAGTATTGATTCTAATAAGAAACCTCATTGTTGCTTTGACATTACAGGTATATATATTGATCATTGTCATTAATACCTATGTTTATTAGAAATCACTAACAAAGCGTAACATGCGCACGTGCGGTTTTTTTTTAGTGTATAATGAACATGACACGCTTATAAATATACATACATATACATACATATGTACGTATACACAACGTATAGATTTTTAAGGAAGTGTGAATATCTTTTTTCAGTTTTCACTTGAAATGGCAAGAACAACCTCCGTTATGTATGTATATATCTATAGTTGTTTAATAAAATATTTTACGTGGAAATTTTTTAATCAGGTATTCAAAACCAACTTCTAAGCTTTAAAAATTGAAGTTGAGGAGATGTACACGGATGACATTAAATAGACCCGACCGATTGTACAGATAGGGTATGAATGGAAAAGAGAATTTAGAATTTACATAGGTAAAAGACAACGATTTACCAATCTCTTCACCTTGACGCTAGAATATATTTTAAGGAAAATACAAATTTAATGATTTAATAATAATAACAAAACAAAAGGAAACAATAAATTTAAATTTAAAAGAGTACGAGTACAGTAGAAGGAAAAGAAATAGGTGTCAAAATAAATGCCGAAGAAACTAAGATTATGAAAATCGGTAGTAAAGGGGGATCGGAAAAATTGAAAATAAACAACTGTGAATTTCAGGAGGTCAATAATTTCAAATATCTAGAAGTAACAATAACTAAGAATATAGAAAGACATCTGACAACTCAAGAAAACATGTAAACAGAAGCAGTACTTAATAAGAAACAGTAAGACAAAGGTAGAAACACAAGGTGAAGATATAAAAGCAAGCGGTATCGAGAGTTTGGAATATGTATGGAGAGCAGGATAGACAGGTAATCTAAGATCGATAATTGAGTGGAGAAAGAAGAGAAGAAAAACCAAAAGTGAGATGGAAGGATGAAATATAAAGAGAGATTTGAAAAACCTAGGAATAGTATATTCGAAAGCAAATCAGGAAAATAGAGAAGCGTGAAGATAACAAACTAACAAAGCAAGGACTAATCCACCCCAATAAATAAATGAATTATGAGAGACTTCAGTAGGAAGCAATGAAATTCCAGAGGAAGTATAGCGCCAATGATATTATAACATTTTATAATAGCGACTGAAATACCTTTTACACGCTACAGTGAAATGAGGATATATATATACAGTGAAATCTCCCTTGAACGGATACCAACGGGACCAACTGAAGATGTCCGTTCAGTAGGGGTGTCCGCATAAAAGAAATATGTAGTAGATACAGCAAAAATCGTGTTTTAACGAAAAATGAATATATTAAAGAAACTGGGACATTTAAATCGTATGTATATAAATGTTTTAAAATAAATAAGAAATTTTAAACTTAAGAAAAAAAAGTTTATTTCCTTTAGATATATACATACAAAGTATAATATATGTACATAGATGTAGTATGTAATACAAAACAATGAAATAAATAGTCACTTTAAGGACGCAAAAATTCATATATTGTTGTTTGTCTTCTCTTTTTCTTTAAAATGGCGTCTTGAAATCGTATTTCTAATTTAGAAAGAAGCTCCAAAGACTCTGTATCTCCGTGATTTTCGACAAAACTTTTGAGCCGCTTGGTCAAGGTAATAGCTTTACCATAATTTGGGATAGCTTCTGTTGGCACTGGAACCTCATCGACATCATAATCTTCCGAAAGTTCTTCAACTGGATTTGCAATTTCTTGTTCTGAATCTGGATCTTCAACATACAAATCTTCATCTACGTTCAAAAAATCATTAAGGTTTACATTATTCGTCAATTTCAATAAATTCTTATTTTTGAGGATATCTGAAAGTACACTAAGAGGTAAATCACCTTCTAGGTCAGATGTATCAGCCTCAGTTAACTGGTCTTCATTTTGCATATTTACATGATTAAATCCTGCTTTGCGGAAGCAATTTTGAACTGTCTCTTTGGTTACTTGGTTACTACCAAGTGGTTTTTGCCAAATAAACTGCATCCAGTGGTGTAATTTTCTTTATTAACTCAAAAGCTGTACCAGAAGTTTCAATGTTTACTAGCAGATGTTTGAGTATTAGACGGTAATAAGGTAATAAGTCTTAAAATTCTTTATAATCCCCTGGTCAAGTGGTTGACAAGCTGATGTACAATTAGGGGGTAAAAATAATATTTTTATATTATTTAAGCGAACGTCTTTCGGATGAGATCCCGCATTGTCTAAAAATAACAAAATGTTTTCTTTTTTTTTAGCCATTTTGCAATCTAGGTCTTGCAACCACTCTGTCATAATTTGTCCTGTCATCCAAGCTTTCTTATTGTATTTCCAAGTTACAAGCAGGTTATTTATAGTAATGTTTTTAAAAGCTCTGGGTTTAGCTGCCCTACCACTGACCCACCACTTCACCCGTCATATTTGTACAATGCAAAATTGTAAACCTCTCTTTGGGATACTTACCCCCAACACATTTTTCCTTCTTTAATGTGAGCGTTTTGTCGGGTAGAGCCCTAAGATGCAGGTCTGCCTCATCGGCATTATAGATGTCTCTCGGTGAATATCCCTTAATCAAAGAAGGACATTTTTTTAAAAAGGATGAAACATCTTCAACATTAACCGAAGTTCCTTCTCCCGAAATCGCTTTAAAACTTATATTGTGGCGGATTCTAAATTTATTGAGCCAACCAGAAGAAGCACTGGTTGTAGAATGTCCCAAAGAAGTGCCTATTTCTCTTGCTTTAGATCGCATTAGCGGACCTAAAAAGAAAATAAAGTTTTTGCGTTTTTGTCACGACAAACCTATTGGTATTCTCACTTTTTTTATCTATTTTAGAATTTAATATGAAAAGAAAATCAACGCATTAATACAAGAAAACCTTATCTAAAAAAATCATATGCATACCTGTTAAAGGAATCCCCTTATGCCGAGCTGCTGTAAACCAGTCATAACACAATTTGTCAATTTTAGTACCATCACCCATCAAAAAGCTTCTTTTTCCATTCAAATTACTGTTCGACATCCATTTGTTTAGAAGGATATCTTTATGTTTAATTACATCTGCAGCTTGTGTTTTTCCAACATTAAAACGCTTCAACAATCTCAATTTTTTGTTTAAGCGTGAGAATATTGAAAGCAGATTCAATCGAAAAAGTACACTCAAAGAATAAGAATGGTAAATCCCCGACCAACTTGGGGAAGTCTTTAATTCACGCTAGGCAGAAATGCACGATATAGGCTGCGTTTGTACCAAAAGATTAAAGTCGGTAAATCTCCGATTTACTCGGGGAAGTCTCAGCGAAATTGGCGCGCGACGCGATTGAGAAATGCAATAGCAATACTCTCGATATAAAAATAAGATAAGGCGTTTCTTTTTATTTTATTTTTTGTCCGGTTAAGAGAACATTTTCTCGTGTCCGCGTCCGTTCAAGAGAATGTCTGTCCAAGAAAGAGTTAATACAATGGAAATTATATGAGAGCCGGTTGGGACCATGAGAAACTGTCCGTTTAAGGGAGGTGTCCGTGTAAGAGGGGTGTCCGCGCAGGGGAATTTCACTGTACATGCATACAACTAACTTAAAAAATATAACAGTAGTGGGAGCAGTATGTTTAGAAAAGTAACGAATATTCAATTTGCAACCAGTAGATTTTAAGTGTCATTGTACGCATACTCTACTTAATTTATTATTTTGTTTCGTAGTTTAATAATGAGATATAACTGCGATAACGAAAAAGTCATTTTCAGGGTGGTGTTAAATATGAAAGAATATGTACATAGTAGTTACTGATCAAAACAAATGGTGTACAGTTTACGCACTCTCTCGAAAAATTGTTGTTCTAAGTAAAGTGTAATACGTGCATGAATCCCCCGTAAACTGCATTACATTTTGATACATCGCGGTGTCAAATCATCAAATACACAATTTGAAAAGACTTTAAAATACTCTTGTAGATATACATATAATACGTTTATTGAAGGCTCCGGTTAGAATAGATTCATGCTGTCCAAGCTATATATATTTAAATGATATTCTGAAAGCTCTATTCCTTTACGGTAGTTTATAACGTGTTCAATTCCGAAAAGATATACTACTTTATTAATATTAAAGAGAACAATCTTCGAATTTTATTCAGTATTGTCATAAATTCTGAATATAATATCGCTTGAAGAGCTTTTAATATAAAATGTCAATTGAGAGGGCAAGGAATAAAACAGACAGGAAGCTTCGCTTCAGCAGGAATTGGAAATCTTTTTCAAAGATTAAATTTGAGATTCCTTCCTTTAACGTAGGATAACATGAAATATATGGATACGTGCGTTGTAGATTAGCGACTAATAATACTAATGGGGATGTCTCGAATCTATGTCATTACATAAAATTGGAAGTGTAAACTTTGAAATGTTATTTATTATTAAGTAGGAACTGTACCTAGAAGTATGTTGTTTCATTTTGCCCGTCTTAGGGAGATTTTTTCAAAATTATTGAAAAAATAATTAAGGCTTTTTCACAGAAACCTTATGCATTAGTCGATGGCTCTCACTGAACAAGTCACGTTTGTGATTTTTGATTTTGCAGACAACATTGAATCATTTAGTGGCCTTTCTTCGCTCAAATAACATCTAAGAGAATTTGATCAAGTTTGCTGATTTATTTTAATATTAGTTTATGTTCTAGCGATAACGTTACAATAATGCTTTTTACGTGAAGTTAGAAAAATGTTGCTAGACGTAAAGATCCTAATCTTCAACTAATATGTCAATGTTTCTTCTGAAATATACTGCCGCTATAGAAAAAACAATGTTTGCAATATTCTTTTGAACATCTACACTTTTTAAATTCTTTTCTAAAATGTTCTAAGAAGTTTTTAAAATCTCTCATCCTTTTAAAACTTCTGTCGATCACAAGTGTCTAACCCAAAACCTTTCCGTATCTCCCCATCTAATTTTTAGTTGTTATATTTAGACATATTTAAAATATCGTTCAGTAGCAGTGAACACATGTAATTGTTAAAAGTCTCATAATGTATCTGCGTCGAGAAGTGACCATAGCCCGCGTCTTCAAGACCCCTCGCGTCCCTAAAATCTTTGAGAGAAAAGATCCGATTTTACAAAATCAAGTACATTAAAGAAACTAATATGATAAACATACAGCTGTGGCCATATGTATTCGCCACCCTTTCTTGTTTTTTATTCCGACGAATATATAAGAAATAAAAGAAAATTGATCGATGAAAATGTTTCATTGTGAGTGTATACAGATATATACAGATATTGTTTAATATTTGGTAGCTCCTCCCTTTATTACCGCACGAATTCGTCAGGGAATACTGCTCACTAAGTTGTAGCACTGTTCGGAGGTGATTTTATTCCACTCTTCGAATGTTTTTGTTTTTAAGCATTGCTTTGTGGTAGATGAGTATTTAGCTACATTTCGCTTTAAACTGTACCATAAATGCTCAATTGGCGATAAGTCCGGGGATTGTGCCGGCCATTCCAGGACCCGCACGTTATTTTCCTCGAACCAGCGCATTCCTCCGCGAGATTTATGGCATGGTACATTGTATTGTTGGAAGTAATACTCTGGCTCATCATTATCGAATAATTTTAACGCACACGGTTCCAGAACTTCTTCCAACATGTCGATGTACGTCCGACTGTTCATTCGGCCCTCGCAGATGAACAGTTCTCCGACGCCTGTTGCACTCATGGAACCCCAAACCATTATGTTACCACCCCGAAACTTGACAGTCGGGATGATACAGTCTGGATGGAAGGCTTCTCCTCGCGTGCGTCGCACGTATTGAGGCCCAGGTTTACCACAAAGTTACCAACAAAAACATGAATACTGTTACATTTTGGAACCCTTTAAAAAGAATAAAAACACTGTAGATACCAGTAATTGAATACAGAATACCACAAATACAATAATTATGTATTTCTTACCTCAATATTTGACTCATCCGTCCACATAACATTGGCCCAATTGTCAATGGTCCAGTCGCGGTGACTTTTAGCCCACAGCAGTCTCTTTTTCTTTTGTTGCGGAGACAACCGTGGTTTATGTCGAGCTTTGTATCCACCTAAATTTAATTCACAAAGGCGTTTTATAACTGTGCGAGGACAAATAGCAACATTATATAGCCGGAAAAGCTCACTGGAAAGCTGTTTAGACCTTTTTTTCCGGTCTCGCAAAGACATCTGCTCTAAGACTCGCTCATCTCTGCTAGTTGTCTTCCTTTTTCGACCAGTTTTCGGTTTGTTTGTCAAAGATCCACTCTCTTTGTATCGTTTTATCGTCATTCTAACTGTCGATCGCGCACATTTCACTTGACGGGCAATAGCAGACACCGACAAGCCTTGCTTTTCTAACACCACAATTTGTCCTCGCTTTACCTCCGTCAATTCGCTTGTTTTCGGCATTACTTTTTACTGTATACTATCGTATTACACAGACAAAATCACAGACACAATATCTTCACTCTAACTAGCTCAACCTTACTCTTACAACTTTTAAGAAAGACTGAAGAAATATTCAGAAATTACAATCATACGTCTATTTTCTAATTTACTCAGAATGGCCTTCAATAAACCATTAAGCCCTCATTACCAGGTACCTTGTTAAGTCCATCATCGACCCTGCTTCTTAGAAATACAATAATATTCGTGTAACACGTTCAAAACGAGAGTGGCGAATACATATGGCCACAGCTGTATTTTTATAAAGGATACGATTATATCTATGGACGACTCTTGTTTGAGGACCACGTAAGTTTCATCACTGTATCTTAATATACTTACCCCACCATTATTTCTACTTTTCTACATGGTACCAGAAGGATTTTAAGTTAGTCATTTTTGATATGTACAATTGCAATAATTGCATTAGTAAAATTGTTCTTAGACTAAGAAAATCTGAGAGGAATTAAGAAAAACATTTTAGAGAAAAATTAAAAGAGACAGATTTTTAAAAGATTGCGCTACCATAAGTGTATTATATTTAAGAATCACCAGCAATGCATTTTCTAATAACCATAATGAAATTATAAACAACAATTAAATAGTCTATAAAATAACAAAAAGTAACAGCTTCTTGCTAAAAATCATTTTTGCTGGGATCTATCGCAAATTATTGGAATACAAAACTCGGTTGTCCAGTTCAGTGCAGCCAGTCGTAGCAATTTAAGAACACTCTCTTCAATAACAGGAGTCCAGCAAAAATGAAAACTATCCGCACTTTGAAACTTACTTTTGCTTGAGTTTAGTGTAGCATTAAAGACGAGGATGCACTATGAACTGCGCCTTGAATTACGTGATTATGTAAATTATATGAAATTAATTCAGTGTAAAGCTGGTTGCAGGCGAAAAACGATACTATATATTTTAAAAATATCTAAACAATACGATTCATGGAATACTATAGACTTCAAGTGGAATTCATATACATATTTGGAAAGCGATTTATGTTATATAAATTTTATGGATGTGTATACAATACAGTACAAGACAGTGCTAGGAATCAGAATCTGACTTTGATACTTGATTATTGCCCTTGTTAATATTGACATTAGGAAAAAATAATCTGGTTTTCTTCGGGCAAGATGGGTGTTAAACGGAAAGTGTACTATTTAAAGAGTCAGCTGTATTTTTGAATATTTAACGGTTTGAAATAAAGTTATTATTTTTTTGATTTGGGAATATGTTTGTTTTCAATAATGCTATATAAACAATTATTTAGTACATTCATAACGTGAACAACTTAAGTTACATACTAAAAATGAGGCTTTCTTGTCGTATGATTCAGGTGATCGAAAAAAGGCTGTAGTAGGTTGCACAGCCAGATGAATATTCTAATCACTGGTGTTTTGGTGTTGTAACCTTTTTGGTTTTCTTAAAAAAATAACATGAGATATTAAGGTAAAACTAAAGGTAATTGGTGCATATTTTTTAACTATATTTTAAGCATGTAGTTACTAAGATGCATCGAAAAGAAGATTTTTTAATATATTTTTTTGATAGATAGATATGCTAGTTCTTGGCCAATCACTTAGGATATTTAGAAAATTACGGTGATTCCGTATGTAAAACAAGTTGAGTAGGATAATATTTTTTGCAACAGTTCAATATTTTCTAGAATTAATTTCATAAGACTTCATCCAAGTATTAAGATTTAGAGATTAGAAAGGTTATTGTCATGTAAGAGTATTAAAAAATGTAATTATTTGATATAAAGGAAAAATTATGAAATACCGTTAAATTTTATTGAGCTAACCATAACAATAATTACATACATACAGTATGCTTAGATTTAATATTACAACTACTTTTCTGGGTACGCCTTCTAGAGACTCCTGTACTACTAGCTGTATTTTATTTATATAGCTCGATATGTACACTCGGGATAAGGAAAGATTAGCGCTCCGATATTATAGATAAAGCATATGTATTAAATTACTACGCCGAAGCCACATTCATAATCAATACTATACATTCTTCCTGTTTAAAAAAGTGTCAAATTTAATCCAATAATCTTCATAATATGACCTGTGATATGCCATTCCTTCTTACTAGGGAACTTCTTGCAATAGTTTAATATTGTCTAGAATTAATTAAATATGAATTCGTCCAAGCTGCACAACACACACTGATATTAATGATCTATTAGCCTCCCTTTCTTGTTCAAAATATTGTAGTAGATTTACTACAAACTGTTGTGTTTGAGAACGTATCGTTATATTACAACTTGACATGATGTCTTTATTTACACAATGGCTGACGGTAGCTTTCGAAAACTGTTTTTGCGAAAACAAACAACCAACTTTAATTGAAACAGTCGTAGCAGGTTTGTTAGAAGTTACATAGATCATATGACATAAACATAGATCTGGTAAGTACCGCGTTAGTAACTCTCCTTTAGAGACGGGTTACGGTTTCAGTCTTACTCCAAAAGATGCACGATAAATCGGAATGGAAAGGATCAAGTGTCGATGTTCACAGAATAATAGGAAAGTATTGATAGAGCGATTAGTTACACGAGCATTGAGAATTGATTACTTCCCAAAGATTAAAAATTTTCGTGAGACAATTCTATATGTGGATGAAACTTCATTCACAGTAGTCATATGTCTTCCAAGATGTGGAGTGAATCAGAAATATTGGTTGATGAAACGACAGAAAGTTTAATTACTAATGTAAATAATAAGGGTGATGGTGGTGACGATAACTTTAGTTCAGAAGAAGATTAGTTTGTTTATTTAAAATTATAATTTACTATTACAAATTACAGGTATAGCAGTAAACTCCACTCACACAAATTAATTAATTATGCGGAACGCATAATTGAATGGAGTGGAGTTTACTGCTATACCTGTGAATTGTACATCCACACAGTCCTTGCAATCGTCATTTACTATTACAAATATTTCTAAGAAATGGGGTTTATTGTACTGGCAGTAATAAAGGAATAAACCATTTATATTTATATTTTATAACGCAATTGCTTAAAAAAAAATATGGAGTATCTAAAGCCACAATCTGTAAAGTTAAGCGATTCAAGTTACAAATTTTTACAACGTGTGTTAGATATATACGGAGGCCCGGGAAAGAACTTTAAAAAATGCCCAAGCACCTAGAATGAAAATTCGTCTGTATAAATGGTTTTTAAAACAAAGGGATAATCGTGAATTAATTAAAGAGAGAGTAAAATTATTGAATGAAAACCTAAAAGAGACCGAAAATTTTGTAGCCAGTGGCTGGTTAAAAATATTTAAAAGGAGGTATGGAATTCGACTGTTGTCGATATCTGGTGAAAAATTATCGGCACCATCACAACTAGTGCAACGGTTTAAGGAAAAGTTAATTAAGAAAATCAAAGAGCTACATTTAAATGAGGAGCAAATATACAATGCAGATGAAAGCAGTCTTTATTGGAAATTATTACTTACGAAAACCTATGTTGCATTACATGAAACATCTGCTCCGGGTAGAAAGGCGGAACGACAACGCATAGCTTTTCTAGCGTGCACTAATGGTAGTGGTACACATAAAATAAGGCCATTAGTAATAGGGAAGGCAAAGAGACCATGTTTATCCCGTTGACTATAATTGTTCAAAATCCGCTTGGATGACCAAGGGCATATTTCTGCAATGGTTCATAAACCTCTGCCCCAGGTATTGCAATAAAACTGTAATAATAAGTAATATAATTTAATGCTACATATTAAATTTGTAGGTAAAAGATTTCCTAAGAAAGCAAAATCTTCTAATAAAGGCGGTGTAATGGATAACGCATCAAGGTATCCTCCAGAGGAACAATTAAGAAGCAAAGATGGCTCAATTTTTGTTAAGTTCATGCCGCCCAATGTAACTCCACTTATCCAACCGATGGATCAAAATGTAATAAAAATTACTAAATTGTGTTATCGAAAATTTCTACTTTCGTCTGTGTTATCAAAAAATCCGAAAAACATTTCTGGATCCTTAAACCAAGTAACTTTACGTGAAGCAATTTTAAATTTAGATATGGCGTGGAATTCCCTTAACCAGGAAACAATCAGAAAGTATTGGAAAGATTTGCTTCACTCCAGTGATTATTATGACGATCAACACAATGTACCGCTAACTATCAGTTACTATCTGATGCTGAAGTTATTGACAGTGCATCATCGGACGTTTTCAAATTATTAAAGGCAATAAATCCGGATATTATTTGCACAATTACCGATGTTAGTTAATGGAATGACGATAAAGAGATGGACGATGCACATGAAGAGGAAGATGAAGTGAGTGAAGATGACGACCCTCCGATTGAAATAAAAAATACAGTGAGTGACGCGCAAGCTTTAGGAATTTTTAATCAAGCGTTAGATTGGGGCGAAGAAAAAGACATTATATTCCGATATTTTAGTGCTCCGTAAACTACGGGCAATGGCATTAGAAATTATCAAGCGTAAATTTACCCAAACAAAAATAGAACACTGTTTTTCAAAATAATGTAAAATTTGTTTTTTATATTACATGTATTTTGTTATTCATTGTTCATAATTTATTTTTTAATAAACATACATATTTTCTTTTACGCAATTTCTGTATAAATAAAATACGGCTCGCTAATGGAAACTTTCAGTAATGTGAACATGCTTGGCCGATATCGTTCACATAATTGAGCGTCTACTGTATCTCATTATACATATGTTTAATTGTTTCTGTAACGTCTAATTGACTTCACAATAAATCTATACTAGTAAAAAATAAGTTTGTATATATTTTACTCTAATAAATTATTAATTCATTAACTGATAGATGTGTAGTTTGCGCCGCCTATGGTTTCTTGCAACTTTATGTAAAACCAATGACAAAGCTTCCCACTGTTTCTAATACTGCCTCCCACCGCTAGCCATCTAATTTGACGATTACAGTACATTCGGCACAATTTTGTCTGCAAGTCTTTGAATTGCGCGATTTATTCAAAAAATGAGTGTACGCGCTTTATAGATATGCTATTGTTCAGCGAGTAATGTGGTCTGTTCAAAATTATTAAGTTATAAAACACTTTGTACAAGATTAAGCTTCTATTAGACTTCAAAAAATATTAGCTATCCAAAATCTAAAATATAATTAAATCTAACTAATTGTTTTCTTGCACAAGTGTTATTCTAATTGGTTGGCAACCGATTTTTATTTGTCTGATATATGAAAACGTATACGAGGACGGCCTGAAATGTTTCCGGAATCGACAAGAAAAACACGGTATTAGTGTGATTTCTTATTTTTATTTTTCGATGTAGTATCCTCGAAGATCAATACATTTTTTTCAACGATGCTCCAGTCTCTTCAAACCGTCAGAAAAGTAGGATGTTTCGTGGTCTGCCAAAATAGCCGTCTGTAGCAGCGATGACCTCCTCACTAGAGGCAAATCTCTTTCCTCCCAGTGATTTTTTGAGGTTTAGGAATAGGAAAAAGTTGCTGAGGACTAGGTCCGGTGAATATGGAGAATGAGAGATTAATTCGTAACTCAACTCATTTAATTTGGACACGGCGATGCATTGTCGTGGTAGAAAAACGCTTTTTCCGCTGCAAACGAGGCCGAGTTGAGCAAACGCGGTACACATCGCTCCGAAAGCTTTTTCATACCCAAAATTTCGTGTAGGATATGCGCGTTCATCTGAGACACCTGTTGTCTCCGCTATCACTTTCAGCTTCAATCGGCGATCGGCTAACACGACATCATGAATCTTGTCGACTATTTAACCGTTGGTATCGGTTTTTGGGCGTGGTTCGTCATTTGCTTGTGCGGCCTCGTTTGAACTCGCTCACCCAGAAGCCGGTGGTCGAAAATGGTGGAGTACATCCGCCATGAACCTCTAGCAAAATATTTCGAATTTCCATGGCCGTTTTCCCAGCCAACCAGAAGTATTATTACTGCACGAAATTTGATTTTATCCATTTTTGCAAAACCGCCCGACTTGCTACACAAAACACGCTTAAATAACAACTATTGACAGTAGACGTCTTCAAGTTCACTCTTTTCACGTTTGATGAAATGTTAAACTATCAATTGGTCAATTAGTAGAGATAGAAATATTTATTAGCTGTATATGGTGTATTCCATTGGTGAAATAACCTGATACATTTTTTAATCGATTAAAACAATGAGCGTATTGAATTGAGTCTTGTTATATGTTTTGTAGAGAACATTTGTGTTATAAAAGAGTTTAACGCATGTATACGTGAAATTCATTCTATAAAAGCTATTTGCCCGTTGATTTACTAAGAGTAAGGTGGGTATGCTCAACTTATATTTACTATTAATGAGAGGTATTAACATTGCATCAAATTTGTTATAAAATTGTGCTTTTAAGTAGGTTATTTATTAGTTTACGCTTATTTGTACTTAGTTGTATAGTATCATAACTTAAATAAACGCTTTAGCTATAGTTTAGCGTGTTATAGTAGGGTGTGTGGATTTATCGTTTTGTAACCGTCTCATAATGTGAGCAAATAAAAGCCAACGTTTGTTAACATAAAAATAGTGTAATTTTGAAGTTTTCTTCTTTTTGCGGAGGTGAAATGCATTGACGCATGTTATGCTGGACTCCCTCTGAAGGAGGACTACCAACTAAAACACCCCCTCTGCTTCTAGACAGCAGTCCGGAACCGTTTATCACATTACTTCGGGCTGGGTCTATGCATTTGGCTGTAGGAAGGCCACACTCCGTTGTGGTTTGGAATTATAACAATTCTCTGTCTATGCTGCAATTCCCTTCCTTTTGCGCGGTACATATTGCACGTACCGCGAAACTAATAATAGTAACAGTAATAATAATAACAATAACAGTAACAATAACAATAATAATAACAATAATAACAATAATAATAACAATAATAACAATAATAATAATAATAATAATAATAATAAGCATCAATACTCGGACTCCCTTCAATAGAGGACTACCAGCCACCACCCGTTAATCACTTTAGTTCGGGCTGTGTCTAGTTTGTTGTACAAAGGCCACGCTCCACTGGACTTTCGAATTAGAGCAATTCTCTTTCCATGTTGCGGTCCAAATCGCCTTTCTTCGTGCGCAGGACATATTGAACGTATCGCGTTAAACTTGTCCAGCAATTTTCATTAGCTGATATCTTCGTTATAATTGTGTCGATCGTAAATTCGCCGATCTCCATTTCGAGTAACCGTCTTGGTTCTGCCCATCTCTCACATAAGAAGAAGGTATGGTGCGCATCATCTACCCCATTTGGACAATACAAACATGCTCCAGTCTCAGTCTTACCCATTCGGTGCAGATACGATTTGAAATAGCCATGACCGGTCAAAAACTGAGTCAGGTAATAGTCCACCTCCCCATGGGTTCTAGAGATCCAAGGGCGGAGGCGCGGGATCAGTCACGCAGTCCAGTTTAGAATGAATTATAATAAAAATATTAATATATTTTGAAATAGATAGATCATCCACGCTTAATCGTAATTATTAAACGCGTTTCTAGACTACTTCGACCAATTCCTGGTGTCAATTATTACAAGTAAGGTGTTGAGGGTTTAGTTACCGAAGGGGAAATGATTTGTTAGGGGTGCACTTACCAACTTCTGTCATAAATAACTTCAGCACGTAATAATAAAGTTCCTCTCCATTAAAATGAAAAACAAAAGTGGAGGTAGTCGCTTTACGAAGACATCGTGATTATTTTCCCCTTTTAACCCGAGGTCTAATTATTAAAGTTAGAAAAGCTGTTTAAAGCCCATCATTTCTGAATCCGGCACGATAATTAAAGAATTAAATGCACTAATTACACTTAATTGCTGCTTATTTATGAACTCGATTTAATACAAAACTTAATAGTACACTGACGTGTCTTAGTTTCCCTTTGTTGTAATAATTTCGTTGCATTATGCACTTGAATGGACCATTGTATTGTGTATTGTTTTGGCATAAAGGTGTTCTCGTTTCTAGTTCATTTGACAAATAAGTGATCTTAACTAGTTCATACAGCAAATTCAAATTAACAAGTTAATAAAGATGCGGGAATAAATCATTTGTTCGATACGGCGCACTCTCAGCTTGATACATTAAATACATAATCAATGTGAGATATGTATAATTATTTAATTTGTTGCTAGTTTTCGCTTGCCTTTATTTATCAAAACTACATTCATAGAGAAATCAACTATTCACTAGGAAGACAGTATAATAAAACCCTTTTATTTTCTTTATTTTTATTTTATAGCTTTCTGCATAATTAGGGCGTAGCTAAGCTAATGCAATTGGTGCACCGCACTGAGTATTACAGTGGATCAACAATAGATTCATGCAATTTTGATAGGTGTATCTTCTAAATTACCTGGAATTTTCACAAAATTGAGGAGCTCACAAGTGTTGTTGTGATCTCTATTTGCTACCCAAGCTAACTCTCATTTATTTGACGCTCCGCTGTGCGACTATTCTCTAATATCACCTAAATCCTATTGTTAGTTCACAGTTTCCTTAGGTATGATAGGTATCATAATAACGGAAACATTTCCTAAATACGGAGGTATTCGGAAATGAAGATGCTGATTTTGAGAATGATTCTTGCAAATTGCCACGTTTGTGCTTACGTGCAAAATAATTTTATAACAGATTTTACATTCATTAATTTATTTTGCGTGATATAAACTTTATGTTCGAGTGATTTCTTTCTCCTGTTTTCTGTTGATTAAAACAATCTTTTTTCAAAAGAAAGGGAATTTTTAGATAACAAGGGCGAAAGGGGATTTTGGTATATGAATGAAACGTAGAGTTATATAAGTATTAAAAAAACTGTAATTGATGATCAAATTAAAAAATCTGTCGATCTAGTCTCAAGTTAAACATTAACATCAGAGGGACCGAACAATACATCCTATCTTATACTAAAATTAAATAAAAGATGGGAAAGCCAACACATTAACAAAGGAAGCTAATAAAATAAAATAAAGGCTGGACATAAATTAACTTACAACAGAAGTTATTCTAAAATAATTTTACTTGGCATTGATATATATCTGTAGCCACCATCACATGTACGTATTAAATTTGCCATTTGAAATTTAGCAACTTATATGGTGATTTAAATAGCGATTTGTTCAGACGGTCACCGTTGTATAAGTGGGTATTCACTGGTTTAGCGAACAGAAGCTCTAGGTTCAAATCCTACCGGGAGCCGTGAAATTATTATTAATTAAAAATTCCATACAAAACTAATTTATTTAAGTTTAATGTAGGTAATAGGAAGGAAATTGAATGATCTAAAACTGAATATATTTTTCAGGAAAACAGAGGTCCTATTAAAAATACCATTACAATATAATGTATTTGTGTACAAATTAATGATGACTGAAATTTCAAAAAAAAAAGAATGATTTACGGGAATTGTTTTTCATAAGTAATGCATAGCTACCACCTATCGAATCAAGTGCTGTATATAAAAATTCCTGATTCGTCGCCCGCAAATACCTCTGCTGTTTTATTGTGCATACTTAATCCGTAATTAGCCTAAGACTAACATATTGACTACGTGATATAAATGTTTTTTTAAAAAACTTGAAAAACAAAGAAAACTGAAAGAAAATGGGGCATTTATATTAAAAAAAAAATATTTTCGTAGATCTATGAAATCAATTCATAGTAAAGTATTTTCATAGTATCTTGTATATAATGAAAGTTTTTAATTTGCATTGTCATACATCCGGTATCCTAGGCGAAACGGAAGTACGGAAATGGCATTCCAAACTGCATTAGCTAGGCAAACTTTCTAAGTATTAAAAGGCGTATCATATTTGAATAAAACCGCATTGGTACGAATTTTTAATAGAAACGTAAGATCACTACCGTCTTACGGTCGTAAAATTTAGTTTACAATAGAAAAAGGTAAGAGAACGGTACACGTGTTTATATAAGTAATTGTTAGAAAAATAATGAAATAGAGCAATGTAGCTAATCGAAGTTCTGTAGCCAGTAAAGCAATGACAGGGAAATGGAGATAAACAAATTTGATTTGTACTGTAGGAACGCTGATATTAATTGTTCATGTGAAGGCATTGGAGCCCATAACAATAATTTTTATTAATATCCTTAAACATGTGAAAAAGTAAAAACTGAATGATTTTATGTCCTAGATGTTAACGTGTAGGACCGCCTGAATAGATTACTTACAATGAAATCAGTACCTTTTTCAACATTAATGAGGTAACACATGTTAAAAGCTTTGTATATATAATTATTAAATATTTCTTGATTCTTTTCTAAATTGATAAAGGTAGAAAGTGAAACAAATTTCTCCATAATACGATTTGAAAGTGCCAAAAATTGTCATTTGAAATGTTTGATTAGATATTAGCGAGAACAGGGGATAATCATGATTAGCTAAATTTTTCTGTTTTACTACAGAAAACAAGAATTGTCAGGCTATAAGACGCTTTTTTAATACACTATCACTCTTGTATAGATTGCTTAGTTTTAGCTAGAATGTGTAGTATGGCTATTACAATACGATACATGCCAAAAAATCAATTTAGATTTAAGCGTCTCGATACAGAACAAGACTAAATATTTACAACGAATGATACTTTTCCGGCATTATATTAATTTAAACTTTAAAGTTCATAGGTTTTCGAATAAGCTACGCTTGCGAGCATTATGTTAATAAAAGTCTGTATTATGCGTATTCCATAATTCAATACAAATCAAATACCTATTGTTTAGATAAAATAATTATTTTTAAAAGGCACAGCTACCATTGCTGCAACCTACGTTTGATAAATCCGGTGTGAGATTAACTTCTTCAACGAGTTGTAACGAAACAGCGCAAAATGATAGGTTTTCAACATTTATCGCTGTATCGGTTAGCCAAAAATCTACTCCAGAAGTAATACACTCAAGATATTGCAACAATGAATGTTAATAAATAATAAAGTTAAATTTTAATTGATAGGACACGAAAAAAGTTTTATTACTTTTTGTGAATACTGTGTTTTGTTTTCTGTTGGAACTATTAAGCCCAGGTATAATTATTTTGACATATACTTTATTGTTGAAAATAATGAATACAAATCAATTTTTTCGTCTACGTGTATACATAATCTAACAGATGTACAAAATGTCAGTAAACATGAGTACGCAGGCTTCCACGGCCAGAGTTAGTAATAAACGAACTACTTCCGGAATTGGACCGTGTGATGATGAGATATATATAAAAGAAATAAGAGTAAGAGGAGAAAGAACAATAAGAAGAAAAAAGAGATAAAAAGAAAAATGATAAAGGGTGGGGGAACGTGAAATAGAAAAAAAGGTTTTCGCCTCTAGCGCGGTCAACACGTCGAGTCACCGTAACCTTTTGCCAAAGTGGTTTCGCCTTTAATGTGGTTTACACGTCGAGTTACCGTGCCACTTTGGTTTCCCCTATTCTCCTGAAGACGTCTCGTACGACGGAGGCAAAACGTCGAGATCCCACCTTTCCCTTTTGGTCTCTTTCTTTTTCCTTTTTTCTTTTTGTCTTTCGTACCTACCCCCCCTCTCTTTCTCTATTTCATTCTCTTATTCTTTTCACCTTTCTTTCTATTTCACGTCCCCCCATCCTTTATCATTTTTTTCTTTTTATCTCTTTGTTCTTCTTATTTTTCTTTCTCCTCTTACTCTTATTTCTTTTATATATATCTCATCATGACACGGTCCAATTCCGGAAGTAGTTCGTTTATTATTAATGTCTGTAAATAGTTTGAAATTTAATACTTTCTAGTTCTATCTTATTTGACGTTCTCATTGGGTACTCACAGTTTATTATGGTACAGTAGAAGAATAATGCTGCTATTTAGAGCGATCTATTTAAAGAAAAGTTTTAGAGATGCGTTCGAACCACCATATAAACATAAAATATTGAATATCCTTCCTACTTCCTTACGTAAAAGGGAGACTGGGATATTTGCATTTCATAGATGCCTTGCATTATGAAGTACGTTCTGAGGGATGGTAGATGTACTATATCTCCTCGATTCTGTCGATTCGGTCAACGTATTTCGATATCAAATATAAAACAATACAAAACTTTTTGAACTAGAACATAATAAATTGATAAATATTTCTCTATTGAATCGCCTTTTAGATTGTATTGTAGGGGAGGGACGGAAAATCCATGGCAACAAGAGCTGAAAGTCTTGGCACGTTATTCGAATACTTTATTTTATGTCCAAATATATTTCGGCAATGGAAGCGGATCGAATTACAATTTTGTCCAATTACTCGATTCCCCATTTACCCGGATCTCATCCGAGAGGTTTCCTCTACTTTATTTTTAAGAAAAGAAAAAAATATATAAATTTGGGATGCTTGCGTTTTGAACTTTACGTTTATTTTGCAACGCAAACGCATTGATTTAAAGAAAAAGAAATGCCCGCAGAAGATAGGTGCAACTTATGTCAAGTGGAGGGAGGAAACCACTAATTGATTACTTTAAAAGACACATATTTCGTTAATTTACTATATCCAACATTAGCACGCTGTTAGTAATTAGGAGCTTCTTTTCTAATAGCCTTTTAGTGTTGGATGCAATGTATCAAACCAACTTTGTGGATCACTATATTAAGAAGAACTTTAACGTAAAAATGATATCTGTATTAGATGTCTTTCAGATTATATTCATAATTTTGAATGAATGGCATGGTTTACCAAACCAAAATCATTTTTAGAAAAATATTTATAGACATATAAATTATCTATATAAAATCTACGTTTTGTTAGTGGACATCGATCGTATTATAATAAGGTAGTAGCACCCGTATGATTCGTACCTTAGTTTTTGATCATGACTAGCTGTGGTTCTAATAATGCTAATTTCTTATTTTTTGATAAACGTATTTCTTTTTTCACAAAGGACTAAATAGATCCGATTTGCAGTATATCTATTAATACATGAAATACATATCGGTGATACAGATATTAATATACAAAAGTAACGATTTTCTCAAAAAAAATTGTAACTTTGTTCATACATTTAACTATATCTGCTGAAATGGAAATTGAAATCATACGTTTCCACAACTTTACTTCTAATATTGGTTCAATTTTTGAAAAATTCTAGCTATGCTTAATAAATTTAAATTGAGGGATATTATTGCGTCCAATTACGAAAAAGTAGTATTGAGATCGAAGGAATTTTAGCGTGGAACAAATTCTTAAAAAATCTCTATGTACAGTAATTAAACTATATTTATTTGGTATACCTTTTTAAGCCAAACTGAAATATGGAAAACCAGTTTCTAAGTCGAATAATACTGTTTATACATCTCTATCAAATTAGTGCTTATCTTCGATCAGGATTAGCTTCCCATCATCAGCCGCAATATTAAACTATTAGAGAAGATTACGGTACAAGCACAGGTACATACAAGTGAGTGCTCCTCACTCTTTCTCAAATTTAGGTGAGGCACAACAACAATGGCGGACAATAGTCCCATTTATTTTCAATAAATGCATACGTACGCATACATACATACGAGTAGGGAGAACCTTTGACGGCCTTAGCGAAATTCAAATTCCAAGGGTATTGTTTCCATTGAAATTGCAACTAATAAAACATTTATCAACTAGTTAAGTATTTAGTTTTAAGTCATTGTTTATTTTATTTTAACAACAGAATGTAAATAATTTTCTTATTAAATATAATATTTGTCAGCTAATCTCTTTCTTAACATTAAAAGGTATGCATTATTAATAGTTCTGTTACTACAATACTAATTGTAAGTAAAGTCACATAGGTTAAATAAATATCCAAGTAGTAGACAACCGATTTCATGATTTTTTAATAATTCGGAAATAAGCGAATCTAAATACAGGGGAGCGTAAGATATGCATTCTTTCGAATAGAATATACAGACATTGGTTATACCGAATAGAACATATTTAAATAATTAAATGGACACATTTAAGAAAAGCTACTTATAAATAAGATAAAATTAAGGTATATCAAATTACAATACTATAGTTGCTTTAATTTAAGTTAAAAAAAAAGTTCACCAGTGGTTAAGAAAAAAAAGGGAAATGGAAAAAGAATTCAGCTATGTGTAATCCATCCGCGGTCTACATACCGCCAAAAGGGACGATAAACTACAGGTATATATATCTAATTCAACAAACTCCACAGAGTTGTAGTTGCTACACATTCTATGTATTGGGGACCTGATGGCGATGTTAGTTCTAGGTGCGAAGCAGTAAAATATATTTGTTTGCCTAGATCCTGAACGTGGTACAATAAAATTGATTTTATTCAACAACTCAGGGACATCAAGTCCATTATTAAGTAAAGTAAATAGGAATTTGCACTCAGCTTGTTTACGACGTAGTTTCAACGAATCAATATCAAATATCTCTAGCATTGTGACTAAATCCTTGTATTGGATAACTATTAAATCTTTTAAAGTATAATAACTTCAAACACCTTCTCTGAATCTGCCTTAGATCTTTCTGATAGGTATGTATAAAGGTGACCAGACCAAGGACGCATACTCCAGTCGAGACCGAACAAAAGAGAAAGAATGGCTGTTATAGAAGAAAATGGTCGTATAACACGTATAATGAATCCTAACATACTCAACGCTGATGTACAAATACTGGATATATGCTCCGTAAAGATCTGTCTTGAGTCGAAGACGACGCCCAAGTCTCTCATAGAGGTCTCTCCAGGTGAAGAAGATCCAGCCAAGTGATAGGTATATATAATCGGAGTCGTCTTACGATTGTAGGTGATAATTTTGCATTTATTTACATTAACTGTTAGTTTGTTGTTACACCACATGTGGAATATATTAAGTTGGTTTTGTAAATAATTACAATCCTGAGAATTATTAATTGTTGTATATAATTTTAAGTCATCTGCGTGTAACAACTTTGGACAGTTCAGTTGATAACACAAATCATTTATATATATGAGGAACAGAAGTGGACCCAAGTAACTCCCCTGAGAAACTCCAGAGGCCGGCGTGAAGTAATTAGATTCAAATCCCATGTAGTATCAATACCATCAGATAGGTATTGAGTAATTGTAACAAGATTAGTTACTGTAGATCGTTGAGCAACGAAATCTTGTTGGTCATTTGAAATCCAGGGCCTAACTTGAGCATAAATATACTTGTACAAACATTTCTCAAAAACTTTAGCAAAATTATTTAATAACGTTATGGGACGATAATTGGAAACAACACACTTTTCACCATTTTTAAAAACAGGCACCAATTTGGCAATCTTCCACACAGATGGGAATGTGGATGTTTTGAGAGAAAGACTTAACAAGTAGCAAAGAGAAGAAGCAAATATATTTGCACAATCCCTAACAAAAAAGGCAGGAATGTCATCACTACCCGCCGTGCAATTATCCTTTAAGGATTTTATAGCATACAGCACATCCATTTCAGTCACAGAAACTAGGTCAACCATAGTAGCCCAAGGAGTAATTGGAGCAACAGGCGTCGGAGTTAGTGAAGAAAGGTATACCGATTGGAAAAAGTCCCGCAAGGCGCTCTCTATGGAAGGTGGATCGTTATAGGTATTACCGTAATAAACAAATTAATGGTTAATATAGAAAGTTCTAGTTTAAATATGTAATAATATAAGTATCATGTATAACGTAATAATAGTATACAAAGCAATTCCATTACCTACAATTCATAAAATGCTCTCTTACTATTTTAATGAAGAAAAAACAATGAATAAAATCCAGATACACATAGGATAGAGGAGGAAAGAAAAGTGAAATGCTGACTGGTTTTTGACAGGTTTTCGCAAGAAGAAAACTAACATCGTTACTAAATCGTATCGCCCCCCTGCACAGTACGTGTACTTTTTACAACTTGAGGCTGTACGTTTCGTTTATTTACTGTATTTGATTCGCCTAGAGGTACATATTGCGAACGTTCCTATCGAGACAAATCGTCGTTCTTCTTCTTTCTGATTGATGTCGAATTGTTGTATCGATAAAAAAAAGGAAAGGACGACAGATAGAAAAACAGCAAAACAAAATTATGAGAGAAAAATCAACTTCATGTTCGCTGAGGGGAAAATGAGGTTTGATTATCCTTTGTCGACGTTCGTACGATATAGTGATGAGGTTATTAGTTCTTTTTATGATTTAATACAGATGTGCCATGTATGAGTATTGATAAAAACAAGCCGCGATGCTGTTGAGGCTATGCCGTATTAACCACATTCAAAAATCAGCTCTGTTTCGTTTTCTTATTTTTAGCCACTTTTAGCGAATAAAGAAACATGGAAACTGTCAAGACGGTTTGTATAGGGTTTCCTAAATCTATAGGAAAATAATCTGGTCATCTAGTAAAAATATATTTTACAGGAAATATTCAAATAAAAATCATTATAGCTGACGAATTACGCGGTGTTGATTTTGTTCGAAAGTTGTAGAAGCGTTAGATGGTTTGCCTTACAACTGGAATCTAACAGCTTAGCGATAGAATATCTAAATACATTCCATCTAATTCCCCTTCATACGAGGGGAGGTCCAGAAGTTCGTGGAATGAAAGGGTTTTAAATAAAATCAAACAATAAATCTATTTTTTTAAGTGTAATCAGCCTTAAGCAAATCTCTATCTATTGAATGAATTAATTTTTCTAAACCATCATAAAAATATTTTTGTCTTTCGCCTCAAAATGGGCCAAAATTGCCTCCTTTACCTCATTATGAATTTTATCACAGCACAGTGTTCAATTCCCTCCATAGTTTCAGTTTTCTACCGGATTGACTTGTTTAGCAGGCAACTATTCGTAAACGACTGACGCTATAGGGCTTGGGTTGGTTGTTTTTCATTTACGAGGGTCGGAGTTACCTCCATTTCCTCTTCGTCTTTATTTATGGGTACAGTTCATTTATTTATTCATCTATTTATAAATTTACATTTTTTTAGGGCCTGTGTGCAGTGTGTTACATTTTTTTGTTCTATTTTTTTGCTTCTTTTCGGGAGTTGAAGCGTTATACCTTTCTCTTCTGCTCTTCTTTTTATTTGTTTGACGCCGTCTCTTCTCAGTCTTCTGATTGGCTTAATGATTTTTCTTACCTCTTCATTTGGGTGTCTTCGTCCTTTGTATGGTGTCATTGGTTCTTCTTAGGATGATGGCATCCAGGGTTTCCAGCTTTAGTTCCGCGTGGAGATCTTCATTTTTCATGTACCGCGGGGCGTTCGTCGCGAGACGGATAATTTTGTTTAATTGGCCTTGTATTCTGTTTTTTTGTTGATCAGACGCTTGGTGCCATAGTTCCTCGGCGTAGGTGGCTATAGGTACCATAGTCGCCTTGATCAACTTTATTTTGTTATCCAAGGAAAGTTTACTTCTTGGATTGATCAATGGGTACAGAGTTTTGGATGCAACACAGATTTTTTTCCTTACTTCGGCTATGTGTGTCGAATACGTGAGTTTGTTATCTAGGATAACTCCGAGGTATCTAGCGGTGTTGTTCCATTGTATGGATGTACCGTTTAATTTGATGGGGTCCGGTTTCTTCCTTCTAGTACGGGGTACGAAGTAGATCGCCTGTGTTTTCGTTGCATTTACTCTGATACGCCATTGATGGTACCATTTAGTAACCGTTTCTATGTACTCCTGAAGTCGTAAGTGAATTGACCTCATGTTTCTGTGGCTGTAGTATACTGCCGTGTCATCAGCGAACCGAGCCAGTTGGCAGGTCGACGGTTTGGGTATATCGGCGGTGTATATGTTGAAGAGGAGTGGGCCCAGTACCGAGCCCTGAGGCACTCCTGCTTTCGTCGTGCGAACGGTCGATGTTTTATCGTCGATTTTAACCGCGAAGGTTCTTTCTTTTAGATAGTGCTGCGGTAGGTTGGTTAGCGCAGCCGGAAATTTGTATTGTCTTAATTTGTAGACGAGGCCTTCATGCCAGACTTTGTCGAATGCCTTTTCTATGTCGAGCATGATGGCCGGACGCTATAGGGCTGCAACTTAACTTGTATACTAATGATGAGTCGCCAATCAAATTGACACCTAGCGAGCGTCCCTATTCACACTCCATTCCCTCCAATCCACGAACTTCTGGACCTCCCCTCGTAGGGGTTGTATTACAATACTTGTAATAATATGCATTTTAAAAATTTGAAGATTATTACTGAAGAAGATTTTGAATCTTAAAAACGAGTACTGTATAACGCATTCAAGCGCTTAATATCTGCAGTGAATGGAACATGCGGGTGTACAAATTTAACAATGTTCAATTCATTAATTTACACTAGTGAATTAACAATAAAACAAATACACTGCAAATAACTGAAACGTCCATTAGGGTTTCCGTTGCTTACACGGAGTGCACTCAATTCGCAATTTTCGTTCGTACAATTTATAACCACTTTTATATTTATGGCTGAAGAATTCTGTGAATAAAGTAGAATTCACCTTGATATGTGGAAAATTTTACATTTCTTTCTTAGAGGCAACCGGTCTCCTCCTCTAAATATTCAAGGAAAATCCTCGGAAATTTTGTTTTCATCTTCGCACTCTTTTCGTACACACTTATATAACGGAGCATGAAAATCCGAGCAGTTTCACCAAGTTAATAAGATTACACAACCGTCGTGCAGATTCTTACAAACAATTTGTATTTTATCTTATATACACTACATTTGAAAAGTAATACGGCAGCGTAAAACTTATTTGCCATTAGAATTTTTATTCAAAAGGGATCCTCAAGCAGCAGCTAACAAACAGAACAATATCATCAGATTGTAATTTATAATGGCAATGTTTATGGGTGGATCGAAAATGTGGATGCACTTTAACAATACGTACTGTAAAAAAAACAGCATTCAGTATTCAACTTGATTATTTTTAGGCGCTTTGTAGATACATCCTATTAATGACTAAAGTTTGAAATGAGAGATTCATATGCTTTCTGAAGACTTCATATTAAATAAAATGTTGGGTTGGGTTACCTTTTCTTTGCTTGCATTGGCTCGGATTTAAGTGAATCTTTTCAATTGCATAATTCCCTATACTTTTGTATTGTGATTATATTTCTAGACTAAACTGGGAATTTGATCGCTTCACATAATAAACCAATTAAATATTTTGGCTCACTATTTTCCAACTTTTATTGCAATCCAAATTGAAGTTGAATTGAGATAAACTGTCCATCTCCGATCGCTAGTCGAACGAGAGCGTCCAGAAGATGATGAGTGAGATCTCATCGAAACGTCGTTCTAGTCGGAACGCGGTCACGAACCCGAGAATGTTACTTAATATACGGCGACTATAAATTCTTTTAACTTGTAACAAAACAAATGTTTTTGGAACAATTGGGCGGATAGCTCAATTTTATTTTATTTTGGTATTCTTTTCCAATGATTTTAGCTTTCCCCTACTTTTGGTTTCAATCTAATAATGACAACACCGTTAATATGAGCGCATTAAAAATGAAGCAATGTGAGGTGTTTCAATTTCAGATATGAATATTTTTGCGTGCTAAACATACCATCGGTGTGGATCGTACTTTCTACCAGACAAAAATCCGTTCAGGATATTTTCCTGTTAATTGACTGAAAAACAGCTACGTAGGTATATGTAAACCTCTATACACTTACGTTAGAATCTCCAGTACAAATTAAAAATGCTAAAATATATACGTGTCCTTTTGCGATAAAAAGGACTCGACTTGTTGTATAACCGGAAATGGCAGACGCATCAAAATATTTTGTCAGTCATTTGGGTTGCACTGCTTTTGGTAAACCATTTCTTTTTAAATCCTTTCTCGATACGACGTGGTATATGCTTAGCAATGAAGCCTATGTTTATTTTTCCTTAATGTGATGCAGCAGCTCTCTTTTTTGAAAACTTATAATAAAAAATAGTATATTTTATTATATAGGACGTGTGTACCTTTTTGTGAATACGAGTCAAACCGAAACTTACAATTTACAACAGTTAATTGAATGCCACACGAAAATTATAAGGCGGTATTTATTTCTATCAAGGTAAGAAAGGATTGTCGCTGAACGATTCATTACATGATTAAAAATGGAAATGCAAATGTACATTGAGCGAAATTACGAAAACAAAGCAATTATGTGGATATGCAAATAACTTTAAACAATACGGAATTGAGTATTCAGTTCGTGAAAATTAATCCGGACTATAAAATGAGGTTACACTACTAACGGATGTATGAAATTCACCAGAGATATGAATAAACTATCGTAGAGTAAGATACCATCGACTGTTTCATACTGTCTCTATAAACTAAAGGTATAAAATTACCCCAATCAATGTTTACACTACAACGAACAACAATTGTATATTTGTTTGGAATGTGTAATTTAGATTTGATGAAATGATTATAGCATACCTGCAATTTAATCCCTAACAACAATAAACACATTGTTTTTAAAGATATTGGAGCAAAAAAGTAATTAAAGTTGATTAGTTGTTACAAGATGCGAGTAGTTGTCATATCTTCTAAAACATTACTACGCTTCTATTTTGTCAAGTTCACCGAGTCTGCGGATCCCCTGCAAGTGGTACAGCATTGCGAAAAACGTAATTAAAGTTTTAATCTAAACCCCAATGTTCAGTGCTGCATAGACTAGTCTAATTATTATGATTCAAAAGAAAATTGCAATGAATATTTAGTTCAGTAGAAGTAGTTAAAAGTTTTCATAAAAAAATACTGCAATGTAAAACTATATATATATATCTAAAAGAATGCCTAGAGAAAATAACACCAAGATAAGAAAACGCTGTAAATACAGCTTTCTCATGGTATTAGTGAAATCAATTTACGAGAAAGACGTGAGACATAAAACGCCAAAATACGGACATGTTTCTACCTTCCCGGCGTCATCAGCGTGGTTTCGAGCAGTTTTATGCTAATACATGTAATTCTCTCGCTGCTTCTATCGCCATACCTACCTCTACGATACATGAATGAATATTCCTGGCGCTAACTAGTGCCAAAAGAAAGAAACATTTGTCCGCAAAGTCAGACACAGCGAAAAGAAGCGGGTATAGTTTCCCACCCTTCTCTCGTGCAATTCGTGGACTGCTCTCCCGAGAGGGCGTTTTTGCACCAAAGGCAAACTAGGATAGGGAAACTGCACATGTGAATGATTTCTGAAGGTTTATCATGACGTACAAATTTTTCTTTCTTTTGGCACTAGTTAGCGCCAGGAATATTCATTTGTATCGTAGAGTTAAGTACGGTGATAGAAGCAGCGAGAGAATTACATGTGTTAGCATAAAACTGCTCGAAACCATACTGATGACGCCGGGAAGGCAGAAAGAAGTCCGTGTATTAGCGTTTTACGTCTTTCGCGTGAATTGATTTCACTAATACCATGAGAAAGCTGTATTTACAGTGTTTTCTTATTTTGGTATATATATATATATATATATATATATATATACACTACCGCTCAAAAGTGTTTAGGCACTCTCACTGACAGCAAAAATGTTAATATTTATTTTTTTACGTACAGATACACGTACATGAATAAAATATATCAAAGAAATGTGAAAATTAAAACGTTTAATTTTAATTTTGCTTTCATCTATGTCACCTCCTCTTGATTTAATAATTGCAGCACACAATCGAGGCATTCTCGCAATAAGTTTTGCCAGAGTTTCTTGTGTTATCGAGGTCCAACTCGATTGCAATTTGTTCCACACGTCAGTAGCTGATGTCGGAGCCGATTTACGTACTTCCCGATCTAGTTCTTCCCATAGTAACTCGATTGGATTCAAGTCGGGGCTCTGGGGAGGCCATTCCATAATTTTGAGAGTTCCTTCCTCTTCTAAATGGCGTAAATAGTCTTTACATAATTTAGAGATATGTTTTGGGTCATTATCTTGCTGGAAGATAAAATTTTGACTCAAAAGTCGAATTTCGGAAGGTATTCTCCAAAATTTCGCGGTAGCCTTCTTTTTTAATATACCGTCAATTTTCACAATGTCTCCCACACTAGTGCCAGCAAAACAGCCCCAAATGATGATAGAAGCTCCAACATGCTTCACGGTAGCAGCAATACACTCTTCTCTGGCACGTTCACCCACAGATCTTCTTATGAATATGCGTCTTCGGGTTCCGAACAGCTCAAATTTGGACTCATTCGTCCCTCGGACGTTGTTCCACACTTCTATGGTCCAGTGTTGGTGTTCACGAGCCCATTTAAGTAGCTTTTGCTTGTTTTGTTTGCGTAGTAATGGCTTTTTCATCGCAATACGTCCATGAAGCCCGGGTTTCTGTAGGCGACGTTTGACTGTAGAAACATTGACTAGTTTTTGGCGACCAACATTTAATTCTGCGGTGATTTCCGGGGCTGTTTTGCGTGTATTTAACTTGCTGGTAACCACTATTCTGCGATCATCTGCAGATGTTGTCGCTTTTGGCCTTCCACTCCGTTTTTTACTAAGAAAACTGCCAGTTTCCCGATATTTTTTTACTTTATAGTCAACCGTAGCGTGGTGTATTTTCATTTTTTTTGGGAATTTGTCGATTACTTATGTCACTTTTATGGTAAGCTATTATAAGCGCACGTGTTTCCGTACTAATTTCTCTTCGCGGAGGCACTTTAAAAAATTGTCACACGATATTTCGCTCACGACGTGAATAGAGTAAATACCACACTGCAACTGACCATAGGTTACAGATTTCACTATAATCTTCTAGGAAGGTAATTTAAACATTATTACCTACAATCTAACAGATGACTAAATTTACCATTTCCCTTGGCTTTAACGTTTGAAAGAGTTGCCGAATATTTTCAACGAACATCCACAACAAATCATCTTTATTGCATTAGCGAGACTCCATGAACACACAATATAATGTTTTGGCTTCTATAATTTACAGTACAATATCTTTGTAAATCTGAATGAAAAGATATAGTAGGCAAAACAAACATAATTGAGAACAACTGACGAGTAATAACTAAAAATTAACTTTTATTAATTTGAGTAGGTAAGCTAGGTAAGAGTAAATTGTTATAAAAATGTCTTTTTCGCTATTTGCACATATTTTAGCCGCTGTATACACAATGGAATTTTATTTCTTTTACACTAAACTACGACTACTCAAATTTCTAAAACATGTACAAAAGAATAAGTGTTTAAACAAACTGTATAAGTGTGTTTTATAAAACTCTACAAAGCTGTAGTAGTTTGAGATTTATCGGATTTTTCTTAATTTCGGTAATAGTTGCGAATCTATCGAAGTTGCAAAACGGATAAAGAAAGAGACATAAAGAAATAAGTACTTTTGGTTAAGCATACAAACAGAAAAATTATAGGAATCGGCAAATTTCTTACGCTTGCAGTATTTGACGCATTTACTTTTTTACAATTACAATACAATATATAATACGTTATTAATATTAATGTAAAAGTAATTTTCTGGTAAAGCTCCATCTCAACTTCCATTAAAGTGAACACAATGCATTGATTTTTTTAGTAGGTAGTAGATATGTTAACAAAAGGGCTACTACGAAAATAAAAGCTGCTTTACATTTCGCATCGGTGCCAGATTCAAATTTAATGGCTGTTATTGTTAAACACTGACATTTAATTATGATACGATACACAAAAGCAAATCATTTATATTCTGTGCCAGCTGTGCAATATAATCCAAAGATTTGATCTTGTCCGGCTTGATTTCGAATATACGAAGCAGCGCTTTTTATTTGTAATAGTTGTTTACAGTGTAAGCTTATTATGTGTTTTAACCAATGTAGTCCAAAAATCATGCTTTCACGTCGATGTACTTAAATACTTCTTAAATCAAATTTATTAACAAAAATACCAAAGGTGCATCTGAGATAAAAGAAGTATAAGGATTCTATCAACTGTAAGGCTTTTCCTATATTAAAACATCATTTAAAATTGATAGTTAAAAGCACAGTGGTATAATTATTCAGTATAAACCAACATATGCAGGTATACCAGTGAGCTTTCTTTAAGTTTTAGTACAAGGATGCTTAAAAACACAAGATATAGAAAAGGAATTAAATGGGGAAAGTGCAAGATTTATGGCCTTGATTTAACGCAATTTTGGTTGAACGAAGAAATCAATTTTTGCAGAAATTTGAAAAAAAGTAATATAATAGAGTAGAATAAATTTAATTTAAATCATACATATTAACTGAAAAAGATATTCTGTCATGGAAAGTCTCTGGCTCTTGGTGCATTAATTTAAATTTTGTTCTTTCTGTTTTTTAAATTCAAAAATAGTGTTTTATAATTAAAGTAACCAAAGATAAGGTTGTAAAAATAAATAAAGTAGCAAACAAGAAATATATATGTCGCTTTTTTGACAAAATATCCTTAACAGGAAACCTAAGGCAATCACCGTCTAGCTAGTTTTTAAATATTCTAATTAACACATGGGCTGAAAAGTCCCGGGCCTCACACATAGATGACGCTATTTTTATTGCAGTCACCTTTCACTCAGTTAGTACTAACTAAAGGCAGCTGTTAAAATTTCATGATATTCCATTCATTAGTTTCTGAGTTATTGTGCTAAGAGTCACGCTACTTTTGTTATTTTCAAAACAATGGATCAAAAACAATTTCGTGTTTTAATTTTACACTGCTTCTTGATGGGAAAAAATACCGTTCAAGCGAAGTAACGGCTTGAAAAGTGTTATGGGGACTCCGCTCCATCAGAAACAACAATAAAACGTTGGTTTGCTGACTTCAAACGTGGTCGTAGAGACACCGATGATGCAGAACGCAGTGGACGTTCAAATGAGGCGGTAACACCAGAAAACATAAAAAAATCCACAAAATCGTTTTGAATGATCGAAAAGTGGAGTTGCGTGAATTAGCTGACATCGTAAAGATATCAAAAGAACGTATTGGCTTTATATTGCATGAGAATTTGACTATGAGAAAGCTCTGTTCAAAGTGGGTGCCGCGTTTGCTCACTGTTGACCAAAAACAAGAACGTGTTGATGATTCTGAGCAGTGTTTGGCCATGTTTAAACGTAACAAACCGGAATTTTTGCGTCGATATGTGACAATGGATGAAACATGGATCCATCACTTCACTCCGGAATCAAAACGGTCGTCATCTGAGTGGACAACAACTGGTGAACCTCGTCCAAAGCACCCGAAAGCACAACAATCGGCTGGAAAGGTTATGGCCTCGGTATTTTGGGATGTGCGTGGTGTAATATTCATCGAGTATCTTGAGAAAGGAAATACCATCAACAGTGAATATTATATAGCGTTATTGGAGCGTTTGAAGGCCGAAATTGCAAAGAAAGGGCCGCACATGGCAAAGAAAAAAATGTTGTTTCATCAAGACAACGCACCGTGTCACAAGTCAATCAAAACAATGGCGAAACTACATGAATTGAACTTCGAATTGCTCCCACATCCACCGTATTCGCCAGATTTGGCTCCCAGCGACTACTGGCTGTTCGCAGACCTCAAAAAATGCTCGCCGGTAAGAAATTTCGCACGAGTGAAGAGGTTATCGCTGAAACTGAGGCCTATTTTGAGGCAAAAGATAAATCGTTCTACAAAAGTGGTATTGAAATGTTAGAGCGGCGCTAGAATGATTGCGTTGCTCTTGATGGAGATTACGTTGATGAATAAAGCTAATTTTGAAGCAAAAAAAATGTGTTTTCTTTGTTAGGCCCGGGACTTTTCAGCCCATGTGTTAAGATAGGAAACAAAATGAGAGCAATAAAAATACAAATAATTTTGAGAATTAAAGATTCGAAGTCTTTAATTTGGGTAATCGTACTCACTCATAATTTCTCGTCTTTTAAGTGTCCTGGTCTTCGGCTTCTAAAAAATATGTCCGGAACTTCCAAGTTTTTTATTTTTATTATAATGTCAGCTGATACACCTTATGACTAAATATATTCGAAGATTTCCGTAAATTAAGTTTTATCTGAGAAAATAATTGTTTATTCTCATGAGAGACTATGTCAATACGTGTGACTTTGACACGGTGTTTATTTATATCTATAGGTACACATTTGTTTGCCTATATGCTAGGCCACACAGTAAATAAAAATAGAATGAAATTATTTAGAGGTAAATGCTGCCAATCGTGCCCAAAATAGATATCTGCAAAATTTTACAGATATTCAATAAAGAGGGAGTACTAACAGTACTTTGCCTCCAACCATAACATCAGCAATCATAAAAATAAAGGCGCGAACCAAACAGTGAGGAGAAAATATCCAAAATAGGGAAACTAGACAATATTTCATATCATTACCATATATTCACTTCAATAGCGGTAGAGTTTAAGGAACTTTCTCAAAAACTTCATTTATAAGTACTTCTTCCCCTGAAATAGTAAATAATTTCAGGAAAGAATACAGCGCCTTTGCATCAACTAAGTTAAAAGTTACGTAAAAGGGTTATAAATTTCCTATTCACGTCAGGTTCTTTTTCGCGCTGCACAAAGACCAAATGAAACAGAACGTGATCTGGGGCAAAATATACATAGCAGCGATTAACAACAATACACCAGCAAAATTGCTTACCTCTGCAGTTTCTTTTAATTTTGCAGAGGTGATATTTAGAAAAGAACTGAAAGCAGTTTTCCGGTCCACATCACCGTTCTTCGTTTATTTCCTTAATTAGTAGTGCCATAATTTGGGATTCAGAGTGTAAACGGATGTAATGACGATTGCAAGGACTGTGTGGATGTACAATTCACAGGTATAGCAGTAAACTCAACTCACACAAATTAATTAATTATGCGGAACGCAGCGTTTCGGGAGCACGTGGGCTCCCATTGTCAACCGTGTTACCGACTAAAAGTAAAAACTGAGGTACAATGGTTTCTCTTCTATGGATGTCGACCGTATTTTAAGGAAGGTCCAATACAAACAACACATCAGGAATTCCACGACTTTGACATCAACAAACACCGGTAACAAGAAATTTATAACTCTTCCTTTTCACCCAACAGTAAAAGGGTTAAGTAAAATTTTCCGACAACTAAATATGAACGTGTCTTTTGTGTCAAAAAACAACTTAAAGAATCTCTTAGGGAATCCCAAAGATAAACCGGAGATGATAAAAAAGTCTGGAATATACCAAATCGCATGTAATGATTGTGAGAAAGTTTATATTGGACAAACAAAAAGGAGTATCGAAACGAGGTTCAAAGAACATATTAGACACTATCGTTTCGACAAACCTGAACTATCAAGCGTAGCAGAGCATATGGTAAAATCCGGACATAAGATAGATTTAAAAATCTGACACTACTTAAAAACGTGAACTCGTATAGAGAATTAGACGCGTACGAAACGGTATATATGAAAAAGAACGGAAACTTATTGAACAGAGAACCACCCCCAATTGCACACTCGAGTTTGATGGATTTATTACCATAGACCCTGTTAAATGATACGGTTCGCTTTCGGTCCATCCTTCCCCGTAAAAGGCATGAGGCCACCTAGTAGATTGTAAATAGTCATATGGTTAGAAATTTTAGAGCCTGCGTAGAAAATAATTTGCATGTGTGATACAGTTTTTACTTTTAGTCGGTAACACGGTTGACAATGGGAGCCCACGTGCTCCCGAAACGCTGCGTTCCGCATAATTAATTAATTTGTGTGAGTGGAGTTTGCTGCTATACCTGTGAATTAAACGGATGTAGTTTCGTAATTGCATTATTTTTGGGTTGTATGTATTAAAAGTATCTAATGTTTTAAAATGTTCCATACGAATTAATATTGCAAGTTAGTTTATATGAAATACACTTGTATCAAAAATTGGATAATTGGTTTAAGTAAGGACTCACAAGAAACCGCAATAATTTATTTGGACGTCGTATAAATAAATTTGTCACCATCCATTTTTCATATATTTGACTCCAGATATCTCAGATTGCAAAACTTAATTGGTACACAGCAGTCTGTACAGAATTTTATTCAATCTCGCATCTTTTGGGACATTCTATTTTTATTTGGATATGTCAAATACCAAATATGAAATTTAACAATAATCAATGCCCTCGCATCCCTCAATAGCTTTTGCCAATGGCTAAGCAGGGGGTATTGGCCGACCACGAGTTCTTATCACGCCTGCGCCAGCAGTGCGACTTAAGATATCACTTTCAGCTTTCGCCATGGAGCGACGAAAACCACAGAACGTCCCAATCTTGAGGACAGCCCCGGGGTTGGTTGGGGATAGTTAAGTGCTCAAATCACTCAGCCAGCAGTACTGATAAAACTAAACTGTTGTATTGTTAAACCTCTTTTATGCGAGGGTCATCCAAAAAGTAAAAAACGTTTCTTTCATAGATATTTATTAGTTGCGAGAATTAAATAGAATGTTAGTTACTATGATTCTTATACTATTTCTCCACGCTGGCCCTATTCAAGAAAAGCACATTACCATTTTGTAATTTTCTCTATGGCACGTCATATTCCGTTACCACCATTACTAGGCGCTAAGTTGGAGCAATAAGGCAGATGTTCAGAAACTTCTCATCAGAACCGTTGAAGCAAGCCATGCGAGAACACAACTGATTGTTGAATGTATAGCTATGACTTAACGTCTAGTGAAAGATGTCGTTAGAAATTAATGCAATAACCTCAAACTGTAGATGAGGTAAATCCAGACGAACTTGTAGAACATTGTGATAAGTGTTCAAGCTTAAATAAAGACTACTAGGAAAATAGTGTGAGAATCATAGTAGTTGTACAATAAATTTTCATTCCCTCATCCAATAAGTGTCCGAGGAGAAAACGTTATTACTTTCTAGATGATCTTTAAAGCATAAAATACACGTTTTATGATTTATACTTTATGATAATTATTTCGCCATATTGGCTTTTTCGGATATACTCAGCTAGTATCATGGATTTGCATCAAGTAAACGCCGAACAGATGCAGTTTCTAGATAATCTTCGTAATATGTAAGACTGTTTCTGCCAAACAGTTTGTTTAAATAATTTTCAAGTCTTCTCAGCCTAGTGAAAGCGATGTACCTTTATATAAAAAGGGCCTTTGTCGTCATATTGAGCTGATGACTATTTTCGAGCTTGATGGCACGTCAATTATCTTATGAAAAGTTGTTTTTAACACATAAAATCTTTGTACAGTTAGTAATAACTTAACTTGCCAATACATCTTTGGACGATATATTTCATTATGAAATATTTTATATTTTCCTCTAAGTTCATCTTGTTGATGTTTCTTATGTTTATATTAAAATCAATTGTAAGCCGGAATTTTTTAACACAGTCTACTAAATTTATATTATGACCATCTAAACTGTAATTACCCAACAATGCCGCTTTTAACTGAAGTAAATTTTCAATGTTAGTGCGTAAGTAATTCTGTTGGCAATATCTGGATAAACTCATTTTCTTGCAATGTCACTAACATAACAGACGCAAACATTTTTTACATAAAAAAGTTTGTATTTCAATCTAATCTCCAATAGTAGTCTTATATATCGCTAATGTATGAAATAATTACAAGCGGAAAAGGCTTTTTTCCTCTAAATAGCCACATACTGATGTAATATGCAACCAGTTCTGTATATAGGTTGAAAATCAGCCCAGTTAATTTCCGCATACCACAAGTAAGCTTTTTAGCATTAAAAAATATGACACCTTATCAAAAGTTTTGCTGGAGTGGCATAAATTTGCAAATGTTTGTTCATGGTACGCAGATATGTGACATATTTAATAATATTAATATTAGTAGAGCGATCTTTGAAGAAATTAGTTACTGATGATTACTGTTTTTGTAAAAATGACTATGGTAGCAAATGCAGCATCTAAGAGGTTTTGAAAATATTAAGAGAATAGGAATCCGACAATGATTTTCAACGTTATATTCGTCAGCCTTGTAAACAGGTATAATGCACGACATTGAAGCAATTAATGAGCAGTCATGTCTTCAGGTCTTAACCTCCTTAGCAGTAATGGATTTGATTTGTACTTGCGGTGTGTAAGAAATTTACCACTAGCACCACTTGTAACAATATTTTCCATCGTAGCCACCAAACAACTCAATTATCATCTCATGTACAAGTAAAATGACTTTTTGTAGATATTCAGAGATACTCAGCTTTCAAACATCAATTCAAGCACCACACAGTTCCAAACTGAGATTTTATGGCACCAAGATATCACTACTGTACAAACAAAGTTTTGGGGAACTCAATAGCATGTTGAAATCACTGTAGGGGTAGGTGTAATGTAATAGTAAATTAAAGAAAAATTCGGTATACATAAATCACTGCACCTTTTCCAATTGAAATTGTCGGTATTACACAAATTAATAACTAAGTTAATATGGGGGAGCTTAGTGGTTAACTTAGGTGGAATTTAGAAATCGAAAAAAATAATCGGGTCCGATCTCCAGTCACGACTTTCGTTAATAAGCAATAGGGAAAACAAATACGTCAGACAAAAAAAATCATCGAAGCATGATTGTTCGGGCAAACAACAGCCCCTCTCAGGACTACCCCGAAGACGCCAGTAGACAGACTGCCGAAACGTCGGATTATACAAGTTTAACGAATGATGGAAATAGCCCAAACAACAACTCTAGTTATTATGAGAATCCGTCGTCAACAGTATCACGTCAAGAACTACACAAATTACTTCAGATAAATCATCTATTCTTACAAATGTATCTATAATGCAAGTATATTTATCTGTATTTCCTTGAAATCAATTTTTGCATATTAGTGGTAGCACATATATGCGAAGTTTCAACTGTACATTAAATGAATTCGACGAAATTTTAACTTTTGGCCAGTTTAGTTTGAATATCCGATACCAAATCTTTTATTTTTATGACTGCTACTTTCTAGAACCTGCAAATTTTGGGAGTTTTGCCATATAAAGTAGAATGAAATAAAATCACAAATAAAACACGGTATTTGTTTAGAATTCGTGTTGTCTCCTGTGCTACTTATTTTCTTTGAGGTTTTCGCGGGACCTCATTGAAATGTCGAGGTACTTAATGCAAATCATTACGAAGCGCAGAGATGTCGAGTCATATATTTTTGTATTCCGTGCAAGGTATGTGTTTCCCCTTAATATTAGAAACAACTTCGCTATTGCACCTGAAAGGTTAGTGTTCCGAATGTGGGTGAGATGAAACGATATCTTGGAACTGTAATATTTGTACGGATGTTAATTCTGTTTGCCGATTATTTCTACGAAGGTACGAAAGCACGTACCTACGAGTAAATACTATCCTACTACTTTGCTTACAAAATATACAGGACATTTAGTCCAAAATCCTCATATTCTTGAAAATTACAGGATCGTTTCAGCACGGTCATCTAATTTACATACCGCCTCTGGAAGAGGAGGTCACGTTCTATAAATGTGCAAACAATTCAGGCGATGTTGGCAGATACATACATTTGACCGTAACGGATGCTTAAAGAGACGGAGGGTTCACAATACACTAATAGAACGTGCAGCAATATGACGTGGTTACACTAATCAATAGGATACGAGCATGGAGAATAAAGGTGATATATGCATTCGATAGGTTTATTTAGCCGCCCCAAGGAAAATGAAAAAAATTGGAGAAAGCTACTTACACCAGTGAAATTATCGATACAGGCGCAACATTCATAATTTCATTTGATCTGGAAATGATTAACATAAAGATCGGGTTTTAACTATATTACAAAAGATTCTTATGAAATTCAAAAAGGGTTTATAAAGGATATGTGCTTGTAATTATAAATGAAGTTTTTGAAAAACAGTTGTTTATGGGTACCTACTGTTTCCATAAACTTCTGAAACAGTTACTCAATATAATTTTTATATTCTCATGAAGATGTTTTCCGAAATTTTTAGTATAAGATTTTAAATCACTTAAATTACTAACATTTAGGCAATTTTATAACAAATATAAAATAGTGACTATCTATTGATTAATAGTTCTGGCAAAATAAAATGTTAGTAATTGTATTTTATTGTATACTCATTTAGATATACTACTTTTTTCCTGAATCGTTATTGCAATTTTCCAATCACTTTTTAATGAGTCTCCATGATCTTGCCCAATATAAATTCATACTTTAAAATCTTAACACTTTCATTTTTGCAACCTACTTCTTTATATTCTAAGTTTAGTAATTACATTAAATACATACTCCTTCTACAAACTGCTTTTAAATTCAGTATTAGCCATTAAGACACGCTATACATTAATGAAATTAGTTGCAAGTACTTGCTCTTACGCAACGGATTTACTAAAACTCGTTTTGTACTTCATCGCAGACTGACGTAACTAATTAATTGTTCAATCGAAATATCCAATAGTAGAGATATAATTAATTTTAAATTTGAAAGAGACATGAGATATTCTTCCTCACAAAGAAGTCAGAAAGTATAGACATGTTTAAGGAATATCACCCAATGTCTAAAACATGTTCTGAACATATGTACATATATCGCAATTATAGTTGGCCTTGAATTACAAAAAGGATAATCAGTTTTTCCGCTTCAGCAGCTTATTATGATACTTAAGGTCTTCTCTTGGCATTTTGAAAGACTATGATACACTTTACATGAATCTGTGGCTGCTTTAATGTTTGAGGTTCCAAAGGTTTCATGAAATTATGATTTCATCATTATATGAATTAATAGTTGATTGAGACACCGTGTGCAAACTATTGGATCTAATTTCGGCGGAATGCAATTTTGCTTCATATTGCATGAAATTGCTTCTTTGGTAATCAATTAACTTGATGATAAAATTACGATCTTCTTGCAATTTCCAACGTAATTAAATTTCCGAGAAAATGTCGGTCTCGGAGGGGACTTGAACCCAACCCGGCATAACGTGCTTTCCCTTGCATCACAAGATCATTGAGTTCAAGTCGCCTTAAATACTCCTAGATGTCTCACGTTGCCAGTAGATATATTATAATATCTCACGGACACTATTATTGATACGGCAACTGCGTAACAGTTAAACTAATATCGATATTTATACTAATGTTCATATGAATATCAATACTAAACCACCGTTGGCATTAGTAATGATAAAATTAAAATTTTCTTGCAATTACCCAACGTAATTAGATTCCAAAAAAATATCGGTCTCGGAGGGGACTCGAACCCAACATCGTTATGTCTCCGGCATAACGTGCTTTCCCTTGCACCACAAGACCATTGAGTTCAAGTCGCCTTAAATCCCCCTAGATGTCACTATGCCACTAGATATATTGTAATATCTCACGGACACTATATTTTTGATACAGCAAGTGCGTATCAGTTAATCTAATATCGATATTAATATTAATATTAACATGAATATCAATACTAAACCACCGTTGGCATTAGTAATGATAATGCGTGTTCTCATAATCGACAATTACTAAATGGGAACAAATTAAACAAGTTAAATGTAAGAGGATGGTAGATAGGGAACGCGTTGTTATTTACAAAGTGGATGTTGAAATTATACGTACATTCCAAATCCATTAAAGTTTCTTATTAAAAGTTTTAATTTTCTTCTGCCGGGAAAAAGCAACGAGACTAAGAAAAATGTCAGACAGACAATTTGTTTTAGATAAACACACTTTGCGTTTAAAATTTGTTCCGAAGTTTTTATAAGACTGAAATTTAATAAAAACAAACAAAGTTTCGAACAAATTTGTTACAATATTGATCCAATCTAGTAGGATATTATCTTGGAAATTATAACTCCATATTTTTGAGTATCTATGTAGTACTGTAAGTCTAAAAATGACAGTTGCGTAAACAGCACTATTTGTTTCAACTATCTTTGATCTTATACGACAGTTGTGTTTATAAATAATTTTTTAGATTAGTTTATAAAAGCTATACTATGTTTTAGCGATCTGATCCAACGTATACATTTTGTTGGTAGAATTGTCTACAATATTTTTAGATTAACATGTATTTGGTCTGTTGCTTGCAAGAGTAGTTGATTATATTCATGTATATGTATGGAATATCCTAGTCAATAAAACGGAGCACCGCGCAGAACCTTCGCATTTTAATAGTTGAAAAAATATAGGCAAATGTTATATTACTCTAAAATATGAATCATGTGTTTTTCATAATATACGAGGGGAAGTCCAGAAGTTCGTGCAATGAAAGGGTTTTAAATAAAATAAAACAATAAATCTATTTTTCCCTTTCAATATAACCAATCTTAAGCACAATACATTTATTAGATCTATGAATTAATTTTTCTAAACCATCATAAAAATATTTTTTATCTTTCGCTTCAAAATGGGCCAAAATTGCCTCCTTCACCTTATTGTCGTCGGAAAATTTTCTTCCATGTAAGCCTTTTTTTAAATTGTGGAACAAATAAAAGTCACTAGGTGCCAGGCCTGGACTGTAGGGTGGATGGACTATTAATTGAAAGCCATGCTTGTGCAGAGCAGCCATTGAACTTTGCTCCTATCTTTTTCTTTGTAATCAATCAATAATATCGCCTGATAATCCCAACAAACAGTAGCCATCAACTTTCCAGCCGATTCTGACACTTTAAATTTCTTTGGCGGTGGTGTCCCCTTTTCATGCCATTGCATGGACTCCTGTTTGGACTCAGACTCAAAGTGATGAACCCATGTTTCATCTCCGGTAACAATCCGCTCCAAAATCTGTGCAGGTTTGTCTCCACACAGCTCCAAACATTGTTTAACGCACAGACGTGCTGCTGTGTCTGTAGCGGCGTGAGCATTCTCGGTACCCGTCTTGCAGTGGCTTTTGTCATACCCAGGTGGTCATGTAGTATACGTAAAATGATAGTATCTGATACTCTAACTAATGGAGATAATTGCTTTTTCTTCAAACGGGCATCTTGCAGTAGAAATTTTTGCACTTTTTCGACGATGTCAGATGTAGCGTCCTGAACGGGGGTCGTTTTCAATCGACTTCCGACCATGCCACTTATAAATCATTGATTTACTAGGGCACTGTTCCCCATAAACAGTTTCCATTTTATTCAATATGGTTTGAGCGTTCTTTCCTTGCTTTGTAAGGAACTTTATCACAGAACGGTGTTCAATTTCCTCCATAGTTTCAGTTTTCTTGCGGATTGACTTGTTTAGCAAGCAACTATTCGTAAACGACTGACGTATAGGGCTGCAACTTAACTTATATACTAATGATGAGTTGCCAATCACAATGACACCTAGCGAGCGCCCCTATCCCCACTCCATTCCACGAACTTCTGGACCTCCCCTCGTACAAAGAAAATAAAAACAAACAATTCCAAGAATTAAAGCCGGTTAAATTAAAGTGATACGCAGATGTGCACTCTATTACTTGACGAAATTAATGCGAGAAGTGCATTATAATGAACAAAATTCAATAAAACCATATGATCGAAAGCTGGAAAAGGATTTTGTGACGTGAAAAAAACAAAGAGGTGAAAATTACGAGCATAACACTTAAAATTATGTTACCATAACAGTAATTAAAAAAGGTAAGCGACAAACACTGGCGTAAAGTTATCGGTTATGGTATACCATTCCGACTTCGATCTATTATTTATGTTCCTTTGTGGGAAAGGATAGACCTATGTCTTGCGGCTATTTATTTAAAAGCTGTACTTCATGGTGGTGTTATATCTCGTCCTTAAAGATATATAGTATAGCAGTTTTTATAAGCCAAAATGTTGTTTTTAAAGAAGTAACACTGCAAAAAGAGTTCAAAGTTGCGGTCGGGGTCAACAATTTCACAATATGAGATATTGCTCCCATTGGACGTCCACATACCTTTGTCAGCGACATGCTTTCTAGATGACATAGACGGAAACCTCTTCTAGAGGTATTGTCACGGCATTTTAGGTTGCTTTAATGGTCCGAAAATGGAATAAAAAGAAGTCTGCCGAGGCCTCAGTCACATCAAGACTGTAGAGGGGCTAGGAAAACGTTGCCAAACTGTTCTTCATAGCTACCAGGTAGCACCGATCTCCTTTCGAGAGCAGACGATACTTTACCTTAGTCCGTCAAGGACTTGTACTCAATAAATATAATTGGCCCTTGGGGTATGATCTTTTATTTTATTCTTGGCATCGCAGGAGGCAATGAGCCTAGTTTTCGCGTCAGATATGCTTATTCTTGCTTTTTTTGGATGAAGGGGCTTCATTTGGAATTTTAGCGCTTCCTCTGGGTGTTGCACTCAAATCATCGCTCATGATATTATCCAAAAAAATTAAGTTTGTTTTCCATACATTACAGAAGCTTACTCGCGATCGGGACGTGGTTATTCTTGTAGTCGTCAGTCAATAATTTAGGAACAAACTTGATATACACTCTCCATGTGTGTAAATTGTCCATAGAGCATCTAGCATCATCCGACTACTCATTCGATGGTCGACATTTATAAGATCACGAACACGATACATATTTTCGTCACTTTTACTGGTTGACAGCTGCCCAGAGGAGAGTCGTCATTTACCTCTTCTTTGTCGTTTTCGAACAACTTCAGCCACCTGGTGTCGATGAAGCTTTTGTTCAGTGTGGTACAGACCTTGGTTTTGTAACGTTGTTCAGTTTTTCCATTGCGCGTCATGACATAGGTACTCGCAGTGATCCTAATGCTTGGAAAGTTCGCTGTCGACTGAGCTTAGTAGCATTGTAAAGCCTAGAGTGCCCCCTTCCCTCGCATCTAACTCAGTTGATGTGAACACACTGTAATAAAAGAGGTGTTAAGGACTTAACATTGTTTTTTATATTTTATATATTTTTTTACTACTATGCATTTTATCTTCTTCGCATTATTATTTTCATTTAGAATATTATTTTATTTTCATTTTTATATTTATTTATTTTCATTCTTATAGTTATTTATTTTGCTCTCTTATATCCAATTTTATTTTAATATGTATGTACGTTACGCATTGTATATGTATGCAAGTCAGCCATTCGCATTACGCTAGCTAAAACTGCCTAATTAGAAATCATTCACTGCAACGTCGTCGGATATGTAATGGGAGTTTTCTTGAAATTTAAGGTACACAAGCATAGGCAGTCGTCTCCCGCGCGACAGTCGAGGTATTAGCGATCGTACACTCGCGGTCACCTTTCGTGCCTCGTCGTAACGTGTACAGTAACGTCGTCGTAAGATTATTAGAGATTTCTAAGTTTTTCTAGTTTTGGCGGGAATCGTCGAGGACGTTGTCTATACATTTATTTCTGGCGGGAGTCATTTGGTAACGTCGTCGGATCGCATGTATAGATTTTTTTAATAAGTATAAATTCTCGATTTTCTATCATCGTACGTCGAGGCTACTGTGTCCATTGTCGTCTATACATATTTTTAGTCTTCAGTTAAGTTTGTGTCGGAAATTATTTTGGTGAGATTGTCGGCGCGCATGTATAGACCTCCTCTACAAGTACGATCACGCCGCTTATTGCTAACGGTCGTTGCGGCCGCAGCGCCCGTTGTCTTTTGTACATTTGTTCGGTCCTTGTCGTATCGGGACTTAGAAATTTTTCATTTAGTTGCTCGTCGTAGCGGACGAGTGTCACGGACTAGTTTTCTTATGTAATGTCGGCATCATCGCTCCGTTTTACTTGTCGGTGCACAGTTCGCACATTTGCTGGTTACTGGATTTTTCCCTTCTTTGGGGCGCAGTAGTATAGAGCTAAAGAATGCAGATAGCGTAATATTTCAAACGAGAACGCCTGGGTAGCTGTGACATTACTTTTGTATTGAGATCGGCTATTATCGCTACTGTCGCCCTCGACCAGGCGTTCAAGCTCTAAGAGATAGGGTGGGTTCCCCTATAAATGTGAATATAACAAACGTATTTGGTCAAGTACAAATACATGCCAATAATACAGGGCCAAGTCCCTTAGGCAAATTTCAAACAAGGAAAGTATATTAGGCTCCCGGAAAGGGACATAGCACCGAGGTGCGCTTATAAATTTAAGAAATAAATAGGGTTGGCTCCCCTATAAAAAGGTAGTGGTGCATGCAAACAGATAGAGGCATTAGTACATGCCTCTAACAAAGCTTCAGCGGAAGCATATAAGAGTTTAACCTTTTAAACAGAATTAAGACATAGCGTTGCAACGTACATGCTGAGGCATTACTTTATGTTGCTACCAATGAAAATACATATACAAATGCTAATGTACATTACATGTATAAGAGAGCTCGAATAACTGCAATCATTGCAAATATATACATCTTACGTACATCGTACATGTACATAGGCAAGAGTGGAAACCGTGTAACCATTTCATTTTTAAATATATTTTTTTGCGCATGCGCATTGAGTTTCACTGTACAACCTCTTCTTTAATAAATAAGCGAACATACTCTACAAGTAAGTATTGGTCAAGTAATTTAGGAAATTACGAGCAGGCTACAGCGGCGTTGTTCTTCAAACCAGGAGAACGTAACAAGAGGAGTGACGGAAAAAACAAAATGTATTACTTTTTGGACAAATCTTGTATGCAAACTATCATAAATCTTCATTAAACATACTAAAAAATGAAGTAAGAAAAGAACAAAGACAGCCCGTTGAAATAATTTTTGAATTGTTAAATTGGGGTACTAATGCTCTACACTAAGAAAGATCCCTGATATTATAATAAAACATCATAATTATAATTGATAAAATTACAATTTTCTGGCAATTAACCAACGTAATTAAATTTCTGAAAAATATCAGTCTCCGTAGGATTTAAACCCATAATCTCTGCGTTATCGCGGGATTATGTTACTATTACACCACAAGACCAAATGTTAGTTCAAATCGCTTTTAATACCTTGATGTGACAGTGTCTATAGATATATCGTAACATCTCAGACACAATATTTTTACTAAAGACAAGTTCTTACCAATTAAACTAATATTAATATTAATAAATCACCGTTCGGATTAGTAATGATAAAATTATAATTTCTTTAGAATTCCTTGGAAAATATTAGTGTCGGTAGGATTTGAACCCACGATGAGTTAGCGGCGTATTGCGCTACCATTACACCATGAGACCGAATGTGTTGTTACATCTAGATGCGCGATTTGAGCTTATATTCGGTGTCGTAATGGTGGCGCAGTGCGCCGGTAACGCAGAGAACATGAGTTCAAATCCTATTGAGATTTTTTCAGTAATTTAATCACGTTGGTTAATTGCAAGGAAATTGTAATTTTATCATTACTGGTTTAATATTAATATTAATATTGACTTATTGTATTATAATTATAATAATTAAAATGTGAAGCGATTTTGATGGATAAACATTACTGTCATGTTCTTTTTCGAAAAATTAATTCGAAACAAGGGCCGCCATAAAAATAGGGCTTCAGAATATTACACGTGAAGGTAATAAAGCGCTAGAGTGAAAGCTGTGGATATTGCGAACTTTCAGGATTAATTCCGTTCACTAATTATCCGGTGACCTAACAACGAACATACATGATACATACAGATATATTATGTGACCAATATATAAACTTAATCATGGTGACAAATTATACCTCTTATAGAATATATGTCTTTCAATAATTTTAAAATCAATATAAAATTTCACGGGGATGATGCTATGAGAAACACATGAATTAACTGCTTTTGAGTCTTATACGTAGTGTAAGGAATGTTTAAAACAACATGTTGCGTATAACATGAAAAAAATTTCGAAACAATTACAAAATATATAGTTTTCAGTGTTGTTTATGGAGGCCGTAATACATTCTTTAAGATGTTAAATACTTGATGCAACAGATACAACTTTTTAAATATAAGTTGTAACAGAATGTTGTTAGCAGCGGGCGATCCTAACTAATAGTTTTCAAGTTTTAAACGTAGTGTAAGGACTGTTTAAACACCAGTAATAACATAAAGAAAATATTTAGAGTGTGTATAAATTGGCGCAATAGCTACATGCAGTAATATTTTTCGTTCGATTCTAAATCGAAAATCTCAACATCAAAGTATTGTATCATGCTTCATGCGTCTCCAGGAGGTTATCGAAGTTTGAACTTTTACTTCAGAATAAGAGTTATTGTTTGTTTGTGTTGATAGAGACAGCCAGAGTTAAGAATTGTTACTACTATTTTTTGGTAAACGATTTCTGTTTGACATAAAAGTTGGTTTTTAATATTTTTTCATTAATACGCTTGCACGAGAAACACATTTAGCAATCTTCTAGAAACTTGTATTCTAATGTGAACCAAAAACATTGCTGTAAAATTTTGACAACTATGTATTCAGTGCTACTTTATTGTTATGATTTTGCTGCGTTCTTTATTTTTGCTTTTTTCTAATTATCCGTATAATATAGTGTTTTTATGTTCTTTTGTTGCTATTTCGCTTGCCCATAATGGAGGTTGTATTCAATGAATATTCCTATATGGACATGGTATACGGTTTTTGTAATGAAAACATAGCCGAACTGGAATATTGCGCAGGTTTCTCGAACCTCAGTAGAAACTTAGTTTGGAAGCTAAATTAACATCCTTCTGAAGCTAATACATTTAAATTTATCTGAAGATATGCAAAGCATGATGCAATATTAAGATTTTCGATTCAGAATCGAACGAAGAATGCGGCTGCTTGGAGGTTTTGTGCCAGTTTATACCCTCCTTGTATAGCGTTACATCTTCTTTATATATTAATTATGTTATATGTGGGTATTGTACCATATCATTTAATATATTAAAATACTTGCTTCATGTAATAGGTACAAATTTTTAAATATAAACTGTACCGGTATGTAACTCTACGCTTGTGGCGTTAAACTAACTAATGCAATTACCACCAACAATATGAGCTTAGGTATACTGTCTGGAAGGATGTCGCAGTAGTACTGTCTATGCAAAACAACAGAGAAAGCAATTACTGTTGCTTCATTGTTAGATAGGCTGAAATCTAAACATCTACAGTAGTCATTAATAGAGACATGACCGCCGAATTGGATTTCAGATTGATAACTGTTAATTGAACAATTTATGCGTTCGAATTTCGATAACATAGCCTAACTATTCAGTATGCACTACCATTAAGCCGATATTTACGCAGTTCACAGTAAACAGTGTTATCTAATTAACAACAATACTAGGAGTCACTAGACCTAAACTTGATTAAGCAGATAATGTAAGATACATTTTACAAATCATACAAAAATAGTCAACGTGCTAGATACATTTGTTATAACTGATTGTAATCCATATGCAACCAATAATCTTACTGCGAAAGAAAAATAAAATTAAAGGTATTGAAGTAATAGAAATATTATTAAAAAACAATAACTATAACCATTATTCGTCGTTTATAAATAAATACATAACAAAGTTATGAGCTATAGCAATAAACTCCACACTACACCAATCAACAATTTATTCGGAACGCAACGTTTCAAGAGCAAATACACTCTCAATGACAGCCAATAATACGGTTAACAATGAGAGTCCAAATTATTAATTTTTACAGTGCGGAGTTTACTGCAAAGAAATTGTTGATATAATCAACAAAAGACGAATCGCAGCTATTGTAGGAACATTTGTTATTTATTTGCAAAATATTTCTGCAGTGAAATATAAAATCATTGCTTCTGTTTAGATCTGCCATAATAAATACGGAGGGAGAGGGGGAGGGGGCAGGCAAATATGAACATGGGTGTATTTCCAAAGTGTCGCGAAGGGTATTTGGGCATTATTGAACAATTCAGGTCGCATTCGTGAGATCCTTGCATGGGGTCGACGACTCACAATATTCGAAATTTCGAAAGAACTTTGTGTTAGTTTTGGAAGTGTCTGGTCAAGCACCAGAAAGCAGCTAGGATCTCAACTCGTTGAGTTCAAAGCTACTGAATGATGATGAAAAAGCTGCACGTTTTCACATTCTTCACTTTCTTCAAATTCTCTTTGAAGAAGAAAACTCTGGGTGCCAGGGGTGTATTATTACATTGCAAAATCGTAACTTGTAAGCATGGGAGATAGGAGAAAAAGCGGAAGGAACCCTGTTCAAGTCAAAACGCGATCATCTGAGAGAAATGTATTAGTTTCATTTTTTGGGACTGGAAGGGAATTCTACTGGTGGTTTTTCTGCACGAACGTTGAATCGCAAACGCATTTTTCTACTACGACCTTCTGGATTAAGTTAGACTTCAGTGTCTATTCAAAAGCCGAGATTGTCCGCGAGGTGTTGCTCTCCGACGATAATGCCAGGCAGTAGGTGTGACGTGGTATAAATTAATAGCAATGCATTGGAAGACGATAGACTATCCACTACTCCATACTTATAGTGGTGCTGCTCTCATATGTTTGGAGACCTCAAAGAATGCGATCGATTTTGGACAAACGATCAAGTGAAAATGTTATACGCCCGCCCAGTTTCGTTCTGTAATAACAAAATGGAAAAATCTACCAAAACCTTAGGATTTCTCTTCGTTGATTCAACAAACTTATGATACTACGCATACTAAACTTTTTTCTTCGAAGCTTGCAGACTATAATATATTATGTTTAAGCAAATATTAATTTTGAAAACACAGATATCGACAATTACCGGGCTATTTCTGCAGTTATAAACCTTACAATCACATGATTGGTCATCTAGTTGAATAAGTAGTGTTTTCTTATGTAAGCGTTTATTTTGAATTATTCATTTTACTGGTTTTGGATAGTTAATCGAATAACATATGTATGCAATATCTGCAAGTAGAAATGCATCATTATGATATTTTTGAGAAATGATGTTTATTGGTATAAAAATGCGAATACTACACATAAAAATCTAAATGAAACAATTCAGGAAAGAATAAGTAAATAAATATACATATATAATGGGCGAGATGAGCTCTTTTACGAATGCATTCAATAATATGAATTAATTGAGCACTACTTGATGATAGCGTACATGTGTTCTATAGGTGGCAGATTTTGTTTTGATTCATAATCCATTGCGGTGTATGACTTTGGGCATTATCTTCTTGGAATATCCCATTCACAACAGTCTAATTGATAGTGCCATGAATTAGTGACTAAGATCACTTGAAAATAGAACAGACAGTGCCCTAATTTTTTATGCCTATCGTAAGTGCTGTATACCGTTGAGGAATACACCTTCGATTGGTCCTTTTTCCATACCTCCGATACAGCCTTATTTCACCGTCATGTTGTTATAGAGAAAACCCAGATTTGTTACTAAATGCTATTGGATTCAATTGATGTATCTAGTTAGACTAGCGACATCTATGCTCGAATGTTAAGAGTAGTCGCACTAAAAGGAGATAGATGTGGAACCCCATACGCATTATTCCTAAACTGTCCAACGTTCTATGACCGACGGTGTCTCACCGCAGTTGCAACAAAATTCCAAACCAAGCGCTTCAGAAGACAATCTTCTTAAAGGCTGGTTGTTCTAGGTGGTCGCAAACCTAGTCTATGTACTAACTGATTTGATAGGTTTCAACACTGTAATGCAGTGGAATGGTTACTATTAACTCTACGGCCAATTTTCCGGAAAGAAATAACGTGCACGTTGTCCTCTGCATATTACGCGAATTTTATGCATTTTTTGTACATCTGCATTGTAATTGTCGTTCAACAGCACTTGCTCCTGAAAAGCACTTGCGAGACAGTCTATTCTCGTAAATTTCAGGAAATTAATCAAATTGATAACATTGTTGAAGATAACTTTTGCAAGAAATGTATTTATAAAGATTGCCGAAAATATTCAAACAACCTAGGGATGGTGTAACTTTAATTGCAGACAGTGTATACTATTGTATTAAAATCTTGTATTTTAAAATTTAACACTGCTTGAATCAAATATAAAGAAACTACAGACAAGATGCGTGCATGTTCTTAGTTAAGTTTCATTGATTAAATAAATAGAACAAAATAATTGCATTTGGTAATTGTGTTCATTATTTGACATGTGTCTGATTGAAAATAAATGTATTTATAGCCAACAATACATAATTGTGAAATATGCTAGTAGGTAATACACATACGAGGTAGGCTGCATAAATTCTTGGCCTGATAATCTTCCTTACTTGCTATACACTTATTACACCGCTTAATTAATAATCCGATACCCTTGCAAAAATAATCTGAAGTGTTTCCGTCACAATGTTCTATAACAACTGCTTTCAACTCACTGTCGTCCTTAAAACGACTTCCTCTAAGGTCTTTTTCTAAATTAGAAAACAAAAATCGCAAGGAGTCATATCCCTGCTATACGGTGGATGTTTCGATTCTTGAAAACCATATTCATGGATAACAGCTTGTGAAATGGCGGCAGTATGGACGGGAGCATAGTCGTGCAATAATCGCACACCTTTTGTCGATATTCTACGACGTTTGCACGAATATTGTCCCTCAATGTATGCAATCAAGATGCACAATATGTGCCTTTTACAGTTATATTGCGCTCTTTAAAGCCAATTAGCAAAATGCCCCCACAATCCCAGAATAATGTGGCCATCACCTTTTTCGTTGATTGAACAATTTCCGTCTTTCTTGGACACGGTTCATCAGGTAGCCGCCATTCCATGAATTCCCTTTTCGATAGAGGACCATAAAACAGAGCCATTGACAATGGACTCCCAAAATCGGTTTTAGGTCGCTTCCACACATGTTTAAAAACGATCACGTACATTCAACTCGACGTTCACGTTGGAGACCAGAAAGAAGTCGAGGTAGTTGGGTACCTCGACTGCACTAATTTTATTCATACCCAAATGGTTATGGAGAATTCGGCGAAGATTTGTTTATTAGCACTGCTAATTCCTCCACCTTCAAACGGCGATCTTCTATCACTAAATCTTTATTAATTAAAATTTGTTGAGGCATTATTACTTCAATTGGCTGACCCGACCGTTCAGTATCTCCCAGGAGTCCTTGCCCCAAACGGAAACATTTTGCCCACTTTTTTACAGTGGAATACGAAGGAAATGAATCATTGTAAACGCCGTCTAAACGATGTTTTATGTGATGCTTTTGTTTTGTTAAAAATTTGATGACCGCACGGTACTCAATTTTCATTACTTCAGAGATTTTCATGCTCTAGTCACGTTGGTTGACTGGTTACTAAAAACTTGAACCTGTATAAGCATGTCAGGCCGAAATTTATGACGCCTACCTCGTATGCATTTACGTTTGTAATGATCTAGTCAATTACGCTGAATACGCACAAAATGGGATAATTTATTTACTACTTGATACCATCAGTTACATAATACTGCACGGATGCTTGGCTTCTCCAAAGAATTATGTAAAATATTCCCATGTTCAAATACGTCAAGAGTAAGCAATTTAACGAATTCCACAGATCTAAGTGATCCAGATAACGCCTCTATGTCGTATATCCTGAGATTCACGTCCCTATCTCTTTACGAGTAAATGTGGCCATGGTTGCTCTGCTTAACTTCAGTAATCCACACCAAGTAAGGTGAAAATGACATTTAAATTCCAATTTATTACTATCGATAAACGCAAATCGGAGTAAGTCTACACTGACTGATCCTCACCCATCGTTATTCGCGTCATACAAAACAACGCTGCACATGCGAAATCGATATCGTAGAACTTTAGCGTAAATTACGTTTCACGTAGATGCAACGGTCGTAACCGCTTTGATTCAGCGATGACCCTTAAACACTTTTGACTGTAATGCTTTTATTTTCACGATTAGTATCGCTTTCTACTACACTTTTGTTTATTTCAAACAGTAAAGAATGTTATTGAGAGAGAGATAAAGTTACAATTTTATACAGGTATGTATAAAGAAAATATTTCACGAAATATAAGATTGTAACACAACACAAACAAATAACATTTTCGGCAAACATATCATTAAGCAACTATGATTACAATGACAGGTTATAAAAATAGATAGTTTCTCATGAATAACTGACCTATGGACCAGTTTCTCTAAGTAATTAATGATGCACAGAATATTACACTGAGAAAAATAAACCAAATTACCTGTTTATTTAATATTGTTTATATAGTTTACAATTGTTGCCAATTCATGTAAGTGTTATTTATGATATATGTATGATTATATTATTTTGAAGCTATTATTGAGAAGTGTAATTGTCTCCGTCGTACCATACTTAGCCACCCGGCATCCCCAAGTTTATGGGAAATCCTTTGACGCTGTCTAATTCCATATATTAATCTGAGGCATGCGTTCTGTACCACCTGGATTCTGCGAGAGTCAATTTGGTCCAGACAATTTCCATAAACAACATCGCAGAAATTAAAACATGATAACACCAAGGCATCACATAGCAGCTTTTTAATAGAAACGTCAAGGCAATGCCGGTGGGGATAAATTAGTTTCAAATCGCAGTAGGCGCGTCTAATACAAGTACTGACATGATGTTTAAACTTAAGATCATTATCTACAAAGAGGCCTAAATTTTTCACATTACTTTGAAATTTCAGAGGAGTGTTGTTAATTTCGAGTTTGATGTAAGGAAGCATACTCGACCTTACCTTAGAACCGCCGAACACTGTAAAGCATGATTTAGTTTCATTCAAAAGTAGGCAATGTTTTTTTGCAATAATATACAGATTGTTGAGGTCGCAGTTGATATCATCAACAACACTGTGAGCCTCATATATATATATCTATATATATATATGTATATATATAATTGATTAACTTAACTATGCCATGTTAGAATAAATTTTCCTAAAATTCTCATAATTTAAGAAAGGAAGCGGATGGAAGTGTTTTGTTTTTTATTGGATACAAATATTAAACATAAGTACACAAGTCATCATAACTTGAGGAAGGAAACGGATGGAAGCGTGTTGTCTTTTAGAAACAGATCTTACACATAAGTACACAAGTCATCATAACTTTGATTTGGGGAAGTTCAACTAGAGATTTAATAGTGAAGTGGGATGAAAATGGTTAAAAAATGATTTGGAGGTATGAACGCATTTAAATTTTATTGGTATACCGCTACTAAGGAGTTACGATATGGTTCAACTATTGAATGAAATTCGGGTAGAATTTGAGAAACAAATAGTAGATTATTTTTTTCGCTACTATAATGCGGCAATTGACACAGCTAGGTTGGTCAAGTTCCGGTTGTAAGAAAAGAAAATTGAGGTATTTCAATACTCTGGTGTGTTTACTGAATCTTAATTCAATTGAGAAGCTTATGCAGATGTCTGGATAAATAGTATCTTCCATTTTACAAAACTTAATTAACAGCATAAAGGAATGCGAAAGTGTAACGGTAGCAGTACTAAATATCAATTTTTACATTAATTGAGATAATGATTTCGTTTGAGTTATAGCGTCTTCCTATATTTCACGACTAAAATTGTGTCTTATGAAAAGATTTCGTAAGACAAAATAAAAAAAATATATTTTCGTTCAACGTGCTACAGATGAAATAATAAAAAAATAAGATTGAATCTTTCTCCTTTCCAGCAGGGAATTGAAAATTGTTTCTACTTAAGTTAAATCGTTTTATTATCAGAACTGTATATGTGTAAAACTAAGTATATTTTATAATTTCTAATTGACTCAAGAATCTTAGCGTCATTTCACTTTTTCTTACTTTCAAAGATGTTTATTATGCAATTTATTCGCTTTTTGTTCTTAACTAAGTAATCCTTTAATCATTTCCCCAATTAGAACTCAATAAAACTTTCTATAATCTCTTTAATTTTCGACCTCTCAACGAGCTGTTTGAGGGTATCAAAAGCTACCAACGCGAGCACGGCCAGCCCGGCTAAATAAAGACGGAAAGGGAGTTTTCGTAATACTCTTACAGTAGTTCATAAGTGTGGGAATTTAAAAGAAAGCATAGGCAGCTACTACTAAATGTTATTAGTAGAGACCGAATTATATGTAAATTGCATACATTTTATTTTATTTGTTTATTATATTTTACGTCTATATGTAGATGTATTACACTGATCAAAGTTAATTAGCGTTAATTAACTTTAATCAGTATAATGCATCTACAAATAGACGTAAAATATAATAAATAAATAAAATAAAATATATGCAGTTTGCATATAATCCGGTCTCTAGTTATTAGGTTTCAAGAGGTCTGTACATTCCGCAAGTGTGCAGAAAAAATTTTATTGTAGAATTTCATTCGTACTTGTTTTTGTAAATCCTATTATTTTTAATATATAAGTATAGTGTTTTCGAGGTACATTGATCTGACGTATTGTCGTATTATGTATATTTCACTGATTTACTACATATAAAGGAATGAAATAAGAAAGCGTCCTGGAATGTTTGAAAATATCGGTAACCTCAGTCCGGACTGTACTAAAAAAAAATGTATGGGATTATTTGGAATATAAATTTAATAGTGAGTTGTTTTTGGAACGTTCTCCTCTAAATTAAATGGAATATGTACACAAAGTAGAAATTATTTCTATTGAGTTTAACGTATATTTTGTATTAGTAAATATTTCAAATTAAAATGAAATATTGTACGGCCCATTTATGTTTATGACATCTAAGCATTTGTGGTACTTAGTCCCTTATTAGGACGTTTACATTGGGAAACAAATTACACTTATTCATGTCTGTTCTGTTATGATGCTGCAATCATGACGCAAGAAAATTTCAATCAATCCTTCTCTTAAGTTAGTTCTTGGGTAGACTAGAACACTAGCATTAGTTTTTGCGAGCCAGGTTAAGCAATGCCTTTTCTACTGTTGTGGTGATTTTTTATTGCGCAACCTATTCTGTGATCATACTGACCATCACATTCATATATGTCGTTGCGTTCATATTTGTTCACTTTCTCTTGTGCAATAACAAATAAATATATGTGGGATGTGCACAACATTTGATGTAAATATGTAATGCACCTATTAGTTTAGTATTTCTATTATATTTGTGGGGACTATAATTCTAAGCAGAGAAAAAAATAACGAGCCTATAAAAATGTAATGTAAATATAGCAAGGTACTTCGATGTTGAAGTAAAAACTGGCGAATATACATTTTTTTTGTAACTATATTTGAATAGTAAATAGAATCCTATGGATTTTGCTATTCTAATCCTGTGGGCATCCACGGTGGAGCACAAAGGAAACACTACAGTTTTTGCTTGGTACATGTAACAGGACACATTTTAGAAACGAAGTCTAACATGTTACCCAATTTGGGCAACAGCTCTGAGACTTGTACCATACAGTGAAACTACTAGTACGAGAGAGATAGAGAAGACGGTGGAAGTATTACAACTACATTTTAATATAGGAAACCTTACCAGTAAATGGTTTAACATAACTATCTGAAACATATTACTATAATCGTTTGTTATTTAGCAGCAAAGGATTAAATGATTTAATTAGCACTAAGTCAAATAAAATAAAAAATATTGATCTGAGATTGATTTAGCAGAAAAAGAGTTTCAGCTGATATCTATAGATTCGATGAATTAGCCAACTCATTTCATTTTAATGTTACTTATGTAAGATTAGTAAGTATATTAAGCCAATGCATGAAAACCGTTCATAGATTCATTAAAATACAGCTTAAAAGTCACTCTGATACATAAAAGAAAATGGACTGCTAAGGAAACTATTTCCATAGTTCGCATGATAAAATTAAAAGAACCGTACCATGAAATGGAATTAGTAGCCTAAAAAAAAGTGTCAGGTAACCAAATAAGTTCATGCGGTTTCCTTACGGTAAAATATACATATTTATGAAGAAGCAATAATACACTATTGTTCATCGAAATAATTACGGTTACACTGAATGGTCTTTCGCAAACGTGACACCTATTTTCGTATGCTGCTAGAAGTTGACGGACTGCATTTGCTACATCATTGGCGTTCGTATCATTGGCTGTCGCCAATGGTACGAACGCTTAGAACATGGGTACAATATCCACTTTTCATCTCAGGTTAACAACCGATCAAAGAATGGTTCATTATCGTAGCGTGAAATGCTTGTCGAACAAATGGCAAGACGACTTAATCTTTCGACAATTAATGTGGAACCTATTTGCTTAACTTCCACGTCTTTCCTAGCTGATGAAGGTGCAAACGAATGATTTCATCATTCACCCCTTTCTGCATGCTCTAGCCACGTTGTATCGGAATTTGCCTCCACAACCTGTTTAAGATCTTCGTTGTTAATGTTTCTCAGTCTCCGAGACCGTGCTTCATCAGTCAAGCTTAAATCTCTCAAAGAAAATTTCTTTAACCACTTCTGTGCTGTTCGATCACTCTGAATACGGTACATATTTTTCGTGCTGCCACTGCAGGTTTGATACCAATTTTGTACTCATAGAGGAAACAACCTCGAATTGAAGTTGTATTCGTTGCTATTTTCAACTATTCAAATAAAGAATTAGATAATTGTCACCAAATGTGTATGATAACAAACAAGTGCTTTGGATCAACAATTTAAATAAATTCATGGCACCTTGTTGTGCATAGAAATCGCACAAACTTGTTTGATTTCTTGATCTTAGCGGGAGTATTTTGGCAACCTAAAAGTAGGCGTTATGCCAAATATTGGGAGCATACTATTACCACCACTCCCCAGCAAATTAGGTATTGTTAAAAAGTTTAGAAAAGCAGCGGATAAAAATACATTTGAAAGCTATTAGCTATAGAAAGTTATTATAACTTGAAATAAGGTGTTGATCTTCCCTAAAACATGAAGTATCTAACAACATGTCCTTTCCCTTTCTGGTATACCTATTGGTTCCAACATAAGAACCGCAATACATGGTAGCACCTTTGAAAGTAAATCAATCGAAAAAGAAGTTTAATCCTAGGAATGTATTCAAAACAAAAAAAAAAACAAGGTAAAGGATTTTACGAATGGGTAATAATACATTCATGCTAGACTGCAGTTAATTACCGAAGCCCAATTTATACTGACTATCACGGCGCATAGGGTCAGCAAAATGAGCTACGCATTTTGCTTTTGAAATGATATCGGAATTGCTTATTTTAGTACGTACTAACAGAAACAAAAACCTAGTACACAATCTCTGTGATGAAACTAAGGATTTTAGGAAACAAATTATAAATTACACCAAGATAAGAAAACGCTATAAACAGAGCTTTTTCATGGTATTAGTGAAATCAATTCACAAGAAAGATATGTGAGGCATAAAACGCTAACACACGGACATGTTTCTGCCTTCCCAGCGTCATCAACGTGGTTTCGAGCAGTTTTATGCTAACACATGTAATTCTCTCGTTGCTTCTATCGCCATACTTAATTCTACGATGCAAATGAATATTCCCCGCGCTAACTAGTGCCAAAAGAAAGATACGTTTGTCCGTAAAGTCAGACACAGCGAAAAGAAGCAGGTTCAGTTTCCCACCCTTCTCTCGTGCAATTCGTGGATTGCTCTCCCGAGAGGGCGTTTTTACACCAAGGCAGTGCATAGGGAAACTGTAAATGTGGATGATTTTTGAAGGCTTACCCATGACGTATTTAAAACACATCTAAAAGAATGCCTAGAAAATAACACTAAAATAAGAAAACGCGTTTTAAATTATAAATGTATCTTCATCATCTCCTAGAAGTGGTTTTGAATAAATCACACAAATTTTCTTTGGAATTTAGGAGATATAATCTCATTAGCTTCTAAAAATTTCATTAGAGAATTAGTACTTAAGTTGACGTTAATAAAATATGACACTGTTTTAATTATACACGGATTATTCATACTAGAGAAGGGGTTATTCAAATACCTAACGTCATTCTAACCATCGCAGTTGTGTCGTATAAATGGCAATTCACCATCTAATGTACAAACAGATTTCACTGTCAGATATGCATAAGGATAGATTTATTATTATCCTTATACATATCCTATGGTGTAGCAGTACTTCAAAATACAGCGTATTATGGCTAGAGTACAGACTATAATTTGCTTCCGTTTCTAGTTCTCCACACAACTTGCAAATGAGCCGTCAATACCGGAAATAATACCAATGAAATTCCGTCATGCACGACCTTGGTTTAGTTACATACATATCTCGACAATATCTTGATGTAATCCTTGTTAAACTTCCCGACATGGATATATAGCATAAAGCAGTAGATCGGGCTGTGCCTAGCATGTATTAAAATTTGTAATAAACAGCAACGGAGTGCCTTACTACTTCTTGTACATATTAAACTTCGGATAAAATTTACATGGGATAGTGTATTCATACATTTTCTGCATTGAGCTATTCAAGACTGCGTTTAAAAGTTTAAAGTGTTTGCTAGCTATGTTTAATTGATTAAAATAATAGCTAATTTTAGTTACTGTAAGAAAACTACTGCTCCTCCTATAATTCCTTTTAATTTACTAATGTTGAACCGCCAAGATGTTCCATTCTCTAGAAATAAAATAAGTTGTCATTAAAATAAATAATCAGTGAGATGATATGAATGGCTGACGTTTGGCAAATACTTCTGTGGAAACACATCTAAAAGAATGCCTAGAAAATAACACCAAGATAAGAAAACGCTGTAAATACAGCTTCTTCATGGTATTAGTGAAAACAATTCACGAGAAAGACATGTGGAAGAGACATAAAACGCTAACACACGGACATGTTTCTACCTACCCGGCGTCATCAGCGTGGTTTCGAGCAGTTTTATGCTAACACTTGTAATTCTCTCGCTGCTTCTATCGCCATACTTAGCCCTACGATACAAATGAATATTCCTGGCGCTAACTAGAGCCAAGAGAAAGAAACACTTGTCCGCAAAGGCAGACAGCGAAAAGAAGCGGGTACAGTTTCCCACCCTCCTCTCGAGCAACACTTAAAATTGTTAGTCCCGAGAGGGCGTTTTTGCACCAAAGGGCAGTGCATAGGGAAACTGCACATGTGAATGAAGTATGGCGATAGAAGCAGCGAGAAAATTACATGTGTTTAGCATAAAACTGTTCGAAACCACGCTGATGACGCTGGGTAGGCAGAAAGATGTCCGTGTGTTAGCATTTTATGGATTTTCACATGTCTTTTTTGTGAATTGATTTCACTATTACCAGAGAAAGCTGTATTTACAGCGTTTTCTTATCTTGGTGTTATTTTTTAGGCATTCTTTTAGATGTGTTTTAAATACGTCGTGGTAAGCTCTGAGAAATCATTCATATGTGCAGTTTCCTTATGCACTGCCCTTTGATGCAAAAACGCCCTCTCGGGACTAGCAATCTTAAGTGTTGCTCGAGAGGAGGGTGGGAAACTGTACCTGCTTCGTCCCGCCGTCTGACTTTGCGGACAATTGTTTCTTTCTTTTGGCACTAGTTAGCGCTAGGAATATTCACTTGTATCGCATGTGTTAGCATAAAACTGCTCGAAACCACGCTGATGACGCTGGGGAGGCAGAAACATGTCCGTGTGTGTGATCTTCATTTAATTTCTTTCGGGCAAAACCTTTTTTATTTTTAACAAATTTAAAAGCTAATGAAGATAGTATTTAAGTTAATAGGAAGTTAAAATGGGAAAAGTTTTGATGACTACCAAGATGAAGAATATCTTTTAAAAAGATTAGGTTTCAACCCGGGAATCGAAATGTTTAGATGAAAATAGATACCGCGGAAGCCAACAACAACATATGAAGGATATCTGGCCACCTAAAGAAATTTACAATTAATGAATGTACTAAATGCATTCGTAGGTTGGTAGCATATTGCACTAATGCTATAACAGCTTGCTGCAGGAATACACAACATACCTCAAGCGCAGTAGGAAACTTTGAAATTTAAATAAGCGAAAGACGTTCCTTCGGATAACTAGGCGCAAATACTAAATTTTCAACAACATGTTCGAGATTAATTTAAAGTTAAACTATGTGCAGAATAATAAGAGGGGTGATCTAAATAGCTTTTACGTTTCCTTAAGTTCCCTGGTCGTAAATAAACAGGGAAAAGTAATTTATTCATTACAATCTTCCTGTTTGCACTGTTTTAATAAAGCAAATTTCTCGCAGCGTATGTAGTACCAAATACATACATATATCATGTTTTGTAATGATTACAACACTATACGGATTTAAGTTAGTAACAGGCAATTTTCCTAACACCGGCACGAGCAAAGTTTGTTCATGTATTATAATGCGCTTCGAATCAAACCCATAATTGCTCCTAAATGCTTATGGTTAAGCACTATTATATAACACAGTTTCTTTGCCCTAGCTTGTTATTTTTTGGTCTCTTAGCAAAAGAAATTCGAACTGAGTCAAGTTAATTTTAATTTTTTTAACTCAATATACGCACAAAAAAGGTCGTGCGCAATTTAATAATAGGACAGGAAAAACTTTTCTGGGTAATTAAAATCAAGGTATTACAAGGATTCATCTAGGCATTATACCCGTATCTAAAAGATCAGACCCGCATTTAAAGTCTGGTACCCGACTTTCTGTGGAGTACCAAATGCGAGTATACCACACACACTGCAATTCAAAGTTGAATTAATGTTTTTAGGTCCAAGTTGTATGAAATAAAGTATTTGTACGATGTTTTCAAAAGCCTGGGAATTGTGTTCTAATTAAATTACGCAGAAAGTATTTCGTTTTACTCATGTTTCTTTTACTACTTTATGTATTGTATATGATTTTATCTTCTTTGCAACAGTATGAGTTAGCATTACTACTTTATTTTCATTTTTATCATTTATTTATTTTGCTCTCTGTAGAATATATCGAATTTTATTTTAATATGTGTGTACATTACGCATTGTATATGTATGCAAGCCGGCCATTGACAATACTCTTGCTAAAAGCGCCTACTTTAAGAGTTAGTAAGTGCAACGTCGACGGACAAATAACGGGAGTTTAGTTAATATTTAATATATACAAGTACAGACAGTCGTGTCCCGTGTGATGGTCGAGGTATTACCGATCGTTCACTCTCAGTCTCCTTTCGTACCTCATCGTAACCTGTACAGTAACGTCGTCGGACGAATATTGGAAGTTTTTAATAGTTTCAAGTTTTGGCGGGAATCGTCGAGTTTACGGTGTCCGTTGCCGTCTATACATATATTTAGTACTCTGTTGAGTTTCGGCGGGAATAATTTTTGTATCGCATGGATAGATTTGCTTAATAAGTACAAAATCCCGGCTTTCTAGTATCGTCCGTCGAAGCTACTGTGTCCGTTGTCGTCTATACATATATTTACTCTTTTGTTGCGATTCTGGCTGGAATCATTCCGGTAAGGTCGTCGGTGCGCATGTATAGGATATCTTATACAAGTACGATCACTACGCTAACTTATTGACGGTCGTCGTGGCCGCAACGCCCGTTGTCATCTGTTCGTTTGTTCGGTCCTCTGTCGTATCGGGATTTACACATTTTTTCAGTTGGTTGTTCGTCATAGCGGTCAAGTTTCACGGCTCAATGTTGGCTTCATCGCTGCGTTTTCCTTGTCGGTGCGCACTTCGCACATTTGTTGGCTACTGGCCTTTTCCCTTCTTTGGGACGCAGTGCAAAGAGCTAAAGATTGCACATAGCGTATTATTTCTCACGAGAACGCCTGGGTAGCTGTGACATTACATATTTTTGTTTTGAGATCGGCTATTATCGCTACTGTCGCCCTCGACCAGGCGTTCAAGCTCTAAGAGATAGAGTTATAACACTAACAAGTAAACAGGGTTGGCTCCCCTATACAGAGGTAGCGGCATATGCATACATATACAGGCATTAGTACGTGCCTCTAACAAAGCTTCTTCGGGAGCATAAGAATTTAAACATAGCTTGGCAACGTACACGCTGAGGCGGTATCTTGTATTGCTATCAAAGGAAAACATACATATGCACATGCTGTTTCACTGTACAACCTTTCATCTAGTAAATAAGCGAACATACTCTACAAGTAAGTATTGGTCGAGTAATTCCGGAATTTACGAGCAGGCTACAGCGGCGCTGTTCTTCAAACCAGGAGAACGTACCAGTTTGTGTTACTAGGGAAAACGCGACCAAATCTCAAACAGCAATAACAATCTTTCATGGATAGAAGGTGTGAAGGTTTAAGAATTCCTCCGTATCACTGCGATTTCAATCTTTTCGAACTGATATTGGCACATGCGAAAGGGTATTACAATAAACATACTGGTCGAGATGCTTATGGTGATAGGCAAGTATTAGATATGTGGAAAGAAAATTTGGACAGCTGTACACCAGACATCGGGCAAAATTGCATAAACCACACAGATAAAATAATTAAAGAGTGGCACAAATGTGAATCAAACGTTGAAGATTTTATTCTGACGGTTAGTTGTGGATCAGAAGACGAGAGTGAAGACACAGATTAAATATAGTTTTAATTGTTCTATCCGATTATTTCTTTGGATACTGACATATTTTAATTTAATTTACTTCATATTATGATTTGCATATCATATTGTATAGAAATATGTTTGTTATATAAATAAAATAAAGATATGTTTCGTTTAATGAATCATTGTTAACACACATTAGAGTAAACACTTCTGTTTCTGTTTTTTTACATTTTGATATAAAAATAGGTTTTCTTCATGTGGGATCTATTTTATTAGAGTGATAGGCTTTTGTTAAGAAAATATATAATAATTAAGTGAATGAATATAAGAACTTGCCCCATAAAGTAGATAACCTATGTGTAGAAAACTCCGTAGATTTTGTAAATAAAATTGAAAATATTGAATTAAAAGATGGGGAAGTCCTTGTATCATTCGACGTTTGTTCACTTTTCCCAAGCGTACCAATTCCAGAAACGATGGAGTATTTGGTTGAATTTTTGAAATTAAATAACGTAGATGATGTGAAAACCGCGGAATATAAAAGGTTAACTAAATTATGCATGTCACAAAATTGTTTTCAAATAGGCGGAAAATGGTTCGAACAGGTGGAAGGCACGGCGATGGGTAATCCTCTATCGCCTTTTATTGCGAACCTTTTCATGAGCAAATTTGAAACAAACCTGAAAAAGAAACCAAATATTTCCGAGAATTTGGCTTAGGTACGTAGATGATATTTTCGCTGTGTTTGACACCAACAAAGGAAACATACAAGATTTTCTAGCAGAACTGAACTCAAAATTTACCACGATCAAGTTTACCATTGAAGAAGAAGTGAACAATCGCCTTCCGTTTCTAGATACTCTAGTCATACGCAATAATAATAAATTAGAAATAGACATCTACAGAAAAGAAACTAATTCCAACAGATTCATCACGTTTGATTCGCACCATTGCGAACAACAAAAATGTCCGCGATTAGTTTTCTGGTCAATAGACTCGTCAGATTTCCGCTAAACAAGAGCAGGTATGACAAAGAATTAAAATATATCAAAGATGTAGCAAGGTACAATGGTTTCTCTTCTATGGATGTCGACCGTATTTTAAGGAAGGTCCAATACAAACAACACATCAGAAATTCCACGACTTTGACATCAACAAACACCGGTAACAAGAAATTTATAACTCTTCCTTTTCACCCAACAGTAAAAGGGTTAAGTAAAATTTTCCGACAACTAAACATGAACGTGTCTTTTGTGTCAAAAACAACTTAAAGAATCTCTTAGGGAATCCCAAAGATAAACCGGAGATGATAAAAAGTCTGGAATATACCAAATCGCATGCAATGATTGTGAGAAAGTTTATATTGGACAAACAAAAGGAGTATCGAAACGAGGTTCAAAGAACATATTAGACACTATCGTTTCGACAAACCTGAACTATCAAGCGTAGCAGAGCATATGGTAAAATCCGGACATAAGATTGATTTAAAAATCTGACACTACTTAAAAACGTGAACTCGTATAGAGAATTAGACGCGTACGAAACGGTATATATGAAAAGAACGGAAACTTATTGAACAGAGAACCACCCCAATTGCACACTCGAGTTTGATGGATTTATTACCATAGACCCTGTTAAATGATACGGTTCGCTTTCGGTCCATCCTTCCCCGTAAAAGGCATGAGGCCACCTAGTAGATTGTAAATAGTCATATGGTTAGAAATTTTAGAGCCTGCGTAGAAAATAATTTGCATGTGTGATACAGTTTTTACTTTCAGTCGGTAACACGGTTGACAATGGGAGCCCACGTGCTCCCGAAACGCTGCGTTCCGCATAATTAATTAATTTGTGTGAGTGGAGTTTACTGCTATACCTGTGAATTGTACATCCACACAGTCCTTGCAATCGTCATATAATAATTAGTTTAGCACATTTAGCTCCTTTCCGTGAGAACAAATGTATTGATATACTATTATGAAAGCATTGTCAATAGAAGAGTTCACTATTTATAATGCTGTTGGTTGCAATCACGCATGATTTGATTTTCAAATGCATCGTTGATTAAAATATTATATAACCAAGAAAATGTATTAAAGATGATAATAACCTCAAAATTTGACAATTGTTGTTTTCGTAGAATTTATTGCAAACATGGTTGGTGTACCTGAACTTGTTTCAGACGCTGCATACGTCATAACCAACTATGACGTAACTACAGACATTCACGGCTTTCAGTGTATATAAGTATAGAAAAAGTCGGTAACTTGTGCACATTTCTCGAGCTAATAACCACAAAAAGTAACATTTACTTCTTTTACGTAAAACGAACATTTCTTTTACATTAGATACAGGATTACATCAGAAGCACCCTTTACACTTGATACGCCAGACGTAGTTGTAGAACTCTAATGCCAGGAACACAATTATACCTGAAAGATTCCTTTAACGCAACCTTTATTTTGTCAAAGATCCCAACATAAAATCTCCTCGGCTGCCTTTACAATTGCTATCATTTACGTTCGTTTTTGTGTTCGTCAGAATTGCCGCTAATCCGAAGTCGACTTCAGCAATGTTAACAATCAACTTCGAGATCTTCCTTTTTCATCCCACAGTAAAACTAAATTGCTGAAATAACTGCCTGTCCGGGTGAGAACAGTGAATTCGGAAATTGAGTTTGGTTAGTTGTTGCAATAAACTGGCTAAAAAAAATCTTCGTAAACGTATTCACTACTTTTGCCGAAATAAAAAAAGAATTAATAAACAGATCGTGCGTTGCCAGTTCTGTTAATATTTTACGAATTGCTTTCACCAAAGCTGATCTACAAACCCTGCGAAGGTAAATGGGTTTTTAATCCTGATTAATACTTTATTTGCTTACTGAGCTATGAAAATTCCTGAAAATTGATTGCGGGAACGAATGCGAATCGAGCCTTGTTTATTCAATAAAGTGCAGACTCTGCCACATGCGAGAACTACCGTGGAGACTCGCTTACTGTAAAAGAGAGAGAGAGTGTAAAAGTTTGGCGAAACGCAAAATTAAGTTTCGATAAATCATTAAACATTTTTTTATTTTCGAAACCAGCTAAATTACCTCGAAAAAAGAAACAATATCGTAATTCTAACTTATTTCATTTACAACTCTGAAAGACGTCGGGAAAAAAGATCATACTAGTATCAGAATTTTTTTAGACAATAATTTGTATAATATATTTTTCTTTGTTTTAAATTTCGGATCGCTTTTTATATTTTCATATATTGGAGTAAGCTATGCAGTATTAGGTCAGAGCTTTCTTTCTTATTCATAAAGTACAGAATATACTTTGCAATCCTGTATTGCTAGATTTTCATAATTCTTTCTAAATAAGGGTACTGTATTAATTAATTTATTTTTATATTGCATAAGTATTAATTTTGTTAACTAAATGAAAAAGCTGAAACAAGGGAGTTTATTATAAGTGCAAAAGCTTACTTGCCAGATGTATGTACGTATACAAGAAAGTAGTTCGAAAGAATTCAATTATCTCTTTCATAGATTTTCATAGAAAAAATTAGAAGAACATGGCGCCTCTTTCTTTTTAAACTAACTTTATTGTGAAACAGAAATATTGTTGGACTCCCTCTGATAGTTAGCTTTAACTTGAGCTTAGATCGATGAATCTATCAAGATTTCTTTATTTGTTTGTCGACTACAGTTACCTTAATGTATAACTCCGCATTTGATTCATTTTCCAAAATCTTTTAAGAGCTCTTTTATCTCATCATTTAATAATTCAAGGTACTACACAATCAATTATATAAACAAAATATTTTTTTACTCTATTATTACAGCTTTGGTTCGGTATGGCTGAGGAAGCAGTAGTACATGCAGTTGCAGGACTATCGAAAAACCCTCAAGGGAAACATATTGGCGGTAGCCAGAGGCTAAGTTGAAGATGTGGTTGAAGAATTTATTATAACTACAGATGTGGATTGATCGATAGATACATCAGATTTTGATCTTCAAATTAATGAAATGTGTATAACACATGTCTACATAAATTAATTGTATAAAGCATGTTATCGAAGAAGAGAGTATGACGTAGTAACTATCATAACAGCAAATACATAATATTCATCAGACCACCGTCATCAAAATCTGATTCAAATATCCGTTAATATCATGTGCATAACAAATTGAAATTATTTGTTCACCTTTTTCACTCTACCCTTTCATTTATAAATCAAAATCATATGCTTATTTCATTTGTTGTATTATAAAGAAATCTTTTGTATTAAATTTATTCCAGATATGAAGAGAAAACTATATAAATTTGTAATATGTGCAGTTAAGAGATCGTTATAATTAATTAGTATATTTGGTATTTTATTGTACACATTGATATGCATGCAATTATTTATTGTTTGTAGTGTCGTTGAAAATGTACATTGGTTTTACTGCAATCGGGATACAGTAGATAAGTATACTTAGTATACTTGCAGTGTTGTTTCTTTTTCTACCAAACAGCTCATCCAATTTCATCAATAACCAACTTCTATGCAAAATTTAAGGATATTGTGTGTTGCCATGTACTCTGCAGCGATTCAATGGATTTGGATACAGTTCCGTTGAGCCCACTATGTATTGTTCATAATCAGCAATATTGTTCCTTGTTTGGCTTTCTCTTGTATATATTGAATTGCTTACTTTCAACCATACCATTGAAATTGATGGGAGATTACCAACGGTGAGATTTACTTCATGACAAATGACTTGGTACAACACAATGTATATAACCATTCATATCGAAGTTATATTTTCGATTCAAGTTTATCCATGGCAATATTGTTGTTTTAAAGATTGTCATATGGCATTTATGTTCTCTTCGATTAACCCCAACTGCAATCTCATTTGCTTTCCAACATAACTGAACAAGCTCCAACTATTTCGGTAAACAAAATAATTGATGTTACTTCTATTTTATTATTGCGGTATTATTTTACCAGATCACCTAACCATGATGTATTGCACATAAAATATGAAAAACTTTCCTGTTTATTATACAAGATTTTAATAACCAAACTTTGATGATGACGATGTTGTCATTTGACAGTTTCATCAGTAAAATTTCACCAGTGTAATACAGCCGCCGATCGTAGCACTACCTACTGCATTCTTAACGTGAATAAAGTATAGTTTGGAAACAATCCGTATATTACCGACTCTCGCCGTGTAAGCGTACGTATTTATTTAAATTCGAAAACATGTAAATATGCGGGAGGCTATACGAATATAATGTTGACAATAACATCTCATTCAATCTCCCCGTTGTCATGTAATTCAAAGTATTCGGTTACCATCTGAATAAGGTGAGACGGATGTTTTCGTGGTCGTTAGATGTGAAATAATATACCCAGTTTTATGACCTCGTATGTTGCTGGTCCAGACCGTTTTGACTAGGTCGATGTTTCGACGAAATCTTACTTATCTTCTTCTGAACTATTTCGTTGGGCTAGCGATCGAAGATTTTAGGTTTTGCTACGTAGAGGGATTATAGCGGTGCTTCTGATCTGGAGTCAGTTGCATCTCTCATCAGCATTGTGAAGTATGGTAAGCCACACGTCTATAATTTTAACGACTTCTCTTCAGGGAAACTATGTGTTGAAAATGTCTTAGTAACTTAATTACGTGGTTTGGTATATGAAACAAGTTCTAAATTAATAAACGTATTTTTGGCGTAAACTGGTAAACCTCAACAGTTAACGGATTGAAATAATCTACGCTATGCTACAAAATATTTGTCTAGATGTCAATTGGTGTTGTAGATCTACATAACTCGTGTTACAAACAGCCATACTTTTGTCAGAGAAAATGTGATATTTATAAAATCACACTCAGCAAGTTACCGCTTTGATTAAAGCGTTTAAAATAATTGGTTGCGCAATTCATACCGACAGCGATAATAAATTTGTTAGACGTGCCAACGGGTACATGAAATGCAGATAACTGGACAAATCACATTAAGAACAATTATACCGATAATAATTTCTCCGGTTTGATATTTCTGTTTTTAATCGTATGTCATATAAAGTGAAATGCCGTACTTATGAAGTAGAGTAGAAATGGAGAATTCGGTTGAAATAATTGGGGCGTGATATGGCCTTGATGAATCTGCTTAGTACTCGAAATCTGCGCTCCTTTTCAGGTAAATTATTATGCGGATAATAATGCGGTCGGCATCTGCAGTTCTTTTGTAAGTTCTACAGATCACACTTAAGATTAAGTATGTGGCATTTGCAAAAACTGGTACAAAAAATCTATTATTTATATAATAATAATAATAAACTTGCCCCACAGATTAGGAAAATCCAATAACAGGACAAAATATAAAACAAAATTAAGTACAGTATACAAAATATATATATATATAGCTATGTGTAGTAAAGAAAAATAAAAGTTACATTGTTAATATATCTAATGACTAACAGCAAATAAAAACGTGGAAAAGAAAACTATAATGGAATGAAGCAAATGAAAAACAAAAAAAATCCTCACGAAAGAAAAAAATGGTCACTGTATAAGACGTTGTGTTAGTGGTGCTTTTAATAGTATGTTGGTTCGTGCCGTGGGGATAAAAAAGTGTCAATAGATCTATCGTTGTAATGGGGTATGCTAAAGTCCACCTGGGATAGTAAATATTGGAATCAATATGCTGGTGTATCAATTTAGTAAGAAATTTCGCGCTAGCTGCGTCACTGCTACGCAACAGCGACTCGAAATCATGCCTACAGAGTAAATTGATATAATCAGTATCACGAGGAGGATGAATACCATCAGATTTATACGAAAGATATTTAAGAAATCTCTTCTCGTTCAATTGATAGTTGGTCGTAGTGATAACATGGGTACCAAACAATAGATGCATATTCAAGTTTCGAGCGGACAAGCGAGTAGTAAATAGACTTCAAGGCGCAGCTGTTATAAAAATTCTTGCAGGATCTGAACAAGAATCCGAGCGACCTAGATGCAACAGAAGTCATTGCGTCTATATGCGGAGAGAATGAGTGTTGGGAATCAAATAAGACTCCAAGATCCCTAAAAACGTCAACTCTTGGTATGAAAGCGCTAGAGATGTTATAGTGAAATATTTGCGGGTTGGATGACCGAGTAAAGGTAAGTACTTCACATTTATCAATGTTTAGCTGAATTTTGTTTATATAACACCAATCATTAATGACACCAACGTTTTTTTGTAACCTGAAAGAATCAGAGGAAGAGCTAATTGTACTATAAACTTTAAGATCGTCAGCGTATGCAAGAGCATTACAATTCAATGATAGTAGAAAATCATTGCTATAAATACTGAAGAGGAGTGTGTGATACAAACCCATTGTAATGGACATAACATGATCGGTTGTGAAGGTAGGATTGAATTAGAGTGATAACGCTAGGAGAAAAACCAATAGTAGATAGTTTATCTATTAGGATGTAATGATCAATTGTGTCGAATGCTTTGGTAAAATCCGTGTAGATAACATCTACTTGTCGACGATTGTCAAGTGCTTCGCTGACATACAGAGTGAGTTCAACAAAATTGGTAACCGTCCACTAACAGACCCATGCTGATTAATAGAGAGGTATGGCTTAACACAGTTGTACAACCTAGTATACAGAAGTTGCTCAAAAACTTTAGCACAATTAGGGAGAATACTAATTGGTCTGTAGTTAAGAATAACAACCTTATCGCCCTTCTTGTAAACTGGTGTTATCCTACTAACCTTCCAGTAAGATGGAAAGGTAGAAGTGCGAATAGACAAGTTGAAAATAAAGCAAAGAGGATCGCACAACACCGAAGCACAACCATGCATGAGAAAGCTCGGAATATCATCATGTTCAGAAACAGAAGTTTTGAGTCTGTTCAAAGCATGCAAAACATCCCGCACCGAAAAGTACCCGATATTGAAAGAACAGCTGTTTATTTCCGGATTGGATATAGTAGTCTTATTGGAGAAGTTAGTGGTATATCCATTTGTAAAAACACTGGCAAAGGCCTGCAGAATATCAAAAGGCTGGTCAAGAACTGTATTATTATACTTCATAGATCCGGGAATTCTGGAGGAGTTATATATTATATACATAAAAGTAATGAAAGTCATAAAATAAATACATCCAAACTGTATGACCAATAAAAGAGCAATATCAGAGAAACATAAATTGAAAAGATGTGGATAATGTTGATTGATCGGTGATAATAAGAAAGATAAAATATTAGATCATAATGAAATCTCCGTTGACGCTATAGAGTGTAAGGCAATACTACGAATGTCTTCTTTATTATTGGAAATACAAAAGAAACCCCTATGTAAAAATGTTGATGTCCACAATCTAAAATTATTATTTCGCACTTTGTGATCTCAACATTAATGATGGGTTTTTTACTTTTTAATACTAATGGTGAATAATTTTTTAGCGTTAGTTTGCTTAACCTAGTCAAAATTATATTTTGTCGAAGACTTAAGGAACGGTTTCTTATTCACTATATTAAATGGTCTATCACAAGCCGTCAACATACAAATTAAATCTAACACAAATCTGTCCTTCTGCGATCACAGTTTCTATATTTATATTTCTCAATATTTACCCATCTAAAATAGTTCCTTTTATTTCGACAGAAGAACGGTGTGTCACATACTAAATAAACTATTTAATTACCATTGCGTTTTAGATCGGAGAATTGTTTTGATAAATGTATTTACGTGAACAGTAGAATGTTATTATTCTGTTTTCCACGCATAATTAATCTGCACTGCAACATCAAATACTAACCGTTACCAATGAATACAAAACCCGTACGCATGATATGTACGTGTTTTTGTTTTTGACTTATTGAAGTTGTCGCATTGTGGAATGATAGAGAGTTGATAATAATAATAATAGCTTCATTCGGTGCATATGAAAATTGGTCTTAAATTTGTATGCTTTATTTATTACACAAGCTACTGAAAGCACTAAGACTTATATTATGTACGTGATAACGATTGTGTAAATTGTTATATACATATATACAAATAATATGTAATAAATTATTATCACATATATTTTAGTGATTGTTGCTGTTTTAAGTTTAATTCAAATTACAGTCGACTAGCTTCTTATATTCAATCAAGCGTGAATGACTCTTTTTCGAAAAATTACATTGTTATCTAGCCTTGTCGCCTCTTTACCTTTAGTCCTTATATCTAGTATAACTAATATAAGTTACGTCCCATTTTTGGGAAAGATTGTCGGAGTTAAATCTTCTTCATTTTATGAAACGTAGGCTCTAAATATCCAATAAATCGTCTTTTTTGTGAAAATTAAGAGGTGATAGTGTGAAACGCTACCAGACGCGAGTAGAGTATGTATTAGCATGCGAAGACATACCTATTGAACTATCATGGGTATCCACATAAAGCCCTGATGTCCCCACGTGTATCGTTTTGGTGCTCGTAAAATGCATTCATCCAAACACGCGTTCTGCGGCTTCATCATCAATTATTCATGATGCAGAACTTTATTTTCTCCAATGTCTTAACAACATTTCTGGAAAATCGCATCAGTTGAAGTAGCTGTGGTTGGTTGACGCGCTTAGTGACAAGTTGCGAATTTTTAAAATACTCTAATACATATGTGATACATACAGGCTGGAACAACCATACTAGAATTGTCAATGATGTCTTTAATATTAGTAATACAAGAAAATACTTTTGATATGCAAATCAGTTCATTTATATACGGTGTTGTACGTGTATTGCAGATATTTCAATAAAAAGGTGATTGCAAATTTTGTATTGGTTCTTAAATATTTTGGCTTACAACTATTGTAATAAACCGATCATATAAAGGATATACGGACGCCGTACACATTTCTAAAGCAATCTTGAGATAAGTTAAGAAAATATTTCAAGTATTTCAAGGACATTTTTGATAGTTTAGGTATCTGAGAACAAAGGAAATTGTAAGATTAACATGCTGTGCAAATATTAAAAATAAGAAACACTCAAGGAATATTAGGCCGCTATAAATCTATAATACAGAAAGGTATAAAAAGTGGTTGAAGTAGTAGAGGTGATTCACACTTTTTATTTCGTAAACTTTTAATATATCCAGTTTTATGTTTTTTGATGTGCAGCAGGTTAATATTATCGTAAACTATAGACCAGCTTCTATTTTGTTTCTGTGTTTATCAATATTAGAGTTTGGTTGATGTTTGTTCTTTTATTCTAGGTTCGGATCTACCAGTTTAAACATCGCATAGCACTCTACAATCCATTTGTTGTATGGAATCAACATTTCATTTTTCTAAGTCGATTGATAATTTTAGTTTTTGTTTTAAAAGAATATATCTTACATCTTCTAGAGACGCTTCTAATTTTAGTAATAGCGAAGGGGCGAGGTAATAAATCTGGAGCATAAATGATCTTTCTTGTTCTCTAATTTTCGATTGATAATGAAGAGGTTAGGTGATTCCTCTACTTGAGAAATATTGAAACATTGCTAGTTTGTGTCTATGATAATGAAATTATGAATAAGGAATTTCAAGTGATGTGTCGTCGAAGCTCAAAGATAGGGTAGTATTAAATGAATTAAGAAACTAGCTCCTTGTGTAACGTGTCGCGTATTATTCGATTCCACGAGAGTCTCGACAAAACCAGTGCGAGTGGTTGTTTTGATTTACGAAGCTATTAAGACATTTATTGGAAAATACAATATTGTTTACAAGAAAACTATTTTTTTCGATAATATTAGCACTCGAAGCCATATATAATCTAACCTGTACCATTACAAATTCTATACCTCCACTTTTGTTCGTATGAGTTTATATTATGATTGTTAAAATACTGGGCGAGGCAAAAAGGTGTTAACATTAAATGGGTGTTTGATCACTTTAAATTACAAGGCAGGGATTTGGTCGGAGGATTTCAATTTGGCATTCATCACTCTCAATGCACTTATGGAATTTGTCCATTGCTGTTTCTAAACGATGACATGAGTGATACGGTGTCGGAAATCGTCCAGGTTTCGAGGTTTCATGGAGTAGATTCGATCGTTGACCATGCTCCACAGACAAACATCGCATGGTGTCAGGTCGGGTGAACGTGCTGGCCATGGAAGAGGATCCTCGCTGGAAAATGCAAGTGGTACGTTCCCCAAGGTAATTTTTTCCCGCGACGGTGGTTTATTTTTCAAAAAAGAAGGTTCCAATCACTCCTAATTTGCTCACGGCACACCCAACGTTCACCTTAGGGGAATTCCGCATATGCTATCGAGCTTTTTTCGGGGGCTTGGTCGCCCACATGACACAGTTGTGTTTGTTCGCACGACTACTGATGCGGAATGTTTGTTGAAAAACATGAGCAGAATGTCAGACTTCATGTGCACCATTGCGTGGAGCACTCACTGTTTGCTTGTCCGCGTTTGTGAGCTGCTGCACAATCTGCAAAGGATGTGGCTTCATTCCGAAATCGCAGTGCAAAATTCTAACCAGTGCCCTGTGCGAAATGTTTATACAGAAAGTCAGTGCGTGTTCCGCTACCACCGCTCCCTAGACGAGGATGATATTCTCTTCAATTCAGACCGCTCTTCACCTTGCCGTGGTCTTGAATGGGCCCCATCCCGACAAACTTCTCGTAGATTCTACTAATTGCCAGGCGAGATGCTGCGTCCCATTCGGTTCTGGCCTTGAATTTTTCTTGTACGATGCTTGGGGAATGAGAGGCAGTTATCTTTCTTCGTTCCTCAATGGAATATCGGGATGTTACATTTTAATCTGCGAAAAAAACTAGTCTCCTATACAGTGTTAACATCTTTTTGCCTCATGCTGTACTTAACTAGTGCTCGAAAATTTTTCAGTTACACATATATTTCACTTTTATGTAATGTTGTACATCTCTTAAAAAGTAAATAATGTTAGTAAACTGGAACAACGTCTACTTAACAAATTACATAAAAGTGTCGGTTGCAGCATATTTTGTTTCATAATTGAAAACAAAATTAGCACACTAAAGGAAAAAACCTTCACTAAAAGAAAGCTCCAGTCAATGTAACAAAACAGCTAACTTTCATTTTAAACCATCTCTACACGCTACACTTGACGTAGAACTCCGATACCATTGGTAGTGGATAATAAAATGAGGAGTTTCTTTTCTTTAACACAGAATGCGAAGACTAAAAGGGAAAGTTATGAAAAGCGCCGTAGGTAGAACGACAACCCCAAGTGTGTGTTTATCTTTTGATGTATGTCTATTTATATTATGTTTTCTTGTTTATTCCCTTAACGTTAGAATGCGTATACATAACTACGTGGAAGATACGGACATAATGTAAACTTCAATGCCCAATTAAATATTTATTGATTCCAGAAATCCCGTTGCTGGACGCTTACTTTGTGTTTATTTTCTACTCTTAATTCTAGAATCGCTATACTTTGAAATAGAACATCGACGGCGTATTTTCGGACACATCTTCTAATTTTAAATCTTTTTGCGTAGGATTTCAATATGCTCAACCTTTGTAATCAATAAACAATCTACATTTAACTCTCATCTTTGACATTTCGTTAATACTTTTCAAAGCAAGTTTTTATTATTAATTAAGAGGCCATCGTAAGAAATTACCTAAAAAGTTGTCAATTTATGCAAATTGGGTTTACGCTCTAGAGTATTAGCCAAATCATTGTAAACCCTTCTTGTGAAGATTTACACCTAATACATGGTCAGCCTTACTTTATATTACTCTGCATGCGGAAGGTTACTCTATTAGGCAAATTAGCCAAAAAAATCATCATCGATAATGCTTTACCCCCGGAAGTAATATAGGGATGCTGTTCTTAGCACAAAATCTTATGTATCTTTCCAAAATATTTTCTTATGGAGTTTCAAATTCTCTTCTCGCCACTTTTCCTTGGCATGCACATGAACCCCTGATACCACTTGTCGCGAAGTTTTAAGTGGATGGTGTATAAAAAAGGGACTGTTAGCTGCAGCAGGGACACAAGTGGTAAATTTGTAACAAGGGTGTGCCAGGTTTTCAGTAGGGGCATTACTAAGGATAGTGCGACTTGGATGGTTGGCAAAGGGACGCTGTTAGAGGTAGTGTACAACAAGGATGAACACAAGCTGATATAGTGTTTGAGTCGAATTTGATGTTAAAATGGCTATAGCTGTTACCTGGAGCGGGTCACCGTCCGGAGTTGAGGATGAGTCAGCCCTCACGGAGCTCAAGAATGGATTACAGCGTCGCTCTCGCTGCGTCAGCGCTCCCATGAATTGATTTTGCACGCATTGTGGCTGATTACCGTCTGTATTCAACCAAGTGTGCGAACCCACTCGAATATTGATTATATTGTAGGTTAACACCAAGATAAGAAAACGCTGTAGATACAGCTTTCTTATGGTATTAGTGAAATCAATTCACGAGAAAGACGTGTGAGACATAAAACGCTAACACACGGACATGTTTCTGCTTTCCCGGCGTCATCAGCGTGGTTTCGAGCAGTTTTATGCCAACACATGTAATTCTCTCTTCACCATATTTAACTCTATAATAGAAATGAATATTACTGGTGTTATTTTCTAGGAATTCTTTTAGATGTGTTTTATATACGTCATGGGAAGCCTTCAGAAATCATTCACATGTGCAGTTTCCCTGTACACTGCCTTTGGTGTAAAAACGCCCTCTCGGGAGAGCAACCCACGGATTGCACGAGAGAAGGGTGGGAAACTGTGCCGGCTTATTTTCGCTCTCTGACTTTGCGGACAAATGTTTCTTTCTTTTGGCACTAGTTAGCGCCAGGAATTATATTTGTATCGTAGAGTTAAGTATGATGATAGAAGCAGCGAGAGAATTAATACAGCAGGATTGATATCTTAGCTTAAGCATATGTCTTTCGAACTGACAGAAGTTTATTTAGATCGTAGTACCGATTACAACGTTTGGCTGAATACACATGGAACCTAATTCTTAAATTATCGTCAGGAAGTTCATGATGCGCGATTCATATGCAAACTTTTTCCTGTTTAAACTTTCCTAAAATGTTCCTATATCTCTTTGTAACTTTCTTATTATCTTTACCTATGACCAACTTTCTTAACTCCTCTTCAGTCAATGTGCAGGATCCCAAATCTTTATTGTAATGATCTTTGCTTTACATCCGCAAATCAATTGAATTAATATTAACATTTTTATGCTACTTTGTCTTATGCACCTATATACAATTTGTCCTGTAACTGACTAAGCGGTTGGATAAATAATATTTATCCAATACTATTAGACAACTTTTAGATAATGCCAACAGTCTCCACGTTTAGTACCGAAAAAGGACTTTAAGGAACCAACCATTATTACAATATAGCAACGCAAAACAAATTGCATGACGAACTAGAAAAGGCGCAGAGAACATTGTCTTTAACTTCTATCACTCATTTTAGAGCAACTCGTGCTTAAACTACTGCACTAATGTTGCACCTCGAGTATATCGCTTCGAGCTGTTTCTTGCAGAATTAATAAGCCAACAGGTATGACATATGCTTAAATGTAGTTTCAATTTTCTGACTAGAAATCACAACAAAAACAGATTGACATATGTATAAAATTTTACTTTATTTACTGAATTACCAGTTTCTTTTCTTGAAAAACTTATTACTAATCAATATCGAAAATGGCATTAAATATCAGTTGTGTTGTGCCTGAACACCACGCAGATACAGAGAAACGTTTATCACAAAAACAAAATCGATATTTCAAAGACGGCAGTATTGGTTCCACATTTTCTAAATTTACGAATAAGAAACGTATGGATGAATGTCTATACGTAGTTGGAACAATAACAATAGATATAAAAGAACAAATAATATCCATGGGTCTGGACACGTGAAATTGGATTTGGAGTCAAACTATGCAAGGTGCACATATCGATAGCCAGTGGCGATTTAAAACCAATCTATATGATAACAACGTTTTTCTTGTATATGTATATATATGCATGGGTTAGCAAGACTCTGTAGTCGTTTAATATTTGTTCAAAAATTTACGTGTTTTTCCATTGCAAGAACAAGATTGAAGTTAGCTGAAATGGAGTTTTAGTGCATATATATTTTAAGATTAAAACTATTATTTATTTGATCAATAATACAATACTGTTGTAGAATTTTAGAAGCCTTTAACTAATCTTTAATCAATAGGGAAGTGTGAGTGGAGTTTACTGCTATACCTGTGAATTGTACATCCACACAGTCCTTGAAACCGTCATTTAATAGGGAAGGGTTTAAAACAGTAATCTACAATGGATACCTAGTAGACTCTAATGCTACATTTCAGTGGGATTTGATTACAATTAAACTACAATTTTTAAGATTCAATTGCATATATTTGTGTGTAATTATTTTTCTTTTAATATTCGCTCATGGAAAAGTAAAATTTGTTATACTAGCAATCATGTAGCAGAGTGCAAATGTATATATTTCATGTAAATATAAGCAAGTGTTATTGTTGCTTTGTTGGAAGAAAAGCATTAGGTTATGGAAAACATCTGTAACTTCTGGGTTTTGATCATTATTAACATGCATCTATGTAGTACTTACCAGACAGAATGAACGTTTTAGCAGGGCAAAAGGAAACGTACCTTGCAACACTAATTTCATGTATATATTGTAAATACAGTAATGCACTACTATATCACTCCGTAACCGGCAAGAATTAAATAGTTTTAATATTACTGCGTACAATTTCAGCGTTAATGTAAGGTATTGTAATTCTCGTGCCGCTCTCTTCTCGTGATGGGCGTACCGTGTTCTCATCAACTATACATGTTTGCAAATTCGTTGTCAATGTACTTACCTGTACATGTTACCAACTCACCCTAATGACATGTAGTTTTTTTGCTTATTTTACGTAATAGGTATAAAAAAAGATATGAGTAAGAAATTAAGTTATTAATATGGACACCAAGAAAAATATTGTCATTCTCATTTAGTAACATTAGTTGTATATACCCTTCGCGCAGTTAAATTCTTCACACAATGTGCTGATAAATGTTTCTATATCCTTTTAAGTAGACAAGACTTCTTTTCTTTAAAATGATCTTCACCAAAAGAAACTCTATTTATGTCAAACTATATATATTTAATACGAATTTCATTTCTGAAAAAAAACTATTTTAAAACAATAGTTATTTCAGCATATATTATACTTTATTATGTATCAATAGATAGATGCGGCGTACAGCATGAACGTAAATTTACCTTTATTATAAGTTTCTACTTAAAGTAGTCTTAAAGTAATTAACTAACACGACCTTTTCTGGGCAAGGAACAAGAAAAAGTTAATAAAAGTTGCACACGTGTTGTATTTATTATCAGTACCGCAGGTTCCCTTCTTTTTTATAATTTAACATTGATTAACTTTAAACGGAATATATTATATTAGAGAGAAAATAACTAGAAAGTATTTATTATTATTATTTTATTCCCTTTTGAAACTTTTAAATCGTTGCTCGACGTTCCATCTGTCTGTCTGTTAATTCGTGTGGTATCGAATTTCCAAATTTTTGAACCATTCACATTCACTGTAGACGTCTGCTGGCAACGGATTGATCAAGATCCAATGCTTCTGCCAATTCTTGTTGCGTTTGTGTGTCGTCTCCATCCAATTACGCTTCCAATTTTTCATCTTTTTCGCTCTACTTCTACTTTCTGCGTCTTCAATATCGAATAAACTAGAAAGTTTATGCTAGTTAAACAATTAAACTGCCTAAATCACCTTCTGACCATGCTATCAGAAAAATCCTGTTTATCGTATGCTCCTATAAGTAAACGATGACAGCATCGCTTTCTTTAAATTATAGAAATATGAGAAAACTTCTCGCAAACTACTATTATTTGGCACGAAACTATCCATTTCAATATGTTGTTTACACTTGAATCATATTACGTTTTGAAGCTTATGAAGATTCCCTAAATTCGCAGTATAGAACATTGGATGCTTGGCGCCATTGCCATAAAGTCTAATGAACTGAATGAAAATGTAAATTAACAGTAACAAGCAAGAGAACTGGTCAAATGTAAATCTGATACTATTTAAATGTATTATTACAGAGTTGAAATTTTCCACAAAAAATTAGAAATATTACAAAGGTTAATGAGTACTTCAACGACTAACCAAGGATTTTTATTTTAAAAGCGTTGCAAGAGACCACTAAGCTATCCCAAGTTGCGATTCAACAGCCCTTGTTATATGCGGTGGAGGCGCCGTTTATTCGATTTTTTGATTATATTAATGTTGTGATACTTCGAAATATCTTATGTAGAATTAAGTCAAGATCAAATGAATCTAATGTCGTTTCATCGAGAAACTTTTTCAACAGCGTCAACTGGCTTGTTGCAAATTCCTTCTTTGAAGAAAAGTTTGCAGTTCTAGATGAAGTGATAAGTTCAAAGGAAATACGCAGGGCAGGATGATGTGAATCGTTGGGAACGAACGGATCCAAATCTTGTGCAATATCGAATGATATTTCTTATTCATAAAGAAACGTTGTTGACTCCGTGTGAGTTCATATCAAAATACAGAAAAAAAAAGAAAGAAAACGGAACCAATCTCACCCTATTTCAAATAATCTCATTAATCAGTGACTACCTGTTTCGTGCACATTTGCATATCATACGACCAAAATACTCCAGAAAAGGACTACAGAATCACAACAGATGCTAAAAGCAACATAAGCAGGATCACAGCACTAAAACCAACTTTTTAAAAAACACAAATTTCAAATTGTAAGGACGTTCGCAACAAATTAAAATGCCAAAAAGGTTTTTATTGTGTTAGTTTTGCTGCCGCGATGCTGTTGATGTTTTTTTACATCTGGTTTGATTCAGTTGTTCTTTCCTGGAGTGTGTTGAACTGATGTTGTGCATGAAACCGATAGCCATTGATTGTTTGAGATACCATGAGATTGGTCCTGATATTTCTTATTTATGTTATATTATATATATTATATATATTATATATATTATATGTATACATTACTTGCCTATCTTTCCAGAAGAAGGTGTAGAAAAATCTGTATCTTCCTGTATTTTTATGGTATCTACGTTGGTTATAATTGTGAATGCTTAACTACCGCAAACAAGATTCTCAAGTTTTTAGGTTCGGGTGTGTTATGCAATGTTAATTTATTTATAAATGCCGTAGATTTTAATTTAAAACCGCAATAAATTTGCTAAATACATTGCTTTCCCTTCTTTAGGAATTTAAATATAAAATTTCATATTTTGAAATTGCTTCTACATAGATCTCTAAAATTAGTAATGAAAGTGATTAACTTTTTCAATAGGCACTTAGAACTGAAATCTAAATTACCTGCTACCAACCTAGTTATACATAAAATAATGTGATAATTTTACCTCTGAGCAATTAGATGGTGACGTATTGTTTCATCCTATCATTTCGGATCCTCACGTAAGTTTCCAATACGCATCAAAGTGTGCAAGTAAAATATCGTTGTCATGAGGGAGAACGATTTTAAGGCGAAGTCGACGTTGACAGGCTGTCCCAAGCTAACAAAGACAATTACGTTGACTGAAAGCTCTCAGAGGCTATATTTGGCATTGTTGATAGATGGGGTGTGCTCATGTATATGAAGAACAATTTTTCATAAAACTTCACGTCGTGTTGTAGATGTTTACGCAGAAATACCTATTGATCGGTAAAACATACACACATCGAGTTATAATTATTGCTTGATTCACGTACTTTTCGATAAAATATGACGCGTGTATATGCATACACATTAAACTAAATAACAAAACCATTAAACTGCAAGAAAAAGGTTTAGGCTACATCAATCTCCATCAGGGAAAACCACTCTTCAGAAAATGTTCGAAGTGAAGATTGTTACAAATCTGAATAGTAATTGCAAAGTAATTAGGGATATTTTCGTATTGCCTACATGCTGAATGCTTAAGCATACATTGAGATATATTTTCAAACAGGTTATTAATAACATAATCTAAAGATCATAAAACAAACTCTGTATAATTTGTTGGTCTCAAAAATGACCGCAGAATATTTCAATGTAGATTGTACTGACCAAGGTTAGATTAGAAACCGTTTAAAGAAAGGTACCAACAAATCTTGCACCAAAAATTAGTTATTCAACGTTACTATATTTGAAAATTTGACACAGAACTTTCAGTAAAACATCTCAGTATTATTGTTTTGGCAATGAACTTATTAAATTCGTATGGTGTTCAATAGAGTATGGAATAGATACTAGGAGAAGGAATAGTATTCTGAAATGTAGAATCAAGTCTTATTAAGCTAGAAATAAAATACCGCACTGTTAGCAGGAATTAGTAACGTTACATATGTTATATGATTCCTACGCTATAATAAAGAATTATATCTTGCGTCCTAAAGCGCTCAAACCTGTACAAGAAATACTTATTGTGAAATAATTAAATTATAAAAAAAACCATAAAAAGCCATATGCTATTAAAATCACTGATGCCTTTCTTAAAAAGAAATATATTGAAGATTAGAAATTTTCCATGATACTTTGTAATGGCTTTTGCATTCACCAGATTTGTTAAACAGATTGAATGGAATTCTGAATTTATTGCAGCTTTTTCTTAGTAACAACTCGTTGGCAACTGAAGTGCTACCTCAGTAACTTCCTAGTTGTTCTTTCTTTATCTTGCTTTTCCACTGAATAAAATATTTGAACAAATTTCAGTGAAAACGGATTCCTAGATTTCCATGTTACCATGTATAATAAATTCTCTTGAATCTATATGTGACAATATGAAATGTGCTATAGTTTTCGTGAACTACAATTTCGTTTTTATCTCTTTTTTATCTGTCATTTTATCATGTGTCAATCATTATTTATTTTAAATACCACAACCGGAACTTTAGCCAGAAAGATTTTAAGTAGTTTCGTCTACTTCTTGTTTTCTCTTGACATTCGATTTTCTTCTTCCGTGGAAGTCTTGTTTCAAGTTCTAGTACAAATTTAGGAAAGTTTACATGTAATATTCTTCTATATCTTAATATACGTTTTTATCTACCATCAGAACCCTAACCATATTCAATTCTGGTTAGATTCTGTGCTTTAGTTAATAATATTTTACTATATTTCAATATTTTTTTAATAGGTAAATGGTATGCACAGATACTTCCAATATAGATCCAGTTCGCTGTTGTAATTTGTTAATGCTTAATAAAGAAAGATACTGAGTCATCTTAACAAATTTCAAAATTCTACAAGGTGCATATTCACAAGTTTATCAAAATCTTTTCTAAATAATACTTTTCACTGTACCCAAGAGTGTTGCGCAAATTATAAAAACACAGTTAACGATCCAGAGTGCAGATTACACTACAGATATATACAGGATTGAACAGTCTAATTCCTGAATTGCACTAGGGATTACTGTCACATTTGAAGTGTTCTCCATGTGCTAACTTAAATGTCATTCCTATTTCTGGAAGTCGGCCTAAAACATATTTTCCGATATAATGTAAAGCAGACGTCATTCTGCAGGATATCAGTTTGGTTGCTCCGACATTTTCTTTCTGGGTCATACTGAAAGCACCAGGATCCATCATATCTCATCAATTCTTGCATCTGGCGAATGATTAGTTCCAATATCCAGCCTAGGCTGCGCCCACATCCGAGGCATAAACTTTACATTTCTTTCATGTACAATTTTTCAATTAGGATTAGTTTCTCAACTAATCCACAATTCTTCATCTATTGTCCTCACGCTTATTCATCTATCAGATGGTGCTGTATTTCGCATTCTAATAACATTAACTTCCAGCATGGTGCATGAAACGCAGTGAAAACTCAGTGAAGAGGACGTGAAACTGTCGCAAATCTATTTACAATTAAGCAGCACGCAAACAGCAGTAAGTTTCGGAGGAAGACGAATGAGATGTCATTGAACTGATCTTATCTGTATATTCTTGGATGTGCTTGGATTACATTTTGTTGATGGTAGTGCTTTTCTTGTTACTGATTAAGAACAGAAATCTGTATTAATACATATCATTATCTCAAAGCTGCACTGATACTGACGCGAAGTCCAACAAACGCATAGCACACATAAGAAATATTCTAAAAGCGATTATCAGCTCTAAATTGATTTTTAATAAAGAAAGAAGTTTTATCAAATATTTATAGGAATTTATAATATGAATTTATAGCAGAATAATTAAGTGAACCATTTGTAATTCAATAAGTCAAAGTGAGTTACGAGCTGAATACTTTCATCTCACCAAGGTCATGTGCCGCCATTGCCTTTCTAAAAGCAAGTGAATGCTTACACTTGCTTTAAGTAAGTTGCATAAAGAACTAACGTAGAAATGAATTTCAATAGTTATGGAAAAGGAAATATACTAGTAGCACAGCGTTATCATACATAACATACGAACATTTGTGTCATCTTTTTAGAAAAGGATCGCATGTGTGTATTTGTGCTATCATATTCGAAAACGTTTTATATTTAGTAGAAAACGAAAATTCAACGGAACAGGTTCGAAAAGTGATCGAAAAATATATTTTAACATTACATCTTTCGGTTTTCTGCAGACATCGCATTATAAAAGCATGTATTTACGTTCTGCATGTGGATTGATATATAGCAGGCAATAGGGAAAGACCTATAGACGTGCGCTCCGGAAAGGAATTACGTGCGTATACTGATAATAAAACGTATACACATCATATTATTACATTTATACGTGCAACTGTGGAATATGGATAATAATTTTGGAGGCGAAGAGTATAGATATATGTAAAATATAAAGTTTTAAACCAACATATCGAATTTTAGAAGTTCACGTACAAGTTTGTGTATAACTGTGTAACTTTTTGTGTAGTTTACATTTTGAAAGCTGCAGACAGAATCGTACAGAATACATTTACGACACAAGCTCATCGCCACCCAGCGTCATTGCTTGCTACAACGTAGCACCTAGGGCAAAATAGTGTTCTACTGTTTGCTAGAAGTAAATAGGTTACCGGCATTGTACACTTGCTTCTTTGTTAATTTGCTGGATTTCACTGCTTTAATTATTGATGGATGTTAGTATTCTTTTAACTACGATGCTCCTTTTAGTATTCTGCTACTTACGCCTTTCACTGCATTTTCTAAGCTTTATGTGTCATCGACTGATGTTTGTGGAACCTTCACCGGAAATGGAGTTGCATCTACTTTTTTTTTAATTTGTACAATTACTCACACATGCTCAAAACATGTGCACCTTTGTCGCGCAGGTAAATCTCATAACTATTTGTCAGGTCACCGGACATATTAAAAGATAGTTGACGCACTTACCGAAATTACTTTGTTACTGCCTTGGTTGGTACCTCAATATTCGTTGGGCGATCTTCTAAGCAAAACACTGACCCGCATATTCCAAATGTACTCAGCAGGTGACGTTTGGTCAGCTGAGTGAGAAAGATACTCGGGAAATTATTTTGTTTCCAAAACTTTCATGAAGTAAGATTAATTGATGTCTGACTGTATGTCTGGTTGAATCATTCTATTGCAACGATTCGTTTTGTCCACTTGTAATTTTCTTGCACGCCAACAATTTTTTAAGTAACTCACAAAAGGCGTAATGATGTACGCCATGTCCAGCACTAAATGATAATGTGGTTTCTTTACTCCAAGGTGAATCTGATTTTCGTCTGATGTTTTTCAAGAAATCTACACATTCGTATACTGGACCCAATACACGTCCACAACAAATTTCTTTTACAAGTTGACAGAGATTAGAGATAGAATAGATGAATGCTTGATGTATAAATGTTTCACAGATATACAGTTTGTACATAGTAACTGGTAGGTTTCTTTGCGGAGACTACAAGAACGTGTCCTTCGCTTCGACGACCTGAAGAGCATTCGCGTTAACAAGACATTATCAGCGCGAAATTTTTAACACTTTTATTAGGCAAATCTTTGTTACACTATTGTCGATATTTCTCAGAGGCTTGTTTCAAATTTGAGCTATTAATGCTTCTATTTCCAAAATAATTTTATCACGAGCGAGCAGGATAATTAATAATAAGCAAGTTAAACGTGACAGATGAACAAATAATTTTACGGCATTTTATATTTTGTTACTCTTTATTTCGAAAAAAACCGTATTTATTTAACGTGATAACACCAAAATCTGACTACTACTGTATTCTGTTTTTGCTATTGTAGGTGCATTTCATTGTAGCTAATCATTATTTATTTCGTATTCTGATGCTTATTTTTTCAGTTGTGTGCTATAATTAATTCATTTGGGTCATTTATTTTCTATAATCACCCGTCTTAGCAACAAGTCAGTTTGCAGCGATTTCTAATGGTGTCGTTTGATTGTAGTGACAGATGCAAGAAGATAATTGTCGGAGGAAAGTAGAAGGTTAAAACGTTTAAAGTACAAATATCTCCATCTTCGTGTCAAACTCTAAATTTGCGTAATTTATTAGAAAACGCATTCAAAAAATAACTTCTAAGAATATGCTAATTGCACTATTAATTAAACGTTTCGCATTAAACTCTATAGCTTTGACCACAGAAACTGTTATCAAACACATTCATATTTCATTCACACTACAAATACTTTATTCAAATTTACTGGGAAATTGTCTAAAAATTGTAACATTACAATTCATACATACAACTTTGGTATTTGTAAAAATAAAAGCCGTATTAATTATTTGCGTGATTTAATAGCGCGATGAAACCAGATAAATTTAATTTTACATTATACCTTCTAGCATGGGTAGCATGTTTGGTTAGAGTTTAATAACACGAGTATAAACTATGTAACTGGCAGACCGGAACAAGAATTTTCTAAATACTTATACCCGCCGCTACGGAGAAGTATTTTCAGTAATAACATTCTGAAAAAAGGCATTTTTTCGTGCTTTCGGTGAAGTGTGTTTTCCAAGAATCTTTCTCCTTCGATAAAACTTACAAGATTCTCTTGCTTTCTGCAATATTTCTATTCAACGCTGCTACTTTCACGTATTCGAAGGAAGCCATCTGTATTTAGAAAAAACCTTTTATTAAGAATATCGTGAAACTAGTTCAATTTGATAGGTGAATGTATTAATACTGCATTCCGCCTAAGCACTGATGCCTACAGTCACTGCGACCTATAGGATCTATTGTAACAATATCCTAAATGTGAATAGAATAGTTTGAGACTTTTGGTAGACATTAGTACTAATTCTAGGAACCCTGTCCTTTAGTTCAGAATGTGTGTGATAATCCCTTTTGAAAAAAATATATCGTGGGTAAGTTTACTTAACATCTGTTCTATCGTTCCTAGATGTTCGCGATCTAACTGAGAAACTTGATCTTCAGCTTTCCTTGTCTGATGTCCCCTTTACTGAAAAACAGCAATGTTTTGTAAGATAAGTTGGGACGTTTCCAATAAACTTTAAACAAAAGAAGTGTCTTTCCATGGAAACCTATCACTTCATGATTTTTGAACTTAAGAATGGTCTTTACAGTGTAAGTTGTACGTAACACCTATCGGCTTCCGTAGTAGTTGGCGTAATAACCCTTATTGTAGAAACCATTCCTTTACAATATAGAGTAACTCCAGTAGGTTAGCAGCTTTTGATAGAATATTGTATAAGAACATGCTCTATGTATGAAATTTCTAACAGTGCTCTGTATTTTAATCGTGTATATTCTTATAGAAATGTTTTTTAAATAGTCCATATAATGTCTCATGCACTCTGAAAGTTGTTTATAATTTTTTATGAGTAATAGGTGACTTATGAATAGGATTATTCTCGAGCACAAATACAGGTTCCATTTTAACAATTTGGATTTATTGCATCACTTTACTTCTTCAGATACATATCGTAATTTTAATAGAAGCCGATATTGGAAGTACAAAATGAATCAATGATATAGAAAGATACATAAGAGCACCAGAATTCGACATAACCATATTATACAAAAGTAAAAGCAATGATGGCGGATAGCGTTATAACTTCTGTCGTTTATGCTTTAATATTTTGATATTTTCAAATGGGACGTACCAATATCTATCTCTTTCAAATCGTATTACATGTCTTACTTCTCGTTAAAAATGAACTTCTGCGTCAGTTTGATAAAATATGGCCTGAGTCGAATGTCATATATACCGTTGTCGTATCATAGCGTTAACTATTTCAATCGGATATAGTAGTTTCTGCAAATCAATTTAATTTGCGTCGCAAACTAAATGTTTTAGATGTTCAATAAAAAATCAGCTGAATTTAAATCGGTTAATACCACAACGTCACTTTAAAAACGCAGCGATAGAAATTACACTATAAACTTACAATTACAATTAAGTATTCAATGAGATAAACTATAACTCAGGATGTACGCACGTTATTACGGCAAAAATGCTTTGTTTCAAAACTCATTTGTCTCAATCTGCCGCTTTGATGCTTTGACGTTGGCCGAACAAAAACATTCGAACAATTTCGACAAGTTTCGGCAACTTGTTTTGTCGAACAACTTTCTTTAATTTAAGACATAGGAATACGATCCAAAAACAGCACTATTTAGAACAGACAGATTACATCGTCTTAGGATAAAGCGTGCTAGATGATGTGGAAAACAGAAGTTTGTTTGAAGAGTGTAGTGCTTTGAAATTATATTCAAAATGTAAGAGAATAAATAGTGACTTAAAAGATGAAACATGGCAAAAGTATGCCATCCACACTTAAACTACATCTTCATAACGCATCTTTGCTGGATAAATGTAGATAGATTGTATGGAAAAGATTTCATCTGATAGTGTAATCTCGGTTTCCACACTTTTTAGTGACGTTTACTTAGTTTAAAACAGAATTTCACTTTATTATATTAATATGTGCTTGCGATCTTTAAATAAAGTAGTAAAATCAAATAGTTAATTTCTCAAGTTTTACTTTAGGCTGGAATTCCCTTTATTGTTTTTAAAATATTTATTCGTATTTCTACAACTTAAATTGGTGTATACCAAATTATGGTATATTTTTCAAAAACGCGTTCTATCTGAACTTTAATGCTTATCAACACATTTTGTGGGATACCGAACCAGAACGGGATGTATAATGCACATATGTGACGTGATATAGTAAAACATTGTAGAATTTTTTAAATTAACGTTTATATACGCATTTTGCAGCATCGTAATTGCAAGAAAGATAATAAATGTATAAATTGGACAAAAACAGTAATTTGAAATTGAAAAGCACATTTCTATTTATTGCAGATCTAGATTTCTAATTGACATGCGTTTGGAACAAAAGTACCAGTCTTAAGTTCTGGAATAAAATACATTGCACCCATGCGTTCTTCATCTTCCGCCTTTTCCGTTTCTTCCTTTTTTGGTTTCTTCTTTACGTACTACATACAGTAGGGTGACAGAATAAAATAGACACCTACTAATTAAAAAAAAAGATTCTGTTCTCGTTATATATACAAAATATTTTAAAATTTTTAAATTAGACTAATATTTTGTCGATCCACCTTTACTTGCGTGAAGTGCTGCGAGTCGTCGTGGTATAGAATCTATTAAATGATTAATGGTGTCTTCTGGAATATTTAACCACTCTTCTGTAACAGCTGCCACGAGTTCTTCCTTATTGCTGGGTTTTCGGGGTCGTTTCGCCATATTTGTCTGGATTATGTGCCAAACATTCTCTATCAGATTCATGTCTGGTGATTGGCCTGGCCATGGTAAAATCCGAATCCCCTGTTCCTCTTTCCATTTGGTGTTGTTCTTGCTTTGTGGCAGGGTGCTCCATCCTCCATAAAAGTGGCGTCTTCTTTAGATAAAATGGCGTTGTCGAATATCGGTAGTAGTCCTTCTGTTAATATTTGGATATATTTTGCCGCATTTATATTTCCGTCGCAGATTACTAATTGCGATCATCCACCATACCATATCGCGCCTCACACCACGATGTTCACACCGCCGTATTTCACCATCTGATGCAAAAATTTGTCATCCAGTTGCTGTGAAGAACGTCTCCATACCCACGTACAACCACTATCACTGAATTGGCAGTATCTGCTTTCGTCTGAAAAAATGACAGACCGCCAAAACTCTTCGGGCTTCGTTCGCGTTTCGATTGCCCAAGCCATTAGGCGCCGTTTTTGAAACGCCGTAAGGAGAGGTTTTTTCTTTGCCATCCTTTTATACATCCCCACACTGTGGAGGTATCGCAGAACGGAGCGCTGACTTTTAGGTGAAGTTGCCGCAAGCTCAGCTGTATTTTTTCGCGGTTCTCTGAACATTTCGCGCACAAGCACCCTTTTACTTCTTTCAGAAGGTCCGGCACGACCTGGTCTCGGCTTCACTGTTATTTTTTCCTTGCCTTTAATTTGTGTAATCACACGGTTAACTGTGGACAACGGAATATTTAAAAATTTACTTATTTCACGTTGCGAAGCGCCGCGTTCACTCTGGCCAACGATGCGACCCCGGGTGAAGTCGCTAATATCACTCGAACCTTGTAAGCGAGGCATAGTTGTAACGATACTAAACTATGACGAATTCCTTCAGATACATACCCTAATGGCAAGAGAAAATTCTTAATTCGTTCTTAGAATTTAGCTGTTTACATATTTATACCGCTTTATATGTATACGAATCCATTTCATTGTTCTTAAAACACGCAGCGCTCTCATTATTTTTTATTGTATGCGATGGCATACGTTTTTATTTTGGAATTGTGTCGCAATGAAAATCGTACTTTTTGTGCTTCCAATTTTGTTCATTACATCACTAGTCTAAGAACCCTCATAAATATCTGAACTTAATTAAACGTAATTATAAATACTAAAACTCTCTAAATTTATTTACGAAATCATTTTCTACATATACTAGTTTTCTACTTTAATAACTTCACTATTACCTCAGTAGCCTGTCTGATTACTCTGAAGGAAATACATTCTGATTTCTCGAACCCATACGAACGTATTCCCTACAGTAAACAACACCTGTACACGAACAGAAAACTGGCTAGACTTCGATTCCTTTGTTTGCCACTTCTCTATTCACAACTTCATATCTTCGCTATCCTTATCCTTTCTTATATTCTTCTTTGTTCTATTTTTTACGCAAGAAAAGGAGCACATGTTTACATAGATGCCGCAAGATTTATGGCTGCTGATACAACACAAGTTTGGAATATTCTACCATATATTTTGTAGTGAAAAATTTCGGATAATTTTATTTATAGAGTACGTACTTTGATTTAAACTTTTCAAGTGAATATATTGCCTTCTTACAGTGTGATATAAATAAATAAACAAATTCCTATCGCAATCCCTGACTAGATATGCAATTTAAGATATTATGTGGTAGTGAACAATTTGAAAGTTGTATTTATTATAATTTTGGATGAATTGTTTACACATAGTCACTAGTTTTTTAGTATTCCAAGATCTTAGTTAGGTCACAGTAACAATACGCTCGATATGCGCTGCTGTACCTCACAGTAATATATTGTACGATAAACGAGAGTATGCAAGTGGAAGTCTGAGCGTTGTTTGGTTCATTCTACGCTCCCTGAGGTTCTGATCTTAGCGTTGAATCCAGGAAAGTTTCTTAAAACTTGATGCTATTAGTTGTTTGAAGTGGCATTGCTGGCGGCTTTTCTTGCGAAAATTTATTATTTCTATTTTATCCGTATTTAAGATTCATTTCTTTCTAATGCAATATAGTTATCCCTTCCATTATCGTATTTGCCTAATCACATAGATTCTGACGCTAGTTTTATTGCAGTCAGTGTTATCTCAGTTAGTACTAACCTTCAAAAGACGGATTGTTAAAATTTCATGATATTCTATTCATTAGTTTGTGAGTTATTGTGCTATGAAGTCACGCAATCAATACGTTATTTTCAAAAGCAATGGATCAAAAGCAATTTCGTGTTTTAATTTTACACTGCTTATGGTAAGGTATAAAATACCGTTCAAGCGAAGTAAGAGGAAAAACAAATAAATAAAGAAACAACAATAAAACATTAGTTTGCTGACTACAAACGTGGTCGTAGAGACACAGATAATGCACAACGCAGAAGACGTCCAAAAAGAAAAGAAAAGAGAAAGGCGGAATTTCGACATTTCACCTCCATCGTAGGAGGTTCCTTCAATGACCGAAAAGTGAAGTTGCGTGAGTTAGCTGACGTCGTAAAGATATCAAAAGAACGTATTGGCTTTATATTGCATGAGCATTTGACTATGAGAAAGCTCTGTTCAAAGTGGGTGCCGCGTTTGCTCACCGTTGACCAAAAACAAGAACGTGTTGATGATTCTAAGCAGTGTTTGGCCATGTTTAAACGTAACAAACCGAAATTTTTGCGTCGATATGTGACATTGGATGAAACATGGATCCATCACTTCACTCCGGAATCAAAACGATCGTCATCTGAGTGGACAGCAACTGGTGAACCTCGTCCACAGCGGCCGAAAGCACAACAATCGGCTGGAAAGGTTATGGCCTCGGTATTTTGGGATGTGCGTGATGTAATATTCATCGACTATCTTAAGAAAGGAAATACCATCAACAGTGTTAACTACTTATATAGCGTTATTGGAGCGTTTGTAAAGGGCGAAATTGCAAAGGAACGACCGCATATGGCAAAGAAAAATTTTGTTTCACTTTTCAAGACAACGCACCGTGTCACAAGTCAATCAAAACAATGGCAAGACTACATGAATTGAACTTGTGACATGATATTAAAACAACATTAGGTAATGTTTTAGGAAAAGAAAATTTCTTTAACTTGAATTTTAATATAGATTACATTCTTCGTAATTATCCCAAAGAGGTATTACTTTTAACGCGCAATTAACAACTATTACACTTTATACGATATTTAACAAAACAATAATATTGTGTTGATAAGGGATCATATGTGTTAAGGTTTTATCATAGATAAGGTCATCATGTGGAAAAACAAATAATTTCTGAACAAAAATATTACACGTTTATCGTATACTTGTTGTTCCAACAGCGAATTTTCCATAGTCTGATTTTTCGACATTCAAGCTTCGTACTCTACAATACAGTGCATTTTCAAAATCTACGCTTGCAGGGTATTCTACGGGATGTATGCATATTTATGCTCCTAAATTCCGTTGTACATGTATTCATACACTCAATGCTACTTCCTTGGGCAACGTTTATTCCATATTTAGTTTACTATATTTTTTAAACTGAATTATTTTTGATCTCTATGAATAGTAATCCATATTGAAGAAGAAATTTACGTAAATCTCATATTACCGGGCACTTGCTGAATAACATTTGGCCAATCAGCAATACAGTGCCAGTATATTCCTCGTACCAGTGGGCATACTGTTAATGCTTTTTTACTGAAAGATGCTTCAGTCTGACCTAATTCAAAGACATTTCTAATAAGAGCTGGAACCATACATTTTTTCAGGTTACTATCTTTAATATAATCATATATGTTATGAAATGGTATTAAACTTGTGATAAGACGATTTAAGGCAGTTCTATTCAACGAATATGAATAATTTCTTCTCAGTGTGCTAGGATATTAGAATGTAAGCATGCGTTGAACTCTATACGTATTAAAATTTTATATAAATTTAATTATTTTACGCAAGTTTCGAAAACCTAACAGTTTCAAAGACATCACAACTTGAAGATAAATTTTTGAAGAATTTGAAGTCTATTCTTAATTTCTGTGGTCACTTTGCAGAAGTAAATGAAGCAACCAATATTTTATTTTGCCGTATTAGTTCGTTGAGTAAAAATAGTATTTAGTTTGACGTAATTTATGCGAAATATGTAAGCATTTAAAAATGTTGAATCTTAAAGTATCTTTATATATAATATGTATAAATGTTTGCAATATGTGAGCTATAGCTGAACATTTTTTACACTGACCGTTAGATCTGAAACTAACACCTTATTATTCAATGAAAACATCAGTCTGTACCTATTATAATAAGTATGGTTGATATTTTATGGCAGAACGATTTACACGATGAGTTTCCAGTCTTTATTAGCACGCCCCGCATTCACTGTTACACTTTTCACTCTTAGGGAACCTTTGATTTACACATTGTATGATGTTTAATTATTGCGAAATATTTCTTATAAAATTATAGTGATGTGATCAGTATTAACAGTAACAGATAGTACCCAAAAAGCAACATAAAATAAATTTATTATATAATGTGATTTCGAAAATCTATTTTTGAAATTCGATCAAGAAATACAAATACATATAGAGAAGATTCTCTATATGCAGTTAGATAACTTTGCTGTTATGTACGTAACTTTATGATCTTCTGAATTGCGAGTTCTCAAAACCTCATGTAGTGATTTGATTTAAATATTTTTAAGCCAAGTTAGCGGTATCATATAGGAATTTGCAGCGATTATTATAGAAATTCATTTTGTACTAAAATTTTCTTGCTACTTATAGTTATTGCATAATATGAATCATTTCAATAAGAAACAGCCATGAACGGAATATGATAAAGGTTCAGATACCTTCCCAAAAAATTTCTCGGAATCGTAAAAGTGAGGAGATAAAGTTTCTTCAAACAGACGTTTCCGAATTTAAAATATTGGTGTGAAGTTCAAAAGAATAATCTAAGTAAGCTGAGTAGTAGTGGTAAAGAATATGTGGCACCGTACAACGTGAAGTTGAACAGTTTTCATGGCATTTCAAAAAAGTGGTTGCAAAGACAAAGGCAAGGTTGTAAACGCACGTCATGCTGATCACAATGTACCCAAAATGTCAATTCAATTCATTGTAGAAATATCAATCTTTTCACTAACAAACGAAATGAAGGATATAATTTGTATTCAGTCAAATTAACACACTTCCACAAATTCTTCTACTTGAAATAAATGAAACTCGTCGAAGGAAGTGGAAGTCCATTGATAAGGCTTTAGTAACATTATGTCTGCTGAAATGTTTGTCATGTACATATCTAAATACAAATATTACAACATCTAGGTATTCCAAGTGATTTGAACTTACATATAGTCTCGTGGTCTAGTTGGTTATGACTAGATACCGGATTGTATGCAAAGTGAATATACAGCTGTGGCCATATGTATTCGCCACTCTCGTTTTGAACGTGTTACACGAATATTATTGTATTTCTAAGAAGCAGGGTTGATGACGGACTAGGTACCTGGTAATGAGGGTTTAATGGTTTATTGTAGGCCATTCTGAGTAAATTAGAAAATAAACGTAAAATTGTAATTTCTGAATATTTCTTCAGTCTTTCTTGAAAGTTGTAAGAGTAAGGTTGAGCTAATTAGAGTGAAGATATTGTGTCTGTGATTTTGTCTGTGTAATATGATAGTATACAATAAAAAGTAATGCCGAAAACACGCGAATTGACGGAGGTAGAGCGAGGACAAATTGTGGTGTTAGAAAAGCAAGGGTTGTCAGTGTCTGCTATTGCCCGACAAGTGAAATGTGAGCGATCGACAGTTAGAATGACGATAAAACGATACAAAGAGAGTCGATCTTTGATAAACAAACCGAAAACTGATCGAAAATGGAAGACAACTAGCAGAGATGAGCGAGTCTTAGAGCGGATGTCTTTGGGAGACCGGAAAAAAGGGTCTAAACAGCTTTCCAGTGAGCTTTTCCGGCTATATAATGTTGCTATTTCTCCTCGCACGGTTAGAAGACGCCTTTGTGAATTAAATTTAGGTGGATACAAAGCTCGACATAAACCACGGTTGTCTCCGCAACAAAAGAAAAAGAGACTGCTGTGGGCTAAAAGTCACCGCGACTGGACCATTGACAATTGGGCTAATGTTATGCGGACGGATGAGTCAAATATTGAGGTAAGTAATACATAATTATTGTATTTGCGGTATTCTGCATTCAATTCCTGGTACCTACAGTGTTTTTATTCTTTTTAAGGGGTTCCAAAATGTAACAGTGTTCATGTTTTTGTGGGTAGCTTTGTGGTAAACCTGGGCCTCAATACGTGCGACGCAGGCGAGGAGAGGCCTTCCATCCGGACTGTATCATCCCGACTGTCAAGTTTGGGGGTGGTAGCATAATGGTTTGGGGTTCCATGAATGCAACAGGCGTCGGAGAACTGTTCGTCTGCGAGGGCCGAATGAACAGTCAGACGTACATCGACATGTTGGAAGAAGTTCTGGAACCGTGTGCGTTAAAATTATTCGATAATGATGAGCCAGAGTATTACTTCCAACAAGATAATGCACCGTGCCATAAATCTCTCGAAGTAATACGCTGGTTCGGGGAAAATAACGTGCGGGTCCTGGAATGGCCGGCACAATCCCCGGACTTATCGCCAATTGAGCATTTATGGTACATTTTAAAGCGAAATGTAGCTAAATACTCATCTACTACAAAGCAATGCTTAAAAACAAAAACATTCGAAGAGTGGAATAAAATCACCCCCGAACAGTGCTACAACTTAGTGAGTAGTATGCCCCGACGAATTCGTGCGGTGATAAAAGCCCAGGGAGGGGCTACCAAATATTAAGCAATATCTGTATATATCTGTATACACTCACAATGAAACATTTTCATCGATCAATTTTCTTTTATTTCTTATATATTCGTCGGAATAAAAAACAAAGAAGGGTGGCGAATACATATGGCCACAGCTGTATTTGATTGTATTTATTTATTATATTTTACGTCTATTTGTAGATGTCTTAAAGTTAATTAACGCTAATTAACTTTAATCAGTGTAATACATCTACATATAGACCTAAAATATAATAAATAAATAAAATAAAATATATGCACTTTGCATATAATCCGGTCTCTAGTTATGACGTTCCGCGGCTTCAAATGTTGTAGAGGCTGATATTTTTTCAGAAATTTCAAAAGCGTTGGTAATTTGCAAGGGAGTTGCAATTTTATCGAAGTGGAAAAACATGAGTTTGATTATTGAACTTATGAGATACCTCCAAACATCGATACTTTCTTTATAGTTACCATATCTCATATGACATATGAAGAAATTCCGACCTGTCTATGTTTTGATAACAAAATAACTAGGATTGAAGAAAAGTTTGCAAATTGTTCGTCGTGATAAAGCAATTATTACATTCATTGATAGCTGTTGGAAGACATTCGAGCCACATGAACATAAATATGATGATTGATGAATAATTAGTGTCATTTACTGTTAGGAACGAAAGATTTCAGTGATATATAAATCTTTTTTTGTATGTTACGGAATTAAAACACATTTCAGATGTTTCTAAATAATTTAAAGTTAGATGAGATTTCGTGATCGACTTCGTAGAAAACAAAGAAAATTATGCTTAAAATTTAAAATAGAGTACTTTGCATCAAGTAACAATGAGTATAATAAACGTTTGAGAACATGTTGTTTTCATGCAATTACAACCTTCATTGAGTTTCTTTAATAATAATAAATAAAGTAAGTACACACATCATTTTATTTTCGTAAAAAATCACACACATTAAATATTAAAAGACAACATCAAAAAGCATTTCCCGTTTCATTGTACAATGCGTTAGTGTGGAACAATTTATCTACAAATAGATCATTAACTACAGCTCCGATACATCAAAGTGTTCAACCGACCGTGAAATACGAATTCATAAACGCATTCACAAATAATTTCTAAATGTAGTTCTACTGACTCGCAAATGAACAAATGAAAGCAACTAACAATTTGTTTGAAAAAGTCTACCGGAAATTGGAAAATTGTGGCAATTAACAATATCGCATGTACGTTAGCATTGCAGAAAATCGCAGTAACATTGATACAGTTCGTAGTTAGACCCAAGAGAGGAGGACCGAGTTAACAATAGTGTTGCTTACATAGGTTTGATTCGGGATAGCACAATAATCGCGTTTTTTGTTCTTTATTTGACGTGATTAATATTTAAACAGAAACTAGGCAACAACAAACGATACCAGTTACTTGTTAATGTAATCACCGTCCACATCAACACACATGTGCCGGCTCTATTCTAATAAGCGGCAGATTTCGTCTAAAATTTTAGACCTTTTTATTATAATTTCATCGACATCCTGTATCATCTGAAGAAGTTCTATCCTAGTGTTTGTTATTAAGTTTAGGCCACTCTTTTATGTGACCTGAAAGAATATAATTAAGAGAATTTAGCTACAGTGATTGTGATAGCTGTAACACTTTTTTACTTAGTATTTGCTATAAACAAGCGTTTGATAAATTTGAGAAACAATTTCATTAAGAAATTTAACGAAAAAAATTCCAACTGTGTCAATACTCCCGACTTTTGTTCAACAATGAATTTAATCCAATTGATTGGATACCTCAACGATTTCAAATTTTACTGTTGGACGGTAATAAACTTTAAAATTTAAATTATAAGGTGACTTCAGTTTTGAACAATTCAGAAACATTTGAACGTATAATACTTCGAGATAATTTGTGGAATTGTGACATGTAAATCGATGCTGCCGATTTGTTATCAAATATGATTTAGATAAAGTGTACGATGATTTTTTGAACTATTCTAAAAAAATGAAGAATTCGTAACTAAGAAACTCTTAAGCGGACTAAAGGACAGTTCTAATTCCAACAAATTGTACGTAAAAATCAGACATTGAATCTTAGGAGAATTTATTTCCAAATAAGTCGTTGATTGACGCATGTCACAAAATTGTTTTCAAATAGGCGGAAAATGGTTTATTGCGAACCTTTTCATGAGCAAATTTGAAACAAACCTGAAAAAAGAAACCAAATATTTCCCGAGAATTTGGCTTCGGTACGTAGATGATATTTTCGCGGTGTTTGATACCAACAAAGGAAACATACAAGATTTTCTAGCAGAACTGAACTCAAAATTTACCACGATCAAGTTTACTATTGAAGAAGAAGTGAACAATCGCCTTCCGTTTCTAGATACTCTAGTCATACGCAATAACAATAAATTAGAAATAGACATCTAGAGAAAATAAACTAACAGATTCATCACGTTTGATTCGCACCATTGCGAACAACAAAAAATGTCCGCGATTAGTTTTCTGGTCAATAGACTCGTCAGATTTCCGCTAAATAAGAGCAGATATGACAAAGAATTAAAGTATATCAAAGATGTAGCGAGGTACAATGGTTTCTCTTCTATGGATGTCGACCGTATTTTAAGGAAGATCCAATACAAACAACACATCAGAAATTCCATGACTTTGACATCAACAAACACCGGTAATAAGAAATTTATAACTCTTCCTTTTCACCCAACAGTAAAAGGGTTAAGAAAAATTTTCCGACAACTAAATATGAACTGTCTTTTGTGTCAAAAAACAACTTAAAGAGTCTCTTAGGGAATCCCAAATGTAAACCGGAGATGATAAAAAGGTCTGGAATATACCAAATCGCATGCAATGATTGTGAGAAAGTTTATATTGGACAAACAAAAAGGAGTATCGAAACGAGGTTCAAAGAACATATTAGACACTATCGTTTCAACAAACCTGAACTATCAAGCGTAGCAGAGCATATGGTAAAATCCGGACATAAGATTGATTTAAAAAATCTGACACTACTTAAAAACGTGAACTCGTATAGAGAATTAGACGCGTACGAAACGGTATATATGAAAAAGAACGGAAACTTATTGAACAGAGAACCACCCCCAATTGCACACTCGAGTTTGATGGATTTATTACCATAGGCCCTGTTAAAGATACGGTTCGCTTTCGGTCCATCCTTTCCCGTAAAAGGCATGAGGCCACCTAGTAGATTGTAAATAGTAATATGGTTTAGAAATTTTAGAGCCTGCGTAGAAAATAATTTGCATGTGTGATACAGTTTTTACTTTCAGTCGGTAACACGGTTGACAATGGGAGCCCACGTGCTCTCGAAACGCTGCGTTCCGCATAATTAATTAATTTGTGTGAGTGGAGTTTACTGCTATACCTGTGGAAAGTTGTTGATTCTGTCAAAAAGTCGCATGGTGCCATCATAGTATTACCGCCTCGTTATTTTGAAAGCAAACTATGGAATTCAAAATAACACCACCAAGCGATGAGGGAAAGTAGACACCATCCGATAGTAATTTTATACGGGGTTGTAAATCCTAAATCTATACAAGACGAAGACATTCATTTTTATCTTACCATTAACACCTGTGCCTAGGACACCTTGTACTTGCATCTGAACTAATGGTTATAGCCCACTAATACCTCAAACACAAACATTTTGTTGCTTCAAGAAAATATGAAATTTATACAGACATATATTAAGATAATTGTCAGTTGCAGTTGCTTGTAAATACTTACGACTTTTGAATTAAGTGCTTTTCCTATGCTATCAACAATAGCGAAGATTCTTGCATTACTGTCTTAGACTACACATGAGATGTTTATTCAAACGAAGATGGATTTTTTATTAGATTTTAAAATAAGATACACATCTTCTGTAGCTTAGCCGTTTAGCTCTGTATAAATATTGTACTATTTTAAAAATGTCTATTTACTTGCAAAAGCAACGGAATACGACCTTACTTAGAGAAAGGAATCAAGATCATAATAAATCATTCATTCTATCTTAAAAACGTCATCTTCATTTTTTCCGACCCAATGCTACAGGCTTCTCGGATAATTAATAACAGTGAATTGATTGTAAGAATTGAATTTGGCAGATTTTTCGAATTGAAACTATCTGCCATAGGAGAAATTCATACGGTCCAACGAATCTTTGTCACTAACGCAACTCTTAGAAAAGTCATAGTTCAGGTGTAGTAGTAAATCTTATATTCATTTCTGAAAGCGTAGGGTTCACAGAAAACGGGATAAATAATTACAAGTAATTACTGCGTATGCCATGCAAACTGTACCGTAAATATCTAAATAACAGATAACGCTTGAGTAACAGTAAAAGGTGCAATTCAAAGAAACGTTCTACAGACGCTCAAGCCTCTATAGGCCAACTAATTAGTGATTAAATTGGAGATTTACCGTCGACTTTCAATGTGCATAGTAGCATCCTTAATGAACAAGTAAAGGATAATTATATAACAATAGACGGTTTTAATTAAGGTCGACATGTATTTCTTTATGGTCAGAGCATTAATTGCAATTCGCAAAAAAATAATTTCAAGTTGGTCTAAATTTAACATGTTAATTTTACTGTGAGAAATATTGAATTGAATTTAGAGGAAACGTTATATAAATCATATAGAATTGTGTCGATAAAAATCATAACTTATAACGTTTTTGATTTATCTACATAAAGTGAGTATCGACACTGGTTTAGTTTTCGGTTTTTTGTGGTTTGCATTCAATTCGGCACCCGGTTTTCTATTTAGTGCATACAATTATTTTGATTATTAGATCATGGAATCTTTCACATTCCACGCAAAAATAAACCTCAGTAATAATATGGTACCCAGATCACTCACTTGATGGTACCAAGTGAGTGACTTGGGTGTTTTCTCTCATCGTCTAATTGGATGGATTACAGCCGATCAAGTAATATTAAAGTACATTGAGTGTGTGTCTAGCTTTCTTGCAAGTTTACTTAATTAATGGAGTTTCACTCAGTTCATCCTACCACAAAGGCATTGCTGAACAGAAACAAGCTGATTCTGCATACGTTATCACATTGCCTGTCTCCTACACAGGCACAGACGACACTCATCTTCTCGAATGAGACCTATCCTATGTAAGTATTCCCTTAATCAAGCAAGACCAGCAAGAATCGTAGTAAGAGCCCTAACAGAATTCTTATCAAGCTTTTTTATTCTACCCATTGGCAAAAAATTGGCAATATTACAAGACGTACTAGCCACAGGCTTTGACTCCTGTATTTTATATCTCTGGGCAGTAGTGCTCCCACACTCATCTCAGCAGCAAAAATTTCTGTTTGAAAACCTGCAAAAATCGCCCAGCCTGTAAGTCTGTTCGATTAAAGGTTTGTAGCAGTAGATAGGAGATTCCTGTACCAGCTGCGGTATGCATTTTGGAACCATCAATATAAAAGCTTATATAGCTGCGGTTAGGACGTGATCACACTACCCAATTGGGGAAACGTACAACAAAAGTTTTATCCAGTGATGTCACAAGACACGCTATGTCCGAGGGCATAAACAGGCTTTCCTCCTAAAAAAGTTGATAAGCGCCCTCGTACTCGTGCACAGGATATGTTTTGTGGTGATTATAACAAATGGTGCCAATACTTATAAATAGCGTTCCTGGACTTTCTCTTGACTAGTATGTGAAGGGAAGTAAAGTAAAGTACCTTTGAAAATGCGAACCGCAGTTGTTCGCGAAACGTCAGGGACAAAAACCTAGTGTCAAGGCGGAACCGGACAACCGTTACAAATATATAATCATCCTTTTAGCACGATTGGTGGTTTAAGGTTTTCTCTCTATAGTGAGTGGGCTGTGGCAAAGGAGCAAGTAATATATCATTTACGGACGTACATATAACCACACAGAAACAAACCAAAGTCTACGGACTCATATTATACTCATATTGATGCGAAGCCTATCCTACGAAAGCGTAGGTATAACTGATAAATACAGTGTGGCGCAGGGGTACGGGAACTTTTGAACGTTACAATTGTCAGCACTGTAGAGCCGGCAGTTGTTCGTAACGTCGCACAATTGTTGTGAACGCATTGCCATTTAGTAATCATGGATCGTTGGACTAGTGCGGAACGTGCAGTAGCTGTGAGAGCGTTTTATAAAAATGGTGATAGTGCGACTGCCGCGCAGAGAATATTTCGACAGCATTACCAGCTTGGAGTGCGTAATTTTGAAGAAACAGGATCTGTCTTGAGAAAGAAAGCTCCAGGTGGCATTCGAACTGTACGTACCCCAGAGAACATTGAGACTGTTAGAGCTGCAATCGAGAGAAGTCCTCGCCGCTCCGTTCGACAGCATGCATCCATGCTAGTTATTAAGCGACGAAGCTTACAAAGAATACTGCACGAATTACATTTCCATCCCTATAAGTTGCAGATTTTGCAACAATTACATGAACGAGACCCAGCGTCACGTATGGAGTTTAGTAGGCAGATATTGGCTAAAATGAATGAGGACGCGAATTTCGTTGGTAACATATGGATATCAGACGAAACCCATTTCCACCTGAACGGTTTCGTAAACAAACAGAATTTTCGTTATTGGGCCCAGGACAATCCATGTGAGTTACACCAGCGACCACTATATAGCGACAAGGTCACAATATGGTGTGCTGTATGGTAGTGCAGCGACAGTAACATCCGCTCGATATGTTGAAATGCTTCAAACATTCTTTACACCGAGACTGTACGAGCGTAATCTTAACATGGAAAACATGTGGTTTCAGCAGGACGGAGCCACGTCACACACTGCTCGACATTCGATGGTAGTAGTTCGTCAATTGTTTGCAAAACGCATTATTTCACGTAACGGTGACATTGAATGGCCCGCGAGATCCACTGATCTTAGTGTGTGCGACTTCTTCCTGTGGGGGCAAGCTGTACCGTACACGACCTACAACAATCCATGCGAAGGCAAACATTCAACAAGAAATCAGTGCCATTCCCCAGGATTTGCTACACCGCGCATTCCAGAGCTTTCATAACAGCCTGTTAGAGTGTGAACGCCGGATGGGAGGACACCTTCCGATGTCATCTTTAAAAAGTAAAGAGAAACTTTTGGACATTTTGATTGTAAAAACATAAATGGCATGCTGCATACATGCACTTTCGTTAATAAATTACTAGTTTTATGAATTTATTCGTGGAAATCACGTTATTTCAAAATTTCCCGTTCCCCTGCGCCACCCTGTATTATACGCCCATTGCGGCAAAGCAAAGTCTACGGACTCATATTATACGCATATTGATGCGAAGCCTATCCTACGAAAGCGTAGGCATAGCAAACAAATATTATGCAAAAGATATAAAGAAAGGTCTAGTCGAGAAGGGTAGTCGAGAATTGAGTCGTATTTACGACAGACGTTGACCGACAATTAATCGTCACAGTCACCCTACTGGGTCTTCCAGCTCCTAAACAAAAGTATTAGTGTATTTTACAAATTTCAAAATTAGCCAGCCATAGGCACTGTATCAGGTTTTTATCGAAATGTTCTCCCATTGTTAGTGATACAACCTTTAATTTTTTGTTAATGTAATAGTTTTCAGCTTAAATTTTGATATCTTCTTTTTTTAATTCTATTACTTGGTTTTATGCTAGCGTGACGTAAAAAAGCATATCTCTGCACTCGGCTATAACAACAAACATTAACCAATTAATTTTTTCTAAACTGTTTGTAGCCAAATACTAAATAAATATTTTTGTAACTTTTTATAAGGTAGAGTTGCCTGACAAAACTATTTAACAATGTTTTTTACTTGTACACATGTTAAATATTGTTATGAATCATAGTAGAATATATCTTTTAGGAAAACAGAATTAATTATAATTCTCGGTAATAAATAATGGCGATGCGGAAAGTTTCCTGCAGAATTATTCAGTTTTCAACGCAACCCTTCTAGTCTCCAAGTCCCAGTGCATTAAAAACTTTTCATACGTAACTTCTGCTTTAATTTTCATATTATAATAAAAATTGATTGTCTTACAAATCTTTTATCTGGTCTAGCGCTTATGTTACCACTGTTAGGCAAAAGTTGGTTTGTTTGGAACATTTAAGTTAATATTTTATAAGTACTGTTCAAGAAAAATGCTTAAAAACCTACTTATATAAGTATATTTATAAATTAAGTTCTAGTGTATTATTGATTATTAGAGACCGGTATATGTATATGCAAAGAAAAACTGGAACATATGCGCATATATATTTAGCAAATATGGATAAACCTGGAGCATATATGAAAAAAAAATTGCGACAATATACAACATTTTTACATAAAATAAATAAGAGCAGAAATTTAAACATTAACTTTATTGCATATTTTTTACAACATATTTCTAAATGAATTTAAAATTAAATATTTTTCAAAATTGTGTAAGAGAAAGTTTTGTTTTCTATCAGAATATATACGCTTCGAAATAGAAAAGCTTCTTTCAACATCCACAGAAGTAATTGGTGCATTTCTTAACTTTGCAATACATTCTAAATTAAAATTAGAGTCGAAATCGTTTACTGTTACACCCTCCAAAATTTTCTTAACTTTCTTCAATTTCAAATACCCCGCATTTTTATTTATCACTTTTTAAATTTATCGTATATAGGATTACCTATTATACCCTTAACCTTCTTACATAGCATATCAAATTCGTCTACTATTTCGACTGATTCTGAGAGCGACATCGTTTGCGTTTCTAGTTTGCGAATGGAACTTGAAACAAAGCTATAATTTGACTTAATATACAAAAGATTTTGTAGCAATTCTGTTGATGTTACTATCTTTTTACAGTTTTCTAGAGCAATGCAGTCACCAGTAGTTTCAAAAATTACATTTTTTATTCCTTCAAAATTATCGGCGTAAACAATTGCAGCGTCTAACCATATACCCCATCTCGTAATATTCGGTTCAGGAGGCAACTTAACACCGGGAAGTCGCTCCTTATAAAATTGGATTCGTAAAGGTGCCTTCAAAAATACTTGTTTGGCATTGCTAATTAAATCATTAATCAAAGGAAATTGATTCCTAATGTCTTCGGCTACATGATTGAACCCATTAGCTAAACAAGTGGTATGAATAATGTTACTATATAAAATTTTTAAACTTTGCGCGGCCTTTATCATGTATGGTGCAGCGTCGGACAACATTAGTAACATTTTTTCACAAGGTATACTTCCAGGTAAAAAGAAATTTGATAAACCTTCTTGAACGAATTGAGCAATTGTCACATTATTTGTTTCTTGAAGTTCCTTACAATAATATAAATATGATTTACCTACAATATCTTCATGAAGAATTCCTTTTAACAAATGGGCAATATAACGGCCACACTTATCTGTACTTTCATCTACCATGATATAAATAAAATTATTCCCTACTAATTATTGAAGTTCTGCCATTGTTTGCTAGTAACAAGATGTCACATAATTTCTTCGTAAGGCACTTTCGCTGGGTATATTATGTTTCTAATATTTTTGCAGAAATGATTGCAAATTAACATTGTTTAATCTTGTTAATGGTATGTTAGGCGAAATTAATGCGTTACACACACCCGTATTATATTCTCCTTGTTCTGAGTTTCGTGAAGTTGATGCTACACATTGATATATGGATTGCTGCACACATGCGGATCGCTTTAGTCTTTCACATGTTCCAATACGTAATATAGTTTTAGCCTGTTGATCAATTAGGTATTTTCTCTCACAAGACACCTACAACAACAATTGTCATTTCATATCAAAAGTTAAAGAATTTAAACACAATTGTAAAGCTTTTAGTAAGACTAAACTTACCAGTTTATTGCAGGTTCGACAAAATATTTTGTCTCCATCGTTTGCCAGTTCAGAATACGGCTTAATCCATAAAGAAATTTTGTTCGCTATACTCATTGTATGTACGCACAGTATTTAAAAACGTAACACAATTACATGCTGTGTCGCTCAGTCATTCAATGAATGAATAGTTTATTTGAGAATTAATAATAATAAAACGTATTTACCACATCCCTTCTACTAGACGGAATTAAACACGTGCAGTTCTTGGAAAAAAGTATAAGAGAAACCAATCTAAAAGATTTATCGCTCTGAGAATTGTCCGTTGTCGATCTACATTAGGAACTACTAGGAATTTTTACTAATAGAAAGGATAAGAAAAAGCTTAAATATGCAATATATGCAGCTTTTGTAAAAAATATGCATAGAAATGGCTAAATATGCAATATAAGCAATCACTAATTAGCGCTAATTAACGCAATTAGTGTAATACGTCTACATATAGGCTATTGATTATCCTAAAGCAGCATTACATAGTTAGATTGTCCATAGTACCCGAAATTAAGGATATTAAAGTAATGAAGTTGGTCAACGTTATAGTAAACGGACACAATTCCATATGTTTTTAGGCGGCTTGAAGTGAATACTTCAAACATAAATATTCATATGAACTTGTAGCTTATAGCCCTGTTGGGCCGTTTACTACTAAAAAAATAATCTAATCTTTCTGCTATTACATTATGGATATTTTTTGTATTGCAACATAACATGATAATAATGCTTGTTGGGAGATACATTAAGTGGAACAAAGTTCTTCAAAAATTTATTTATACAAGTAATCTGATGGCTACATCCAAACAATGTATGGTTCAAATCTGCAATTTCATAGCCATAAGCACGTTTGTGTGATTCAGTTATTCTCATTCACATAATTGACTTTACTCGCGATGATAGCCGTATAAAAATTGTGTTAATTGTTGATTTGTGTAATGTTAGTGTTAATGTGATCTATGACAACTTGAATTATCGCGAAATGTGTTCGAAATGGGCTTCAAGATAAAAGGCTGAGAGATTTGCGTTCGGAGGTGTTGCCACATCCAACTTATACTCCCGATTTTCTACGGTCCAATTTTTATCCGTTTAGCAAACTCAAAAGGTTTTTTCAAGGCTGTACATAAGTATAAGAAATTTTTTACCATGTAAGCTCGAAGGTTCTCAAAGCGATGAGATAAGTGGCGAAATGTTAGTGGAGTTAGTAGAGAGATTAGGTTGAGAAGTAGTATATGTTTCATCGTTATTGAGTAAAATACTTTTTGTCTACAGTCCTCTTAACTATTGAATGTTTCTCGTACTCCCCGCATTGTATTTACTATATGTAATTTTCATTATTAACGTCCGCTTCCTTCTATAATTTGTATTTCGCCAACAATAAATAATCCAAATATTCGCTTTTATATCCGGTACTTAAAAAGTTAAATATGTGCATTTTTTTTTGTTAGAAACTGCCATTTCAGCAGAAAACTTTTCTGAAAGAAATGCGATTTGCTAACTTATTGTTCGGGCCTTTTCGATCGTTTTCGCAGTTATTCGCATAGTTTCTCAAAATCACGAGGTTTACCGGCTTTATGCGAAAAGGCTTCGACAATGGAATTTATATTGGCAAAAGTTTTTCGTACGCACATCAAAAGTAAATCAATAACAGATAACATATCTGACGGATTTCGCGGAGGTGAATTTCAAAAGTTTAAAATACGATGAAGTCAGCTGTCAGCTGCAACAAAAGGCAAATACATCGCTTGTACCATACATACATATGTATATGTACGTGTGGTATATATGCTACACATGTATGTATATTTGCATATGTGGCCTCTGACAAAATGGTATTTCATTACGAAAATGTATCCGCGTTGCGCAATTAACTAAATATAAATTGAATATAAACTTTTTTAAAAATAGATAACATCATTCATCTATATCAACGAATTACAACAATAGAAATAGAATGAGAGTGAGTAATAGAACTTTTTATAGTTTAGCTTTTATGTTCCACTTGAGGTGAAAGGAAAACAGAGTTAAATAATAATACTTATTTAAAAAATTGTGGTAGATTTTGTTTGTGCATATCCTGCAGCATTGTCAAAAATAGGACGACTATTTTTTTAAGATGTTGTAAACTTCCGCATTAATTATGGATGGCGTCTATATAATTGAACCTCTTTTGTATTAGTGCTTAATAGTTTCAGCAATTTTATGGGCTATAAGTACAGTAAGTTATTATAAGTATTATCTGCGTACATACATATATTACGTGTAAATAATAGATTTAATTTCAATCCGTTTCAGGAATTGTTTAGATTGTAGGTGTACAATTGTAGTTTAAATACTTGTTAGGAGTTGTTTGTATACACTCTTTCAATATCAAGACACTACATCCTTCCTATTACCGCACGGTAAAGAAGTCTCTACAAGAAATCCAGGTTGCAGTACATTTTTTATGGTAAACGTTTTAAAGGAAATATATTTACATATTTAAGAAATAGATTAAGATTCGATGCTCTACTGGTGATATTTTTCTAATGTTGTATATGCTGGATAGATAGGTAAAAGTTGGTATACTAGTAATTACGGATGCGATACAGAGGTTAAGTATCTAGGTGTGATTTTGGACTCCAAATTGACGTACAAATCACACCTGGAACATGCTACAAACAAAGCCACAAAGGCCTTTTGGGCCTGCAGAGGAACGTTTGGTCGAACGTGGGGCCTAAAACCAGCAATGGTTCACTGGCGGTACACGAGAGTTATAGTACCAACTATAACTTATTCATCGCTAGTCTGATGACACAAAGCCAATCAAGGCTACGCGGTCAAGTCCAAAGGATTGCTTGCGTGGGTATTACGGAGCTTGGGCTTCCGCCACTGCAGCTGGTGCTGGGGTCAGAAGCAACCCTAGAAGCCTATAGAGTCAAATGTAGTGGGTGCAAGCTATTCTCTGGCAAATTCGGAGACCACACCAGCACCTTCAAGTACATTGAACAGACAGCGCCGCTGTCAATGAGGACCGACAAAATTCGCCCCGTGTATAGCTTTGCTGGGGGATACAATGTAATAATTTCTAACGGCGAAGTAACAAAGGCATGTGCAAGCAAATTTAGACGGGGGATTTCGCGCTGGTTTGCGGACGCCTCGAAAACCACGATTAGCGCAGGTATTGGAATTTGGAAAGAGGGAGAAAGGGATGGCGAGGCCATTAGTCTAGGGGTCTCCTGCTCCATCTTTCAAGCACAAGTAATAGCCATCCAGACATGTGCAGAGAACTCTCTGGACTACGAACATGACCTGGAAGCGGTGGAAATCGTATCGGACAGCCAAGCCGCTCTTATGGCGCTACAAGCTGTCAAGTTTGACTCCGAAGCGGTATTGGGGTGCCATAGAAGGCTGCAACAACTGGCGGAACATTGCAGCGTTACGCTGAGATGTGTGCCAAGCTACTCGGGGATCAAAAGAAACGAAATAACTGACTTGCTAGTAAAAGATGCTAGTGGACGAGCATTCTCAGGTCCTGAACCGATGTGTGGGAGTACCTATGGTAGTATTAAGACCTACGTCAAGTCCGCCACCGGTCCTACTTGAACGGTGTAGACGGTTTGAAACACTGTAAGTCTTTCGGGATTTTTCCAGGTGAGGGAAAACTGTGTAAGGCAAAAAAAAGATATTATTTCTTATCAACACTGTTGAAACTCATGAATATTCTAAATGAATACATTTTCAATTACTGTTGCGTTTCATTAAGTTAACTTTTCGGTGGTATACTTTAGCTAGAAGCACACTATAAAACGTTTGTTACTATCTAATACCATTATTGTTATTATGATGTTAATTTCATACGCTAAGTAACTAAAAATAATATGTAATGTTTTTGTATTTTTAATATGGCGTTGGTTAACTTCCGAGTTGTTTCGAGGTCATTTAAATCGATTGCATGAATATCGAAGATGCCGACACGTTTCATCGCTTTTGTGTAGTCTGTGCTACCGCCTATTATAATTTTAATATCAGAGAAAAATCGAAGACAACCTTTTTAAATAATAATTCAATATTTCGTTTCAGCAGGATTACTTTAAAATATTGAGGCTTTTCCAGGACATTTCACAGTTGGTATTTTATCTTTATCGATAGCTGCTAAGTATGGCGGAAATAATGGTTTTATCAGTTACCGTTTGATCAATAGATCGTAATAATGTAATCTTAATAAATTAAATATTTGAATGCAAGTCAGTTAGTTCTAGGATGGTCTGATGTATCGTCGAAAATTATTGTTTCTGTAATATTTTTCAGAAGCACGCTATAAATAACCTCTGGATTTACTGTGTAATATGTGATAAGTCTCCTGATACATTCCTACTTAATAGTAACGTTAAACAATTTTTCGAACTTTCAAATCTGGACACTTCTCATCTTCTGTTACAACAAATGTACGAGATGATACCTTGCAGTGTCAGGCGGTTGAGTCGAAATTAAGAATTTGGCGTACGCTATAGTTTTCGTCTTCAATGAATGCAGATAATTTTCCAGAATAATTCTTAGTTGCACCATTTTGTATTTGCCAGAAGCTATTACGTTTTTCAAATTTATTGGTTTTTGGAATTAGTGAATTAACCAGCACTTAAATTAAAAAACATTATCTCACGGTAGCTCCAAGTGACCTTTTTTCCTGTCATAAACTAAAAGTCGTTGATTTCTGTTTAGATTTTAAATCTATGTTGTCCAATATTGTTCTATTTTTCATACAACTTTTCATTGCTTCGAAGTAATAACAGATTTAACAAAATCAGTATTTTCTAGGTAATGGGGAGCTTTTTGCTTTTGATTAATTATTATCGATATCGCAGAACGACTCCAAAAGAATAGATTCCCCCCTTCTCGCCGTCCAATAGTGTCCATCTTGGCTTCAGTACCATTTTCTTTATGTTTTGTAACGCTCTCTGCTAAGTTTACGTTTCTTCACTGTTTTAATATAAAACTAAATCGCGGATGCTTTTCTTAGTATATATACATAGAAAAACTAAACTTATACATACATATTGCCTACATAATATACGAAACATGCGTTGTTGAACAACTATGAAACAGGGAATCACCAAGTGCGTGTTCGTAAGGAGAATGCATTCTTTGGTTATATACACCATATTTATACTGAATGTTCATAACTTCGACTGTTAGTTCGTTTGTAGCGTTCGCAAATTGAGATTCGGCTGTATTGCCAATTTGTACTAATACTAATTCAGAAAACTATGTTATTTAAAGATAAAACAAATAAATTAATAAAATACGATGCGATTAACGAATTTGTAAATTTCCTAGTTACATTGTGTATCAGTGTATGCATTAATAATTTTTAGAATCACTTCCAAGTGCTGGTATTCATTTGTTGAAATATGGCGTTCATTACAAAATTATAGTAGTAATATTCATATACGCCAATTCACGCAAAACCTTCACATCTCTAAACAACAATACAATGAATACGTTAGATATTAGATACAAACACACTAAAAGCGCTGTTAGTACTATCTTCGATTTAATTTATTTCCCGACTAATTCGTTTCTAACATCATTTAAGTGCGGCTAACACATGAGACAGTATTAAGTTTTATTGAATATGTAGGTATGGAAATGGAATGTATGTGCATCATCTCTTACTCATTTATATTGTACAAGAATTATTCAACAGGCATTTGCTCAGTTATTTTAAAAACTCCCGGTTAACACCAAGGCATAAATCTCTCTGATCTTACAGTATGAAGTTTTAATAAGTGCACTCTGCCTGCACCAGGACACGTGTTACGTTCTCCTGGTTTGAAGAACAACGCCGCTGTAGCCTGCTCGTAATTTCCTAAATTACTTGACCAATACTTACTTGTAGAGTATGTTCGCTTATTTACTAGAGGAGAGGTTGTACAGTGAAACTCAATGAGCATGCGCAAAAAAATATATTTAAAAATGAAATGGTTACACGGTTCCACTCTTGCCTATGTACATGTACGATGTACGTAAGATATATAGATTTGCAATAATTGCAGTTATTCGAGCTCTCTTATACATGTAATGTACATTAGCATTTGTACATGTATTTTCATTGGTAGCAACATAAAGTAATGCCTCAGCATGTACGTTGCAAAGCTATGCCTTAATTCTGTTTAAAAGGTTAAACTCTTATATGCTTCCGCTGAAGCTTTGTTAGAGGCATGTACTAATGCCTCTATCGGTTTGCATGCACCACTACCTTTTTATAGGGGAGCCAACCCTATTTATTTCTTAAATTTATAAGCGCACCTCGGTGCTATGCTTATTTATATGTCCCTTTCCGGGAGCCTAATATATTTTCCTTGTTTTAAATTTGCCTAGGGGACTTGGCCCTGTATTATTGGCATGTATTTGTACTTGACCAAATACGTTTGTTATATTCACATTTATAGGGGAACCCACCCTATCTCTTAGAGCTTGAACGCCTGGTCGAGGGCGACAGTAGCGATAATAGCCGATCTCAATACAAAAGTAATGTCACAGCTACCCAGGCGTTCTCGTTTGAAATATTACGCTATGTGCAATCTTTAGCTCTATACTACTGCACCCCAAAGAAGGGAAAAATCCAGTAACCAGCAAATGTGCGAATTGCGCACCGACAAGTAAAACGGAGCGATGATGCCGACATTACATAAGAAAACTGGTCCGTGACACTCGTCCGCTACGACGAGCAACTAAATGAAAAATTTCTAAGTTCCGATACGACAAGGACCGAACAAACGTACAAAAGACAACGGGCGCTGCGGCCGCAACGACCGTCAGCAAGAAGCGGAGTGATCGTACTTATAGAAGATGTCTATACATGCGCGCCGACAATCTCACCAAAATAATTTCCGACACAAACTTAACTGAAGACTAAAAATATGTATAGACGACAATGGACACAGTAACCTCGACGTACGATGATAGAAAATCGAGAATTTATACTTATTAAAAAAATCTATACATGCGATCCGACGTTACCAAATGACTCCCGCCAGAAAAAAATGTATAGACAACGTCCTCGACGATTCCTGCCAAAACTAGAAAATCTTAGAAATCTCTAATAATCTTACGACGACGTTACTGTACACGTTACGACGAGGCACGAAAGGTGACCGAGAGTGCACGATCGCTAATACCTCGACCGTCGCGCGGGAGACGACTGCCTATGCTTGTGTACCTTAAATTTTAAGAAAACTCCCATTACATATCCGACGACGTTGCAGTGAATGATTTCTAATTAGGCAGTTTTAGCTAGCGTAATGCGAATGGCTGGCTTGCATACATATACAATGCGTAGTGTAAATACATATTAAAATAAAATTGGATATAAGAGAGCAAAATAAATAAATATAAAAATGAAAATAAAATAATATTCTAAATGAAAATAATAATGCAAAGAAGATAAAATACATAATAGTAAAAAATTTAGAAAATACAAAAAACAATGTTAAGTCCTTAACAACACGGTAACCATAACCTTATGCTTTACAAGTGTACGTTTTACTTTTACTCTAATTGGCGATGATTAATTCTTGTTTTAACGACGATGGCCAACCTCTTAGCAATTTAGGAACACATCAGTAGCATAGTTTTTTACACTATAAGTTCTCAGATACAATAGTGACCACGAAACATGCGAAAACTTTCCCGACAATTTAGATATTGGGAATCTCCCGCTTTCCTAATTAATTTAATGTCAACTCCCTAAAATTCCCCGTACCAGGTGATTATTGATTAAAAATGATTGGCTAGAGTGTAATAATCATGGACGTTATTTAGACTGCTAGTTCCATTCTGAATCTTTTGAATTTCCCAAATTTTCGTGGGCGCCCTCGTCAGTAAAAAATCCCTAGGAGACAATCGTCTATTACTATTGTAGATATACACATTTATTGAGGTATATTAAGCTAAGCAAAAAAAAATAACAAATTCGAGTGCTCAAATACTCGAAACCATTCATAACACCGACTTTCATTGAAAAATCTCACCTACTTTCATACTTCACTGTTACTTCGCATACTTCACATATTTGACGACAAATATCCGCACTTTCATATTTTTTGCCGTTACGGACCCAATTTATAGCGGGAGAGGCAAACGCATAGAAGAGTGTAATATGTTAATAATGCTTTGCAGAGTAAAGATTTTACATTTATGTTAAAAATATGCCGATTTGGAAACAACATTTTGAGGCACAAAACTTTTCTCTGCTGAATAGGCTGAACTAAGACTTAGTTGGATTAAATTTTAAGCAATGCTTGGTAAACATATCAACTAGCTTCAGTATGTGTACATTAACAGAAAATATCGAATATGGTAATTCACTAATATCAAAGAAAAATGGTATATCATTCGCATACATTTGCAAACTGCTACCAAGATGTGAAAATGAACACAACTGCGATGCATAAAAAATAATAAAAGCCCCTTTCCGATCTGACGCCATTCAGCATCACTTGTACCAAATATAATAGCAAAAAAGAACAGAATAATCATCCTTATATTAATATCGTTTTGAATATTGGTCTATAGGTTTTCTTCTGGATATATATTCGGCCATTTTTTCCGACTAGGATGCTACAATATTATGTTCAGCAAACTTAGTTTTGACGCTTGCTGTCGTTCATTTAGGTACGGTAGTTTGCTAATAAATCCATAGGAGTGGTGCGTAAAAATAAGTCTATTCCAGTGCTATCAAGATATTCTAGAAATTGGACCGAGTCGATTATTATTAACAAAAATATGTCCATTTCATAACTGGTGTTCTCAAGTTCGACGGTCTTATATTATGAAGGCTGCTGAAAAAGTACGCTGTTCGGTAGTGGTTGCCTAAATTGCGTATCTCAGTTGAAGTATCAAGTAATTTTGGACTCATTACTATGCTCTACCGAAATGACCGCCGATGCTTGCTGTTTCTCTACTTCAGTGTGTTATTTCGGAAGTTCTTCATTTCATACTAGGAACTTCATATTTATTTTTTCATTACACATGTAATTGTTTAGCTAAACAGATCGGTGGAATTTAAAATTAATTGCTTTTATTGTTCTATATTTTTTAGCGCCGACATTTAACACAATTATCTGAAATATAACCAAAAGGATTTTGTAATTTGCTAATTTTGGTCGCACATAGATATAATAGCACTGTTCACATATATAAGGTATTTTATTGGTAACAAAAAGACAAGGAAATTATGAGAGGTCGTATTGTGCATTCGTTTCAGTACTGCTATTACTTCGCACAGGTTTGAATACAGTTGCACTGGAATACTGGTACATACCGCCTTCTCAGAGGCCACGTGCGCAAAGTGTATACATCAGTATTTAATAATATATCTCAGCAAGTTTTACTTTTAAATCAAGTACAGATGCCTATCTCTTTTGTATAGATTCCCCAATAGAATTAAAAGAAAGGCTATATTTATGGTAATAAACAAGCGGTTTCCGGGATTGAACCGTAGTATGGTAAAAGTAAAATACAGAAGGAAACATAAAAATAAAAAAGGGAAAAGTAAAAAGGGGATGAGAAAGCAGATAAAGAGAGGAAAAGGGGGGAAAACAACAAAATGAAAAGGAAAGGAAAAAGAAAGAACAGAAAAGGAAACGGATAGCGAAAAAAAAAAAGAAAAACGAAAAAGTATGGTGAAATTCCGCGTTCTTTTCTTTCTTCTTCTATTTTTTGGCAGCCCTTTCTTCATTTTATTTTATTTTCATTTCCATTGCTTTCATTTTATTTTTCTTCTGTACTTTACCATAACACGGTCCAATTCCGGAAACAGTTCGTTCTGGCCGTGGAAGTCTACATATTCATATCTTTACAAGCGTTTTCCAATACATTTAGAAAGATTTAGATGAGTATTCCTGAATGTTAGCTTCCACATTTAAAAATTGTGACCGAGAGGGTTAGAGATCGAAGTTTGTATTTGAAAAATCAAGTTCCGTCTTCAGAATATGAATGGTGAATTAAGCTAGCTCCTATTAATACAACTGTGATTTATTGTGATCTCTGGGAAGTTATGTAACTAACCAAGACGATTTTACGTAAGAGGAGCACATATATATATATATATAATTTTACGACTGCGCTATGTAAAGGGTAAGAATATATCAACCGGCGACTATAGGTATATTGTTTCCCAACGTAGCTACGTAACCATGTGTGCATGTGCGTGTTAGGGAAGCTGACGAGATGAACGAATGAATGACATGATCTGCGCGCGAACAACGTGTGAACTCATAATCACATGAAACCGAGTGTTCTGCTAATGACAGGTATTGTTAACGGGACTTTGAAGTGCAGACTCGGTACCGGAGGAAATTGCCAACCGTTTAAATTGAAATATATCTCTAGTTCGCGGCAGCCGTTCCAACGGCAGGTGTAAATGTGCTAGCCTTATTGCAATTTCACTTTTCCCGTTGGTGTATGCGGAAGACAATGCAGTTACCGTTGAGATGAATTGTGACAATTATTAAAGTTTCGCATAAGATCCACCTTCCTTTTAGTGCACGAGGGACCACAATATTATACGAAACTCTGAAATATGTACTATATATTATATGCATATTTCGTTCAAGTATTCTAGCAAGTAGGTAACTAAACTTGTAATTCTTGATTATTTGGTAACTCTCAATGGCAATGTTTTGAAGTACAAAGATTGTCTCCAGAAACAATTAATTCTATCATAATAAAAAGAATAAAACCGTTATTAATGTATAATCGGCCAATAGTTATATGTAGTGACATTTCACTACAACCAGATTTTCTACTTGATGGGCTTTGGAAGGTGGTTGTCAAGTATGTGATGCTGGATTTAGCCAATGTAATAGGCAAAGTACTACTAACGTATGAAGAAATGTACACCCACTGATCCAAATAGAGAAGAAATACAAAATGTTCTATTTTTTTCTGATAATTACATGCATGAATATCTCCCAGTTTCCCATTTTTGTACTAGCGATATTACCACAATTATATCAGCAGAGCTAAATCTACGTTAACTAAGGATAAACACTTCACGGAGATAACATATCTAAGACATTCTAGAATAATTTTACAAAAGATGACAGCATCTAATATGCGGAATAACTGGGAACACAATCATATGGTAATGGTTTGATTTTCGAAGACATGGCTATAATCTGTGAAAACAAGTGTGCTCCAAATTACCGGCTCATGAGCCGCATACTACGAATATTCCGAGGATGGTACGGTATGCACTGCCTGCGGGCAAACCGTATAACGCGACGACCTGTCGTTAGGTTTTACTCAATCAGAAGCACGCGGGAACATCGCAATATCATTTTTCAGCTACAGCTGTAGCTGCACAGCAAAAGATTGTATATAATTTTCGTTCGCGGGTGTGAGATTAGAAGCTTAATTCTGAGAAACAGAAAAATATGTACGCGAGGGTTTCAGGTGTTAAAGGGAGTACAGCTTCAATGGTAAGTTACGAACTTTAATACTGTATTAATCAGACTCTTTCTTCTCAAAACATTCGAGAAAATTATTGATAAGCATTTAAGGGACTCGGCTCTGTGTAGACTGCCTCTACACGAGAACCAATAAGCATATCAATCAGGAAAGTCGTGCGAGCAGGCTATTCATGAGCTTGCTCGGCGAGCAGAGATTGCTTTTGGGCACAAATAAATTGCACTGGCTACCTTTCTGGACATTGAGGGCGTCCTTCTTGTCAATGGAGCGAGCTTTGCAAAGACGTGGAGTCGAGTCAACGCTCACCAGGCTTCATGCTAAACAACAGAACAGTTCATGTATCCATGAACCTCTGCAACATAGGGGCGACGGTGGCAGCCGGCTGCCCGCAGGGCGGTGTGCTATCGCCTTTGCTCTGGTGGCTGCTGGTGGATGATCTGCTATCTGATCCTCGGAGGGCGGGCTTTTACGCGCAGGGTTACGCCGATGATATTACCATCATGGTCAGCGGGAGGTTTGAGGGCGTGGTATCCGAAAGGATGCAAGTCGCACTCAGGCTCGTAGAAACATGGTGCCGAAAAGAAGGGTTAAACGTCAACTCTAGTAAAACGACTATGGTACCGTTTACCTGGAGGAGGAAACTTCCCAAACTCCGATGTTCGTCCATTTTCGGTTCCAAAGTTTTGCTATCAACAGAGGCTAAATATCTAGGTGTGATTTTGGACTCCAAATTGACGTACAAATCACACCTGAAACATGCTACAAACAAAGCTACAAAGGCCTTTTGGGCCTGCACAGGAATGTTTGCAACCATAAATTCGACCTGTGTACAGCTTTGCTGGGGGATACAATATAATAATTCCTAGCGATGAAGGAATAAAGATATGTACTAGTAAATCGCGACGGGGCGTTTCCCGCAGGTTTGCTGACGCCTCGAAAACCTCGAATGGCACAGGTATTGGAATTTGGAAAGAGGGAGAACCGGATGACGGAGCCATCAGTCTAGGGGTCTTCTGCTCCATCTTTCAAGCAGAAGTAATTGCTATCCAGATATGTGCAGAGGACTCTCTGGACTACGCACATGACCTGGAAGAGGAGGAAATCGTATCGGACAGCGAAGCCGCTCTTAGGGCGCTAGGAGCTGTCAGGTTTGACTCCGAAGTGGTATTGGGGTGCCATAGAAGGCTGCAACTGGCGGAACATTGCAACGTTACGCTGAGATGGGTCCCAATCTACTCGGGGATCAAAGGGAACGAAATAGCTGACTTGCTAGCAGAAGATGCCAGTGGACGACTATTCTGAGATCCGGAACCGACGTGTGGCAGTAGCTATGGCAGTATTAAGACCTACGTTAAATCCGAGCTCGCCGCCAATCACCGGTCCTACAGGGACTCATGCAACTACGACATGATTTCAACCCGGAAACTTTTTTAAAAGGAAACTAATACCGCGGAAACCTACAGCAACATATGTAAGTTTTATATATTCAATTCCCCAAGTCTTACTTCTAAGAAATTCGCAAACATAATAAACATCAAAACATTGTTATACCTACCATGGCAAACGAGTTGTGCAAATACGAATGTATGAATTCAAATGCATGTAAATTATGAATGCAAAATCCATTAATTCGTTATAAATGCAATCATATATGCGTGTGTAGTTATTGCAAATATAATTATGTCCGTTAAAAAATCAAATTTGGCTCGGAAAAAGCAATACCCTCACGATTCAGGCATATCAGATTTTAAAATATTATAATTTTGTTGGAAATGAATAACGCAGTATGTAATTCATAAGCGAATGAAATGAATTTGAATGTAATTATTGTTATTTGTTCTAATCTGCAAAATCTGCTTACTAATTTCCATGCACAATAAATTATGATGGCATTCATTGGTGTATATGGCTAGAACAAAACATATTCCGATATTCATTTTTAGGAATAAATGCCTTTCTTTCATTTTTCGCAAAACGTGTCCCCTTATAGAAACATAAGCATCTTACTCTAAGCAAATATGGCTATTGAAATTCCATGAAACATTGAAAATTCGACGCAGCTGGAGAAGAACGAGAGACCATTACCATCTATTGACGTATTACAAGATTTCTATTTACTAATTACATACTTGGTAAGTATTTAAGTATCACTTTTTTCTTTTTAGTGGGTAGCTGCTGCTGTAAGGATTTCGCAAAAAGGCTTTTTATTATATGAATCAGAGGAAAGGACAATTCTAAGTCCGGGAGAGAAAATCAAATCCCGCCTATACGTAAAAACACATGATGTGCCGTAACCGGTTAAAATGGAAATACTTTTATATCACATAATTACTATCTACGTAAGCAACTACCTCACATTTACAAATCCCACCCAATTTTTTTCTTTAGGAAAATATATAGAAAATAAAAAATCATCTTATTTTAGTGGTTTTCCTTGATGGAACATGTATATACTTAAACATACTTATTAGTCTTTTAATGACAACATCGAACACGATCGTATCAAGATGGATTCACTAAAGGTGTGCGAACACCTACGGAATATGCTGGTAAAAGGTACGTCGTTATCCATGCTGGTACTAAAAGGGCCTTTATTGATGGTACAAACCTTACTTTTATTTCCGAATAAAGAGCAATGGAGCTATGGTGGAATGAATAGAAGAGAAGGAAGTCGATACATCTAGAAAGACCATCACTTATCTAATTGAAAAATTGTATTAAAGGGGGCAAAAAACTGAAGGCTGATTAACACATGGGCTGAAAAGTCCCGGGCCTAACACATAAATGATGCTAGTTTTATTGCAGTTACCTTTCTCTCAGTTAGTACTAACCTTCAAAAGACAGCTGTTAAAATTTTATGACATTCTATTCATTAGTTTGGGAGTTATTGTGCTAAGAGTCACGCTACTTTTGTTATTTTCAAAACAATGGATCAAAAACAATTTCGTGTTTTAATTTTACACTGCTTCTTGATGGGATAAAATACCGTTCAAGCGAAGCAATGGCTTGAAAAGTGTTATGGGGACTCCGCTCCATCAGAAACAACAATAAAACGTTGGTTGCTGACTTCAAACGTGGTCGTAGAGACACCGATGATGCAGAACGCAGTGGATGTCCAAATGAGGCGGTAACACCAGAAAACATCAAAAAAATCCACAAAATCGTTTTGAATGACCGAAAAGTGAAGTTGCGTGAGTTAGTTGACATCGTAAAGATATCAAAAGAACGTATTGGCTTTATATTGCATGAGCATTTGACTATGAGAAAGCTCTGTTCAAAGTGGGTGCCGCGTTTGCTCACTGTTGACCAAAAACAAGAACGTATTGATGATTCGGAGCAGTGTTTGGCCATGTTTAAACGTAACAAACCGGAATTTTTGCGTCGATATGTGACAATGGATGAAACATGGATCCATCACTTCACTCCGGAATCAAAACGACCGTCATCTGAGTGGATAGCAACTGGTGAACCTCGTCCAAAGCGCCCGAAAGCACAACAATCGGCTGGAAAGGTTATGGCCTCGGTATTTTGGGATGTGCGTAGTATAATATTCATTGACTATCTTGAGAAAGGAAATACCATCAACAGTGAATATTATATAGCGTTATTGGAGCGTTTGAAGGCCGAAATTGCAAAGAAACGACCGCATAAGGCAAAGAAAAAAATTTTGTTTCATCAAAACAACGCACCGTGTCACAATTCAATCAAAACAATGGCAAAACTACATGAATTGAACTTCGAATTGCTCCCACATCCACCGTATTCGCCAGATTTGGCTCCCAGCGACTACCGGCTGTTCGCAGACCTCAAAACAATGCTCGCCGGTAAGAAATTTCGCACGAATGAAGAGGTTATCGCTGAAACTGAGGCCTATTTTGAGGCAAAAGATAAACCGTTCTATAAAAGTGGTATTGAAATGTTAGAGCGGCGCTGGAATGATTGCGTTGCTCTTGATGGAGATTACGTTGATGAATAAAGCTAATTTTGAACCAAATGAAACGTGTTTTCTTTGTTAGGGCCGGGACTTTTCAGCCCATGTGTTATATTAGTATTTACATGTTCTTATTTTCTGATAAAAAATTCAGAAATTTTCATTAGTTTACTTTATAGTAAATAAATGTTTAACGTGAATTCAAAAAAGTAGTTTCTTCAACTCATACGACTCGTTGGGTAGTATTGATGACGACCAAGTTACAACTTTGAAATCAAATGGTCTCATATAATGGTTCGTTGTCTTTCCCACTTCCTAATGTATCTGAGGTTTCTCAGGATAATATTCTTTGTCCTTTATGGTGTATTATCTATACATCTGTAAAAAGCTTGACATGCTGTAAACAGCGTCTTTGTGCTGATGATACTCAAACTTATTAGTCTTTTAATGACAACATTGGGCACGGGGCTATGTGTAATATAAATAATCTTCAAATGCTTGCCGATTTACCTGTAAAACATTACCCTCGCATTTAAATTCTGTTTTATTTTTTGACAGGATCAAGACTCGCAGTGGAGATGTCTAATATTCAAACCAAAGTTAATGATGAAAATTATTTCTGTATCAGATTATGTGCATTCAAAGAACGTGCGGCTGCTGTATCAAGACATGGTTACTACAATCTGAAAATTTTATATGGCAGTAGAGAATGTTTTGATATAAATTTAAGCAAAGTGCTATGTGAATTTATTTTATTTAAAATTTAACATTTGCGTTAATATACAACTGTTTTGATAGTATTGACAGAGATATAATATAGTGACCGTAAAATTCTTGCTTAAGATTTATTTACGGTATTCGCTAGTTTCAAAGAATTCGTACTTAAGAATCCAAAGGTCGTAAACACTGTTAACTAGTCAAATAATCGAAATCGCTGCATTATTCTTTAACCTACCTCTCTGGAAGGGAGTGTTATGTCTGCTACAATGGTTATTCCTCTACGCCGTTTTCTCCAACATCAGGTGTTCCTCAAGGTTCAAATCTTGGACCACTTCTCTTCAATTTTTATATAAATGATTTACTATCTCTGTTTACGTGTCACGTCTTAGCATACGCAGATGACGTAAAGATATTTAATACTGTTGGTAGCATTTTCGATTGTAAACATTTACAAGACAATCTTCTTCGCATTAATACTTGGAGCAAGGTCAATTATCTCCCTCTCAACAAGTGTACTGTGGTTTCCTACAATAACACTCACACTACTTTATACTATAACTACCAAATTAATGATGCAGCCATACCACGCAATATCAAAACTTTGGATCTTGGTGTTTTGTTTGATGATAGACTGTCATTTACGGAACATATTTCGTCCATGTGTTCATCTGCTTCCAAAACTCTCGGTTTTGTCATGCGTTCTTGCAGGCATTTCTCAGACTTAGGTGTAATGAAACGTTTATATTATGCCTACGTTCGTTCTAAGCTTGAATACGCCTCCATTGTTTGGTATCCCCGTTATTTACACCAAGAGCTTATGATCGAACGCGTTCAAAAGAAATTTCTAAAGTATCTCTCCCTTCGAATGGACAACGTGTATCCTGCAAGAGGTATCGAGTATTATAGCTTACTTGTTGAGCATGGTTTTCTATCTCTTGCTGACCGCCGCGAGCGTAACAGTGTGGAGTTTCTTTGCAGGATCCTGAAAAATACTATCGACTCGCCAGCCCTTCTAGCGCAAATAAACTTTACCGTACCTACTCATCATACTCGCTACTATAATATATTTCAAGTACCTAGAGCTAATACCAACATTTTGCTTAAGGCACCTCTTAGTCACATGGTGAGGAACGCAAACAAACGGGATCTGGAGCCATTTTTGTGAGTCTTTCTTTTTTTTTTGTTTCATTATTATATACATTTTCAGCATGTTATTATTGTAGGCAACACGATTTTAATAGTTTTATTTTAAATAAGAATTGTATTGTAATTTGTCCTGTAATTGGCCCTTGGGCTGTTGGGCAATAAAAGATTATTATTATTATTAAGACAACGCCACTTCTCAGCCCGCCAAATCTTTAATCTTTTACCCAGTAAAAATACTGACTTAATCTTTTATTGCCGGTATTCATTTGACTTACTAACTTATTATTGCCCAAGATCAGAAATAAAATATATGGCGAGTGGTTCTCGTTAGTTGAAGCAAGTGTTAAAATATTCCAAACACTGCTCTCCGAAGTTTAATCCCAGAAAGGAAAAGTAGAAAACTGAACGAAGTAAATAGGAAAGTATATCGATGACAAATGCGAACACATTAACAAATAATCATTCCAAAAATGCTTGTGATTTATATATCTAGCTATAGAATGTATAAGTTTTCTCCGTCACTTAGATCAATCAGTAGTAAAATCAATAGAAAAATGGATATTATCTGGATACTGACTTGTAAATAACATTCCGGTATAAGCAAACAGTGTTCGGATTACTAATTATAAATTTAAAGCAATCCTTGTTAGAGATGCAAAGAATATTACCGTGATGAAGACCAGTTTTAATTATTTATTGCTATCCCCGAATATCTCTTGCATATTGCTGAACTAAATTAAATACGCTATCTATACTTTAAAGTGTATAATTGTCGTTTTATCTGACCTGTTTTTTAATCAGCCCTCCTTATTTATTCATGCAGAGAGAAATCGTATTTTTCTCCGCGTATCCCACTTTCCCACAGGTACTGAGTGTAGAGGTTTATACAGCAGCCTCCTGCTTAAATCCCTAATATATTATTTAGAACGCTGAGGTCTAAACTGTACAGAACTTTTGCGATTCTTCGGTTATGAGCGATGAGGGTCGCAATTACGTATTTAGCATCTTCGATTGTTGATTAATATTCCAAATAAATAGACTCAAAGAAGTCAGAGTACGCACATCTTTTTATCAAAATTAATGGTCGCGTGACAGAATCTGTATGTGCTTCTTTGAATATTACACGTAAATAAATTTCTATAAATATTAAACGTAAGTGTAATTTTGATTCTCAATTTTAAATACACAATTGAAGCTGTGATGGTAGAAAACTCTTTATTTTGTATCTAAGCACTAACTAACGTTAAGATTAGATCAGATTATTGCATTTACCAGTTTATAACGTATTTTTTTATTAATTTTTTCGATTTTTAAAGAAAAATGAACGAAATCAATTAATCAGGCTACGCTAAAATTCAAAAAGATAAAATGAAACAAAATGAACGTACTTTTGATGATTTCATATGGTTTTCGTGGAACCACAACAGATTCATAAAATTTGACAGCTACCTCGAGCTCTTAGATCATATCTATCATGATTGGTGTGGGGGTTAAGTAGTAGTAGTATTCAGATTTTGACTGTTTCTAAACCAGAGAAATACCTCGGTTGTAGACGTTGTGAAGAAGTAAGACAGTGAAATATGTAATTTAGCTACAATATCCTTCGGCATGATCAATTTCTGTTTCATACAGTAACAAAGGACTTGCGGTACGAGGTTGACTTTTTAAATGGAGGTTCTTGCGCATGCTGAAACTGTTTTTACGCTTGCAATTATTTTTATTTTGACGAAGCATAGACCAAAAGAACTTGCTGTAACTATTATAAAACACAGGAAATTCTCTCAAAACATATATCAAATTGGAAGTGGAGGTGATATATTCCAATGTACATAACACATGGGCTGAAAAGTCCCGGGCCTAACAAAGAAAACACGGATTTTTTGGTTCAAAATTAGCTTTATTGATCAACGTAATCTCCATCAAGAGCAACGCAATCATTGCAGCGCCGCTCTAACATTTCAATACCACTTTTGTAGAACGATTTATCTTTGCCTCAAAATAGGCCTCAGTTTCAGCGATAACCTCTTCATTCGTGCGAAATTTCTTACCCGCGAGCATTTTTTTAAGGTCTGCGAAATAGTCCCAGTAGTCGCTGGGACCCAAATCTGGCGAATACGGTGGATGTGGGAGTAATTCGAAGTTCAACTCATGTAGTTTTGCCATTGTTTTGATTGACTTATGACATGGTGCGTTGTCTTGATGAAACAAATTTTTTTTTCTTTGCCATATGCGGTCGTTTCTTTACAATTTCGGCCTTCAAACGCTCCAATAATGCTATATAATATTCACTGTTGATTGTATTTCCTTTCTCAAGATAGTCTATGAATATTACACCATGCACATCCCAAAATATCGAGGCCATAACCTTTCCAGCCGATTATTGTGCTTTCGGGCGCTTTGGACGAGGTTCACCAGTTGCTGTCCACTCAGATGACGATCGTTTTGATTCCGGAGTGAAGTAATGTATCCATGTTTCATCCATTGTCACATATCGACGCAAAAATTCCGGCTTGTTACGTTTAAACATGGCCAAACGCTGCTCAGAATCATCAACACGTTCTTGTTTTTGGTCAACAGTGAGCAAACGCGGCACCCACTTTGAACAGAGCTTTCTCATAGTCAAATGCTTATGCAATATAAAGCCAATACGTTCTTTTGATATCTTTGCGATGACAGCTAACTCACGCAACATCACTTTTCGATCATTCAAAACGATTTTATGGATATGTTTGATGTTTTCTGGTGTTACCCCCTCATTTGGACGTCCACTGCGTTCTGCATCATCGGTGTCTCTACGACCACGTTTGAAGTCAGCAAACCAACGTTTTATTGTTGTTTCTAATAGAGCGGAGTCCCCATAACACTTTTCAAGCCATTGCTTCGCTTGAACGGTATTTTTCCCATCAAGAAGCAGCGTAAAATTAAAACACGAAATTGTTTTTCATAACCTCAAGAACAATTGGTGTAAGTAGGCTGTGTAAAGTTTTCTGGTCCTCTTATTTCATCTTTCCCAGTAAAAGATAAAATGTGGTTATTTCCCAATAGCGATTCAAGAGAGAATTGTCTCCACTAGTTAATATTACCATCATGTGTGGGTGGAGTTCTGATATACACTGTCTGACACTGCTACTGTCAATGAATATACCAACGAAGAATCGAGCTAAAGTCGGTGAATTGATAGGAGGTATCGAAACGAAGAATTCGCGCTGACTATAATACATATATTGTTACCAATAATTATTTACTTGAAATTAATGTTTTTAGTTGCATAAGAAAATTGCTGGGATAATGCCCAAATGTCTTTATTGCTATTTCTTATTACTATTGTAGGTGTCGCCGCTGTGACCATTAGCATGGTCATTATCATAATTGTAACCGTCACCTTAAAGAAGAAAAGCAGGATTCATTTATAGAGGAACCAATTTTATAACATACTGACGTGTACGTGTACGAGTGTTGGATAAAATTAATGACCGATTACTCAAAATTTAAGTATAGGGTAAAGGTGGTAATAATTAATGGGGAAACACTAGAAGTTTGCAGTATTTTTGGAAATCTTGTATAGCCTGAGATTCTGCAAACTTAAATTTAGTGTATTTAAAATTTTCAACTACTACATTGTGCCTTTAAATCGACTTTGAACGTTCGTTACCATTCTAGAAAATAATTTTCAAAAACAGTCTGTGATATTGTATTATCTATACATCCCTATACCGTCGAGAAATTATTGAAGAAGCAAAGGTTATTGACTTCATAAATTGAGGAGTACTTTTGCATTAAATATTTAGCATAATCTCTTATGTCACCACCTGATAGGATCTATAAAGAATTAGAACACCGAGGATGGGGTTGATATCAAATGCGTCCATCTCGTTTTTCAAGCCGGTAAAAATAATGCTCTCAACAATCTTGAACAAAAAATATAGCAAGCTGATGACACGATATCTCGGGGGAAGCAACGGGTAGTTTTTGCCGCTGTGCCTAACTCTATGACCGTGGTGTTCGTAAATGTATCAGCCGCTGAATCCAGTGCATCTTTAGATGTATAGTGACAGGCAGAAATTCTTTGTAGGAGTTTATGGTCTGAGTAAAATGTTCGTCTACTTCACGTTTCTGCGGAGCCACTTCAGTGCACTATTCCCCACTAAATCCCTACTTGAAAATAGATTAGGCTGTCCTAAGAGTGAGTGGAGACCTTGTGGTGATTCGTTATGGAAACCTACAACGCTTAGGATGTAGGATGCATATCATTGATGGCACCAGTCAAAACGACTGAAATGCAGTTGGTGAAAACGAACGACCGATAGTTGCACTGTAAGAGACAAGTAAATAACGCGGCATAAGTATAAAAGTAACTGGGAATGGGCCCTATTCAATCTAGGTTGAACAATTTTCCTAATGGTGAGCTCGGTTCTCCTAGACAACTGTAGAAACATACGTGAAGTTACAAATATTTAGTCGATCTTATCTAGTTTGTGATAACACTCAAAACGATCCCTAAAGTCTTTTACAACGTTTTATAAATTATACTACTTTATATTTATTACTCGCACGTGATTTCTCGCCTTTAAGATGGACTGGTCTTCGGCTTCCAAAGTATGTGTCCGGAACTTTCAGATTTTATATGTAGTATCAACTGATACGCTTTATTATTTGATATAAACGGAGATATTTATAAAATTACGGAGTTATATGAGAAAATATCTCTCAGGAGAAACGATGCCAGCATGTCTGATTTTTGACACGACCTTCATCTGTTGGTTTTGTTTTATATCCATAGCAACGCATTTGTTCGCCTATTTGCTAGGCCACACAAAACACACGTACTTGATTCGTGTGAGATTATAAAGGAAAATGCTGCCAGTCGTGCCATTCTTTCGTCGTACGAGAAATTTTGAAGATTAAAGTATACAATATAATTGAAATATGTGAGTACAGTATTATAAACGTATCCTAAGGATGAAATTTTGAAATATTTATTTATATAAAAGAAAGATGGTTACGAAAAGCAATATATATGATAAACGATTGTAAAGTTTAGGTCTCCTCTGCAAGTGTTGTAGAAGGGACTCTTTTTTTAACAAGAAAAATTGTGAATAATAAGTTATTAAAGAATAACCGAAAGTAGATATTTGTAAAACTCTAGAAAGAAACCTGTACAGATTGAATATCTGTGTTTAAAAATTCATAAAGAGGGAGTACTAACGATACTTTGTGACGAGAAAATATCTGGTATAGGTGAACTAGTAAAATTTTAGAAAAAAATTCATTGGGAAATAATACACATTAATTCATATCATTACAAATTACAACATATTGTAGCGTATGTTATATAATTAGTAAGTAATTTGTTCTCTATTCCTTGATGATTTAAATGGGTCGAATAAAGAAAAACTGGTTATAACGGTTTATAATGTTTTAAAAAATTATCAAATAAGGCATACACATCTATCTAGAAACATTGGCAAATGCATCAAAGGCAAGGGATAAAATTTGTTTTCAACAAATTATCCCCTGTGAAGTAATTAATTACGGATATTAGTCCACATTAATGTTTGTATTAGTGGTAACCGCAATATTTTTTCATTTTGATATTCTAATTTTTATTCCGACAATATTTAGAACGTTAACTGAAAGAAAGATGTCAGCCGAAAGTGTTGGTTCAACACCGTTTTAAAAGGCGAATAAAATAAGTGCTCTAAATATAAATCAATGTGTTCGCACATTTCCTTTTCCACGCTTAAGTTAAACGTTTTTATTCCATACGTCACGAACGTATTATGTAGATAGCGCCGACTTCTGCCCGTAGTAGCGCACAGAGTTGCGTATATTTCTGGCACTTGCTACGTCTGTTAAATTTATCTAAATTAATGACCTACGTGTTTAGCATAACAACTAAGAAAAAAAATTCGTTTAATTAAAACGGCAATACAAAAAACCCCCGAATTACAAATAACTTAGCTACACGCAAATTCGCTGAACCTCATGATAAATGTTGTATTTTATTCGGATGGGTACCAAGAAATACGTCTTCGACGGGAGGGGACAATATTATGTATGTCATAAGCTTAAGACTGTATTATCACGAACCTCGATGTCAGGGAATTTTAAATTTGGTTAGGTGTGGTTACCGGTTGATGAAATTATTTCCGACGAATTTCTGGCAAATTCGACGCCAGGAAGTATTTGATGGAAGCGGAAGTGTAAAGTAAAGAGAATTCTGGATATACAGCTGCGAGCAAATGTTACAGGCACCCTCATCAAACATGTGTTTCGCGCAGTAGGTAGCGCTTCTTAGAACAAGGGTACTGCGAACCTATACCTGGTCGTTATCTAAAGTAGAAATTCCTAGAAAATATAAATTACGAAGCTATATAAGACGGAAATTAACATTTTTGGGTTGAGTAATATATTGTGCGTAGAGAAAGAAACCTCGTTTGTCGGTTTCAAAAGTTCATTTACAGTGCGGACCTTCTTCTGTAAGTTTGTGTATACACAATATGCCAAACAAGTCCCAAATATCTGAGGCCAAAGGACTGGAGAGTATCATAATCTACCCAAGAGCGGTAGAAAACGTGTAACGACTGTGCGAAAAGAACGATTGATAGAGCGTATCGCGCTCTGGAATAGGCAAAACTCCGCGATAGCGATTTCTGCAGAGCTCCGCGCTCAACAAGACGCACCAATCTCCGTGCATACGGTAAGAAGAAGGTTAACTGCAGCGAATTTACGTGCCCGGAAACCGCGACACAAGTCTTTGCTGACCGAGCTCCACCGCAAGCGACGCTTTACGTGGGCAAAGAAGTACCGACATTGGACTGTAGATGACTGGACCAAACTACTTTGGTCCGATGAATCTAATATATACGTAAGTGCTTAAAAATATTTCATAATCCTTGCAATATACATAATTGAACTCAGCGCCCCTACTTTTCTTACGAAAATAGAAATATTCAAAAAGTTAACGTCCTTCGCTTATTCTGTGCAGATGCACAGCGTATCCGGAGCAAGTTCTGTTCCGAGGAGGTCCGGCGAAACATTTTCCCCAGAGTGTATTTTACCTACTGTTAAACACGGCGGTGCAAGCATTATGATTTGGGGGTGTATGTCTGCACAAGGTGTAGGAGAAGTCCATGTATGCGAGGGTCGCATGAATGGGGCACGCTACATCGGGATGTTGGAAGAGGTTCTCGAACCATCAATTGTCAGATTTTATGATATGGACTCAAAGGAGTATTACTTTCAGCAAGACAATACGCCTTGCCATAAGGCTCGACCTGTAATGAAATGGTTTACTGATAACCAAGTGAAGATTTTGGACTTGTCCCCACAATCGCCTGTCATCTCGCCTATTGAAAATGGCATATATTGAAGGACAGGGTGCGTAAACACAACCATGACTCTAAAAAAGGGCAAAAGCAAACAGTGTTTATGGAATGGGCGTCTATATCCCCAGAAACATGTTACAAACTGGTAGCTAGTATGCATAAAAGAATTAAAGCTGTAATAGAGGCTAGACGAGGCAGCATTAAATACTGATTTATTTAATAAAAAAACCTTATAAACTGAATTATGTGTGGTTTTTTTAGTTTTGTGGATTCTCGTCTTATCGTAACGCTAAAAAAGTTACCCTGCCTATAACATTTGCTCGCAGCTGTATTTTCTTTTTCTCTATACAATTTCGTAACGTAATTTAATATATAAGGACCAATTTTGCCCTAATAATATTCATATGCGTACACGTTTAGATTAGAAAATGTTAGCACTAGGTACATTTTTACAATATTTATTTAAGTGGTCTATGCATAACACGAATTGGTTTATATCATTTGATAATTAATTTAAGACACCTTTCTAATGTACCGTATAAGCAGCTGTTTAGATACCTCTTTGCTTTTCAGGCAAACAATTTCAACGTAGTAATAGAAATGTACCCCTGTAGATTATTTATTCACTTCACGACGATGATCAGGAATAGTAATTTATTTTGGAAAGAGGTGCACACTAACACCGATTTAACAACCGAGTAATTTTCAAATTATGTACCTATTTCAGTATAAAATATAGTTTTTTTTCCGCATAATGGACATCCAACTACATACATTTATTGCAGCGATTTCTCGATACTTTTAAGCCATATAATTTGTCGCAAGCTTGTCGAAATAGGAATCCATTTCGTAGGCTATCACTTTCTTACTCGTCCACAATGTCCCCCCACTAAATTATTTTTTCCAGCTTGGGAATAAGAAAAAATCGTTCGGAGCTAGATATGATGAATATTGGCAGATAAAGCAACAATTCGTAATTTTTTTTTTTTAATAAATGTGGTCGTCTTTTCTTCTGTTCAACGTTGAAACGAGTCAGTACATCAAAATAATGTTGCCCTATGTAAATAGTCAATAGGGATTACTATTTTGGGATGCTAAGAAAATTATAGTTGAAAAATGGGTTTTGCCCTATTTGTTACACGTCCATCAGAAGAAATTCATTGTTTTGACTGTATTTTTATCTCTGGAATACAGCGATGTATCCAAATTTCATCTACGGTGACAGATCAACGAAAAACATTCTCTTGGACGTGGTTTGAACTAAGGCGCATTTGGCCAACGTTAAGTAAACACGGCGCCCATCTTGTAGTTAGCTTTTTCATATTTAATTGTCGATGTAAAATGTTATTACCCGTTAGGTTCTGATGTTTATGGCATTAGCTATCGTGCGGCCGCCCGTTGCAATAGTACGAACTATATTATTTCTAAAGAAGCTATTGTATATGAAGGCCCAGGACTTTCAGTACCATCTGTCCTCATATGACCACATGCGCCAGCAATAAACATAAATCATTCCATGGGAAGGAGTTGATTCATGACAACATTTATGTAACAGTTTGTTTAGTGGTTTCTCCACCTAAACAATAATGTTTAAGTAGTGCGTTCTTTTTCTTCCATATTAATATAAATATAACGGAAAATTTACTTTAAACGATTGTAAAAACCTATCTGCTTAATAGGTTTGAGCGAAATGTTAACAGTGCGCTTTAGAACTTGTCACTTTTTGAAGTGACACTACCATTAAATTGCCAATGATCAAAAAATTTAACAACTATATTTCTTATCTTCATTGCATTGCTTGTGATCCTTCACAATATAGGCTCCTTTACAAAAAATAAGAGATATTGGGGTAAACATTGTCACATTTACTACATATAACTTTCGATTGGCACTATTTACTAACATAACCAGATTGCAAACAGTTAAAGCATTGAACAAAATTTTTAAATGTGAAGCTCTAGAGAACATAGAACTTTGAAAATTTATATAAAACACAGTAATTTTATCCATTTAAAGATGTTATTATAATGGGCCTAGGTTGGTAATGAACATTGTTATCGTGAAACGTTTCACATAGAGAATTTGGAAACAATCGTCGAACATTGCTGTATTAGATTTTTTGACCTCTTCATTCAGCTTCAGAAAGGTTGACATTGACATTTTACACGTAAAATAAAAGATTCTAAAGGATGGTGACTTCGGCCATACCATAATTCTGTTTCTTCAAGCGATAGAAACTGACCGGGCATTTGATTAATTTTTTTACGGTTAATTAATGAAGGAGAATAGGGAAAACCAAAGTGGCACGGTAACTCAACGTGTAAACCACGCTAGAGGCGAAACCACTTTGGCAGGAAGTTACGGTGACTCAGCGCGAGAGGCGAGAACAGAAGGTTCTTTTTCTCTCGTACTCCCCCGTTTTGTCTGTATTTCCCTTTCTTATTCTTTTCACCTTTCTTTCTATTCTCACGTTCCCCCACCCTTTATCATTTTTCTTTTTACCTCCTCTTCCTCTTACTTTCTTTCTCCTCTTATTCTTATTTCTTTTTATATAATTCTCGTCATCACACGGTCCAATTCCGGAAGTAGTTTATTTGTTACTAATGGAGCCAATAGCCATATGGTGAATATTCCCTATATTTCCTTCAACTTTCAAATAAATATGCAGATCTTCATCAGTTACCGCATAACTGGACTCTGAAATATGTTCAATCGTTTGCGATACCGCTATCTGTAAATCCATCAAATTGCTATTAGGATTGTCAACGCCTTCTTATAACACAACTTAAAAAAAATTCATGGAAAACTTTTTACTGTAGACTTTGTCCTTGGCGACTTTTTGCCAGTGTCGATTTTTCGATGTGTATCCTCCATTCGATTAAATCTTCGTATTCCATTTTATTATCTTCTACTCCTAATTTTTACGATTTATTGTACTTAAAACAGATCCAATTTCACTATCAACTGAATCATCCACTTCTTTATCGGAGGGTTTGCAATCCAAAGTCCGAGACATTGTTTTACTCTAATTGTAAGAAAAAGAAACGATTTAAGCGCACTGTAGAGAAACAACATCTACACTCTTTCGCACCGTAAATCGATATCCTAAAATCTGCCATATATTCATGTAGAAAGGCAAATAAAGAAAATTGAATTATAAATAAAGCCTTTATACATGTTTCATTTATTGTTTTCGTGGAAGCATAATGGCCGAAAGTGTAACTACGCCTGGAAATCAAGAATATCTAAACCCTTTTACATAACCACTATCTGGTTCAGTACTACTTCGGCTGATCAGCATATACGATAGACGTAACGTATAAATGAATACATTCAAAGACCTGCTCTGATACAGCTTTTCAACATTAATATGGATAATATCTACGTGACGACTGCAAGATATACATTACGGTTAGAACTAAGGAATTGACTGCTTGTGTCATACATCATTTGTTTGCTTTTTGGAAGGAGGTATTTCTATTTTATTTAGTTTAGAGTTTAAAACGTCTATTATCACAACCGATCTTATATTCTTTAGCTAGTTACTCGATACACCGTTGCTCTTGAATCTTCTGAAAATATACCTTGTGACATATAGATCATGTATATATATATATAACTGTATTTGCTAAATCCGGCATTTAGAATACAAAGGTGATAGAATTAAATGTGTGAAGTGCGACAACTGTTTGACGTGTACCAGCAGATGGATGTGTGAGCGCCACCTAAAAAGTATACAATCCGTGGCAAAACGATACAGTGAACAATTAATATTTGATATAGGTGTTTGTGTTATTCTATGTAATGTACCGTTCACTTTATTAGACCAACAAACATTTGTCTCCTTTTGAATCAAGTATTTGGATTACACATTACAAAGTCAGACATCGTTAAGAAACGTTATGCCATTCGTGAGTATGTTAAAAGAAGAATTAAAGCATAATTGAAAAATACACAATTGTGGTTATATGTGGACGAACCAACTGATCGGCAAAAACATTCTGCGGTGAATGTGATGGTATGTACAATGGAAGAGTTTGGGACGTCACCCCCTATTTTAATTGCTTCCAAAAGAGTTGCAAAATGTACTAGCGATGAAATTTTGAAAGTGGGGTTGAGGGCATTGAACAAAGTTCAGGTTTCAACAGCCCAAGTTTTAATGTTCGTGAGTGACGTGCCGCAAACATGCTTTCGTTAGGTCGATCTCTTAAAGAAGAGTGTGTCTGTTACGTGTAACATGTAAAATCCATGCTTTAAACCTTGTGGTTCAATTGATCTCTAAATGTTATACCTGAGTAAGAGATCTCACGAACTCTGTCCCAAAGCCAAAAAATGTTTCAAGATAGTCAGGTAGCAAGTGATTTAGAAAGTATTCGCAAGAACTACTATGGACTAGTGAAGGAAATTGAAAAATTACAAAATGGTTCGATGTCGCTTGCGGATTCTGTTCAAATTGTAGATGATGTTCAATCTCACCTAAGGCGAAAAAACAAATTTGTGAAAGTGCGTCAAAAAATCCATTAAGTTGTCACAAGGATTACTTTAAGTTTGCAAATATAACATCACTCGATGGGAAACGGTTATTCCTCATGCTAAACTCATTTGACTGAAACAAGTGTGGAAACATATTTAATGATTCTAATATTAATAATAATAATAATTATAATAATAATAGTAATTATAATAATAATAGTAATTATAATAATAATAGTAATTATAATAATAATAGTAATTATAATAATAATAGTAATAATAACAATAATGGCCCGTGGAGCGCCTTAAGATGATAATCGTTCTCAGGATTTGCCATGGCGTGAGGAAAACCACAGAAAAACCTCAACCCTGAGATACAACACCGGCGTTCGAACCCGCGACCTCCGACCACCAGCCCGTAATATTGAATAGATTCCACCCAGTTTGTGATTTCGTGAAAACTTCTTAAAACAGAAAGTGTTTCAGCGTGTTACATAATATAATTTTGATCATTATTTTGTGTGTAAACATTCCTAGGTCCGCATCGCCTATGTTCACTCATGCAGGTCACGGTTATGAATAATGCGAATACGTAAACGTTACTAAACACGCGCCTTGATACGGCCGCTTGGCACCTCCACGTTTCTCTCGGCACTGCACTGTAACTTGCCCCACATTGTCGAGGCTACTTATAAGCTTAATACAGACGAAATCGTGGAGAAATAATATAATAAAAACAACAACGACGCTCAAACATAAACAATCTCGACAACATTTTACAAAATCTGAGTAAGATTAGTGCAGTGGCATGTGGTGTTGCTTTTAACAAATGGAAATTCATTGTAAAACTGTTGTAATCAAAACTTTGTCTTTATTTTTGCAATAATATACAGGCAATCCTTACTGTACAATAAAGTTGGGCAGTGCATTACTGACTTGTTTTGCACGGTACTGCAATGCGTTAGTAAACTGCAAAATACAGATTCTACCAATCTACCTGTGTGAACAGGAAGAAAAGTACGGAAAACATTTTTAGCAAACATTTGTAATAATTTTAATATTCCTTATTAAAAGAACTCGATACATTGCTTGAACATATGCAATGTACAAACCATTCATCTCAAAAAATGTTGAACCAATAATTCAAGACATCTTTATTAAAAATTGTTTAGACCAGCATGTGGAATGCGTCCCCAAGCATTGTTATTTTATATTTTTTTGCGACCGGTTTCGAAGGATATCTTCATCCAACTATACACGATAAATATAATAAAGATCAAAATTAAGATTCTCGTGCGTATTGTAATTCTAATTTAATTAATTAAACCTAATGAAGAAGGGATTTAAATATAGAATTGAAAAATATCAAGTCGGAGATAACATTATAAAAAAACTGTTTATTTGATACAATACGAATTAACCGCTTAAGTGTCAAGCAACAATCGAGTTTCAAATATTCTATTGTTCACAGCAATACATCACAATCCATTGTAAAATTTGTAAAATTCGTCTGCGTTGCATTAAATTTCTAATGGTGTTAAGGTGATTTACGTCGAATATACCGGACACAACGAAGTGCGGGCAAGGATTTATACGTTAACATTTCCTATCCAACATGTTTCATTGTCTATTTTGAGGCATGTATCCACGTCTTCTATTCTAGCTTTAATAGGGATCTGAATAACGGCGCTATAGTTGTTGTACACGCTAATCTAGTCGCTAATCTAGATTAAGGCTTTTATGTTCAAGGAAACATTTTATAGTCTATACAAGAGCAACGAATGAATTATATGTTTTACATGAAATGAATTAAAACGGATCGATAAAGATTTGCACGTACAACTGATTTCCGGTTTTAGTTACACGGAAGAAACTTTGTCCTCGGATTAATTAATTTCTAAACCCGTTTTATTTATGTTACGGCGGTAATTTCATAAATATCGATTGCAGTGCATTTCCTTGAGTTAATGGGAAGCCTAGCAAATTATTATTTTTTTTAACGAGAATCTTTTGCAAAAAATCCAAAATACTTGATTAAGAAGATACATTTTAAGTAAATTTATTTTTAGAAATTGTATTAAACCAAGATGTATTTAATACTTATTCGGAACGCTGCGTTTCAGGAGCACGTGGATTTCCTTTGCCAACCTCATTATCAACCGTGTAACAAGACGTGAATTTCGATTAAGAAACCAGTCTTACACGCACACTATTACACTTTAATAGCATCAATGTTTTTCTTCCATTGAATCAGTAACTCTGTAAAAGGTTATGCTATCCATTACCTAGAATTGGCTACCGAACAGGTGTAGCCCTCAGTCCTTAGACGACACTTTTCATCTCTTCTGAAATTACGAGATATACGAATAGTATACTGAAATTGATTTACTAATTAAATAATAAAAAATCTCATAAAGTTTACATTTCTTTTCCACCGTCGAAAAGCACTCGAGCGCTTCTTTTACAGTAGATATTCCAACTGGTTCTTTTCATAAAAACGGCAGCTTAATTAAAATTTATTCGAATGCCAGTTGGACTTCAATCTTTCCCGTTATTGTACTTCAAATGTTGTTTGTAACTTGGCAGTTGAGCCACTTCAGTGACCGAGTTTCCGTATTTAATGTAACTTCGTAACAAAAATAAAGTTATCTGATTGCTAACAATGGCGTTACGAACTCGAATTAATTGTACTATCGAACTGGAATTTTACTTCAATTTCCGCTGACTTTAAAGAAGGACTCTTATTAGTTCTACCAAAATAAAAATCATGTAAAATGCTATTGGATAATTTCCTTGGCATACATGATAGCAATTTCAATAAAAATTTTCATTCTTTTCTATATATACTGAAATATCACTAAGATATTGCTATATATTACTAAGATACCTTTTCCACGTCCAATATACCTAAACGTCTAAACATATACGTATGTTAAACTTTTAACACCCCTAGGGTATTTGTTCCCCAATATTGAACAGGCAAAGATAATATTGTAAAATTTCAGCCTTTAGCTTTTCTACTTATAACATTTTTGTTGCGGACAAATTTCGCTGTTATAACTGTGGAAATATATTTAACGCTGCAGATATTAAACTAAGAAGTCGGCCTGATAACATTATTTAGGAGGATACGGGTTTTACAGCATTTTATAAATAGCACCTTGTCGGATTAACATGGCATTCATACATTATTGGGACATTTCGTAGGGTTCATACATTTTTATTTTTATTTTTTTGAGTGTAAATACTTCCTAAATTATTATTTTATTTACTCTGATAGAGAAGAATAAAGATGTCAGATCAGAGTCACAATATATGGTGTGTTTAATATAAATACAGAAAGATAGATTGTGTTGATTGCAGAATATGCGTATACTAAACGTTTTTATAAGTTTTACATTAGTTATAAATGTTCTTTGTAGAATAATCTTTACATTAGAGAAGTTTATGATTCCTTCTCTATTGTTAATTACGGTTCAAAACAATGAACTCCAAAAATATTATGAAAACGTGAGACCGATTGGGATCCATTCGGTAACATGGTTGACAATTGTAGTCCACGTGCTCCTGAAACGCTGAGATACAAAAAATTATTAATTTGTGCGGAAGGGAGTTTACTGCGATACCTGTAAATTATACAACTACACAATCCGTGCAATCATTGTGAAGATGTATTTAAATCGAAAGATTTTCCCATAGACCTTTATATGCATATATCACAATCATTTCACGTAGGCCGTAGATATCGTAACGTCGCATTCTGTGTTTGTATCGCATTATTTTAGTACGTAATTTCCGTAATTTTAGTTTTGCTTCTATCTATTGAATGGATGACAAGGGATTGCCCAATGGTAATTCTAATAAAATTATATAAGTAACGCTATGTAAGGAACTAATAGAAAGCACCTGCTTAAACACTTATCTCTAATTTAATTTTACAACTACAATTTTCTCTTCATTAATTTATTGCTGGAAAGAAAGTATCGCTGGACTCTCTCCTTTTATCAAACTTTTACCAAAATCTTGAATAGATTTCTCTATTTGCTGTAGATTACAGTTTCCTTTCCAATAACTTCAGTGTTTGATAAATTTCCAAATTAATTTCGTTTTTATAATATTTTTGAAGTTCATTGTTTTGTCCCGTAATTAATAATAGAGGAGGAATCATAAACTTCTCTAATGTAAAGGCTATCCTACAAAGAATATTTATAACTAATGTAAAACTTATAAAAACGTTTAGTATACACGTATTCTGCAAACAACACAATCTACCTTTCTGTATTTATATTAACACACCATACATTTCGACTCGAAAATCCGTCATCTTTATTCTCTATTAAAAAAATAATAAAACAATAATTTAAAGCAAGTATTTATAGTCAAAAGCATAAAAATAAAAATGTATAAACCCTAGGAAATTTTCCTATAATATATAAATGCCGTGTTAATCCGACAAGGCGCTATTTATAAAATGCTATAAACCCCTATCCTCCTAAATAATGTTATCAGGTCGACTTCGTAGTTTAACATCTGCAGCGTTAAATATATTTCCACATTTATATCAGCGAAATTTGTCCGCAGCAAAGTAAAAATGTTATAAGTACAAAACCTAAAGACTGAAATTTTATAATATTATCTTTGTCCGTTCAATATTGGGGAACAAGTACCCTAGGAGTGTTAAAAGTTTAACATAGGTGTATGTTTAGACGGATGTTCTCGCGAAGAAAAGATGAGAATTGTCGGAGTTTAGGTATATTCGACGCGGAAAAGGTATCTTAGTAATTTTTCAGTATATATAGAAAAGAAAGAAAATTTCTATTGAAATATCATGTTGTACGCCAAGGAAATTATCCAATAGCATTTTACAAGAAAATGATTTTTATTTTGGTAGAATTAATAAGAGTCCTTCTTTAAAGTCAGCGGAAATTGAAGTAAAATTCCAGTTCGATAGTACAATTAATTCGAGTTCGTAACGCCATTGTTAGCAATCAGATAACTTTATTTTTGTTACGAAGTTACATTAAATACGGAAACTCAGTCACTGAAGTGGCTCAACTGCCAACTTACAAACAACATTTGAAGTACAATAACGGGAAAGATTGAAGTCCAACTGGCATTCGAATAAATTTTAATTAAGCTGCCGTTTTTATGAAAAGAACGAGTTTGAAAATCTACTGTAAAAGAAGCGCTCGAGTGCCTTTCGCCGGTGGAAAAGAAATGTAAACTTTATAAGATTTTTTATTATTTAATTAGTAAATCAATTTCAGTGTACTATTCGTATATCTCGTAATTTCAGAAGAGGCGAAAAGTATCGTTTAGTGACGGAGTTTTGTCGGATAATCAATTTTCAATGATACGGACTAAGGGCTTCACCTGCTCGGTAACCAATTCTAGGTAATGGATAGCATAACCTTTTACAGAGTTACTGATTCAATGACAGAAAAACGTTGATGCTATTAATGTGTAATAGTGTGCGTGCGAGACTAGTTTCTTAATCGAAATTGACGTCTTATTACATGTACAATAGAAATCGAAGTGAAAAAAATCAAATAAAATGTTTAAAACCTCTAAATAGGTAGAGTAAACACAATAGTATCGTAAATGAAAACTAAGTTTAGGTTAGTAGCCTATAATTTTTATCACGTTGACTCCTTTAAGTAAATCTATAGCGCTTGTTCCAGCACAATTTTTTCAGTGTTTTACATTTTAGAGGAAGAAGGTCAGACAAATGTCGTCTTCATTTACGCAGTGCGTAGCTAGAAAATTTTTCCGAACTTACAAATCGTCCCACTTATACGAGCCTCTATCTCTTTCAGTGTAGAATTGTATTCAAGTAGTAAAAGTATAAATAGTAGCGAAACTAAATAACACTACTTAATATACATAATAACTTAAAATAACTTTATTTGTTTGACATCTTTATTTAGTGTGGCTGGTGGCTCAGGGTCCCGGGGTCGTACCTCGGCGCTGTTTTTCAGGATACGGGTTTTCTGCAGTGTTTCTTACTCCAGGCGAATGCTAAGAACAACTATAGTTAGATGTACGACGGACGCAGGCGTAATAACTCATAATCGCCCGATGTCCCCTGTAATTGACTGTTGTATGTTTTCACTACTTTTGGAGATGCAGTTTGTGTATTTTTTGAGAATGGATACTGTCTGTTATTAGCCGTATTCTTGGCGTACTCTAATTAATTTCGGGTATATCGTTGTACCCGCATCCTATCCGTATCCGATTGATATAACACATGGGCTGAAAAGTACCGGGCCTAACAAAGGAAACACGGTTTTTTTGGTTCAAAATTAGCTTAATTCATCAAGAGCAACGCAATCATTCCAGCGCCGCTCTAACATTTCAATACCACTTTTGTAGAACGATTTATCTTTTGCTTCAAAATAGGCCTCAGTTTCAGCGATAACCTCTTCATTCGTGCGAAATTTCTTACCGGCGAGCACTTTTTGAGGTTTGCGAAGTAGTCCCAGTAGTCGCTGGGAGCCAAATCTGGCGAATACGGTGGATGTGGGAGCAATTCGAAGTTCAATTCATGTAGTTTTGCCATTGTTTTGATTGACTTGTGACACGGTGCGTTGTCTTGATGAAATAATTTTTTTTTTCTTTGCCATATGCGGTCGTTTCTTTACAATTTCGACCTTCAAACGCTCCAATAACGCTATATAATATTCACTGTTGATGGTATTTCCTTTCTCAAGATAGTCGATGCATATTACACCACGCACATCCCAAAATACCGAGGCCATAACCTCTCCAGCTGATTGTTGTGCTTTCGGGCGCTTTGGACGAGGTTCACCAGTTGCTGTCCACTCAGATGACGATGGTTTTGTAGCGTGACTCTTAGCACAATAACTCACAAACTAATGAATAGAATATCATGAACTTTTAACAGCTGTCTTTTGAAGGTTAGTACTAACTGAGAGAAAGGTGACTGCAATAAAACTAGCGTCATCTATGTGTTGGGCCCGGGACTTTTCAGTCCATGTGTTAGGACTCGTTGCCGACTACCTAACACTAATGTATATTCGACCCGATCTGACATTGCTAACACTCGTGATATACCCATCCAACACAGGAATGTGGATGCCTGCGAAAATCGTAAAATACTTATAATACTATTTTTCAAAACATACTCGTGTAACAGACAGAAATAAATTAATTAGTGAAGCTCCTGTCGATTAGCTATAAGAATAGCATCACGTGTGTTAACGAGGTCCACATATTTAACGTTCCAGAAAATTGTTTTGGTTGTACTATCGTCAAAGTATTTCATACGGTTTATATTATTTTCTTAATCCGTTTTAACTTTTGCTGTCTCGCTCTATTAAAAAGCGCACAAAATTAACTAATGCACTTCTGTTTGTTTCAGGTGAGTAGACTGCAATTATTTCCAGTGATTAACTTAATTCGATTGCGTACTATCAGCGGTACATATAGACAGGCAGATGTGAGTATTTCGAACTGATCACGTTCCATACGTTCTATTAGTAAGGATACTGTAAAGTTCAACATCACGAATTAGCAATTAATATTTTGGACGTGCTCGGTTAAATACGTTAAACGATACGTACCTCGCTACTCTACAATTACGTGACGTTTTGTGTAAGCTAGTAGAGAACTAACTCCTACGAAGAACTCATTTACGAATTTAAGATAAGAAAGAATAAACGAAAATGAGTTGTAAAGTCTCTGAAGCTAGTATTGGAATTAGGAGAATGTGAACGCAGATCACAGATCAAATTCATTTCTTCACCTAGTCGAAAGTGCCCTGCAGCGTATAAATTTACGATTTTGGAGAATCAACGAAATCTCAGTTAACTATTTATGCAACCCACAGTGGACTCAGATACTTATGTGCAATATTATTTCCTAATTTTCTTATAGGATATACTTCGACAGAAATTTAATATTAGAACAAAATCTACAGACATGTAACAAACTGGAATGAAAGAGCATGAAAGAGAGTCTTGATGCAAATTTGAAAAAATAACAAAATTAATGCAATTAGTCTAGTTTAGAAATGTTAAAATACAAGTGTATCTCAAATAGTATAATTAATTGGCTTCAGAGGAATGTTGTAAGAATATCCAAAGATTGAGAACATGCCTTGACTTTCGATTTAATCGAAAACCACATATCACATAATTACTACTTAAATAGGAAACTCTGTATAGATTATTACTTTGTGGAAGTCGTAAAATTTTGGTTAAAACAGGCTATTCCTACAAGTTATAGTTCATAAAACATTGAGCACAATATTAATGAAAATCATAATTCAACATACTCAGAAGTAGCTGCCGAAGACTCGTAATCTTAAGAAACAGACAATACAGAATTTTGTGGATTAGTATAATTTGAAATTATGCCTCCTCAAATTCTCCCAAAATTTTTCTGGTACTTGAAATTATCCGATCTATTTTTTTTTCATTACAATTGATTATTTTCAGAGAATTCAACTATGTTTCTTGGATAATGAACAGATCATTCCATTATGACCCTTTCCTTTTCCTGTGGACCAAGGAACACTTTATTGAAATAATTTCTTCAATTCTAGTTTAGTATGATTGCATATCATCCTACTGAAACAGTATATCCCCGAAAACAATTGACAAGTATATATTAGAAAATGGTTTCTCAGTTAATCCAAGAAAAGAGACAGCTTTCAATAATAACGCGGAAAGTCTGTCAACGTTGGTCTCTATTTCGGCTGTTCATGTTATTAATGCACAATGACCTTGTACATATTTATCACCTCCAAGGGACTACATATGTTGCTCCCAACGGCTAATAGCATATCTAACTTTAATCATTATTTGTGAACTATTTTATTTAGGTAAAGTTCCGCAAAGTTAATATGAGAATGTGGTTAGATTTCTTTACAGATAGAATTTAAAAATTGAAACGAAAAATGTAGATAGCCACAAAAATATTTTAGTTGTTACCACTTCACTTGTTGTTAATATAATGCATAAGGTAAAATTGGTCAAAAGTCTCCAAAATTTTATAAGTTGAAAAATATAATATAACTTGTATTGTACTGTACACGATTTGATTTTGTTTGATTATTGTTTTCGACAACGTTGTATACGTGATTCCGAGTGATACGAATCGCATATTACTTTTTGCTATGCAATAACTTCTTTCGTCGAGTGTATATGTCGCACGCTCTCTTCCACGTTGGCTTTCATACTAAATAGGTAATGACAAATACAAATTCGCTCTTATTAGGCGATAAATGCTTCTATATTATAGAACAGTACAATTGTTGTTTTATTTGTGAATATTGTTGTAAATATGTCTCACAAAATTTAATAGAGTATCCAATCTTCCATGAGCGAGAATGTACGCGTAATAGCAATATGGTGTTCAGTGAACATATAAATCCATACAACACGTAAGCACGATAAGCGAATGAAGAAATATACCTATTGCGAGTTGAAGCAAATGCGCCACTAATGAATTCCATCGAATCGAATAAGCTTCGGATTTAGGACAGACAGAATACTTCGATTTTAATACATACGACCGATTTCTCTATTCTGCATGTTTCATATGTCAGCACTTCGTCGGTGTAGGTTGATTAATACATTATCCCATATGCACTTCGGTTTCCGCTGCTCCTGTGAGTAGAAATCGTGCGATGAAGTACTATGAAACTCTTTTATTGCTCAGAGTTTTAGCGATATTAGATGTATTAGCCGGGTAGTTTCGAAAGCTGGATATTCGGCAAAGGAATAATCAGAAGAAAAAAGGGTTTTGAAAGAATACTACGCTCTTTCTTCTTTGCACATACTAAACAACTTTTCTAATTTGTAATTGTAGTCATGTAAATAAAATAAATAAAATTTATCATTAAACGATACTATTTTAATGTTTTTGAAATGATACTTTAACTATAATTCAAAGTTAAGACAGGATTTACTACATGTAACGAATATAAAATCCAAATTTTATTTCTCTAACTAATTTTTTGTTGGGAATTAAATATTGAACTTTTTATTTCTTTATTATGCTGATAACTCCAAAGAAACCTTAGTTTTTTAAGCAGTATACAGTCTCTACTTTAGTTTTACGAGCATATTGCAATACTCAATTATTCTTAAAGAGATAAGAACGTAATTTTTATGTTTACCTTCGCTACTACAGGTGATAAAAGAAGCGCAAAGAATATTAAACTACAACGCTTCAAGTTACAGGATTATAGATGCTCTAGATTAACTTATAAGCGCTTGTAAGTGCAAAACAAATCATTGATCATGATGGTCAGAATAATATTCTATAACACGCCCAATATCTCAATTCATAATGCGTAGTAGTTCTGTGGGGTAGTGTATATAGATAAGAATTGAAACGCAAGCGAGCACTCTAAAAATGAATATTCATAGAGAAATTAGAAAATTTCTTACACAAGAACATGTGTAAGGCGGAATATATGTATGTACGAGGTAGGCGCCATCAACTCTCTACCTGATGGGCATATATAGGTTCCAGCGTGTTCAAACTCCGTCACGGCATACATGCACATACGCGAAATCTACACTACAAATATGACGGTTCGAAGAGTAGTAGTTTTTAGTAGCCAGCCAACCAATGTGGCTAGTGCATGAAAATATCTGAAGTAATGAAAATTGAGTACGGCGTGGTTATCAAATCTTTAACAAAAGAAGGGCATATGGCTAATCACATAAACCAACGTTTGCTAATTAACTAATCAGAGTAGTACATCTACATACAGACGTAAAATATAATAAATAAATAAAATAAAATATACGCACTTTGCATATAATCCGGTCTCTAGTAATAACTGTAAAGTACAACCGTTGTAAATTTTGTCCTTTAACTAAAAATAATGAAGCAAATACAGTGTGCAATAATTGTCATAGGTGTGTTTTCAAAACTTATTGCATATACGTTTGTTCAAATTGTAAACCATCAAAGTATTTTTTGTGCCAAATGAACAAAATGTCTTGTCTATCACTGTTTCTGTTTTTTTAATGAAATGTCTTTCGAAACATATTGACGTGAAATCTACAACTGTGTGGTATTTGTTAACAGGAAATCAGACTTAAATTTCTAGAAACAGATTTGCACTGTGAACAACTGACAATAATAGTTTGTTAAATACGACTCTGATTGTAATTAAAATATTATTTTGAAACTTTATTGCCCTATTATTTATTTTTCAGAACCGTTTTCAAGTTCATGGCTCACTCAAGCTGCAGACACAGTTTTTCTTGCATTAAACCTAATCCAAGAGGTAGGAAAACCATTGAATGAGGGAAGGTGTTTGCTCAACAGCAGAAGTCAAAGGCTTTCTAGATATTCACAAAAGAGGATTAAAATTCTCTGTTTCTAACAGCCTTTATTTCTATTGTTGTTAGATAAAAAGCAATGCTAGGCTGACAACGTTTTTATTTACTGTACAATTTCCTAGTTACAATCCAAAGTTATACTTCTTTAAATAGGAAAAATATCCTTGTATTGAAACCAAGACAACTCATCCTGTATGTTTATCAAAAGAACTGCAGTATTGCAGCCGCAACAGAAGTCCCAAGTGTCTGTAGAACCTAAGGTAGAATCTAGGGTAGAATCTAAATATCTGTGTAAAGAGGAAAGCTTACTTATAATGGTAATTTTGACAGCTTAAAATCAAGAGAGATATTGTATGAATTCTAACTTACTTGGAACACATGTGACAAACGATTGTAGGTAAGATACAAGTCACTTAACAGCAAGTATAATTTCACAAACTCCACCATGTGTTGCCTTCAGCAGCTGTCAATTCAGAGCAAGATTAATTTGCGAACGGGTATGTTACGATTTAACAGGATAATATAGTCACGAATCAATTTCAGTTAGACACTGATGATAGAGCATCAGCGCCAATTAGTTTATTAAACGAATAGTCACATACACACATTTAGGCCAAATATAAATTACACCTTTACTATACCTCAAAGAACAAGAATTTAATACACGTCGTCATACATGGAACAATATTATATCATTTCTTTAACTTTATGTATTTCCAAATATACTGACCACCCAATTCGTATATTTTATCGAAACACTCAAAAAATATATATTTTATTTGTATTAACAAACGATGAGAATTTCAGCATGATATGATAATAATTTATTTAAACATCAATAATATGGTGCTGTTTTTATGCATTCAACCATATGCAGTCGCAAACTTTTAAAATCCTTTATTGAAGAACATTTACATTTTTTTAGGGTCGTTTTAAATTATTGATCATACCATGTCTCCTTAAAATATGTAACCTTTTTGAAGTAGGCCGCACACTTATTATAATTCCACATCAATCACGATTTCATTTCGAAAGAGCTCAAACCAAAAAAACGAGAGACTGTCGCTTTTAAGTACCAAAGGATAAAGGGCGGCTGATATCATGATGGTGTGGGATCATTTTGAGAATTTTACATTTTAAAACAGAAATTCCACACTATCAACACATTGTTCCCAACGTTCGATAGTGTGCAATGAATACAATGACTGAAAACAATTTTGAAAGACTATGCAATGTATTGCAAGATATTAACAATAACAGTGCCACTATGCTTCCTTCTGAGTTTTTGCTGCTTCTTTCGCGAGACCCTTGCAATTTTTTTTGTGGGGGTGGATTACTGCTCGTTTTTCCAGTCTGTGTGAATTGGTCGTGTTTCTACTTGTCGAAATGTTTTTCTGTTCATCTCTGGATTTCCACTTTTGCTTTCCAATTTGTTATTGTAAGGCTTTTCAAATCTCAGATGTAGTCTTTCTCTCCTCTCTTCTCGCACGGCTGCAATCAACTTAAAACTAGCGAAACTACTGATTCTATTTATTTAAACTGAAACCTTTATAGATTTCGTAGGATTGTTTCATATATATATGTTTCATATAATAGGGATACGTAGTATGTTAAGTCCACTACTGTTCTCTGTGGTCGTAGACGATGCCACTAAAGTTTGCAAAGAGAATGCAAAAACTTGGCAATAAGCAAATAAATTAGGAAGATTGTGACGCTATTAGAATCATTATTTGCTAATGACATGATAGCCGAAATAAAAGAAAAATTACAGCTAAATGTAGAAATATACCAAACTAGGAAATATAAGCATGGAAGTGTGCCTAGAAAGAGCAAAACCAGAATACTCACAAAAGCAAACATAAAGTCAATATACAAGGGCTAGTACTGGAACAGATCTCAAGCTTAACTATCTAGGTATAGTATAGAGAAATCGAAAAAACAGGAGATAAATCGGAGATAAACTGGAAAACTATAAGGCTGTATAATTTCCTAAGTAATATATTTTTGGGGAATATCTAATAACAAGATTTTTGTTGTGGGCACGTTTTCGTTTAGATTTTACGAAACTGGCTATTTTAGATAATAAAACCATAGTGCACAATACTACAATCGAAGTGAAAATTTATCAGTAAACGAATCTATAATAGGAAAAGTTTCAAATATGGTTCTAATTAGTTCATTTCACACTAACTCACTCTATTCGCTGAATTTAATGTTGGTACGCTATGGGTATTAAAATGAAATATCACACTAGAGGAAGGCCAATCTAAATTGTTAAATTATTATCCGGCTGTAATTCTACGAAAGGTAATCGTGATTTATTTAGTATACGTTACCATAGACTGTAAAGTGGAGCTTCATCAATTGGAGGCTCTGGTTTGCATCTATATTCATTTAGGGAATCTATGTGAATAATAAATTAAAATGGTAGGTTATAATACATATATCATCATGCAGTATATGTACGACTATAACTATCGAAATGAAGTCTTAACAAAGAATAAATTATTATACATTAAGGTGGTAATTTATGCTAGCACTCAAAAATTATTATTTTATTTGCACATTAAAGAACACAGTATACTTTTTGGTTTCTTTGAAGTACTATGCACCTTGCCTACATTGTTTTGAACCTATACAATTGTCAAGTTCTTATGTTTACAACAGTAGGTCGTGTATGATTTTATGTATTAATAATTATTTCTTCAAGCATTCAAAGACTAACTTACTGAATATTAATTTCCGTTTATTATGGTAGCAATATGTTTATTGTCTAATAGATCATCAAATTCAATACAAGACAAAAGAAGACAAGAAAATATAAATTGCTATTTGTTAAGTAATTAAATAAACGCACACTTATAAGGAAAGGAAACGCCGATTCGTGATTGTATTCCTTACCATACACGTTAAACCTTTGTAGTTATTAACTTCTCTAAGTTAACAATAATATATATATGTACATAAATACACATAACCACAACACATAGAGAAACAAATATTCGGACGTGAAACGTAAATGAAGATCTATTGTTATACTAAGACACCGCAAAATAGAGGAGAATCAACCCCATAGTGGAGCAACTCAAACGGATGTCTTCCGCTAGCGGTATCCCTCCGCTGTGACAAAGTTTTAAGATTTTGTCTGAAAGCTAAATTGCCATAGTCAGTACCACGCTGAGGACAAATAACAAATGACATCTAAGTTGAAAGATACTTATTCCGGAAATCACTTTTGAACATGTTTAAGAAGCAATTGCTGTTAATAATAAAGTGGGTACCATACAGATGATCCATACAACTTTCAAAGTATTAATACTGAAAAAACGTCTGCACGTTCGAATAGCAAATCGCAGTAATTGAGATGCGCAAGCAGAGATCAGTGGTTGATAGAGGAATGTTGCGTATCGAAGACAACACCAAGATCCTTAAATTGAGTGACTTTAAGAGTGATGTAGGTTGACACATTGTACTGAAACATTGGAGGATCAGATACAGGGAGAAAGGTAAGTGCTGCGCATTTACTAATATTTAAATGAATTTTGTTAAATAGAAATCATGCACGTTTGATTTTTTTTTGCAAATGTAAGGAATCAGAAATAGAGCTGATGGTATTGCAAATTTCAAGATCGTCAGCATGTAGGCCAAAATATTAGTATCATGCGCAGACAGAATCGTTAAAGTAGATATTAGAAAGTATTGGGCCTAAATTGGGGCTTTGAGTGACATCACAAGACCGGGTAAATAGCAGAAATAGAAAACCACTATCATGGACATAACACGAGCGATTATCTTGGTAAGAGAAATATAAAAGAATACGTACGACCACTATCACTGAATTGGCAGTATCTGCTTTCGTCTGAAAAAATGACAGACCGCCAAAACTCTTCGGGCTTCGTTCGCATTTCGATTGCTCACGCCATTCGGCGCCGTTTTTGAAACGCCATACGGAGAGATTTTTTCTTTGCCACCCTTTTATATATCCCCACACTGTGGAGGTATCACAGAACGGTGCGCTGACTTTTCTGTGAAGTTGCCGCAAGCTCAGCTGTACTTTTCCGCGGTTCCCTTAACACTTCGCGCACAAGCACCCTTTTACTTCTTTCAGAAGGTCCGGCACGAACTGGTCTCGGCTCCACTGTTGTTTTTTGCTTGCGTTTAAATTGTGTAATCACACGGTTAACTGTGGACAATGGAATATTTAAAAATTTACTTATTTCACGTTGCGAAGCGCCGCGTTTACTCTGTCCAGCGATGCGACCTCGGGTGAAGTCGCTAATATCACTCGAACCTGATAAGCGCGGCATAATTGTAACGATACTAAACTATGATGAATTTCTTCCGATACATCTACCCCTACCCTAATGACCAGAGAATGTTCTTAATTCGTTCTTAGAATTTAGCTGTTTACATATTTATACCGCTTTACCTGGTGTCTATTTTATTCTGTCACCCTAGTGTATATCTTAACTGCTCGTCTGATCCAGCCATGGGATACTATCAGTAACGTAGAAGCGTTTAACGTGTTTTTCTCGCCATTGTACATATTAGCGAAAATATGAAAGATAAAACTCAAACAAAACAAGGACAGTAAAGTTGCTTATAACCTACACATGTTTCGGCTACAGCGCTTGAAAAAGAGTATGCGATTAAATACCTACCGGAAGCTAGGATTTAAGTACCCGATATGCTTCTCCTTCCTTGAAAATCGTTATTTCTCCACGCCACATTTGCGTAAGCAAGTAGCGAATACACAATGTAATTATTATACATATGATGGCAGAATCTATTTCGTATATAAGATTAACATTGGGAACATCCTCCAAATACCAAATTTATTTGACAAGATTATGCAAACTAAATAGCCTGTAATTGAACTGGCGGCAGCCAGCTTTACTAATACTACTAACAGATAGTATTTCACATACATTTACCGTAAACTGCGAATTATTCGGAAGGAATAAACATTTCACTATTCCGGTATGGAAATAAGAAATGACATTCGTAACGGTCTCTAATCTATAAAAATATTACTTTTGTAGTATGCTTCGAATTGTGACCAAAGAACAGCATGAATAGAGCGCGATTTAAACGCGTACGAAAAAATTCCATTAGATGGCCTAATGTGAATTTGGCTCCAGGAATAAGTTTCCTTATCTTGTGCTGACACATTCACAATAGATAGGATACAGCATATGCTCAGTTGAGAAAGTATTAATGTGAGAGTAAGATATGTTGTAACATATGTACTGTTACGGAAAAGATATGCCTAGCATTCAGTGTGACAATTTAAAGGTATTTTAAATATTAGCTTTGAATATTATTCCCTGTGCACATGAAACGCTATTCTAATTTTTTTCCTGTCATATTTTACTATTTTACGTTTCTCGAGCATCGGCTCGTAAGGGGTAATAAATCGAATAACAAACAGATATGTATGTGTGTAATAAAGACCACAAAAGAGCCGCGTCATTTTAATAGTCCCACAGGGGTTTGTTTAATAAAACTTAATCAAAGCATTTTATATGAATTAACGTGTTGGGATTGAGTCTGAAGACTCTGGTTACGTTATGCGTATAAAGGGGTAACTGAAAATCTTTAGCCATGGGAAAATAAATCACCTTTACACGTTAAAATCATGTAGTACACCAAAAACCAACCCTATTGACTACTTTCAATATACCCAGGAATGAATTACACAGCAAAACATGGTAGTTCACACAGCGTATTAGTCCAGTGAAATAGTGCCACAAAGACATACATACAAAGGCACATATGACTTCTAAAGTATGTAAGAAAAGTTACCATATAAAGAAACAGCAGACTATTTAGTAAGTAGAAATATGAAATCAGAGGTGTTCTATACAAAGGAAGGTGTTAGACAAGGAGGTGGACTTAGCCCTCTACTATTTATAACATTCATGGATGAAATTATTAGAGAAACCGTTTAGCGAACACAAACACTTTCCCCTGATTGGCTACTAACAAAATTCAAAATAAAAAGTATTAAATTGTATCTAATTATAACTTGGATACAGGTATTGTATACTTCACTTCGTAAACTTAACAAAATAGCTAATATACGATGGGAGGTCCAGAAGTTCGCGGAATGGACGGGATGGAGTGGGGATAGGGGCACTCTCTAGGTGTCATTCTGATTGGCGACTCATCATTAGTATATAAGTTAAGTTGCAGACCTATAGCGTCAGTCGTTTACGAATAGTTGCCTGCTAAACAAGTCAATCCGGAAGAAAACTGAAACTATGGAGGAAATTGAACACCGTGCTGTGATAAAGTTCCTTACAAAGTAAGGAAAGAACGCTCAAACCATATTGAATGAAATGGAAACCGTTTATGGGGAACAGCGCCCTAGTAAATCAATGATTTATAAGTGGCATGGTCTTTATAAACATGGTCGGGAGTCGATTGAAGACGACCCCCGCTCAGGACGGCCAGTTGAGGCCACCACATCAGACAGAAAAAGTGCAAAAATGTCTACTGCAAGATGCCCGTTTGAAGAAAAAACAATTATCTGCATTAGTTGGAGTATCAGATCACCATTTTGCATATCCTACATCACCACCTGGGTATGACAAAAGTCAGTGCAAGATGGGTACCGAGAATGCTCACGCCGCTGCAGAAACAGCAGCGCGTCTGTGCGCCCAAGCAATTTTTGGAGCTGTGTGGAGACACCCCTGCATAGATTTTGGAGCGGATTGTTACCGGAGATGAAACATAGGTTCATCACTTTGAGTCCAAACAGGAGTCCATGTAATGGCATGAAAAGGGGACACCACCGCCAAAGAAATTCAAAGTGTCAGAATCTGCTGGAAAGTTGATGGCTACAATTTTTTCGGATTGTGAGGGGATATTATTAATTGGTCATAAAGAAAAAAGTAGGAGCATAACCGGAGAATATTACGCAGCGATATTAGAAAAATTAAAGAAGGCCATCAAGGAAAAACGTCGAGAAAAATTGACCAAGGGTGTTGCTCTTGCAAGACAATGCGCCAGTTCACAAGAGCAAAGTTGCAATGGCTGCTCTGCACAAACGTGGTTTTCAATCAATAGTCCATCCACCCTACAGTCCAGACTTGGCACCTAACGATTTTTATTTGTTCCCCAATTTAAAAAGAGACTTACGTGGAAGAAAGTTTTCCGACGACAATGAGGTAAAGGAGGCAATTTTGGTCCAAGAAAGATAGATGAAAGAGAGCTCAGAAGAAAGATAAAAAATATTTTTATGATGGTTTAGAAAAATTAAATTCATAGATCTAATAAATATATTGTGCTTAAGGGTGATTATATTGAAAAGGAAAAATAGATGTATTGTTTTATTTTATTTAAAACCCTTTCATTCCACGAACTTCTGGACCTCCCCTCGTACATACCCTTAAATAAATGTGCTTTCTTTATTCTAAGAATAGAAAATATCCTCCCCCAAAACGAGTGATGTATATTAATGAGAAGCTAATGACTGGAACAACTAAATATATTAATTCACTGAAATATGTTATGTCCATAAATTGCAATACAAATCTCTAGAATATACTGTATTTCCCTATTAATTAGTATGTAGATATGTGCATATTATCTAATTAAATCGAACATCCCGCATATATACAGTTAGCGTTGTATTCATATACATATTAGGCCGTCGTTACAAACTATTTTTAATATTAATGTACTTACAAATACCCCCGATTCTTCGAATAAAAGCGTTTGTTTCGATTTATATGTTACATGCTATTGTATATGGTAAACAGCATTAATGTATAAGAAAACAAATACAAGACATGTTCGGAAATTTTTTGCATCCAACCTGCCTAACATGTAACAGAATCATTAGATGAGGTGATTTAAAGCATTTTTACAGAGCCAAAGCCAATGTGCGCCATAAATTCTGATTGTCGGTTGACAGTAAAAATAATCACAAAACCATTCATTAGATTTGGTTCAATGAACTGTGGATAAAGAAAATTTAGACAAAAATAATTCCGAAAAACTTTTCGCAATGGAAAAGAGCAACAGGAAGAAAACTTCCTTCTGTCCTAGATTATCTGTAACTACAGATATATTTATAGCCATGAAAAACGATGTTTATTTTATTAATACAATTTTACAAAAAATGTTCAAAGTTTCACCGTTTTGGAAGTATCGCGTCTATAGGTGTTTTAATGTCGGATATGTACAGTGCTTATCAGTGCCTGCAGAAATTATCAAGAGGGCGAATCAAGTACCATACTGTGTGTAGTTAAGTAAAATTAATGTAGGTGACGTTATTAATTTATATACATTAGTAGATTAAATGAAGTTTTAGATGAAATCATAGCAAAATAACTCTACTTGCAAATTAATGGTTCATATGAAAAATATTACACTGCCTGCATATAACCCGGAAATAAACGTAGATAATAATCTTGGGAATTTGACGGGTTGTAAAGATCTCGTGAATACAAGTATTTAGACATGTTCATAAAAATAGTAAACTAAAATTAAAAGTTTTATTTGTTTATCAATGTTTATACCAGGCAAATATATCATTTCTATAATTCTGTAATAAAGATATTTCAAGCCACAAGGCCACGCAATCTAGCCTTTACAAATTACGTATAGATTAGATTATCAAATTGTTAAAATTACTTCTTTTAAACATATCACACATCCGATTTTTTGAGTTTGAATACGATTTCTTTATTGAAGATCCGTGAATACATTCCTTTAAGTTTTCAATATATATTTATGGGCAGGGAACCATACATTAAGATCAGGTGATTTATTTGAATTTGATAATGGTCATCGTATCCACACAATAACTAAAGCAGTTGTTCATAATGATGCCAACTAATGGAAAGCATATGTGTTATAGAGCGGAAGTGTATTTATTTTTCTTCAGTGATATTTATTTTATTCTTCATTGGTTAATATATAATTAATTAGTTGCGTTATATATCAGAGTATAACCATTTTTTTCTAGGTTTTTGTGATAATCCTCTTTCAAATCAATTAATCAAAATTTATTAACAAAGTATTTCTTATATATCTTTTTTGATAAATTTAAATCTTCCTTATTACATCCGACCTGAAAATTCAATCAGTTTGTGAAATTAAACATTTCACGGTGTCCGGTGGGATTCGAACCTACAGCTCCTGTCAGCTAGCCAAGCATGTTACAATTTACGCCAGAGAGACTATAGGAAGAAATCACTTTCAACACCTTGGTTTAGTGATTCCAACAGATATATCGTAATATACACTACCGCTCAAAAGTGTTTAGGCACCCCTGTTTTTATGGATTATTCATATAGTATTATGTTTACCAAAAAAATATTATAATAAAATGAAATACGTATTTAAAATGTAGTTCAGTAAGATAAACACCCATTATATCGGATAAGGTTTACTATCATTTACCTGCATTTGGTCGGATTACCATAAACTGTTTATTGCGGTGCAATTACAATAACAATCCCTCTGAATTTACTGGGTAAATCATCTGTAAGATTGTAGGTAATAATGTTTAAATTACCGTCCTAGAAGATTATAGTGAAACCTGTAACCTATGGTCAGTTGCAGTGTGGTATTTACTCTATTCACGTCGTGAGCGAAATATCGTGTGACAATTCTTAAAGTGCCTCCGCGAAGAGAAATTAGTACGGAAACACGTGCGCTTATAATAGCTTACCATAAAAGTGGCATAAGTAATCGACAAATTGCCAAAAAAATGAAAATACACCACGCTACGTGTTACGTTCTCCTGGTTTGAAGAACAACGCCGCTGTAGCCTGCTCGTAATTTCCTAAATTACTTGACCAATACTTACTTGTAGAGTATGTTCGCTTATTTACTAGAGGAAAGGTTGTACAGTGAAACTCAATGCGCATGCGCAAAAAAATATATTTAAAAATAAAATGTGTACACGGTTTCCACTCTTGCCTATGTACATGTACGATGCACGTAAGATGTATATATTTGCAATAATTGCAGTTATTCGAGCTCTCTTATACATGTAATGTACATTAGCATTTGTATATGTATTTTCATTGGTAGCAACATAAAGTAATGCCTCAGCATGTACGTTGCAACGCTATGTCTTAATTCTGTTTAAAGGTTAAACTCTTATATGCTTCCGCTGAAGCTTTGTCAGAGGCATGTACTAATGCCTCTATCTGTTTGCATGCACCACTACCTTTTTATAGAGCCAACCCTATTTATTTCTTAAATTTATAAGCGCACCTCAGGTGCTATGCTTATTTATATGTCCCTTTCCGGGAGCCTAATATACTTTCCTTGTTTTAAATTTGCCTAAGGGACTTGGCCCTGTATTATTGGCATGTATTTGTACTTGACCAAATACGTTTGTTATATTCACATTTATAGGGGAACCCACCCTATCTCTTAGAGCTTGAACGCCTGGTCGAGGGCGACAGTAGTGATAATAGCCGATCTCAATACAAAAGTAATGTCACAGCTACCCAGGCGTTCTCGTTTGAAATATTACGCTATGTGCAATCTTTAGCTCTATACTACTGCGCCCCAAAGAAGGGAAAATCCAGTAACCAGCAAATGTGCGAACTGCGCACCGACAAGTAAAACGGAGCGATGATGCCGACATTACATAAGAAAACTGGTCCGTGACACTCGTCCGCTACGACGAGCAACTAAATGAAAAATTTCTAAGTCCCGATACGACAAGGACCGAACAAACGTACAAAAGACAACGGGCGCTGCGGCCACAACGACCGTCAGCAAGAAGCGGAGTGATCGTACTTGTAGAGGAGGTCTATACATGCGCGCCGACAATCTCACCAAAATAATTTCCGACACAAACTTAACTGAAGACTAAAAATATGTATAGACGACAATGGACACAGTAGCCTCGACGTACGATGATAGAAAATCGAGAATTTATACTTATTAAAAAAATCTATACATGTGGTCCGACGACGTTACCAAATGACTCCCGCCAGAAATAAATGTATAGACAACGTCCTCGACGATTCCCGCCAAAACTCGAAAAACTTATAAATCTCTAATAATCTTACGACGACGTTACTGTACACGTTACGACGAGGCACGAAAGGTGACCGAGAGTGCACGATCGCTAATACCTCGACTGTCGCGCGGGAGACGACTGCCTATGCTTGTGAACCTTAAATTTCAAGAAAACTCCCATTACATATCCGACGACGTTGCAGTGAATGATTTCTAATTAGGCAGTTTTAGCTAGCGTAATGCGAATGGCTGACTTGCATACATATACAATGCGTAATGTACATACATATTAAAATAAAATTGGATATAAGAGAGCAAAATAAATAAATATAAGAATGAAAATAAATAAATATAAAAATGAAAATAAAGTAATATTCTAAATGAAAATAATAATGCAACGAAGATAAAATACATAGTAGTAAAAAATTTACAAAACACAAAAAACAATGTTAAGTCCTTAACACTACGGTTGACTATAACGTAAAAAAATATCGGGAAACTGGCAGTTTTCTTAATAAAAGACAGAGTGGAAGGCCAAAAGCGACAACATCTGCAGATGATCGCAGAATAGTGGTTACCAGCAAGTTAAATAGACGCAAAACAGCTCCGGAAATCACCGCAGAATTAAATGTTGGTCGCCAAAAGCTAGTCAGTGTTTCTACAGTCAAACGTCGCCTACAGAAAGCCGGGCTCCATAGGCGTATTGCGATGAAAAAGCCATTACTACGCAAACAAAACAAGCAAAAGCGACTTAAATGGGCTCGTGAACACCGTCCTATGGACGGATGAGTCCAAATTTGAGCTGTTCGGAACCCGAAGACGCATATTCGTAAGAAGATCTGAGGGTGAACGTGCCAGAGAAGAGTGTATTGCTGCTATCATGAAGCATCGTAGAGGTTCTATCATCATTTGCGGCTGTTTTGCTGGCACTAGTGTAGGGGACATTGGGAAAATTGACGGTATATTAAAAAAAGAAGGCTACCGCAAAATTTTGGAGAACCACGCAATACCTTCCGGAATTCGACTTTTGGGTCAAAATTTTATCTTCCAGCAAGATAATGACCCAAAACATTCCTCTAAATTATGTAAAGACTATTTACGCCGTTTAGAAGAGGAAGGAACTCTCAAAATTATGGAATGGCCTCCCCAGAGCCCCGACTTGAATCCAATCGAGTTACTATGGGAAGAACTAGATCGGGAAGTACGGAAATCGGTTCCGACATCAGCTACTGACGTGTGGAACAAATTGCAATCGAATTGGTCCTCAATAACACAAGAAACTCTGGCAAAACTTATTGCGAGAATGCCTCGATTGTGTGCTGCAATTATTAAATCAAGAGGAGGTCACATAGATGAAAGCAAAATTTAAATTAAACGTTTTAATTTTCACATTTATTTAATATATTTTTATTCATGTACGTGTATCTGTATATAAAAAATAAATATTATTAACATTTTTGCATTTTATACATTTTTTGCTGTCAGTGAGAGTGCCTAAACACTTTTGAGCGGTAGTGTATATCTGGATAGACACAATATGCTAAGTACATAATCAACTAATTAACTGATTAAATTTTGGCTTTGGAAATACAAAGAAAAATTCAAATTCATCATCTAAGACCAAAGGACGTTGCATTGTTAATTTAAATTATTTCTCTTTACTGTCACTTCTTGTTTCTTGTATATTTCCTTATCGTGTAGATTTTTATCATCTTTAATAACACGAAATGCATTCAAGATATTTCGCATATAGTATTTTCTTTGTCTTCGCAGCTGATTCTTTCCGTTGGCTCATATTTCTTGTGCTGTTTTTGTCTAAAAGTCTCTGCGACATTTTGCGAAGGTGAAGCGAGGTTTGTACCAATTAGCTACTGCTGTACTTTGGCTGAAATACATAAAACAATAAATTGTGCTGTTTGCAAAAGAGGTTATAAAATTAGTTGCCTGAGTATATCGAATCCAGAAGCATACAAGATTGCAACACTAGCTTGTTATAGTCTTGTTGATTATATGCTCAAATGATCTACATAGTTTCAAACCTACATTTTTGGCACAAAAGGAGACAGTTAGGGTTTTGAAAGAGTTTGTTGTTAGAAGTCATTACTTCCAATAATATAATCTGGAAATGTTGTTCTAATAGATAGCTGATCAGAACAAATGTAAAACGAACATAATTATTTGTGGTTACAAGGCTACAAGTGCTGCGAATAATAACGAGCAAATGAAGCTTGATAACGCCATAATAATATAATTGTATAATAATAAATTATAGTGTAATACAACTTAATGAAACTGAATTTATTGTTAAATTTGTTGCTTTGTTACCCTCCAATTAAAGTACAGTTAACTTTTCCAGCAGTCTCAGAAATCTTAAAGAACTCAAGAAAGATAAAATCTGTCACTAGGCGTAGTGACATATGTAAGCCTTTCACCAGAATGGACCAACATGCAACGTAAATTATATGGAACAACGAAGCACACTTTTCAGGACCGCTCAAACGCGGGGAAAACGATGTGAGGCTTAAATAGGTCTACGGTGTACCATGTATATCGCGTTGGGAAAACTGTATGGATTCAGTAATGCTCCAACTATATTGTCTAATATGTCTCTTCCGAATCACATTTTTTCCAGTTTTGAATTATTTTATGGCATTATTGTTATGCCGGAAACATGATTTAATGATTGCTTAGGATATTATGAATTTTTCAACATCGTACAATGTAATTAGATCTGATCAAAACTTTATGCTTGTTAATAGATGAGCACTAATGGTGGAGTACTATTAGCATTTAAAGGCGGCATTACCTTTGAAGTCATAAATACCCATCATGCTATCAACTACTGTACCATTGATAGGTTTTCTTATTTGTAAATGTAATGCTAATTAAACTGAATTATTAACTGCACCTATACGTATTTCCTTAAACCTATGTAATCAATTCGTATATTTCTGTTTTAATTGGGGTTATCTGCTAGATAATAAGCATTATTGTTATTAAACTAATGTTCCCATTAATACTAATATTAACATCAGTACCAATACTAAACTAACGTTCATGTTAATATTAGTATTAATATGGATATTAGTTTAACTGTTACGTACTTGCCGTATCAATAATATAGTGTCCTGAGATATTACAATGTACCTACTGGCATCGCGGGATTTAAGACGACTTGAACTCATGGTCTTGTGGTGCAGAGGAAATCACGTTATGCCAGGGACATAAAGATGTTGGGTTCAATTCCCCTCCGAGACCGATATTTTTTCGGAATTTAATTACGTTGGGTAATTGCAAGAAAATTGTAATTTTATTATTGTTATTAGTAAAAATAAAATAAAATGGAACCAATCTCACAGTAGTATCCCAAACAACTTAATTAAGCAATGGCTACTTGTTTCGTGCACATTTGCACATCGTCAGGCCAAGACACTCAAGAAAAGGACTACACAATCAAAACAAATGCCTGATGATATGAAAATGTGCATGAAACCTGCAGCCATTGCTTAATACTGCGAGATTGATAAGAATTTTCTTTCCTTTTTCCTATTTAGATATAGACTCACATCAAGTCAACAACATTTCACTGTTGTTATCATGGCCATTATTATTATTACTATTATTATTATTGTTATTATCGTTACCGTTGTTTATATTGTTACTATTGTTATTATTATTATTATTGTCATTATGTGTTAAGGTCTTTGCAACGAATCTCCTTTAACTAAGCATCTGGATTAAAACTGTTGTAGTTCCAGCTAATGTTTTCCAGCAAACACTACACTAACTTGAACAATAGTTTTAGAAATGCGATAACTATTGCGTTATAAAATAGTCAAAAGCACTAGTAAAAGGTAAAAGCGAATTGTAACAATTAAATAGTTGATGGTAAGTTAAATATGATGTAACTACAACGCCAGAAAGGATCGCTTGGACGAAAGTTATTTACTCAGCTTGGGTTGAAATATTCGCCGTAAAGATAAAATAAAGTTGTAACTAAAGGTCTAATCAAACAAGTAAAATCTCAAACAGATACGAAATTCAGACTTGTACTTATGTAATGCAGATAAGTGGACATAATACGTAATATCCTAAAGTTATCACTAGGGTTAGGACTTCTCTATACGCTAAAGCAAATACATAAATGACCGAGAGTCGTACATTGTATTGTACCTCCACGTACCAGAGGGATTTAACATGTTAGCATGGCAATCCTAAAATTCAGATTTAAGAAGCTTTGTGTTTATGAAATAATTTAGTTTAAAGATAACAGGGATATTTTTAATCTAATGTGGCAACCTAGTTCTCCAATTTATTTGAAATTGCAAAATTTTAATCTCTCAGAGATCCTCATCTTTAACAACGGCAGCGATAGTGGCGAGCTTGTTTTATGGCAAAGATTTTAATTAATTCTACTGATTATATAACGATGAAAGCAAGACATAAGGACAAATACTACAAAATGAAAAAAATCGGTTTGAAGACATTCGAAAAGAAATACAGTTGCGAAAATTATTAAACATTATAACTATTGATCACTTAGCAATTATTTCAGAAGGGTTTTTGTGTTTTAAGAGATTGATTTTGATCTTTTTTTTTTTAATTTTGATGATTCACAAATTTATTAGATAATAAAACTGAACAACTATTTATTATTTTTCGTTTGTCAAGTGTGCCGGATTTTATTTGGTTCTACAGGTTTAATTATAATCACAAAACAAATTTCCTCTAGCACGTCAAATTTGCGAAAAACACGAAGCATTAAATATTAATATTATAACTACGTACTGCTATACACTAGGGTGACAGAATAAAATAGACACCTACTAATTAAAAAAAACATTCTATTCTCGTTATATATACAAAATATTTTTAAATTAGACCAATATTTTGTCGATCCACCTTTACTTGCGTCAAGTGCTGCGAGTCGTCGTGGCATAGAATCTATTAAATGATTAATGGTGTCTTCTGGAATATCTAACCACACTTCTGTAACAGCTGCCACGAGTTCTTCCTTATTGCTGGGTTTTCGGGGTCGTTTCGCCATATTTGTCTGGATTATGTGCCAAACATTCTCTACCGGATTCATGTCTGGTGATTGACCTGGCCATGGTAAAATCCGAATCCCCTGTTTCTCTTTTCATGCGGTTGTTGTTCTTGCCTTGTGGCAGGGTGCTCCATCCTCCATAAAAGTGGCATCTTCTTTAGATAAAATTGCGTTGTTGAACATCGGTAGTACTCCTTCTGTTAATATTTGGATATATTTTGCCGCATTTATATTTCCATCGCAGATTACTAATTGCGATCTTCCACCATATCATATCGCGCCCCACACCATGATGTTCACACTGCCGTATTTCACCGTCTGATGCAAAAATTTGTCGTTCAATTGCTGTGACGAACGTCTCCATACCCACGTACGACCACTACCACTGAATTGGCAGTAACTGCTTTCGTCTGAAAAAATGACAGACCGCTAAAACTCTTCGGGCTTCGTTCGCATTTCGATTGCCCAAGCAATTCGACGCCGTTTTTGAAACGCCGTAAGGAGATGTTTTTTCTTTGCCACCCTTTTATACATCCCCACACTGTGAAGGTATCGCAGAACGGTGCGCTGACTTTTCTGTGATGTTGCCGCAAGCTCAGCTGTACTTTTTCGCGGTTCTCTTAACACTTCGCGCACAAGCACCCTTTTACTTCTTTCAGAAGGTCCGGCATGACCTGGTCTCGGCTCCACTGTTGTTTTTTCCTTACGTTTAAATTGTGTAATCACACGGTTAACTGTGGACAACGGAATATTTAAAAATTTACTTATTTCACGTTGCGAAGCGCCGCGTTCACTCTGGCCAACGATGCGACTCCGGGTGAAGTCGCTAATATCACTCGAACCTTGTAAGCGAGGCATAATTGTAACGATACAAAACTATGACGAATTCCTTCCGATACATCTACCCTTACCCTAATGACAAGAGAAAGTTCTTAATTCGTTCTTAGAATTTAGCTGTTTACATATTTATACGGCTTTACCTGGTGTCTATTTTATTCTGTCACCCTAGTGTATACCGCCATGGTGTATAATTAAAACGTTATTTTCTCACTTTTTCTTTGCATTGACCTTTAGAACCTTACTATTTTAATATCCAACATAATTTTGCTGATCCAGTTGGCCTTAATAACGTTTTCCAATGGTGGAATCTGTCTCTTACTCAGTACTAACATAGAGAAAAGAAATTCAGACTCGAATGTAAAAAATATTTTAATTAATTTTCTCTAATTTAAGCTTTATATGGTTTAAATAAGCGAATTTATGTTTGAGATATTGAAATCTATATTCTTCATTTTTTACAACGTTTTCAATTATAGCAAATTTGTTGTTGTGTAACATTGGGAGAAATATTGTATCGGGCTTCACTGGCGTGTTATAACCTGTAGTCTTTCATCAAGGTCTATGCAATACACTAACTAGCGAATGTTTAACAATGTAATGGAAACTTCTAAACTCTGTTGTATCTTTCGTAAATAGCACTTTATGCATCTAATTTGTAAGTCAGCTAAGAATAATTGCTGATATATACTGAAACATTTTCGTGCAGCAAAAAATAGTATTCCGTGGGGATAACACATTTGTTCGTGTCATATCATAGAACATGTAAAGAACGAATTTTTACATAATCTTTCGAAGATCTATATATCTTTAATTCTTTTCTAATGTTCTGAAACTTCTTTTGAAGTCTCCGTCATATTTTGTTTAATCACTTAATTTACTTGAAACGAATAGCACATGTCTAGCGATACACCCCCTCCCATCTCGCAGTAATACAGAATGAGGGCTTCAATGAATCGATTCAAATTGAAAAGAGCCATAAAAACTAGTGTAAGGATTTTATACTTAGTTAAATATGATTTATGTAAAAAGTATTCTGAAGAGAGAAGAGTGGAACAATAAATACAATTAGAGAAAATTACTACTATTCTCTACTCCTTAAAAAATAGCATTCGAGACGGTTTTGGTGCTATGGCCCCTTACTCAACAGTAAAACTACAAATATATTTTATTGTTTTAGTGATAAAGAATTTAAAGTTTTATGTTAAATATTCAAAATATTAAATATTCAAATGTGCATAGGTGAAGCTAAACATAAAATACGCGAAATATAGAATGCGAATAAAATAGTGAGTTAGAAATCATAATTTACAAATTAATTCTAAGCTGGAAATTTGTAACACCGAAAATTGGTTTAAAGTGCATATTGCTCTTTGCATTTTATTACAAAATGCGTCGAGTTATATAACGAAAAACAGCTCTCGAGGAGGTGCATTTAGCAAAAGCCGTTCTATTGAATAGTCTGCCAAAAGTAGCACTTTAGAATTTACTCTATGGAAAGGTGTATAAAAATTATATGTAATATGTATAAATATAATTCGAAATTTTAAATGCAATATTACATATCAGGTGCTGCATAAACAAAACAGGCGTTTAATGCTGATTTGGTACGAATATTTTAAGATCTTAATAATGTTAGTATATCGCTATTAATTTTATAGTTTATTATAGTACACTAGCACCATATATCAAGAAAACAACATCTAAACCTATTAATAATTTAGCAGTGGCAGTAAAATATGTCTGCGAGCATCCTGGCAAAAAACACACTCAACTAAGACATGATATCTTTTCATTTTAATAAATAATGATAAGGTGCTCATAAAATATCGCTAAACAAGATATAAGAGGTTCAAAAGAAAAGAATACAATTAAGTAGATGTCACTAATCTAATGATATAATGAATAAATTTTAATTTCATGTAGAGATGTAAAAGGTATTAACGTACGATTAATGGTTAATTGAGACCTCTTTTCTTTTAAAGAAAGAAATCAACATTAATTAAGTCAATAGTCCTAATCATAACATAGTTTAAAAATTAGTTGTGTTAGCTAAATGTTTTAAAACTTACTACTAACATACTTATGTTCAATCACAAAACAAGTATATTATATGTTTAAGCTAGTGTTTTTTTCATTTTTTGGGACAATATTTTGTAGAGACATAAAAAGCAAATAACTAAAATAAACCAAAATTTGTCTAGATTATGATTTTCAGGGTATTCCATGGTTGCCCTTGCTTATAACTAGAGACCGGATTATATGCAAAGTGCATATATTTTATTTAATTTATTTATTATATTTTACGTCTATTAGTAGATGTCTTACACTGATTAATGTTAATTAACGCTAACTTTAATCAGTGTAATACATCTGCATATAGACGTAAAATATAATAAATAAATAAAATAAAATATATCCACATTGCATATAATCAGGTCTCTACTTATAACAAAAGTGACCAAATTGTGTTGTTTTAAGTGTGAAGAGGGACTGTAATATTTTATTCTTAGATATTTTCTGCCAGTATCTACTCTGATATGTTAATTTTCGGTATAACAAATGCATATGTATGCAGTAAATACGGCGGAATTTGAATGTACGTTTCAGTGAGGGTAGTATTCCCTGTGTTGATAAACCTCTCTTCGATCAATAAATGGAAAGCGTGCCTTCACTAATCTACTTCTGGAAATAAGACCCAGAGCAACGCAATTTTAATGGTATAAAATGTATTCGCTTTGATGTAGACCTATCTCGGATGATGTTTAGTACAACTTGACGAAGGTAATGGGATCAGCAGCGTAGAAATGTCGATTTTTTAAACGAATTAGCATTACTATATTATTGGTAGTAGTCTAATCAAATATATAATTACAAATATGGATATTAGGATAAAGTCAACGCCGTTATTAATAGAAATAAGATTTACGCCCGGGACTTAAATTTCCAAGAACATTCAGTTTGAATAGAAATTAAATAGCTTTGATATATATATATATATATATATATATATATATATATATATATATACACTTCAATGTTATTATTTACTCAAGAATATCTTGAGAGTCTTAGAATTACGTTATTTCGGTAATGGAAAATGAATTTCACAACTCAGTCCTGCTTGTCTGTAAAAAAGGTAACAAATCCTTACTAGAAAATTATTGTTCGATTGCACTCACCTCCTACTCATCCAAAATGTTAGAAGACCTCCTAAATGAAGATTCTCAAAGAAAAATAATTGTGCATTAGCTACTTCCGTGTATTTTCTTACATTATAGCCCTACTTTTGGAAAGCATTTAATTGCAACTATGTATAAGCTTGTGGTAATAGAGATATGATTTTAAATTGGATTTGTTGAAAAGATAGCCGGTTCTATTGTAATCGCCAAAAAATGGCGTATTAATTGAAAATTCTTTATTGTGTATGTAGATTAAAAAATTGCGCCGATATTAGTGTATATTCGAAAATAAAAGAAGCCACAATCACCTTAGTGATTTTTAGTTAGGAAATTATACGAAAATTCTTCTTTTAGAAACCCAGTGTGCGACGATGAAACAAGTTTTATTTTTCATTAGTTTTAGTCTGCTAAATAATTTCAAGACACGAAATTCTTTTAAAATTATTTAAATATTCGTAAAATTTAATGTACCACTGCTAAATTTCACGTAATAAGTTTTTAGATTTCCGATTATTTATAGAAAAGTAATGTTCGAGGTAATGTACGGTTTGATATAGAAAAAAGAAACTTGGAACAGCACAAGAAATTTTATTTTTCAGTGTAATCTCCCCCAACTTCTATAAATTTATAACAACCATTAATTAATAATTCGGTACCCTGCCCACTGCCGCCCTTAAAACGACGTCCCCTAAGGTCTTCTTTAAATTAGAAAACAAATAAAAATCACAAGGAACCATATTCGGACTTTACGGTGAATGTTCCAATTCTTGAAAGCCACATTCGCGGATGGCAGCTTGTGAAACGGCGGCAGTATGGATGGCAGTATTATCGTGCAATAATCGTGCACCTTCTGCCAATTTTCTGTCCCTTAATTTATGCAATAAAGACGTATGATATGTGCAAAATGCCCTCACAATCCCAGAATATTGTGGCCATCAATTTTCTTGTCGATTAAACGACTTTCGCCTTTCTGGGACGACGTTCATCAGGTCGCCGCCATTCCATGGGCTCCGTTTTGGATAGAGGATCGTAAAACAGAACCGTTGTTTCATTCGCTGCGACAATGGACTGCAAAATCGATTTTGGGTCGTCTCCACACACGTTTAAAAATGACCACCCACATTCAACTCACCGTTTACGTTGAAGAACAGAAGGAAGTTGCGATACCCGTCTTACACTAATTTTATTCATACCCAAATGATCATAGTGAATTCGGCGAATATTTTTTTCGGATATGATTGTTATCACTGCTAATTCCTTCACTTTTAAACGACGATCTTGTAGCACTAAATCTTCAATAATTAAACTTTGTTGAGGCGTTATCACTTCAATTGTTTGACCCGGCCGTTCATCAGCATCTTCTAATGTTCTTATCCCAAACGGAAACATTTCGCCTACTCTTTTAACAGTACAATTTTTATTACCTCAGATATTTTCATGCGCTAGTCACGTTGGTTGGCTGGAGTTATAAATAGTAAATTGTATGTGTATATGTAGATTTTCATCACTCCAAATTTATTTATTGTAATTCCAAATGGCGGAGGTCTTTTTCATAACAGTAATACTTTATTTCTTCAACACTTTTCTTGGATATTTGTTGTATTATTAACTTAAATACCGATATGGTTGCAGTTTTAATTTAAATTTTATCCTTCGTGTAGAATGGAGAATCACAAATGTTAAACTTTTGTTTACGGTACGACTTTTACTAAGCTTGGAGTTTGTTCATTCCAAAACCTTTGTGTAGAATTGTGGTGATCAGACCACATTTTTGATGGCTCCCTATTCCTTCTTTTGGTAAGAAATTCTTCAGAGTCTAGGAGAGTGTTTGGGTTTACCATGCTGAAAAATAAATTGATCGAATAGAAATGAAATGGAAACATCTATTGTTCCAAAATTTCTTTATACTCTTCGTTCGTCAACATCCTTTCAATATTTACCAATTTTCGTAGTCTATTCATACGAAAGAATTCTCATAGCAGCACTAAACCTCCTCCGTATTTTATAACTTGCACGACAGCTTGTGGCAACGCGTTTTCTTTAGTTGTCTTTTGAATAAAAATTCGCCGTTTATTACCAAAATCTTCGTCGGTATGGACATTCCCGCAATCTTTGTGGGTCGAACGCTTATATTCTAGAAACCAATCAAACCCTTTACTTTTAAATGACGATTGCAAGGACTGTGTGGATGTACAATTCACAGGTATAGCAGTCAACTCCACTCACACAAATTAATTAATTATGCGGAACGCAGCGTTTCGGGAGCACGTGGGCTCCCATTGTCAACCATGTTACCGACTAAAAGTAAATGTGTGATACAGTTTTTACTTTTAGTCGGTAACACGGTTGACAATGGGAGCCCACGTGCTCCCGAAACGCTGCGTTCCACATAATTAATTAATTTGTGTGAGTGGAGTTTACAGCTATACCTGTGAACCTTTACTTTTACTTTTTACGAAGTAGTGCTTTTGTAGTAGTCTTTTTGAGTACGTTGTATTTACTTGTCGCTTGACCGCAGATACTGGTACTATATTTTTATGATTTTTATTAATATTTGCACAAATTTCTGACACTGTCACCAATTTTATTTAGTGATTAACACCGTATGCTGGTGTTCGATAATGGTTATAAACTAGACCTCCTCGGGCATGAACAGTGTAAGTTTTATCCATTTATCAATATCTTCTAATTGTTGAATGATTAGCAGTTCTTGAAGCTTTTGAACTACTTGTGCCTCCATTATATAGAGTAATTATTGTGGCCCGTACTTCAAGGCACAAATCTTTATTTTTACCCATATTATGCAAGCACTCAGCGCAAACAATAACAATTAAAATATAGTTGAACTAAACTATAATCTAACGATCGTGTAACTGAAAATGTTTCATAAAATTGATTGGAAACATTTCTTAAAATCATATACAACTAAGTGTGAACATACAATTCGCAGTAATACGGTTGTTAAATCGAAAACTTTCTAAAATTTCATATGTTTACACTAAAACAAAAGGAAAATATGCCATCAACCAGTGGCGCATTTACAGTTCTTGTAATCTTTTACAATATTATTGCACCATACGTTAGAACTAGTTATATTGCAATGACGTTACCTTTTTAAAATATAAGCGATAGCGCACATGATGCATGGATGTGCTTATAATTATCAAAGCCTCCACGTATATATCCACTGAAAATTGAAAAAGAAGAACGTTAACTCGAAAATCGAAACTCAGTTTTGATGGATATTTTCATACTCGAGTAACAAGTGCATGAAGTTATATCTGTTGGTGCTGGAAAATTACGGCTTTTTGATTGTTTGAGATAGCATCGATGCGATGCATTTAAAAATCCGCAGTATAACGAAACAGGATGAACATCTATAAAACGCCGGTAAATTTGGGAACACGAAAAGCTATCAAGTATTCATGTGAATAGGCGCGCTTGTTTATATCAGTGAATTCACACAACTGGAATTGACTTCGATACATGCATACGATACAGGAAAGCCCCAATCCTATAAAAAAACATGTAATAACATTCATAGTAAGTATATTAAAGCAGAGTTTTCGTGTTTCCCTTTGCTTCTCGTTTTTATCCGCTGTGGTTTTTTTACACCACACCGAACGAATTTGGGTTAAGAGGAGCATCTATCATTTTTAGAATATATATTGTTATACATTTGATAGCTTCCACGAAGGGTAATGTCAGAAATTTGCTCTAGAAAAGGCTTAATTGCTTTAGGTTCTAACAGGATACCCTCTCGTCAATAACGTCATTGACTATGACGGATGAACGAAAATTCTAAAGGATTTTTTCCAACACGCTTATATAGACAGTTATAAAATGAAAGGAAAATATTTACACATATATGATATAGTATTTATATAATTATTTTATGGATCTAAGATTGTGCAAGAAGGGACTAATGCAAAGCGTATTTAAATTTGGCTCAATCTCATCAAGATGTCCGAATAAAACGTCGACGTACTATCTTTAATTAGTTTTATTCAAATATAATTCCAATGAGTACGTTAATAGTGTTGAGTAAACTCCAGAATTGAGTTTAGGTAAAATAAGAATGAAATAACATTTGTTGTAACGATGCTCATATATTTTTTTACATTTGCCGCTATTTGTCACAGACAATCCAGCGCCATGTCTTAAGTTCTTTTTTCGTAAAGTGAAGATCATAAGATACCAATATCTCTTTTGGATTTGAATTAACAATGAAGATGATTTTTCTAGTGTACACATACACAAATATATTTGTAGGTGATGCATATACTTACGTTTGAAGCAATTATATTATCTTAGTAACAACTTTTTCCGTCCATAAAAAACGATGCAGTAAGTACAACGAAATTATTGCAAATATAATAATAAAAAGAAACTCATGCCTTCCTATTTACATAGAAACGAAAACTACAAAATGCATAGCAGCACCTGCTAAAACCAGTATTAGTTCCACTTGTGTATAATGTTCGATTGTTTTAAAAGATATATAGTAATGAGAGTAGATAGAATATATATATACCCTATACATAAAATGAATAATCCTTTAAACTATTTAAACTATACTTTCATTTTCCTCTTTTCAACAATTGCGCTCTTATTGATTAACCTCGTCTAAGGATTAGATGCTATGAGTTCCAATGTACCATTCTAAAATAGTAGTATCTCAGACTTTCACGGCCGTTTGTCATAGTTGTCGGGTTCCGCTGTCTCACTAGGTTTTTTTGTCCCTAGGGACGACTGTTATGAGTATTATAAAATTCATGTTTCAATAACGTTTATGACATTTTCGTCAAAAACTGTTCGCATTTATAAAAACTAGCAAACGCACAAATCAATCTTCTTGCGAATTTTCTAAGCACCGGAAAATGGTCTTCTTCGAGGTATTTTTTGTAGAAATCGCACAACTCCACGTCTTCAAATTTAGATTTTAGGGGTGAGTTTTCTTAAAGCTCGATCAACTCCACTTGCAAGTGTATTGGAGCATTGTGTACATTACTTTTTGTTGGAGTAGTTCCATGTTTTTAAAATCGCTAAATCTGTTCGAAAATAGCTCCGACAGTAACTTGAATTCTTCTGCATATTGAGCATAAGCAGTATTTTCATACGCAGACAGCGTCGTGAAATGGTAACTGTTACCAGACAGCACCTGTGCCTCCCACAAGCAGATTTTGTTCTGAAACGCTTTCAAACGGCTGTACAAATCATTTACTAACTGTCCTTGTTTTTGAAGTTTCAAATTTAAATCATTCATATGGCTTGTAAGGTCGACCAGAAATGCTAAGTCATATATCCATTTTGGGACACTCAAACTATCTTTTATTTCCATAAAATCTACTATCTCATATCTAAGCTCGTAAAACCGTTTCAGCATTTTCCCTTTGTTTAGCCATCTGACTTCACAATAATATGTTACGTCCTCATATTCGGCCGATATTTCACCCAAAAACGCCTTGAACTGACGATGGTTAAGCTCTCGGGATCGAATAGAATTGATGGTTTTTACTACGACATTCATAACATTTTGAAGTCGAATGGATAAATAATCTTTTTACACGTTTAATTCAGTTGCTTTCTCATACAAAATTAAGATGGAACCTTTACGTAAGCCGACTATGCAAGGTGTACCATCTGTGCATACACCAACTAGTTTTGACCATGGCAAATAAAAACTTGTGAATACCTTTTGAACTTCATTAAAAATGTCCTCTCCTGTAGTGGTTTCCTTTAGCGGCTGTAAAGCAAGCAATTCCTCAGTAATAGTGAACTATTTAACACCTCGAATAAATGTAGCCAGTTGAGCTGTGTCGGATAAACCGGTGTTCTCGTTTAATGCTATGGAAAATGATTCAAAACGAGCCATACGGTCAGTCAAAGTCGTCTTGACAAACTAATTTTTTCAAATTCATCTTTCTTTTCAGAACACAAAACACTGCAAACTTCTAACATACACTCCTTGATAAATTCTCCTTCGGCAAATGGTTTTAATGACTTTGCCAATTTTGAACTATAAAACTAGCTTTCACAACATTATGTTGTTGTGTTCTTTGTTTATGAAACATTTGCTGCTGCTTTTCCAAATTTGCGGTAAGCTTCTGGATATTGTCTTTCCTTATTTGTTCTGTCAGTGAGTGCAACATAGGATGCTTAGTTAAGTAATGCCTCTTTATATTGAATTCTTTCATCACTGAAATGGATTCATTACACAGCAAACAAATAGGCTTACCATTATGCAAGATCAAAGAGAATTCTTCAGTCTATTTTTCTTGAAACTGGCGACCGTCTGCATCTACTTTTCGTTTCTTTCCACCAGACATTTTCGTTCGATAAACTTAACAACAAAATATAATTAGTAAGCACTCAAGATGCACACAGGGTCACAAAGCAAATTAACGGCACTAGCAGTTCGCTAGGATATCGTTTGTCGAAGTTATCACCCCGATAGCTCAAATAGAACTGAACTAAAGTGCGGGCCATCCACCTGCTTGTATAGGCAAAGTGAAGGAATGATCTAGAATCGTCTAGTGTAGAACAATTGAGAAGCAACAATCTTTTGTTGCGCCGGCACTCGGTTTGCTTGTTTACTTGATTCCTCAGGAGCAAGCGACAAACCCCGTATCACTCGATCTTCCTCATTTGGACTGAGTATGAGTAAGTAGTGTAATATCTTTTTTTAATTGGGTTTTTTAAAATGTCTCGTGGGCCGAATCAAATCTTACAGGGAGTCGGATCTGGTCTGCCGGCCCACATATGTTCTACATGAATATTTAGGCATGAATAAAGCTTGCACAACTATTGGTGCCGCGTTTGCTCGTTATGAAACAAAAATGGTGTCGAGTGACTACCCCACAATACTGTTCGGACATATATAGTGCAATCCAAAAGAGTTTTTGTAGTGATACAAAACTGTTGATGAAACAATGGGTTTTAGCTGAAGAACGTGCTCTGAAAGAGGCAAAAACAACACCATCAGCAGCGAAAGTGTTTGAGAACTCATCTCGTTTTTGTAGACAATTTGGGGAACGGAGAACTGTATATGTGTCTAGGCTTTTAATACATGGTTTTTGTTGTGTTCCACTTCAATCTATATAAGACAGACATGGGTCTGTGTTTAGAAGTTCTACATATATAAGTTATCCTATTTTCCTTATTATGTTAATTCGAGTCATCTAAGTTTGTCGTATAAAAGCAAAATACCTAATAAAAGATGAAAGAATCCCTTCGGTTTAATATATTGCGAACTCTGAGAAATTTCAGTGCAACATACATATAGAAGAAAACCGACAAAAGCGAACAGGAGGATAAGACAATGAATTCTAATAAAGCGCAGGAGTAGAGAAAACTGAGGAAAAGGCGAAGTGATGCTCTAAAGAAGTACACAAAGGCAATAGGCGTGATAAGCCGAAAATCAAAATGCAAGGCTATGGGAAAATGGAAGAAAATAATACAGGGGGCCAGGACACACTAAATTCTGAAAAGGAAAACAAAAGAAAGAATTAGTTAACCTAAAGTAAGGATTTAATAACGTTTTGCGTTAGCCGTAGTTCGCAAGGATTGAGCGACTTGAGGATGATGAAGATCTAGTGTCTATTGGTGCAAATACATTACGAACTAATCCATTCTTGACGCCATTGTAAAGCATTTTGTAAACGCTCTCCAAATATTCAATACAAATATTTCTAGGCTGAGGAATGTATGTACACTATTTTTGATTTCGTCAGAAACTAACAGTAACACTTTAAACAGAGTAAGGTATAGTGTATAAATTTTAAGGCATAAGCAAGAATCATGTACACTACAAACTTTATCACATTGAAAGAGAATGCCCAGTACAGTAAGATGATAAGTTAACACATGGGCTGAAAAGTCCCGGGCCTAACACATAGATGACGCTAGTTTTATTGCAGTCACCTTTCTCTCAGTTAGTACTAACCTTCAAAAGACAGCTGTTAAAATTTCATGATATTCTATTCATTAGTTTGTGACTTATTGTGCTGAGTCACGCTACTTTTGTTATTTTCAAAACAACGGGTCAAAAACAATTTCGTGTTTTAATTTTACACTGCTTCTTGATGGGAAAAAATACCGTTCAAGCGAAGCAATGGCTTGAGAAGTGCTATGGGGACTCCGCTTCATCAGAAACAACAATAACACGTTGGTTTGCTGACTTCAAACGTGGTCGTAGAGACACCGATGATGCAGAACGCAGTGGACGTCCAAATGAGGCGGCAACACCAGAAAACATAAAAAAAACCACAAAATCGTTTTGAATGATCGAAAAGTGAAGTTGCGTGAGTTAGCTGACATCGTAAAGATATCAAAAGAACGTATTGGCTTTATTTGCACGAGCATTTGACTATGAGAAAGCTCTGGTCAAAGTGGGTGCCGCGTTTGCTCACTGTTGACCAAAAACAAGAACGTGTTGATGATCCTGAGCAGTGTTTGTCCATGTTTGAAAGTAACAAACCGGAATTTTTGCATCGATATGTGACAATGGATGAAATATGGATCCATCACTTCACTCCGGAATCAAAACGATCGTCATCTGAGTGGACAGCAACTGGTGAACCTCGTCCAAAGCGCCCGAAAGCACAACAATCGTCTGGAAAGATTATGGCCTCGGTATTTTGGGATGTGCGTGGTGTAATATTCATCGACTATCTTGAGAAAGGAAATACCATCAACAGTGAATATTATATAGCGTTATTGGAGCGTTTGAAGGCCGAAATTGCAAAGAAAAAGAATTTGTTTCATCAAAACAACGCACCGTGTCACAAGTCAATCAAAACAATGGCAAAACTACATGAATTGAACTTCGAATTGCTCCCGCATCCACCATATTCGCCAGATTTGGCTCCCAGCGACTACTGGCTGTTCGCAGACCTCAAAAAAATGCTCGCCGGTAAGAAATTTCGCACGAATGAAGAGGTTATCGCTGAAACTGAGGCCTATTTTGAGGCAAAAGACAAATCGTTCTACAAAAGTGATATTGAAATGTTACAGCGGCGCTGGAATGATTGCGTTGCTCTTGATGGAGATTACGTTGATGAATAAAGCTAATTTTGAACCAAGAAACCGTGTTTTCTTTGTTAGGCCCGGGACTTTTCAGCCCATGTGTTACTGTATAAATTGTGGGTTTAGCTCCCATATATGTTTATGTACTAATAGCGTGATCCAGTTTCGGATTTTACATTTCTTCGAACACAGCTGTAATTTCAGAAGGTTAAGTTCGAAAGAGAAATCATTGGTTTTACTTTCAGATAAACAAATTACTGACGGTATAAATAGAACAGCGATATCTCGTTTTAGAAAAGCAGGAGGTTATTAGAATAACATGATTTAAGAAATCATTAAAATTTTCCTTAGAATGTTGCTAATACAAATTAAAACAATTTCGTAACTAAAATCATTCAGACAAAACATGTACTATTTAGTGATGATATCACATTACGCAAATATATATAATGAACATTTTTTAAACCTAATTTCGAATTTGCCATCTGGTTACCAAAATATTAGGGATTTGGAAGCGGTGCTCGGTCCTATTCACTCTCAATCTAAATGTAAATAAAAACGCACACAGACAAAGAAGTCGATTGGTTTTCGGGAATCTAACAATTGTTCTCTCCCACAAGCAGTTGATACCAAAAATTAAAATTAAATTCGCTTTGTTATAAACAGAGAGCGGATAAAGAATACAACCTTATATTGACGACGTGTATTTATTAAAGAGTTATCTGTATATGTATGTATGTATGGATGTATCCGCAAAATATATTTTGAACTAATTTATTTCATAAGAAGCAGTAAATACACTCGTGAGCTCATACACTTTAACCCCGAAGCGAATAATGTAGACCAAACTTATAATATCTTACATAATTTTTATTTCATATAGGGGTTTAGCCAAAACATTAGGTCATCGACATGTACCCTCTGATAGCAGGACTAGTATCAAGTGAACGCTGAATATTCCTCAAAAATTTGACTACCTCTTTAAGCATTCGATATTTGCTTGTGCGTGAATGACACTAAAAATTTCCTATACGAAATGGAATACGTACGTATATGACGCCTATTCATAAATCTGAACTCGGTTTACGGATACAATCACGGAACGTATTGCCCTCATAAGTTGAGGGTTCACTGTATTTGTACATGCACATACATATACATATACAGCTTCCTATTACTGATTTGGTCCCATTCACGTTTTTGTTTTGAAGTTGTTATTTTTTATGTACGTTGTAAAGTAAACTTAAAATAACGAAAAATATAAGTGCTATTTTTTAGTAAGGTCGGTTTTGCAGTAAAAATCGAATAAGTAAAGACATCTTCCTACATAACGTCCTTGGCAGTTAAACATCTATTGCAATGAACAATTACTTTTTTGATGTTCTTGAAGCGCTTGTCACCCTCAGAGGTCTTTAGATATAGGAGGATATGTTAGCTCTAGCAATGTCTGGACTGTATACTGGATGACCAAACACCTGCCTGTCTTGAGTTTCAGCTGCAGTATATGATCTTGCATCAGTATGACGTAGTATGGTACCAGCTAATAGTATTCCACGCCGTTTGTTTTTGATGGCTTAACACAGTTTTCTTAAGGTCCCACAGCGTGAAACTGAGTTAATTGCCGTTCCTTTCAACATAAAGTACACCAACAACCCCATTCTGCCCCCGAAAAGAGTAGCGCTTTGAAAGTGCCTGTCTTGTTTTTTACTTTGACTAGTGATGATGTATGTCGTCACTCTATTCGTTGTTGTTTTGACACACGAGACACATCTCATCTCCTGCGAAGACATAAGTCATCACCTTTCACGCTGCAGCAAGTCAAAAAGGTTAAAGCACTTGCCAATCTTTTTCTGCATGTGTTCCTTAGTCAGCAGTTTAAGATACCATCGGGAACGCAATTTCCTTAATACTTAATACTTAAATTTCACAATTGCAAACATATACAGAACTGGCATTGATATGTGTGGGAGTGTCATGGATAACATGGAAATTATAAAGCTCCTGCTTCCGCGAATTTTGGTGCCAGCTAGCAGGAAAATCGGCGGAAAAACTAATTTTAAAGGTACCTTTATCTAACAACACTATTAGTCGGAGAATCCACCATATAGCTTGGGATCTCGATCATCACTTAATAGGGAAAATAAGAGACACGGAACTTGGTCTCCAACTTGATGAGGTGGAAAACGTCCTGCTTTGCAAAAGCGTCATCGGAAGTGCAAAACCTGGATATTTATTTGAAATACTTAACAAGTTTATAACTGAAAATAACGAAGTTCGATCGATGTCTGGTCCTACCGCATCCTATGTATACCGACTGCATCATCCATCAGGAAGCGTTTGTATCAAAGTCGATGCAAAGTTATTTCCATTAATTGAATTTAATAGTGGAAGTTGTCGTAGTCTAGTTTTTATGTCGTAAACGACATAAGAATTAGGCAACTGAAAGGCAGATTTTTCGAAAAGTTATGTATGTAGGAGCTGAACACTGCCCTGCTATAATACTGCAGTTTACCTGACAACGTCTTATCCCATACATTCTAGTAACGTTGAAAAATTCAACATTTTCTACGAGGAAGATCATGCTGACTCCTGGTACATTGTTGAATCCGACTTTTCACTGAGACAAGCATATTTCTATATTTGATAAGCAGAACGCCTTGGATCTGCCTCTGCAGTTCAATAACATACATACCTTTCCGGGTCACCGACTACTACAATATTTCTGGCACAATTAATGCGATCAATTGTCACAGCAACTACATCCTCATAAACATTTGCAGGCAATGGATTTGAATTATTAATGTTACATTCCAAATTCAGCAAGCGCTCATTAATGTTGTCTGTAGTACATTTCGGATCAGGTGATTAGCGTTACTGCGATGTAGATAAACAGAACAACTACCACATTGTAAGGTCTTTATTGAAAAATCAATGTTTTTATTACAATTCAAACATCTCTTCGCAGTGTTCATCTCAACATGTGTTGGCCACGACAATATATACAAAACACATAAAGATTAAGCTTGTATAAAGATTCTGTCACTACAACCAGCGTAATTCAATCCATACCATAGCTCCAATTAATAATAACGTTTGAACATTTAAATTTTAGTTGAATTCTCAATCCCAAAGAAAACTACACGCACACACTGCATCCATATTTGTTTCGGTTATATAACAATTTCTTTGATTTATTTTCACTTTCATCTATTCCTCTGAATAGTATCTATGTTCGAAATTAATGGCAGTAAAAAATAATTCTTTTCAGTAGAGCCGATGTAGTACAATCTGTAACTATACGTATCTGTAAATACATAAATCGAAGAAATTTGAAAATTGGCTTATTACTAATATGGGCGAGGGCAAGTTAACCAAAATATTTGTCAATGTCTGCCACTTCTAGTTATACCGAAAGTCGATACTAACTAAAGTTCTCAAAACTTATGTTGTATATTACCACATTTTTTATTTGTTCGTAAGATTTACGGTTATCGGATTTCTTCGGTCTTTATTTATATATATTGATAATTGGAGTTCCTGAGACACTCTGTATGCAATTTTAGTTAAAAAAGTATTAGAAACCAGTAAATTATGTTATTCCAGTGGTGTAATAATAGATTGTAAGTGTAAGTTCTAAAAGCATTTGTTTGTGTACAGTATGAATAAAACGAAAGTTACTATAACTGCTATACCTCCATTATAATTATCATTAATGTAAATCAGCTGAGCACGAGACATTATTTTTTTGCTCACAGTGTATGGGATATATACAACTAACCAATCCTAGATGTTCATTGCGGGTTTATTATAGATATCATTATTAAGTTTACGTGGAAGATACATACATAAGTACAAAAGCAAAAGTAGGATTATAAATTTCAGGTGGAATTTTAAAAATTTCGTTTTACGATAAGTGACGAAATAGCGAAGTAAATATGATAAATTTCCTCTCAAACCTCGGCGAAGTTGAAACGTAAATGGTTTATGGATTTAACCTATTAGATTTTGAAAATTTATGGTTACCTTTTCCAACCGCAAGATATTTATTCTGAAAAACTTGCATATCACAAACGTCAACAGTTTTAAATGGAGTTATTTACGAGATTACAAAGTTACACCCGTCTGTAAGACGAAATAAATCCATCGCGCTTTAAATACGATGTTTTGAGCTTAACACAATTATTACTAATTTCATCGTTATAATTACAACAATTAGAGATTTTAAACTTTGCAAGCAATACTTATAAAACCGCCATTATAAGTGAATCTACATCAAATTTTTAAATATATCAGCAGCCTAAATTTAATCTAAACATATAGTTTATGCACAGGTATAGCAGTAAACTCCACTCACACAACGACTGATATAGTCGGTATATAGTTTATGTAATAAACGTTCCAAGTTTGGCTTAGGAGCTGTAGACATATGTGTTCCTAACACTTTCTAGACTAGCAAAGGATGTTAAAGTCTGATACCAATTTAGTATCTGTATCAGTCGGTAACACGGTTGACAATGGGAGCCCACGTGCTCTCGAAACGCTGCGTTTGGCGACTGATATAGTCGGTATATAGTTTATGTAATAAACATTCCAAGTTTGGCTTAGGAGCTGTAGATATATGTGTTCCAAACACTTTCTAGACTAGCAAAGGATGTTAAAGTCTGATACCAATTTAGTATTTCGGCACCTTAACGAACAAGTCAAAATTAGCATGGGACATTCAAAGAAATATTTTCTAAAAGTGCTTTAATATTTCTTCCATTGCTTTACTACAAAATACTAACAAATTATTTCATATTCACTGTACACTTCTTTTCAAATCATAAGATAACAATTTATAATGTAATTCAAGCTTCTGTAACATCTTGTGAGTAACGAAGATGGTACAGTTTACCTATAAGTGCTTCTACATATGTTTGTAGGTACATATAGGGATATATGAAATATAACTGTCTGTGCTTGAGCTATATTATATCACCTGTCGCAGAATAATGTAATAAGTTAACAATCAGAAGCTTTGTTTTACGATACTTGTCCAAACATTTTTATTTTTATGAATATTGTGTTTTTACTTTTGCCAAATCTGGGAATTTGACTTCTTCGCCTTATGCTATCTTTTAGTTGGGCCCGTATTAATTCTCATGGATTAAAGAAATATTGCGATAAACTACTCAAATGCACATGATATTTTTTTACCTAACTCATTGTATTCGTTACCTTGAGTAATTCACACTACAAATCAAATTTGCTTCGACTGCTCCTTGGTCTCCGGGATGTAGTGGTGGATCCAAGTTTCATTCGCGGTTACGAAATGCATGAAGAAATCCCTTGGATTCCGTTGGATGCTGGCCAGCCACTCCTCCGAAACGTTCACCCGATTTCGTTTTTTTCTCCGTTGTAAGCAAACGCAGTACCCATCGCGGAGAAAACTTCTTCATACCCAAAATTTCGTGTAGGATATAGCCAACGCGTTCTTGTGAGATACTTGTTGTCTCTGCTATCTCTTTCAGCATCGACTAACACGACATCATGAATCTTGTTGACCAGTTCATCGTTGGTAGTGGTTTTTGGGCACCACTTGTGATGGTGACTGAGAAGCTGATGGTCGAAAACGATAGAGTACATCCGCCATGAACCTTTAGTAAAATATTTCGAATTTCCATGGTCGTTTCCCCACCCATTTATAAGTGTTTATGGCAGCACAAAATTCGATTTTATCCATTTTTGCAAAACTACCTGACTTGCTGCAAAAAACGCACTCTTAAACAACAACTATTGATAGTAGACTTCTGGAATTTTGACAGTTGCCATAATAAAAGGTTCAACCTCCGTGCGCCATCTCATGCCGATTCTGGAAATCGAATTTGCTTGTAGGAAACGTTTAATATTTTCTTTGTAGGAAATTTGGTGAGATGTCGCGAATGATACAGAGTACTGTCCGCTTATTATCTCTATGACTTTGAAGCCTGTTGTCTTTGATTCATTTGAGAACACTGGATGTTTGTTTTATTAGCATTTATCCTTTTATACAGATAATCAAGTGATACTACATTTTCTTTATGTAACGTAATGTTAGATTTTCTTTAGACATATCAAAGGGAGCATTTGAAGTAATTTATTACGTCTTGGAAACTTTCTACCTCGAAAGTATACAGCTTGGCAAAGATCCAGGATAATTAGAGGATCACTTTGTATGTAAGTGTGCACTGTCCATGTTAGTATTAACTAAGTCGAAGGACCTACTCCTTGGATAATATTGTGCTACAATTCGTTATTCGTTTATTGGCCTTTGTTATTTCTTTCCAGCAGACGGTTAAAATAATTGAAGATAATCTCCTTTGGATCTATTAATAAATGTTTTCTCTTCTCGCTATAACCTTTAGAATCACATTTAAGCTCACCATCAGTGAAGGGGTGTTCACATTTATCTCAAATCTATTTAAAGAAAAATGCAAAAAAAATATATATTATATAAAATTGTTTGCGTTCAGGAGAAGAAAAAAATAAAATTTTGTTCTTTTTGCGGTAAATATAATCAACAGTTGCAAGTATGCACGTACCTGTACATTTATTAAAATATTGTTGCGGTATCTTAGGGCTCGTAGTGTACTATAGCGAGATGATTCTTTTATCAGAGATTTTGCTTTTACATAACGAATTTAGATGACTCGAATTAATAAAACAAGAAAAATAGAATAGACCAAATCGAAAAATAGTAATGTATTATTTAAATAAGGTTATATCATTTACATCGGATAATGAACTTGTCAAATACCTAATACAATCGCTAACTAGTTAAATTTTTTCCCCGAAATTTGAATTAATAAATCATTTTAACACGAATAAAGTTCTTTTCTGTATGTCGTCACACACGCATTTGGGTGCTCTAAATCGGCGAATATTCTGTCTCCGTAATAGGACACTGACGACTGAAGGTCCAAGGTTATATCAGAGTTTATCTGCTGGATTAGCGATGGTTCGGCCGATATCCGAGTAATATACTGTGGTGACATGGTCCACTACAAATTTGTATAACTTTTGTAGTACTTTCCTCTATTTAACTAGCGAAATTCGCATAAATAAGGTCGTCGATGCTCTGTGTTACCTAACCGTAAATTGTCTTGCCGCTTGGGTTCATACACAAATATGACCACTACATCTTGATTATTGTAAAATTTTACATTAACTATATTGAATTTTTGTGATACAAACTTTTGATGGATTAATTTCTCCTTTTTTTCTGTTGTTTAAGGGACTCCTCTTTTTTAAGAAAGGGAATTTGTTAGATAATGAGGGCGAAAGGAAATTTTGGGAATTGAATTTAAAGTATATGACGAGAAAACTGTAATCTACGATTACATAAAGACACATATTAATTTAGTCTGATATTAAGGTGCTAGCTTGTCTTAGAACGAGTCCAAGAATGTATTCTCCCTATTAGATTACAGGAAACTGTGCGTAAGGAGAATAAACTCAGTAAGAGATAAGTTCACAAATAGGCTAAAAACTGGATATGCTCTTGAGGAGAACAGAGCCCTCAAAAATCCCAATACAATATATCTGTATATGGTAAAACCAGCACGCACCTGAAACGGAAGGAAAGTCAATGTTAGAATATTCGCATGGAGAACTCATCTGTAAATATATGAACACGATATTATAATCTCTGATGATGCTTGCCTTGAAAGGCACGTAGTGCTCGCTTGAAGGTAGTACATATGTGTATATACAAAATTTATTAAAAAAGTTCTTCATAAAATATGTAAAAAGTAATATGCGATTCTCACCTTTATAGGTATACGCGTACAATGCGTGTGACTATATTGGTTGTATGTAGAAATACACACAAGTATATTATACATTAGCTTACATGTATTTACTACTTCATAGTTCACACACTCGTTCAAGGTATGATAAAATTTACGCACCTGCGTATGTGAGCCATTTAGCTAGCTTTTGCATTTGTATTTATCTCCAAGGAAGTTTATCAAGTGCGCTTCAGAGAGCGAAAATGTATTTAAACGCTCCTCCAGACGAGCCAAATCCTATTTATCGAAGGCTGAACGCTTGCTCGAGGCGACAGTACTGAAATAGTCTATAACCACTGAAAAAATATGCAATGCAACTATAGTAACACATGTAATAGCATTGATATAATAAAATAAATACCATGAATTTCACTCAAGATGTAATATAAAAAGCGCTCAAATAAATTTTACCCTTAGTAGTCCATGTGAATAAAAGCTCTTGTCATAACACGTACCATTTTCAGTTGCATTAGTTGCCAATTTGACAGAGTATTTGTTCAGATGCATAGTTAATAGGAACTTGTTAAAATTGTATTATAATTTAAAATTGATTTACGAGGGCGACCTGAAATGTTTTCGGAATAGACAAGAAAAACACGGTATTGGTGTGGTTTTTTATTTTTACTTCTCGATGTAGTTTCGTCGAAGATCAATCCAGTTTTTCAAACGGTGCCCTTCATGCCGTAGGAAAGATAGGATGATTCGAGGTTTGCAAAATAGCCATCTATAGCGGCGACAACCTCCTCATTTGAGGCAAATTTCTTTCCTCCCAGTGATGTTTTTAGGTCTGGGAATAGGAAGAAGTCGATGGGGGCCAGGTTCGGTGAATATGAGGCCGCTTCTCCTTCAATACTGCATCGAATCAGGTTAATAAATCGCTGCAATATTGCACCCTGATCGTCTTTCCCTTCTACGGATAATGGATGAGGATCACACCTTTGGAATTCCAAAAAAATGCTCGCTATGACCTTTCCGGATGGTACGCTTATTGCATTCTTCGGAGCCGATTCGCCCGCAAAAGTCCATTGCTTTGACTGTTCCTTAGTCTCTGGAGGATGTAGTGATGGATCCAAGTTTCATTCGCGGTTACGAAACGCATGAAGAAATCCCTTGGATTCCGTTGGATGCTGGCCAGTCACTCCTCCGAAACGGTCACCCGATTTCGTTTTTTCTCCGTTGTAAGCAAACGCGGTACCCATCGCGGGGAAAACTTCTTCATACCCAAAATTTCGTGTAGGATATAGCCAACGCGTTCTTGTGAGATACCTGTTGTCTCTGCTATCTCTTTCAGCTTCAATCGGCGATCGACTAACACGACATCATGAATCTTGTTGACCAGTTCATCGTTGGTAACGGTTTTTGGGCGCCACTTGTGATGGTGACTGAGAAGCTGATGGTCGAAAATGATAGAGTACATCCGCCATGAACCTTTAGTAAAATATTTCGAATTTCCGTGGTCGTTTCCCCAGCCATTCATAAGTGTTTATGGCAGTACAAAATTAGATTTTATCCATTTTTGCAAAACTGCCTGACTTGCTGCACAAAACGCACTCTTAAACAACAACTATTGATAGTAGACTTCTGGAATTTTGACAGTTGCCATAAAAAAAGGTTCAACCTCCGTGCGCCATCTCTTGCTGATTCTGGGAACATTTCAGGTCGCCCTCGTAAAATGGTTTCTTACTGTACAACACAAATCATTTATAGTTGAATTTTTATAAAATCTTACTTGTCTGTTGGAAATAATCATATTTCATTTAATTAAGTCTTTTTCCATATGATTCGTATTAAGGGTTTCAGTAACAAACTAAGGCATAATTATAATTTCGAAAGCTATTTTGAGATAAAATTTATTTGAAAGCATGTACAGGTTTTTTTATTTCCACGGAAACAGAGTATACATGGTTACTTTGTTCTACATAAAATGCACCATGCAAATATAATGTGACAGTAGCAGTGTTTTGATATATCATATGTTAGTTTAATATTAACCCCAAAGCGTGTACACAAAGGTAGAGAAAATTCAGCTAGAGACGTGCTGCCTTTCAGGAGTAAGTTTGGAAGCAACAGCTGACGTGTTCTACGATACCTACTCAGAAAGGCCAGTACCAAATTCGTCATCTATGTTAAGGTTAGTTTCAAAATTTAAAAGTGAAGAGTTAGGTCATCGGAAACGACGAAGGCTATGTACTACAAGAACTGATCGAAAGCTTCGACATTAACAATCGACTTTCTATCAGGAAATTGCCAAGGCAATTAGAATTAAGTAAATTATCAACATGATGGCAAGCCTACTCATTATTCTGCAGATGTGCTTCAATATTTAAATACAACGTTTCCTCAACGTTGGAGAAGTAGCTTGGCCTCCGCGGTCAACCAATTTGGCACCAAGTGGTGCTCTTTATTGGGGTTATTTAAAGACGCATGTAATTTTTATCATCGTTTGGAAGTCAACAGAAATATTTGAAAATTTGTTGCAAAATAATTTAATAAAGGATATTTATAGTATTTTTACTTATTAAATATTATACATTGAATTAAATGAAATTGTCAATAATTTGACAACAGAACCATCAACCATATTATAACTATTAGCTATGTTACATTTTATATTGGACAATGCAAGTGCATATATTGCGAGTTATGTGAAATTTCCGGTATATTTCTGCAAAATAGAATGTTATAATACCCTATTATCAACAAAACTAGAATACCAATGGCTTATCCGAACCTCTGTCATTACAATATTAGTTAGTGGAGAAAGCGAATTAACTACAACTATGGAATCAGCACATTAAATCATAATAAATACTTAAATAAACGATCTGTAGCACTTTCTTCAATGGATACGTTTTTTGGTTGCCCGTTAGTGTTTAATTGAATGTTCAATGTATGTAACAACAGTCAGAGAGCCTGTATTATAGTTAAACGACATTTCTTTATTTGCGCTATTACTTTTCTTTGTTTGATGCGACGTGGGAGTGTACGTACCTTGATAAATTCTATGCATTCATATAAAATCCTTCATATTTGCTCTACAATTTGGATCTCTACCCGCCGTTTCCTTTGTTGATTTAATAAAAAGCGACTTTCCGAATATGTTATTTTCATATTTGGGGAAAAACGGTTTTACGTTTGTTATTTTACCAGCGGCACAAAAAAATATTAAATTAGTTTTCCGCGTCCAACTTAGAACTCCTACCTTTCGTGTTTAAATTCCTGAAATACCTTCTATAATTTCACCGTCGATGAATTCAAGTAGACGGTGAATTCTGAGCAGGTTATGCGTATTCCGCTTTCTGCATATTAGAAATGCGTTTGTAGTTATTTGTTCATTGCTGCATTCCACAGCAAGAATCTCTTTGATTAAAGTATTAATTTGGTGGTAAATTGCAAGGCAAAAAAGAAATTTTCGTGATTTATAAAATTTATAGCTATACAAAGTTTTATGCGTCAAACCACCTACAAACAGCTACGTATTAAAGTATATTTATGTTCCTTGGATGTAATTTGTGCCATTAAAGCGCAAATGCTCACTAAATAGAAAGCACATCCAGTATATTATATCATCTTCACAGAATCATTCCTTTTTTTAAGAAAATAACGAAGGTTTATTTAACATACGTTTCATACGTTAGGCACTATTTGATTGCAAATGCAATAATAATAACCGTTTTGTGATATTCGATGTAGTATGTATACTTATGCTGTTCCGTGTTTATCGTAACACTCCTGTATATAAAGTCTCCGAAAGAGGAAAAGGTTAAAATTTATTTTGGAAAAAGTTCTAGAGCGAATTTGAAAAGCGGTTTACACCCTCTAATATGCATCACTTCAACGGAGTATACAAACTGACAAAGTTTCATCACAATCAGCGACTTACACTTCGAGTATCTTCCGTAAAAGACACGTTTGTTGTTCATTTCAGTGGAATAAGCTATATTAAAGTAAATGTAATTAAATGCTAAAACAGTGAATTTTTATACTGCTGCTAGAAATTCTGAAACTTACAAAGAAAATCGAAGAATTTTTATATCCCGTTGGTAAATTTTAATACTAAAACGAAAAATATTTACACCGAGACGGCGAAAGTTAAATCCCCAAGTGGAGGATTTCCATGTCGCAGCGGTAAAATTCTAACGTTGAAGACAATCTTTCCATAGTAACAGACACGTTCTAACATCATATAAATTTGTTCTTGGGTAACTACCTTCACACCTGGACGGAATTGGAATTACATTGTAATATCTGAACTCTGTCGATGAATCTCTTGTGCAAATATACATAGCTAAAGTGTCAGATAAAGTCAAACTAGCACTTTTGTCTGTAAAATGAAAGAAAAAATAATTAACATCAATCATCGTTGTCCACCATTTCATCGTTGGTAGCGATTCTTAGGCGTTCCTTGGTCTGCGGTATGTAGTGATGGATCCAAATCTCATCTATGGTTACAAAACACGTGAAGAAATCGCTTGGCTTGCGTTGGATCCTGGACAGACACTCCTCCAAAGCGGTCACCCGATTTCGTTTTTGCTCCGCTGTGAGCAAGCGCGGTACCCACCGCGCCGAAAGCTTCAATCGACGATCTGCTGACATCATGAATCTTGTCGACCATTTCACCGTTGGTAGCGGTTTTTGGGCGTCCACAGAGTAGTTCGTCACTTGTGTTTATGCGGCCACGTTTGAACTCGCTCGCCCAGAAACTGTTCCTCGAAAATGATAGAGTACATCTGCCATGAACCTAGTAAGTAGTGTTTTATCACTGCCCGAAATTCGATCTTATCCATTTTTGCGAAACCCCCAAACTTGCTACACACAACACACCCTTAAACAACAACTATTGACAGTAAACGTCTGAAATTTTTACAGTTGTCATAAAGAATTCATAGTGAATTCATTTCAACCTTCGTGCGCCATCTCTTGCCGATTTCGAAAACATTGTATTGTCTTCCTTTTGGTTACATAGGAAATTTATGATTTGTTTGTACAGCATATTAAACATGTATGAATCTAATTTAACTTTGCTATTTGCTGCATATGTGTTGCATGATCTACTTCTTCTAACCAAGTTAAATCTCATTACTATTTCATTTAGCGTATCTGTTATATCGATATAGAAAAACTAGTATCGATGGATGATTAAGTAAAGTAAAATATTTAAGTGGATTTATCGTTTTATGATTTACCAGTAGCGCATTTGCTGAACGAAGGCAGTAAATTTGACCATGGTAATAGAATAAACACTTTGTTTAATCTTCTTGTACATTATATAAGCGTTGCTTTAACACGCATACTTTATGGAAGCTATAAGACTCATTAGCGAATCTACTTTGGTAAAGTTAGCCATTAACTTTTGTTGTATAAAGTTGGTTCACACTTTGTGGTTGACGGTGGAAGCATACATCTTAATATAAACTTGGAGAATTCTAATCAAAATACGTTGCTATCCAAAATATATTCAACAAATACAGCCATAGCGGATTACATTACATTCGCAAGCAAAGAACAATAAATTTATTTTAACTAAGTTTCTTTTTCAGTAGGATACTTTCCAAATTAGTAACATTTCCCTTCTACTCCGAACTGACATCTCATTCTCTTTTATCACTGCTTGAAAAAAAAATATGATTTAAAGTTCTTGGGTATCTCTCCCGTAATATTTCTTAGTTAAACTCGATGCTTCTGTTTAGTTTGCTACTCGACAAATGAAAATTATCTCCATAATTTATACGAATAATTTGTCATTTACTTGACGGAATAAAATATGCTACGTTGGTAGCTTACGTACTCTTAAGTATAAATCCAGTTGTATTTCCGCAGACGTTTTAATAATTTTCCCACTTATAACGCCAAATAACTTTTTAATGCACACGTTTGAAATATTGTCCAAATTTTGCTTTTCATAGATTGTCGCTACTACTTGTGTAGTAATCGAAATTTTGATTAATAGTTTGTTTTCTGTTTAAAGCGTATGTCGTTTCAAAATATAGAAGTGCCGTAAACATATGAAGCTTGTTTTTCTACTTCTTTTTCAGTATCACAATTGATGATCAATGATAAGCTGACGAGAAAGATTTTTAAATTCAACGAAATATATTTTTGAGTATATTTGTTTAGTGTAAGCGATATACGTTTTTTCGAAGGAATGACCCGTTTCATTAGTCACTTTAGGTCTTTCAACATTCTTTATTAATTTGCAAAATTATATAGCCTTCTTGAGGACGAAAACAATACTGGTTTTCTTCCTAGTCGTAGGGAACACACTGGCAGCCAGCGTCAGGTTAAATATAGTGCTTAATGATTTGCCCAATACGTATTTGCAATACCTGATTATAAAGCTTGGATTTAAATCATTACCAACAGATTCCTTGGATGGAAGAGCCGATATGCTCTTCAGAACGTCCCTCTATTCAATGGATTTAATATTGATTGGTAAGCGATTGCTATACATATCTGGTATGATTGTCTCTGTATCAGGTAGAGAAACGATAGAGAATACTTCAGCGGAGGCATTTATTATATCTAGTCATGACTCGTTTAGACTGAACAAACTTCCATATAACCTTCGGTTTCATTTAGTATTAGCTTCAATACTACGTAGGTAGACGCGGTAAAAATCGCATATTAGAGACTTGATGAGAATTCGTACGCAATTGAATTCATTGAGATTGAATTAATATGTTTTTAGTTCTGACCACCTGGACTTAAAATATTCCTTAATCTTCAAATTATACTTAATTTAGGGTATAAACCATAGGGAATACGTAGATTTTATTTAGGAACTGAGCATCTAGAATACTATAAAGGAGATCCTACAAAGAAGTAACAACAAGATCACTGTTGCCAATTTTTTGAAGAATATCATGCAAATACCATCGCACAAAGTGAAATAATTTGTTTTCTTAAAATTATACCTCAAAGCACTTGCGTTTGGAGAGCATCATATTTCAACGTTAGAGGATTTGCCAATGGATAGACTTTAGGATAGATACTATCCATCTTTGGGAGCTAATGGGATTATTGAATGTGAATGAATATTAGAAGGAATATTACTAAATATGAGGCCTAACATTTCACTATGCGCGTTTGATATCAAGTTAAATTGTTTAAGATCAGTGGTAGAAGGATTGATCGAATACAATTAGAGGAAACATCTGCAAAATTTGCCACATTAACATCACCGACCAGTAAGATAGGTTTATTCAACAGTATTAGGAAAATTTCAAAATCTGCCCCCGGAATATCTGGTGGAATGTATGTAACACAAATGTAGAAAGATTGCGACTGAGTACTCTTACGTTTACAAACAATAAGATCAATTCGAGGTGCAAGGGATTTTAGATCCGATGTATCGATATATTAGAAAGTTATGACAACGCTATGAAAGCACAGCCGCCTATGTTGCGTAATATCTTTAAGATTTTAACTACTTGTGCAAACGAATGAGGAGCATCCGCGAGAGGTAGTTAAAACGGTGTTGGATTCAACCGATTCTCGTATCCTTTCATAACTTAGTTCTCCTAAATAATACTACAATCCACGAAACTAAATGCTTTACTGAAATCTAGTATTTTTATGCCGACATCTGTATATACTAGTGTCATAAACATCGTAGATGTAATTTATGATGCTTATAATTCTGGTTTTTATTAAACATCATATTTTTCTAAGTAGCTTATCAGTTCTTTTACTACAATCTGCTCAAAAATTCTCTAGAACGTTGGCAATATACTGTTTAATGTCCTGTAGTTGTACAAAATCGTGTCTGCCTATTTGTGAATAAAAAACACTTTCATAATATTGTAGGGATGAAATTGAGTACACACTAGGTAAACTAATCTACTAATATATTGTATAAAGATTAATACAACCGTCTTCACATCATCACTACGAATACTAATACTCTTACAGTCCCTATCGCTTTGCTCCCCTCCACCTCAGTTGCACTCGTACCCTATTCCCACAAATCGGCCATCCTGAGGCGTGGATCCTCCCGGATCATATGTCATCCGCTTCGTCATAAATTCCGACGGGCCATGGTTTCCAAATGTGTTCTGTTGTAATCGAAATTTTTTAATAACTTCGCTATTTGTCGTGGATTTTATTTGGTATAGCCTTACAAATTTCGTAAAGCCATCAATAACGCCCAATATGTGTTTGTATCTCTTGTTGGTAGTCTCTAGCGGGCCTAGACGATCCACATGGTACGCATGCACAACATCCTTTGGTAGTGGGTTGAGAAATCCTTCTTGTTTACTTCTTTTTCTATTACTCATATAGAAGTCATCTTCATCCGATTTCTGGAGTAGTATAGCCCTACATCCTTCTCTTGTTAGACTTCTGAAGACTTCGTTAATGAAACGTTGGAAAACCAATGGCGTCAGATATTTTCGTCTTCTTCGTCAGATATTTTCGTCTTCTTCCTCAGATATTTTCGTCTTCTTTTTACGTCTTCCGTGTCCGCCTGAAATTCACTTATTCGTCTTCTGTGACCCTTCTATGTTTTTTATTTGTCTTCTTCGTATTTACCTAGTTCTAGACTTCTTTGTTCATCCCGGTGGAGCTCCCAAAATTTGTAGGGATGAAATTGAGTACACACTAGGTAAACTAATTTACTAATATATTGCATTGTATTGTATTATTAAGATTAACACATATTATTGTAAGATTAACACAACCGTCTTCACATCATCACTACGAATACTAATACTCTTACTGTCCTTATCGCGTATCCTTATGTCCCTATCGTTCCCTCCACCTCAGTTGCACTCGTACCCTATTCCCACAATATTTGTCTCCAAAAATACTCCTGGCTGCCTCATAGCACCTTACTTCCGAGGAAAAGGCTGCAAGCGCACGTCGGAGTATTTGGTATTTTGTAACTTATCTATAGGAGAGTCAAAACTCTATCGTTTGTGTCCTTATCGCGTTGCTCCCCTCCACCTCAGTTGCACTCGTTCCCTATTCCCACAATATTCGTCCCCAAAAATATTCCTTGGACGTGAATACTTGTCAGAGACCTACCTATATCTTATATGTGATATATTAATAGACTAATAAATTTATACAATGATATTCTGGATCACAGGTTTTTGTGAATAACTATGTTACCATCTGTCATTATACTAAGTATTAGACTGTCTAATTATTACAATATTGCAGGCTCTTATAATATCCCCATGTTCTCATCGAATGGACGGTTTTAAATTTTCTCGGTCTAAATTGGTACCATCAACTTTCGATAAATATTGTAAACATTTATTTCTGGTCGTAAAGTAAATACCAACATCTAAGTGTCATACGTTGTTTACAACACATTATTTGAAGCCCTATAATATACATGAAAACTTATTTTATATTGATCCTGAAATGCACGGGTCCGTATCAAAAATATACACATTGATTTAGATATTTGACTCCCTTTACTTAACGGTTATGCGGCAATTTAATTACGAGAACGATGTCCACAGCTTAAATTAGTAGTTCTCCTACTTCGAACTCTAGGGGATGTACATATATTGGTTTCCGATATTTATTAATTAACTTGACATCGATTATCCGTAGAACGAGTTATATCCATGATCTCGGGAGTACGCATGTAATCTCCCTGCTGATATGTCAATACTAATGTACGCAAATACATTATGCACCGACTGCCAGCTTGGGCATAACATATTGAATATTAAGATTTATACTCAAATTTTATCGCCTTTCAATTCCGAATGTCCGGATTTCAGTACTGCGAAACGGAAATTTGAGGACCCGACGTGACTCTTCTCTGTTATCCGACGTTCTTCCATTCTCCATTTTCCTGTGTCCGCAGAAATGTAGATGGTACTCGTCAGGTTCGTAATTCGAAATTTTAAAAGATATTAAACGTTTTAAGCAAATTACAAACATATTATTTATTCTGACGACGTCTCTCATTATTGAAATTTTAATAACCACTTACATAAATGTATCGCTTTATACTTTGGAATTGTGCAGACTTTTAGCTTTTTTGCTAACCCAAATATCAGATATATTTATTACAAGTACAGATTTTCGCTTAGTTATTAGTCTATAGAAAAATAATCTTTTGCACTGATATATGTTGATTGTCAAAAAGTTAGCATCAAATGATATACACTTTTATATTGGATCTTAACTTAAAAAGTTATAAATATTTTAATAGTTAGCGTCGCCTCTACCTATAAAATTATATTTTTGTAGATTATTAAAGTACTATTCTTCAAAAAGTAGGCAAGTATATAGTTCTCTTTATTGTTACTTTCAAGCCAGATTCGAGCCAGTAAACAACCTTACGATCTGAAAAGTACCTTTTTAAAGTTTTTTCAGAAATACAGATATCGTATTTTCAATTTTTTGTAATATTTTTAAATTTCATGCACTGCGATTTAATTTTAGATAATAAGCTTTTCAGAAAAAGCTTTAATCCATTCCTATAAACTAATTAAACAAACAAACGTGATTGTCATGAATCACCTCAATCAAAATCAAATCAACTCTTTTCAAATTTAATGTTTCATTAAGGCTGGATTCTTTTTCTTTTAATCCAAGTTAATTCTAATACAATTGTTATTATTGCTTGCACTTTGTCTATTTCAATTTTGTTGTTCTTTCTAGACACGTTTGCATTTTTTTAAATAAGCAACTGTTAACACCTAGTAGCAGGGTAACTCCCAAGATATTTTGACATAAAGTACGGGTTAAGTTTAGCATATAAAAGGTGTTTCAATAAGGGCGCAAAATTTTAGGGTTCAATAGAACATGGTTTTTTGTAGCAAAGTATCCATGTATTTATTAATTTATAATGTACACATTTGGGCATTATGTATGAAATAAAATATTTTGTAAATGACCGCCTTGACTTTGCTGGCGCATACCTACTCTTTTGACAATATTTGAAATAACACTATTATATACGTGTGGCGCTATTTCATTGGTAGAGCATCTAACTTGGGCCTTCAATACTTCGATGGACGCGGGCAAAGGTATTAAATCGCAAGGACGTGGCGGCCAATTGTGGTCACCAAGCCGGGAACTGATACGATCACGAGCAAACTAGTACAAGACAGTCGATGTTTAACGGGCTGTATGACATCTGGCACCGTTCTGCTGAAACCACATGTCGTCAAAAGCAATATTCTCTAATTGAGGTACAAGAAATTGCGTTGTCATAGCACGAGAACGTTCGCCATTCACCGTTATTGCATTACCTTCCTCAACTTCAAAGAAATACGTTCCAATTATTCCTCCAGATCACAATGCACACCAAACAGTCACACGTTTTCGATGCATTGCTTTCTGATGAATCATTCGTGGAAATTCTTAGCACCAAGTTTTGCCAATTACCGAGCCATCGAGGTAAAAATGGGCCTCACCATTGAAAATGATTTTGTCTGCAAAATCGGTATTCATTTCTGTTTCTCTACAAGCTCGTGTCGTGTCTTCCACATCACTACCTGAACCAGTACTTTCGAACTTTTTGTTCCCTTTGCAGAAGATGAACTAGGAGCATTCTGTCGATCGGATATTGGATGCACTTAACAAATGGTGGCCATCAAACTTTCACCATTTTGAAAATAATGTTTAACAATTAGGGCGCGTTGTTCTACGAGAGCGATCTGAAATGTTTCCAGATTCGGCAAGAGATGGCATACAAAGGTCCAAGTGGATTCATTGGTCCGCAAAGGTAAGCTTTCTTATGGCAACTGTCAAAATTACAAAATTGTTGTTTAAGAGCGTGTTTTGTGAAGCAAATTAGGCGGTTTTGCAAAAATGGATAAAATAGAATTTCGTGCAGTGACAAAACACTTCTGGATGGCTGGGAAAATCACCACAGAAATTCGAAATATTTTGCCAGACGTTCATTTTCGACCATCAGCTTCTGGGTGAGCGGGTTCAAATGTGGTCGCATAAGCACAAATGACGAACCACACAGTGGACGTCCAAAAACCGCAACCATCGATAAAGTGGTTAATAAAATTCACAATGCCATGTTAGCCGACCGTCGATTGAACCGGAAGAAGATAGCACGCATCTCAGAAGATGTTGCCCGTATTCCACACAAAATTTATGATGAAGGATGATTTGTTGTTTGGGGTTGGCTTAGAGATGACTTCCGGCAAACAAATGATTGTAGAGGAACTGTAGTTACATGACTTTTCGAGATAAATCTCGCGACCATCTTTTTAGAAAAGGGATGACTTTTGTCTGCTTCCCTTCACCTTCGAACAGTCAAGCAGACGACTACCGTTTATTTTCTAGCTCGTCTGATTAAATCCAACATTCATCACCATTGACAATAACGTACACGTAGAATTTCGGGCGTTGAGGCAGTCTAGAGTTTTTTCAAACCCATTCACCCTAGTTGCTTCCTGTTCTTTGGTTAACAGGTGCAGTAACCAACGGGAAACTAATTTTTTACACATAACTTTTCATGCAAATTTTTTTCAATTGAGTTTTTGAAATCTCAAGTGTTGCCTCAATCACGCGATATAACACATAGGCTGAAAAGTCCCGGGCCTAACACATAGATGACGCTACTTTTATTGCAGTCACCTTTCTCTCAGTTAGTACTAACCTTCAAAAGACAGCTGTTAAAATTTCATGATATTCTATTTATTAGTTTGTGAGTTATTGTGCTAAGAGTCACGCTACTTTTGTTATTTTTAAAACAATGGATCAAAAAAAAAAATACCGTTCAAGCGAAGCAATGGCTTGAAAAGTGTTATGGGGACTCCGCTCCATCAAAAACAACAATAAAACGTTGGTTTGCTAACTTCAAACGTGGTCGTAGAGACAACGATGATGCAGAACGCAGTGGACGTCCAAATGAGGCGGTAACACCAGAAAACATAAAAAAAATCCACAAAATCGTTTTGAATGATCGAAAAGTGAAGTTGTGTGAGTTAGCTGACATCGTAAAGATATCAAAAGAATGTATAGGCTTTATATTGCATGAGCATTTGACTATGAGAAAGCTCTGTTCAAAGTGGGTGCCGCGTTTGCTCACTGCTGACCAAAAACAAGAACGTGTTGATGATTCTGAGCAGTGTTTGGCCATGTTTAAACGTAACAAACCGGAATTTTTGCGTCGATATGTGACAATGGATGAAACATGGATCAATCACTTTACTCCGGAATGAAAACGATCGTCATCTGAGTGGACAACAACTGGTGAACCTCGTCCAAAGCACCCGAAAGCACAACAATCGGCTGGAAAGGTTATGGCTTCGGTATTTTGGGATGTGCGTGGTGTAATATTCATCGACTGTCTTGAGAAAGTAAATACCATCAACAGTGAATATTATATAGCGTTATTGGAGCGTTTGAAGGTCGAAATTGCAAAGAAACGACCGCATATGGCAAAGAAAAAAAAATTTGTTTCATCAAGACAACGCACCGTGTCACAAGTCAATCAAAACAATGGCAAAACTACATGAATTGAACTTCGAATTGCTCCCACATCCACCGTATTCGCCAGATTTGGCTCCCAGCGACTACTGGCTGTTCGCAGACCTCAAAAAAATGCTCGCCGGTAAGAAATTTCGCACGAATGAAGAGGTTATCGCTGAAACTGAGGCCTATTTTGGGGCAACAGATAAATCGTTCTACAGAAGTGGTATTGAAATGTTAGAGCGGCACTGGAATGATTGCGTTGCTGTTGATGAAGATTACGTTGATGAATAAAGCTAGTTTTGAACCAAAAATACCGTGTTTTCTTTGTTAGGCCCGGGACTTTTCAGCCCATGTGTTATTACATGTGGATCTCCCTTGGTGAAATTGTAAACAGCATCGACGTTTTTCTGAGTGACTACCATTACTAATGTGATGCTTGTTGAGATAATTCGATAATTCCATTTTTCAACTAACTTGTCAACTTTGAAAGTTTGTTATAGCTACAATACTACAGGTATCTTACTGAAACCTTGGATTTAGGTTAAATAAAGATGTAGGTTAATTTTTAATATTGACTTTTAATTAGTGGCGCCCTCTATGTCCCAGTATACTATAAAATAAAATACATCCCTGGTATCTATCTTTTTGTCGATAAATATGATGCCTTTAAATATCGTCTGCTGCTATTATAATAATCATCAACACTAAATTCTCAAAAACTATAAGAAGCATAACAATGAATTGTAAAGCACGTTTCTAGTACTACTAAATTAAACTCAGCGCGTTTTTCAGTTTTACAAATGTCTGCTTTGAAGAGATCGATCCCACGCAAACTCGACCTTCCTTGAACTTATATAGAGAATAAGTAAAGTTATGGGATTTAGACTTGGAGTTCAAGTATAAAATTTTATACAGTAGTCTACAATATCTAATACCGGGACTAAGCAAATAAACTTTTTCCTTGCTCCGACAAGAAGTCCCGCGTGTATCAAAAGGGTTATATCAACTTTATTCTTTCCTAGTAAGCCAGTATCAAGGATTTCAATTTATTTAATACGTGAATCTAGGCAAGACGAAGGTGTGAAATCACTTCAGCTGACTTACTGTTTCAATTTCCTTTCTACAAACTTCCTATCTGATGGATCATATATCGTGTTTGTTTTCGATTTTACCCGATTCTTCTTCTCCATAGGAATGTAATTGGCGACACACAATGTAAGAAGCAATGTAGTTATTTTCTTTTATTTGCAACGGAGGACCAGTTAATTCCTTTAGCTTTGCAAATGATTAATGGCAAGAGGTCAGGGCTGACGCGAACGTTTTCGCCGGCCTACAATAGCCTGTAATATTCTTGGTTCCCTTTTTCATTCCTGACCTTCGTATGGATATTTAGAGGGCAATTATTTTTTAGCCCGGCTCTATCGATACTGCTTAATTGTGTTATAAAGGAAGCGGCAAGGTTTTTATTACCGTTATATTAAATCTAGGCGCTGAATATCGCTTGAAATTAATATCAGGTTTTGCCTATATAATCCACTATATTAGTTTTGCTTGATTTTATTCTTACTGCGCTTTTCAATAGTTGTACTTATCTTTGTAAAACTTAATCATTTTCTTTATTTCTACAATTCTAATAAATTTGAAATCATGATTTTAATAAATTTAGTGACTTTGTTTACCTGGCTACATACTTTAAACAATAAAGATTTCGAACTATGTACATAGATGTATCGCTTATTCTACAAACGATTCACTAGCTAAAAATACATTACCATTTGTGATTCTATTTAATCATCCTGAAGCACTTAAGAGCAAACATTCTCATTCGTAAGTAATCTACTGTTTGGCAAGATCCCTTGCATTCTCAGACATTCCCTTTCACGCACTTTTTTACCTGTCAGACGTGAATACTGTAATAAATATGGTACGAATAACGCATGGATATACTGTAGTGAAAAATCTCAGGCTCTTTAATTTTTTTAAACGGGTTCTTACATTTAAACTTTGTTCTATTTGTTTTTAAATTAAATGATAATGTTTTCTAATTAAATAATCAAATGTAAGATAAATATATGGGCAAATTAATAAATATATACCGCTTCTTTACAAAAAATGTTTCTTTTTACAGAAAACCTGAGGCAATCCCTGTCTAGCTAAACTTAAATATTCTACTTATGCGAAACAAAATGAGTGCAATAGATACAAATAATTTTGAGGAACTTAAGAAGATTCGATGACTTTAATCTTTGAAATCGTATTCATTCGCAAGTGATTTCTCACGTTGCTCTTCGGCTTCTAATATATGTGTCCGGAATTTCCATATTTTATTTGTTGTATCAGCTGACACACTTTATGAATGGATATAATCGAAGATCTTTGTAAATTAAAGAGTTACATGAAAAAACAACTAATTATTCTCAGGAGAGACGATGATAACATGTGTGACTTTGACACGATGTTTTTCTATATATATAGCAACACACTTGTTTGCCTGTATGGTAGGCCACACAGTAGAGACATACTTGGTATAAGTGAAACTATATAGGTAAATGCTGCCAATCGTGCCATCCTTCCGTCGTACGAGAAATTTTGAAGATTATAAGTATAATTTCGTAATAATGCATATTTATACAATGTAATTGAAATGTGTGAGTACAGTATATTAAACGTCTTTTAAGAATTAAATTTGGAAATATTTATTTATATAAAAAGTATGTTTACGAAAGGCGATATAACTAATTAGCGATAGTAAAGTTTACGTCTCCTCTGTAAATGTTGTTGAAGGGACTCTTTTTTTAAACAAGAAAATTGTGAATAATAAAGAATAGCCAAAGCAGATATTATAAAACTTTACAAAGAAATCTGTACAGTTTGAATATCTGCGCTAAAAATTCATAAAGTACTTTGCGTCCAACTTCTAACATCAATCATGAAGAAGAATAACGGTGTACACCAAACAGAACCAACGAGAAAATATCTGGAATAGGTAAACTAGTCAAATTTAGAAATTCATTGATAATTAATAGACAATATTTCATGTCATTACAATATATACACATATATGTATATATATATTGTATGATCATATATGATATATATGTATCATCAATTACTTAGCATTCCTAGGCTATCGATACTTGAATACGTGTTCCTAATTCATTTTCGAAAAGTTTAAACTGGGAGCTTGTATTACAATACAGAAAGAAATTATTATGCACACCCTGATCTCTGCAGCGGGGTTATAAATTTTAGTTAGACAGTTATAAATGATACGATTTAAATGAAGTAATACCTTTGCAGTGTATTCGCCGAAATAATAAATGATAAGTGGAAATTTTCATATTGAATAGTAAAGGGGAAATTTAATTTTACCACAGAAAGCATTGAACGAATTGGGTTCCCTTAATTTTATATAAATCACAAACATAAGATTTTCGGCCGCAATTGTGGAATATATAACACAGGGGGTAAATTAATTACTGTTAAATGTTAGATATATACTAAAGCCACCTTAGAGATTGGAAAAAGTAATTAACCATATAATAAGATCTAGCTATTGGGGGCCTATTTCAAGAATAGTACTCTCCTGCAATGTAATAAATTGGTTGTCTATACTTAATCATTTTATGCTGACTTTATAATGTTGAAGTTATTCTAATGAATGTAATGTTAAGTACAGTTCATTCAGCTATACTTAACACCTAATGTTTCTTATCAAAGTAGTTTGAATTTTAAAAGTGTTAGCGTTTTCTTTATATCGGTTATATTTGGTACTGGAACAAAGAGAGCGTACCGATTGCTAGAGATTGTGGTTTTAAATTCAACTCCTGCCTTTCAGTTCGCTGTTGAACTACATGCATAGGGTGCCCCAAAGCTCGTCACTAATGGATAACGCTACTTGCCAAATAAAAATAATTTTTACAGAAACTATTTACATAACCCAATTATTGCAATAAACCTACTTCTCATAGTTGTATATTGTGTGCGCTAGCACATCCCGTTTTGTAGACAGTTCTTTTAAAGGAGATTGTCGTAACCTATTGCATATTACGTGTAAACATCATAGGTTACGTCTTCTGGCCAAAGAAATTCGAAAATATTATCCAAATATAGATGGATTAGTATCCTCTACAAAAGTGGAGCTACTCCGAGTTTATAAAATCTTCAAATCGTATCCGAGAAAGAAACCTAGGATGACAACTTCAGCTATTGGGGAACTTAATTAAAGGCAGAATTTCATTATTTCGGTGATTTTCACAAAATAGAGCCTCCAATTTTAAACTTTGATGCTAAAGAGTATTTCAAGATATTGAAAATGATCCAGGCAACAGAAAAGTTCCAAAATCCGTCGTTGTTAGTAGTTGAAGCATTTGCTAATACTGGAGACCGAACACGAGATACATAATTTAAGTAACGCAAATAATACGAGTTATAACAAAAGGATTTAGCTTTTGCCAGAATATGTAATGTATTTGCGTAGGCATATTAGTTTGATTATGTTTATATATACATCCCAGATGTCAAATGCTCGTTTTCTTCATATAAGACCATTTTCTTACCATGGCAAACATCGCTAGTGGCAACGTGTCCAGAAACATTCCAAATATTGCAGGTAAAATTTGGCTATAAGTTTCTCCTAAAACTGACCGCCCTAAATTGACAAAGAAGTCCTTAAATTCATTAAAAAATGGTTACGTAGATGTATTGGTAGAATTTAGTGATTTAAGTCTACCAACTGTTGTATTAGTAGAAATCGATATTTGTAATCTGTAGTCGAGTTAACAATTATACATAAATGAATTACTATTATTTACACCACACTTAAGAGAAAGCAGTTTGTGTAAAATTCCTGCGTAAAAATGTTCGATTCATGACTTTAAACGTGATTGTACGCCCAAACAATGCAACGATTGCTTATTTAACTTTTGGAGATGAAGCACCATCCAAGGGTAGTGTCTGGAATTAATTTGATCCTGGAAATTGTTGGCCTACACCCCCAAGTTCAACTTTAGCCGGTCTGTGTAAAGCGTGTAGCGAAGTTTACAATCTTTTTTGAAAATGTATTATAAATACGTTTCCAATTTAGAAAGTCCACGATCTTTGCTGTATACGACTTTTAAACGACTATACTGCAATTTATTGAGGAAAAATTTTTTCCAGTGGGTATTCCTTATGGCCTATGTCATGTTTGGACTACACATCTCAGGGCAGATTATCACATAAACTAGGTTCTTATGTTATCACTTGGTAATGATTTGCTAAATGATTTGAACTCTAGCTTCAAAACCATTCTCAATTTGTTGAAATTACGACCCATAAATGTGATGTTTCACATAAGACCGAAATGTCGCTGTTAGGCTCATAGTTTTTTGGTGTCTGGTCTAGAGCCTGTACTGTTTGCTTTGTACATAACTGATATTATTACTCGTCTTATTCATTTTTTGAGTATGTGTGTATATGCTCACTATTAATGCGTTAAAGTGAATGCATAATGTGAGTTGGAAGGAGTCGGACTCTGTGCAGTCTGCTGAAAAGCTATTGAAAGTCGCTATACCTAAATACCGGAAAAACAACTACACCCGTCTTTACTACCCGATAGATAATAATTAGTTCCGGATTACACGTCGCAATCATACATTAACTTAACGAAATTTAAAAATTACAATGTCTCACACTTTGTTTTGTAAGCCATATCATGATGGCTTATGTTGTAAGCTAAATACTTACAGCTATCAATTCTAATTATTGGGTGGAGCTGTTGTCAGCGGCATAGAATACGTGCACCACAAGAGTCGCAAACACTGGTCAGTTTTGAACATAATTATAGTCCACATGATAACTAGTTCCTGTGAGAAGTTTGTATGATGGTTTTCTAAACTCGGAAGAAATTCAATTTGGAAAATTACCTAATTAAATATGAAAAGATAATGCCTAATTATTATTTTAACTTTATTGTGTAAAGAGAATGAAAATTATCTTTTTCTTATTTAATTTATATAGCAAATCGAAATATTTCGTCACACGTTGAATTATTCTATGGAAAGTAAATTATTAGCAATTTGCAAATCATGCTTTTTAATATGTTTATATTCCTCACTGTGCGTAATATTCCTTTTTTATTCATTTTCTTACATTTAGAAATAACAAACACAGTAGATACAAGATTCGCGGATTATATATCTGCTACCTGTATATTTGTAAACAATTCAAACTAAAGCCCATTAGGAAGAACTAACACAGTAATGGTGGCATCTACTATAATAAAAAAATTGAACGTTAAATGTAAATAACCCCTTAAACAATTAACCGTAGTTCATTAGCAGGAAGCAATTTCGAAGCTGAAAACCGCATTGCAAAGTTAATTAAGGGCGTCATATTTACGGAAATGCGGTTGGCTGCACGTAAACGATTTTCATTCGAATAAAAGCGCTATAGTTTTAGTGCCGTGTCGATGTAATTTCCTTTGTGTTTTTGGCTAATGTTGCTTTAATACTACAATTACTACGGAATTAAGTTAACGCTTGTGGTAACAAGGCTAAATCTCCTCTGCAAAAAGGACACAATTATCTTTCTGTCCGTAAAATATTTCGTATATTGTTTGTCAACGCATCACAGGACTACGAGGGCGATCTGAAATGTTTCCGGGAATCGGCAAGAAATAGCGCACGAAAGTTGAAATGGATTCATTGGTTGGCAAGGACAACCTTTTTTATGGCAATAGTTGTTGTTTAATAGAGTAGCAAGTCAGGTGGTATCGCAAAAATGGATAAAATCGAATTTCGATCAGTGATAAAACACTTCTGGATGTCTGAGAAAACGACCACGGAAATTCAAAATATTTTACTAGAGGTTCATGGAGATGTACTCCATCATTTTCGACCATTAGCCTCTGGAGCGAGCTCAGACGTGGCCTCACAGGTACAAGTGACGAACCACGCAGTGGATGCCCAAAAACCGCTACCAACGATGAAATGGGCGACAAGATCCATGATGTCGTATTAACCGATCGCCGATTGAAGCTAAAGGAGGTAGCAGGGACAACAGGCATTTCAGAAGAACGCGTTAGCCATATCCTACACGAAATTTTGGGTATGAAAAAGTTTTCGGCGCGATGGATGCGCGTTCCGGAGGAATGTCTGGCCAGGATCCAACGCAATCTCACCGATTTCTTCCTACGTTTCGTAGCTGCGGATGCGACTTGGATCCACCACCGGAGATTAAGTAACAGCTAAAGCTGTGGACTTTTCCGGGCGAATCGGCGCAATCGGCGCAATCGAAGCAAAGACCGTTCCATCGGCCGGAAAGGTCAACGACAATTTTTTGAGATTGCCAAGGTGTGATCCTCATCGACTGTTCTAGCGATTTATTCGATGCAGTATTGAAGGAGGAACGGTACCATTTGCAGCGGAAAAACTGCTTTTCCACCACGTCAGTGCATCAGCTCATTCATCCCGCATCGTCGTATCCAAATGAGTTGCGCTATAAATTAGTCTTTCATCCTCCATATTCACCGGACCTGGCCTCCAGCGACATTTTCCTATTCCCAAACCTGAAAGAATCACTGGGAGGAAAGAGATTTGCCTCAAATGAGGAGATCATCGCCGTTGCAGATGGCTATTTTTCGGACCTCAAAGTATCCTACTTTGTCGACGGCTTGGAAAGAATGGAGTACTATTTGAAAAAGTGCATTGATCATTGAGGAGACTACATCGAAAAATGAAAATAAAAAACCATACCCATATCGTGTTTTTCTTATCGATTCCGGAAATATTTCAGCTCGCCCTTGTAATTCGCTGAATGAAGGTAAAATTAAGGCAATTTTAAGATGTGCATAGCCTGAAATTCAAGCCTCAATGTATTGAATTATGTCTCCAGCCCAATTTTACTATAGGGGATTATATTTTCATACTTTCATGCCCATTTTTGTACTTACTGCCACATTAATTTTTAAAAATGCCAATAGAAAAAATCACTAGCGCTTCTGCTTTTACTTGGTCCACGAGACATCACTTTTGTCAGTGCTGGATCTTGAGCATAGTTTTCCTGTCCTTCTTTATGATTCTGGGCACCTCGTGGGGATTTTCAAATGGTAGGCCTCGATATCCTTTTGGATTTTCCCCCCACTCTTCAATCTTGGTGGCAACATCCACTGTGGGTCGAAGGGACCCGTATTGCAGAAATGAGTGGGATTGGATGGCGAGGCAACGTCAAACTCCGCCTGCCAACCAGGCTCGCAGAAGAGTGCTATTCCTGTTGTCCACCCTCGAGTTCCATGAACAGTGTTTACTCTTCAGGTCTCCAGAAACCAAAACATGGTCGGCTTGGTCTGCTATTCTACGTAGGAGTTAATTGCCTGTTGAGGTGGATTATAGCAAGTTATAAATATCACACCTTTGCCGGACTTCCGGGTCATAATCGCACACACCTCTAGGTTGTTGGCAGGGAGGCAGAACTGCGAGTGTGCGAGGCACCTTTTTACTAGGATAGCGCATCCTTCCCCTTGGCAGTCCGCGCGGTCGATCCCGTAGATGTGGAAGTTTGCAATCTCGAACTTCTTGTCGAGTTGCAGCCATGTTTCAGATATCAGAGCGATATAAATTCAGTGTTCGACGAGAAATTGACCCAACTCAAGTTTCTTGTTGGTGATCTCCTGCGCGTTCTAAGTTGTGATCCTTAGACTTCTTGGAGCCGTTCCGTTGATAGTGAAAAGATTGACTCGGCCAGTTCCATGAGGAGCGCGAGCTTCGCTATGAGATTACTAATCTTCTCGACTCGGAGTCCTAGAACCGCCTTTATCGCTGCCAGACAAAAGAACCTAAAAGCAGAGAAAGTCTTCATGAGAGACTTTTGTCTTCCCTTCAGAGTTGGCGGTTATGGTCTGAGACTCCTAGGCCGAGTCCTTTCTGCTTGCGCTGCTCTCTTGGAGAGCCGGAAGCTTTTCCTCCCTCTTCTTGCTGATCCTTATTTGGAACCATTTCCTTATTCTTCTCGGTAGGTTTCTCCGCACGGATATTAGCTTGTTGAGGACCTTTTTGCGGCTTGGTGACCGCGGCGTAGGTGATTTTCACCGACTTGGGATTATCCCGATTCCGCGAGCATTTAATGCACTCTGCGAGCTAGAATGCTTCCGTTCGCGCACGTCGGTGGTAGGCAGTTCTGGGAACATCTTACGATTCTGCGATTCTGCACCTGATATCCGCGATATGTAGCGGGATACGTGCCGCAGCAGTTGGCGCATTTAGGCGTGCCTACTTTGTCGAGCGCGCATGGGGTAACCGCATGACTTCTGCTGCAGCGCGAGCGTCTTCACGCTAATATGCAGCAATCTGAAGAGTGGCCGAACCGCTAACACCAGTGATATTGCGACGGTCCTTTGCGGCTCTTACAAGTGGTTACAGTGATTCGGATACCGCAGATATTCGTCATCTTGTAGGCAGCATCAACCTCCATACGCGATGGGACGGTGATCATGAACACCGAGCTAGTGGAATTGTCCCGGCGTTTCAAGTTCACGACTATCTGTGCTTTGATCCCCTTATTGGTCAGCGCACATGCGATCTCTTTCTCGTCCATTGAGAGAGGTGAGTATTTTACGATTACCTTGACACGGCGAGCGCTCTGCAACGTGTACTTGTAAAATTGTACTCCCTGTCGGGCAAGGAATGTGGTCGTACTCATCCAGTTGTGCGTATTCGCAGTAGAGTGGTTAACCTTAAACTTGAGGGCGCTGTTTTTCGCTGTGATATTTTTCACAGTTTTGACGAAGAGTACGTCGTAAATGTAGATCGCTGGACTTTTTGCCGAAGGCTTTCTGAGAACGTTTGGCGCTTGTGGATTCGGTGAATCGCCTTCACGAAGCTGGCCACTGTATCCTGCCTCTTCGTTGGACTAATTTTCCTTTTTCTTTCGGTCTCGCTTCCTGTTCGCTTGCGTTCGGGACTATTCTTCCTCGTCCGAGCTGGTGATTTCTGAGTCTGACGTTGTCGCCGGGAGCGAACCATTTTGTGGGAGGGGCCTCTTCATGGAAGCAGCTAAAGGAGCCGCTGCTTCCGGAGTGTTCAGGATCAACATCCATTACGGACGTTCCGGTACCCGAGACTGCTGCGAACGCTTATTTCCTTTTTTGATAGTTCCTATTAAACGATAATAAGGGTGTAGTCCGTTCTTACCAACGTTTTGTTATGTTTATGTACCGCACGTACCGAAGCCCGAACTGCAGAGTCGTGGTTCGTTGGAAGCTCATAGCGAATATGGTGGCAGCGCCGGTTAAACTACGCGAACTAATCAGATAGAGTTGTTCGCGCTGCACAAGCGCCATCACCAAGGCTGATAGCATATAAGGACACAGATCGCCTTCAATTGACCGACAACCTCCAAAAGAAAATGAAGAAGTTTTCATCGAAACGTCATATTACAACGCGGAACAGCGTCATAACACACGCGAGATAACGCTCAAATACCTAAAACAACGGATTACAACCATGAAAATATCTGAAAATATGTGTGTGTACATACATGTAATCTATATTTGGCATTGTTTTAAATATTCCCCAAGCAATATTCTCTCAAACAGAATAAAATGTATATTATGTAGTATATGCAGCATATTTATTAAATCATACACAGGCAGTGAATGGTACGATATATATATTTCAACGTCAAAAAATATAACACGCTGTCTTGTGTATGCCACGTCAAAAGGAAAAAAAAACAAATGTATATGACAAACAAATAATTCAATTGAAATTCTGCTCGGTCATGAATTGTCTAAACGAGTATGAACTGAACACATACCTCATTAGATTCGCCATTGGGAAAATTGGTGGGTATGAACCCATCTAAAATTAAAGTTGCGCACGAATTATAACGCAAGTTTGTATCTAAAAAGTGTTGTTATGCTGTGGCTAATTCTTGAATTTTGTGTCGTGATTGTTCATGAAAATGGATCCTACACAACAAAGAGCCGTAATAAAATACCTCCAGAAAAAGGACACGATGCCAACTCAAATTCCTAAAGATATTATGGCAACCATTGGTGAGTCTGCAGTTTCTTATGATATAGTCAAACGCTGGTGTCGAGATTTTAAATGCGGAAGAACATCTTGTGAAAATCAATATACGGTAGTCATTCCATAACGGTAACAACAGAGAAAAACATTAAAAAGGTATACGATATCGTACTCCAAGACCGACAAGTAGGCATCAGACACATTGTCTCACATGTGGTACACAGCATAGAAGAATTAGATATAAAAAAGGTAAGTACATGATGGGTGCCCCGAATGTTAACCACTGGTTAAAGAAGAAATCGGATATTGTCATAGTCGTAACGGCTGTCGAGTTCCGCCTTGTCACCAGGTTTTTTATCCCTGACGTTTCGCGAACAACCGTGGTTCGTGTTTACAAAAGTGTCTACGGCCGTGAAAGTCTGAGATACTATTAAATCAGATATTGATTTGTAAGCGTCTTTTGGAAAGGTACTAAGCAAACAAAGAGAACTTTCTTAGTCCATATGTGACCACGGATGAGTCATGGGTGCACCGTTATGATCTCGAGACCAAAGTGCAAAGTAGAAAGCGGGGAGAAGACAATTGGAATCACTTACGTGCATGAAATGAGAGGCAGGTCAGAGAAATAAATGAAAACTAAGAAGAACAACGGAAGCGAATGAATAAAAGCAAGAGAATAACATGTGGACCGCAACAAGTGAAAGGAAATGTGCAAAGAACTGAAAACTTCACTTAGTCCCTTCAAATGCGTAACATCCTCAAGAGTTGAAGAGGCGTAAGTGATCAAGAATGTGAATATTTTGCAATTCAAGTAACAATATTTGTTTGTTAAACTAACATCCATATTAATACTAATGTTAATATGAATATTAATACTAAACCACCGTTGGCATTAGTAATGATAAAATTACAATTTTCTTGTGTAATATTAGTGTTAAGGACTTAACATTGTTTTTTATATTTTATAAATTTTTTTTACTACTATGTATTTTATCTTTGCATTATTATTTTCATTTAGAATATTACTTTATTATCATTTTTATATTTATTTATTTTGCTCTCTTATATCCAATTTTATTTTAATATGTATGTACATTACGCATTGTATATGTATGCAAGCCAGCCATTCGCATTACGCTAGCTAAAACTGCCTAATTAGAAATCATTCACTGCAACGTCGTCGGATATGTAATGGGAGTTTGCTTGAAATTTAAGGTACACAAGCATAGGCAGTCGTCTCCCGCGCGACAGTCGAGGTATTAGCGATCGTGTACTCTCGGTCACCTTTCGTACCTCGTCGTAACGTGTATAGTAACGTCGTCGTAGGATTATTAGAGATTTCTAAGATTTTCTAGTTTTGGGACGTTGTCTATACATTTATTTCTGGCGGGAGTCATTTGCTAACGTCGTCGGATCGCATGTATAGATTTTTTTAATAAGTATAAATTCTCGATTTTCTATCATCGTACGTCGAGGCTACTGTGTCCATTGTCGTCTATACATATTTTTATTCTTCAGTTAAGTTTGTGTCGGAAATTATTTTGGTGAGATTGTCGGCGCGCATGTATAGACCTCCTCTACAAGTACGATCACTCCGCTTCTTGCTGACGGTCGTTGCGGCCGCAGCGCCCGTTGTCTTTTGTACGTTTGTTCGGTCCTTGTCGTATCGGGACTTAGAAATTTTTCATTTAGTTGCTCGTCGTAGCGGACGAGTTTCACGGATCAGTTTTCTTATGTAATGTCGGCATCATCGCTCCGTTTTACTTGTCGGTGCGCAGTTCGCACATTTGCTGGTTACTGGATTTTCCCTTCTTTGGGGCGCAGTAGTACAGAGCTAAAGATTGCACATAGCGTAATATTTCAAACGAGAACGCCTGGGTAGCTGTGACATTACTTTTGTATTGAGATCGGCTATTATCGTTACTGTCGCCCTCGACCAGGCGTTCAAGCTCTAGGAGATAGGGTGGGTTCCCCTATAAATGTGAATATAACAAACGTATTTGGTCAAGTACAAATACATGCCAATAATACAGGGCCAAGTCCCTTAGGCAAATTTAAAACAAGGAAAGTATATTAGGCTCCCGGAAAGGGACATATAAATAAGCATAGCATCGAGGTGCGCTTATAAATTTAAGAAATAAATAGGGTTGGCTCCCCTATAAAAAGGTAGTGGTGCATGCAAACAAATAGAGGCATTAGTACATGCCTCTAACAAAGCTTCAGCGGAAGCATATAAGAGTTTAACCTTTTAAACAGAATTAAGACATAGCGTTGCAACGTACATGCTGAGGCATTACTTTATGTTGCTACCAATGAAAATACATATACAAATGCTAATGTACATTACATGTATAAGAGAGCTCGAATAACTGCAATTATTGCAAATCTATATATCTTACGTACATCGTACATGTACATAGGCAAGAGTGGAAACCGTGTAACCATTTCATTTTTAAATATATTTTTTGCGCATGCGCATTGAGTTTCACTGTACAACCTCTCCTCTAGTAAATAAGCGAACATACTCTACAAGTAAGTATTGGTCAAGTAATTTAGGAAATTACGAGCAGGCTACAGCGGCGTTGTTCTTCAAACCAGGAGAACGTAACAATTAGTATTAATTAATATTAATATTAGTATTAATATGGATCTTAGTTTAACTATTACGCACTTGCCGTTTAATAATATAGTGTCCGTGAGATATTACAATATATCTACTGGCATCGTGACATCTAGGGGGATTTAAGGTGACTTGGGTTCAAGTCCCCTCCGAGACCGATATTTTTTCGGAAACTTAATTACGTTGGAAATTCCAAGAACATTGTAATTTTATCAATATTTGTTTGAATTACAAATAATGGTCGTAGTTTTGGTGAATTAGTAATGTATTTCGCAATTAAAATTTACTACAGAAATCAATAAATTTTTTCAGTAACATATCTCTTATCTAATACAAAGGGGAAAACTGAAATACTAAAATACTAAGTGGAAGAAACACCAAAAAGAAACGAGGGTGCCATAACTTCAAGCTGAGAATGAGGTTAGTAACGTTTACATAAGAGTAAGCATCCATCTGAAGCTACATATTTCTTATTATACAAACGTATGGCATGCATTAAATACGCACATTGCGCGTACATTATCAAGATATTACCAAAGAACGAACAAGGAAATGTTATCTGGTATAAATCTGTTACTCAACAAAATTCTTCTAACATTTCCTAAATTGGTTGTCACCATACGGTATATTAAACATTTATTCGTAAGCTTATTTTTAGGAAAATGCAATTTATAGATACAGGAAAACAAGCGCGCTTTCAAGTTGAAGTATTTGATAACCCGCATGTAACGGCAGTTCACACAAAATGTTATCTCTTTCACACTTTATTTTATATTCTGGAAATCTACCAGGTTGGTATTTGTATCCTTTCATTTTTCCCCTCGCTGCTATTGTTTCCGACGCGATCTAGATAATTCACATATTCCCTTGCTGTATCACCTTTCAGAATATTTTTAAAATAAATTCCCACGTTCGTAATGCAATATTCTAGATAGAACTGTTTTTGAATACGCAAAATCGAGCTAAAAATAACATCAGAATCAGAATAAATGAAATCTGTTTATATAATAATTTGGTTTGTTTTAAAATAATGGTAAACGAATTTTATTACTAGAGTATTTAACAGCGGAAGAAATTAGTTTAAACTATGCTATATCATTCTGCCACATAGGAATATGTAACACATGGGCTGAAAAGTCCCGGGCCTAACACATAGATGACGCTAGTTTTATTGCACTCACCTTTCTCTCAGTTAGTACTAACCTTCAAAAGACAGCTGTTAAAATTTCATGATATTCTATTTATTAGTTTGTGAGTTATTGTGCTAAGAGTCACGCTACTTTTGTTATTTTCAAAACAATGGATCAAAAACAATTTCGTGTTTTAATTTTACACTGCTTCTTGATGGGAAAAAATACCGTTCAAGCGAAACAATGGCTTGAAAAGTGTTATGGGGACTCCGCTCCATCAGAAACAACAATAAAACGTTGGTTTGCTGACTTCAAGCGTGGTCGTAGAGACACCGACGATGCAGAACGCAGTGGACGTCCAAATGAGGCGGTAACACCAGAAAATATCAAAAAAATCCACAAAATCGTTTTGAATGATCGAAAAGTGAAGTTGCGTGAGTTAGCTGACATCGTAAAGATATCAAAAGAACGTATTGGCTTTATATTGCATGAGCATTTCACTATGAGAAAGCTCTGTTCAAAGTGGGTGCCGCGTTTGCTCACTGTTGACCAAAAACAAGAACGTGTTGATGATTCTGAGCAGTGTTTGACCGTGTTTAAACGTAACAAACCGGAATTTTTGCGTCGATATGTGACAATGGATGAAACATGGATCCATCACTTCACTCCGGAATCAAAACGATCGTCATCTGAGTGGACAGCAACTGGCGAACCTCGTCCAAAGCGCCCGAAAGCACAACAATCGGCTGGAAAGTTTATGGCCTCGGTATTTTGGGATGTGCGTGGTGTAATATTCATCGACTATCTTGAGAAAGGAAATACCATCAACAGTGAATATTATATAGCGTTATTGGAGCGTTTGAAGGCCAAAATTGCAAAGAAACGACCGCATATGGCAAAGAAAAAAATTGTTTCATCAAGACAACGTACCGTGTCACAAGTCAATCAAAACAATGGCAAAACTACATGAATTGAACTTCGAATTGCTCCCACATCCACCGTATTCGCTAGATTTGGCTCCCAGCGACTACTGGCTGTTCGCAGACCTCAAAAAAATGCTCGCCGGTAAGAAATTTCGCACGAAGGAAGAGGTTATCGCTGAAACTGAGGCCTATTTTGAGGCAAAAGATAAATCGTTCTACAAAAGTGGTATTGAAATGTTAGAGCGGCGCTGGAATGATTGCGTTGCTCTTGATGGAGATTACGTTGATGAATAAAGCTAATTTTGCACCAAAAAAGCCGTGTTTTCTTTGTTAGGCCCGGGACTTTTCAGCCCATGTGTTACTACAGGCTTTAATGTAATGGTATATCACTCATTGAAGTTGATTTTATGTAATAAGAACCCTGTAGTAATAATAACGAATAATAAAAATGCTATATCAGACTTGTGTTTGAGTGAAAGTCCAATGATTAAAACGATATTTTCGGTCTACATTTAATTCGTTAGTAATAATGGCTGGGGTAGAACAGTATAACCAGTGGCAGATGAGATTTTGTTTTATACTGTAACAACAATTCTCCCGCATTATTTTGAATAATAGAGACAACACCAAAATAAAACCACCAGAAAAAATATTTACATATCGTGTAAACAATTTTTTACATAAAATCGACATCTTGGGAACAGTCGGCAAGATTTTAAGAAGCGTACATATGGCTTGACTTTATCGCTGTTGATTATCATCGATAAAAATTTTATTGCGGAATATTATTCTATTGATCGTGGTACAAACACATAGATGTTAGTCATCCTTTAATTAATTCAATGTGCTGAGCACGGATGTGGCGAAGAAACAGCTGAATTGGCTATAATTTCCTTGTAATGCGTAAGTTTGCCAAATTGCCCTAATCTACTTTGAACTTTCGGTCTTTTAGTGCGTCGTTTGTAATCGGCGTAAGTGGACTATACGCTTTGATACCGTTGCTCCATCTTGACTTATGTGGTGATGAAAACGTTCACAGTACTCATTACTAACCTGTCCACGATTATCAGGGAAGAAATTCAAATGGGAGTTTAAGAACATATTGTAGGCGAATTCATGATACAAAACCATTATACCCTCAACCGGTTCCATGTAGTTTTTATCCTTGTTATTCCCCAGGAAATTTGCTACCACTTCAGATAATACATTTCTGAGGCGTATGTCTACTTTAAATTTGGCTACATTTGCAGTAGTACCACGTATATGCGTGCTCCAAACCGATCAACAGAGACACTAGCTTCAGGTCAACACAGATCTTACAGCTATATATATAACCTTTGATGCAAAAACGCCCTCTCGGGACTAGCAATCTTAAGTGTTGCTCGAGAGAAGGGTTGGAAACTGTACCTGCTTTTTCTCACTGTCTGGCTTTGCGGACAATTGTTTCTTTCTTTTGGCACTAGTTAGCGCCAGGAATATTTACTTGTATCGCAGGGTTAAGTATGGCGATAGAAGCAGCGAGAAAATTACATGTGTTTAGCATAAAACTGCTCGAAACCACGCTGATGACGCCGGGTAGGCAGAAACATGTCCGTGTGTTAGCGTTTTATGGCTCTTCACATGTCTTTCTCGTGAATTGATTTCACTAATGCCATGAGAAAACTGTATTTAGAGCGTTTTCTTACCTTGGTGTCACTTTTTATTGTTATTAAAAGCTTTGTTGTCATAATAGCAATAAAAGAAAACTGAACACATGCTGATTGTCAAATTCTTAGGTATCAAATGTATAGGGATAAAAATGTTTGAAACAATCGCTCCGAATTCCTTACTAAAGCCCATGCGGTTAAATTGTAGATTATGTAGTATAATAAAGCTCCAGAAAAATGATGGCCTTACCATTACATCTACGTATTGGTATCGAAAACTAATATTCCGAGTCAAATGAATCATGAAAAACGACAGGTAGCATTTATACTGTGGGAGGAATGAGTAAAAATATATATATTTTCCAGTTTTTCTATAGCTAGTAACGGAATTAAATTTAACATTTCTAATATTTTTTCTCATATGTACTGCAAAGAACTTAATATTTATCTTCCAATAAAAGATTCTTCAAGTCTCTAAAGGATGATACTTTTTGCAATTTTTCTAAAACTTAGGAGTTAAAACGTACCCCAATGTATTTTTTCAGAGCAGCATTATTCATCCCAATAATATTTTTCATCATTTTTCTATATATAGAGACATCCTTTACATTCTCTTGCCGCTTATCGTATCTGCCCATTCTATTTCACGCGCTCTTGATTCATATACTTATTACGGTACAGATTTCCATGAATGGAATAAGAAATGCCGGTTATACTTCCTTTCAAAGTATACAAGAATACACGAAATAGCTTATCCAATTCAGGACGATAAGGACTCCTCCTCTCGGCTCAGCTTGTTTGTCGATAACGAAAAAAATGTATATCCGTAATGCTTTTGTTATCGGAAAGTATTAATGCACATTTCGCCATTCTACCAGATTAGGCGGCGAAAAAGAATACCGGGACCAGTGGGGATTAAGAATGCTGAATACAGTTTTTATTACGTTAGGGAGGTTTATTCTAAGAAAAGAAGAAGAATTGTATTACTAAGAGGGAATTACCAAGTATGCCCGAAAAGTAAATGGTTTAAAATCTTGTGATTGCCCACGAAAACATTATAAATACAAATAGTAATAACCACAATTGAACGATGATTTTGTAGTTGTAGATAAAACATTGAAACTAAAAGAACTTGAGTTCGTTGGTCTAGAGAATAAGGTGAACTGTATTTTTATTATATTTTTGAGTAAATTAGAAGATAAAGTAGAGAGAATAGGTAGTAGTACCTTTTTATAGTCTAAAATAGAATTAATTGTAAACAAAATGCGCGCTCAAACTCAAACATCGTTCTCACCCCAATGGAATTGATATTATATTATAAAAGGTGTTTTTAATAGAAGTATAATACTTTAAGTTGGCAACACCTTTTTAACTGCCGGCCATTTTATCAGCTGTCAAGTGATTTATGTTTAGTTTGGTTTAGCATTTCAGCATGAATAGACTGACGTCTGAACAACGCTTCCAAATTGTGCAAATTTATTTTGAAAATCATGGTTCTGTTCGAAATATGGATCGCGCACTACGTCCATTTTGCGGTCAATATAATCGTCCATCAGAGCAATTAATTCGATTAACTACGGAACGTTTTCGCACCACGCTTTTTCTAAATGATAACACGCATTCACAGAGACGTCGTACAGTGCGTACAGAAGAAGTCATTGCTGCTGTAGAGCGTAGCGTAGCGTAGAGGAAGACCCGAATCAATCTATCCGCCATCGTGTACAGGAATTGGATATGCGTCCTTCTACTTTATGGAAGATTTTGCGGAAAGATCTTGGTTTGCGTGCTTACAAAATCCAACTCGTGCAAGGATTGAAGCCGCACGATCACCTATCAAGGCGTAGATTCGGTGAATGCGCCCAAAACAAGATTGCCGTTGATTCCGATTTTCATAAGCGAATTTTGTTTAGCGATGAAGCTCACTTTTGTTTGAATGGATACGTCAGTAAACAAAACTGCCGTATTTGGAGTGATGGTAATCCTCAAATGTATGTTGAGACATCGTTACATCCAGAAGAACTGGTCCGTACTTCTTTAAAAACGATGCTGGTCAGAACGTTACAGTCAATGGTGACCGCTATAGAACCATGATTACTCACTTTTTCGTTCGTGAATTAAACAATCGTGACGTGCAGGAGCTGTGGTTTCAACAAGACGGCGCAACATGTCACACAGCTCGTGCCACAATTGATTTATTGAAGGAAACGTTTGGCAACCGTATAATTTCACGTTTCGGACCCGTGAATTGGCCTGCAAGATCGTGGGATTTAACGCCGCTAGACTATTTTCTGTGGGGATATGTGAAGTCGCTAGTCTACGCCAATAAGCCCGAAACGATTGACCACTTGGAAGACAACATTCGCCGCGTTGTTGCCTATATACGGCCACAAATATTGGACAATGTCATCGAAAATTGGACCTCCAGATTAGACTACGTCCGAGCCAACCGTGGCGGTCATATGCCGGAAGTCATATTTAAATTATAATGCCAGACGATTATCTTTCAAATAAAGTGAATTTCATCTTTGTTTTATTCTATTTCAAAGTTCTATACCTCTATAAAAGACACCCTTTATTATTGATTTTACCCAATTTATGAATGTCTTAATAATCAATTCAGGTAATAGAACAACGCTTTTCAAGTGACACAACGTATGATTATATACCAATAAGTAAATAGAAAAATTTGTCGTATACGTAGGTGCAATCGAACGCTTTGTATATGTGTCCTCTGTCGAAAAGCCAGTGTCTACATACACTAGGGTGACAGAATAAAATAGACACCTATTAATTAAAAAAAAAGATTCTGTTCTCGGTATATACAAAATATTTTAAAATTTTTAAATTAGACTAATATTTTGTCGATCCACCTTTACTTGCGTGAAGTGCTGCGAGTCGTCGTGGCATAGAATCTATTAAATGATTAATGGTGTCTTCTGGAATATTTAACCACTCTTCTGTAACAGCTGCCACGAATTCTTCCTTATTGCTGGGTTTTCGGGGTGGTTTCGCCAAATCTGTCTGGATTATGTGCCAAACATTCTCTATCGGATTCATGTCTGGTGATTGGCCATGGTAAAATCCGAATCCCCTGTTCCTCTTTCCATGTGGTTGTTGTTCTTGCTTTGTGGCAGGGTACTCCATCCTCCATAAAAGTGGCGTCTTCTTTAGATAAAATGGAATAGTTGTCGAATATCGGTAGTAGTCCATCTGTTAATATTTGGATATATTTTGCCGCATTTATATTTCCGTCGCAGATTACTAATTGCGATCTTCCACCATACCATATCGCACCCCTCACCATGATGTTCACACCGCCGTATTTCACCGTCTGATGCAAAAATTTGTCGTCCAGTTGCTGTGACGAACGTCTCCATACCCACGTACAACCATTATCACTGAATTGGCAGTATCTGCTTTCGTCTGAAAAAAAGACAGACCGCCAAAACTCTTCGGGCTTCGTTCGCGTTTCGATTGCCTAAGCCATTCGGCGCAGTTTTTGAAACGCCATAAGGAGAGGTTTTCTCTTAGCCACCCTTTTATACATCCCCACGCTGTGGAGGTATCGCGGAACGGAACGCCGACTTTTCTGTGAAGTTGCCGCAAGCTCAGCTGTACTTTTTCGCGGTTCTCTTAACATTTCGCGCACAAGCACCCTTTTACTTCTTTCAGAAGATCCGGCACGACCTGGTCTCGGCTCCACTGTTGTTTTTTCCTTGCTTTTAAATTGTGTAATCACTCGGTTAACTGTGGACAACGGAATATTTAAAAATTTACTTATTTCACGTTGCGAAGCGCCGCGTTCACTCTGGCCAACGATGCGACCCCGGGTGAAGTCGCTAATATCACTCGAACCGTGTAAGCGAGGCATAGTTGTAACGATACTAAACTATGACGAATTCCTTCCGATACATCTGCCGCTACCCTAATGACAAGAGAAAGTTCTTAATTCGTTCTTAGAATTTAGCTGTTTACATATTTATACCGCTTTACCTGGTGTCTATTTTATTCTGTCACCCTAGTGTATATTACATTTAAGAACACATGATTGTGATTATGTATTATCCTGCTTACGGTTTACTTCTGCTTACGCAAATCGGGTTAATTATTTTAATAAATATATTGATACTGATTTCTTGTTTCTAATGCATTGGAGAGTATTCACAATGTTAATGATAAATCAAGTTATTACAATTTTTCTCAGGGGTTGGTTTTAGTTCTAGCAGATGTAGTTTTATAGATTACACTGTAGATGCCTTTGAAGATGAGAAGTATGCAGGTTGCACTTTGTGTGACTAACATTGTGTACCACTTTAGCTATTGGGTTTTTATGTGTCATAGAGATACCAGAATGCTCAGTAGACGAGTTGTATTTCCGAAGTGCAACTTACTCATTTAGGTATGGGTCAAGAATCTGGAAATACAAAGTAATCATTATTCGAAGACCCTAAAGTATCTTTCTAG